>CM076276.1:11050000-13450000 GCA_038380795.1 Pyrocephalus nanus
TTTACACAATTACTCCAGTCAAACAAAGCGAAATGTTTACCACCTCTCAAAATATAAATAATAAAATTAAACTTGCACAACTTTTCCAAGCTGGGGAAGGAGGGCAAAATCCGTAAGTAGGAAATTTGGAGTAATATTTGATACCCAGCGAGATAATAAAACTAAATATTTACAGGCTGCCTCTCACAGTTAATAAAATACGATTATCTGATAATCCTTAGCAGCAAGGCTATTTGTATAGTTAACAGCTGATTACAAAAGTACTTTGAGGAGGCAGGCTGGGGTCAGGGCGGCTCTGCACATCCTCCTCGCCAGGGTCAGGCCTGAAATATTAAGAAACTGAACTGCTTAATAACGAGACTGCAGCCCCGGAGGCTGAGCTGCCTCCGGGCCCCTTGTAAGCAAATAACGCGTGTCAGGGGCGAGGGTGGGGTGTTCCGGGGGGTTGCGGTAGATTGGGGTGACTGAGGCAGGAGGAGTCGTGGTTTGCCCCGGGAAAGGGATGTTCTGAACCCCAGGGAAAGGATGCTGTACTTCCCGGGAAAGGGTTGCTCGGCACCAGGGAAGGGATTTTCTGACCCTAGGGGAAGGGATGCTCTGACCCCCGTCAAGGGATGCTGTGCCCCGGGGAAGGCATATTCTGTCCGGGGAGGAGGCACTCGCCCACCCGCTCGCCCAGGGAAGGGATGCCGCCGAGGGGTGCAGCCCCAGCCCCAGTGGGGTCCGGGACAGCCCCCCCGGCTGCAGAACAATCCCGCGCCAAGGCATTGACTTCCAAGCCTGTAGGCAAGGCTGGACGACCTAGGTTTGGGGACGGGCGGCGGTGGCAAAGAAAATTATGGAAAACAATTAATCAGCGCCGCGTCTGCGAATGTCACCGGCTCCATACCGGACCCCGGAAGTCCCGGAGAGGGACCGGTGGCCCTGTCGAGGGGACCTATGAGGGGTCCGGGCAGGGGGGACCCCGCGGCCCCCAGCCCCGGTTCTGTGCTCTGCTAGAGTAGACTCCAGGTTGCCTCATTATTCGGGACTTCTAATGTTTAAAAACCTGTTAACTCTTTCCCCTTTCAACAGAGGACGCCCCTCGCTCCTTATTATTATTATTTATTTTTTCCTTTCTGGCAAGAAAGAGAAACGCGTGTGAACATACCCGCGTGAGTGCGAGTGCGTGTGTGTGTGTGCAGGGGAAGCCGCTGATCCGTTTTGTGCCCTCCTCCTTTCGAGAGCTTGTCTCCATAATTTAATGATAATTTAAAATATTGTTTCTCTCCCACTGTTTGATAATCCTGTTCCTTTAGTTGGTTTGATGCTGACAGATTTCGAAGGCCACGCTTTTCCCTCTCACCTGCTGTTACGTTTAAAAAAAAAAAAAAAGGTATTAACCTCCGAGGAAAGAAATATTGAAACAAAAGGTTCCAGCCACAAAGCCCCCAGATCCCATCAATTCAATCCTCCGCTCTTAATTTTTCTACTTTTTGATTTTTCTTTCCTTTTTTTCTTTTTTCTTTCTTCCCCCCCCCCCCCCCTTCTTCTTCCCATCATGTTCCCTACCTGAACTCCCTTCTCCCATACTCCTTGTAGGGGCTTGCGGAGCCCCCTGTTTATTTCTCTTGCTTGGGGAGCCCGGAACTCACTTTTCAATCAGACTTTATTTTGTATTTTATTTACGGGCCCGATTCGTTTAGGCATCAGTTTCCCAAGGATTAAAAAAAAAAAAAAAAAAAAAGAAAAAAAAAAAAAAGTAAATTGCTATATGTGGGTGTAGCTGTAATGAAAAATCAGAGCAGTTAAATCGTAAAATTTGGATTAAGAAGCTTGAATTTAATACACACACAACACATTTATTAAAGCATTAGAATAATTGAAATTTGCTGCTGGAATAGTCCAATCTGTTTAAATAATTCTATGGGTGTCTTGTTGTGATAAAAGATTATCTGGAATTCTATTAAAGGCGCAGGAGCCCGATTTCTAAATCCTATTTGGATACTTTCAATAACTATCAATAATCTCATCTACTCAACAGCCTCCTGCCTCTCAGCTTTATCTGAAAGTTTACAGCATTTCAGGAGAATTTCATAATAAAACACCCGGCGTCATAGGAAAGCAGTACCTGTCATTCATGTTCGGATTAAAAAAAATATATTAATATGAGAAAAAAGCCCATTGAAAGGTTTGCTGTTTAAGTGCCAGACTAGATGCAAGGGATAGATTTGTTTTGTATTTAAAATCTCACCTGAAGGTTATTTTTATCTATCTAAACAAATTATCCCTGTCTGTTTGTGGAGTAACTACATCAGTGAATATTATGAATAAGGTATGTTCCAGCCAAATATTAATTAAAGGTTCAGCACACCTCTGTCCCCTTTCTGCTGGGCTCTCTTCAGACCCACGAATTAATGCCAGGTCCTTTTTAATCCCTCACTTATTACAACTTTCGGTTAATTTTATACTGTTTAATATCATTCCAGGGGTTAATTTCTTTTGTTTATATGCGAGGTATCTTTGTAATTGTTACCAGACACTTTCCTGGCCGGAGCACCAGCTCACCCGGACCCCGGAGCTTTCACTAATCGCCGCTAATTTTCTTCATTAACTTCATTTACTCTTTCCACGCGTTTTTTACGGGGTGAGGCGGGAAAGCCCCGGATGGGGACCGTGTCCTCTGCACTCATTTCTACCTTGAAGCTCACTGCATGGGGTGAGGGTGACGGGGGGGTGTGCGAGGATATCTTCGCTCCGAGCCCCCCAGCGTGGGTCCGGGTCGCGGGGCTGTGCGCCCACTCCACATCCCGCAGGGCACGGGGACCAACTCGGGTGTTAAAAGCGATCAGCAGTGGGCTGAAAAACACAGCCCTCTCCCGGGACTTTGCATAAGGCGACTCCCCTATCTCTTTTCCTCCTCTTCTTCCTTTTTATTTTTATAATTTTTTTTTTTTTTTGAGCTCTTGCTTAACTCCCTGGACCCAGCCCTGATTTCATTCTGGTTATTAGACAGCTACCAGTGACTGTCTGCACTCCGCGTCTTTCCTGCTAATTATCACCTTATGAAAAGTGTTTCATTAAGAAACTCTGCTTTTGATTAATTATCGACAGAATGCTGACCAGAAAGAAATGAAATTAGTCGCTGACCCCGTCTGAGTAACACTGAAAATTCATCACCTATCCTTTTAATATTGAAACGCACCGTAGAATTTTAATAGAAAATATTGTTTTTTTCCAAACCTTTCAGTCTTTATTAATGCCCCTGGGCAAGAAATTATATTGCTGGCAATATAGCAGCCTTTGTTCATTTTATATTTATTAAACGTAATGCACTTCATTTTCAAATATTTTACTGTTTCTTTTTAATTTCGCTCACTGTAAGTACAGAACAAACATTTTTCAAACATTTAAGATGCTGGGGACGTCCTCGCCCTCCCCAGAAGGCCGGATCCCACAGAGAATGGGCTGCCGAGCCCACGGGAAGAGAAGGGACTGTGATTTCAGCTGCGGCCCCGCGGACCCTCGGGGCGCCCCTGCGGGGTGAGGAGGAGGGAAAGGGGAGCCCAGGCCCTTTCGCACTGGGGGCTGGGTCCCGTCGGGGAGGTGCGGGGGAGTGCCTGCAGCTACTCCAGGGGTCCCCCCTGCTTGTCTGGCTCCCTCCCTGACCCATATTCCCCCCAGCGTCACCTCGATGGCAGGGGCAGGGCGGCCACCCAGGGACTCTGCACGGTGGAGTTCGGCCTCGGGGGGAGGCCGGAGGGTGCGGAGCCCTCTGGGGCCCCTGAGCCTCTCCCAGCAGTTGGGTCGCTCCCCCCACGACCCTGGCCGGCGGCCGCCGCCGCCCTCCCGCCTGTCCCCCTTTCCCAAGGAATCCGAGACCTGCGGTTAATGAGACGTGAAGTGTGAAAAACTTCCTGAGCGGGGCGGCCCTAACGACGTTCCCAGATGTCCGGCGGGGAAGGGGCGGCCTCGGCCACCGTGTCCCCCCCGGAACGGCCCCGCCAGCCTGGCCGAGGGCGGGACGGGATGGGGAGCCCCGGGGGGGACAAGATTCGGCGTCCTGCGGGACCTCGGGGTGGCTCCGCCTGCAGTCCCTCATCGGAAGGGGATCCCGCTCCCCGTTCGCATCCCAGGGTTCCCTGTGTGCCCCCCACTCTGCGCACCCACGGAGCGCTCCACTGCTCAGCCCCCCGGCCCCTCAATCCGTGAGGGAAACCCCGATCACACTTGTCCTGACCTGAGCCGCAGAAGTTGCTCCAAGAGGGGTCGGCTCCAAGTGATACCTGCCAAAGGGGGGACACCAGGCAGCGGGTCCCCGGGCAGGAAGCCTCGACCCACGGGCTGGCTGCTCTCCCCTTCCCTATCCCCCTCCCTAAGCAGCAACCATCCCTCCAACAGCCCCCTACTCTTTCCCTTCGCATTTCTCCCCCTCAAAATGCAGCTCCACATGCACAGCCCTATAGATACTCGGGCAAATAAATAAATAAACCCCAGCCTCCTATTTTTATGAGCCATTTAACTCCAAAATAGACCTCCAGTATCTAGTCCCCGCGCTGGATTTCCATATCCAGTCACTCAGCCCTGCTTATCTTCATGTATGGCTGCCTCATGTTTAACACACAATTACATTTTCTCCCTCCAATTCCATTACAAATGGAATCGGGGAGGCATTGTTTGAAGAAATGTACTGCTTCAGTTCTAGTTATGTCGTACAATGCACGGAACAGTGGAAAAAATCTAGACACCAAAGAGTCAATACACACACACAGAGACACACGGAGCACGGCTCCAAGCCGAGCCTGCATCCTTATTTACCCCAAACTGCTGCCCTGCAGTGGGGCTGGCCGGAGAAAAGGGGCCCAAGCAGAGATAACCAAGTGATTGGAAGTTAATTAATTACATTAAACTATTGACTAACTACCTAGCTCGATCGTAATTCATTTAGAGAATATTAAAATCTGAGGAACAATAATAAAATTGATGCCGATTCCCAGCGGAAGGAGATGACCAGTAAATTGGATACTTTTCTTAATCTGGCGTAAATAATAACATGTCTGTTCCCACTCCCTCTCAGGCCAATTCCCCTATCATTTATTCCAGGCTCAAAAGCCTGCTTCCATAATTGATATCAGTTACTCAATGAGTGCTTCTTGCCTTTGTTCTCGTTATCCATTATAATTACAAAGTTCAGCCCGGCCGGGTGGGCGGGGGTCGGCCCGGGTCGGGCGGTGTGGCCGGAGCCCCGGGGGGAGCTGCCGAGCCCCGGCCCCTCCCGGGACACGATCCGGAGTGGGGTGCGCTTGGAGAAGGACGGCACGCTGGCATTGCGCTGCCAGGGGGCACAGTCCGTGAAAGCCGGTCCAGATCCTCCCGGGAAGCGACTCGTGGCAGCAGTTTGTGACTATGGGAGTGGGGGGGGGTCCCTTCTGGTACTTCTCCCCCCACCCCGGGCCGGGTCCCCGCTTCCTCCGGCCGAGCCACCGCGCCTGGCTCCGCTCAACGCAGATATTACTATTTCGTTATTTATTCACTTATTTATCCATTTATAAAGTGTTTACTTAGCTCGGTGCAGATGTAACATCTCATTTACAGGTTGGCCCCGGGGCAGAGAACAATTGGCAACTGAGAAGGGAAGAAGAAAAAAAAAAAAAAAGAGAGGAAAAAAAAACCTCCAACCAAAACTCGGGAGAATAGAGAGGGAGAGCAGGGGGAAAGGGAGCTGCCTCATGCCGCAGGGGAGCACTGGCTCCCCCCACTACGGGGCCACGGGGGAAAGAACCGTGGAGGCATCATCGCTCTCTCGGAGAAACTAAAGGCACGGGGCGGTCGCTGAGGGGAGAGAGGTGTCTGTGTCCCCCAGAGGGCACCGGCTGTAGACAGGGGATGCCGTTCCATCGCGGCCGGCGCCCGTCGGGAGGAGCGGCACCACATCCCCTGCCCTTCTCCCTGCTACCCGGTGTAGCAGTCTCTCTCCGCCCTTGCGGCCTGGGCACCGGCGGAGCGCATGGACTTTGGTTTTCCAGCGGCTTTGGGGGGGAATTTGAGTTTCCCCCGCTGGTTCCAGAGGCAGTAGCTGGGGTGGAGGACGTGCCGGAGGAGGGGTTCGAACCCTCGGGCCCAAGAGGGCCCGGGCCCCGCGCATCCCTTCACACGGGCTGACGGGCGGCAGCTGCTGATTGTTTAAACGAGGAGGCGGTTGCCTAGCAACCCATAGGAGGCTCATTACCGAAGCCACAGTGATTAACAAAAAAGGGTATGAAAGTAAAATGGATTAATTATTTAATTAACTAATTGATGATCAACTTCTTTTTAATTATTCACTTAATTAAAGAAGTGTAACTACAACACTGCCCTTATCAAGTGTGTTGATATACTGACAAGATTTCAAAGACAAAAAGAAAAAGAAGAAGAAGAAAGGGGGGGAAAAAAAAATCTTCCCTGCTACAGGCCCTGCAGATCTGAACCAGGAGCTGCTCACAACACCTTGGGACACCCTGCCTGGAGTTCAGGTGTGGCCCCAAAACTTTCCTGTAAAAGGCTGGGGTGGGAGCCTCCCTCACTGAAGGAGCAGCGCCATCACTGCGAGTTATATCTGCTTCCTGCTGCCACGCTGCAGAGCATAAATTCAGCCAGGCTGTGCTCCAAGGAAGAGTTATGGAGGCCTTGCTGCCTCTTAAATCCGGGTTGATCTTTTCCTCTTAACTAGACGATGGTTCAGCTGCATCTGGTCAGACCCATCGAGAGAGTTATGGATGGCTGCAAATGTCTCTGCGCCTTTTTCCCAGGCCAAAGAGTTTGACTAGGAAAGAAGGACCCTTCCTAGGGGTGACTAAAGTGTGCAAAGGAACTGGGAATGTCCCAGCCTGGCATCTGTGGTCAGAGGAGAAAGGTGAGCATCAGGGTGTCAAAGCAACCCTGGTACTTGTGCATGAATGTGTTGGTTTTCCCAGGCAGGGGGTCTTTGCATCAGGGACCATGGGGAAAGAGTGCAGGGAGTCCTTCACTGGCATCCCACAGAGCTCCCTGCCTGCTTAGGGATCCCTCTGCCCAAGCTATGCTCAGAGTCAGCAATAACACGTAAGTGATTTTGCTTTCTGAAGGATTTGTCTCCTTCACTCTGCCCAGCAAGTGTCTGGCTCTCCCTGTCTTGCACTAATTTTGTTTCTGCTTTTTTGAAGTAAACAGTGCAGCCTGTCGAAAACATTCACCTCTCTTGATTAATTTACCCCTAATGACAAAGATGGCTCTGTAATCAGCAGGTAAATGCAGGGAGTGAAATCTGCCTGGTTTTTCCTGTTAGCATGGCTGATGAGGGAGAGGGGGGTTGGTGCCGAGCCGAGGGGAGGACGGTGCTGCAGGGACTCAATTGATTCTATTTCCCCATCCAAGGTGTGATTGGATTTATTGTCAGCATGAAGAAGACAAACAGATCACCTCTGCTTGGCACAGTATTGGCAGGTCCAAGATCTGCTGAAGGAAGGGAAACTTGGGAGAGTTTGGCTTGGTTTTTTAAATGTCTCCTGAAATGTTCCTCCTCTGTGCACAGAGCTCTGGGGCTCACCTGAAGAAATCTTGTCCCCCATGTTCACCCATGGGTGATGGAGCTGCTGTCACTCCGTGCTAGGAAGGGGGGCTGGAGGCAGCAGAACAGGGATTGGTATGGCCAGGAAGAATTCTGGCAATGCAAACCAGGAAGCACTCTGTGGTCACAAGGGTGTGACCTGTGATGGCATCAGGCTGAGCTGCTTCCCTAGGAGATGCTGAGAAGTCATTGGAGATATTGGAAGGTCAGAAAAGGGAGAAATAGAGTTCTCCTATTCTCATCAAAGGAGAAAATGCTCCCAGTGGCAGGCAGGCAGACAGAAAGGCAGGTCTGTGTGAGACAAGACGGTACCAGGATGGACAAGGCAGTCTAACTTATCCTTTGCCAGTTCCCTGTGACTCCACTGGGTTTTAAAAACATAAACCAAACCTTCCCCTCCATTTAAATCATGTACCTAATCCCCTAACTCTCTTAATTAAGCAGAGGGAAGTTTAAATTGTTCTGACCATCTTTGGGGGGATTATATATTTCAATCATCATTATGGTATGGCTATTTGTGATACCAGGAGATAGATAGGTATATCCATTGTATAATCAGGCATACAAATTATAATCCCCCCAAAGACATTTAATAACAATTTAAAATACTGACTACTGGACGTAGGGCATCGGCAGATTAGAAATGAATGTGAATGGGGGTTCGTTCAAGGACTCTGGATGATTTATGCTACGAGCCTCTGTCCTGCAGTTCTCTCTCCTGGCATGGAAGTTCTCCCTTCCTGGAGGAAGAGGCTTCCATCCCTGGGGATCCCTCCCATGCAACAGCATCTTGCACGGATGCTTCGCCCTGTCCGCAGACGGGGCTCAGGGTGAGATGGACATGCTGGGACCCAGGAGCATCTCATCCTCTCATCCCTTGGGATGCCGTGATGGTCTCATTACCTCCACTGGAAGCTGTGGATGTGCAGCTGAGGGCAGGATGCTGTCTAATTTTCTTGGAGCTGTACATGGGGGTCCCCACTGACATTAGAGGGAGCTGCTGAAGCATATCGAGAGAAGAGGAGATGCTACGAGTGCTCACTCTCGCAGCAAAACTGCTCAGGGGTGTCTCTGTAACTGTGAAATCAGGCCTTTTGAAAGCATGGATTATTGAGTGAGTAGATCTAGCCAGCTCCTTTAGGGCCATTAGTCCTCATATGCACTTGCTTATTTTACACTGAAAGCATGCAGGGGAGATTATGTCATTTTTAGGGTAGGGGGGAGAAGAAATAGCAATTTTTCTGTGTCTTAGGAGTAAGTGAAAATAACTGCTTGAGACCTACTAAAACAGAAGGAACACATGTCTAAGAAATAAAAACATTCTGACTTGACAGCAATAGCAGTGCAGGCTAAGTCTAACTCAGTGAATTTTTGTAGCCTGAGTTTGAATGGCAAAGAACTTGAGACTTTATGGCTTAAATGGAAGGACAGAACACAAGACTTTTCAAATCTGTGCTGGGTAAAAACTGAGTCCCAATAAATGGGCTTGGCAGGCATCATCCTTTGCAGAAAGGCCAGTCCAGCTGAAAAACTGATTTCTTGTTCTGTTTTTAAAGAACAATACGGAGATCGTGTTTTCTGTTTCATCAAGTAAGTAGAAACATTAATTTTACTTGCATTATGCCTTCAGTATAGGCAGCAAACACAGTAATATCTTAGGAGTGTCTCTCTCCCTCGTTGTACGAGGGGTGCAGGGCTCCCACCACCCACCTGCAACAGGGGAGAGCCAGGAGAGGTTTGAGTCTGAGAAAGAACACCTTAGGGTGGCAAAGGGAGCTGGATGTGGGAAGGGCTGATGGCTTTGCCTGTTAGCAGCAGTACAGCAAACTTACATTCTTGTTCGATAACACCACAGTGGTGCGGGAAACAGCTAAACAGTTGTCTAACACAGCAAGAGATCTTGCTGACGATGAACGTTGCTGGAGAAATCGTTCCCTCAATGTGTCCCCAGTTCCTTATCTAGCTTCTAGAGTTGCAGTTTTTGAAAGGTTTTGGTACGGTTTTCCTAAAACCTCATTGTGGCGTGGCCCCCTCGCCAGCTCCAGGCAGCCCAGCGCTGTCAGCTCCTAAATGTCCTTGAAAGCCCCAGGGGCTCCTGCCAGTGTGGGGCTGGGTAGCTGCTCTGTGAGGGGACCAGCCCTGGTGCATTGGCTGCCACTGTGGGCTGAAGATGAATCAGTTCTGGGAAAAGCTAAAACCCCCAAATAAAGGAGATGATGGCTAAACACACCCCCGGGGTGAGTTCGACAGGCCCTGCAGGTGGGGACTGATGAACTTTATCCAACCCAAGTGTTCTATAGGGGCTCACCCAGGCTTGGCTTTAGCTGGAGGGAAAAGGCCTGGCTTCAGATTCTTTATTAGGAAGGAAGACCAAATCTATTTGCCACAGATGCCCCAGGGATCCCAGATTTGTCATCTCCCTCATGACAATGACTGTGAGCTAGATCTTTTTTCTGGAAAACCTCATGACAGGTCTTCGTCTCCATGAGCAGGACATCATGTTTGCCCCAGCATCAGAGAAATTGCTGCTCTACAGCACCCTGTGCCCTCAGAGAGAAAGTGCCAGGAGTGGGGAACCCAGGTCAGTGCTTACAAGGGATCAAAAGCCCCAGCAATGGGCATGTTACACCCTGACCTTGCCCACTTGGGAACAATTTGGTGCCTCTTGGTGTCAGCTAAGCTGGCTCAGACACTGGGTCTCTGCTGCAGCCGTGCCCTCTCACTCTCTGGCTTTAAATCACCTTCAGCTTTCCTATTTCTGTGGGCTCATCTTCCCTCCTTAGGAACCTCTACATCAAAGCTGTGCTGGGAAAAATGCACTGCTAACTTCTTTAAACAATCCTGGGCATTTGTGATTACAGGATCCAGCAACTACTTTTCCAGAGCTTGTGAACTTCTTGGAAAATCTCCAGGGAGTTTCTCTCTGGGGGAACTTTATATTTTCTTGCTGATTTTTAAAAGTCTACTGATAACACTGCATGAGATTTTTTTATTTTTTTTTTCTTAAGCACCAAACTCTTGATGGATGCTGTGTTTGTAGGAGCTGTAAATGTAAATTGTTTTTCTTCTGGCCACTTGTGTTTTATTTGAAATGTACAAAATCTGAGTATGTAGTTCCTGAGAGCTGGCCTAGAGAACAGCAGCACTCCCAAGTAGTTTGTCTCCTATCAAATGGCATTAATAATTTAGTCTCTAATTAAAAGTGAGGTCAAACAATGAAAAATGACTGAGCTAAATGGTTACGCTGTGATGTATTAAAGTGCCTGGTGGGTTTTAATGGATGGAAGGAGCGTTGTTGTTTGTTTATGTACAAAACACTTTCAGTCAAAGACTGTAGGAGTCCCGAGGAAATGTATTTAACTAACATCTTTTACAGGTTACTGAGTCAATGTCTTGAACAGACAATTTTTGCACACCTTTTATATCTTTCAAATTGCTCAGATACTTGTAAAACAGCTTCTCTTAATGATGAAGGGGGGAAAACCCCCTGCTTTGATGCCTCTCGGGCTGGCTCATCATTAATGTTAACACAAATATCTAAGGGAATCTAAGATATCATGGGAGAGATATTTTGAAGAGAGCTTGGTTCATGCTCTGGGTGCCTGTTCCCAGCACGCTGGTGGCTGCTACTGCCCTGAGTGATTTTGGGAAAGTGCCTGTCATTAGTGTGATTAGTTTATTTGTCAGCAGCCTTGCCCAGAAGCTAACCCTGTACTGAACAGCACAGTGCTGCCCCAGCAGATGCTTTTCTGAAGAAAAATGGGAAAGAGAGGAAGATTGCAGCTCTGTGAGAGCGGGGAGGGAACCCAAGAGAAGGAGGACTCTGACCCTCGTGGGAGCAGGTCCCAGGAATGAGGCACGGTAGCTAAGCTGAGGCATTGAACCCTGCCATGGCACTTGCCAAAACCAGGCATGCCCAGAGTCTCCAGCAAGCACCTCATCCACCTGACCAGCCTTCCCACCACACCACGATGGGGTGGACTTGGTGCTGCACTGCTCACAGCAAATTGTGCATCATCGTGCCAGTGAGACACACCTGACTTCATGGAAGTGGAGGAAAGTTTCCCACCCTAGGCATGAATATATCTTTTTGTAGGTCCTCTGTGTCCTTTAGGTGGAAGTGTTATATCTGACCCTAAATCAGGGCACAAAAGTCCTTGGATGGCAGGAAATGTCTGTGATTGCCTGTTTGGGATGCTCCACTGGGGACCTTGGCTTTCATTTCCAGGGCTTCAGGGTTAAGGCCTTGGCTCCCACACTGACCTGCTCTTATGGTTATATAGGTACCTTTACAGGAAGGCTAAGTAGAGGGTGACAATTTGTCTTGACTGTGGTAGGCAAAACCAGGATGTTCAATCAGAGATCTCAACCAAGGACAACAGGAGGAACACTTCTGAAATTCTTCTCATCAAGCTTAGAACTGAAGGTAGGGTTAAGTACAGACCCAAGAAGCCCACATTCCTTTACAGTACTCTATGCAACCAAAACGAAAAAAAAAAGAAATTACAAGTCCCTAGTCCTAAATATTTAGCCTTTATTTATTTACAGTTTTAGCTGACAGTCTTTATATAAAAAGACAGGAAGTTGGAGTTTTGCACCTATTTCATTTAACACCACTTAACTCCTGGCACTGGCCCAATATGTCTCCATTAAGAAGAGACTTTGCAAAAATTGTCCCAATTAAGCAGCAGCATTGCGATTTGCTGTTGTTAGGCTAAACTGGTTCCCTGGGAGATGTCCTAATGAGGTATCCATCTTGATTAAGTGCAGACCCGTGAAGAGCTTCCCAATTAAAGGACAGAGCATGCATGTATATTCTCCAAAATTTTTTTAAGAAATAGTTATCTGTGGTATCTCCTCTGGGGCTCACTTCCCCATGGACAAGGGCAGTGTTTGCTTTGATGTGGGATGATGCTGACCAGGCCCATCACAAGTGATCATGGACTGCCAACACCCATGTTTGTGTCTAGATCTCCAAATTCAGAGTAGCTGAAGGAGAAGGTCTGGTGGATGAGAGCCCAGACAGCTGCAGATGTCATTTCTATATGTCCTTTCAGCTTTTTTTATCATGGGTTGATTGTGGGCTTACAATGGGGGCTTGGTGAAACCTGTGTTTCAGGACAGCTTTCCAAAACAGGGAGAAAAGCACTGGAGCTGAGGAGACAAGTATATTACTGATAGGAAGGACTCAGATATCAATTTGTTATGTGGAGAAACTGGGTGTGTGGCCTTGGTGGCACACGGGGAGACAGACTGGAAAATCCAACCTTTTCCCATGAGAGTTATACAGCCCTGAATCAGCATCCCAGAGTGGCTGTGGAGTCTCCATCCTTGAGGTTGTGACAAACCTGGTCCAGGTTTGAAGTTAACCTTGCTTGGGGGAGGAGGTTGGGTCAAAGCATTCTAGAAGTCCCTGACAATGCAGGTCTCCTGGTGTTTGCAGGGCTGGGTTTAACGTGGGCTGTGGGGCTCCACCAGCAACCTCAGCTCCCCAAAGCTGCCCCAGAAACCATTGGCTCTGTCTGAGGCAGCTGCAGGACTTGGGGGGGTGTGAATTAGAGGGAAAGGGATGAAGGGCATTACTGTAAAACCCTGTGTGGAGTCTGGAGATGAGAGAGACCACACGAAAATGAGTTTCTTCTCTAAGAAGTAAGAGCCCTGCTTCTTCCCTTTCAATAACTTTCACTTTAGTTTAAACCAACAAATGTCCATTTGTCAAGTGTTAATATTCACCCAATGTCCAGAGGACATACCTTGAAAGTTATTTATAACAAGACTTTTTTTGATTCCAAGGAAACATTGTTCTCATTCCATATTTCTTCTGTGCTACAGAATTACCAATCAACTGTTTTGGAGTCATTTTAAATACAATTATAAAGAATGTGATTAGGACAAATGCAAAAGAAGTTAAACATAATCAATTCCTCAGTGCTGCCTTGTGGTTTACATTTTAGTATCGTTTAAGGGGATTTGTGCCAACCTTTTGTAGTAGATTAAAGTCAGATATTTTGTTTGTTACAATCAAACCTATGATTTCGGTTTTATAAATTTTTAAAATATTAATTATAGTTTGAAAAGTACACGGAGGTGAATACATTAACTAGTTTCCTGCTTAGATAGCAACTATTTGGTGTTTGGCATTAGATTAGCAAGGAGCAGGTTGGGAATTTTAATCCACCTTGTTAAGTTATTAAATTTTCTTTATTTACATACAGATCTCACTTTCATTAACATTGTAACAGGTGCTCATTAACAATTTATCATTTGCAAGGCAGAAACAAAAAGAGATTTTGCCACCAAGTTTTCTCTTCTGAGTGTCTCAATTATACTATGTAGCAAGGCTAAAACAATTACAAATACTGTTTTACAACAAAACTAAAAATTTGGGCCCATGTGGAAAGATCAGTAATATTTGAATATTTCACAGCTTGTAGTTTCACTCCATGTAGTTACATAAAGAAAGCTTCTTTTCATTTAAAAAATAGGGACATTTTCACCCTAAAATATCTGCTATATTTAAAGTATTTGGGTTCAAGAAAGTATGGACCCATTATTCCATCCCACTTATTCACAACTTAAGTGAAGACTAATAGAATTTTAATATGATCTGTAATCACACTAAAAACTGTAGTTCAAAATTCCTGAGCATCACTTCAGAGCTACTGAATAGCCCTGGATCTAATTAGCATAATCGTTTGCAGAGCCCTTGGAGTCCTATTTTCACAACCTTTTTATATTCTGAAAACAGGGGGTTTATAGTTTCTTTTCATTTTTTGGCATAGGAGAAGGACATGGCACAATTTCCTTCTCCTTCCCTCCTCCCTGCTCCCTCCTCCTTCTCCTCCGCTCTCCCCAGGTTACTTGTGCAGCACGAACCACCCCCAGCAGGCACCTGTGGACCCACAGAGCAAACCCTGGCTTGGCTGCATCGCCCCAAAGCCTTGGAGACAGCTGGAGGCACTGGAAACTTTTCTCTGTCTCCTAAAAATAATATGCTTGATAAGCCTATCTGTCTTTTTTTGCGTTGCCTTTCCCTTTTGGAAGGAGGTGAGTCTCCAGCAGCTCTTTCAGCGTGGCCGCCTCTTCCCCATCCCTGTATCTCCAGGAACTGCTCTTCTCTTGGCAGCCAAGGGCTCGCTCTCACAAGGTGGTTTGTTCTGGCAAGGCATCGGAATAGCTGTGGGCTTGGCACCACTCTCTGTTTTGCAGGATAGAGTCCTCATTTGAGCCTCTGTCATTTGCAAGACTTCCAGCAACGCTGGTACATTTGTGATGATCCGTAACACATGGGTGATTTAGAAGCATTCCTCGGGCTTCCAGCTCTTGCTGCACCCTGGAATTCAAAACCCAGTTTGGGACGACTTTTCCCAGTGTTGAATTGTTATTGGAATTGTTGTCTGGGCTTGGTGCATAACTCAGGCTGCAAGATTCTGAAGGATCATGTTTTATTCCACGTAAAATAGCTTTGATGTTCTGAGAGCCCATCTAAGCACAGTGTGCTCCAGAATTGCTGTTGCCTTGACTGATATTGACTCTGTGTGGGGTGAAAATAACTTTAATGTCACACTGGATCTATTTTTGATCTTTTTAGGTAAGAAAAGATTATGGGGACCTTATAAATCTTAAGCAGATCCAGCTCCTGCATGCTCACTGTCCATTTCATCACGTTTGCTCTCCTAAGATGTGGTTACGTGAGATGTTTAAATACAACGGTCACACTTCACCTCAGCTTGAAAATTCAGCTCCCTAACCCCTTGCACTGGCATTTCTGTTTCATTTCAAATAGTTTACACCAGAACTGGGGGATCTCAGTAGCCTCAGTTGTCCCACCAAGGCTCCCTTTATCAACCTTAACTGCAAGAACAAGAGGCATGAAAAATCACCCCTGGAAAATCCAGTGCCACCAGGCTGGTTTGGGAGCCGTCATGTCCAGTCACAAATATGATCAAGCTCTTTGGCTTCTCCTTCAAAATACATTTCGTGTGTGTCTGGTGATCTTGGTTTTAATGTTCATTTTACCACTG
This sequence comes from Pyrocephalus nanus, assembly GCA_038380795.1. Lineage (NCBI taxonomy): Eukaryota > Metazoa > Chordata > Aves > Passeriformes > Tyrannidae > Pyrocephalus > Pyrocephalus nanus. Next base: position 11,065,589 of record CM076276.1, read on the forward strand.
GCAGTTTGTCTTTGCTGCTCAGTGAAGCCCAGTGACTGGTTTTCAGTGTATTTCTGGATCGTCAGTTTGTTCCAAGCTGCAAAGTGATTTTCCCTCTGTAATTTGAGGACTTTTATGAATTGAACATCAAAGAAGCCTGTGAGTCTCGCTCTGTCTCTCAAGACTGATTCCTGCAATTAGAGTTTTCCTAAATCCTTTTTAATTTATCATTGCTTTAGCAATCCAAGTCACAAAGTGCTGGATTCCTGAGCTGGTTTATTTCCTTGCTTTGCACGTCCTGGCTGGTGTCAAGGGTTGGGACAGTTGTTTCTGGCTTTAGTGTAGGTTCATTGTTTCCTTCCATATCTGGATTAACACATTCATGATTAGAGGAATGAGGTGTGAGAGTTTAGTCTAGGGTAGGTACACCTTGAAGGATATTTGCTTTGAAAGATCTAAACCTGCATCCTGGTTCTGTTTGTCTTCAGGATGCTTATGGGCTTGGTAAGCATTTCAGTGCTGTTTAGTAAATCTTCACACCTTGCAGTCGGTGAAGACCATGCAAATGTGGAGAAAGGCAAAATCTGGTGGCTTTTTTTTCTGATCCTGGGTGAGGATCCATGCAGATGGGTCCCCAGCCCCAACCTGCGGTGTAGGTGAAGCATCCCAGGGGATCCCCAGCTGGGGTGTGTGGATGTCGCTTGTGCTCTGACTTGAGGGATTTATCCTGCTGGGTTTGCTGAGTGTGGTAAGGCCATGCTGCAGGCTTAGCTCTTCCTATGCTTTCTCCACCCCTTCCTCACCATCACCTGCAGCACTGGCATCCCTTGCTTGTGCTTGGATTCTGCTATGGGATAGCAAATCTGCAAGAGCATTTTGTTTCAATAGACATGGAAAATTAATGCCTAGAAATTACTGTAAAAAAGGACACAGGCAAAATGCCTCCCTGCTTCTGCCACTGTTCTCTGCCTACATTCATTTTGTAAAAGCTTTTGAATTGCTTCTTTCTAACTAAAATCTCTCCACAGCAATGATGTCCTTGATTGTGCTATTTTAAAAAGTAATTTTCCCCACCCCTGAAAGTTTTTATCTACAGCGTTTTATATTTTCTCACTGACTTAAATAGCCTGGTCTCTCTCAAAGTAAAATAGACATTGCCTTTATTTATCCTGTTGGTACTTTAAACTACAATAAGATAAATGGGCACAATTATAGATGTGTACCAGAATAGGAACATGTGTTCCAGCATATGTGATACTAACCTAAGCAGACATCTAAATGTACTTCTCAGATAACAAACATTACACACACACATATTTATTAAACTCAGCAACAGCCTCTGCCATCCTTTTCAGCTACTTTTAAACAGCTGGTGAACTGTCAAAACCACGTTAAATATTTTAACAAACAAGTTAAATATTTTTAGTTGTTTCTGTGACGGCAGTAAAAACCCAGGATGGAGGAATCGAACTGCTTTTGTGAAATGGTCGGGGAAAAGCAGAGGATGATTTCATTTAGCTGTAAGTTTTGAGCCAACTTTCCCTCTAAAGGAGTAAGTTAAGCTCTGCACCTGAGACCCAGTGAGCCACGTCGGGCACGGCAGCGCCTTCGCCGCCTTCGAACCCCTGTGGTTTGCGGGAGGGAAAACTCCCCAGACTCCCTCCTGTGGGATTTATCGCAGGGTTAACGCAGCGGATTAGATCATGGAAAGCTGGTAAATGTTTATTTATGGTGCCTGGGTGTTTATGAGGCTCTCCTGCTCCGCTCCTGAGTTCCCTCTCAACGGACCTGGTCCCAGAAGCCTGGAGAGTGTCACGTGTGTGACTTCAGCTGCGCAGACATGTGTGGCAGCAGGGCCTTTTGGTGCTTCCAGGCAGGCTGGAAGCTCAGGATAGAGACGATTTGTATCACTAAAAGTCAGAGAGGATTTGCAAACCATCCGTTCTATTGCTATTTAAGTGCAACAGAGAAAATCCGCGGTGAAAAGGCACAGGCCAAGAGCTTTTTTAGTTTTAATATACATAAAAAAGGTGAGTATTATAACATGTGAGCAGGAGATAATGACAGGTGAATAAAAAGAAAGACAGCAACATATCTAGCAAAGTGTCAGATTGATAAATAAATGAACAAAGACAGGAGAATAAAAGGCTGTTATGAAATATATCAAATCTGATGTGATATGGATCGTGTTGCGGGAAGTTCAGTCTTCCTTTGCTGAGACAGGAGTCAAGGACAAACAGTTTGTCTGTGATTACGAGCTGTCCAGGCTGGTGAAATAAATACACCTGGAAAACAGCTCTGTCCTTCCCCGTGCCAGGCTCTCAGCACAGTGAGCTAGGAAGTTAAAGCAACACAATTTATTTTGGGTGGCATTTCCTATGAACAATTACTACAAATGGCTTCTGAGTGGATTACAGGCTCTCATGCAAAACTAAGAAATAAAGAAAGCAGAGTTCAGGCTGCACCCTCCAATCTGTAGGGGGGGAAGCAGAGCTGAAAACCAAATGAGAGGATCATATTTTGCTATAATGGAAGAATGATTGATTAGGGGTAAAGTGGGTGATCTGGGGAGGAGCATGTGGCATCTTGCTGGACAGAGCAGGAGAAACTAGCCAAGGAAATTTGATGGATCTTGAAAATTAATCTCAGCATCACAGAGAAGCTCATTGGAGTGTGGTGGATGCCCAGGAGGTGTGGTCGCTGCCAGACAGCAGCACCAGGTTCATCACATTGAGCAAAGCCAGCCCAGAGACAGCAGGGGTAGGAGAGGGGCCATGCTGTGTTCCCCGGGCAGCAGTGACCCTCAGGGAAAAGCTGCTGGAAGCTTTTGCTGGGGAACCAGTTTGGAGAGATCAGGCTCCAGTCCTGACCTTCCTGCCATGGGACAATGATCTCGGGAGGTTAGCATAGGTCAGCCCAAGCAGTGGCCAGCCTGGGGCATCTGCTTCCCAGCTGGAATGTCAAACTGGCAGAACTGACCAGAGGGGCAACAGCAGAGAAAAATCCAACTGGTGATGTGCAGTGCTGCAATACTGAACTGACTGAGGGTTACAGAGCTACCTGGAGAAGCAGGAATGAAGGATATCAAGAGAGACAGGAGAAGAAATAGTGAAGCAGTCTTGTAGGGTATCCTCAACCAGCCATGGTGGGGGCTGTGTTTGCAGAGGGGCAGCTGTCCGAGTGGGAATGTCTGTGAGCAAACTTGTTCCCAGGGCACACAGGGGAGAATGGCTGAACAAACAGGAAAATACATTCGAGCTGCAGCGCTTTTTGATGTCCAGATGAATTTTCCCCCAACACTGAGAGTAGTGAATTTACAGGAAATTGTCCAGGGCAAGACTTTTGAAGAACCACTTACAGGACAGCAGCAGCCACCTCGGCAGTGATGGAAATGTATCCCAGAAAAAGAGAAAGGCTGTGAGGTTAAAAGGCTTGGCAGGAGTCGTGGGCAAGGAAGTTTTAAATTTTCCAAGCCTGGTTTCGAAGGAGGATTTTCCTGTGTTGAACCAGACCTGCAGTATCATAAACTGCTATAACTGAGCTAATTGTATTAGTGTTCCATCACTTAGCATTACTAAAAATACCATCCTTTATTTTTTGTCCTTTTTTTCCCTCCCTTTTTTTTTTTTGTTTTGTTTTGTTTTGTTTTGTTTTGTTTTGTTAAAAGCAAAACTTAAATGCTGGCAGAATTACAAACACAGGTCTGATCTGCCAAGTGCTTCTCACAACAGGATTCCCGTTCATCACTCACAGTCCCAGGTCCGAGGAGGAGGTTTCGTTAAGAGACTCGGTAGAAAAATGTTTCTTTGTCTCTGTCAGCTCTACTTGCCAGCAATCACAGGGCAGGCAGCCTCCTCTATTAGGATTGCTTTCCGTGTCAAACACCTCATCATTAGAAAGTGAGGCTTGAATGTTATTCTTTAAGCCTTAGATCAACTGTGGAGGCTGAGATGTAATGGAAAAACCTGACGCTAGAAATTCTCGAGTCATTATCACAATTTATACTTAAAAGAGCTCCAGTTTTATAGCAAAAGGAAAAAAAAATCCATTCATTTTAATCATTGCAAAGCTTATTAAAAGGTTTCGAACATTATTTATTGCAATTCTGTACCAGTTCTAATTCACTCATTAATTCTATTCATCTTGAAACTAATTTTAAACTTTCAAAATTTACCATAGCATTTTGAAAAGTTAAAGTAACTTTCAAGATGAATAGAATTAATGTTTTCTTCCCCTCCTTACAACTGTTTTCACCTTCAAATACAAACCATGACCATACCATGCTAATAGCTGCAAATGTATTCTCTGTTTAAGGTTTCAAAACCATTACTTGACAGCTGACGTGGAACATAATTTCAGTCTCATTTTCAATCAGAGACAGTGCAGCCTCCTCCAGGAGCTGAAGCCTTCAGCATTTACTCCAAATACTTTTCCACAGCCGAGGATGTGAAGTTTTTTTTCCCCCTGTTTCCTCCTGTATATTTTCTGTTTGCTCTATGTTCCTTCTGACCAAAAACCATTATAGATCTTTGGAGTCTGACATAGCTGTTACAAATTTGGAGCATTTTCTATATGGGGAACATCTGGTTCCTAAGGAAACAAAGTGTTATTTTACTGATGGCTGCAGGAGAATGTCTGGGTTTAATCCACCTGTGAGGACTGATTATTTTTTAAACTTCATACCAACACACAGGAGGTGGATGCTTCCTGAATTCCATGGCATGGCTCTGGCCTCAGCACTGCCAGAATTGGCTTTCATTTCCTAAGTTCTTCAGATTACAAAACGTTTCTCTCTTCCTTGCTAAATTTCTACAGGACCTGAAGGAGCTGGCATGGTTCCTTCTTTCACTGAGTGATCCCAAATTCCCCTCTGAGACAAGGAAAACCTCAACAGAAGCAGTTGGAAACTGTGAACAGAGTGTTTTCAGTTTTGCATCACTGGGCAGGCTGCTGGGGCAGTGCCATGTTGAAGGTGAATTCCTTCTCACACTGAAGGCTTGCTGTTCTTTGTAGAGTGATTGACTTCATCTGAAGATGCTAAAGGTTCTACACATGAAACAGTTTTCTGTAGTTTTCTGACAAACTCCATGCTGCCCTTCTTCTGGCAGTGAGATTATTTGCAGTAAGAGTTTCTGGAGCTTTGGGTGCTTTTATTTTTACGTTCTGAAGTGATGATGTGTCTGCAGCAAAAAGGCAGAAAGAGCTTATTTCTGAGCAGGTTCAGGTGTGTACATGAGTGGTTTGAGATATATCAGTTATTTGGAAAGGTCTGAAGGTGACACATAACTGCGAAACTGTTCTCATCTTGGATTTTGTCAGGTCATCACTGCGTTCAAGCTTGGCTCTCATCCTTTGCTACAGCTACAAAGTGAAGAGGGGACATGTATTGTGAGCATAGAACTGTAGAAAGGTCCTTCCTGGGTGCATTTGTTGTTTAAAATGAACAGAGGTGGGTTTGTGTGTTTTGGTCCCCCCCTCTACCCCCCCTATTTTTTTTTGTTTGGGTTTTTTGTGGGTTTGCTTTTTTTTTTTTTTTGAGGGTGAGTTCGAATCTGTACAGAACCCTTCTAGTTTTCCTGAGGCTGACAGATATTGCTGGGGAAGGTTCCCTTGGATGGTTTAGCCCAGTTGGAAATGCCATCCACAAACCACAAAGGCGAAGCTAAATTTGGCCTAGTTCTTTCTCACATCCAAGGAAACACCCTTATTCTTGGTGGGAAGCCAGGAAGAAAAGCTCAAAGAAGCAGTGGATAAGAGTGTAATTAGAAAGTCCAGAGCAAATATGGATGGGGTTGCCCAGCACCACTCAGAAATTGGAAACACAGTGTATCTACAGCTGGAGAGCAACGTGACCCATCCTGGGCAAGGCTCTGGAACTGGTGAACAAAGGGCTCTCCTGGAAGATCTTCCACTGAGACAGGTCCCCTGGGCTCTTTTTGCTGTGTAGTGGCCACTTCTGCCATGGCTATAATGTGGGTTGTTTGCTGGTTGAAGCCTCTTCCTGAAGGAAACGGGGACAAACCCTGTTTCTCCTTGTGGTGCTGCCCTGTTGGAGTGCTTGAAATGCATCACGGAAAAGCATAACTCTTTTTTATGCTTGTGGTCACTTGCCTTGCTTTTATATGTGGCAAGTCTGGCAGTGTGGGATATAGTGCAGGGGGCCCCCAGTGTTGTCAGGGAATGTGTCTGAGTGAAGCATTTTATGGCTTAGCTCAATATATTTCCTAGCTGGAATATTTCCACCAGCTTCCTTTGGCTCTGCCTGAGGCTCCAGCTTGTGGTTTCTGTATTTTTCTTCCCCTGAAGACTGTCTTCACTCGGAGAAAGGCAGGAGTGCAGGAAAGGATGCTGCTTTTATGCTTTCTGCATGTTTGAGATGAAAGTTCCTGCTGTTCCACTCTGCTCCATGTACAGATCTTTTCTAGGAGAGAAGTGGATGGGGCAGATTGCCTTTAGCACCAAGCTTAAGTGGATCCTGCTCAGCAGCTGCCACAAAATTTATTCCCAGGAAAGGAAATAGAGGTCTAATGCAAGCAAGCACACCTGAGCTAGCTGAACCTTCCTGGCACAGAGACACTGGCTGGGAAGATGTGGCAGGAGGGCTCCAGCAGGATGGATGCACCAGGTCAGCATCTCGGCTCCCCAGTGGGTTCTTCTCCAGGTGCAGTCCCTGATCATGATCAGGAGTTCAGGTGGAGAACAAACCCTCTGTATCTCAGACGAGGCAAAGCCTCACATCTGAAAAAGCTGCAACCCGGCTAAGAGGATAAAGATGTCTTCCCTGTGCCAAAAAATTTGCTGTAGCTGATGGCTATGCTGACCTGTCTGGTTTTTCCCTGCCCAGCTGCCTCACACAGCATTGAAGCAGACATGGGGGCAAGCACCCACAAGGAGGATTGGTGTCACCTCTCCTGAATTTTGTAAGTCTAAATCTTGGTCTCATTCTCAAAGGTCTCCTTCCACCTGAAAAGTTTCTGTTGCAAAACAGATTTTAAGCAGTGTTTGCAATGGGGGTGCAGCAGCTGGCAGCCTCAGAAGCAGAGATGCTGCTGTATTGAGAAACAGGTCTCCAGTTTTATGCTTGATTGGGAAGCTTGAAAAAAAAAAAAAAACAAACATAAAAGGGATTATGATGCTGTTTTTCAAGCCAAAAATGTGAGCAGTAATTCAGACATGAGGAAAGCTGTCATTGCCTGTGTCAGCTTAAGGAAACCGGCCAGAGAAAGGAAGTGCTGTGTGCTAAGGTAACCCAGGGAAGAGCCTTAGAGTGACTCTCGGGCATCTGCCAGGTCAAGAAAAGCCACCAACTGACTTCCAGAGGCCTTGGATGGAGTCCAGAGTTAGAGCAGTGTCTGATCCCTAAGCTCCTGGGTGGTTGAGGAGGGCTTTGTGATTTAGGATGGCCTTTGCAATTTGAAGTGTTGGCATCCAGTGGTAAATGTACTTTAGCCAGATGATGCATTTCTTATTTCAGTTTCTTATTTCAATTATAAATACTGGCTCAATACCACCATTATTAAACTGAAGCCTTTAAAATTCAAAGGCAAAAAAGTTTCCAAAAGTGAATTAATTGATCTGTCACTCCCACAGGCTGAGAGTCCAACTCATCAGTCCAAAGTCAAAAGGAAGAATAAGCTGAATTTCTGGATCTGTATCTCCAAATGCATGATAACAACAACTGCCTAATTCCATTTAAGGAGCAGCTATAGAAAATAAGGGTTGATTTTTGATGAGAAGTTAATGGGACCTACTTGGATTATACTGAAGGAAAATGGGACTGAGAAGACAGAAACATGAGGTTTGGGAGACAGAACTGGTAGATAAACTCATATTGGATTTGTGCTTCTTTCTGTTTAAGAAATGTGGTCCTTACCATGCCACTGGTTTTTAAGCAAAGCTCTCCATTGATTTCAGAAGGGTATCCTGCCCAAAAATCAATGGCAGGAGATGCCCCTATGTATTTACCTACTCTGATTTGGTTATTGACTTTTAGTAACTTTACGGATACTAACAAGGCAAAATGCCAGGACGGCATTGCTGAAAATTTAAGTCAGGAATTCCCCGGGAAAGCTCATGCGGCACTGCCTAAATACCTCATTTTCCAGAAACCACCCCCCAAAATGCAAATTGTCCTGCTCTCAGGGTGAACATGTACATTTTTTTTTTCCCTGAGTGATCACCTATCCATCAGAAAATTGGGAGTGGGAGGGGTGCAGGGCAGGCTGATTCTGCAAAGCTGCCTGCTAAAGCCCTGATTACTGTTATCAAGCAAAGAAGCAGTCCAGTTTAAGCTGCTAAGGTTTCTGACGAGCAACAGGTTATAATGAAGGAAGGCAGAGGAACGCGCGAATGAGCGACTACAGACTCTGGTAAAGAGCGGATTACACTGAAGGTACGTTCCAGGGAAGAGACTGCACATTTCAGAGCAAGGCAGCAAATGGGCTTAAAAATAATCTGAATTTTTTTTTTTTTTTCCCTCCCAATCCAACAAAGATAGAGAATGTAAGATGCTTGTGGAGGGCAGGTCAGCACATCAAACAGGCTCTGCTCGCACTGCTGGGAGCAGTGAGGGAAGGATCCTGCCTGCCTGGGGTAAGTCACTGAGGCTAAAACGTGTGCTCTTGTTAAGCTGGTCCTGGTGGCATGTGGGTGTTCGGCTGTGTATCTGCCCAGCATCTCCCCCAGGCACATGGTAGTTGCCTCCTCCTGGGCCTCACCGCATTTTCTGGTTGCAGTGGGTGTTGTCTCAGCAGTGCTCCGGTCATTTCAAGTCCATGAACAAGCCAAAGGAAGATGTCTTGGATGCCCTTCTCCCTTTTAGAATTTGCTGTGAGGAAAAGCTAAAGCTGAGATTTGTAACACAGTGTGTGCTTGGTGGTGTAACTGCCCATGGGAGGGCTCTTTCCCTGGGATAAGTGCACGGCTGCTTCCCCTGCAGCAGTTGAATAAGCCACCTTGACTCCACTGTAAGGCAAAATTGGATGCATGAGTATGGGGTGGGATTGCCACAGTTGCAGTCCAAATCCCATTTTAGCTGGAGGTATCTTTTCTAACAGCTACAATCTAGGAGTCAGTTTTGTTTATGGCAAAGAGAAAAGCCTCAAAATAGTTCAAAATCCAGGAGAAAGGCTGATTTTTGCTCTTCTTACACCATGAGGGTGATTGTAGCAACGTCAAGATACACCCTTTACTAGCCAGAGATAAGGCAGTGCCCTTTGCTGTCTGAAGATTGTGCAGGGTTTGTGTTCTTGTCAGACAGAGGAGGGATGCAGCATTCCTCTTTCCACCGAGCCTTTGAGCAGGCACTGATACATTTATAAATGGCATGTGATAAGCTCTAAAAATGCCACTTTGAAATTGAACCCAGAGAAGTGTGAACCGTCTCAAACAAAAGTGATTCACCTTGGTCACTTGACAAGTGCAGAAGGAATTTCTGACAACGGGAAAGAAAACCGAGGCAACGCCAACCTGCTGGGCTCCCCAAAAGCCTCTGGCGGGGGTGGAGCTCTCCTGATCCCCACTGTCCCCTCAGAATCCTTGCTCCTGCCTTGGCTGTTTCCCTCTCTAATGGGGAGGACAGCTCTGAGCAGGTAGCAGAGCTCAGGATTCAGCAGCAGAGTCCAGAGCAAGGCAGGGATCCCACAGCCAGCCCTGCAGCCGTGACTTGCTCAGCTCTGCCGGGTATTGATCCCCCACACTGGGCATCCCTGTGCTGCACACTCCTTGCTTGTCTCAGGGAGCAGGTGAGAAGTGCCCTGCACACAAACTGTCACAGGCACATTGAACGCAGCTTCCTCATGAATTGGACGAAGTTCCAGCTCTGCTGCGACTCCGGTTATTGCTGGTATCGAGTACGGGCTGTGGCAGCCTCGAGAACCGGTGTTTATAATACCCTCCATGCACGGTGTCACCCTTCTGGAAAGAGGCTCATCAGAACATGGCATGTCAGTTGTCACTTCACTGGGAACAGGTGAAACCCTATTATCAGTACACTGTCTGCAGACTTCTGCTGCATCAGAAAACAGCTCGTTGTTGCAGTGTGTACAAAGGTGTCACTGGTTTCTGTTGAACTATGCACGGGTTGTTCATGCGGTGGGGGAGCTGCGTGGGGAGCACAAAATGTAGGACCAACGGGTGAGGCAGCAGCCTGTGGCTTTGCTGGGAGCATCTTATGTTCGTGGGGGGACAGGCAGCAAAGAGCTGAGGGGAATGGGACAATTTCCTAAAGACTAGGATCTTATTTGCCTCTTTTGTGCCATATCAGGGTGGCTGAGGGTAGCCAGAGACATCCCAATATGCTGCTCTCTGGGGTTGTGGTGATGCTACTGAGAGCAGGGTTTGACCTGTGCCACACAAGGAGAAGCACAGTCTGAGGTCTGAGACTTGCTGGACCATTACTCGTGCTGACCCTTACAGCAACATCTCAGTCCAGTGCTGGAACCAAATTCTTCACTCCAAGAGTAGCAGCCTGGAGTCTGCAGAAGGCATCACTTTGTGTAGCTAAGTCCTCCAGAATTCTGCATCCCACCCTCTGCAGACGTTCTCCTTCCCGTCTCCTCCGCTTCTCCCCCAGCACCACTCTGCTAATTTCTCGAGTGGGATACACTAATCCCATATTTCTCTGATAGTTACTTCCTCCAAAGCTGTCTCAGAAACCCAGGTGCCAGCCCCCCCTTCTCCTTCCCCTGGCCAGGGAAAAGAGATGGCGAACGGCTTTCTCTTGATTGTGTCGATGGGAGATGATTTTCAAGGTGAAATTTCTAGTTCAGTTGAGTCACTTTCATTCAAGGCGATGAGCAAAATGTCACCCCCACACTGAACCACACTCAATGTGCTGTTCTCCTATTGCATTTAAATTTACTCCACTTTTCCTTTCTGACACCTGTTTAAATCAATATCTTCCTCTCCAGGTCGTGGGCAGAATGTGCCTGGTCTCTCCGCACAGCGCTTCTCAAATCCACTAAAATCAACACAATAATTGAAATATTTTCAAGCTGATTACACCGCTGCCTGAGGCTAGGCTGGTTGCTAAGGGTAAGCTCCCTGGTTGCTAGGGGGAGTAAATCATCTTGCATTATTTGATTTTTGTTATAGATATGAAACCGCTACTCCCTCGATTAAATGTCTCTCAGTCTAACACCTATGGGACCTGGGGAAAGAGAAAAGAAAAGCAGCAACCTTGACCCTGTCAAATAAATATCTCTAACTTTTCCTGTCCTCCGGCTTCCAAACCAAACCTGTCTACTGATTTTTTTTTATTATTATTTTTTTTTATTTTATTTTTTTTTAACCTGACTTTAAATAACAAAGCTGTGGGGACAAGCAGATGAAGAGAGGAAGAACTGTCTGTTCCATTAAAGGATCTCTCAGCTTGGCTAAACACTCTCTATTTACTCCAAACACAGCATGATGGGGAGCTACAAGGATCTAATAGCCTTGAAGATGTAGAATTGCACCAATTACAGTTCCTATTCAGCCCACGGCTCATGAGACATCAGCTGAAATCGCAGGGCCAAATCCTGCTCCTAGGTCTGCACAGTGCAAATCTGGGGCATCTCTGTGGCAGAGAAGGATTTCCCCAAATTTTCTGTGGTTGCACAGGAGCAGAGTCCCGTTGGACACTACAGAGGTGAGGTGTCCAGGAGTCTGAATGCGTGCAGGTGCTTTGCTAAAGGAGCAGGAGCTTCCAATGCATTGTTAATAGGAAAGCAGTGTGTGGGGCATATCCCTGTGCCATGGACATTTCAAAGGGCCTGGTTTTGTTATTCTCTTAGTGCAACCAGCTCCTGGGTGAGGGTATTATCACTGTAGGGTCTCCTCCAAATCGCTTAGAACTTAATGTGACCCAGTAAATCTGCAGCAACCCACTGGCAGGGCCAGAGGTACAGGAGCCTCTTCTGCCATGTGGGCTGGAAACAACCAGCAGCTCAGGGTGTTTCTGGAACACAAGATACAGAGGGGAGGTGACCTGGTATAAAGTCTTTTTCCACCCCTCAAAACTCCTGTTAATCCTCACCACAGTACTTGGCCTACCCAGCACTGCCCAAAATCATCCCTCTCAAGTGAGAAAACTGAGCTACAAAAATTCTAGTGAAGCAATTTGCCTCAGGTTGTGCAACTAGTCCAAGTCCCATCCTGACACCTTTTCTCCCCAGATGCTGTGGCATCACCTGGAGAGGCACATGCTGTGGATAACGTCTTTGCAGCAGGCCACATCCTTCCCTCCCTGAACCTATTTCTCAAAGGGCAGGTGTAATCCACAATGGACAGGGAAAAGAGGAATGTAAATATTGTAAACCCTTTAGTGACGACTTTATGCAACAGCAACATCTCCTCCTCCATGCCACCTGGTCCCTCAGCTGGAAACAGGGAGGCAGATCCCATAGAGTAAGTGATGTCAAGAACTTCAAAAGCTGTTGAGGAAATAGGTATAAAGACAGAGGCATTAAAGTGCTCAATGTGGACCCTGGCAGATGAGAAGCTGGACATGAACAGCATTTTTAGCACAAATGAGCCAGGCCGAGCTGGGCTCAGCCCAACCTCAGCCCAGCCTAGCCTGTGTTCAACAGCACGTTCCACTCTGTTTCTCCATCTGAGCTATGCCAGTCACAGGGGTGCTTTTTGGGCTTATTGGTCAGCACATGTGGAAACATGCAGGGTACAGAGGAGAGGGGCCATCAGGAAAGCCTGGAGGACACACCTCTTTCAGCCTGGCTTTCTGCTCATGTCCTTGTTTCCCAAAGTTTGCAGGCAGGATCCCTCTGTGGGGCACCTGCACCTGTGCCACACATTCAGTGGGAAATGCCTGCAGCATTAAGAGCATCACAATCTAAATGATTAATTGTTTAATATATTGCAAGCTGGTTACCCCTCCTGGATGTGCCATGTAACAAATGGAGTCGGCAGAGATCTCACAGTGGCGAGCTCCTTGTTTGATTTTTAGCCAGCCCGTGCCGATGGTGTGAGCTCACAACCACAGCCTGGTGCTGCCACCACCTCCTTGGGCAGCTGCCTCACTGGTCCTGGGCTTGATGTGAGACTTGGAAGTGCTGCTGAAGGATGGGAGCCAACCAGTCCTTCAAATACAGGTGTATAACAGGGGTCAGGGCAGATGCTTAATTAAAGCTGTTATTTATTTTTATCTGATGGGTGAAGACTTGAAGTAAAGCCCAAAGTGGAAATGCTCTGCACCTGACATACAACAAACACACTTCGGGGATGCGATTTGGGGTTTCACTTACATATCTAACTTGCTTAAAATCCATATTAAGTATAATTTCTATTTCAATATCATACAGGTCACACTCTATGCTAAGGTTCCATTTATAAATAGTTTATAAAGATTAATAGATGTTTTAATCAATAACTAATCAATAGTTTAGTGACAGGAAAGCCCAGCAGTGGGAATTGCCCCAAGCACTGCAGGCTTTTTGCTCTGGTTTGGTGACGTTTGACCCTTGTTCTGGACTGGGACCAAGGACCAGCGCTGTCAATAGTGGTGGCAGCACTTCTGCCATCACTGGTGGTAGTGCCCTGTGGTCACAGAAGGTCTGGGCTGGGCTCTGAGTAACCCATACTGCTGCCAGGGATCTCACTGTGGAAGATAGTCCCAGTTCTTGTCCCCTGATCTCCTGAGAGGGAGCCAGCTTGGCTGCAGTACAGGGTCCAGCAACCCCATGGTCCCCGTGGGCCAAGGTCCTTTCTGAGGACCTCATCACCCACTGGAATTTCTGGGAGAGATCTGTATTCTGTACATAAGGAATGCATTTTGTTAGAACATAGTTATGATTTTTCAGAAGATTCTTCTGAGAAATAGTTCTGTATTTTTATAATACATCTTTTTTGTCATACACTTTAAGACTAGTGTCCACATGGGCATTAGAAGAAAAATGTAATTATCTCTTAAAAGAATACAGTCAATTTAAAGGAAGACAAATATTAATGTTATATAAATTGATTGGTCAGAGGTTTCCAAAGCAGAGAGGTACATCCCTATTCCCCCTAAATATCAGGAGGAGTTGTGTGTCTAATTCCCCTATGAATCAAACTCCTTATATAAAGCTTCCAGAACAGACCCTGTAATTGAGTATTAAGTGACTTTTTCATGAGTTCTTTATGTATGATGATCCTGGTAATTCAACTGGTAATGCTTAAATGACAAAACAACCCCTCAGCAACTTGACCACTCTGGAAACCCAAGTGAAGCCATTTAGCAAAGCCCAGAGCCAATGTCTTTGCCTCCAAAACCTTCTCTGCACCTGAATTTTTGAAGAACTTTTCCATTTTTAATGGCCAGAAATATCTGCCTGCTAAACTTTAACTACAACTGTACCCAAAGCCCGTCTGTCTAGCAGCAGGTGGGCTAGTGAGAGTCACAGTCCTGCTGGGATACAGCCAGCTGTTCCCAGGAATGAATCTCAAGTAAATTAACAAACACCACACAAACCTGTCAATTGAATCATTCTTGATTACTGTAAATGCTGGGCTACCCATTAAGGAGCTTCCTCCTCTGTGCAGAGGGAGTTCTTTATGTACTGAGTGTGTAACTGGGGCGATGACACCCCATCCTCTGCATGGAGGGTCCCTTAGGACCCACAGGGGCAGCCAACTTGGACAATGAGTTTGAAGTGGTGGAGACATCCAAGGTGGTTTCCTCACATCTCTGAATGTTCTGTGGGCTTTCAAAGGGCTCATGAGCTATTTGGGTATAGATCAAAGCTTCTATTGTCCAGTACCAGGTACATCTCCCCCTTTTTCCTTTTGGAGGTTTTTCCTTGGCAACTACATGGCTGCCAAGTGGATCAAAATCCAGGCCATTCCCACATGCACCAGCCATTTTCCACTTGGCAGGAGGACACTGAGGGGAGAGCATCACCTCCATGGAGATGAGGGAGCTGCAAACACGTTGTGTTGAAGGCAGGAGAGCTTCTGATACCAGATAACAGCAGTTTAGAGAGGCTTGTAGACATCATGTAATAATTGGGGCACCGGGTGAGAAGCAGAAGGCCTTGACTCAACATCTGTCCTTCCTATGTTTGTTTTTGTACTTGAGCTTTGATGGTGCATTCAAACCTACTGCGTAAAATTATGGACCTCCTCTCGTGGGTGGAATGGCAGCCAAATCCCTGACTGCCAACAAAGCCATGGCAAAATTCAGCCGAGGTTTGTAGTGCAGCATTGCCTTGATCTCACGCAGCAGAGCACACTGGGGTAAACCAAGATCCTCCCCATGGAGGAAACATGCTGTTCCTTGCAGCACAGTAGATGCCTGAGCAGAGTGGGGAGCCTGTTCAGGGCTTGGGGCCACCCCTCACCTCCCCTCTGCAGGACCAGCTTTGCAGGATGGTTGTTGCCACACTGGTGGAAAAGGGTGAAGGCATCAGTGGGATGTGCCTGTGATATGTGCAAAGCTCTTGGTGCCTGTCCCCAGACAGTCTCCAAGCCTGATCCTTTTCTGGGTCTCCATAGGGAGTTTTGGTGCTGGTGCTGGTTCGTTCAGCTTTGGGCAGCCTAGGAATATGAGCTTGTCACATCCCTAATTGACAGTTGAACCTCAGTTTGACTCCATGCAAGTCACCAGACCTTGATTCCATGCAAGTCACCAGACTTAGATCTGTCTTTTTTGCTTGTGTGAGAACACAGTCCAAACCATACCGGTGTCAGAACCAAAACAGCCCCAGTGACTTCAGGGAGAGCAGGATCCATCCCAAGATGGAGAATTTTGCTCGAGAGGGTGTGTGGGAGAGGGAGCATGGCCGTTACCTCATCAGTGGTAAATCTCTGTCGATCTGGATATTAGCACTGTGTTTCCCCAGCTGTGTCAGTGTATGTGTTTGTGTATACAGACTCAATTTATGTCATTTTGTAAGCAGGTAAGTGTTTGTGCCAGACTCCGTGCGATTTTGTGAGAAGCGTGCTTACATGTTTGGATAGATTTAATAACAGCACGCATGTGTGCGTGTTTATATTTAGACAGGCTCCTGGGAAAGGCTCAGCACACAGGGAACAGCATTGGGATGCCCTGGCTGGGGAGGGTTTCTGGAGGCTTCCAGCTTGGTGTGGGTCACAACTAGGTCTACTCCTGCCTATGTGAGTGACATTCCTGACCCTGTGTCCCAGCCTTCTCGAGTGGCTGGTGATGGTCCCCATGCACGAAGGGAGAGGATTTTTGTGCATGGTTTTGGCACTGGAAGTGAGACACGTGCATATGCCATTTAATTGTGGTGGGTGCCTTGCGAAGATTTGCAAGATTTCCAGTGGGCAGATACAGGAGGACAGTGGTTATGGACCCATAACAGCATCCCTTTGTATCCTCCAAAATCCAGGATAGCATGGACAATATGGCAATAAGTGCACAGATTAGTGTGTGCTAGCGATCCAAACAGCACCAACACGTGTGTGATTTTTATGCCCTTCCTGACTTGTTCCTGCAGTGTAAAGAATGCCCAAGGTGCATGGTGCTTCCCCACACATCCCAGTTTAACTGGTGCACGGGGCACTTCCCAGCACATCCCAGAACAGCCAAGGCACTACTTACGGAGTCAAGCAAAACTCTGTCTCACCAAAAGAGTCACAGTCCGTGCACCATACACTGAGGCCCATTTGTGGCTGGAGACAGCAGAGGCTGTTTAATGCCACACATGGTTTTACATCCTGCACTTTGCAGCAGGTGCGTTGCACTCACAGACACGTTTCCAGGACATACCTGTCTGTGTTTGAAATACCTGTGCTCACTGCATGGCTTTTTGCATATGGTGGCCCAGCAGGTTTGTAAACTGGGCCTGCCATGGGATGGCCTCGAGGTGGGATGGTTTGGGGGCCTGGCAGGGTGTTTTTTGCGGCAGGGGTCTCAGCGCTCACTGTGCAGTTGCTGGGGATGCAGGCATCACACTCCCGAGCTCTGCCACCCTCTCGCTTGGCCAACGCCCTGACTTTTGTCCTGCCGTTTGACATCTGTGACTTTTAAGGCGACACATCCCCAGCACTGAGCCCTGCTCGGCCCTACCACCCCGGGCTGCCATCCAGCAGCATCTGCCAGCCCCGGCCCCGCCACCACCGCAGCCACCGCCGCTGGCACCCCCATCCCGCCGGCTCCCCGCCACCCGCCGCTCCTCCGTGCTGGCGGGCAGTGAGTGGGATCAATAAGACACCTCCGACTCCTCTATTTACAAACTAGCTGCCTTCAGCAGCCAGGCTGTTTAAGCACTTCATTCCCATTCAGGAGGGCCATCTGCTGCCTTTTGCTGTAAGTCTCTCTGAAAACCTCAGCCTTGACAAGCTCGAGATATGTCAGCGCAGTTATCAGCGGAAAGCAACATCTGCCGTGCCTGACACCCACTATTGTAGGCCATTTAATCTGTCCCCCTCCTCCCTTTAACTGCAGACAACAGCTCCCTATATTATATTTTCCCACTCAATTAGCACTATCATCCTGCTGAAATAGAGGCCAATTTACCTTTAATGACATCATTGTTAGGAGAGTGGCAGCCCTGGCCGGTGGCTGGCGGGAGGCAGCCCGTCTCCCCGGCTCGCGGGCGCTCGGGCAGCCTATCCGCGCTGCCTTCACCCCGACCACAGACATTGTTTCCGACAGTTCGCAGAGGCAGTGTGGCGGAAAATTGAGTCCAGATTCATTAGTTTT
The DNA here is from genome assembly GCA_038380795.1 of Pyrocephalus nanus. Classification (NCBI taxonomy): domain Eukaryota; kingdom Metazoa; phylum Chordata; class Aves; order Passeriformes; family Tyrannidae; genus Pyrocephalus; species Pyrocephalus nanus. Next base: position 11,083,209 of record CM076276.1, read on the forward strand.
TTTTTTTTTTTTTTTCCTCCTGCTCCCCCCCCACCTTTTTTTTTTTTTTTTTTTTTTTTTTTTCCGTCGTGCACTGCTCAAGTCAGTTAAATTGATACATTTCCTAACAAAATTGAAGTGCTTTGTGCTGCCAGCGGAAAGCCTGGTGACCCTGCGCGGCCCACCGAGCAGCCAAAACGAGTTGATGGATCCATTAGGCCGCGCAGAATGCCTTCCCCCTCTGCCTCCGCTCCTGAGTGACACTGTAAATCTGAACCAATTTCAGTCCCTAATCATCATTACAAACCCCTCCACTGTTCATTTATTACTCTACAATTCTAATACAGCACACGACTGGGTCAGTGCACGGGGAGTTGGCACGGATGTGGAGACAGGCTTAAAGAGACCATAATCCTTCCCAGGTTTTATCGGGGAAGCAAACCTGATTTGGACCTCCCCAGTCCCCACATGCTGCCCCCTGCCTCCAGCTCAGTGATCAGATGGATCAGATGATGTCTGCCTGGACCGGTGATGGGAGCACAGACTCCAGAGCAGGGAGGGGGAACACACATCTGAAGAATGCAGGAATCACGGCATGCCACATGAGCCCCACAAGGGATGGGGTGCTGCTGGAAGGCTGGCACAGCTTCTCTGATCCCTCAACTATGGGATGGACAGGTGTCCAAAAGGTGCTGCAAGCCTGCAGGCACACAAAGGAGGGTATTTGGGTATTGGCAGCTGTGCAAAGAGGGTGTTTGTGTAGATGAGGAGCTGGCACATGCCTGAGAAGGACCATGAGGATGGGGGATGTTGAGAACTGGGGGTTTATTGAGGTCCCCCATTGGTTTGGATTCAATACAGGATTGAATCTTTTTGGAGCTGAAAAGCCTCAGTGGATGTCCCTGCAGTGATGGCTCCTGCAGGTAGAGGTGGGTAGAGAGGCTTTGGGTGAGATCAGGAGTGGTTGGGGCACTTATTGCTGAAGCAGGATGGGCTTCATGTGGGGACAGGCCGGTCTTGTGTGGGAGATGGGCTGCAGAACCAGGATAAAAGGGAGTGAGCAGGGTGCAGGCACTCAGAGTCCCAGTCCAGAGGTTGAGCAGAAGGTTAAAGAACTAAGAAACTTATGGCTGAAATGTCTCTTCCTATGTAGGCTTTATGTGGGGTGGGGGTTACTGTGGAGGGTTGTCCTTGTTTGATGAGTCAAAGAAGCAAGAATGATAGTTTTACAAAGGACTGATGGTCAAACCCCTGTTTGATTTACTCCTTCAATGAAAAGACTGGGTAGCAAGTCTGCATCTCATGGGAAAGACTGGTGCCTTTGCTGGGATGCCAAAACCTGAGTTTGTGACCACGGATCTGCCTGGATGATCAGGAGGATGTCAGCCTCCAGAAAGTGTCAGTTTTTCTGCCGGTGACAACCAAAGTGGGGCTTTTTCTACAACTCATGTGCCAGACATGCATTTCACTTCCTGCTACAGGGTCCCAGGCTCGAGGTCAGCCTTGTCTGGCAGGGAGATGTGACAGCTGCTGAACCATGCCTGGGCCAACCAGCAACCCCTGTCAGCCCCAGCATTCAGCTGCCTCTCACTCTCACAGCAAAACTTCCCAAAGTTTTCTCTGCCCACAGCCTTCATTAGGAGCAGCAGCAGAGATCTTCATAAAAATGAAACAGCATTAAATAATACAGTCCTAAAGCCAAAAGAGGTGGGGTTTGCTGGAGGGATTTGGCTAGGGTGAACAGCTTCAAAAGCAGTCTTGGTGACCTTCATCTCCTGTGACCATCCCTGGGGCGGGATCAGCTCATTTCTGAGCTGGGGGTAAGAGCAGCTCCTTGGCACTACCCCTATGGACCTGGTTTTTAGGAAGATCAGTATTTGAGTCCTTACAGGTCAATCTGTGGTTGAATCTCCCTGTCTCCATCACCCCCATGTACTACATTTCTGTGGAACTGAGCCAGTGGTGGCCCTGTGACGCAGATTCCTGTATGTCAGTGTGTTGGCCCTTGGTGTTTCCTCTGTTTACAGCTCAACCAATGCCTCTCAGTCCACACTGTTGTTAATGCCCATATTTAAGGCAGTCCAGATTAGTTTCTCAAGTAGCATTTTGCAAGGGTCAATATCAAATGCTTTACTGAAGTCTAGATCCACTGTGTCTTCTGTAAGACTTTTCATCCACTAATTTTGCAATTTGATCCAAAAAAAAAAAAAAAAAAAAAGCTATCAAGTTGGTCTGGCATGACTTGTTCTTTATAAAGCAATGTTGTTTATTGCTCGTGATTGGGTTATCCTCTAGGTGCTTTCAAACATGCACCAAACAGCCTATTAATGCCTTCTGTGACACTCTGGGTTTGACAAAACCCAGCCGAACCTGCTGCTCGCACAACTGGGTTCGAGTACAGCTCACCAGCAGCTGCTGGGACATATGTTCACTGTGCACACCAAGGGCCTGATTCATCTCTCACACCAGTGTAAGGCAGGAATAAGTCAGCTCAGCGGCAGGCTCGAGAATCCAGAGGCAGGTTTGGTGCAGCAGATGTTGTGTTGCTGTTGCAGGCAGTATTCCTGAGCTTGCTTTTACTGGCTGTTTCCCACCATGACCCACAGGATCAGATGTAAGGGTTTCTCTTGGGGTAGAGGGGTGGGAATCACTGGCTACATAATCAGTGTTTTATGCCACTCAACTGTATGGTTCAAACCTTTGGGTGAGTGATTTGAATTCTATGTAAAGGCATTTGGGCCATGTCCAAATCAGTCCTGGTAGAGTGCCTGCTACAGAAAACACGAGGATAAATACTTTACAGGAGTGTGTTAGCATTTCTGTCTGTTCTGATCATGAAAATATAGCCCTGCTGCTTCCTACACCATAGCCTGGTGCACGGTCCAGGCCTCCTTCCTCTTCTGAGGTATTTTCATTCAATTCCAAGGCCTCTCCTTCTCCTCCTCTGATGATGATGCACTGTGCTGTGCTGATGTTATCCCAGAGACTCCCCAGATAGAGTCACTGGATTGTGCCTTGGCATTGCCAAGACTGAGGGCACCCTCCCCTCCCTCATTTCAGTGGAACAAAGATCATGACCATGATGCTGAAAGAGCTGAAGAGGTACTGCAGGCTCTGCGTTGCATTAGCTGTGCTTCCATTGCCTACGGAGCTCTGCTGCTGTATAAATAACGGAGCTGACACAGCACCTTCTGGGATATGTTTTCCACAGTTTCATAAGACCTTCAGTAGCTGCGCGATGGTGCCTCGGCACAACCAGCCTCCCCGTGATCTATAACACTGACAGCTCAGGAGGCTTTTGAGGGATATGGCATACAAGAGCGAATTTCCAAAGTATTGCATGGGCTTGGGGTTGTATTGCTCCCTGCTGACTCCCCAGGCTCGTGCAGTGCTGCAATACTCTGAAAATTAACTCCTTTATGGCAAGACACTCAAATCGCGCGGCCCAGGAGAGAAGGATCCAGCCCGGTGGGACTGGTTGCAGCACACGCTGCTGGTACAGCCTGCTGGCCAAGCAGCCTTGCTCCAGCTGATGTTCCAGGTCTGGCACAGCCCTCTGAAGCCCGCTACGGCTCATGGCTAAGCCAAGGAAAAGATTATTGGGACTTGTTGTAATCTCTTTGGTCCTCCCAGGAGATTAAAATAGTTTGTTTCACTGCTGGAGCATAATCTTGAGAAGGGAAGAATTAGTCTAAGGAGGATCATGGTGAAGGGTCCTTAACAGTGTGATTTACAAAGTTCATCTGACCCAGACTGCTGATGATCCTAGTCTAGTTGAAAATACAGTGTGAACCAAACTACTTATTCCTCCTTCCCCCTTGTGCCTGTGACTTTGGATGGATTTTGTGGAAATGAAAGGCAAATAAAACCCATCCATGGGCATAAGGAATCTGTAAAAATGGAGACACCTCTGAAAAGCTCAGAAACAGATGACTTTTCTGTGCATTTTCCCTCAGACCTGCATTTTCTCCTCAGATAGAAGGGTCCACTGGGTTCAAGCCAAGCTCATCCAGAAAGACTGAGAACCTTTCAGAGACCACAAATTTCTGGAAAGGAAAATCTTTTGCATTTATGGACACTAGCACATCCAAGTGTTGCATGACAATGGCAAGCAATAACCAGTGTCTCGCCTTATAAAACAGGTGAGGGAATGATATTATGACCTTCATTTATCGTTAACAGTGATTATTGTGTATTAGCCCCAAAATGGTCTCTAAAGGTCATCCTTTTCCCAGAGGAAGTCCTGGTCTTTGCATTTGGGAGTATTGTTTTGGTGTGGGCTGTTGCAACACCCTGATCTTGAAGCCGCTGTGGATGGAGCTCTCAGTGGGTGTCGGGAGAAATGAGTTGGGTGATGGAGGGTGCCTGCACTGAGAGCACTGGGATCTCCTTTGGAGCAAGAGTCTGTGAGTGCAGAGCCCAAGAGGGAGCTGCAGAGTGTTTAACATGACCAAATTAACCCCTGTGGACAGGCAAACACTTGTTTACGGAGCAGAGGAAAGCAGAGATGGAAATTTATGGTGTCACTAAAAGAACTTCTCACCTGAAGTACAGAGAAGAGGAAAGAGATAGCAATATTTCCCACTGAAAGGAGGAAGCAAAGCTCTTAACAAATCAATACCCTTATTTAGTCAATAAACCCACAAAACAACCCCTCCAGGGGATAAACATGGAGAAAATTCGCAGCTTGCAAACAGGCAGGCTCCAATTCTGGCCTTTGACAAGGCAGTCGCAGTAAATGCGTCGGTCTCTCTTGGTCGCAGGGAGTTCAGTACGGGGCTGGTCTTTTGGGAGCACACGGGGCAGGGGGAGGCTGCAGGCTGAAGCTGCGCACCTGGGAGCCACGGTGAAGAGGTGAAGGGTCTTGGGAGCGCCCCGTGAGGAGGGTGAGCACATTAACTCGGGTTAACATCTCCTCCTGGTGTGGTGCATCGGGCCCCACTGGCTTCAGCACTCTTATCCTGGGGAATGGGAAGGAGGAGCAGCACCTAGGCAGGGATACTGCAGGTAAGCTGGGAGCATGCCTGGGGCAAACCTCAGCAAGAAATGCACGGACCTGATCCCAGCAGGGGCTCAGAAACACCTCTGGTAGAAAGGCAAAGGCATCTTAGATTATAGAGATATTTACAGGGCTGCGAGCCTCCAGCAGCCAACAGCTGGAGTCAGAAACTCATGACACACACCTATGATGTGCAAGATGTTAAGAAATTAATTTAAAATGGTTTCTTTCTTTTTTTTTTCCCCTAAATATATGTATTTATTTTTGCTTAGCCTGCAGGCTTTACATCTTCAAGTTTTCCTCCGTAACCATGAACTAGAAATTCGCTTGGAAGAAATCCAAATTGTTCTCTTATTCACAAGATTTCAAGAGCTGGAGCTTTGGGAAAACCATCCTTGCCATTACAGCACTCGTGGTAGACTCCCAGGAGCCACCACATCAGAAGCACAGCTGAGCAGCACCACGGCACGGACTCCCAGAGCCTTGCACAAAAATCCTCCACCCTTCAGCAGCACGAGACACTGGATGCCAGGTATCCAAAACAAGTGAAATGAAGGTCTTTGTTGGATTTTTGTTCAATCACAAATGAGCCTTTGAACCTTCTGAATTAATTTTCCATCCATGGGATGGATCAGACCTTGGGAATGCATCCTGGCTCTGCTGGCCATGCAGCGTCTCTCCTTTCTGAAAGCTGAAATAGTGGGCCAGAATTTACAGGCAGTATTTTGGGTGGAGAACTGGAGGAATTCAAACAAAGCCAATGGCTTTCCATAGTGGTACCCAAGACCTCCATGACCTAATGAAGCAGAGAATTATTCCCTTGTGGGTCTATGATTTTCTCCACAACACAGTTGTAGACTGTTATGTGTGTTAAAAGGGAGATATCCTCAGTCAGGGCTCACCAATATCGCTCCACTGAACTGTGAGATGCTCAGATTTATTCCAGCCAACTCCTGGCCCAATATATACATGGTTTATGTTGTATTTATTTTTTTTTCCTTCTCTTTTTTCCTCTGATGCTCTGTTCATTACCCAGAGCATCCGTCAAGAAGTGAAGCACTTATTAGTATAGGATAGCATCTGTCCTCTTGTGTTTTTGAGAAAGCTCATGGTTGAAATGGAGCCAGAGGTTGAGTTATAGGCAACACCTGACTGTTAGAGTTCAAAGCTGGCTTCTAATTGTGTTTTGGAACTGGACACTCACAGTTGGGAAAGCTACTGCCTGATCTTATACTCTGATAAAATGCATGAGTTGCAGTATATATTAGAACTTCCTATTCAGGATACTTCCAGAGACTGGTAAGTTTTTGGACTTGCTTGGGTAAAGGTTCAGCAAACCTGAATTTGGAAACAGGGGGAGCCAGGCATGGATGCAGGAGAATTTGCACTGAAAGCTGTCTGTCTGCTTTGGGTATCTGGGTTTGCACCATGAAGCTGCCAAGAAAAATCACCAAGAAATGCTGTAGAGTCTTCCTGCCTTTGGAGAAGAGGTTCAGAAATTCAGGCAGGGAAAAGTAATTTAGTAAGTGTACAAGAGGCTGCTACTTGGTGCAAAAGTGAGGAAAACATTTGTGTCTGGGCTCTCTCAAGAAACAAAGATGTCTCCAAAATGAGTTTCTGGCCCTGGTCACCTGGCTCCAAAACCCTGTCAGACCTCAGATATAGGGGTCAGACTGCAAACTCAGCTCTGCTGGTAAATCCAGAGCATTTCTATGAAAATGCTGAGTTTTACACCAGCATAGCTAGGATTGCACCCAGGCCCCTATCAGTTAATGCTCTAGTAATTGGATGCAAATGTGCTGGGGTAGGCAGGGTGTGGGGAGTTCATGAAGATAAAGGCACCTCAAATATGCTCTATAGTCAATCTGTGTTTCTTGAAAGAGAGACATCTGTATCTCTAAATTTAGAACCTATACTCTCTTTCCAGCAGGTAATAAACCAGCAAGCGCTGTACATATTTTTTTCTATTTTGAATTCTGTTAACTGACAATTTAACCTAAAATCCCTCATATTTCCTACTTGTTCAGCTGTAAATAGAGACTGACAGTTTATTTTCAAACATCCTGGCTTTAAAAAAAAAAAAAAAAAAACCAACAAAAAAAAAAAAAAAAAGCCACAACCACACCATCACAACACAACTCACCATCTGAAATAAATACTTATGGATCCATGACAGACTACAGACGTGCAGTCAATGCTCCGCAGCAATCTCTTGGAGCTGTCACACTCCGTGATCGGTCTTTTACAAACACAAACACTGCTGATTTCTTATCAAATGTAAAACCTCCGCAGCTCTTTCGTAAATGGTTACCGCGAGCATGAAATCGACATTGTGAATCACATGTGACACTGCCTTGTCTGCTTGTAATTGAGCCGCGTGGGGAAGGCGCCGGTGCCGCGACAGCCGCGCACACCCCGCTCCCCAGCACCCCGCGAGCAGAGGAGGATGAGCCTGGGCTGGCTGGGTGCTGGGGGTTTGCTTCTTTCTTCAGTGCAGTTAAGGCTCTGTCCCACTTGGTTTCAGTCCCTGTGGGGTCAGCGTGGATGAGGTGGATGAGGTTTCTTTACCCGGGGAGGGTTTGGGGTGGGAGGCTGCGTGGGAAAGGGGTGTGAGTGCTGCCTGTGCTGTCCCAAAGAGCGGCAGAGGGGAAAGGGAGACTTGCATGCTAGCAGGATTCCTTTCTGCCTGGACACCCAAAATGCCATCTGGAAACCAAGAGTCTGTTGGGGTGTCACCAGCAAATGAAGCCTGTGGGTCCTGGTCCCAATCCCAGTCCCAGTCCCAGACCTGCTGATAGGGCAAGACCCTTCCTCCAACAGCACTTGGGGTCCCTCTCCAATTCTGACACTGCAGTGGGCACAGCATGGCATGTCCTGGCTGCTTAGTGCCCCTTCAGACTGAACAAACAGAGCCCTAATCCTCTCCCTTCCCCATTCCTGCTATTTTTTTAGTATAACCCAAATGAGTAATTCCCTGGGTTGAAGTTCCCTGTGTGTCCCATCAGAATCTGGCTTTAGTCCTTACTCTCCCACATTCAATACATGAGGTAGATCTGCTCTCTGAGGATCCCCACTTTTGGGTCCATCTGGACAACCCTAAAACATTCTCCTCTTTGCACAAAGTCGTTACCTAGCTTGGTACAGTCGGGGTGACCCATTAAAATAAAGCACAGAAAAAAAACAGAATTATGAAACATTTACATGGAAACATTTCCCTCATCTCTATCTATAAATAAAACTGTGTCCTATTAACCAGGAGGTGGAAGATGAGTAGAAATACAGTGGTCTATCTATTTATATAATGATATAATCTATCTAAATAAAACTAATCTATTTTTCATGCCATCTATTTCTCCAATCTAAAATATACTCGTTACCATGGAGCAATGATGTCACTAAAATGAATGACACCCATAAATGCAGACGAGCTGTAGTTATTCTGATGATCCAGGACTTCTCTCTTTGCTCATTTGCTTAATTTTACACATGTGAGGAGTAGCTTGGAGCTAAATAGTATCACACCAGCAGCAAGCCAAGCAATGTTCCCGCTGACTGCAGACTGAGGGCTTTGCTCTGTGATGTATCACACTCCATGTGATTTTGCGGGCACGTGTGTGCCGTGGAGGTGCCTCTGCACATCCACCAAGAGAAGTGCAAACTGACTGTCTTTCACAATTCATTGCCAGCATTTGCTCAGCTCGGGGTAATTGCTGGTTTATTTATCAGTGCTCAGGAGCAGCGCAGGGTTGGGGGTGCTGTGTGTGTGTTCTCCACTGCGAGAAGTTTAACTTAATGCAATGTTGCATTTAATTTATGGAATGCAGCCCGTTGCTATGGCATTGAGCACATAAAAAAACAATCAATAAATAAGTGAAATTGGTGTCAATGGGAATTTTGTACAAAGATGTGCAGTAGAGTATGACTCTTCATTTAGAAAGGCAAAGATACAATTTATTTCATCCTTTCTGGATGTAGTTTAACCTCCCCCTCTTTGGAGAGGTGCATTTCCTGACCAAGAGTTATGTCTGTTTTGATTTTACTCAAGAATAATAAAAAATGTTTTCCTTTTGGTGGATTTATTGAGACCTTTGGCATTCCAAGACAGGATTTTCATATTCAAGACTGGAACTTACGGTCTGGAGCATCCAAAGGAAATGAAGTTGTGTATCAGTATGACACAAGCATTTGTGAGAAAGTCCTTCGAAATGCAAATAGTGATTATTTGGTGAGCCAGGCAGGCTGAAATAAATAGAAGATCTCCAGTAAACAGCATCAACATACAGGACTGAAAAAAAGAATCCGTGTCTTCAAAAATACCAGTGCTGTGTCCTGTTGGTGTGGCTTGTGGTGGGAGGGGTTGACCACAAGGTCACTTCTCCTCCACAAGGTCTTCCTAAAATAGATGTTTATTCAGCAACGTTGCACAGGGTTTTGTCTATGCAAAAATTAGAGGATAAATCTAAGTGTGAAAAGGAAAGCTCTCAAAAAAACTCTAACTCCTGTTGGTTTGGTTTTAGTTTTCCAGTGTCATCAATCAGGCAATTTGAACACAGGCTCAAGTTAAAAATGGAGTTCTGGAAACTGCAGTGGGAAGTGGCCATACAGATGTGGCCATATGAGCTGCCAAAGTGCTGCTGTATTTGGGTCTGGAGGAAGGCAGCCCCACAGGAAGAATGAATAAATGGGCAAGGTCTTACATATAGACCTTTAAAGGAGAACCAGAGCCACAGAAATCCCCCTCATTATCCGAGTTCACTATTTCTTATCTTCTGGCCAGCAGCCTCACTGCTTTTAATGAATTATACAAATGGGAAAAGCCTTTGCACATCTCTTTCCTTTACCATAGAGCTGCAGGAGAATTTGGGCAAGTGATTCCCAGGCTGTGAACGTGCAATGTCCCTGATGAGACCAGGAGGGTGGAGCTGGTGGAAGCAGCACAAACCCAAGGCACTAAGCTGTGTCATGCAATCAAAATAATCTGTACACCTGGCAGCCAGGTCCTGGCACCTGCAGGCCAACAAGATGGGATTTACCACTGAGCTCCATATTTACATTTTCCTGCAGCCTTTATGGCTGCCATCCTTTTGGTCCTTCATCCTCCCCCTTCTCCCTCTGTGCAGGCTGAAGCTGTGACAGGTGCATTTGTTGGCTTGATTCAGAGTCCACTGGTGCCAGCAGAAAACCTCCCCTAGACTTTAACAGATTTTGGGATGGACTCCTGGCACCTGGCTCAGATGTCATCCAAGGGACAGCCCCCATTGTGCTGACCCATATTCACTCTTATGTATTTTCCATTTGGGAAAGCCCTGGGAGCTCCCAGGTATGACTGATTCCACAGGGCTGGCATCTTGAAAGCTGCTGAGGACGGCAACGGGGTTAAATGCAGCTCCCCCATCCTCCCAGAGTCTTCTGTCTGCTCCCCATGCCCAGGCACCTCTCTAGGGATGTGGGATGGAGGTGGCAGTCCAGGATCACCCACCCTGTGGGAAAGCAGAGCTCACCAACAAGCCCAGGGGCCAGCCCTGGCTCTCCCTGAATTAGAGAGGAGGGGGAAAAAAAAAATCAAAACTTTAAGGTATATGAACTGTGAAATTAAATCGAAATACTCAAATAAAGAATCACATAACAACATAAGCAAAGATGTTTACCAGGGCTTGAAGTTAAATACAGATTTTTTCATAAACCCTAACACCAAATGCAATAAAGTTCTCTGGAATGTTAAATATAATTTACAAGGGAAAAAAAATGTGCCCTGCTGCCATAAAGCATCTTGTGCAGTGTCCCTTTCCAGGGATCAGCGCAGGAGCAGGAGGAAACCTGCACTGCCATCCCTTGCTCAGGATTTCCCTATCTGAAGTGATCACGGACACACTCGGTGAGCGAGCAGCCCTTTCTCCATCCACAGCTCAGCCAACAAACAGGAGCCAAGTAATCTGTGCTGCAGCTCCAGCAAAGGGGCTGCCTGGGGTGGGAGCATCGGCTCGGGCTGTTCAGCGGCACAGGGTCCCAGCTGCCCCAGAACGGGGTCCCAGGCAGGCAGGGGCACGGCCCAGTGCCTTTCATCGCCCATCTGGACCTCGCAGTGCCTGCACCAAAGCTGGGGAGTTCAGTCCGGGGAAAATCACGGTCTCACAGGACACTTATTCCTTGACTATTGCCCTTCTCGCTCCCCTGGTGTATCCGACATTAACGCCCCGAACTGACAGCACAAAGGCGGCATCTGGATAGCATAGCCTGTGGCTCTGGAGTCACGGCTGGTGGACTTGTGGTGTATCCAGATATATTCATTAAAACACTAATCAAGCAGAAGCTCATTTGTGGAATTGTCTTTGAATTTAAAAGGGAAAAAAAAAAAAAAAATGGTTGGGCTACAAAGCCACTGTGCGGTCCAGAAGCGCTCTTTCCATAAAAGACATTCGACAGCCCAGGCCAGTACATGTCATCCCCACTCCTGGATGCCCACACGGGTTTTCCAGGTCCTGTCAAAATGCCAGGAAGTGGCAAACCAGTCATGGTGGTGGCAACTGGGGATGAAGAGCTCCTCGACGAGCTGTGAGCTGCTCCCACATGTCTATGCACAGGGGCAGGACAGTGCCTACATGGGCAGATTCTCTCCTGCAGGCGTGTTGGCATGTGGCAGTTATTTATGTAAGGAACAGAAATATGCATTATATATAAAATTAAAAAACACACTTAGAAGCTATTTTGTTGTCATGCCCCCCCTTTGTGATGGTGTGAAAGGCTTTACCTCTTCCTCCTTGTCATTGAAACTCCAAGGCTGTGAACTGTTCCCAAAACTGAATGTCCCTCTACAAATGTCATCTTGAGTGGAGTTTTAAAATTTCTAAATGCAAGAAATGGTCTGTCACATGTCCCCAGTGTCCACAGAAGGCTTTAGTAAAAGCCACCAATTTCTGGGAGCAGAACCACCACATACCAGTCTCTGTTCTCTTCAGGATATAGGCAACAAAGAGAGAGGGATGATGCTTGCATGGGGTCCAGACCCCAACTTCATATGTTTTGTCATGGACTGGTGGCAGTTTAGTTTTTTGGATCTGGACAAAGGAGAAGCTCTTCTTCAAGGGCAAGTAGAGGTGAATTGCTTGAGATGAACTTTAATGCTCAAGGGAATTTTCCCCTCTACAGACAGGTCTCTGGATCTTGCTCCTATTGCAACTGGGGCAAAGAACTGCACCTTGAGTTCAGGAGGGTTTGAGGGCTGCCTGGGAGCTGAGCAAGTAGCAGAGGGATTCTGGAGAGGATCAGCAGTGAGGTCCAAGGCTTGAGAGCAACCAGACTTAACCAAGAAAAATCCAGCCTGTGTGGAAAAAACCCAGAAGTCAAAACGCAAATCCCCCAAACCTTACAGGACAGAAAGTGCCCTCAAGACTGGTTCCCACTAGCAACTTGGTTTGACAAGGAGATATATATGTGCCAAACTAAACTAATTTTCAGGCCCTTGGAGGAAACAAAATGACTGTTGCTATCATGGTGTAGCGTGAAAGCCTGGGTCACGGGGGGAACGGGAGACAATCCTTTGTTCCAGCAGTCCCAGGTGCATCATGTACTGGGCAGAACTTTAGCTTACAATTTGGGATTAAAGTAAATCCTAGTATTTTTCTGCATGCCTGCCTGCTCCCTGGCTCCCAGAGACTGCTGGGTAACTGCCTATTATCCCGTGGTTCCACTTCAGTGCCCTCCCCAATAAAACTTTTCATATCCTTATAAACGAACTAGATTGCCGTGTTATAAACATTTACACTGTGCTAACAGATCATCTCCGCACATCAGAATTGGCTAAATTCCCTTTTCCAGATGAATATATTGAAGGAGATTAGAGATATGATAGCTTTTCAGATTGCTGAACCCAGAGAAATTAGTTTAGTGAGCATTTACAGAGGCTAAATTGGAACCATTAAATAGTGGATTAAATTGATGGTACTTTCATTGTCTGTCCTTCGGTACTGCTGTAAAATCAATTAGCCGTCACTATTCCATTCTCCATATAGTGAGATTGTCAGCCTGGCTAGGAGCTGCAGAGCCTCACAGCAGTAGCAAGCAGTGTGAAAATACACCTATTAGGTGATGTGGCATGAAATAACATCATAGGGCAGAATGTCCCAGTGAGATTTATCCCAGCCTTATCTCTACTTTAACAGAGAGGGGACAGACAATAGACTCTGGTGACACTCTTATCCCCCGAACATGTGCACCGGGATGCTCTCTGGACTGACAATTATTGCATTGCCTCTCGACTGTCCTGAATTTTGCAATGGAAATCCCTTCTTTGCCCCCCTCTTAAACTGACAGTGTCCCATATTAAGAGTGGAGGATTTGAGCAGAGTAGGTTTGCATCTGATTTGGGAGGGGAAAAAAAAAAAAAAAGATACCAACTTTTTCTCCTGCTTGATTTCGTTACAGCAGCTCTAAGTCCTGTTAGCTGGCTGATTTATTAGCACAGCTCCAGCCTGTTTTGCAGGACAGCACAGCTTTGCCTCAGCCAAAGAAACTGAGGCACAGGAACAAGTGTCTTACCACCTCCCTGAGACTTCAGGGGTGTGACACAGTGCAGAATTCTGCTGATGAGGACCACACCAAGTACTTTCCAGCCCTTTTCAGATACAGTTGCTTGGTTTGCACTCTTTCTTATATGGGAGAAAAAACCAGAAAATGATAAATAACTTGCTCCCAGGTCATGGGGCGAGTTGGAGCAGTGAGGTCTCTTTATCCTCAACCACTGACCTCCCACCACCATTCTCTGCCTGTACCCACTGCATGCAACTACCTCCTAATGGGGAAAATGGAAATATTCTCCAAATTTGTGCTATTAAACTCTTCTCTAACAGTGTGAAATTGAAAGTAATGAAGAAAACAAGTCCCCTAAATTCAAGCTTTAACCTTTTGACCTTTTTCCTGCCGTTTTTCCTCCCAGGAGAAGTCTTGGCCCTGATTTGAAAAGCTGTCATCCCCATTGTCCACTGTGGGGTGAACTGGAGGAGATTTTCCATTCCCAGAGAGCTTTTCTTTCAATATTTAAGTTTTCTATTGAACGTAGAAATGGAAAAAAAACCCCTACATTTCCAATAAAACTGCATCCAGTTCCAATTTCTTGCACTGACGTGACAAAGTTTTTAAATCTCTTGTCAACGTCTTAGTTATGCTTCACGAAGGAACTATCTGGAGCTGCTGGCCTTTGTATTAAATATTTGCTAGGGTGGTAATTCTCTTCCCAATAACACCCCTCTTTGCAGAGGTGAGATGGGATCCCAAACGCTCCTCACTTACTCCAGTGTCCTAAACTCAGCAGATGTTCAAATTTCCCCTTATCCTGAGCGGGATGTGGGGTGAAGCGGTGATTTCAGTGCAGTTGTATTTTATGCAGTGCTCCTCTGCCTGACCCAAGCCTGGTCCTGGCTGAAGTGGATGCAGAGCAGCATCTCCACTGGGATCTGTAAAACACTGTGCACACTTGCTGGAAGTGCTTGTTACCCAAATCTCCATCTCCTGAGTCCAGAAAAATGTCCTCTTGTGGAAACCATGAAGGGAGTATGGGCTGATGCCCCCACATGTTCTCAGCTCATGGAAGTAAGGGGAGAAGTGGAGGGTGACAGTAATGGTACAGCCCAACACTTTAGCCCTGGATTTGGCCATGTTTACAGACACCCTTCACTGCTCCCCTAATCAGGTCTCACTCTCCTCCAGCCCAGCCAGCAATCAGCCCTTCGTTATCACTGGAATCTCATTGCTAATTGAGGTCTGAGAGTCTTTATTTCCTGGACATCTCATGCATGGTGAGGGCACCACCTTTTGCAAATAAATCATGTCATCATCTGTTTGGCATCGCTCTTTGTTGCAGAGGGCTGGGGAGCACAACAAAAACACCTGTTTTCTCAGAACTATGCCTAGAGCTTCCCCCACTCCACCCTCCACCACTTGGCCCTCCACAACTACCACGGGGTTCCTGGCAGCTCCCTGTAGACAAAGTCAGGCTACAGGTAGCTTCTACATGGAACAGCGATTTCCCTACCTAAACCCATTAATAGCAAGAGTAATTTTTGTTTCAATGTGCTGTTCCTCCTTTTCTTGTAATTCCTACAACTCTCTTTCTGTAGGAAACATCTTGCCTCTTCTAAAATATTGCTTCTCTGACTTTTCAGGGATTCCTGTCTGCAGCTGCAGTGGGGTCAGATTGAGTGAGTGTAGGTCAACTTCAGGATGATGCAACATTGTGCTGGTGCGAATCACAAGTTTCCATTTTCTCACAGTCCACACTTCCCTCTCAGAGAAGGAAGAACTGATGTGACCTTGAGAAAGTGGCATTGCCCAGCTGAGCTTCACTGTCCTATGTACTGGGACTCTGATCAGGTACATGAGAGGCTTTCTCCTGCGTGGAAACAATTTCTTTTTCTCTTCTTCCTCTGAAGTTAAGCCTTTGCTTCTCCTACATTTTCCTATTGCATGGACATCTTCTAAGATCCTATGTCTTAGTTCCTGTTATTTCTTATACATCTTAAAATTTCCACTGTAGGCTTTGTCACTTCCTTGTGTCCTCCCAGCCCAGCTGGATCACTGTCCTGCTTCAGCCTTGCTTGCAATGCTCATCTTAACAAAGCAGATGGAGCAGAGCAACAACTTTACCTTGGAAAAGTATAGTTTGGCAAAGTACTTCCTTAAAATTGCTCAGCCTTTTGGCCACAGTCCTCAGTGCCTTGCTGTGGATCCCATAGCAGGTTGTAGCAAGACCCATGGATTCACTTCTTGCTGCTGATGGAAGATGCTGTTCCTAAATCAACAGGGAACTTCGGCAGTCAGCCTGCGAGATAGATCTAACTGCTTCTGCCACTGCCCCATTTATCTTCATTTCCATTTTTGCATTGATGGGTATCATACACCACAAAGAGCCAGCCCAGCCGTGAAATGACACCGGACTGGCAACCTCATAATTATCCAGGCTCACGTATCAATTCTCTTCAATCCCTTCGTGACACTCCATTGCTTCCTCATAACTTCCTCATCTGACAGATCAGCACTGTGCACCCGAACCGCCTGAGAGCCCCCGGGTAATAGCCTTGGGGACAAAGTTAGCCCTGGCAGAAGTGGGCAAAGATGCTTGTTGGCTTCAGTGAGAGTTTTGCTCACTTTGTGCCAAGCCTGAAAACCGTCCAACCTCTCTTCCATGCACACAAAGACCTCATCTCCACTGCCTGCTGGAGGGGTCTGATCCCTGCGTTCGAGGTGCAGCACTGCAAGGACTCACCCTGCTCCAGAGCTGTAAGACCCCCTGTTCATCCAGCCAGCCCCAGGGGTGGTTTTTTCTGACCCTCTCTTTTTCCTCTCCTTGGGAGGCACTTTAAACTTCCTTTGCAATCCAGAGCAATTGTACCACAGATTTGGACACAACATGAAGATGTTGAAGGGGGAAGGATGTGAAACACTGGTCATAAATTTCTTCCCCCACACAGCCTGGCTGTTTCTCCCAGAACATCTTCCCTGTTTTGAGGCACAGCAATTGCAGGATGAGCCACAACTGTGGGAGCACTGGTGTGAGCTCTGCAGCAGGGCTTGGGGACTTGCCCCTTTCTATGCAAACTGAAAACCTCGGACCAAAAACCCCCTTGGAGATGCTCCCACACGCAGAGGTAAAACATAACCCACGGACAGGTACCTGGAGAAGAAGGGATGTTGGGCAGAAATCTGGCACCAAATTGCTGGAGAATTTATTCCTGCTGCCACTTGCACCCCAAGGATGGGTGGGTGAGGAAACCTCGCTGGCTTCCCCAGTGCTGGCAGAGCCAGGCAGGCAAGCTGGGCAGTGGGCGTTGTGCTGCCTGAGCCCCTGCTGCTCGAGGCAACTGCCTTCCTCATCCACATCCTGGGCCCCTTCTGCCCATCACACAGGCACAGCGTGTGGCCAGGCCCTGCCGTCAGGGACAGAGGGTGGCTGGAGCAAAGCTGCGCTCAGCCGAGTGCGAGGCTGCTCGAGTCAGGGAAAGCCTCACCACTGGTTTTTAATTTGCTTTGGATCGAGGCCATTATCATTAGAATAATCTCAAGCAGGTGATAGGCAGGAGTAAATTAATTCTGAATAAAAGCGTTTGGGGGGTGGGCGCCAAGGAAAGGCAGGGTTGGGCATTGGGTACTGCCTTCATGGGTTGGTCAGAGAGGATGTTTGGTGACAAAGTGGACTTGGACTTGCCTTGGAAGGAGTGTATTTCCTCTCTGAAATTTCCTCTGTTTTTTTTTTTTTTTTTTTTTTTTCTGCTAGAGACCCTCAGACCTGAAATGCACAAGCCAGTGTTTAACAGCGAATGCAGAGGGTGGTGTGAGCAGGGTTATTTATGCGATTTTATTTTTAATTCGCCTTGTCCACTGAAATCATGTGCATGAAAACAATTGAAAATAAATTATCTCCCATCTCCAGAAAGAATCTTTCACTGTTGTTCCTGGAGCCACCCGGACACATGAACAATTAATCCTCGACTCCAGACGCAAGTGACTCAACCAATAAAACAGCTGTCAGCTGCCGGTCCTGGGGAGGTGCTGCCTAATATCCCAGGAGAGGATAATTATTCTTATCTGATTTGGCTCTGGAATGAAATCATAAAAAGCCTCGTCCCATTCTGTAAATTCAGTTCTTCTTAGCAGGTTAAGCAGAGCCCAAATGACTAACATTTCTGTCAGCACCGACTCTGGCTAAGGGCTAATATACCATGAAGAATAACCCAATAATAAATCTTATTATAGGGAAGGAAGGGAAAAAAAGGAGAGAGACAGCATGCAAGAGAGTGGAACCTCAGAGACGACCTAAGAGGGTGTGAGGCAGTTTCAGTGGCTGGCAGAAGTGGTTTCAGATTGTCATTCATAGGGAAATTTCTGAGTAATTTTATTGCAAATTCTCACTAATATTGACTCAAACCTGAATGTTTTGTGTGGAACTGTTTCTGGAGCCAGGACTTATTTTCTTTTTCTTTGGGCATTTTTCTTTGTTATGAGTGATACCTTTTGGTGTGCAATGCGTAGATATTGTAAAAATATACCCTCAGCACAGAGAGAGATGCTTCTTTGAAAGCATGGCAGTGATTTGGGAACACTGAAGCCCAAACAGGCCTTCAATGCTCCCTGGGATGGAAAATCCCCTTAAGCCTGGAAGTGGATAAAACCAATACTGTGTCCACATCTCCCAGATTTTGAGGTGGCAGGTAGACACAGGTCTCTGAGTCTTCCTGTGCCTGGGATGTCTCCAGCACACCCCATCCAAGCTTTTCAGCCCCATTCCTGAGCCCCACTGCAGGGACATCCCAGTGCAAGACCAGAGCTGGGTCACCCAACATCTCATGGTGGTGTAGAAACTGGGGATGGAGGCTGAGCTGAGCAAGAGCTTCAAAACCAAACCTTCGTGTCTCTCCCTTGGATGAACACAGGCTCAGCTGCTGAAGTCAATGCCTGGGAAGAACCTGCTCTCTTGGAATGGTGAGCTCTCCCTCATCATGGAAAGATTTACTGCCTGGGTGGAAAGTGCTTGGCTGGGGGGATGGGACACGGTGTTGAGTTTAAAGTTCAGGATGACCTTTGTTGTTGCCTTTCATACCACCGATCAAGAGGCTCCTGGAAATAATGACCGTGCAACTCTATCTGATGTCCCTGGGTCTCTGTTTCCAGAGGTCCCCCCAGCAGGCATTTTCCCAGGCAGGAGGGCTGAATGCCTTCGGAAGTGCTGTGTGGTGGGATGGCAGCAGGGCATGGGGACAGCAGGGGAGGGAGCTCAGGGAGTGCACGAGGGGTCTGGAGTTCGGGAAACTGCCCAGAGATCTGGTGGGGAGGAGCTCTGCAGAAGATTGATGTCAGAGTTCTGGTGCCACCAACGTGTCTCTCCCACGCCTGGGAAGGACGTTAAGGAAGAGCAGGGACTTGGTGGCCAGGACAAGCTGGAAAAGAGGAATCTCAGACCTCAGCAAGGAAACTCAGGTCACAGCCATGTGAATCGTGTGCACTTTTGTCTTTGGCTTGTTGCTCCATCCTGAGGAACCATCAGTGGCTGGCACTTGGGGACTGTGGGGACAGGGACAAAAACTGAGAAGGGAGTGGTAAGGAGATGCCCTCTAGTACCAGAGGGACTTGGGACTCATCTCAGCTTTCCAATGCTGCCCAGGGCTGCCTCACCATGACATTGCCTTTGCAAAGCATGTGATTCTCCCAGGCCTCCCTGGAGGGGCAGCCAGATACTATTTCAAGTAGGCAAAGCCAGAGCTGGGGGTCAGCAGGTCAGCAATGTCACGGTGCCTCTGGGCTGCGGAGGAGATGGAAGGAAGAGTACAGGGTTGCAACCATGCTAGGGAGAGTGGTGTGTGCCCAAAGCAATAGGGGATGCAGTGGGGGCTTTTCATGAACCAGCATGACCCCAATAGCATGGGTCATTCCAGGGTGGAGCAGGGCAGCCATGCTGATGAAGAGCAGGTATTTGGAGCAAGAGGGACAGGGATAACAGGTGTCACCCAGATGCGAGATCACCTTCCATCCCTCCTGGTAAGAGACATCACCTTTTATGGCTCTTTCCTCTTTGGAGCTGCCTGTGACCACTGCTCAGGGAGAAAGGGTGCAGTGAAAAGCAATATAAATACCACATATCACCGCTTGTGTCCAGAGCCAAACAAGTCAGGCAAACCTAATCTCTGAAAAGGTGGACAAATATTTGCTGAGAAAGGTTCTTCCAGGCCTTGCTCAGGTTCAGGCTGATGGCTGAATTGTAGATATAATCTGGAGAGACAAGACCCGGAATCTGGATTATTTAATAGAGAAATTTATCTGTTTATTGAAGAAACTTTAGGACTACAAGAAATTGCCATAATCCCTCAGAAATTGAGGCAAATCCAGGATGGAAACATAGTATATAAATTCCTATAAATCTATAAATTTACTACAATCTGGATACAGTTAAATACTACCGCACTAATAAAGCTTTATACAATTAATTTTTATCCTTAGAAACCCTTTGAAATTCTGTTTATGCAATAACTTTGATTTTGCTTCATTGTCCTTTCTAGTGATTGTATCTCCATCTGGTGGGAGTGAAGGACTTGTAAGACTGACCTGGCCAGACCAGCAAAAAGGCACATGGGAACAACAGTTTCACTCAGAGGTGAGCTTTATTGTTTACTATATGAAGATCTAAAGAGAGAAAGACAACTGGTGATACCAACCTGGGACAAGAAATTAAAATACTCAGAGATGGAAAAGAAAAAAGAATGAACAGTGGCCACATTAGGGATCTGGTCTCTATCAGAGGGAAGCAGAGTGGTCCAGTAGTGTGGCAAAGTCAAAGATCGCTTGGAAACACAGAAGGCAACATTGGCATGCTCTGGGCCAATGGAGGGAGAGGGTGGCAAAATATGGGGAAGGTTCAGACAGCCCTGCCACGATGGGGATGGACAGCTGATACATAACTTGATGAGCATGTATAGCTGGTGCTTGGAAGGATACTCCAACTTTTCCTCTTTGCTAAGGGAGACATTTGCATGTACATTGATTAAATTTACCCGTGAGAGACGTCGGTCCCATGTAGCTTTGAACACATTCAGACCTGATTGCCTTATTAAGTCCAATGTTCATTTTTAAGCCACTATCTGTAGAAGGCATCGTGCTCCAAATTGTACCTGGCTTAGCTTTTATCTCAGATGCCTGCTTACCATAAAAGCCTGGGAAGGCAGTGCAGTGACTTCTTCCAATAAAAAAATTAAAAGCTGAGATTTCTCTGGCCAAGGGAAGCAATCAGTCAGTGATATTGAAAGATCCGTCATCAAAGTATGAGGCAAAGAATGAATAGTCTTCTAAATCAGTCAAACATTTTAAACATCCCCTTTGTAATTGACAATTTTGTAATATTTATTCACAACAGATCTGATTGCTGGATTCCCACTGGCTCCCCTCAGGAGGGTTTGCGTGAAATCAGTTTGAAATGGTGTGTCAATTTTTTTCTGAAGTCACCATCTGGCTGATAGACTTGAGTCTGTTCTAATACACTGACCCAGTGAATCGCTGCTAAACAATTCCCAGGGGTCTCCACTCCTCTCACAGGCAATCCGGGAGAACACTGCCAGGAGAGAGTGGGCCAGACAGGCATATTTTAATGTGTTGTATTGAAGGATTGTAAAAGAATTTGATTTATGTAAAGAAAAAGAAATCTTGGGATGGTCTCATTCACTCTTGCACCCTGGTGCTGGTTTCAAATGTGAGGGGAGGTTCACAACTGGTATTAATGGCATGAAATTACCTGAAACTGTGCTGGGGGGGGGGGGGGAAATCCCAACAAATAAAACCCCATAAAAAGCCCCTTTACCTGATCAGCAGCAAGGAACTCAAACATTTGATAGCAGCAACCACCACAACCCAGCATCAAAAATAAATATTGGATCAAGTGCATCACACTTCTATTTTAAATATGTGACAGTACATACATGACACAGAGGTCCTGCAAAATCAGCTCCATTCCATATCGCCAAAAATCCCTGGGATGAAATATGGTCATATTCTCCTACATACCAGGAATAGTTCATATGGCACACACTGATAATTAGATGCTTCCTCCCATCATCCCTCAGCAAAGCGCTGCTGCCACCCTTGTGAATTATATTTTCTACTGTGCAAGGGACTCTTTGTCACTGTTCCCCAGGCCCAGAGCATGTGCACACACTGCTGTCACAGACACAGCATGGCATGTGCACCCACACACGTGTGTTTGTGTACATATCCCCACATACACACAAGTCTGGCACAGTTCTAGGATGACTAATATTTTTTGACAGGCGAGTAAATCATCATTACAGCATTTGTTTTTTTCCATTACCGTCAATCATTATTGTATGTCTGATCAAGTAGAATTTGTCTTCGGCTGCTTAAAATGTTCCTGGTCGTTTCTCAAGGCTAAACATCATCTCTAGATAAATAACACTTACTGCAATAATGTGCATGTGAAAAAGCTGATCCAAACTCCACTGAAATCACATGAAGAGTATTGGCTCAAGCAACATTGATTTAAGTCCTAAAGGATCATTTGTTTCTCAATAGAACCCCAGTAAGAGACTGAACATGGAGAATGTTTTATAGGGTTTGATTAATTCCCTCTTTGACAAATGAAGTAAGGCTACTGATCAAAGCAAGAGAAGAAGTGGATATCTAAAGCCTGTGAAAATATCTAGAATACCACAAGCTGGTGAAACATGCAGGGAAGTTCTCTGCAAATCAAGTCAATTTTTAAATGCATTTGCATCAGCTATGCTGGGGTCCATTCTGCAGGCTCATCCACTGGGAACTCTAAGAATGCAGGTGCTTGGGAAGATGTGCAAGAATAGCAGGAATAAAGGTTGAATTGAGACCAGGAAAAAACTGAAGTGGTCTTCCAGACCCATAAACCAAGGTAATGGGAACAAGGGAAACAAGTGTAGACTGGGTCAGGACACCTCCAGAATATCTTGTCTTACTGCCACATTTGAAGGACCTTGCCTGGGGTCATACTTGGATGCTCTCAGACATCTCAATGTCTCTACACCTGACAGCCATCAGGGGCTTCACTCATCAGAGGATGTAAAACTCCCCCCCAAATATATCCCACCATTAAAACCGTGCAGGGAATCAAAACTTGCCAGGACAGGATGGCAAGCGCTTTCTGCAGGCATTGTAATTAACAGTAAGAGTAATTAAACTTTTAACACCAGCTAAGCTCAATATCTAAGATCTGGGGGTTAATGTAGCAGTTTTCAAAAGGACAGGAAAATAAAGTAGTAATAAAATAAAATGAACGGTGCAAGGACCCTGAGGCATGCTCATCCTCTGCACATTCCAGTGACGAACGTGTCCTATTCCTTCAGCTGCAGGAAGACCCCAGTGCTCCCTGCCTGCTGGTTAATTATTTTGTTACCACGGGGCTGTGCAGGTTTGGTCATTGTGTGGATCACAGACCGCCGGCAGCCTGGAGGATGAGAAGACAAGCTCTGAAGCAGCTGCAGGAAAAAAAAAAGATGTTTGCATCCCACCTTCTCTCCCCATTTCTGGGCTTGCAAACCAGAGAGAAACAGATGGGAGGGAAATAAAATTGACAGATGAACATTCAGAGTTTATCCTCATTTTTATTGGGTTGTAGTGGAGACCATCGTGGCAGTGCTGTGCACGATGTTAGTGGGATTTCTTTTCCTTCATCTTACAAGAAAGTTTGGTGGTTGTTATAAAAAAGGACGAGAAGCAGAAGTGTCCTGTGGGGCTTGGGCAGGTTTGGGAGTGATTGACCCTTTCCAAACCTGTGAGACTGGTGTGGCAGAGCCCTGTGCAAGGTCCTGGGTGCTGCTGGACAGGAGCAGGGGAAGGAGCACCCATACTGGGATGCCTCCCTCTATGCACCTCAAGTGCCAGTGGGTTTAAGAGGTCATCCCTCCCTGGGCTCCCTCCTCCTGTCCCCTGTCACCTGTCCCTGTGGCAAGGTGCCCTGGCCAGTGCTGGTAATACTCAGTGCAAACCTATGCAAGTAAAGGACATGTGCCTGTCTAGTCTTTGTCACGTTCAGGTCACTTTGCCTGTTGTTTTGCCAGTTTTTCCCAGGTTGGATCTAAAGAGAAAAGCATTTTTCTCAGGAATAGGCTTTTTGTCCTTGAAGGATTCTGCTGTTGCCTCCTTACGTCTCTTAATTGTATAGCCCTAAGGTATGCCTCAGATTTACACAGCCTAAAACCAGCCTTATTTGACTATATTTGTCGTTATTCCAATTAATTGTGCATCAACTAATTGTGTAACACGGCTATTTGCATGTCAAGCCAGGGTCCTCATGCTGTTCTTTGCACTGTAATTGCTCTGGCTAAGTGAATACCAGGAATATTCCTGAGCTTTCAGCCATTAATCAAGGTTTGTTGAAAGGAATATTAGCACCCTGGGAAATAAAAAAAAAAAAAAAAAAAAAATGCAAAATATCAATGAGATTTTTTTAAATTAAAAGAAGGCCTAAAATACAACAACAAGATGAGTATGAAGGCCAAGGAAGATCTCAAGCTTCCAAGGCCAAGTACTCTAGAGACTGGGAGGGTTGGGAGCTACTTACAGACAAATGAAGGGGCAATGGTTGGGCTTTTTTTTCTTGGTGCCCATTTTGGGGGGTTTTGGGTAATACTGCTGAACAAACAGTGATAGATTTCTAACCATGTACAGGAGCCGGGACCTCAGATGTTGGTGGGAAGGTCTTTTTAGAGTTGGATGTCTTGAGGAAGCAAAGTAGGGGGCTGTTCAGCACAACCCAACAAAAGTGGAGAAATAGTTGGCAAACCTGGATGTGGAAAGGTGAGGTGCTGCTGCAGGGCAAGAAGATGGGGTGGGGGAGTGGACCTTGCCACTGCAGGGAGAGTGGTGGGATTTGTCCACTATGGGACAGCAGGCTGGTACCTGTGCAGGGACATCCTGGTGAGCAATTCCCTCCTGGGTCAGAGAAATTGCTCCCTGAACTCTTCACTCGCTGCCCTGGTTGAAGAAGACACCTACCAAAGAACTGAGACTCCCACCAAAGCTCTCCAGGTAACCAGGGCTGAGACAAATCCAGGCCTGTGATCACTCCTCAGAAATATTTTGGGAGAAATGAGAGAGATGAACCATGACTTGCTTCCAACCACCCATGTATGTTCCCAGAGCAGCAGGGGCACCTGGTGATGAAGAGTCCCTTCCCTTTGGGGAAGGATGATTTTTTTATTGTCAACATTGCTTGCCCTGGTGATGTATATAAGGTTGCTGTGGGAGAAACCAAATGAAGGCTGCAGTGATGGAAAAGACCATTAATATCCTTGATGAACTATTCCTAACTTAGTCAATGAGTTAGTGACAGACCCGGCGCTGTAACTCAGCAACTGGTCCATTGCATTTTGCTGTCCCACATTGCACTGCTTAGGTGTCTCAGAAAAAAGAATCATGTTTAGGAGAGCATCAAGGATCCTAATCAAGGGTTACCAAGGATAATCAGGATCCTCAAGGCTGTAATCAGGATCCTCTTACCCATTCAAGTGAAGAAGCCTGGCAAGGTGTGGAGCGTTGCAGGCTTTTGGCTGTGTTTCAACACCTTTCCCAAGCCGGCAGGGAGGCCTGCAAATGCTTGTGGGTCCCTGTGCTAGGCTTGTTTAACCTGGACTCCTCAGGGAATCAGGGCTCTCCCTACTCAGCTGTTTCCCATCCCTCATGCTGCTGGATGGGCTGCAGCTCTGGTTTCTGCAGCTCTCTCTGCCGCCAAGGATAAAGTGAAAGCAAAGCTGGCCCTGGGCTGCTGTTTGCAAATAGAGATGAAGACAAACAGATGAGTTCAAGCTGCTGGAAGGAAAACAACCCTGTCAGCTCCTCTGCTTAATGGTGGGAACCTGGAAGTGTAAACAAAACCCTGGGCAGGTCCTTCTCTTTCCCACCGGCTCTTTGAGTCCACGGGTGTTTTCCAGTCTTTACCTCCTAGAACCAATCAATTTCATGCCAGCCTGTAACTTTTTACTGATGTTGTGGCTGTTTCAGTTAAAGACAACCAGGTGCTGTATCCTTTTCCCCCACCCAGTGCTGAGACCTCTTCCACTCCTGTTCTCCCAGAACCAGAGGGACCCCTGGATGCTTTTTCATCCTCAGGTCCACAACCATCCTGAAATTGTAGGTCTGATGGGCACAGCCAAGAAAGATGCACATGGAGAGTTTCATCATCCTCCTGTTTCATCACTGAGTTCCCAACACCTTTTGCTCTCTGCCATGAGATCATCCACTCCTTTTAAGACTCAGAGAAAGGCAGCATTACTCCAAAACCTTGTGAGGTTTCTGAGTAGCGAGCAAGAAGGCAAGCAGGTGTGAGCCCATCAAGGCATACGCTCCTCAAACCCCAGCAGCACCTCCCCATTAGCATTTTTCTCTATGTGTCAAGTCAGTATCTCAATCTCAATTTTCTTTTTATTTTTTTTTTCCTGACAGTCCCTTAATTAGCATGAGATTTCACAAAATCCTCCAAGGCAGCCATCCATCTGTTTTGCTGACTTTCAGTAACAATATTTATCATTGCAGAAGTGTCAAAACAATAAAACCAGATGACATTTATGCAAAGGGTTCCTAACTACTTTAAAAAAGGCCCAAACCTTGAAAGCCTCCGGTAGTATACTGCTGGGAATTGTTTGCAGACACAAAGCTGAGAGTAATTCCTTCTGTACCTACATAAATATTTTAAATAAGCCATCAAGGATCTTCCAAGGGAGGTACAAGGATGGCATGTGCTTCTCTTTACCAAATTTGTTCAAAGTGGTAAGATGGGGAAAAAACGTATCTCACACCCTGATGCCTTTTAGTTTCACTCCCCAAAATACTACTTTTTGTGAATACTTTTCACATTTCAAAATTGTTCTATATAAATTAGTTCATGCCATTGACTATTCTTATGAAATTTAACCTGATCTGCCATGCAGTAAGAAGGGGGAATTAGAAAAAAAAAACCTGCTTATTTAACTCTGAGGTATTTAAGCCAATATATAAATGAGAATTAATAAATCTGCATTTCCTATTGTCAGCCCTAGTTGATTGCAGCACTGTGGAGCCCTATCAAAGGGTGCATACAGCACACTAAGTTCTGCAGTGTGTTTAAATTATCCATAATAAATGTACCTAACAAATTCCAGTGTAGCTGCGTTTTCCCCTCGTCAGAGTTTCTCTGCCTGGGAGCACTCAGAGTTACACTCTGACTTAACAGATCCCTGTGCAGCAGGAGAGGACGAGCCCCTGTAACCCTGGTTTTGATGGCTTTTTGCGGGGAAAGTGGCTTTGTTCAGCTGAGCGATACCCTCAACTTGATCCCTGACTGAGCGCTGCTGCTCCTCTATCTGATCTCTGGCAAGGTGAGGTTTCAAAGCCATTTTGTGCTCACAGCACAGTTTCTGGAGATTTTTCTCCTGCAGCTCTTGCACGACTGGTGTTGAAGGATTTGCAGGGGCCAACACCAAGATGGGGCAGGAGGCTGGGGTGAGGTGCTGCAGCATGGATAGGCACCACTGCCCACTTTAGGTTTGTACAAGAGCATCCCAGTGAAAGGTGAGAAAAGGCATGGGGTGGATCTGCTCCTGGAGGAACTTCCCAGGCAGCTGCTCCAGAACAAGCCAGTGCTTTCTTCCTCAAGCCAGGGAAGGGGAGCTGGGCTGAGCTCCACACTGATTGCAGGCATCTGTCTTTTCCTGTCAGCTCTGCCTGTTAGTGCAGCGAGTCTGCTGTTTAATTTACCTGACTTGTTAACAGCTCCCTGTTTTGAAGTTGTAGGAAGTAGCTGATTTCACGTTTACAGTCGAAGCATTGAATTCCCATCGGGTGGCTAAAATTCACAAATAATCTGGTAATTTGTCCGCTGTCTTGGGAGCCCGTGGGGATGCTTCTCAGTGTATATCACAGTGTATATCACCATGTTTTGGTGAAAAGATTGATGAGCAAAAAGGAGCATGGAACTGGCTGGCCATGTGCCCAGAAGGAGCTGTCAAAACCGAAAGGCTCAAGGCAAGCCCTGCCAAAGAAAGCAGGGATGGGAGTTTTTTCACAGCCTCCCCTTGCAGGGGGGTTGTAGAGGAGGATGGCAGGGGGTTCACTGCCTTTGGGGACTGGCTGCTTGCAGGGAAGCATGTCCCGTTGCTGCTGGTGATGACCAGTGGGAACCAGAACATGGAGGTGGGATGAGTGGGTTTGCCTTGACATTTTGCAGCCCTGGCCCCCCCCAAATTGCTTGGGTATCAGTTCAGTCCATACAACACAAGGGAGAGAGAGCCAGTGCAGAACTGAGCTCAGCTCTCCATGATGCACATTTCTTGGAGGGGAAATTTGCTCTCAGGAGCACCACTGCAGACAGATATCACACCCAATAGCTGCAAGTGGAACAGTCTCTTATTATTAATGGCTTATCCCACATTATTCAACATACCAATAACTGACAGCCCCAGGAACTGAAGGAGAGGAAAACACCTTGTGTGCAGCCTGGGGCATCCCAAAACTGCATGAGGTTGGATTTTGACAGTCAAACTCTCACTGATCACCTCACAGTCCCTTGCATGACCCATCGAGGATCACACAGAGAGCCCTGGGAAGAGGCAAACCCTCTGTTACACCCAAGTCCCTTCCACACCTGCTACAGCAAGTGGAGAGTGAGCAACATCCAAGTTCAGTCTCTGACTCTGTGCATCTTCTCCTGGAGTGCAGACCACTGGGTTCCTGCTCACAGGAAAGTGCTGCAGATCTCCTGGAAATCAGGTTTGCTGGATTTGTAAACAAGTTTGGAGTTGGGGAAGGCAGGCTGCAGATATCCCAGCAGAGCAGCAGGTAATCAGTAGGCTGTCCTCTACGGAGAAGGTGTTAAACCCTTCTTGGAGTGCTGACAAAAAGAGTTACAGCCCATACGCTTATTGCCAGAAAAATAATAAAAAGAGTATTGGTTTAACCAAGTCCAACAGCCATCAGAAGGTTTAGACATGTGCTCTCACTTGGAGATTGGTGTGCAGAGGAGGGAGGAATATTTTACCCTAACCTTGCCATCAAATGATCAAAGTCAAACAAACAACAGCCACTGGCCCAAACTCCCAACGGGAGGTGGATGTGGTTGTAAAACTGAATGTGGGGAAATCTCCTCTGCAAATCCTGATAGCCTGTGAGGTCCCTCTCAGGAGATATATGTTTCTGTCTTCCTCCAGTGATGCTTCTGATGCATCTCCACCCCTGGCTGCCACCTGCTGTGGGCAAGGATGCTACCATGGATCTGGTGATGCTGCAGGGCTTGCTCTGATGGCTGCCCAACACTGCTGCCCCTTGGCAACAACAGCCCCACTTTGTCAGGTTCTCCTGGGTCTTTGAGGGCAGTGGTCAGGGTTGGGTGCAAACAGGTGGAAAATTTTGCTATCTGAAATGGACACACTTGTCCAGTGATGAGATGGGAAGACTCATTCTAAATTGAAGATTATTAGATTTAAGTGGCCTCTCTAACCAAAAAAAAAATAGAAAGAATATTGTCAACAAGCCAATAAGTGCTTGAAATCAGAGCTGAGGGAAGGAAAAAAAAAAACTGAGAAGGGGCCCAGGCAATGCTGCTCAGCCAGGCTGGCGGCACAGGGCAGCCAGTGCTGGGGCTTGGCTGCGTCGTGTTCTCGTTTGCATTAACTAATGCTGCTTGGCATCATGTAATGTGCTATTGTTTTTATTGTTCTTGTTGTAAATACACCTAGAGGCATCTTATAAATAGAATTAATTATAGTTGTTTAATTCATTAGTTAAGTACACAGCTCATTCTGCTCGCTGGAGAGGCATGGATGGCTGCAGTCAGGGCACGCACGTACAAATCAATGTATGGTCATGTCCACTGGGCCTGGGCCTGTGGCACCAGCTCCCCAGACCCTCTGGTCTCGTGTTTACAGCTTCACTCCTAATACTGACCTTTTTCTCAAAAGCTCATGACGAAATTAAATAGTGGCAAGAAAAGTTTGGGAAGATTCATCTACAAGAGGGCAACACAATGGGAGGAGAAGGACAAAAATTTGGGGTGAAAAAGCACTTGAAACATGTTCAGGGTTGTGGGGTCCAGGAAGGGGTCAGTCTGTCGGTCCTGAGGTGACAAGAGGTGAGAAGCCAAGGATGCTCCAGAACAGGAGTGGTGGTGGGTGGAGTGTTTCACACTGCCCTGGCTCCATCTGAGCTCAGCAAGGCCAGTTTGTCAAGGGAAATACTCTATGCCAGGGCAGCTGGAGATCCCAGGAGGAGGAGTGTGGGTGCTGAGGCATTTCTCGGAGAAGGGAATTCATAGGGGAAAAGGGACACCAATGCAAATGTGCACAGGGGGACCCATGGCAGACAACTGGAGGGGAGGGAACATGTGTGGGGATGAGAATGCATTCGCTCCCATCACAGCAGCCCTGTGAAAATTCCCTAAGCAGGAAGCAGATGAGTTTCCCAGTGCAGGGGCAATGCATGCAACAGAGTATGAGTGAGGATATTTATGTCAGCCTCTCTCCTGCCTCTCCTCCAGTGTGGGCTGGGGGCAAACCCAGCCCTTGGGAAGCAGTGGAGAGAGAGAGAGAGAAGGGGCATTCAACCAGGCCACTGTTTGCTTTGTGACTTTTTCCTGTTCAGCCTGGCAGTGACAGAAACCAGCTCCATGCTTCTCATGTGCCCTGGAGACTTTCTTCCTCCTCTTCACCTATCATGGCTCCCAGCTGAGCTTTATGAGCTCGCCCTGCCCCAGCTCAGAGCTGCCTTGCTTGCAGGAGCAGAGCTGTTTTTCTCCAAACCACAACACAACTGAAAAAACACAGCAGGTCAATACATCACAGGGAACACACTTGAAAGGGGAGAGGCATAAAACTCATGTCATTGATGCAGGGCAAACCCTACTCCCCTGGTGCTCAGGACATTCCCAGGGCTGGGAATTTTCCGGATCTGAGGATGCTAATGGAAGCTCAGACACTTGCTAAAGCATGGAGAGAGGTGAAGGAAAAACCCATGCAGAGCAATGGTTATGACCATTGGACTCAGGAGGATTTGGGGTCCAGTATTGGCTCTGATACTGCTTCACTGTATGAAGGATACTGTATGTGATGTCCCCATGGGCTGCAGCATTCCCATCATTCCCACCAGGAACAGAGGCATTGGTGATGGGCACAAAGCCTGAGCCAGGACCTGACCACCTTGAAAACAGGCAGTGAGAAGTTCCTCTCTCTGGCAAAACAGCTGAGTGGTGGAGATTTAAACTCCAGCAGGAAGGAGTTCAAGACCATTTTTGGTTGCCAGGCATTAATTTCATCTGGAAGGAGCGGAGATGTCGAAGATCTAGGTCACGTAACTCAGGCAGGAACGGCTTGCCCAGGACCAGAGGAGTTGCCTAAAGCATCTCATCTCTCACCCACACCGAGGCATCTTTGAAAGGTGTTGTTGCATCCTTCTGCAGGCAGTGGCCTTTCATTAGCACAGAATTGAGAAGCATTCACAATAAGACAGAAAAAAAAAATAATAATCAAAGAAAAACCCAGCGAAGCCCCATGTGATAATAAAGGCTGACTCTAACTAACAGTTGTTATTCAGACATTGTTAATGATATTATAAGCACTACCATGTGCTAGGCAAGCTGTGACACGCGCCCCGGTGGACATATGGATAATAAGATCACATGCCTATTTCAATCAAAGCCATAAGTACGAACTTGATCGGAATCGGAAGAAAGCCCAAGCTAGTGGTATAGCTGGGGGATGTGCTTCGGGGAAACAAGCTCTTACAGTTAAGAAAACAAATGAAAAGGGGAATCATAGCCTGTGATGCCAGAGCAGCCTTACTGTGTGTGAGAGACAGCCCAGCCCAAGTGCACCCAGCACGTCTCAGTATGCCGGGGACAGAGCCTGGCCCTGAGCATCCACAGTGAGGGGCTTCCAGCTCCAGGGCATTGCTGCCCCCTCAAGAATTGAACGCACCCAGAACCAACTCCAGCAGGAATTTTCCTCTGTGCTGGCACTCTAGGCTGTTGCCCTAGCTCAGGAGGAAGACTCTTGCCAGAGCTGCTGAGGATGGAGGTGGTTTAAGATGCTTTACCTTGATTCACCTCCTCCAAACAGACAACTGCACAGTGCAGTGCTGTGCAGACACACGGCTCCCTCCAGCCCACACCTGAGCACAGCCACTCAAGTCCCAGGCAGCTCACTGTCATTAGAAACACTGAACATAATCACCAAATTTAATGCCTTTATCATTGCTCAATGGATCAGTGAACAGAGGAGCTAAAAGAAAGACAATTAGAAGCGTCAGTCTATGCTGAATTTTTTTCCATTGCCTTGCTTTTGTCTAAAGAGTTATTCATTTGCTAATTGTGAAATGTAATTTTGTTTGGAGGCTTTTGTTATATTTGTTTTGTCGTGTGGCTAATGCAGTTATTTGCCGCACACAGCCTCTTTTCTCCCGCTCAGCCTGTTTAATGGAATTCTTTGGCAGCTTTGATTTAAAACCATTTTGGTTTAGTGACCAGGCCATTTCTGGAAGGAGGAATCAGATTGTTTCCTGGATTTCTGAGTCATATTTTGCTCAGTAAGACTCGCTGCTTTAAATGAGTGTTTTCATGAAGGCTTTTAATCTGTCCTTTTGGCTCCAGTGGAGACAAATCTCAGCAAGAAATGTTGCCCTCCTCCCAAACCCCCATCTGGAGATGGGAGACACAGGGGCCCAGGCCCACACTCTCCTCCCACACTTTTTATGAAAAACCCCAAGAGGTAACCCTCCTCTTTGCCTTTCCTTCCTTGCACACACACAGTCTTACTAATGGCTGCAAAATCTTAGACCATCCCAGACCTTTCCCTCCCACAAATACCCAATGAAAGCCACTGCCACCTCAGCCTCTCTGATGCTCTTGGCAATGGCTGTGCACCAGGCAGACCCTCAGGATCTGTTTTTGGTATGTCATAAACCACACCTGAAAGTTGTTTTTTCCACTCTAAGTGTTTAACTGGAAGGCCTCCTACAGCTCCAGAGCCCTGCTGAGCTGGATGGCAATGCAGGGAGTGAGTAAATTGCCCTTTTAGCACGTTTTCTCTGACAAGAGGATTTTCAGTACCAACCTTCCCTCCACGTGAAATCCAGAGAGAAGGAAAACTGATTTAAAACCAATCACTAACACTTACCCACAGCCCCTTATTTGAGCATCCCTCCCCATCTAAGCTTCTTCTTAGACTATTGAATCAATCCTGTCTCCACTGTCACTTTCCTAAGTAACAAACCCAATCAGATGATGGCACGGTCTCCTCTAATTGACTGAGCTGCACAAGCGTATCCACCTTGCAGGATGTGGCACATCAGCCGTGCTACACAGGGGGGGAGAAAAAGTGTGTGAAGACATTGATAAACCCCAGGCTGAGGGAGGGAAGCAACAGGACTGGACCTGGGCCTCAAGGCTCAGCACTCACAAGGCTGGGGACCTCAACAGGAGGAGGGTTGCTTGTCAGGGGCACCAAGGTTCAGGTGTGTGAAAGTTGGGTGTCTCTTTCATGCCAAGAACAAGCATGGTTTGTGGATCCATCGGAGCATGATTCAACCTGTGAGGATTTGATACCACATGCAGGCCAGGTCTTCTTGCATTGTTAGATGCATCTGTTTCACTGAAAACTTTGAGATTCATCTAGTTTTAAAAGGGTTTTTTTTCCCTACAAAGACACAGTTTTTGTAATTTGCTGAAATTTCCAACCCAATTTCACTGAGCTCAGCGAAAACACCTCCATCCTCCCTCTGTCCCCGTTTGGGTGCACACCCATCTCTCCAAAGATGAAACCCAAGGATTTTGGAATTGTGTGCATCTCTGCCAGCTCTCGCCCCCCCACTGCAACTTGGATGGAGCTCATCGCAAAGAAAAATCCCAACCCCACCAGGAACCAAAAGCTTCCAACCAAGCCTGGCTCTGTGGAGCCCTTCAGAATCCAGCCCTGTTGCCCAGCTGGGCTGCCTGCCCAGTCAGCCCATATTTGGAGGGGGAGCAGCACTGGGGTGATTTAAAATCTCCACTCCACGAGGCACCACCAGAGAAGTGAAATCACCAACTCGCGCGGCTGGGCTGGGAACAGGTGTGTGAAAATCAGCACCCAGGCACCCGCTCGAACAACGTTGTTTTTTCCTTGCGTGCCATAAATCAGAGCACTAATCTTTCACTGTCCAGCGAGATCTCTCACTGGGAGGGTGATAAATTGCCCTCCAGCCCCTGACAGCTGCTGGGAAATCACTCACAGCCCGAGACAAACCTCTAAATCTGACATTATAGAGTGTTGAAAGGAAGAATGTCTGTTTTTATAACCTACCTCAGTTATAATAAATATTTAAAATCCACATTAACATCCTCTTATAGTTACAATCTGCCCTCTATGGAACAGTGTCCAACTTAGATTTAATTAGCAACTGAACCTTTCCAGTCCAAGCTCCTATTTAGGCTGAAGATCCAAATCTCCAGTGAAATGCCTCTGTTTTCTTAAACTACCTGCACTGTAATAAATATTCGCCATGTCGCCAGGCAGCTCTGTTGGAGACAGAGCTCTTTTTGTCTTCTCAAAGGCTAACATTTAATTTAAATGATAGGGTCTTTCCAGACTCCAGGGGGAATTTCTTTCCTGCTCTCCATAAACTTCGCCATACTTCACCTCCAAGGCACCAGGAGGGCACAGGAATGGAAACACCTTGAGGCAGGTATGGGGCTGGAGTGATGAAAATAAAATCTGGGCATAACTGTTCTGGCTTTTGGTAGTGGACACGTGCTAAAAACATGGAGCACAGACCTCCCCTTCTGCGGAAACTTCGAGAGTTGTATCCCGAACTCCTGCAGTTGGCTTCTCTTGGAAAGAAGGAACTAAAAATACCTATCCAGAAGTTTTTCCATGTTCACTCTTTTCCTACTTGCTTTAGCAGGTTGTCTTGTTTCCTAGTTTATTATTTTATGCCAATTGTTTTCCAGACGGAGGCGTTCAACTTGCTTCTCCCCTCTGCCCTGACTAGTGTTTCATTAAGGTTTTTCTCAAAAATATCACAGGAATAAACACAAGCAGATGTGTTAAAAAGAACAACGTTTCCTCCATCTCCCTTAAATAAAAATTCTACACCTGTTTGTTCTGAATTGTGGTGGTTTTCCTCCCTGTCCTGCCTATTTGCTGCTGCTGTATGACTGTGACAGCCCATGGCAGAGGGAGGAGGAATGTTACATCCAGAAATCAGCCTGACCCACGTGCCTACGGCCTCCTAGCTCCAGAGGTGCTCTTCTCCACCAGCCCATCTGGATGCCCTCCCGAGAGCAGCTGTAGCTGGGCCCTGGGAACAAGGCTGGGGGAGAGGTTAGCTAAAAACCCTGGAGGTGTCAACCACCCTGCCAGCACCCTGCTCGGGGGTTGTGGTTAATAGGAGAGGGGTCAGGAGGCTGCAGGCAGGACAGGGAAGCAGGACAGCTGTGGTCTGCACACATGCTTCCCCTTGCTTTCGTATTTGGGCGCCCTGCATCCATCCCAGCTGCCGCTTGAATCAATAGCAGCGTATCAATCAAGGCATCCCAGAGGAAACCCGCTGCTCACGTAGAAATAAACAGACATTTTCCTTCTGCATGTCACAGAAAGCTGCAGACATCTCCTGGCATTGTCTGAACTGAGGGTAAATGGGATGCTGCAAATCGAAGTGTATATTATGTGGATATAAATAAATATGCAGACACAGCTTGGCCTGTGTTAAACAGACAGACATGGGCTTCTGTTTCATTTCCAACTCTCCAGATGATGGCAGACACCCAAAAGGGTGTGCAGCTTTTAAAAGAGCATCTTCCAAGCCCTAATATTTTGCCTCCTGCATATGCCCTGCACTGGGAGCATAATCCACGTGCCCCCAGCAAATGCAAGCTTTGTGAGAGCTAAATCGTGGGCATCCTGGTGGCACTTGCACCAGGCAGGTTTGATGGCCTGATTGGGAGTTTCTTATCTGTGCTCTTGCAAAGTGAATTGGGTTTCCCCTTCCCTTTACAGTTTTTTTCTGATTGTATCAAAGGAAAGCTCTTGGGAAGGGCACATGGCAGACCCTCAGGAGCCAATTTGGTGAGTCTCAGCTCTGGCTGGGGGCTGGTTAGCCATCGCTGAGTCACTGCTGTCCTGACAGCCTCCAAGGGTGGCAGGAGCTGAAAGCACGGCTGATCAGCTCTCACACACCATCCCAAGCAAAAGTAGAGCTGGCTTCAAATATCTCCTCACTCCAAACCACTCCTGCCCTGGTATCTGTTTGCATAAGCTGCCTGCTGTGAATGTTGCTTGGGTTTGTAGAGATAGCGTCACCCCCTCTGGGAAAAAGCCAGCGTGTTTTACCAGGAAACCTGCTGTTTTACAAAGGGTTTACAGCCAGTGGCTCCTTCCTCCGAGAAAAGTTACATTCTCAGGCATTCAAGGTTTGGGTGTGTTGGTGTTTTGTTTTTGTTTTTTGTTGTGGTTTTTTGTTTGTTTGGTTTTTTGTTTGTTTTTTTTTGTTTGTTTGTTTTGGGGTTTTTTTGGGTTTTTTTTTGATTATGCAGGAAGTGGTGTGAATGGAAGTCACAGAGTCCTCAAGGGAGAGAGGTAACATGAATCCCCAGCAGCTTTCTTAACCTTTGGTTTTGCAGATGTTTTTAGCTTTGCACAAGGAGCTCCCGGGAAGCCTCAGATGCAGAGCACATGGGAAGAAAGATGCTGAGACCTTCACAATTCACTCAATGTCTGCACAGTGCTGGGATGGCAAAGACATTAGGGCTTTCCTCCTCTGCCTGGTGCCTGAGGACATATATCTCAGGATAATCCCAGTCCTCCCTGGCCAGTGCCAGCAAGCAAGCAGAGAGCAACAGCCTCCCACAGTAGCACAGCATGATGTGTAGACCTTCATCACACACATACTGGTGGGTGGGAAAACAAACTCCTCCTGGAGAGGGTAAGGAAGGCTGAAGGACCACATCCAGGCAGCCTCAGCTCCAATTAAACAGCTGTGCTGAGCATTCGTCGTGCCCAGCTCAGAGAACCCCATGGATGGTGACTTGGAGCCACATGTCAGATGTGCTTATCCTTGACCGCTGGATGAGGATTTAGGTGAAGCTTAAGTGCTCAGGCCATGTTTAAATTTCTTTAGGATGACAGACATGAACAGTTAGACCCCTTAAAGAATTAAGTTCTTCAACCACCCCTCTACCTTCTTGCCCATCTTTCTGCTCCTGCAGTTGTTATAATGCAGGAAGATGGACTAGATCAACTCATGATCTCTTGTAGCCTCAGCCATCACCTGGGGAAGCTCGAGGAGGAGCTGAAACAACAAAGAGGAGGAAAATCAGCTTTCCTGGCAGAAGCACTGCTCCAGATTCCTAAGAGCCAGTGCACTGCTCAGTCTGAAACAAGACGCTTGGTCCCCAAGGAGAAATGTGTCTGGGGAGTCCGTCTGGAAGCTGAAGCCAAAACACCAGGAGACAGTGGGCGATCAGGTGACAAAAGCAGGCAGAGACGAGGTGTAGCTTTGAAACTACCACAAGCTGCTTGCCAGCTTTATGTCTGAAAGCCTCTTATGGACAGTCGGCGCTGGCTCATTGTGAACACTGGTGCTCAGTTCCTTTATATACAGCTATTCCCCACGGATTGCATCAGCCGAGCTGCTCGCCAGCAGGACGGGGCTGTGCACCGTCATTAATCAACGTCATGCTCTGGGAGAAATGCTGAGTTCATTCTCATGTGTCTCCTCAGACCTCTGGGGACTGAGTTGTCTCTAGCTGAGGCCGGTAGTCACCTGGAACAGTTTTCCAGCCCCCCTAAGCAGCAGGAGTGTCCATTAACTACCACGGATCGGTGGGGACGGTTTGTAAACTCCGGATACACACGGAGGGGCCCGGGTGCTTATTGGCTGGTGCTTTCCGCTCTCAGAAATGGGTCATTTAAACAGAAAACTGTAAAGTGTTCATGCCTCTGAATGCAGAGAAACTATCAAAACAAGCTCCCGTCTCCGTGCCACAGACCCGGCATTCAAACAGAAACTCAGGGCATGTTCTACGGGAATGATCCAAGTGCTCCCAGCAGATTCCTTTCCCTTTTCTGATGTTTTACACAATAAACATTTCAACTCTCTGGCGCGAGTGCAGACCTACCCCAATTACCAGGACAGCTTGTTTTGTTTGGAGTAAAAGTTAAGGGTCCCATCCTGCATCCCTGGAGCCAGTGAGAAAACTCTCCTTGCTCCCAGTAGGTCTGAATCCAAGGGAGCCCTACGATACATTAGAGACACCTCTGTTACCCAGAGGGCATTTTTGCCTTTATGGAAACAAAACTAGCTCAAACAAGTTCTGCCGTGGCTCCACCTACACAGAGGTGGAGACATTCTTGACTCCCAATGAGATGCAAGGCAGAAGCTGGGATCACCAAATGATGCTGCTGTAGGCCGATCTGTGACAGCAGGCCACCACGGTGTCAGCTGATTGACCTTTTGTCCATGTCACTTGGACATCTGCAAGCCAGAGGGCAACACCACAGTCCCTAATGCCTTGGAAATTCCAGCTCTGCAGGGCTACATCTCAGGAAGCTGGAGAGGGGAGGAGCCAGAAGGAGATTTGAAACCTTTAAGGTTTGGGAATTAATGAGCACCTGGAGAAAAAGAGATATTTGATTTAGTAAATGAAATCTGAATATAACCAGCCACCCAGTAACTGTTACATTGTGTGGGCATTATACAGAGTTGGGTTCTTTAGCCCAGCGTGGTGAGTGATGTACATCTGGGAAGTTCAATGACATGGAGAAGTGAGCTGCAGAAGCATCAGAGAAAAAGGCAGCAGTAGTCTTGGAATGGCAGGATGCTCATCCAGGAGTAGGCAGCTCAGGGAAAGGAGGTTGTGGAGGGACTTGAATAATGACATGGGAGTCCAGAAACGAAACACACCTTGGTGAATGATCGTCCAGCCCTCCTGGGGCACATAGTAATAGAGAAGATATTTTTGAAGGGCCACAATGCCAGAGTGAAAAAGTCTCAGAGGGCTTGGAGAGAGGAAACAGGCAGCTATAGCGGCCCTTAACTCAGATGTGCCATTCGAGCAGGTACACTGAGAGCTCTCCTGTGAATAACCTCTGGGTCATTCAAACTCCAGGTCTATGCAAACTCCATCTCTGCATTGTCTGAAGGCTCCAGTGAAGCCCATCAGCTCCCTCATTTTCCTCGTTAAATGCCATCTGTGCGTTATCAGCCACGTGTCACATCCAGTTATTCCTACCAGCTCCATCACCGCGCTCAGCAAAGGTACGTCTTTATCTGAATATTCACGAGCGAGGTGAAGTCCATCTGCCCACACTACCAATATGGAGCTTGTCAAGGTGTCTTCTGTAATAGTACACTTTGATGAGGCTGATTTTTATTTTCTGAAATATGTGGAATTACCCCAAAGCCATCTGATCCACCTTGTTAGGGTGTTCAGAAGGCAGCACCAAGATGAACAGTATCAAAAGAGAGTTGATAGGTCTATGCTGTCAGAGTGTCTCAGTGCAGAGAGTCTTCAGGAAAGGACTCCTGTCCTTTCAGCTTTTAAAATATCCCAAAACTACACGAAATGTAACCCTTGCTAGATCCCACCTAGCTGGAAAGAGAGCCCAGTGGTTGTGATGTGGAAATAATCTATCACAGAGCAACTCTCTGATCCTGTTCTGGTTTTGGATTTGCACCTGGGTGGGCAAATAATATCATGAAGACATGATGCATCTAAAAATTGACAGATACCTTCACAACTTGCTAAAAAGAGTGTGGCTGGTGGCTTGTTGAGACTCCACACAGGTTATCATTACCATGGGGCTGAGCCTGTATCAGGCAGAAGCACAGAACCCATACAGTCTTCAAATTCTGCAAAATCTGCCTTTGAAAATGGAGAGCAAGCATATTTTAAAAGGAAAAATGTATAACAAAATTATTTTAAAATAATAAAAATATTTTCACTTTTCCCCAATGTTTTCAACTTTTTTCCCAGGCAAGAACTATTTCTCAAAAATTTCCCCAAAACCTTAACTGTTTCTGAATACTCTCCAACAACATTCTTTCCATTATTTCATTATTTCTCCTTTCAGGAGTGAGGAGTCCAATGTGAAATGCCTCTGGGTCTCACCTTGAGGAAAACACACTTTGTCACATGAGTTTTGGGTTTAACATAAATCTCCTTTGTAGCAGTGGTCTGAGCAAATACCAGATGCAAGATTTAATCTGTGCATGGCCTCAACACTCTAGCCCTTGGCAAGATATTGAGCTGGTGACCAGCATTGGTCCTAAATATCTAAAAGGATGAAGCTATGGTATTCTAGACTGGCATAAACCCTACTGCACACATGCTCTGGGGCCATTTCTGCTTCTCCATTGCAAAGCACTTCTAGTGGTCTGGTTTGCAGCTTTCTGCTGTCTGCTTTCACCACATGTGTTTTTGCATGGAGCAGGAGCTGCTGGGTGCTTGGAATTGAGCATCCTCCCTGGCACCTCTGTTCCAACACTGTGCCAGATGACGGTGTGTTGATAAGCTCTGGCTCTGCAGCCTCAGAGGTCCCAGGCAAGCAGTAAAAAGGGCAGGGAATGATGGCTTGGACACATCCTGAAGCCTGCCTGCTTGGGCAGGGCAGACCCAGTGGCTCCACACCCTTCCATGCTGTTGGCACTGGCAAAGCAAAGGGTCCAATGGCTGCACTCCCCTGTACGAGTGCTGTCAGTCTTTCTGTCCACTCAGATCTGTC
Organism: Pyrocephalus nanus; assembly: GCA_038380795.1. Classification (NCBI taxonomy): domain Eukaryota; kingdom Metazoa; phylum Chordata; class Aves; order Passeriformes; family Tyrannidae; genus Pyrocephalus; species Pyrocephalus nanus. The sequence goes on from CM076276.1 coordinate 11,123,424, forward strand.
TGCCTTTGTGCACCTTTCCTTTCAAGCAGCAATTTCTGACAGCTAATATTTCACAGAAACCAGAGCCAGCTCTATCCCTCCCTCCTTTTTTCTCTCTCTCTCTCTTCTGTTTATGAAGCTGAGGGTAAGTGTTTAATTAGTTGCCTAATTGCCTGGGTAATTGGTAGACATACTCAGCTCTCCAAGTAATCAGTCTGAACAGGCCTTGAAAATATCTGGCCCAATATTCATTAGTGCAGTTAAATCGTTAAACAGTTACTGTGTTTGGTTCCCGACAAAGCCCCGCCAAGGGCTGCGTGGCCGCTCTCGCAGCTCGGGGGGCACACTGGGGAGACCCCCCAAAAACTGCCCCAGCCACACAGCTGCCAGAGGGGCTGGGGCTGGTGGAAGGGAAAACCCCAACGAATGCAAAGGGCAGTGGAAGCTGGAGATCTATGCCCTGTGCAGGGGATGCTGGCAATGGGACAAGAAGCCTCCTTTTCTCCATTTGACCTCTTGCTCCAGCTTCCCGTTCCCGTGCACTTGGCACTGGTCCCCCTGTGTGCAGGAGGCCGCCTCTCTCCCTCCCTGGGCCACCGCCACAGGTTTGGAAGCCGGTTTTGCCATTAGCCCGAGCATCAATGTGAATATTGTCTCAGCTTGCTGCCCTGACCAAAGTAACTTATTAAAAGGGTCGTGCTCTGCCTCAGTGCAAAGTCACCATTCTGCCAAGGGCTGCCAGCATACTGCCTGCCCATCCGTCCATCTGTCCATCCCACCTCCCTCCCTGTGGAGCAGGTTGGCACTGGTAAGGAGCTGAAGCCTCAAAGGAGGGGTCTCCAAAGGGCTCCTCTTCCCCAGGCTTTAATCAGGGTCTAACAGCGCCTTCAGCTTATAGGAAATTCCAAACGGAAATTCCTGCATGACCGCTGGACAGGCTACACTGCAGTAAGGAGGAAGGCATCAGCACATCTGACTTTGGGAGGCAAAAGATTTGAGATTTGAGCAAAGCATGGGGAGGAACCTCTTTCCCTCTGCTTGATCCCTGTAGTGAATTTTTTGGAGAGCATAAAGTCCACAGCAGATGCGATGAAAAACAAGGGAGATGCAGTTGTAGCACAGGGTAGCTGGACAGGACTGCTGACCAGGGAGCTGCTCAGAGCACTCTCAAATGGTTCCCAAACATGTGAAATAGCTGAGATCCTAAATGCTATGCCCAGCTCAGCAGGTGGTCGGACACGATATATGACCTCAGAGTTATTTCTAGTAATGATTCAAGGAAAATGCATGTGTTAGGGATCGGACCCTCATTAAAAGGCTGCTTGGCTGCAGATCCTTGTGCAGTTAAGTGCAGAGGGGACAGGAGCTGGTGCTGCTTTCCCAGTCGAACCTCTCCAGCCAACACACCCCTCCTTCCCTCAGTGCTGCCAGAAGTCTGTGTCCAGCAACTCCACGTGCTTCATTTTCCACTGAGTTGGATCATCCCTCTGGCCTGTGCTACTTCAAGTTCACCTGCTTAGGGTGTGAGTCCATGAGTTTATTGCTACTTACCAGCTCCTGACACTTCCCAAAACCCCTCCATAGGACAACTCAAAGAAGGGAGTGAGATCCTGGGCAGTGGCAGAGGGGGAGATGACAACATCTAGGCACGTAAATTCCTAATCAGATTTCACACCTTGGTTTTTGCCAGGAAAACAGTTGGGTTCTTGGCAGTCAGGACACTGACCTGAAAACAAGGACAGGACATACTCTGCCAGACCCTGGGGCAGCTGGGTGGCCCTGCACTGGCACTGCCAAGTACCGGCCTCCCTGCACAGAAGGCAGGGCGGGATTTAGGGCAGGTCAAGAGAGGAACTGGAGGAAAACACAGAAAAGGTCCAGAAAGGGAAAAGGGAAAGCAAGAAAAAGGTAAAGGTAAAGAAAGAAGAATTTGTGAGTGAGCTTTGAGCCAGGGGTGAAGAGAAAATTGGAGACGGTGAGTTAAAAGGCAAAGGATGCCAAAGAGATCAGGGAAGCTTTTTGTCCCTGTGCAGGAGATATTGGCAACTAGGGGAGAAAAGTTGGTATGGTAATCTAAGGGTTTAGGGGAAGTCAAAACACCCTGATGTGCAGGAAAGCCAGATGTGCAGGTACAGCAGAGTGGCATGGATTCTACCTGACCCCAAGGCATGAGGTGAGCTGGCAGGGAGCATCTTGGGGTGGCTGTACCTGTCAGAGCAACCAGCCCACCAGGCAGGAGGCTCAGTGTGCAGAGGTATCTTCCTCCTGTGCTCTTCCTCCTTTGTTCATGTATCTTTTGGGATTTTCAGGAGAACATCCCATCCCTTTGGGGATTGAAGACAGTTTCTAGAGACTCCCTCTGCTTCTAGAGCCTGCCCAAGGGAGGGAGCACCAGGCAGGCCCCAATGAGTCTCCTGGGGAAGAGGAAGAGCGTGCAGGGGGAGGAATGTCAGAAGTGACTTAGAAATAGGTCTCCATCCATTACTCTGCTGGGCGGTCCTTCAGAGTCACTGGCTGGCTTTGTTCTCACCAACATCTGTAAGAGATTACGGATGCTTTCCTCGCCAAGGACATGGATGGGATCTATAAATACCACGAGCCCAGGGTTGCTGCTGTCAGAGGAGAGCTCTGCCTGGGTGGCCTGGAGGCCAGCCACGCACAACGGGCCCCGGGAATGCAGGCTGTGTCCCTAGCCAGGCACCCCAGGGAAGTCTGCAAGGAGTAGCTAAAGGTGGTGACACGACAGACAGGGTATTCCCTGGGATGTGCTGATGCATGGCCAGAGACAGCTGGAAATGCAGCCAGGCAATGGGAGCGCAGGACTAAGGGGTTCTCACAATCCATTCCAGTGTAGATACCTGCTCCTCACTGGTCTTGAGCAGCTCAAATCATTTTTCACCTAAAAATAAACTGACCCCTGCAAGTGGACAAGGGTTATTCAGCATTTTTAGGTTTTTTGGCAAGGACCTGTAAAGCTGAGATAATACCTGCCCAGATGCCATGGCAATGGGCACTATTTAAAGAACACAAACTGAGTAGAGCTGTTAGTGCTGGATGCTCCCAACTTCCCTGTGTCAACACCGCTCCCCCAAGACCGTCCCCTAATTCCTGACTCCACCCCAGGCTCTTGCTCTGAATGTCATGAGACTTTGTGCAGTTTACGCAACGCTAACTCTGGGCAGGAACTGAACCCTCCAGTGACTAATTGCTTGAGCATGTCTTTGTTCAGGCAGCTTTTCCCACCAAAAAATGATCCTGGTTTCATACTGTTAGAAGCCTGAAGATCCAGCACTACACTAACATGCTGTTAGCCACAATTATCCCCTTTCTGACAAAGGATTCCTGATTAGGGCTGTTGCATATTCATCCCTAGACTGCGCCAAGCCTGGCTTTGTTTTTCAAGGTCGAGGATTGCATTTCTTTGGATTCAATTCCCAACCTAGACTTAGATTACAAGGCGGGAGAGGAGGAGGAGGCAGCTGAGGTTGCTGGAAGCGTTGAATTCTCCTGGAATTGCTCAGAAAACTCCCCAGATGTGTGCCAGGCATGCCAGGTGAACCTTCCATCCTCCCAGCCTTTCTGGGCTTGGTTAGGTGAGCTGGGCAGCCTCAAAACTGACCCTGCTTGCAGGTATGGCATGCTGAGGTCTAAGAGTGGGGAACCCCTAAGTATTCCTGGTGCAAAGGGTAGGTGCTGGACTTCAATCCCAGACACACTTTCAGCAGGCTTCAGGAGCTCCTCCTTGGGCGACCTGTCCCATTTGCTACCATGGGAGAAGGGAAAAAAGGGGCACTTGGTCAGGACGGAATATTTAGCAAAGGAACTTTAGCTGCCCTCCCCTGCTGATTCCTTCACTTGGGGGGGGGGGGGGGGGGGAAGAAGAAGAAGAAGAAGGGAAAAAAAAAGGGAGAAAAGGAAAAAATAATTACTTCTCAGCCTCTAACCTTTCCAGCAAGTGACTTTGTAATAAATAATCCACATGTCTCTCTAGTGCAATCCATCAGCAGGAGTGCCTAATTACTTTAGACTCACTTTGAAAACCCTTCCAGTGACACTTTCAGATAAATAAAAAATTAACATGGAACTAAAGCAGTAACCCAGAGAAAGTTTCCCCACTTCCCTCAGTTCTCTCTAAGTCTGGGTTGATGCCTGGAAGGCTCCATGCCCAGAGATGTTTTCCCTTGTTATGCTGAAAGGTGAGCGTGGGTTGCAGTTTATAGTACAGGGAAATCAGCCATGAAGTGTCCATGGGGACACCCTAGTCCAGACATGCAGATGATTGGAGAAATACCTGGAGACAGAGTCAGTGCAGCTGCTGTGTGTGAAGACTTATTTTTCTCTGAATCTCTTTCCTTTGGAATTTTCTACTATTTGTTACTAAGAGTGCATTTTGGAGTCAAGGAAGCTCCAGCTTTTTCCTTCTTGGAGTTGTTCACTGATCCCCAGTTTTGCTGCCTTATGCATTTCTCCTTTCTCTCTCATTCCCAAAATAAGGGTTGTAAGAAGGCATCTAAAGGCTTACCTAGAGTCTGGCTGGGATGACTTGCCCCCCTTTTACCCCACCCCATCCCCACCAAGGCTGAGGGGCACCTGCTGTGTGATTTCTGCAGTGACAGACGCCCCAAGCCCTGTGGTCCAGCTCAGCATTCTAGGCACACTGCAGCACAAAGGCTGCAACAGAGGCAGCTGTGGTCACTCAAGAAATTATTTCTGCAATGGGCCTGTCCTCTAGCAGAGACAGGAGAAATTCCGAGTCTTCCTTGCCTGTTTCCAGTGGCTGCATCTCCATCAGTTGTGGTGTGGAGGAATGAACACAAATGCAGCGTTCATTGCTGGAGTGCAGCATCCAGCAATGTTCCCAATGGAGCTTGACACCAACAGGCAGCACTTCCAGGGAAATTCTTTGGAAGTGAGTAGAATAATACTGAGTAAGCCAGTGACATGCCCACGTTAAGAAGGCATGCACAGAAGACAGCAAGAGCCCTGTCTGCAGAGCAACCCTTGGCATCTCCTGCCATGCAGGGATGTGCCTTAATGGAGCTATAACAAAAGCAAATGGGGTCTTGCTGTAGGACTGTTGGAACGGGGATCATTAGACAGATGATAGACAAGGGGAAGTGGCCTCAAGTTGTGCCAGGGGAGGTTCTGGTTGGATTTTATAAAAAAAATTCTTAACTGAAAGAGTGGTTAACCTCAAAAAACTGAGCCTGAGTTTCATTTTGTAAGGGCCAAATGCACCTCATGTCTTTGGCAGCTGAAGGTTGGAACCTTCTAAGAAGAGTTTTTCCACCTCCTCTTCCTCATCTTCACACTTCACTTCTGCATTCCCATCTTTATCTTCTCTCATCTCTGTGCTTAGAGCCTTGGGCAATACCCAACAAGCATTCAGAAACTAAAAAACAAGCAAACCAAAAGAAACAAAATTAAATATCTGAGAAAAGCGGGCCCAGAACCAATAAGTTCTGATTTCACTGTAGGTTACTGCAGCCGAGTCAGTGGTGTGTCAGGGGAGGAAGATGCTTAAAAAACCTCCACAGGAGAATTAATTAAACGAATTTCACTCTGCCAATTGTTTGTTATTTTTGCTGACCTCACCAAGTGGATTAATATTTAATTAGCCTTTAGGAGAAGTGGAAAGCACTTATTAACCTGTTATGTCAATCTGTCAGGCCTGGGGTCTCAGGACAGGCGCTGTTACCATGAAACAATAGAAATATCAAGGTCTGTTTCTCTCTGTCTCAGCTGTTTTCCCTGTTGGAAAGTGGCTTTTTGGGGGGAACAAAGGGAGGGGACCCACTATGCCTAACTGAGGGGTGTCTAAAAGTGAGTATCACAAATCTAGATGTCTTTTAGAGACCAGAGCAAAAGATAAGGAAGCCATATGTTCTGTCCCAGGTGCAGGTGGGAAGCACATATGGATATATTATCCCCTTGGAGGTATTTTAGAACTCAGGCTGGATCTCATCTGGTGTGATGCTGGTGACTAGGGAAGGATTTGGGCTTTCCTTCATTTTTCTTGCTGAAAAAACTGCTTCCTTTATATTGTGTTTACAGTTATCATAGTTTAAGAAGTGCTAAACCTGGTGTTGACATATCCTCATCAGTGGGGACACGCAATGGGGCCCTGCAAGACACAGAGGTCCCGGGTGAGTGTCCATTAAAGAAAAGCTCTAAAACAGAAAGCAGGATGAACACAGATGGCAGAACAAGAAGCCCATCCCCACTGGCAGAGAAGAGCAGAAGGTCCCCGTCCGGCATCTGAGCTCACATAAAGCTGGTGAGCCTCACCCTGGGACAGCAACCACGTCTGCCTGTCACAGGCCTGGGTCTGACCCAAAAGAAATAAAACCTCAAGCACAATTAAACCCTTAGGAAACATCTCCAGCAAAACAGTTAGAGGAATGTTGGTGTACAGGTTAGTGAGGCTGGGAGGAGCTTGGAAGGGGGTAATGGCTAAAGTGCTAAAGTGGATGAATATCTTTGGTGGAAGTTCTCCCAGACGCTGGGCACAGCCATTAGTTGACATCTTAACTTACTGCTCAGAGAGGAGCCAAAGTGTCTTCCCCAAATCTCCCCATATCCTGATGGCCCTGAGCGTCACACACAGCTTTGACTTTGGTTTAGTAAATCAAAACTAAACCTCATGTTAAAATAACCCACTGGGTCTCTCCTGACATGTTCAAAACCTCACCAGAAAACCCGAGCAGCATCCACACCCTGGATTTGCTGTCTAGCAAGGACACCGGGGAGATGCCAACCACCACGAGAACCAACCTGCCATCAGAGTTAGGAAGCTTCAGAAGACAGCAAAAATGACAAATCTTTTTCAGGAAAATGTGGGGCTGTTGCAGTGGGTGTGGGCTCCTGAGTCCCTTTGAATCTCTGTATGAAGAGGCAAAATAAGCAAGTGGAGGCAGGAGTGCCCAGAGGTGAGCCCCAAGCGTGTCACACTGGTTGCCAAGGGTCACGCTCCTCTCCTTGCATTCTGTGCCAGCTCTTGCATGCTCTGTCCAAGCCTGACCACATCCTGCCTCATCCCACAGGGCAAGGACACTGCCTGCAGCGCCATCCTGCCTGGACCGTGTGCCCTTACTGCCGCTCTGTGACAGGCCATATCATTTATTATTATTTTTTTTTTCAAAATTAAAATCCTCCTGAGCTTTATTAAATAGGGATGCTGATAGGTAATTAAATCGCAACTTAATTAAATCTGCCTGCTCAATCCAACCACGGCGTGCTGGCTACTCTGCAATCCCTGTGAGAGGTGCTGTCGGTGGAGAACGGCAACGCGAATTAAACAGCATCACGCTTGGCACTGCCACTTCCCTGCCAGGCACAGCCGGGAAGGGCACCAGTGGGTTCTCCACACATACAGCAAGGGAGGAGCTGGGGACCCACGGGGGACCTGACCCGACTTTGTAAGAGCTTTTTGGGTAGAGGCTGACTCCCTCCAGCGTGGCGGGACCAACCCAAGGCGCTGGAGGCAGGTTGGAGGGGTTATGGAGCTGCTTTGTCATAACGTGATGGTGTTGAGCATGAAATGGTGGTCAGGTAGGGAAGGGCTTCCCTCCCACTGTTCTGCAGCACCTCTGTGGGGTGAAGGCCACAGTGAAAGTCTGGGATTGCAGGGAGCTTGCAGAAACAGGAATTTGGATGGAGGAAGGGCTCTGTCTGGGACATCATTTCCCTGGGCTTGTTGTTCTTTCTTCACTCTGGGATGGAGCAAAAGGTGATGTAGGACACTGTGCATGCTGATGTTGAACCTGGCAGATGCTCAGTCCAAGGGTCAGAGGACAAAAAATCCACTGGAGGGTGTTCCTGTGGTCTCCTGCTCTTTCTGGTGGGTTTTGCAGAGACAAGCCTGCACTGTGAATGCCAGCCCCAGCCCTGGCTCTGCTCCTCAGACTTTGCTGCCTTCCCATCTCTCTGGCTCAGCTCCTCCAAAAAAGGGGCCAAAGGCAGTGACATGGAAAAATAACCAGGCAATCTTGCTAAATCATCAGTCTGCTCATCCCAAGGAAAACAGATCTTGGAAAGAATTCTCCCTTTTTAATTTTCCCCCTTTTTCATTTCAACACGGGCCCAGCTCGCTGCCTTTTCCAAACCTCAGATGCTGTGGCTGCCTCTGCCCAGCCCTGGCAGGCAGCAGTGAGGGACAAGCAGCCCAAGGACGGACAATCTTGATTCCCACACCGTGGGCTCCCCTCTGAGGAGACACCACCTCACCTAACAGCAGAGACCCCATGGCTACAGAGAGCTGAGAAAGGACCTTGCCCTCCGTGCCCCCTTGTTACCACACTCCCTCCTTTGCGAGATCTGGCCCTGTGCCCGCCTCAGTTAAGCCCTGTTAAACCACACTGGTTATTCCTTCACCCTGCCCGCAGGGCAAAATAGCTACTACTGCACACATTGGATTTTTTTCTCTCTTGCAACTATGGCCTCCTCACAGTCCCAGCAGGACCCTGGAGCCCCACAGTGTAAGCACCATGATTTGAGGGAGGTCTCACAGTCACTGGGGATTCCCCAAATTTGCAGAATACAGGTTCTGGAATATGCTCCAAGTCCCTCTGCAATCCCCAGGAGGTGACAAAATAAAAACAAAAAAACAAACAAAAAAAAAATAAAAAAAAAAAAAAAAAAAATATTAGAGTCCAAAGGGCAGCAGCAAAACCCCAAAGAGATGGACAAGAGATGGGACAAGCCACAGGGAGCCTATTCAAGGGTGACTTTCACACAGTAATCTTGGGAGATCAAATTCCTAATCTGCTTTCCCCTCATAGACAGAGGAGTGAAAGTCCTACCAGGATTAATGTTTAATGCTTGAGTTGGCAGGTGATGCTCTGTGTCGGGACGCTTGGATTCCCTGCTCTGCAGATGAGAGACTGGTACTTGAGCTCAACCAGCATCCACCCCGGATATTGGGGATGACCCTACTCTCAGGCAAAGGTCAAGGAGAGGTTGCCAAGTTCAGGATTCCCCCCATCATTACAAATCGCTGTGCACTGGGGCTGCAATAACAGATGAGTTGTCCTGTCTCTATCTGCTGGGGCATGTGAAACTTCAAACCTCCTAATTATTTTAGAGCCACTGAGGTGAACCTCTGGAACACGGCATCAGGCTGGGCAGTTTTGGAAAAAGTGGGAAAAGGCAGCTCATTCCCACTGCAAGACTTGCACTTCTGCTCCTGGTGGGGGCACATGTGGCAGGGAACTGCTCTGCTGGAAGTCCACACATGGCAGCCTCAGCTCCTGTGTTACCCACTGGGAAGAGACAGGGATCGAAGGAGAAATGACTTCAGCGGCAGAGGGACACGGGAGGACACAGCCTGTGAGACAAGAAAAGACCCTAATGAAGATAAAGACACAGGCAGACCCCAGGACACACAGACAAGCATCTGTAAACCCTGACTAACTCTCTGAAACAAAGGTCATGTTAACAATGCCACCCGTGGAGAAAGCTTTATTTTCTCTTCTCTACTATCAGTAGACTTTCTCCCTAGGGACTACACAGCCTTCATTTTGAGGGTCTGCTTTGAAGGCCAGGCATCCACAGAATGATGCCAGGTTTCCAAAAATATTTTACATGGGTTCCCAAACCCTTTGAGGCTACGATTCACCTGCAAGTAATGAATGTCCAGCAGGTTCTCAGCAGAAGTTTTAACAGCAGTTACATGTGACCTGATTTTAGCTTCTCCAGGAAAACAATGGGAAGTATCAGAATGTCTTCTCTGAGCAGATGTCCTACTGTCTGCTCTGAAGCCCTGGGAGACACTGATGATGAACTTCTTCTATCTCTTGAGAATAGATGTGTGCAGAGTAGCTCAAACCTCTAAGCAGTAAGAGAGAGGTTAGTTAAGAGGTAGTAGATGTTTGTTGAACTTCACAGCCTTCTCAAAAATGGGTTGCCCAAGTCACACTTTTGGAATAGGAAAATTCTGCTCTGTATCTAAATGTCACCATTGTCCTATCACATGAGAGCAAATCTATTAAATCCTGACCCAAGTGTCTGGATAATTAGGGTTTAGGTCTAAAAAAGAATCTACATTCTGCAGTGCAGCCTTTCTCTTCTTTGACAGATTGTTTTGTATTCTTTCATGTGTCCCAGGTGGTGCTGGGACATGTCAGACCACAGGGCAGCTTGAAGTTATGGGACAAACTGTAGGTAATTTTGAAGGAGAACATTAAAAAGCAAGAGGAGGAAACTATAAATTCAGAGTGTAACCACCATAAAGTATTCTCTTAATTCCCAGCCAACCTCTTAAAAGCACAGATAGCTCTTCCCCCTGCCCACAGGATGCCTTTCCCTCCCTGCAGGGTGTCGTATTATGGCTCAGACAACAGAATACCACAGGAACAGTGACCCTGATGGGTTTCACATGTGTTGCAAGGCCTGGTGAAGACTCTGCCCTTTCACATTCTGGACTTCTCTTCTTTGTCATCTCATGGCCCTGCTTCATTTCTCCCTCTCTGCTGAAGGGCTTCATCTCATTCCTTGCCTTCTCATTGGAGAAGACAAGCCGTCTGCTTTTCGAGGTGGGAGTGAACCATAACCCTGAGTTCTAAAATGCCTGTAAATCCCATGGCAACATCCATGAACATTTACGAGGCTCCTTTCTGAGAAAATAACACAGAAAACCCATCAAAACCTTTGCTTTTCTCTTTTTTGTGTCTTCCCACACAGGAGAAGCTGCATGTGAGGCTGAGATCTGCTTCCCAGCAAGTCATGACTGGCAAAGTGTCCCAACTTTCCTCTCCTCTGCCACATGGAATTGTTCTGTCCGTTTAACCAGAACTTAATTTCTTGCACCTAAAAAGCACTGAAGTGCCTAAATCACATTTTCAAGAGGCAGGCATTTATGAACCCAAATCTCATAGATTTTCCTTTCAAATTTTACCCTAACAATGCCTTTTCTCCCAGCTAGACCAGCATCTTCTCATTTCCACTTTCTCTCCATTTACCCCTTTCTGGTTATCTTTTAACCAGAGATCATTGCCTGATTCTCATTCTTGGTCATGGTTTGAGGGCCAGCATTTGCTCTGTGAGGAGGAGCAGGAAACACTCAGACCTCTTCTATCCCCATTTAGCTGGTCACTTCCCTGTCCCATGCTGAGCCAAACCAGTAAACCAGAGCTCTCCTGTCTTGCAGGCACATCTGCCTGTTCCTGTGACCATGGGTTCAAGTGCACAGCAGCCAGTGGTTGGGAAATCAGCCATGTTTCTTGTGAACTTCAGAGTATGAAAAAGAAAATGAGTTTCTGAGGGAAACTGATGGAAATCTGTTTCTAGTTTTGCTTCAAAAAGAAATGATAAGTGGTAACTTAAAAACAGCACAAAAGAAACTGCAGTGGAATTAATTTTAAAAAGGCCCCTTTTAAAGAGAAATTTGAAAGATTTTTGCAAGAAAACACTCCACTGATCTGGCCATCTTATCTCACTTACTGAATACTACTGGTGAGCCTTCCATTTCTGCTTCAGAGCCTATTTATCTCCACTGCTGCTCTCAAAGGCAAGCACCTGTGATGAGGATTTAGTTCTAGTGCACAGACTGTTGGAGAGGAAAACTCACATTCACAGTTTTCTTGTGAATGGATAGGTGTTTTAAACCTGGGCATGTAGGTGAGACAGGTTTTCTGACATCAAATATTAGCTAACAATACAGAGTTGAGCATTTACACAGGGAACAGGAGAAGAATGAAATAAGTCGGGGAAGAGCAAACTGAGGGGGACTTTCTGAAAGCCAGAAACAGCTGGAGCCAAGCATGAAGGAGCAGAAAGATACTAGTGCAAGGAAAATGGAGTACAGCATGAGAAACAGTGATGGGAAATAAAAAATGGGATCTGGCAGACTAAGGAGGGGTAAAGACAGAGAGAAGGACAGAGAGAGCAAATGGATGGATTAGCCAGACACAAGAAAACAAAGAATAAATCTGATATTTGCTATCTGTGGAAAGCAACAAAGAATTTGCTTTCTACAAAGCTATTTTTGAATGTAGGCATGTTGCAGAAGATTGTCTGGGAGGACAGTGTCTGAGTGTTACCAGTAAAGTGGTGGAATGCCAGATCAATGTTCTCCACCTAGGAGCTGCTATGTCTTCAGGTTCTAAAACATGTCAGGGTCTTGTATCTCCCATTAGCCCATGTTACCTGCTGCTATCAATGATTTTGGTCTTGTTGAGCCTCTGAACCAGCTGCTGGCAGCAGGGACTGCCATGTGTGTAGAGCAAAATGTCTCACAAACCTTGAAAAAATGTGGAGGCCTCCCAGCTGCCCATGTGCATGAAGAATGCTCCTTCTCCAACACAGATCCCGAGGGAAACAGCCGAGAGGAGCTCCGGAAGGTCAAAATGCAATTAAAACCGATGAGATTTTTTGCTACTTAATGGGTGCAAAGGAAAGAGGGTCTGCCTCTTGGGTCATGCCTCTCCACCCGTGCTTACCACCCCAGACTCTCCTCAGTCTCCTCTCCTTCCCGGTTGCACCTCTTGTGGCCCTTCTCATTCAGAGCATCAACCCCTTTAATGTCCAGGTCCAGTAATTGGGGGGGGCAATTAGGTAAATGTGCAAGTTTGGAGGAGAGGGGGATTTACACCTCCTGTTGCCCTTGCAATGAATTACCAGGGCTGTTAATGGGCTGGTGCCCCAGTGCCTCGTAAATCGTGCGACTGAGGCCGAGCAGTGACGGGTGGCTTTGATCTGGACACGCTGCCCTGCCATGAACAGGAAAAGGAAGAGGTGATTTTTCATGGGTTACTACTCACTTCAGCCTCCAAGTTTTCCACTCTGCTGAAACTTTGACAGTGCCTAATAATCCATCAGCAAGGCTTTCCTTGCTCTGCTTCCACTCTATTACCACCTTCACGTTCCCATTTAGCTTCTTTCACACGGACCCCGGAAAGGTTGACTGTCTCCCACCATTTAAAGCAGTTTGGAGGATGGGAGAGAGGGCCGGGGTCATTCCACACATTTCCTCTGAGGAGAGCAGTCAAAAAATGGATGCTGAGATGAAGAGAAAGAGTTGGTTTATATCTGCAAAGCTCAGAAGAAACTTTCCAATGGGATTCAGTGTCCCATTACCTGTAGGGCACCACCTTCAGCACTTGAGCTAGGCTGATTCTTACCAGGTGCCACTTTCCCAGGACAAAACCTTAACCATATGTCCTTCACACCAGTAGCTCATTGGACAGGGATTATATTTTCCCCACCTAGAGCAACAAATACAGTGTGGTCTGTCCCCTTTCCTTGTGGTGCTGGGCTGCTTTTGTTCTGCCAAGAGGAAAAGGCACCATGAGGGTTGGCCCCATGGCTTCCTCTGACACTTGCATGGACAGACCCATCTCCAGCATTTCCATCAGATGCAACTCTCCACTTCTGAGCAGCAGTGCCCTGAAGGGTGTCCTCCATTCCCTGGAGGAAGTTCTCCTCTCTTCTTGGGTCTTGCCACTTTGGGCATACCATTATCTTCAATTCAAAAAAACCCCAAACAACCAAAACCCAAACCCCAATGAGGTCCCCCTTCACAGCAGAACTACTGGAATCTAGGTGAGAAACAACACAGAAAAAAAGAAGCATCACTGATTCACTGAGTGATCAGAGATACGTCTCTAAATCCACACACCTGACGGGGAGCAGTAACACTCACACCTACTGGAGAGGGACTACCTGAATGTCAAAGTGTTTGACATCAGTGAAACCTTTAAGAGCCTCAGAGGGAAAGCAGAAACAGGCCAGGATGTCACCTGATGTGGGAGGGTTAGATCTCTTAGGGTTCATTTGAGATGCTCTAGAGTATCTTCCATGCTGGAAGAACAGGGGTTGTTTGCAGGTCTCTTGTCACATCTTCCAGCCATGCCTGGTATCTTGGATACTTCAGGATGTCTCAAGTAGTGCAATCCATTTGGGTACCTGAGCAGAGTCTTTTGTCACCTCCTTTTTCACCAAGGGCTGCTGCTTAGATTTATTCTCCAGGCTTGTAATTTCTCTTGACCAGCCTTTCCTTCTATCTCCTATATATTAGACCAATAGATTACATTCATTCAATTTTGTGTTCTGCCTTCTGAATGGAACCAAATCCTCAGAACTGCACTGTTTTCTTAGACTAATGAATTCTTTGAGGGGAGTAAAAACCACCTCAGTAATAAATCCAGACTGTGAAGGCTTGATGTATCTGTTTTTCTGTTCTCCTCTACTGCTGCTAGACAGAATTAGCCCTCACCTAATACAGAGTGCAGACTTGATACAACCTTGTTTAGCACAATTGGTTTGAATCTATTATATTGACAATATCAATTTGTGTAATTCCTGCATTAGGATTTTGCACTAAACTGTATTTGAAAGGAGCTGTTGACCTTGATTAGCTCTTTAATTGTGGTTAAAATCCAAAGTAATTCAGATACCAGCCTTGACTGTGGAAGGAAAGGGCCACGCCATGTGACAGTGCAGTCAATAACTGCCACGTTCCCCACAGACACAGCTCCCGTGTTTTATAGGCTCTTGGTCTCACCACTGCCTTAGTGCATCCATTTGCCTTCACTTTGACCATACCCTTGGGGTTCACCCCTCTGGGTGGATTGTAGGAGCGGACACTCCAGGTACAGTCCCCTGGACACATTCCAGCTGAGTTATCCTGCTGGCTCACACTACCTCTGCTTCTGCATGGAGGTGGGATTTTTTTTTACCTTTCTATCCTAAATAGGACAGTAGCAATTCTGGGAACTACCCAAGGGCTGCTGAGAAAGGGATAGAAAGGGCTCTGTCTACAAAGCTAAATTTTGGTGGCAAATGTTGCCTGACTCACTTTGTGGTCTCTTAGCAGCAAAAGAAAAAGTGTGATTAGAGCACATTAAGAAGTCCACATATGCCTGTCGGTGCCCAGGTGTCTGCATGGAATGTGGGATAGTGTTGTGGGCACCCTGGAGAAGGGATGGACAGGCTTGCAGGCCCTAAGCTCTTATCAAAACTCAACAGAGCTGGGTGCCTAACACTCCCAGGACTGCAGGAGAAGATCAGCTGTGTGCCCTGAGGTCTGCACTGGTGCAACTGTTCTGTGTGAAAAATGCCAGGCAGGAGGAAAGGCCATTTCCAGAACTCCCGTGTGCTGAAAGGGAAAATGGATGGGATGAAGCCTGGAGGGGGGGAACCCTTTTAAGTCAGTGAGGAATTCTGCCAGAAAATAGCAGAAGGAGCAGTTCAGCAGGAATTACAGAGAAGAAAAAAAAAATCTGGCAAGAGATGCAGCCTGAAAGATGGAGCACTTCATTTTGGGCAAACTGAATGTTTCAATTAGAAATGACAGAGCTGCAATCCTTTAAGAGCAGTTAGAATTTAATAAATTTTTCACGAATGGAAGCAGCCCCTATCCTGAAGACCTGACAAACTCTCTGCTCTTTGGAGATCATATGTTCTCCTGGATCTGTGTCTTCCTGGCATCAGGTGGGATTGCCAGCCACGGATCAATGAGAAAGAAACACAAAAAGGCCCACCAGGCATCTTGTGCTACATATGTGTGCAGAATGCAGTGTGCAGAGAGAAGATGGCAGAGAGGGTGCATGGGAAAGAAGAGTAAACCAGCAGTGGAGAACAGGACACAGAGAGGAAAGAACAGGCTGTGAAGAAAACTAATAACAAGGAGAGGAGTTTGTGAAAGACAAGAGCAGAGCAGTGGAAGTGGAGGGAGGGAGGAGGGAGAGGGGGAGGGAGGAACGTCCCCTCTGCGCCTGGGAAAAAGACAATAAAAGCTGCGGACTCTTGTCACGCAGGACAATCCCAGCACTATTTACTGTTTGCTCATTTAACCTGGTTAATTTTTAATAATGTTGAAATTTTCATTTTAATAATTTAGGTAAATTATTTATTAAACCACAGGATAAAGGAATCATAGCAATTATGAATTGACAGTGTTACCTGAGGCTCATGAAAAGGTAAGGGGTTTTGCAAAGTCCTTGTTATTGGATAAACATTAAATTAGTAACAACTTCACATCCAATTCAAATTACCTTCTTCCAAGTCTAAGATTGTTCTCTCTTAGTCTCTTCTGGGAAGGAGCACTGTGGGCAAAGAGAGTGGCAGGAGTCACATCTGTCCTATGTGGGGTTCAGACATTTTTCCTAGATGTCCCAGTGAAGAGGATGAGTCTTTCCATCACAGAATGGCAACAAGGTGACATTCACTGCTCTGATCATGTAGAAAACCTCACTGTGTTAATAAAGAAAACTGGATGAGTCTTGTCTGGATGTGACTGTCAGAGGAGTGGTGGCTTTTCTGGTACAGAAAGTGTCAGCAGAGGCATGCTGGTACTTCCTACCTCTTGCTTATATAAGGGCTCCTTGTTATATTTTGGTGATGCAGCCTCCCAAACCAGCTCACTGACAATGGGAACCGACTGCCTGGTGCAAAGTGCCCCATGAAGTATTCCTGAGGAAACAGAGGCATAGTTCTGGAAGTTCCCAAGGATGTTCTGTAGATGTGTAGAAATCTACAGGAGGCCATTCGAGAAAATCAACCTTTTCTGAGCACAAACTGGTGCTCTACAGAGAGACACAGTCCTTAGCTTAGGTAATTGTATTGGGGTGGCAAAATAAAGCTTCAAGTATTTTGAAAGGGTCAAACGGACAAACTTTAAAAACACCGAGGGAAGGGACCATCCAGATACTCTCTGAAAGAACAACAAGATTTGCTTTGGAGTAGAAATCTAAATGGAGGATGGTGAGAGATGAAAACGGGAAAATAAGGATGAGATGTGGAACCTGGTGGCCTCAGCCAGCAAAGTCCTGCAGTGTCTGCCCAACTTTCAGCATCATCATAGACTCACAGAATTCAAAAGCAATCCCAGGTTTTAAGTGTTGCAATGAATCACAGCATTTTCATATTTTGTGATGTTTAATTTTCAAGCATTTTGTTTTAATTACCAGTTTCCAATCATTTTTATGTTAGCTCTGAGTGCCTTTCCTACATTTCCCTCTCAATAATTAAAACTTTTTAATAACATTACTTTCAATCAAAGAAATTCAATTTATCTTCTAACTTAGTTCTATCGTAATAAGGTTTTTTTTTTTTTCTTTTTTCCCTGGGAATTTCCTAACATTCAGTAAAGGAAATAAGCATTTCTAAAGAGTCATTTTTTTCTTTCTAACAAATTGACAGTTGAGTTGTCTTTGAAAAGACAAAATGATACATTCAGAGTTCTAACTATTTGTACACAAGATGGCTCAGATATAAATCTGTTCTTCTTTCTCTTTGGTTTAAATAACAAAAGCCACTGACCAGTGTGTGAAACAAGTTGATAAACAAACGTCCCATAGGCTTGAGAAAACACCCTCTTAGTTTTGAAATCTTCTCAATCACTTTTCTGTATCACACCTAACAGGTGAAAAAATACAACTTATTAACTGAGAAAATAATGTACAAAAAAGTATACAATAGTGAATAAATACTTAATTCAACTGCAAAGCCTGCCTGTTTTATAATAAAATAAAACAACCTCATTACAACAAACTGAAAACAAGTGAAAATACAATTCTTTAGAGTCTCTAAGCCTCAAATGATTCTAAACTTGCCCATCTCCAGGGTTTCTAAACTGCCAGTTTCTAAACTCTGGAGAGTTTAGCAAAATCTCTCTGAGGATGCATGTCCCTTACAGATGAAGTCACAGAGAAACCTTAGAAACTCATAGGCAGAGAAGATACAGGAAATAAATATGAATCATTGAGATCTCACTAATATGCTAAGGCACTAGTCAGCATTGTGGACAGTCCTTTATACTTGGATCAGCATATTCCTGAGAATATCATATTAACTGAAAACAAACAGAACACCAACCATGGGCATCTCAGCTCTCCTTCCTTTGCCCTCTCTCAGATTCTTCCATCAGGAGATCAAGTGATAAATTTCAAGTGTAAAACTATTTTGCTACTGTGACTCAATGACAAAGAAAAAAAAGCTGAGCAGCTTTTCACCAGAAAATGCTCATTCTACAAAGTCATGAGGTTTGTTAGGAATCCAAGTGTGCTGAACATTTCAATGAAAACTTAGCAGAATCCTTAATGCTGGTAAAGTCCAAGTGTATGTTTCAAACTAAGCAATTGTTTTTTGCTTTCTTAGTGCATAAGAACACTTAGTGCACGGACTATTTTAAACCGTTCCTTTCACAGTCGGTTTTTAAATTTCAGCTTTTTGTTCCAATATTGAAACTCCCTACAGAATGTCCAAGCTTCTCCTTCTTCAAAACCCAGATTCACAGTGGGAATGGCATTACAAGCTGCTGTGGAGCTGCAGCCTCCGTAAGCAGTTCATGATCCAAGAAGCTCCCACCAACCAACCCTCTGAAACCACAACTGATTCAGCGCAGGTTATCTTGCAGCCCCTTTAACTTCCTTTCTACAAAACTTCTCTTCAACATAAATTAAGACAGTTGGACACCTTCAGGTGTTCCCCAGTGTCTAGGCAGCTAACGAGCCAGGGTGGAATGAGATGCCCTTTGGGTGGAGGCTCCCATCGGCTCTCAGAGAACAGAGGAGCTCCTCTTCCCTCAAAGCACTGATGTCTCACATATTTTTGGGTTTGGTTTTTTTTTTTTTCAGAGAGTGTTTTCCTTGCCAGGTGGCTGTAGCCCAGAAGAAGATTTTGCAGGCTCGCAGCTCTGACCAAGTACATTATATTATCTGACATATTTTCTGCTGCCAAGTAGAGACTATTAAGTGTTTGGTGGAGCCCACACTAGGATAAACCTGCCAAGGCAGGAAGCAATTAATAACAACATCTGATTACTTATAGCTACTCTTCCCAAACTCCTCTTTGGCTAGCAACATCAACACAGGTCTCTGCTTGTGCTCTTCCATGTCCCATCACTGCCACCGTCACTCTCAGATACTCAAGTTAACAGTTATTATTTTTCAGAGGTGGAGCCCAATCCAAAGAAGATGAGAAGTCTTCAGTGGTCAACACTAAGCTTTGGATCATTTCCATGTGCACACAGAGGACACACAGAGGATCAGCACATCTGGGGACAGCAACAAGCCTGGGCCTTTGCTGCAAGGCAGGCATGGAACTGCTGGAAAGCCCAATGTGGCCAATGCTGCTGTTTCCCAGTGCAAGGTACCCCATTGTCTCCCTGCCCATTCCTCTGTGCTGCAGCCCTGTCTTCCACCATCCTTCCCATGTCTTTCTCAGGCAGGTCAGCAGAGCCAGTCAGGGACACTGCACATGTTTGTCTTTATTCTAAGTTTACCAATCATTCCCTCGCCTTATTTTTTTTTTTTTTTGTTATTAAATTTTTTCAAAATGGGGGGGAAAAAAAAAATCCCTCCTCTTTCCCTGTCCCTCCCTGCCATGTTCCCAAGGTGCCAACTAATCTCCGATGCCCAGCTTGTACACAGCCACCTCTAATTGCTCCTGCATTTTCATCTGGTGTAAGTTCAGCCATCACTACAGCTGCCCCTCCTCCCTCCGGGAATTCACACCTTCATTATCACTCTTTACTGCAGAGCCGTCCGCAGGCTCCCGGCTCCGAACAGCAGCTCCGATAAAAAATAGAGCAGCTTTTCAGTGGTTTCAATTTTAATTACCAGCATCAAGGCAGCTCGCATTCTCACCAGGCTGTTTCGCACTAATTAAAGTGAGGAGGAGTTTATGGAAGGGACACCAACTCCACTTCACTCCCTCATCTATTATTTACAGACAGTAATACAAATAATTTCCAATTTAAACAGTCTGAGCTGGCCAGCAAAGAGGAGGGAGAGGTGGGGAGAACGCTAAGCAAGGAGAAACTCAAATAAAGAGCAGAAACTAGGAGAAGGGGATGGAAAATCGACTCCCAGTGCCCTCTAGTGGGATGATTTCCTGAGGGGTCGCAAGGTTGGAGGTGTGAAGATGCCTGGGAGGCTCAGCAAGGTGTCAGACATTGGTTTCTCCTTGTCTGGCCTCACCAGTGACCTTCAAGATGTGACCAAGCAGCAGCAAAAGATCATTTTGGACAAGGGTCCAGTTTGCTCTGCAGCAGTGCAGCAGGTTTCCTCCCATGCTGTTCATCACCAGTGGTGCTTCATCATTCCAATGGGCAATGGCAAGGTGCTGCTGGAAACAGGCTCTGTAAATCCAGCCTGGGTGGGCTCTGGGCTGGCAGACACCCCATTGCTGGGTGTCCAGTCCAACCTGAAAGCACTGGTTCTGATAGTTCTGATGAACCTGGGAGAAAGTTGAGCTGCAGATCATGAAGGGGGTTTTCTGGATGTCGTGGGAAAATCCCCTTGTCTAAAAGATGGGCTATCCACATGGATGACCAATTCCATCTGTCAGCAGATTGGGTTTCCCAAGGCCAGGATTGTTTTCCTGCCTGGTCCCTCTCTCCCTGTATGGGAAATGTTCTCCATCCCTCAGACTGGCTCCAATCAATCTCTCTCAGTGCAGCATGTGTCAAGCCTGGAAGTTTTATGGATTTGGAGGAGAAACCCTGAGGATGGGCCAGCATAGGGGTAGGTGGTTCCATACCCATGGAAACAATGCCAATAAGCAGAGAATGTAGAAGACCCTGCTGCACAATAAATTTTACCATGTCAAGGAATGAAAACACAACAGTGTCTCAGCCACGTTGCTTTGTTTGTTCTCATCGGCAGGGATGAGGTGATCAATACCAGGGAACTTTTGTTGTGGCTCTGATCTTTACAGGGCCCTGAAGACATGTCATCTGTGGGTCACATTCAGATTTCACTTAAACCAGTGATCAGTGATGATCAGGAATAACTCCAGTAATACCAGGGCCACCCTGGATTTACACCAGGCTAAGGTAGATAAGCCTCAAGATCAGTGACTGAAGGAGAAGAAGTTTCAACATAAATGATGTAACTACAGAAAAGTAGCTTGATTGAAGCACAGGTGATGAATGTTAATCGCTGTAGGCTTGATCCAGCAACAATGTAAGTAAAAAGCAATGTCCCATTTACTGCAGCATCTCAGGATTAGATCAACAGCAGGTAAAAACTCAGAAACTAAATCATCTTTCTCTTGTGTCACTTCTAGATTGTTTGAAGTGCCTGGGACTTCAGTGGAGGCATTTTGATTTATGCAAAAGAGAATAAGGCCCTGCCTTCTGCTTTTAGAGTATGATAAAATTTTCCAGTGGTAAAAGAACAGCAGATATTTCATACATCCTCTTAACAAAAATAAATTAGAGATTACAGCTCAAGGTGCATTACTGTCTCCTCTTTGGTCAAGACAAGATGTGGGGCTGATGCTTGACTTTTGTTAGAAATGAGTGAGCTCAGCCCTGGTGAAGTCTCCTTCTCCTTCAAGGCCAAAGCCTGTGCTAAACCCAAGAAGCCTTCACCTTCCAGACCCATTCAGCCTCCTCAAGACTATATCCTTTAAAGATTTAGGATAATTTACATGACTTATCACCATGAGCATACAGCGAGCACACTGATAGCTTTGTGTTGGACACCAACTCCAGCCATTATTACTTCCTTGCTAGAGCTGCCCCATCCATTCCTACACTGGCAGAGAAGCCTCCAGAATGGACCAGAGCTGGCCCTTACAACCCACCCCCATGATATACAGGTGTGCTGGACCCCAGTCCCTTGAGCACCTCAGAGCATTTTAGACCAGGTGGCAAAAAGAAGCAGGACTGAGACCCCACTGCAGTTTCCATGCAAGGCTGAGGGGCTTTTGTCCCAGCAGGGGTTGGGTTTATGGGTGTCCTGGGGCTGCAGGGTCAGTCTCCATGTACTTTTTTGCTTCACATCTCACTGTGCCTATCTAGAGAGAGGCGAATGGGCTTGCTCACGTGCCATTGATTGGTCAGACCGTGGGCAGTGCTCCCTCCACACATGCTGGCAGAGCCCAGCTCAGCTCTGGCAGCTGCCAAATGCAGCTGGAAGCACAAATCATTTCATAACTGCTGGTGTTTGTATGGCTGCGCCTGGGTACTCCTGTGGCCAGGCCTGTACATCTCTGTTACGGGCAACTATTTACACACACACACACAAAAAAAAATACAATGTCATATTTGCTCTCATCTGGATTCATGAGATGGATTTTGTTACATTCGCTGTGGCGAAAACCGGTCATTCGTGTCTGCAAATAAACACAGCCATTTTGGCCTTAATCAGTTCATCTCCAACAGCATCGGTTAATTGTACTTTGAAATCCCTTTTTCTGTCCTAAAATGCGCTTTCTGATCATCCTCTCAGTGCAAATATGGTAAATAACTAACCAATGTGAGCAGCCACAAAGCCATAAACATTTTACAGATGTTCAGCCAACATCCATGAATGCAGACAAAAATTCCTTCTCCGTTTCCAAACTCCAGCCCTGTGCAATGAGCCTGGCCTGACTTGGAGGGTAATATGCAGTTGGGTGCACCATAAATGTGCCTGGTTAGGAAGAAAGGGCTTTTCACCACAGATCACAGGGAGCCCCTTCGTGGAGCTGAAATGCCTTTGCACCAGGTCTCTTGCTCCCAGCCAGAAAGTATCTCTCTCTCTGATGAGAAAAGGGGTTTTTCTAATTTATTGCTTTTATGGGATTGTTCCTCCACAGAGGCACAAATAGCAGCATATCAATAAAGCCAGTCGTTTGAAGTTGGATATTTCCACCTCTGTCACAGCAAAATAATTAAAAAAGGATTCACAAGATCATAAATTGCATGTCACCAAGGACACAGCCTCCTTAACCCTTTAAAAGCCAGGCTGTGCCCACCCATGGCCCACGTTACTCAAGGCATGAAGGCACATTTGTTATTTTTAGCATCTCAATCACAAGGCCTTTCTTGTCTGGAAAAAGATACACTAAGAACCTGTCTACACAGGGAATGAACTGGCTGGCTGGTGGGATTGTAGCCCAGCTCTGGTATGCAAATGCACATATAGATTTGATTTTCAGCCAGGCAAATGAGAAGCCGTGCTGCAGACCTGCAAGAGCCCAGCATTTAGTCACATTGAAGTTAAAACACGTTACAAGCACATCAGGCATTGGGGATAACATTTTCAAATATATTTGAAGAGTGGCAGCATGGAGAGGGCCTAAAAAACATTTGTTCCCAGTTAAAAGCTCCTCAGGCTCCAGCTAGGTAATAGAAAAGGATGGAGCCCATCTGGGTCAGAAATTCCTATTGTCCTGCTGATCCCTCCCCAGCACAGACACAGCCAGAACACATCCTGAATAATTGGAAAAAAATATGTTAATGCAAGAAAAGGAATGAATGTTATTTTCTAGGCAGGTTGCAACTGAGCTCCCGATACACCAGCCAGCTTGTGCTCCAGCCTAATTTGATTACAGTTGAGGTTAACAACCATTGTTGAATTCTGCAGGTCACATCCTGCCCTCTTATAAATCCAGGGAACTCCTGCAAAAAGGCTGGGGACCTAAATCTGCAGGTCTGAGTTGTGGTGCACGTGGGGGCTGGACTCCCTAGAGTGGCAGAGCTCAGCAGAGAGGCACGAGAGTGAGTAGTGTGTGCTGGGCTGTGGGCAGAGGAATGAACAAGGTGGCACGTGCTTGTTTCTGGGGGGAAGCACAACCCCCAGACAGGTGGAGGGGGGTTGCTGCTTTGGTGTTGTTTTCCAAAAGACCACTCTTAGAAGCACGTGGGGTCTGCCGCATTAGGAGAAGTCCCACTGGAGGTGGATTAGTGGGAAGAACGGGGCTGAGTTGAGCGTGGTTTATCACAGGGCAGTGCAATTATATTACACATATCCCGTGGCTACATGCACTGTCACCAGCATGAAAGGGAGGTGTGTGTGTTTGCCTCCTTATGCTCTCCTGACCCAAGACAAAAAACCCTGAAAAAGAACGTTTTCTTTTGGTTACCCCAGCAAGAGGATGGTGGATAGGCTGGGGGGTGGACCTATTTTGCCCAGCCTGAGATTTCTTGTGTAAGCTCCTTAGAGGAAGAGTAAAGAAAATAGCCATTCTGGCATCTGCTTTTGGTAACACAACCTGAGAGTTTTCTTGGGAAGAGTGGGTAAGAAAACCAACAGTATGTAGGATAATACATGTTGCAGAACGTCTGAAGATGTTTTTTCCCAAGCACCAGGTTGCTTGCCCCATTACAGACTCAGAAAGTCAGAGGAGCTCAAAGTTTTTATGCCAAAATATCTTCAGTTTAGTAATGACCATCAATGAACACACTAAAATTAAAACCTTAAGCCAGGGTATCAGAAGGAGGAAAACAGTTGAAGAGTAACAACACAGCTGGTGATGCTTGGTTTTAACTAATACCCTTTCCCAAGCTCACCCTTTGCATGGTTGTAAAATCAGGAGCAGACCCCAACCCTTGGGAGCCCTGCCCTGCCTTCTGGTACTCTCTTGACATGACACCAAATTAGGACCCTTCAGTGGCAGAGCCACAAACCATGCAGACAGGACTAAATGGCCCCTGGGTGCAGGATTACCAGGGCTTTACTGGAGGATGGGGCAGCACAGGGAATTGCAGCTCCCTTCCCATCACAGACGGGCAGGAAGGGCCTGAGGAAGAGGCAGGGCATGTGGGGAAGGGCAACAGCTGAGCCCCTTCTGGAGATCCCTGGGGATGTGCCAGTGAGGAGTGGGAAAAGCAGAGGCTGAACTGCAGTGCCCAAAGCAGGACCAATAAATGGATTCATATCAGGGAGGGAGAAAGTGCCTGGCATGTGGCTCTGGTTAAATGGAAGGAATAGAGGAGACAAAAAATGGCTTCTCTTCAGACTGGCACCAAATATCTGCAGGAACAGGTATTTTTGCTGACCCTCTCTGATGCCACCATGTCAGAGCAGTTAGAGAAACCCTGTGGGTTTACTGAGGCATTAGGGGTCCTACAGAGACACCAATCCCTTTCCTGTCCTCATGGCCTCCAGTCTCCCATGGGTTGTGAACTGAGGTCTGTAGCAGGCCACAAAACAAAGCAATATCTTTTATGATCCAGAGCAAGACACAAAGAGATCTATATTTCCACTAAAAACCTTCATTCAGAAATCCACAGACTGGAATAAGTTAAAGTCACAGTTTTATCCCTAAATGGTAGGAATAAATTACTGCCCTTCTAGACAATTTTTTCTATTATCTATCCAAAATAAAGCATATAGATAAATAATGAGATCTTACAGTACCCATCAGACTAGCTATAATAAGCATTTGATCGGGATGAAATACTCTTATTAGGAGAGCTGAAGATGTGAAGTTTGCCACCAGCTCCAAAGTGTAGAGATGCTCATATGACAACTGTCTCTTAATATGCATTAGCAAACTGACAGCTAATGTAACAGAGACCTTCACATTATCACCAGTCCATCAATGGTGCTCGTGTGGCTCCCATCACAATAATACACTGGTACCTCTGCACCCCTGCAAGAGCAAGATGATTGGAGAACCCAAATAATCCATACCTCAGCCTCTGAGCAAGTCATGAGGAGGTCTAAAATAGGGGAAGATGCTTCTTTTCTGTGCTGGGGGAAGAGTCTTGATGGCATCGGATGATCTGAGTGCTTGTTTGCCTTCAAGCTGGATCTCAATCCCATGGAATGTGGTTGTCCCAGGCGAGGGTTAACTGTGCTCGTGCTGCAACACCAACAGCCTGAACGTGTTGGGACAGAGGCATCTGAGAGAACCTGCAGGGAGATAAATTAATAGAAAGTTAAAAGACTATGTCTCTCCACCAGCTTTACCCTAGTTGTCCTGTTTTATCTTGGGGTGAGCTGGGGTGAGGGTGTTTTGCTTTGGTCACAAGATGCCCACTGGTCTCTGCCTCAGGGCACATGGAAAGCCATATCAGAAGTGGAGCCCTGGCACCAGTGGTGGGGCCAGAGGATTGAAACCTTGGCTGTGATTTCCAGAGATGAGGCCTCCCCAGGTGGGATTTCTCTGGGCTGGCAGGGACCCTGCTGGGTTCCACAGTGATGTCTGCAGCAAACCAGAAAGGTCAGGAGATGGGAAGTGGGATTCAGAGAGGACCAAGCCCTCCAAGCACACTACAAGTGCATGTGACAGTCTCCATTTTAATTTAAGAACTAGCAAATTCTGTTGTACTGCAGTCAGCATAAACCAGCCTCCTTAAAAAATAAATCCAACCTCCATCCGGCCCACAGAGCACATCCTTTCCCTAACTCCATCCCTGGGACCCAAGAGAGGGTAGCACCAGGACCCCAAGAGAGCTCAGATCAGACCTCCCCTCATCTCACCTTGTCCCAGGAGAAGACAGTGAAACATCATTTTCTCTCACCAACCCTTTGAACTATGCTCCTGAGTAGAGACAAAGGAAAAGAAAAGGGAGGAATTAATTCCAGGCAGTTGAGTGTGTTCCCTCCTCTAGCTCAGTTTGGAGTAGGTACACATAATAATAACATTTTAATAATAATTTAATTTATAATATGCCCCCCTGCTAAGGCACTCAAGGCACTACACAAACAATTAAAATATGATTATAATAAATAAACAGCAATAATTAAAACATCATAAACCAGACAATATTAGAGCCAAACCAAATGCTAAAAAGCAAAACAAAGCAGCATCTTTGGAGGAAGGAGATCCTTGCACAATTCATCTTCCAAATCTCTTGTTGATGTTAGATTGAAATTCTCCTGTGAAGTTGTTTCTGCATCTGCAAAGATTTTGGCAGCGTCATAGTCATTAAAAAAATGGATTTTATACTACCATAAATTAACTAGAGTTTTGCATGGCTGTAATAACACAAAATTCACTTTCACTTGAATAAATTCAAAACTCAGTTTGCTCAAGAAACTCAGTTTATGGTGCTGAGTTTGTGTTGACTGCCCTGAGTCTGGGAAAAGCACACACTCATACAGTTTGCACTTCGTAAAACGTGCTTCATTATAGAAACCAGAATGTTCTAAAGATTTAAAACCAAACCCCAAAACTGAAGAGCAGACCAGCCTTCTCCTGGCTGTCAGCTCCTCAAAGCCAGTGGGATCTGCTTGTCCCAGTTTACACAACTGGAACCAAAAGACCTAAACTAACAAAAGAAGCAATCTTCCTCCAAAACAAATGAAATTCCAACTCGTGCCAGGCGAGAGCCGTGCACTGAACTCTAATGATTAAAGGAGACAGGCTCTGTCAAGGCAGAGGTGGAACTGAAACGCAGCCAGTCAGTCCCTCTTCTGAAAAAACCTGGCACCAGCCCTCAGACAATTACATCCAGGATCCGTTCACTCGAGTGCCTCAGCTGATCTCAGTGGTTGTGGCAGCGCATGAAGGGAAAATCCTCCTCACAAACCCAAACCACACAGGGATTTCTCCATACTAGGAAAAACAACAACACACCAAACCAAACAAAACACGTTAGAACGATGAGGCCGGTGGTTTTCCTCCGGCACAGAGAACCAGGAGGATGTTTTCCATTTGATCCCTCCAAGGTTTTGTTCTCCTGGGTTTTACTTCGAGCTTCAAATCCAACAGAATCTTAAAAATCAAGGGGATGGCAAGTGAGACCACGTGGCTCTCACACACAGAGACATCTTTTGGGCTGGGTTCATTCAAGAAGAGACTTCAAAAGGGTTCATGAACCTTAGCACATGACGTCACAACTTCAGAGTTCTCAAGGCAGGTGAGATACCTGCAGTGGAGAAACTACTGCAGATTTTGGGCACAGAGTGAGTGTTTTCATTTGTTTCTATAGTCTCCTGCCAGGACACTCATGCTTAAAAATTATATGAACCACAGATTCCTGGCTCCCTGCGTACCCACCTCCAGGAACTGCCACAAACTTTGCTGCAAGGGTGTGCTGGAATGGGATCTCTTTGTGTCTGCAGGGGAAAAGGTGCTTTCAAGGAGCTGCCCACATTACCAGGGATGGGGTTTGATTGGTTTTAACCTCTGTTGAATGCAATCTCCTCCCCCTCCGGATCTCATTTCTGCACTGAAGCTCAACTGCCTGTCATAGAACTGGTCCTTCCTGGATCCAAGACCTCTTGAAAAGGGCTTTCCAAGGGTGAGGGAGCCTCATCACAAGCTCATGTTCTGGAAGCTCCCTGTATCTGGGCAGCAAGGACCATTCATGAATCAGTATTCCTATAGTTTTCCCACATCCTCCACCCTGCACAGAAGTTGGTGAGCAAATTTCAAATTTCCACTCCATGGAGGGAACTGGAAATTCATGCTTCTGGAGCTGATCAGTGGATGTGGTAGGTTCATCTTCTTCTCCAGGAAATTTACCAGCAGACAACAGCAACTGGAGTCCAACTCCACATAAATAGTTTTTCTTTTCCTAGGGGATGGAGTTCTCTGAAACATGGAAGTGCTTATCCAAGCTGTCTGCTCTTCCTCATGCTGGGTCACATTTCAAATAAATGATTCAGGTTCCGGGATGAACCACAGAAAATTTGCATTCAGTTTTCTTTATCACCTTCCTACAAGTGTCTTGTGTGACCTTGAACAGGTGAATCAGACACGAACTGTCAAAAATTTAATATGTCTCTGTCCCTTTGATTTTAAAGAGAGCCAAGCATCTCATACCTTGGAGGATATGGATTAGATCTCCGTGCCTCAGGTTCCCTATGTGCTTTCCTACGTTCCAGGACAGATCAGACATCCATGTCAGCAGTTTTTCTCCTCAGCATCCTCATTCACTTAGTCATCAGTATTTTTGACTCAGATTTGGTCAATCATATGATCATGATTCTGCCCACGTCAGCATTTCACCACAGCAAAAGATCACCCCGGATCTCCTTTCCAGATGTCATTCAGGGTGCTGACACACTCAGGAAGATCCTTCTGAAACTGAGGTCATTTCCAGATCCTCCAAGGCTGGGGTAACTCCAGCACAGGGGCTTGAGAGGCATTGGAAACGGCTTCTGGAGAGCGCTCACTGACACTTGAGAGCAGAAGTGAGAAGACAGAGGTGGCAGAATTTATTTTATGACAAATCCTAAAAGGAAATTATGCAAAGTAATAAAATAAAGAAGAATTATAAATGAGGACAAGAAATGGGTGAAATACAGAATAAATTATGGGAAGGCAGGAAGGTACAGGGGGAAAACTGCAGGCAGAAGTGCTGAGTTAAAGGATAATTATTAGAAACTGCCTGGTAGGGAAGAGGGCATTTGGGTTGGGGGATTGGTACAAAAGGAAGCTGCACGTTTTTGTGCACATTAGCAAAGCATCACCCTGTTAGATGCACCTTGGGGATGCAGGGGGTGACAGCCGCTATTGGTTATTTGGGTGCAAGCCCATAAATCTGAGGACGAGGTTGTTCCTGCTTTGACGTACAGTCAAAATAAGATAAACCCCGGGAATAAAAGGACTGAGTGGTCGCAGCCCACGTGGCTTTGCATCCTGCAGGGGCTGCCGGCATAGCCTCGGCCATCCTCCCTCCTCACAGCACTGCCTCGTTCCCTTCTCATCAGCCTCCCCCATCCCCGCAGCACCCACTGGGGAGGGGGGCTGGAAAATGCTCCCCAAAAAGCCCCCAGCAGAGGTTCCCCAGTGAGAGCGGGAGGGGCTCAGGGCAAGCCGAGCTGCTCCCGGGTTTATCTGGGGAATCCTTTGGAGAGTTGTGAGCCCCAGGTGCAGGGAGGGGGCGAGGGAAGCCCCTGCTCTGGCCACGGACCCTCTCTGGGTGCAGCCGATGGCAGGAGGAGCTGGTCCCAGCCCCACGGCCCCAGCTGTCACTCTGAGCAATGAATTACATGCTATAAGAAGGTGTTGACAGGAGCAGCTGGACATCAGAGAGTGATGAAAAGGGAACAAAATTCATTCCGAGTTCAGACAGACTGGCTCGTTAGGGGCACCGGCGGCAGAGGCCACAGAAACACTGCTCCATCTCCTGGACATCCACTGAACCGGCTCCCGAAGAAGCCGAGAGCCCCCACAGCCCCTTCCCTGTGCTGGCGCAGCCTCCCCATCCCATCCCGGGTCGCTCCGGGGGAGGCACCGCAGATCCCCCCTGTCCCCCTCCTCGCCCAGCCCGGGCTGAGGTGTCCCCAAACACAGCACGGGATTCAATTTGGATATCTTCAAAAGGAACCAAATCAAAGACTTTTTGTCCCTCTTGTTTGAGGCTATAATTTGTATAAATTGTATGAAGAGGGATGGGGGAGGCGGGACGGGGAACATTTGGCATCAAAACAATTATCTCCATTTTAATGCAAACTAAACGACATGCTAAAGGGGAATTGTTTCGTGCATATGTACAGCCAGTGAACATTAAACCATACGGCTAATAATTAACTGGCTCGACATTACTCTTGCCGTGCAAAGTACTAGGGTGTCCCCTTACATTTAATGTACGGAGAAGTTTGAGGACACGGAGGCCCCTTATGAAATTATTCCTAAAGCTGTGAAGATAACAAAGAGATTTTTTTTTTCCCTAAGCCAAGCTACTTCTTGGCAATGAAAGAAGTTGGCAGAGAGAAAAAAGTGTCAGTCCTTCCCCCACCCCTTTCCTCCCTTTCTCCCTCCCTTCCTCCAACTCTCCTCCCTTTCCTGACTTTCACTTCTTTCTGCCGCTGGAGAAAAAGAATAGCAAATTCAGAGAAAATTTCATTGACGTTATTCAAAGAGTTTTTCATGGATTATTTACACAAGTGCTGTTCAAACAGCCTTTGTCTGAACATCCCTTGAAATCTGCACCCAATCCTTTCAGATTCAAAGCAATAGCTCAGGGGAGACAAAGGGGAGCGGCTGACATGGGTTTCCTCTGCAAGTGAATGAGAGGTCTGGCTAAACACAGAGGGCTTTGGGATCACAAGCTTCCTTTCAGCCTGAAAAATAAACACTGATCTGAGGCCGGGCAGCTGTACCTCTGACCAGCCTGCCCCATCCACTGCCATGCAAGCAGTGGGGCACACACCTGGCTGCCCACCCCTGGGGCATGGCACCCCTGTCCTGCACCCCAGTCTGCAGCACTCTGCCCCGTGCCCTGCTGCAGTGCTGCTGCCCAAACCGTGTGTGCCAGCCCTGGGGACCCTGCCTGCACGATGGGGACGGGGAGATTCAGCATCCCGAGCCACCCCAAGCCCATCCCTTCAGACAAGGGACACATTGAAACCCCACTTAGCCTCCTGGCTGCCAGGGTGTCAGAGCTAAATACAAACGAGAGCAGACTGTGCTCCTGCAAAAGCTATGAGTACACAGAAATAAACCTTCTAAACAGAGAAAAGAAAGAGGGATGCTGGA
The DNA here is from genome assembly GCA_038380795.1 of Pyrocephalus nanus. Lineage (NCBI taxonomy): Eukaryota > Metazoa > Chordata > Aves > Passeriformes > Tyrannidae > Pyrocephalus > Pyrocephalus nanus. The sequence goes on from CM076276.1 coordinate 11,154,495, forward strand.
GAGAAATGAAGGGTGAACCAAGGCAGGCGAAGCTGCTGTAGAAATATTACAGGGTGCACCCATGTTCAGCATGGACTCAGAGCCCTCTCTCCATCCCAGACCTAATACACAGACAGCACTGCATTCCCCTCTGGCAGAGGAACAGCACTCATCTCCCCCTGACCGGGGAAACCAGGCACTACAGGCTCATGAAACAGTTGAAATGCCCATAACAGCATCAATTAAAATCAAGGGAATAAATGAAATACGTAAGAAAGGCCAAGTTCTGCCTTAAATTATACCCATAGCAGTGACCAGATGCGAGATGGGGAAGGTAACACAGTGCCTGCTGTTTAGCAGTGAGGTCCCTGCCCCTACCACTCCTGCCCGTCCTCTCTGCATATGAATCAAATTCACCAGTAGGTACCTCCTCTTCCAGTCTTCATAACTGTGGGTTTTCACCTCCTATTGACTAAAATGCGTAAACCACCCTACACACATAGTTTCATCAGTCCCTCTGAGTGCTCTCCACACTGCGCTCCTTTGCTTACATAAAATTTTTCTTATTTCCTGCATCCCTTTTTCACAGCTCCTATTTGCCAGCTTCTGGTTTCCTATCTCACCCACCAGCCCAGTACCAACACCAATTTGCTCTAATCAAAAGAATCAGTTTTTCTGCTTTGCTTAATACTTTGCAAAAGACTGCTCCAAATAACTGGCATTGAATTTCAGTGGGAGGCTCTCATCTGTCCGAACTGGCCTCTGACATCCTCCTACTACCTGTCAAAATAAATCCTTTTCCTTCTCCACCTGCTTCTCCTTTCAGATATTCTCCTTTCTCCTTTCTGGCTTTCCCACTGCCACTATAAGACAAATCTTTTCCTTCCCTGGCTTATTCTCTTCCTCTCACATCTTCATCTCAATCTATACTGGATGTCTCTACAGAAGTATGTGAGCAGAAACACACTACTCGAGTGCCAAGTCTGAGCACAACAGTCCCATTTCTGGGTGCCTCAGAGGTCTCAGGCTCCATCTCAGCTCCACCACTGGAGGCAGCAGAAGTTGGTGGAAGAAATCCTGTTTTGAGAGTAATCGACTTTGATGGTTAGTTGAGTCCTGGTGCAGGCAGACAGAGCCCCTTCACAGGGTGCTGTTATTTTCTTTGATTTATATATGTATACATATAAAATAATTCCCACAACTCTGGATAGTTATCCATAAAAATGCTGAACCTGCTTTTGAACTCTGTTCAGCTTTCAGCATCGCGGCATCGCAGGGCAGTGATTTCCAGCCTACCTGGGTGTTCGTGAAGACGTGATCATCTTTTATTTTTCAGCAGCTCTGAATTAATCTGGCTTTCCACTTTCATTCATCACTAAGAGACAGAGGAAGGAGAGCCCCTGCAAGGCTGTTTTATCCCTTTGAGTCCCACACAATCCTCGAGTCTTGTCGAATTATCACTTTTAACTTTCCCAGAGTGATGCTGCTTGTGAGTCACCTTTAGTGCTGAAGGAGTAGCCTTCCCTAGCAGGAAGATTAAAATCCCATTACTTGTTATTCATGTGTTATTTAATGATATTTTTTTCCATTATGTATTTATTTATTTTTAAGTTGCTTGCTTTGAATCTCGAGTTAGTGTTTTTAATATTGTCTAGTTTCAAGTTTGTTTTTCTAATTGGAATAAAATAAAAATAGAATGGAATTTTTTAGTGTGGTTTTTTTATATATATTTAATAAAGGAATGACAAAAGCAAACCCCAATAACTTATGAACAAACCCCAATGTCAGTAGTGCAGCTGCACAAGATAAGAGCAACAAGGTAGCTCATTTACCGTGAGGAACAGGGCAAATGATGTTAAAGGCAGCTCTGTAATGCAACAAAAAGCCCTAAAACTCCAACATGTCCCTCACAGGGGCCCCTTACCTCTGTTGTAATGATTTGGCACCCAAGTGGTGGCCGTATGAACTCTGGAGGACAGTCTGCTCCCCGCACAGGCATCTCTCCATCCATGGGGAAGGTGGAATGAATGCATGTTTCATAAATTTTTGAGGATGACAGACTTCACTTTGGGGGAGGACATATCATCTTGGTGGCTGCACAGCTCTGAAGATGAAATGTCACAACCTCATCCAATAGAGATCTCACATCAGAGAGGAGATTCCTCTAAGACAACCATTTCAGGGCCTGGAAGGAACTCTGTGGGAAACAGGTCTTACTGGTGAGATGAAGAGCCAGATGGAAGAGGGATGTAAGGGAAATGAAGATGGAAGGAGAAGAGAGGAAAGAAAAAGAAGGCTCCAGAAGGAAAATTAGTCATCAAGATAAGTAGCCATAAAGATAGATCCAGGCAGAGCCAGAGAAGTGGAAGGGGATCAAATGGGAGATCAGAAATGAAACTGCTGCAGAATAGGGAAGATATGGTCAGAAAATGAAGGAAAAGAGTGATAAGGAGGCAGTAGGGGGAGAGATGAATAGGGTGGAAAGAGTCTTGGAGAGACAAAGGAAGCAAGGATGGGAGACAGGGGAGAACAAAACTGTCCCCAGAATGCGGTGCAGCACTCCTCCTGCATCTTGGATGCTTTTAACAGGGGGCCTGGAAGAATCTTCATTTATCAAGAATTCAATTAAGTGGAATAGTCATTATTAATTTTATAGGACTTATTTGTACAGGAAAGCCTGGAGCGAGGAAAGGCCTCCCGGAGCCATTTCTCCTGTCAACGCCCTGGGTCAGGTAGGCACTGGCAGCGCAGTCTCACCAGTTGAGATATTAATGAGATGCCTCTAGGTGCAAATGATAGTTTAATAGGTGTTACTTAACAGGAGCGCCCCTCGCCTGCGCACGCCGGCACGCGCGGCTCCCGACGAGGCTGCCTCCTTGTTAGAATAAGTAATTAGAATGTAGGAACACTCACTTTGACACTTTAATAAAGTGTCAGCCATCATCAATTTAGTATTTAATAAAAATAAAATTAAATATTTACCACATTTTTATGACATCGTATTTAAAATACATGTGCCTCAAATTTTGGTGGTGGAGGGGGGGGATTTGAAGTGAGGTCCTTCTTGGGGCGCCGGTCCCAAAAGATGAGGTTCACGGTTTCTTCTTGGGTTTTGTTTTCCATGCTGAGGAGGGACTTTGTTATGGACACCAAAATCCAGCAGCACATGGAAGGAAGTGTTCTTATATGGGAGGTTTCCTCTTCCATCTTCTGAGCCTCCCTGTGCTGCCTGGAGACTAAGGATGAATTAAACAAACCTAGCCTAGACTGTCACTGCCCATGGCAGACAGCCACTGCCAAGGAGGGGGAGAAAACACAATTTTGTTCCTATTTCATTGGAAGAAGAGCCTTCCAAACCAGTTGTTGGAAAGAAAGCAGAAGAAAATGCTGAAAATGAAAGCATGCTTTAAGCCTGGAAGGATTCTGAAAATTGAAAAAAAAAAAAACGAGTTTATTCCCCTCCTGTCTCACCATCCCATATTTATCCTTCCTCAAGGTGCCCACCTTGTCAAGGTAAGCCAAACATTGATCTGCCTTGCTGGGACCTCAGGATGCAGATGACATCCTGGTGACAAAGCTCTATGGATGGATCCAAAAGATGCTCAGCGATCCAGCAAAACGATCTCTTCCCCACCTCTGTTAAAACAAAGAGCAAAGATTCAAGAGTCCAGCTGCCATGGCAGAGTAGAATTTGGGGTGCAGTCAGCCCTGTGCACATGCACCCTGTCTGTGCCCACAGACTGAGATGTTCTGCCAAGGCAGGGCTATTTTGATTTTTTAAAAAAGGCAACAGGAAGGAGCAGAAGAAGGTGCAGAAAGTCCCTCTGGTCTAAATGCCTTGGCAACATGGAGCAGGGTGTGTCCCCAGATAGTTCCCTGCTAACAAGGGATCCTGTCTCAGAGACCAACGAGTCACTGCTGAAACCCTGGTAACAATTATTTAAATTGAACCTGCAACCATCTTTCTCCTGGAGCGGGGAAAGCAGTGCTGGTCCCTCTCTTTTGGGGAGGTCCTGGTGGGCTGCCTGAAGCTGTTTTCCCCAGGACATTGCTCCTGGGGGGCCATGACTGTTGTTGCACACACCATAAAGTACCAGGAGACTTGTCCAACATCATCAGCCACCTTGGGTCAAGGCCAAGTTCAGCTCCTTGGGTTTTTCTAGGCTGAAAAAGGTCTTTCCTGGGCACAATGCATATTTTACCTCAGGCACCAACAGGGCTTTTTCGGGGAGAGATGGCTGGGTGTCTCTTACCTCTGGGATGGTTTGGTTGCATTTCCATCTCCTGAAGCCTCAGCTCTCACATCTGGATCCTCATTCGGATTAGGGCAACATGAAAACGCAGATTATAGCCCCAACACCAAGGGAACCAACAGTACCTCCAAGTCACATCCAAACAGTTCTCCCGGGATTAAAAATGAAGATTGTACTCCCCTGTAAACTATTTCCTAGCTGGTCTTTCCACAAAACATTCATAATATACAGGCACACATGTCATGCTCTGAGCATCCTCTGAACACAATCCTAGGGTGGCTCAGGTGGCTGCAGGTCTCTGACTTTGTTGTTCAGCAGCCTCAGGCTTGAGGGCCGTCAGCCAGAGTGGCTGGAGTGTCCAGGGGGGCTGGAGTGGGGTATCCATGGTGGCAAGTGGGGCTGGGAAAGCACCGGGGGCGCCTCACTCTGCTGGCGAGGTCAGGGATGGGATCTGGCATGGGATCAGGCTCGGTGCTCTGGAAAAGAGTGCCACGCTGTGTCTGTGCGGGGCCTCACAGCACGGTGCTGCTCCACGGGGAAAACAGCCGCGGGCTCCAGCTGTCCCCTGTGCCTGCAGCTTCCACAGCACCCTCAGTAACCACGTCAAGGACAGCCAGGAGCAGCATCCCACCGAGAAACAACCCGTGATGCAGTCAAAGCCAGAGCAAATCTTCCTGAGCTGCCGGCAAGAGTGATCCCTGGGGCTGTACCAGAACTCCTGTGCTGCTGCCAGAGGAAAGAGAGCAGGCAGAGAGCGATTGTCCAGACAGCACCAAGGGAAAGTACTGCGAGGGACAGCTACTCATGGCAATGGGGCAGCAGAGAGATCTTTGCTTGCATCAAACGCTCTGCCATGAGCCCAGGGTATGGACCAACTGCTCCTGCCCCCAGTACCTAAAGAGAGTCTGCAAGAGAACCAGAGAGGGACTTTGAGCAAGGGAAGGTAGTGATAAGACACGGGGAAATGGTTTCAAACTGACAGAGAGCAGGTTTAGATTACATGCTGAGAATAAATTCTTCCCTGCGAGGGTGGTGAGGCCCTGGCACAGGTTGCCCAGAGAAGCTGCGGCTCCCCCAGCCCTGGAAGTGTTCAAGGCCAGGTTGGATGGGGCTTGGAGCAACCTGGGATAATGGCAGGTGTCCCTAACCATAGCAGGGGGGTTGAAACCAGATGATGTTTAAGGTCGCTTCCAACCCAAGCCATTCTATGATTCCATGCCCTTAGGGAATCTGGATGGGGGTATCACACTTGGGCAGTGATTCACATGCTTCCTCCTCCTCTCAGGATACTAGGGATGACTGCCTGCCCCTATCCAAATTAAGAAACAGCCTCTTAGGGACTCAGCAAACCCTGTGCCACCAGCAACGTCTGCCCCCCAGCATGGATGAGGCCACTCTGCTGCCCCGCCTTGCAGTGAAGTTCATTGAAACGTTTGTCTGATATAGAAGCAATCAGGGAAGAGTTTGGAACTGAATCTGATCTTATACTCCACCAAAGGCTTCCTGTGAAGCCTCAGAGCAGGTAGCAACACCTAGAGCCTCTAAGGAAATGGGAACTGCAAACAAGTCCTCACTGGAAACGCTCATTCCCCGCTAGCAAAGTGAGACCCACAGCACTCCTGGCTTGCAGGACCCAGCCAAAATATAACTCCCTGCACGATCTACAGGGTGTTACTCTGATGCAGAAACAAAGGGAGGTCTAAAGGAGCCCAGTGTGATGGCAAAGGAGGGTGGGAAGGCTGTAGGTTCACACCAGCCATGGGCAGATGATGCAGAGCACTCCAGCTCCTGGCCCCACGCAGGGGAGAGGTGTTACCTCGGAGGGGAGCTCTGCGCCAGCACAGCTCTGCAGCTGCCCACACTCGATTCACAAACTAACACCACGTCATTTGTCACCAAGAAAAGCACCAGCTTCTTGAATGGGTAATGCTGGCAGCCTCACATCAATGTTTTCACAGGCAAATTCATACACTGACCTCCTCGGTGAAACACACAGCAAATGCCTGGAGTCTGGTTTACATCTGCCATGGGATCCTGTTACATTCAGAACAACCCCTGTCAACGCTGAATCTGTAACAATCAATAAAGAGAGTTTGTTTGTTCATGTTTTGTTGTTTTGGGGTTTTTTTATGTTTTCTCATTCCTAATTGTGTCATTTTGCTACTCCAAGTTTTGCAAGTTTTTCGATATGCTCCCCCCTCCCTTTCTTGTTTTCTTTTAGGACAAGCTGTCGTCTTTTCACATCTTTTCACTAGGCCATTGCAAATGTAAAACTGTAAATTGCAGAATTGTGCAAATAGCACTAATAGCATTTGCATAAAAATTGGTTGCAAAGAGCAATTAGCACTTCATTAATAATCAATGAAGGGCCAATTTACACATTGCCCAAAAGCAAATTGTAAATTCAATTTTGTCTATAATTGAGCATTTGGTGCTGGGCAACTATACAATGGTGCCAGAAGAGACCTGGCACATCAGCTTTGGAGTCAAATGTGCCATGAGCTCAGGTTTTCAGTGATCCCAAACATGGCTCTTTCAGAGGCCAAGCCAGCACCCCCTTCCCTGTGAAAGGGAACTCCAGGAGGTACATTGATTTCAGAGAAAACACACAAATGTCTGCGTGCTACCAGCCTTGCCCAGACACAGTCCTAGTGCCGAGGACATGGATACTGCTTACGTGGCAGAGTCTTGGTCCTGTCCAAACACACCTTTCAGCAATGCTGGTATCCGATAAACCAGGGCGGCTTAACCACAGCAACAACTTTCCCAGCCCCAAATTCTTTGCTATCTCATCCTGCACTTAAAAGGCACAGCCAGCTCTGTTTCATGAGCAGAGGCTGACTCTAAACCACTTGACATCTGAAATTTTCTTATCACATTTAGCGTGGATCTCATGAATCTGGTGAAAAGCTAGACGATCATTTAGCAGGGGTTGGTCGTTTTATCTATTTTCCATAATAATTTGAATATTATTACAATGGCACCTTTCATCTGGGGATATACATGCACTTTACATATGTTACATTAATTTCACTGATGAGCTGGGGAAGCACTCTTTATCCCTATTGTGCACATGAGGAAATGGAAGCACAGACATGATATACCGCTTGCCCAGTATCACACAGGAAGTTTCTGACAGAGCCAGGAATAGAAATCCCATCTCCCATGTCTTATGCAGAAGAATATCTTTATGTCCCTGCCCAGTAACTGAGCCCTTAATCCAGACTAAGACACCCACACAGGACCCACTTTGCTGAGAGCAGCACAGACCCAGCAATGGCAGTGCCTTGCCTTGGGAGGGGACTTGACTGACACAAAATTTCCCCCACAGTGAAGGTTGGAAGTGCCCTCTGCAAGGAGCAGCTTTGGGGACTCAGAGGGAGGGAAGCTGGCTCTGAGAGTGGTCTCCATCTGAAGTGGATGTTATTAGTTGGTGTAAGCAGATGCTTGACATGGGATGCTCAAGACTTCTCAGTTTTCACCCAGAAATGTCCCTGCTCCCTTTTTCCTGCCTGTTCAATCCACCTTTACCGAGAGATTGAATTTACAATGGACTTGAACACATTTAAATCCATTTATTGCAAAATTACTTTTCAATAATTACATCACTGTGCTGACTGTGTTGCATAATGAAATTAGCATGAGAGATATTAGAAAGAATATAAAATTATAAGACATATTGAAATACCTCTTTCCCCGTCTGCCTTAGCACAGCCCATAGCTTAACTGGAAAACGAGCACTGCTCCTGGATGGGATTTAAATGCATCAAGTGTAATTTTATAATGTCTTTTATATAAATTAATTATAATGGTTATTGCTGTTTTACATTATTAGATTGAAATTTGCCTCCACTTCAGTGCATTAAAAGAAAGCTGCACCCATTTTGCTCTGCAATGCCCTAAAAGTTCTCATGTCATGGAGCCATCCTTCCCACACTGACACCATCAACATGTCTGAAGTTAAAAGCTTTGGGCTCTTGTTGGCCTGGCACTACCCACTGTGGTCCCAAACCCACAGCTAGACCCTCGGGGGCAGGTGCTAAGGGTCCTCACAGAGATCTTTGACTGGGATGGGACATTTCAACCCCTCCGAAACCTGCTTTTCTTCTTCATCTCTGAGCAACAGTAGGAATGCTCACACTGGTTTTAGCAATCCCACCCCAACTGTGTATCTGAAAAGAATTTGAGGGTGATAAAATCCATTGCAAAATCCATGCTATGACACAGGTGAAATGTTTAGTTTGGAGCAAGTACAGCCCATGAGCTGACTGTGGGCTGTTGGGTGTTTGTGGGAGCAGCTGTAGAAGAGCTGGGGGGCCATCCTCACACCAAGCTCTCCTCTGAAAAAAGAGGTTGGACACTGTGCAGTGATTCTTTTGTTGTACCTCTACTTTCACATGCACAGTTGTTGTTTTTATCTTCTCATTTCTGGGCTGTCACATGACAAACCAGTAGAGGACAGGAGGCGGTGAGCTCTTGGGTGGTTAACTAACCACTTGCTACGCTGGACAAACCACAGTCGTGCAAAGCAAAATGAAGACACAGTGATATGCTTTTACTGCCTCTTAATCCTCAATAGAAGTCTACTAATATTCAATTTGTGACATTATTTGCACATTGAATTAATCCAGAAACTAAAGGGCTAATGAGTTATGGAAAGTAGCACATGGTTTAATTGCAACAACAAGGGCCTGCCGGCCTCCCTCCAGTCAGGAATGCCTGGGTAAAAATAAAATCCTGCATGCACTGATACACACCAGACGGGCAGGGAACAGCAGACTTAACAATGCAAACTATCCAAAAGACTGTTCTTTTAAATGCCCCAAGTTTTCCCTTTTTTTCAGGCATGCTTCTAATGAAACACCGCAACATTCATTAAGCATAACACAAAAAAAGTCAGGATGACCAGAGGGAAAAAAAATTGCTTCCAGAATTATCGACCATGAAAATAAACACATAACCCTTTAGGTCGGAAAAGATCATTGAATCCAACTGTTAACCCAGCAATGCCAACTCCACAACTAAGCCACGTCCCTAAGTGCCACATCTTGCACAATTTCCTTACAGAGAGACATCAGGTCTCCAAGGGAGATGTTGAAAACAAGAAAAGTCACCTGAAGAACTTAAAGAATGGAAAGGACAGTAGATACTTTCAGCGTATGAGGCCACCAGCCCTTGGCAAGAGCTGCTGCTTCATTCAGTGTGCTCAAACCTCAGCACAGCACTTACCTTGCTGCTTCCCCCAACTCCTGAAACAAAAGCAAGATGGATCTGCCAGTGAAGAGGGTTGGACCCCCTCATCTCAGATACAGCCAGGCCAGGAGCTCAGGAGTTTGCACCATTTAATAGAAAAAGTGAATAAATCTAAACAGCACTTAATTTATTGATGAAGTAAGAAAGACTGTTTAATGTGGAAAACATAAGCAAGATCAATAGCAGAGAGCACAAATAACTAAGGCTATTGACACATAAGTATTTTAAGCCTAATTGCAGGCATATGCACTTTCTAAGGGTATCTCACCTTCTAATAGCACCCTTGAGATTATGGGGTTAATTGATGCAGCTGTTTACTCCTGGTTCACGTGGTCCAGATTGGGATTCCCTGGAGGATGCTATTAAACTAAAGTGTTTAATGAAGTGCTAAAGAGTGGAGTTTCTAATATTCTTCCCTTGAATGAAATTGAATAGGAATTTAAGCAAACTTCTCCTCCCCAGGTGGAAACTGCAGCTCAGAATTGGAGTAAATCACTCTGTGCCCCTCACAGGGAGCCTTGTGATGCAGGGGAGAAAGACTTGTTTGGCTTCATTTGTTAGACTGACACTGTGGGGATAATTCTGGGGTGCTGGTTTGTTGGTTTTTTTTTTTCCCCAAATCACAAGTAGAAAAAGAAACCTACAAACAGGCTCCATTTTAGCACTGCTAAACAAGGAATCTGAGGAAGTCAATGCAAGTCATTCCTGTGCTTTTCAGTGTAATACTGGGCTTCTCTCTTTTAGGGTGGGCTGAAAGGAGGATTTGATCTCCATTTGGAAAAAAAGAACAGAAAACAGCACCAGACGTGGTGTTTCAGCTTGATGGCAATGGGGCAAACCAAGACTGCCAGAAAAGTGGCTCTTAAAACCAGTCTCCCCCATTTATAATTTGGCCCCACTCTGTCTTGGTACCTTTGAAAACCAGGTAGATGCCTACACAGGATATGTGTTTCCAAGGCTGACAACCCTGGTGAGAGTGCAAAGCCTCCCCACACCCATCCCACTGTGCACACCACAGAGCTCAGCTACCTTTACCCTGCAGTGGGGTTATCTGGGCTCTGTTCTACCTCCATCTACCACCACCAGCTTCTGCCAAGTGATGTCTGAGCAAAGCAAAGAGAGTAATGAAGGAGATTTCATCTCTACAACCGTTCACCATCACCTAGATCCTACCTGGGAGCACCCTGGAGCCTCCTCTCCCAGTGTCCATCCCTCTTGCCTGTGATATCCCCCAGCCTCTCACTCTCGGCAAAGCTTTTAATTGCTGTGAGGCAAAAATTGCTCTCTCCATTTGTTTTTTTCCAGCCTGAGAGGGCACACAGACAATGAATCTGATGAGGACAGGGATGTCCCTGGAGCAAGGGGCACAGGGCTGGTCTGCCTGGGTTCAGTAAATGGGGCAGCACATTGATCTCAGAGCCCTCAAGGTCCACCCATGGAATCAGCTGCCGTGCACAGACCCTTCAAAATCATTCTCCCCCTCCACAACAGCATTTTTACTGCAACTTGAGATTTTCTTCTCCTTCAAAATCAATTAGTTTGAAGCCATTTTACAAAAATCTTTCTGCAGGATAGCTATTCCCAGTGAAAATGCTCCTTCTACTGCCTCCATCCACATTGCATCTCCCTTGAGAGGGGCACAGGGATGGTGGGAAGGAAACATTATGTTTGTAGCTATGTTATGTAGTTATGTTACCAACTCCACTGAAAATGCTTCCAGAAACAAGCATGCTGACTGGAGCATTCAGTATGTGGTTGGAAGTGTGCTGAGTTAACTGGATTGGTGGTTTCAATGTGTTTGCCCACAGACTCCAGAGGGAACCATCAGGAGCTGTGAAAGGTAACTCAGAGAAGCTGGTTTGCTGTCAGTCAGCACAAATTGTAAGTGTATGGAGGGGTCTGCACATGCACCGTGAAAACTTGGGTGTTCTGTAACTTCAAAAAGGCTAAAACCATGGGTGAGGCAGATTTTGGGCTGTTTCTACTGTTTTTATCCCACCTGTCAGAGGGAATGTGGAACAGAAAGAGGTTGTGTTTTCTTCAATTTGCAGAAAACTCATGTCTTGCCCAGAGAAGGACTGATTTGCCTCCTTGTTACCACCCCCTTTTTGCTGGGTTTACTCACATTTGCCCCCATGCAGAAGACTTCCCAGGTTTCAGTGGTGTCCCAGGCTCCCAGTTCAGTGTCACCTGTGAATGTCAAAAAGGGTGGTTTTACCTTCTTGCAGCACAAGGGTGGCAGATGGGCTGCTCTGGGTTCCCCACAGCCACCTCTGCTCCGGGGCTCCTTCCCACGTACAAGGCCAGCAGCTCCTGGGAAAGTCTTGCTGTGACTTTCTCCCAATCCCGCGAGCCACAGCCGCCCTTCCAAACCCACAGGACATTTCCCTTTTGCTACAACCACCATGAAGGCAGGCTTAAGCTAAGCTGTTTTATTTCACAAATGCAGCTGGGCCACCATACAGCCAGATAGTGAGGCTCTGCTGATATGTGCAAACTCATTAAACCACTGTAATTTAATTGCTTGCAATTGTCCATCCATCCCCTGAACCGTGCACTCTCTGCAGCACAGGGCACAGAGAGTCTCCCATCCCTGCAGCCTCCTCCCCATCCCTGGCAGAGCAGGACCCGTGGTGGCAGGAGGGGCAATGCACAATCCTCAGACCAGTCGGGCCATCAAAGCCCCCAGCACTGGGAGAACAAAATCATTTGCAGTGTGGAAAAAAAAAAAAAAAAAAAAAAAGAAAAAAAGAAAAAAGCCAAAAGGCCGCAATGGAAAACCAGGGAGAGAGGAAAATTAACTAAGAAATATGCAGCCTTGATGTCGATTCACTAAAGAATATTTATTGTGCTCTCACGCGTCTTGCTTGCTCTCCTAACAAATATAATATTTTTGAAGGAACTGGTCTCTCTTTACCACTGCTGTCTCTCTCGTGCCCTTTCTCTGTCTCACCAGCTCTGTCTCTGCCTCTCTGATACCAACTCTGACAAACCGTGCGATTCTGATGGAAAATTCATTAGTCGTCCTTTTTTTTTTTTCCTCCCCATTTTCCCAGTCAGCTTCGCGCCTGATCTGTCAGCCTCTTCCATCCTGATTATCTGGAGACGCCAATTTCAAAGAGACATCTTAATAGTGATGTCAACGAATTAATTAGATGTGTTAATGAGCTAAAAGCAACCCAAATTAAATTAATGCAGTAATAAGCACAGACAGCAAAATTAGCTCCAATTTCTGTAAATGATTCTGAACTGTACACAACATCTCATCCTGCTAGAACATTACCATCCCCCAAAGCTAATCAAGAACTCCAGTGCAATTAACTGCTTAATTACAAAACACACACACAGCTCATAGATCCAGCAGCAGGAGGGGTGCGCTGGGCTGCGGAGCGAGCGGGGAAATTCTCTGCAACAAACCCTGCGCATTGGCCCTGCCAGACAGGCTGTGCCCCCACCTAAAGCACCCCCCAGGCTCCTAAGATGGGGTGATCCAGAGCAAGGGCAGGCACAGGGACAGGAGGAGGGTGGCCAGGTGTGCTCCCCAGGAGCACCCTACGTGCTGGATGCCGCCATGGGAGCCCCAGCATGGCCAGGGATCTTTGCCAGGCCGGTCCCGCTGGCAACAGAGGTGTCACCATTGCCCCACGTTGGTTATTGTGTTTATCAGACTGGGGGCTGCGTGGAAAAGCCTAATTGTCCAGCTTTGCTCACCTCCCCCGGGATGAGCAGGAATCCACTAATAGCTTTGCAGAGCTGCTCAGGTATCTGATTAGCTCTAATTGCAGCTGGGAAGATGGAGGGAAGGAGTGGGATAGCGCTACGGACAGAGGGAAGGGGTAGAGGATGCTGGAAATGGGGAGAAAGAAAGGCTGGGAAGGATGGATGGAAATCCCTGGGAGATAGTGGGGACACTCACGAAGGAAAGAGAATGGAGAGGCCAACAGAGAAATTATAGATGCAAATAATAAAAAAAAAAAAAAAGGGGGGAGAAAAAACAGGCAAACAAAGAACTAGAGGCAGAAACAAAGGGAAGGAAGGCGAGACAAAGAGTGCAGCATGCTGCCAGGCCCTGTGGAGCAGCCAGGGCAGGAGGCTTGGTGGATACAAGAGTGGGTCTTGGACAGGCCCCATCCCAGCCCTGCAGAGCCGGGATGTGCTGGGGATGGTGGGAAACACAGCTGCCTCATTGTGGGATGGCACTACCAATTTGGAGGCTGTGGAGTCATTAGGCCGCCCAGTAAATGAGGAATATTTGCAATCAAGATGAGGGCAGAGATGCACTGTGACAAATAGCATCTCTGTGTTTCTCCTCTTTTTTTTTTTTTCACCTTTTATTGCAATTAGTTCAATCTGTTAATAAGCAAAGGATATTTTTAGTTAATTTCGGTTCCAGTTAATTGATTCAAAAGTGAAACCCAGCAACTGAGTTAATTGATCCATGCGTCTTATGCCGTAGCGGCGAGGTACTCTCCGGGCAGCTGCCATCGCTGGGGCTCGGAACAGCATGGGAAGGATGGAGAGCAGGGGGACAGCAGAGCTCCTGCCCCGAGGACGGGGGGCAAACACCACCCCAGCAGCTGTGCCGCTTGCCTCGTGGTGCAGAAGAAGCTGCAGGGTGATGGCCTTTGCACGCCTGGCGTGGGACGTGTGCCAGCCCCCCCCGTGCAAGCCGGCACGTGCACAGTGCAGCAGGAATGCTCGTGCCAGAAGGCTTGGTGAACAGGATGCCCTGGCTGGCTCCATCCAGCGGGATGTCCAGCCTGGCACACTGTCTCTGATGGGCACAGCAGGAGATGTTGTTTCAGGAAAGCGTGCTACCCCGGCTGCTTTCCACGTCCCTCGTGCTGCCCAGCTCTCTGAGCTGCCTTGGCAGACGTGCTGGAAGGTGCATCCCTGACCAGGGATTTTAGCTGCTACTTATAAAGCTGGTTCCATGAGTTTGTCTAATCTCCTTTTCCTCCTGTGGCACCAAGTTCCCAAAGTTCACTACCTGCCGTGTCCAGAAGAGCTTTCTTTTTTTCTATCTCAAACCTAATCTCTTACTGTTTTCAATTGAGTGCCCCTTGTTCTTTTATTACAGGATTTGGCAAATGACTGTTCTGCATTCAGATTATCCACTGCCTTCAGGATTTCCTAACCCTAATCCAAATCTCCCCTCAGCCTTTTCCACCTCTGCCTGGCAGGCAGCACCATTCCTTACCTGCGTTGTGTGTTTGCACCTTGTCGTGAGGGACTGATCCATCTTTTCCGCTGCAAGACTGGATCTCCATACCTGGTGATTCAACACAAGGGTCTCCCATCCCTGTGCTGCTGGTGTTCAGGGTGCTCACAGCCATGAGCAGCCAACACTGAGCAGCATTTTGCACAGACTGAGCAGGCCATGGGCTGCCCTGCCATGCAGCTCCCTGGGCATGAGCACACACCTGGGTCATACATGACTTTATCAGCCAGGTTAGAGTCCTGTGGCAATCGAGTTGATAGCTCTGCAAGTCGTTTCCTGTAGCAATAACTTCCCTAATGCCTTTCTGAAATACCTGTTGATATAGGCCTCCTGAGTTTCCTACACACCATTAATGTTCCTCTTGCCTATGCCTCCTGATAGCTCCTCAAGTCAAATCACAACCACCTAATCATTTCCAGGGAAAAAAACACAAAACTCCTGGGGCAGATAAACCAGAACTGTCAAACACCTGAAGAGCACAAGCCATAAATTGCATCTGGCAGTAATAGGCACAATGCAAACAGAACACCCAGGCTACAAAACCAGGTTTGAAACAAGATGCAGATTGTGACAGTGATAAACGAAGAAGCTCTTGGCTTTCTCTGCACTGTCTTGGGGACCAAAGAGCAAGGCTACAAGATCAGATCATATTCAGCAGGCAGTTCAACATCTCTCAAAGTACATGATGGCCATCCTATAAACAGAGGCTCCACAACCACTCACTTTAAGTAGACAAAATGTTTCTGGCAGCTCCATGGCTTCAGAAAGGGATCAACATGCTGAACAACACATCTTGAAGGCTACAGCAGAGGTTTCCTAAACAGAAATTGCTTAAGTCACAGAAAAATGTGGTCATTTGGTACAACATACTACAAATAGACAGCGAGTGCGTGCTTGAAGCAGCCCTGCTCCTGAGCTGTGCACCAGCCTCCTCCAGCTCACACCATGCCTGCTCAGTGGCCCAAAGTGACCATGAACTGAGCCACCACAAAACAGAGGCACCTCTCTGCTCTTCTCACGTCTCTGCCTCCACATCCTCCTCCCTTCCAAAGCAACAGGGGGTCGCACCATCCACGCCATGCTCGGGCACAGCTGTCCGTTTGGATCTCTGAGGAAAACTAAAAAGTTGTTGTTTCTCCTGTTGATGAGGAGGGCTAAAGCTGGGATAGAAATGGTACATCATTGAGCATATTCTGAGTATTTTGTACCTGTCCACTTCTTCATTGCTCTCATATAGGAGAGTAATTGTAATTTTTAAGACAAATAACTTATTTTCACAGGGACATTAAGGATGTTTTTTCAGTCTCTGAGGACTACATGCCATGGCAATGAGAACTAGTGATAGACAGACAGACAAATTGCTTGGTCTCTGCATCTGCAGTGTAACTAAGGACCTACCCAATGAAAGAGTCTAATAAAAATAAGATTTTTCAGAAAGTGCATGCTTAAACAATCTTCTGGAATAGGGCCTAATAGCAAGCCCTCTGTGCCAGGAATATGTAGCTCATTGTGATGCAGTTTCCCCTCTTCCCAATTTTTTAAATAGGATATTACAATGCACTATCCATGAGGAGAAATCAATAGATGCAAAGCTGGGCAAGGAGCTGAGCTTCCTTGATGTGATTGGCTGTGAGAGCCCCCAGTGTCTCTCAGGAACAAGGTACAGGTCCCAGAGTCCTGTCCAGAATTTGAATAAGGGCAATCCTTCCCTTGTCAGAAGCAACAGGAACAGTTTGCTTTTAGTACTTGTTGGGAAAAGTTGAAGGGAGAGGGTGCTCTTTAATAATGCTGCAAATTACCCACGCTTTAAAATGCTAGTCCTTGATTTGTCAGCCCATTTTTGAATAATTTACAGTGGATTTGGCAGGTTGCTGTGATATATAGTATAATCTGCAGGTGAAACACTTTTGAAGCAGAAGTTAATACTTTCCAGGAGAAAAAGGAAATAATTGTGTCAAAACAAGCCTTAACCACTGAGGTTTACCTGTTTCTTAATACCCAGGAGTTTGCAAACATGACTCCCATTAAAGCAAACGAGACACACACATATGAGTCTGTGTGCCTTGAGAAGAAAATATTCTTCACAAGTGCCTTTCTTGGTGTTGGATGATCAATCCACCATCTGCTTTTATTTATTCATGATTTCTCAGACTACTACAACAATATTGACATTAAATACAGTTTTGGCTTATTAATTTTTTTCATTCATATGTATTTTAAGTCAATTTTATTGACTTCTCCTTGGCTTGCTCTTTTAGCTGTTTGCTTGTTTTCCTGGCCTGATACCTTGTGCCTACTCATACATCCCCATGTTTTCTTTCCAGCTCCTTGCTTCTGTTCCAAGTAGCCACCAGAGAGCAATTTTCCGTTCCAGGCACTGTGGATGAGCTGTATTAAGACCTGATGACCAGACTGAACATTTTTCCAGCCCAGGCTGCAGGTTTGGGGCAGTCCTGCTGGTTCCGGGGTCACCCAGGCTCCACCAAGGTGCTCCCAGACACTATAGCTGTTCCAAGGTAATGGGGAACCATCCGAATCCCAAGCAAACCATCAATTTCCCCCATGCTGGGTATAGGCAGATATGTCACCTGTTCTCAGTAGCATTTGTGAAACTCAGGACAGACAATTGCTAACTATATTTGCCCCCCTTCTTGTCTGATTGCCCCCAAGATCCAAGGCCTGGCTAGGACTGCACATTTGGCTACCCATTTCTGACTCCAACCTGTCCCTACTCTGCCAGCTCATCTCCACAGCCCCTTCCTTCACCCTTTCACTGTCTCATCGCAGCTTGAAGCAACACAGACCACATTGAACAACTAAGTCACAAAAGGCTCCCAGCTAAGGACCAAGTCTCCATTCAGACCTGAGCCATTAATTTCAAGGAAGATTTTTGCCTGCCAACATTTTCAAGTTTTGGATCTTGCTCTTAAGATGAAAGAGGACAAGTCTCATCCTACCCCACCTCAGCAATTCACAGCCCTCTACTTTCCAAAAGCTCTGTGTCCATTTTAGGGCATATTGTCACTGTTTTCTGTAAGGTGTTTTCCCTGCCTCTCCAGTAATCTTCCTTTTACCTCTGTTTCTGCAGCCTTATCTTTCCCATGTCCCTCACGAGTCTGTACTTATTCCTCTTTGTGCTCCACTCTCTGATCACTGCTTCCCCCTCTTGTCATATTCTTCACTTGTGGAGTAACAACCTGTCACATTCATAACCTCTTTGCACCAAAAATGTTCTTTGATCTGGGTAAACTACATTTGATGCTGAAATCCTTGATATTAATATCTTTTGTTTGTGTGTCAGTGTTCTCTAGAATCTAATTAAGCAATGTTTTGAGAGCATTGTATATGTTTGAACAATTTGGCAGAGCAGACAATATGAGCTATTGACCTGCAAGGATAAATGGTGCTTGCAGATTCTAGGAATTCATACGTGCATGCTTCTTTATGATATTTCTTCTGAAATATGTGCATTCAGAGCGAGGCCTTGCTTTGTAATAATCTCTGCAAGGCTTAATCAAGTATCTGCTCGTACTCTTTACTGTAATTGCAGCCGCAGTTACAGCAGGGCACAACAGAAGCAGGTTTAAGCAACCAGCACACACAATAATAAAATAAAACAAAGAGCAAGTCCTACCCATACACTAATAACAGAGATTATTCAATCAATAGCCTCTCGTTATAAATGAACAGGCTAAATTGCCTTTGAATGATGTAAAGATTGACAAGGCAGAGGTCAGCCTAATGTAACTACTTACCCTAATTTGGCTTCAGTGATTCGAAAGGTGGCACTGGATGGCAGTGGGGTCAAGCACGCGGGGATGCCGAGCACGTCCTTGGACGGTGCGCAGGGGCTCTGCAGGGATGCTCAGGATCCTGGAGGCAAAAGCTGCAAACCTCTGCTGCACTCCTGGGGAGCCCTGTGCCTCCTGCCAAAACCATCGGGCCCCCCCAGCTGATTTCCTCAGCTGGGCGCCAGCACGTCACCGAGGGGTCTGGTCTGCCCACGCCTGCCACAGAGGGTGCAGGGAGAAGAATGTTCTTGGTGGGAATCTGAAATTTTATATCACCGACCTGTTCTGCATCCTTCTTCCTGTTAACAGATAACGTGCCAAGGCTGTGTGCAAACATACCTGCTTTGCACGGTGCTTTGGGCCAAGGGTGGACGAAGGGCCAAGGGGCCTTTCCCATGGTGAGATTTTGCTTGTGCCTCTGCATGAGGAAAAACTTCCCTGAAGTGCAGGGCTTTCCCAGTATTCAGGCATCCCGTCTGGCCTCCAGCAAGGCTGGACTCCTCCAGAAACAGCACAGTGCCATCTGTTGGTTTCCTCACCCTGCGATGGAGCAGAACCCTCGAAAGTCCTGAGAAACTGGAGGAAACCGGGGGAAAAAAACGTCATGTGCACTCCGGCTCTCCCAGACTGCTGCCTGCCCTCCTTGCAAACTTCTTCAGGCAGAGATGATGGGTCTGGCAGCGGAAACACTTTGCTTTTCCTTCTGATGCCTGGGGTTGCGTGTGAGCAGGGCCATGGTGCTGCCATCCTCGTGGCTCTGCTCCTCCAGCCTTAATGGTGACGGTGACAGCTCAATCCCTGTGGGACACTGGATAATTAACTACCACCACCATCACCACGGGGCCTGTCTCCTCCACCACACCTTCCCGGAGTCTTTTTCCAGGTGGAAAAGGGGAATCTATCAGAAATGCACCATGACCCTGCTGGAACTGCTGATGTCCAGAAATCCTGGACAGACAGACAGAACAGGCAACGTGTGTGTGGAGCTCATGCACCTGCACAGTAAATCCTACACATCTGACTTTGGCACAGCAAGCCAACCAGAAATGAACATTTCCTGAAAAAGCTTCAGCCCAACATGTTCCTGGGTGTAGGAATGAGTGTCCTCACCCCGTACCTGGGCTGCCTTGCTGTGTTTCAGCCAAGGTGGTAGGTGGATTTATGGCCATGCGTTGCTCACACATCAACTTTAATGCTCAGGGATTATTCAGGTTGAATGAATCTAAACAAATGCAGATTATATTACTACTGTAAAGGATTAAGGAACACGTCTCTGCTCTGAACATTTTTCATTGTATTAAAGGAATAAAGAAAAAAACACCAAAAGAAAGCTAAAATTCCTCATGGGCAAGCAGGGGGGAAAGGACTTTTTGCTATTTTTTTTTACCCACTTTTCTAATTAGATAAGAATATTTTGTAAGCAAACCCAGAGATGGTGGTCCACAGTGAGACACTGAGGGCTGCTTCCTGGGGCCAGGCAGAAAGCCCAATATCCATTCCTGATCTTGCACTACCTCGTCTCTTGCCTTGAATTTTCCACCTGCAAATGCAGAAAATAACATTGCCATACCCCTCCGCCTCATGGGAGCAACCCAGGCCTTCATCCTGTAAATGGAATTTGCAGATGTAAAGTGTTAATAATAAATGCTAAATATCATTATTCTTGTTACAAAGCAAGAAGTGGAGAGATACAGGGATAAAGTTCAGCTAAAGAAGCTCTCTCGTTACTGATAAAATAGTGTCTTTAGTGACATGTGGAGAAAAAGTCTACACCATTTCCACACAAGAGTGCAATTATCACCTGGAGTAGTTTCACTCTCTAAATAAAGTCTCGTGTCCAGACCAACCATGTTTAGTTTGCAGGTGGCCTAAGCAGCAGAGAGGACAATAGAGGGTGATGTTGAAGTCTCTCCATCCTCATCTGTCCACCCAGGGAGCTGAGCTGGGGGTTCTCCCCATGTCCCCAGTGCCTGCTGTGTTTGCAGCAGCAGCTCTTTGCTGCTCTCTACCCAGAAATGGCATTTTTCCACTCTGGAAAGTGAAATTGAGGAGATCCCTGTGAAGTGTCACCACGTTATTTAATAAGCCAGGCTGGTGAGCTTGGCAGCACGGAGTGAAGGATGGGCATCCCGCAGATCTCAGCCCTGGCACTGCTGTGGTGAGGATGGGTCCTGCATTTCACATCCAGGCAGATGTCCTTGTGCTAGAGACGACAGTGTTGGGGCTTCACTGGCCACAGGCCAGTCACCAGGGAGCCAGCCTGGGGGAAATCAAAGGCTTCTAACATTTTCTACATTAAAACTAGGTTAAGTGAATGTTTCAGCCACTATTCCCAAGCTGAGGTGTGCTTGTTTCCACACTCTTCCGAGGGGATGAGCTCTAGCCACCAGGGTATGGCAAAGGTTATTTCTTTCTGGACTTTTCTTAATCATTTTTTGAATGTAAGTAGACCTAAATTTTAAAGAAAGTAATTTCCTGATCTACTTCATCACTTAATCCTCAAACATTTTTGAAATAAACATAGGGCATCCAGTGGTCCATGCTGCATTTTGGGAGTAGGATGCTGCACATCAGGGTGAGCCTGAGCTAGGCCAAATCTATGCCTGAGTTTCCCTTCCTGTGAGATGCAGCTAACACCTTCTGACCCATGTGCAAAATGCTTTCTAAACCACGCATGAAAGGCCTTACACAAGTAGTTATTAATATTAATAATAATAATTGTTGTTGTTACTAAGCCAACTATAAAAATAATTTTTCAGAGAAACAAAGTGCCCTGTCTCCCGGTGATAGATTACATGATGCTAGAAATTACTCACAGTATGAAGCTGGTTTCCAGTCTGGTTCTTTTCAATAAATTATAGACTGAGCCCCGAGTGCGTACAGTTTACCAAAGTAAATTCAAAATAGGCAGAAAGTATATTTTCCCATCAATTTTGCTCACGATCGTTTGGTGTTTGCTCCCGAGAAGAAGTTAAACATCCCCCAGCAGTTTCCCAGCACCTCTTGCTGGGGCTGGTGGGGACGTGGCGGGGCAGCTGTGCTGGGTTGTGCGCTGGGAAACGGGGATCCCGGTGGAAATGGAGGTCTGAGTGAAAGGGGACATGTCCCAGCCACTCCGTGACTACACACCGCCACCCCTGGGAGCTGCTCAGCCCTCGCCCGCTGCTCCCCACGACCTCACCGGCATGGCTGCGTCTCGCCCGCGCATCATCCCTTTATCCTTTTTTTTTTTTTTCCCTTCCATTTTTGGGTTTCGCCGGCCCCTTATTTATCCGCTAAATTCCTTCCAGATGGGGCTGCCTCTTCTCCCGCTTCCTGCGCGCCGGTGCCACGCGCGGAGCCTGCCCATCGGCAGGTGTAGGGCAGAGCGCAGCATATGCCGCGGGTTTGGCAGCGCCGGCTGCGGCGGCAGCTTCTGCGCGTCTCTCCGGGCAGCGCTCAGCTGGGACCTGGCGCCGCTCGCAAACACCATCTGGCCTTGGCAGGCCCGAGCCCGAGGAGCCCTTCCCCGAGCCGCCAGCCCGGGCGGACGAGCGGTGCCAGCCGCGCTCGGAGCGGCCAAGGTGCCACCGCGCCGCTGGGGACAGCGCTCGGAGAAGGGACTGCGGGAGAAGGAGGGGGTTTCCCGCCAGGAGCCGGACCCCCATGCAAAGAGGAGCCCTTGGCAACCCTCAGCTGCATTAAAGCAGCTCAGGCATCATCTCCATAGCCCCCTGGCCCCTCCAGCATCAGGCGATGGGGAGGTGGCACCAGGAGGCTCCTCGGCATGGCTGGGAGCTCTCCCTGGGGGCTCCAACACGTCCTGGCGAGGCAGCAGCCTCTGCTTCCAGCACCTGAACCTGCTCAGTGCAGGCAGGAGAAAAGCCACGAATGGGAATTATTTACAGCAAAATGAATCTCTCTGCCTGGTGAGACTGCCCTGGAAAGCTGCCCTGAGCCTCTGATGGGCACGGAGCACCTGGGAGAGGTGGGGATGTGTGCAGCTCCCCATCTCCTCCTCTCGCAGTAATTACTGGAGCTAAAACCGTTTCTGGATATCTGGAGTAAGGTCAAAGTGAATTTAAAAAAAAAAAAAAAAAAAAAAAAAAAAAAAAAAAAGAGGACACCTGACGCCTCCATGGCAGCCTGACAAACTCCCTCACTCAGAGTCTATGACTACCACAAACCTGGGCAGAATATGTCCCACTCTGGACTTCAGGATGAACGTGAACCCATTTGGTTTGCTCTTTGTGATGCTCACACATTTTGCCTAAACCTTGATCGCAGACCCCCTTCTCCCACGCACTCCCCAGGAAAGCCCTGCTCCTGCCATTGCTCCCAAAACACTTCCCACTGAGGAAGAGATTGCCCAGAAAAGGCTGGCATGACCTCACCTGTGCAATGCTGAACGCTGGGACCAGCTCTGGCCTGGCAATCCCCGAGCTGTGACAAGAAGTGCTTCTGGTCTTGCTGAGCTGTGCGGAGCTCCCACTCTGCCAAAATGTGGTTGCATCTTAGGAACATGTTTGCAAAGGAAAGGGTCATGGGAAGCCTGCAGAGAGAAGTGCTTCACTCCCTTCCATGAGCAGTGAGGGGCCATTCCCACACGCTGGGACAGCCTCTGCAAAGCCTGAATATCGTGGGTGTGGGGGGGAATATGCAGGAGACAAAACTTTCCAGAACAAGCTGTGCTTGGAAACATCCTGTCTTTCCATGGCAAAAAGGGTTTTCCCCCATCACCTCAGCTATAGCATCACCAGAAGCAGCAGCACTTGAGCCAGCAGGGCAATGTGTATTTTGGCTCCCAGTGGACTTACCTGAATGGCCTCACTTCATCAGGACCTCTCTGGCTTGGCAGCTGCCAGTCTGCTTGTCTAGGGTGGGCACCCTGCACTGCAAGGCTTTGTCCCACGTGCCCTGTGTTACATCTTCTGGGCTGCAGTCCTCACCACAGGGGTCTGAAGTTCAGTTCAGCTGCAGTAAAGCACTCACTAAGCTCTGGTGCTCTGGAGAGCAAGCAGTGTGTGCTGGCCATAAAGGCAATCTTCATCTACCTCTGCCCTGGCACTTCTCCCAGCTCACAAAAAAACTCCCATTTCCTCCTAGGCAGGTCCATCAGAAACCAGCTCACTGATAAAAGCAACTTGCAGCCACAGAGAGAGACTGTGTTACATCAGCACCTGCAAGTGACTTTTTTTGTGTGTGTTCAAAGCCAGGTAGCACAGCTAAGTGGCTCAGACCTCGGGACTCTCGGTCCTGGGCTAAGCTCTGCATCATCTATGCAGCTGCACAAGAAACAAGCACACAAAGTCCTGGCTACAGGGGAGAGAGCATCTCACAGGGTCCATTTGCTGCTATTTGCCAGCAAATTCTGATTGCAATTGCACTGACACAAACCCACGGCAAGACAAGTGTCAGCGACACTACACCAAAGCTCACCAGTGCATCTGCCGGGATCCAACAGTGGAACAAACCCAAAGCTGAAATCTCTTTCCCTTATTCTTGAAGAGGAAGTTCGATTTCTTCCATGCTAGATCCTGCTCTCCAAACTCAAACAAAAATCAAATTTTGCACACATTTTGTGTGCCAGATGCTGTGAACCCACAACAGCAAAGCACTGCCTGTCCTACAGACTACTTTATGTAGTGCAGATATATCTATATATGTTTATATAATCTAACTATCTCTATATATGTACTACATAAGTGGCTATTCTGCATGTAGTGCAGCTCTAAGACAGGCTGACCTCAAACTTACTTGAAGCCCTTTAGCTCACAGGCCTCTGCAGCAGCGTGGCCACCCCTCTGGGGTCCTTCCAGCCTGGGAGGATGCTGACAAAGGAGAAAGAAGAATGACAGATGCTCCCCGTGCACGGAGGCAAATAAGGATGGGATGAGGGGAGAATGGGAGCCTAAAGGGAAAGAAAATGAGTGTGCATGCACACACACACGTGCACACAATGACAGGCAAGACAAAGGAAAGAGGGGACAAGCAAAAGGAGGGGAGCTGGAGTGCTTGGCGAGGGCTGTTTGCAGCAGCATCTCATGCTGCTTCGTGAGATCCATCCGGGACATATCTGCATCAATGAACCAGAATCCTGACACCGGTCCCTTTGATAAATATTTATCGTGCCTGGCTCTCTATCACTTCAGTTTCCACCAGATTAACCTCGATTCTTCCAACAAAAAATGCCCTGATGTTCTGCCTGACACACACACGCCACACTGACCTTCTTTCTCTGGATTCCCCAAGGCCCTCGCTCCTGTTCAGCTAAGGGGAGAATTTGCTCTCATCAATCAGGACCGGATTTCTCCCATGCCACGTAAATAATTTAGAGGCACAAGCATCCATGGCACTGCTTATGTGCAGCCCAAACCCAGTGCCAGGAATCTTGGGAAAAGGGCCCAATAATATTGTACCAGTCCAAAGTAATTAAAGTGCATCATTACATATAAATTTGTAATTAAACACTTTAACGTAATCATCCCGCACAGCACGATTCCTGATGAATTAATTAAAAGAACTCCAGAAATTAATGTTTTACTTGTCACCATTGTTGTGCTAGCTGTAGCCGTCTCCCTGACTATTCCTGCAGCATGTTGTGAAGTAATTATATAATTACTGGGGAACGGGAAGGCCCAAAGTCCCAACAGAGGAGAAACCTGAAACAAAGTGGAAACAGCAACCACAAAAGGCAGAAGCAGCGCCAGTCTCCCCCCATTCAGCCCCAGCAGAGGGGAGGCTGTGGGAAGAGGGGAAGGGTTTCCACCAACTCAGCACCACAGATATGTTCTCCCAGGTGGGAACGCCTTGCTCAGACCCATGTGTAGGGGTGGCTCCTGTGCTCTCCTGCTGCCTCAGTTTCCCTCACCTTCCACACCCTCCTAAAGCTCAGGGTTGGTGCCTGAAAGGGGGGGTCCTTCCAGCCCCGCTCTCCATCCAACCCTCCTTCCACACAGACCTCCTGAATTCCCTCCTTTGTGCCCTACATTCAACTGCGCTTTAGTTTCCTTTCTCCACCCCCTACCTCAGACACAATTGAACAATCTGATCCCCTCAGGGCCAGCCACATCCTTCCCATCTCAACAGCTCCATCGAAGTGCCACCAGCAGCATGTCCCCCACTCCTGACAGCACTGAACCCCAGGACATGCCTCCTGCAGTGGTGAAGGGGTTAAGGCTGGATTCAAATTGAATCCTTGGATGCAGCGGGTGTTTCTGCCAGTCCATCCCTCTGTGTGTGTGTGTGTGTGCATGAATATATTTACACACAGCATGAGGCTTGCCAGCTGAAAAACTCCCCTGGGGCTGTGTGGAGTGAGGCACACGGGGTATCCCTGCAACACCAGAGCCTGGGCTGTACCTGCTGTTAAAAGGAAAATATGTAGATAGTTAATGTAGGAGCCCAAAGGTGCCCCTGCCCCGCACTGGAGCTGGGTGTCCATCAACATTCCTGCAAGGAAGGGCTGCCCAGGCAGTCACTGAGCCCGAATGAGCCCCAGCAAGACCCAACCAAGGGGATGGGTGGCACAGAGCCACGTTCAGCTGCCCTCAGCAGGGTGCCCTTGTTTTAACAGGATTTCCAGCACTGTCCAGACACGTGGCTTCACATCCGTCTTTGCTGCTGGGGCTGCTGACAGCTTCAGCCACGGGGACTGTTGGATGGGGTCCACACAAGAGGGAACCCCAAAGTAAACATGCCTCTTCTGCCACCACAAAAGCTGAGTGGGGAGCAGCAGGGGTGTCAGGGTGATCGTGGGGGGTGCTGGCCCATATGCTCTGTAACAGCAGTGAATTTCCTTAAAAAAGCTTAATTTATGGCTGCAGCACTTGGTTCACACAAGGAAGCTCCCAGTAAGGCAAAGGCTCTCCTGTAGTGCATTTTCCATGAATGATATTCCCAATACTGGTTCCTACCGCTCCTTGTGCTCCAGGAATATCCCTTATTATCCTGGGCACCATCCCTGGTCTCACCTGGATGCACCAATGCTGCCACATGGTGACAAGTCTCTGCTTCCAGCCTGTGCCTTGCCGTCACAGCAATCAGTGGTTTTGGGTTTTTCCTTCTTGTTATTTTCTGCACAGCCAAAAACTATGAAATACAGCTTGGTTTTACAGTGGCAAGGCCAGGGGATCAGGCAGCGTGGGGAAGGCTTGGAAGAGACAACAGCACCTTCTGGATGAAGATGGGATGGGGACCCAGCAACTGCCCTGCCCAGGCTAAGGGACTCATGCAGCATGACTCTGTTTCCCCCATATAGAGATTGTGCTTAACTGGGGCTGTATTAGTTAACATTTGTACAGCTCTTTGAAAAAGTAAAGTGTTTGAGGCTTTAAATCCTGCCAGTGGGAACTGATCAACAAGATTTCTAACCCTTCTGAAAAATTAAAGCTTTCGCCAATTAAGCTGGCAAACGCATGGATGTGAATCTAAAAACCTCTTGAGCTTGAGACCAAGATTGAAGCCTCCTGAGAACAGCCTCTCCTGGCTGCTCCTCGCTCTCCTCCTGCTCACCCATGTCAGAAATGTATCAAGTAAGCAAGCTCTAAGCCCTTTCAGCAGATAGGTACTTGAAACATAACGAGGCTACAGACATAACTGCAGCAGAACCACCACTCTGGACGTTTAAATGGACACTATGGATGTGCAGATCATGTCTCTTCCTAGTTTGCCTAATCTGGTAGTGCAAAAATGCCATAGCAAAGCATAATTTACTTTAATTTTGCAATTAGCCCTGTAATTTGAGTTGCAGGTTTGATGCCACAGGCTATGGATGATCTCCATTCACGCATCCGTACCAGCATTGCCTGTGCCTGGGGGATGTCCTCTGCTTTGGGAGTTAACTCTGGGAGGTTATGCTCTCCTGGATGGCTCTGGGATTTAAGTAAAAAATTTTCTGCAACATAAAGCAATCTGCACACCTCATCTGTACATCCTTTTTTGGGCAGATTTGCGCCTTTGCTGGCTAAGCTGATGAGCAGCAGCAGCATCACCAAGACAAAGGCCTGGGCAATAACCATGGCTCAGCAAAGGGAAGAGCATTGCCTGTCATCACATGCACCCTTGGAGAGGGACATGGACTTACCTGGAGTCATGCAAGCCGAAGGAAAACCATGTGGAACTGTGGCAAGGCAGTCCAACACCACAGTGAGGGATGGTGAAGCAAATCTCTCAATAGCTGAATGCCTTCCAGCCTAACTTCCAGTCTGGGATGTCCCCACTGACAGTGGCTCAGCCACACACAGCCCTTGGTAGCTCACCTGCAAAAAAACAAACACCCTGTGCCTGCTGTACCCACCTGGTGTGTCTCCAATGGGATGGATAAATATAACAGGCATGTGTGCCATGATGAACATGTGCCCAAGTAGGGGCACCCGAAACAAAGTCGTGGGGCACTTGGGCAGCAGTTTCTGCTGAAGCCATTTATCCCACAGGCTCAGACCTCAGTGCTCACCCAGCATTGTGCCATAGAGAGACACACCAAAATGCTGTCAGAGCCCAGTGGAGGGTGGCACTGTGTCCACAGGAGTTTGGAGACACCAGCTCAAACCTCTGCTCTCTGACCACTCCCCGCAACCTGAAATAAGTCACTTGGTGTCCCCGTGGGGGTGGGAATAACCCCAACATCACCCCCACAGTGCAGCTGAGTCAAGGCCGGGGTGCCGCCTGGAGGGGTTGCCCCATTCCCCCACACCCACTAACCCTGGGAAGTGTCCGGCTCACCGAGTCAGGGGCCCCTTCTTTACCCTTCCCCAGTTCCCAGTGGAACAATTTACCTTTCGGAGCAAGTCCAAGATATTAATTAAGATAAATCTACCTCAATTTTGAGATTCTCTTATCATGTAATTTATCAAAATTATGTTAATTATTTCTGTAGGGCAGCAAAATTATTACCTCTTCCGTGTCTGATTTGTATTAATATTCATAATTTAATAATTCAGCATCCAAGCCATCTGGTTTGGGGAGCCACGCTCCTTCCCCTCCCTCTGCCAGAGCCAAAATGCTCCTGTCTCCCCACTCCTGCACCCATCCGGGCAGACCCCACCAGCTCCCAACCAAAACCATGCCACCAGCTCCTGTCGGCATCGCTGTCGGTGTTCCCTGTGGTCCCGTCGAGGCTGCCGTGGCAGGATCCCGATCCCCCGGGGAGGAGGAGCAGCCCTTCCCCTGCGCCAGGCTGAGCCTCTGTCACCGGCACTGTCTCAGCCCGGCAGGTGAGCACAGCTGAATTGACATTTTCCACACTTTGTGATTTTTACACTGTAATTTGACATAATTAATGCCTACATTACTGCTGATAATTTAGCTAGTTAATTAAACTCGGAGGAGATAATTAAGGAGAGGCTACTGCTTGGACTGCTAATTGTTTTTGTCATTATTTTAGGGGCCCGACAGCTGCCGGCTGAGTCATCCTCCCCATCAGCTGATGGCCGCGCGTGACGGCGGTGCCGTGGGCACCGTGTGCCCGGTGGAGCGGCCGAGAGCCCGAGAGATGCCGGCGGCTCGACCCGCCGAGGGCTGGCCGGGAGCCAGAGCCCGCCGGCGCAGATGGCGAGCGGGGGCTCCGCGAATGCACCACCCCAGCACTGCTCCGGCCGAGGGTGAGAGTCCCCCAGACTGGGCCTGGAAGAGGTGTGGAGAGATGGCAAGAGGCCTTTGCCAAAGAAAAATTGAGGGGGTGGACGGGAAAGCAGCATCCGGGGTGCTGGGGAGGGCAGAGAGAGAGGATGCTCAGGGCATCGCTCCAGGTGGTATCACCTTGTGCAGCAAAAGGGATCCCAGCACGCTTTGGGGCTCATGTAGAAGCAGAAATACTGGCCACCCAGAGAGCTGGAGAGCAGAGTCGAGTCCTGCAATTCCTGATGCAGCAGTGGTAAGTGCTTGCCCAGGCACAGGGGAAAGCCCATCTGCCTGCAATACCCTGGGCAGGAGGGGAGCATGGGGTCCCTCATCCCCATGGGAGCGACTTCCCACTTAACCCCACAACATTCAACCCATCCCTGGCTGCCCTGTACTGTGCAGACACAGCACATTCCTTCTCCTTCTCAGGTGCTCTGGCTTTATCTTTAGCTATGGATATATCTGAACACTCACTGAGGGCAGAAGCAGATGGGTAACAAACCCAGCTGGTCCCTGCAGAGAAAAGGTCATCATAGGAGCCAAGTCCCTGCTCCCCACTCTGTTTCTCATCTTCTGGAACCCTCTGCCATCCTTGTCAGCACTGTCCCACACCAACCACCCTAAACCATCTAAACAAGACTCCAACCAAAGCCCCAGCTGCTCTAAGCAACTGACACTGCCACCAAGTTCAAAATTACTCAGTTGTTTCCTCTGTCTCTTCTGTCCCAGGCTACTTGTTCCTCCATCCTACTCGGTAACAACTCACATCAGGTGGGAGCAGAGGAGCCCTCACCCTGTGGCCAGTCGGGATCTCCAGGAGTGCAGCATATCCCAACCATTGCCCCTTCCTCTCCGCTGCCCGGTGGGAGGAAGGCAGCTTGAGGCACAACTATCAGATTATTCCTGCCCCATGACAGCTAGAGAAGCTTTGGCCTTCCTGATGTGCAAAGCCCCCCCAGCCGACTGAGCAGCACCACCCCATGGCCTCTGATGGACATCATCCGTCCCCATCCTGAGAGCATCCCTCCCCACCACAGGCAGCACTGCCAGCCTGTTTGCTGCCGGAGATTTCTTTCCACCCTCTGCCTCCTGGCGAGCTCAGTGCTCCACGCTGGAGGCCGGCTTGACATCTCAATCCAGAGATTAGGATGGAGACTGGTCACTACCCAGTTCTGGCGAACACCCTTCAAATAATTTGGTTAATCATCTTAGCCCCACTCGGCGCACTTGGCATCCTCCAGAATCAAAGCTTTTCCTGAAATGCTGTGTCAAAAACACATAAAGCTGCTGTAAAGGTTCAACCAAGCATGGACCAAAGCAGAATCCGGTACTCCAGAGGCTGTGCACTGGGTTGGCTAAATACTCCCTCTAAATATCTCAACAGCTCGCAGTCAGAGACATATGAGATGTGTAACAAATTGCACAGGGACTGCTTTCCTTCTCTCACTGTTAGGAAGAGAATTTTTTTTTTCCCCTCTTGCATTTCTATTTATCACAACGCAAAAAAGAAACGTGCCAAAAGGATTTTATATTTTCACTTGGAACAACAACATTTGGACAGCCCCAAGGATAGCAATTGCAGCAATCATGAAAAAGTAATACTTTGTGCTTCTGTAGTTCCTTTCATCCAAGCATCTCACAGCACTTCTCAAACACTGGCCCTGATCCCGTGGAGGCACATGGATCATCCAATACAGGAATTCATTTCACTGGGTTCAGCAAATCAGGAGTGTGGGGCTCTGTGGGGCTCTGGAATTGCTCACCTCCACACTCGCCGAGTCAGCTGCTCCATCAGCACTCACACTGCATCCTGAGGTATTTGTTGATATTTAAGTCTGAGCTCCTGGAGTCAAGGGATTGTGTTTCCATTTTTCAAACCTCTCTAGTTTGTCATCTTGGTGCAATCCCTACAACAGGAATCCTAAAATCCCAGAAAGCAAAAGAAAAATAAGACAAACCAAACATACTCCCTTTCCAGCGTGGTGCTGTTTTGCAGGCTCATCTCTCTTTGGAGTCATGCTTCAGGATTTCTGTATTTATTTTCACCAGAAGACAGCAATTCCTGCACTACAATACTCATAAAAGAATAAACCCAGCTGATCTCAAACTGCTCAGGGAAAACTATGGCAGAGAGAGCGATTTGCCAAAATCTGCAGCAGTGAAAAGAATAAACCTCAAACATCCTTGTTCCCAGTGCCTCTCCCTGCCAGACAGACAAACACAGTCCAACAGTTGAACATTTAGTTGGAGTTTCTAATGTCATTGTTTTCTTGAATAAAATTAAAAAAAAGTTTTCTTTTTTTGCTGTTTCAATGCCCCAAAGCCCCATCAGGTTTGGGAGGCCAAGAGCCCCCATGGGCATCATCCCTCCTTCTCCCGCTCATGCTCCAGTGCCAAAGAGTGGCCAGCGTTCAAGACAAAGCTCGAGCCACAGCCCTCTTGCAGGGCTCTCAAGGGTCATCCCCCCTCAAATGGAGACCTTTCATGTCACCCCTTTAGCTTTGGGCTTGACACTTCCATGGAGGATGACATCACATCCCATCACTAGTGAAGCTGCCAAAGTGAAGCTGTGAGAGATAATCAGCTACTGCTATGAGAGCAGTTTCCTTTATGGTCCCTTCCTCTCCACACCCCAATCCTGGCCTTATTGGGTCACCAGGTTCCTTACAAGCATAGGGACAATGATGTTTTTGCAAAGATCCCTGGAGAAGCCATTGGCAGTGCATCACTGGGACAGCTCAGCTGAGCAGGAAGCACTGACCCACAGAGGTGCTGGGACACCACCCAGCGCTTTGCTGGGCAACTTGATGGTGTTTATGGCTACCCTGGGAAGTGTGGCCTGAAGTGACCAGCCACCAGCTAGGGCTGATGGCCCTTCAGGGTTGTTTTCTGCTCCTGGGGGCACTTCCAGCAAATGATACAGCCTCTCTGTGGCCCATCTCCTTCCTCTTGCGAGGAAGGACGTGTTTGATGCACTCGGAGATGTACAGCTCAGCAGTGCTGCAGCCTGCGGTTAAAATCCAGCAGAACATCAAACCACCCTTTAACCTCACTTACCTCTGTGCTATCTTCCAGTGAAATGAACCTCTCCTATCTGCCCACTCCAGCACCATAGTCCCAGCAGAGGCAGCCTCAGCCTTGCCTTCCCTGACCCCCTTTTCCTCCAACATGCTCCTGCAGACACGTGCACGCAGGAAGAGCGCCCTTAGCAGTGGACGAGAGAGAGACGCAGAGGAAGAGCATTAGGTGGAATGAGAGATAGCAAAAGCACAGGCATATCAGACGTCTCCAGGCAAGATAACACGATAAATAATCAATCAATCCCTACAAAATCCTTAAGTGCTTGATGTATCCTCCCGCAAATTGAATCACTTCTCCTACCAGGAAGTTCTCTCTTGTAAATAAATGAGAGCAGAAATGGCCCATATTGAAAAATAATGTTGTTAAAACCACTGATTAAGTTTTACACAAGCATATGAGAGCAAACTAAAAGGTTTTAGCTTTTTAATTTAAGAAATGAGGAATATGATATAATTTCAATTTGTGATGAGATAAGATGTTCTCGATATTGTGGCTTCAATTGGATTATATCCTAATGTACTTTTATAAAGTGTCAGGCTAGCTGCAGATTAAGGTATGTGTGTAATATTCTTTATTAACAATTTAATGGACTTGCTTTCACTCTATCCATCTTAATCAGTGTTTCCAGTCCACCTGGGAGATCTAGTTAGAGCAGAACCTGAAACTCCAACCTGATGAAAGAGGGAACTCAGTGATCCGTCAGTGTCAAAAACAAGAGGGAAGCACTGATAAAAGACTGTTGAGGATCATCTTTAACCTCCTGTCATCAGCACCACTCCAAAAGCTCTCAACAACCGCTCTTGGAGTCACTCAACGAGACATATGCCCTCCTTAGATCTGCATCCTTCCCCTGCCAGAATAATAAAGGGGCTTTTGGCAACAAGCAGAACTTCCCAGATCACAAAACGTAGTTGCCTGATCTCAAGGGACCTGCTCCTATAATCCTATTTTACAGTCAAACGCCAGTGTAAGAGCAGCCTGGTTGTGTGGACTCTCCGGCGCTCGACCACAGTCTCTGCTCTGGTGCTTAGACACTTCCATCCCATTTCCCTCTGAAATATATTCATGACTAGTTTGTATCTGCATGTTCTGGTATCAACACTGGCCTTTAGCTTAACCAGCTCCTCTCCCTCCCTTGTGTTTATCTGCCTGTGCAATCACATCTCTCAACCTTGCTTTCGTTAGGCTAAATAAGCTGCGCTCCTTTAGTCACCTCTCACAAAGGGGCTTCCTGACACTTTCCCCACTCTGATGACCTGGCTCTGCATCTCTTTCAGTTTTCCAGACTGCACACACCATCCAAAGTCCCTCTGTGCTCCTAGTGCAAATGGTTTCCCCATCTCTCTAGAAAATGCCATCTCACCAAATAGCTCCAAGAACCAAGGCTCTACCCCAGCCGGCTCCTGCTCTCCAAGCACCCACCTCTCCCATCCTTAGGCACCCCATGAGCGGTAAGTCCTCCACCCTAACAAAGACCTTTCATACTGCAGCTCTTGGTGAGAAATTGCTGTTTCACACACACGTCAGCCCACCACAGGGTGACGAGGATGGCTGGAGATAACGCTGCACGGGATCTCACCGCTGGCCTGTTCCCGGCCTCCCTGTCCCCAGCGTTGGACTGCCATGTGCATGCACAAACAGGGACATGGTGCACAGAACCAGGAGCAGCAGCCTTGTAAATAATGGCCAATCAGGGGAAAAAAAAAAAAAAAAAGGTATATACATCTCATCTCCTTTAATTCCCTTGCAATGCGATGATTCTGCAAGGGTGGGTCGGTCGTAGCTGCAGGTGCTCCCGGACGGGGGAGGAGCACAAAAATGAAGTTGTTTGCGGCTTTTGATTCCATCCCTGGAATTATTTACAGCTGCAGGCAATATTAAACTATGTAGAGCAAGTGTCCTCATTTACATGCTAATTCATTTATACCCTCTGGATTGATTTCTCCAATTCATTTTCAGCCCACTAACTCTTCTGATATGAATTATATTATCACCTCCAGAACAGCAGCAGGGAAATGTGACGAAGCCACCCCAGCTCTTCTGATCTCTAATTGCCCTCGCTGCTCAGAGCCAGCATGGCCAGCTGCAGCTTTGCCTCCTGGCTACCAGCACCCAGCTTCCTTCCACCTCCTGGAGAAAAACCAGCAGTGTGGCTCGGACCTCCATTGCTTGCCTTATTCTGGGGAAGACCCGAGCACCTTGGGCTTGCTGCCTCTGGAAATCACTCCCTCCTTCTGCCAGGAGGAGGAACCACCTCATTTCAGAAAGCAAAACTGAAGTCCATCTGTGTTCTGCAGTGGGAAGTCCTGGAGCCGTAAAGAAATTGAATTAATCCTCGATTTCCCAAGGGACTTTCTGAGGCTTCCCAGCTTTTCACAGCAGCCTCACACCGTACTGGACAGACAGGATACATTCCCAGTCCTCCCTGCCTTGGGAATGAGGTACTCACCAGTGCAGGACACGGTGCCCAGAGGATGGAGGAGAGCAGGGAAGTCTGTCCATAGGTCGCAGTATGTGGAAGCAGGTAGGGCTTTACTCCCATCACTGTCACTGATGAATGAACAAAGTTTAGGCATCCTTTTCCAGAAGAAACGTCCAAATGCATGGATGCCTCTCTGGAACCCCTGGTTAAGGTCTGCCAGGATAGCAGCAGAGAAAAGACCCAACTCCTGGACTACATCTAAGCAGAAGGGCGAGTCTCCAGGACAACAGATGGATTTGAGAGAGTGGAAAGAACCCATCAGCAAACAGAGGAGGGCAAAAGCAATACTGGGGGGCAGTTAAGGCTGCCTGCACCCCATCTCCCTCAAAATAGCTGTGAAGTTGTGCAGGTTAAACCTCAGATTCCATAATGGGGAGGATTTTGTTAGCCAAATCTCTCATTAACTAGCCCTGACATCAGTTTAAGCCCTGTACCAAACACACAGGCCAGATTTTGCTCTTTAAAACCTTACCCCTCTGCAGAACAGGCCTTTCACTCTCCTTCCTTATGATGGCTCAGCATTTGATTTCTCATTTTTCAATTTTTTTTTTTTTTTTTTATTTTTTTTTTTTACAAACGTTGACAAAATAAAGAAACACTGAACTTAATATAACTCTGTGCTCAGGGATCATTCTTCCTTGTTCCATGGCATGGTCCTTTAGCAGAGGACATCCACTCTTTGACTCAGAATTTCAGCATGGGTTATGACAGAATTCAGGGTAAGGGACTCTGCAGAGCACTTGTGCACCCGCCTTCCCTGCAGCCAGATTTGAGTGCATCAGTCGTCTAGTGGGGCAAATCCACCTCTTGGAGTGAGTTGTGGCAGAGCCCCTCTGTGTATATCCCCCAGAGGCCACAACTATGCTTTATAGGCACTGGTTAATCAAGATGCAAACCCAACTCCAGTACCTGTGTGAGTCAGCGGCTGAGGAGCCCATCACAAACAAGATGTTCAGCTGGACGAGACATCCAAGCCTGGACCACTGTGGTTCATGCTGGTCACACACTTCTCTCTCCCGTTGGCCTAAAGAGTTGTTCAGCACAGAAACCCAACTTGTGGGATAGATAATGAGGCTGTGTTACATATAGACACATCCAGATTGGATAAACACACATGGAATTGGTATTTTGAAGACTTTCAGAAGCCTTTCTACAGCCTGACCCCTTCCTTGTTCATACCCAGCGTCTTGTTCGAACAGCATGATCTGCCAGAGGGACCGAATGGTCCAGGGCTGCTGGAAGTTCAATGGGACCACTTCCCCTCCACAATCCTAAGCAAAATGAAAGCTATAGGGAAATAAAGTATTTTTTTTTCTGGCTGGCAGGGAAAGGAAAGCTCTTTGTTCCTGATTTACATCATCTGAAACAATTAACTTGTGAAAGCCGCGATCCCGTTCCCCTTGGCATCCAGTGTTTATTATGCTTCAGACCATTTCAAATGAGCACTTGAAAAGGAGAGGGAGCCCCTCTTCCTCCTGATCACTGGAGGGAGGGAGAAAGTTGTCCTATAACAGAACAATAGGGTGTCCCTTCTTAATGCCACTTCAAAGCTCCTCGGACAGGAAAATTGATAATTGCGTCAAGTACGGTTTTTCTAAACTTCATCATTTAGCACTGAAAACTGGGCTATTGAATTCATACAGTTCTTTGATCAAGACCAGTTAATTAAGTTATTCCCTTGATATGACTCTTATCACTTTAGTGCCAGACCTACATCACACTTACGCAATTCACATCCTGGCTTTGATATGCATCGTATAAGCTTCCCAGACCACAATCACTGGGTTTCTGCAGATTCACTGCTACCTTACCAGTTACACTCTTAGGATGGGCTACAGGTCAGTTATTAATAGAGAGACTATACATCACAGAAGGCTCCTGGGTTTCTCTGCTCCATGCAGCTTTCAGTGACTCCTGTCATTCCTTCTCACCTGATAGCTCCTGACTTTTCATCTTCACAGCCATCCTCTATTCACCCTCCATTTCTGACCAACCATCCAGGGCCTCTTTCAGCAAATCATCCTCCTCCACAGTTCTGCTTTCCACGGGAGAGTGACAAGCTCCAATTTAGGTCTCCACAGTTTTTCTTGGGCTTATCCCCTTAAACCGGATTAGCTAACGTCTTAATGCCAGCGACACCAGTCACAGCTCACCATCTGATCCTGCCTTTCAGGATTTGCTGCATCTATGCACTTTCCATTGCTAAACTAGATCCTCTGATCTTTCCTTCCAAGCCCCCCAACTCCCCGTCACCACCACCCTGCCACTGTGGCCTGCTCGTTATACTCCTCATATCAAGGAGATGCCCAGATCTCCTCTTCCTTTCCTCATCCAACACCTCCAGGCTCTGAACTCGCTGACAGCACTTTCTCTGTTTTCACCTACAACTTTCTTTTCCAGATTGTCTCCTTCACTTTGAGACTTAGCTGCCCCTGGAAAACTCACAGCACCACTTCCTTAGGCCTCCTTTTTCTTCGGTATCAGATACAAAATCTTGAGGCTTCCTTCCCCACTGCCTTTTACACACAAACCAGCCATGTGGTGGCCTCTCTTAAACCCCCTTTACAGATCCACTTCCTTCCCAAGCACTCCTTCACTCTCCATCCATCACCATCACAGGGTGGAGGTGCCACTGCTGTAGCATTCTCCGTGCAGCAGTGCTGAGCAGTTGCATCAAGAAGTCCTTTTCCTCCCACATCCACCCCTTTGTCCCAAACCAGCTCAAAAACATCTTAGAGTCAAACCAAGTACTTCATCAAACTGTCTGTCCCGACCAAATCCTGAATTTTAACTGATCCCCTGCTCTCTGCATGGAGGTGAGGGACTCTTTCAGCCCAGGAAAACAAGTATGACGGGGCAATGACCAACCTGCAGCTCCTCAGGAGGTTCTGCACCTGGCAGCCAAGACATGGGATGGTGTGATATGTGCAACTCTCTGTCATGGCCCTTCCTTGCTGGGATGTGATGTAGGAACCACTGAGAGCAGTGTGAAGAAAAGACAGGCAGTAGTGGCCCTGGCACTTGGCCTGCTCACTCCCATCCCACCTCTGGGTGCTCCCCAGCATCCCCACCACAGCTCACACTGGTTCCCAACTCATTGCACGATGTAAAAACCAGTCACGTTCTCTGTATCGATCAGGCTGTCCCTCCCTGCACATGTTCCCTTTGTCCCCCCATAAAATAAAACCCCAACTGAGAAGAGTCACCAGCTGGAGTTTAATTTCAGACTCCAAGGCGTATCTGGAGCCAATTTGCAATGCGCTTACTCCGAAAATCGCCCTCCCCTGTGACGCTTGACAGCTCCAGACCACAGTCCTGCTCTCAGCTCCGAAGGAAAAATGTTTTAATTTGTCACAAACCAATTATAGCGTCTCATCTATCCCTGAATTACTCATCTTGGCTACAGTCTAGGACAAAGGGCCCCTCTGAGAGGAGATTAGACATGGATATTAACAAGAGAAAAAGTGTCCACTGTCTCACCTTGCTGGGGACGTGGCTTCCAACGAGACAGGAAAAGGA
Source organism: Pyrocephalus nanus (assembly GCA_038380795.1). NCBI lineage: Eukaryota > Metazoa > Chordata > Aves > Passeriformes > Tyrannidae > Pyrocephalus > Pyrocephalus nanus. The sequence continues at coordinate 11,192,673 of CM076276.1, forward strand.
AACCCCTCCTGACTGACAGCCAGAGGGAGGGCTCCCATCCCACAGCAAATCCCTCGTTTCACGCGGAAGAATAGTCACGACAAACTCCGTATTCAAATAATATTCATGCATGGCAGATAACAGAGTCACGGCTGGCAGAGCTGCAACATGAATATAAATAACCTTCGCTGCCTCGGTTGCTGCTGCAGACGCTTTGCCACAGTGCTGGAGCATGGGCGAAGGGGCTGCCAGTGGTGCACGGGGCAGGGATGCCCCGGTGGGTGCACTGCCTCGTCCGAGCTCCACGTGCCACCCCTCTAACGAACCCCTTTCCCTCCAGCCCTGCACTAGGTTGGAATGCCCTCCCATGGACTGCCAGCAAAGCAGTCCTCTCCAGCCACCTACTCCAACCCCAGCTGCCAGGTGTATTTGTGGCTCTCACAGGGTGCACCAGCACCTCTGTGAGTTCTTGCCTTGGACCAGACCTAGTTTCCCAGGCTCCAAGTTCCTCTATACCAGTCCCTCTATATCAGTCCTCCTTCCTTCCCTTCCCAATCCTGCACTCTCCCTCCCCAAACCCACACTGGGGTGTTACCTTCCAAGCTGAGACACAGCCTTGAGGATGCTTTGGGACTGTCCCATCTCCTGAGCAGCTCAGATTCTGATCCATCCAGCTGGAAATGTGAGGTGAACACTCAAAAGCAGTGCCCAAAGCTCTTATGATGGGCAAGAGGCACTTTGAATGTAGTTGCAATGGTGATGAGTCCCAGCCACTTTGCTCAGCTGTGGGGATAAAAAGCTGTGGGCAGAGTTTGCCTCTCAGTCAGCTAGATACGCTGGGTGGGTTGCTGCCCCATCTTAAGTTGACTCAAAGCATCTGAGAGCAGCCACAACACTCCCTTCCTCCCCGTGCCTACTGCAGATCAGCTTCTTGCCTGGATGAAGAGGGAGACGATGAAAGCCAATTTCCCTTTGTGCTCATGGCGAATAATTTGGAGAATTCCCCTTGTTTACTCAGAACTGTTAATGATGCGTCAGAAATTACCTCGGAGATTGTAATTAAAGAAAACGGCAGAAGAGAGAGACACACACAGACACACACACACTCACACACATACAGAGCCTAATCACAGCTTCATTTGTGAGTCTGGAAGTGCCAGAGCAGACAGCAGCTTTCTCATCACCCCAAGCCTGCAGAAGGACCCCCAGGGGCCTCCTAAGTGGCAGAGGCTTGAGGTGCAGCCCCCAGACCCTGTACAGTCCCTGTGCTCCTCTTCAGCTACGAAGAAAGCAGTGGCAGCACCCCAGGTATCCAGGAGCTGTCAAGGCCTTGAACCCAACTGGAGGCCATCAGGAAATGAGCAGGAAGCTCAGCCCCCTTTAAACCACTTTGGAAGTGGAGCAGCTGACCTAGAAGAGTAATTAGGCTCCCAGTCATCACCGAAATGCAGACACCCCCATGCACACAGCAATGTATCTGTCAACCCCCTGCTAGCCTGACCTCGGGGCTTGGTGTCTGATGGGGCTGGAGCAGAGCACAAACACTCCTTTCTCATGAAGGAAGGAGAGGAATTTGATTCCTGTTCAGTTGCAGGAGGGTGCCTGGATTGCCTAATTACTCAGGGGTGACCACTACGGAGAGGCAGCCGAGAGCTGGTTTCCCAACGCCTCCCTCCCTGCTCAGACCCAAGGCCAAATCCTCTTGCTCAGCCCTCTGAAGCACTTCCACAGGGTGAGCAAAGCTGCTTGTGCCAGGAGAGCAAACAGGGGTCAGGTGGGGGAATCAGCTCAGCCAAAAGCAGCCAGCTGGAGAAAAGCCATTCCTTTCTCCACCTTAGCCAGCAGCTTAATTCTAGGGCTCATTTCAAGCACTGAATTAAGAGAATGCTGGAATTACAAATCCTGTGAGTCCCAAATTCAAGGCAGAGGAAGGAGGAACGAGCAGAGTTGTCCTCATGCTCACAACCAGCAGTTGTCAGGGTGTGCAGGAGCTGTGGGGCTGGGCCAAGCTGTACAGGGCTGGTACATGCTTGGGCCACAGTACAACTCTGGCAAAACAAAGCTCTGCCTCTCATCTCTCCCACATCCTGCTGGCCAAGCTTTGGGATATGCATGACGGTAAAGCAGCAAGGGGGGAAATGCACTTACCTGAGAGCTGGGGGTAGTTTGACACCTAAACAAAATCAGTGACAAACCCCTTGGTGCTGCTGCTCTCCCTGGACGTGCAGTTGGCCTGCAGGCTGTGGGCAGGGGAGCTGTTCCATCATAGCTATGCCAAGCCCTGGAGAGGGATTGTTAGTGCTCACAGCAACCAGCCCATACCCAGTATCCCAAAATCACACTGGGATGCTCAGATTTGCTCCAGTAACTCTTTATTGGGCAAAAGCATATGCAGGTACGGGGTGTCCCACCACTTGTACACACATCGCACACACTGTGGGCACCAGGAACCCCCTCGGGCACTGGGTCCCACCCCGAGCACATCCCTGCCCGGGACGGAGAGTCCCACTGCCACCTCGTGGGAAAGGGACGCATCGCCTCTGCTCTGCCAGCGGCACAGCGGGAGCAAACCTCCTCCGCGCAAAATCCCTGGCCCTGCTGGGGAACAGGACCCGCAGAAACCTCAAAATACCTGGCTGGCAGGGAGGAGGGAAGTCCACACATCCCAGCGCTAGAGGCATCATGAATTAATCTGATCTTTCCATGACTGCCTCCATCCTTGCCCCCCAGGTTGACCGGGAAGAGAGGGTGCTACCACACAGGGCAAGTGCCTGGCTGCTGACACTGGACTGAGGGAAGAGTAGGAAGACTCACTGCCAAGAGGCCAGGACCTGCTCCTACACTCCTGGTCTCACCAAGGTGAGCCACAGCACCCCTTGAGGGCGCTGGCTGTCCAGGGACAGAGCCTCAGGCATTGAAATAGTGTTCCCATGCAGAGGACTCATGGCTGAGGCAAACCTGTTAAATTCCATTCTGCTCCCACTTAGCACCAGGTTATTAAGAGAAGGGTTCTGTTCATTTTCATCAGGATGGGCCACAGACAATGAAAATCCTGCTCCAATGTGCAGTCAGAGAAATAAGGTAGCCACAAATCTCCCCCACAGAGGGAATGAAGCAGTGAGCAACCCCTGACGGCTTAGAGAAATCAGCCTACAGCAACTCCCAAAAGGAGGTCTGGAAACAAATCACTATTGCTGAAATTGCTGTGGGTCGAGGACATCCCACCCCACAGACACAGAGGTGGTTCTGCTCTCTGCTCCCCCTGGGCCGTGGGGGCTGCAGCTCCAGTCTGCACTGGTGTGACAAGGGGGAGACCCTCAATCTTTCTTGCCCCACAGCATCTCCCTCTCTGCATCTCTGATCCTGGTCAAAGAGCCACAGCACAGGCAGGGAGGGAGGGACAAAGGCCCTTCCAGAGATGAGCAAAGCATCCTGGGTGACAGGAGTGGGACACTGTGGGGTGCCATGCAGGGCCACCCTCCTGCATTCAGGACTAGAATGACCCAAGTACTGGATGGGCAAACTGAGCTCTGCCCTCCTGAGCTGCCAACAGGGCTGAAGCCAGCTCTGAGCTAGAGCCAAAGAAGGAAAAGTCTTAGAAGTCCATCTTCTGGGAAAGGTATCCTTGGGCCCCATACCAGGGTCAAAGGGGATTCACACCGTCCCTCTGGTCCTCAAACCTGCAGTCTCCATGTCAGGGAGCAGAGGAGTCTCATCACAGTCCTGCAGAGCTCCAGGAAAGCAGCACTGAGGAAGGACCACACCTTTAATGGGCCTCTCTGGGCTGCTGGGCAAAGGAACATCACTCCTGAGCTTTACTCTTTATTTTTCTGCTTCCATATTTTTGACAAGCGGAACTTGTTCTTCTTCCTCTCTGGCTCCTGGCTCTCAAAAGATCCATCTGTAGGAGAGGGAGTAGACATAGAGCAGGTCGATACCCACAGCTCCAGTGCCCCCCAGTGCTGCTCTGCAGGAGTACAAAGGGCCCTTACCCAACTTCTGGATCATGTCTGCCAGCATCTGGTCCTCCTCTAGCTCTCTGAAATGGAACAGCACGATATCAGGAAACTTTGCTGTGCTCATGACAAGGTGTTAGACACCAAAAACCACACAAAGACTGCTGTTATTCCCCCAGTGAGAAATGACCAACCTCCACAGCATACCCTGAGAAGGGTGCAGGAAAAAAAACCCTGCAGTTAGACTCCTAGATATTATCAAATTGCATCTGCTTCCCTTGAAAGCAAGAGCCTGTGTGGGGATTTCCAGTCCTTCTCCCAGCTGGCCTGTGAATCATCAGAGTTCATGGAGTGGTGAGACACCACCACACCCAAGCAGATGAATGAAGGTTGAGACACCAGTAGCCCAGGGTGCTATGGAGGTGCTCACTGCAATGGGGACAAGCACACTGCTATCACCTCCTTGGGCCTGGGCATTACTAGAATCCAGAAGCTGGAGTTGGTGCCCTGAGGTCAGGAAATGCAGGCTGCTCTCACCATCAGGAGGCACAAATCCAGCTACTTGACACAGCAGTCTTCCTTTGAACTTGGGAAGGATCCAGCTCTTGGCTACAGTTGTTCCTTCAGTTGCTGCAGCAGACGAACACATTCCTGGCTTCATGTTCCCAGAGTCTTCCTGCAGCTCCCATACTGCCTCCAGCCTACTCATCTCCAGCCTCTCCCTCTCTTCCCCCACCTTCTGCATTTTCACAGCCCTTGTTTTAACAGCAGCTTTAGCTTGAGAGAACACTGAACAGGGCTGCAGTCCTGATCTCTTTCCAACTGCTGCCAAAGATGCAAAGACAGCAGCATTTAGGGCAAGATGGCTGGTGACAGGTGACCACCCACCTCTCATGGAGCAGAAGTCTGGACTACAGCCATTCATCCACCCCTACAGCCTGGGCAGCAGTGGAAATATAATGGAAATCTTCCCTAGTGTTGGCTCATTTCCCACCATCTGAGGGCCCTCACCTGAGTCTGTCCTCATCCAGGCACTCCACAATATTATTCCGATCATTGACCGTGTTCAGGTATGATTCCAGAAGCTCCTTCTCTCGCTCCTTCTCCCTGTTTGTCTTCAGTTCATCTGCACAAGACAAGGGAAGCCCATCTCACAGCTACAGCTCCTGACTCCACCCTGCTCCAGCAAGTCTAATTTTATTATCCTCACACTCAGGGGCACATCCTACATTCCCCTGGAAAGCAGAGGTGAGTTGGATGTTACAAGGAGTCTGTACCTGACAGCTCAACAGCACAGTCAAGGGACACCCCACGGTGTGAGTGCAATCCCTGGCAGTGCCATTTAGATCTGAAGAGCATCCCAGGACTGGCACACAAAGTGGAGGGATCCACACAGCCTGGGGCCAGCAGGACTCCCAGCGTGGCTGGTCCTTACCTGGCTTGCTCATGAGGCGTCGCAGTTCCATCTCAATATTCCACTGCTGCTCCTCCAGCTCCTGCTGCTTCATCCTGGAAGGAATGACAGAAGTGATGAGCTCCTGCCCCGCCATGCCCCGGGGTTGGACCCTTCTCATATCATGCTAAACCCTCAACCTGCATTGCCCACCACCTGGGCAGGGGCTGGCGGGTCAGGGGAAATCTTCCTCCGTCACATTTGTGAGGTTTCCCTCCACACAAGCTCTTCACAGACCCTGGGTGCTCAAAGGCCCACCAGCTGATACTGCTGGCAGTTCTCCCAGAGACATCCTCAACCCTCCTCATCCCATCAATTGACGCATTATTTTTTTGGGGCTGCCACACTCCCTCCTGTCCACTGCTCACAGGTGAAGTGCACAAGCAGACAGGTGAACTTCTGGTTGTACTCACTTGTACATCAGTTCTGATTCCTGTCTGAGCAACAGCTGTTTCTCATGGATCAGTTTGAACCAATCCACCATAAGGGCGTCCTCAGACTCATCTGCAAAGGAGACAAAGGGCAAGACTGCAGAAGCTGCAGTTCAGCTCCCCTGGCTCAAACACACAGTCCCTTGAGGGAGAGCCTCAGATGAGTTATATGAGCCACAGGCAACCTCAAGTGAAAAAACAGGTGATCTCTGAAACTCCTGGGTACAAGGGATGCAGGTCACACCCCGGGGATTCAAGGAAGCCGCTCACAGATACTCTGCTACAGGACACCCAGCTCATCTTCCACATGGCCATCTCAACTCTGCCCTTCTGCATGAACCCACTAAGCCCTGTGAAATCAGAGCCAGCCATGACAGCCAGCCTGCCTTGGGATCCAAAAGCCAAATCAATAGTGGCCTTCCACTCCCAAAACTCTCTGGTCCTCAATCAAATTAACACAAGACCTTTCTCAAAGCACAGGTTATGAAACAGCCAGAGAAGGTTCAAAATTCTCAGGGCTTTATCTTTCTACACCAGGTACCTCTGGCAATCTGTTGTCTCACATGTAGCTTGAGCCCTTAAAAATGGAGCCAAGAGTGCCCAGGGGTAGGACATGAGCCTCACATCTCCCCACATGATAGAGCTGGCTCATGGTCTCCTTTACCTCCCTCGCAGGCACGCAGCTGCTTCTCCAGATCCACTCCTTTCAATTCCAGCTCATCCAGCTGCTTCTCAATGTCACACACCTTCTCCTGGATTTTATCCTCGGGGATGTAGTCTGGGTGCAGCTAGGAAAGTAAATGTAGGACCAAATATAGCTCAGTGCCCTCAGAACCTCCTCTGAGATCACAGCCCCAGCAGAGATGGGAAGGGGGATAAGGAGCCCAACTGCAGAGCCACATCCTGGAAGAGCCAAGCCAGCAGAGCTGCAGAGGTGGCTGCTCACAACAGAGTGGTGGCCACTGCAACACTACAGCACTGCAATACGTTTGCTGTGAGTGATAACTCTACCCACACCTGTCAGTCCACAGACATTCTCCCTCCTTTGTTCGGGGACACAACGTCTGCCATAATTTTGATTGGCTCTGTCTCATTCCAGCTTCTATTGTCTCCCTGCATAGGAGATAAGCAGCAGCCTTTCCATCTTGTTTCTGCCCCAGTGCCTTTCACCCTTTCCCTGGAAATCCAAATAAACCCTCCCAATAAGACAAACTTTGATATATCTGGGCAAGCACTCAATAAGGATACCAAACAACCCCAGCCTGTTCCCCTCACACCTGGTTTACAGCCATACCTTGGTTGGGGACACCACTTGAGGCTCATATTTGCTTTTTGGAGCAGGGAGTTTAACTAGAAAGAAGGAAAAAAAAAATCAAACCAAGAACGTCACAACAACCTTTAAATAATTTTATGGGGGTGGGACAGTGCCTACACCAGCAGAGCACAACAGGCCCCAGCCATCCAGCAGAGGTCACAGATGACACACATGCATCTGCACGCCTGACCAAGGTGAGAGGTGTGTCCTCACAGCCTGATTTACTCCCTGTGGTTTGTCACTCAGATACCCCCTATTCACAGGGTGCTGCTTTCAACCCTAGGGTATAGGCAGTCACCTAATTCAGGTATGACTTTGGAACTCCTACCCAAGAATATTGACTTCTACATTCATTCACTACCTTGTTAAAACCCAAAGATATTTATTGTGGCAAAAAACACCCCTTATAAAGCTTCCACAGGATAGCACAGAAAGGCTGGGTTACTGCCACAGGAAACACCAAGATATACTTTAAAATGTCCCTCTAGTGCTCTTTTGCAAGGAAGTATCAGTAAATACTGATGAAACAAAGATGGTCTAGGGTACCTCAGCATAAGTCTCAGGAAACTAAGGTTCAATTCCTCCCACAAAACACTTCCTAGGTGAGAAGTCTCTTAGGCCCCACTACACAGCATTATTTAGGCCCTGGACACCTATTAAAATCAATCCTTAAGCAATATGTATTTGTTCCACTGTGCCTCAGCTTCCTCTGCCCAACTGTGCTGCAAGGATAACTACAGAAGAGTGTGAGGTATTTGGATACCCGAGGGGCTGGGCTGGATAATTACCACAGAGAGAGAATAGAGGCGTACGTGGATGATGTGATAACGAAGGAAAACTCTACTTTTCAAAAGAGCACAGCTGTAAGAAAGGCAGCAGCAGTGCAGGCTGCACACACACGGAGAAAGACATGCCAGACAGACTAGGGGAGCCTCATGAGAGTCTCTGGCAATTGAGGAAGAGCTCAAGGACAGCTCTCCAATTGCTCAGCCCTTGCTCTACTGCACTTTCTTAGGAAGAATGCAAAAGGAGAAGATGCTGGATGTGGCTGTGTTGTCCGTGCACTGTTGGCCTCCATCAGGGATCTCTTCCCTCTTGATGCTGTTGTTTACAACCCCATAAAATACCTGTGACTCCCACTTCTCTTAAGGGTTCCTCCAAGAGGGACATGGCCTGCCACAACCTGTCTGCCTGAGCAACAATTCCCTCTCCCAGCTCAGCCCTGCATCTCCAGGCTCCGTCCAAGTGACCTCTGCAGCACCTCTAACCAAGGCAGAAAGCTGCCCTGGTGATCATGAGAAGACCAAGGTCACTGGAGGGGAAGAACCAGTAAAACAACACCCTCTGACCATCTCAGGGTCTGATATCCCCTGATATCCTCAAGTTCTGGCCTGACAGACACAGGATGGGTTGGCTGCTTGCCAGCGAACTGGAAGTAGGACAGTTGGCAAGAAAACCGTGGGGCCTCCCTTCTCAACAGAAAACACCACCTACAACAATGAAAACGGATGATCTGCAGAAATGCCCGTCACCCACAGCCCCACACAACCACCAGGACTAAGGACAGGAAGAGCAGCTGACTGTTCACGGCACCTCTCTGAGTGCTGAGGTAAAACACCTACACAGAGGAGCAACAGTCTGCCCCTAATCCACAGTCTGCTCAGTGACAGCAGCAGAAGACCAGCCTTTCAGATGGCAGACTTGGATACACATGAAAAAGCAGGGGAGACTGCTGGGAAAGTTTCCCATAGGTGCCACTCCCCAGTGGAAACATTAGGCTTCAGAAAGACTGATATAAACCCCAGCCTCCCTTATCTTAACTCACTCACTCACTCACTCACTTAACTTAGCTCACTTCCTGGGAGAGACTAATGCTGAACCTTTGGCTGGGCCTGAGGAAATAAAGAGATGGAAAGTTTTAGGAAAATCAAGGCAAAGGAGGCACACTAAACGTTTAAAAAAAGACAAGTGGAGTTTGAATGCTTTGTAGCTGTCAGAGGTCCTGGCTAAAGGACAATGCTGGAACCAGTGAACAAACACCAAAGCGTGAGACCACCAAGCCAGTGGGACCCATCCTGCTTGCTCCGAGACAAACATCAGGGGCAGGGCTGAGCCATGGTGTGAGGATCTTCTACTCCAGACAGGTAAGACAGAGCTAGAAGGGGTAAGGAAAGGGGAGGCAAAGAAGCTGAGCAAGCAGGACAGCAGCAAACATCAGGTTAGTTCCAGAACATTTCATTAGCGTAGTGGTGGGATATGATGGAGCAAGGACAACTGGGCAGTGGAGGAGAGGTGCACAGTGAAGCTGTGGTTGAGCACACAGGAGTAAGAAACTGCATTAAGAGTAGGGACAAACTGGTCAGAACTGGTCAGGACATCTCTGAAAGTCTAAGAAACAGCAGCCTTGGCTCCTGCTACTGTGGGTCCTGCCAGCTGAAGCCTCTGGCTGACAGTTCTCTGCATTCCTTTTATTTCCCAAAGCTGCTCAACTGAAGAGGAACAGAGATATAAAGTAGATCTCAGTTCCCCAAATTAGGAGATGGTCCTCTTCATAGCACTGAGTCTAAAGAATGACAGGGCAGTGACCTTGACAAATCCCTACTTTAATTTCTTCCTTTCCCACTGAATTCTCTGGCCTTGCTGCTTCCTGCTTAGGCCAAGCTGGCTAATAAAAATTCATTACACAGATTTTCCCCTCATGACAACAGCCACAGGATTAGCAACAGAAAACTCGGGGACACATCTCCCATAGTGACCAGTCAAGTGTTCCCTGACAGTGTAGAGGAGAGAGGGCCCTTCAGTAGGCAGAAGAGATCTTACATGTAGCAGTGCTTGTCTTCAACTGGCTGCCATCTTCCTCCTTCTTGGCAGTGCCCCCAGGATCTTCCCAGTTTTCCTTTAAATTCTGACAACTCCTGATAAGATCTGAGCTGGGGATCAACAACTTCTTAACGAATCCACCAGAGGAAGCTGCATTAAGAAGCAGAGAGAGATTTTGAGTAAAAAAATTTCAACCCTCATCTCATAAAAAATCCCTTTATTGCTCAGTATCTCTGGCATTTGCCACTAGCCAACTCCATTTCTAGTCCTAGTTCTCCTCTCTTGGTGATAATGAAGGGCATAAGCCCAAAGTAAACAGGGAAAAAGCACTCATTACAAGGCCAGAGTAAGAGAAGAGGAGAATAAACAGTTGGGAGAAGAACAGACAGTTGGGAAACATCACCAAGATTTCCCACCATTAAACACTCACGCAAGAGAAAGTGAAATCTTGCTGACTGTCTCACAGAATGGCACCCTATGAAGACTGAGTCCTTCTCCTTGGGGAAAGATGGCTCTCCAAACAAAGGACCCACTGGGCCAAAGCAGATGCAGAGAGCAAAGAAAGCAAGGCAAAATCTCCACCAACATGTCCTTCACATGTGCCTTGCAGCCCTAATGCCTGTGCCCTGCCTGATTAGCAAAATGAAGGCAAAGCTTTTATCCTTCATACCAGAGTCCTGCTTTGCTGGTGGGACAACTAATGGACTTGGCTTTGTGTCCTTGTGTGCTGGGCTCCCTGTTCCAACCTGGGAGTTATCAGTAGGTTTCTTAGAGCCACCTTGGTCTCTGCAAAGAAGAAAGACAAAGGTAGAAACCCATTCCCCTTGCAGAATGGTTCACAGGAAGAGTTCTGGACATCCTGGGCTGGATCTCCATCTGGGATGGTCACACTTTTCTAATCAGAGTCCAGTAATTTGAAATGTGCTTTCCCTCCCCAGAAATGAAAGCCTTTGTGTTTTCCATTAATTACGGAAAACAGTAGCACAAAAAGACAGGAGCTCTTCCCTCCTGTGTGCACACAGACCTGCAGCAACAAAAACAGATACAGGCATGGACATCCCCATTCACTTGTCGTGGAGACCCTTCATGTCCAAGACACTCACTTGTTGGCTACAGGCTTCAGCCGAGATCTCCAGTCTGCTGGGCTCTCAGACTTGTCTTCACCAATGTTTGTGCTTCCTGAAGAAAGGAACACAGCAACATAGAATCGGATCCAATAAAAAGAAACAAGCCAGATTTGAGTCTCAGGAGAATCTCAGGAGATATGCCATGCACTGGGGCAGATATTAGGATGTTACTGCAGTAAACCAGCACCAGCTCAACAAGTTTAACATGGACGGATTCAGATACAGTATGTAGTAAATAATCTTGGTGGCATTCTGTCCCTTTCAGATCAAATGCTTTAAAACCTGTGCAGCTACAGAAACACAGCCACAGAGTAAATGAACAGGCACGTTCAACAGCAATACAACACAAACAGTTTAGATCTCAGAGACCAAAGGCTGGGGCAGGGAGACAGACAAAAAAACCCCACAAAGGCACAGCAAACTGCAGAGAGACACTGCTTCTGGCCCAAAAAAAGACAGCCACCTGGAAGTGCTTGAGACACTGGGAATCCCCAGAATATCATCCTTTGTCCCACTGCTCAGTCACCATGGTGGAAGCTTGGTTCAAAACAGACAAGGAGGCTGGGTGAGCCCCAAGTGCAATCAAAAAATTATCACAAAGTTCTGGCAAGGTCTCCCATCTGGGAAAGCCTAAACCTCTGAAAGCCACCATGATCCCAGTGTTTGATGCCAGCAAGTACAACTTCAAATACCTGGAGGTCCTCAGAGTAGTAGAACTCACAGTGCTAGAAGGAGAAATGGCACAGGGACAAATGGAGGTGTTTTGAGGCCCACAACTCAGAAAACCCTTATGTGATGGTACAGACAGAAAGTACAGGAGTCAGAGACACATTTACTGTACTGGCCCAAGAGGAAGGCAAAGCTGCCATGTTATGTCCAGGCAGAGCTGTGTGTGAATCATCCTCACCTTTGCTGCTTTTCGACTCTGGCTTGTGCAGAGAGTCAACAGGTTTGCTGGCAGCCTGCTTCTTGGGCAGAGGGTCTGTAACCTTGTCCTGCTTTGGTGCTGGGTACCCTGTTTTGCTGGACTGTGCTTTTGGAGCTGGACTCTGAGGACTGGTGGAAGAAAACTTGCCACTGCAAAAAAAGAACAGCCTCATGAGTCTTTTATAAGAGATAGCCCTTTTTAGGTTTTTCCAAAGGTTTGTATGTGTCCCTCTACATGTCTTTAAATCTGAGCCACAGCAGCAGTCAGGACAAAGAGAAGAAAGATGAAGGGACTTCTCCAAGTTATCCTATGGAACATCTTAGCAGTAAAATAGAGAAAGATAAAATGCTTACCTGCTGGCTGCTGAGGAGCCAGTGGAACTGAGTCCTCCTGGCCTGTTTGAAGAAGTGTTTGATCCAGCCAGAGCCTGCATAATATTGTTACGTGCCTGATCCTTCCCAGCAATCACTCGACTGACTTCAGCAGTGGTTTTGGCAGGGGCAGTTTTGCCAGGGCCCTGAGGAGACTGGGCTTGTTTTTGAGCATCAGAACTTTTATTGCTAGAGGACTCCAACGACCGAAAAAAAATTTCTCGGGCTTGCTGTGTTTTTGTTGCAGAGGTTGTCCAAGGAGGCCCTGCTGGGGTACCTTCACGGGGATCTGTTTTGTTCCCCAACGAGGTACCTTTGCAGTCATTTGATTTATTTACAGCTGAAGAGGACCATGGAGTATTTATACTTCTGAAGCCAGAGCTTCCAGAAGATGGAACAGATGGCTTGGTTGAATTAGTGAGGCCTTCCTGGCTGGGTTTCTTCAACACCTGCTCTGGTTTCTTGGGTTCTGACGCTTTCTGGAACGCCCTGGCAGCAGTAGGGGCTGGGGTACTCTCAGGTTTGTTCCCAGTGCTGTGGAGACCAGAGATCTGGACATTGTCTGGCTGCTGGTGGCTGGTACAGATGAACGTACCGGGCTCAGGCCCAGCTTTGTAGCTTCCAGGAAGAAGCAAGTTCCAACACTGCCTGCACCTGTGGATACAAAAGTATCAGAAAACATCCTCCAGAGTACTGGGAGGCCACTGACACACAGCTGAGAGTGCAGGCACAACTCCACCATCAGCACAGGGAGGGTGAAGGTACCACACAGGCAAGGAGAAGACCCTGTGTGCACACTCCTCAGGCATCAGAACAGGAGCTGTTCACAGCACAGCCTCAAGCAGGAAAGGTGTGCATGAAAACAGACCTGTGCAGAGAGTTTCCCTTATGCACAGGTCAAGAGCAAGCCCAGTTTGCCTCAACTCTGTAAAAAATGTCCCACACCACTCTCTCCAGTCCTGAAAGATCCAGGCTGGCCCTCTGCAACCCCCAGGGCTGTGCCCCAGCTTTGATGAGCTGCTGTACCTGAAGCAGTTCCTGTGATAGAGCTTCCCATCGACCAGGTAGCGCTGCACCAGGTGCACATGTTTCCCACAGACCCCACAGCTGCTGCTGGGGACATTCCCACTCTCTGCCAGGACCCTTTTCTGTGGGGAGAAGCAGTGGGTGAGCAGGCAGCACCATGGCCCCACGTACAGCATATCCATGTCCTAAGAAAACCATGTCCTGTTCACCACGAGATGAACCCCAGGTGGCCGATGGTTTTCCAGTGACTCCTACCTCAACCTGTGCAGTGACCAGACCTCTGGATTAAATCCCTCACAGTGAGCAGAAAATTTAGACTAAGTCCTCACCACTAGGAGTCTTGAACTAGCCTATACTCTATATCTCACTGAACTATTAAGCTATGAACAACACCCAAAACCACATCTCTTACCGTGGTAACTGGGGAGGTTTCCTTTGGCTTAGCTCTGGCTGGTGGGTGGGCAGGAGGCAGTTTTGGTGGCACTGGCTTAGGAGGCTCTGGAACAGTTTTCTTCCCAGGATGCTGCTCCGGAGGTTCAGAGGAAGGACGCTTGATTCCAGCCATGCCTCCAACTGGGAGAACGGGAGAAGGGAAGATTTTAAGGGAACATGAGGAAAACTCACGGGTTTAGGAGTAATTCTATAAAAAGTTGGAGATGCCATAGCAGTGCTGATGTGGAAACCAAGACTTGCCACAAGCAGCCTGCAAATGCTCGGTTCTCTTTTCTTTGCAGATGAAATAAAACCCCTCAAAATTCACTGCAAGTGGAGAAAAGAGAATCTCCAACACACTTCAGTCAAGCAAGGAAGTGGGGGGAGACTTCCCCGGGAAATGAGGCTTCATGCCAAGTTTTTACAGACAGGACCCCCGACTGTCTCACAGGGATGTTATTTTTGCACCAATTCCTATTCTGAATGAGATGTCTCCGTGCTCCTTGTGGGATATTTGAGCCACAGCTTCACTTCAAGAGCGACCAATCAAGTGGGCACCCATCTGAAAAGAGATTATACCCTTCTCAGTAAACACAGAGAGAGTCTGGGCAGGGAGCAGAGAGGGAGCCCAGTTCCCAGCAGTCTTCCCTCAAGAAAGCCAACTATCCAAATAAACACCCAGGGCTCCTACCACAGTGACCAGGGGACTGGTGACAGCTGACTCAGTAAACACTTCAGGTTTGGGCTGCCCCCTCACTTCCCACTTGTGCCATTTATTGAATTCCCAAAGCCGAGCACAAAGATGGGTGGCTTCAGCTCTGTTCTTCTGTAAATGCACGACCTCAATAAAATATTGCCTGCTCCCCTTCTCTGTCCTTCTGTGTCCTGCTTATTTCACGGTCCTGCTGGAATCCCTTCGAAGGGCACAGCTGTGATTCTGTGACTCTTCTTGGTGTCAGAGGGCACATTCCAGGCTGGACTCACTTTCAGGCACACACATTCACCCCAGCAGCAGGAATGCAACCAAAGTGTTTTGTGGGACACTAGAGAGTATAAAAATGTGCTGTGCTTGATGATGTGGTAGGCAAGATGCTGAGGGGGAGGGAGCAAAGACCCCAACCTGACCCAGATTCTCACCACTTGGCACAAACACGATGGAATTTGTTTGACTTTGATCAGAATGCTTTTCAAACAAGAAATAAAAAATGGAGAGGGAAGAAGTTGTAGAGGGAGAAAAAAAGCATACTTAAATGTGTAAAGAGATAGAGAAGGGGGAAGAGTTTAGACATTAAGGTTAACTCTGAGTGAATTATGCTTTCTTTCCAAGATGTAGGACATTTTCATTACAGATGTCTCCATTTAGATTCACCTTAACAAGTTAAGTCATTCATGTCCCACTTTCTAAAGTTTCCTCTGGAGGAACCTGTGAAATTGGTTTATCATATTATTTCATTTTGGATGAGCTTAAAGCCAAATATAAACCAAGACTACAATAATGCTCCTGTGAGCCCAGATAAACTCTCCAGGACGTGAATATAATGCCTTGGCAGCTTTGTGGCCTGTTTTACATTTGACAGACTTGCTACCACAATTATGCCAGTCAAGGTGATAATTTTCTTCTCCTTCCTTCCATCAGTACTGCTGTGCTGTACAAGCACTACCCTTGATGCTGTTCCATTGGCACAGCCCCACAGACAAGCTCAGCCTTGTTTGATTCCATGTTCTCACCAGCCCTCCAGTGTGGCAAAGACTGGAACAGGGGTGGAGGTGCTCGAGAAAGGAAAGCTGAAGTGGGGACCATGGAGAGGAATCTCCAGTGCTCCCGTCTGGCTGGACCATACGAATGTTTAGACTCTGTTTTAAATTTTAAGGCAGCAGTTTTAAAGAGAAGACATGGCCCTGTATCCTTCCAAAAGCACTGGTGCAACTGCAGGCTGGTGTGGAAAGAGTTCTGATCGCCCACTGAAATAGTTCTGGTACCAAAAAGGCCTCTGTTGAGTCTATTTTGCTTTTCCAAGCTTGTCAGGAGGCAAGGAAAAGCACAAAATGAAGCCCTGATTTTTCCCATCCCTCCAGGGAATATGGTACTTACTA
Organism: Pyrocephalus nanus; assembly: GCA_038380795.1. Taxonomy (NCBI): domain Eukaryota; kingdom Metazoa; phylum Chordata; class Aves; order Passeriformes; family Tyrannidae; genus Pyrocephalus; species Pyrocephalus nanus. The sequence continues at coordinate 11,208,605 of CM076276.1, forward strand.
GGAGACCGTCCATGGAAGTAGTTATAATACTGGGAAACATAGGTGAGGATGCTCAGCCTGTCTGGTACCTTCAGAGCAACCATATCCTCTGCATCCAGCAAGGCTGGGATCCCCAGCTCCTCCTCCGCCACTCGAAATGCCTGAAGAAGGAAGGGAAAAAAAAAAAAAAAAAAAACGGTCTTGTCCAGCCCAGACAGCAGAGCTGCTTCTCATCAGAAGCAAGAAATTGCACTGCAAACAGCCCCACTCAAATAATAACTGTACTGGGGAACAGCTGCACCAGTTTAACTCCTACATCGTACGGCCGCTACCGGAACCAACAGAGCCGTGGCTTCCAGCCACTGCCTTGAGAAATCCAGGCAGGGAGCCAAAAATCTGGCCTGGCAAGCTGGCCATAACTCACTGCACAGGAACTCACCTGGGCTTCCCCTGTTCTTCCTCCAGCCTGCCTCTGTCTGGAAGTGCACAGCTGCAGAGAGCCAGGCCTGGCAGAAGGGAACGTGTCAGTCCAGGCTGGCAGACTCGTTTCCAGGCTTCCAGCCCAACCTGGAGCGCTCCCCAATTAACGGTGGGCTGGTAGGTGCTTGCAGGCAGCTTTCATCTCCAAGTGCTGTGCAAATGTTAAAGCTTCCTCTCTACTACTGTCTGCTCTTCCCCATCTGAAAATGGGAAATCTTAGGCTGCAGGAGGGACCCCTCTCTCCCAGACCAGAAAGGGAGAAGAGAGGTGTAATAAAGAATTCCTGATACCTAGCTCCCTTCCAGCTTAACTGTTTCCATGCTTCCTAAGATGTATTTGGGGCAAATATTCCTCTTTGTGGTGTTCTCTGCTTTGAAACCGCAGGATCAAAGTCAGGTAAAGGAGGCAAAAGCCATTTTCTTTTGCCTCTGAACAAAAGACTTTATTAGAGGACCAAAAAGAAATTGCAGCATCCATGAAGCAACTTTGCCCTCACTCAACTCAGTGTAATGCTTTTACTAAGGACTTTCTCCAGCCCTGTTCCTTCCCATCTTATAGGAGAAAAATCCTTTCCCTCCCTCTTTGGAGCATGCCCTTTGAAATGCCAACACAGCGAAGCAAAACAGCACTTGCAGGACCAGAGGCACAAAGAAGGCTACTGTTGAAGCCCACAGTGAAAGGGTTAACAAAAGACTTGAATATATTAAAATCCTCTGAATCTGACCTCTGGCACGGACATACACAGTGTTGGTGTACAAGCCAACCACTCCTGCTTAGAAGAAACAAACAGCCACTATTTTTCAGCAAGATAATTACCATTTTTTTCCATTGGGTATCCCAGTGAAAATGTAACAAAGCTGACATTAAAAACGCTTTCAGCCAGTTACCTCCGTCTGTGTCATCTCAGCTGCCAGCCCAGCCTGGCACTTTCCTGTCTTGTAAACTGATATTTTATATATTCTTTGGAGTGTTCCCCATTCACTGGCTGCACAACTGGTCTGACCAGTGGAGTTTTCTTGCTGGACATTCCTGGTGTGCAGAAAAGTGGGAACATAGGACACGCCACCTCCTGCCACACTGTGCCACGGGTCAGACCAGTGCAACAGGCGCAGAACAAGTGCAAGGGCTGCCTGGACCACAAAGAGGAGAGTGTTCTATGGACACAACAGGTTTGGCCAGAACCAGGTGAGCAATGCAGAGAGCAGCACTAGGATGTGGTGTCCCATGTGCCTACAGCATCCTCATATTTCTGGGAACTGCTCTTGGCTGGAGACCCAGCAGCATCACCCCCTAAGAGGGTCCAGCTGCCCTTCTCCTCTACCTACCTGCCCAGGTAAAGGAGCAAAAAGAAAGAAGCAGCACATTATTTCTGTATTATGCTTTTCATCAGTGCAGCTCCAAGTGCTTTCCAAGGGAGGGAAGTGCCACTGCTGCCTCATCTATGCAAAATGGGAAAGTGATACACTCGAGGCCACTTGAGCCAGCCTGGCACAGCCTCCTTCTGACACACGCTCTGTCTTCTGCACCACACCACCATCCACCAGCACTGAAAGAACTGGATCCAAAGCCTCTGGAAACCTTTCTCCTCTTTATGTATTTTTTAAATCTTTAACAAAAATTGCCGCCGACTGAAATTTTTCTAGGGCTTGGGATTGTTTTTTTGGCACTTGAGAAGTGACACATTTTTCCTTGGCAGAAGACCTTATATGGTAAATTGCAGCTCAAACAAGCCTTTTTCACTTGCATAATACAGCCCCTGAAAAGAAGTTTTTGAATGGTGAGGCATCAAGGAGAGTCTGAACAACAGCAGAGAAATGGTGCTGGGATAAATCAGACCCACTCGTATCCCAAGGGCAGTCGGAGCTGGGAAGTGTAGGAGCTAGGATGGAGAGTAATCTGATGGGGGAGGCCAGCCCAGGAGCCCACAAGGAGATAGAGGGTCAATCCCACTGAGGGCAGAACCAAAGCAGCAGGATACCAGCAGCGAAAGGGCAACTTAGTCAAGTCATCCGACAGCAGGTGGAATGAAGAAGAGAGAGCAAAACAAAAGACATAAAAGAAACTAAGAAAGGGTGAGGGAGGGGACACACAGACTGTGACAAAGGAGGGAAGCAAGTCTTTATGAGAGGCACAAAGAAGCTTTTCATTAATTAAAGCAGTGGAGGCAGCTCGTACAGCTCATTTCCCAGAGACAGGCAGAGCCGCTGGCAGAGCAGAGACCATCAGCACAGTCAAGGAAGGAGCAACACTCAGGGCTCCAAGAGAACCCCAGTCAGGATGCCCGTCCATGGCAAAGGGGCCTTCATGTCTTCCCAATTCCAAACCTCCAGGGCAAAACACATGGTCTGAATCTCACCTCGAGGAGAGGAACAGGCAGGGCTGAACCCCAGAGTGGGACTGACTGCCCACACACTGCAGCACCAGCTCGGGAGAGGGGCTCCATCACAGGCACTGTGGGCATGGCCAGGGATGAAGGGGAGCAGAAGCAGAGGAGCCAGGGAGGGACAAGTTCAGCTCTCGCAGCAGAGAGAACCACTTCAGCTCAGCTCACTGTGTCAGAGGATGTCACTCCTCCAGCCCAGACAAGGGTAAGCTGCCATGGCTCATTCACATCCCAAGCTCCTGCCAAGCAGCCATGAAGCTGCGTGGAGCGATGCCAGGGGAAGAGAAGTGTTATAATCCACTGCCTCTCTTTTTGTGATGGAGAAAAGGAGGGGAAAATCCTTCCTTGGGTTACTCAGCCCATGCTTGAATCCAGTGCAGGAGGGGGTTGGCCTGTGTAACTTGTACTTCCTTCATGGAAAGAACATGAGAAATTCCAATGTCATGCTGCAGTGAAGTGTCCAGGCAGGATCAGGTTTTAGGATGTCTCCATCTTGATCCCCTGTACCAGGAAGGAACAGAAGTGGGGGGATACTCCCTGTGCTTCCTCTCTCACACCAACTACCTCCCAGCTCCTGCTCCATCCCTCAGGAGCATCACACAATATGTCTATGTTTTGACCTCTAGCATCTCTGTCTGAGTTCCTGCTGCCACTGGAAACAGGCCAGCAAAGAAGTGTGAACAGTCTGAGGGTGATTTCAAGCAGCCAGCCAGCCTGGACATTACTGTTCAAATGAGAAGGTTAGGAGGTGCAGAATAAGGTAAAGGCTTTGAATACAGCACACTTGGCACACGGTGACTGCAGGGTTTCTGTTGCTAAATCACACAAGCAAGCTCTCAGGTTATAGACATAAGTAAACCAAAAGTAAAACATTAGAAGTTACTTACCAACTTGTTGTTCTCATACACATTTTCTTTACTGAGAGAGTCGAAGTTTCTGAAATACAGAAAGAAGAGAAAAATCTCAGGCTGATGTTGAAGAGCAAACTGCTTCACTTCTAGCTTCTCAAACCTCTCAGAGCCTCACTGGGACAGAACAGCCCCATACCCTCAGACAGCTCCAGAGAGAGCAGCATGGCAGATCCCACCCGAGACAGTCACAGACCTGCTGTACCTCCCAGGACAGAGATGTGCAGCAGGCACAGCCATCTGCCCAGAGGCAGCACAAGACAATTTGGCACACCTACCCCTACAGGGCTGACTCCCACAGCTGCTGGTAGACAGGACATGCTGATGCCAAAACATCCCAGCCAGACTGAGGGGTTCTGAGATAGCCAGGAGCAACCTCTAACTTATGGGGTGATTTTTATTCCCCAGAAAAGCCTTGCTGCTCTCCTGCCTCATAAAGATACACCAATGCCTGCCAGCCAGCTTTTAACAGTCTCTCCCTGAAAGTACTTTCCAGTAACATCTATGTTCTTCTCCTGTCTTGAAAGTTGTCTCCACACAGAGAGACCTCAGCTCCAAGGAGGTCTCTTATGGATCCCTCATATGCTGCACGTATCACACACTTCTCCAACACACGCACATCCTCTGATCTCAGAAGCTCCTGGGCCCAGCAGCACCCAAGTTCTGGTTTCAAACCCTCTTTTCTCCTCTGTGAGAGCTCCACAAAACCAGCACCAGGAATCTGCCTGGGAAATACCTCTGCCCACAACACCATACTGTGGCTGGTAACACCAAAGTTTCCAGTAGGAATCTTACTCTGCTTTCCCTGGGGCTGTCCCTTTTGGTCTGTAATCATAACCAATAACTGAAAAGGAAGCAAGAATTACTGTTCGCAGGTTACAAGCCAAAGTCAACAATTCCTTTCCGCTGTCCCCAGGTTTGTTCTCCCTATCTCTGGTCCAACCCAGATGCCATTCTCTCTGCACTGTGCTGCAGACTCAGAACCTGGGACCTGGCAGGACAGGGATGAAAGCACAGAGAAGAATGAGTTTGTGCTACTGAAAGTAGAGCCACAGTGTGCTTCCCTCACCCATAGCAGAGCGTGTCCCTTGCTTAGGAAACAGCCACAATCAGCTTTGTTTTAAACTGACAGCCACTTGCCAAATTGTGAATACAAAACGGGCTGTTGGCTGGCAGCCCTGCTCTCCAACACTGCTCCCTCCTGCCCAGGCAAGCAGGCAGGGTCAATTCCCTGCCGATAACCCCGTTTCACTTTACAATCCTTGTGTCTGCTGGCACAGAGCTGAGCGAGAGGCTGACATCCGAGAGGAAACTCTCCTCGCTGATAAACAGAAAAGGCTACAGCACCAACTTTGCATGTTCTGCATTTCTGCACCTTCTATCCGGTGTGGACCTGCCCTGTGAGCCAGTCCCTCACCTGTGAGAGGAGCCAGGGTAAAGCCGGCTCTCAGCGATCTATTCATGAGACAAACACATGATCTGTATAGCGGCAGGGGAACTTTTTCCACCACTTGCAACAGCAAGGAGCAAGCCAGGTCCTTTATCTGCTTAGTACAGAAAGTGGAGCATTACATCATAAATAACAGAGGCACCTTAAACAGGTTTGCTCATCATGCCACAGCTTATGCCTCCTCCCTGCTTCCCACATCCGGTACTGCTGTGTGGGATAAGAAGGGAAAGAATGACAGATAAGACCCAAAGGTCAAACTCCCCCAAGGAGCACGTAAAGAAAAGGCACATCCCACTCTAAATCATAGACTTTTTCCTGCACAAAATCAGAGAGTTAAGGAGGTTTTCCTTCAAGCAGTGCTCCTGCCCAGAGATTTCCCTTCCCCGAGAAAATGGATTAAAAAGAGCAACAAAAATAATCACGAGCCAAAAAAGTTTCAGTGAAACAATAGATATGATCATCCTGGTTGAGTCAGGCGGGAAAAATGTCTTTTTCTAAGAGCCAGCTGAAGGAAGAGATTGCAGCTCTCTGCCTCACTCCCAGTTCTGTTCCCAAATAGTCTCAGTAGAGGGGAAATGAATGAAAACACCTGCAAGAGCAAAGGGGAGCTCCTGATTCCTTGGTCAAGCTGACACTTAAAACACAACATGCTGGAATTACTATTTACTGTCAGTCAGTGTCCTTCAACCACGCTGAATGCTGTTTGCTGTGATGGTGTGAGCACTGCCTGGCATGGAGCAGAGACCTAAACCTCGCAATCTTTTCAATGTGAATGTCTCAAATTTCCTTCTATTCCTCAAAAGAGAGTGCAAACAACCAGGTTATTTGGTCATTTCAAGAGTCTCCTGACGTCTCAGCATCACCCCTTCCCTGGATATTCAGGTGAACTGCTTACATATAATATTTCTTTTGGAAATTGATCTTGCTGGTGCATCTCCTATCTTGGAGAATCAAAGCTCTCTGGACCAGTGCAATCCTAAGACAGTAAAGCTAATACAAACAGAGAAGTAGGAGTTCTCCACTGAGAAAACACAGGCAACTGAATTAATTGGAAGAGGTGAAAAATATAAATGTGACCCAAGAGAGGGCCTCCAGTGCTGGAAACAAATCAGAGCTGACTTCACTAGCATAGGAATAAAAGTGAAGTTTTTAGCTCCCAAAAAAATCCTTCCCTTAGCAAAAGAGCGGCTGAGCATTTCTCAGACCCACAAATCTCCGTGACCACCCACTGCTCCAGCTGCAAACATGACACAGTCCTCTGCAAGCACATGTGCTTCCAGAGGAGGAATCTCTGCTGCTGCTACTGCAGGCACTAACTTGATTGGAAACTTGACCTTGGAGCAGACTGAGAAAAAAAAGTAAATCCCAGAGCCATGATGGCACCAAAAAAGTTTCTGCTTCTTGGCACTTTTGTGCTGTTTTCTCCACAGACAATGAGGCACGAGCAGTCAAAAAGATCACTGAAAAAGCATGAGGTGTCCTTTGCCAGCTCACAGTCCTTGGACAGGGGGTTCAAATCCTGTGTGCCCTGCTGGGAACAGGACCTTCCAGCTGCACTCTTTCTGGAGGTGCAAACACCTGGGAAGAGGGGACAGGCTGGGAATTCCAGGTGGAAGATGGGCCCCTTCCACACTCCCGCTCATCCTCCTCTTGGGAACACTGCTCTACCCTGCTGTGCTCTTGCTGGCAGCTACAATGTGCTGCCGGGGTGACCAACAACAGATGGGCTCCCTGATCCCCAAACCTACACCTGTCACACAATCCACAAAACCACGAAGCCAAGCAGGAGGCTCTGCTTCACCCCAGCCCCTTGCTAAGGAGCTGGAGACTGCAGGCAACCCATCCTCAGCAGGGTCAGGACCCTCCCTGCCCGTACTGGTGACTTCAGCCTCATCCTGCCCCACTGAGCTGACAGTGACCTGGGAAATGCTGCTGAAGGAAAGGGCACCCACTGCTGCTCAGCTGCCAAGAGGGATTTCACAACCAGCCCATTTACCAGCTTGCAGTCTGTGAAAGAGCAAGATCCCAGACGAAGAGAAGGTTCTTAATCAAAACCTTTCCTTGACATCTGGCATTAATATCTGAGTGAGCATGCACAGCTCCCCTGCCTCTTCTAACTCACTTACCAGGCCAAGGTCACCAAAACCGTGGCTGGTGCTTGCACAGCCATCACCACCACACATGGCAGCTGCTGTGCTCAGCCTCCCACCACGCTGCCACGAGGCTTCATGTCCCTCTGGTAAGAGGAGCCTCAGGACTCCACAATCATCCCAGAAAACGGGCTGGGACCTGCCTGACACAGAGTGCATGCCCGGCTGGGGCTGGCTATGAAGCACTCCTCAGCTAGGACAAAAAAATGACTTTCCACGGTAAATCAGCATGCATCTCCACTCCCCCTGAGCATCCCTGCATGAGCAGGAAGTGAGTGGGAAATGCATTTCTAATTTTACACAGCCAGCCCTGTTCACTGATAACACATAAACCAACATCAGCTAAGTTCTGGAGAAGTTACCATATTTTCCCTATGTTTTCCAGCAAGAAAACAGGAAGGGAGGAGAGACCCCCCCCCCAGCCTGTCCTCTGAGCCACATATCCCACAAGAGAAGCCTGTGATTATGTCCATGTTTTGCAATTGCTTGAAGTTTTCCTGGTAATTTCTCAGGCTCCTGCAAGGAGAAATCCCCTGCACTCAGCCCAAGAATGTTATTTGTGTAAACCAAGACAGAAAACACACTGTTGCAAAACTGCCGATGCCGTGACTGAATTGTTCTGCAAGCAATTTATACAGCAGAGCTGCTGCAAGCACACCAAGAGCTCCAAACACCAATTACCCTTTCCCAGTTTTATTTTCAGTCTGATAGTCTTAATCTTTAACTGGGATCTTTGCTAGAAGCAAGGGCAGGGGCCCATGATGAGCCCCTGGGAAGCAGGGCTGACAAGCCACATGTGCATCCAGCTGCATTTCTCTGATGGTGTCTCCTGCACCAAGAACAGTCAGAGAAGCTTTTACAGATACAAGGGCAGTCTGCACAAGTGTTCTGCTCCAGGATCCAACACATGACACCTGGCAGCCCTGGCCAACAGCCACTTGAAAGTGTAATTTCTTTCCAGCAGGACTTTGCCCAGCCAAGGATACACCTGGTGCTTTCCTGTATTACAGCACTGACACTGAGGAGGGAGGCCACAGATAAAAGCTTCTCTTATTTTAACCTCAAGGCAGTCCTTGCTGAGCTGGTCCAAGTCACAAAGAGCTTCTCTAAGATCCTGAATAAAGTCAGGCAGAATGTCCATCATAAAAGAAAATGGATGGGAACGGAGAGATGCCACAAGGAACATCTTCCCTCTTCAGCACAGGAGAATTTATTTAAGATATGTCTATCCACAATCCTTGCCACACAGTTCAAGGATTATAAACAACCCACTAAACTGGGCAACAGGACTGTTCTAGTTCTCAAGTTGCTGAGCCCAGGTGTACAGCCATGCTCCAGATGGGCCAGCAACAGAGCCTGCCAGGAAGCAGCCATAGCCCCCTGCGAGCTCCTCATGGCCACCTCAACCTTTCTGCCCTGGCATTTTGTATTTTTGGGACTGTGAATCAAAGGAAGGAAAGGAAATATCTGGAGTCACGTGGACATGACAGCATGTCAGGAAGTCACACACAGCAACACCCTGGTGACTTGCCCAAGCGCTGGGGACAACAGGGAAAGCGTGCCTGAGACTCCTGCACCAACCTCCTGCTGCCAAGGCCTGCTCCAGCCTCTTTCCAAGTTTCAACACAGGAGAGAAAACAGGAGACCTTCTCTTGGGTTCCACCAGAAGCGAGATACCTGTAAGAGGGATCTCTGCACACAAACCCATGTGTCAGGCTGTCCTGAGAGCATTTAGAAAATGCAGAATACATGGGACAGGAGGAAAACCACAGTAAAGACCACCCAACCTGTTCCTCTACCAGCTGGACACATCTGACCAGGAGAGCCCTAATGCTTCAAACAATACTGCTGGGCACACTGTGAGCTGTTCCCTTGCCTTTACCTCCCCCCTCAATTCCCCCATCTCAGAGTCCAAAGATCCCAGGAATAAAAACAAAACCAAAATAAAAACCAACTATGAAGCAGGATCTGTGACCCCCTTTGGCAATTCACCTTCCCAGATGTTGACATGTGGGCAGGGAGGGTTCAAAACCCTCAGGGCACCAGCAATGCCACCAGCAAAGCATGGAAAGCACTTTAACCTCCCACAGGCCGAGCTCTAGATGGGAAAAACAAGGATGTGCAGGAATCCAGTGGCTGTTAGGCCCTGCCCTTTTACTGCATTTTGTTTAAATAGCCCTCGCCTCGCGACTCCTGAGCGCTGCTGTCGGGCTGAGCGAGGAAAGCCCAGCCAGAGCAAACACAACAGCAAAGAAGGAAACGCTCCCTCAAAGATCGGTGCCTGAACTTGTTTTGCAATGGAAAGGACACATTTAAAACATTTATAACTCAGCCACAGATGGAAGAAAAGGGAAAATATAGGGGGGGGGGGGGAAGCACATGTAGGCAGAGGGAGAGCAGAGCTTTTCTCCAGAAGATTTTGAGCGTGGGCGCCAGCAGATTGCTGCTGGTGATGTGCCTACAGGGAAGGCAAGAGCCCAGGGCCCGGGGTCCACAGCCTGGTGAGGGATCCTGGGCAGATGGAGGGTTGTGGGGTCGCAGCCCGATGGATGGTGGGATGGCCACAGCTCAGCGAGGGTTCTGGGGCAGATGGAGAGCGCGGGGTCCGCAGCCCGATGGACGGCGGGATGGCCGCATCCCGGCGAGGGTCCCCAGCCACGAGTGGGGGGTCCCAGCACCGCCGGGCCGGCAGCCCCGGCGCGGACCTCGACGCCCAGCCAGGTACTCACATGAGGTCGGGGCGGTGTCGGTGCAGGATGGCGCAGAAGGCGAGGCCGTCGCGGAACGAGGTGGTCATGTTGGTGATGCTGACATCGCGGTAGCCCTCGCACTGCTGCCGGCACCACAGCTGCAGGTTCTGGATGGCGGCCATGGCCCTCGGCAGGGCCGGGCAGGGCTGCGGACCCCGCGCCCCAGCCGTGCCCAGCCCGGCCGGAGCTGCCGGCGGGGGGCGGCCGGACCGGCCGGGAGGAGGCGGGGAAAGGGGCGGGCGAGGGGCGGGGGCGGCCCCGCGGGGCCTCCTCCCCTTCGCTCCTCGGGGCCGGGACCGGAGCGCGGGGATCGCGGGGATGTCCTGAGCACGGACACCGGGGCAGCAACACCCCCGGGACCCCACACAGCGCCCTTCAAGGGTTTTTTCTTTTTTGTTCCCACGCAAAAACATCCAAGAGTCCATCTCGAAGGGGTAGCCGCAGCGGGGGAGTCGTGAGTCGTTTTTAGTCGCTGGGAAGGGTTAGGGTTAGGTTTAGGGTTAGGGTTAGGTTAGGGTAGGCCATTTGGAGGAAAAAAAAAGTTAAATATCGCAATAAATCACCAAAATTTAACTGTCCTCTCTGGATGATCCCGCGCTGGGAAGGCAGATGCATGCCCAGCATCACCACTCTCTCTGCTGGTGTGAAACAGGTACAAGTGCTGCAGGAGCCCCTTTCCCACCCTCCTGAGATACCGCCGGCCAAAGGAGGAGGAGGACAAGGGGAAGAGAGGATGAAGCAGGGCTGCCCAGAGGTCTCATGGTGGCCAGGGAGGCCAGCCGGGGCCAGAGGGTCCGTCCATCCTGGGGCAGGACATCAGGCATTGGCAGGCGTTATGGAATCATGGAGTTGTTTAGGTTGGAAAAGACTCACAGCCACCTACCTCTGCACCCCATTCCCAGAGAGAAGCTTGGGGTGGTGGCTGAGGGGGCAGGAAGGTGGTCCCTGCTGCCGTCCTGCCCTGCTGGGCCCGCTCCAGCCAGCACTGTGGTGGCCAGTTCATTACAGCTGCCCCACAGCACACACATCCCATGAAATAACTCACCAGACCTCACGCAGCTGCCAAAACAGCAGAAGAGACAAGGTAACACTTAAAGAGCTGCCTATAAATTAGATAAAAATAATTAATAATACATATAATATATTAACAGCATTTCTGTGACATGATATGGATAATATACATTAATATATAAATACCTCACAAATAATTCAGAGTGTTTCCATTTCATCAACAATCACTGGCCAATGTATTTACTTTATGGTAAGGATTATACATTTCATTATAAATGGCTTGCTGGGCATGTCAGCAACTTTTACATCTCCATTCACTTTATTATTAATGGTTTCCTGAACAGTAATGGCATAATAATGCACACAATGCAGCATGAATATTTGATGTGGCATCTATAGTCTCCCATTTATCATTTATAACAGGCTACAAAAACATTATAAAACATTTATTACAAATTTATAGATCACTTTATACTAAAACAAAGTTGTGTTATAAATACATTATTAATCCTTTATGCCTTTTATAGGAATCCCTTGTAATAAGGCCTCAGCATATGTTGCTGCACGACCATAGCAAGAGTGGTGTGGTGAGGAGGAAATACAGCATGGTGAGCCTGCTCCCGAGTCCTGGGCGTGTTCTGTGAAGGAAAACAGAAACATCTGCACTCAAAATTAATCAGACTACCAAGGGACCAATCAAAAGAAACGTGGACTAACTCAAAGTTTGGTTTTTTCCCCCCTCCCTCAAAAAAGACCCTTGCTTTCACAGGCCCGGAGCCCTGAAAGCTGAGCTGTCTCACATTTCCACACCACCTTCTCATTAGATTAATAAAATTTGCATAATTTACGAAAAGCCTGGCTATCAATGGGCAGCCCTTCCCATCCTCAGGTAACGTAGGGCTTGGTGAGAAATAAAGAGGGTGTGCTGGGTTTAGGAAATGTACTTGTGGGGTTTCTTTCTGTAAGTCCCAAAGACTGTTTAGCAGTGTGCATCCCCTGCCATGCTTGCAGTACAGCACTGGGAAGCGAGGAGAAGGAAATGGTGTTTGAAAACAGAGTCGTTGCCAGTTGCTGTTCGTACAAACAGTGAAAATCTGCTTCTGAGCACAGCTTTGACAAAGCTGTACTTACCCCTTTCATATTTAATGGCCCAGATGGGGCACAGGCCAGGGAACGAGACATAGTTTTTTAAAAATATATTTGTTTAATTGTTTAATGACAATCTGTCTTCTAACGAACGTGGTTAATGAGTCGATGCAGTTAGTCCCTTCTCATTACCTCTGCTTTGGGAAGGGCAGCTGGGGCTGGGTGGCAGGGGATGCAGACCCACGGAGCGGAAAGCCAGGCTGGACTTGGAGAGCAGTTGTGATTTCCTGTGGATCACAGGCCACTACGTTTCACCTTGTCACTCCCTCCCTCTGAGCCCTGGTTTTGACCGAGTCGGTTGTACCACAGAGGCATCCAGGCTTGCAGATGCCGGAAGAAGAAACTCGGAGTTGCTGGCTCCAAGCTGTGCATCCCAAGAGAGGGATAGGCTGGAGGTGCAGCCCTTGGTGCACCAGAAGAAGCAGGTCCACATTATACACTAAGGTGATTAAAATGACATCACTGAAGGAGTGTGCTAATGCTGTATAAGAGTATTAGTGCTGGGCCAGCAATGCTTTCCAAAGTAAAGGTATCAGAGCCTTGTGCAGTGTTCTTATTTGGTGATTAAGGAGAGCTCTGTAGGAGTTTACAGTTATGATGGGTCTTTAATGCACCAACAGGTAAACTAACAAGCACTAGAGAGAGGAATGGGGCAGGAAGGGAGCAGAGCTGCCTGCACAGCTGCCTGCATATTACCCACAGCTGCTGTGCTGCCAGGATGTTCCTCATGGGACGATGGTTACAAATCTTGACTCTGGATTGTATTTTTCCTTTCTACAACTTCTCCTTTGAGAAGCCTTATCCTGTTTTGCAGACCTTGCCCCCGCTCACTGAGCTTTTCCCCTGTGCTGCTGGGAGAGGTTTCCCACCTGTGATGCACGGCTGGCTCATGGAGCAAAGCGTGTCCTGTGAGTGCATTGCCTGCTCCCCTAGATCCCTTCCCAAGGCGTGTTTGGAAGCTTGTTGGAGCAGCACACCACAGACATGGGCTGATTTATTCTTCCCTACTTACAGACACTTTTCTTTCTCAGTTCTTCCCAGTTCTCTTCCTAGATACCAAACTGCAATGGAGAAATGCTGAGTGCTTCCTGACAGTTGTTATGACTGTGATTAGTGGGGATCACTCTCTGCCATCACCTCTTAAATTTATCCTGCATCCCATATGCAGCAGCATGGACTTTACCATTAGTAGAGAAAAAAACTTAAATATGCGACTAGGACCACCCTAAAGCCCAAAGATAAACAACCAACATTTGTTAGCTTGAGGACTGGAAGACAGGAAAGGTCAGTTCCTTGTACCAGACAATGCTGAGGCTTCATGAAGCTGAAAATCAAGTGAGGCTTTTTTTTTTTTTTTTTTCATAAGAGAGAGTAACATCATAGAAAAATCACATCTTTTAACTATTGTGAGAAATCAGCTGATCAAACTGAGCTACTTCCTAATTTTGCCTCAGGCTGTGTGCAGGGCTGTTCACTCCCAACAATAGGAAGTGTGTGTTGTAGCCAAGAGCTCTCATACATTCCCGTGCCAATGGCTTGTATTAAATTGAGGGATTCAAAATGAGAAGGAAAAAGTATGCATCTCATCAGTAACATGCCTCATCAGCTCTCTCTTCCCAGAAGGCAGCCAGGCTGACTCCACAGAGACAGAAAAGCCCAAAACAGGGAAAAGAAAGCCCCAACAATTTCACAGCTACTCACACAGAAATGCTTCTGCATGATAACCCACCTCTCCTCTGAGCCTGACTAGTTTGACCTGCAAAAGTAGCAGAAAAAAAGTTATTAGGAAAGTCAAGTCTGAACAAGAATTTCCACTGAAAGAAGATGAAAGTGAAACGTGAAGTTACAGAAAAAGGCACTTTGGTAAAGCTCTCTGCAACACATGCCCCTGAGAAGCTCATAAATGGTAAATCCTTTATCCTAAAACCTCAAAGGAAAAAAACCAGTGAGCATCAGAGCAAAGTGTGTCCTGTCTGTCACTCGAGTATAACACAATGCCACATCAAAACAGAAAAAAGTCCCTCCTGCCTGCCAGCCAGATAATTTGCTGGCTTTCCTGTCCCCTGAAACAGTGAGGTGAGGGACAGGCTCAGAAAGTTATTTCCAGGCAACAAGGATGAGAGACTGATCACATCCTCCATCCCACTCACCAGGTGAGAGGAAAAATGAAAAGGCCATAAACAGCAGCTAGGTGGGTCACCAGTCCCAGGGAGCTAAAAGCAGCTCTCCAATAGTATTGGGAAGGTATTTAATTCGGAAGGTGATTTCCCCTTCTGTTCTGAGGAAGGGGAAACAGGTGGTGGTGATCCCCAATCTTTGCACTGCCGTGGCAGAGAGCTCCCTCTGTCCTCTGGGAGCTGCAAATGTCACCTATTCTTATCAGAAAGAGAAAGCAAAGCTGTTTTGCTGATCAAAACTTGTTTGGAGCACGAGATTGAGTGAGGTGACCCCATGTTTATCAAGATATCACCACGGGAACAGGCTCCACCCCAGAGCAGCAGCTGGCCTGGGCACTTTGAGATCTATGTCTTACCAATGGAGCAGAGTTTAAGACCTGTAAACCCAATAAAATTTGTTAGTCATTAACAGTGTGAATGTGCTGAAGCAAAAAAGCACTTTGTCTTTTCCAGGCCTGTTGTGGACATGAATAAGTGAAGCTTCCTGGTGGTGGGGGTAAATGAGCTCTTGTTTCACAGGAACATGAAGACACTTGGTCATCATTCAGCTTACTGCTGAACTCTGAAATCCAGATGGAACCTCATCTGGAAAAGAAGCTTGCTCTTACCTCAGGTTACTAACTTAATAAAATCCTTGAGACAGAGTAACTCTAAAGGCCAGAACTTTCCACTTTTGCACTGAATTGATCTGACAAAGTACGAATTGCCTTGTTTTCACCCAGACTGAACCTGAAGCACTATGTGATTTATTTGGGGGAGAACAGGGACTCCCATAGAACATCTGTGATAATACAAAATTTGGACTCTCTCCAGTCCTGGCCTAGCAGCCACTGGTGTCCTCCAAATCCATCAGCACCAGCTTGTCCTTGTGTTGCTGCCTGGTGAGGGGGCCACTACAAGCTCTGTGAGACAACTCATGACAGATGTGGTTTGGGGTGTTCCCTTCACCCTGTGCTGAGTGCCCTTAGAGGTCTCACTCCTCTCCAAAGACATTCCCAGTAAAACTGTAAGCATCACTTTAGATTTTGAATCTCATTACTGGTTTAAAGAAAAAACAAAACAAAACAGGGAGAGAGAAAGGGAGGTAATATTATTACTCTTATGGTATGTTTTCCATTATTTGCATAATTGTTTAATGCTAATAAGACAATTAGCAATTCTCACAGCTTAATAATTACCCGGCAACGACTAGCCTGTTGAAGCTTAATGAATTTTTTAATTGTTGCTGGGGGTCTTGGCATTTTTTGCCCACTATCTCCTTGTGTTAGAGATGCTGTTCATGCAAACAGGGTAATGCCAGAGGCACCACAACACCAGCTACACAGGACAGGCAGGTATGTTATTATAGAGGTCTGATTTTAAAAGGACGGGAAATTGCAAGCTCTAAATTCTGCTGCTGTAGGGACAAATTATCTAAATACAAGGAGAGACAACACAGAGATCAGTCCACCTTAGGCAAATGCTACCCCTGTAGCAGCCAGGCTGTTTAGCTGTCGTGGGGCTGGTGTTGACGTTCCCAAAGCTAAAAAAGTCTTACCATTTTTAGCTCTTAGTGAACTACTCCACAAGTTAAGCGTGAATTATACTGTCCTGAACTGTGGTATGGCCAGAAGGAAGTTAATTGAGGGCAGGCAGGGGTGGGATTGTGTTTGTCACTGATGGAGGTCACAGATGAGGCTGGCTGGAGGAAGAGGATGGCAGGGCCCCGGGGAGCAGTCCCAGGAATAGACTCCACAGCCCATTTTTACTCACAGATGTCAGGTAATGGGTAGAGTTTTCCCCTCCATTTTTATTTTGCACAAGACTCCTTGCATGCTGTTCCTTGCAAAGTGAGGCACCTCTTTATCCTTTCTTGTTTTCAATGTCTGGCCCAACGTTGGAGCCTTTAACCGTGAAATCCCAGTCGCTGGCTCTTACCTGTGCACCCCTCCCTGCTGTTGACGTAGCAGGTTGGGCAGATTTTGCTCTGAGCTCAGTGTTGGGACTCTTCCAGCTCCCCAATCCTAAGCATGTCCCAGAGGCAGCAGCCACTGATTGCATCTCCCTGACGCTTGCAGGGTGTGGAGGTGGGAGCTGGTCACCTCTGTGGGGAAGCAGCTGGGCTTTGGGAGCACCCAACCATGGGGTGAGGAGGTGTCACGTCCCACTCCTCCCAATCCTCATCTCTCCTGCTGCACTCTGCCTACACCACACCACCACCTCCACCCAGGCATGCTGGGGCCTCTTCCCAGCCTTGATTCAGCTATTCCTGCCCCATCCTTTACGGGCAGTGCTCAGGGAAAGGGCTCTGCAGTCCCTCAGCTGCTTCAGGGCTGCCCAGCTCCTGCTGGGCTCCCTTCACCCCCCAGCCCTGTACCACCTCTACCCAGTGCCAGCCATGCAGGTACCCAAACAGGGCCAGCTGATGCACAAGGGTTGTTGCCAGCCTTGCTCTGATCTGGGTGCAGCCACAGGATGAAGAACAAACCTGTGGCCAGTTTTCCCTTCACTTCATGCCTTCTCTGCAACTGGAATGAGATTCCCAGTGTATCTGAGTAGACAAGAAGCCTCCCCATGAGCCAGAGTTAAGAACATTCCCCAACCCCAGACAACAGCTCTGGCAGCCCAGTTCTGCTAAGGAAGCTTCTTGACTACAGGATATCATAGCAGAAAAGTGTCTAAGCAGGGATTCTGCACCATTTTGGGACGTGCTGCCTGCAAGGCAGATGGGAGCAGTGACTTGCACTGGGTGAGTCATGGGGATCCCCAGGCTTGGCTAGGAAAGACCCTGCAAACCTCCTCAGCACTCCTCTTCTGAGCAAGGCACCAGCTCAAGACAGAGGAGACAGCCCCAGCCCCCAGGAGGAGCCCAGCAGACCCGTGAAGGGTGACACTGTCAGCTCAGCCAGGATGGGAGGAGAGAAGGTGCTCAGCCAGGCAGAGATGAAAGGTACAGAGCGCAGATTAAAAGGCGGGCGAGTGTCAGGCCATCAGTGCCGCTGTCACCAACCATTTCAGAGCTGTCACAGCTGCCTTCCCCGACAGCAGCGATGGGCTCCTGCCCTCAGCTGTCTTTGCACAGCCAGGCACCCCCTGACAGCCCTGATCTGGGTTTGGTGACGTGCTTCAAGCCAGGGCAACCTGCTTAGCTCCACTGGGCCAAAGCAGAGGGTGGCAGCAGAGCAAATGCATCGTGGGAACCTTCAGTACAGCAAAAAGGCAGAGAGAACAAATCAGAGATGACATTTTTTTGCACGGGGAGATCTATGGGAAGGTTTAGCTCTGCAGAGTAACTTCCACCCATGTTCTCTCCCTCTGAATTTGTTTACTGGTCTCCCAAAAGATGATTGCCGGTCCTGCTAAAGAGATCCTTCCACCTTCATAGACATAGCTCTTTCCACACTGCTCTGCAAAACCTGGCCATCCCGATCTGAGGACTCATGAAGTTGTTCTGCCAACATCCAAGAGTGTCCTGCTCTTCTGAAACGGCCATCCCAGAGCAGGTCTGCTCACCATGGGCACTGCCAGACAGTCGAATTTGGGTCTTACCATGCTGTTTGGTTTTGCTTGTAAATATTTCCAGCTGCAGCCCTGAAGTAGGATTTCTGGAAAGCCCCAGTTGCAGGGAGGATCTTCCCCAAAGCACCACCACTGCATTTGACTCCCTGTCTCTGTGCAGTAACAGTCTTTAGATACTTTCCTTGCTCCTTGAATCGAAGTCCTGTGAAAAGCCCTTTTTTCAGCCAGTCCTACAAGTTCCCAGCTGCTTTAGGCCCACAGCAGCACCAGCTACCTCCCTGCTCTGACAAACTGAGCAGTGCCTTAATGATGTCTGATAAGGGACTAAGGTAGAGGGTTCCCAGTGAGATTACTGGCTCCCCTTGGACAGGAGTTAATCCTGCTGTCACTGAGCCCCTCAGGAAACCCATTCCACTGACTTGATCTCCTTCAGCTGTTCCTCCACATAATTTATATGTGGCTAATTGCCACAGTAGTGGCTCCGGATGCGAAGCAGATGCTGCTGAGGAAAAGAGCATGTTGCATCCATAACTGATGGCTCTAATCTCTGTTTAAAGGCAGGGCTACTTACAGTTGATGGGAGGTTCAGATCTCCCCCTTTTCTTCTCCATCTCTCAGCAATGCCAGCTGGACATTCATTCATGTTTTGACACACCAACAGAAGTGCTCAGCTGTGGTATTCCTCATGTGCAAGAGCAGACAATATTTCTCCACCCAGCCACCCATGAGGTCACAACTGTCCCTGCCACCAGCAAGGAGATACAGACTTATTTACAGCTACCTATAAAATTCCCCCAGGATCTTTGTCATGAGAGTACTGCAGAGTTTCTCTGCTAACAAGTGGAGTGCCAGAGGAATAGAGACAAATGATGTGAGAACAAACTGGTGACTAGAATTAAGCGAGGCTGGAGAACAAACACACACAGCAGTAACTCCAGTGGAGCAGCAGGAAGGAAGATGCCTTCTTTTCTGTCCTCTAATGACAGCTGGCAAATAAGCCATCACCCTTATCAGCAGTCAATAACCAGACAGGAGTGGTCAGAAGAGTCACAGGGAGGAACTGGCAGATCCCAAAGAGGAAACCCAGCTGTTTGTTCAGACTCCACTGTGACAGTGGCCAGCTGCTGGGATGTTTGCAGATGTACCAAGAAGTTTGTTTTACTTGTTTCTAAACAAGTTTTCCAAGGAACCTCTTAAAAGCTGTCCTGTCAGCAGTTGGTGCTGACCAATCTCATCCATGATACCCCACTGACTCCTCCAAACCTCCTCCATTTCCTGCATATCCTACAAAAGGCCAAGACAGCTCCGTTAGCTCTTGGCCTTGGAGACAGGTCTTCCAGAGATCCTCTGTCTAGAAGAACTAGACTGAAAACAGGGAGAGAGGGATGTCAAGCTACATCCAAGAGAGCAGAAAAGGCACAATGGAAACAAAGAGAATTTTAATTATAAAATAAAAAAATACCCAAACACCCACCCCCAGAAATCAAAGTGGTCTCCCCCCTTGCACATCTGCATGTTCCCTCTAACACAGAGGGTGCAGACACTTCAAATGCAAGGGCCATCACTCCCTTCTGCTCTCCCAGCAGCTCTGCCTTCTTGGAGAGTCAAGAAAACCCAAACAACAAACTGACAGCCACTGCTCCAAGACCCCATGAAGGAAGTGGTCCCTGTTTGGCACAATGTTCAGGATATTTTTCTCTCACAATAATGGCCTCTTAGCCAGGCAGATTGATTCTTGCCCTTTTCTGATCTTCAGTCAGCACACTCTCCTTTCCCAGCCCAGTCTGGCTGGCCACATCTTCTCTTTGATCCTCTAGCACATGGGTTCCAATACACTGCCTTCTTACAGGGCTTTAATGCAGCTGATGAGTCCATTAAATTAACTCCTCTGGAAGTGGAACTCCCAGAACCACATCTTCATATCGTGGCCTCCATGTGCAGAATCTTCAAGGCCTCTGAAATCTGAGAGCTGGTGTCGATCTGGCCATACATGCCCACCAGGAAGGCCCTGTGCAGCAACACTGCTGCGTGCTCTGTGGAAGGGACAGACAAGGTGAGACTGCAAAGCAAGAGCAACCTGTCAACAAACACCGGGGTGAACGTTTGGAGCTGCACAAGGAATTCTCTCCTTCCACAAGAACACGACACAATCCACCTTCTAACACCTCTGTGGGTGTGTGATCACATGAGGGATCACAGCTCAGAGAAAATTTGTAAGGGAGCAAATCTGCTCCAAGGAAGCCTCCCTTCTCTCTATGTTCCTGTGATGCTCAGACCAAAGCTACCATTGGCATAGGTGTCTCTTTGATGGCCTGGTCTAGGCAACACTGACCATTGGCAACTTCCCAGGGACGCTGTTCCCAGCACAGGATCCCAGCTTTGACCCTTGTGAGGCCAACCATGCCCCAAAGGCGGCAGATCTGACCTTACCTTGGCAAAGGAGGGTGTATTCGGGCAGGTTCCTCAGCGCTGTCTGCACCACCTCGAAGTCTCGGCTGCCAAGGCAGTACATGTAGGTGGGAAGGAAATCTGCAGCAATGCTGGGAGTAAAACATGGTAGT
This sequence comes from Pyrocephalus nanus, assembly GCA_038380795.1. NCBI lineage: Eukaryota > Metazoa > Chordata > Aves > Passeriformes > Tyrannidae > Pyrocephalus > Pyrocephalus nanus. The sequence goes on from CM076276.1 coordinate 11,229,098, forward strand.
GTCAGTACAGTCCAGATCACCAGCCAGGACAGCCTAAGTTCTAGGGGTCCTCACCTGGGGTTGTTCTGAATGGAGCGCAGAGCCAGGCTAAAGGCCAGGTTTCGGCAGGAATCCTCTGAGGAACTCATCAGCTTCTGGAGGTTTGTCTGAAAAGTGGACAAATCTGGATCACAAGGCCTTCCAGGGAGCACAAACTTCTCAGACTGGTAATACTACCCCTCCACACCAATCCAGCCCAACACAAATCCAGCAGGTACTGGCTGACCCTGGAAATCCCTCTTTGTAAGAAGGATTATCCTGGTTTTGAGTACTTTGAAGTACCATTCTGTAATCTTACTCCATGTGGGACAGCTGAGCTTTCCCTAGGTTCCAGTTTTTTCAGCAGAGCTGTTCTGTTCTCTACTTGCCCCAATACTGGGAAGAAAACAGAGCATTAATTCTTCCTCTGACATAAAGTGGATGATGGCAGACCCAATGTGCAATGGAGGGAAATAGTGTCTGCTCTCAGAAGGCCTAACTGAAGATACATTTCTCCTCAGATTCTGCAACAACCACCCAAAAAGCAGAGGAAGGGTAGTGCTTAAGCTGTCTGTGCAACATAGACCCTGGTGAAAAGAACCTCCTCCTTCCAGAGGTACTTTGAGACACGAGCACTCACAGCAAAAAAGGAGAGAATTTCTGGCCTCCGTCTGGACATTTCATCGATGTCTGTCAGCACCTCCAGGATGTCTGGGGGAAGACACAGGTTGAAAGGGTGACTGAAATTCACTGATCCAGCAAAGGATTTTTTCCTTTTCCCCTACAAATCCAATCTCCCAAGCAGTCAAGTTTTCCCACCTGCACACAGAGTTAGTGCAATTAAGGCAGTTCTTCGAAAAAGAGAACAGAGATGTTCCAGATCAGCACATCCCAACCTGTCCAGGCAGAGGTGACCAGCACTTCATGCCACGGGCAGAGGAAAGAGTGGAGTGGGATTTGAGGTTTCCATTCCAGAACACCCTCTTCTGCAACTGAAAGATCTTCACAGAGTTTCAGAGTCCTTTAAAAACAGTGTCCAGGCAGGACTTTTTTCTCCTATACTTCCTTGGAAGGAAAACTGTCACCCCAATACCACAACTTAGGTTTGAACATTGGACACCTGTAATTTCAGAAAACCTTTGGAGAAGATTATTGTTCCTATATGCCAGGTTAACATGATTTTCTTCCATGAAGGGGATTCCTAACAAAATCTTGCTTCAGTTTGGTATTTTTTTATCCTTAAAAATATGGCATTTCCTTCAGAACTCCAGATCTGGCTTGGCATGAATTGCAGCACTCCCTGAATTATTGCACCATCTCCCAAAACACTTAAAAGATCCTTGAAGAGCCCCAAAGCACAGGCAGTTGAAGTACTGCAGAACTAAGTGCTAACAGCATCATAGGAAGCCTCTGTCACAGAATCACAGACCTGCAGCTGACAGGTAAGTAACAGGATTGGAAAATGTCTACATTTCCCTGTGTCTTGCACAGCTCTGCAGGTCCTCACTTACCCTCCACTGTTTGGCCTCTGGAGAGCCTCTTCATATATGGGGCCATCTCAGCTGGTGTGAGAGGAGTGAAGAGAGACACACTGACAAGAGGGAGAGAGCCAGCTGCTGCTTCATCTGGGGAAGAGAGAGAGAGCAGGTCATTCCTGACAGTCTGTGGGCTGTCCAGTATTCCCTACCAGTGCAGTGGTGTATCATGAGCCAACCAGCAATGCTGTAATACAACTCCTGCCTCTCACACTGCCTCTAACCTCACTGCCCCTGCTGGCACCTCCCCTCAGCTGACACTGAGAAAGAAGCTTCACAAGCTCTTTTAATACTGAATAATTTTCCCATGCAAGTTGTAAACAGTGGAGGAGTGGATGCACCCTTAGAGTTCCAAAAACTGGTCAATCTTTAGGCGTGGCTGAGAAAAGCAAATCCATAACCAGAAAAGTCACCCTTGTTAAGGGCTGTTCTTCTGCTCCAATAATTATACCACTGGTGGGAAAATAAATTAACCCATCCCAATTGCTGAGCATACAAGTGCCATTCTCCAGTGTAAACACCCTTTCACTGAGCTGTTACAAGAAGAATGAGCACAGCACACAGCCCATTGTAAGGACTTAGCTCCAAAACATACTGCAGGTTCACCAGCTGGAATAACCCTTCCCCCACACAGACTCACCATCTTTCTCTTCGTCAGAGCCCCTGTCCAAGGTGCCACTCTTACTAGGCAGACTCAGCCCAGCCAGGAGGGACTTCAGCATTGCTAGGTCACTGTTGTCCGATGACAGGTCACTGAGGGAGAGAGGTGGCATGTTTGGCTTTCAATAGCAATGACACGAGGACAAGTAACAGCACAAATGTGGACACTAAACCAATTTCTCAGAAGCAGAATAAAAGGTTTTCCTTTCATCGCAACTGGAACTCAAATGCATTTACCCCATATACCTGCAAGTGGGACCCTGCAGCCGTCACCACAGGGAAAGACCCTCCAGCTGCCCCTCTGGAAAAGGCTGCAGGGTATTTTAACACCTCAATAGGACATTTCAGCCATTACATAAATTAGAATCACTATCTGACTTCTTGAGTTCAGTTTTCACCTATAAAAAAGGGATATGCTGCTCATCTCAAGAGAGAATTAGGGGAGCTAAGGGTGAAAAAGTGCCATATTAACAGCTATTTTGTCACATCCTCCTGCTGTCTCCTGTCTGATTATCTCCTGGCAGTCTGACTGTGCATGGGTTAACCAGCATAAGGATACTTACTGGAGTGGATCCGAGTGCTTCTGCAAGAAGGAGACAGCTGCCTGGGCATTGCATGTGATGTACTTGTGGATAAACTGGACAAACTTGCTGATGAAGGCAGCCAGGTGCCGCGAGGATTTTCGGTAGTTCTGGGAAAGGATCAACAAGATGAGAGTTAACAAAAAAAGTGCAGCAATGCACTGCCCTGTTCTGCACCTCTGGGTACCAGGGGGCTATTTCTTGATCTCCTGGCTCCGCTTCAAGCTCTCCAAGGCACTTAATTCACTTTTTTGTTCTTAGGCATATGAAGGTCTTCCCTTCAAATGGGAGAGCTGGGCTGGCCCTGTGTTACACGAGCTCTGTGTTACACGAGTTTCCCCATCTAGTGGCCAGACACCGGCACACGGAGGGATGCAGGGATTTTCCTACCAGCAGCAGACGGATGAAGGACAGGAGACAGTCCCAGAGTGCCGCCTGGTGCTCATTCTGGAAGACTTGTGGCTGGAGCAACTCCAGGATCCCCAGGACGTGGATGAAGAAGGTCAAGTGGTTCTGCTGCCTGAACTCCTGGAAATTAAGGTGAACGCGGCCGTGCAGCAGTGCTGCAATCATTGGCAAGTGCCTGGAACACCAAACAAGAAAATCCAGATCTAGCCTCTGCCTAGAAACAGTTACATGTTGCTCCATCTCAGTTGCTGGAAGGAAGCATCCCTTATCCTCCCTCAGGGTTCTGGACTTGATCTCTGTATCTATAGGCTCAGCAAGCCCCATTTCCCACCCACATTTTGTTCTCTACCAGTTCCAAGATGATTATTTCCTGACAGACATGGAACCAAAAGATGTGCTGCCTCATTGTACGAGATAAGACTTTGCTGCCCTTTCTCTTCACCTCTATGCCTGAAGGTGAATTCTCTCACCATCATCATGATCGCTGCAAGTTTGTTCCCCTTCCAGGACAAGGGTGGATGCTTTGCAATGAACCCCAGCCACACAGAGGGAGAAAGAGGAGAGAGGTACCTAAGGAGGAGGATGGGATGAGCTACAGCCAGCTTCCTGCAGGCCATATTGGCATCCCACACGCGGCTTTCAGATGACTTGGAGTCACTGGTGTCTGCGAGGAGGTTAATGAATCTGTGAACCAGGGCATCGAGCTAGAAGACAAATAATGAGTAAGAAGTTTAAATTACAATCCAGCCCGTGGCTCTTCAGCAGTGTTTCCCAATTCCTTTCCAGCTACAGAGGGGGGTTAACAGAAATTATTTTCAGGTAGAATCTGTGAGAAAATGCAACATTCCAGCTGGCACGGGATCTGAAGCCCACAGTCCCCACAGACATCAAAGCAGGATCAGACATCTGCACACTTGTATTTTACAGAAGCCTTTGGCTCCTTGTGGAGCTTATACTATTTTATAGAAGGACACTGCAAAATAAACCACACCAAAACTCTCTGCTCCTCAGAGTGCAGGCAGGGAAGGGGTAACAGAAGAGCAAAGTAAAGAAACCAAAGTCACCCAGGAAGCTTTTGCCCATCCCCACCTTCTAAACTGGGCATCAAGGTAGCATCTGTTCTGCATACACAACTGGAAAGGGGCTTTCCTATGCCTCTAACTTTACCTTGCAAGTGCTGCTGTCTCTGGCTCCTTCACTGGTAAGAAGCATCTCAGGCATAGGCACAAGGAGCTCAGGTAGCTGCAGGTATATCTGCAGCAAAAGGTCCTGGCAACATTTTCCCACAGAGCTAAAGGAAAAAGGGAGAGGTCAGCCACTGGTTACTACATTAGTTCAACCAGCAAACATCCCAGACCCCTCAGATTAACAACAGCCTTCCTGCATATGGCAAACAGACCCTGTAAAAAGGGCAGCCACCTTTAATCTCAACGAGTGTTTTTAAGTATTTGCTTCTTTTGAACTACTCAGAGCATTCACTTTCTACAGGGATCCATCCACAGTCTATGGGGATCCATTACTATCCCAGCTAGGCCTTTGGAGTTAGAAGACTGCAGTTACAAAGCAGCACAGGACAAAAAAAGCTCTGCTTACATCTCCAGTGAGGAGGCCCTGCAAGTGGTACTAATGGTCACCCCCTTCCCAACTGGAAGACAGTTTAAACCACAACTACTCAGACTAGCCAACATGTTCTCTACACACCTGAAATCCCAGTAGATCCCTGTACTGGGACGCAGGCCAATGCAATAGCAACTGAGACTACTCAGTATCACCATAAGCAAGGTTGGAATTAGGTCAGTTCCTTTCACTGCCACAAAAACATCATCTTCCTGTTCTTTCCACAGCACTAAAATAGCTGTTAGGAAACAATCTGGTCTCCATTCATCTTTGAGAGCAATCCTAACAGTCAGAAGCAGGAAGTATTATGGACAGTGACTCAAGGGATGAGTAGACAAGAAATCCCACGTTAGGAACTAGTAATTAAAAATAGCATTGCCTTAAAGAAAGAAAGGGGAAAAAAAAGCACAGCAAGGACTTCATTCTCGAGACCTAAAAGCAAAAGGACCCTTAAACTTCACTTTTGAAGTCACCTTCCTGGTCCAAGGACCCCTTAAAATGACCTATTATTCCTCCAAATCTCTGGAAGAATAGCATGCACTTTTTGTAGGGGCTCTGGAACATGATATTCTTAATGAAGTCATGCTGGCAAGTCTCATCATTACCTGACTGCCTATGCCCAAGAACTACAATTACAGCAGACAGCGCTCCCCATTTGCAGCCTCACCTGCTTCCCCACTGCTGGATGCAGCTGGTCAGATACTCCGTTACTTTTTTGATGTTCTCAAGGTCCCCGTGAGAACAACTGAGCAGCAAAGGCAGCCGAGACTGGATGAGTGTGCAGGAGGCCTCGTCAGTGTTCTGGTACCTGGTCTCTGCTTCAGCCAGGATCAGCTCCACCATGCTGATCAATTCTGATGCCTTCAGGTGGAGCACAAATTCCTCACGGCGCTTCTGTAATGCAAGAGAACGCCCCAAATGATTCCACAACAAATTCCAAGACTCTCAGTTCCTTCTAGACACACCTTCCCCAGCTGGAATGGAACATCTCTAGGCTTAACTAGACTTAAGAACTACCCCATATCTCAAGCTCAGAAAGCACCACAGCCCCAAATGAAGCAGCTTTACCCCTCCTCTACTTTCTAAATTAATTTATTTCCATCCCAGCATGTGTGATGGGTCAAAAATCATAGTTCAGTCACCATAAGAAAGCAATTCTGTGGACAAGAGATTCAACTTCCTTTTATATGTAAAATGGGAATAAAACCCACGCTGGGTTTTAGCTTGTTCACCACTCTAGCCTTGTGCCTTTAACAGATATTGTGGCAGTTGCTGCAGGGGAAATGCCAAGTGGGCAAAGTTTGTGTGTTCCTATCAGCTTTTTGGACTCCAAACTGCCACTGTAATATGTAACATAGCAGAGCAGCTAAGTAACCAGCTGAGGTACAGGCAGCAAACTTGGCACGCTGCACCTGAATCAATCCAGCCACCTCTTGGCCATGGGAAGATCAGGCACTGTGAAAACGTTGCCTCTCACTCCATCTAGAGAGGAATCTTGGAAGAACTGAACCAATACCTGAGGAGTTCTCTGGTCCCTTCCCTGCCAGATCCGAGGAATGTGAATACAGGCCCACAAGAAATCCAAGGATGCAGTTGGGTCAAACCTGCCAGAAGACAAAAGAAGACAGATTTGCAATTAGAGTCAGCACAGCCCTGGGGCAGCACACAAACACAGGGAAGCATCACTAAACATGATGAGTGCTGTGAAGAAAGAAACATCTGCAAATGTAAAAATAGGATCCATTAAGTCCCGAGAAAGGGTTTGGTTCTGTTCCCAGATTATGACTAAGTATTTATTGCAATAAGCACAGCACAGGGTAGGGAGCAGAACAAACGTCATTCAGCAAGTGTGGGGGCTACATGGAGCCTTGCACCACAAGGCCAGGAGTCAGTTACCAACACAGACAGTTGGTACAATCAGACCAGTGACCCTACTGTCCCAGTGTATGGAACATTCTATCACAGCTGTTATCTTGGATTGCAGAAATTCGTGTAACTTTGAGCAAAAGATCAACAATAAAATTAAAAGCAAACTGAAATACTACCAGCTTTAAAAGTACTGCTCTTACTAGGTGTCAGCACTTCCTGGTCCATAATTGTAACAAGTTTAAGCACAATACTACTGCAGTGCCTCTTCATTATTTGAGAGCTGTGTATAGAAACTGAGAACCAGGGCTGCTCCAGAGATCCGAACTCGGAGCCTGATATCAGGAAGGGGTTAGAAAAAGACTGACAGCAGAGTTCACTACAACCAAAAGATTCAGCAGAGCCTGCCTGGGTACAGAGACAGTCCTCAGTTCACTATCCAAGTCATCTTGCAAACCTTGTGTTCATAAAGATTATCAACAAGGGCAATGCAAGATGGATTAATCACGATTAGCACTTCCTGTTTAGAACACAGCCAAATCTTTATGTGCTGCTTCCATCAAACAGCAGGCAATATTTATATCAAGGTACAGAAATCAGCAGGATTGAAATCAGCATCTTTCTCACAAAGCCTGTTTTTGGCTGAGTTACATCTCCTGGCAGGCTCACCGTGGAACGTGGCAGCTCTTGTTCTCTCTCAGAGAGGCCCAACTCGAAGCCCTTTGCTAGGCCTGAAAAACAAGACCCACCTTTGCTCCCTGTTTCTGCCAAGCAGAAGCCTGATGCACTGGTGCAGCGTGGTCCAGCTGGACTGGTGGGTCAGCAGAGCCAAGAGGTAGGGGCGGAAAGAGGGCACCTGGGACCCTGCCTGAAAGGACCAAATGAGGAAGAGGTGTAATAAAACAGATCCTTGCAACGAGGTGGATGTAGGAGTTACTGCGTGCACTGAATAAGGATGATGATCCAGGGAGGCAGACAGCACAGCAAACTTTATTTTTAGGGTTTAGGATTTGAACCAAAGTACTTTCTAAGAGAACGTGGCATCAGCCATGAAATTCAATTTCAGACTTAGCTTTGGCACAGCACTTCTGGGCAAGCTATTGATCTGTCTGCAAAAATACCAACGAAAACACAGCTGGCTGGGCTATTATGGGACCACGCTGTGTCTGTAATACACTTAAGTCCTAAAAAGAACACAGCTGAGGAGATAGAAAGAGAAGATGAAACATCAGCCTTGCACTGAGAAGAATGCACTAGAGCTCCTCTCCTAATCAGCCTGTACTGGTTTGGAACTCATACAGTAACGTGGCAAAACATAAAACTACCCCTTGCCCCATTTCCAGGTACAGGTCAGTACCCTTGAAAGGTGGTTTCATGCACAGCAGTCCCTCTACCCAACAACTCTTACTTTGTTCCAGGAGAACAGTAGCTTCTGCTGGAGATCGGGGCAGCTGCTGATCACCTCTGGGTCTAACATCTCCAGCCAGTCATTGAGAAGGCCAGAGGCAGGTCCTGGCCAAGCCGATTCAGCACTGTGGAGAAAACAAAGCCAGTGTCACTGGTGGTATCAGGCACCCAGACTTACCACTGAATTCCCACCATTCCCTAGGCTCACCTGCAACTGTCCACTTCCTTCTTCACTGGTGTTTCTTCTTTGTCCTGGAGCAACAAGGAGCTCACCACAGCAATTGGTTTCATGGCAGGACACCTGGCAGTGGTCTCAACAGTAGCTGAGAAGAGGACAGTGAGGAGTTCCTCCAGGTATGGAGAGTGAGTTTCAATCAGACCTTGAAGGACTATCAGAGGGAGAAAGATTCACTTATCAACTTCAGGATGTGGTGAGAGGTACAGAATCTTACGAGTATTACTGCTATCAGTGGCTCAGTGAGCAAGAGGGAAGCCATTTTTAGCTGGGATCAGAGGCTTCCATTACTCTCTTTGTTAGTGGAAACCAACAGTATGCTGAGAAACCAGCCCCAGATCACAGTTTATAAACCCACATACAGTGCAGTGGGAGAAGGAGGTGATACAACACAGTTCCAAGCTTACATCAATTCACATTTTCTGATTCCGGGAGAGGCATATTCCCACGGTAGGCACTCCCTTGCTGGTCTGGAAGTTCAGCCAGCTGCTGCAAGGGGGAAGGAGAGCAGAAGGACATCCATACCTTTGCTGATGAGCTCTGGCTCTGCGTTGCACTTCTCTCCTGATTTCAGGGTGGCAATGATGGCACGTACCGTGGAGCTGATCAAGTCAGTGTCATGACGGAAAGTCAGAGCTTCTGTGAGGTGCAAGAAGCCACCTCGAACTGCAAAGGAATTACAGCATTGGCATCACAGGGAAAAGCCAGACCCCCACATCAGACTTCTCTTCTACAGATGCCCCATGTTGCTCCAGCACACAACTGCTCAAACACAGAAACACACTGGACTCTGCTGCTATTTACTGCCACCAAAACCCTTGGCAGCTCTTCTGCATGTTACAGGAACATGTGGCTAAGAGAAAGCTCTGTAACCACAAACCCATTTCCATGTCTAACATCTGGGTTACAGACTCTCCCTTCAACAGATGGCAGACAATAAACAACTCTACAAGTCATGATGTAACCTTGTTCCAGAGACATTCTTTCATGCTCATCTACAAGAACTACAGCTCACACAGAACTCCTGGCCTGAGAAACTGGAAGTTTTTCCTGAGAGATCTGCCATACTTGGTGTGATGCTACCAGGTGTCTGCTGCAAACCCCAGAGCTAAGTCACTTGTCCTCATCCCCATGGAGTTTCCATAGCATAGTACACTATTTTTGCTATTCCTTAGGACACCTCTAAAAGGCTGCCCACCACACCTTCTGCTCTGGGTGCAGTTTTGTTTCTGTCCTCTTCTTGGCCCACTTTGTCCCCTCTGAGTTCCATAAGCTGCCCAATGCCAGTACCATCATTGATCCTGTGCCTGGAGGAGTACTGCACAGCAAAGGCCTTCAGCTGAGCACGCAGGGGACCCTCTTCCACTGCGGGGTTCTCCAACCACTGCAGCATCTGCATGAGCACTTTGAAGAAGAGCGAGGAGAAGGCAGTGTCCTGTGGCATGCAGCGCTGGGGAGTGCAGCAAAAGAGACTTGCTTATACACGCACCAGTAATACAACAAAGATATCAGGAAAGATGCAGACAGTGGCACACACTGCCAAGAAGACACAGAGCACATGTACACCTACCAGCCTGCATCCTATGGCCAGGCAACCTGAGTCCCTGTGCATCATGCTGAGCATGACACAGGTAGAGAGAGGGTCTGCACACAGCAGAGCAGATGCACTGCAGGTTTCCTGTTTCTCCCTCACCCCTCTCTATTGAACACTTCCAAGATCACTGACCTGGTACTGGTAGAGCTGTCGCATCAGCGGGCAGGAGATGAAGTGGTGGCGGTGCATGGCCATGACCAGGGCACCGCTGTGGGGGGAGTTGAGCAGCGCAGCCACCGCCTGCAGCAGTCGTGCCGTGATCCCGGGGACCTGCGTGTTCCCCTGGCGGATCTGAGCCAGCTCCTGCCCCAGGGCCTGCTGCAACGCCAGGGCCAGCGGGCGCAGGTTTGAGTTCTGCCACCGTGGGTCTGGGTTTAGTGGGAAAAGCTGGTGGGATACAAAAGGGAGTAAATTTATGACAGCAAATGAAAGGACTTGCTGTACCGTGAACATCCCGAGGCAGAGGAATGATTTACCTTGTACAATTATAGTGACTGTGGGTTAATGGAAACCTGATACAGCTTTTTCACTATTTTAATGCCTGGTACATGACCATAAGCAGCATCTCTGCAGCCTCAACATGACTATCAACACTGACACTGCAGGGGAACCATACTACCCAAACACAGACAACCAACTTGGCCAATTAATTCCCTGTAGGCTCCTTCTGGAGTCAATGGAGAGAGGGAGGCTCTGTAAGCAGACATGCCAGAGTACAAATGCTGTTTGCACACAGCTTTGCTGCCAAGGCCCTGTGAGCATTTCACAAATCCTCCTTCCACTGCTGAGAGGAAAGGCACTATACACAGAACAAACAAGGTGCAGAGACAGTAACATGCTAGTAGGCACTGACAGTACCAGGCACTGTCAAAAGCCACATCATGTTCCAACTACAACAAAATAATCTTGCCAGTATCAATTCCACCAGGCTGTAATGGCACAGCCTCATTGCATCAGGGCTTTCACACTTATGGCCTGCAAACACTGCAGGAGGGAGGGGTCACAAGATGCAAGTATAAGAGAAATGGGTTTTGTAAAACTGCTGCAGGGAAGCAGCTAATCAGCTGGAGTTTATAACAGTACCTGCAGAAAGATGCCTGCCAGATCATCTTCTGGGCCCAGAACACGGACCTGGCTCAAGGCCCGGATCCGGCTCTGACTTTGAGAGTTCTCAGGACTAGATTTTGACCTTGCAGTCTCAGCACTGTCTGCAAGAGAAATAAAAGGAAAGAAAGGAAAATGTTTTGATGGTAGCTAGCACCTGGAGCCCCAACACTGGATCACCTTCAGCTTTACAGTCTCCAACTACTGAGGAATTCAGCAGCTATTCTCTTGAGTCCAAGCAAGACCTATTTATTTTTCCATATCACTCAGAAAAACTCATTGCAGTAAACTCCAAAAATATTGGAATTTCTCCCTTTGCCAGAAGCAAAAAACTAGCAAGGCCTGGTGTCTAACTGTAGTTTGCTGGTATACTGCATCACAACCATTTTTGAAGGCAGCCTCTGTCCCTCTCAAGAGTAAAGAAGGAGGGAAGTCTGGAAGATGACTTAGAAATTTAGGCAGTACCTCGGCGGGCTGGTAAGGAGGCAGTGAGCAGGGAATGGAAAGTCTGGCCTCCTGTTGCCCCTCTCTCATGTTGAACCTCCACAAGATGAGCCATGTAGTCTGAAAAAAAAAAAAAAAAGAACACATCATCATCTCACCCTCTTTAGTAAAGAAGGACAGAATTGGCTGCTTGTACAGCTCCCACAGATAAGAGAATCTGCTCTTCCTACGGACTTTTCACACATGATGCCTTGAAAACTTTGTTTCTTTTACAAAGTCCTTCCAAAGTACTTTGGAAGTACTTTTTAGACTCTGTACACTTCAATCTACAAAATCCTTCTCTATTTGAGGAAATGCAGCCAAAGGCCATTCAGACAAGCACTAGGGAGCTGTCTACGGTGGCAACAAGCTTGCCAAAGCAGCCTGTGCACAGAGTTTGCTGAACTAGCTTGAATTTTTCCAAGGTAGTCACATGAGATATTCATGGAAACTGTTCAAGAAAAAGTAAAATGCCTAGTCAGCCTCATCTGAAGCTCTTACTCTTGTCCATGATGTTCTGCTCCAGCGTCTGTGGGTCATGAGAAACTGCCTGATCCAGGTACTGCAGAAGTTTGCTCATGCTGGAAACTGGGATTCCAAAGGACTGAACAAAGAGAAGCAGCTGCTGTGGCTCCAGGTCCTGCAGGGCTGAAATACATCAACACTGAGTCCTCAGACCTCCAAATTGCCCATGGAGAGTCATCTTTATTACCTGATCTTTGTGCTTCTGGCTGGACCAGCAGTGACACATTAATGACAGGGATGCAGAGAGCCTAAAGCTAGAAGTCAGACAGCTGCCTACTATGTTTTCTTCCCTCTGCAAATCATTGCCACCTTATTGCATCTTCCAGTTAATTCACTCACTGGCTAATCTGATCTTCTGTTTAATTTTATTAGAACCTCAGTAACGCAATCATTTGTATTAAAAAATAACTTCCACCCTTTCTGTTGATGGCTGCAGGCAGGAATTACTGAATAATTCAATCACTGGCTATAGACAGCTGTCATTTAATTAGTAAAATGGGACAAAAGCTCTGAATACCAAGAAGAGAGCACAGATGAGCAGTGCAAGGGCCAAAGCAACTACAGGTGTACCTTATATTCTTTAGACACGGATTTCCACACTGCAAGCACTGCATGCCCTATGGAAGCAATGCTATGCCTACTGTCTGGTGACTGCATAGCTTAGTTCCATCTGAATTGCTGTAAAAGAGATGGGGCCACAATTCAGAATCCCCCATTTCCTGTAAAATACACAGAAAGCACAATGTCCATACAGACTCGCTCCCCTACTGTAAAAGCAACAGTCACTGATGGCCCCACTGAAAGGCATCCATGTAGGATGGGCTGGGCACACTTGGGCACTCTCCCTTTCCTTTCAGGAGGGTCTGAAACAACAACAAACAGGCCACAGGCTCACCTGCATCCACAAGCCGCGGGACCTCAGAGCGGATCATGCGCAGCTTCAGCCAGTCAGGGAGCAGCAGAGCCTCCTCTGAGGTGTCAACCAGGAAAGCAGTAGGAAGGGGCTTTTTCTCCGGGAACCATATATCCAGTAAGGTATAAAAATCACCATCCCCTGCTTAAGAGTGGATTCAAAATTATTTCCCATGTTCACAAACACCTTAGACCACCCTGCCCTTCTCTAGCAAATCAATACACCGGAACACACCATCGCTTTAATATTTCCTGCTGTCTGCAGAAGGCAAAAAAACAAAAAAAATCAGCCTGCAAATCCTTCACTCTCTACAGCAATATTCTGATAAATCTTACAGCTGCAAACAAGTACTGCAAGGGACAAGCCTGTGAGCAGAAGGATTAACATCAGTCTGACCTGTTAGGAGATGGCAGACAAAGAAAAGGCTCTCCATATTGCCCATAATCCCCTGAAAAAATCTGAGCATACTTCACTAACCTTGAGGTGGCCCCAGTGTCAGGAGAATAACCATGGCATGAACCACAAGGATGTGCATGGTGGCTGTTTCCCCACTAGTCCAACGAAGGAACACCTGATCCTGGGACTCTGACTGGAAAAAGGCAGAAAAAACCAGGATGAGCACAGGTGGGAAGAGAAAGAAGAATGAAATCTTTGAGCTACAGATGAAAAGAGAACATAAGAATGGACAAATTTAGTCAGATCAAAGTTCCCAATATTTTCAACAGTGGCCATAAAAGATTCTTGAGGAAAAATTTAAAAAGCTTTTTACAGACACATACGCTTGGCTCTGATAATTATGCCACCATCCAATTATTTTCAGATCAGGGAATTCTTGAACCAAACCTGGTTTATACACAGTCAGTAACCCACAAAGGGCTTCTCCTTTGTTAACATGCCCAGTTTCTGTCACCTGCTTAAGAGGGGCAGGGGGCACTCACCCAGCTGTACACCTCCTCGCCCTCCTTGCTCTGCCGCATGCGCTTGATGTAGCGAGAGAAGATGGAGAGAAGAGCCACGAGCACTGCATCTGATTCAGCACTGTAGGAGAGCTTGGAGAAGAGGTGGGACATGATGGTGGAGCGCTCCACTATCAGCCGGGCTACATCCTGCAAGGGAAGAAGACCCACGAGGTCTTTACTCCTGTTTCGTTGCATCACATTCTCCAGTTTCCACCACTAGCCCAGTTAACACCACTCTGGAGATCAACAGCTGCATTCTGATGCATCCCATTACAAAATAAGCATTTACATAGTAAAAACACGCATTTATCTGAAGAAAAAAAAAATCTGCTGACTCTTATTGTTTAACCTTCTCCACGTGTCTAAACAGATCTATGGAGGCAGTATCAGCACACGAGCCTTAAAAGCAATGAAAAAAACCACCCAGAGACAGAGCAATGAGAGAAAAATCACTGTTGGAAAAAAAAAACCCAATCCTACCAAAAGCTTTTTAAAAACTTTTAAAAAACAAACCCAGAAATCTAGCTTTGGTTATAGAAGAGTGCATGTCCCACCACTAACATTCCTGATTTCCCATTCTCTCCCCAGATATATGTGACTGCAGATTTAGCACCTGCTTACTTATGAAACATTGCCAGGTAGTGGGATTTCTTTCAAACCACTGTCCACCCTTGCTTTCCCCATTCCACCTCATGGGCTGCTGGATTGGAGGTTACTGCTCTGATATCATGTCATGATATGAACCAAAGACACAGGTTGCCTTTCAATACATACACAGAGACACAAACATGCAGTTATCAGCCACATGCTCCCAAAAAACTCATCCTCCTGGTACAGCAAGTCCCATGCCTACCACTGTCCTGGGACAAGCCACGTGTCCCCTACACAATCCCTCCTCTCACCAGGGCAAGGTCGTTGTGCTGTCCCTGCTCCTCCACTGGGGCGTGCTGGGAGAGGTACACCAGGTATGCACTGATGGTCTGGGGATCTGTCTCCATGTGGATGGCCTAGAATAAGATTTCCTTTCATCAGAAATCCAGATTTAGTGAAAACAAGCACCAGCACAAGAAAAATTCTTCTGCAAGCACATAAACACGTTGATGTCACACCCAGATGGTTTGTTCAGATTTGTTTTAGCATGAGCAGAAAAAGAATAAGCTGGACATTCACGCCTTCAGCTGCCAACACCCACCTGCTGCAAGGCCAGAGCTGTTGTTGCTCTCACACTGTCGAACAGTGGCAGCCTCGGGAGGTCTCTCAGCAGCCACTGATATCCCTGCAGCAGCTCAGAATCACCGGAGTCTTCCTCCATGGGGTGATCTTTCTCCTCTCCATCACGCATTCCTCCTTCTGACAGCACCAAGGACAGGCCCTGCAGAAGTCACACAGACACAGCTGTTGCATTTGAAGCCACAGCTGGACTGCTAGTTTTGTACTAGTGAACATAATAGAAACAAGCTTCAAACACCATGGAATGATCCAAATGCATCACACAACGGATTTCATCTCTCATATAATGTGTTTTCTTGACAGATACCCTGCTTGAAGTTTCAGTCTTCTCTGAGCACAACCTTTCTGAGCTCCCTGCAATTCTTGACTATGCTGTAGAGCACCAGACACTCACTCATTTACACTCCCCACAGACAGCAGCCTCTGCCAATTACTCCCTGTAGCACACAGTCTGCTGAGTCTACATCTGAACTTCACAGGAAATATAGCAAAATCCACCTCTACCTTGAGAAAAAGTATGACTTGGCTGTTGCACAAAAACTTGTGAGCAGCAGGGAGCAGAAGTGCATTTGATGGGGTTTGGAGACTGAGACCAGGCACTCAAGGAGGATGACATGAAACAATTTCGCTTTGCTGGCTCTGGACTCAGGATAATCCGGGGCTCTGCCCTTGGCTTCTGACACATCCCAGTCAAGAAGATTTTCATTCTGCTCACCTTCATGGCCAGGACCCGTGAGGCCACCTGGGAGGAACTCAGGCGTCTCAGGAAGTAGTCAAGCACCTCGCAGGTTGTCTGTTCATCTGCTTTGGGACCCAACAGCAAGTCTTGCAAGCGTCCAAGCAACTGCCTTTGTTTCTGTTGTCTCTGCAGAGAAAGAAGTCAGCCTGTTCAGTGAAATCAAATCTGGGATGCGCAGAAAGTAGGTAACAAGAAGGGGTTCCCAAGAGACTACTCACCTGGCGTTTCTTGGCACGCTGGTCCTTACTCTCACCCTCCTCTTCTTCTTCACCTGAGGTCGATTCATCAGCAGCATCATGAAGCAGGAACTCACAAAGGCACTGCACAGGTAGGACGTCCAAGGAGCCCTCGCTGGACTGAACCAGATCTGCCAGCCATGGCATTGACTGTGAGGAGGCCTAGGGAGGAGAAGAGTAACAATATCAGAACATGGATGCATCATACTGATCATTTAATTCCTGAGCAATGTACCACCTTCCCCTGAATCTCACTCAGCTCTCTTTTGCCCCTCACTCAGGTTTCAGAGGCAAGGGATCAGACCCCAACACAGCCCACCTGTCTCTGAATGATGTTGAGGAGAAAGTCAGGATGACGACTGCGGCAGAGAAGGTGGCCCAAGCGAAGTGACTGGTTCAGGCTTTTCACCTGCTCCAGGACATGTGGTGGAGGTCTGCGAGGGGGGCCCCTGCCAGAGAAACAAGAAGTTATCCACAGGCTGACAGACTTTCACTCCGGTGTGATGAGGATCAGTCAGATCAGAAATGCAGGAGGGGCACACGCAGGCAGCAACAGAAGGACAAAAACCAAGTGTGACACATCAATGTGTGCAATGCCAGGTCGGACAGGGCCCCGAGAAACATGGTCTAGTGGAAGGTGTCCCTGCCCATAGCAGGGGGATTGGAACTTGACAATCTTTAAGGTCCTTTCCAACACAAACCATTCTGTGATTTTATGATCCCATGGGCTACCAAACCTCAGGGTTCTTCCTGCCCACATCAACCACCCTGTAGAGCAGTAGGGTTTCCTGACTAGTGCTGAATTTTGTGATGGCATCAGAATGCAGAAGGTTACTTACTGAGGGTCCAGACTTGTCAGCTGGGACAGCAAGAGGCTGCTGCTCTCTGTAATCGTTTGTTTTGTGGATGCAGCAGCCAGATGGCCCTCAAATGCAAGAATCTCCTGTTTTTCTCTCTGGGAGATTTGAAGTTCACGATTAATCATCTCTGTGCGCGTCTCCTCATCCGTCAAGGTACATTGAGGATAGGAATAATTACTGAGAAAATAAGTTAAAAAAAGGAAATAGTTATCTTGCTCTATGCAAAATTCATGAACCACAGTCAGAAGGAACCCAGGACCTTGGCTCTGATAGACAACACAGAAAAAACAAGGCAGTTTCCCAACAAAGCCAGGAGACTGAGACCTTTTCCCCAAGGCACATCACCGTCAAACCCCCATTTTTCTCAGTTTTATTCCCTTACTTATAATATTTCTGTTGAGAGAAGGGACCTTTCCCACTCCAACTGCAGTGTTGCTGCTTATTTTAAGCTTATTAAGACAGCTTATTTTACACCAGTCCCACAGGAAAGGAAGGAGCCACATGGTACAAACGTAAATTAGAAATCTGTGTTTTCAATGGCCTATTTGATTCATGTAGGGATTTAAACATACTAACTTGGTCATGACCATTTCCATGAGCATCTTTAGAGAGGGGTACTCCTCCCATGCAGCCAGACCTGCAGCAGAGAAGGACAATCAGGAATACAGGAAAAAATCAGGGCCTTTACATGTATTTTAATGCATCCCAAGGGGGGGGAGACACAAACTCACTAGAGAACAGCTCATAACATTTAGAACACAAACAAGGTGATTCCAGTCACATGCTAGTCCAAATCCCACCTCTGTGTATTTTTCCACCCACAGGTAATACACAGTTATTTAACTGCAGTTACCTCACCAACCCACCACAGGCCTTGCACACAAGCAACTGGACTCCAGCAGAGAGCACCTTGGCCAAATTTTGCAGCAGAGCTATATCTGAGAAATGTCCACACTTACCAATGTTTTCAGGATTGAATGCAGCCACTACAAGCAGGAGAGGCCAGGCTTTCCAGTAGAGAGTAGAAATAGCTAGATTTGGAGGCTGGTACCTGCAAAAGCCATCAACAGATAGAAGTGATCAAATTTGGTTCCTTAAGCCTATCTCAAGTCTCCTTTTCTCCTTAATCATGCACTGTTTGGATTCAGTCAGTTCAGTTGTTCTCTCCAAAAACAAACACAAAAAAAAGACTCCCTCAGGAAGGGTAGCAAGGTTCAGCTGAAGATTTCTAGAGCAGAAAGGTAAAAGTGCTTGCAGAGCAAAGTTCATTCCATAACTCAGGTCTTGATTGCTCTAGAGAAATTTCCACCTTAACATGACCCTGAAAAAAGTCTCATCATTTTGTTATTACAAATTGTAGTAGAGAAAAGCATCTTAAAATCTACGAGCAGGGAGCATTAGTCAAGGTGAAAATGAGCCAGATCACAGCGAGATTATCCGTGTGATGTCTTACCCTGGGGGTAGCTGGATATTCTCTGGATGGTGATAAGTGCACAGATTTAAGACTGCATCGATCAGCTGGATTCTTTCTACCCTCAGGACCTCGACATCTGGAGGAGAAGAAAAGACTGAACAAGTTATTGACCTGTCTACTTACCTGAAAGTCCTTCAAGAAAAGCATCACAGTATAAGAAAAATTTTACTTCAAGCAACTATATTATTGTGGGCTTGCTCATGATATTACAGAAACAAAAAACCAACAACATTTAAAGAGCAACAACACTTAAAAAAAGCTCCAAGTCAATATATAAGGGTATCAAGCTTTTCAGCCGCAATTTGGTTTAAATTCTTTAGGGTAGTTTTTTTCCCAAACGTATCCAATATGCTCCTTGTAACTTTTTCAGAACTCAGATACTCTCCTTCAGGTGAGGAGCAAATCTGCTCAGAACTTCTGGGGCTCAGAGGAACTAAAAATGCATTTCAACTTTGTTGCAAGTTTTCAGACTCACTTTAACTTAACTCTGAGTCTTCCAGCACTTGAAATGGTGCAACATTTCCCCTCAGCTCTACCACAAACATGCACAGCTCAGCTGAATGGACATATTCCCCAGCGATGCAGGAATTTAGACAAATGCTAAATGAATTCATTAAAGGGTAAGAGTAAAGATTGCTTTTGTAACTGCTATTCTGTAAGTGTTTGAATTATGGACTTGGGAAGGGCACACAATATATTGGTTAATTAGTTTGACGTCCAACCATTCCATTTTTGCATAGCCTTAAAATTTCATTTTACAGTACGTATGAAGGACTAAATTGAATTTAAAAACGCTGACTCAAAACTCTGGGCGGTTGTTCACAGCCCTTCATCCTCAACACAACCAATAATTTCCCAAACACTCCACGATACAAAATTAGTAACAGTGAGAAACAGTAAGAGAAAATAAGAAGCTTCTCTAGTGAGAAAGCAACAGCAGTACATGTCTGGCTTTGAGCCAAATGCTTGGCCATCACGACTAAAATATGATTTAAGTGACGCAAAGGCTCTTGTAGGCGGTAGGAGCTGTCTCAGCCCTGGGTGGCAATAAGAGGACACGGATAGAGAAGGAACCACTTGCTGGTTGGAGCTTTGGGCAGCCTCACCATCTGCCTGCACAGCTGCAGCCCTCTTCACCAAGTGGTCAGCGAGCTCCATGGCATCCGCGGGGCCCAGGGGCAGGTCCCGCGACAAACCGATCACCAGGATCCGCATCAGGGTGTCCTCCAGGATGGGCACCTCGGAGCACAGGCGAAGGAAGAAGCTGCAGGAGACATGACACATCAGTCACACTTCTCTGGACAGTGTTGTGAGGGCTCCTGAACCCTTCACAAACCCTAGAACCCATCACAGCTTAGTTTACAATACCTTCCCTGGTCTCCAGCACCAAATGCAAAATTTGTGAATCCAGTGTGAAACAAATTATTATTGGAATATCACTTGCATTGCCTTGTACCTCCACAATTCAGCTTGCTCGAGTCTGAGCTCCCTAATGTTACCCCAGTAACCCACACAGTGCAGGGCTGTCCTCCTTACAACTACAGCATCAAGATATGGAACAGCTTGGCACAGGGAACAGGAATGAAGGAGGAAGAAGAACAGATGGAGAATGGAACAACACCCCTCAATTTTACAGCAGTGTGACAGATGAAGAAAATCTAAGCACAGTTCGAAGCCTTTCCAACACAGAGCTATATAAGAATCATCAGAAAACACCCATTCCTTTTCCTCCAGCTAGAGCAGCTCCCCACTTGCACCCGCTACTCACTTGCGGTCACTCTCAGGGGGCCAGTTGTCCCATTTGTAGTAGGTTTCTGGCTGTTCTGTGAAGAGCACCTTGTGCAGGCTGTAGAGATGAAAAGGACAGTAAACACCATCTAAGTGAGGCTCAAGAATACATACAACAGTTTTGTCTCCCCAGACTCCTGCTAATATTCCCACCCTACACATGAAGGAGCCTCCTCAGATAAGCGAGTCTAGCAAAGTAACAACACAAATCAGAACAGAGAGGACTATACAGTATGGGCCCTGGGCTTTTATACCTTCAGTAACAAACATATCCTTCTTACTTTTAATTCTGGCTTAACCTGCCTCAGTAATGTCTTGTACCAAGACTCCAGGATACCACCTGTCCAAGAGGCAGGCAGGGAAGACAGAACTATCTGTGGAGCCCTCAACTCTACAGCCTAAAAAAGGATGTCAGACAAAAAACAACAAGGGTCCACAGGGATTGTGTTTGGTCAGGTAATTGGAAATCCCCTACTGAGTGGACACAAATAATACAAATCAGAAAGATTTTCCATTATCATGTATTCCTGGTAAGAGGATGGATGCATCTGAAGGAATTTCAGAGAGTGAGACAGTCTCAGCCTGAACCCCACTAAAACTGTTTCTGCTACCTGCCTGATAAGGCCAGAGAAATCTAACCAAGGCCTGCCATATGCCTGGTTTTTCCTAATATACCACACTGTTGGGGAAGGGACAGAGATGACCAGGCTGACTCTCACCAGTGCACATAGTCCTTTGGAGCCAGCTTGCTGATGGATGGAACAACTGTATGAAGCCACCAGACAGCATCACGTTGGATAGCAGCAATTTGGTTTTGGAAAGAGCGCAGCACCTCCAGGTCTGAAAAACAGTCAGGTCACAAAGAGCACACGTACCAAGAGCCCCATCAGGAGCCAAGCAAGAGGGGGGCAGTTTCAAGAGCAGGCAGGTACCAGGGCTCTGAGGCATCACAGAAATGGTTTGGGTTGGAAGGAACCTTAAAGACCATCTCATTTCAATCCCCACAATATAGACAGGGACATCTTCCACTAGAGAAGGGGAGTAGTATATCAGAGAGCCTTGAGCACCCCAGCACTGACAGAACATGCATTTTGCTTTCTGAAACATGCTGCAGCAAAACCCCCAACATGTAGCACAGGGGAATTAGCTTTGTGAGGAGAAGGCACCTGGGCAGCCACTTCAGTGCCATCCCAAAGGCCTGTGCTCTCAATGCCCAGGTACTTGGTAATCCTTACAGCTGCCCCTTCAAGGGGGGGCCCCTTAAGGCTCCCCCATACAGAGCTCCCTTTCCCCAGCCTCTCAACCACTGTTTCCATAGATACAAGAAACACCCAACCATACAAATGCCACATCTCCTATCTCTGTCAGTCTCAGGATGATAACAGGCTCCCCCATGCCTCTATTCAGAATGGAGGCTTACATCCCTTCCCAGCCCCAGCTGCAGTGTTCCCCCAACATCAGAGGCAGATAACTGCCTATCTTCAGAGGGAACCTAGGTTCTTCTGCTTACTCTTTTTCTCTCCTTTATCCCAAGCAATTCCAGCCTCCTTCACCTGGGCTGTGATACCAAGCATCATGGAGACAGCAAGCAGATCAGTTATGTGGATAACAAAACGCTCCTTAAAATAGAAAAAGAGAAGTGAGTTTAATCAGCAATACCCAAAGCTGCCTTCTGGAAGTGTTTTGTCATAAAAAATGATGATCATGGATGTTTGGAAATGAAATACGGGAGTGCTGCTATGAGACACACAAATAGTGACTCATTTAAATACCGAAGAGCAAAAGAAAGAACAGTCAGAAAAGCAGATAAAAGAACAGCCCAGTACATCACTGGCACATCCAGAAGCACAAGAGTCACAAAGTGGTACCTTGAATTCCATTTCTGTGTACAGGGCCTCCTTGCGTTCCTGCATCAGACCCAGACAGAAGGCCTGGAAGTTGATCTCATGTTTTGTCTGTTTGATGATCTCTCGCAGCAGGGCCCGCGAGGCCCGCAGATAATCGTCCTTGGTGGTCAAGAGGTCCTGGAACACCATTGCCAGGTACTGGGGACACACAGAAAGAGAAAACCTTCAGTGCACTGCAGTGAATCTGCATCGACAAAATGAAAAGACACAAGGAAACCACGCTGGTGGTGTCCTGTCCTCCAAACTGTAATAACGTTTCTCTTGTGAAACGGCATTACCACAAGACTGGTCATCCAGAATGTGGGACTTAGAAAATGCCCATGTACGTTTATTCCTACCAGAAGTAATAATATAATAGTATGGTACAGATCAGACAGCTGTCTGTGAAAAGATTCATCTGAGCCTCAACTCAACTAAATCTGTCAAGTGGGGTTCTGGGGCCACCGTCAGTCACACAAGACACTTCACCTACCTTTGGAGCTTGCTCTGAGCTGTGCTGAAGCACAGTATACAGGATCTGCATGTTGTTGGGATTTCTTGCATTTGATAGTTCATTGAAAATCACAAACTTAATGGTGGTGCCCAGGTTATCCCTGTGTGCGTTCAGCAGTTCTCTGCAAGGGAAGGCCAGAGATATCTGAACTGACATTTCATTGCAGCTGGACACATTGAACTATTTAGCACTCTAAAGTGAACAGAACAGAACAGCACATATGTCCAACAATATCAAAGGACTACTGAAAGACTTCCGGGACAATGAAATTCATATAAATGAACACAGGACACCCCTTAGTCCAAGCTGGCATTTAAAACCAGTCAGGGCCCTGGACACATCTTCCACAGTGCTTTCTCTTCTGATCATCTGTGATCAGTCACTCACCTGACACACAGCATATAGTGGTTGAGAAGGACTTTTGGCTTGAGACGAATCTTGATCAGGTTGGAGATAACTTCCATGTCTTCTGAGCTGTGGGTGTTGCAGTTCATACAGACTGACATCAGCAAGTCCTGAGCTGGCTTGGTCAGCTGCAGAGGAAGAGCAGAAAGGCTCCAGTCACTTGCCATTACAGATCAGAAATGTAAGTTGTGTACGGTATGCAGCCCTCCTGCCTGGATTCCACACCAGAGTTGTGCTTCAACAGCTCCTATCCTTACCTTTGGGTTCTGCAGCCACATCTCCAGCCTCTGCACAGCCATCTGACGCACTTCTTTGTAGCCACAGGTTGCTGTCAGCAGCCGAAGGAGGTTCCTGGAGACATTGTCCATGGGCTGGCGCCGGTTGAGCTGGTCCCGCAGCATGTCTAGGACATATTCCTCCACACTCTCTGCAAGGTCTTCATACCTGGACCACACAAACTGCACTTTATTTGTTTCCACATAAGCCAATGCAAAAATCAGCCTTCCTTCTTGTGGTATACATTATGAAGAAATAAAATCTACTCTTTTCTCCTGGAACATTTTTATCTGACGCTCAACATCCCCCAGCAGGTGCCACAGGACAGGTAGTGCAGAGAGGGAGCTCCCTGCCACAGCTCTGCAGGGTGGGTGAGCGCAGACACATCTGCCACATGGCTGGGCCAGGAGAGGACGAGGCACTGTACCTGGGCATGAGCTGGCCCGCCTGCTCTGGGCTCATTTTCTCCTCTGCAATCAGCAGCTCGCTCTGGCTGTCTTCCTCCTCTGTCATGGAAGGGTGTGGGCTGCTCCCTGAGAGAGACCAGGACACAGCACACTTCATGAGACAACTCCCCTTTCTAGAGATCAATCACACTGAAGGAGACCACAGTCAGTCACTCCCTCACACTGCATCACATACAGGCCCACTTTTCACTACCCTAAAACATCCTCCGGATGTGAAAGAGCCCCAGAGAGAGGGAATACAATGGCTGGAACTCAAAGTCTGGTCTACATGACTCCACTCAATAAAAAACTATTCCCCACAAGTCACTAAGTGCAGCAGGCTCCATCCTCTCCCTAAACCTTTGTTCCTGGTTCCCAAACATCTTCTTACCAGCACTAAGGTCCCCTCCGCTACGCCCAACTTCTCCATGCAAGAGCATGGTCTTAGGAGGCATCTTTGTGTTAAAAGCTGTTTGGATGTTATCCACAAATGTCTTGCAGTGAGGGCTGTCCACCCAGATGCGCTCCCCAAGGGAGTCCTCAATGTACACCTGCAAAAGGGAACAAAATCCATGTCCATGCTTCTTTTTTAACCGATTAATTGAGGGAATATTTGTGAGTTTTTATGGATTTCCAACATACAAATGCAAAGTAGGAAACTAGCATGACCACTGATGAAAAACAGACCAGATGACTGCAGGCAAGTCACAAAAGAGCAAAAAACCAAAATATCACATCTCAAGCTCTACTGGGCACTACTAACCCTTCTCAAGCAAGAAAGCTGATCAGCTTTAGCAAAGACTTTACAACAACCTCTACAATCAAAATACAGAAGCTGGTCAGTTCAACCCTTTTAAATTAATGGACTATTTTAATCCCTACAGCCCAAACAGAAAGTACAGTCTCTGCAACACTTATAATACAGTAAAACAATCAGTTCAGACTGTCAAAGGCATCTCAGAAAAGAGCAGAGATAAGGCAACAAAAGGCAAAAGAAGCCACAGCATTCCAGCAACCCTTGGAGATTTTTCTTCAAGAGCACAGGGCCAGTCTCCAATTTCTGCCTCCTTCAGCTGCATTCCCACACTAGCTACCCCCTTCCCTGCAGCAGGAATAAATCCACTGCTGTTCTCCTACCCCAACACATCCACAACTCCCAACCCCAGCTGATTTCACCCAGACTGCCCACCACACAGAAGCCTCCTTGGTTCAACAACCTTGACAAAGATCTCTGGCCAGTTCTCATCCTCTTCATAAGCTGCCATGAGAAGGTTGCAGGCCAAGACTGACACGAGGCTATTCCCTTTGGCTTTGAAGTTGATGGAGGCATCTCTTCGGAGTAGGCTGCACAGCGCCTGGAATATCATCCACAAAAAGTAAAATAATATAAACAAGTCATTTGGCAAGAAAGCATACAGAGAAGCTGTAGAAAGAGGAACAGAAATTTCAGGAGCTTGCACTGAGCTCTGGCATTTACAAAGACATCAGAGGTCTAGTATTTACAAAGCCATGCTCTGGCCTGAGAGAAACTGCAACTGTGCTCACAAGCTGGCAGCAGTGATACATCAGTAAGTTCACAGGTCCTCACCTCAATAACCCCTTCGGTGGCAAATATGTTTGGTTTTATTTTTGCCAGGTACATGAGGCTCAGGTACAGTGTGGTGTCAGGTTTGGCTCTGTTCATCTTCAGCTGCTTCACAGCTCCACACAGCACCCCCTCAATACGGTCATCGTTGCCTTCTGCTTCTGCTGCCTCAATCTCATCCAGCAGCACCGTGGGGACAACTGAAAGCACCAACACATCAGCATTACCCTCATGTGAAACAACCTGCCCTGAGATGCTGCAGGACAGCAAAGCATGGGTCAGCTCACCTACAGCCCCTGCCACAGCTTTTTCCTACTCAACTGCTACTAAAAGTTCTGTTTCACACCTGACAGTGCCCCTTGATTATTCTTCCATGCTAGCAGATTCCTCTGCAAAAGTATCAAACACCAGAAGTGGAATGACAATTCAGAAGGCAACGCTCAGACCCAGAGTCTGCTAAAAAAATATGTGAACAAAATACCACAATCCAGACCCAAAGATCTCCTCAGGGAGTATTTCAGATGCTGCTAATAAACAGCTCTCAGACACAATGAACAAAACCCAACTCAAACAGAGGAGAAAAGTGTGATTTCAGCCCTATATCCAGCAGAGGAACTATGGGCTTCAAGAAAGGCTCCAGGGAAAGAAGAACAGAAGTTTCTCCCTGGCTTCCCTGCGAGGGCAGCAGCACAGCCAGGCCTCACCTTCGATGGGGATGACAGACGGCTCCTTGATGGAGGGCGAGATCGCTCTTTTCTCCGCCACGGCCGCCTCTGCCAGGCGGCCCAGGGCGCTGAGGGGCGGCGTGGAGGAGAGCTTGGGGCGCTTGGTGAGCCCGGGCAGCCCCGCCGGGCCCG
Source organism: Pyrocephalus nanus (assembly GCA_038380795.1). Classification (NCBI taxonomy): domain Eukaryota; kingdom Metazoa; phylum Chordata; class Aves; order Passeriformes; family Tyrannidae; genus Pyrocephalus; species Pyrocephalus nanus. Next base: position 11,255,299 of record CM076276.1, read on the forward strand.
CCAGGGCGGCGGCCGCGTCCCGCTTGCGCTCCGAGGGCAGCCCGGGCGGCGCCGGCTTCAGCAGCGCCACGGCCGCCTTGCCCTCGCCGCTCTGCCCCTTGGAGCCCAGCGCGATGAAGTCTCCGGGCGGCGGGTGCGCTGCGAGGGGAGACACGGGGACAGTGAGGGACAGTGAGGGGACAGCGACAGTGACAGCGAGCGCAGCCCCCCCCGCCCGGCCCCGCGGGACTCACCGGAGGGCTTGGGCACGGCGCTGGGCCGCCGCACGGCCGCTGCCTTCGGCCGGTTCATGGCGCCGCAGGGCACCGGCCCCGGCACAGACCGAGCGACGGACACCCGGGACCGAGCGACGGACGGACAGACGGACAGACCGCCGCCACACGGAAGGGGAAGCGCCGCTCCGCCGCCTCACGGGCCCGCCCTGCCCGCCTCGCCGGGCAGCGCCGTCTGCCGGGCCGGAGGGGGAACTGCACCCCGGCGGGCGGGGGCGGGAGGGTCTGGGGGCGGTCGGGGATTCTGAGGGAAGAGAGGGGCTGGGACTGTTTGATGGTGCTGATTGCGGGGGTCTGGGGATAAGAGAGGGGAGTCAAGGGACTGGGCTGAGGCGCTGGATTTAAGGGTGGAAATTAGGGGCTGTTGGGTGATGCTGGGGTGGGCCCCCTCTCACAGGCAACTACAAGAGGACAGAGCCTCAAGCTATGCAGGGGAGGTTTGGGTTGGACAGTAGGGGGAATTTCTTCACAGAAAGGTTGATTAGACATTGGACATGGGCTGCCCAGGGAGGTGGTGGAGTCACCAAAGAAACAACTGGACACGGCACTTGGTGCTGTGGTCTGGTTGACGAGGTGGTGATGGGTCACAGGTTGGACTTGATGATGTTGGAGGTCTTTTCAAACCTTGTTGATTCTGTGAATCTGTGACTGTGGGGTGTGGGATAAGAGAGTCAAAGGAGTGGGGTGGAGGGCTGGAGTTAAGGGCTGAAACTGGGGAGCTGAGAGTAGTGCTGAAATCTGGGGTCTGGGATATGGCGCTGGAATTAGGGGGGTTGGATTGGGGCTGAAACTGAACAGCCGGAATCAGGGGGATGGAATCAGGAGAACTGAAGTCAGGGAAGTAAAAACTGGGTTTTCCACAGCAAGTGGCTGCCCACCTCTCTCCCCCTATGCCACCCCTTCTGTCCCCACATCACGTGCCCACGACAAGCTCTCCACGTGCCTTTATTGCAGCAGGGACCGTGGGTGCCCACTCCTCCACCCACACCACCCACACAGGACCACGCAGGGGGCACCCAGTGGCCAAGCCCTCATCCCACGGCCCCTGTCCCCAACCATGCTGAAGGGGGACACACAGCAGCAGGTGACAGTCCCTGACGCCTCCTCCAGAGTAGCATCCCAGCTTCAGGGGCTGGAGCATCAAGCATCTCCTGGACGGGTGGTCTTGGTAACGGGGGGTGACTCCACGGCCCCCTGCTCACAGCCACTGCACTGAGAAGCCCTTGCTGAGGCTGATGTTGAGGTCACTCACAGTGAGAACCTGTGGGGGGAGAGGAGACATTTTGGAGTACAGTCCTGGCTGGAGGGAAGTGGAGAATGCCTTCCCCTACCCAGCTCGGCTGAGCTTCACTGCTCCTGAACCCTGGCGTGGCAGGAGAGCCACACGGTGTCCTCACCCACCTCTTTGGTCACCAATCTTGTGACCCTTGGGGCTAGAGGAGGCAGGGTGAAGCCCCTCAAGATGTCCACCCAGGACAGGGCACCCCAAGATGGGGCTGTACCTGGTTGTCCAGGTAGGAGAAGGGCTTCTCCTGGCCATTCAGAAGGACCTTGCTGGGCGACTTCTGCACCCCAAAGATGCTCAGTGTGCCAATGGTGACATTGGTGGCCTCAGTGCTGGCATGGAGGACGGTGGAGGTGAAGATGTTCTGCAGCAGGGGACAGCATGAGCTCAAGGTGGCCAGATGCCACAGGACCCCCCACTCCTGCCCTCCCCACCACATCCCACCTGCGTGACATTGAACACCAGGTAGGAGTAGCTGCCCCGCTCGAAGGTGTCCAGGCTCTCGCCATCATCCCAGAAAAGGTCCCCCCAGGCAGTGGCACTCGAGGACAAGGCCACGATGAGGTGCAGGGGGTTCCCTCGAGTCGCCTCGCTGGTGGTCCCTGGTTTCTGGGGTTCAAAGACAAAGGTTCTGCAGGGCTGTGAGCACTGGGGATGGAGGTCTGGGAGCTGAGGTGCTGGGACACACACATGCTGAGGACAGCACTCAGGGAGGTGACAGGTGGGCACTCACCTGGGTGGGCAGGATGGAACCCTCCCGGACATGCAGGTTGAGGTGCTCCAGGGGGGCTGACATCTTCAACATCTCCCCACTGCTGTTCACTGAGGAGCCCTGGGCAGGTGGTGAAAGACACGGGTGTGAGGGAGTCAGGGGCACAGCAGGGTGCTCAGGCATGGGTCTGGGGAGCAGCCATCCCCACGGCTTCCTCCACCAGGGCTTGCTGGGCTCAGCCATGGTTTCCCACCCACAGTCCCAAGATGCTCAAGCAGAGATCACCCAGTCCCTGGCCAAGTGCCGTGGTGTTCCTCACCGTGTAGAAGTCGTACCACGTGCCTTGGGGGACGTAGCCTGTGACCGAATCCACCCCAGGCTCCAGCACTGGCGTCACCAGCAGGCTCCGGCCCCACAGGAACTGCCTGTCCAGCCCCAGGGTGGCCACATCCTGGGGGAACCTGCAGCAGGATGGAGACGCTGCTCGATCGGCCACTTCTCTGTGATTCAGCCCAAGCATCTCCCCAGCTCCCGGTGGGGATGATCTTACTCAAAGAACAAGGGCCGAGCGACAGTGTCCCCTTGCAGGTGGGCATGGTGGAAAAGGGTGTAGAGGAAGGGCAGGAGGGAGTATCGAGTCAGCAGCACATCCTTCATGGCTGTCCTGGCCACAGGGCTGAACACTGTTGGGTCCTGGGCCTGGTGGAGATGCAGGGAGTCAGTGGCCATCCCACCCCAACCCCACCTCCTACACCCTGCATCCCACATCCTCCATCCCACATCTCATATCCCGCATCCCACCCCTAGGGTGCCTCCCACCGGGCACAGATGATCCCACTGCCCTTGACCTTCTCATTCTGGGTGTTGTGGTTGCGAGCGAAGGGGTAGAAGGCACCGAGCTGCATCCAGCGGGTGCAGAGCTCCTCCGAGGTGCTGCCGGAGAAGCCGCAGATGTCCGCCCCCACCAGTGGGATGCCGAAGAGGCTGAAGCTCAGCAGCCCTGAGGGCAGGGACAATCAGCAGGGTGCAGGGAGTTTCGGAGGTGTCTCCCAACAAGCAGAAAGCTCAGTGGAGCTGGGAGCGCTGGTAGGGCACCTGCATGCATTCTGTGCCACCCACCTGGGATGGAGTAATACATGTCCTTCCACTGGCTCCGGTTGTCTCCCAGCCAGTGCCCTGAGTACCGGCCCTGGCTGGGGAAAGTGGAGCGGGAGATGATGAAAGGACGCTTTCCCCGGATCTGGATCAAGGCACTGGAAAACAAAAGGGAGAGGAAGGGGTAGGAGGTGAGAGCAGCCCCCTAGGCGTTTGCCTTATCCCACAACAGCTGAGGGAGAGGTCCAGCCCTGTGGCAGCCCTGCGGTGCTGGAGAGTTGGCCTGAGTGGTACAGCAAAGGCTTGGCACCAGGACCAGCCTCACCCACCCATCCCTCCCAGAGCAGTGTCAGCTCCCCTCTCTTCCTGGGTTATTCACCCCCTGAAGGCTGCAAGTCCCCTTGAAGTCAGGCACTCAAATCCCCTTCCCCATCTGAGCAGGATTTCATCCCATCCCATCCCCAGGCTGTCAGGAAGCAGGATGCTCAGGTACCTTGCTGTGGCTTTGGCTTCCATCAGCCCGTAGAGGTTGTGGAGGTTGTAGTGCACCGAGGCTTTCTGCTTTGCTGAGGCACACACTGTCTTGGAGGAGAGGGAATCGCCCAGCACGGCTGCCAGCAGAGAGAGCCCAGTTGGCACCTGGTGGTGGTGGGGTGGAGGGGATGTGGACCCCCCCCCCCAACTTGCTGGCTCTGGGTCAGCCCTCTCACAGGAGACATCACTGTCAGCCCAGTGCCAAAAGCTCACACAGATGGTCCCATCCTGCACCCTGACACAGTCCCAACAAGTGTGTAAGGCTTAGACACCGGTACTGGCACATGCAAGTAGAGATGGAGACATTCAAGGTGTAAAACTGAATGTCTCTTAGAAACGGTTTTCCCCCATCACACTCGGTTGGCAGAGGTCTCAAAGCACACAATACATGTCAGCACAGTCTTGTATCTCATCTCCCTCCTTACCTGGAGTGTAGGGTGGGCTGTCGAGATCTCCTGGGGGGCAACCGTCTTCAGACCCATCCATGAAGTTGGATGGCTCATTCATGTCCTAAGCAAAGAAAATTGTGGAGCAATTTCAAGCATGTGGTTTTGGGGATTAATGGATAGACCTGGAAAAACTGCAGACAATCATGCCAGGACACACACTGGGTGTGAGCTGAGGTGCTGCCAGGAGGCAACCCAGGGGCAAGGAGGGACTTACGATCCACAGGCCATCGAAGGGCACATGGGCATGGAAGTGCTGCAAGTTCTCCAGCCACCACTGGTGTGTGTCTGGGTTGGAGAAGTCTGCAAAGGCAGTGAAACCAGGCCAGACCTGCAGGGACACCACAAACCACGGGTTCATCAAGCAGGTGATTTCTGGGGAGCTGCCACCAGGAACAGGGTACCACAGCATGGTGAAGGACCAGAGGTGAAACAGGCAATAACCCAGAAATTAAACCCAGGCCAATGCTTCAAGTCCTGGATGCTACACACACAGCATCCCTCCTTCCTGCCTGGTACCAGGAGTATTGGGGTGCTGAGGGCTCCCCACAGTACATGGGCAGTGACAGCTGAAGGAGCAGCTGCTCTCCCTCCACTTGCACGAGCCCTGACACTACCTTGCCCAGGGCATGTCAGGGAAAAGCCACGATTTCTCCATGCTTTGCATCATTTCAGGAATTTTAGCCAATTCATTTTCCCCCATGTTTTCAGGCTACATCAAAAGCCCCCTCCTTGGAGATGGCGAGGGAGAGACGGTGGGAGCAAACAGTCACAGGGGTCAAACTGGGAGGGAACTACTGTGGAGCAGATCTGGAGATGCACTGTCCATCCCAGACAACCTCCCTTCACCCCAGAAACAGGAAGGGAGAGAAATCAGATGACCAGCCTTGGGCAGCACTGCTGACTCTGTTAAGCTCATATGACTTCCACAGGCTCCTCAGCTGGACAGGGGCTGGCTCCTGGGGTTGGTGATGACACCAGAAGGTGACACATGATTACAAGGGCTGAGCCAGGCTCTGGCAATTATCCTGGAGAAGTCCCTTGGCCACTTGTCTTTCCCTCTACTGTAAGGGATCAAATCCCAACCCTGCTATTGCATAACCCACGGGGCTGGGATTTCCCCCTGGAGCTCCTCACCTGCCCGATGAGAGGCTGCCCTTGGGTGGTGTTGAGGAACAAGCCCCGCCTCAAGCCTTCATCAAAAGGCCAGTAGGAGCCGTTAGGGTTGCTGCTGCTGATGCCAGGATCCTGGGGACAGAGCAGAGGGTTAGTGCCATTCCAGGCAGACCACAGCTCCTTCCCCTGGCCAGACCTGTGTGATTCACAGAAGAGAACCCAGGCAGGGTCAGCCAGAGCCTGACACGGCGGCTGTTTGCCCCATGGGGAACAGAAACTTGCTTCGATGCTTCCAGGCATGTTTTCTGAAATGCCACTTCTGTAAGTCCCCAGGACACGTTAGGATGTTTTGGGGAGGGGGTGGACAAACACAGAAAATCTTTCGTTTATGCAAGAAATGTCAGGTCATGGAGGGGCTTGGATACTAAATGGAGTTTAAAGGGGAGGGAATCCAATCGTCCCCTGCAAGCACTTGAGTGTCCCTATTGGCCCCAGCAAGCAGGCTCTGGGCCCCTATTCTTTGTAAAGGGAAGAAGATCCCAGCCAGGTCACAAGATCCCAGCACTCATGGGGATGTGGGGGCACCTGAGCTGAGCACCCACAAGTTAAACTGCCTGACCTACAGTTCCTCCATTCCTCTACTCATGGAGGTCAGGGGCATCCTTGTACCCCTGCAGCAGACAGGAGCACAGCATGAGAACCTGGCCTGTTTGTCCATGATCCCTGCATTAGGGGGATTTCCAGTGGCAGTTTATAGCCGCCCATCCAGCACTGGGGACCTGCCTCCCACAAAAATCCTTGGGCCCGGGGTTGATCAGCTGGGATCGTAAGCATCCCTTATGCCTCAGTCTTACATCCCAGCTCTGCAGCAAAGACAGCACAGGGGGAGAGGAGGGGGAGTACCAAGATCATAACGTAGCGCTGCCCATGTTTGTGGAGGTCTTCCACCAGCGAGGGGAGGGAGGCAAATTTCTGGGAATCGAAGGTGAAGTCCCGGTACCCATCCATGTAATCGATGTCATTCCATTGCGCATCCTGCGGGACAGAGGCTCAGGGATGGGGGATGGAGCCTGGACCCCCGACTCCACAGGTCTGAGGGATTACCTGGGGGATCTGGTAGTTCCTCATGGCTCTCACGGTCTGCCAGGTCCCATTGCTGGATCCGTAGCCCCAGCGACAGAGGTGGAAGCCGAGAGCCCAGAGGGGTGGCATGGCTGGGAAACCTGCAGTGGGAAAATGGAAGCATGGCTGGGGTGTCCTGAGACGACAGCAGCATCTCAAAAGGATAGGAAGGTAAGGGGAGAGTGGGGAAAAGGAGGTGATTACTGATCCCTGATGTGCTGGGAGGGCTGGAGGATGCTGAACCCTCCCCAGCTGGGAGGGCTGGGGATATGGTGAAGGTGGGGTGGGACAGGGATGTGGGCATGGGGAAGGTGCCTGCACATAGCCATGGTGGGGTGCGGGCACTTACCTATCACCTGCTGGTACTGTTGGATGACCATGTTGGGATCGGGCCCCAGGAAGATGTAAAAATCCAGCACCCCTCCGATGGTCCTCCAGGTCAGGCCTGGAGCAGGCTGCAGGGCCACCTCTTTGAGGGGGAAGGAGAAAGGAAAAAGACAGTGACAACTGGGGAGAAACCTCCAGACCTCAGCCCACATGATGGGGACCAGGCAGCACCACAGGAAACGCTCAAGGGAATAGAGAAATCCCTGCCTTGCACTCAGCAGATGCTAAATGGGTGTCTGGAAGCTTAAATCATCACAGCCCAGGGGAGATCAGTGGTTTATGCTATCTTAAAAATCTGCTCTTTAAGCTCAAAGCTGCATCAGCTTCCACTGCTGGACCTGGATCAGGCACGTGCAGTGCAGTGCTTTCCTTCATGTTCTCCCCCAAAACCCCCTCCTAAGTGAATCTAGAACTACTTGTACAAGCGAGTGTGTGGGAGCAAGGCCTTTCCCGGGAAGGGTTTCCACATGAATGAGCCCTCGAACCTCAGCTCAGGTGGCTGCATCTCACACGAGAGAGCTCCTCTTCAGCAGCAGCATCGCTGCAACTGATCCCAGCGCAGCTGGAGCTGCCAGAGCCCCGGTGAGCGCAGCATCGCCCCAGCTGGCTGCAAGCAGCAGCTGCTGGGAGGGTTGGGTGGTCGCCGGTGCCGTCCCCGACACGGCAGGAGCCCGCAGGAGCTGCTGTGTTATCAGCTGGCACATCCAGGCAGATCCCAGGGCCGCAGCTGGCATGGCACAGCTGGGGAAACGTGGGCAGCAGACGGCAGCCCCGGCTGCACCCCAGCCATGCCACGGTGCCGGGCCTGGGGGAAAGGATGTTTCAGTGGAGGGGGGAATAGGCACGGACCTGTGTGCAAGGGACTTGCTTTCCTGATGGCAACTCAGCAGCTGGGCGTGTGGTTAAACTGCTCGGCAGTTGCTAAAGAGCCTTGCTGTAGCCAGGAAACAGATGGCTGCGCTCAATAACGGAGCCATCAAACCACATCTTTCCCTTTTATGGCTTCCTCTTACCCCAGGTTCCCAAGCTGGCCACTCCAGTAGTTCCCATCTGTCCCCTACCTGCCAGGTCCTCCACCAGGGACAAGCCGGCCTGGGTCCCCTAACACACCTACCCATGGCGTTGCTGTTGAGAAGGAAAACCCCATGAGCATCTCCACCCTCCTCCATCAGCAGGTAGAAGGGGTGAGCACCATACAGGTTGAATGATTCCTGCAAGGAAGAGGTGCCAGGTAAGACAGCAGAGAGGGCAAAGCAGGAGAGTCCCATATCACTGGGGCTGAATAAAAGGCCCCAAGCTGCATATGCTGTCCCCACCTAACCAGGCGCCTGTCACCCCTGTGGAGGACAAGGCAAGGGATGAGGATGCTTTCAGGGCTGGTGCTGAAGGCCATGGGAGGCTGCTTCTTCCTTGCACTTCAGGGGCTACTGAGCTGGGGTGGGTGAGAGGGAAACCTCCTGTCTCACCACAACACATTGCACGAGCAGCAGGGTGGAGTGGAAAACACCCGGTGCCCTTGGAGTGCCAAGAGCATTTTGCAATTGCTCTGAAATTCTCCCTGGCACATACCTGCCTGTCGGCCTTGATCATCCCCAGCCCCTCCCAGTGCTGCTGCCCACCCCTGCCATGTTTTCCCAGGCCTTGTCCAAAGCACAGGAGAGCAGCACCCCTGTCCTCACCCCCTGCACCCCCATCAGGAGAGGACAGATGTACCGTGGGAGCGACGTCACGGGCCCATAGCGTGAGGGTGTTCCAGTCCAGGCTGTGCAGGAGGCTTCCACGGTGCTCCCCCAGCCCATAGAGGAACCTGGATGGGAGCGATGTGGATATCTGGAGAAACTGGTCAGCGAAGATCAAGGGGGCCACAGTGGTGTTGAGCCTGCCAGGGTTACACCGAGGAAAAGAGGGGGTCAAGAGGGGACGCTGGGACCCACTGGGTTCCATTTGCCCGTCAGCAACTGATCCCTTCGCTCTCAAAACATCCCAAAGGCCAGTAAAGCAGCACATGTTCCATCCCAGATCCCGCCCCGACACCTTGGCCCAGGAGTAAATTTGGGTCTGGCTGGAGGCAAGGCACAGCCTGGGCCTAAACCAGCCTGACCCAGTGTGGCTCAGCCTTCCCTCTGACACCAGAAGTTTCCACCCAGGTTATTATTAACCACCGAGGCGACAGGGCACTGGGGCTTCTCAGTCTGCTGTCACTGATAAGCAGCTTCCAAGTACAGGACAGACCACAGTCACCAGCAAATGGGAAGGAGGAGGAAAAGATGGGATCCCAAAACACCCCGACCATACATCGCCCAGCTGTCAGTGCTTATCAATGGCTTAGTGTGGGCAAAGCCATGGAGGTGAGAGAGAGCAGTACAGCAAAGTCACCAGCAGTCTTTTTCCACAAAGAGCCTGGAACTCTGGGTGTTCCTATAGCTTCAACAGCCAGGGAATCCCAAAAGAAGCATGAAATGGGCAAAGCCAAAACCCGTTGTTGGCCCTTTTCCTGAGCCACCATGTCACTTATTGGTGATGTGCCGGGGACCTGCACAGTGTTTGGCTGGTGTAGGACCTCGGGAGGAATCAGGGCACTGGGAGGTTTTTGGAGAGGTGCTGATCCCACTTGGCCCTAGCAAGCACATGGCCAGCCCCTGGGACCAGGAAGCCACATGCTGCCTCATCCCCATGTGAGCATTGCTAAAAAGATGCAAGACAAAAAGCAATAATTGGCTGGAGATCTTGCAAGCATGGATTTTCCCACTGAAAAACCTCTGGAAATTGTGCTGGAGCCTGCCTAGGGTGGGATAAGTTTCTCCCCACCTGCCACAGGGTGAGGACAAGGTGGGATCTTACAGCACTGTCCCCGTTGCTGTGCGCCGCAGCAGCACCCCAAAGGGATCCCAGGAGAAGTTCAGACTGTAGATGGGGTTTTCTGCCCTCTTCTTCGCCCGGGGAACATCAAGGGGAACCTCGTACCGCGGGTTGGCCGCATCCGTTATCTGCAGAAGGGAGAAAAAGTGCTAAAAAGACCAGCAAAGCAAGAGGGGGAAGGGCTAGAGATAGTCATTGGCCCTACACAGCCATGCCTGGAGCACAGCAGCTTCCAGACTTGGTCCCAGAGGGGACAGTTACCTATGGGATGGTAGGTGCAAGGGTCAGGAGGGCAGCCATCAAGAACCTCACCTTGATGTGCAGCCGCGTGTCTGTCTCAAACTCCACGTCCAGCCTCAGCATCTCGATGTCCCGGGGGTAATAGGCCTTCTCCCTTCGCACCAGCAACCCCACCATGCCCAGTGCTGTCTGGTTGAGGCTCTCCAGGGTGTAGCTGGGGAAGTCAGGGGGATAGAAGCACCAGGGCACCCCCTGCTTGCCCTCCACTGGCGGGGGGCTCTGGATGAAGCAGCACCCTCGGCTTTCACAGAGCTCCTGGGTCACCACCACACGCCGCTCTGGGTAGCAGTCGAAGCGATGGCTTTCAGGCACCAGGAGACATTTGGGGGGCGGGGTGGGTCCAAGCCAGCCCCCTGACACTTGCTGCAGCACCCAGACGGTGATGGTGCTCAGCAGCATGGCGGCCACCAGCAGCCCACTGCCCACCCACCACGGGGCCATCTTCCCACGGGCAGGGGCCACTGGGGCAGCCCCTTCCTCCTCCACCTGGCATCCCGCCGGCTGCGGCGTTGTCAGCTTCTGGTACGACTTCATCGTCCTGGTGCTGGATTGGAGGGGAGATGGAGGCAGGTGTGAAGGAGACAGAGATGGAGAGCTCTCCCAGGCCTCAAGGACAGCTTCACCCTCTCCTGGTGCCTCTGGTTCAGGCAGAGCCTGCCCACCTCAGCACCCTGCATCATCACATCTGCGCCTTCGGCTAAGATGCACATGGCAAATTCGGCAATGGAAGGCTTTGCCAAGGTCAGGTGGTCCTGATCCTGCTAAGTGTGGGGAGATGCTGACAAACAACTCTCCACCAGCCCCAAGGGACAAAGCACCATCCGCCTGAACCCCACCTGCTCTCAGGGAGTGGCAGAGTGGCCCCTCAAGGAATTTTTCCCAGGTCTGAATTTATGGACTGCAGCATTTCTGGAAGGTGTAAGCAAAATCGAGCTTGCTCTGCCTGTGGGAACAGAGGTGGGAGCCACGGCTCCAAGGTGGGGAGCATCCTGTGCTCAGGGCATTTTCTGCTCTGAGCATCCTCTTTGAGCATCCTCTGTAATCGCCCAAAACCCTGAGTCAGAGGTTTTAGCTGCGGGCAGGGCTGGGCAAGGGATGGCTGGGAGTATGCCATCAGTCCTTGCCTCCCGCTGATAAAACCTGATTCTAACAGCCTCTCAGACAAACATCTCCTGGACTGTAAGCAAAGGAGACCCTCATGCTCCGGGTGAGCACAGGGAGCAATCTCAGCACATAATATGAGCACAGGGAGCAATCTCAGCACATAATATGAGACACAACTTTCTTTTCTCCATCTCCAATCACAGGCGCTCAGACTGACAGGCTGCCCTCCTCACCCTACGACCAGCAACGGCTCAGCAAACGCCTCCATCCCCCCTCCAAACAGGTTTATTCCCCGGCAGCCCTCCCCAGGCTCGGCCGCCACCGCCACCACGGCACAACCCGCCGGGGCCCGGCAGCGAAACCCCCGCGAGCGGCAGCGCCTCCGCCCTGTGCAAACCACCCGCCGCTTCCCCACGCGTGGGTGGCCCCGGGGTGGCAGCGGCCACACCAGCCCCCGAGGTGGCGCCTCGGCGTGCCACCAGCCCGTGCTACCCCGGCTCCTGCCCGGCCGCCCCGCAGCGGGGGCACCGCGGGGGGACACGGGGCCCCGGCCGGGCACGGGGAGCGCCGCGCCCCGGGAGCCCCTGCCCGCCTGCGGGCCCCGCTCCGGCCGTGCCGGCGCTTACATACACGTGTCTCCTCTTGACATTGTGGCTGCGGGCGGGCAGCGGGCAGCGGGCAGCGGGCGGGCAGCGGGCGGGCAGCGGGCGGGCAGCGGGCAGCGGGCGGGCAGCGCTCCCGGCGCTGCAGCTCTGCCTGCTCCGCCGTAAACACCCGAAACGCCGCCCCGCTCCTACCGCGCCTCTCTAGTAGCAGCGCATCAGCGCACACACAAGCCTCTCCTCCGACTTGATCGTCCGCTTCCTCGCTCCTCTCCTTTGGTGCGCTTTGAGCGGTTTTTAAAATTTTATCTGCAATTTTTAAATTTATCTGCAGTATTTTTAATATTTGTATCTAAGCTCAATGCTTCTCGAAAGAGACAAGGTGGGGATTATGGGGGATCGGCGGTTTTTTTTTTTTTAGGTTTTCCCCAGCCGTGGATGCACGCAGCGCCTCTAAACCCAGAGTACAAATACCTCTGTCCCCCTTGTAGGCTGAGAGCACCTTACCCAAAGCAGAGTGAAAGAGGTCCCTGTGCTGAATCGTGCATTGTGGCTTCAGGGAATCACCGTGGCTTCAGGATGTGTTTTGAGCACACAGCGGGTGGGCCAGACCTACAAAACACCCACATCCCAGAATAAAACCCTTTCTCCATCCAGGTCTTCACCAGAGTTCTTGTCTCCCATACAGTTCTATTCATCTGCTTAACAAATGTATAGAACTGCACAGGCTTTCCCACTTTTTGAGGGACAGGAGAGCTGCTCCTTATTTACTGTCAAAGGCCACTGCAGTCTAAAGGTCAGCAGCAAAGGACAACAGACCTTTGGATTCCCTAGGGAATGAAAACAAAAAGTAACCTGTTGTGAACAGGACGATTCACACAGGAACAGAATTTCAGGTGACATGGCCGCTTCCCTCCTGCCATAAGCAGTCTGCCAAAACCATGTTGTTGCAAAGACAGGGGAAATACCCCAATTCTGGTGAGCCCCATGCATGGGACTGTCACCACAGAGGGTGAAAACCCCACCCAGGATGCAGCCAGTCCATCCCTCTTGCCTCCTGCCTCCACCCTCTCATGGATGTCTTGGGGAGAAACCTTGGATAATACAGGATGGCTCTGGCTATCTTAGTTATCACCACTCAGAGAGAGCACAGGGGCACGTGGCTGTGTTGGGGATATCAGAGGCCCCAAAGCTACCACCCCTCTCCTTGCTTGTCTTGGCTCTCTGAGCCACCAGAACCCTCCTGGATGCAAAGCAGATCTGGAGACAAACCTCAGAGGCATCAGTGGGAACCACAGAGATGGCTGAAATCTGCCTTCCAACTCTGAGCTCAGCCCATCCCAGCACCCAGGGCAAGATTTCAGAGTTTGCAAATCTGGGAGAGGTGAAAGCCAACACTTCATGCCACTGCCCAGGAGCTTTAGCCAACCTCATTAGTCAGTTCCAATAATAAACAGGGATTTCTTAACATCAGGGTGGTGCATTCGCCTAAATCTCATTCCAGCTGCCCAGATCTGTGGGGCTGTGCCAGAAATGGGGCTCTCCATGTTTTCCAGCTCGTGTTGCTCAAAGGGAGCAGCAAAAGATGGGATCTTATTCAAAGCCTCAACTATGGCCCTTAGAGCTGCTCCAGTAAGGATATTTAGCCCCGAGGCTGGAAAGCACAAATTGCACAGGCTGACACAGACTTTCTAATATAGTTATGGACACAAAAAAAATCAGAAGGAGCCCAGTTGCAATGGAGGCAGCTGGGTTTGATCAACCACCCGTGTTATTATATTTTTTGATGCATTATCATCAATGTTGGATGCTCCTGGGGTCTGAAATGCTGCTCATGTCCCTGGGGTCAGGGTGCTGCGTTAGCAGCTCACACAACCACACAAGTGCAAGGATTGGGTTCAGGATTTGGCTCTGCTGCAGGGCTCAGGGGGCTCTGGGACAGACAGTGCTGGGCAAAAGCTGGTCCACGGCTGCTGAAAGAGGGCAAGCCCTGCCAGCACTGCCTCAAGGAGGCCAAGGACCAAACCAGCCTCTAAACACCCCTGAGAGCCTCACAGTGCCTGAGACACATTTCCCCACCTCTGTCTGTCCTACATCAAGGCCAAGTGAAAGGTGCTGTACCTGGGTTGGGGTCAATATAGGCTGAGGGATGAAAGGATCAACAGCAGCCCTGCTGAGGACTTAGGGGTGCTGGTGCATGAGAGGCTGGACATGACCCAGCAAACGCATCATGGCCAGCAGGTTGAGGGGGGTGATTCTGCCCCTCTGGTGTGTTCTGGTGAGAACCCACCTGGAGTGCTGTGTCCAGCCCTGGGGTCCTCAGCACAGGAAGGACAGCATCCTGTTGCAGTGGGTCCAGAGGAGGCCACCAAGTTGATTAGAAGGATGGAACACCTCTCCTGTAAGGAAAGGCTGAGATAATTGGAATTGTTCAGCCTGGAGAAGAGAAGGCTCTGGAGAGATCTTATTGCTTCCTTTCCCAGTTTGAAGGGAGCCTGCAAGAGAGTTATAGAGGGACTTTTGAAAAGGGCATGTGGTGACAGGACAAGGGCTAATGGCTTCACACTGACAGAGGGAAAGTTTAGATTAGATGTTAGCAGGAAATTCTTCCTTGTGAGGATACTGGGGCACTGGCACAGGTTGCCCAGAGAAACTGCCCCATCCCTGGAAGTGCTCAAGGCCAGGTTGGACAGGGCTTGGTATACCCTGGTCTGGTGGAAAGTGCCCCTGTCCAGGGCAGGGAGGGTTGGAATATGATGAGCTTTTCTCACCTTCCAACCCAATCCATTCTATGATTCTATAAAATGTGTGAGGGTGCAAAACCCCATGGCCACACCGCGCCCCTTCCATTGGGGATGATCCTGAAGGACGAGAACTGTCGGAGAGGGGTGAGCCCTGTGGTGGGCTGGGGGTGCAGTGCTCAGCCCTGCACACCGATGTGGATCAGGATGCGGATTGGGATGGGGAGGGGGAATGAGGATCAGAATGGGAATGAGAATGGGGGTGAAGATGGGGATAGAGATGAGAATGGAGATATGGATTGGAATGGGGGTGGGAATGAGAATGGAAATGAGGGATGGAGACGGGGTTGAGGATGGGATGAGGATGAGGATGGAGATGCGGATGATGATGGGAATGAGGATGGAGATGGGGTTGAGGATGGGATGAGGATGGAGATGGGGATGAGGATGGGGATGAGGATGGGGATGAGGATCTGGACGAGGGGGGATGAGAATGGAGATGAGGATGGCAACGAGGATGGGCACGAGGATGGAGACAGGGATGAGGATGGCGATATGCATGGGGACGAGGGTGGGGAACGGGGACCGGCTACGTGCCGGAGGCAGCGCCGCGCCCCGCCCCGCGCCCTTGCCCATGAATGAACGGCGCGGGCGGTGCCGGCGGTGACGCGGCCGCGGGGCCGGGCCGGGCGGTGACGCGGCCGTGACGCGCCATGCCGGAAGCGGCGGGGGCGCTGGTTGGTCGGCGGCGCGGCGGGGGGGAGGCGGCCGCCCCGCGCTTGTTGTTGTCCGCGGGACTCGCTGGCAGCGAGGGAGGAGGGAGCCGCGCAGCGCCCCCGCCGCCGCCCCCGCGCCCCCCTCGCCCCCGCCGCCGCCCCCGCCACGGGGCGCTCCCGCCGGCACGCAGGTGAGAAGCCGCCCGGGGCGCGGCGCGGCGGGGGCGAGGCGGGCGGGTGGGTCGGAGTCGGGAGCGGGGCGGGGTGGGGGGGGGGGGGGAGGAGGTGGCCGCGCGTTGCCCGCCGATCGCGGCGGGGAGGGAAGGGGGGGGCTCGGCCCGGTCCGGCCCGGTCCCCGCTCGGTCCGGTCGGGTCCGGTTGGGCGCGGGCGGGCGGGGCGGGCGAGGTAAAAGTGCTGAGTCACCACCGCGCCGGGCACGTGGTGCCGCCGCCCCTCGCACCGGGCCGGGCCGGGCGCACACGTGGGGCCCGCAGGGGGGCGAGGGGCGGCGGCCCCGCCGTGGGGCGAGCGGGGAGGGAGGGGAGTTCGGGGAGCGCTGCCCGCGCCCGCCGAGCGAGTGGCCCCCGAAACGCCCGGGGGAGCGGGGGCGCGGCGGCCCCCTTTGGTCACACCTTCCCCGTCCCCTCGCTCCGGTGCGGGGCCAGCGGCGCTCAGCGCCCGCGGGACGGGGCCGGCGGCACCCCCGCACCCCCGGGCACGCGGGGTCGGGGGTCCCCCGGGTGTGCGCCGGGGTGATGCTTTCCCGTCTCTTGTTGTTATTTTTTTCCCTCTCTCTCCCCCCCCCCCCCCCCCTCCGCCCCTCGAGGATGAGCGCGCTGCCTGCCTCTGCCTTTGAATGGCTCTTAAAATACATGTGAGGAAACCTGTTGTGACGCCTCGCGCTCCGCTGACTAAAAATAGCAGCTTTTGTAGTACGGAGGGAGCCGGGGCGCAGCCGGGGACGGGCAGCGTGGCCGCGGCGGTGGCCGGGCGTGGTGGCAGCTTCGGGAGCCACTCTCTGGCCCTGGGTTATCGGGCAGGAGCAGCCGCCGGCGGGAAGCGCCAGGCGGGAGCCTCGCTGGCCGTCGGATGGGCTGGGGTTCAGGGCTTATCTCTGCTGAGCACAGCTGCTTTTTGGTCGAAAGAGGGAGAGGTGCGCGGTGTGTTCAAGCTGAGAGGGGGATGCGTGTGCACGAGGTCGCCCCCAAAACGGGGTGCTCTGCGGCCGCCCAGGGACTGGCAGTGGGAGGAAAGGGGACGGTGACATTCGGGGAGCGGGCACGGCCGCGTGACAGTCTGGTGGGTGCGGGACAGTCTGGGCATTTAATCAGAAGTGGGGTGGGCGGGGGAACCCTCTTCAAACTCCCCGTGACGGTAGTGGCATGAGGTGGGAAAACATCCAGGCCACGAGTGAGGGGAACCGAAATCTCCGAATTCTCAGAGTGTGGCAGGGTCTGTTTGCTTCCTCCTCTTCCTCAGGCTGAGAGCCCGCTCCCTTCCCTCGTGGGCTGCTCCGTGGAGGATTTATTTTACGGATTCTGCTGAAAGCAGGCCATGAGGTCTCAAATTAGGAACGAGCCCCCTTTGGGCAAAGTTGTTACAGAAAATGGAAAGGCCTCCATTTTCGCTTTCACCTGGCCGCCCCCTCCTTTGCCAGCGCACCTAAAGCTGAGCTGGGACTGCGGAGCGCGGAGAGAGAGAGTGAGAGCAAAGTGTTTCCCTGAGAAGCTGCACGCCTTTTTCTCTCACTTTCAGTTTTTATAAGCCCTGTGGCGGATAAGCTCAGCCCTGCGCCCCAGCCCAGTCATGCCGTGGTGCTGTCGGGGGGTTTTAGCAGCGAATGAGTTTACCTGGTGATTTTTTTTTTTTTTTTTTCCCCCACCGACGAAAGGCGCGCGCGTCCCTCCGCTTTTCCCCCCGTCTCCTTCCGTGTGTCCTCCCGGTGCTGCCTGCGGAGAAAACCCTTCCTCAAGCCTTCCTCGTGCAGTCACTTCCTAGAGGTGATGGACGCCGCGGCTGCCCAATGGCAGCGCGCAGGGCTGCGCGGCACCGGAGTTAACTCTGCTCCTGCCCGGCCGGGCTGCCGGACCTCGGGCTGGCGGCGACGGGGCTGCAGCCGCAGGGCTGGGCACACCGTGATTCCCGCTGTCAGGACGCTCCGCGGGCTCTGAGCCTGTCAGGGCTTGGAAGCTGAGCCTTGTTAAATGTTCCCCGGCTGTATTACGCCAGGCTCGTGCCTTGCTTTCACAAGTGTTTCTGTAGCAGAGACAGAAATTTGTTGGCTTTTTTTTTTTTTTTTTTTTTTGGCTTGCCTGTCAAGGACAGCGTGCTTTGTCATGTTTTATGTCATTTCTGCACCGTCGCCCGTCTCGGCAATCTGTTGCGGCACAGAGTTCGGTACTGCTGTGTGCCTCCTGAAAGGGAAAAGTACAGATCAGCTTGATACACTCTGATTTCCATCAGCATTGGAAGATGATTAATGGCGTGGAATGTGCTGCAGGACTTGGTATTGAAAATCTCTAGCTGTGTGAGATGTTTGGGAAGCGAAGAAAGGACAGCTGGGAGCGCTGGCCCCTGCGGCAGTCGGGGTTTGTGGGATAAGCTTGCTCGCTGATCATTTTTGTAAACATCCAGCTGTGAAATACTTGAACGGTGCAAGCACTTTCAATTATCAGGAAGTTTCAGGCTCAGCACCCTGTAGAGATGAACATGCAGTTTCCACTTCTGTCTCAGCTATTGTTTGAGGCTATCTTCTAACTTCGGCAGAGAGTCTTCCAAGCATGAAGCAAGCACAAGCAATGCAATGCTCTGTGACCATCAACACAAGGACTGGGGGGGAGAGGCAATAATCAGAGCGATTAACACTGTGCTCCCAAGCAGAGGGACAGTTTGCTTAGTGGATGCCACTGCTTTGCAATATTGCAAGACGCCAAGTAGCGATACCACTATGTTCCATTATTAGCAGTCAGTGAAGGTATCTGACTTGATGGCTGGCACGTGGGGTCAGGAGCAGCAAAGTCAGGAATCCCAATCCCAGCTCTGCCCCAGGATCCAGCTGTGCGTCCGAGCAAGTTATTTGTTGCTTGGTGGCTCATCTTGTGTGGCTGAGGGAAATGCATCTTTGGGCTAGTGATTGCTGAAGTCCAATTCCAGTATATGTCTGTCACCACATTTTCTAAGCGTGTGATGGAAAAAGTGCTGTTAGCTTGTCAGTACCAGGGCTGGCTGTCACATACCTTTCCCCTTCAGCCACCTCCTCCATGAAGTTTCAGAGGTGACACACAGGCGTACCCGCCTGGTACTCCATATCCCTGCTCCCTAACCACAGGCTCTCTGCAGCATCTGACTAGGTTGTTTACCAAACCACTGAAGGCTGTCTGATCCGTGTCCAGGCTTCCCCAGAGAGTGCCTCAGAGAGCTGTGTCCTGGCAGCTCTTAAATGTGCTCTGAAGGTTCCTGAATCTCCTCTTTGCTGCTGGATGCTGGTTCCGATCCATAAGGGAAATGGAAAGCTGGCCAGCTGGGCGAGGGCTGCGTGGAGCTCCTCTAGAACAGTAAACAGTGACTCACCCCCTCCTTGTGTCTTCTCTCTCTTCATGTCAAATATATTGCCTCGCATATGCTTCTCTACTCTGATTCACACCACCAGCCTGTCCCTCCCCGCTCTCATTACAAATGAGTGACAAGCGTCAGTCTGCCTTACAGGATGTGTGAAGGTTGTCAGAGCAGGAGAATGGATTTTTGAATGATGGGGAGAGGCATGGTGCTCTGCCTACCATGCTGCAATGTGCTGGAAATCCATGTCGTGCCTCCGAGTGGCAGAGGCACGGCGATGAAGATTTAAGCATCTGTAGTTCCCTTCACCTTTCAGCTCAGATATCCTTGGTAGGCACGTCCGTTTGGCTTGTGCTGTGGAGCTGGGAGTAACTTGCGGATAAACGAGAGATTTAAACAGCTGCCTAGGAATTAAATGGCTGCATTTGGGAATGAGTAGAATATTCCCTGCATAGCTGTCGGTGCTGTATTGAGACGTGATGGCAGAAATCCCCGTCGCTGCTTGAACCTTGCGCTGTTTTTCTGCCCTCGGGAAGTCGTCGCTGGCTTGGCGGAAGGTGAGGGTTGCATGTTTTCAGTTTGCTCTATGTGTGTGAGAATGGAAGCTAAACACCAGCAGGGCTGTCTGCCAGGTGCTCATGTTCTGGCCAGGGTTGTCTTTCAGTGTAGAAAGAGTTTTAAAATTCAAGTTCATCCACAGTTGTTGGGTGTCGGCAGCGACTTTATAGTAATTCCTTAATGTGTAACACGCTTGGAAAGCCCTGTAGCGTGGAAAGTCTGAAATCTCACTCTGGCATGTTTTCTTTCTTAATTGCAAGCCTTGTGTGGAAAGCTCTGTCCTGCCTCTGCCTGAGTCAGGCTTTCTGCTGTCTTTCCCTTTCAAAGCAAAGGAAACGCAGATCTCTAGATAGTCTAAGCTGAGACCGCCAGGCTTAGCATGTCAGCTGGAGTCCTCCAGGTTTTTGGGAGGATGCTGCAAGAGGCATAGGAGTTGTCTGAGAGAGGGAGAGGGCGTTGGCAAGGCTGTCAATGGGTAACTTTATTGCAGAATTACAAGGGCTCTTTATGTAACCCACAGTCAAAACACTTGCTGTAAATACGAGCGTGGAGCTGCTCTGGAAAAGCCTTTTCCCCTCACAGTTGGTGTATTACTACTCACTGCTTTATTGATGTAGCGTTCGAAGTGTGTCGTACTGCTTACAGAGCAGAATGTAACACGGTCCTTGTTCCAAAAAGCTGAGCTCCTAATTTTAGATGTGATGCAGCAAACGCAATTAAGGAAAGAAGGGCAGGAGTAGGGTAAAGACTAAAAGGGTTCTAATAATCAAATTGCAGGCAGGGTCCCAGAAGACCCTTGTGCAGCATGTTTAGGGAATGCTGCTGGGTATGACTTGTTTGCGGAATGGTTTTTGATTTTGTTGTGGATTTTGTTTCCTATCTGTGGGAGATGCCATGCTGATTTTAGTAGCTTGCTGGTGGCTGAATAGTCCCAAATAGTTCTGATGGGAAGGAGTTAGTAGATGGGGAGATGGAGCCTGAGGCCCTGGAGGGCTGCTGGTGAGGGTTGTAAATGTTGTATTGGTTTTGAGCAGAGCCTGGACCACACCTGTGCCTTCACCTAGTGCAGAGAAAAGACTCTTCCTGACACTGGAGTCTGAGTGTGAGACTTGAGCCTGTTTGAGTGTTTGTACTTGGGCTATGGAATCCTGCCCTTTGGGTCGGGGTAACCCCCAGTCTCCCACCCTTCAAGAGGGTCTGGTATCACTATTCCTGATGGTGCCCTGAACCTTCTCATTCATCTCTGTGCCAGCAATGGCTCTGGCCCATCACCTCTGGTGCAGTAGGAATGATCCCTGCCTGCCTTGGGGGGGTGCCTTGGTGTGCAGGGGGAGACAGGTGTGCAGCAGAAGACCCTGTACCGAGCATCTGTGCTGTCTGTCCGCTGAGGAATGTGCAGGGTAAGGAGCTGTTGCTTTGGTGACATGGAGCAACAGGTGACCAGAAGAGGTTTCATCATGCAGAGCTGGAACGTTGCTTGGGGTAGCAGGTGAGCCCACATGCTGACCCCACTGGAGGCAGCCTCCCCCCTCGGCTCGTGTTTTCCATGGTACTTTACGTTTCTTTCCATCTCCGCGCAGCCAAGTGGCCCCGTTCAGTTTTTCCATCGGCTGGCGCAGAAAACGCTTTGAAGACGCGCTGGGTGAGGATCAAAAGGCTTTTTGTGCAGTTGGTGGGTGTGACACGGGGCTGTCGTTTGCCTCCCCCTCCTTTTTGCCTTTCCTTTTCCGGCGTTAGCAGCGCGGCGTGCGGCCAGCGCGCCCAGCGTGCCCCTTCCCTTGTAGGGATGGGGGTGGCGAGGGAGGGGGGATGCCGCTGAGGGAAGGAAGAGTTTCTGATGCTGTGGGAATGTGAGCGCTCAAACTCTGTAAACAGCTGGTGACTCACTGCATAACTATGGCACCAACTGCCTGCGGCCCAGCGCTGCGCCTCTGCAGGGAGGGGGCTGCCGGCCCTTTCCTCTACGCACTGGCAGCGCCTCTGCGCTCCTCAACTCTGAGAGGAGACCTCCTGGCCAAGACAAGGAGCTTTTTCCTTCCTCCCGACTGCTAGGGCCTATGTCTGCGCCTCCGGCCGGGAGGTAGGGGTGGGCAGCAAATGCCTGGTGCGGTGGGGAAGCGATGGACAGACGGCAGAAGGGCAGTGCTGGGGTCTGAAGAAGTGCTTGTGCTCGCAGGGGGATCCTGTCCTTCTGAAGAGCACAAAGTGTGGCAGCAGGCAGAGGTCGGGAGCTCTCCCATTCTTTGGAGGCAGCTGCAGGGGGCTGAGACTTGCCCCTGTGCCCAGCACACTCCTGTGACCTCGGCAAGGCAGGGACTGCAAGTTTGAGGTCTGCCCGGGGTGGGGTTCGGTGCTGGAGGAGAGCAGGGAAGGACTCGGTGATGCTCTAGAAAATGCAGTGCACACCAGTTGCTGTAAGTGGTCCATTCATCACGGAGCATCTTGGCTTGTGCGCTGTGCGGCTGTCCTTGTCCCTCCTCCAGACATGGAAAGCTGTGCTGTCTCGGGCTTAAAAATAGAGGAGGCGCCTAAATACACTCCCTAATATCTAGGATAGTATCTTGCAGCTCTGCACTTACAGGATTATTTTTTTCCGCTCCTGCTCTTCATCTTGATCTTTACGTAAGTCGTGTGATGATGAGGTGTCTTGACTGATAAAATTCAAGTGACAGCAGCACGGGCTGAGCCAGAACCTTCACCCACCCGGCTCCCACCAGTCCTCGCGCCCCACCTTTGCACCCCCCAAATCCCGCCACCCCTGTTTGCAGATATGAATGAGTTTGTTTACTCTCCGACGACCTCGTGATGTCTTTGCACAGACATGACCTGAAGTCATTATTGCTTTTGGGCTTCTCTGTTTCCATGGTGACTGTCTCCGGGTTGGCTACTTTCCCAAGGTCACCATGGCAACTATCAGAAGGGAATCATGCTTGGGATGCTTTGGCTGGATTTTTCATGAATGATTAGGATGTGTGACACGATGCAGACGTGGAAATGGGGAGGGTTTGGGCTGGGCTGGAGAAGGTGGGGGGGAGAGAGAGGACTCCCGCCAGACAGGCTGCGCTCTGCGGTGCCGCGGGTGTGCAGCCCTCGAAGCCGCCCTGCGTCGGGGGGGCCCGGCGCCTCGCCCCCTCCCCGCTGGGGAGCCATAGGCACAGGCTGTGATGGTGGCGCGGCTGTGGTCGCCTCGCTCGCGGTAGGTACCCGTCGGAGCATCGTGCTGCCGTCACCGCAGGGTGAAGGGTTTGGGTGGAGGTGCGGGCAGGTGAATTTTCGGCAAGGCGCTGGTCAAAGGGGTGCAGTCGCCGGCTAAGGTGAGAGTGAAGGGCAGCGTCGCGGCAGGGGACGGTCTGTCTGTCGATGGACATGCCTCCACGTCACTAGATACATCAAGCAGCTCGGCTCTCGCAGCCTGGGGCTGGAGAATCGGGAAGCAACAGTCTTGGTGTGTTGGAGAGGCAAACTCCTGCCTGGCTTTGTTATCAGGGGCTTTTGTTTGTTGTTCGGGTTTTCTGGTGGCGTCTCCTTTGGGTGGGGACAGCGCTGGAAGCAGGTTACAAACCAGGCAGCTTCTTTCTGGGTTGCTGGTTCAATTTCGAGCTGGGTTAATAATCATCAAAATAAGAATGAAGGGAGTTGTTGTCTTGTGGCTTTTCAGTGCCTTTTATGAGCGGAGGTAACTCTTAATTCAGTCCCTAATAGGTCATTTGGAGCGTCTAGGATTCCTCTGGAGGGAGGTGGCGGGGCCTGAGAGGCCACGCTGTGTGCTCCCCTTGGGAAGGGGTGGCACATGGCAAGGCGGTGTGTGGTGCTTAGTGTGACTGTTGTTTGTGGGTGTCCTTCCCCGTCCTCCCTGCCCTGTCTTTTCCCTGCTGGATCTTAGTGTAGTTAATATCAAAATACAAGGTCTTAGTGTTAGAAAGCAAAGCACTTGTCAACACAAATGTCCAAATACATCACAGTGCTTCCAACAGCTGTGTGATTGTTTCCTGCGGTGGTGGTTGAGTTCGGAGTTTGGGCCACCGTGTTTGGTATCTTCTTCCTGCCTTCGTCTCTGAGATTAACCTATAAATCTTGTTTTGTCTTCCCAGTTGCAATTTCTGAGCAGTTTTGTCCGGAAGACTGTGCTCAGGTTATGACGACTAATCCCAAACCGAACAAGGCATTAAAGGTAGGCAAGAAGGCCGGGTGGGTGGGGATGGGTGGCCAGGGAGGCTGTTAAGGAACTGTGCAATGTTGGGTCATACATGACTGTTCTTTTTCATTCCAAGAGAGTCTTACAAATAAATGCTGATACAATTTCCCACTATCTAAAGGAAAGGTTAGGGTAGAAGAATACCAGTGATACCCAGAAAGAGGTCTGAAGTCTCTGGGATGGCGTGGAGGCTGGTGTATCCCAGTTGCCTATCCAAGAAACTTCTGAGTATAGCAGGTATTGGCAGCATCCTGAAACCAGTGCTCCCAAGCTTGAAGTACTTTTACTCTCTGGACTGGGAGGCACTGGGGAAGGGATGTGTTCAGCTGGTGTCTCTAACATCTATGAGGCAGTAAATGCCTCAGACATGCCAGCATGATGGTGGTCTATGCATGGGCTGTGCATGCATTGTTGAAATTTCTTTCCAGTATTTTAGCTCTTCATTCCATATGTCCTTCAGTCTCTGAAAAGACAAAAGGATGGAGGTCTTAAAAGTTCAGGATTCAGTGATCTTAAAGGTCTTCTCGATTCTACAATTCTGAAAATAACGGTGGTGGCAAACCTGCTTGACAAAAGGCACAAGGCCTTGGTGTGGTTTTCTCATGTAACTTCACTCTGGCCTGTGCCCCAGCATAACCAGATCAAGCTGTGTCCTTGAAACCAAGCAGGGCTGGTTTTGTTCACCGCTCAAATGAGCAATCTTCGATGAAAAGCCATAAAATGCTGAATTAAGTCCTGCATAGAAGCAGCTATTCTGCTTTTGAGATGCTGCACTATTATCCCAGCATAATGCTGTGAAAAGGTGTCATCTTTAGCATTCAGTATGAATTCTGGGTCCTGACCAAGAACTTCACAAACAAAAGGCTTCATCTGGCTCTACATTTACCTCCTTGAAAATCTTGCTGTTGGGTTCACACTGCTTTCTTTGACCTGAGAGGGTTACCCAAACCCAGATGACAGCAGTGCTCAGATCTCTGCCGTGTTCAACCCAGATGTTTTAGTGGAGCTTGTGCTCTTTACAGTGCTGCAGGGATGTTTTCCAGGTAGGGCTGTCACATTGCTGAGGGGTGGCCCTGTCTCCTTCTGCTGTCCAGAACATCTGTTCGCGTAGGGTTGCTGCTACCCCTGTGCTGTTGGTATTTGCAGGTAAAGGAGGAGTCAGGAGAGAATGCCCCAGTGCTGAGTGATGATGAACTCGTGTCAATGTCCGTACGGGAGCTGAACCAGCACCTGAGGGGTCTCACCAAAGAGGAGGTCATCCGTCTGAAGCAGCGGAGGCGCACGCTGAAGAACCGGGGCTACGCTGCCAGCTGCCGCATCAAGCGCGTGACTCAGAAAGAGGAGCTCGAGAGGCAGCGGGTTGAGCTGCAGCAAGAGGTGGAGAAGCTGGCCAGAGAAAACAGCAGCATGAAGCTAGAGCTGGATGCCTTGCGCTCCAAGTACGAAGCACTCCAGACCTTTGCTCGTACCGTGGCGCGAGGGCCTATTACCCCGACCAAAGTTGCCACCACCAGTGTCATCACCATCGTGAAATCAGCTGAAATCTCATCCAGTTCTGTGCCGTTTTCAGCAGCGTCCTAGTGCCCTCGGTGGGGGGAACTAGCAGCCTTTCAGAGGGGAGGGGATAAGGCTCTTATGCATTATTCCGGAGTCCTTGGTCATGTCAAGAATTGGCATTTTAAGAATTCTCTTCCAAAAGTGCAAAAAATAGAAGAAAAAAAAAAAAGAAAACGAGAAAAACAAACAAACCCAAAGGGTTCCTACAAAGGGAACTTAACTGGCTGCTTCTGTCTGGACTCAGTGGCTCCATCAACCTCTTGTGTCCAGGATTTGAGCTCTGTATGCAGTACAAATTGCAAGATCTGCTTCCTCCTTCCCCCTGTGTCCACAAACCCCTCTCAGTCGTGGGGAGCTTTCCAGCTGGGAGAAGATACCTGAGGAGCCTCCGGAGTCTTCGTGAATGATGCTCAAGAGCCAGGAAACAGACGGACCGTAGAAATCATCATGTGAGATGAATGTATGGGAAAAAGAGTTTCCTTTAGTGGCCTCCTACTCCTTGTAAGAAGGGTCTCTCCTACCTTCCCCAATTCCATCTGATATTATGAGGGCAGGGATATAGGCTTTTTGGATTTGATTTCATCGTGGTATGAGTGGATGGGAGTGGGAGGACTGTGGAGACTAATGCTTGGGTCTGACCACACCCATTAGGAATTACCTTTTGTTTTTGATCCATGCTGTTAAAATATGGAAAAATATATATTTTACATATTTTAATATGCCCCATTACCTGTGTGGCCTGTAAAAACTACATCGCAGCCTCCTTTATTCCAAGCCCAAGTTTCCCAATAGCTCCTTCCCAAAGGTGTGCCTGTGAATTGGGTATATTTATGCAGTTTATTTCTTCCAAATGATCCACAGTCTTGAAGTAGCAGCTTTTTTTTCCTGGATTCCCTCAAGCTTAGGGGAGGGAGGCACAGTAAATGCTGTGAATGATGAAGAGCAGTGTGATGGGGAGGAAAAGGGGAGATGAGGAGGAAAAATGCTGCAAGTATTACTGGTGGAGGCAGAACTGGCTGTGAGAGAAGGTGGGACAGTTCTGCTGGGATCAGCACTATGAGAAGGGGTTTGTGCAGAGTATTTGAGAAGGATGTTTTTAAAGCACTGAAGTGTAACTAGAGGGCAATAGTGTTCAGACAGGAAGAGAGAAGTTTTAGAGTCTCCTCTTTGACAAAAGCACTGGTAGGTTAGCAACGAGCATCCCAGCTGGAGAGCTGCGCTCGCCAGTCCTTGATGACCAGAGAAGGGCTATGGGGAGGTCAGATGGGAGCTGGAAGAGTCTTTTCCTCTCCATGGCACATCAGATGCTGAATTTGGGATCCAAAGAGTACAGTGAACAACCCTCAGTGTTCAGACAACCTGTGTGAATGTGACCCTGAAACTTGACGCTTTCTCTTGCAAATGGGGGATTTATCCCGAGAGGCGCGCGGAAGGCAGGATGGAAAATCGGTGTGTGTAGGGGATGGAAGAATTGGGATCGAGAAGTCGTTTGTATGGCTCTGAGCAGTAGTTTGAGAAAGGGATTTCTGGCTCAGCAATGGGCAGGAGGTGGGAAGCTGAAAGGAGAGATTCTGCTGTTGCGCAGCAGCGCTGAAAAGACGAATGTTTCCAGGTCACTGTAAAAAAAAAAAATAGCTATGTTGGTGTTTGTGTGTTTTGTTGTTGTTTTTATTTTCTTTTTAAAGTAGGAAAGAAAAGGGACTGTGAGTTTCGTAGGGCAGGTCAGAGACTTGTGGAATGGACGATGCCTGTTGTCACGCAGGTGAGAAGAGAATGAGATTGCTGAAGTTCAAGATGAGGAGAAGAGCTTAGAGAATTTGGGATCCAGAATAGAAAACAAAGATCACGGAGAATTCATGAGTGTTTTGGACTGAAAGAGAATAATCAAGTGCCACCGTTGTTGCAAAAGGGGACAGTGAGCTGGCATCTGACACCCAGTATAATTTGTTGTTTGAGGCTTTGTCTTGCCTTGGATGGCAGCAAGTTGGTAGAAATTTAGTGAAGCCCTACTTGTCTTTGGAAGAAGTCATTAGCTTGCTTTTTCTTTTTTTTTTCACCTTGTCATCGGAGTCTCTGGATTTCCCAGGAGGGTCCCTTGTGAAATAGGTTAATGAAAAGAGAAACCTCAGTCTTGGTTCTCATTCAGTCCTCAACATCGACATCCGTGACCTTACTGAGCCAGAAAGGGTGTCAGTGAAATGCTTCCTGAAGGCTCATTCCCCCTGCCAGATCCACGTGTTATGGAGGGGAGCAGGGAGTTTCCTTCAAGTGATTTTCCAACACGTAGAGTTTGGATGACACTTAGCGTTACCTCATTTCTCCTCCACTCCCTCCCTATCCCCAAACAGGCAGATCAATGTCCTGTGTATCAGTACCAGTTATTGACTCCCACAGCAGAAGCTGAGGAAGAGAAAGATGTTACTGTCATTTCCTGGTCCTCTCATGTTCTCCAGCTCACAGACATTGGAAACTTTCCCAGACCTTACAGGTGCCTCCAAAAACAGGCAAAATGGAGACTCCTGGCACTGTTGGGGCTTTAAATGAAAACTTTAATGAAAAAGGCCAGTTGACTTGAAAATGCCCAAATGCTTCCAGTCTTTGAAACAGCTCCAGAGCTCCATAACATTCCTGGCTAGATAGGAACACCCTCTGGCTGCCCTTGACACCCCTCCGGGGAAATCAGACCTGTCTCACCAAGGGAGACAGAGGTCGAACTTTGTTCCGTGGGGTCTTCTTGCTGTTGGAATGAGTTGAGAAACATATCTTTACGTGGCACTTCCCTTGTGGCCAAGTATTTTTTTTTTTCCAGTTCTTGGAAGGGTGCCAAAGGCTTGTCCAAGTGATTGCTAGTTTAGTGCTGGTAGACACTTAAATCTCTGGTCACTCAATAAAGAACAAGAGGCCTGGGTGTTGTTAAAGCTGTTGATACCATAGCCATGGTAGGTAATCCATATTGGATATCCATAAGGACCACGTGGAAATATTTAAAGAGAGAGAAATATATATATAAATATATAATTATATACATTTTATCGTACAGATTTTTCGTAAAAAAGAAAAAAAATAATTTTTTTTCCAAGTTTGATACTGTAAATCTTTATTAAAAGAAATTGCCAGTCCAGGGCTCCCTGGGTGGTGACCTGGAGGGGAATGAAATGTCCTGGCTAAACTTCCACAGAGGGATCAGAATTGCAAGGTAACGTGGAGGGAGGAATGACCCGAAAGCTGTTGACCACATTGGAGATTCCAGCTCCTCCACCCTCCTCCCTGGAGGGCCCTCCAGCTTGGGGTTGTCGCGTTGCATTCCTCTGGGGTTCGGTTTGTTTCTGTTGTGTTTTATTTTTTTTGTTTTGTTTTGTTTTGTTTGTTTTTCTTTTTTTTTTTTTTCTCTCCGTCCTGCACTTGCCAGCCTGACACCCAGGGCGAGTGCGGTGTGTGGCGCCGGCGGCGTTGGGGCGCGTTCCCCCGCAGCCGCACCTCTCGCTTGTCTCTTTGCTGCAGTAGTTTGGATGCCGGGGCTCCCTTCTCTGCCCCTCTTAGTTTGTCCCCCCCCCCCCCCCGGCCCCGCTGAGGAGCGGGGGCTCTGATTTTTGAGTGCTGGGATCCTCTCCCCTGGGCCTGGCCTTTCTTTGGTTGCTCCCCATCCGCAGTGTGACGTGGGAACCGAGGGCTGGGTTGGTGGGAGGCAGGAGAAGACGAAAAGCGTCGTGCAGGGACCGGGAAGGGGCATCTGTGTTCTCGTAGACCTGTTTGCTGTGCTCTCTGTTGGGAGTGGGGAACCTTTCCCTCCAGGGCAGCTCCAGATCCCTTAGAAACAAGTCAGTGTCTCTGCTCTTGCCCAACTCTACCATGAAGTGCAGAGACCTGGGTGACACGGCAGCTCTGGGATGGTCGGGGAGGGACGAGGCGCTGGCGGTGAGCCGGTGTGGAGGCGAGCTGTGGCAGGGCCAGGCGCGATGCCACGGGAGCGTGAGGGACGGCTCAGACCCCGGGGAGGAGGAGAAGGTGGCAGTTTTTTCTCTCTCAAATCATTTAAACTTCATTGTCATGATTGTTTTTATTTAAAGAGTTAAAAAAAAAAAAAAGGAAAAAAAAAAGAAAAAAAAAGAAACAAAACAAAACCGAAAAACTTTTGTAATGTGGATTTGTTTTCCTTCGTCTGTATTTCAGTCTGCTGGGGTGTTTCCGTAGATGGTGGATACTTGCTTTCATTTTTTTAATGATAGAAGTCTTCTGTTTTAAGTTGTTTTTTATCACCAGCTCATTCTATCCTCTGTGGTTACTCAGTAATTTCATTTCAATATTTATTTTTGTGCTGCTTTTTTATTATAAAATAAATTATTGATATACCAAGCAATGTGGATTCCTGTTTGTAAGGCGAATAGCCCTGTGTATGTGTCCATTACTTCTCTTGACAGCCACAACGTAATTTATTGCTGTAAATTTAGCTGCAGTGACTGGTTTTTTTGTACCTTTCCAATAAAGCATTTTCTGGTTTCAGACTTGCCCTGGTCTATGGTCAGCGTTTTGGAGCCTGAGTTGATCTTCAGTGGAGTGTTTTGCCTGTTTTTTGTGCTGCCTGTCCCCAGTGCAGCACACAGCTAGTTGCTGGCTGTGGTGCTGCGGTGAGCAGTGTGTTTTTTGGAGGCAGGCTGGACTAAGGCAAGTGGGATGGCAGCTTGGGCTGTTGCAATTGTCTGGCCCAGGCAGGCGGAGCCCGTCTCAGCCTTTCTGTGGTACTTTCTTGGGCTATTTGGAATGTGCTCAAGGGATAGCTCTGGTCTGAGCTGTTTGTCAGGTTGATCCCATTCTCAGACCACGTGTACCTGTTCCTAACCCAGGCTGTGCCTTTGTGCACAAGCAGTGGGTGTCTGTGTTAGCACAAGCAGGACTGACAGCTCAGCAGGCACCTGCCTGCAGTCGTGATGCTGAGCAAGGCCACTTGTGGCTCGGAGACACTGTGACCTGTCTCGCAGTGCTGGAGAGAGACACTCCTCTTTCTTTCTTTGGGTTGTGAAATATTCCTTCACTGTTTTCCTGTGCGACCGCCTGTGAATAAACCCTTACATCAACACTTCATCTTTTTGCTTGTCCCTGTTGGGGCTTTAAAGGGGTGGCGGCTTGTACCAGTGAGCTCCCAGGGGTTGTGTTGGCTTTGAACCCCTATTCCAAGTGGTTGTTTTTCTTTAAGGGGCAGCTGAAGGGGGAAAACACTTGGCCATATTGACGCAATAGGTTGGAGGCAGACGGGTGTGTTGGCCAAAGCTGGAATTAGAGGTAGGGCAAAGTGGAGAGGAGCAGGGCTGAAAGGCTTTGTGTGTCAGCTGGTAATGGATGGTCATTAGGTGGGGCCAGGAAGGCTTGGCTGTGCAGGCAGTGGGTGAAGCCTGGGGGTGATTGCAGTCTCCCTGCAGAGCAAGAAAGGCATCATCAGCTGCTTCAGCTCCTGCCTGGAGAGAGGACAACAAGGAGCCAGTGACAAGGGAGAGGAGAGGGAGGTGGGGCAGTTGTGATTGTTGGAAGCATGGAGGAGCATTATTTCAGGAGGAAAAGGGCATCAGGAATGGTCCAGGTGGAGGTTCAGCAGTGAAAGGAAACTCAACCTTCACCATACTTACGGGAGAAGTCTTAGGGAAGGGTGAAGAGGGTGGCAAAAGCACAAATCCTGCTCTCTGGTGCAGGTCTGGCAGCTTGTTGCCTGTCAGCAGCTGGGCCCAGGGACTCACTGGTAGGTGTCAGCACCCAAAAAAAGAAGTGTCTGCCTCTGACTGGGTGCTGCATGGTGAGCAGCCATCTGTGAGAGCTGGCTCTCCTGTGGTGCCAGCAGCCACCTTCCTTCCCCTTCGCCTGTAGGGTGGCCAGCCCAGCTCCTGCAGGTGCAGTGGCAGGGCGTGCCCTGTGAGGATCATCCCTGGTATGAGTGGGGTGTAAACCTGCCTGACCCAAGCCCGAAAAGCACCAGGAGATCCAATAGCTGCAGCTCAGCCTTGCCCTTGGGGAAAGCCCGAGGACAAGTGACAACTGGAAAACAAATCTGCCGACCACCAGAGCCTGCTGCTGGCAGTGAGAGACGCCTGTTCCTCCTGGGCTGCCTGCTGGCGTGGCTCCAGGCTCAGCAGGCTCCTGTGTAGGTCACCCGGGTGCTCGCCGCCAGCTTTCCCCACGTCCTTGTTGAGGAGGTGGAGGAGACGCATTAGCAGAGGAGCGCGGGACCGCATCCAGCCCACACCACCGCTGGCATTTCTGTTCCCCGTGGATGCGCTTTGACAGCGAAAGGGTTTGAGGGCTGTGACAGCGCCCAGCCTGAGCCGTCAGCTCTTGCCTGTCTCCCCTCTCCAAGAAAAAGGACGAGCAGGAGGCCCAGCTCACGCCGGCTGGAGCAGGGAGGGTGCCTGCTGCTGCTGCTGCCGTCGCGGCAGCCAGCTGGTGTCCAGCCCAGCACGGCTCCTTCAGGCTGGTATCACACTGCTGACTCGCATGAGTCACAGCTGACTTTTTTTTCCTTCCCCTCCTTGTTTGGCTTGCAAGAAGGATCTGTTTTACATATAATACAGTAATCAGGGCTTGACATAAATAGGCAAATGTTATTGTCTGCGGTGGGAATTGCACCTGCTGGCAGAGCAATGGAGGCAGCCCATTATGCACCGGAGTCGATCATTTGTGCAGTGAAGTACAACCACGGTTCTTGCTGTGTTCTTGTGCAAGTCTTTATCTCAGCGGCTGCAAGTGCGTCGACAGATGTGCCATCATCACCTTTGCAGTCTGTCCTCGCCCCGGGAGCCGGAGCAGCCTCTGCTCCTGCAGCTGTGGCCGTCGTCTCCCAGAGGGGTGAAGATCAAGATGCTCAGCTGAGATGTCCCTATTTCGGTGCTGGCTGCGTTACAAAGCCAAGCAGCCTCGTCCCTGAGCGTGGAGGCTGCACTTTGTGGGCAGGACAGTCCTGCTCCCAGGATGCACAGGATCCTGGATGAGTGCCTGGATGCGCAGAGCATATGGCTCTTGTTTATGGACCTCATTGCAGGATAAGTGGCAGCTGTCTCACCTGCCGAGCAGGTATGAGCAGCTTTGGACCACAGGGACTCACGAGACTGGCTGAGCTATAGGATGCTTGTGTGGAGTCTGGGCTTCAGCATGGTGAGATTTCTCCAAAAATCATCACCAGAGGTTGCCTTGTTGGTACTGTGGTCTGTGCTTAGCTTAGCTAAACCACATCTAGTGCCTCTGAAACCGCTGCATCCACATCTTAAACAACGGTTGGAAGAGGTGCTGTGCAAGGAGAGGAAGCAAGGGACATGCACATTCTTTGTGGAGTGAAAAAGATGAGCACAAATCCCATAGGAATGCCAAAATGTGCAGGATGCTGCGTGTGCAGGTATTTCTGCTGGGCCAGCATTGAGGGGCAGGGAGGACGTTAAGCTTAAGAGCATCAGCATTATAGCAGGAACAAGCAGATCGTGGGCTCTGCTTGCTGAGCTCAGTGAAAATGCTTGCTCCGTGCTAGAAATTGCTGTTTATTAGAAAAAAAATAAATAAAATCACTTAATGTTATGATTTACATTCTGCAGCTTAAGAGCAGGGGAAAGAAAGACCCAAATGCTTGGAGTTGTGTGTAACAGGGCTCCAAGCCTTACCCATGGGTTTGTTTGCCACATGACTGCAAATCTGAGGCTGTAGACTCACTCTCATCCTTCCACTACCCAGCTCCCACCCCAGACAGCAGCCCAAACAGTGCCTAGGTAAGTTCACAGAGATCATCTGATTACAAGGGAATAGAAATCAGACTAAAAATGGCGGGGGGGTGTGGGGGGGAAACAGAGAGGAAATTTAACAGAAGGATGTGCACTCTCCGTCACTGATACAGGGAGAATCCCTCCATGCAGGCTCTTCCCCTACCAGTGGTCCTGCCCTGAGTGGTGACATCCCCCAGCACCTCTCTATCCTCACGGTGGTCACCCAACTGGGCTCAGCTCCCACCTGCCTTCCCATAGGTCAGGCAAAGCCCAGGGACCGGGAATAGTGAAGGGTTAGGAGGAACAGACAGTTCCCAGTAAATGAATTCCTACCACCACCAGTCACAGTCCGGTTCCCTAATAAAGACTCTGATAAGGAAGCTGGAATCCCTTTTAACTTCTGATCCATTCAGAGATAAGCTGCTTTAGACATAAACAAGCGCTTCTGTCACCGGCAGCTCTCAGAAATGCAGCTGCAGATCTCTGATTAGCCCCAGTGAGGTCCCACCGTGCTCCCGGGGGAGTTACTCAGACAGCTGCATCCACATCTGGAGGGAGAAGATGACTTGCTCTTCCTCCACGGTAAAGGTCTTTTGCACAACTCTGTTAGGCTTTTCTGGGAGAAGGAAAGGGGAAAAGATGTAAAAATAAGGAATGACGTCTTTCAACCATTACCGGGTTTTGAGGTGAAGCGAAGTCACCTTCCTGGGCTAGTTTTCTCCACGGGGCCCTTGGAGATCATTTTTTACTCAAATTGGGAGAAACTAGAGCAGAACTGTGCTGAGAAAAGCATTTCTCTCAGGCCTCAGCACTGCTTAGAGGTAAGAGGAGAGCGAGGGCAGGTGGTCTGTCCTGCACCCTGGCTCCCCTCCCTGCCTGGCATCCCCCAGCGTTGGCACGGGGCTGGCAGAGAGGCACCAGCAGTGGGCCAGCAAAGCCCAGGCTGCAACACAGGGTCAAACACAGCCTCGTCTGTAACAGCAGGAGAGATGGGACAGCAGAAGCTGGCACTATTTGATTTAACCTTTCCCTGGGTTATTGCATCTTCCCTTTGAGAGACTGGCTTTTTGGGCAGAGTTCCTGGCTTCCCAGTGTACTGATGACCAGGTTGTCTCAGCCTTGAGGCTCCTCCCATTTTCATGGGTTTAAATCTTTCCAGTGTCACTGTCCCTTCTGATATCCCCTACAGCTCCTCATCTGACAGAATCAGCACTCTCTTCTCGATGTTTTTGCTCTTCCTGCTGCTCTGTCCATCCGTTTTGGAGGCCACATGCCCATTCTGCCCCGGTGCCTTGCGCTCTGCTTCCTGCATTGACTGCTGGGTGTACTGCTGGTACGTGGGCGAGAAGTTATGGATGGCATCCTGCACGATGTCCTGGGGGCTGATGGTCTCCTTCAGCCCACTCGAGATGCTCTGCATTGGGGCGAGGTTTGCTGTGAAAGAGGGAGAGCGGGAGGGTGATGGGACATCAGTCAGTCAATGAGCCCAAGCACTTCAAGACTGGGATGACACTTTTCATTACAAATTCAAGATCAGGGGCTCACTGTGGGCCACATCAGCTTGCAGTGGCAAGTTCCAAGGACAAGGAAGGCAACTCCACCTCCACGTGTCAAAGAGGATGGATCCTCTCCTACAGCATGTGGGTATCGCATATCCCCCAATTCCGCCCATCCACACCAAGGCCTCTCTTCCCAACCCCTTGCTATGGTTTGTGGTATCATGAGGGAAGAGGGAGAAGGAACTCACTGAGCATAGGATAAGGAAATTCCTCTTGTAGTTTTTAGAATCCCATTGGTAATGGAATACTAATAAAATAAGGGGAGATTTCCTCTTTACTTAGTCACTGATAAGGGAAGGAAGAAGTGAGGAAGAATTACCTGTTGAGTTCTCCTTCTTCTCCCTGTACACCTGGCAGGTGAACGCGTAGCGCAGGGCAATGGAAGCAAAGAGCATCTCAATGCAGATGATGAAGTTCTGGTAGCCAGCAGCCACTGTCCCAGCTCCCACCTCCTTCCCATCTATGATCTGAACTTCAGGGATCACCCCACATTTCTCCAGGATTGCCAGCAGCGTCCCTGTGCAGGGGAAGGGAGAGAGATCAGCTCTGCTCCTGCATCCCTGAGCCAGGTGGGGCTATGGGAGAAGTGCTGAGCATCCATGGTGGGACCCACCTTGCCAGAAGGAGAGGAAGATGACTGCCTTGATGGTGATGAACTTGAGGACCGGCTCAAACGGGCGCAGCAGGTCCATGGTGGCGAAGTAGAAGAGGAAGAGCGCATAAAGTGCCAGGCTGACAGAGAAGTTGTAGATGATGGTGATGTAGAGGTATCCACTATGGACACTGCAGAGAGAGAGCAAGCTGCTGCCTGGGCTGTGGGGATTGAAGCAAGCTGGGGACAAAGGGGATCAAATGGGGAGGGGGAAAGTGCAGGCTTTGCCAAAAGGGAGAACACAGCCCAGGTGGGGAAGGACGGGCAGAGGAAGCAGGGGGCCACTCTCAGCTTTTCCTCTGTTTGGTGGGAGTTTTGTCCCTTTATTGTTTGGGGTTAGTGAGTCTCCATGCTTGGCACTTTGGGCTCACAGTGCTCTCACCACCCATAGAGCAGCTCCCTGGGAAGACTGACAGGACACACTTGTGATGGAGCAGGGATCCATCCTCTCCCATTCACCCTCCCCAGCCCAACCCAAATCCTCACTTGAAGTCTCCATCGTGGTACTTCCCGAACGCCTGCAGGATGATGGTGACGATTGCCATGAGGGGTTTCACGATGCAGAACTGCAGCGTGGCCTGCACAGGGGAGAGACATGGTGAGTCCTGGGCAGCAGGGACATCCCACACCCTACATCCCACCCCCAGCCCCTCCACACGAGCCAACCCCTCTGCTCCTGGGACAGAGACACAGAGGAGAGAGCAGTTCTCATCACAGGCTGAGGGGTGAAATATAAACCAGCACAAGGTCTGCAGATGAAGGGGAGCAGGGCTTCCAGAAGGCAGCATAGCCACTCCAAGGTGGGGGACCGGGTGGCTTGGGGACAGATGGGTGGCAGGATTCAGCCCACAGCGCTGCACTGGAGACTTAGAGTGTCCAGGCTAACCTGGGACTGGACAGAGATGGCAATCTGAGCTCTGCAGTGGGAGGAGACCCTGACTCAGCAGTGAGTCAGAGGCAAGGACAGTGAGTGTGCAGCCCTGCTGCTGGCCAGGTGCCGGCGAGCTGGGTGAGCTCCCTCCCTTAGAGAAAAAAAAAACCAAAACCCAAACCAGCATTTTGGGAGAGTGATAAAGCAGAGCCCCCTTGGCAGGGGAGTGAGGGAGCGACCTGCCACCCAGAGAGCCCCTGTCCAAGGGGAGTGGAGCCGATGCTCCCCATCGGGTACCCACCTGCTTGCAGAAGCGCAGGAACCCGATGGAGTAGGACATACCCTGAAGGCAGCAGGTCCCATAAAAGCAGCTGGACCTGGAAGCAGAAGCCAAGGAGATGCCACTAGGGCTGCTGGATGGGGAAAGTGGGTGAAGGGCCAAGGAACTCATGGGATGCTGGGACTTACGCAATGGGCTTCCCTCGGATCTCTGTCATGATGTTGCTCTCCCCTCCAAGGTACTCAAAGCACAGACTCAGGAAGCTGTAAATCACAAAAGCTGCCAAGGCAAGGGCAGACACAATCAGCAGGAATGATGCAAATTTAGGATAGGGTTATTTCACCTCCCATTCCTTCCTGCTCAGGTGGCAACCTGGCACTGCACCAGCATTTGGGATACTGGTGGGTGGGGTCCCAGCAAGAGGAGCAGCAGGTCAAATCCATCTGACTTCCCAGCAGAGTCAGACATGCTGCACTATGTGCACAGAGTTCACTGCACGTGCAGCAGCTCCTCTGAGCATGCACAGTCTATCCAGGGACCCTCTGCATGGAAGGACCTTAAAATTGCCAAGGGACACCACCAAAGGTTGGTGGCCAGCAAGGAGCAGGTCCTGAACACTTTTTCTGGACGTCCCTATCATTTATGTTTCATATGCTCCAAACATGAACTATTACAAACACCCACACCACTTAGTTCCCCAGGAGAAGAGCAACAAGACAGATAAGCAAAATTAATCTTGCACCTCAAAACACCCCAACTCCCTAGTTTCTTGGGAATGTCTACTTTTTGCTTTGGAGGAGCTGCATTTCTACCCCACAGGGAGCCAGAAAACCTCTTTCCCCAGGAGCATGGTCCTGGGGTCCCTCTGAGTCTGCAGCCAGGTGTCTGAAAGGCACCCGTCTGTGGGGCACCTTCTCTGGGCTGCTGATGGAGCAGGGGAAAACCTCTACAGGGAGGAGAGTGGGAAGTGAAAGTGATGGATATTTGCCACTTTGTGCAATCAGGACGCTCCAGAGTTTGGTCAGCAGGATGAGAGACCTGCTTTGCCTTCAGCTTCCCTGCTGAGGAGAGGCTGTGCTCACCTTCGTAGCAGTCACGAACTGAGTCAAAGTAGACGTAGTACTGGTGGCTGCCGAGGAGGAGGAGGCTGAGCCAGGAGTCAAAGGCATAGATGGGCACGATGAAGAGGATGCGGATGATGTAGCGCTGCTCTTTGGGCATGGTGTAATTCCTCAGGTGTGTGTAGATCTGCAAAGTGCCCAGAATGCAGAGTTGTGGCTAGCAAAGGTCAGGATGGGAACCAAAGATACCCCCAGCCCACAGGGGTGCCCCGTCAGCCTTCCTCCCAGGGATGAGAGCTCTGCCAGCTTCCCACCACAGACCCAGCACAGTGAACAGACATGAAACAGGCTCCATCCCAGTCCCTGGGGCAATCCTTTGCACGAAAACATGTGGAAATCAGATTCCTTCCCTGGAGCTGTGCAAGGAGTGTGCCTTCTCCTGGACAGCCCCATCCCAGCGCTTGGAGGCACCAATTTGCCCCAGGGCTGCCTTCAGCAGCCCAGATCTGCACAGTACCCTAAACCGTGCCCACTGGCAGTATGGCTCAGGGCAGCTGGTGCTGTGCACCCCAAACACCCCACTGGGTGTTGCCTCCAGGCAGTATCAGTGCCCAACAGCCTCTCCTGGCTCTGGCAACGACTCGGGGAGAGTGTGGGCAAAGTCCATCCTCCCGAGCTGCCAGCACCAGGCTCCTGACAGCGGAGATATCCCCTCTGGGCAGCAACAGGAAGAAATACTTATCCAGAGCTGAGTGATTTGCAATGAACTTGGGGGCAATCAATAGTTTTGCCTTCGTGTCAACCCCAGCGCTGAGCCCCATCTCCGCTCCAGCCCGTACCTGGTGGAAGGTGATGATGAGTGCCGACCACACGAAGATGCCAGAGACGGCCTGTGCCGTTGTCGTGGTCAGGAAGAGCTGCTGACCATCCTGGGAGTCGTTGTGGGCAGCCATAAGCAGGGAAAAGGCTGGGGATGGGGGGGCTGAGGCCAGCTGGGCCACGGTGCCAGGCCCCAGGGTGGTAGGTGCCACGGGAGAGGGGAGAGCACGTGTGGCATTACTCATCTGCAGGGAGGGAGAAGGAAAGGGAGTGGTGCAGGAAGGCAGGAGCGAGGTAAGCTGGTGACAGGGAAGGTCCCAGCATGTTTCCCAGCCCACACAGAGTATACAAATCTGTGAGGTTCATCTCCTCCCCAGGGTTTTTCCAAGGTGTCCCTCAGCCAAACCAATGCATTTGCCATGATTTGGTCTGCTTCTCTGCTTCTTTCAGCAGAAAAATGCAAATGTCCTTCAAGAGCAGACCCTCTTTTCCCTGAGAAGGTCTATGCAGTCCACATATCTCCCAAAACACATGCTTTTCCTTCCCAGCCTTGCTCCTTGTTTTCTCAGGAATAACTATCCAGCTTGAAAAGGAACAATCTGTGTACGTTTGTGCCCACGTGAGTTCACACTTGTGGCTCAGGACCCTTTTCGATCATAAACCAGAGATTTGAGGGTTAAACCCATCCCTCACCCAGGATAATAATAAGTCCTTTACCAACAAGCCATCAGGACACTTCCCTGGAACCCAGAAAACACTGGCATCCCTGCGGTCCCCCCCAAAATTTGGCTCCGTTCGTCATGTGTGGCCTGCTGTGGGCAAAGCTCGGGGCTGCCCAACGAGCCAGATATTTGGCATCACCCAGGTTCTTAATCCAGCTATTTCAGGAGTGTGGGGGTGTCACTGTGCCAAGCAGTGCCAACCCCAAGACCTGAAGGGCAGCCAGTGGTCCCTCCTGCACCCAAATTAAGCACAAGGGAGCAAGCCTGCCATGCCACAGGCAAACCTGCTGCCCTTTGGGGATGCTGGAGCGCTCCAGCATCTCCATGGTCAGTCTGTGCTCCTGGAAGCTGGTTGCCCCAAGGCATTCCTGGTTCAGAGGGTGGCTGGGCCATATGAGCACTGTGTACCCTGAGGCTCCAGTCAGCAAGGACCAACCTAATAATAAGCAATTATTTATAGGGCAGCTTCATATCTCAAGGCCAACAGATGCATAAACTGCCATGTTTGGGTTTTCTTTCTGCTAATCTATGGAAAGCTGCTTTTTCCCAAGCATAACAATAGTGTTTTAAAAAAACAACAATCTGCGAGCAGAGCTCTAACAATATAGATGCTTCTCAGTGCATTGTTAATAAACAAATATTTTAGCTGCTGGGTAACTATCGCCTGGGGTAAAACTGCAAGCATGAACTGGAGAGAAGCATGAAAATATCTGCCACAGATAAGAGTGGTAGGGAATGACCTCGGTCCAATTAAAAACTGAAAACAAACCAAAGCAAGAGCTCACCCTGCAGCTTTCTCTTCTGCCCTCTCCCCAAACCCCAACCTCACAGGAGAGAAAACTCAGCTGGTGTCAAATCAACAGCCCTAAAAATACCTTTTCCCTCCCCTCCTCCTGGCAGGAGTTGCCTGTAAGCGGAGATGCCGGGGCGGCAGAGTGCTGGCCAGGCCCCAGGAGCTCACCCGGCGTACCTGTGCCCACAAGTGGGGATGGCTGGAGGGAGAGCAGGGCAGTAGTGGTGTGGAGACAGCAAGGAGCCGGGCTTTTCCTCCCCGCAACCGTCCTGTGGCCCTGCCCTGGCCAGCAGGAAGAAGGATCCCAGGAAGGCTGGGGAGGGATCTGGTCTTTGGACAGACCACAGCGACACCGGACCTGCCTTGTAAACATTAACAGGAGGACAGAGATAGCTCGTGGCACACGGAGGGAGACAAGAGCCTGGTTGTGCCCCATTCCCTAGTCACTCCTCTCTCTTTTTGGGGGCTGCCCTGCTGCTGGCTGGGACTATATGGCTGGATTTGGCCACTCTTTCCTTCTGCCATCGTGACAGAGCTGTATGAAAGCTCATTGTTCCTAGCTGTGCTTTTCTAGTCACTTTTCTAG
This sequence comes from Pyrocephalus nanus, assembly GCA_038380795.1. Classification (NCBI taxonomy): domain Eukaryota; kingdom Metazoa; phylum Chordata; class Aves; order Passeriformes; family Tyrannidae; genus Pyrocephalus; species Pyrocephalus nanus. The sequence continues at coordinate 11,295,529 of CM076276.1, forward strand.
TGACCCTGCCCACTCCCCAAGACATGGCAGAGAGCTGCACTCATTGCTAGATCTATTTAATTCTGTTTTCAACCCAGCACTGTGCCACAGATGCTTGGCCTGAGACATCCCAACTCTTATGAGCTTTCCCAGCCATCTCGGTATGAGCACGGTGGCACCAGCAGCTGCTCCTGGCAGCCTCCCCGACATTGTCACACTCTGAACGTGGCAGAGCAAGTCATTAAAAGCAAAAGCCTCGGTGCCGCTTGGAGACAGGGCTCCCAGCTCCAGAGGTAATTAGATCCCGGCCGTGCAAGGTAGTCGGGCAATTCAATGCAGTTAGAGAGCCATTTACTTCCAAAACAAAGGCAGCAAGGAGACACAGGGAATAATATCAGCTGCAAAACTCAGCTCCTGGACGGGACTGCGCCAGTGCCACATCCAATCTGTCTGTTCTCAGACACCTTGCAGGTACCTGCCATGCAGCATCTACCTGTTACACTCACTCCCTGGGATATTAGAGATGCCAGGTGAGCACTGAGAAGATAAACTGAGCAGTGAAACCCATATTAAGGCAGGCCACCTGCAAACAGGCATTTCACCTCACCAGGGATTCCCTTCTACCCGCAGGTTGCCAGAGCCTGGACTCCCAGCTCACATCCTTTCCTGTGTCCTGAAACACCTGGGACAAAGCCCCATCTCGGCGGCAGCTCCTGTGAGGTGGAGCAGTCAGAAAGGAAAGATGAGCCCTTGCAGCCCCCCACCAGTGCCTCTCAGATCCCTGACCCTCATCCCAGGAAGTGGAGCATCCAGGCTTAACCCCACCAGCACATGAGACATGCCTTTTATCCTGATTGCTTTCAGATAAAGCCAGGACAGCGGGTTATTTACCCTACCAGCCTCTCCACACCACTCCCAGGCCACCCAGGAGGAAGGACCTACAGCAAGCACACAGCAATGAACCGAGGCAGGGCAGCATCCAGCCCTCCTTAAAGCCCGTCTGGAGGACTGGATGACGCAGGCATAGAGCTCTTACAGCAGGTTCTGCCCCTCCAGCAGCTCCTACAGGTGCTCAGAACCAGTAGCTGGGCCAACCTCTGGTCTGTGGGGGTGTCCCCAGCTGCTGTGCACCCCCCAGGGCCCCACTCACCCTGTGGGGCTCCTCCAGGAGCGGGTCTGGCTGCCGTGCCCCTGCCTCTGCATCCCCCGTGTCCTCCTCCACCTGCACCCGCGGGAGACTCCTCCTCCGGACACCCTCCCAGTGCTGCCCGCCTGCTGGCAGCGGGCCCTGCCAGTGCCCCAGTTACCTTTGCAACTCCCCGGTCCTGCCAGCACCCCACTCATCCCACCAGCACCCCACTCTGCCTGCCAGTGCTCCAGCTGCCCTTGGTGTGCCCCGGGCCCCGCCAGCACCCCACACCTTACCAGCACCTCCCTGGCGCTCGCTGTGCCCTGCTCACCCTGCCAAAGCTCTGCTTGCCCTCGCTGCGCCCCGGGCCCCGCCGGAGCTGGAGCAGCAGGTTGGGCTTTGTCTCCTGCAGAAAAGCCACCCAACTTACATTTCCAGTCTGCCACACTCGACACCCACGCCCGGAAAGCAAACACGGATGGAAAGCCTCGGTTCAGCCCAAGGCCGCTGCCCCCTGCCCGGCACACGTCCTGCGGCCGCGGGCAGGAGCTCTGCTGGGCCGGCAGAGGCAGCTCTCCTTGAAATTGGAATTAATCCCTACCTGGAGGAGAGCGATGACTAAAAGGCAGGCAGCTGGTGGCACCTTTTGCCTGTTGTTTGGAGCAGGCCTTCCCCCTGGTTTACTGCTGAGCAGAGAGGAGCAAAGTCAAAGGACCAATTGCTTGTGCTCCAATTTATCGTCCGTGGAAAGGCACCAAGGCAAGTCTGTCCTGGCTCCAAGCATCACATCGCAGAGATCCCCATGTCCTTTTCTCACCCACCACCCTAAGCAGACCTGGTGGCACACACAGCCAGGAAATGAAGGTGGTTAACTTGTGCTTGGCTTTCCAAAAGTTGCAGGAGATACAAAGAAAGAGCACCAGGATTTGGAATAGACATTGCATTTTGTGTTGGAAAAGAATCCCTACTAACAAACCAGGATTGACAATAACAAATTCCACATGCCTCTCTCAGCCTTCCTAGACAAAAAAAAAGGAGAAGTATAGAAGAGGGAAAATTTATAGTTATGACAGATGCAAACCTTTGATTCTTGGAAGCACAGTTTGGAAAATTATTTTTAGATAAAGCCTCTTGTCAAGGGCAGCCGGAAGCCTGCAGTGTTTGAGCGTATTTTTAAGAAAAGTTTCATTTCTCATAATCCCTTAAATGCTGTAAATAGCCCTTGTTTCAGAGAAGAGTCCTTTCGAAATCCATTTTCTGCTTTTCTACTTCTAGGGGATTTTTTAGCAACAGAAATGACCCAGCAGCTGGATCAACACAGGGCAGGCACAGGCTCTGTGCTGATTCTGCTGTACCAACAGCTCCTCCCTGCCCAGAATCCAAGACCTGGCCTCCGTCTGCACTGTCAGGTTCATAAGTGACAACAGAGTGTAACAGCTCACTTAAAAATTTACTACTTCTTGTAGGTAAGTAGAAACAAATGTGCTTTCCAAGCAAATGGCAAAAGTTTGGCTATTAAGCTTTGCCATCGACTCATACAACTTCATCTGACACTTTTTGTCAATGACTCAGCAGAAACACCTTTGTGTAACCCCCCCCAAAACCCTCCGTCCTCAAGTCTCCTGTGACAGCTGCTCATTGCAGGTGGTCCAACCTATGGATGTTCTGCCTCTCTGTGCTGATACCACGTAATCCACTGGCAGAGATTATTTTGTCTTCTTCTCACCACTATTTTGGGTTCCTGTCTTCCACTCTGACATCAGCTTTCATGAAATTTGCAGAGCGTAATTATCTGCCTCTCTTTAAAATCAGAGTGAAAGTGGAAAATGGATTCAGACTACATCAGGAACTGACATAAGGACAAAAGCAGTCATACAGGACTCATTTCCTTAAAAACAGGCAAGAAAACCTTTCCCATTATGCAATTGTTGACTTTTTACCAAAGCTTGTATTTCAACTGAAGTGATTTTCACAGAGCAAAAAAGAAAACAGGTAAAATTAGATTTGTCAGTGTTTCTTTTATTCCCTCTGCACTGGGTGTTCCTCCTTTGTGGTACAGAGCAGCTACAGAGCTTGGCATCTACAGCTCCTGAGGACACAAGTGCAGAGCCGAGCCCTTTCCCAAATAAATGACCCACCCAACATAATAAAAATAACACTTCTCTTGTATGTTGAGACAATTGCTCTCGTCATGTCACTGACTATATGGACTGCAAACCTGTCCCAGTAACAAAACCCACAAATGTTCTACACAGTAGAGAAAAATTCATCAAATTCCTCAGTACGTCCGAAACCACCACAAAGACATTCCATCATTTTCATTTCTTGTCCTTTTAAATAGGTGGTGATGAGTCATGGGCTCAAGATCATTTCCTTGAATCCAGATGGCACAACTTCACCACACTTGGCAACTTCGGATCACTTCCCGTAGAGCCTGTATTCCTTCCATGGTCTTGTCCTTTAAAGCCATGGCGAGAAGAACAGGTTTGTTCCCAGCTTCCTGCGACACGAACGCCACCAGGTTTTTGGCACAAACATGAACGAGGGGCTGAAAAGCAAAGGGGATAGAGATGTACACTCCTATAGATGGGAGAGCCCTCCCACACGAGTTAGGAGAGGAAGAGTCAAGGAATGATGTCAAGAACCTGTTGATCCCGGACTTGGACTGAGCATGGCATTTGCTGTGTGGTTCAAACACGGTCAGCAAAGCCAAGCCACAGGGCAGGGAACTTTAGAAACTCAACCAGCTTAAAAAGAAGAGTTTGGACCCATGAATGACAGCCACCCAAACCACTCTGAAGCAATTTAACTGGAGCTGCACAGGAACTGAGTTTAGCACTGTCAGGAAAACTTGGAAAGTCAGTGTGGAGAATCTTTCCTTCCATTAATCCTCCCACGCAAACTATGACACCAATATCCAATTATATGAAATGCTGTGGATCCAGACATCTTTATTTCCATCAGAGCCAGACTTCTAAAGAGGTCTGCAAGTACAACCTTTTGTTTAAAAACCTGTTCTGAAGAGGGGATGTTCCGCTGACTAACACTGGAAAAAACCCTGTTATTTTTACAGTTCCTAGAGAATTCCTGTGTAAGAGGCATGTTGCTTATTTTAATAGAATAATGAAAACCAGAAATAAGTAGTGAGGCTGAAGAAGGGAAGAGATATAACCATCCTTGTAAGGCTTCCTTAACAAGAACAGACTAGAACAGCACTGACTATTTCAGTTGGAAGGGCCCTACCATGATATCTAGTCCAACTGCCTGACCCACTCATAGCAGACCAAGTTAAAACATTATTCAGGTCATTGTCCAAATGGCTCTTAAACACTGACAGGCTCAGAGCATCGACCCCCTCAAGCCTGTTTCAGTGTCTGACTGCCCTCTCAGTAAAAAAGGGCTTCCTAAGGTCCAGTCTGAACCTCATCCAGCACAGCTTTGAACCACTCAGCTTGTCTAGGTTTCACTGACACCCACAGTTGTGTATCTGTCAGAAGGTTGAGTCTGACTGATTTTAACCACCAGTCTTGTTTGGAAGTGTGCACCATCCCAAAGAGGGATATTAACAGTGACAAGCAGGAAAGGAGCAAACTAGTGAAAGCCTTTACTTAAAGTTTAGATCGGTTAAGCTGGATAAAATGATTTAAAAGTAGAATTTAATGAAGTAAACATAGCACTTCCCATTTCCAAATACAACACAAAAGCAGCTTGGGGGTGGAGGTGGTCAGAATTAGCAGGTATCATATCAATGAAAGCAAACAAAACATCTCCCATCCAGAAAGGGAAGGCTATTACTGAAGAAAAAGAACTCCATAAGGGGAAGCTGTGGATAGAATCAGGAACTTGTGTTGCTACAGTTTTTCTAGTTAAAGCTAGCAAGTAATATTTAATAGCTTCAACTCTGATGGAAAGCCTCATGAGCACGTAGCTCTGTAACTTTCTGTTTTAATGCCTGACCAGTTGATGCTTTGCGAAACACATTTTCCTCTGCTTTCTCTCCAGCCTTGTGAAATGGTTGATAAAAACTCATTTTGTTGAAGCAAAACAAATTAAACTTTATCAAGGGAAGGTGCTGGCAGGCACACTTAGGTGAGGGCAACTAAAGTCCATTATGGGGCTGGCATACACTGAGGGGGGGATGGGGAATGGGGATGATAAAACAGACCTGTAAAGAAAAACAAACTCACTGGAACAGAAACCCAAAAAGGTTATCAATGGCTGCACATTTGATCTTGCAATGCTTAAATCAACAGAGCTTTATCAAACCTTGCATAAACACAGAGAAGCAACCCGTATCCTGCAGGACACAAAACACCAGATCCCCAAACCACTGACGGTTAGCTAAAGTTTTATGTCAAACAGCAGACGAGCGCACATACTTTTCTGATGAACCCCCTCTTCCCTCAGAAGATATTTTAAAATTAATCTTATCACTGTTCAAACACTGCTCTAACTGCTGTGATTCATCAGCTCCCTGGCAACTCGCGCAGCCCCCACCTACTACATTTCCCCCTTATCCCTGCCTGCACATCCGCTCGCTCTCACCTCATCCTTGCCCAGCAGCACCTTGGTGGTGAGCGAGGGCCTGCCCACGTTGTCGCCGATGGTGTTGGGGTCCACGTAGACGATGGTGCCCATCTTGCCGTACTGGGTGACCACCACGAGGACGGAGTTGGAGAAGGCCGTGCACACCACCTCGGTGGGCACGCCGTGCACCACCTCCTCCCGCTGCTTGGACGTCACGATGGGACCCGCTTCCATCGCTGCCGGGAGAGAACGGGGCGGCAAGAACAGCAGAACAGCGTTACGTTACAAACGTGGTCTCTACCGGGCTGTAAAAAAAGCCCAAATCCTTCCCCGTCATTTGAAACACCCTGGGTTAAGTTAGTTTCAGAGCACAGGAGCGTCCGGAGGTGGGTGTCAGTGCGGGACAGGGCATCCCTGATTGGGGGGGGGGGCATTTGGCACCCTCGCAATGGCATCACTCCCCCGGCATGGCCAAGCTGCCTCTGACAGGCTCCGCGTTATCAATGCACCAAGGAGGGGAACCCGAGCCCCGCTTTCCACCCTGGGTCCCGCAGGACCAGGCTTGTCTTGAGGGAAACAGAGACACCGCCATCATCACCCCTCCCGCCAGGCCACGGCCCCCGCCGCCCCTACCCGTGCCGCCGTTCTCCGCCCAGGCCCGCCCCGCCGCGGCGGAAGCGGAGCCTTTCCCTTCCCTTCCCTCCTCCCTCTCTCCCTCCCTCCCTCAGTCGGCGCGGGGCGATGGCGCAGGGCGCCCGCTGCCCTCACGGCCCGTCCCCTCCCCTCAGCGCCGCCGCCATTACCCGCCGCGCTCGCGCGCGGGAAGGCGCCATGTCCAGCCCCTCTCACGCTTTCCTCACCGTCTCCTCACGGCCATGGTCCCTCACCGGCCCTGGGCTGAGCTCCTGGCCCCGGAGAGGAGCCCCTTCGCCCGACGCCGTCTCCTCCACCGTTTTCTCCCCGTTCCACACTGTTTCCCAGTGCGGGTGGGGCAGTCCCGGGGCAGGACCCCGCAGCGCCGTGAGGGAGTGGCGTGTCCCCCAGCTCAGGCCCGTGAGGGGACAGGGGACCCTGAGGGCCGCAAAGGGGCAGCGAATATTGGCATGTTTTGATTCTTGCTCATGGGACGCGGCTGCACCCAACCACTGGGTGTTGGTGGGTCACACTTCAATCTCCCGAGCATGCTTCCTCATCTAAATAAAAGTGGCTTGTAAAGCAGGCTGATAAAAAAGAGGGAGAGTGACCTTTTGCATGGGAAGACAGGGATAGGACAAAGGGGAATGTTTTAAAACTAAAAGAGAAATTTGGATTAGATGTTAGGAAGAACTTCACTATGAGGGTGATGAGGCCCTGGCACAGGTTGCCCAGAGAAGTTGTCGATTCCCTGCCCCTGGAAGTGTCCAAGGCCAAGTTGGATGGGGCTTAGAGCAACCTGGGATAGTGGAAGATTCCCTGCCTATGTTCTGTGATTCTATAAAAATAAGGCTGCTTTTGGGCTATGGGAGGGGCCTTGCCCTTGGCTGAGTGAGTGATGGCAGCTGCTCGATGGAGCTCTTCTGGGGGATAAAATAAGGACACCTGTGTGAAGAGAGCAAAAACAAACGTGATTGTCCCAGGTGCAGACATTATTTCTGTTAATTACGCACAATTGATCCAGTGCTAACTCTTTTCTTTGAAATACTAGTACTCATGAATAATAATTTTGTATTCCAGTTTATACAAAGCCCTGAAATTTGGGATTTCTCAAAGGTTTGCAACCTTCCAGACTCTTGCAATTGCTGCATCTAAAGTATGCTCGAAGCCTTCATTTCTATGTTTTAGCTCTCCTTTACTGGCATTCCCACTACACACTAAATATCCTGGCTGTGGCTGCAGCAATAGCTGCTTGAGTTGTGGGTTATCAGTTCAGGTAACACATCTTAAGGACGTCATGAATACTCCTTTTGTTTTGCATTAAAAGTTTTACCAAAACTTGACTACAGGAAGAGCACATAGACTTTGTGATGAGAATCCTGGAAGGCACCATTAGAGAGCAGCAGAGGTCCACGGAAAAGCTTCTAATTCAGCAGGTTATTTTTGTGGTTAATTCAAACAGAGACTTGATACCTTTTTGGTACTCTTTGCAGTCTGGCAAATAGTCTGTTTTCCAGCACTGCAAATAAACACCATTCCTCTTTCTTGCTTACCACAATCACTCGAGGCTTTGCCTGTTTGACAGAGATAATAGCAGCTATTGTCAGTAAAAACCTCCTGACTCATAAAGAAGTTTATTCCTGCTCTGCCTTCTCCAGAGAGTAACTTTACTTCAGGAAACACAAAGGATCCAGTTCTTCCTGCCATCCTTGCCAGACTCCATTTTATTTTTTACATGACAGGAGGACAAAGAGAATCCATCCACTGTAGTTCAGATTTACGGGATTCACCATTCTTTGCTGTTTTGCATTGGTTTGGGATGAAAAAGTTGTCTTTAACAGTTTCTATGAATTGGATATCTCATTTTGGCATGTAGCTGAGGTGGGATATAGCAAACTGAAGTAACTAAGCACTGAAAGTAAATACATTAAAAAAAATGAACTAAAGAGAAGACTCCTCTTGTCTGTGTGACTGATACAGGGGATGGAGATTTGAGAATACACAGTGGCAGGTAATGGGACCTTTCCTGAGGGATCTCTCTGCCTGCCATCTGCTTCCCAGTATTTTGTGGCTGAGAAAGACCCGTATCCACACTTAAACTGGTTTCTACAGCACTATTCCTCTAAAGATCCCTAATCACATTGCAAACATTATTACACTTAGCTTCATAAACTGTCTTTTGACATAACACATTATTAATATACCCCATTTTACAGTTTGGGGAAAATAAAGAATCGAGACAGACAGGAGTTCAGAGCCATCAAATCTTCAGCTGGAGATTCTGCAGAATTTCAGGATCCCTTCTTCCATTCCCATGCACTCACTGTTGAAGAAACATAAGTTGTGCATGTCAGTATCTCAATTATGAGACAAAATCAATGACTGTGCAACCCCATACATTGGCAAGAAAAACTACTCATAATGTTGCAGTTTCATACCTTTATTATTATCTATTTGAGCAGTTTTGTATTACTCTTCTTTTTAAACTGCTTCAGTGCCTCTGTGTGTGTAGACTGGAATGAGGCTGCTTTTATATTATCTTTGCATTTATCTGAACTGATTTTATAAGAACAAGTGCATTAGATCCTCAGAGCATCAGAAATGTTTCCCACTTCTCTCAAAAACTAGACACACAGTGTTTCAGGACATCCATTAATAATCCCTGCTCTGGGGAGTGCCTCACTATCAAAGTGCTGGGTTGGTTTATTAGTTTACAGGTTATTACTTCTCTAGATTTCTCTCTTGTATCTTTTATGATGCAGAATATAGACTGTGAGCTGGAACCTCGGGTGCAGCTGGGCCCTGGGCTGCGCAGCCAAGGAGAGAAGAAAGGAATTAGTTTGCTCCCTGATGCAGGAGCTGCCTGGGAATTATTCTGACCCTTGTTATAAATCAGGTACGTGAAGCAGAGCTGCCTGTGAGTACATTCCTCAGGCCAGACAATATCAGCCTGCTCCTGTTCCCCTTATTGCTGTCACAGCAAGGTCGGGGGTGTGGGTGGTATGGGGTTGTGTGAGCACTCTCTCACTGGAGCTGTTTTGTCAAAGGAGCAGGAGGGACAGCAGAAATCCACACCATGGATTTCTCCTTTCAAGCCATCCTCACTGTATTTTGATAGAATTTGACAGAGGTGGTGTTTAGAAAATACTACTGGATTGAGGCCCTGGGGAGGCAGGGAGAGGAGCACACCAGGGGCTGTTCTCAGAGACCAGCCTTAGCCCCAACAACAGTGTCTCCCTGCCTGGCAAAAATGGAACATCATGTGTTCAGGGAAGCCTGAAGTCAGAGTGTGAGCAGAGGAGTTCAGACGTGTCCAGGATTAGGTGATACCTGAACAGCATTCTCAGGGTTAAAGCTCTGAGGCTCCCAGTTTGTGCTCATATTTTGAAGGGAGGTGAGGGGATGCTGGCTCTTTTGTGCATTGGGCCCTTTTCTGTTCCCCTTGGGATAACAAGAGTATCAGTTCTTATTCTGAGAGGCAAGTCTAAGGGTTTGGCTTGTCTTGAAGTTGTCCACACAACTCTTACTGTATGGGACTTCTCTTATTTCATTGATTGTGTGAGTAAGGGGAAGGCTCAGTCAATCTATTAGGCATTGCAGAATGGCTCCAAGCTATTTTGTTCTTGATTAAACCTTATTTTTTTTTCTCCCAGTTGTAGAATTCAGTCAGCAAAACAATGGTCTTTTAATAAAAAAAACCCACATGTAACACTTAAATCCAAATTGTTCCCTTTCTGTGTGAGCTGCACTCAGCTGCTCATCTGAAATAGAAATGCTGGATGTCTTTACATGCCTGAGACTGTAAGGTCATGCTGTTGTTTTCATTTCTTGCACTTGCAGCTTAGTAAGGAAACAATATGGGAATGTTCATTAATATTTGTGTCAATAGTAACTGCCCACACATGAGCACTAGCAGATTTTCCTGCGAAAGCTCAGTGTACTGGGTTGGATTTAAAAACATGGCAGTAAGCCAGCACGCTCTGGCTGGGCCTGGAAACATCTAGGTAGCAATGTGACTGGAGCTCTGGAAGTTTTTTTTAGTCAGATTTAGCGACCTATAAATAGAGGAGTACTCCAGCCCTTGTAGGACTTTGTTATGCTGTGTCATTGGTGTTTTCTGAGCTGCTGTGCAGGCTGGGGAAGGAGGATTACAGATCCATGGGGCGGGGAGGAGAAAGGAGCAACCTTGGTGCTAGGGGAGAGTTTTGGGAGGGGGCTGCTGCTGAGACTGCGGAGCCTGGCAAGATGAGGCAAGTCACACCTGCAGAAGGACATTGCTGAAAACAGTTTCTTGGGTGCTTGATCTTAAACAGCAGTAGTTTTCACATATTCAAAAGGTATATATTTCATATATACCTTTAAAACCAGCACATCCTACATTTCTTTGCAAAAATTATCCAGAAATTACTTTCAAGAATGACTGAAATTAAAATGACATTCTGGAAATGTGTGAAATCCATCTTCAGCATAACTCCAGACTACCTAAGAGAGCTAAAAGAGCTCCAGCTACCTAAAAGAGTCAGGATTACATCATGCAGCCAACCTGGTGCTGTCTGATGATAATTTTATCTCCGGTATTTATCATGAGATAACAGCTGGCTGTACTGGGCACTGTAAGCAGGGGGTACGGAACAGACAGAGTCATCATGAGGCAAGATTGAGTTTGAGTACTGTTTACATAATTTTCATTTGTCAAGTAACAGCCCTACATAGATCACGACCATGACAGCGCCTGTGGATGGTATCATCCATCAGCAGATCTACCCTGCGAACAGCAGAAGCTTTGTACTGCTGCAGTGGCTGAAGGAATTATTTCCATGGATCAGTAAAGACAGCAGTAATTACCATAAAGCTCACTATAGTTTATGTAGGAGTTTTTTAGGTGCTCGTGGGGGTCTGCCAGATGAAAGACAACATGCAAATGAAGTGGATTGTAAAAATAATTGTGGCATAGCTTCGAAGAGCAAAACTTGTACCCCTCTGTTCCGAGAAGTGCGAAAGCACAGCAAATAACACCATGGCTCTTGCAGAAGCAACAAGAGAATGTCAGAGTATTAGTATGATACTAATAGTATAGTCAGTTCTATAAATCACTTAATTGTGACAGCAAATTAAATAGTGTTGTTGTCTAGAATTCACCCATAGTTAGAATGATATATCTTGATGAGACAAATGCCTTCTGCGCTGCCAGTAATAAATTAGCTCCTCTTTCAAGTGAGAAAACAATTAAAAACTTGGTTGAAAAGGGCATATTTTCTCTGTGGCCACTGATCCTTCAAACTCTGGAAATAATAAAGTGGTTCTAATAGTTGTTCATTGTTACACAGTTGAAAGAGGAAAAATCCACTGCCTCATTATGTTCAAGACAGTTATGAAATTGCATTGGGAATATTTGAAAATGTAAGAGGCATCTAACCAAATGGTTTCAACTTTGACAATGTGTCATCATTTGCAGTTCATAATGCTGCTGTTAACTTTGGGAGATATCAGTCAGTGCACACAGTGGAAAATGAGAATAAATATTTACCTTGCATTTATATACTGCATAAATAATAGCAAAGTACACAGTAGACAGGTCATGATTCCATTTCAAGTGTTGTGTAACAAAAGTTTCAGAATTATAGGAGGTATTAATTTTGCAAAACTTAAATATGTGGAAGCATTTCCCAACAAAGTGGACAACTCTGTGCCTTGCCAATGAAACAACACCAAAATGATTCCTGGAATTACTCTTGACTCTTAGATGGAGATTGGCTCTATCTGGTTTTTAAGTTCTTTATAGATGTTGAAGATGGAGACGGTGGAAATACCTGAGGTCTGAATGTTTCCTCTTTCATGGCACATTAAATTTGTTTGCTATCTAGTCAAAATGAACATCCTATCTGGTGCTGAAATTTAGCACATAAAGCTACAGTTATGCTGTAGATCACAATAAAGAATCCAAGCCAGACCTGCATAAAGACATTCCATAGCAAGGCAAAAGAATGCAGGCAGGTGCTCTTGAGTGGGCTGTAGAGACTCTCAGTTTTCTGTCTTCATCTGCATATACTAACCAGACTCACTGAAAAAGTGTGAGATTCTAGGAAGCTGGAAGCTGTATTGAAGGATTTACCTATGACAGAAGATTGGAAATACATGTATGAGGAATTTTGTGATTGGAAAGGTTTTGTAAGGCATGTGCATATACCGCAGGAACTTGTATTTAGAAGAGTTTCAAATCCTGGTGATCTCCATTTCAGAAAACTTGTAGAGTTTACTACAACCCCTCATGTGTCTAGAGATTAATCAAATAAATAGTTTCTATTGGAAGCAGGTTTATAATTTCAAAACCCTGCAAAATGTTGAATTTGTTAAAGTTGAAGTTTAAAGTTAATTTTAACTGACCACATAAATTCTTTTATGAATCAACATAGAAAGAAACAAGTACTGAAATTCTTTGTTAGTGCCATTCTAAGTAATGAACTGAAGTTTGTGATAATTGAATTGTGCTTTTGATGGACAGTACAAATGTACTCTTAGGAGAAAAATACAATTATATACTGGAGAAAATGGCATTAAAATGAAGCATTGTCCCTTATTTCATAGGTGCTTATCTTCTGTTTCTGCACAAGAAACATGAAAATCAAGAAAAGCAGATGTGCTATCAACCTTTTAAGTTTCATCCTGGAAATGAAGTTGGAATATTCCATAAGGAAATCAATGTCATTTTCCTACTCTCTTCTGTCTCTGTAAGAAATGCTCTGCCTAAGTCCTTCTCTGCTCTGCACTGGCAATTCCTCTTCTGTTTCTTTAGGTGACTCCAAGCTGAGATCATGTTTTTTCTCTCAACTTCATGCAAGTCTCCTTTTCTAACCCTTCCAAGAGCATTTTAGAACCAGTTTGCCCTGAAACCCTGAAATCAGAGAGCACTGAGGGATTAGGTTTAAACTTGTTAAACTGAATTAACACTCCTGCCACATGATTCTGGCCTGTGCCAGTCCTTTTAATCTTGTTCAGAGTTTAGGATAATTTGTTTAGTAGGGCTGATCAGCTGGAGGTTAATTCAATTGGACTTTGGTTATTTATTCATGCCCGGATTTGCAAAGTGTCACAGCAGATACACGAGGTCTCTGTTACAGTTATGAGATGGCTTCATTAGTGTGACGGAGAGTCCATCTGGGTGACTTCCTTTCCTCAGTGCAATGCTATCGGGGCTCTCTCCAGTGGAAAAAACTCCTTATGTAACATCTCCCTCTCATTTGTGTCACAAGTGTATTGATTACAACTGAAATGCACTTCTCTGTTCCGTTTGTTGGGATTGCCAATAAACATTCTAAAGGATCTCAGTAGTATTCCAGCTCTACATTTTCCATTGATACCAGAACTTAAAAGTAGAAATGCGTTGTAAAAGCCATTCATTATTAATAATGTGCTTTCATGCATCATTTTGGTCCTTCTCACTTTTCTCACAAGTGAGGTGCTACCAGTGCTGGGTTGGAAACATGGTCAGTCTTTTACACTGTCCAGAATTAACTATCCAAAAATGGAAGACAAAGAAGACAAAGACAAATCCTACTGAAACCTCTGGAGGAATTTAGGTTGGCAGAACTCTGTTACTCAAACTGGAATGTGGCCAGGACACCAGAATTAATGTTAGCACAAAATGCCATTTGATTGCAAGTGTTCAGATAACCTTGGATGAAAGTCTTATCTGAAAAGAGGCTCTTCTAACAGAAAAGGGCTCCCTGATGTTGGCTGGGACTTTGGTTCAGGGTTGACTCAGAGAATTTTTGCTCTTTGCTTCAGCAGTTTTTGAATGGGACAGCTCTTGAATGGTAACAGATCTCCCCTTCACAACCTGCAGCACAGCAGATAATTTCCCAGGAAGAATTCCATGCCATAGACTGATGTCTCTTTTTAGAGATGTTTCCTGATATATCATGCAAACATTACAAATAGAAACCTGAAGGGAGGCTTGCTGGGGAAAGGTCTTAAAAATTTGAAGGAAGGAAAAATGTTCGATGTTGAGAAGACACTGGGACAAGCTGAGCTTCTGCCTCTGCATAAACGTGAAGTAGCTATTTATGTCATGGAGTTACTCCTGAGCAAGTGAGATTGTCATTTGCCTCATTCTTGTTTTATTCTCCTCTCTCAGTGTTTCTACTGTAGTCCTCTCATACATGTTATGACTTGGGTTGGCAAAACCAGGGGGTGCCCAGCTAAAGCTTTGATGATTAAGAGCAGTGTTAATCAAAATTTCTTCCTTTCTCTCATTTTTTTTTCAATTAAATTGTAAATCTGTGCTGAGGACCAACCATTAGCTTCCAGGGAGTGAGAAATGTTCCCACATGCTTGGCCTTCTTCAGAAAATCCTGTCACAGTTAAACACCGTGAAATATGGTTTCCAACAGAACAGTGTTCCCAAAAACAGCTGGGACCAGCCTTACAACTCAGCATTCTTTGCAGAAGTTTATTTGCTGTTGACTTGGAAGGCACGTTATAGCTTTGGAAAGGAGTTTCTACTTATCTACATAACAATGCAAGATGAGTCCTGCAGCATCAGCTCCCACAGACAAGCTGGGGACAGCAGGACTAGAGAAAAATGTGTAAGTACCCATTTTTGCCATCAGAGTGAGCTGCTGTGGGATTTGACGTTTCTTGCGCTGGTCCTGGGTCCTACATGTCTGCATGGGGAAAAGGAAAGCATCCAGGGAGAGGTTTGAGGCAGCCTGCCATAAATTATGAAGGAGGCTGTACCTGCAGAAATCCAGTGTGTGTTCCCAAGAGACTTGATCCCTGTCTGAAGGAGAAAGAGCAGTGTGCAAGCTCCATCTCTGTGGATGTTCTCTCGGTACAACAGCTCCTTCTTTGCAATAAAGCAAGGTGCTTCGTGCAATGGGAACAACTCTTACAGGTCTGGGTGTCAGCTGCATGTGTGGATAAGCCGTATGTGACCATGGCACTTTTAGTTTAGAGGGCAAAACCCATCACTGTTTGTCTGAATGTGACCTAAACTGTTTTATAAGGGAAGCTATTTTCCATTCTGAAGGAAGCTGAAGGTTTTCCCTTGCTTTCTGTGGGAAGACACCAATTGCCGCATTTCTTCCAGCCCAGTCTTCCCATTTCTTTCCTGCAGCAGCTTAGACTTGTATATGAGCCAAGATATGATTTCCCTAAGCATTTACATAATTTAATATTCCTTTTCCTTGTCTTCCTTATTTTTCATTTATAAGTTAACCAGCACCTGAGATGCTCAATGTTTTTCCTAACTTTGCTTTGACCAGTTAAACTTTTAAATTAAACATATTTATTCTCCCCTCCTTCTGTTTGAAGGTTACTATATAATTCTGTATTTAAAAAAAAAAACAACAGTAAATGGAGAAGTAATCATGGATGCATTTTGCTGAGGAGAGATAGATGACCTGACATAAAGGATTGAGCATACTATTACACAGTATCTCTGCATCTGACAAAATAGGCCAAAGTCGTTCTTTATGTGGCTCCACCAGGGATGAACAAGACCCGGGGTCTGTAAGGAAGACCACGTGCTGACTTTTTGTTTCACTGAGTGCCTGTAACATTGAATATGCTCTTGATATGCAGGAGCAAGCTGAAATCTGCAATCAGCTCCACGAGTGTAACCAAATCTGAGTCAGGAGAAGTGGCACCTGCATGATGAAGAAGGGCATTCATTATGCTCTGTTCAGGTCTGTACCAGCCTACTCATGTGGACGGAGTTCAGGATGTTCTATCTCGGGCTGAGGGGCCACACAATCATGCTCCAACTGCTGTTTCCTAGATATATTTCTCCTACATGCTGGACATCTCTATGCTACGCTGACAAGTGCATAAGCACACACCATCCTGTACATGCTCAGCAGCCAACAGATGCACGTTGGATTTACAAATATGAGTGGGGTGAAGCATGTCCTGCAACCTTCACATTGGGCTCACTTTCCTTCTGATAAATCACCGCTGTCCTGGAGACATCTGTGTCATTTCTGACCAATCCCCCATTACTGAAGGCAAACATGGTGCAGCTGTGAAGGGTCTGTGGTGCTGTGCATCTCTCACATGTGCTTCCCATGGCCAACATTAATAAAAAGGCTTTGTACAAAAGATAGAAGTATCAAAGACAGCACATGAAGAGAGGAGACCGATGCACGCTGCCACCACCTTAAAAGGAAGTGTAAGAGGAGAAAATTCCTGGGTGATCTCTTCGTGCTATCACCAGGAATGGTCCTGTTGGGAATGATGCAATGAATTGAGAAAAATGTTGTTAAAGCAATTTTTGTTGGAAATGTTATTTCGACACATCAGGCCATATTGTTTTGATCACTCCCTTTTCAAAAGTAACTTTTAGGTTACAGTGTTCTTCTTTGATGATTTTTCAAACGAAGTTGCAGTCATTTCACTTTTTGTCAATTTTTCATCCACATTTTTTATGTTACACGGGAAAAGTGAGCAAAAGAAAATATTTGATTGACCCAAACTACCCCTGGGATGTGCTGTTTTTGTGAAAACCTTCAAAATACTGCTTCTTTTTTCGCTGTTTGGGTGGAAATCCTAAGACATCTCATCTTTCATTGATGTACAAAAGGAGAATGCACTCTGATGAGGGCATCTGGAACTGAGACCAAAGCATTAAACCAGGAGTGGTACTGAATTATCTTGTTTTAAATCTGATTGCAGATGGGTTTTGTCCTTATCTACACAGTGGCCCCACATTTCAGTTGTGCCACCATGTGAGCACCGTCCCTGGGGGAAGCCTGGCAGGCAGGTTTTTGGTACCACGTGCTGAAAACTTTACACTCTCTGAAAACACAGCCCAAGGCTCCTCGGCAGGGATCACTGGAGGGATTAGCCCTCAGGGAGGGCACCTGAGTGCCCTTGACAGGTGAGTTAAATGGAGAAAGCAGCACATCTTGAAGGGGAGCCAGAAGAAAAAGCAGCCTTGGCAGGTGGCATTTGTGCAGGGCAAGTGCATGGCAATTGTCCTTTAAAGGAGGGAAGTGTGGTTGTGGTAACAAGTGTGTGTGGAAGGGTCAGACCCACTCCAGTCCCTTTGGACTTACAGTAAAGGTTGGAGTTCCGTGTTCCCTCCCTAGGTCAAATGGGAAACAATCACTGCTTCTCCATACTCTGAGGAATTCTTCCCCAAATCCCCTCTGTGTACATACATGTATAAAATCAGTTACTGAAAGCAAGAGAACAAAAATACTGTGAAAGTCAGATGGATCCTCCAGAGAGAGGGATGCAAAATATGTATCCAATAAAACTTTTCTGATGATATCCATAAATATAGAACTGAAGTGCTGGCCCTGCTGTCCTCTCTAGTACCATTCTACCAGAAATGTGTAGCTCACATCCTGAGTCATCCCCAAGGAGAGCAATAGATGTTATATACTGGAAATGGTTTAATTTCTAACTGGCCCAAGCACAGTTCATACCTCTTTCATCAGGCGAGAGGAAGATGAAGAATTTTAATATCTTCTGGTGAGATCATGGGACCTCCGAGTCCCTAGGCTTATTCAACGCAGTCAGTGCATTTTGCCAGTTCCATGCAGGAAACTGCAGGTGTGGGAGAAGTTGGGCTCCCGGATTGCACTGGAAGGGCAGGAGAGTGATGATGCTTGCATAGGAAGTTCAACCTTTCTGTTTGCTCTGACTGAGTGCAGGACCGTGAGATCTCCATTTTCAGATGCAGGAGCTGGTTTTTTAGGTTCATGGGTTTATAGCAAGACACTCCAATGGCTTTATTTCCAGAGGCAAGGACAATGGATTCCCAATTGGAGAAATAGGTCTGTAGGCAGATGCATTTGGTAAAATCTAACACTTCATTTATCCTGGTAGACTGTAGCTTGCTACATCCATTCCCTGCTTAGTGCCAACCTGTAAGCTGAGGTGGGAAGCTCACAGACTCTACTGTCCCCTCCAAAAGAGTTGTCCCAGCATGCAGAGAGGGGCTGGCATAAATTTCCCTGGGGATAAGTGACTGATGGCTGTGATTACAGGAGGAGATCTTTGGGACACATCCAGCCTCCTCTATAGTAGAGTTGAAGGGCAAGAAAAATCTTTCAGACACCCAATGGCTGTGAGATGGCTTTGCTTTGAACATAAACAAGAAATACATTTTCGGAGAGCTTGGAATCCACAAGCAAAAAGGAAAAAAAAAAAAAAAAAGGAGGAAATCAGGTGGCTGAATTACTAACTCATCAGAGGCCAGTAGGGACTGTGGTAATACAAGCTATATTATGTTGTCAATTTGTATCGTACATTGGGAACAACAACAATTGTGTTATTTTGAAATTAAGAATAACCTGGAGGGGGAAAATAAACTAACAGTACCACATAGTTGAGATGGAGAGAGAATTTGTACTTGGCAATAATCAATACTCGTGTGTGTCTTCTAATTGAGTCAGCCCAGTCTTCCTCCAGGATGTGACAGTGACAACTGAACTCCTCTTCCTGCTTGATGGATTTGGTTGTGCTGCAGCTGTAAACAGAGAGTGCACCAAAACCAGCTTTGGTTTGTCCTCAGTGCCTGAGCGCCAACCCTGCTGGGTCCTAAATATCAATCAGCCAGGCACGACAGGGGCATTGGTGCTGTCTTGCCTCGGACAGTTGGAGGTCACAGCCAAAGACCTGTCACCCATCTACCTCTCCATGTCCCCAGCATTCAGTTCCCTTACAAAGAGGTAGAACTAGCAGAACTAGCATCTTCTAAAGACTCAAATTACCAGTTCTGGTGGCTTTCTCAACATTTTGATCCTTTTCCTGTCTCCTAAAATATTTTAAAAATACTTCTCTGCCAGAGGCACTGAGTGGGTTGACTGATTAGCACGACCCAGTGCTTGGGGGTCCCCAGCTGAAGTGTGTATTGTTCCTTTCTAGTCTGAGGTCCCTGCTTGTGTGTGCAAGTTTGCAATGGCTATTGAATTCACAGTGGAAGTAATTGCATGGACCTGGGGCTGTGCTCTGGCATGTGGCCAAGGCAGACCACAGGCACCCTCAGGTCACATCTCTATGTCTTGGCATTTCCTAACTTGTGTGAATTCCTCTCTCCCTCTGCTATGGCTGGAGGCACATCCAGATAGAATGAAAGGCTTTCCTTTTCCCTCTTCAACTTGCTACTTGTGTTGCCAGCTCAAGCTCTTCACTTGGTACTGGGGGATGAGTCAAAGCCCTGGTCTATTCATATTTCACATCATGTGCACGTTAATTGGTGCTTTACATCCCAGGAACTTCCTAAGGAGGCACCGATTTGGTCTCTTAACAATTTTACTACAAACACATTTCGCCCCCTTCCTTTTCCCTCTTTGTCATAGATAAGATTAATTTTTTTTCTGGACATGAATCCATTGCCTGAGGTTTCTCAAATCTCTGCTCTGGGACACTGAATTCTTATCTGTGAGGCAGAGTGGGAAAGGAAAAGTAGTACATGAGGGGAACTGTGACTCATGCAGAAATTGAAATGATGAAGCAGATGCTGCTATTACAAAGACCCAGAGGTGTTCAAAGACCTACTGGTGGAAAGGCAAAAGCCTGGGCTTTTCAGTCTTGAAAGCTTCAGCATATTGAAGCTTTGAGCACTGGATGAGGGTTGCAGGCTGGTGAGCTCTCTGCTTACCTGCTAAGTCCTTTCCATGTCAGCAGCAGTGCAGCGGAGCTCAACTGCAGGCAGCACGCAGCCAGTTTAAGCCTGATCAATAGAAGATCTGTTAAAACTTGAAATGGTGCTGCCTTCTTCTCCACAACAGAAACTTTATTTTTTTTTTTCCTCCAGAGGCGCTGAATCTGTACGAAAGGAAATAAGGAGAAAATGTGCCTGATTTTTTTTATTTCGAATGAGCTGAAGGAGGCACCTATGTGTCTGTCATTCTGAAAAGCTCCTTGTTTTGATGGAACCTTAATAGATTTTTCAAAAGACTCTTTGAGGGCCTCACCCAGCTCTATTGGAAACAGTTCTGGTTTGAAGCTGGCACCTTTCCATGTCTATTTGTGTTCAATATTGCCTTCAAAAATAGCATCGCTTCTATCTTTTCCCAATATTCAGAGCAATGTTAGTACATAGGACAAGGAACTGGCCTTGACTCCCCTGTGCTAGGGAAAATGCTTCAGGGGAACCCAGACCAGCTCCTCTCCTTGAGCATAGGTAAAATTCCCAATTCCTCTTGCCACACAGATGGCATTTTAGACACCATAGAAGGGAGAAAAGACTCCTACACTAACAGGAGAGAAAAGTTTGTAGCTGTCGGCATCCTGTTTGCAGACTGCTGTCGGCAGCTGTTTGCAGACTCCCCAGCATCTCAAAGTTATCTGCTACAGACCCTGTAAACATCCTCTGTGTCTAACCTGATTTGCTCTCACTGCAAATTAAACCTGTGTCATCTTGTCCTGTCTGCTGCAGCTGCGGAGGACAGACCATTCCCTCCTCATGGAGGTTATCTTTTAAAGGCCTTAAGGACTGAGTAGTTGAGCTGAGGCAGAGACAAGACTAACATTCCTTCCTCTGCCACTTGTTAGGCTACACAAGGAGAGAGAAGACCATTCCTCATTCAGAACAGAGCTGCAGGACAGACCCTTGCCCTGTGACTGCTGTTATCCCAGCTCTTTTCTGGAATAAAGACCATGCCTTCAGTCATTCCCATATGAGCAGTCTGTGCCTCCTGATGAAATGCAGTGCTTTGCTGTTGTCCCCAGTTTGCATTTCACCTCAGTATTTGGGGCCATTTCATCCAACTTGTCTAAATCATTTTGAATTCTAACCTTGTCCCCAAAGTGTCCTTGCCATCCCTCCCTGATCACTCTTGTCTGCATGCATAATAACCCTGCTCCTTCCTCCCTCACCGTGCCTTCAATGCAAACACAAGATGGAATACAGGAGAATGTGCAGCCCAGCTGCCCATACAGTCTGGGAACCAGTGGATGCAGCAGATCCACAGGGATCTGCCATCCCATTGTGGGCATGCCTGGGGCCACGGCCCTTTCACTGCATGTTCTGTGGTTTCAGGAGCACTGAAACAAATGGGCAGAGTCTTGTAACCCCAAAATTATAGTTATGATGCGGCACCATTACAGCACATGGCTGTGGAAGTGGCAACACGAGCAGAGGGCCCTTTCTAGGAAGACCTCCCCTCCTCTGTGAGCAGTTGGCTTTAGGATGAGTAAGGTGTCCAGTCATGTCCCAACTCCTAAGAAATCCATTATCAAAAGCCTTTTTTCCCTTTGAAGTATCCTGAACTTGGTGAGCGCACAGCCTTATCTCTCCCTGTGCCAAATTCTCCTTAATGAGGTTTATCCAGCTTTTCCAGCGTGGCTTAACATTGTCCATCCAGTCCGGCCAGAAAGGATCCTTTATTTTGCTAACATAATTAAAAGCAATAAGCGGCCCATGGTGTGCAGTGATAATGGTATTGATGCTGTAATGCCCCGCAGACAGAGCTTGGGATTTAGAGAAAGTTTCATTCTGTTGCAGCGTTAGCAATTTCCCCACCTCCCTTCCTGAACAATTTCTCTTTCTATTTCACATCCTATGCTGGAATTTTGCCTCACGCTGTTTACATTAAAAATGCATTATACATGTGTTGAAAACATTGAGTTCTATGTTGCTGGCAAGGAAGGAAGCTGTTACATTTAAGAAGCACTCTTTTATATTATTATCACTTTTGTTTAATTTAGTAGGATTATTTTCTCTAATTCCAAAGCTGAGAAAAGACTCCTGTAAATATTCTTCCCACTAGCCAATTTCTGTATCATCCAAACACACATAAACTGACTTGCTTATGAATTGCCACATCACCAAGCTAAAGGGCTGATTTCCCTCTGTTAGCTTTCTTCTGTGCTTTGGATCAAAAATATACAAGGAAAAGGTAATGTCATTTAAAAGAGCTCCAAAAGGCTTGCTGCAGCACAGGGGAGCTGGGATTTATGCTAGCAACAGAGCAATGCCAGGCTGGGGAGATACTGAGGTTTCGAAACTCCACAGAAGAGTCACATGGACTAGGAAAATGTGGGATTGAGCAACTCTGCACCTGTAGGGACTAGATGTTCAAATGCACTGTACCATCCTCCATAAAGAAGCCTCAGAGGGATTTTCTGTGGGTCTCACAGCTGTCATATCTAAGCACCCTACTGTACAGACAGAGTGTGGCAGGGCTGGGAGTTAAACCCATATCTCTCAGCCCCAGAGCTGAGACATGGACATTATAATGTAACTCAATCCTGGTAAATTGGAGGCCTAAAATGGAATGAATGGGGGGGGGGTTGGGGGAATAGAACAGAAATGGTTGAAATCAGAGCATTCAAAGGAAATGAAGTATGAAAGAAAGAGAAGAAGAAAGGGAAGAGGAAGAGAAAAGAGAAGAGGAGAAGAGAGGAGAGGAGAGGAGAGGAGAGGAGAGGAGAGGAGAGGAGAGGAGAGGAGAGGAGAGGAGAGGAGAGGAGAGGAGAGGAGAGGAGAGGAGAGGAGAGGAGAGGAGAGGAGAGGAGAGGAGAGGAGAGGAGAGGAACAGAAAAGAGAGAAAAATACAAAAGAAAACAATTAAAGGAGAAAGAAGGACGGAGGGAGGGAGGCATGAGCATGGGAAATTGCAGGGAGGAGTTACAGGACAAAAGATGAAGGAAATTAAATCTGTAGAGGAAAGTAGGGGATATTGAGGCTGAGATGTAAGAGTGTAAGGAGCCCTGTCTGAAGGAAGGAAATACATGATTTTGCTTAATTAGTGACTGAAAAAATTGTACCTCATGGGCATGAGCTGGAAGAGGGGAAAAAAAAAAACATTTACCTGATTGAAACCCACTTTTTATCAGTGAGACTGGCTGTGGTTTGGGACCCACAGTGGAACTGGGCAGCAGATCACTCAGTGCATAGCACAGGGGTCCCCAGCACAGCCAGGAGGGGTTGCAGCAGTAACGTGTTGGTACAACATGTATTTGTTCCCACAGCTTTTTGAGAAGTGATGGAGGATTTGATGCTGGCATTAGGAAACAGCCCTCTCAGGAGGCCAAGTGGCAGCTGTTCAATGGCAGCTGGCAACTGCACATTGGGAAGCCCAGCAGAGCCATGTGTCTGCACAGGTGAACTGGGAGAGAACTGCCAAATGTCTGTGGCTGGCCAGGGAATGGGGTCCCTTCCTCCCCGGGACAAAGGCAGAGCATGGGGTGAGTTCCCTCAGCTTGTCTCATTCCAAACCCCGGATCACCCAAACCCACATAACCTGACTTGCTTGTGAACTGCCACATCACCAAGCGAAAGTGTTTATCTCATTCCAAACTCAGCATGCCCAGCAGCATGAGGCCATTAGAGACCAGCAGGAGCTTTTGGTGATCCCTCAGCCTTCATGAACACAATAACATATCTGTTAGATCTCCTTAAGCATTCGCCAAGTCACCACTCTAACCTAGAGGGAAATAACCTTGTGCTGAACAGTTTGATTGTCTAGTGCTAATATAACAGGAGAAAACATATTAAATGTTGGGCTGGAAGGGTCCTTTGGGTCTGCAGTAGCTTTTCTCCTTTTCTTTTTCCCTTTGCCTTTCCTTTTTCTTTCTTTTCTTTCTTTTTTTTTTCTTTCTCCCTTTTCCCCCCTTCCTTTCCTTTCCTTTCTCCTTCCTTCCTTTCCCCACAGACCAGAAATGAGCAATAACAATGAAATGAAGGTGGGGAAGACAGCATCTATATGAAAGGAGATTGCAAACCACTGGCAGCATTGCCTGTGACCACGCATCTGCTTACTGCTGGGATCAGCCCTGCATCCTGCCTCCTTGCTCTCTCAAAGGCTGGCTGTCCCTCATGCCTCACCCAGGAAAAATCCCTACCAAGCATTTGAGGAGCTTTTCCTGCACTTGTGCAACTTCTGCTCCTCGCCTGAGAAACCTCCACAACAGGACTGGTCCTGGATTGCTTCCTGCTCTCTGGGCAGCAGTAGCTGGCCAAGAAGAGCTGGTTGAGACCACCAGGCTCCTGGGATCAGGCAGGGTCTTGCCAGGCTGCCAAAGATGAAGGTGTCCCATCCAGATTGTGTTGGCCCAGGTTTCACCTGGAGCAGCTGTGGCTGATCTCTTCCTCACTTCAGCAGAGGCTTCCTTGTCAAGGCAGCACATGGCACTTCAAGGGGAGAGCCTCAGGGCTTCTCTTCTCCTGGCACTGCTGAAGCACTGGTGGCCTGTCAGGAACAGCAGGAGAGAGACAGTGGACTCTAGAGTGCATCTCCCATGCAGATGTGACTCTGAGCACTTGTGATTAATTTTAAGAGCCGAAAAGAACAAGAAGCCTGTTTGTTCATCACCTGGGTGAAACATCCTGTAGAGAACCACCGTGTTGGCAGAATCCCTTACCCCTGTGAGCTGGAGACAGGCAATTCTGAGGCCCATACAGCTGTTACACCATGCACTTGCCCTGCTGACAGCAATGCCAGGAGGCACTTTCCCCCTGCAGCTGTGTTTGGGTGCTGGGCACATGCAGCGATCCTCTCTGAGGAGCAAGGAGTGTGAGCAAGGCAATCACAGCAGCTGCCTCACTGAAATGAAGGTGTATCTGTGCTCATAGGCTGTGATAGAAACTGCTGTGATCAGTGCTGGGAAAATGTAAGTCACTGGGGAGAGAACAGATAATTCAATGAGGTGATGCCCTTACTGTTAAAGTATCTTTTTAAAGAGGTGATTCCTTAAATCAGCTCATCTGCTGTGTCCCTGACTGTTCATGGGTCTCTGCACATCTTCTAGGGCAGCAAGAGATGCCTCTTGACCCTCTGCAATTGGTACCCCTGGCTTAATCGACTTTAACATTCTCCCAGGTTCCTTTGAGATGAATCTCCATCTGCTCCTCCTGGACAACGGTGTCTCTTCCTGAGATTCAGCTACAGCTGAGATGAGAAGCAGACATGGGGCAATCCTCAAACTCCTAGCACAGCACATGTGAGGGAGAACTTCATGGCTTCTGTCAAGGGGTGAGAGGCTCCTGGGTCCATTCCATGGCCGTGGCCTGCATCCACATCGATCCCGGTTATCCAGTCCACTCTGGCAGCAACGTGAGGTGCCAGATGTGGAGTGCCGGAGCCTGCGTGGTGAGTGCAGCCCTGGTGGGACACTCAGCTGTGGCCAGCAGTGCCGGCAGCCCGGGCTGTGCCAGCCCCTCTGCCAGCTCAGTGAGCTGTGGGGGCAGAGGCACTGGTGCTCTCTCTGCTTGCGTAACTGCATCCTTCACGTCTCAGTGGCTTGGTTGGGGTCTGGGCAGGCACACGTGAGCTGAGCTGCGTTTGCTGCTGGAGCCTTGAGGGGAACTGGGAACATCCATGCATGTAAAGCCATCAGCTCCGGAGTGAAACCTCCGCCTGACCCAGTAATCATTGGCAGGGATGAGCAGAGGAACCGCTCCTGACAGGCTTTGCCAACCTGCCTTTTTGCAAGGGATGCATTCAGAGACCTTAAAAACCCAACAGCTGGGCTCTGGCTTCAAATAAATCATTCTCCCCCCTTTGCTGTCATTAGGGGATGTGATGAGGCCACTGTGGTGGCTGAGCCCCAGACACCGAGTCTTGTTTCATCCCATGTAAATCTGCTGATATTCTGTGCCTCAGCACCCCAAATGGTGCTGTCCCCTGGCTTGGGCAAAAGGGACAAAACTCTGCATCTTGCCAAAGGGCCAGAGATGCAGCTTGGGTTTTTTTAGGTTGGCTTTGTGCCTGCTTGGGAGCCTGACCTTGCAGGAGGAGGTCTGCCAAGAGGATCTCCAGCCACTGCTTCTCCAAATGCCACACATGCAGCCTGTCTGGGACTGAAGGAGGGACAGCATGGCTGGGAGGAGATACTGAATCCAGACCATCCCTCTGGCACCACAGAGATGTGCTCCTGCCCACCATGCAGACAAAAGTGTTTCTCCTGTGCTGAGGTTGCCATGTGCCCCAGGCCTTGGCCCCTTCCCCATAATAGAAGTGTCTGGGGACCCCTTTCAGGGCAATTGCTGTAAAGCTGTGGGGCACAGCAGCCAGTGTCACCCTTGGCATGGGCACAGCAACATCCAGTGATGTTGCTCTGTTTTGGCAAGCTGTGGCCCATGTATCCTGACATGGTGTCCCAGTGTTTCAGGATTCCCTGATTTCCCTGAGCACAGAAAGAGCTCAGCCTGGGCTCAGATATCTTGGCTCTTGTCACTCAGTGTCACCAACTGTGTCAGCGTACAGTGCCCACACTGCCTGACTGGCTCCTGTAGGTTGGTGTTGACTGTATGTGCTTCTCCAGCAAGCCTGAGGAATGCCTGCAGCAGCCACAAGTAGAGTTCTTGGCTCTCATTCCTCTCCCTCCCTGAAATCAAGAGACTTTTAACTTCAAAAGAAGCAGGCTTAGGGCTTGCTGGGGAGGATTCAGCAGGAGCATGTCCTGGGAGGAGGGTCTTGAGCTGGTGGAGGGGCCATAGAGCTCATCCTAGTGCTGTTTTTTTCCAGGTGTGAGAGGAGCATAGATTGACCTGCAAACAGCTCTGTCTGCTGCAGCCTGTCCCACTTTAACACCCTTCAGCAGCAACAGGATGGGGGATGCTTGTACATGATTCCCCTTGAGAACTAAGCTAACCAGCCACTGGATGTCATTATTGCTCCAAACCAATACATTGAAGAATGTATTCCAGACCTCCAAAAAAAATGTGAGTTTTCAGAAGGGAAAGCTTAAAATGTGCTTCCTGAGGACACAAATCCTGTCACCTCTTGTCCTGCAGCTCATGTCTTCCCCGGCACACCTTTGCATGCCTGGAGACAGGGTGCTGAGGGTTTGGCACAGGGAGGACTCAATCCTGTGTGACCTTTCTGCCCTTCCCGGGAGCTCCTGCACTACCTCCTCATCTGTGGGGATGACATCATGGCTGTTTCTGTAGCAACAGAAAGGGGCACCACAATTCCTGAGTGGGATTGAGCAGGAGGGAGATGTTCCCCCACCACAGCAGTATCCTGTGGGTGTCCCTGGCTTGGCCCTGGGCTGGAGAGCAGAGCTGGCAAGTCAGAGGGCTTTTGGCTGGTAGCTGATCCAAGAAATCAGGAGGAAAAAAATTGGTTTAGTTTCCCCTCACTTAGTCTTTCAGCTGGGGACCCCATCTGTCTCACTAGACCTGAACTGAAATATTTTGCTTTAGGTTATTTGACCTGACAAACACTTTTTCTGCCTTCTCCCTGCTTCACTTTAAAAATGAGATCTGGTCTTAAAGAAAACTGTGCTTTGAAACCACAGTGGGAAGTTTCATTTACAGCGGGCAACATCCTCCCTCTGCCTCTTTCCCTCAGGGATTTGCATTGCAGTTTTCCCAAATTCAGCCTGATTTCACCAACAATTTTGGTTTATCGGATTGTTCATTTACTGACTGGTTTGATATTTACTGACAACATTGTGCCTTGTTTGATGGGAGATCTGATCGGGGTTCAGCTGATGCCTGACCTTCCTCTCCCCAAGCTGCTTGCAGGTCCTCTGCCAGCACTACCAGTGTAGCTGTGCCATCACAGCCACCCGTGAGCTCTGGGACAGAATTTTCCCAATATACTGGGAAATCTTGGGCATCCCATTTGCTGTGTATATGGTCAGGACTTTATGGGGGAGTGGAGAACAACTGCAGAGGAGGACTGTGTTTGCACCACAGTGCAGCATGGAGAGAAGTTGACAATCCCTGGGGAAATCCTGGCATGATGCTTGCTGGGGAGAGCTTCCATAAAGTCTCACTGATCTCTACTCTTTCATCTTTATGTGCCTGCTTCTAACTTGCCCTATTTCACTCATATCCCTTTCATTGGCTTTTCTTCTTCCACCACAGCCATAAAACAAGCCAGGGAAATACCAACTGCTGCAAGCCTGATGTAAAGAAAAAATCCTGAAACAGCAGATCAGGATGTTCATGGGCTGTGCCTCATCTCTAGCACTACCTTGGGTCCCACAAACACCTCTGGCCAGCAGCAGCATCTTCTGCTCCCACTGCAAACCACTGCAAGGAGCCACAGGCCAAGGGGAAAAATCATTCTGCTTAGCCTTCCTCTTACACTCTTGCAGAGAAGAGCTTGGGATAGGCCTTGGGTGCATGTTGGCAGAAGGGAAGCCGTCTCACAGCCTGGTAATAGCTCTCAGCATATGCCTGCACTCCCTGCTTGTTTTGACTTGCGTGGGAATCTTTGCAATCAAAATGATACGACAATTCCAATCATTGTTGATCGCTTTAGGCAGGTGTAATTCAAGCTCTGGCTGCAGACGGCTGTCATTTAATTAACAAGGAAAGAGCCAAAATTCTGTGTAAGACTGGGGAAGGCAAAGAGAGGAGCCTAAGGGGGACTTGGGATAATAGAGAGTGGAGGATGCCTGCAGACTTACTCAGAATATAGCTGTTCCCCAAATCAGGTAACACCGACATTCTTCCCTGTGTCACAGGCATGTGACATGTGCTCGGCAAGCTGTGGTAGGCAACACAGTTATGCACTTCTTTCAGTCCAAATCATAGGGAATTACTTGAGGACAACACAGGGGAAGCCCTGCACAAGTCTCTTCTTGGTACTGTTACCAGCTCTAGGAACTCACAGGCTCTTTTCTCTTGCTGTTTTACCACTTTGATTTCCTTCCTGGCCCAGGCAGAACTTGCCCTCAGCTCTCCAGGGCCCAGCCCAGCTCAGTATAAGTGGCTGCAGCTCCCTTTGGTCGGTGGAGCAGTGCTGGCCCTCCAGTAGTGCAGAATTTGTTCCTGTTCTGCTCCCTTTGCAGCTTTTGATTTACCAAGGTTGGTATTTCTTTGCAGTGGGCTGTGTACCATGTGTGCCTCTGCTTTCCACACTTCTGACCCAGATTTCAATTTTCTACACCTAAAATGAAATGAATAGGTCCTGTTACTGCAGTAGGGAAAGTGGTGGGCAGCAAAGGAAGCACTTCAGTCCTTCTTATCTTGGGCAAAATGAGCATGTTTTGAAACCCTTTTCAGTAACTCATGTCCAGATAGTGCAGTGCCTCACCTTCTGGAGCACCTGTTGTGCTCTCTCTCCCTCTTCTTCGTCACCTGTTGATGGGACATGTGTCCAGAGCTCACCTTCATGCAAGGGAAACTAAGACACACTCCTGGCAAATACAGTGTCATTGTGTGGAGATGAGCTCAGAAATCAGGTCTGAGCTGTTTCAGCCCTTGGACCATCCCATTATGGAATAACTAAGCCAAGGGGAAAAGCCAGTCTGTAAATACATAGGTGAGCCAAGTCATCTAGAGAGATATCAGAGGAGTTTTGTGTCCCTGCTCCAGCAGCTGTGGCAACATCCCTTCGCTCACACAGCCCCTCCACCCGGGATCCTGCTGGCAGCTGCAGCAGCCCACACTGCTGCACACAAACGCTGCCATGCTCAGATGAGGGACCAAGGGAAAGACAGACCTCCTGTGCTAGGAGCTGTTGGGCTGATGAAGGGATTTCCAGTTACTGAGATAGCAGGAAATGTCACTCTGTCGTCCCTTGGCCCATGAGAACCCCTGTGTGTATTGGTACAACCTTGCACTTGCATTACCCAGAGCATGCAGCATGCAGGACCTAATCCAGCTCAACAAAACAACCCTTGGTGTCCCACTAAGGGTTCTGGCTTCTGGTTTGACACCCCTGAGCTACCACGATGGCCGGGCCTTGTAGTCTTTTCATTTACTCCTGTCTCAGCAAATGGCTGCGGTACTAAGAACCAAATTTTGGAGAGAAGGGAGATGAAAATCCAGGGGAAAATGCTGGCTTCCCGCAGTGCTGACTCTGAGCTGTTTGATATTCTCTCTTTTTTAAGGTTTGCTTGTTTTAAAGCAACATTAATTGGAAAGATGCTGGAGTGTCAAATAGAAACCACTCCCTGAATAACCTCACTAATGAGCATGTTATTAAAGCAGGGTTAGGAGCTCCCTAGAGGGCTCTCACTGGATAGGATTAAATTAAAAAAAAAAATCATCTAAACTAGACAGAAAATCTCTGTTAGTCTGCAGTGATGAATATAGAAAAGTCCAATGAAAAGTGGCTTTGAAAGCTTTAAGTGTATGTCTTCCTATCTGGGACTAGACTTCTTCCTCCCTCAGGGCTCACTCAGGCAGGGAAGAAGTTTTTAATGAAGCAGAGGGTGGAGGACTTGCAGCTCAGAGCCTGGCAAGCCCACTCTCAAAGTGGTCACATCCCCATGCTCTCAGCACTTGCCCAGGTAGGTCAGCAAGTGCAGTCCAGCGTGGACGGTGTCCCTGCCCAAGCAACGTGGCTTGTGGGAGGCAAGGACCAGCAGAGATGGGGATGCTGAGAGCCTGTGTCAGGAGATGAGAGGCTGCCTGCCAGATCAGAGTTTTGCTTTAATCTGACTCCATTGGAGCAGTTTCCCAGTAAAGCCCCGTGCTGCTCCACCTTCGAGGTGGTGGCATCTCATAACTCCCTGTTCATCTGCCTTTCCCTTAGGTCTGGCGGCACCTCCGAGAGCAAGGACACAGCACTAGTTCCAGAGCAGATGGGGCTGTGGGATGTGGTCACACATCCACGCTCTGACATCAGTGTGGGGATGCTGGTCCCCACCCCATCTCTGTGTTCAGCCAGCCCAGGAGCACTGGCTGCTGGAGCAGCTTTGGGCAGGGATAGCAAAGGAGAGGATTTGTGATTCCCGGTCCCTTCTCTCCTGCTGGAAAGGATGTGGGAGGATTTAGGGCAGAAAAACTGTTCTCATACCATCTGAAGGCAGGCATGAAATGCTTTAGCAAAGCTTCCCTGCAGGCAACAGCGACTTCCAGAGCAATTCCAGCTTTTTTGTGGCCTGCCCTCGCTTCCTGTGAATGGTGGGCAGGTCAGCCCTGCCCCAGCCACAGCAGGGGGCTGGCTGGGGAGCTGAATTACTGCACCCGCAGACGAGGAGCTTCATAGCTTAAGGCCATTCTTTGCCTGCATTACCATGGAGCACATTTGCAAGGAAGCTTGGCTGCCTGGGCTGCTCCTGCCCAGGTATTTGGACTTTGCAGGCATGAGCACCTTTTCGGAGAGGATTTTGTCCGTGTGCAAAAGGAGATGTATTGCATTTCTTTGCAAAGCACTGTCTGACAGCCTGATGCAAAACATGCCAGCACCAAGCTGTGACTCTAAACAAAGGGAGGGAAAGCACTGTATTTTTATTTTCTCTGCTGCTGCAGTGAGTTGGCTTTTTTCTTTCTTCTTGGTTTTTTTTTTTTTTTTTTCTTTTCTTTGCCTGAGACAGGTATTTGGATTCTCTGTGCTCCCCAAACTCTTCCCCAGGCTGTCTCCAGCAATCAGACAGAGTGACAGCTCTGAAACTCTCCAAGTTAACAAGTTCAAGTGCTGATGATTAACTAGATTCACAAAGTTGATTGGAAAAAAATAGGGATATAAATAAATATTCCTGGAGATATTCCACCCCCTGTAGTCATGAACTTTGAATAATTGGAGGGAATTATGCTGAGTACTAATCAAAAGGGTTGTTTTTTTTTTTTAATTTGCTAATTACTGCTGGGTTTCATCAGTGTCAGACTCTAATCATCTCAAGACATGTTAATTGACCCTTGGGAGTTGTTTATCTGATGCAGAAAGTTTTAGATGGGGTCATACAAAGAAATGCAATCACTGAGGTTACTTCTTGCCTGCCGCTCAGACGGAGAGAAGAGTTAAAAAAACTTTGGGCCGTGAGGACGTGGCCTTGTCCTTCCCCTTGTCTGAGCTCCAGAATGGCTCCTCATGGGCACTGGGGCTTCCTCCGTCCATTGGAGATGTTCTCTTTCTTGTGCCTTGTACTTCAGTGTCCTCTCTGCCAGTCTCCTTTTTGTTATACACACAGACACTAACTTTGGTGATCCACATGCAGTGAGTGCTAACAGTGACATCCCTCTGGGATGTGGCAATGCTTTAAGGCTGTTCCTTTCATGCGAGGTTTGCGGTGCTCCAGGAGTGGGCTGAGAATCCTGCTGGGGAGCTTCCTGGCTTTCACAGCCTGGCTGCCTCACCTTCCTCATGTCCTGTTAATTAAACCAGAGGAGGTGGGAATAAGTGGAATAAAAGGTGGGGCAGTGGGGAGTAGGGAAGCACTGAGCAAAGGGCTGACAGTTCACCAAATTTCTCAAGGGCAGGTCTCAGGAATGCCAATATTTTCATCATATAATGTTTTAATTAGTGACCTTGGTATAAAAATTAGTCTTATGCTAATGAAATACTCTGGAGATGCAATGCTGCGAAATATCCTCAATAAGAGGCACGTAATGTCATACCAGAAGACCTGGGTGATCTCAACATGAGTAGAAGTGATTAAATCTAAGAGTGCCAGCAGTGCAAGGTCGCAGACGTAAGGGCAAATGAGGAGAACTGCTACCAACTGGGAGCTGAGCAGCAGCTCGGGAAAAATGCCTGAGTCACACAGTTAATGGTGGGTGACCACACTGCAGAGATGCAACCCAGCCCCAGGATGGGTCTGTTGTGTCCATCTCAGAGTCACAGCAAGAAGTGGGTATAAGTCAAAGACAGGAGAAGAGGAGCATTCCCAGGTGGTGTGTTACCCCTGTGGAGCGTAGGGGCACCACCAGGAGCTGTGCCAGGCTCTGCACATCTGCTGGAGCCACAGCTTCCCTCTGACAGTGATGGAACGACTGGTGTTCCCTTTGCTGACTGATAATATTTCACCACCTCTTTTGCACCCATTTTCATTTTGATTCCAGGATAATTTGTATCAGTTTATGAAATGAGGCCTTTCCTTCACTGAAGGAAAATACAAACCTAACTGCAACATCTAGGAATTATTGATTTAAGGCATATATAGGCATGTGTTTTTATTTGATCACCTTCATTTTTCTAATTTTCCCCTTCCCATCTTCATTTTTCTCTTTATATAATGCTGGCTGTTGGAGGCCCTTGAATAGAAATAAACTTTCTAGGTAATATTTCTTAATAAAACCCATCCTTTACTATTGTTATTCTCTACCAGTAAATGCCCAGCTCCTTCTCTCATTTGTTATAAGTCTAGATTAGCATCTTTTCTGGCAAGGTTGGGATAGAAACCTGAATATGACAGCACTTGTGCCCCCATCCTGGCTGTGCCCAGCTGTAGGTGTGCTAACAGAGGTCAGGTCTCAGTCACCAGCAGCGTGTCATGTGCTGCCACAGCAGGACACTAAGTATGGAAAAGATTTTTATCAGGCTCCTGCATTTACCATACAGTGGTGAGAAGTAAGAGGCTCCTGACAGTGGCACCTGATCCTTCACCCTTTGTTATCCTCAAGTCAAGCTGCTACTTGTTTAATCTTAGCACAGATCCTTCCCCTCCCATTTGCTTCAACAGTTCACCTTAAAGTAGAGGTAGAGATTTCTCTGGAAGACACCTGAGCCGTTGTTTACTGTATTGCCATTTCAAAGAAAAGCCTTTTGTGTAAAAGACACAAAAACAACTAATGACATTAATATAAACATATACTTAAACTACTGTTTAAGGCTGTCACTGGGTTAAAATAATCCCTGGTGCTGCATCCCAAATGCGCAGTAATTATGTGGCGAATCTCTTTATTACAGGGTGTCAATCAAGCAACGATGTAGCTGTGAGTGAAATCGCTTTGTGTCTCCACTGATATTCCCAGCACGGAGCTGCAGGCTCCACGATGCTTCTGAAGGTCTGTGTGCCTGTGCCCAGTATGTCTGATTAAAAGCTGGCCATAGGAAGGAGAATTGGGCACAGCAACTGCTCTTGGCTTTTGGGGAAGGCAAAGTATCTGTCCATCTTCCTGTATCAAAGGAAAACACACAGAAATACTTGTCTAATTATGCAGCTGGCCAGTGGCTCCTGGTATCCCCACACAAGGGCCAGAGGGAAGGTCAGGGCAGCCAGGTTAATTCTGCAGCCAGGGTCTCTGGACCCAGTGGGTGGAGCGGATTATTTGGGTTTCAGCCTGGAGGCTGCAGACTTTGGGCTCTTCCAACAGTCACTTTGAGCAAAAACAAAGGAACCAAGGATGTGGGTTTTTTGGTCCAATTTCCCCCTTCCTCTCCCCTGTAAGTTGGGTGGTGGCTGCTCTGCTACTGCTTCCCACCAGGGCCTGTGTTTCAGCAGCTCTCAGAGGACACGATAGCAAATCACTTTGGGAACTGTTTATGATAAAAAGTGCAATACAAACAGATAATATCATCATACTCCACTATTTAACAGGCTTAAATCCCAAGGATGGGGAGAAGCTCCTGTGGAGAGCAGAGCTATCTCTCAAACACTTCTGCTGCAATTTAAAAGCACTTCCTAGCCTGGCAAGGCTAATTTCACATCTTTTTTTCTCCAGGGAATATATCTGGGTTTCTCCCTGCTTGAGGCCAGAGCCCTCCATGCTGATTAGATTCAGCCAGGGGTTTTGATTATCACTCTTTTGAGTCCTGATGGAACATGACAGAGGTGCCCAGCTGGGCTGCGTCCCACAACCCACCTGCTGGTGCATCCCCTTGGTGTGGACAGACCCTGGGGTGACAAATTGTTTTCTTTCCTCAGACCCCACTCACCTCCATGCACAAGGTACTCCCCACAGGAAAACAGTTCCAGTCTCCCACTCTCCCACTCAGGATTAATCTTGGGCCGTGGCCAAGCATCACTTTACAAGAAGAACGTTTGGGATGGCTGCAACAATCCCAGTGTGGCCAAATCAGCTGTGAGCTGGGCAGGACATGCTTGCTGAGTGGTGTCCCCACAAATGTGCCCCCCTCGGGGAGGCTGGCTGCTATCTGGCTTGTCCTTCCTCCTGCCCTAGTGCCTCACCTCACCTCTGCCCTCTCTTTCCCAAAGGATTTTGTCCCTATCCATCAGGATGCAAACTTGAATTAACACTGTTCTTTGGTTTATGCCTTGCTGACCTGCCTCCCAATTGCCTCTCTCATCCTTTTGTGGGTCTCTTCACCTTTGAGTGGGATGATTTAAGATTCTCCTCATGATGTGATGGGTAAGGCCACCTCTAATGCCCACAGTGGCACAGGGGACGGATAACTCATGGGAGCACTGGGCTGCACCTATCAGGGCAGGCCCTCAGGTCAGCTGTGACATCATTGCCCCTTTGTACTTATTGCTACCACTGCATTCCTTCACTGGTCTGTACAGGAGAGTCTCATAGGTGACCCAGGAGAGTCAGTAAAAATAAAATAGAAAAGGAGAAAAGCATGAAAGGCAAAAATCCTTTTCCTAATTAAGCCAGATGTCCCACCCTTTCAGTTTGAATGGAGGGATGGAAATTGCTTTCTCAGATTATTCCTTTGGCTGGAAAGGTATTTATATCCAAATGTTCCTGGTGTGGTTGGTGTCTTGACTGGGCTTTTTCATTTCAATGGCCCTTCTAAAAGAGCCAAGTTTTCAAGAATTAGGTTTGGTTTCTGCTTTGAACTGTGACTCACTGAGCCTTAACCTGAGTCCTCCCTGGTGATGCACATGAAGGCAGTGGGGATGCCAGGGATGAAGAGTGGGTGAAGGGATGTTCTCAGCAGAAGGAACAGTAAGGATTGAGGAGTTTTGCTACAGCTACAACCCAATAGTGCCTCCAAAAGAGTATCTCCAGTCCTTGCCACTCACTCTCTTGCCAACAACAGCTCAATGCATGACTGGGCCCCAGCTCAGACACCTCTTAGTTCTGACTGGTTTTAAATCACTGCTTTTCCCTTCCTCATTTTTTTTGCAGTGGGGGCTTTGCCCCACTCAGCATCATTTCCCTGCTCATCTCCGGCTCAGACAAGGCAGGAAACGTATTTTCAATGTATTAATTAAAGTGTCTTTGCAGCAGAACATCTGCATGGAGAGCGATAGATCACCGAAGTGTGTGTGTGTGCGTGTGCCTGCGCGTTGCAGGCTCCCAGATAACGCATTGCTTTGCATAATTTATTCCAGCCAGCACAGCAATAATTTTCATAGCCTGTGATCTTCAAGTATGCGATTATCAATCTGCAACCCGGCTCCATGTGACCCAAACGTTAGATTATTCCCAGATAAAGGAGAAGCAGGACGTTTGGCTCTCCATCAGCTCTGGCCAAATGGCTTGTCTGGGATAAGATCAAACTTTGTATTGTTAGATCCCACCATGGCCAAACAATGGGTCTTCTCAGGTATTCATCACTGTCAGCTATTTTGGGAGAGGATTGTCTTTGTCAGTGTTGCTATTCAATTTCCTGATTGTTCAGCTCGTATCACTTTAGCTTGAAAGATAATAAGATAGAAACCAGAGACTTCCCAGTCAATAAAAGGAAACCTCAGAGGCTTTTTTGGTCTTGCGTCTGTCATACTTTGTTGATATTTTAGCTGCTGAGCATTTGACAGCTGGTTGTAAAACTCTTATTTCCTCCTTTGAGAGAATTAAATGAAGAGCATTTAATTTATTCCATGGAGGATTCCCCAAGTGATCCATGGAACAGGTCACTTTCTGGCAGCTGGACCAAAACTGGAGAGATTTGGAACTTTCTCCACCCAGGGGAGAAAAAAAAAAAAAAAAAAAAGTTATTTCATTACGTCTTCCCTTTTTTTCATCATCAAACCAATTCTGTGTTTTCCAGCATTGGTCCTACCTCTCATGAGTACCACAAACCAGTGCTGGCGTCTATGTGTGGCCAACATGGCCCTGCCAGTGGCAACCAGCATCGCCCGAGTGGAGATCTGGATGCAGGATTGCACTGGGTTCCGTCCATCTCCAGCCACTGGTGCAACTGAGAACGGCAGCTGGGAGCATTTCTCCTGCAACAGGCACGTGGTGCTCCCCCATCAGCATGGGCAGGCATGTAGGTGGGTGCCCGGCACCATCATGAGTGCTGGAGACATTCCAGCCTGTTTAGCAGGTCAGGACATTAAGGGGCTAATGGTTAATGTCATTAACCAATATCAGGCAAAAGCTCCCTTAACTGTGCCAAGGGCAGGCAGCTGCTCAAAGCAGCACAATAATTATGTATAGACCAAGTAATTATTTTTGTCACATCTTCCTGGCAGGAGAAGACCGTTTGTGGGATGGGTTTAGCTACCTTCCACAACACGCCTGTGTCTTATTTATCCAGAACAATACACTCAGTGTGATTTTTCTGTCATTTTTTTCCTTTTAACATCGTTTCCAGCCCACACTGCTTTTAATTCGGTGAGGTAAATTGAGACTGGGAGGGGAAGCAGCAGAAATCCTCCGAACTCCCATTCTCTGAGCAAAACATCCCCCCCGGGATCTGACGGCATCGCTGAATAGCTGATCCTTCCCTTCCCAAGGGGCTTGTGAGTCTCGGTGGAGACAAATGTTATTTTGGATGGCTGTAGTCACTCCACGGCCGAGTCTCGTCGCAGGATCTGCTTGCAGCTTCGGAGCCTCCCTGGCGGCTCCTTCCTTACCTGGGGACCCGTGAGTCAGCAGCCCCAGGGCTGCGCTGCTTTGACCGTCGTGCCAATGAAAGGGACATTACCAGAGCGCTGCCTTCGGAGTCCAGCACTGGGCTGGTGTGGATGGATGAGAGTTGCTCCCTACACTCTTATTTCAAGGGTGCAGTCAGCCTTCCTGGAGCCAGCTGAAGAAGATGAAGGACTTGGAGGTCTCTGCTCCCGGGATCCTGGCGAGAAGGAGATATTTTGAACCCATTTCCATTCTCTTCCTGAATGCACTTTTGTTCTCCTGGATCTCTGGACAGCCTTAAAATAAGAGAAGAAGCTGAGATGGTGTCATTAATCTCAGATTTGCTGGACTGAATATTTGGATTTCCATCTGAATTTCTGACTTGTTCACCACTTTCACCCATCTTCAGTTTTTTCTTCTTTTCAGAGCCAAAAACTTAAGGTGTCCACAGTCCTGTCTTGTAGCTTCACCTGCACATCTTGGCTGTTTATCCTTTCTCCCCATCTCCCTTTGGCCCAAAACACAAATGACCCTCAAATAACCAGGTGGCCACACACAGGAACCATTAGCCAGTCTCCATGGTGGCAGTTGGACACGGCACTGCCATTTCCCCTTGTCATGGACATCTTGAAAATGCAGCTTGAAGGTCCTGATAAGGCTTCCCTGTCCAGATTTTGCACCCCTCACCTGTGGAGTTGCACAGCCTTGAAAGGCACACTCTGTTTTGCATGGGGACAGCCTCCAAATCTGCTTAATACATGAGTGCTCACTCAGAGGTGTCCTTTCAGTTACTGCTTTCACCATCAGCAATCTATAAAAGTGTAGGGTGCCTTAGGGAATTGTTTGCTTTAACTCCTTTGCCTCAGTAACAGTGCAGCTGCTCCTGGTGCAAACAGGCATCTCCCGGCCCCTCCCTGCCATGTCAGAGCATCGCCCATCCTCTGTCTTGGCTTTCTCCCTCCTCCTTCCTCTTCCTCTGGGTCCACTTGCTATAACTATTGAAATGGATATAGTGACAATTTGGGGAGAAGATGCTGTTTAAAGCTCTTTAATTTAAAGTGCTAATTCACTAAATCCTTGGGCAAGTTATCCAGCTATGTGGAAGCCTCCTTTTCTCTGGGTGTCAAATAGGAAGATGATTTTTCTCAGTGCATATTTAGAGACTTTACTGAGCCCATGGCCCACAGGGCATCCTACAAGGTAGCTCACAGGAGGCAGAGACACTTTGGGACACTGTCCCCATAGAGCTGGCATGCTACCATGAATGCTGCAGCCCTGGCTGGGATCTGTCTGCTGGCAGCCCCTTTTCCTGAAAACTGTGTTGTCTCTCCTGCTTGGGATCACAGAACAGTGGGAACCTGAGGTGGGTTGTGTTCAGCAGCCAGGGATCAGTGTGAAGGCAATTTCTGGGAATATCAATAAGAAACTTGGCTACAGATCTCCATCCCAGGTCGGGTGCTCCAAGCACTGTAGCTAACCCATGTGAAAAATTGGCTGGAGACCTTCCTGTAAACCAGGTGCTGCTTCCAAGACAACTGGATAAATAGCTCTTCAAGCCAGGGGGGCAGCTCCAGAGAGAAGCCACAAGGTAATTCCCTGTATTGTAAAGACTCCTCCAGTCACCATCCCAAATGATTCCTGTCCTGTGCCCGTGTGTACCCCACTATCTCTCAGGCTTATCCACGTATCCCCATCCAATTGCTCTGCAATCTTCCCCCGTGTGATATTGTGGGATATTCCACCACATTAGCAAGTTGAACATGTTTTTACTGCCCGATGTCTCTCCATGCAATATTTCACTGTCTCGCTGGCTATTATCCTGGCAGCACAAAGTCCCATTGAAATTCATGGTGCAAGTCGCCCATTTGTTTCCTTTGAGCTTTGCAGGGTTGTTCTATGCAGCTTTATGCATATCATTTTTTGCTATGCAAAGTGAGGGTAATGACTTTACCTGCTCTCTTTCAAAGCACTGAACAAAGCCTGTCCCCATGCCATAGACTGATTTCAGAATATTTGTTCTAGGGTTTGAGAGGGATGAATCAGAGCTCTTAGGGAATGTGCAATCTGATGCTCTGTAAATAAAAGTAAGTCATGCTGCATCTACATGTCTCCAAGGCAGGCATGTGCTCCCTGTCAACCTTTCTTGCTGGGATCAGCTTCAGGGATGGCTTTGGCAAGGCAGAATAGCTTCATTTTAATGACAGCCCTGGAATAGCATCAGTTGTTTTGGCCAGTGCCACCGACAAGCCTTGAACTAGCTCTGCCTTTTGAGGGACAGATCATGTCCCTCATGAGTGACAAGGTGAGACTTGCCAAGCAAAGGGTCATTGGAGATATCCTCTTGGCCATCAGGAGTGTAGGAGAATTGAAGGCACAGCAACAAAGGAAAAGTTTTGCTCTGAAGACCTTTAGATCCAGACTGACTCGGCTCTGTTGCCACCCCAAAGGAGACTAAACCTCAGGTACCCACAGCACAGCTTTGATGTCTGAAATGGTGTCTGAAATGAGGTCCCCACATCAGTGACCACTTGTAAATAATGGAGATCATGATGTCTCTGCTTGGATCTGTGCAGTGACAAGGAGGGCAGAGACAAAACTTTCCTCTCCATCCACTGGGGTTTGGATGTGGCTAAGCAAGCAGGGTGGGTTTTGCCCTGCATGCATGGTTTGAACTGTGTGTTTTGCAAACACACAGATCTTTTTGAAGATCTGGTGGCAGACTCTTTGGTTTGAAAGCACGCACAAGCCAACAGTTATTCTTCAAGGAGTTTTGTGAATAACACCAAAACACTGCACTGGAGGATTTCATTTTCTTCATGGACAATGTGCATGCGAGATGGGGGAAAAAAAGAAAGACAAAAATCTTTAAAGAAATAGCTCATTGTGAATTATTCACTATGTTTACTTTCTTGGAGGTCCCAAGAGGAAGGTGCTATGTAATCTGCACTATAGTAGCATGTCAAGGTATCCAAAGGGGCCAAAAGAAACCATCAGCAGTGGGATGAGTCCCCTGGGGCCTTGGGAAAGGACATCCAGCCCGTGCTGCACTGAATTCAAAGTCATAAATGTAGGATCCTTTACGCCCCACAGGGATGCAAGCACAGGAGGGAGACAGTGATCAGCATCATCAGGATGAACAGGAGCAAATGAAGTCCATTTTCAGACTTCAGTGGTCCATACAATGACATGACAACTCTACCATCCTCATGGACATCCCCTTATCTGCCAGGCCCAGCAAGTAGAGGTAGAATTAAAGACCAAACCAGTCCTGGATGTCTCCCCCAGTTCCAGGTGGTGAGCAGAGCGATTAATGATGCACAGCCACCCTACACCTCGGCTGTGGGCTGGCAGGAGTCCCCTGTCCCCACTCCTGTCACCTTTTGCTGACTTTCATTGACTTCTTCAGAGTTTCAAAGTCAAAAATGAGAAAGAAACTCAGAACAAATGGGAACCTATAAAAACTCAACCAAGCTGCCAAGTCTACAGCAGATGCAATTTGCAATGGATGAGGTATTAACACCCTGAAAAATTGGGGTAATGATGTGCAGTAATATTTGTCATCACCAAGGCTGAGTATGTTAAACAAAAATGTTCTGAAATGAAGCTTCTGCCTGGTAACTTTCCCAGATGTAAATATTGCTGTTGTTTTCCAAACATTCTTTAAATACCATAAGGCCTTAGTCCACTTACAGCACTAACAGCCCGTAAAATGTCATTTTTTGTTTTCTAATTAGTCTGATGATTTTTAGATTGGATTTGACAACAACAGTGAAGAAGCATCTCAGGCTGAAAAAAATTATCCCTTGGATGGCGAGTCACCCACAGCCATTCTGGTGCATCACTGGGAACCACACAGCAGCATCCCCTCGTCCTGCTGGATGAGGACTCGTGGTGGGGCAGATCTACTCCTGCTCCAAGCAAGGGGACACCAGCCAGTCTTGTAGGAATGTGCAAGGGGAGATCATGCCCTTCCTGCAAGGATCATCCTCCCTTTTTGCTGGTGAGAGCTCCCCGTCACGGTGCATTTTGCACATGCCCACGGCAGAGAGGGGAGCTGGAGGCAGAGCCCTGGTGGGAGCCCTGGGTGGAGTGAGGCTGGTAGGACTTTCGCCCTCTGTGCATGGTTGGTTGTTGCTGTTATGGGTCTCAATGAAAGGGTCCAGGTGCTTGGGATTTTTAAGACACTGGAAGTCATTGCTTTTGGGGGGAGAGGAATAGTATAACTAAGCAAATGATGCCAGACCTCCATTCCTTGCTCACATGGGGTCCCATGCAGGCAGGGTGGAAACCTCTGACTCTCCCCCAGGCTCTGCACAGAGACAGTCACATGGTTGTCACATTGCCACCTTTCCCTCCGAACTCCCCTATTTTGGTGAGTGCTTTCCTCTCTCAGAGGGCACCAGGTTATCCCAATCAGCACAACATAAGGAGAATCCAGAGTCAATCCCTGCTGCTGTGGGCACCACACAGGAACAACTCAGTCCCTTCCCTGAGCAAGGACAGAAGACACATCTCTCGCCCAAGGTCACACTGTGTTTCCTTATCTAACTCAGTGCCTCCCTGTTCTGCATGGGCAAATGGACCAGTGCCCAGCCAATGCTCTGTCCCTTGGCCAGCATTTCGCTTCTAGGTGATGCTCCAAAAGGCAGCAGGAGAGCTCTCATTCCCATACCCCCTCCACATCACTGAGGGAAGCAGCCAATGTTTTATTAACCACCTCTCCTTCCTGTACCACTTGTTAAACTGGGTTAGGGCTGCTTGAACCTGCTGTGTCAGACGTCGTCTTCTGCTGGTGGAGGGGAAGGGCCCGCAGAGGCTCTCCTGACCTGAGACACCTTTCTCACAGCACTCCTCCCGCCATCTCGCGTAAATAGATCAGTCATCCCAGCATGGCTACGTCTTCTTTTACTCCTTCCTGTCTTTAATAATATTATCAATGTCTGGTTTAGATTTTTACTAAATATAGGGGCCAGAGCCTGGACTGGCGTCACTTCCTCTCAGAACTGGAACAGCTTGCTCAGAAGTACTCACTCCTTTTATTAATTTATCTCAGTTTGCAAAGTTGTTTGATACCACCAAGTCTCCCCACCCCCACACCCCTTCCCCTGCAGTGACCTGGCAGCTGGTAGGAATGATGCTGCTTAAAGCCTGTCCTTGATCCATGGGTGAGGCTTGAGGTTTGGGGGGCTGCCTCTCCCAAAGCAGCCCTGAGGAGCTGGGCACTGCGGGCCCGTGAGCAGCAAATTTGCAAGGAGCCTTTAGCAAACCCTCCTTTTCCTCACTGCTGATCTCCATGGGTAAAGACTAGCAATGGAGTGCCAGTGATGTCCATGTCCCCTCTGGGCGAGTCTTCTTCCAGCTGTCAGGGGCCAGATGCAGCTCCAGGGCTGGCATGAGCCCCCAGTACTTCTGCCTGCCCCAGGGTCAGTGTGGCACCCATAAGGGGGCTGGACCCTTGGATATCCTGCTCCTGGCACCAGGAGGGACCTGGCAGTGTCTGTTCCCTGCCCAGGGAAGCCAGTCTGTCCCTTCTCCAGCAAAGGCAGAGGAGGGATGGGACTTCTTATCTCTAGCCTCCTCAGGAAAACATTTGACCCCAGAGCCACCCTTATGGTGGCCCCTACTATTTCATGTTATTGCCTATACATTTATTAGTCCAAAGCAATTTCAATAGGAACTCCTTGGCCTCAGGGTATCCCATAGGACATGGCAGAATGGGATATCCCCACTCCAGGGAGAAAAGGGTCTTCCATGCTTTTAAGGCATGAGACAGATGGGAATGAGGAGTGAAAGAATCCCAGAGTAACCAAATAGCACAGAGACCAAGCCCCACAGCTGCCCCACTGGGCTGCAAACCAGATCATGGCTGTGGAACAGGGGATGCTGGATCCCTTCTCCATGCCCATCCTCTCCATCATGCAGGGGTGTCTCCTGCATTTCCATGGGTGCTTTCCCTGGGCTAACGCAGCCGAGTGCAGTGCCAGGTTGCCAACTGCCATTTGGAGAGGGGCCATGGCTTGCCTGTTCCCAGGCTGTCTCCCAGCTCTATTACTCCACGCTTCAGGTTTTTTGGCTGTGGTGGTGTTGGTGTTGTTGCTATTAAACTGAAAGGAGTAAAATTTCTCTCCTGCACCCACCCTTCTCTGTCTGCCCTGCCACCTTCTTGCAGGGCTGCAAAAGGAACTTGCAGGCTTGGAGGTGGTTTTGGAGATGACTTGAGACACCTCGAGCCATCATAAGAAATGCACGGGCCAGTCTTCACCTCAAATGACAGTGCTTGGGGAGAGAGAAGAGCACTTCTGTTCCAAGGGTTGGCTCAGTGCCAGCCACACTTAAATCATCCTGATTAAAGGTGTGTTGTGTTGCTAAAACAGCAAAAAAAAAAACCTGCCCAAAATGGGGAGGCAGAATGGCAGTCTCTGGGACAGGCAAGGGGTGATCTGAGGCAGGAGGATTCCTGGGAAAGTGCTGGGCACAGGGTCTGGGGACCTCTGGGAGCCATGGGTGGTGGTCCTGGTCCAGCCCCATCACTGTCACAGTTCTCCCAGCCAGCCATACTCCCAGAGTCCCCTGGCACTGCCCAGCTGGGACCAGTTTGGCCCTCAGAGATTCAGATTTGGTGTGAGGGGTGGGGTGGCTGTCGTGCATACATAGGGACACACAGAGATGTTCACAGGGGCTCAGAGAGACCGACACGTGTGTGTAAATACAAACACACAGACACACCCTGTCCCCTGCACTCCCCCCACCGCCTGTCACACACACAAGCTCAGATACACCCCGACACACTCATCCCTGCACCCCCTCAGGGTGTCACCACAAACATGCACAAGCACAGGCACACCCACAAGAGAGGCAGATGTCCCCAACACACACTCACACCTTCACAACCCCTGCACACTCACAACCCCACTCTCACAAGGTGTCACACACACAGTGCTGCACACAGTGCTGCACACAGTGTCACACACATGCAAGTGACACAAATACGGTGTCAATGTTGCCTACACGCGGTGCTGAACAGTGTCATGCAGTGTCACGCGTGCACACAGTGTCACACACACAGTATCACAGTGCCACACACTCTGTGTCACACACATACAATGCCACACACACACACAGCCCCCTCCCCCGCCGCCCCTCCAGTGCCAGCCCGGCTCTCCCGGCCAAGCCGCTTATCGCTCCGGGCCGTGACAGCGCGGTCGGACCCAGCCGGGTCCCACCGAGCCCCGGCGAACCACG
Organism: Pyrocephalus nanus; assembly: GCA_038380795.1. NCBI lineage: Eukaryota > Metazoa > Chordata > Aves > Passeriformes > Tyrannidae > Pyrocephalus > Pyrocephalus nanus. Next base: position 11,340,333 of record CM076276.1, read on the forward strand.
CTCCTCCGAACCGGGCAGTGCCGTGCCCAACCGAGCTGAGCCGTAACCGAGCCGAACTGGCCGTGCCAAGCAGTACCGAGCCGAGCCGGACTGTGCTAGGCCGAGCCGAGTCGAGCCGAGCCGACCTGTGCCCCACCGCACCCCTCCGCCCGGCCCGCCCTGAGCCGAATCGCGCCGTGCCCATCCCATCCCACCCGAACCGCGTCGAGCGAAGCCGTGCCGAGTCGTGCCGGTGGAGCCCCCCGGGCCTGGCAGCGCTGCCCGGCGCCGCCTGCACGGGCAGGGCTCTCCGCCTGACGCAGTGAGGAGCTGCAGCCCTTCTCTTCTCGGAGGCCGGGCTCCAGCGCTGGGATTTGCTCGGCTCCGGCTGCGTTTCCCTGCCCGCCTCCTGCCCCCGGCCCGCCCGCCTGGAAGGGCGCGGGGAGCCGCAGCCGCGGGTGCGTCCGCCGCCCATCACCGCGCCTCGGGGCTGGGCGCGCCGCCGAGCGCCGGGAGCCGCCGCCGGAGCAGGTAGGTGCGCCCGCCACCGCCGCTGCAGCCCGACCGGTCCTCCCGCGCCGTGCCCGACCCCGGGCGGAGCCCCCCGCCCTGCTCCGCACCGGCCCCGCGCCCGGTGTCGCCCCGCCGCGGCTCCCCGCGCTGCTCGGCAGCCCCGGGTACCCGGCGAGCCCCGGGTGCCCGGCGAGCCCCGCGCAGCCCCCGGTGGCCGCTCCGCGTCGCCAAACTTTTGGCGGCTGCAGCCCAGGTTGGGGCTCCGGCGGGAGGGGACCATGGGGCCGGCGGCGAGGGTAGCGGGGAGCCCTCGCATCCGCGGGAGGGGGGTCCCCAGGCTCCGCCAGGACAGCTCCCGTTGCCCTTCTGCCCCGGGCGAGGGGGAGATCGGGCCCGGAGAAGCTCCCCACGGCCGGGCCGGGGACCCGGAGGCGGGAACCCCGCCGGCCGGTGTCCCCCCATCCCGCCCATGGGGGATCCCCACTTCGGGGTCTTCTCCCCGCCTGCGGGGCGCGCCCGAGCCGGGGCATCCCCGGGGAGCCCCTGCGGCCGCCCCTGCAACTGTTGCCTGCGGGAAGCCCCGGTGCTCCGGAGGAAGAGCCGGTGCCGCGGGCAGCAGCGTCCCCCCGGGGTCAGGGGGCTTCCTCCCGGGTCGCCACAGCGCCGCACGGAACGCTCGGGGCGGGGGGGCTCTCACCCACCACCCCAAATAACCCCAGAGGCTCCCAGTCTTGGGGTGGGGGCTGTGGTACAGCCGCTCCCCGACTCTGCTGCCCCCGCCCCCCCAATCCCTTCTGCATTCCCACGCCGGCAGTTGGGACCTGCCTCCCCCCACACGCGCTCCTTCAGCGGCTATTTCTGTTCTCGCCAAACGCGCCGCACATAGAGCTTTAATTAAAGAAAATTAGTGGAGGAGGGTGGGGGGGTGTCCGTGCTCCGGGGGACGAGGGGGCCGGTCCCCGGGACCTCGCCGGGTGCGGCTGCCGTCGCGCTGATGGCTCGGGGGAGTCGGGGGCAGGTGCCTGCCTGTGAGTTTGAGCCGCTTTCGCTTGTTTTTTTTTTTTTTTTTTTAAGAGAGGGCGGGGGACGAATGCAGGCAGCGCACGGAGCACCGGGACACTCGCCCGTCGGCCTGGGGCACTCGCCCGTCGGCGCAGCCGGTGTTGAACCGCCGCCGGAGTTGCCAAAGAATTTTCTTGGTTACATTTTGAATGAGGCTCGGCCGGGGCTGGGAGTCCTCGGGGCTGCGGGAGGTTGGTGCATGGTACCCAGGGATGCCAGGGCAGTGGAGAGCAGCCTCTCCTCCCTGGGCAGGACCCCTCCAACCAGCCCAAACCTCCGGCGGTCCCCAGCCTCCGTTCTGCTCCTTGTGGAAGGGGCTGCTCCTCCCGTGCGTGGCGGGACCCGGCCTCACCCCGCCTTTCCTCCTCCAGGTCTTCCTGGACAGAAACCTCCTCACCGCTGCTCATCCCTGCTTTCCCGGGCCGGGCAGCCTGGGGGACCTGCGGTGCTACCCACGTCCAGGATGTGATTTACAGCCCCGGGAAAGTCCCGCGGAGGGAGGGGAAGGGGGGGACCGGCATCACCAGGCTCCCCCGGGGCAGAGCCGCCGTTCCCGCCTCCCCGGCCGGGGAATCGCCTCCTCCCGTCAGCTCCGCGCGTTCCGCCGCCGGTTCGCGCTGGATTAAATATTTAGAAGTTTGCAGCAGTGAATAAAGCGATCGTTAATAGAAATTGATGGCACCGATGCGAAGGGGGTGGCACCGACGGTGGGAACAGCGCGGCTCGGCGGGAGCGGGCGGGGCGCTCCGGGAAGGGTTTTTAAAGGGTTTCACCCCAACTTCAGGGTTTGATGCTCCGAAGGCTCTGGCAGCGCCCTAACTAGGGAGCTGCTCTCCACATTTCCGACGGTATCTTTAAAGGGAAAGAGCGGGTTTTTCCGCCCTGTCTATCTGGAAAGAATAACCCCGTGCTTGTGCAGATACCAGGCAATCCGCATGAGTTTAGCACCTAAAATACCCCCCTTGGCACCTCCCGCTGTACTGCCTGGCACCTTGCAGGGCTCACTACCCCCCACACTTCCTGGGTTTGCCCCTGCAGCGGGGGACAGCGGGCAGCGGAGTGCGTGTCCTCAGCTTCCCGAAGTGCAGCACTGGGCAGGGAGGGGACCCCGTCCTGGGGAAGGCTGGAGTAGGGGTGAAGTTTAACCAGTGACCTAGAGGAGCGAGTGGCCCTCGGGATGGGGGCAGCCTCCCCGGGGCGGGGCGGGAGGGGGTGACATGGGACCACCCGGGGGAACGGTGCCTGGTGGCTGCGGAGCCTGGGTCCCCCAGGTCGGGCTCCGCCGCTCCGCTCCGAGCTTGAGTCAGCGCTTCTGTCAGCGTCGTGGATGGGGCAGCGCTCGGCGGAGCGGGATGCAGTCCTGGCGCGGGTGCGGAGGCAGCGGGAGTGGGGGAGGAAGGACAGGCTGTGCTGGACTGGGATAGAGCGGGCGAGCAGAGAGAGGGAAAGAAGGGGCGAGGGTTGCTCGGGGACCGGCCGGGGGTGCGGGCCCACCCGCCCACTCTCCGCAGCAGCCGCTGCTCGGTGGGAACCGGCGGCGTTGAGCAGCGTCTGGCGTGGGGTTGAGGAAAACGGAGGGCAGAGAGGAAAGGAGGCGATCCGATGCCCCGGTGATGGGCACCGGAGACGGTCTGTACCCCCTAGGGCGGGTCGGTGCCGTGCCCACGCCCGCCCACCCCCCTCGCCCCGCGCTGGGGGACGCTCCCCCGTCCCGGCGCTGCCCACGCGTGTCCCAGCCCGGCCGCCCCTCCGGGCTGGGGCAGCGCCGCTCTGTGACAGCGGAAAGTGGCTGGAAAGGGGCGAGGCGTCACACGCTCTGCCTCCGGGAGGCAGGGAAAGGCTGAGGGACCGATGGGAAGGCATGAATGAATGAATCTCCATAAAGAGCCCCAAGCAGCAGGGAGAGGGAGAGAGGAGGAGGAGAGAAGGAGGAAGAGCCGGAGCAGGGCAGGCAGCAGCAGACGTGATGCCGGCAGGTAAGGGGGTGCCGGTGCTGCACGGCTCCGCGGTGCCCGGGATGGCAGGTTGGGGGGCACAGCCCAAGGGAGACAGGAGCTACGGGGACCCTGCGCAGGTTTGGGGTTTTTTTTAGGGGACATATTTCCCTCCTGCCTCCCTGCAAAATGTGGGATTCCCAAAACTTCCCAGGACTCCTTTCCTTCCCCGGGTAGAGGGTACCCCTGCATCCCCACTGGCTGAGCCCGGCGGCAGCTCCCAGCGGGGACTGGCACCGGCAGCCAAACCTGCTCCGCACTGGGGCAGCCCCGAACCGGGCCAGCCCGCCCAGTGGCAACGCAACTCGGCCTGGCATCTAGAGTTGCCCTGCATGGGGTAGCCAGCTTCTGCTGGGTTCAGTGGAGAGCTCCTCTCCACCTTCTCTCCCGTCCCCCTTCGCTGCTCTGTCCCTGCTGCGGTTACATAAGGCAGAGGGGCCCGTAGCCAGCGCTGACGCGGGCCGGACCATCGAGATCGCACCCAGGGATGCCCAGAGCTGAACCCAGCCCTGCCTGGATGCTCCCCATCCTCTGCTGCCCCTGTCCCTCTGCCTGGGCTGAGCCACCCATTCCTGCCTCTGCCTACCGCGGGGACTGTGCTGGAGCCACGCAGGGGGGTTCTGGGGGGCACAGGTACACTCGTACACACACACACACACCCCCAGCACTGCTGCCTGCCCTTGGCTCTCCCGCAGAGCTGCCCCGCACTAACGCCGCTGGAACGCGCAACCCTTGGTGCACACACCCCGTCCGACGGAGCAGCCTGGCTCCCGCAGACGGGCCCACACCACAGCAATGAGCCCTGGGAGTGTTTGCACACAAACACGGCGCTGTCGGTAGCACACGGGTCACGCTCTCGCACACACGTGGGCTGGTGCACACCAGGGGCTGGTGCATGGCGTGGGTTACTGCTCGCCAGTGCTGGCACAGGGGTGGTGGGTGCTCTCCTCGTGCCGGACGGGGCCGGCTCCCAGCCCAGGCAGGTGCTGGGAAACTCTACTGGGAACGCTGCAGGCCTGGCAGGGCAGCCCTGGCTGGCTGCGGTGGGCAGCTCTGCGGCTGCCCGCAGCTTTCCCCTCCCTGACCGAGGTGCTCCGAGCGGGGATCAATAATGCCTTTCTGATTGGCTTCAATTCCCCATTCAAAGTAGTCACTGCATTAGGACTTGATTTTTCTCCCCTTTGACTCCTGGCCAGATTAGATTGTGAATTTGGCTGATTTCAAGCAACTGGGGGAGGGAAGAGTCATACAGCGAGCAAGAGAGAACTGAAATATCCAACAGGATCCCCTGGAGGGGAGAGAAATCAGGTCTAGATAAGAGCTTGTTCTCTCTGTCTGGCTAATGCTTTCCTGTTTGATGATCAGAAAACAGAAGATCTAACCTCTCACCAGGATGCCTAACTATGAAAGGTCAGGCTTTTGGCTTGTTCTAGGTGCCAGGTTTGTTACTGCGAGCTGTGGATTATTTATTTTGTTCTCCCACTCTATGCTAATATAGGAGTGCACAGTGCATGCAAACAGAAGGACGTGGTCAGTGCTTCGGAGGTTTACGGGTCACTCTGGATGTAACTGAGGTGGGAGAAACTGCCGTGGGGACAAGACATGGACAGGGTCCATGCCCTAGAGAGCCTGGAGCTGTCCCCTCTGTTTGTCAAGTCTCAGCCCCATCCTTGGGCATTTTTTTCCAATACTTGTTTCCCCATGCGTGTGCTGGGGACGAGTGAGGGTTTTATCAGTGAAGCCCTGTGTTCCAGAGGGACATGGGAAGCAGCAGCCAAGCTGGTCCGGGTGGAGTTTCCCTGCTGGCTGCTCCAGGGCCGGGATTTCATGCTGAGAAAAGCCACAGCAGAGCAGCATCGCCTGCAGCGTCCCAGCTGCCGGCACTTGGCTGTGGATTGGTGTGAGCTCCAGGTGTAGTAAAAGCCTGGGATTACGTAGTTTCTCACCAAAGGGTACTGGGAAGCCACGTGGAGAAGAGGGGCTTGAGAAGGAGCTGCTGCAGGGCAGTGAGGAGCTTCAGGAGGAGAGGATGTGGGCCTGGGGGCTTCCTGCAGGTAGGCTGTGATTTTCTGAGCTGCACTGGCGCTGTGGGGAGGCAGCTGGTGGAGTCACCAGCAAGGCTATGAGGTGAAGGGTGGAGGAGAGGGAAAGCTACTGCAGGGGCTGTAGGAGGTTATGAGCAGGGAGCACAGCCTTGGGCAGTGTTTGGCATGATCTGGGACAGCTGCTGGATTTTCTTGGTGTTACGAACTTAGGGCTTGGGGAGGGTTTGAGTGAGCCTGATGGCAGGACAGCATTGGGGTTGAGTGTCTGGGTGGGGGCAGATGGATGTGTGATGAACAGCAGCAAACGAGGCCCAAAGGAGGCTAATGGAGAGGACAGGAGCTGTGTGGGGCTCGGTGGGACAGCTGTGGAGCCAGGCATGGCCCAAACTGCGGGTGAGGAAGAAGGCAGAACTGTGAAAGCAGTAGGGCTGTGAGGACCTTGGGGTGACGGGGTGGGAGTGGAGACCCTAAGCCTTGGTCTCGTGTCCGCTTAAGCCCCAGCAGAGTGGTAACAGGGGCTTGGTATGGAGAAAGAGGAGGAAGAGCATGAAATGATACATGTGGTGTAGTTTGGCTGCTGGAGTGGTGAGTGTGTGTATCTAGCACAAGGGTCATCCAGATCCCTGAGACATCCCTGTAACAGAAACAAATGTTAATAAATATCAAAGAAAGTAGTTGTGAGAGTTAGCTCCAGGTAAGGGGGACCTTTCCACACACCACCATGAGGAGCTGGGACAGGAGGGTCTGGGTGAAGTGGCACTGCAAGGGCTATGTCAGGCTGGGTAAGGGGGCTGGAAGCTGGGGAGGTGGAGATGGGAGTTGATGTGGTTATGGCACTAGCCCGAGAGAAAGCTGTATTTGTTTAAAAAAAACACCTCAACAAACAAAAAAAACCAACCCTACTAATCAGGGAAGGTTTAAATCTGTCATTTGGGCTCAGCCTCTGTACCACCTGGCACGGACCCCTGTGCAGTGTGAGGTTCAAGATGACCCAATGGCTGGAGAACCACTGCTAGTGAAGGGAGCCCTCTGCAAATGGAATTGTGGCCAGCTGCCTCAGGGAGCAGAGCACCCCACGTCGCTGCCCGGGAGCCTGAGATCCCTGTCCTCCCTGGGGACTGGTGAGGCAGAAGTGGGGGCCCAGACCTGTGACCCCTGTTCCTGCTGGGTGAGGGGTGTCCTGCCCAACCTGGGCACATGCATTGTACGTGTTCAGGGCTCTTAGAAAAGCCAAATGACCACAACTCTGCTGGCTTCCCCCACCCTTGTCTCCTTCGTGCTTTGAGGGAACCAGTGGGAAGATCTCCAAGATCTGTTTTTTCTCCTTTCCTATTTCAGCGTTTCTTTATGAGCTGGACAAGGGCAATCTCTGGAGCTCATTTGTATTTTTAAATCTGCAGGAATAAGTGTATGGAAATGTATGTGTTTTACTGTATCAGCTGCTATCAGCTTTTAGCTTTATTACAGTAAGTGCAGAGTTTCTTGTGGGCCAAACTCATTCATTGGATTTAATGGAGTTAAACTGCAGGCAGATTTGGCTACTTGTTTGTGTATATCTTTGTAAAATGGACAGGCAGAGATAATAAAATTTTATACTCTCTATGGCATCTTTTAGGGAAAAGTCTTCCAATATGTTTTATAAACAGCATGCAGATTTTGCTACAGTGTATGCTCATATCTAAGTATGAGGCACTTTAGTGCTGCTTCTCTTTTCCCTTTCCTAGAGCTATATGTATGCATGTGAACTTGGATTTGGCTGCGTTACTTTCTCGTGCTGCTCTCCTAACAACTGTTTTCAGCGGTTTTAAACAATTTCACTGGATTTCTTTCTTTTTTTCTGGGGTATTTTTATCTCTTCCTAGAAATGGCAGTAAGAACCCTAACCCTCGCTGCAAAGGGCTCAGAAGGAGGGAATAATAATGCGTGTAAAGCCTCTTGTTAAATACCCGCAGCACTCCTAAACTGTCCCAGCTGCAAATGCACTATCTCAGGACCTTTCACAGGTACAAACATCTGCTGTGATACCTTTGAGGGGATGACTTTTTTCACCCCTTTTTCCCGAGATACTGTTTTCCTCTATTTTCACAATGTGATGATACCGCCTTCTCGACCTGTTCTGGGCCAAAATAGATCCTGCTCGTGCAGGGGCTTTCCTGGGGTAATGTGGAACAAACCAACATCTGAAAAATGTATTTCTAGGAGATGGATTTATTTTATAATGAGGGTTTTTGATGTTTTTCTAGGCTCTAAACGAATTAGAACCAGATACGTGGCTATGAGGCATTAGGAGGGGAAGCAGTTGAGGAGCTGAGCTAATTTATTATACTTATTTATGACTTATCAAATGGCCATCACCGCCCCATATGGAGCACTTGGGTGTGTGGAATTGAGGAGAAAGGATATCAATATACAGGATAAATGCAAAGCAGTGGTCAGTGACAAGGATGTAAATAAATCTGGAGTTTCTAGTGACGGTAAAACAAACTGTGGGTAGTGAAGTATGAGAGAGACGTGATGTCAAAGGAACCCTATAACGTATTTATAGCCCCACTCAGGATTTGCTGGGGTTTCTAAATAATGCATTAATTCAATTACACATTCTTAATTAGTGTTTGCTCAAATGGGAGCAACATCATTAATTTGCTGCCTCATATTTTTACTTTGCTGTTGTGGTGGGTTTCATTTTTTGACTCTTTCCCCTTTTTGCTTTGCGAGACTCTTAACACTCAGCTGTGATGCTCATGCCACAATCTGCAGCTTCTTTGGGAATGCCAGTTTTCCATAATAGGATTTTTTGTTTGTTTTTGTGCTGACAGGCCTCACAGCCCCGACCTGACCCTGTAATTGGAGGAAGAGGGAGAAAAAGAGCCCAGATGTGAAGCAGCTTCTCTCAAATGCTGAGCAGCATCCGTTTTTGGTAGAGCAGCAGCATGCTGGGGCAGGATTAGGCCTTTTGGGCTCCCCCCAAACGGGGGGATATTTTTGAGCATTTGATTTAATTTATTTTTTTTCCCTCTGTGGAAACTCATGGTGCTTGCAGGGGTGGGTGCTCCCTGTCCCTCTGGGCTGACAGCAACACACAGGGCTGCTCCTCCCTGCTGCCTGCACCGGGAGCTGCACAGGGTGCTGTTTGTCACCCCACGGGAAAAGCTGAGCAATAACACCTTTGGTGCTGTGCCCTTTATTGCTGTGTCTGGAGGGAAGATGTTCTCCTGAAAGCTGCTCCTGGGCATTTGTTCTTCGGCTCCTCCTGGAAAGCAGAGCTGGGTCAGGGACACAGGTGCAGGGTAAGTGCTGGTGGCCAGGGCTCTGATCCCCTGCACAAGCCAGGTATGTGGTTAGTATTTACCTGTAACATGTTTTAGCTGGTTTATTCGAGTCACAGGATGATAACAGATCAGGGAGACTAAAGCAAGCCAAGACTGCTCCCTCCCAGCTGTGCCTTCCAGGAGCAGATCAACACTCGTCCCAACTTTGCAGAGAGCAGTTTGGGCTTTTCTCCCCACCGCCCCACTTCCTCCTTTTAATTTTTGTTTCTGGCTTTGGCTTCTCTTCCCCACCCTCTGCCCACGCTCTCCTCTCGCTCGGAGGCGAGCGGTGCAGCCTCGAAAGCCCCATTCATCACCGCCTGCTCGCGAGGCACCAGCCGCCGCCGCCGCTCCATTGACTGACTGCAGCGGGGAGTGAATTTAAAATCATTACGCTCCTGAGACAGCTTTTAAATATGAGGAAAATCAAGTTCTGTAAGAATCCTGGTGGAAAGGGTGTCTCCAGCCAGGGAATCCCGTGTGGCACCAGCTGCTGTTTGGGTCCAGAGGAGACCCCGCTGCTCTGGACCTCGAGGGTGTCCCTGTGTGAGCTGGTGAGATGGGAGTGGGCAGGCAGGTGCCAGCAGGGAATTAAGGAGAAATATTTCACTGTAGAAAACAGTGTTGTGTAAAGCCATCGATCTGCTGCCTGTCTAATGCTTTGCATGAATTAATGAGCTGATTGATTAGGAGAAACTTGCAGCAGCTGGGTGAGGGAAATAATTCTTATCCTTGTGTTACAGGTGGGGAGAACTCAGAGATGCAGAGGTTAAGATTAAGGTTTCCAAGTTGGGTTGTTGTTTTTGCTTTTAGTGAAGGCTACAGTTAAGATGTTTATCTGTGTCTTGTTTTACTGATTGTCCAGTGTAATTTTTGGATGTGTTTTGACTTCAAGAGCAGTTGTGAGAGCTCGATATGGCTGCAGCTCAGCCCTGGAGAGTCTCAGCTCAGGATCTGATTTTCCAGCGGGTTTGTGGCAAAACAGCACAGTCTGCTGTGGCTCTTGGCTGTGGTGTTCGTAACCAATAGTCTCTTCTCTTTACATTGGAAAAGACAAACTCTTGTCGTTTCTTACAATGTTGGCCATTTAACAAACCTTCTTCTTGCCCCACAGCCTTTTTCCAGTCAAGGCTTTCCGTAAGCATCTCCCCCTTCCCCACAGTATCTCTCCCAGCCACCTGCAGCTGGCAGTCAGGTTACTGATGGCTGGGTGCGTGGAGCATCTCTCTCCTCCACGCTACAATGAGTGCAGCTTTTCAGGAACGGTGCATTGAGCAAATGTCACTCCACAGCCCCAAAATCTATCAAAGGAAATGACAGTGGCTGTAAGCATTAATCATCCCGTATCATCAAAATAAAGTTGTTGCAATAGAGTATTGTCAGAGGATAAATGTCCTGACTTCAGCTCAGTGCAGGTTCCATTAATGCTGGTGGTTCACTAAGATGGTCCAGCAGGAGATTGTAATTGTGTGGTCCAAGGGCTTATCTTTTGTCTATAATTAACCCTTCCCTTTCCAGGCTGGGCAGCTGGTCAGTCTTGTTATAAATTAAAAGCCTGGGACACTTGAGGAGTTGAAGTAGTTTCTTTTCATCACTGTGCTGAGAAGTTTGTCCCTGGCCCTGCTTGAGTAAAAGCAGGGATATGTGGAGCGGCATTAAAGGGGCGTTTCCCACTCACCCTTCTGAGCTCTCATTGCAGGAAAAAAAGAAGGGGAAAAAAAAGTAAATTTGTTAAAGCAATGCTAAAAACGGCAGTGATTAAAAAAAGGTATTGACCATCTGATTTGTGGTATAAAAATACCTTTTTCTGCTTTACTCCTGCCAAAGGACATGGCTTGAAAGCAAACCTCTTAACCCTCGTGATGATTCTGCCCCTGCTCAGGGTGCAGCAGGTACAAAGGCTGTGGGCAAACAACATCAAGAGTGTGACAGACAAGGCATCCATCAAGGTCAGCGGGACAAGGGATGGGACTGCTGGTGTCACTGAGCTGATTGACTCGTTGGGATGGAGGGAGGCACTGCAGTAATGTCACTTCCAGCCACCTTCTCCTGGGGAAGGTGGTGCTGAGCAGTGAATTGCAAGGTCTGGCGTGTGGCCCAAGGGAATGGAGAGCTGTTGGAAATCACTCTGTGTTTAAAATCAGGGAGTTCAAGTCTGTCTCTTGTGTTTTATGGCACCACTGAACTTATCTGCTGTCTGGGTTTGAGCCTTTGTCCGTAGGGGCTGTGGGGACCTGGCCTGTGCTAAGAACAGGCTGTGCTTTGCAAACTGTGCAGCAGAGCAGGACCTTGAGGTGGGAATGGGATGGACCTGTGCCTGAGCAGGCAGGGGGGACTGGAACTGCGGGGTGCACACAGGCTTAGTGGGGATGGACACCCCACTGAACCTCTCTGGTGTTGCCCACCTGGCCTGGCTCCTTTTCACCTTGTCCCGGGCAATGCTGAAGCCTGGGCTCAGGAATAACACAGCTGCTCCCGGAGAACATCTACCACAGAGGAGTAAGAGGAAAACTTTGACAAATCAACATGTTTCAGCAGCTGCCCTAATTCACAAAGGAGCAGAAACTGGGCTGCGGAGTTTGTGTAATTGCTTCACGTGTAAAGAAAAAAGGGGAAATGAATCTGTGGGATGCAGTTCTTAAAGCTCCATAAGAAACCACACAGTCATTTAGGTTGGAAAAGACCCTTAAGGACATAAAGTCCAGCCATAATGCTTTACAAGCAAAGTGAACATCACAAGCCCATCAGAGATGTTTGTCTCATCGTTTACTGAGTGGGTCAGTTTGTTAATCCTGAGGTTCATGAATGGACTTGATGATCTTGGAGGTATTTTCCAATGTAAATTATTCTATGATTCTGTGACAGATTTGCAGAAAAGTCCTTGTCTGTATTAAAGTCCTTTCCAGTTTTGAAGTAGATTGTAGGTTCTCTAACTCCCCACTGGCTTTAAGAAAAAGCCCCAAACTTTCTGCATGGCTTTTTCCCCTCTCTCTCAATGAAGAATTACTAATTCATGTTACAATTTTTTTGTCCATTTCAGTCCGTATCTTAACAAAACAGCCATAAAATAGCATCATATTGCAGAGTCAACACATTTTCTTTTGCACCGGAGCTCTTACATGTGGTGGTGAACAGAGTAATACATTCATTTTAATGAGGCTGCCTTGGGAATTAAGTGTGTGTCACTTATTGATCTTGCTTTTCTCCCCATTTATTTTGAAATGCTGTTGTCTTTATTTTCAGCAGGTAAAATCTGAAGTGCTGTTGCAAATGCTGTCTTTCTTCTGTGCTTTAGACTATACCAGCTCCTCAAAGCCAGGGCTTGTGGGGGTCCTTGGAGCTGCTGAGTTACAGGTAACCTGTCCTTCTGCAAACTGTGTGAAAAGAGCCAGCCATGAGGATCAGATGGGAAATAACCTTCAAAGCTGGTCAGGTTTTCCATGACCATCTGAGAGCCCCTTATATCTGATGGCAGGATCATGCCTGGAGACCAGTGGGTAAACCTGGAGGTGAAGTGGCATGCCCAGGGTTATCTGGGGTGTTGGTACCAGAACCTCGCTGGGACCAGGTCCTTCAACACCTGCTTCTGCACCAACCACAAGACTTATTTCCTTTCTTTGTCCTTAGTTTTGCAGCGCAAGGAAATTTTTTGTTTAATTTTAAATGTTCTCCTAAATCTTGGTGACGGCAGATTGACGCAAGCGTGTGCTGGATCAGGGCCTGTTCTCTTATGCATATGGATGCGTACACAGCTGTAAGCGTTTTCTGTCTTAAGGCTTCTGCAGTCCAAGGGAGAGATCTATCTTCCCTCCCTGCCCACGGATGTCCCTCCTCTCCCCTTGCACCAGGGCCAGCAGCACTGGGTGCCCTGGTCTCCAGCGTGAGAGCACAGGGATGAGTTTGGGTGGAATCCCTGATTGTTTCGCTCAGTCATTGTCCATTGAGTTTGCCAGCGAAGTTGGTGCATGTGTGCAGCTTTCTGGGACACTTGGGAGCTGGGCATGGCAGTAGGAGGAAAGCCCCAGTGTGTTGTGGTAGGATCCTCTCTGGACCACGTGAACTGGGAAACTCCTCTGACCCTGATGTTCTTGGAGGTTTTGGGGGTGTCTCAGCACATTGGCAGAGAATTATATGTTGGCTGTGTCTTGTCTGCCAGAGCTTGCCCAGGATCTTGCTTTTGTGGGTGTCACCAGCAGCTAAAATGTGGCAGCTGTGTTGTGGGGAGAGCAGCAGCTCCCAAAAAGGGTGGCACAAAGGAGCTGGCTCAAATGGCAAAGCGGGTTCATCCCAGCAAATACAGATGGGAAAGTCCAGGCTCGTCATCCCTTTTCACATGTGGTATCCCCTCAGCCATGCTGTAAACCCTGATGCTTGCTCAGGGAATTGAAAGGTGCTTCCTCATCCCTGTACAACATCTGAACTTTCCCAGGGGTCTCCATCCATTTACCTTGGAGCTTACCCATGAAGCTCTCGGATCATGCTGGATGCAGCCTGATGAAATTGCAAGGGAGAATATTAAAACAAAAGTCGTGGAGTGAGCAAGTCAGCCCAAGTCTGTTTATGGTGATTCCATCTTATTTAAAAGGGATAGTAAAGTATAAACCTTTTAAATATTTCATCTGCAGCAGAGCCCTGAATGAGTTTGTACTACATGAGCATGTGTGATGAATGAGCAGGGATGGCAGCAGCCCTGCTCGGGCCGAGGTGCATATGGGGGAAAGCGGCTGTGCTGGTTAAACTGTTTTATTTAAATGAGGAATTCATATTTTACCCTTTAGTCGGTGAAAATTATCCTTATCTTAACAGGTTGGGTCTGACTATCTGGAGATGAGGGCCTCATCCGGCTCCTCGGTGCTCTCTGCCTGCTGGGTGCCTGGAGGATGCTCAAAATAGCCCCAAATCAGAGCTGTGCCTGCCCAACCTTGTGGAGAGTCACGAGGTCACTGGTGTAACTGGGAGGAGAATTTGTCCTTCTAGCTTTAAAAATAGCTGTATTTTCTTTAATGGCATTTTCCTTGGGGCAGCCAGGAGCTCGCAGGAGTGTGCAGCCCAGCTGAGGTGCTGTTGAGCGGGGAGGGGCACCAGGACAACCCATTTAATCCCATTTCTAAACCGCGTTTGTCTCTAAAAATGTACCAAAACAAGCAAGAGTCTGGGTTTCTTCTTCCTCCCACAATTTTTTAATTTTACTGGCGTCTTATAGTCAGGTTGATGATGTTTCCTCTGCGGAAAATGCTCTCTGGTATTGCTAAATAGGATTCCATAATCTCCAGCAGCCGAAGTGTTTAGTTAGGGTCCAAGGGTGGGGCTTTTTTTAATCCCAATTCTGACCATCCTTACCAAAGCATGGGGTTTCTAGTGATGAGCGATTTGGGGCTTATCTCTGGAAGTGCTGTGAATGCCAGGCCCGTGCTTACACGAGGAGGGAAATGCATGAATTTTTCCACATCAGTGGGAGCTGAAGATTTTGCTAAAGGTGTCTCCAGCTGCAAGGAGCGAGATACGGCTCTTCTGGAGAGCTCCAAAGAGGCAGAACTGAGTAGAAAATTTAAATGTGGATTTAATGCCTCGGAAAGCCATCTGTAAGGGAAGGTGCAGGTGCTGGCCGGCTCTTGGCCTTGCAACAGGTAACTTGGGCTGGTGAATAGCGAGGCTGCTGAAGCACAGGCACGGTGGCTTTAATCTGACTTGGGAGATGTTCATTAGGCAGCCCTGGGCTCGATCTGCTGGTTTGTCTCAGGGCTATGGTGCATCCCCTGGGGCCAGTGCTGTCTCTGTGAGTGCCTCTGCCTGTACTGGTAGCTCGGGGTCCTGCCAGGACAGCTGCTTCTATCTCCATTTTTATATGTAAAAGCTGCATTAAAGGTTGTCAGGGCCTGGGGTAGGGATGGGCTTGAGACAGACTGACCTCAGCCAGGGCAGGGATGGTCAGGACACAGGACACAGCCTCTGTCAGTACATGCTGAAGGAAAAGCAATAAGTAAAATCGAGCCTCTGTTTGTTGTCCTGAAGGTCTGTCAGCTGGTGAGGCAGATGGCTGAACGTCTTATTAGGTGATACTACCTAGCACTTTTGTAGAGTCACAGGTAGTAACTTGGTTAAACCCTGGCTCTGTGGTGACAAGGGACTGAGAACAGCACCTCCTTCTGCCCGTGATTTGATTTTGGTATGGAGGCTGTGCTGGGTATTCTGGTATCGAGGGCAGATCTGTGCCTTGGAGAGCTCTGCACAGCAAAACCACACTGGGAAGGAGCATCACCCCTGCAAGCACAGGGCTGAGAACCATCTGTGCTCACCCAGCCATGGGCAATGGTCGTGGCCATGGTAAACATCTGCTGTGACCCCTCAGCACAGCAGTGCCCTGTTTTTGGGGTCCCCAGCAGCCCTCTGTGCCCCCAGCCTTGCCTGCTGCTGGCTGCTCCCCGTGAGCATCGCGTCGGCTCTGCCCTCGGCCTTGCCCCCTCCTCCCACCCCTCGAAGCTGCCACGTGGTTTTGGTGCCCTGCACGTAGCTAATGTCAGTTTGTAAGACAATACTTCAGAATTACTTAGTGAAAACACAGACAGCATTGTACAGCTGGTAGCAACATTGATTGAAGTGATATTTAATCCAAGGAAAATACATGATACATAGTGTAGGATTCCTCGCTTATCCATCATATAATGCAGTTCATGGGGATTAAATATCCCTCCTGTAAAGTTGGTTGAGATCAGTGTTGTTATTTGTTTTGCAAATGATCCTGACAGGGATGCTGAGAGCTATTGATTACCAATGGTTCTTTAAAAATTACTATTATACTGCAAATTGCGAGCCTTGGGGGTATCCAGTTATATGATAATGGAAAGGCATTGGAATGTAATGACACATGCATCATAACAAATTTGCTCTTCTTATATAATGGAGATTGAAAGGGACATGATTTATGACCAACAGGATTAGCTGCCTGCCATGATACATCCAAGGTAACAAGACTGAATTGTCTAGTTGTTCATCGTGGCAAGAAGTACTGATGATTCGGAGAACAACTCAGGAAAAAAAATGAAGGGAAAAAAAAAACCCTTGTTGTGAGCAAAATCTCCTCTATCTTCTTATAAAAAATATGTAAACCACCCTTCTAATTCATAAATAGCTAAAATCCATCTATCACTCTCCCGGGAGCATCCACAAAGCACTGCAGAGGTGAAAACCAAGGCTGCCAGTCTTAGTGAAACTCCTGGGTTTGCCTGGAAAGCCTTCAGAGCTTTCTGGCCGTGGCTGTGATGGAAGTGCAAACAAGAGCCCTGAATCTGCTGGGAATTTCAATGTGTATGTGCCCTTGAAGCCAGTGGAGGACACTTGTGTTGAGTTGTGTGCTCTCATTCCTGATGAAGAATGCCTGATAATACAACTGCTTGTCTTCCAGGCTCTCCTGGTGTTTCCCAGCTCTGTAGCTGAGGACTGAATACTTGATGTGTTTGAGAGGAGCCAAAGGGTTTCTTTGGGCTAAGGTGGCTTAAGCAGTGTCATAGGAGCTTTCCCCACCTTGGGAACAGAGCTGGGTGCTGCCACCTTGCCCTGCCGTGCTGGGATGGCACAGAGGGCTGGCAGGAGGATTTTACACCTGGCCTGTGATGGGTAGGGCATTCAGGAAGGTGTGTGGTGTGAAGGTTAACTCAGATGTTTTTTCCTGTGGCTGTCCTGTGCTCTGGGCATGCTGCTGCAAATGCCAAACAAGTTTCCTCATCATGCTGCTGATCCACACAGGTGGATCACTACAGGTGAGCCCTGTGCTCGTTTATTTTTCGGTGCTGCAGTAGGAACACTTGCACAGTAATTTCTTTAAGAGACTTAGCACTTGATAACATGGCACTTCAGATGAGGGAAGGAGGAGGTATGTGCCTGTTTAGGTATTATTCTGTGTGACAGCTCAAGATCCAGCTCCCATGAATCCACACTTGAAAATAGGATGGAAGAAGGCTGATAGAAAAAGGGAACTCTGAGCTCACACACACTAGTGGTTGGTGTCTGGGTGCATCCCTGAGCATGAGCTGTGTTGTAACCTACCTTATCCAAAGAATTATTCCCTCTGCCTGAAAGGAGAGCCCTGGGATGAGGCTGCCAGGCCTGGCTCCTTGATGAGGGCTGGGGATGTCTGCATGCCAATGAGGAGCAAGGGCTCCTTGAAACAGCACTGTGGAAGCAATTTGCAATATAAACACCAGTGCAGAGTAAAATTCTCCTCCTTGTGGAAGTGCTGCCCCTTGACTTGCAATGAAGTAATTATTTGTTGTGCTGGTTTCTCAGCCCAAGTCCTCTGCAGGTCACCACGTGCTCTACCCTATCTCACAGCCTGTTCCTGCCAGTGCTGTGATTCAGGGGTAATTGACAGCTGCAGAGGTGCTGTTTGTCATCAGGGAAGGGGGGCTGTGCAGAGGGGGCTTTGGTTTTTCAATAAAAACGAAATCCTAGGGTTTTGTTAATGCTTCACATATGAGATTCTCTGCTTGTGGAGACAGAGAGCTTTCCTGAGGCATTGCAGTTTCAAGACTGTGAAGGAGGATGAACACGGAAGAGAAGATCACAAGGTGGTGCTCAGAAATGCTGGCACAAGGGACCTCTGGAATTCTGCAGCCCAGTTTCTCCCTTGAGGCAGGACTTTTGCTAGTGGTGAATCAGGTTGGTGTTGACTTGGTCCAGGCGAGCCTTAGAACGCCCCCCAGGAGGGATAAGGGTGGTAGGTTGACTGCTTGGGTCCCTGCCTCCCTGGGGGAGGAGAGGGATTTGGATATACAGGTGACAGGTTTCATCCTGTGACTGTGGACCCAGCACAAGATCCTCTGGCACTTCAGAAAGGCAGGGGGAGGATCTGAGCTGGAGAAGTTGCAGGGGATGTCTGACTGTTTGTTCATCTTCTTTGTCGTGCCCAGCTGCAGCTGGGTCAGGGTACAGAACTGGGCAGGAGATGCCCTACCCAGAGCGTGCTTGACCTCTGCAGAGATGTGCACAGAGGTGAATGTGCTGGGGAACGAGGTTTCTCCCACCATTACCTTTGTAGTGACCCAAGCAGGTCTCTGATCCAGACCCTCCCAGGTGAGAGAGCTCTCTTTCAAGAACTTTTTGAATAGCAAAAACTTCACAGCGACTCAGGGGAGGCTGGAGAGGGAGAAAAAGAGCCCTTGTTCCCTCTCACTGGCTTGGGTGGACCTAAAAGTAGCAGATATGAATGCTACTGGCACTGTCATTACCTTAATGTTTTGTGTCACAGCTGGAGTGGGACATTGTCATATATATGGATTCAGGGAGGTCTTTTGATCCAGCATTGTATCACATTTTTTGACAAAAATCAGTGTAAAATGGTTGTGATTGGAGCTGTGTCCTTCAGCCCAGTAACTGACTGTGTAAGTAAGTCACCGAGTCAGTGTGCACAGCAGCAAAGTAATGCATAATTCAGGAGGGACCTCTGAGTGACACAGGGGACAGAGGGGCCACACAGCTGTCACTGTGTTGTCTGAATCAAGTTGGCTGGGTGAAGGTGGGGAGTCCCCTCTGTCCCCTGAATGCTCTGGGCAGAACCTGACTGTCCTTGGAGGGACCAGTACCACAGGGGTTGTGTTGGATGAAGGTGCCACAGACTGGGGCAGGATTTGTTTCTCTTTGGAAGAGTTTATGTGGATATACAGGCATTTCTAGGGTATCTCCCAGAGTACCCCATCCTGGACCATTGCCTCTCCTTACACAAGCACTTAAGGATGCATCAAGGAACCCCTTCCTGCTCTGATAGCATCTCCCTTGCTGGGGCACAGTGAGATGGGCAAAGCGGGCCTCAGAGGCAGTGGTTTTGAGCAGCTTGTAAGAAGTTTGATCCCATCTTAGGAAAACTTTCTCTCTCTCCCCTGTGCTATTGTTGATTTTCAGTTTATTTCTCTGCTGTTGCAATGCAAGTCCAAGTGCTACCCAACTGCTGAGATCCTGACATGGGAAAGCAGCAGCCAGCAAGCACTGTTTCTCTGGAAAAAAAAGGATCCATCCAAACGGTTCCTTTATGTCATGCTCTAATTTTGCCGCTGCTGGTTTATTTTTGTTTTTGGCTTCTTTTATTCACGGTATTCTTAAAACTTCCCTTTCAGGGCTTAACAGCTTAACCATTTCAAAATCATGCCAAGCGGAAATGTAGCATACGATTTTCTCACTAAACATTGTGCTGATCGCTCAAATGCATTCTGGATTTGTAGAAAAGCTGCAGAAAAATGGGATGTAAAAGGGTGAGAATTAGCACTCGGATGAAGAGCCAGGTCTTTGCATGCTTAGGAAAGATCTGTGGAAGCAAACAGTGTCCCTCGTCACCTTCTTGCTCTGCAGCATCCTATATTAGCATGGCTTACAGCAGGATTGGTGGGCAGGTGGGTGGTGAAGCACAGGTCTCAGTTCTGAGGCTGGTACAGCTTTTAAACATGGATCTTGGCCCTGGTTGTTGGTCCCTGATATCTGTATTATGCTCCAGACTCTGCTGCCAGATTCCTCTGTGGGTTTCAGCAGCTCCATCAGTCTCTTGGGCCTCCCTCTTTTCCACAGGAAAGGGATTATAGTACCAAAAATAGCCTATTTTCCAAGGTGGGCCTCTTTGTGACTCTACTCTGTGAAAAACCTTTCTCCCTGTTCCTCCAAGTGAAATACAAAGGAAATGTGATTCACCACCAGTGCTGATGTGCTGAGCCAGAAGGAAAGCTGCTGGTGTGCGAGGGATGCTTTGTACCTGCACACATGCCCTTCTGACACGTGAGTCTCTGCTGGAGCCAGTGGCTCCCCACTCTGCTTGTCCTGCTGAAGAGCTGGAGGATTCAGGGCAAAAGCAGCCCTGCTCCTGGTGCTGATGGAGCACCTGTGATGGAAGCAGATGCTGCTTCTGGGAGGAGAGCTGAGTGTTACGTGATCAGATGGAGAGTCTTGTCCCATGAGAACTCATTTGGGATGGGCCCATTGTGAAGTTCGGCTTGTGCTCCTGTGAGACTATAAGGAGCTGTGTTTTCCAAAGGGGAAAGAGGGCAAGGAACACATTTGGAAATGCAGACTTTCTCTTGGAGCTCACATGACTGCTGCAACACAGGTCGCTGTGCAAACCTGGTTCTTGGTGTGCTGATAGGGGTGCAGACTGGAACAAGAGAAGACAGCTCGGTGTTGCAGAGCTGGGAGGTTGGTGAGAGTCCTTATTTTCAAAGACAAGGGTAACAGAGAGTTCTTTTTCTGCCCTTTCTGGCTTTTTGTGGTTGCTCACATTAGAAGACCTTTGAGGTTCCTCACTACTTGCAGAAAACGCCTGTGGGCCCTGAGCTGCAGAGCTGGGCTGTGGATCACGGCAGCCTCGATTAAAGATGCTCTGAGCTGGAATTTGCTCTTTCGTTACAGCTCTCAGGCTTGCAGGGTGAAGTGAGGGACAGCTGATGATTATTAGTAGCTTTAAAATTATTAATGCTCTTTAGAACATTTAATCTTTCATTAATAATAAATACAATACATGCTGGGTTGTATCTGGACCAAGGAACATTCAGGTTCCCGCAGTGCTATGGCCTGGGTGGTTTGGGAGCTCCTTTGTGGACGTGAACAAGGGATTCCCCATACTGGGCTGTTCAGCAGAGGATGTGGGGAAGGGCTTGGTTTGATTTCTGTAAGTCTCACCCGTGTAAATCCTGGACAGGGGTCAGGCAGGATCCTGTGTCCTGCCAGTGCCGTGTGCCTTTGAAGCAGTCCCACATTCCTGCTTGCATCACAGACTAAAGGCTGAACATGGCCCCTGATTTATTTATCATAATCTTGGGGGAAGGTGGGGCATGTAGAGGTCTTTGGGCTGCAGGAAGAGGTGAAGAGCTTGGTGTAGGTAGAAACCACAGAGTGATGGTGCAGATTGTGGTCATGCAGTGAGAAGGTTGAGTGAGCGCATTTGCTGTTTGAAAAACCTTGGGATGCAGAAGGGAGTAGAGGGGTTCCTCAGTTTGTCTCCTCATCTCTTCCAAGTAAATCCTTTCTGGCTGATGTGGTTGGCATATGCAGAGCATCTTGGCTCGATGCTTCAGTGGATGGTCTCCAGCTGGTGTGACTGTTAGCTCAGAGCTGGGAGGTGAGGAGCATTGGGGAAGCTGGGGGCAAAATGTCACGATCTTCAAGGAACAGTAATGTATTTTTCTGGCTTTGTTCATATAATAGGAAATTTCCCCCCTCCTTTTTCAATTAACCATTGGCAGAGGAGACTTTCCTAGCTTGTAGGGGAACAAATCTGAAGAAGTCAGTAACAGTCATGTTGTTGGAGAGTGTCTGGCTCCACTTGAGTTGTTTTTCCACTGTTTGGATAAATAAGACAATAAGAAGAGCTGCTGAGATAGTTGGCAGAGAAATTAATCCCCCGGGAGATTGGGGCAATGTTGTTTATTGGTGGGAGCTGCCTGTGCATGGGGGGTCAGTCCTGCAGTTCTGTAGAGAGAAGGGAAACAAACGATCTCTGTTTTAGCACCGGATTCATTGCAAGGAGATTATGCCAGGGAGCATTAGTGCCACAGCCACCATGATCTTTTGCTCAGACTAGTTTTATTTTTTTAGGGCCAAAAAAAAAAAAAAAAAAAAATGGCTGGTTCCCGTTAGATCAGATATGGACAAAATAATAGTGGTATCACAAAGATTGAGGTCTGTAAGATTAAAATGTGAAAGGGAGGAGAAATGATAGCTTTGGCCCTGCTTGCTGCTACAGCAGCCTTGTGGATAAATGACTGTATGCAGATAAGCAGGGCAAAAATAAAAGGGATGCTCGGGACGAGATGGCAAAAAAATGGGAACTAATCAGCAGATTCAACCACTGTAATAATGCAGTAAACATGGAAAATTACATTATATTAGCTCCTCTGCTTCCCACTGTATATATTAGCCACAAAGTCATCGATAGGCGATTCGCTGTGAAGACGCAGCTCTGCAGATATCGGAGCTCCCCCCTCCTGGGGGAAGGCGTTAACGATGCTAAAGGGGAAAGTTGACTTTCCAACTGCGTAAGGAAGAAGTGGCTCAAATTGAGCTGCAGAAAAGCTCTCAGATCGCCGGGTTAAGAATCTGCTCTCAGGAAAAGGACGGCCGGTCTGTTTGTCCCCATTGCTCAGGCAGCAGGAGGGTTCGTGCTGAGCCACAGCTTAATTGCAGTCCTGGGATGTTCCCCTGGTGCAGGAGAAATTGGTCTGCTGCAGATATTTTTTTTTTTTATGTACATATATTTTTATATATTTTAACTAGTGAACTGATTTCCATTTTGTTCAATTTCTCACAAAGAATGACAAGTAGTCACTGCAGCCCTTTCCCCGAGTTAAAGTAAAACCAGCATGTAACATTATTTGCAAATTAGCTTCATCCCTCTGGCTCCCAGTTAAAGTAGGAACTGCTTGGTCCAGCGTTGCTCCCAAAATATCCATTTAAACCATGTAATGATTCTGACTCTCTCATGCATAGTAGATGAAAGACGCTTCGCGATTTATTTTTAAAGCTTTGAACCCCAAACATGGTCAATCATAGAAAAAAAGATTAAAAAAGGAGGAAGTCATGATAATGCAAAGCTTGGAGAAAAGCAGCCCTACACTTCACAGTAAAATCCGTTTTCTTTGCGCTTTTTTATTAACAGCTCCAACTATGATCAGTGCATAAATCTACCTGCAACACAGGATGTTGGAAAATTACCGAGAGACAGCGACGTCCTCCCTGCTGCTTGGTGAGAAAAGAAGGATGCACCTTCAGGTATGGGCTGGAATATTGTTTTATCCTCTGTTCCCTGTTTGTGTTGCACTAAACCTGCTTGTTGCATTGATTAGAGGGGGGAAATAAGGTGTTTTCAAGAGGGAAACTTCGGAAGGGATTCTCTAAACTTGTCTCAAGATGCAGATAAGTCTCTGTGCCCGAGCAGCACAGGGCTCTGGAGGCTCTGTCGGCTCCGCCTGATCGGGCAGAGGTGGTTAATGTTGGTGTTTTGTCCTGCCTTTGCTGTTGGTCTCACCCTGCCCCTGTGGAAGTTATTTATCCTGCCCCTCTTGAGGAGGACAGGGTCAGCACATACGAAATCGCCGCTTCCCCGGCGCCGTGGTGGCTTCGTGGGGATCACACGAGGGGCTGAGCAGGATGAAGTGCGTTGGCTGCTGCTGCTGAACAGGCTTTTCAGTGCAGGAGCAGAGCTAGGCACTCCTCCTGGGCTTTCTTAATCCAGCCTCAATCCATGCACTTCAAACAGGAGCCTTGTTTTAGGGCTGTGCTGAGCGCTCGAGTCTCCCAGCAAGCTGCTCTCGTGCCTGCAAGAGCCAGCCACAAGCCAAAAAGCTGCTTTTACTCTGCTTTGAAGAGGATGGAAATTGCTCCCCCTGAGCAGGGGAGGATGGAGGGGAGCTGTGGTTCCCAGGAAAGGAAAAGGGAGGGTTGGTGCCTTTCTGAACGTGGATTTTTGTGGCAGTTGTCTGATGCTTTGGGCTCAACACGGACAAGCTGCTGTCCCTGAAATCCAGCATGGCAACTGGATTATTGCCGTCACACCCATCTCTCCAGGGAGAAAAAAGGGGTTTCCAGTCACAGAGACCAGTTTAAAATATGCCAGCCTTCTCCAGCATGCTTTCCACAATATGGAGCAAACAAGGACCTGAGTACTAAATTCTTAGCAATTGTTCAGCACTACCGTGTTGGAGATTGGGGTTTCTCATTTATCTGGCTGGGTTGGTTGCTTGTTTTGCCACCTGTGCAAGTGGTTTGAGGGAATAACGGGAATTAGCTCGTCTGGTGTTCGTAGATGGTTGTCCAGTGGGACTCGCTGATTCCAGTCAAGCCCTTTCTTTTCGTGGTGTCTGTCACTCCCATTTACATTTTCCCATCGCCACACTTGCTGCCTGCAGTGACCACCGAGGAATTGCAGGGGACAGATTGCTGTTACTGGGGCTGGCTTTCACCTGGGGCCTCTTAGGAGGTGGCAGTGTGTGTGGGCATTGGGGTCCCCAGTTTGTAACCTGGGCTTCAGAGGAAGCCTGTGGTGGCACCTGATGTCCTGACAATTCTGTTGAGTAAATGGGATGGAGCAAGATGTACTGGGGTTGGAAAGGAGCTGTGGATTTTGTGACTTGAATGGGTCTTTGTTGCATTGGTGTGTGTGTTTCATGGATGTGTTGGCCAGCACCAAGGTTTCCTCATCAGTGGGAAATACTGGCTATCCTAGGGTGGCAGCTTAGACTGAGCTGCTGAGGGCTCTTGGCGTTGGGCCCTATCTGGATTAGTTATACAGGTACTTTTATATGTACCACAGGTGAGGAAGTAAAATGGGGGATAGGTGTTAGAAGGGGAGTGGGTGACAGGGCTGCCCTCCTGGCACAGGGGACCATTGTGCTGAGCTTTCAGCACTTCTGTCTTGGCTATGGTGCTCCGTCAGCCCATGTTTCACCACAGTGAGCTCTTCCCCTGAGACAGCTTTTTCCTTTAGGCTCCCCTACATGACACACACAATGTACAAGTGCTAAAGCCTGACACCGCATGCCCACAAAGGTGGGGTTTGCTCCCTGCAACCTACTGTTCCCACCCTGCATTTCTTGGGAGAGCTCTGGCATCCTGCCAGGCCACAGGGGAGATGTTTTTCACCCCTTCCCAGATCCATGGGTGCCTCCCTCACCCCCGGGAACCCCATGCTGGCACAGGACAACACTGGATGATGCTGCACATTCAGTACGAGGATGCTTCTCTACAGCAGGATGAGGGCTGAGCGTAACGCCTTTTAATGTTCCTTCTCCTAATTATCCTCTTAATTACTCAATGAAATGCCCAATAAAACAAATCACTATAATTTCTATTTTATTCTCTGCCTTTTGCGGGTTATTTAAGAGCGCAGGATACATTAAGGAGGCACTTTCTCATGAGGGAATGCTTTCCAATAGATCATACTTGCAAAATGGTTTTATGTTCCTATCCTGTGTATTTCATCCTCATTTTCCATGCCAGTTTGCTAATTACCAGAGACAGTGGTGGCTGGGAAGCAGGGCCTCCCTTGCTGCCCATCCCTGCCGTGGTGAAGTCACAGCTCTGAGTTTGTGACATCCCCATGGCAACGGGCTGTGATGTCACTAGCAGGGATTACAACTTTTTGAAGCATCCAAGCACAGACAGCCGAGCTGGAACTCTTGGGCTCTCACATGTCTTTAAATAGCAAGGAACTGAAATGCGGGGCAGTCTACAAGAAGGCTTTAGATTTCCCTTTTTTCTACCCTGAAGGAGAAGTTCTGCGGGGCTGCCACAGCAGTCCCGTCCTCTGGCCCGCAGCAAGCCCAGCTGCCCTGTGCAAACTTGAGGTTTGTCTGGGGAGCTGAGCCCTGCAGTGACCCTGGTGTGCAATCCTGTGGCCAAGGTCTGGTGTGTTGGGCATCTCCCCAGTGTCCCTGGGGGATGCAGGTGTCCCCAGCCCCATGCAATTCCCTGTGGCTCTGTACTTCATGGGGACAGAGTGAACCTAAAGCAAATCTGGGAACCGTAAGTCCCTGCAGCCTGCCCTGCCCAAGCTTCACCCCCAGTCTAAACTGCTCTCTCCACTGGCTTTCTGCAGTCCTTTTTGTCTAATACTCATAGTATTTGCATAATAAGATGCTGTTCATGCACAGGCAGCGAGGGAGGAAGATTCATGTGCATACCTCTCTAGCAACAGGAAAATCGTGTAATAACAGCACTTTATTTTGCACCTGGGGAGGAAATTCGGCTGCCACCACCGGTACCACAAACTGTGCAGGGCGTTTAAACACATAGCCCCAAAACTTACACAGGGCAGCCACCTGACTGATATTTATGTACCTTATTTAACCAGCAGAAGCAAATCAAGCAGGCAGAAGAGTCAAACTCTTTATTTTAGTTTTTCTAAGGTAGGAATAAAAATGATATTTCAAAGGCCGATGTGTCTCAGCCGAGCGGTGATGGGGAAAAGCCGGTGCCGCAGAACATACTGTCCTGTCTCCCCCGTTTCTCAGATCATAACTTCTAAGCTGCATTCAATAGAAATAAATGTTCAGTAGTTCCACTGGTGGCCTTTGGAAATGGAGCTAATGGAACAAGACAAAAAAATCGTTACAACATTTTGACAAGCGCTTAAATGTTTAATGCTATGCAGGGCACAGCCCGATTGAGGGGTCAGGGGTGGTGGTGCACCTGCAGGGGGCTGTGCCCTCCGTTAGCACCTGACCGAGTCCTCCTGGGGACAGGGGAAATTAGGCAAATGCTGTTTGAACTGTGTGCTGGTAAACAGGCCAAGGGCAGCTGTGGCTCTGGCAGCCCCGCGCTGTGCAGCAGGAGAAGGGCTTGGTGGCACATCCTGCGCCAGGGACCCCTGGAGGAAGAAGAGGAAGAGGAGGAGGAGGGTGGCCAGTTCTTGGAGAAAGCCATTCGAGGAGAATGCATAATATTACCCTGAGCTGAGACAAGGGAGATGAAGAGGCTGCAGTGATTAAATAGGATCTACTGAAATCCTTCCAAAGCAGGCTTAGGAATTAAGAGCCATCAATGTCACATTGAGGGTCACTCGCTGCAGGACACCTCCGGCTGGTGCCTGGCCTCCCCCCGTGCCTCTGTTTAGCCCCATCCGAGCCTCAGGAAACTCATCCTTCCTTTCAGAGCCCACCTGGCCATTCCTGTCTGCCACAGAACAGTGAATCTCAGCTAGGAGGGCCTCTAAGAAGCAAATTTGTCTGGAGAGGAAGGACTGGACTGTGTATGGCGAGATTTGCTTTGAATTCAGGTGTCATTAGGGAGTTAAGGGCAGAGGAAGTTGGTGGGGAAAGAAGGCAGTGAACTGGCTGGGTTGGCATTGGCTTCATGCAGGGATCTGACTGCTGGTCCCCTGGCAGCAGCAGTGATGGAGACTAACCTGAGGAGGTGTCAGCTGGTGGCCCCCTGTGTGTCAGGGACGGTGTGGTTTGCTTGCTCAGTCCCTCCTTACCATGCTCACAGGACTCGACTGAAGCAACGCTCCAGCAGCAGCACGGTCGTGCCCTGGCAGCCTATGCACACCAGGAACACCCATATCTTGGATAATATCCCGTTAACACCAGCATGGGAATATTGGTGGGACCAGCCAGAGCCAGGGTGGAGCCCACCATGAAACTGGCAGGCATTCCTTTTCTGGGATTGAGCTTCCAACATGCCGACCTGTGCTGGAGTGAGACCCCGTTGAACCTGCTGCCACTGGTGCCACATTCACACACATCCTCATCAGTTCCACGAAGCAGGGCCACCTCTCCCAGCCCCATGCAGGCATTGAGCAGAGTCCCAGAGGGACTGTCCTGAGCGACAAACCTCTGTCTGATCAGGGACTTCCTCTGAAGGGTTTTTTTTACCCCCCCCTCCTCCGCCTTTCTCCTTATTTTCCACAGCTGGAACGATGGGTCACAGCAGGGAGATTTTCACACATCATTAGAGCCAAGTGTCCAACTCCACACAGCCATCAACCCCAATCAGAGCGATTTAAAAGGCAGCACTTCCTTTAATCATCTGGGGATGTTCAGATCTGTTAGTGTGAACTGAGTGCTCCCACACAAATGGGAGAAGCAGGGGGATGGAGCAGAGGGAAATAATGCTGAGACCCAGGGTATTAAAAAGCAGTGGCTCCTCACATGTGCATCAGCCCCGGGGCAAACCTGGAGGATAAGGCCCTTCCTCCCTGTCTGTCTTTTCTGGTTTTCCTCTGTGGATGATTGGAGATGGCCATGGGTCCGCATCTGCCTGAGCAGGGCCTGTGGAGGAAGGGCTGCTGTCTGCAGCTGAGACCTGAGCCAGGGGTGATGGATAAAAATGTTCATAAGCAGGAGAAAGCCTGGGCACCAGCATTTCTGACTCATGAGGTGGAAGCATCCTGCTGTACAAGGTCCTGAGCACTGGAGGTGTCCTGGAGAATGGCGGGCGCTGTGTCAAGCTGCAGCTCTACAAATTCCCACAGAACAAAATGAGTAACCTGAAATCTTGGAGCTGCGATTCACCCCTTGCTGTCCCAGCCAGCGCCCCGACCCTGGACTGCTGTAAAAACATCCCAGGCTTCGTGAAGCGATGCAGCTCTGTGTCTGTGCAAACAGCAGGAGACACACAGGCACGAAGAGCTTCCTTTCCAAATAACACCCGCAGCCCTGCCTGCCTGCAAAGCTGTGTGTGCTGCCCTGCCACGGGCACTCTGTGTTTTTCCCTGTGTGCAACCACACGACCTTCTCTTGGCCTTCTCTGCCACAGCTCCCGTGCGACGTGGATTGCACGTGGATATGGGAAGGACAAACACATGAGGAGCAACACGGAATTACCAACACACCTGACTGCAGGAAGATGAATGTCCTTCCCAAACGCTCTGGCATGCGTAGAGGCGCTTCCACAGTGTCCCTGTCTCAGAGCTTTCCATGCTCATGATTTGTCCAAGGGCAACTTTGCAAAATGTCAATGTTTTTATCAGAATTCCCTGTGACAGCCTTCAAGTTTTAATTAAAGGAACTGGGAGGGTTTGTTTGTTTGTTTGTTTCCGTTTTTCTTGTAAGAAAGCAAACGTTCTTTTCAAGGAAGAAAAACGCCTGTCCCTGGTTTTTTGCTGCTCTGCCATGTCTCCCTGACTGACTTGCCTTCTAAACCAACCCGGGAGCCTCTCCACGAGGAAGCTCAGCAGCCTGGTGGCCCTGTCTCACAGGTTCCTCTGAGAGAGTGGCACTGCCAGGACAGCCAGAGGCAGCGTGCACACACCACAGGGCCAGGATCCACATGTGGCAATAATCCTACAGCTCTGAACAGACAACCAACTGGTGCTATAGATAAAGCCAGTGACTTGCAGACATAGTTCTGCCTTAAGATCTCAGATCAGCAGCAGTGTAGGCAAAGGCTGTGAGAAATTTTGCCATTAACCTCTGAAAACCAGAAAATTTGTGTTCGAGAAGCAATCGGGTTGGTGTTCATTCTGCCCTTGCTGCTGCAAATTGAGGATTGATAGGACTGAAGGCAGTGGTGTGAGAGAGAGTCACAGCATCCTTCTGGACTTTGATTTGATCTCTACCTTTCATGGTCTTCCCTTTTGTACTTGCTCGTTGCTTCTAAAAGCGACTCTTTGATGAGAGGTGGCAAAATCTCACTTAAGCAGAGCTTTTTTGGCAACAAACACTTGACTTTTGGAGCTGCCCTCATCTGTTGGGTAAACATGAAATTATCATCTTTGACTGGAACTGATCCTCTGGAGCCATGTTATTCCACCAGGGAGAGGTATTTTCACCGATTTTCATTGTGGATTATTTTTGTAAGTGACTGTAATCATTTCTTTGGTGGTATTAGGGCTTATTATGTCAGGATTTATTTCAGCGTGAAGTGATTCGACATGCTGTAGTCCTGCAACTTTCCTTTGCATGCTGAAATCCAAGAGGCCATCTCCTGCTTCCTCCACGGACACAATGGGAGCAACCTCTCTGCAGCTGGACCTGTCTCCCAAGGTCAACCTCCCCCCCAGCTGCTTCATAAATGCTAAAGGAGCAAATTTAAGAGAACAAATTTCCTGCAAAAGACAAGTAAAAACTCATCTAGGTGAAAAATCTGTGTGGAAGAGACTCCTAGAAAGAGAAAGAGAGGACCACAGTGAACGGATTGCAGCTTCAGAGGAGCAGTGCAAGCACTGGGAGCTCCCCGGCATTAGCAGAGGGGTTAGCAGCAGAAAACACAATTGAGGATTAAATGTGGATTATACTGCAGTGATCCTGAAACATCGTCAGTGCTGAGGCAACTAACAAAGGGCTTTATTTCCCTGGGAGAAGAGCTGCTTGACCCAAAGTAGTCCTAGTCATCACTCTTCAGGTGCTCCTTGTATGCTGTGGTGAGGCAATGAGCTAAGGCAGCGTGCTGTGGTGTCTGGTACCTCCGGGGGACTTTGACAATACAAACTGGTGGATCTGCTCCTCAAAGCCCCATGTAATATGGGATTTTGGCAATCACTTCCCCATTAAACACTGCCCGTGCTCTGCCAGATATCAGAAGAAAAGGTTCACTTAAACCCCCTTCAGTGCTGTTCAGTGCCAAGGAGAAATGAATTGGTAACACTGGCTGCTGTTCTCTCTCAGTCAGCATCATTTAAAATCAGCCAGGACTGTTGGTTTATGGTGTGCCTGTCTTACTGGGATTGAGAAAGGATTGGGCTCATGATTTCTGGTCTGTTCTCAGCCAAAAAAGGAGCTTTTGTCTAGGAGCTCCTCTGTGCTGTGCAGTCAGCTAGGCTTGAGGCTTTCTTGGTTTTGCGGTCTCAGATGAACAACTCTACAGGGCAAACATCAGCTCAGATAAAACTTTGAGATAGAGGGATGGATTGACTTGTTCACATTGATTGAGGTGCCAGAGGCATGGAAACTGGGACTTCACATGCCCAAAAATCCTGCCACGCTCAACATATGGCATAGGGCAACACTGACCTCCTCCAACTGGTGTCTGGATCACTCTCTGCTTAGGCAAAAAGAGGCATTTTCATCCTGCTGACCAGACTCATCCAGTTCCCTTCACAAGCTGAGACTCAGCAGGGGTGTGTGCAGGAGGGACATGAGCCCTCTGCTCCGCAACACAGCGAGCAAGGCAACCCTTGCACCTTGTCTGCGACAGCAGGGCATCCAGAGGTCCCCTGGCCTCTGTCCATCTGTCCATCCTCTCCCACCATAAGAGCTCAGGTTAGCTGCAGCTACTTTTGGCAGCCTGATTCCCTGCTCCAGCAAGTGCTGGGCTGATGGGGAGGCGGCCACGAGAGGAACACTCTGTTCGGCAGCTGCACATTCCATTAATTTAATGAGGATTTTTTTTTTTTTTTTTTACAAGGCAGATGGTAAAATAGCTATTTTCTGTTGTCTAATAAATACCATCAGCAAGGCAGAAAATGTGCAATCTCGCCAAGTCCTTTCTGATTCCTCGCCCTCCTGTACTGATGCGTTTCCCCGTTCTCTGCTGGCAGCTGGCGGAGGTGGGAGGTGGGATGGGAGGGAGAGCTGGGACACCAAAGGCAGGTCCGAAATTGCTGGCGGGACCTGCAGGTTGAAGCAGCAGCTTCCCCTGATTGGGCAGAGCCTCAGTGTCCTGCTGGGACAACTGTGCTCTGGCAGCCTCCGCTGATCCAATTCTCACTTCATCTGATTGCAGTAATAACAACTCGCACAAATTTCCTGCCTCAACCTGAAATCTTCCAGCTCTGCAATGCAAATAATATAATGTGTGATGAGGAGCCCGATGACGAGGATAATAATAATAATAGTGATGATGCCTTTATTCAATGAATGAGTGAATCAAGCAAGCAAAAATAAATGGTATTCAGAGCCTGAAAATCAATAGGAAGGGAAATCAGGAGGAAAAGCAGGGGGACTTGCATCTCTCGGGGAGTTCTGTCCTTAGGAATGGTGTGAAGGAGAGATGAGCAAAGCCCTGGTGGGCTGGGCACTCCTCATCTGCCTGTGTCGCTCCTGGGCTCGCTCCTCTCCTGTGATTATATTGCCTGTGCTGAGCTCACTGCTGCTCTGTGCCTGGTCCTGGCCTCCCTGTGATCTCTTTGGCCCCCTTGATTTACGGCTCCCCTGGGCTCTCTGAATGTGTCTGGGCAGCTGGCAGGCTACAGACCTGACCTGGGGTTGGGTAATAACTTGTCTTTTGTCCTATGCCCAGGAGGTTGGACATAAAAAAAGCTCCAGACATCAATTTTCCTCTCCACCAGGGTGGAATTGCAAAATGATGAGTTGGTCTTTGCCCTCATTTATCTCTTTTTTCCTTTCTCCTCCTCTTTTTATCTTTCTCTATTCTCCCAACACTGCTGCTCATTGCTCTCTTCTTCACCCCCTTTCCACTATCTCCTCCATCATTTACCACCCTCCCTGCCCTCCACACATCACTGCTCCCCCTCTTACCCTCTTCTGTCTCATTTTTTCCATGCATTTCTTTCCCATCTCAAAACTTTCATGATTTTTCTTGCTGTGCATAGCAGTTTAATATCTATACCCATAGTAGCCTGCTAATACAGTAATTCTACAAGAGACCCTTTAAAAACCTAAGGCCCTGGCAGGTAGTAAAACTCGCTTTTTAACTTGGCTTGCTCTTTATCAGGGATTCATTTCAGACAGGATTTCTGTGGGCACAGCTCTGCCACTCTCTGTTAGGAAAATAAAAAAGGATTAATTCCTGCAACAGGTGAATATGTTTTACAGCTCTGGTGAGCAGAGTTTATTCTCCATTTCCCCCAGGTACATGGGGGATTTAATCATCTAACATGGTGCTTTTCTTCGTCAAGTATGTGTTTAAAGGTTTGTGTTACACACCTGTACCTGTGCAGAGACTTCCTGGAGAATGCCCTCTTCCACCAGAGGGGCATTCCCATGAAATGTCTGCATTATCCAAGGTATTCTTCCACTTTCTGGAGCAATGCTATGTATCAAGTTCTGAGCTGATGTCCTGCGCTCTTAGCAGATACAGGCATGGGTGGGGGTTACTAAATGCTCTATCCCAGCATCACTAATGCCAATCTGTGCCCTGGACCCCCCTGTTGAAGTCTCCCATGGCTTGTGCCTGTTCCTTCAAGCAGTGCTTGCTCAGGTGAGGGTCTAGCACAGCTCCCATCTGGCAATGCCCCTTCTCTGACCTCTCAGAATGGAATCTTCCATAAACCCAAAGGAAAAGGACAAGCTTCTCCTGCCCTTTCCTCTCTAGCCTCTTTTAATGGTGTCTGCAGCTTTGTATTGTATTTAAATCTGCAAATATGTTAGTGGATAAAATATGGATAAAATACAATACAGGATATTCTCCTGTAGTGTAAATACTGCAGCAGGACTGACCTCTCTTGGGCTCCCCATTGTCACCCAGTCTCCCAGCTGGTCCCTGAGCGTGGGTGGAATGGTCAGCATTGGATGTGGTTTCTCTGCAGTGGTGGCTGAGGTAGCGGTGTCTTGGTGGGAACACTGAGAGCGATGGGAACAGCAAGTGAGCAGTCCTCAGAGCTGGCAGCAGGCAGTGAGAACTGCCTGCCAGTTCCTGCTTTGGGGTTGCCAACCCTCTCCCAGGGTGGAGAGCCCAAGTTCCATCATCTCCAGTGGGTTCCTGAGCAATGGGGCAGGAGGTGGCACTGAGCGGGGAGACGTGACTTGCAAATCTTCTTGTCAGGCTGTTTTCTGGACAGCACAAATCTGGAATAATTCCCCTTGCCAGGCTGCCAGCTTTATACACAGGAGATGAGGTAGGAGATAATACAGCAAGTCTTGTGCCAGATACTCAAGAATTTCTAAGTACATTGCAAACAGGGAGCTAGCTACAGGGCAGCATAGCTCTTTCCATTTCACACACAGGAAGGCCCTTGAAAATGCTGAAGTTTCCTGCCAAATCACCCCAGGGACAATAATCTCTGGTTTATATTTACAAAACTTTGGGACAATGGCTCCCTGTGCTTTGCTGGCAAAATTGTAGAAAGTATTCATCTTTTCTAAGAGAAAAGAGCCTGATCTAACAGAGATTCCACTCTGGACTAGTCAAACCTCAAAACTGATTCTCACCCAAACTGTTGTGAAGGGTCAAGGAGCCCTGTTGGTGGTACAAGTACCTGGGTGGAAATTGCCCCGGAAAAGTCTGTGGTTTACTTTATAGTTTGATGTGATGCTGACATTCCCTTCACCAGCAGTGTCAGGCCAATGTTTCAGGGCATCCAAAGACTCCACATCCTGCCAGCCAGCAGGATCCAGGTTGGAAGGGCAGCATCAAGTAACTGCAGCTGCTTGAGCAGAGCTTGCAAAGACAATAGAGCCAAACTCTTCCCAACAGCAGCAGGCAGCCTCACAGGGGTGCAGTGGGCACACAGGCAGCTTGGGGGGTTCAGGCTGGGCGTTTGGAAGGAGATGTGCACTAAGAGTGTGGCACAGCTCCAGAACAGATGGCCAGAGAGGCTGTGAGATCTCCATTCTTGGAGGTCTCCAGGACTCAGCCACATTGGTTGGTCCAACATTGAAGAGAAACCTGGAGACAACCCAGAGGGGAGCTCCCTCCTGCATCTAAAGGACAGTGGAGTGTCACCTGTCCTTCTCCTCAATGACATATCTGGGAGAGAATTGCCACCCCAGACTGTTGTGTACTTGTGTGTGACTTGAAATGTCACCTCATTACAGCTGATAAGTGAGAATTGTTACAGAAAAGAAGGGCTATCAGTCTTCTGGTTCCCGAGGGGACCAGCTCTTCAGCTGGAATGACTGGGGGATTGTAATGGAGTTAACTGAGATTTCCACCAGGGAGCTAAGAAGTTGGCATTTAGCTGAAGAGGAGAAAACATTTAGTTTTCCTTGGGGAGAAAATCCCTCAAAACCCAAGAAAACAGCATTTTCTCGAAGCAGAAGGAGGGAGCTCCTGCCACTTTGGATTCCTGCCTGAATGGGGGCTGCATGCCTGGGTCAGTGTGTGTGGTCAGTCGAGTCTCCACCAGATGGATTAGCCCTTTCCTTTTGGGGAGCATGGTCTGGATAATTTGGGAAGGGGATATCTGTGTGCGTGTGATGAAGGGGTGACTTTGTGTGTATGGGCCATGTAACATCAGTTCCCTGTTTGCAGAGAATGTATCTCCATCCAGGGATTTCTGGGGCTGATGTGCAAAGCAGTGCTCCCTGGTCTATGCTGAAAAATCTCCCCAGAGAAAGAGCAATGGGTGCATCTCAGTAAACACATCCTGAGAGTCCCACTAACTCCTCTGTCAGAAGCAACATTGCTGTTAGCTCCCTGCAGGGAGATGGACACACATGTTTTGGTTAGTTGGCTGCATCCCATTCTGTAAGTGTGGAGACTCCAGGCATCACTAGCCCAGCAAACCCCAGTTAGCTCTGGAAGCAGCACAGGCAGGATTGAGCTTGCTCTCCAAGGCAGCAGTGGGGAAACCAGGCTTGAAAAGAGTTTGTTTCCTGGGGCAGTGCAGAGTGCACAGCTCTGAGCCTAGTGCTGGTGCTCCCAGGGCCCCACGGCCTCCCTGAGAGGAGCAGAGGCTCCAGTTGGCCCCAAGAGGGTGTTCTTTGCTGAGAGCTGGTTCAAGAGACCCAAGCTGGCAGTGCTGGGGTGTGATAACTCCACCCCAGTGCTGTAGATGCCAGCAAGCTCCATCGACTAAAATCCCAACGAGGTCCCCAAACAGCTGTTAAAAGCATCTCCACCAAGCTCCATCCACCTTTAGATGCAGACTCAAAGTCCCCACTTGCATCCCACCTTTACCAGCTTGCCCCTAGATGGGTCAATAGTAGATTGGCAGCACGTGCCTTGTGGCCAGAAAGCCTTTTTCAAGCAGGTTTTGCTGCTTGTTGTCCAGTTGTCCAAGATTACTCTGGGTCTGCCCATGAAAGCAGATGGATTTTCATGGAGCCAGGACTGGCATGTAGCCATCAGTCTTGCCCTTTTCTCACCCAGGTGTGAAACACTATCACCTTGGCTGCAGTGGAAAACTGATGGAGCAGAGGGGATGCTTAGTTACAGAGAAATCCTTTACTTGGGGCAGCTTCAGGTGCAGGTGAGATTTCAGCAAATAACTGAACTTCTCTGTTAAACAGCATCACTCAGGTTGTTTTGCTGCAGATGCTCCCTCCCTGCTGCAGTGGTGCCCACCTGAGCCTCAACCCCAGTCCTGGCCCAGCAGCTGCTCTGCCCTCCGGCTCCCCACTCCAGGGGCTTTGCTTCATTAACTTTCTGATAAGTTGGGAGTTCAGTGCTGAGTCTTAAGAAATTGGCAATAAAGCCAAGCCTTCATACAAGGGTAAAAATAGCCCTAATAATTTAGGCAATTAGTTAATTAGCTTCATTTACTTGAAAGCACAGAGTGGCGTGGGAAGATTTTTCTGCTGGTTTTGTTATGGTTTTCCCATTCACTTTGTTTGCTTTTCCCTTGCCATTTTCTCTGCTCCCTGACACAGATATGGGGAACCACAGCATTCTAAAGTGGTGTAGTCAGGGAAGGGAATGCCAGGCAGGACAGCATGCTGCACAGAGCCAGGGAAGTGCTGCAGGGAAGCAGCACTGGTTCTGGTACCCAGGCTCAGTGTGTCATCGTGTCATATTGGGAAGCAGGTCGCTTCACTGCAGTACGGTTTAGTGAGCATAGGAGCCTTTTCCAACATTAATGATTCTATGATTCTTTCAGTGCTGTCCTTTCCTCATCCCACCTCTGACCCTCTGCTGCAGGTAAAGGCTGTGACACATTCGGGATGTCTCACAGCTGTTTGGCAAATACCTCGCTGTTCATAGCATTGCTTGTTTGTTCCCAGATAGACAAATTCCTGTCTAGTCCTTAGACTAGAACTGAGTGACAGGTGAAAGGAGGCAAGGTAAAAGAGGCATTTACTGGGGGAACTGGGATGCTGGAGTAGCTCAAGGCAGAAGGCATTGGGACTAGGTTGGTCCTTAACTGCTGGCAGAACATCATCCTGCTGTTTGCCTGTGCCTGCCAGCCCCATGGTTACTGCATCCCTTGGTCCTCACTGCTCCCACCCAGCCCCTGTGGAGCACGTGTGGTTTCCAGTCTGAGCTGCTCAAAGCCTTTGTCTTTGCCCCTTGTATGGCTGCATAAACTCACCTGGTCTGGGAGAGCTGGTGGTCAGGTCCCTTCTGTCCTCCTCTGACTCACACGAGTCCCATTCATTACTGACCCGGGCAGCTGAATGAATTCTGTCTTTCTGAATTATTTCTGAAGACATTAGATCTTCTCAAATTGTTCATCTTCCCCAGAAATGACAGCTTGCAGGCACCTGGGAATAAATGGTGCCTTGGAACAATTTCATTGTTTCTATTCCAGGCAACAGGAATTCCTCAGATCTTGACATCAGTCCCCAAACCCTGGCGTGTTAGCATAACCTCCAGACAGCTATGAGTTTCTTGACCCAGAAAAAGGATGGGATTTATTATGAACCCTGGGAGACCAATGTCCTTGTAGCTCATGTGCCCTAATGGTGTGCAGCATATTGTCTGCTCCTCTGGCTGGAATTTTCTTGTCGAAACAGCTCTCTGTCAGCAAATGCAACTTCCACGAAACAGGCTTATGTGCGTGAAATCAAATCAATGTTGATTAATTTTCAGTTTGGAAAAGAGGGGGGGGGAAAAAACCCCAGGTTAAAAATGTCAAGATGCCTTCTCCTTGCATTCTCGCAAGAAGGGCTTCAATTCTTTATCTCTTAATGACCTTTTGCTTAAAGCCTTTGTGTTTTATAAGAACTATTCAAGAAAAGGATGAAGCAAAATGAAGTGTTAAATGTCGATTGAAGCGAAATTCGTCCGTTTCCTTGAACTTATTTTGGTAATTATTATTTAAAGGGAGGCCGGAGTCGCACTTCTTCTCTCTCTGATTTTTTGCCTTTTTTTTCCTAAACCCATGCGTACTTCCCAAGACCCATGCATAGTTCCCAAGGCTGACACGTGCCAGCCTCTCCCCCTCTGCTGTGCGCTGCGGGGACAGCTCTGACTCGTGCCTCGACCCAGCCCACATTCTCAAACCTCCCTCGAGGTGCTGGTGCCGGAGCCGAGCGTCAGGGTCAACCCTTTTAGCCCTGCTCGGGGCTGGCACCGCTCTCGGCAGCCCCGGAGCGGCCCCGGTGACCTCCAGGCGCGTCCCCGCTCTGCTCCCGACGCTGCTACATGTGTTTTTGTCAGCTCGGGCTCCCTTGCTCCGCCGAGCTGGGATGACGGCATCCCCGAGCCGACATGCGGGTACACACACGCGGTCGTGCCATCAAAGCATCCCCCTTTGCCCTCCGGAGCCATCCCGGGCAGCTCTCAGCTCCGGAGGCTCCCTCTCCCTGGCAGCCCATCTCCTCTGTCCCTGCCGCTCCCTTCACGGAGACGCTGTCTCATGCTGAGTGCAGCATTGCCCAGCAAGTCCACCTAATCAAAAAGCTTTTTTTAAAAAAAATTACCTTAGTTGCTCATTAATTTTTATTTTTTTTTTAATGAGTGTCTCACTTTCGACTGGCTAAATGAGACCAGTTTCTAGCACAAAGGCTTTTGGGACTTAAAAGGGGCTTACAGAAAAGATGGGGACATTTTAGCAGGGCCTAATGTGATAGGACAAGGCGTGATGGTTTTAAACTAAAAGAGGGTTGATTCAGACTAGATATAAGGAAGAAATGAGGGTGTTAAAACACTGGCACAATCCCTGGAAGTGTTCAAGGCCAGGGTGGATAGGGCTTTGAGCAGCCTAGTGAAAGATGTCCCTGCCCATGGCAGGGGAATTGGACAACATGACCTCTAAAGGTCCCTTCAAAACTATTCTATGATTCTGTAATTGTATGATTTGTACTTTTTTTTTTTTTTTTTTTTTTTTTTTTTTTTTTACCCTAAGGTGATGTATCAGCACATGGGTAGGACAGTGAGCTTTCTCACCTGGCCCTAAAGTCCTGCCTTTCTTAAGAGATGCAGGGCACCAGGATGGAGGAGGTATTCATGGAGAGAAGGCATTTGAACTTGTGCAAACTGATTGTAAATCATCATGGACTACAGCACAGCCCTGTTGTGTAGCACACACAGTGTGCTGTGTGCAGCTCCAGCTGCAGGCTGGAAAGGCAGGAGAGGAACACAGGGCATTTGGGGCAGGTGAAGGTGACACCAAGGCACAGTCAGTTGGGGTAGAGCTTTTATTGCTGTGGCAACTTATTTATAGAGCTGGTCCACATTGATTCACCCACATTAAGGGTTTTTGTTTAGGCTGTTCTTTATCCTGGGAAAAAGTTTTTTGACCTACATAAAAAGGTTTGAATAAAGCTTTTGCATCCTTCAAAATCACTCATAAAACTTTAAAAAAAAAATTTTTTTTCAAGTTATTTGAAACCAGTATAAAAAAATTCACTCTGGTTTTGTTAGTTTTCCTTCCCTCATTTCCCTTTTTATAACTCTAAGTAAAAGCAGAGTAGTGGGAGAGAAAGGAGAAAGGAGTCATTAAAGAAAACTGAACATTTCTACTTGAAAGAACTAGAGTTGAACTGGAAAATGTTCTTTCAACTTAAAGAAAGAAAAATCGGGAAAAAGTTTTGTCTGAAGGGTAAATATAAACGTTTCCAGTGAAAATGTTCTGAAGGAAGAGTGGTTATTTTGGAGCATTTCTCTTCTTCCCCAGCCCCATGGGATGCCCTTAGTTGTGCACTTAAAAATCTGAGCTGCTCAGATCAGAGCCAGCAAACGCCTGGGTTCCTCCTTGGGACTCAGAGTTTCCTGCTGTTGCTTGGGGGTACAAACTCTCTGGATGGGGGATGCAGAGTTAGCATGGGTTTGCTCCCAGGCTGAGGGACTCACACAGACAGTTTAAACGTCTGGACAGGGCGTGATCACTCTCTCTCACAGTTAATGAAGCCTCCTGTCTTAACTGAGAGTGAGGGGTGGTTTCAAAGTCATAGAGCCTTTTATTTAATCTGCATCTCTTCCTGTTGCAGAGAGCCCAGCGCTCCATGCATGCATCACTTTTCTTTTTCCTGGCACCACATCCCTCTCTGCCTTCTGACACATATGTCTCTCGCTGGAATTTTTTTTCTCCCAGCCTCCAGCACTGAAACAGCCGAGCAGCATTTGTGTGTCTCCAACAAGTAGCCACTGAGCCTGAGAAATGCATTAGCTGCCTGACCTGGTTCCAGCCAGGTGTGAAAAGATGCAGTGGCTCTGGCTCTGCTCCACCTTTTCTGACCATGTGAGGAGAGACAGAAGGCTTCTCCTCTCTCCACCAGATTGCATCATTCAAGTCTACTTAAAAAAAAAAA
This sequence comes from Pyrocephalus nanus, assembly GCA_038380795.1. NCBI lineage: Eukaryota > Metazoa > Chordata > Aves > Passeriformes > Tyrannidae > Pyrocephalus > Pyrocephalus nanus. The sequence goes on from CM076276.1 coordinate 11,379,956, forward strand.
AAAAAAAGAAAAAAGACTAGGAGGGGTGAGTGGAGACAGGGCCAATCATGAGGAAAGCTGGGCACATTAAAAGGCATTTACTGGCCTTTCTGTACTAGAAATGAAAGAAAAACCCTTCAATTAGCCGTCTGCCCGAGGAGCTGAGCAGGAAGGGATGAAAGCTGAGATGCTTTTGCAGAAGCAAAGGGAACTCACCAGCCATGAGACAGTTTGTGGGCTCTGAGTCAGGCGTCGTCGTCAGAGGGGTGTTCAGCATGTGGTGCTGCAAAGTGGGGAACCTTCCTCTGTCCAGCTTTTCTGCCTTCCCCCAGTTTCTTCTGCAGCTCTCCTTCTTGAGGATGTTTGTGGAATCCTAAATTCAGTCTCAGAGCATGGGACCTTCACCTCATCAAGTGCTGGTGCTCATGTCTGGAGCAATCAGCTTGTCTGTGCGCTCAGGGAGGGTGATGTGGCTGCTGGGCAGCAGGATTACAGCTCCTGGTCCTCATCCTGCACAGCCAAGGGCCTCCTGCCCCATGCCTCTGTGCCCTGTAAATCAGTACATCCAACCCCCTGGCAATGCTTTGGGTCACTTGTCACCATTTTGTAAAGCAAACAGGTCACCTGGGAAGGGAAGCAGCAGCTGTTCTGCTTCCTGAGGCTTCAAGCATCCTCTCCTTGCACACACACACACAGAGGCTGCCTTTACCTAACAAACAATTATTTAACAAAGTATGCAAATAGTATAATTACTGTTATTTGTTTAGCTGTTATAAGTGTTTGAAATGTAAATGTCAACTTTGGGATTTTTGCAGGGTATGTGTGTGTTGTTGGCGCTCTCTCTCTCTCTCCTTCTTGCGTGTGCTCTCCCTGGATTGCAATTTGATGAATTTCTCCTTGTCCTAGAAAAAAAAAAAGCTAATGTGATTTCTCTGCGATTACAGCAGAAGATGCCGAAGTGGGGATTACTCACAGTAACTCCTCTTACTTAGCAGAGCTGAGTGGGAGGTAGGATTCATTACATGGAGCAGAGAAACAAAGAGGAAATGTCTTTCAGCCGACTGCTTGTGTCTGCCGAGGCAGCATCCTCACCAGTGCCAGGGCTTCCCTCCCTGGAAGGCAGAGGGTCAGGCAGGGCAGTGCTGGCGATGTCAGGATCTTGGCAGCAGGCTCCCAGGAACCTGTTCCTGGCCTGCCACAGATCCTCCGTGCACTGGAGGAGTGGTGAGTCTGAACTCTGGTTTTCTAAGAGGTGTTTTTTCCTCTGCTGGAGACTGGAGAAATAGAAATCAAATTACAACCACCCTGGCATGGATTTACCCCACCAGCATGCTCAAAGTAGAGCCCTGGTACTCAGTACAGTGATGTTTTCCAAGGGTATGTCCCATCGTCACCCATCCTGGCTGGCATTTGGTATAAATGGAGCTCTGAGGAGATGGTCATCAGCAGGTCACAGCCTGTAGTTCAGGCAATAAATCCAAGGCTTGTTACCATTGCCTGGGAGTCAGTCCATACTCTTGGTACTGAGTGGATTTTGCAGTCCAGTCTCAGCAGCTGGTCCATGCTGGAAAGGCTGTTATGGACAGGGCAGGGCCTCTGGAACTGCAGCACCTCTGCTGATATTTCACAACATTCCGTACCTGCTGGGCAGAACTCAGCTGTGCTTTGGCTTTAGAGCTTCCTCAGATGCACAGCTCCAAGATGAATCCAGTTGGATTCATCTGGTGGCAGCAAGCCTGGCACCAGCGTTCCATTCAGATGGCTCAAAAGCCAGCCTAGGAGCTGGAGTGAAATTGGAAAGGCTGAACTGCTGCCATATCCCACTCTCCACCCCCTCCATAGCCCCTGTCCGCACAGGATGCTGGGATGAGGAGCTCATGGTTTTCAGGTGAATCCCAGGGAGAGGGTTAAGAGGTTTTCCCCTCCAGTGTGATCCAGAGGAACTGGAAAGAGTGAGACAGTAAACACAGCTATCAGCTTGGCTCCTGGAGGAGCAAGGGGAGCTTCATGCCCAGCTCAGCACCAGGGATGAGTCCAGAAGCAGGGCACTCACTGCTTGTGGCAGAAGATCAGGATCCAAGTCTAATGGGATCAGTGGCTATGGCTGAGGATGGTTTGGGGCATAAGCCTACACAGGGTGGTGGTGGAGCACAAGCTGGGCCCTGTGGCATGGCTGCAGCACAGTGAGAAGATGCTGAGCCAGGCTTTCCTGATGCTTGAGGTTTCTCTCTGCTTTCTGGCAGGGCATGAGTTGCTGGCACAGGAGTGCCACTTTGGCATGCTGGCTGAATGCTAGGAGTTGGTGCCTGGCTCTGTTCATCTCCTAAATGGGGCTGTCCATGCTCTCTGGACCAGCTTGTTAGTGCCCTGCAGTCTATGCAGGTACCTACAGCCATCCGTGATGCCTCTGGTCCCTGGACACTCACACCAGACAGTTGGGCTGTGGGGTGGAACCAACAAAGCCACTTGTTTCTTAATTGCAAAGACAGGAATCCAGTGACCTTTGGCAGATTTCATAGCCCAGCAGGCTCGTGTAATTGAAGCTGGTGATGATTTGTCATGGCTCTAAGCTTTCCCTATCAATTTCATTCCTCGCTCCCTCAGTCTCTCTTGTTCCTTCTTTCTCTTTCCTTTTTTGTGATCTCATTATCTCCATGCCTCTCTCTTTTGCTCTCTTCAACCGTAGCACTTCCCAGCATGGAGAGGTACCTCAGGATCTATTTGTCTTCGAGGGATTTAGCTTTTACCTGTCACAGTATTTTCTCCACTTCACATCCATTATCCAAGAAAACCTCTTTCTACCCGTGACCAGGAGACCTGCACCTGCCAGAAAAATCCAGCCCATTCCAAGAGTAATCATAGATAATGCATTGCTGTGGTCAGTACCCCCAAGCAGCCATGAGCTCCAAATTCCAGCTCTCCACTCCTGTCAGGTGAAGGTTGAAGTGACATTATCACTTTTATTTAAATTCCCTCGTAGGTGGCAGGTTCAATGCTATTAACATATTTCAATTCAAGCCATTCTTATTTTAATTAGCCTTAAGTAATTAGTTCTAATTCATTGCCATTTTTTGCTCTGCATATTTTGGGTTATTTACTTCCCTTGCTAAGTAACAATTTGATGTAATTATGTGCTACTCATTCTTTCTATTTACATATGCTCACTCACTCAGATTTCCTAGCTGAAATTTCAACAGATCCTTTGAATTCCCTCTTGAATTGTTTTCTGAGTTGTCAGCGGTGTGGAAATTGTGGGGTGGAAAGAGAATTGATCCTCTTCTCTGGACATCCCTGGTTCCAAAGGCAGTGACAGTGCCTGTGAGCACCTGGGCTGGCAATGGGCTGCTCTTGGCAGGGAAGGTCCATTGCCAGGCTTTGTTCCTGGGAGTCTGGATTCCCATATGAAAGGAGTTTGGGAACTGTATCCAACTCTCTCTGTCTTCCTCTTGGGCTGCTTTAGCCCAGATGCCAAAGGGACCAGTCACTGTTGCCGCTTCCTTTCATTTTCTTTGTGCAGCCAAAGATTCTGGAAAGCTTTGGCTTTCCAGAATGGAAATGCCCTGGCTTTCCAGAAGAGCAGTGCCTCTGTTGCTCAAAATTCCTGCACCCTTTAAAATCCAGTATTTTTTTAGGCATTTTGAGTACTGTGAGTAAATTTGCCACACATATTTTTCAATTTCTTATCTGGAATGTACTTTTATCTCAGCAGTCATTTTCATAATTCCACTGAAAGAACATATTCTTGTGTTCTTTCTTCAAGGATTGCCCTTCTCTTAGCACCTTCTCCATAGCAGAGATTCTCAGAGCATTGTGGTTCACCTGTCAGAGGCTGTTTGCTGATCAGCTACTCTGAATCCATCTTTTTCACTCCCTCAAAACTTGATTTTGAGAGGTCTTAACATGACTTCCTGCAGATCCTGCAAAAACTTGGATTTCATGCTCACATGGAGTGTGTTTATACCTGTGTGTATACGCCTCACAACTTTTAAGTGCATTATCCAACTTCAGCCGAATTTGATAGAGGGTAGCAATCTCAAAAATAGCAAGTTCCCTCAAGGTTTGAGCAGACAGGCAGAGGTAGAAGAGAGATGCCCTACTTCTACTGAGGAAAAAGCTGCCATGTTGTGCTGAGCCTTTATTTGATGCCAGTGAATCCATCTGGGAGAGAGCACACTTCCCAGCACCCCACCCACAGGAAGGACTTCAATCAGCCCATGCACCTTCTTGGTGCCCAAGTCAATCAGGCTCAAGGAAAGCAGGATTTCACAGTTCTGGTGCTCATGGAACTACTTGTTGTGGTTTTTTTTGTTTGGTTGTTTTTTTTTTTCAAGTAGCTATTTCACTAAAATCTTATCATCCCTTTGAATCCGTGTCCCATTAGCAAATCCTGCTTGCTTCATGAATATGCACGTTTACAATGTGTAGCATTGGCTTAACTGCTCCCATTGAAGTTGATAATGAAACTCCTGCAGACTTCAAAGAGAATAGAGTCAGGGGATGCTGAGTGCTTTGGAAAATCCCACCCCTCGTTGTTATTTTATTCTTAATACATCCACTCAGGAGCTGTAGGATGGGACTAACTACTCAAGAATGAGCGAAGACAAAAAGAAAAAAAAAAAATCAAAGAGCCAAAAATGAAAATCCAGATTCTAAGGTAAATATTTAAGGACCTGACCTTGGATTTGAGACTCGCTGTGAGAGTCCCTCCTTTTGTGTGAGGAAGGGCCACAAATGGCTGCCTTGAGGCATGAGAGTCACTACACACCTCCCACTGGCCTCCTTCCATGATCTCCTCCTCATGGAGGCCGATGGGACATTCAGGCTGTGTCAAGGCTACACATGATCATGAGTTGGATTAGAATTGATTCCTTAAACTCTGTCCCTACACTTGAGTTTTCAGTGTCAAGGAGGGTCCAGAGAGAGACTGATCCCCTCTGCCATCACCAGGACGTGGCAGAGACCCAAAGCATCCCATGGGTTATCAACTCTGCAAGCTAGCAGACTACCAGTCTCTTGAATTCCATCTGAAATGATCCATTTCTCCACTCCCCTCTTGCTGTGAGTTGAGCAGGAGAAAGGTGTTGCAGAGTTCTACAGCTTTTCAGCTTTTTTCCAGATGAACTATGTTCATTGGTCTCCCTTTTCCCCAGAATTTGGGTAGCATAGCATCCAAAATTACCACAAGGAGGTGAGGGTTCCCTACTACCACCCAACTTAGAGGAGTGCTGTGTATCCAACCGATGTCAAGGGGACATAAACATGCATAGAATTGTAACATATGGGTGATTTCCACTGGGCAGAACTCCCTTGACGTAAACACACATTCACCTGTTTTGCTGAATCAGGGCACGTTCTTCTTACAGGGACTTCGTGTTTTAGTGTCGGCTATTTTGGTATTTTCTTCTCCTAAGATTATTTCCACTGGAAAGAACACAGTATTTTTCATTCCAGCAGTATTTTTGGTAACAGCTACTATTTCCTGACAATATGTCTGTATTTTAGGACAAAACCAAATTACATGTTGGAAGCTCCTTTTCTCACTGCAGTTTCTCCAGCACTACTCATGAGCCAGTAACATCAAGACCATAATCTGGGAGAGGCACAATAGACGCTATATTAAGTTTTATACAGACTTGCCATCAAATTACATGCAATAACTACTTGATCATGTTGTATCAATCCATTTTCGCCTGTCCATTTGAAAAGCAATTGCTTTTATCTTGATGGCTTATTTTTTTTGTAATTCAGACCTTGCAAGGATTTTACCAGGAGTTTTTGTCTGATGAGAGCAGAATTATCCTCTTCATCTGGCTTATTACAGTATGATTTTGTTAGTGCATAGTTACATGAAAAGGGGTATTGGTAAGAGAAGGACCCTTTTGTTGTTACTACTTTAATTGTTTTTCTGGTTTTTTTGTCTTTTATTGTCTGTTCCTTGAAGTTTATAAGAATCTTGACAGTAGTTAGGACTTGATGTTGTAAAACAGTCACACTGGAAACAGTGACAAATATTTTTTTTCTTTTGCTCTCCTGCCTGCCAATATGCTCCACAAAACTGTAAATTTACCATCAAACTTCTGCAGAGTTAGAACCTCTCTTTTAAGGCCAGTAACAAGAGATAAGATTCTACTCCCTGGCTGAACCAGATAATCAATATTACCATACAAATCCTAAGTACTTTGTATAATCTTCAAGGCTGTTTTCCTAATAATCAAGTGCTTTAGGAGAAAATAGAAGGATCATAATTGGGGAAGATTGCATTTTGTTGCCTCTTTTGCCCATTCCCTGAGATCAAAAGGGTTAATTTCCCCATATCTTGTACATACTTTGTATCAGTGCAATTAACTCTGTGTGGTAGGCACAGAACAGGGCATTATCTTGTGGCATTAGCTTATACTAACAGATTTTTCTTGATGGTCAATTCCTTTAGCTTGGACAGGGAAAGGCCTGAAGAGGTTGAAAGAGTCTCCAGTCTGGATTCGATACAAGTTATTCCTAATTTACATCCCAAATACCTGTTGTTCTGGTCAGTACTTGAAGCTTAATATTTTATTTTTAGCTTTTCTCTAAAAACAGTTGTGAAGAACCATACTTGACTCAATAGGTTTTATTATGAAAAAAAAACAAAACATCTGGTTGTGGTTGCACTATTTTTCCAAGTGCCAAAGAAATCTTGGATGGTTGCAGAAGTAATTCAAAGAATGAGCAGAAATGATGAAGGAAGAAGTTCACACGAATGCTGCCTGGTTGGAACCTGCACACTTTGTTCCAGATTTCAGTTTGTTCTGAAATTTATATAAAAGCTCCTTATGGGATGAAACTTTTAGGTGTATTAAACCCATCCCATAATGTTTATTTTTGTATATGGACAGGAGATTACAGCTTCTGTATTGAACTTCCAAAGTCATCATCAAAAGCGATCATTACCTTTTTTGAATACTTTGTAGTCTGGTATCTGTCCTACACTAGTTAATTCATGTAAATCTAAATAAGTGGTTGAAGGCAGGATGGCATCAGAAATATGGAAATAGAGCATCTGGGTAGAAAGGGTAGGTTTTTGCAACGTTTCCATTGAAATTATTTTTTCCTGCCAAGTGAACAGATGAAGTGAAAACAGACAGTCTTATCGGCAGCCTTTCTTTTGGGAAGATTAAATGAGAGAATGATCTATCAAAACATTATTTCATTTGATTAAACAGAAGATATTTATAGCATTTCTAAATATAAACCAAACTGAGAAAAGAAAAAAGAAGGTTCACAAAGAATGGCCACTCTACACAGTCAGGTGCTTTTCCTGTACCCAAAAGTATTTTAAAATACCTATTTCTTCACCCAGGCTGAGTGAGTGCAGTTCACTGCACATGAGGGTGTTTAGCAGACTACAGTTCTGATGCTCATATTTTGGTCTGATGCTGTGAGCTGCAGTATGTTTGCTTATAGGTTTCCTTTTTTTTTTTTTCCCATTAGAATAACCACAACATACCTCAGGGTTTCAAGAGTCTGCCTTTTTCTTATGTTACAGTACAAGTTTTGAAATAAATACCTGGAAAGCCTGAAAATTTAGGAGTGAGTTAATAGAATAACTTGTATCTTGTAGGAAAATACAAGACTTTGACATTTGGTTGCATTCTGAATAAAGTATTAAGTTATTATTAAAATATATTACAGGTTAATTTTAATGCCATTTAAATATGAATGTTTAAAGATTTTGTTATGAGATAAAACTAGAAATGAAAAATTCTCCTGAAGTCTTGAAAATGAAATGTTTGATTTTTCAAAACATTTCTAATTCTTTAAATATGTGATTTTGCCAGAACTAATTAATGTAATGAGAAATTTCAGCTTTGTTGAAATGCAACTTTCTGCTGGGGAAGTGAACTAACACCTGACCAGGATGGCCTGGCTCCAGAGCTAGCTGGTCACATTTAGTTCCTTTTCCAGGAATTAAAGGTTTTTAGCCTTTTGACAATTGGTATGATACTGTAATATTGGACTTTTTGTTTTCTGTCTTTTTTCCCAACTGAGCTACATCTTCTTATTTTGCATTTGTTCTAAAAAATTTCCATATTTTTGTACTTATATATAAATTCCCTTGTAATAAGGCAAGGCAAACTCTTTTATCTTACTGCCCCTTTCATGGAAGTCTCCTTTGGCCATTTTTGTTTGTGATTTTGTCTTTTCCCTTGATTATTGTTGAGATTTCTGTTAGACTCTTTAGTATTCTGTCTTGCTTTTGGGTTACTCTATTCATCTTTGGAGCCTGTTGTCTCTGTAGTTCTTTATCAAGGGAGGCATTTTTTATATCTGTATTTTTTTTACATTCTTAGCAATTCCAAGAATCTTCTGATATAAGAATTTTCGCTGCTTCGTGTACGATCATGAGTAATCCTGAGTCATTTAATTTTATATATTCTAAAATATCTTTTCTAAGATGGTCAAGCTGACATTTGTGTTCTCTGTCAACATAGTATTTAATATTGAGTCTAATACTGTGTTTTCCCTTCTTTCCAGTGAACAATCTGAACCAAAGGATATCGTCATCTGAATGTTTTTGCTCAGATATTTAAATGCTAGTGGGGAAGATGATTATTGACTTTTCACTTAAATGATGTAGTCTTCTGCAAAAATCAATTTTCCTTATATATTCACCAGCTGTATTTAAGAACTAGCATTTGGCTAGCGCTTTTCAGGATTTAAAATAGAAAAATCTCTCATGCAGTGGCTTTCCTTGAGAGATATCCAACACTTCACAGTCACATTGGTCTGTTTTTAAACAGAGGAAAATTGAGGCACAGCTGTAGAAACTTTTCCCAGGTAGCTCAGTGGCTGAAGCAGGCAGGAAAAGAGAAACCAAGTCGAAAAGGAGAAAAACAAGCATGGGTGCTGCACCTGTCCTGCTGGAGTGTCTTATCATTAAGTAAATCTGCTCAGTTCACAGGAGTCTAATTTCTATCACCAGGCCCTAAGAAGCCTGTTCCCCATTCCCTGACTGTCAGACAGACTGACCCTTTGCATGTCTATGTTACTTTTGGTATCTCACTGCGAACTGAAGGTCTTACTCAACCCTGTCTTGAACACAATCCTACAAGCATCATGAACAGACTCTTAAATACGCATGATCCATCTTGATTTTCCGGATGAGTCAGGAAAAAACACTGGGAATTTTTTTCTGACAGGTGTAAGCCAATTGGTATGGAGAACCAAAGTCTCTAAGGCATTTCCCTGGCCCCTAAGGAGCCCCTTGGCTTCCAGCCATTGGCTTTCTGTCGTCAGCTGCATTCTGTTTCTGGCAGTAGTACGCCCCAGGAAAGAGCACAAATCTTTCTCTTTGTGAATTAAAGCTCACAATTCTGTGTAGTTAAAAATCCTTCATTTTTATCTTTAGCCTCATGAATTTTATTCCCACTCTTCCTACACATTTGTTGGTTTTGGAGAAGGGTCCTGACATGCTTCTCGTAATTTAGCTGCCCTGCTCAGAACCAGTTGCAAACATTTCTTTTAGAAAATATTTATGGATGGCAGGCTGGCCTTCCTTTGGTGACTTCTCCTTCCAGTTATTTTCCTATTTGAATTTCTCATGTTGATCTTTGAAATTGCCATGTCTGGTTGTCCTGTAGAGTTCCTGGGTTCCCAGTCCTGGGTTTTGCTCCTGTGGTGTATTGCAGGAGTCAAGTCTGGAGAGGTTTGGGCACGATGTCTCTAAGAGGTATCTTAGGTGGCTCTAAGACCTTAGATGGTACTAAGATCTTGGTCTTCTGAGATGACTGAAACTGGCTTCCACTAAAGTCATGGAAGTTAGTAATCTCATTTATTTCTGGAAGACTCATAGCAAGGAGCCTCCTAGAAGACAGTAGGATTGTTTTTGCAGTGTAGGTTATTAGCATTGACCCTGGACTGTGGCAAATCTGAGACATAAAACTTTCTGTCTACAGAACAGCTCTTAAGGTTGTAATCAAACCTTTAAAATTTCAAGACATGGCTGCTCAAAACTGGGTGTGGTTACGTGAATATAGCTTATATTTCAGAATTAAATTGTTGGTTTGTAGAAGTTCGGAACTGCTAATCTCAGGAAAACCCAGGCTCAGTAAAAGGCTTGACCTTTCAGGGGCTGCACTCAGCTGAGAGACCAGTCCCTGCTTTCCTCACAGAACTGCAAAATTACAACTTTCAGGTCACACTCTGGAAGTGATTGGGTGTAATGTGTACCTTTTGCGTGACATAAATGAGCTGGATGAGATGATCAGGCACCAGCGTGCCCTCAGGTCTTAGTTAAATACTGAGATCATCACAGTGTGTGCTTATGATGATTTCTCCTCCTCTGCCTGCCGTCTGAGGGAAATGCTTTTCTTGTTCCTGTTCACTGTAGGTGTTGGCCAAGTGCTCCCAACCTGCCGTCATTGTGACACTGTGTTGCCACAGCTCGGGTTGCTTTCACCAGTCAAGCACTGCCTGTTCTAGCATTAGGAAGGTGAAGTGTTTAGGCTAAGTTCATCTAGACTCCTCCATAGTTGGTGAAGAAAGTTGAACACCTCCAGAATGTAATTCATCCCATCCAAAAATAGATGTCTAAGACAGGAAGAATGAATCACTCTCTGGGGGTTGGTGCACATCTCTCTGTTCACTGATGATAAAAGAAGTCTAGACAATTACCTTAACCTAGACATCCAGCTGTAAGCCACCTTCAGCTGCGTGAGATCTAGCTGTGCTTTCAGGTCCCTAAAGACAGATTTCAACCCCCCTGTTCAGATGTGAAGTAGCTTTGTGATTTCACGGCAGCTTTCAAGCTGAAGTCACTGACAATCAGAATCTCAGTGAGCCACATATGGCAGTTTTACCACAACTGAATAGCTTTTTAATGAAAGGGTTTTTACCCTCAGTCCCATCTGGGAGTTATCCATGAGAAGTTGATGATGGTTTGCGAAATATTTCTTTCTATTACTTGCTGAATCATTGCCACCATTAAATGTTGCTGCACAATTTCCTCATGAGGAGTCTGTTGCATGTAGATAATACTCAAAATGCGGTCCCCATTGATTACTTTGATTGAACACACCACACACGATGTCCTCCATGAGCAGGAGCACAGCTCTTAGGCTGGTAGTTGGAAATGCTCACATTTGTGAGTTCATTTCTCATGGTCTGAAATTCATCTCTCGTCCTCGCTCCTGCTCTCCCATGAGCTCGATTGTTAAAGCTTTGGGGAAAAGGCAGACAGGGAAAGGCAATGGATGACTGCAGAAGACAGCAGAGTAGCAAGACCATAAGGAGCATCCATGGAGCCTCAGAAGAGACCACAGTGGAGGCAGCTGAGAGGAAAGAAAGCCTCCAGCACTGGAAGGCTCCCATATCCACTGCTGCAGTTTCTCACTGCCCATCTTGCCCCTTGGAGATGACCATTGCAGGAGCAAAGCTGGCAGAGCAGTCCAGGATGCTTGGATGTTGGCTGCTCCCCTTTCCCTCCATGCCCAGGCATGTTAGAAGGTTTGGAGACTATGCACCTTTGGCACCTCTGTAGAGAACATCTTGGCTCACCTTGAAATACCTGAAGATTTAACTCCTTTGACTTTTGCTTATGGATGTATTTTCCCCCTTGCTGCTTTAAAAAATTCAATTCAGTGTGGAAGCACAGTCTTCAAAGAAAATACAGAAACTTATTGACCAATATGGTAGATAGAAAACATTCCCTTTTTCAAGATGTCTTTTGTCTCTCTCTTAAGGGAGATGGCAGTAGGTTTGCGTTAATCATGAAATGTTTGGGGTTTTTTTGCAAATGTGAGTTTTCTAGTTTCCAGGAGAAATGATTTGCCCAGTGATGCTACAGGTGTCTTCTTGTCTACCCTGCCAAGACATCTGTCCACTGCTGCCTGCAGGAGCCCTCGATGGAGTCCAGGCCGAAGCAATGGATGTGTTTCTCTCTGGGACTTCCCTGCTTCATCCCTCGCTGTGTCAGCGCTGAACACAGCCTGCCAAGATTCCAGCAAATATTCATGAAAAGGTTGAGGTTTCCACCGAGCTCAAACTATTGTACAAGAAATACCCTGAAGCAAAAACAGATCTGTGAGACACCATCACACCGAGTTGCTTCCCCCACCCTGGCAGGCACCATGCCGTACCAGACAAACTCCTCCAGATAGGATCCAGGCAGAGATGTTTGCTTAACACAGCAGCTCTTTGAAAAGGCAAATAAATGGACACTGAAGCTACACAGACATGTCACTGTGCAGCGATTTCCGTTTAGCATTTACGTTTAGTGCCAGGAAACCCTGACTCATGAATATGAAATCAGAAGGAAAGGAAGAAAGCAGTTGTTCATTATTACAGCTTCGAATTGGGCATGTGGTGGAAATTAGCACTAAAAACATGCAGGTTAAAAAGAGAGGGGCTGTCTCTGGTGGTCCAGGAGGCTTGAAGAGCCTGGCTCTTCAACCAGGGGATGTGCTTTTGTGGGGCACTCTCTGCTCTCAGGCTTTGCCCATGGGGTGTTGCTGATAGAGAGGAACCCTGAATCTCAGGGTTACCCATGATGAGGCTCTTGCTCATACAGAGATGGGGGAAAGCACGTCCTGAATATTTTTGGAAATCCACCAAATTTACACTGGGGCAGTGGTGAGCAAAGGCAGGGAAGAAGAGCCCCTTAATAATTATCAGAAATAAGAGAAATAACCAAGAGCAACTTCCAAGAGAAAGGATCAAACTCAGATGGAAATCCTGAGGTCCCAAAAAGAAAGCTTACACTGAACTGAGGCTCAGTGGGGTAAAAATGAAGGAACCCACAGCCCTGATCCTTCTGCAAGTGCCTGTCTCTGCCCCACACCTGCACCTTAGAGCTGACAAAAACCTCTGTGAGCCTGGGGCAAGCCTGGCTCCTTTCAACACAAACTGTCTTTTCTTCCAGCCATGAAGGTGGGACACCATCCTTCTTTCTGCCCCTATCTCACCTTGAAAAAGCAGATCTTGTTCTGCCTCGAGCCCCCAGTGCCAGGTCCCCAGGAGGGACGTGAGGCAGAATCACAGAATTATGGAATACCCATAGCTGGAAGGGATCCACAAGGATCATCGAGTCCAGCTCCTGGCCCTGTACAGGACAACCAGCCCCAAGAATCAAACCATGCACCTGAGGGCATTGTGCAAACTTTTCTTGAACTCTTGTAGGCTTGGTGCCATGACCACTTCCCTGGGGAGCCTGTTCCAGTGCCTGAACACCCTCTGGGTGAAGAACCTTTTCCTAAAATCTCTGAGAAGATTGATGCTATCGCAGCAAATATTTTTGATGCTACCAGGAAGGAAGAAGCAAATAAAGACATTGCTGCAGGGCAGCAAAGGCTTGATTTCCAAAGCAGCTCCTTGCATCGAACCCTGGGAGCAGCTCAAGGCAGCAAGGAAGTGTGCCATCCCCACTAGCGTGTTCATCTGAAGCCGCCCAGCTGTGCTGTATAAGTACCCCTCTGTTTCCTTGCATTCTGGCAATTCTAGTGCCCTTAAAATATTACAAGAGCTAATCTGTGAGTGTGGGGCGCAGCAGCTCACAGTAACAGCAAAACACTCAGCAGATCCCCCCACCCTGGAGGTTGTGAGGTACCAGGCAGGCTGGCCAGGAGGTTGGGTGATGGGTTGGGTGGGCAAATGCACGTGAGGCTGGATAGATATGGACCTGTGCCACCTCTGCCCTCAGTGACAACACCGGATCATGGCTGTTTTGCAGACCCAGGCTTTGCCCTGAGGTTGGGCCGTGGGAAGCTGCTGGCAGGGCTCTGCTCCACCCCGAGCAGCTATGACAGCTTCAGAGAGTCGTTAGCAAGCAAGGCGCGCTTGACGTGAATAATTAAAATACCTGCTGTGCTTTTAAATAGTTCAGAGCCAGCCTTGGAGCTGCATGTGTGAGCGATGGCTGCTGTCTTTGGAGGAGGCCGGAGGAAAGAGGAGGGCTGATATCCAGTGGAAAATTAAGGGCTTGATGCTGCTTCTGGCAGGAGGAGGGATGATGCTGGCAGCTTCCACAGGGATGCAGGCAGTCCCTACTCCTGAGTGAGACCGGAGGCTGACACAGCTCTCCTTGCTGATGAACAGGCATCTTGGCACAAAACTCTCTCAGGTCTCCTCTCTGCCAAAGGCTTGAGCGGCAGTGGAGCTCAGCACCCACCCTTCCAGCTGCCCCAGGGCTCTCATGCTGGTTCAGCTCTCCAAACCCATGGGATGAGGACATGGAGCAGGGGGATGGGGACAGCAACACAGCCTTGGGGACAGTAAATCACTCCATCAGCACAGGCAGCATGAGGCCCCTCTCCTGAGCACACAGAGGTGGGGTCTGGGGAGGATGCTCTGCCTTTTCCAAAGATGCCGTTTCCCAAGATATCATTTAGGCACCAAAATCAAAACAGTTTCTGCATGAACAGTTAACAAAGAGTTTCCTGCAGTCTCTCAGCAGCCAGACTCCTTCCATTCCTATGGTGCTGTTGCTACCCCCAGCTGCCTCTGAGTTTTTATCACAATAGCACTGGAGGCCCCTGTCCTCCACCATGGAGGAGCTTCAGGGAGCAGGGGAAGAGATTAAACAGTGTGTTGGTGTCAGTGCCGCTGGACTGTGGAGCTGGCAAGCTGTAAATCATCTCTTCTTGTGAAAAAGTGAGTTTCTAGGCAGGAGATGGAGGGGAAAATGACATTCCCCATGAGTTAGTTTCAGATTGAATTAAACAATTGGTTGACCATAGATATATATTTTTTTTTCTATATATATTTTTCCATGGAGAGCCTGGACAATTCCAATTTGGGGTCACTGTGATATTTTTCATCTTTTTTTTTTTTTTTTTTTTTTAGTTCAGCCAATGATCCAAAAAATCAGTTATTTTCACAGCTTTGTCATGAATACCTCCAGGGCAGGTGAAAGCAAAGTTTTTTGCAGAGACAGGTTAAAAAAAGGCTGTTTGGGGACTGGCATGGTGAGGGGGGAGGGAGAGCTGTGTGCTGGCAGCTTTGCAACAGTGTGTGAGCAGCATCCTGATGGTTGGTCCATTCCCTGGTCCCATGTGGGGAGTGGGAGCTGCTGCCTGCCCCTCTTGCCCATGGCTCTTTGCCCAGGAAAAGCGAGGGCTCCTGAGCTGAAGATCAACAAATTAGTCTTCTTCTCCCCCATTGCAGAATGCTATCCATCTAAAGATTTCCTTTAATTTAGAGCCGTGTAGAGTTTGAAAAGCCCTTCAAGTTCACTTGGGCTGATGAATTGGTAATTGAGTGTACCTGGATGTCGGTGCCGGCTCTGCCTCCCTCTGCATTTGTATCAGTCCGTGTTTGTTTTCTCGAGCTGTAAATCACTGAGAGCTTGGAGAGGCTTTTATCAAATCCTGCTAGGAGCCAGTCGCTTTCCCTTTCACAAACACATTGCTAATGCCACGTGGAACCCACCAGCTTTGCTGCTCATTTAAAAACAATGAGGATGTTATTAAATGGGGGGAAAAAAAATCCTTAGCAACGGGGGAGAAGGAGGAGGAACAGAATTGCTCCTGTCTCTCTGGTTTTTGCTCCTTTGGTCTAATATCTGTCCCATTGATCTCCTAATATGCTCTGCTTTGAAAGCCTGATTTATTGTCCCTCACTCTCTTATCTCCCTGCGTGTCTCAGTGTGATAGAGCACACATTGTTCTCGGCTTCATCAGCCACCAGCAGGTCTGCTGCCACCCTTGGTCCAGCCCCACGAGCTGCTTCCCCCTCCTGGGCTGCACACCTGTGCCCCTTTCTCCACAGCCTCTGGCCTGCCCCGGCCAGCACTGGGCACAGAGAGTTAAGCAGGTTCTTTAAAGGAGTCGGATTCTTCCTCTCAAGGTCTCCAGGTTTTCCCGTGTGTCCTTGGTGTCCACCTCTCCAGTGGCCTCTGAAGATACCTGGCCCTTTCCATCAGGTGTAGAGGACCGCGTGGTCCACATCCATGGCTGATACTCAGTCCAGTCAACGTGATCCAGTGCTGATAAATATGACAAAGTAAGAATTTCAGACATGACAGGTAACAGTCCTGATTTGCATTTCTTGGAGCCATTACAGCCCCTCATCCAATGGAGGAGCTGGAACCATGACTGGTATAACCCATCCACCCAGCCTACATTTGAATATAGATTTTCAGTGAACTGTTACGGTGCTATTTGCTCAGTGGAAAAAAAAATGACAAGTTATATCCATTGACAAAGAAATGTGAGAACTTTGCAATCTGCATGTGAACATTTTGTGAGTGTAAAATGAAGTTTGCCAAACCGATTATTCATTATGAATTGTTCATTCAATTCTAATTGCTTGAGTATAGCTGTTGTTAGAAGGACAACTTTTGTGATGCTTTTGTAGTATGCAGTTAAGGTCAGAAAAGTGTTGGTAGAAATTACTTCATGTTAAGCTTTTCTTTGGGTGTAATGGTGCTGTTCCTGCTTAGCTTAGAAAGAGAGTAAATGATGCTGCCTGGCTTCTTGTTGTGCCTGTGCAGCCCAGGTAGCTAATGGAGGGTGAGTGGTGCCTTACTGACTCCTGCTTTCTCTGAAGAAGGAATAATTAAATTCACCTGCAGAATCCCCATCTTCTCATGCGTGGCACCATGCAACTTCCCCGCATCTCAGCTAAATGGATTAGAGATTACGCGTGCCAGGATCACTGATGAGAAAGCACAAGCTAGAAAGTGTCTGTTTGGCTTTCAGATTCCAGCTGGTATTTGCAGGACTTGGGTTTAGGAAAATCATCGCTTTTTTTTTGCTCCTAACTTGACAAACTTTGCCTGGAAACCCAGAGGAACAAGCACCAGGGAGCCCTACCGTCTGTCTTCCAGCAGCAATTTCTGAAATGGAACAACACTTTAAAGTCTTGCCAGTTCAGCCTTTCACTTTACAGAATACGTGCCCATCTCTCAAACACCAGGTTATTTTTCCTTACACCCATAATATTCCCATCCAACATTCACTCTCCTGGAAATCACCAATCCAGCATTCACCTACCTGCATTCAAATACCTGTCATTGTTCTTGTGCTATTGCCCTTCTCCTTCCAATTTAGAGATTATATTTCATAACTGACCTCCAACTACCTATTGCCTCCCCATGACACTTCTCACCCTTGTCTACCTGATTGATTAGTCTATTATACTCTCCTCTCTTCTGATGACTTACAGATTGCCTCATATCTGTCACAGGCTTCCTTTTGTTGTCTAATATTCTTGGAGTTTTGGAACACCCTCCAGCTGCCATTCTCTCTCCCCATTCCCTAGCCTGCATTTTAAGATTATCTGGTTTGGAAAAAGGAGAAGAAATCTTCTGTGAAATAAAAACTCACCTGCTGTGAGTTCACACATATGCTGGTTAAAAACACTTTTAAGACACTGTCATTCTCAATGGGGCTCTTTATTTTCTTTGCACCGTTTGGAGGTAATAAAATGTCACTAGACCTGTCTGTGATCAGTGACATGGCTTAGAAGGCAGCTTTCCCCAGAAAATTTCCTCACCTGCATAAGTCAATGAAACAGTGACAGAAAGGAAGCGATGTTGTGTTTAAAGATGCGTTTGGGTAGGAGGGTTCTGCCTCTGCTGGGGGAGAGGTCTGGGACGTGTCCCAGATCCATCCATCTCCCTGCGCTTGTCAGAGGTTGTCCAGCTCTCTGATATTGTTCCAGGCTTGTCCCATCTCTGTCCATCACTCTGACATTTAATTAACTGCCCTGTTCTCCTGGATCTTGCACTGGATTTGTGTTGTCTTTCTGAAATACTTCTTAGGTCATGTCTGAATATTACTAACAGGAGGAGCAACAAAATGGTTGTCACTAATATTGCTATTATTGTTATTATGTTGATGGTAATAAAACAAGACATTGAATACCACAAAGATGAGTACTGTTACGCTCAGTGTCACTCCTTCTTGCTATGCTGGTTTTCTCACATCACAGGTGAGCAGGAACTGACAGCAGTGGGAAGCATAGAAAGCCCTGACCAGCCAGGCATCCAAAAGTAATAGAAAAACAAGGAGGGGGTTCGAAGTGACAACTGAGAGCAATAAAATCACACTTAAGATTTAAAAAGACATTTATGAGACCAATCCTGCAGTGTAAGGATGATTATTAAGCTTATTAAAACCTGTCCGTGCTGGGTGGCTGATGCTGGTGGTGGCAGTGGCTCCTCACTCCTTCAGGAGCTTGGCATTGATGTCTTGTACCATCTGCCCTGTGCATGCCCAGAGCTATCCATCTTCCTTGCATCTTTTTCCATCACTGTCTGGCATTTGTCCCATTCTTTTTACTTCAGTCCCAGGTCCCCTTCCAGTGAATTTCTTTTCCCTTTTTGTTTCTCTGTTGAGCAGCTGATCTCATTTGGACCTCCCTTTGGTCCTCCTCCCTTTCACCTCTGGTCCCTGTGTCTCTGTGTTTGATCGATAACTTGAGCAGCCATGCTGTCCTTGGGATGGCTTCATGTTAATCAAGCCATCAATCAATCAGTCAATCAATCAATATATTAATCTTTTATGTCGCCTGATGAAACTCCCTCTTATATTTTCTCTTTTTTCCTTGCAGTTCAAACACTGGGCGTGGTGACCACCTTGTGGGACCCCAAATGCTGTGTCCAGTGTGGCTGCCAGCCCCTGCAGACAACAACTAGGAGACCTTCATGACTGTAGCCAGGACCAGCAGTGACACACAGGCTCAAAGGTAAGGGGTGACCTTGTCAGTGGCATCTCTGCAATGAGAGAAGTAGCTGGTGTGAGACAGCTGGCCACAGGAGAGAGCCAGCAGGGAGGGGGCACATCCTTCTGGGGAGGGTTCCAGTACCAGGAAATCCTCCCCAGGCGTGGATGGAGAAGGGGAGCCTCATGGCATTCATTACCAGTAGGGAAGGGACAGTGATCCAGGGTTGTGTTTCTCACAGTGCTGTTCTCGGGGTGATTCCTGATGGGACTCTTCTCTGAGTGCTGTCCAAGTGTTGACCTTCCCAGGGAAACCCTGAGTGGCTGAGCTGCAGCTGCTGCACTCCTGAAAGTGTCGTAGCAGTGAAAGTCATCATGGTTGTATTTTTAATAGTTATTTTTTTAAGAATGGATTCACATTCTTCTTTTGAGATTTAAGGAATATGGAGAAAGCACATTTTTTTCCCTACAGATGAGAAGTACAGTGTGTGCCTCCATCCCAACTTCTCCAAAATTCTGTTTTACAGAGCAGAAAAAGAACATCAGGTTCATGTTGATGCTTTAACTCAGTTTTCTAAGACCAGATTTTGCCCCATGTTTCCTCTTGAAATGACTAGCTGTGCTGGGCACTTAGAAATTTTCTCTCTCTTTCTCATCTCCACCTTGACATTATGAAAAGGGTTTTCATCAATCCATTGAAAGAAGGAGATAACTTTTGTATAAGAGTGCACAGTCGACAGGGTTGAGTTTTTGGGTAGTATATAATTTTTTTTTTACACTGTTATTATTTAAAACATGCTTTTTAAGAGGACAAAAGGGAATAGCTTAATGGAAACAAATTTCTGTAGCAAAATGTGCAGCTGGATAAAAAAAGATTATTTCTGTTATTGCTTGGGTAGACAGGTGAATTTGGAATTTGAGTACAAAAGGTGTTAAAAAGTCTGCTTAAACTTCCTTTCAGTGTTCTGTTGAGATTGAAAAGAGTAATTTTTGGAGAAAAACTTTTTCTCTGAGCCTCTGTTTCCAGCATTGTAAAATCTATAGCAGCGGCCTTTTCCCCCCAGCCATTATCATGTTTTCACCTTTTCTTCTTCCACCTCATTTGTCCTTTTTTGAGCAAAATATAGTGCTGGTGAAGGGCGGGCAGGTCCATTGGTTGGAACCGGCCTGGAAGGGAGGGACAGCAGGTGCTTGGGCATCCCTGAAAGCCAGACCAGACCATGAGGATGCAGTCCCTGATGGGAGGGAAGGAAAGATGGACAGCCTGGCCTGGGGGTAGTCTATTTGAAAGCATCTACAAATCTACAGCTCTTAAGACCACCTTTCCAAAATGACTTTTAACCAATTAGGAACCTAAACATCAATGAAGATAAGCAGAGCTTAAGTACTCAGGTTCCTCAGGGCAGACACAAATATCTCAGCAATGCAGACAGATAGACAGTTTGCCTGTCCTGATGGATCCAGACCCAGAGCCAGGCAATGAATTACAAATATAAGTGCCAAAACAGCAGGCTTGGGACACAAAGGATAAAAGACAGTTGTGTTATTTGAGCTGATAAGCTCTGTGTCTCGTCTGGAAGATGCCGGCATCAAAGGCTCCTGCAGGGATTTTACAATGGAGTGTTATACCATCCAGCACCGAGTTAGTGAAGATGTAAAATGGGCCTTGCAGAGAAAGCTTCATGCCTGCCACAAAGGAGCAGAATAAGAGTTTGTTTTGAGAACTATTAAGCTGAATAATTTGGGATTGATCTCCATGGACACTGTGAGGTATTGCTCCCCACAGAGCAATGATTGCCATTAGTGTCTCAGCTCCCTGCCTTCTTCCTCCTTCTTCTCCCTAGCCTTTGCAAGGGCTGGGTCAAATGCTGCCCAGGCAGCATGAACAATATTTCCTCCTACTTTGGTAATTATTGTCTCTTCTTTTCATTCCTCAGAAGCCTTTTCATAAGCAAGAGGTATTTTCAGAGGTTGTAGGCATTCATCTCAATGTACATTCTCATGGCTATTCTCCTTGGAAGAGCCAGAGAGCTAATTTACTTTATTAGACCAAATGAAAGGAGCTTATGGAGGTAGCCTTGTGCAGGGGGTCAGGGAGCTAGACAGGAGAGACCTTTGAGACTGTCACTGAATGTCTTGCAGGAACTGAAAAGTAGGTTTTGCTGTTTAGTTTGCTGCCGTTCTTGCTCACATTGTGCAAGCTCCCTTTCAAGCACCAAGGGCTGAGATCTTCTGCATGGTCCCATCACTGGTCCAGTCATCAAGGCTTAAGAACTGTAACATCTGTAGGGAAGCATAACACCTTTGGATTGGCAAGCCTGGAGCTAGCCATGCTCGTTCAGGGAGCAGGTGCCCAGGTGACTCTGGTGAAGGTTCCCATGATGGGGAGCCCCATCCAGCCCATCCCTGGTGTGGGCAGGTATCTGGCGACACCCGACTGTGCAAACCCTTCTCCAAGCAGCTTCATGCAATGAGCAGATGACTAAAAACCGTCTCCTGGGCAATTCACTTCATTCATCAATTAAATTGTTTGCTGTGAACAGTTTGGCCCCATCCAGCTCCAGGATTTCAGCCTTGTAATTTTGCTGGCAGAGGACAGCGGTGCCATGTCCGTGAAATCTGCCTGCCAACTGCTTCCCCTGCTAAGCATTTTCTAGGCTAACGATCCCGAAAACCTTGCCAGCAGCCCCAGCTCTGTCCCTTTCAGGGCAAGCCACTCATTTAAACGTGAGCACATCTAAATGACTCCATCTGCTAAGTGACGTTAGTAAAGAAAAGATTATAGCAGGAGTTAGTGCAGTGTCCTCGGGTTGTAACCCTGTTATAAAATGGGCTGGAAGAACAAGGGGACAGTGAGGAGCTGAGGCTCAAAACCACCTGGGTAACTGTCAGCTTGATTTATTTTCTTGCTCATTAGATAAATTAGAAAACTGGCAAAAGGCATCATTGCCCGCTCTCAGCTGCTTGGTAACCTGCCACGTGGCACGAGATGCCGGCTGCAGGGACATGCAGCTCCTTCCCACCTCCCTGGCCCCTCTCCCCAGGGACATGGGATGGAACTTGGGTCTGCTGGTGCCACACATCTCCTCAGTGGTCCTGTCACCCTAAACCACCTCATTGACCCATCTGGCTGATTGCTGGCAACCATTAGAGTTTCACTTTTCTCTAAAACTTGATTTTTGAATAGCAGTAGTTTCCTAGGTGAAAACAGCATGCCTAAATATTGCTTTTGAACTCTGGCTTTGACCTCAGAACTGTTTGTTACCCTCTTTTCACAAATCAGGCAAACTAAAGCAAAATAACCTGGTTTGTGGCAGTATTGTCAGCCAGGACCTGCTGCCCTTCAGAGATGTTGTTCAACATTTTGATGTTGTGGCTTGTAACCAGTCTGCCTCCAGCAGCTGCCCCCCTTGCTTATGAACCAGACTAATTTTTGTCTGTCAGAAGGATGAAGCTTAATGGTCAGACTTGCTTTAAATCCCTGGGTAAAATTCACTATCCGGGAGGTCAGACTCCCAATTACAGCGCCTTCTAACCTAAAAACTCACTGAAATATTCAGCCTACATAACCAAATGTTAAATTTGGATCATTTAAGCCATTTTCAGTACATTAGCTGCGTCTGATGCACTTCCATAGTACGAAACGAGGCCAGTGTTATACACATTGTATTTACATATGAGGAAAAGCTTCCAGCCAGGATGAGCTATTAAGAGACAGCAATGCATTTCTCAGCCAGTATGGAGGAATCCCCACTGCAAAGAGATGCTGAAACCAGGGGAAAACCAGAGTAGGGACCTCCTGGGAAGGAAACCTTGGGGGTCCCAGCACCACTGTGCTGGTGCAAGGAGGTAGGGCAATACCTACCCTGCAGACCACGGTTGGAGCAGATTTCCTGTGCTGTCCATGCCCTTTCTTCAGCCCATGGGATTTCTGCACTGCCTGTGCAGGATCCTCGTCACCCTGTCTCCGGCAAGGATGGGACATGTGTGTCTCTGTGGCTCAGCCTCCTGCCAGGTGTGCTCCCATGTGTACAAATGCTGCTGGGAGGCACCGGGTGGGGAGATGGGGCTAATTCCTTCCTGTCATATGCAAGGAATCGGCTTATGGGCCAGAGCTCTGATTACTCTTATCTTAGCCTGCATGATGCTAGCCACATCCTGAAATTACCCAGCTTTTTTCAAAATCCGGGGGATGGTTTGGACTCACCTGACCGACATGAGCAAATTCCAGCTCTGCTTTCAACCCCAGCAGGTTTGTAGGGCTGCGATTTAGCGCAGACCCAAGGCTGAACTTGGGGGAAGAGTTTTATGAACCCCCAAATGCACCCTATGGGAAGTGCCTGGGTGTGATGCCCAATCTGCCTGCAGGACCCGATGGAGGCCGGTGTGGAGCAGCACCAACAGCCCCTTCTCAGCTGCTGCACCGGAGCTGGTTGCTTGGGCAGACTCACCTGCTGGGATCCTGGCAGCTAACATGCCTCTGAAATGACCAGTAAGGGATAGATGCTGTCAAGCAAAACATGGAGTGAAACGTTTGGCTGATGGGATTAAACGGTGAATCCCACCTGTCTGCTGTGTGAGACACGACACGGCACCACACGCTCCCACCAGCCACCGCTCTCCATTTCCCATCGCTGCCAGCCAAGCCCACCCCACTTAGAAATTAGAGTGGGGGAATCAAAGCCCTTCTCCACCTGCTCCTGCTGTGCCTCTCAGCCACTGACATTAACACTGAACAGGCTGTCAGTGGCTTTGAATGGATTTTAATAACCCCCTTGCGAGCCTGAATTACCTGCGCAGCATGAGGTCCGGTGTGCGTTTGGAAACCTGGCTATGAGCAGTGTATCAGGGGCCAGACCAGCTCCACAGGCTGTGGACACAGGGCCAGACCAGCTCCACAGGCTGTGGACATAGGGCCAGACCCACTCGAGGAACTGTGGTGGCTTCTGCCGATGCAGCCCCTGGCACAGCAACCTGGCAGCTGCCTGGTCGCTGGAGAGCTGCTGCTGCTGCTCTGGCACCTGCTGCCACAAGTGTCCTGCCACCAGCGGGTCTGTAAGGGCCTGGTGAGCTTCCCAACACTGAGGATGCTGGTCCAGGTGGCCACCTCCATGGGATGTTTTCACCTCTGGGGCAAAGTACTGGCAGATGGAATGGGTGGTGGGAACCTCCCGGTGCCATCAGTGAGAGCGGCCCCAGCCTGTACCAGCACGTGGCATAAAAATAGAAGCTTGGGTTTAGAAGACTCTGTGGATGGAATGCTAAATGAGATCATGCCTGGCCCAGCTGAGAGTCTGGACTAGTATATGAAAATCTAGCAAGAAGATTAAAAGGTGTCCCCAGGCAGAAGAGGGTATTTATTTCTTTGTGGCTGAGATGCGCATGGCGTGGGAGTCACAAGGACAGTGACCTCCCCTGAGCACCTGCACGTGGGCAGCGCCGTGTCCCCACGGGGGCTGATCCTGGGGACAAGGCACTGACCAGAAAAGCTCCTTCTGAGATGCAGGTGGACACATCCAATCTCCTCTCCTGCACCAGGAAAGGGCTTCCCGTCCGGGATTTTCACTGCCAGCCCTGCAGCTCCTCTGCAAAGGGAAAAACCCTCCTTTTCCTCCTCTTTTGCAAGAGGGAAAGCTAAAAGAGGCGGTCAGGTGGTTCTCACTTGTCTGGAAGATGAAGGCCCTGGAAACATGCTCTGAAGTTGCTTTTCCTCAATTAAAGCTCCCAAGATCTGAGCAAGTGATGCAGTCTCCTTGGCCGGTCACAAAGTCTAATCACCATTTGGTTGGAGGGTGATGATTTCTAACTGCCATTGAAATCCGCATGTATTTCCAGTATGGAAGCAGGAACATCCACAGGGATATGGACAGCAGGTGCCAGCTAGGGTAGGCCAGCAACTTCTCCAAGTCAGTCTCTATAGGGGCTGTGAAATCATCAGGCACTTGGAAGAACTGAGGACTGAAAACAATCCCTGGAAAAAAATCTGTGATAATGATTGAGTTATATTTAAGAGGCTTCTTCGTACTAAGTAAATGCAAATAGTTTACACGGAAAATATTTCCCATTAAGATCATTTCTACATAAAATGCTAACAGATTGAGATTATGACTGTAATGATTATTTTTATTGCTAGTTTGCATTTAAATGGCATGAATTTCCCCCTACTGTTCTCTCTTTGGGTTAAATCAATAAAACCTATTAAGAAGGTTCATCTTCCTCTAAGATTCCTCCCTCTCTTCTTTCTGTCTCATCTCCACTGGTGCCCTTTTTATCCACCCACAACCAGAGATTTTTCAGAGCTGCCTCCACGATATTGGTGCCGAGGATTTGAAAACCCCTTTGGCAGAGCAGAGTGAATCCGGTCTTTTCTGAGATGGGGGACTACAGAGGAACTCAAGTGTTTTCCCTTCCCTCAGCTAGGGCCATATTGCAAGGAAATGAAGTTGAAGTCATCTCCTTGATCCTCTTAGCCTCTCCCCTCGTGTTTTAACATAGAAGCTATAGCTGGCTGTATTCCTATACCTCCTCAGCTGTGGATGCTCTTGTTGTGCTCCTTCAAACACTGGCTGTGGCTCACCGAGGTGCTGGATTTCTGTTTGGAGAGGAATTATCCTGGTATATACACAGCAAAAACCATTAAGACGCTGACCTTTAAATTGGGCTTCTTCCTGCTCATGTAGAGAGGAGGTGGGTTGAGTGCCCAAATCTTATTCATTTTAATGACAAATCCCTCACACAGAGGCTTTGAAATGCTCGGCGTTAATGCAATTCGCCTCCCTCAGCTGCAGCTCAGCTTTACTGTGCAGGGGATGTCTCTGCTTCCCTTTCACAGTGACAGACCCTATAGCTTTGCTCCATAACTCCTGTGCCCAGGCACCACTGTGTATGGATTCTTGAGCTTAGGGCAGTGCTAGTACAGGGATCTGCATGCTCCTTAATCAGTATCACTGACATTTTTTTCCTCCATTACTCTCAGCATCTGTTTTTTTTAATCCCTAGCTTAATTTGCATAGGTCTCATGTTATCTCTGTTTTTGCTTTGTCCCTGTTATCCCATTACCCTGGATAATCAAAGTTGGCTGTAATGGAAACAGCGGAAACAATTTGCTTACCCTTCTATTACAAGATATTCCCTCTACTAAGTCTGAGAATACCTGCAGTTCTATGGTAATGCTAATTAACTGTGCATACATATAGAAAGTAAAGCAAATGACACCAGGATCCTTTGGGATAGTGGGGATTAAAGAAAGATAAGATATTATTTTCCTCTTTCTCTGTGTGTCAGTGTCCCTACCCTCAATGGAAACTGCTTTGCACTTATAGAATAAAATGCAATACATGGTGGGGGGAGTCACTGACTCTGCAGAGAGATGGAGTTGGAAGGAGCAGAGTTCTCTGCTAGTAAACCCACTATGGAAGAAATGATCCTTCTTGGTGTCTTGCTTCTTGCCTATTCCCAGAGTGGGGTGGGGTCTTTCCCCAGTGTAGGTCCCCAGGGCTGCAGAGCAGGGCTATATGAGGGCCTTGATTCCTTGGGACCACAGCTATCCCCCAGAGCACAACTCCAGCATCATATGAGTGGAAAACCTTCTGTCCAGCCTCAAGGACTTGTTGGAATAGGGTTGTAAATGTCCACTGCCTGTTGCAGTGCAGAGTACCTGCTGTTGGAAGTGGCTGTTGTGTCCATCAGGATAGGATGCTCACATGTCCTTCCCACATCTTGGGTGGCTGAGGCAGCAGCAGATTTAGAGCAGGTCAAAGGCCTGAGGAAAATAATGGTAGTGAAAAAAAGGAAAATCGTTGGGAGAGGGGAGACTCAGCCATCCCTTCTCATTTTGCACCGCATAGTGCCTTGGGCTCCAGCTCACCTCTGTCCATATGTGGAGATCCGGGGGGCAGTCTCCCACCATTAGTGTGCAGCAGCCTCTAAAAGTCTCTCATGAGTCTCAGCTAAACAAAGAGTGGCTTACACAGCCAGGCACGCGTGGAGGACTGTCAGAGCTCTCCATGCAGGAGAAGTACCACTCGAGTCCACCCATCAGCTCCTTGCTGAGTTCCCCAGCTCCTCTGCCAGTATCATGGACAGACACCTCCATTGCACCCCAGTGGAGCATCTTGGACTGGCCCTGGAGCCACAAGCACTGACACAGTGTCCCTGGATATATGGAATCTGTGCTACTGCCACCCCACTGGGATGAAAGCTCCAGCCTGGTTAGACAGCTCTAGCACTACCTCCACCCCTGAAATTGTGAGGAAGCTGTTATTTATCTGTGTTCTGATAATCACAGTACCTTTGATGTAATACTCGTGTTTGGGATTTTACCACATCTCTCATCCTCCAGGTCTGTCAAGGAGCTTTACACAGCCATGACTCAGAGAGAGGCATCAGTGGAGAGAGTCTGTAGATACAGCCAGCAGCTATCATGTGGAGGGTATTAATAATATATATGCAGGTATATATGCATGACCTCCCTTCCTGAATGGCACCCATTCCTTTAAAAGTTCCCTGTACCATGGCATGGCTCTGGCCATGCCAGAGGGCTGGGATTGCACAGGCATCACAGACACCTGTCCAAGGTACATGGGGATGGGCAATAGAAGGGCTGATGGGGGTGGGGGCCTGGGGCTGCATGTCTCTCCTTGTCTGCTTGGAGCAATGTAATAACTCCTTCCTTGTCTCTGAAACTTCAGTGCTTGTTGCTCACCATCACCCTGTGTGGGGTGTTAAGACTGTAGGTTCCAAAGTGCCTTGCTCTGCTCACAAACCTGGTGATATTTAAGATGCTTTGAAACTGTGCCCATGGTATTCATCATTTAAAGCAACCCAGGTGCAGGTTGTTGGTACAAAGGGCTTTTAATGTGCTTGGGTGAAAGCCAAAGAGTTTTTCAGGAGCAGTCAGGGCCCAACTGGCTGCTCACCCAGGGACTGAACAGAGTCATGCTGTGCCTTTCAGGTGCATTATCCCAGCAGAGAGCTCAGTCCTGAAATACCCGGACCTCAGCAGAAGTGGGGAGACTCAGATTTGAGTGCTGGCTGAAGTCAGCCCCTAAATCAAACCCTTTGTCCCATTGCCACTCATCTGAGACACTTTGGTTCTGATCAGGCAGCACAAGCTCTAATTGTAAGAGTGGGCTTAAAAATGAAAATGTAACATGAGTTTGACTTGTAAAAAGGAATGCTTGGGATTGGAGACGGGACAGTGTAACACTACAATCAGATGGGAATTTCTTGTTGATTTTACATAGCTGAGTCAAAGGTAAACTTCCTATTAACTTCCCTGAGAGAGTCTATAATGATTTGACCCTTAAAATTAAAGATCTGGAGCTATTGATGCCAGCGCAGCCTCCACCAGTGGAGTTCAAGCAGCACGCTGAAATAGCCAGCAGCTTTCAACAGCAATTGCACTCAGAGCTGTTCTGTCTCCTCAACTCCTGACATCATTTGGGGGAAAAAAAAGGCAAAGGTTGAATTCACAAGTTTTGTTTCTCTGCAGTTCAAAGGATACAAGAGCCTGGATTTTAATTGGCACCGAGTTCTCCCAACTGGTACCCAGAACAGTCCTGAGAGTGACACCCAGCCAGACAGGAGGGGGGAGGCTGTTTGAAGTGCTGGGTGCCTGCCACCCATCTGAAGGTACTCGGAAGTCTCCTTGCCAGATCTGGGGGCAGAGGAGCTTTGCTTCGTTTCTGATCATTAATGCATTGGTTTCTTCTCTGGTTTCTTTCCACTGATCTTCTCTGTGCACAGTCCAGGGGGAGCCACATGTTGAGTGGTTTGTGCTGGAGATCAGCAGAGATAATGAAGCTGTTTTCTTACCCTTCCCATCTCCTGACAGTGCAGCTCTGTTGGGTCCTGTATTTGTGCCCAGCACCAGGGTTGGAGCCTGCAGAAGGCAAATGCTCTGCAAGCATGGGCTTCATGTCCCCACAGAGAGGGACTTGGGGCTTGAAAATCCCTTCTTGTTTGAGATCTAACAATGGTGTCTTTCTCGGCTCCCTTCTCATCTGCCCCGGAGCAGGAAGGCTCTGTGGCTTCTACAGGCTGAGCAACAACTCCATTTGATGAGTTCCTTAATGCTTAGAATGGGGTCCCACCTCCTCCTCTCTGCAGGTTCAGCATCACTCACACCTTTCTTATTGCCTGCTTTGCCTGACCTCACCTCTCCTTCCTGAGCTGGCTCATAGCTTTGCATCCTTGCAGGCTTCCTCATCCCTCTGTCTTTCCTGCTCGTTTGTGATTTGACCTCAGGAAAACACCGTTACACATGCCCTCTGCTCTGTGCTCATTGTGCTCCATACAGATACCTGCTTTGCCCCAGGCACCATTATCATTTCCACCATCACAGTCTCTGTAAGTCCTGTGCAAGACAAAAACCTCAGCAAAGCTCTGTCAGCCTGGCCCAAGCCAAGCTGTAGCTGTCAGTCCCAAAAGCCCAATAGGGTGGGTATAGTTATTGCTAGAAAGCTTTATATTTACCATGGCCTTTCTGACATTACAGTAAGTGCATTTCAGAGCCCAAGAAGTGTAAAAATAAACCTCAAGGAAATCAAGACAGCTAATTAGCCAAAGGTTACTGCTGGGCTCTGTTGACTGTCAGCCCTTTTGAAGTTCTCCTTCACACAGGCAGATGTGTGTGCAGTGCTGCTGCTCCTTTGAATAAATGTCTTGGTTTCCAGAGTGGCTTCATAGCTGGATGTGACTAAACACATGTGAGGCCTGTCACAGCAAGCCTGGGCAGGATGCTCATGTCCTTTAACCCTGCACTTCTCTTGTCCTGAAGAGCATCACATCTTGTGGAGTGGCTGATCAGCGCTGTGCTGCCTCCCAGCCCCTCATGAGCTGGGGTGAGCTGGGAGGTGAGGAAAAGCCAGGGAGCTGCCTGTCTGCACATGGAGATGCTCCTTTCCCTCTGGTGTCTCTGCCCTCTGCAGAGGTCACAGATTGCTTGTTGGCTGACTGGGCTGGGCTGAAGGTTGCAGAGGTTTTCCTGTGTTTGGATGGTGCCATTGGGGTGCAGCTCCGTGGGGATGAGGAGCCTGGGGAGTGCTGGAGCACATCCCCCAGCATATCATGGTGTCATCACTGCAGAATGTCCATCATACTGCAGTATCCAAAATTTTTCGAGGGTAAGCATCTTTGTGGAGCTGGAGATACACCAGACATCACAAGAGGAAGGAGAATGAGGGTCCAAGCTGAGATGAGAGCTGAGGGAAGGGTGCAACTGCCATGCCAAGAGAAGCTAAGCTGGTCATGACAGCAGCCTGGGTGGACTTGGGTGCTGGGTCCAGAGGGGTCTTTTGTTCATATTTGGGCAGAAGTACAGTGAAGGACCCCTTGGACTTTGAGCCCTGTCCTTTCAGCCAAGCCATCCCCTGGCCCCAAGTTGTGTGAGTTTGTTCTCCCTGTGCACCAAACTGCTCCACACAGAGATCAGTGAGAGTTTGGGCACAGTGACCTTATAGGAACCACCAGCACCATCTGAATTGCTCTCTCCCTTTTCCTCTCAGGTTTTCCTCCTTCCCTTGTTCTGCTTTTTTTGGGGCTCAATTTCTCCTTGGAAAACCCTTTTGCAGCTCCCTCTTCCCTCTTTGCCGGTTTCTCCTCTTCTTCCTGCTGTTTCATTCCTGCTTGCAGCTCGTGCAGAGTGTCATGTGTTTGCTTAGCATTGCTCCTCCTGGAACGTTAATTTGCTGCTTGTTTCCTTACAGACTTTACACCACAAGTTGGGGCTTTGTGTGCATGTGTGTGTGTGATTCAATTAAACAAAACACAATAAAATCAGGGAAAATAGAGAGAGACACAGACAGTGATTTCCTGCTCTCTGAGGGCTAAGCCTGTCTGCCTGTGAGCTCAGCCCCAGCATGGCTTTCTGATGTTGCCACGTGGATTTGCTTGTAGCAGCCCTCTGGATCTCATGCTTGGGTTTTCCGTCCCTCTGCCGGGACTCTGGGACAGCAGCTGCTTCTGCTCTGCTGTCAGGAGCTGGGGCTGCTCCATCAGATGAGGTGAATCTTAAAGGAGCTCACTGCTCATTTTAAATAATCCCTGAAATGCTGAGGGATCTCCAAATGCTCGGCCTCCTCCATCCCTTTTCACTCTCTACAGCTCAGTCCCAGCAGCCCTCAACTGGGACTCATCCTCCAAGCGTCCCCCTTCCCTCCTCCAAGCCAGCAACTTCCCTTTCCTGCCCTACCCATGACCCTTGTCACCCTCCTGGGTAGCAGATGCCCCCTGTGCTAAGATTAAGCTTTCTCCCATATCACACATTCCCCTTGCAGTGCAAACCCTGAAAAGCAGCAGATGCTCTGTGGTGGGCTTTGTCTCCTTGCCTGGCTGGTGGGACCTTCCCTTCCACTTCTCTGTGCCTCCTGCCCTTCCCTCCCTTGCTGCCTTCCTGCCTTGTTTTCTTTCCCCTTTCCCTCTCTAATCCATTCATGTTGTCAGTGTGTGCTGTTTTAGCATTCTTTACTCCCAGTCCCCTCCCTGGCAGGTTTCTCTCCTCTCCCAGTGCAAGCGGGCGTGGGTGTCTCGCTCTCCTGGAGAGCCAGTTCCTGCTCACTCAGTCCCCGGCTGGCTCCCTGGCTCTGCAAATTTATTCCCTGAATCCAGCCTCTCTTCCTGGGTGAGCCTCTGGCTGTAAATCTTGACGGCTAAAGTGGGTCAGTGCGAGTGGAAGGATGTGGTCCCGGGAAGGGCAGAGGGAGAGCAGGCATGAGAGGCCACTGCTGCCAGATTACAGGGCGGGTGGCAGAGAAGCAAGAGATGTTCTTAAAAAGTTAAGGTTTCAAGGGTTTTAAAATGCACATGAAATGTGATTAACAAAATCCTGGCACTCAATACCCTCTCCTTAAGAAAAAACGCTGACAGCAGAAGTGACCTCCCCCCTTTCTGATAGCAGCCCCTGCCACACAAAGCCTTCCCTGGCAGGGGCCTTTTGCTTCAGAAAGGGAAAATACCCTAAGGAGGGCAGACCCTGATCAATGTATTAGGGCTTGTGCCTGTTGAACAGGGCAATTTCCTCTTGCCCAGATACCCACCAGCCACCCTCTGGTTGGGCTCCAGAAATGCTGCAGGGAGATGCTCCGTCCTTTGAGCCTCTGCCATCTGTCCCTTCTATATAACCTCAGAGCTCCTTCTTTCACATTTGGAGGGCTCCTTCTAGTACCAAGGGATAATCCTTATTTTTGACCTATCCAATGCTTAATGAAACAGCAGGAAGAGTGCTAAAAGAAACAGCAGTGCCTCCTCATCCTCTGGGTCAAGGCAGCTGTGGTGGCTGTGAGGTGACACTGTCCCTGACTCCTGTGTCTGGTGTCTGCATGCCCAGCAGAGGCAGGGTGGATGTAATAGCACACCCCACCTTAGATCTGGACCCTGGCTGTCACTTAGTCCGTGTGGACGTTCTTGCAGAGCAGAGTCAAAAGATGGGGCCAACTTTCCTGGTGTGCAAGAAGACAAGGAGCTGCCTTGTGGAGCAGAGAACCCAGGGCTCATCTACATTCCTCCTAAGCTTGACCGAGACCTCCACATGTGGACCTGTGGTTTCCACGCTTTTGTCCTCATGGACCACACGCACCCACAGCACAGGAATAATTTTTAGCTGACAACAGTTCTGCAGAATTTCCTGTGCATCCAGCCAATGCACCTGGAGCCATTCCCAGATGTCTCTGCTCATTAATGCCCCCTTAGCAATTTTCTGAGGACCAGCATCCATCTCCAGCATTAAAAACAGTCCCTTCCTCTTTGATTTATGGATATTAATCCATGCCAGCAGGCAGGAGGCATGACATGTCTACATAATATATTCATTATTAAATTGGTTTTGTTCCTTTTCTTTCTCCTCCATCTCCAAGGCTGCACCTTTCTTATTTCTCTGTAACATTTGAACCTTCATGCTGCACTCAGAAAGACAACTTCCAGCATGGAGCAGTCGGCATCACTCTGTAGGTCAGCCTGACAAGTCTGTGCTTCCTCACCAGTGGCTGCACTCAGGCTCCAGCAGAGAGAAGACCCTCTTAGCCTCACCTCCAAGAGTATGGCTGCTCCAGAGCTCTGCTCAGAGTAAGTGATGCTCTGGCCAGAGCTGTGGGATGTCAGTCCCACATCACTTGTGCTGATCATTGCACAGGACAGGCCAACTGCTGGCAGCTGTGCCTGAAACAGTGCCCAGGCAGGGATCCAGCGAGTGTGAGTTTCTTCTGCAGCCATCCAGATGCTGGCTGCAGATCAGTAATGGCTAATGCTGTCCAGGCCTCTGATGCAGGGACTGAAACCCAGATAAAAGAGTGTTCCCTCTGTCGGCTCCAGTCTTCCACCTGCTCAAGCCACACTCCTGGCTCTGGGTTGGCAGCCACCTTCTCAGCTCACTGATGACTTCTGTGGCACCGTGCTGTTCCCAAAGTACATGACAGATCAGATTTAGCAGCCAGCCCTTGGCTTCTAGTGATCTCACTGTATTATGGCCTGGGAAGAGAGGAAAGAAAGATCTCAGGACCTTGGCATGGGGCTGCTTTAATTTTCCTTTCATGTGTCTGTGCTGTATGAGAACTCAGCCTGCTCTGCACCCTCTGGGCAGCCTGGATGCCTGGTGGCAATGTTCTTGATCCTGCTGAGATGTACCCTGCTCCCCCATGGTAATTTCTGCAGACCCATCTCCTTGCTCCAGTCACTTGTTCTGGTCAAGGAGTGGAAGTCAGGCAGTTTTGGGGATCCCATCCTTCTACTTCCAGGTCCCTCAGAACATTCATTGCACATCTCTGGACCTTGGTATCAGCAATGTGACAGCTGTCATGGGAAAGTGAGCTAGTTATCTCAGTTATCCCCCTTGATAATCTGAATCCAAGAAGTCCCTGCAGCTCATACACCTGCCCACCCATCTGCCCTGGACCATACTTTCACCTCTCAGCAGTACCTTCACAGGGACGAGTGACAGGTGACCTTCACAGGACACTGTGCATTGGTGTACTCTGTGTACACCAGGCCCTCTCTGGAAGTTGTGCTTTTCTTTGTTCCTTAAAAGTAATGGAAAGACAGGCTTACCTGAATGGCTGTGCCCCTTCTAACACAGCCTGTCCCATCCTTGCTTTTTATCTCCACCCAGGCATATCAAAGTTTCTTCACTCAGGTTTCTCCAGACCTCCTGTCACCCTGCCATAACGCAGCAGTTAGAGGAAAAGAATGCAACTAGAAACTGATGGCATCTCTCTTTGCAGCCTGGCTTAGCTGAGGCTGCCCCAAATTTCCTCCCTCTCTCCTGCCCACAGCCAAAGAGATTGTCCCCACTTGGTACTGCCCACAATCCCTGCAGTGCCTCCCAGGAACAGCAGTGAGGGGAAGCAGCAGGACATTAGCAACTTCAGGAGCTCAAGAGCAGCTTGAAAAATACTTGTGTTCTTCTGGTAAATATGAATTTGTCCCAGTGGTAATAAGGCTGTTTTTGTTCAGCAGGCTCTTAGCAGTGATTATTGTTGTTTTTCAATTTAAAAACCAGACGGTCTATTTATAATGTATAGTATGTGGACTGAGATTATTTTTTTTTTCTTCTCTTTAACCCAGCCTTTAAAACGTGCTCTCATCTCCACTACTACAATCCAAGGAAGCAGAGAGGGTTTTCTGTGACCTGCAGACCTCATGAGTTGAGTGAGAAGTAAAACATAGTTAATGGAGCCAGGCTGCAGTGATGCTTTGGGGAACTGGTGAAAGATGCCAGGTGGGAAAGGTCTGGGGATGTAGCTGGGAAGTGCTTTTGGTGGCATTGGAAGGGCTCTGGACAGGTGCAGAGTAGTTGGACTATCATGGCCACACTGCTGTCCATCTTTTTCTCTCTTGTTCAAAGCAGGGGTTGATCAGAGTGGCATCAGCACCATCCACAGCACAGAGACCAGGAGAAATGCCAGACTCCAGTCTTTGGCACAGGCTCCAAGTTGGCAAAGACCCCTGAGAAGCAGCTGATGCCCATGGGTGCAAGCTGATGTGGAGAAGGACAGTGGTCCCAGCGGTGCATTAAGGGATCCATCAGGACACTGATGTGGGTTCTGGCCTGGGCTGACAAGCTCTTGCATACACTATATGAACATCCCTACATGTTTTGGGCATTGGCCTGGTGTTGGGCTGGCATGGCCCCTTCCAGTCTAAGAGCATGCCAGCCTTATGTGCTAATCAGCTGCAGGGCTTGCTTTGAATTGCCAGTGCCAGACATTAGGAAACACTGGACACTGAGCACAGAAACACTGTAAGACAGCTTGTTGTAGCAGCCTTGAAGGCAAAGTTCTGGGTGCTGTTGAATACTCCCATACAGGATGTGGACTGCTTTGGCCTGGGTGCAGTGCTCACTGTGCATGGTCCAGCATCACCACCAGGACTGAACAGGAGAGAAAATTCACACTTGCATGTGAAAGAGTCCCTGCTGGCCAACCTGCAGCTCACCCCCATTGACCCAAGAAGCTTCTTGTGGCAGATTTTGCTGCAGACAGGTGTTCTGAAGGCCAGGTTACCCTGAGTTTGCAGCCAGGCTGGAGGCCATGACTCTGCTGCCTCTGCCATGCTGAGGCTGCTGTTTGTTCCCCTTCTTACTGCAGCTTATCTGACAGTGTTCCTGTCTCCATTTCCCCACACAGCCCCTTCTATGCCACCGTTTAGTTATTTTCTTAATTAAATAGAGATTATGGCTCTGGGAATAAGGGATTATTACTTATTCATAAGCTACTTAGATTTTAAAGTGTGTGCAGAGTAGGGCTTATCACACGTCTGTCTCTGCATCATTACCATGGCAAGGGCCAAGGTGAGCTCCTGTGGCTGTCAAGACTTTACCCAAACCTCTCTCTTCCTCTCTCTTCTCTCCTCATGACCTCCACACCTGAAGGAGCTCTCCCATCTATTCCTTGCTGTCCCTTTTCCACTTGAGGCTTGCCAGCCTTTTCCCACGGAAACCATTTTCACTGCCCAATCCCAAGCTTTTCCAGACCCTCCATCACACCTCTGTTTTTCCCTGTGGCCAGGTTTGTTTGCAGCTCTCTCCTAATGCTTTCCCCAGTTCTCCTGCTTTACCAGCAGCTGAAGCTCAGCTGTTTCACCTGCCCCTCCTCCTGCCACCCAGAAAAAAGGGGACTCATCAGGAAACAACTCTGCAGGAGGTGCTTTTTGCACCCCTCCTAAGGGGCAGGAGGAGGAGGAGGAGGCAGGGGAAGGTGCTGTTGGCAATCTTGTGGAAGAAGCACAGGGAGGTGAGTGTGGTAGGAAGGTGGATGCTGCCCTAAACAGTGGAGCTGTCCGACCTCTGGGTAATAATAACAGCAATAACAGTAAAACCGTCTCACCTGGTTTGTGCACACCAGGGTGTATTTCTGTCCATCTTACTCCAGTTTCTGCTGTCCCCAAATAGTGCCATTAATGCCTCATGCTGCAGGGCTTTTCCTGGTCTGCTGGCAAGCCCGCAGGTGGGAACAGGGCAGCTCAGCACACGCTGGCCTGAAAGGAAAGAGGGACCATTAAATCCCAGTCCTCATCTCCCCTCCATCCTCCAGCTCCAGGGCTGTCCCCAGGGCTGCAGCAGGGTCCCAGCATCTCTCAGCAGGTATCCCTGCTCTCACCCTCGGGGAGCCATTAGCATTCCATCTTCCTTGTTCCATCACCTTCTGTGGCTTCTGCTCCTTCCCTGGCTGAGGTGGCAGCATGAGGCTGTTTCTGTGTGAGCCAACCTGTCACTTCCATTCTCCACTGTCCCCCTGCCTCCCATGTGGTTTTTTCCAACTATTTTAAGGACTAATGCAAAGTCCTTGCTTGATAGCCCTGAGGTCTAAAGACCTTTTGTCAACAGAGCAGATATAAGACAAGCTGCTGCAAGATTCCTCGGAGCAAAATGATCTTGATAAATTGGAGAAATGGCCTGAAATCAATGCACTGAAATTCAATAAAGTCAAGTGCAAAGTGTTGCACTTAGGAAGGCAATATCAAAATCGCAGATATAAGATGGGGAAGGACTGGTAAGCCAGCAGGAGAGTGGCCAAGGCTTGAGTGGTGGAGTAGCTCTCAAACTGAGCAGCAAACCTGGTGCTTTAGGAAGGGAGAGCAAAGGCACATCTTGACCACAGATGTATTAATAGTTTCAGATGGAAGAAAGCAAGGTAATTTATTTGGCTCTATTTAGTGCTAGTGAGGCATCAGCTGGAGTCATATATCTCCAGGTTTTGGCATCACAACTCTGAGAGAGATTCAGACAAATGGAGTGAGTTCAAAGAGTTTGGAAAACATGACCCAGGAAGATGGACTGAGGGAACTGGTTTGTGCTCCAGGACAGAGACAACCGAAAGTGGGAGGGTGTATAACATTCGTCAGTGTGGAAAAAAGCAGTTATAAAAATGATGGTGATCAATTTGTCAAGGGTTGGACAAGCTGTAATAGGCTTAAACTGCAGCCAAGAGGTCTTGGGTTAGATGCTCAGGAAAAGCTTCCTAAGGACAAGGTTGGCTGAAAGCCTGTGCAGGCTGTAAAGGGGATGTGTGGGAGCCCTGTCCTCAGGAGAGCTTCAACAACCAACTGAAGAAGCATCTGCATGGAGTTCACCTCCATAACAGAGATGAAGTTTCACCCCAAGCAGGATTAGCCCTGTCCTTGGGGTTACCAGGTGGAGACAAGCAATTTGCTTTCTCTCATCTCCCGCTCTCTTACCAGCCATACCAGGGCACCCAGGTATATTTAAACACACATTAAATATATCCACTTCTCTGTTTGGCTTACACCACAAAGTGGAAAAGCAAATAAAAGAAACCAGAGAATGAAATGGTCAAGCCACGTCTCTAAGGATGCTTTGCTTGTCTGGACCAGCCACACATCTCCATGGCTTCAGCCCCACTGACGGTTTTTGGTAATTTGGTGGCTAGCTGCAACTCTCCTCCAGATCAGTCCCTCTCAATTGCCTTTTTTGATCATAATTAATGTTTGCTGTGTAATTGCATTGATTTTTAATGTACTCTGAGAGACGAGGGGGATTCATAGCCTGAACGTGTGAGCGAGGAAGGGGGCGGGACCTTAACGCTCGCTGTGCTGAAGGGGAGAGTGGTGGGGGCTGCACCGAGGATGTGCAAGGAGGGATCTGCTCAAATACCCCGTGTTACACGGGGGTGTTACCGAGCTGCAGTGACAAAGGGCAGGACACGGAAATGTTTGCTTTGCTGCTCCTTTATTCCCCATCCAAACCTCTCAGCCGGCCCCTGCTTTCTACCTGCCAGCCCTGGTTGTCTGCAGCCCCAGCAGCCCTGTTTCCATTACCGAGCTCAGCAGGGAACAGGGTTTTATTTATTTACCAAGTCACAGTGGGAAGAGGGATTTCAGGGCAGCCTGAGCTTCCCAGAGCTGTGAGTAGTGGATAAAACCTCCTTCAGCTTTGTACAGGGAGGCTCCTGCAAGGAAGAAGCCTCAGCCGGTGCACAGCTGAAACTGTGTTCCCACTACTCCTTGCTCACTCATGCTACCAGCAGCCTTGTCATGAGCTTGTAGAAATGTAAGAGGCACCTGTAAGCCTCCCAGGCTGCTCTGTGGTTTCTGAACAGCCAAACTGTTACAGCCAACACCTGCACAGCAAGCCCTAGGAGGTGCTGCAAGGAGACAGCTTTCGATAGGAGCTGCCTCAGCACTCGGGGCTGTCAAAGCCATGAGGATTTGAGTGGGAAAGGAGCCACTGAGCAGTGAGCTTAAGGATCCCCTTACTCATGGTAAGAACTACCTAGGGGGTGCTGGGCTCCAGACCTTGAAGGAGAAGGATTCTGGGCTTTCAGCCATCTGGGGTGTCTGCTGTCTTCTGGTTTGTTTTTGGGTTTTGTTTTGTTTTTTTCTGTGTCCACAGCTGGCAATGCCAGGGCTGTGGCAGCTCCCCGTGCCTTGTGCCACAGCACGGGTGGTGACATCTCCCAGCCCGCATCTGGGATGCTGCAAATGTGCAAATGTTTGTCAGAGCAGGGATGGGCAGGGCAGGTCCCCACAGCAGCTGTGTAAATGGCAGAAGGGCAGTTTGTATTCTTGCTGCCAACAGCCCCCTTGGGCTCAGCAAATACCAGAGCAGTAAGTCACTGTGGTGGCACGTGCTGCTGTAAAGGGCTGCTGTAAGACGAGGATGAGCCTTGCCTGTGCCCCCTTCAGG
The DNA here is from genome assembly GCA_038380795.1 of Pyrocephalus nanus. Lineage (NCBI taxonomy): Eukaryota > Metazoa > Chordata > Aves > Passeriformes > Tyrannidae > Pyrocephalus > Pyrocephalus nanus. The sequence continues at coordinate 11,418,704 of CM076276.1, forward strand.
GAGCAGGCAGCTCCTGGGCTAGAGCTGGAGGCAGCCACAGAGTGGGTGCCCAGCAAGGACTGGGGTGCAAACACTGCCCACAATACTGATGGAAAGGCCAAATCTCCTTTGACACCTCCTCTTGCCATAACACCTGAGCTGAGTTGGCAGCCCAGCTGTCCATGTGAGTGCCAGCAGCATTTCTTCAGGTGAACCATTACAAACTCATCACCTGCTCATCTCTAAGCTTTCCCCTTGTCTGAAGGGATGTCTCTCATATTTTTTTCATGGCATCTTGTTTTCCATTCCCTGTTAATTACATGCCCTCCAAGCATCATTCTTGCCTGAGCTGTTCAGAGGAGGCCACATAGCACCGGCTCAGCATTGCCCAGATGAGAACGCTGTGACAATCGCTGCTGAAAAGCAGCCTTGTCGTGCACAGGTGTTGTTAAACAGCCACAGATGTTAGACATTTTTTTCAATTAAAACCCCATAAATTAAAAAAAAAAAAAAAAAATTGAGGCAAGGGCTTTGCTCAGCAGAGACAAAGGAGCAAGCTGTCAGTGGCATTGTGCTGGGTGCAGTCACCTCTCCGGGCGAAGGACACTCAGCTGGTCACACAATGCAGCAGCCAAACATCTGTGAGGACCTTGTGTTGCAGCAGAGGTGTGAGGAATGTTTGATTTCTGTGTTGGTGAGTGGCCATCAGCCCTGCTGCTCCCCCCTCGTGCTGGCTGGCATTGTGGACAGGTGTAGGACCAGTCCTGGAGCCACCTTGCTGGGTGGATGTTGCAGGAATTGGGAATTAGCCCTTTAAGTAGGCTGCAAGCCCATTGGTACAGCAAAAGTTTTGTCTTTGGGGTTTGACAGCCATGGTGCATGGAGGTGGCTCTCCCTTTTGTGTTGTGTGTGTGTCCTAAATGCAATTATTTGGCTCCTACCATGTCTGATATTATTATTGTTCTTGCTATCTTTGGCACTTTTATGGCCCCATCACCATAGTAACTGAGCATCTCAAAACCCTGTGAGGAGGGAATAACATTATTCCCGTTGTAGAGTTGAGGGACGAGCACAATAGCAAGGCATAGAGCTGGAGACATGGGAGGACTTGGGTCCATCCATGGCCAGGGGCTTGGGTATTATACTCCTGCTGCTTCAAATTCTGAGCAGTCACAATAACTTTTCCTAGTCAGCCGCTGGCCACGTTTCAATCCCACTTCTCTTCCTCATTCCATCAGTTAGTCCAATAACAGCTTCCACCTGGAACTGCTCCCTCCTGGGCTGTCTTTTGCTCCCCACTGCCTGTTGACTACCAGCTGATGGGCACTGCCCGAGGCAGGGGAAATGTTGGTTTGCTCTGCTGAAGACCTTTCCTTTGCACAGACTATTTGAATGCATCTCAGGCCAGCCCCTGCTCCCACGCATCTTTAATATTGAATGAAAAACAGAGTAACGTCAGAGCCAGACATGTCAGATCTTCTTCATCCCTGACCTCTTCCAGACTAAAACCCTAGAGGTTTACCTGGGAGACAGCTAATAGAGAGTCAAAAAGAGGGATTTGAAACCATGTCTGCTGCAGCACAAACTAAAGATTCAACAGGTAAGGGTAAGCCAGTGTGGTGGCCAAAAAACTGACCTGGATTTCTACCTACTGGCCTCTGGCCAGGCTATTCTCCCCTCCCTGGGCACCTTCTCCCAGTGGGATGAGGCTGCTCCCTCCCTGGCTTTCCACACTGCCAGCTCATGGCATTTGGTGTTGCCATCACATTCCCCAACACGTCAGCTCCTTACTGCCTTCCCTGCCTCAGGTTGTTCTGGAATAAAGCAATCTTCAATTATTTCTCTCCCTATTTCCCCCCTTTTGTGCAATATATCATTTTTTAATTAAAAAAATGCCTTGTGGAAGTGTAACGGGCTATTAAATGTTTTGGTCCATAATTAACATCAAACTCTTGACTTAAAATCTTTATGGATTGAGTGAGCTCCATTAGCTGTCACAGAAATAATGCTGCACAACTCTTGGAAGCCTGTGGGCTTCAAATCACCCTTGTTTCCCTGCAGAGGAGAAAAAGAAAGCCCTCACCAGGGACTCACTGTTCCTCTCCCTGCATTGTGAGCCACTCTGGGGCGAGCAAACCCCCCTTGCAATCAGCAATTCCCTCCGGGAAGGATATCAGAGTCCAGTGACAGCGGGAGTCCCATCCCTTTGCGCAGGGGAAGGCAGGATGCGGTCCTGGAGGGAAGTTATCTCCCTGCACAAATCACTCCCTGGTAAATACAGCAGCAGTGGTGCTGGTGGCAGGCAAAGATAACACCGCGCTGACTCTCCCGGGGATCGGCGCGTTGGGGGGGGAACCCCAGCGCGGTGACAGGCACGGCTGGTGGGGTGCTCTTGCAAGCAGACAGGGCTGGGCATGAGTTTACTGGGGACTTACAGCACGTTTCTCACCCTCCTTCCCAGCTCCCAGGGGAAGGATGGCAGCTGGCAGGCTGCCTTGTGGTTTTGCGCTCGTGTTGCAGGTTGGAGACAAATCCCTGCCGGAGGAGACAGCAGGATCCTGTGTGTTGTCCCTGCAGCACGAGCTCAGCAGGCACCACATTGCAGCTTGTGCTGAAGGTATCTCCAAATCAATGCCTAGTGCAAGCTGCCCCCCACCTCCAGGCTAGGTGTAGGGTGCTCAACTTCAACAGGTCCCTGATCAGCATTACTGATGCATGTCCCAGGCACACATTCGCTGCCTTCTTCCAGAGGACTGGGGGGGTTAGGAATTTTGAATCCCCTGATGTTTCTCAGCATTTGCTGTAATAAATTAATAGCATTTCAAACCCTGGATCACCATCCAGTGTTGGCTCTCAGTAGCAGTGACACATCTGTTGGGGCTGCTGGCAAATTTCAAGTGTATTCCCATTCATATTTTAAAGGTGGAAATAACACTGGAGCTGAAGAACTGGTCTTTGATACTGCTGGATTTTATGGATGACCAGCTCTTGTTTGAGCTGATGAATGCAGCTGCCACCTTGCCAATTTATGGTATTATTCTTTCTGGGCATCTACCCTGGCACATTCATTATGGCCATCGGACACAAAGTGACTCAATTCCGTATTCTTGGCTTTCTGAATGAAGCTGGAGTTCGGAGATACCGGTGTTCTCATTAGGTCTCCTCTGTGTACTTAGCTATTAGCCTGCTCTTGCTAAGCGGCTCTGGACTGTCTTTCAGGCTTTGCTTGTGCATGGAATGAGCTGTCAATTCAAAAACCCTTGGCTGTATTTCATAGCCTGTCTGTCACTCAAGCACCTCATAACAGTGAGGACATTAGAAGTAGGCACTCTCTAAGGTATGAGAAGATGGTCAACCTTCAGCACGTTTATGCTTTTCTTTTGAGCCTGAAATGAATTTTTCCTTGAAGGATCCCACTGCAGCCCCCAGTGCTACACTGACATGGCAGCTTGGTCATCCTCCATGATCCATCTCCTCCTTCCAGCTCCAGCTCTTGGATGAGGAGGAGAGCATGAGGATGAAAGCCAGGCTCCAGTGCTGTGGAGGAGACATCTCCCAGGCAAGACCTGCTTGGGACAGCACTGCCCCATGATCACAAACAAGCAAGATGTGCTGCCATCATGTCCAGAAGCCAGGCTGTGCCACAGGCACAAGTAAGGTGATTGCAGTGTGGGAAAAGGAAGGCAGAAGCAGGCTTGGCTCCATGGGCTACATTAAAATGATTCCAAGTCCCGGAGTGACCCCGTTGTAGAGTGGGAAGGAACAGGCACCAATCTTCCCCATGGCAGGGCTTGCCTATACCAAAGCATCCTGGGGGTTACCAGAGTGATATTTTAATAAACTAAGTATTAGTTGCATCCCCAGTCCCCTCCTTGAGACTAATGCTGGGCAGTGAAGCTGAAAATTAATCGCTTACAGGGTTTTAATTTTTTTTCCTCATTATTCTTCCTCTTTCTTCTTTTTATTTGATTCTCATCTCAGCTGTATTAAACTTTAAGTCAACAGAATATGGCATATACAGCAGGGAGTCTGCTGGCTCCCTTCTGCTCTCCTCCACTTCACCAGTTCCAGCTCTGTGGGTCAGCAGTAGCATTTGCTGCACACAGCCAAGAGCCTGTGGAGAAAACAAAGCTGGGGGAGAGTCCAGTTTCTGCTGCTTTGTTTCCAACCCTGCCCAGGAGTGGAATAAACTCAAACAGGCACTGCTTCAATCAAGTCAGCTTCTGCTGAGTCAGCTCCATTTAAAACTTGGCCTTTCCAAAAAAACCGCAACTCTCAAAAACCCTGGCCAAGATTTTATGAGTAAATATAAAATGAATTAGGAGGCAGGTTTTAAAATAAAGGATTGCTCTTGGAATCCAGGGGTAATAATAAGTCCTCAGGAGAACACAGAATCTCTTAATCTGTAGCCCGAAGGTGCAGGGTCAGCAGTGCAGTGGAAGTGATTGAGTTGCTCCTGGACACCTTGGTGGATCCCCCATCCTGGCCACTGGCACACCAGCTGCTTCCCAGTGTGGGCACAGCTGGGCTGGAAGGGTCCCTGTTTTTGTTTTCTTTTTGCCTCTCTGGTAGCAACAATCCTCTGAGCTGGCTGAACAACATCTCAAGGCAAGACTATTCACTCAGAACTGGTGATTCAACCCCACCCAATTGTCTGGAGAGGAGAGATTGGTTTCATTGTCGTTTTCAGCAAGGACATTATCAAACAGGTTTCATTTGGATTGTGTCATTTCAGCTTGTCTGTGTGGCGTGGCTGCGATGCTCCACTTCGTTTGTGTTGCAATCGAGTGGCTGAAAGATGAGGGGGGAAAAAAGAAAATCCATTTTGAAGTATTTCTTTACTGCAAGAAAAATAACCCAAAATGTTGACTTGTGCCCCCAATCTGCTACAAAATCAAATTTTGCTACCCTGAAAGTTCTCACAAGCTGAAGTGCCTGGGATTTGTCCAGCCTGCTGAAGCGACTGCTGCAGGATGATCTCACTTTGGACAATCCAGGAGCCCCAGACAACATGCTGAAGGCACCACAAGGGCATGGGGAAGGTGCAGCCCTGCCCCAAGACAGCCCCTCTCCCCATGGATGTTTCCCAACCTGTCCCCAAACAGCATTAGTGTTTTTAGTGACAGAGCACCTCCGCCTCCCAGGTAACCCACTGCCTGGCTCCACAAGCCGTTTTTGTCCTCAAGTCTAACCTGATTTCTCTGGCTGTAATTTAAGCCGATTATTTCTTGTCCTGTCCACCATGGACATAAAGAACAGATTATTCTCTTCCCTTTAGCAGCAGCCTTTTAAGCACTTGAAGACTGTTATCACATCTCTTCTTCCATCATCTCTTTTAGGCTAAATAACCCAGTTCTTTCAATCTTCCTTTGTAGGTCATGTTTCATAGACCTCTGATCATCCTGTTTCCTCCGCGTTGCCTGCAGCAGCGCCACCTCCTTTTTGATATGAGCTGCCAATACCAGAATCTACTCCAGCATAGACCTCACCAGCCCTGAACAGATAAGAGAAATGATTTTGTGAGTCTCACAGGCCATGCTACAGCTCATATATCCCAGGGCATTGTCTGCCTCTTGATGCAACACTGATACTTTGTGTTTGGCTTGTGACCCGCTATAATTCGTAGACCTTTTTCTGGGGAACTACAGCTTGTAGGTTTGGTTTTTCCCATGTGGTTTTGAGGTTTTGAGCAAAAGGCAGGAACAAAGCATCCTGAACTAACGTCGTGTTCTCTTGCATTTGTCGGTCCTGATTCTGGTGTGTTCATGCATTCAAAGCACACTTGTGGTCAGACTTTTGACTAGGCTGCATGATACTTGGGTTGGATGCTATTCAGTCCATGCTGAAGAAGCTTTATTGATGATTCTTTAAGTTTCTGACTCCCACTGCCTCATATTTTCTAGTGTTTTATCTCTTTTGTGCATGTCCTTTCACGGTCTAAGACATGCTTGTATTTAGCACCGGTTAATCAGCATTTTATGCAAAATATATGAGATTTTCAATTTTCTGCAGCTAACAGAGCATTGAAAAGCCTGTCTCCATCCCCCAGGACCTGTGTTTAGAGTGAGCTGGGCGGTTTTCCACAACTTGACTTTTTTCCTTAGAAACTGGAGGTTTCTCTTCAGAAGGACTCACTGGTGGAAAGCTGAAGGCTGGTCCCTGGGGCTCAGAGCTAAAGGGACTCAGTGTGAGGACTCCAGACGATCCCAGGGGAAGCACTTCCACCACCCAGCCACAGAGTCAGTCTCCAATTAATATTTAAATCATTTATGCAGTGTGGAACAGCCAGTGCTCCAGAGACGGGGCATGACTGATCTACTGCTCAATGAGGCAAGGGGAGGAGGAAAGGAAGGACCGCCCCCCATGCTCCAGGTGAGCCTCTGAACCTGAGCCTGAGCCAACCTGTCAGCAGACCTGTCTGATTGCCCGTCCTCCTCCTCTGGGGCTATCCCAGCACCAGCTTTGTTCTCCTGCAGGCAGCAGTGCTGGAAATCCCAGTCATGCGAAAGGTCTCCAGGGGGAGAGAAACGCAGGTCACTGCTGGGACAGACGTTCCAGGCATTCAAAAGCACTTGGGTTATGATAGTAATTAATGTGGACATTGCTGGTAATGGCAGAGCTGGTGCTTCAAGTAAGTGCACAGAGGCAGGAAATGAACCCCATCAATTTTTAAGATGTCAGCTGTTTCATGGGGCAGCTGCAGGGATGGGAACAACCCGACCTTGTTTGTTAGGCAGCTGGATGCAAACACACTCCTCCCACGCTGTGGGATGGACCTGCCTTACTGCCTGCAGGGAGAGGGTCCTAGGAATCTGGAAATTGTCCCAGTTCAGTGAGTATATAAGCAAGAACTGTGGGTGATAGAGGAATATTTGACCATTCAGTCAGAAAGTTCTTTTCCAGGGTGGTAGTTTAGATGAGTGTCATCTCTGTTGCTGTTTGCAGCTATTCAGTCCAGGCTTGCAGTGGGTCCCAATTCGGCAAAGTGTGTCTGACTGTAGGTGAGGGCATTTCCACACTAAACCTTCTCATGCAGAGCAAGAACCCCTTTTTGGCTAGGACCTGAGTGGTATTTCTAATTTTTGAGAAACCACCCTGTTCCCACTGAAGACCAGGCATCTCTTGTCCCCAGCTCCTGCAGAGTCAGGACAGAGACTGTCGCAGAGTGGGTGTTTTTATGGACTGGCTGCTCTGTCCCTTCGCAGTTCTAATTAAGTTGTATATTTTGGAAGTAAAAGTGTCCTTTTTGATTATATCGGTCAGGAAAGCTCTCCAGCATCTCCAAGTGAAGAGAGGGGAAGAGGCAAGTGATCAAAGGCAGGCTGTAATGAGCTATCAGAGGCAAGCTCAAGGTCACTGGGAGCAGAAGGGCCATTGTCATGCTGTTTCATGATGTTCAGCTGGCTCCTCGCTCCCCTGTCCCCAGCACAGCTGAGCATTTGGGCCTGCACACCCTAAACACACACTGATGAGGAGAAACAGTCCCTCTGTGGAGAGGAGGGATGCTCACCTCACTTTAGAGAGGGGACACAGCACCCTGCTCCCCACAGGGGTGAAACCATCCAGTTGCTCTGGAAGAGCTGGAAGCACTGCAGGAGTCATCTGCTGGGAGGGGCACCGGCTTCGCAGCAGGCAGAGATCTAGGGCACTGATGAGCAGAAATCTGGGGCATCAAAGAGCAGAGATCTGGATAATCAAGGAGAAGAGATCTAGGGCATGGAGGAGCAGAGATGTAGGTAATGAAGGAGCAGAGATCTAGGGCATCAAAGAACAGAGATGTGGAGAATCAAGGAGCATCAATATAGGGCACGGAGGAGCAGAGGTCTAGGTAATCAGGGGGTGACAATCTAAGGCATCAGGTAGAGTTGCTGTAGGGCATCAAGGGGTGGAGATCTGGGGCACTGAGGAGCAGGACATGATCTGTCTCACGGGAGCTCTCCCAGAGCTCTGACATCACTCCTGGACTCACAGCCTGGTGCTAAGGGTCATGCAGGAAGGTGGACACAGGACTGCTGTCCAGCCCTGGGTGCAGCCCTCACCAGCCTTTTGTAGTCCAGGGCAGAGGGGAACAAAATTGCACAGGAAACTCCAGGCAGCATAGTAACTCACAGGGTTGTTCAGGACAGCTGAGCCTTGACTGGCAGCCACAGGCTCCTCTGAGGGGGACCCATGGAGTTGCTTCAGCCAGCAGGAGGGAGCCTGCCTCCACATCACCAGCGGCAGTAAACATGATTCTGCCTGAAAAATAGAGCCATGTTAACAATTATTGATCTATAACTTTTGACCAATTTCTTTTTTACAATATTGAATTGCATCCCAATATTAGCTTTTTATGTTCGGCACTAGGCAAACTCCACTCCATCAGCGAAAAACAGCTCCTGTGGGCCAATCTGCACCTCCCATTGAGCTGAATGATAGAGGACTGGAACAATATTTTTTGACAGATCAGTTCCTGTTCAGGGTAGTGGTGGCCATTATGCAAATCGAGCTATAAGAAGTTTAAAAGTCTGGAACCATTATATTTCTTTATTTCATTAACATCAATGCAAGCGGGCGAGTTAATACGACAGAGCGATCCCATTGCAGAGCTTACACAAAATGGTCCCCCCATCATTTAACAAGACTGGTGATTTCCCCTAACGGGTGCTCCCAGCAGCTGCACTGGGGGCACTGAGGCATTTTTCACAGCATGCAGCTGGGAGAGGGGTGGGTGACAAATGTCTCTGAGCAGATCAGTGCACAGGAATCCTCTGCCTGAGCTGGCAGATGGCTGGGAGGGCCCTGCCCGTGGCAGCAGGCAGATATCCAGGAGGATGGGGAACAAGCTGGGGGTCAATTACAAGGGCCCTATTTCCCACTGGTCCTTGGGGATCTGCTCCCCCACCTCAGAGCACCTGCACAAAATCTCGAGTGGTTTACTCACCCCTAATTCACTGCACAGGCCACAAGAAGCTGCTTGGGCAGTGATGCTTTGGAGTCACGGAGTGCAGAGAGACATAAGCACGTAGGGTTCAGGTTTACAGGGCAAGGCAGCACGAGAGCATGATGTTAACCCCATTTAACTCCTGCTCTTGTGCTGGACACACACATTTTACCACGACAACAGCAGTATGAGGAGCTGAGCACTGATAAAGTACAGGCATGACGTGATACAGGGCAGAGATTTGAGCTCCAGCATGTGCCCTGGTGCCCAGGTGGTGGATGCCCTCCTCCTCCTCCATCATATCAGCAGTGTATCAGTACCACCACAAACATGTGCCTTCATAGCCACTTCTACCTTCCTACGTATCCTCCACCTCCACCCCACCAAGGCACAGAAACATTTCCCTGAGACAGCAAGGCAGAAGGACACACATCCTACTTTGTGGCCCTGTTCAGCCAAGGGTATTGGCAGCAGCACCTCTTTTTATAGATAGAAAACAAACACACAATACTGTCATGTCAGCAAGGAAATTAATGGGGGTCCTGGGGCTCAGCCCTTGCATTAGTATCTTAAGAAAAGGAGTGGGGTAATACCTGGCTGCCCACAAAAGCCAGCCCACCTTAAGTGTCCAGTAACTCTGGGAGAAGCTGGGACTCTTTCCCATACTCTTCATGCTCTTCCCACCCTGTAACTCAGACGTAAAAGACACAGACACGAGCACACTCACGTACATATGGATTTGCACAGATCTGGAAAATAAAGATCATGTCATGCCACACTAATGGATCCCAGCACTGTAATAGCTCCATTATAAATGGCAGTGTCTCGGAGCATTACTGCTAAAGACTCTACCTTTTAGAGTTGAAACTTTTAATTGATTTTAAAATACACAATCAATCACAGTTAATCAAGGAATCATGAAGAAGCTATCGTACACAAATACACAAAGACAGCATATAAACCACAATTAATGACCACTTAAACAATGGTGGGAACGAAAATAGGATTATTTATTAGTGTTTATGAGCAGTAATGGATAAAGTAATGAAGCAGTAGAACGGTGGTGTGTTAGAAGCCAAAGTTGGTAATATTTAACACCAAGTGGCCGTAAGTGACTTTTCAGTGAGTGGGTCAATGGCGAAATTTAAAATAATCTTCCAAAGGAAGTAGATACCCTTTTTCCCCTCCTCTAAACCCTGCAGCTGCTGGTGGAGGTGGTCCATCCTAAAGGAAGGGGGGGGAACAAAACCAAGAGCCATCACTGGGTTCTCCCCACAAATCTAATCTCTGTCCAGAGTCTAGAGTCCCAGTCTAGAGCCAGGCTGCAAATGTGTCAGGCACAGCTTTGCTCCATGGCAGGAGGACCTGTAGCCCCTTTCCAAAAACACCTCTGGACCATCTTTAGATGTCCATCCATAATCTACTGGGGACTGTCCCTTCTCCCAAGGGATGTCTCACTATGCATCAATGCAGCTCTGGCTTTAATGTTAGAGAGAGTGAATAAACTCAGCTGGGTGCCCTGTCTCAGCCTTGGAGAGCCAATTCCCTAATGTCTCAGGGGGCACACAGCCTGACAGACCAGAAGAGTCAGCAAAGGAAGGGCTGGAGATTATCTAAGCCTGAGAAAAAGACACTGAGCTTGGGCAGGGCAAAGGAGGTAAATGCCATGGAAGCACCTTGGAGGCCCCTGAGGTCTGTCTTTGAGCACAGCTCCAGGTGGTCTGTCCAGGATTTAGTAGAGAAGACTATTTTATCTAAGCTGGCTTTATTCACACCCACACAGCAAGAGCCTTGCGAGCCCAGAGCCGTGCACTGCTGAGGCTCTCACCAACACAATCCTACCTGGGCTGCCTGCAGACCCACTTTTGCTGTGCTGGATCAAGACCCTCCCATGCCTTGGTGCAATGCCTGCTGTCCCCAGGGACAGGCAGAGGCACAGGGATGTGGCCTTCACACAGGGAGCAGTAGCAGAGCCCCATAATACAGCTTTTGCCTTCCTGCCATGCAGTTTGCAGCTTTGCAACCAGAGCTATTTAGTTCCCTAGATTAATTAGCAGCACCCAGGACCCCGCTCTGCACTGCCTGACACGTAGTGCAATGGAGAGGCAGTGATGAAGTGACTCCTGGTAAGGAGAAGGGAAGAGTCCAGAGAAAACTTTGTCCTCTTACACCATTCCCTTAAAGTCCAGTACTATTTAGCCCCAAAAAACACAACCAGCACCCTTGATGGTGTCCCTACAGAAAGCTGAGGACTCAGTGAGTCCCTCTTCTCCTCCTGGGGTAGGAGCATGGGGATGTGCTTGTGCTCAAACCTTTCTGTAGAGAGATGGAGGTCTCACACTTGACCAAGGACTGCTTTTAGCACTGGACCTAAACTCCTGTTCGTCACCTCAAGTCTCTGAAAAGGAGCTGACACCAGGTCAGCCCCCATAACCACATCTCTGGGGCTTTGGTGGGGGCTGAGGGTGCTGCAGCCCCTCACTTCCAGCCCTGCCTGCCAGCAGCCTCCCTCCCCACGGTGCTTGTGCTTGATCGCATGGATCAACGTCTTCCTCCCCTCCACAGTCTCTTTTATTGCCTTGCAAGTTGGCCCCAGGATGTTTTATCACACCACAGCACATAATACAAATGAAAAACAAAGAGGAAAAGTTTGAATCATTTTTTTAATATATTCATCCCTGTGCTGGGGAACAATGATCCATCTGATTAAATCCGCATGCTAGAGTTTATTAAACCAGGTTGGCCTCTCGCTTTCTCTCTCCTTTAGGCAGGGACAAGCTCATTAAAATGAACATGCTCTGCTCCCTCCCCAATGCAATCCCTCTTCACACCATCTCTGTGCTGCTGATATCTTGTAGACATCGCCAGGAGCTGATGAATAGGGCTCTGCAGTTCAGTTTTCTCTGGCAGCAGCACAGCAGCCAAGCTTTTTGGCATTTTGGCAAAGGGCAGGAGATGCCTTCAGCCTACCAGTGCCTCATGGCTACTGGGAACACTCATCCAAGGAAAGGCCCATTAAAATTGGAAGGAGGTAGGAGGACAGGGACTCACCGCCTCACTCTAGCTCTGCCTCAGCACCTGATATGTCATTTACCTCCTCATGGGCTCTGTTTCTCATCTGTAAAATGGGTTTCACGGGCACTGCTTCCCCATTAGGATAATTAATGGCTATAAAGCCACTTCGGATCCTGCACTAAGAATAAACCCATCAGCAAAGACAAGGTGACAAGTGGGCATCTAAGACAGTCACTCCCCTGGGACCAGGTCCCTGTGTAGGTCCTGATTCTGCAAGCAGCTGCCCACCCTGCAGCCCCCACTCTCCTTAGGCTACCTCAGGAGGGTCCCCAGCCCACCCAGTCACCCTCACCAGGGAGGCATTTCCAGCAGGCCAGTATTTTCTGCAGCTCCTCTTCCTCCTCAGGAGCCCTTCAGAGGCAACCTAAGGCTGTTACACCCTGGTAATAACAGTGGCTTAGGCCCTGTAATCCCTCCTTTACTTGACTTTGGGTTATTTTGAGCAGGAGATTAAAGGAGATTATCTGCATCACCTGAGATGCTGCACTTTCTATCTCTACCCCCTTTCCTCCATTCCTGGGGCTCACCCAGTCCCAGCCAACTAAACCCCTCCCTCCTTTCCCTGTGCTCTGCCCCGCTCTTGTCTGGGACAGCTGCCTGGCCACAGGGTGCTGCCATGTGGTGGTCCATCATCAACCACACCTCCTGGACCCAGCTTCTCACTTGACCACCCATGTGTCCTTCACATCTGCATCCTGAGCCAAATCCAGAGGTGCTCCACAGCAGGGAAAGAGAAAGGAGGCCACCCCAGAGCACTGCAGCACTAACTGGGATTAGTTCTGTGGGCTTCTTGAGAAGGAGGTGGTGGAAAAGAGGATAAAGAAAGTGGTCCTTTGGGCCCCAGGATCTTGGTAGAGTGTGTTGGGTTCAACAGCACCCACTTATCACCACAGCCAGAGCATGGAGAAGGATGGTCTGTTCGTAGCATCCCACACTGTTCAAAAAAAAGAATCCCAATAACACAGGAAAAGCACTGAAAAAATGTCTGTTTCACACCCAAGGAGGAATCCTCATTGCCTGGCACCATCCAGCCATGGGCAGGGAGCTCCTTTCCATGTTCTGGAGACCATGTGCTGCTCTCCAGCTCACTCTAGCTTGGGTTTAGCAAAGCACTTGGTGCTGGTTTCAATTCCTTACAAACTCTTGCTGAAATCAGCATATTTATTAAATGAAGGTCTAAACAGGCAGAGCTAAAACGAGTGACCAAAAACCTTAATTCACCTTCCTTTATGACTGAGAGATGCTCAAACATCCCAGCTAGTGAGAAGCAATAGTTCCCCTGGAAGCAAACTCCCCCACATGGCATCGCACCAGCATGTGTGACCTGTGCACACTTTCATGGCAAGCTCACACCTTCATGGACTGTTTTTCCTCATTTCAGACTACACCAGCCCAAAATCCATCTGCCACCCTGGAAATTAATAGCAATCATTAAACAAAAAGAGCTGGCAAAAAGAAGCCTGAGGTGAAAAGCAGCTATTTCTGCCAGAAAAAAAATTAAAACTATTTAGACATACAGAGAGTCATTTATTACTGTGAAGTCCTCCCTCCACCTGGGGTTTAAATCTCATTACAGTTTGTCCAAAACAGATGTTACCCTTTTAGCAGTAGATTATTAACGATAAACTCCATTCCTCCAGAGAGGGTGGGTGTTTTGGGTTCACTTGCTTTCTCAACTTGGGTAACCTCCACAGGAAATGTTTATGAAAAGGACAGGCAGTCCAAATGCTGGCATGGCTCCCTGCTCCTATTGTCTTGGACTTCAAAGTTTCTTTCTATTCTCCACATCTTTCAGAGGTTTCTGAACAAGCAGGGAAATACAGAGGTCCAGACCATGGCCCCAGACCCTGCTGAGGGATGGATATGTTGAGGAAGGGCTTTTGGATGCTAACACACCAATAGCTCCCACTTCTGCTTCTCCGTCAGCAGCTTGGCATTAGCCATGTGTCAAGATGAAAAATTTCTTTTGGATGGAGCCTGCCATGTGCATGACCCATTTTTTTTCCAAGCTTCTCTGCATCTGCCCACACATTTTTGGGCAAGAGGGCATTTGGTTGGGCTTTAGGCTTGTTGGCACCATAGAGGAGACCCAGTGGTCCCCTCATACCTGTAGCTGAGTATCCCCTATGGACAAAGATGGGCTTTGCTTATTCCCACCAGTGCATGGGCATACTTCAGTGGGAAATCAGGTAGCCTTGAGAGAAACACTGTTTGGCACCAGGTTTAACCAGCCAAGCCCACAGAAGAGCCAAGTTTTTGTTCTGTTTAGACTTAACGTAATAAAGATACCTGCTCAGGAATCTAGGAGCCTTTTAATCATGCTGTAAACATAATCAAATGAGACATTAATATCAGCTCCACATTCATATGGCCATCTGGCTGCCCAGCCATCTCCCTGACCATTTCAGGTAGTAGGAAGTGCATTCCCAGCATTCTCCAGAGACCCTACTAAATAGATGTTCTCACAATGCCTCTCAGTGTGCCTGCAAAGGCAGTGAGAACCAGCTATTTTGGGACTGTTGATGGTGATGCCAGTACCAGCACCTCAGGGCTCTCTCAGAAAACACTTTTTTGCTATCTACAATTTTTCCAGCACCCCAAGGAAAGCATCAAGAGCCCTCCTGGGCCATGTCTGTGAGTACTCACTGCTGGAGGAAAGCCTTTCCCTCAGCACAACACATCTCAGTCCTTTAGGCTTTACAGCTTATAACCAATCCCTTCATGGAGCCCTGAGGGACACAAGGGCAGCCCCAAGTAAATTGTGTATTTGCCTCCCTACAGGTGCGAGGTATTCCAAATAAAGGGATATTTGTTTGTAGCATGGGTATCTGACCCATGAGGAGTGTCCTATAAAAATTTACCAGGAAGGGTGAATGCATGTTTCCACTGCTGAAACAACAGACCCACAGCCTGGTAAAGTGTTTTCCTGTAAAAACACAGCATCTGTTTGGGTTAAGAAGGCAGGGGTGGAAATGTTGATGAGGACCTGTCTTGACCTAGGGAAGGGGAAGAGGGCCCCTCCTCCAAGAGCTGACAAACCTGAGCTCCTCCAGCTCCTCCATGTGCAGGAGTGGGGCTGTGCTGGTAAGCCGTGCATGGAAGGTGGTCATGCTTGGTTTCCTCTGCAATGCTGTTATCCTGAATAAACATTAGATTGGTTTTGGAGTGCTGCCCAGATAATCATTAACCTTCTCCTGGCCCATGACAAGAAGCCAGCCTGCAGCATTGAGCTAAAATTATGCTTGTAGGGCACTGGGGCTTGCCAGATATTGCTATATCTGGCCAGAAACCCCCTTCAGAAAGTGGACATCCAGAGGGTCCAGCCTTAAGCTGGGCTCCTCAACTCCAAAGAACAAGAGCTAGATCACTACAACCACAAGATAACTTAGGCTGGAAGTCTCCAACCAGAGAACCAGGACCAGATTCAAAGGTGGGCAAGTGAGGACCAGCTTTGAGAGGTCAACAGAGGTATTTGCCTACAGCACAGCCATGGCAACTCCTGTGGGCAGGACATGTGCTGATGAAAAGGTGAATTCTGTTCTGCCTACCCAGAGATCACAGATCATTACCATGAAGTCCTACACATGATGTATATTTTCTTGTCCTTCTGCCAAGACTTAGCAGTACAGTCCACCTAGAAACTGTGACTGATGTAGGCACTGGCCAGAGACACACTGTTACTTCAGATGCCTTCCCAGGGGAAGAGCAGGACAGAGAGGAAAGTGTTCTTTTGCAAATACAACCATAAAAAGTCAGAGAAAACAAGACACTCGCACCTCTGAAAATAATTTCCAACAAAGCTGACCATTTCACAGATCCACCACCAGATACCATCCCGTGTAAAAGTTGATTTTCCCATCAGGGATGCAAAAGGGTTATCAGGCCTCCTGCAAAAATGAATTAATGAACAAAGGCAGTAAAACAGCAGCAAAGATCTGAGTGAGGATGACAATGCAGCAGAGACAGGGCACACTTCAGATTGCTGGTGCCAAGGAACACCAGCGTCTCCACTTCCCAGCATGGGGTGGCTCCCTCCATTGCATTGGTGCTGGAAAAACAGGCTTTGATCTTCTGCACTACTTACAGGGGAAAACGGGAGTCCTGCTTCCACAGCAGACCTCTGCTTTTCCCCCAGCTTAACGTCAGCATAACCATCCCATAATGGAGCTGTGATTCAGACTCATTACTTCTAAGTAAAATTCCACCAAGCAAGTGTTAGGGAGGCTTTCTGCCATGGAAACACACCTTTCTCATTGCTAATGTTGTACCTGATCAGAGCTCTTACTTCTCTTCATCCCCTAAAATCTTTTTCCTCTTCACCTTCCTCTAACTCTGCCCCTCTCATAACACTCTTCAGCTCTTTGAGGGCTCAGCTGCACTGTCACTGGCTGGAGCTGACATTTCATATCTGCCCATGCAGATATTTCAGAAGGCTGGTTTAATGCACAGGTAACCCAGCTGGGCTTAAGAGGCCCTTCACCAAGAAGATCATTTATACATTTACTTAAACTCAGCAGAGGATTCTGCTCAGTGGCCCACAGCAGCGTGGGATAGGGTTGTCATCTCAACAGACCCTGGAAAATAAGCAGCATGAGATGGATGTCAATGACTTCAGACTGCAGCTGACTGAAAAGCAGAAGAGTTGTATTTTCTGAAATCCCAAGAGTTAATCTGTCTTGAAAATATTGTCATTTTAACCCAGAATTTATCTTGGTGTAAAAAAAAAAGGTTCTTAAAAATGTTTGTTCCAACAGGCCTTTTCTGGCCATTCCCAGGTTGCAGGTCTGGGCTCAGCCTGGCTGGTAGAGGCATGATGGCTCAGAACTAGGGTTCCTCTCAGACATTACAGCACCCAAGTTTACTGTTACAGTAAACTGGCCTGAATATCAACTTCAAATAAAGATCACAGCTTTTCCACCCAGGGTTTAATTTTTCAGAAAGTGTGTTTTACACCGGAATAACTTTTTGCTGGATAGGAACAACCTAAGGAGAGATTGTTCCCAGCATCATAGAGAGCCCATGAGTGTTTATGTGCTGGTACTACTAATGCCCCTGTATAGAGACCAAGCGTGTAATTTCTCTTTGTTTCTCCCAGTGTCTCCCAGAAAAGTTCTCTCTTCACCATCTCTCCCATTTGGATACTTGTCATACAGCCTGTGACCTCCCAAAGTCTCAGTAAAAGCTATCCTGTATATGATGCTTGGCACTTGTCCCTCAGCCCCCCCTTTACCTCTCTGCTTCATTCCTTCTTCATCTCTCTTCAAACCTCAGTGGAAAATATATCTCTTCTCCCTTGCCAGTTTTCCTTAAATAATAAATAATAGCAGGCGAGAGAGTAGAATTGACTGGAGAACTCTATTATCTAACACATTTGGGAATAAGGTTGGGATGCACAAAATGCTGCCTAAACCCTGTCAGAGGAGGTAATATTAGTATCAGGAGCTCTGGATATAAAATGAACTTGAATTTTACATGCCTGAGCTTCTTTATTATTCAGGGTGGTTGTGATTCTGACCAACAGCACCTGGCAGGAGGTGATGGATTAAACACCAGGAATATGACTGATGAGAAAAACCTGCCTGGATGCCTCCTTTCCCGACCTGGCATACACAGGATGGATATTACCCATTAGGAGTGATTTCATCACTAATAAATGTTTTATCTGCCATCTTAGAGCTGCCTCCTCATATTCTCTGATGCAGAATGAAGAGCTAAGGTTCATTGTAAAATTTGGTGCCTGTTAGCCAAATTTTCCCTCTGCACTTTTTGGGTGGCTGAATATTTATCATTTGTGACGTACCACTCCTGTTTTCCTATGGCTCTCACTGTAGTGGGGATCCTTCATTTTTTTGATAAAACAGCCCAAGTGGCTGTGACGGGGTCTAAGAGAAGCTGGATATGGAGCAGCTAGGGAAAGGAAAGCTATGGAGGTGCAGGAATGCCAAGGAGAGGAGCACTGGGGAGTGTATGTGTGTATACGCACGCACACACGCACACGCATGTTAGTCTGGCTCCTTGCCTTCCCTCAGTAAATGTAATCCACAGTTTGAAATAACTCATTCAGTAGAATAACAAAATTAGGAACCGAGTGCCAGCTCACTCTCCCTCTCCCTCCCCACCCCCCACAGCTGCTTTGTTTGCTTCCTTGCAGCTGCTGCTCTGGTTTAATTTTCCAAGATGCCATTAGTCGGGAAATGGAAGCAAAAAGTTCCCAGCCAGCCTGCACTGGTTTTTGGAGCTCCAGATTTGCCTTTTCCTTCCCACCTCCCTTTCACCACCCTTGTGGGTTTTCAGCCAGGACGAGGATGCTGCAGCTCATCCAGTGCAGGCTGCAGACTCATGGGCATCATAAAATCCCAGCGGTCCCTCTTTGCCACTGGGTTGTTGACACAGATCAAGGCTGGAGAAGCAGGAATGGGTAGGGGGAAAGTAAATCACAGTCAGGGCTGAGGATTAGCATGGGGAAACATGGATCTGGGCTCCAACAGGGATACTGGATATCAGAGGCAATGTGCAGGAGCAGCAAGGAGTGAGGGAGTTGTCACTGCCCCTTTGCTGGCCTCTGTCAGACATACACCCAACTCTTCAGGGCACAGCTAACTGTGCAGGAATGTGGGTACCATGACCTCGCCACAGATGTGGATTGTTGTCATCGTCACCATAGTGTCACAGTTCAGGATATCTCTGATGGAGATTAAATCCATCATTTTAAATAATTGTTATTCCACACTGTCTTCATTCCTGCCTTTTGCTTCTTTCTCAAATAGTGAAGGAGATCCCCAAATCTCCACTTTCCTTGCTGCTTTTCATGTGAGAGTTGTAGGTGGCTTGTTCTCAGGTTTCCCTAGGCAGAATTGTGGAGGGTCAGAGGACTGGGAAAAAGTGATGTGCAGTTGGGTTACCTAGAGAATAAACCTAGGACAGATGGGCAAAGACAGTAAGGCAGGTAGGAGGGTTAAACAACTGGATTTTCTAACTGATTTTTATCGAGTCTGTTGGGAAGAGGCACGAGGGTCTCTGCCCTGCTCTTCGGAGCCATGTCCCAGCGACAGGAGGTCAGGGAAAGCAGAGGCTCCTCAGCCAACCGGCTGCCCTGTTTTAACCTGCCAGAATCAAGCCTGGGATTTCAGGAGCAGAAACAAACAGGCAAGAGAGATTAGAGGTGAGGTAAAAGGTAGAAAAGGGAAGAAGAAGTCACCTCCTGGATGTCTGTTGTTACAGAGAGATGAGTGGGGAACCACGGTGAGTTGCCCCTGCTCCCGTCCTGCCTAGCAGGATGCTCAGCACTTGGTTGATGTGGCAGCACACACGCTCAGGAAGAAACCCACACACACCACGGTGCTGGGAACAGGGCTCTCAGAAGCCAACAAAATGAACAATTTTGTCTTCCGTGCAAAGCAACAAGACCCACTTCTCCACTCCCCAGTCATGTCCTGACAATCTAATAAAAAGGGAGATTAGCCCCTCTTTCCTCTCTCACATCTCCTTAATGCTGTCATTTTATTCACACTTTGCAAAGCAAATAAACCAGCAAATTGCTTGCTTTAATGAGCTGAAATTAAACTTGGGCTGCTGATAAAATGCCTTTTCTCCTTTCTGTTGTCAGAAAGGACTCATCTGATAGGCAACGTATGGGAAAGAAAACACATATCAGGAGCCTTATTGAATGTGTTTGAGTCATTTACTGTACTTCATTCCCAGCACCTCCAATTCCTACAGGGGAAGGCTATAGGGGATCAGCCTGGCAAGATCTGTGGAGGGTCTGTCTCTGCTTTTTGCTCACAGATGGTGCCTCTCCATTACCTAATGCCCTGTGACACAGGCTGCTGCCCACAGCCTCCCCAGGGTGGAGTGACATGAACTTTCCTCTGCAAGGAAAAGGCTGGTTTGGCTCTGCAGAGCATTCCCAAACACAAGTTTGCCCCGAGAAGATGGCTGGGTCACAATGGGAGCTAGAGGACACAGAATAAGTACTTGATGAAGAGAATATGCCAAGATGCATCCATCCCTGCTGCCCAGTTAGGCAGTGCTTTTATTGCCGGCAGGGGGTCCTTGGAATCTACAAGCCCATGGAGGAGGACAGGGAGATGCATGCACCAAGAGCAAGGAAAGCACCCTCTGTGACACACAAAGTGACAACTGGGACAAGCCGTTGCTTATGGCTCTGCAGGCCAGCAGTACCCTCCTCACACACCCTCAGAGGCAATGTGCATCCTCACAGGATGCAGGGGGAGCTCGAGATCAGGCTGGTTCCTGTGGCAGAGGACAGCAGGCACATCTAGGGGGAAAGCCGCCACCTGCAGCACAGTGCTTGTGCTGGGATCTTCATCCCAACAAGAGGAGCTCAGGGCACTTTGCCTCAGACTCCCACCACCCTGTGAAATGCTATCATTATCTCATGGAACCAGAGAGGAGACTGGAGTGCAGAGAGGTTAATTGAGTTGTCTAACACCGGGAGGGATGTAGCAGCAGACGTGTTTCAGTCTGGCACTGCAGCCTGTGTCTTGCTGGGGAGGTGGTTAAGGGGCGGCACTCACCTGCGGTCTCCCAGGGAGCCCTGAGAGCCTCCCTCTTCCCTTCCTCACTGGATCCAAGGACTCAGCTCTGCCAAAATGGGTTTCCAGGTACTGGTGAAGTGTCCCAGGGCAGTGACAGCACGTGGAGGACAAGGTGGCTGGAAAGTCTCCTGTGCAAAGAGCTGACGTGAGAGAAGGTCTTGTTATTCATGAAATGGAAACCCAAGTGTGCCACCAGGGAACAGACTCATTGTTCGCAATCCAGAAAGAACAAATAAACTGTTTTACTGCTTATTATTACTGGCCTGTTCACCAAGGTATAAACTGAGTGGTGAGCAGGGATCTCTGCAGTGAAACATGGTCTGCTTTGCTGCCTGGTATTGTGGCTGGAAAAGAACCTAGTTTCTTCTGGACATGGGCAAGTGTGGCATCTTCCTTTAAATGCCTCTTGACAATCAGGCTCACATGATTTTCAGGTTTTCCATGTCTCTGCATCATTTCACCTGGGAGGAGGAAAGAGGTCTTGGAGAAAGGCGGAAAGCCCCAACCACGAGCAAGGACACTGGATAGTCCACAATCACACCAGTGTGTTTTGCAAAGAGTGCCCTGAAACTACTGCTCAGGTTCCCAGAAGCAGGACAAGCACTTAGTGCTGGGCTTTATCCCAGATGCCACCCAGCAGTGCAGGCAGAGAGAGACGGTGTCCTCAACCAGCACCTCCTTCTGTGGGCACTGCTGCTGCGCACACCAGCACGAGAGACAGTCAGGATTCCCCTCAGCAAAACGCTGCAGCATCAAATCTACATCAGAGCGACTTGTCTAGACTTCATCTGCTCTCAGTGGAGAGGAACAGACACTTCTGGGGCATCACTCCTCTCCTTCTAAGGTAGACACCTAAATAGGTCAGACTAACAGCACACTGGATGTGTGTTGGTCTCTCAACTGCCTCAAATGCAAAGCTGGACAGGGGCTCAGAGGATGACCTCAGTGGTCAGTGACCACCTCCCCTTGTGCTGCCAAGGGCCGTCAGTGGCAGCCAAATAAACAAAAGGCTCCTTGAAAGATGGTAGCCAGAGTGAAAAGGCAAGTGCCTAACTTCAGGAGAGTAGTTGGATGCATCTCCAACTCCTCCGAATGCTGTCTTTTCTTTGTGTTTAGTTTGTGCTTGTGTTTTGTTTTGAGCAGGTGAGCCGAGGGACTGAGCAGGGGAAGCCAAACCCACGGAGGCACATGGAGATGGGGACCAGCGCCGCGATGGGCAGCAAAAAGAAAACGAGGAGATGTACTATAAAAAGTGAGAGGAAGGCTTGCCTCTGAGCCAGAGGGACTCCTCCGCACTTCATGACTCCCTCCTTGAGATGCCAGAGACCTGGTGATGTGGGACCAGCCTCAGCCACCCAGGCCTTGGTAGCAGCCCCTGGCTGGTGGCTGCCGAGTACCGTGGGCGCTGAGGTCAGCTTTCTCCACAGACGCCTCCCTCCCGTCTCCAAGCCATGAGGAGAAGGGAGAGGCAAGCGAAGCTGCTGAAGAAGCACTAGCCCACGTCTTCCCAGCCCCTGTCCTGTTCCCTGCTTCCAACAGACCAGGAGCCCCCTCTCCGTGCTGCCCTTCCAGATGGCAGGTCGCCGGTGGGCCGCGACGTCAGCCCTCTGCATGTACGTGGCGGCCGTCTCTCTCCTGCACGCCGGCGGGGTGCGGGCAGACTGCTGGCTCATCGAGGGGGACAAGGGCTTTGTCTGGTTGGCCATCTGCAGCCAAAACCAGCCCCCCTACGAGTCCATCCCCCAGCAAATCAACAGCACCATCGTGGACTTGCGGCTGAACGACAACAAGATCAAGAGCGTGCAGTACGCCTCGCTCAGCCGCTTCGGCAACCTGACATACCTCAACCTGACGAAGAACGAGATCTCCTACATTGAGGACGGTGCCTTTTCAGGACAGTTCAACCTCCAGGTGCTGCAGCTGGGTTACAACCGACTGAGGAACCTCACCGAGGGCATCCTCCGGGGCCTGGGGAAGCTGGAGTACCTCTATCTCCAGGCCAACCTCATCGAGACCGTCACCCCCAATGCCTTCTGGGAGTGCCCCAACATAGTGAACATTGACCTGTCCATGAACAGGATCCAGAGACTCGACAGCAACACTTTTCGGGGCCTAAACAAGCTGTCTGTCTGTGAACTCTACAGTAACCCCTTCTACTGCTCCTGTGAGCTCCTCGGCTTCCTGCAATGGCTGGAGGCTTTCACCAACATGACACGCACCTATGACCGGATGCAGTGCGACTCCCCGCCCGACTACATGGGCTACTACTTGTTAGGCCAAGGCCGGACTGGCTACCGCAATGCTCTGAGCATGCTCTCGTCCCTTTGCACTGGCGGCTCCTACACTGTGATCCCTCGTTTTATCCCTCCCAGGTACCAGGTGACCACGGTGCCCTCCGAAAGCCCCTGCTCTGAGGAGGAGTGCTCCTCCGGCGACGGCACGACGCCGCAGTTCTCCCTCTTCACGCCCATCGGTGAAACAGAGGTGCGTCCCAACATCCAGGTGAAGCACCTCAACCACAACTCGGCCGTCCTCACCGTGCAGATCCCTTACCCCTTCAGCAAGATGTACATCCTCTCCCAGTTCGAAAACGGCTTCTCCTCCATGATCACCAAGCTCAGGAAGAAGGAGGAGAACATCACCGTGAGCAACCTAGTAGCACAAAGAGACTACACCTACTGCGTAGTCTCTGTCCACCAATACTCCAAGTACAACCACACCTGCGTCACCATCACACCCACCAGACCCAACCGCAAGGAACCGGTGCCCACCCCTTCCACTGCCACCCATTACATCATGACAATCCTGGGCTGTCTCTTCGGCATGGTGATTGTCCTGGGCGTCGTGTATTACTGTCTCCGGAAGAGGCGCCAGCAGGAGGAGAAGCACAAAAAGGCTGCTGGCAGCATGAAGAAGACCATCATCGAGCTGAAATATGGGCCAGAAATGGAGACCACCAGCATCACCCAGCTGTCCCAGGGGCAGATCCTGGGCGGGGAGACAGTGACCCGCATCCCCTACCTACCTTCTGCCGGCGAGGTCGAGCAGTACAAGCTGATTGACAGCAGCGAGACCCCCAAGGCCACCAAGGGCAACTACATGGAGGTGAGGACGGGCGAGCAGCCCGAGAGGCGAGACTGTGAGCTGTCCCTGCCGCCTGACTCCCAGGGCTCTGTGGCTGAGATCTCCACCATTGCCAAGGAGGTGGACAAGGTGAACCAGATCATCAACAACTGCATCGATGCCTTGAAATCTGAGTCCACCTCCTTCCAAGGGGTGAAATCAGGGGCAGTCTCCACGGTGGAGCCTCAGCTGGTGCTCTTATCAGAGCAGATCCCCAGCAAACACGGATTCCTTTCCCCCGTCTACAAGGAAAGCTACAACCACCCTCTCCAGAGGCACCACAGCATGGAGGCGGCCCCCAAACGCTCCAGCACCTCTTCCAGTGGCTCCATACGGAGCCCCAGGTCTTACCGCTCCGAGGGATCGGGCCACAAATCAGAAGCCAAATACATCGAGAAGACATCCCCCACCACCGACACCATCCTCACTGTGACACCGGCCGCGGCCATCCTGCGGGCAGAGGCGGAGAAGATCCGCCAGTACAGCGAACACCGGCACTCGTACCCCAGCTCGCACCAAGGGGAGCAGCACGACAGCATGGGGGGCAGAAAGCCCTCCATCCTGGAGCCTCTGACCCGCCCTCGCCCCAGAGACCTGGCCTATTCCCAGCTCTCGCCTCAGTACCACAACCTGAGCTACACCTCCAGCCCAGAGTACACCTGCAAACCATCGCACAGCATCTGGGAGCGCTTCAAACTCAACCGCAAGCGGCACAAAGACGAGGAGGAATATATGGCAGCCGGCCATGCCCTACGCAAAAAGGTCCAGTTTGCCAAAGACGAGGATCTCCACGACATCTTAGACTACTGGAAGGGCGTCTCTGCCCAGCAAAAGTCCTGAGTCCTCACATAGCTCATGACTTAACACACTAACTGGACCAAAAGAAATCCGCAGCAGCTATTTTTATTCAGACTGTCTTTGAAACAAAATAAAATTTAAAAAAAAAAAAAAAGAACAAATTATGAAAAATCTATAAATATTCTATATAATATATAAAGCGAGATATTAAAATGTCCTCACGTTGGTGAGACGCACCAAATTTGAACACGAACTTTGCAGAACAAGCAAACTGTGGAGTGAAAGGAAAAAAAAAAGTTTTGTTTCATTTTGATTTTTTAAAAAAAAATGAGAAAAAAAGAAAAAATTGAATATAAAACGAAAATGAAAGAGCGGGCAGAGAGCTGAGGTCTGGCGTTTCCCAATATTGCATTGCATGAGTCCCTATTCCGTGATTTTGTGGATTCTTTGTGAACAGTTTGTGTTCTTCCTTCCTTTCCAAAATCAACAGTGTCAAAAACAGCAACAAAAACCAAAAAGAGACCAGAAGGAGCTCCATCTTTTGGGCTGTTTTTGCAAACGGAGTCTTCCAGTTTAGACTTTTACCCGGTTGAAGGCCCGTTCACATTTTCACTCACTGAAAGGTTTTACCACACATTGCATTGTAAACCGAAGTCGTTAATTGTACAGAGAAAATTTCTATATTTGCAATGTTTGCTGTATAATGAGAAAGAGAGAAGAGAAAAAAAAACAATACTACATCTACTAAAAATATATATATCTATATTCACCTGTTTGTACCAGGTTTTAATCATGGATTTTAGAGAAAGAGATGGAGTTTTGTTTGAAGGACTTTTTTGTTGGTTGGTTGGTTGGTTGGTTGATGGGATATTTTTTGGAGTGGGGGGGCGAGTGTTTGCATTTCTAAGTGTTTGGTTTTGATTTCTTCCTCCAATCATCCGTGTCCAAGTCCTCATCGCTTCCAAGTACATTGAAGAAAAGAGGCACATTCCCAGAAAAGCAGAATCCCTCACCCTATTCCAGGTGGGAGACCATCCCCACCAGGAACTGGGAAGGGGATGAGAAGTGAAGGGCTTTTGGCTGAGCAGGTGCCACCACGCAGTGGAGTTGCTCCTGCAAATTAAAAGGTCTCTCCCCTTAAACGGGTGTATCTGGGGTGTGGTGGCCCTCAGGATCAGCCACTGGGTGGGGGGTTATCCTCTCACTTTCAAGATAGGGAGATGGCAATGAATTAGAGGAGAAAGCCTCTTGCTGCGCTCTGCAGAAGGACATTATTGACAGTGATTTTGCTGAGAGAGAAAACACTGAGCATTTACAGCTTACCCATACTGAAACACCCCTGGCCAGCTCTTGGGATTCTGAGACTGAAAGGCTCTGTGTCTCTGTCTAGGATCCACCCAAGCAGATACAAGCCCCTCAACCATTTCTCTCCAATGCTGGTCCAAGACTCCACAGCTTTTTGCCCCATCTCTAAAATACTCACAAATGATGCCCTGCTCATGGGGTGAAGAGAAAAAGGGAGATGCTGAGGCCATGAAGGGACTCCCAGGCCATCCTAGTGGCCAAAGGATGCAGTTTTGCCCTGATCAGCTCCAGCTGAGTCACAGGTCCCCACATCTCACCCACCCCATGACCGACACAAAGTGGGGGCTTCACAAGGGTCCGGGAACTGCTCTGCACCCAGGTGAATGTGTGAGAGCCCAGCGAGCCAGCACAGGGAGGTGATAAGCTCCCCAAATGCTGCCCTGTGAGGCCCTGCTGCTTGCCAGGGTTTTTCCCTTACATCCTGCTCACAAGTCTCTTTGGATGGACATCCTGAGTCCTGGCAGATGAGCACTAGGGCCCAGGAGCAAACCATATCCCATCCTGTTATTTCAATATTTCAAAGCGATTTTGACAGGTATTCTTGCAAAAGGTTATGTTTGTTCAGAAAGGAGCTGAGCCAGGAAGACACAGAGCAGGCTGGGAAGTGCATGAGTTCATTCCCCATGGTTATTTGTGTAGACAACAAACCATTAGCAGGATTTTATAATAAAAGGCAGGCAAT
The DNA here is from genome assembly GCA_038380795.1 of Pyrocephalus nanus. Taxonomy (NCBI): domain Eukaryota; kingdom Metazoa; phylum Chordata; class Aves; order Passeriformes; family Tyrannidae; genus Pyrocephalus; species Pyrocephalus nanus. The sequence goes on from CM076276.1 coordinate 11,445,207, forward strand.
TTACCCTGGAACAGATTTGCTCTGCCTATGCAAAGGCACTTTCCTCCACCTCCTCCAGGTGCCCCAGATACTGCCCACAGCATGCAGCCTCCCAGGGCTGTCTTGCTTACCAGGCAGTGAGCAGGGCCTGGAGACAGGAATTGAGGATCACCCATCTCTTGTTTAGTACCATCATGGCAAGTCCTTCCCCAGATCTCAGCTGTAGCACCTGGACCAAAGCAAACCCTTCAGCTGAGACAGCCTTCCCTTGCAAACCCTGAGTGCCTCCTCATAGAACCACAGAATGGTTTGGGTTGAAAGGGAACTTAAAAATCATCTAGTTCCAACCCTTGGCCATGGGCAGCAATGCCACCCATTAAATCAACTTGCTCAGGGCCCCATCCAGGGCTCACATCTTGGAGAAATGGGAGTTGTTCAGCAAGGATGGATAATGAAAACACTAGTGGGGCCTCCTGGCACTGTTTCGTGGTCTCAGGAGATTCCTCAGCAAGAGGCTGGGGTGGTCCAAGGTGGTGACAGTTCATGAGTTCATTTGGGCTCAGGTGTCAATGTTGACAGTCACTAAAAAAAACCCCAAAGACCTTTCTCAGTCTCTCCCCCCACTGAGACCATTCCCACACCAGTGGAGTGTGATGCCTTGCTGTGGAGGCAGCAGCCAGCTCAGCTCTTTACCTGGGGCGATCCATTTTGCTCCCCTGCCTCTGTTTCCTCCTCTGCAAAATGCTTCTTTGTGGTGTTGAGGGCGTAGGCTGGCTGGGGAGGCTCAATTAATTAATTGCCTGTCTGTGAAGCCCGTTTAGCTCCTAGAATAAAAGCTGCTATCGAAATGCAAAGTTGTTAGTGGCATAAAACAGCAGGAGCAGTTGAAATCAAAGCCTGATTCTGTTTTCACACCAGGATTTCACTGGTCATAAACCAACAGAGACTGACATGGGAATGTGATACAGCAGCACTGGCCTTTCTAAATTAAACACTTCCCACATGCAAACTGCCTGAAAAAAGTAAGGTTAGAAAAAGTCAAGGCACCTCTATCTCCAAGGTATCTCCAAAGGAGGTACCAGCACATTCATCACCCTGCACCCCATTGTTGGTGGGGCCTCACCACAGGTCTCCAGGTGGCTTCTGGGGTGATGAACCAATGGCTGTGCTGGTGAGCACCTTCCAGCCTCCTTGCTCTCCCTCCAAAACAGGGTGCAGTGCTGGCAACCATGGTCCACATCCCTCGGCAGAAGATGCCATAAAATCAGCTGTGAAAAGACCCGGACAAGAAAATGAAAGAGGTCTCACTGTTCCCAAAGTCACCACCCCATCCACAGAACTCCAGGGGTGCCTCTGCACAGGGCCTGGTGAGCTCTGTCCACAGCACCCTCCATCCCTTCTGAGGCAGTCACTTTACAGACCCCTCCAAGGGCAGAGGGGGAAGTTTACCAACTGTGACCACTGTGTGCTTTTCATTGTAATTTGTCTCCTGTCCAACCACCAAAGCTATCAAGCTGCTTCTGCAAAGAGAAGTGATACCTTGTCCAGTCAGGCTGTTCCTGCTACCCCAAACCCATCCAAAGCAAGAGGGCCCCCTGCCAAGCAGAAAGGAAGGGGGCATGGGAAGGGCATGTCGGAGTGAGGAGAAGGGAAGGCCAAAGGAAAGGTTTCTACTTCATTTTGCCCCACCTAAAGGGGCAATGGGGACCAGCGAACTGGGAACCAGCATTAAAAGGCACTGCCAATGGAGGTTCCCATATCCCACTCCTTCAGCAGCCTGGGCTTTGACACTGGAACAAAGGGAAGGGAAATGGAAGGGAGGGAAAGGGATGAAAGGCAGGGAGAGGTGTGCAGGTCAGAGGTGTGGGAGCACCTGTGCCTGGCACAGGGCAGGCAGCAGCCCCTGGAGAGGCCAGGAATGGCATCAGGCAAAGCTGCTCCAAGAGAGAGGGTTTTTAAGAGTGAGCAGTTGTTTCCCTGTGGCATTGAGAGAGGGAAAGGGAGCAGAGGGACCCGTTGCTGCTCTGAGAAATTTCCTCACTGGCTGAGGGTGGAGGGAGCTGTGTCTGCTCCTGGAAAATGCTCCTGGAGAGCTCAGAAGGCAGCTGCCCATGGCCATGCTGAGCTACCCCCTCACCACTGTCACCTCTGCAAGGGTGTCCCTGATGAGCCCCAAGGGAACAAGCGCTCCTGTACCACAGGGTCCCTGGGCTGCCTGCCAGGCATGGGGTGTGTACAGGGCATGCAGACCCAAACCCACCTTGGAAAGCAAGAAAGCACAGCTCTACCCTCCTCTGTCACAGGCACCAGTTGTGGCATTGAAGGGACACTCACACAGCTGATGTACAACAGGATAGTGTCCCCCGACATGGATTTCAGGTTCCTACCACCATCTGACATCCTCTGCTCTCCCAGAACTCTTTGGGCACTTGTGTAGCCTGCACCTGCTCTCCAGTCTCTGTTGCTGGCTGCCACCACCATCCCTTGACCCCTCTTCCTGCCACTGCTCCCTCTCAGCCCTGGTCTTGTGAGCCTTCCCACCACCTATAGCCACTATATGGGAGTCCTGCTCCAGGAGTCCCCTGCTTCCTGCAGTCCCTGGGGCCTTGTGGAAATGCATTCTGCTGACGCCCTTTCAGTATCCACAAAACTACTGTTGTTTAAACCACCTGTCTTCAAGGGCAAAACCAAGGCAGGACTAAAAATCCCTCCTCTGATCCCTCCCCCATCATCCCAGGCAGGACAGCTTCTTGTTGGAGCATAAATCCAAGCCCACATTACCCACAGCTCAATCCTTACTCTGCTCCAGAGCCAGCAAAGGACCCTGCCACATGGTGCAAAGTCTGTGTGACATCTAGAGCTTGGATATTATTTAAAACCCTGTGAATTAGGACAGAAACACCCCTCCACTCAGCACTGGAGCCTCCTGATGGTTTCATCTGAGTCTCCCATGAAAGCAGGTGCAGATCCCATGGAGACCCTAAGGCAAGAAGGTGCTCCCACTCACCACCCTCACTGTGACAACAGCTGGACTGCTATGCTGAAATCAAGCCACTGACCAGCAGTGTTTGCTGGGTGATGGCACCTCTCCTAGAGTGCCAGCACCACTGGAGCCATCTCTCTTCCAGCCCCACTGATGCTTATGGGTCAGCCCATGCATCCCCAACCAGGGCCCCTGGGGAACCAGAAGCAGAGCAGGACCCTGAGCACATGGCCCAGCAGCCCAGCCAGCTCCTGCTCCTTCATGATCCCTCACTCCCAGCAACCCCAGCCAACTTCCCTCTGCCCCACTGGGAGATCACCCCTTCCCTGAATCATGGCTGGGTCTTGGTGAACCAAAAGCTTCGTTGCTCGAGAGCCCCAAACTCATCCCCGTGGCGGAGGTGGCTCTGCAGGAATCAGGAGCAGCAACACTCCCCCTGGCCAGGCTCCTGCTGCAGCCTGGCTGCCTGGCGGGCTCTGGAGCAATAAATCACCTCGTCTGCAGGAGAGAGGGTCAGCAGGGGTGGAGGACAGTGCGGTGGAGGTGGCCTCATCATACAAATCCTTTGGGCGAGGAGGGGTCCGGGGGAGGCTGTGGGAGGGTGCGCTGCTGGAGCAGACCCAAGAGCGCGGATCGATGAGGGTGATTGAAGCCAGCGCGCACTGCGTTGGGCTATTTTTAGCACAGCCAGCAGAGCAGGAATTTGGGAGCCCAAGTCAGAATTTATTTGCATCTGTGAGTGCTCGTCAGGGGAGGACCAACAGCAGCACCCCGACAGGGTGTAGCAGCACCCTGATGAACGTTTTGGGACCGGCTCACTTTGGCTTCAGCGCCTCCTCAGTGCCTCTCCGCTGCTGTGCCCTGTGGGGACAGTGTCACCACCCCAAGGCTTGGAGCTGTGAGCAGGTGGAGGTGCATGGACACAGGATGGGGATAGAGCAGAGGAGAAGGGAGGGGATGGACTTCAGGGGATGAAGGGGTTATTTTTGAAAAGCACTGATCCTACCTTAAATGTGCAGGAGGTGTGAAGAAGTCTTCTAGCGTGGCTGCAACACTGCCTGGCTCCATGGAATGGGGCAGGCAGGTGTGGACCTCGGCCCCACCCCTCTGCTCCAGCTCCTCCCTCCCCATTTAACCACCACAGGCTTTCCCCTGTGGGTGCCTGGGTCAATTTTTCTGGGTAGGTGTCCAGAGATTGAATTGTTCTCCAGAGAGAGGTGTATAGCACATTTCCTTTCCTTCATCACTTGGATACCAGTGGTGTCCAAGGCGCTGAAGGTGGTGAAGGTGCTGGTAGGCACAGCCAGTGGTGCTGAGAAGCCAACCCAACAGCTACTCCTTAGCTTGGAGCAGTGACTTTGGCTTCACTTGAATTTACTTAGGCTCCAAGTTTTCACATCTCCTTTAAACAGCCTCTGTTTTACCCCTCTCAGCCAGCTCACCAGCACCACCAGAAGGGTGGTAGAGATTATACAAATGCTTTCTTGAGAGTTTTGCTCATTTTCACCTTCCCCCTTGCCCAGGACTTAATGGAGGGAAACCATCTGATCCAGAGTGAAGCCAATTTTCTGGACTCAGTTCCCTCTGTGCCAGGGATGAGAAGACACAGCAGTACCAGAGATGGGGATTTTCATCACATGGGGAGTAGCCAAGCAGGATGTCAGTTTTTACTCTAGTTTTGCTGCCCTTTCCTTCCCCCTGCAACTTCCCTGTCCCTGCAGAGTAACCAAAGGAGCCTTCCAAGTCTCTGAGTTTGCATGTGTGCCTTTTCAATAATTCAGTGGGAATGTTAATGACACAGGTGTGTTGTTGTTCCTGTATGAACTGCTCACTTCTCACATCCCACCAACATCTGTTTTTTCACACTCAGCTCAGCTGTCGGGCAGTAGCCATTTGCTGCTCACCTTTACTTGCCTTGTCATTAAAGGGCTCATTAAAGCACTCCATCCTTGCTTTCTTTAGGACTAAAAGATTTCGATTTCTGTCTTTTATCAGCTTTCTCATGGTTTATATCCTCTCTTCTCTGCACTATGCAATGCCCTTTTCTAATGAGCTCTTTTCTCTCTGGTCCATCACATCCATTAAGCTATGTGAGTGCTGTCCCCTGCATTGTCTTGCTCATCTCCTGGGGTCTCAGCTGGGTCTATCATATTCCTTAGTGTTTCCAGCTGTGAAAGGAAGTGATCAGCTTCACCTACAACATCCACAGTTTCCTCTCACTCCACTTGCCTTCCTCGCAGCCCTCCAGTCTGGCTTATCCCCCCACAGCATCCAGCCTTGACAGCCTCCTCCATCCTTGCATGAGGCCCTGGCTGGATTGCCCTGATTTGCAGGGTTGTGATGGAATGCCTCAAAGTTTGTGTGTGGTGCCTGCAGCTTGTCTCTGCTGGTGGCCTCTTAAATCTGTTCCTCTCTCTCAGCACTGCTTTTACACAGCAGAGCTCTCCTTGGGCACCTCCAGCTCTGCAATCAAGAGCTCCCAGCCCATCCGAGTGGCAGGAGGCCTCTCTGGGTACTGCAAAAGCTCCTCTGTGGTCTCACAAGTAAACACTGGCACTCTTCATGAGATGCAGCTAAATTAATTAATCTTGTTCTACCACATTTGGAGCCAAGACACAAAGGCTTCCACTCCCTGCAGTGGGGGCTTAAAGCCTGCTTCTCCCAAAAGTGCCCTCCTGCCCCACCAGGGATCTGTGCTGCTGTAAGATTGGAGGAACGGGAGTACAGCAGTTCTTGAGAGTCACTCCAAGGGGCTGGCAGTGCCAACAACCCCCTGGCCAAGTGGCCATGGAGTACATGGATGCAAATCATCCACCACTGTCCGGCTGAATCATCCCAGATGTGCCCAGCTCAGTTTAGGCTGACTAAGATCTTGCGTGCACAAAAACCTCTTGTGTTTTGTTTTGATTTCCCCGGCCACTTCAGGTGTTGCAGTTTATTTCCTCTCCATACAACCTTATCTCAGTTATATCCTCAGATCACTGTGGCTGTAACAACACTACCACCCACCACAGAGCTCGCAGAACACACACATCTCTGCCTGGGGAATCGCGGGCAGAAGAGCGGCAGCCCCACATGAGGAACCCTTCACCTGCTGACAGCTGACAAGCCCTGAGCTGCTCCACCGACACCTCCAGCCTTGCAGGGTGATCACAGCTCCTAAAAGACAGTCAGATGCAGACTCTGGGGCTTCGGGTATGAGATTGCCATCAGAGGCCAGGGAGGGCAGGTGCCTGTTGTGGCCACTCCAAATGTGTTTCCACGGCAGAGCTTGCAGCCAGGGAGGACGGTGAGCTGAGGGGTGGGCTGGCTTCTCTTCTCTTCTCCCACTATCTCACAGTTGTGTTCTAGAGACTGCTGCTCTGAAGCTGTCAGGAGATGGATTCACCTCCCAGTGTGAAGTCTGAGCCAGTCCCATTCTTCTGCAAAGCCATAGACATATAAGGGTGGAGATTTCCAGGTCCAATGAGGGAGTTTGGCTGGCACCAGGGTACAAAACCCTCCAAAGATGAAAAAACCAAATCAGCACAAGGCATCGCAGGAAGCTGCCAGCAAGTGGGAGGAGACAGCTTATCCAGGGAGCTAATTTAGCTGGAAGGAAAGAGAAAGGATGCAAGATGTTCCCCTATTAAGAAAGAAAAATAACATGCAAGAGCAAGGAGCCAGAGGTTGAAGTGCCCATGGGAAAGTGATGTGGATGCATTTGAGTTTAAGAAGCCAAAGCAGAGATGGGGTAGATGCTGGACTCAGAACCAAGGCTGCTTTAACCCAGGATTTAGAGACAAAGGTTAGGATGAAGCTTGCAGAGACCCAGAAGCCACTGAGGTGGGTGAATTGTAAGTGGCACTGTGTTTAATCTGAGTAGAATGCATGAAACCGTATAATGTAATTGGAAGGGTTATTTAAACTGAGTATTCAGAGGGAAAAATAAAGCTTTGCAGGGAAAATAATAATACTTAGCACTTGTAATGTGCTTAGCATCTTCAAAAATTGGTCAGCCATTAACTGATTGCTCCTCTGCTAAGTCCAAAGGCTAATAAAAAGGGATGGTTCATTTAGTTATTTCACAGCTGAGCTTCTCAATAAGGCATGAGGAAGCAACTGCTGCTCTCCAGCATGCTGGTAAATAAAATAGTTGGAAGTAGGAAAATGCAACATCCCCCCAGCACTTCGTCACAGCTTCATGCTCAATTCCTTCCTTCCTCACCTTGAGCTTGTCCAGTCCAGACCTGTGACTGGGAGCTTGTCTGGAAGTCTGGACATCATGGATGGCTCCAGGTTTCCAACAGTTCCAAAACTTGGTGTTTCTTGCCCAGGAAGGAAGTGCCCCTGTGCCAAGGTGAGCCGGGATGTGGAGTCCACAGTGTGTTTGTCTGTGGGTGGATGGGGTGGGTGATTTGGGCTTGGAGAGACCCTGCCTGTGCAGCCCTATGGCCTTGGCAAGCACAGAGGATGAGGCAACAAGGCAGCCTTTTGGATGGCAAAAAAGATGGAGGTATTTTATATTTGTTTTACTTAAAAAGCAAACAGTTCCTTTTGTGTTTGATGAGCAAGCGATTTCTTAAGCACTGCAGAGAAAACATGACACAGTTGCACCTCAGTGATTTCCAGCCTCTTTTCTTGGCAGCAGCAGCAGAGGAGAGGAAAAGTGCTCAAGTGGCTTCCCCATACACAGCCCCCGTTGTCTGGGGCTGGCCAAGGGCCTGGGGGCTGATCCTGGTCAAAGCAAAGGGAAGCAGCCAAGAAGAGGAAACTCTCCACGGGATGGAACCATTCAGTCTGACAGATGTACAGCCCCAGCAGGATGAACAATGAGCCCATCTCATGCCAGGTGCTGCCACAGGCCTCGTTACTTCAGAGAAAGGGAGCTGCACAGGTGCTCAGCTGCCCCCAGACAGGTGCTCTATTTTTGGTGCAGACCCCACTTTGCTGGGCCACAGGCTCCAGGTGTCCCTGTGCTGGAGGGATGTCTCCACAGAATCCCACCAGCCATCTCTGGACTGTGTGAGGTCTACAGCTCACACCAGAGCTGTCAGGACAGCAGCCAGGAGAAAGCCATAGTTCACCCATGGCCTGCCCAACCCAAGCAGCAAAGAACTCCCAGAAGATGCTGGGGAGCTGTTTCTCCACCTTACTGCTGGGTGATCCAAGAGGGGTCCTGCTGCTTTACAGAAGAGATGCACAAGTATTCATCTCTGAAAGCATCTGCTGGGATAAAATACACCCCCCAGGGCATAGAGCTGAACCTTTCTGGGATGTGTCTTGCAGCAGCAGAGCCATCATCAAAAGCCTCTGGTGGAGACAGGGGTTGAGGAATTTTACATTCCCCTGGCTTTTTGCCCCAGGCACTGCCTCCTGCTCTCTCAGCCATGCTTGGGGGCTCTGTGCATTCTTTCTCTTTCTTCAGGTTTTCTTCTCAAATGAAAGATTCCCCATCTCTGCTGCGAGCACGGACCTATGGACCCTGTGCTGAGAGGATGAGCCAGGTGTGACAGCAGGGACTCCTTACACCAGCCTTACCACTAAAAGCCTCTCCCCCAAGGCAGGTTTTTCTTGAGTGAGGCCCACAGGTCAGGACCTCGATGACTTACAGTGCAGGACGTGCCCTCCTCATCATCTGTGGGGGACCAGAGGAAGGCGCTGAGCACAGGGACAGCAGCAGCCTTGGATGGGTTGCTCGAACGCGTTTCTGACCGGAGGAAATCTGGGATGTGGCGTGCTAAGGATGCCACGTTAACCTCTGCTGAACGCTCACATACAGCCAGGCAGCAGATATCTGTAAAGGCACTGCCGATTTTCCCCTGCCTGCTTTTGGCAATAACGAAGCCCAATGGGTGTGTATAAACAAAGCCAGCGTCTCTCTCGCTGGACCTCATGCATCATTTATAGCCAGCTTTTCCGTGGCACAAGAAACATTTACATATGCCAGCTTTAATTCCGAACTCCACTTCAAAGCCATCTCTGTCTAATGAACCCCGTGCGCTGTGCACAGCAAATTCCACCCGAAAAATAATTAGCAACACACGCCACCAAAGCGTTACAGGGGGAACGCAGCACACCACCTGCTGAAGCAAAATGAATGCCTGATTTTTTTTATTTTTTTTTTTTTTTTGGCCACTTTTTAGCAATATTCAGGCACTGACTCAAAGCTGTGCTCTGTTCTCGGCTTTATAGGGCCCTGGGAAGTGTCACATTCCCACTCTGCTTTCCAGGCTGAGGGGTGATTGACTGGGGGGGGGCTTATATAAAATCATAGAAAGGCTTGGGTAGGAAGGGACCTCAAAGATCAGCTGGTTCCAACCCCCTCACCATGGGCATGGGCAGGGCATTTGTTTTTCTTAGATCACAGCTGGACAGAGTTGTGCAAGACCCTGCTGATTTCTCTGTACTGGGGTGCCAGTTGGGATTTAGGGTGCAAGCAGCCCTATGTCCCTTTCTCTGAAGCTGCACAAGTCCCAGGCTTTTGGGATGCTGTCACCTCCTGACCAGTCACAGACTGGTGGCCAGGAGCAGGACAGGACACACCAGGTCTCACCCCAGTCTGATGGTCCCACAGACCCTTTAGCCCCTGACTAGCATCAGCTTCACTGAGGAAAAAAAAGAAACTGGGAAGATATCAGGAGATGAAGGTTTTGGTGCCCCTACCAGCCATAGTGCTCCCACCCCGTGCTGGCCCTGCTGTGAACAGCTCAGGGAACCAAGCTGGCTGCACAGAAATGATTTCCTTTAATCTGTGCCAGAGCTGCCCAGCCCAGCTCACACCAGGAGGAGCAGCATGTTTTGCTCAAGGCCTGACGTGGTGGCATTGCCAGTGGGACACCCAGGTAACAAACCACCGTGACAGAGGGATGGAGGCCAAACCTGGAGGTGGCTGTGGGCACAGGGGGACCAACTGCATCAGGATGATGTTGGGATCCTGGATTCTCCTGGTTCTGTCCTCCTGGAGTGGAAGGAAGGTGCTCAGCAGGATGCTGCTCTCAGCCCCGTGCGGCGCTGCCTGTGTGTCTCGACAGCATCAAATCATGGAATTCAAACTGTCAGTCTCTGCCTTGTTAGGACGCAAGGGGTTAAACTGTTCTTCCTATGCAAATTAGGCTTAATTAATCCTTTTCATCAGTTGCAAATATACCTTCTGAACCCTATTAAAAACATGAATATGCAAATTCAGACCTTTTTTAATACTCATTTTCAAGGACTTGGAGTCAGGCTTGATTATTCGATTCCCGTTAACAGCCTGTAAAACGTGGTGCAAAATTTAATTTCCATTTTAAGTTACCAAAAAAAAAATGAATCTGTTGGTAATTAAGCTAATTACAGTGTTACACTAAAGAGGAGACAAACAAGGAGGACAAGATCATTCATTACATTTAACACCGGTTTACAGGACCTGGGGACTGTCCCGAGGTAACCGTGAAGGCAGGAAAGAGCCGTGATGGAAACAAGGTACATGTGAGGAGGTTGTGGCTTTTTGGGGGCCCAGCACCTTCCTCACCTTGGGAACGTATCTCCTTCAATCCCATGAGCCACACTCCTCCTCCTCCTAAGGACAGAAGCAAGGATGAGAAGGTACAGCCAGGCTGGAGGGGTGTTGTAGCTGCCGTGGGGTCTCTGCACAGGGCAGGAACATGCTTGGGGCTGGAATTTCAGGGTAACTTGTAGAACCACCCTATCTGCCAGAGGGGCTGTGGCTGGGCATCCTACACAGGTGGGATTTCCATCCACCCATAGCACTTTCTCCATGTGTGGAGTGCAGAGGGGAGGTTAGCTGACAACTTCCTTCACAGTGGCTAAGCCATCAGGGAAATGACCAGACTCTGCAGAGGCACCTACAAACCACTGCTCCACAGCCATACTGGCAAATGGAGGTACAGGATGGGACTCCCTATAGCTCATGCCCATGCCCAGCATATGTTGGGAGATGCCAACCAAACCAGCTCAGCCTACACCACACAAACCTCCCATGCTGGGCAGTCAGTGCTGGTGGCTCCCAACTTGCCCATCAACCTTCCCGTGTTTCCCAGCTCTGCCTACGTGGAATTACAAATGATGCTATAGACTATTAACTATGGTTTACCACCACAATGATCTCTTCACATCAGTCATTGGGACACCCGGGGTCTATTCTGCACTTGGTGTTTTCTAGAGAGTTTGCAAAGTTAACATGCAACTTGTGAGAGCTGTAATCCTCACCTCAGGGACAGCAGCAGCCCACGGCAGGCTCGGGGTGGAAACACGGAGGTGATGCTCTGCCCACAGGAACCAGGGCTCAGTGTCCAGGATACTGGTGCAGGAGACTCCATCGTTGAACTGAAGAGCTGGCATTACCTACAGACTTACCCAAAGATATCCAACACTGGCAGGATGGATCTATCCAAGGGATTCGTGCTATCTGGAAAGCTTTTCTCACTCCTCCTCGTCTCAGCACAGCTGCTGGGATGGGCACCTCGGTTCCCTGTGGATTTGGTTCATTCCCTGCCATCGTCTCCTCTCCAGGGCTGTTCCTTCCCCTCCCAGGACTCACGGCGAGAGGAGCTGTCACTTCAGAGCACGCCACTCACGGGCGGCTCTGCCTCGTAACAACGGGACCGGAGCTGGAGCCGATCACAAACATCCCCAGGGGCTGGAGCGTGACTCCCAAAACGAACTGAGTGAAGATGTGTGCACGTGGAGGAGCTGGGAGAGCCGCAGAGGGGAGAAGGGGTGAAAGAGGGACAGTGTGACTTGCCATCACCCCATTATGTATAAGGCTCTGCATGGTCAGCGGGGAGCGGGAGGCACCTCCAAAACACAGGAGCCAATTGATGTCCATGCTCTCCGCTTCTCTTTAGGGAGGCCTCTCCTTGGCAGTGGTTATGGGGCAGCCTGGCAGATGAACCAGCCACCAGCAAAGCAAAGTGCCTGCTATCCTACAGCACAAATGTCACCCAGTAGATGCTCATGGAGAGAGGAAAGGTTCATCTGCCAAGCCTTAGAGCCTTTCACCTGCCTGCAGAACCTTTCCCATCATGTTGATACCAGAAATTTCTGATCAGATCAATGGAGTGTGATGACAGAGACGATAAGGGAAATGCTCTTGTCTTCTAGCTGAGCCCTGTGCCTGGCACCTTCTCCTGCCCTTTGACCTGTATGGTGCACCTTGTCAACTGTGTCATATTTTGGGGGGAGTCAGGGATGCAGAATTACCTCCTCAGTCCCTACAAGCAATCAGCTTGCTCCTCGAACCATGAGATATGATTGCCCTTATTACTTTAGCTTGCATAGCTGCGAGTCTTGTTAATGGTCATAAAATTACCCAGTCCTTATTTAAATCCTACAGCCGTCTGTGTTTCAATGACCTCCTGATGGTCTCTGGCTTTGTTCCAGGTTGAAGAAGCATCAGAGGGACCAGGAAGGAAAAAGAGGCAGTGGGAGGATTAAAGAAAAACAACCAAAACCACAACAAGCAACAGCCAACAAAGAGAATTCAAAGTGAAATGGGGAATATTAAAGAGAGCTCAATCAGTGAGCTGGAGAGTTTAAAAAACATAACCTGTCACAAAGAGAAGGAAGATGCATCAGGTAAAATTAGCAACACTAATAAACTCATCAGAACTGGACCCTGGGCCAGGAAACAGCAGAGGGAGGACAAAGGGGTTGGTAGAGGCTTGATCCCATGTTGGGGAAGCAGAAGAAAACTGAGAAAACCTGAGGGAACGTGCTTTGATGGAGGAATGTGGAACAAAAGCATGGGCTGCTCCTGAGACCTCTAGCCTTTGTGCTCCTTAATTTACATGGCAGTGGTTTCTTTAAAGTCTATTTTCTTTCTGTTTGGTCCCTTGTATTTGCTCTGAGGGGAAACAGAAGGAAGGCTGGAGACACAGACACAGTGGGTGGAAGGAGCAGGAGGAGCTGCTGGGATGACTGCCCAGGACCAGGGTCTGCAGCAGGCCCTGGGTGAAGGCTTTGGCCCCTGGTCTACACAGAAGGTTTCTGGAGCAAAAATCTCCTCTTTACTTTGGATGCCAGACTGTTCCCCTGTCCTTTCAAATAACATCTGAAAACCCCCAGAGTACCAATGAATTTTACAATAACAACCCCCCCCCAAATGAGAAACAAGAACTGGAAAACCCCCAAGCAGCAGAGAACTGTTTTAATGTAACCAAGCTCCAACACAGATTTCCATCACTTCTGCAGCAAACCTGAGTCATGAAATTAAAAGTAGCATCAGCATATTTCCTATTAGCTAGGGTTCCTTTTTCAGAACAGATCATACATTCCTACCCTATTTTTCTAGACACTTGTGTCAATGCGATATCATCAGATGCCGTTCAGTCGCTCCTCTTAGCCTGAAAAAAGCTTTCCTGTTGGGAAGGATGGGGGTTTTAATATTTAAAAAAGACTTCATGAAAGAGCTTTGCTGATTTTTTATTTATTTATTTATTTATTTAATATCCCTCCCCTGATCAGAGTGGGCGCATTTTGTAGCTTTTAAATATCATGCAAGTTTCAGCAACGCTGCTATTAAATCCGAATCTGCTGTCACAGCAGGCAGTGGGAATGTGATTCACACCAGCACAGAGAGCCTGTTCCATCCTCCCCAGCTCCTGTCGTTAGCTACAGTCACCTGGCATCCGACACCATCATCGTTTTCCCAATGTCTTCAAACAGCTAAAAACTGTAACAGAACCAAACCTGTCCTGGCTGTGCCCTCTCCCCCACTGAGCAGCATGGCCCGCCGGGGTCTGGCATCACCTTGGTGATGTCCTAGGAAGGCTCTTGCCTCTCTTTTCCCAGGGTTTATTTTGACATGTCCACCTGTCAGCCCAACTTGCACGACTCTCAGCTGTCTCTGAGCCCACTGCTGGGTTGGGAAGTGAAAAGGGAGGGTGCTCTCCTTGTTTGAGCATTGGAGCGATGGGAGGGGAGCAATGGAGAACCAACAGCAATGCTGCCACTGCTAGCTTCTCTCTCTGTCCAAGACTGTTTCTTCAATCCACCCCCAGCTCTGCTCCTGCCCTCCACCCTCCAGGTAACTCCATCACAGCTTCTCCTTCCCTTCCTCCTTTAGCGTTACAAGGAGAAGATCCAAAACTAACATCTACAAACCCTGAGCACACTTCCAGGACAATGCTGAGGCTCATGCGAACAACACACGATGATGCCAAGAGCCAGAGGACACAAAAGGCACCATGTTCAGAGCTGTGGCCTTAGGAGAGGCACAAACCTTGCAATACCTGCCTTAGCCCAGAGCTCTGCTGCTCACACGGACTGCATGGCAGCACCTGACACCTCCTTGCTTGGTGTTTATAAATGCACACAGATGGAAAGGGCTGATCAGCAGAGGAGCTGGGGCTCACAAGGAGTTTGAGTGAAGGGAAGCTTCAGGCAACACTGCAAACAAGACGGTGTTATGACACACACAGTCCCCCAGCCGTGCGCTAATAAATCACATTTTACAGCCTATAAACCCAGCGAGCCAGCACGGAGACCCAGTGAGCACATGCACACTTGTGATTGCTCTCAGCTCTCCCCTCCAACCAACTGCAAATTTCTTACCCATCTCCCAAGATTTTCTAAAAGGATTTTCCACAAATGGAGCTGGAGCTTTGCAAGTGGCGCGCCGAACCCAGACGGGACTCGTGCCCCACCACCTTGGGTGGTGGCAACTGGGATCTCTGCATTGCCCCAGGGGGCTGCACCCATGGAAGGGGCAGTGAACACAGTGGCAGGGCCCTGGGATGGGCTTCTGACTGCCGTGTAGCTCAGCAAGGAAGGATCATCCATGAACAATATCCACCAGTGAGCCTTAGAGAAGTCGAGCTTCTCAAAAGTCCCAGTTTCAGGTAGTGCCCAAGCCTGCTCACTGTGCAGCAGTGCAACACCATTAGCAAGGACAAGGATGCTGCTGGCCAAAGCAGGACAGTTATCCAGCAGCTTCCCAAGCCATGGAGAGGACCAGGTACTGCACCACACCGGCACATCTAGCCAAGCACCCATCCTCACCACACACTTCTCCTGGCTGTGCTGCTGTATTAAACTTAGTTGAACAAATCAGTCTTGCTGGGAGTACAGGGAGCAGAGCAGTAATTCATCTGTCTCCTCCCCACCGGAGGCATCTCAGAAGACTACTGTGTGTTCTACCTGAACTTATTATCCTTTCACTCCTGGGAGGCAACTTTCCAGTGGGCAGAACGCGTTTTCCCTTGTCGCTCTCCAGCATCGCTTCTTGCCTCACCTGTGTTTTGCTAAGATAGAGGGTTTATTGTAAACTTATTAATTACTTCATTTCTCCTGCAAGGAGCCAAGAGAAAAATTTTCAGAGGCAGCCAGGATCCGCTATTGTGTTGGCAGAGGAGCTGAATGCAGCTGACGTCATGATTCATTTTCCCCATGACTGAGGAAGGCGACTCTCTGTGCCACGTCGCGCATACGAATCAGGCAGCGTTCCCCTGGCACAGCACGCCTGGCAATTCATCTTCCACCGGGACTTCTTCAAGCAGAAGAGAAAATGCCAAACTTTTTTGCCGTTGCACTTCCCTGCAAACCCCGCGGAGAGGAGGGCTGGGGAGATGGGGGCTGCAGGCTCCCCACAGCTCACGCTTGTCCCTCCACCTCTGATCAGGTGTGTCTGTAGCAGCTGTTTTCCGTGCCTGTAGGCACATCAACAGGTCCCAGAGTGACTCCAGCAAGCAGGGCCAACCCTGCAACCGCTGTGAGCATCTAAGCTAACTTTCTAGCCTGCTCCCTGCTGCCTTCTCTCCAAGCTTAGGGAGTATGTTCCTGCTGGTATCAAGAGGAAATCAACATAGACAGACATTCATAGCACACTGATCTGGTTTATGGGAGTGGGTGTTGGAACTAGATGATTTTTAAGTTCCCTTCCAACCCAAACCAGTCCATGATTCTATGATACTATGAATGAGACTTGCCTGGAAAAACAGAGATAATGATGTCCTCCCTTCTCAAAGCACTACCAGCATCAGATCACTGATGAAGGAGTGTTATCAACCTCTACCTGCAGGAGAGCACAGCAAGGGCATAGCATGTATCCCAAATAAAGGAATCATACACCCAGTTTGGGAAGTTATACTTTATTCTTATCACAGAAGAACTATATCCATTATAACACAAAATGTCAGACTTCTGGGGATGCTCCATCTCCATGGAGGAGAGGAGGAGGGAGACCCCCCCAAAACAGGTACCCACAGGCTGGTGACAAGCAGCAAGCTAAAACCAGCAGCAGTGAGAACACCCCAAAGTCACTCCCTTCCCCCTTCTACAGTCCTGAGATAACCAAGAGCCCAAGAGTCTCAGTGAGGAACCAAAAGCATGGCAGTGACATCTGAGCACACCACACAACACAGAGGTGTAAACACAGGTATAGGCTCTTCAAATGGCCATTTATGCTTATGCTTGTCTGCTCAGTGATGGCAGACTCAGGTAACTGACATTTGAAAATAATTTCAACCCTGATGAGTTATGAGCTCTTTGTAAGAGCAAGAGACCTTCCCTGGGCCCCTGTCCTTAGGGACCAAGCCCTTGGCTCCCATTAGAAGAGAAGAACCATGGGACAGGAAGCACCAGCCTCAGGCAGGCTCACCTCTTTGCTGGGGCCAAGATCTGGGGAATCCCTTTGGGAAAAGCTTTGAACAGCAATGCTGTGGCTCCTCAAACCAGCAGTTTCCACTGTATTCCCAGAGAGATGCTGAGAGTCTGGGTAGTGATGAACACATTGCCCAGTTCAAAGGCAGGGATTGGGTCTTGGCACAGGAGAGCCCTGGGATGGAGCTAGACTTGCCCTCTCACTGGAGGAAAATTATGCTTTTCAGAGGAACTGGTGGGATTTGCCAATCAGCATGAAAAAGTGGGGAAGAAGGAGTTCCCTGCAAAACAGAAGTAACCCAACACCACAAATTAGGAGAGGGAGGCAAGAATTTGTCCTCGCTACCTCAAGTGTCCTGCCCAGGAGCACTCAGCCCTGGCTGGTGGCTGGCAGTGGGATGCTAAGCAATGGTCTGGCGGCTGAAGAGCTCGAGGGTGAGGGCGCTGAGGAAGGCTGGGATGCTGTCCTGGTGGAGCAGGTGGAGGTCGATGAGCTCTCGGATGGTTCGTGAGAACTCAGTCTCCAGAAGCTGCATTTTTCCGCCAGAGGAGCTGGAGGCCTAAGGGGACAGAAGAACAAGCACATTAATATACCAGAGTTTTAATTCACCTCCTCTTGAAGCAGGGGAGAGCAAGCAGCATCACCCTGAAGCCTCCTTTGGCAGGACCCGCCTGTCATCAAGGACACATTATCTGTTTGGCACACGGTGTAACCGGGCTGTTACTGAGATCTGCATTCCAACGTCCCCAGGCATCACCCAGAGCCTTCCCTGGTGACAACTAGGGTGATGGAGGGATGAGGGGTTTGACTGACATGGAAAAAGATTGCACTGCCAATGCAGAACCAGAGTGCCCACATCGGGGTCACTGCCACCACCACCACCACCCAGGCCTCGGATGGCAGGAGCTCTGCACAAGGGCTTTCTCTCCATGAAAACACTTATCTCTGAAGTCATCCCACTTCTGTAGGAGGAAGCAGACCTGCTCCTAATTAACACAACTCCTTCCCAGTGAGCACTGATCCACACAGCGTCCCTGAAGTGTTTAAATCAGCCTGGCAGCGCACAGCCAAAACCTCCAGAGGAATTATTCCAGAGATGCTCTCATGAAAATAAGGAAATTCAACATGTGGGAAGACATTACAAATCTCCTGTAACATATAAAACAAGCAAAAAAAAAGCTAGATGCAAGAGAAATAAGGAGTGCTTGGAGCCTCTCCTGCCCCCCGAGGTACAAAAGCAGCTTGTTTATTAATAAACAGCAAAAACATCACAGCGCAAATGCTAATTTTTTTCCCTGCCATTTTCCTCTTCAAAATGCTCCCATTCCTGATTGCTCCAAAGCTCTGCTTCCTGATGGAGCTGAGGTGGGACGGCGCAGGCCGTGCCAGGCATGGCTGGCATCCCCTGGGGTGTGCAGGAGCAGGGCAGCCCCCCACCCCAGTCAAAGGATGCCAAGATCCCAAGAGGGGGATTGTGAAAGGAAGACATGGTTTTACCTGCCAGGAGAGAAGGGAAGCAATAGCCACCCAGAGCCCTAGGGAACCCACTTCCTACTGATTTCATGTTCTCAGGAGCCTGGACACATTTAATTATGAACTTCTCATGTTTGGGTCACTTTGGATTGTGAGGAGTGTAAAGTACTGAGGATACCCCTCTCACCCCGGAGCCAGACAGGGAATTGAAACAAGGTTTCCACATGGAAAAGTAAATAAGCTTCAGTTTAAATGTCCTTCATTTTGGTTGGGTTGTTTTTCAGCAAATCCAAAGGATGTGCAGTGCTTTGATCTGCTGCTTACCAGAGCCACCTGATGCTTCCTGTGCACCTGAGGTACCCCTGGGCCAGATGAAAGAGGCCAAGAGGGGAGGGGGCAGCGATGGCAGATGAAAGAGCCAGTTGGGGACATCACGAGGGACAAACATCCCCAGCCCATGCAAAGCCAGAGGTATGATGTGAGGCTGTGGCAGAGCAAGGAGTGAGCACAGGGTGCTGTGGCAGCAGCACAGGATTTGTTTTGCAAATCCCCCTCGGATTCAGCTGATGGGAAGCACCAGTTTTGGGGGAAGGTCCGAGTATTATGAATGCATCACTTGAGTCTCTAAAGTCAGCGCTGAATTGAATTCATCCAAAGTGGGAATTCGAGCTCTATATGAAATACACTGACTCCTTCGCAGTTTTAAAACACTCTTTGGGCACAGAATTAATTTTCTAAGAATTTACAAGCAAATCCATTAATTGGTTTAGTAGTTTAATTAATTAAAGTTCCTTAAGAAATTTAGCATCCAGTGCCAGACCATTTGCTTGTGTTTTATGACCTCAGAAACAGAGCAACATAAATGTTTTAAATTTCCTCTACTTTGAGCTCACTAGCATTGTGGGTGAAGGCTACATTTGACTATTTTCCTTTTTTTATGAGATTAATAGTAATTTCTCTCTACTATTCTTCACAACCAAAGTTTCCTCCTGCAGCAAAGGAAGGATAATGTTCAGAGAAAGTTATGTGGGCAAATTTATACTTCTGAGGAGACTGATATTTCCTGCTGAGTTCAATGGGGACTGTGGTTTCTCTCAGCTGCCAAGAGAGGCACCATCCTCCCCCTCACCTCCATGGCCTCTGTCTCCCCAGGAACTCCAAAAAATCAAAGAAAACCCCAAAAAGCTTTCAAACCCCAGACATCTCACTAAGGTTTCTTATGATCACTTCTGAAACAGGCACAAGGCAAGAAGGCAGCCGCTTGGAAAAAAGGCAATTCTTCCTCTGCCAGGAGATGTTTACATGTGAATCTGGAGGATGGATGCACTTACAGCACAGTTCGTTCAATCTCACACTGCTTTTAAAAAAATTGAGAAACTTTTTCCCCCCCTGGGAGTGTTTTAAAACTGCTATCATTGTTACTTTTCTTATTATTTGTTTTTATTGCTTTTTTTTTTTCTTCACCCATTGTTCATAATGTTGTATAGGCTGGGATATACAGATAGATTTGCTGCTTTGGGTTCAACAGCAGGAGCACCTCTGCAGCCTGTGCTTTACAAATAAAGTGATTATACGAAATAATAGCAATATGTTCCCATTAATTCACAGGATTTCTTTTCAAATGCCAGGCTGCATCCTGCCTGGTGCACCCGCAGGCAGAGGGAGGTGCTGGGGTGGGTGGCGTGGGAGAGAGCAGGGAATCACGGCAAGGCAGGGGGATGCACAGGGGTGTGCAGGAACAGCGAGGGGGAAGATACAGGGGGGATGCCCTGCTGAATGAACACTGCAGGGTTTGCTTGTTTCACACCATTCTGGATTAATGCAGAGCATGCCTGTGACTCCAGGTCTAAAAACGGGATTCATGAAAATACAAAGATGAAATTTCCAGTAGTTCAAAGCTGGAAGGGCACTCAAGTCCTCCTCCTCACTGTTCACAGCTAGGATTCCCTCCACTCATTTTTAATCAATTTTTTTTGAATTTTAAAAAAAGTCTCAACCCTCAAAGGCAAACTCCTGGACACAACCCCTGCTAACAAGAACTTGTAGGTGCCAGCACAAAACAACAATTCACATGACACACCATTCGCTCTGCTGATGCATTCCCAAAAATTCTAGGTTTCAACAAAGGCAAAACCACTCAAGCCCATTTAGGAATCAAATATGAAGCTGAGAGCAACAGAAACAAGTGTCACTGATCCATGAGTTATGGAGTGGGAGAGACCAGAGCATGTTCAAACCCAGCCCTAACTGCTCTGCCCCCCAACACTACTGATGTCATCTCTATAGTGTGTTGTTGCTTTTAAAGAGAAGTGTGAAAGAGAAAGCATCAACATTCAGAGCCAAACTGAATACACAGGATCAAAGGAAAGGCTGAGTTTCTGAGTATCTCTATCCACCCCATAGACAATGCATAGAGGAGTCAATGCAAGAAGACACTTTGGGGACCAACATCACGCTTCACTCCCCCTTTCCCCTCTGTGCCAAGCAAGCCAGCCAAATGCAGCACTTCACTAGAGATGCAAATATTGCCCCTTCGCCCTCAGTTTCCCTGACCACAAAGCAGCCTGGAGCAGCTGAAGGAAAGCACTATGAAAACACCATCTCTCAGGTACTCTGCACATAGCCCTATACTGGTTTCTTCTAATTCATGGGAAAAGTCTGTCTGGCTCACTAAACTACTGAGATTCAGGTCTATGTTATGTTTTATTCAGATCTCAAATACTTGCAAAAGGAAAGATTTCAGCTTTCACTAAGCTCCGTTGCCAGTTCAGTCTGATTTAAGGCCTATCGGGACCTTTTCTAGAGAAGCAAAGGAAATCAATCTTTGCTCCGTGTTGTCACACACTTGGCTCTGCTGGGGGAGGGGTGTGACTGTGGTTGTAGATTTGAAGGGTGGTACCCTGTTTCTCTCCTCGCAGGCTGTGCTACCCCAGAGCAATCAGATTTCACTGTACTGTAAACCACAAGAAGACAGACAAGTCTATTTAGCACGTGGCAACACAAACTTGGAGTAGCTGCTCCTGGATCTGCTCGGAGAAAGGAGCTGTTAGTACAACTGTTTTTCCAGGGGAGTCAAGATCAGCAGACGCCTGCCAGAAGGAAACATCATAAATCTTCCTCTTAGCCCTGGAAGCTGGTAAATTATTCAAGGCTTTATAGTTTAGATATACATATAAAAATCTCTCAAATAACCACCAGCGTGGTAGAAAAGTGAATTCTCACATCCAGCTGGGACCATCTCAGCAAGGAGCAGACAATACAGAAGATGTGAAGGAGCAACAGACATTCCCAAACATCTCTGCTAGGAGATGGATGGACCAACATAAGGACCATAAGAGAGGCTCTCTCCACTATTGTCACTTCAGTGTAACATATACAGGACTTCTGTCTGCACTGGTCCTCCTGAGATGGCTCTTTGCCCCCATGCTGCTGTTGCACACAAAGGCTTCCTGAAAGCCCAGACCCAGCATTTCCTTCTCTGCTTCTTCCACCGGCCGAGGGGTAGATATGTTAAAAGTGTGACAGTGGCTGCTTAAGTAATTTATGAGCTCACAGTATGGCCCAGAAGTGCACTCTGAACTAGATACACTCACTTTTCAGTGTCTGGTACGTCTCCTTCCTCTTCTCTCTGACACACACCTAAAACCAACAGATATCCCCACCCTGCCTCCAAAAACACCATTTGCTATAACCTGACATGCAGTGTGACTTGAATCACACAAAGGATGCCTCTTGAAAAATACAGGTTGAGCATAAGATCCACTGTCCTGTAGACCTTCAGACACTGGAATAAGACTGAAAAGAGTGTGGGTGCATGCCCCAAGGAGAGAGCTGACATGGAGATGTATCGAGAAAGTAAGGAGTGGAAATGCAGAAACAGGGAAAAGAAGGCTTCAGCATTCAAAACAACTTGAGATTTCAGCATGCAGTGAGGACATCCTTCCTTTGATTTCCACACTGAGAAAGCACAACTGCCTTTGGGGATGCGATCCATGCAGGACATGTGTTCCTGCATCTTCAAACACACACCTCCAGTGCCGGAGGTGGAGCTCCTGAATGGGTTTTGGCGAGCTGACAACAGGGATGGTGGAGCTTTGTGCCAGGCACAGCAGGCAAGACTGTTGTGCCTCAGCTGGGGAACAAAGGAGATTCAAACACCTCCATGGCGTGAGGAAGGATGTTGTCTAGGACTCTGGCAGAGCTGCCAGAGAGGCTTTCCACCCCTTGGCGTGGTGACAAGCCTTTGCTTTGCAGATACCGCTCGGCCATGCTCTGTGGTAGATGGTACTTTCCAAGGCTAAGATGTATTAGGGGTCAAAAGGAGCAAGTGAATCATTGCCTGGTGACATTTACCCAGTGAATGTATTGCGAAGGCCCCATCTCATCTGCTACGCTCCCTCCATAAATCACTGTCTGTGCTGCATCCCCACGGACAACATCTGAGCACACATCTGAGCACACAGGGCAAACAGCCCCGTGTGCGCTGAGGGAAGGGGCTCCACGGCTTCACAGCCGACACTCCACACAGAGCTTCTCCCTGCTCTGCTCAGGTCCACAGGCTGCTGTGGCATTATGGGCCATGCTGTGGCCACGTTCTCCTCTGTGCCCCAGTTCTCACTTCTCCTTGTGGTGTTCCCCACCCTACCTTGAAGACTTGCTGCGCCATTCGCTCCAACGTGGGTTATGCCCATTTCCCCACCAGACTGACCCCTTTGGCAATTTGCCTTCATCATTAAAATCCCTCAGACCTCCTCTTCACATGGGGCAGTCACTCCCCCTTCCCAACCCCTTCACATGTCATCAGAAGCCCTCAGGGCTGGCTGTTCCACCCAATCACCTCCCAAAATCTCCACAGCACTACTGCCATGTGTGCCACAAAGCCTCGGGCACACTGGTGGTCCTGACAGCTCCTTGCTTCCCTGACGCCTTCCCCACGGCACCTACTGCCTCTCTCAGCACCCATTAACTCACATAAACCCTGCCACAGCCCAGCAAAACCACTTGAAAATATCTTTTAAGAAGCTGCCGGCTCTGACCTTTAAATGAGAAAATCCTTTTGTTTCTGCCTCTTGCTTTAGATGCCGAGATTTTTCTAAATGTCAAAGGCCGCCTTGTCCACGTGCAGATGTTTGAGGGGGGGAAGCAATGATGCCAAGAGGGCTGGTAAACTCTTCCTGAGTCTGCAGAGCTGATAAATCATCACTTCAGATCACCCCAGACAGACAGACACACACGGGGCAGCCCACCATACACAGAGCCAGCCAAACAACCGGAGTGCCCAGAAAATACCCAGGGAAAATATATGTGTGTGTATGTGTACATGTGGAAACTGCCTGCTGAAGTTATAAGAACCCAAACATGAGGTTCTGAGATTTAATTGCTCAAACTTGGCCCTCCTGGGTGATGATATCATTATCAAAATCCCCCAATTGAGTTATGCCTCACCAATCAATCTTTCCTAAGCATCACGCACTGCTCAAATACCAGGTCCCCAGGTAGCCTCTAAATCACTTTAATTACAGGCCGTTCATTTAAAATTAGAGAAATATTAAAAAAGAAACAAAACCAAACCACAACCTCAAATTGTACCGCAAGATGTGCTTACGGCTGGAAATATTTATGAGGTTATTTAGCAAACTGTTTATTGGCTTCCTTCCTTTTTCAAGGTAGCTGGCAGATTCCAGCTGGCCTTACAGGATGCCTGTCTGTGGTGGTTCTCACAGGATGGACATGCAGCTCTTAATCAGTCAAGTAACCTCCCTTTCACAAATGACCATTCCTTGTCTGCAGCGAAGTTTTCCCCCCTTTAATAACCCAAAAGAGGAAGAGTACTTCTTTATAATAATTGCTTCTTGCTAAGACCTCTGACCTCCGTGTCACCAGCTTGGTATATAAAGTGAATTTATGAGGCAGAGGGATGGGTGCCTGTAAAGGGCCTTCCAGGAAATTTAATGAAAAAGCTGCTTTTAGCTGCTGAGCAAAGAAAAGCAAATGCTTGGCAATGCCAAGAAGAAAATTGAAAGCTGGGATGGGATAAGTGAGAAACAGCCCTGTGTGCACTGAGATTTATAGCAAACATTTCCTTTCTCTTTCTTATTATTCAACATTGAGATGAACCACAACCCCAGAATGTCTTTGGAACAAGAGGTCAGCTCGTATCCTTCAATCTTAATCAGAAACACAAGCCAGGGACTGTGTACACGAGTGACAGCAGTGATGGGGTCCTGGATGCTGCACCAGCTCAGCAGCAAAGGAACACAGAGCGGGGTGTACGGCACAGCACTGAACTTCCCCTGCAGCTCCATGTTTTGATCTGTGTGAGCTCTCCTGCACCTCATGTGAAAAAGGAAACTTTAAAAAGAGCAGGGACACGTGCTGAAGTGCTGCACCCCTCTCCATGGGGGAAAGCTGCTGGTGTTAATCCTGGGGGACGGTGATCTGCGCAGCAGAGGGCAAGTCAGCATCTTCTTTCAAGAGGTTTCTCCTACAGGTTAATGCCCTTTAGACTGTCAAATGTGACGCCATAAAAATAAGATCAAAGGCCTTAAAATAAGAGAAGCATATTTTTTGATTCATACTATTACTATTTTATATCTGAATATTCCTATAGAGCTTTTCATCCTGGAAGACAGGCCTTTGAACTGCTGTGATTTCACCTATCATTGAGGAACAACCCCCAGGGTAAAATGTGACAGCTATTATCAGGGTGCATTAATGTTACTGAACAGTTCAGGACAGACAGAGACAAATATATCCAATTTAAATCATAGGTTTGAAGAACTACTGCTCAGTGTGGATTAATACCCGTGCATTTTCCAAAAGTGCTTTGAGAATTTTAGAGAACAAGTGCTGAAACTAAAATTCCCTTTCTCATCTGTAGGATGCATTCAGCTTCCAATCATTATGCTCTAAATTGAACATCACTACTGTCAAAGAGGGAAGATGGTAATGTAAAGGATTCACCTGCACCATCTACTTTTGCATCCACAGATGCTGATGGGATCTCCAAACCAAGGAGATTCACCCTGTGGAGATTTGCTGAGGTGATACCTAGAAATGGTTCTGCTGAATACAAGACTGGTGAGAGTAAATCACAGCAGACTACTCACATCAGAGAAAAGAAAATCACATGGGATGTCACTCTAAACTAATACTGGCAGTCAGCTGTACTCAGAGCTTGAGGTCATAAATTATAAGTTTTTAACAGACCTCAGGTCTGCTAAATAGTGTTCACCAGCCAAATATGCTTATAAACATCAACCATTAAGGAGTATAGATGGCAGCAAGGCACAGGGCTCACAGAATTCTTCCAACCCCATTCCACATAAAAATCCAAACTAAGAAATGAAGCCTTTAAAGCCAATGCCTCCACAAAAGGCTCAGGATCTTTACAAACCAGTGTCTTTCCTTGATACACATGGAAGCCGTGCTGATCCCCCAGCCATGGCTATCTCTGACTTACAACAAAGCCCTTCTTTGGAAAGAGCAGCCAAATGCACATTATCCCAACTGCTGTCACACCACGTGTGGGAGAGCTGGACTGCTCCAGCACCCAGGCTGCAGCTTTCCAACCATCTGTGAGGTGACCGTATTGGACTGGTCAAGCTGCAGAGCGAGTAGTTAACAAGCATTAACAACATCTAGCCCATGTGTTCTGTCTAGTAAAATGCCAACCCATCTGTCTGTAACATCAGTGACTCCGCAGAAGCCATATGCAGGAGAGACATAAATTAGGGAGAGAAAAATCTCCTGTTACTTTCTCTGCAGTGACTCTGCAGTTGTCTCCTGCAATGTGAGGAACTGGGTGGTTTTTGAGTTATGTTTTCCCAGCCAAATCGCAGCCTCACGTAGCTGTCCAGCCCTGCCATCCAGAGGCATTTTCTGGTCTGTGCCTGGCCCTGATGAACGTGGTGGTGTGGCACAAAGGGAGAAGGAGGTGCAACTCAAACCAAGTCCCAAACATCTCCCCCAGGAGAGCCAGAAGAACACAGACAACTTGAGGGAGATACCAAGGACTGGTAAGTGAAACCAGCACACAAGAATCCCTCAGTTAGACAGGGAGCTCATTAACCACCCAAGCTACTTATCACATTCCTCTCCATCTCCTTTGCTGGAAGCTCTCTGAGCTGGAAGGAATGGAGGAGCAGTAAACCAAGAACATGCAGTTTCTGGAACATGAGAAGGAAGTACCTATGGAAGAAATGCAAAAAAAATCATCTGTGTGGGCTGTAATTAAGATGGCCTGGTTCCCAAAGCAAGGAGAAACTCCGCTTGTGAACTGCAGCCGTGAGCATGAGGTCTGTAAGAGAACACGAGCAGCAAAGTTTGCCAAACTCTGCACTGACGAGAGACGTCTGGAACCACGGAAAATTCTGATGGCAACTTTTGCAAGCTGTGGTGTTGCCTGGGAGATAGGCACCCACCCCCCAGAGCAAACCACCACTTACCAACAGGCAGAGCTTGCTGGAGCCTTCACTACTCACTGAGACACACCAGGCACACACTGCTCCCCTACTTGGCTGCTCCTGCATCATATTCCTGCCCAGGACCTTCTGCTTTCCTATCTCTGGATTAGAGCAAATCACCAGGAAGTCTCAAGGCTCACTTCAGTGCCTGCACATGACATGGAGTGAAAACAGGCCATACAGACTTCTGGGCTCATCAGCTGCCAACTGGAAATGAACCCCCTCATTGGGGAGCTGGGAACTCCCTCATCTGACATCTCACCTTGCACAAGGCAGAGGGTGAGTGTCCAAGGCTGGGAATGGTTAAATGGGCAGATGACACTTGCCTGGTGAGGCACATCTCACTGGAGCAACTGCCACCCTGCAACACTGCAGACACCACCATGGGATTAATACATTCATCCTCATCTTTTTGGTATCCATCTGGAAGTCTTGTCAGAAATGGGGTGGATGAAATGCTAAAGAACTGAACAAGATCCTGTAACCAAAAATGGCTGAAGAAACTGCAAGTGATCAACTTAACAACAAGCAGACAATTAGACCTTAGCTATGTGGCTGAAGGGTGGGACAGTATATGGAGCATGCCTGTTCCCGGCTCATTGAGTTTGCAAGGCTTGTGGGGGAAGGAGTAACAGATGGACCTGATGGCAGATTACAGCTGAAACTCTCACCATGTTTATTCATTACCCTCCTCTAGCTCTTGTTTGTCATAGTCTGGCACCCCAGGCTAAACTGCAGGTCTGAGCCTTACATCAGGGAAATGGGTGACACGTATTAGTCACCTCTGCTCAGAGCCAGGGCTCTGCACCACAGTCAGCACTACAGAGACCAAAAGCATTGCTCATCTGAGAGCAAGAAGAACTAGTCAATAATTGCCTTTTCCTATGGGACTGTGTGACTTGCTTATAGTTATGATCTACCAAAGTGGAATTTAAGTGCTGGCTTGGGGAATAACATTAGTTGCTGTTTGCAACATCAATAACCAAATGTCACAATGTTAGCGTGAGTTGAGGAAGGTGCTTTTACTGCTCTTGCTTTTTTGCTGGCTCACATTTTCTTCGTTTTTCTTCATTTGAAATCGCTGTCATCAGCACGACTGTCAGCAGGACCAAAGTAAGCATAAGTTGTCACTACCCAGAAAGTCAAAAGAAGAAAGTTGATTCTGAACATGTAAAATGATTTTCTTGTGTCCTCAAGAATGAGTCTTAACCCTTAACAGCTCACAAACCCCCTGTGGGGAAGCACATTTCTCTGACTGCATCTGTAGCCACAAGCCAAAGTTTATACTGGAAAGAAGATGTCATTATTTTTAAAATTCCACCATTTCTTTCTCAAGACTTCTGAGTTCATGGAACTGATGGTTACCAGCAATCCTATCTGTGGTGTTACTCAACCAGACTTGTAGTCCACAGGCAGGAAAACCTGAAGACCAGACAGTAAGGAAATCAGTCAACTGGCCTGTGCAGATTGGGCATATTCAGCTTTCTTTAAATGGGCTTTTAATGGTAAAACCCAACATGAAAGAAAAAGTCACAGGACTCCTCTCTCCTCCAGCAGGTCTGATCACACCATAAGAAGAAAGTCCACAGCCAAAGAGACAGAGGTTGCAGCTAAGGAGTGAGTAAACAGGAAGATTTCCGTATTCAGTGAAAAAGTAGAAGAAATTCCACTGTATCCCTTGAGGGGACACTCAGACCTCTGGGCTATGACGCATTTGCTGAAAGCTTCTGCTGTTGCCGCCTGTGCTGTCATTTGGCACTAACCTCCTGAAGAACATGGCAAGACAGCACTGCTGGTTCTCATGTCTGGATGAACATGCTCCTCTCCCCGAAGGGAAAAGGAGAGGTTTTTCTGTTTAGCAAATGCACCATGTTCAAGCAACTTCCGAGGAATACGCCTGGGGCCCTGGGCCTCCCCATCTGACACACATCTGACTGGTTGTCTCTTCCTGCTGGTGTTCTCCCACTGATGTGCTGCCATCCGCCAGTCAGCTCCTTCTGCTGGAAGTATCGGGGGGGGGGGGGAAGATTTATGCAGACACCATGTATGCAATTATGAAAACAGAAGACAAGACACCCGGATATCACACAAATTGATGCATTTTTGCTGGCAGGCTTTTTGCATGATCTGGTAACAGCTGTCATGCTCCAGCTTCTCTCATCTGAGCTTTGCTACCACTTCAGCATCCTTCCACATCCTTTAAGAGGGTTTCCTTCCCTTCCCTGGTGCAGCTTGTTCCAGATGCCACAGCAAAGCAGGCAGTAGCATGGGATACAAAGGGGAGACAGTATGACTGGTTTTCATAGCAGCACTAAAATGTAATGTTCACTTCTTTAGGCAAGATGCTGCTCATTAGCAATGACCTCGAGGCACGCAAGCTGCTCAACCAGCAACGTCTCCCACTCTAGAGCTCTTTAAAATTTGCCCTTTCCCTGTGCCAAATCTTTGGGCAAGCTTCCCTAAAGCCCAGTAGCAATCTGCAGACAACCACATACATCGTCCAGTGCCTTCTGGAGAAAGGCAGTGATGGGGAGCTGCTTTGGAGCTTGGGCTACATATCTTGTCCCCTACTCTGCACAGCATTAAGGAAAGGAAAGGACGTTCCTACAAGTTTCCCAGCCAATTCAGCTCCTGCCGTGAACTCTGCAGCCTGGGAGCCTGTTAGTGCCCACATCCTCCTGGTTTTCAGAACTCCATGCTATATTTGTTTTTGTAAATAGATTTAACCTTTCCAAAATTAGCAACAGAAGAGAACTTCTTTTGGCAGAAAACTATCTTTAGAAAGATGGAGGAATATAACATTTTCAAAACATTTGAAAACTGCAGACTAAAGATATGTGTTAGTCTCTGCAGTGCATGCTGGTTTTGCTCATTATTCTGAATCTTAATACATTAATAGATCCTCTCCTGATTAACGGCTGCACTAGGCTCTCTTTCTAGGAACACATATGGTTCCTTCTTGCCACAATATTGGAATAGAAAGCCAAAATATTTAAACAGTGACACTAATAAAAGATTTTATCACCCCCATCCTGATGTAAATAACTAAGGCTGGAGCCAGCCCTTAGCTCTAAATGCTTCTTATCTTTCAAAAAGTTCTTAATCAAATCTGAACATACTGACTGAGGCCCATTTGAAATAATTGGGCTATCTGTGGTTATGATGCTGCAGCAAGAAAGCCACTGTCCAACATCCACTCACCCCCAGGATGCTCTGGATCTGGCTGAAAGAAGCACATACTGGTTTGGTGTGTAATGAAATGGGGCTTTTAGAGCCAGGTGTGTGTGTGCATGGGCTGGATCCCTGTGGATCCAGGATGCTGCACATTTCTTCTTCCCCCACTGAATTAAGACGATTTTCAGGGTACTCCAAATGCTTCTCCCCCAGATGTCTGCACATGGCAGCATTCATCCCACCTGCTGAAAGGCATGGGAATTACCCAGCACATAGCCCAGAGGGTTTGGTTAAAATTCTGGTAGTGTATATCAGGCTTGTTTTAAGTTGTAGGTCAATTGCCAATACAGAATTGCCTAAAAGATCTGATCCTCCCTCATTTTTTCCCATGTTGTGCCATTACCTTTTCTCTCTGCCACAGCTTCTATAGCAATCCTACCTGTCTAATGCCATCAGCTGCTAAAATCAACAGCAGTTCCCACTTAGTGCTGCTTGCCATGCTGCTGATCAACTCTGTCACTGCCTAAAAGCGACACAACCTGACTGCAAGCAAACCCCTGAAATAATAAAGAAGCCCTTTTTACATTTCAAGGAGCAAGAGGAGGGACTTAGGTTTGTACTCCAGAAAACATTTATCACTACAGAGCTGAAACATGGTGTGAAAATAAAAGCTCTCGAAATCTGCTTTCACACATTCCCCAGCGCGCCCAGAGGTGTTCCTGCTATGACCCACCTAACAATGCTCTTGAGAATTGTTTTCACAAGCAAAAAATACAAACAAAACAGTGAAAGAGACAAGAAGTATTTCCTCAAGTGCTTCAAATCCAGGCTATTTGTGCTCTAAATACGTCGTAGAAACAGCATCAATATATATTCAGCTGTAGCAGAAGGCCAGAGGAAAAGACCTCGACCTCAACAAACACTTAACTGTAATACAGAGCAGGTCCTGACTAAAGTGTTGGGATTATTTTAGATCACTGACCTCTGTCCCGCTCAACCAGCCTGTGTTTTACAACTCAATTACATTTATTTCTGTATATACAGATGTACATGAGATACTTGCAGTCCTTCTTGTGTAAAAACCAGACAGGAAGCAGAAGATGCAGATGAGAAAACAAGCAGATGAGCTCCCTCAGAGGTTTCACGGACAAAGATGTTTAAACGAAGTAATTTAAAACCAGAAAGAATCTTACAAACAAAGTGCTTCTAAGCATCTCATTTCACTCACTTGTTTTCAACTACATTTGAAAAAAAACCTCAGAGGGAACCAAACCACTTTAGCTGCTGCTTCTGCATTCCTGATGTCCTCTGGAGAACATCACCAACCTTTTCTCCTACCAGTTACACACCAAAATTTCCAGAACAAGTAACTCTACAGCAGTGAGGAGAATCAAAAACATTATCTAGTCATTGCTTATCACACCCCTGAAGGGCAGGGAAGCACTAGCGCTACCTGAGACTGAGAGACAAGAAGAAATAGCCTTCCAACACTGGCAAGGCAACACAGGACCACACAGAGGACTCAGCGCTCGAGTTCCATTTGCCTCCTTTGCTGCAGAAACCAGAGCTTTCCCAAAACACAGGGCTGAAGGGAACGTGCGAGATGTGGGATTCATTTTGCAATAAATCAATCCCAAACTCCGTGTAACGGTGCGGAAAGGGGGTATCCACAATAAAGCCGGCAGTGATGCCGAGGCACCTGCAGCATCCCGTGCCTGCTGTGGGCACAGTCCCAGAGAGGACTCAGCCTGCCTCGGGAAGGGCCCTTCAGTGTGAGAAGGGCTGTTCCAGCCCAACAACCGACCCATTCATCCTAATGACTGCTCCATTCAGGACGAGCTGACACATCCTTCCCACAACAGAACCCTGCAAATGACTTTATTTAACCAGGAAAACAGATTTGTGTTGTTTCTGAGGACAAATGAATCTAGTTTTGGCTGCAGAGGGCCAAGCTGGGTTCCTCTCCGTGCCAATAAAAGCATTGGGATTGCGGAGGAGACTTAAGAGACTGTGTTTGCTTTCAGTCTCCCATGGATCATAACTGGAAAAAAAGGCTTACACAGCACAACAGATCAGGCTGTAACTGTAAAGGAGTTCAACACTTTTGAGGCTGTTTCTCTCAAGTTCTCAATGAATTATTTTGAATTTGGTTAAGACTTCCCACGGTTTACCGGTTTGCAGTGAGAGTGGGGAAATTTTGGGGAGAGGATGGTGAAGCAGAAAATTTCATAGAATCTTAGAACCATTTGGGTTGGAAGGGACCTTAAAGATCACCCAGTTCCAACCCTCCTGCCATGGGCAGAGATGATGCCCACTAGATCAGGCTGGTCAAGGAAGATGCTATTCTGTATTATGTTCACTTTTCAGCACATACATGGCCCTATATGTGGTTGGGCTCTGCCCAAAGGTGCAAGTGCGAGTGTTTCTGTGCTGGAGGTTCCTGCCTGTGTGCTCCAGACAAAAGTGGAATGGGGAAAGAGGTCCCCAGCGAAGCAATGACAAGTGCTCAGGGTCACAAAGCAGGTTGACAGTGGAGCCAGGAGCTCCTTCAAGTCCCCCCAAAATACCCGGGCTCTGGGGCCTCTCCACACTCAGAGAGCCAGGAAACCTCTGTGCTCTGGTCAAAGGTGGATGCAATGACATGGATTTTTCCTTAAGCTGCTGTGCAGAGGGATACACAATTCATTACTTTTTATTGCCCAGTTATTTAACCTTAATACTCCACTGACATTATTTTTTTGCATGGAATTTTATATACATGTCTATGGATGAATTTGCAATGTATAAATAGTGAAGATCAGAGGTGACCTTTAAGTCTGTGCATTTGGACATTCGTACAGCACGAGGGCTAGCTAGGAGGCTGAAATCATTAAGATATGTTCTCATTTAAAGTTACTTATGAATTATTTGTAAGCTATTTTCTCACTTATTTTGTTATTATACTCCCACATACTCACCAATCAGTAAAAATAGCTTACCAGTGAATATATGTTTCGGAAGTCTGTTTGCCTATTTTTCTTTTGTGCAGCAGCTGCTGTTGCCATGCTGTCGTTGCTATGTTTTCCCTTTTCTTTCCTTTTCTTAAGAAGGAAAAAAAAAAAAAAAGCTATTCCCTAAACATGCTAGGCTCAGTTCATGGAACAAAATACCTGAGGTAGAGCCTGGAGGAATATAACACAATCTGGCTGGAAGAGCATAGTTTATGTGTAGAACAAAGTCCACTTGACACTAATATACAAATTCTTCTCTGAGAGAGTTAATGAAACTACAAATATTATTTAGAACAGGTAAGGATCACTAAAAAAAAAGTTTTAATATAGCTGTTAAAACAGGTCTTAAAGCTTGAAAGCTGAAATTGGCTCTGTGGGACAGGCCTGAGAAACACACATGCTCATTTCAAAGGCCACAAGTCCAAGGTGGAAAATTTGGTTCTGGGTTGTGGGTCCCAGGTCGGGGCCTTCTGTCTCTGGTCCTTCTGTGAAGGGCACTGGGAGTTTGCCAGACTGGGGTTGGGGCTCAGCAATTAAATTCTGAAAAGGCATTTTAGGTTGCCCATTCCTCCTTTGTCTCTCATGTCCAGAGGAACTTGGATTATCCTTCAGTCCTCAGTCCCCTGCCAGCCTCCAAGGAGATGCACGAAGAAGAGTGGCAATATGATGACAAGAATCGATAGTTTCAGCCCAATGACTGATGATTTAGAGCACAGAAAAAACTACAAGAGGGCAAAATGACTTGGGAGTGTGAACTGTGAGGGACCAGGAGGACCTGTGAAATTTGGGTCACTGGGCAATGCTTTGGCAGAATGAATTCAATACAGACAAGTGCAATGTAGTGCATGTTGTTCTGCCAATTTAAAGGATTCTTAACATGCTGATGGGTTGGAAATGATGTAACC
The DNA here is from genome assembly GCA_038380795.1 of Pyrocephalus nanus. NCBI lineage: Eukaryota > Metazoa > Chordata > Aves > Passeriformes > Tyrannidae > Pyrocephalus > Pyrocephalus nanus. Next base: position 11,478,758 of record CM076276.1, read on the forward strand.
TCTCAGAAAAAAAAAAGAAAAGCCAAGTGCCACTGTAGCCAGCTTCAAGACAACTTCTCTGTGTTCAGTGTCACTCAAAACACCAAGTAAGATGACAAAATAAAATGTGTTTAAAAGCAAGGCTGGGAGTACCATGTCATGGTTTTATACAAGTTGAGAGCATGTCCTGTTCTCCTGAGCAGTGAGTCAGCCTTGGTGAATTCAGTACAACATGAGGGCAAAAGATATATTAGGTTTCCCTTGTTTGAAGCATGTGCCACGTAACCTCCTCTTTTCTGCTGAAGATCTCCATCACTGACTGCATCCTTGGGCCACCAGGAGAAACATTAAAGGCTGAAAGAATTTACTGCAGAATTAAGAAGGGAAACAGTTAAGAGAGATGGGCAATGTGGTGACTGCTGAGTTGGATACCACACCAGAAAAGAGACTTCCAGTATTTCAGGTACTCTTCAGCTCTTACCCTCCCTGACTGAGGTGAGTGAGAGTTACAAAGCATAGCCGGATTGAAGGTGCCCCTTTCTCTTTATGGACTTTGGCTGCATCAGCTGCCACTTTTCTCCATGGAAAACCATGTTTCCAGAGGTCAAAAAACCTCCAAGCCCAGACCTGTGTGGGGCACGAGTGCTGTTCCTGACTATGAGCTTAAAGCACAGCTCCATCAGGTTCTGCCATTCACTCTGCATTAATTACTCCTGCCTTTACCCACATCCTGTCAGCCCCAGAATTTGGGGTCTGACAAAGACCTCTTTCCATGAGGACTGCCACTTCCAGCCAAGCCAAAGAAATCATACAGAGCTGTGTAGCCCCAAGATTAAGAGCTGTGAGTCAGGAGCTTCCAAGTTTATTCCTCACTTTGGGTCCCAGCATGAACGACACAAGCAGCATCATTTCTCTGCATCTCAATATCCTCACCCTCCACTAGAACTAATAACAACTCCTCCACCAAGCAGGCATGCTGTGAGAATCAATTGGTATTTGTAAAGGCCTTTGAGAAATGTAAGGCACAGTCTGTATGTGAAAATTATTGATATGATTCATTACCAGGCATTCATACTCTATTTATACAACTCTCAGTCTATTACTAAATATATTGTCCATTTGAATATTGAAATCACTGCTGCTAGTAATTTCTGCTAATGTTACACTGGTCTTTCAGAGGTAGCTTTTTCGACTTGAATGGGAGAATTGTGGAGGCAGTAAAAAAGGGAAACAAGTGCCAGAAGAGGAATTAAAAAAAAGGACAACAGCTCTGTGCAGGCTTCTTAGAAAACAATTAAAAAATCCATTTAACAAATGACTTTGTGCTAACACTTATCTGATTCCTCTTCCCATGCTCTTTTCTGTCAACCAAATTTGTATGAAAATCTGATCTCCATTAGTGAAGCATTAGACCTCATCTGCAAGATGAAAATGAGCAAACCTGAGTGCATTGTGTTTCTCCAGACAGACAACTAGCTCCTTGCACACTGGCTTGGGTTATGCCTGAGTCCCTCTCTGTGACCAATCTCCTTTTAGGAGAGCAAGGATCCTCCATTTAAACCACCATCCTCTGACCCTTCAATCACCAGCTCCAACTTTCTCCTTTTACTTTGCTGTGCTACTGAAAGCAGCAAAATCTGGGACTACCCAAAGAGTTTCTAAGAAGAGAGAGCATATGTCTATACATTATATATTTATTCACACACTGAGACATGTTCTCACTCCCGAGACACACACGGTATGTTCCGACTTTCTCACTCCAGCATGTTTTGCAAATCTCTTCTCCACCCCCTCTATTCCCCTGTTTCACTTTATCAGTATCTTGTTTAAGAGAAATGCTGCTTACTGTAAACTGGAAATGTTAACATCAGGTCAACAGACCACTTATTACAAGCAGCTGTGGGAGAGGGAGTGATGGGGCACAGCTTATTTCCTGGCTCAGCTTCTTTTACTTCCAGTTGGAATATTTATTTCCTTGCTGTGATCTCTCTACTCACTCTTGGTGCTGACAAAATGTTGCCAATATCTGCGATGTGGGAAGTCAAGGACGATCGATATTACGCTTGAATCAAATACAATGATTTCTTTTTGTTTTGTTTTCAAAGCTCAACATTTTGCAATTAAACATCTCCAGACATGGGAAAAGTTGAGGTGGGGGTTCTTTTCTGAAAGACAGGATGGAGCAGCACAGATGTAGAAACCAGAGCAAACCAGCAGTGAAGCCAATAGAAATATGCTGTGTTGTTTCTTCTTCTTCTTAATACATTTTTTACGAGAAGTGAGATCTTTGATTACATTTTTGATTAGGGGAGACAGGCATTGCCCTGCCCAATGCACAGTTAGAGGGAAAGGAGCCTTTCATGTTCATAGATATCAGACATCAAAACAGTCATTCCCAACTCTTAAAAGGATCAGACAGAACTGCAGCTCAAACTGTGCCAGGGACTGTGGTGCAGGCAGGTTCCTGGTGGAAGGCAGTCTCAGAGCTGTAAATCACGTGGATGCTGACACTCCTGTTGAGTGTCGGGAGAAATACGTGAAATTTCTCCCAGAGAAATCCAGGATCATTGTCAGGGTGTTTCAGAACAAGCAGACCGAAAGCCATGACAGCCAGGCTGCAAGGAGAGCTGCCAAAAAGGAGCTCCTCGTTGTAAAGAATGAGTAGGTGCTCCATCAGAGGGTCCAGGTAGGACAGCTCAGTGGGGGAAGCAGCTGGCAGAGAGCACAAACAACAGCAGGATTGGGCATGTGAATTATATCTCTCCTTCCTGAAGACTCTTGGACTTACTGGAACTCCCAAACGTGCTCATGCCCAGTTGCAGGACAGGTGCACTGATAACCAGCTCCACTGTGCAATGCAACTGGTCTCTGTCCTCAGAGCTGAGAGAGTCCCATGTGGCCTCCCTGTTTTGGAGGTCACCCTGACTCGCTGACAACCCACAACAGTTGAACAGCGCCAACAAGAGATTAGAGTTCTGATCTTGCACAACTCCAGTTGAATACTAACAATGGCAACATGGTGTCCTGGCTTATCCCTCACCATCACTGCAACGACCCTTCATTTGGTTGTGGGAACTGCAAAACCTCAAAGGCTGGAATGAGACAGGAGAGCAAATCAACTCATTGGTTCATTCAGAGTTCAGGTCAGCCTGGATTCAAGCACCTCCTCCTGCCACAGCTTGCTAGCACACACTACAGAAGCAAAGACTCAGCCCCTTGACAATTTTTCAAGGTCCAAAGCAGAGTTTGTCTAGGTTGGTGGCAAATATGATGCCCATCTTACCAGAATTTGGCTCAGCTGTGCAAACAGATGTCCTGAAGGCATTGGCTGCACTTGAAACTAACTTGGATGCTAATTCAGACACCTGAACCTTCTCCATGTGTCTTCAGTGCTGAATACTGACCCTCAACCATCAAACGGACATGCTGGTGCACAAGCAGTCCTGTCTCATCACACACAGTCTGGCCTGCAGCCTGTTTCTAATCTTTCTTAATAGAGTGTCCTTCAAAACCTTGCAGCATCATCTCATCTCTACCATCATCTTCTATGTTCCTTCTAATTCAAGGTATCACACAGAGACAGCATTGGGACTGCACAGCCTCTGACACCAGGAGACCAGCATTAAAAAACTGACTCCACGCTCAGACTGATAAACCAACACGTTGCAATGGACAGTTGTTCCAACTTCTGCCAGGGCTGCCTGGGCTGCTGCAGATTTTTATCCTTTATTCCCCTTCTAATACAGCAATAATGTCAGACCAAGGGAGTCTAGAGATTCCCACAACTCACCCTCAGCAGTGCATTGACAGTCAGCCCTACATCTACATTAAGGATGAGCACAGCCATCGCTCAAACAGCGAGTGCCTGGGTAAGGTAAATGCTTGGATGACAAAGAGCTCGCTCCAGCTCAGGATAGACATTGCAGAGGTGCTGCTGGCAGCGAGAGGATCTGCTGGAAAATTCAACCCCATCTTCCACTGAAGTGCCATATCCATCCAGGAGATAAATAGCCCTTATTTCCTTCTGCTCACATGGCTGCTGCAGATACACACCAGCAGTGGCTCTGAACATCTCTTCTGCTGTTCTGACCAGCCAGGAGGTCACAGCCTTTTCACTTCAGTGTAGGCACTGAAGTGCCCCTGAACACACATCCTCCTTGTTTTCTACAGTTTACTGACCCACTCAGTATCTGTCAGTGTGGGAGACACACTGGAGGAACGGTGCAATCTGACTCCCCCCCAGTATCACCATCGGGATCAGAGCAGCAGTGAGAGCACAGCTATGCTGTTGCTCTTGTGGCTTTTTCCTCTGTGAGACATGTAGACCTCTTATGGTGTTTGAGGCTTTGATTTCACTGGCTGCACTGATTTGATGACACCACCAATTGTTATTTTTTAATCTCTACCAAATAACAGCGAGCTGCTGAAGCTCAAGCACAGCACCATGCAGTGATTAGCTGCATGGTGGAAGAAAAGTAAGATTGCCCCAACATTTTGGCATGAATAGCAATGAGGTGAATAATTTTCTAGGAATGCTTTACTGTAAAGCAGCCTTTAGAAAAATCCCAGGGATATTTGGTCCCCTGGACGATCAGAAGAAACTACAAAACAGTTCTTTCTGCAACCTCCAGAAATGTTTTTACATGAGGGCTCGGGGTTAGAGGCTGAACTCAAGGTATAGAGACAAATACAATGGGCCACACATGCTATGGAGGCCTTGTGCAAACATCTCCACCTGAGTAGAGCTTCTTCCTGTGGACTCATCCTAGATCCTGCTCACCCATGTGCCATCATAACAGACTAAACCCAAGACCCCAAGCTCTGTGTATAGCATGCCTGTCAAAGCAGGCTGGTCTATATCCTCATGCTACAGAGAGGGGAAGAGTGTGGAAAAACAAGGAGAAAATGCACACATCTAGATATCTATGATATCTAGAGGCAACTTGTGTTGGTGAATGAAGGAAAGAGGCAGGGACAGGATGTGGAACCAGGGAGTTAACAGGCACTGGCTGGGCACGTGTGGCTCAAGCAAGCATTATCCCAACCAATTTATATGCAACCACCTTAGTCGAAATACCACTTAATTTAAAACATCCAGGAAACAAAATAATATCTTCAAGGTCAGGTGAAGCCAGCTTGTTAAGGGCAGGACAATTTCATTTCCCGCTGACTTGCCACCCATACTAATGGTCCCTCCACAAGAGTGTTGTCCAGGTGAAAAGAGCAGTGCACAACTCAAAACAGCCCAGCTCCCAATCCCAAATGGCCACCTGCCTGCAGGGGCTTCTGTCGAGTTGGAAATGAGAACAGAAACCTTTGAGAAAGACTTCAAAAGATGACCCTGTGGTTCCCCTGCTCTTCAGCCATATATCTGGCAGTGGGCACCAGGGGAAGGGACTTCCCTCACCAGCACAATGACACTGAATACAGTGATTTGCAGGCCACATGGGATGTAGATGGCTTAAGAGTTCCTCTTTGCCCTGGCTTCCTGTGGTGCTCCAGGCACACACCAAAACAATAGGGAGGCTGAGGACAGGACAACTCAATCCATTGGTGTCGAGGGACACCTGAGATCTCAGAGCAGTGGGAGCCATCAGTGGGGCAGCATAGAGCTGTGTGGCCACCTTCTACTGCTCTCTTTCCCTATCCATAAATGACTCACCATTTCCATAAAGGTCGAGGTATCAGAGAGAGGAAGGTGTGGAATGAAAAACTCCGCAGAGTCAATCAGGACACAGGTCCTGCACAGCCACAGGACTGCACACAGCGAGCAGGCAAAGCCCAGAGGCCGTGCCCAACCCAATTAAAATAAAGACATACTCCTCCACGTGCTGTGCTGCCTTGTACTCACGCTGTTCCTCGGTTTTTCAGTCTGTAAAACAGAGGAGTATTTGCTGTACCTTGCGACAGTCCTGGAAAGCTTAATTCATGTTTGTGAAGTGCTTTCAGATCTTAAATTGGAAGGCATGAGAAAGCACAAGTTGTTATTATAATTGCATTATTAAGTGCTGTTTAAAAAAAAAAAAATCAGCTTACATTTCATAGAATTCAGGTCCTTCTTCAGACTAGCTTTATGTCCCTTGACACATGTATTTGACAATAACCTAAATAGCCTTGATCTTTTATTCCCAGCAGGGTTTTCTTTAAACCTTAATGAGGTCTCTTCTTAATCTTTTTTCCAAAGGATAAACACCTCATCTCAGTATAACAAAGTTCTCTGAGCTTCCATGTGTGAGCCTGGTTTCCCTCTGCTGGACAGGGTCTGCTTCTGTGATACCAGTCCAGAGAGGGGTCCAGACTGGTCAGGAGGAATACTGGTGGGATGTCCCATAGCCCTCACAAGATGCCACGATACACTTGCAGATTTGCATAAGATTTCTCTATTTCTGCCAGTTAGGACGTTCCTGCAATACTTTACTGCTCCTGAGAGCTGTGCCAGGTTTAGTCCCAAATACAGCAGTATTTTTATCCCTCTCGTCCATAATGCCTGATCTTCAACCTTATCTCTGTTTTGTAGCAGAGGAGGCTCCCACAATATATTCCTGACTATATTTCTGTCTTGAGACTCCAATATTTCACTTCCCTTACTCTTACCATTACCAAATCACCCAGAGATCTACAGCCTTGTTGATATTGACTTTCTTCTCTCCTCAATCCTTCTCTCAGGTTTCCTTTTCTCCCCCTCCCATCATCCGCAAATTGCATCGTTTTTATCTTTCGCTATGCTGGAAATCTTATCATGAAAGAGAGACTTTCCTTTTTTCTTTTTTTAATTAGTACTTGGTAATATTACCAAGCTGTGAGTTTATGGCTTTGTAGATCATATATTTTTGACACTAATTACTCACAAAGGCTTTTAAAGCAGCATTTCAACATAGCAACTGGCATGACTGTAATTAAGTAAGAAGCAGCACATTTTTTTTTTCTACATTTCAGAGAAAGTCTCTAGCATTCCTGCCCCGTATCACAGCTCAGCCCCCGGTATCGCTCCGATGAACGAGACCAGATGTCGAAAACATATTACTCCTGATGCACACACAGCTCTCCCCACCCTCACCCAAGCCCTCAGCTGATGTATTAATAGTGCTGTCAGCACGGAGGATCCACAGGGATTCACCACTTGCCTATTGCCAATCTGAAGGGCTTGGCTAATTTTAGACTTGTGGTTTCTGCTTCTTGTGGGAGAATGTTTTTCCCCAGTTCAAACCTCAAAGACTCATGTTGTACCGACCACATGACTGCGCTTGATTTATTTCCTCCCCACCGTATCCTCGCTGGGGCCCAGAAGGAATGTGGAGGGATGTACTGGTTTCCATACTGATGCTGGACGTGTTGCCTGGAAGGTGCCAGAGCAGCAAATGCTCTCATGATGTGTTTGTAAACTAGCTGTTACGGAGATGATCAATTAAAGGCATCTCAGTGGGGAGAGTTTGATTCCACTGGCCTAATTCATTTTCAAATTACTTCAGGATGCTGCCTTTTACTATTACATTATTTGTTCTGAAACTCCAAATTAAGATTTTATAGCACCATTAATTTTTATGCAGAAATTACCATTAAAATCAATGTTTTCTGCTTAAAAGTTGACAGTCGGAAATGACTGATTGCCCAGCCTGTTTCCCATTGCTTTACTGCCTTGGAAGCGGACGGGTCCATCCTCTTGTGCTGTTAACTCTTCACAATGTTTTCACTGCACCCCACCAACACTTGAGCACATCCCCCTGAGGCAGCTGGGGCATCCGTGTCACCACAGGTTGTTTCCAACACCTCCTGGAGGATGCAGATCTTCCCTCTGCTAACAAGCCAAAGGTGGTGATGGAGCCAGGTCTCCAGTGCAGGTTGGAGCGCTGCCCTCCCTTCTGCCCAGGCAGGGACTGCTCAGGAGAACATGCCAAGTCTGGGCAACCCCAGCCATGCCAGCTCCTCTTGCTGTTCCAGGACAGCTGCCCAAGCAAGGTCTGCACTAGGGTACAACCCTGGAGGGGCTGCTGAGGTTGGTGCCTCACTGCCCTGTGCTGTCCCTTAGCTCCCCATCCCCAGCTGTGGCCTAGTTCCAACCCAGGGACACCTTTAACCAGACCAGCTTGCTGAAAGTCCCATCCAACCTGGCTTTGAGCACTTCAAGGGATGGGACAAACACAGCTTCTCTGGGCAACCTGTGCCAGGGCCTCACCACCCTCATAGAAAAGAATTTCTTCCAAATATCTAATCTAACTCTGCCCTCTGTCAGTTTGAAGCCATTCCCCCTTGTCCTATCACTGACAATGTCTTTGTCAAAAGTCCCTCTCCTGCTCTCTTGTAGGCCCCTTTTAGGTACTGGAAGGTTGCTATAAGGTCTTCCTAGAGCTTTCTTTTCTCCAGACATTTTATTTATTTCAAGACATCTCTTGAAATAAATAAAATAACATTTGCCCATCCTATGGCAGACAGAGGGAAACAAAAAGAATAAAACAGGGAAAAAAGTTTAAGCCTCTAAATATGAGGCAGATTAAACAAAACTGAATGTGCTATGTAGTGAGTATCTGTGACAAGAGCAAACTGATCCTGCTGTTGGAATATTCATGCAAATAGGAGCAATTTCACTATGATTAAAAAGGCAATTAACTGAAAAAAAACGCCAGCAGTTTCAGAAGCAGCCTGTGTGTCAGTGAGGCCTCCACGCAGTGCTGAACTGACATTTTGCTCACTTTTATATTCCATCAACGAGATACTCACTACTACAGCTTGAGAGTACTAATTACCCCAACTGGAGGCAGATGCTCTTAGAAAGACTCCAACAAAGTCTACACAAGGCAGTGCAGAGAGGGGGTTGCACCAGCATCCTGCCTGTCCCACCCCCGCTCACTCCGCTGCTTGGATGAAAGGCACAGTCATAAAGAGCATCCACTAAAAGAACGGGTCCAACCTAAAAATTTTCAGCCTGTAACACAAAAGCATTCAGGAAATGGAGCACAGGCAGAAATGTGGTGTTAGAGCCACTGCCTTCTCTGCTTGCCTGCTGATGGGATTGAAAGCATTTTCCCCTCTGTGGTCAGATCCAGAACTGGTAAATACTGCTGAAAAATCTTAAATTACCTGTGTGATAATCTGCATGGGATAAATGCAATAGCCAATAATCCCTCACAAACCAGTGGGGTGTTAGAAGCAGAATCTGCTGTTGACACCTGGATGCCCAAATAACTTGTCCCCACTCCGGAGGAAAGCTGAGCCCAATGCTATCACCCACTGGTCAAAAGCACGGAACCTCCTCTTCTCAGCGCTCTTAAAAACCTACATCACCAAAGATGTCCATGTGACCACCATGCACTCCAATCTCATGAACTAAGTACACAGTCAGGCTGTCACCTTCCAGAACCAAGCTCTCCATTCCCCCCAGCACAGGCTGCACACACTTGGAGCCATCAGCAAACTCTTCCCCAGTGGCTGCTGCTCCATCAGTGCCCCAAAGCCCACACGGACAGAGCCACTGCAATATGCATGAGGTGACTTGGGACTTGATCCCTGAGCAAGCTGAGTGTCCTCTGCTTGTCTTTGATGATTAACTGAGCACCCAGGCTCACCCTCTGTTCAGAACTTTCTGTGACTGAGGTATTTCGCAGCCAGTCAGAAACTCAAATATATTTCCTGTCCAGCAGATACTGTCTACTCTTGAGAGCAATTTTTATTGGATTTGTAATCCCCTTTTCAGTTCTTTCTCTCCCCTTTTAATATTGTCTTTTAAGCCCTTTACCCAGAGTTCACTTTACGAAGGCCAGCAAGGAACAGTGGACAGAGCCTTTGGGTTTCAAAAGGAACATGCACAGAATGCTAATGCAAGAGAAACTTGCAACACTCTGACCCCTTTCAATTAAGGTGTCATTCTCTATCACCTTTAGCTGTCCTTAGAACTTGGATGTGCTCTGAAACAAACAAACAAAGAAAAGACCTAAAAAACCTCGGTGCTTCAAGCTGAGGCTGAGACGTTTAACCATTTATCTCCCCAAATGACACGTGCAGTGATTTCCTTTACTTACACAACCTCTCTAGACTGGAGTCAGTGCCAAATGGTGATGAAGGACAAGCAAGAAATGAAAATGGGAGCTGTTAAACAAAAGAAGAAAGGTACTTGTATGGAGGGGTTTGTCCCACCACAGAAAACTGCAGCCACTGGTACCTGGAGGAGCACTGGAACTCATGGCTGAAATGTGGCAAAATGAGGATGGGCTACACCTGTCTGGAGAGACACCAAGGGCAAATCCCAATGATCCGGGGAAACCTACTGTGTGTCCACACCACTCCCCCTCAGATCACGAATACGAGTTGCAGAGAAGACAGGTAGGGAAAGAAAATGCTCCTTTGTATCCACTGCACTGTAGGCTGAGAGGTCACATAAAAAGAGGAGGGCAAGAGCAAACCCCTCACTCTTCTCCAAAGGAGATGAGCCCCTGCACTCAGCAAGCAGCAAGGAGGATTGAAAATTCCTTCAACAGGTTCTCCAGCCATGTGGGACTTCACTAAGACCAAGAAAGGCAGGAGGGAGAGCAGTGTGCAGCACATGCCCAAGGCAAAAGGCTAACTAGCAGACTTGGTGTGGTGCTCTTGCAAAGCATCCCTGTGGTCCCCTTCTACACCATGTACCCTTTGCCTTCAGCTTAACAAGACAAGACTCAAGGTCTTCTAAAGGCAAAAAAATAAGCCATTTTTAGACCACTCTAGCAGGCAGAAATACACGATTACAACTCCTTTGTATTTCCAGACAGAGCTTGGATGAACCAGACTTCCCTCCTCTAATCAAGGATTTTGTGGACCTCTGGGACTCCCAGTGAAACGTCTCCAGCCCTGCAGCTCGTCTGAGTGCTGCAAAGCCCTCTGCAAATTGAGAGGCACCTGAGGCTCACCAAGGTGCCTCAGCCCTACCTTAATTAACAGCAACGACAAAGGAAACCGCATTTCCCTGTTGTGCCGATCCCTGGAGAAAAGTAACTGAATAAAGTCATGTGTGGAAATCACTTTGTCAAAAAGGAAATGGAGGAAACTCTTTTCTCTTAATTAGCACCACTGGAGATTGGGCTGGTGAGGTCTTCAGGACTGCACTGCTGATTGTGGCTCTGTGGCCCAGAGCCTGCCCTGGGTTCAGCTAAATAACCCAGCATGGACAACATGAACTCCATCCTCTCACACACACTTTCTCTCTCCACCTCTCCTTTCATGACCATTTCAGCATGATCTCCTTTACAAGTGAACAAAAGCTCCTTAGGTTTATTTTTCATGCTGTCCTTCTAATACCTCATTTTGGCACTGGCCTCTCTGTATGGAACAGCGAGCAGGATGCTACAGCCTCCCTGCATCATTTTGCTTTATGTCTGGAAACATCTGTACATGCAATTAGAGGGCCAACTCCTTTTATGTCCCTAAATGAGTAGTCTTAATCACCGCCATAAGAAATTAAACCCTGGCTGGGCAGCACAACTCAACGATGCAATTCTCCGAGCTGGGCTGGCACCACCTGCATGCAGGATCAGCCTTCAGGAGAAATCTCCCACCTAGGAGCAGGTCTTCAGGCTGTTCTTCTCCATGGAGGCATTTTCACAAGTCTAATTACAGGGAAGCAGTGAGGTGCTTCCCTGCTGTGCTGAACACATTTCTCCAGCTTTCCAGGGCACTGAGAGGCTGAGCTCCAGGCGCTCGTGCTAGCTTGCAGAGATGTTGGTTGGGAGCAAGTGGCTGCAAGCTGGGGTTTGGCTTCCACACAGCGACTTCCTCTGGTATGGCTGAGGGAGTTATAAAGGGAATTTTGTGGTAAATTAATAACAATTGATATAAGCAAGGGATGCATGGATTCCTCCAGAAACACATTTCTTTTCTGCCCTCTCTTCACCTTTGGCCTCTGCACCAGCCCTTGATGCCTTGCCCCCTTTTTTCTCCACCTTTCTGTGTCATTTCTCCATCACCACAATCAAAGTTCAGACTCCCACATAAAGGTCACTTTCCCTGGTTAAATCCTTCCGTGTTCCACAGCCAGCTAGCCCTGCCAAATGGAACAGGCTCTCCAAAGGTTTGCTGTGACCTCCCACAGCCGAGGAATCATAAAATACCCTGAGCTGGGACAGACCCATGAGGATCAGAGTCCAACTCCTGGCCCTGCACAAGACAACCCCAAGAGTCCACCATGTGCCTCAGAGCCTTGTCCAAATGCTTCTTGAACTCTGGCAGGTGCTGTGACCACTTCCCTGGGGAGCAGAGCATTGGGACACCCCATGTCCATTCCAGCTTCAGTGCTGCACTGTCACTGGCTTTCCACCACCTCCTCCTCCCACCTGCACTTGCTTCTGGCTTTCTTTCACCTTTCTGAAGTGATCACTTGCTTCCACATCCACTTTCCAAACTAGATTCCTCCCTGAGCAACCTTCAAAGTCCATCGTGCCAGAAAAAGTTATGGCACTGCATCTAGACAAACAGTATGAAGCATTTTGTCCCCTGGAAAGGAGCACAGCTGATGTGATTTGTGTATGTGCAAAATATATTAACTCCATTTTCCACTTCATTGGCCCCAGTGCCTGCACAGAGCCTCTGCTTGTTCTCAGCACTTGGGTCTTGAGGAGCATTTTGTTCACCTTGCCATTAGATTTTTATGGCATGCATTCCAGTGACCACTTTGGATTCCAAAGGGGTGCTCAAAATATGCACAGTCCTGATTTTTCTCTTTCAGATTTATGATCCGTTCTTCTGCTATGTAGCTTTAAGTCATTTTATTTCAAGCAGGAATATTTTAAAAGAGTAATCTGTATGTGCATGTCAGGGAAAAGAATTAATTATCGCTCTAATTAAAAGGACACTGTTGAAAATAATCTCTCTCTTTTCCTGCTGATTTTGCCATTTTTCTGTGAATAAGCTTTACATTTTTGCATGTATATGTTTCTCAAGGAGTTTAAAATTAACGGGGCTTATTTTATTTATGCAACAGTATCAACCAGGAGTTGTGCATCAGCAAAATGCGCATTAAGCTGATGGCAAAGGCAAATATCAATGATTTTGTGTAGGTCCTAGATAAGTAGTTGTTGTTATTATTATTGTTGTTGTTGTACTATTATTATTATTACATAAAATCCTGGATTACTTTAAAGAAGCCTAAAAGGCATCCCCTCTTCCCCAGGCTGCACTTCAGGTTTAAGACTCTGAAATGTGTCAATTAAATTTTGTGACTGCAATGTGCTTTAAAAGGCACGTCCCTGGAGAATCACTCCCCTGAGCAGCACAGCCTGGCCGTCAGGGTTGGTTGGATGGATCCAACCGTGGTTCAGTTCCCAGCCTGGGGCCAGGCAGGGCCCACCTCTGGCTCGGGGTCCATCTGCACTGCCAGTTTTCCTCCCCGTGTCACTGGGAAGGCGGATCTCAACCTGCCTCCAGCCCAAGGGGCTCCCCAGGCAGGGGTGCTCAGCCATATGGGAGCGTTGGCTCCACAGAGCGCTGTCTCCACCGGGGATGGGGACAGCTGGATGAAGCCACCTGGCCCTGTGAGCTGCTGCCAAGCTCGAGCACAGCTATCAAAGATAATGTCAGCACAGCCTACATGCATCTCTTCGTGTTTTGCCTTGAGGGAGAGAAGGTTCCTCTAACCACAGCTTTATGGTAGTGATAGACAGGGAGAGATGGGAGCTGCATAGGCCAGCACAGCACTAGGTCCAAGGATCTTAAATTAAGGAGGAAAAAATCAGAATAATCCCTGGGAAGATGTCATTACACAAAAATATCTGGCCAACAGAAGGCTAATTAAGTCAGTCATGTGAAACTAAACAAAAAAACTTGGGAACACAACGCGGGGGACAAGATGGAGTTCACAGTAGGATATGCAGAGCAATCCACGCAGCCCCAGGATTATATCACAGAATCACAGAATGGGTAAGGTTGGAAGAGACCCCAACGGGTCACCTGGTCCCACCTCCCTGCTCAAGCAAGTTCCCTGGAGCACATTACTCAGGACTGTGTATCCAGATTTCTTTCAATTATCTCCAAAGGAGACTCCCCAACACTCCTGATCAACAGTATGTAAAGCCCCAATGCAGAGAAAGACTAGCCAAGGTTTACATTTTAAATCCTACAAGATCCAGTGTCCCACCCAAACTAGAAGCCAATCCCGACCTCCCAATCGATCGCTGCAACTATTTCCCCTGCAATACTCAAAGGAGAAAGAGAGAGAAGAAAAGAAATACCGGACCACTGCATAATTCAGCGTGTTTTGACAGTCACCTTCAGGGCATATCACACTCGACTGCTCATCATTCTCAAAGATGGATATGGAAGAGGCTGGAGAAAGGGACGCCGGATGATATAATGAAGAGGCAATTAAAGAGCACAAAAAATGAAAAGACAAACCAACTGCATCTTTCTCTAATTTATAGGACATGGAGCAGGCAGTATGACTGATTCATACGTTCCTCATCCTATGGGAGGAGAGCTCGTACCGGTCAGAAATTATGTGCAGCGTGAGGAGCGCAAGCTACGTGGCCTCTGTTGGCATGGCACTTTGTGACACTCCTCCCTCTTCCCAGGCAGATGCTCGTTGAAAAGCCATCAGGGTTTAGCACTTTCTCCAAGCACTGATGCTTTAATGAGACACCAGGACACCCGCTCTAAATGCAGACTCATTTCTTGTGCAGAGCTCACAAGTACTGAGGAATGGCTGCACTAAAGGGTGGAGGGACTTCAGCACCGTGACCTCCACACGCAGGCTCAAGCTTAAATAAAACTCATTTTTATAGTTCAGAGCTGGTAAAATCCTGTCTGTTGGTAATTTGTAGTAGATCTTCCTCAGGTGATGCCTTGGAAGAACAAGGCTTTCTCTCATTTTTTCTTCCTATATATTCTTCAGGCACCTCTTCCTTACCTTATCCACTATCACCCCCTAGATGCTTGACAGTTCACAGTCAACTATGTCAAATACATCTGCCTTTCCAGGGCATTGTAACTGTAACCTGACTGGCTTGATCTTCTGTAGAAATGTTTAAAATATCATAAACACACTGTTATACCTAACAAGGAAACAGAAAAGATATCTCTAAACTGTTCTCTGGAAAAATACAGATGATGGAGAAAAGAAACCATGCTGGGGAGATCTGGGTGGCTGCCCATAAATCCAGAAGAAAATTAAGTCTCCAAAGCTCTGAAAGTTGTTATTGCCCTCCTTGAAATGAGCAATTAGATAATCAGTGCTAATATTAAACAGCTTGTTCTGAAAAGGGGAAAAAAAAAAAAAGAAAAAAAAAAAGAGACATTTCCAGAAATTCTGCCTTCCAGCATCAAGAGACAGTCAGAAAACCTTGGACTAAGAAATGGGACATTTTGCTTGTTCCTGAATCCACACATGTAGCTACGTCAACCATGGTAAAGAAATACCAAAAAATGGGGGTCATGCTAGCATTGCCTGTCCCCTTGCCTGGCAGCATCCCAGTTCTATACTGGGAGGATTCACTGGGTGAGGAAGCAAAGGGCTTGGTGACCCATGGCAGCACTGACCCCTGATACAACCTGCTTTCACAGCAGGTCCACCTCGAGCCAGGCTCCCTCCTGTCCTGAGTGTAAAACATCAATTTAAAAAGAAATATGAAAATTAGAGCCATAAGAGACTGGATATTCCAAAGCTGAGCTTACAAATGCTTTTAAAATTGGACAATTTTTATTCCAAACATCTATATATACATATAAATATATATAAGTATATATATTAAAAAACTGCCTCTGTTTGTCATGCCGAGTTTACTTTGCTAGTTTAAGTCCAGAGACCTTTAAAAACATCAGCAAGTAGAGTTATGTAGACAAACATGTCACTAAACTGCAGTGCATTAAGTTTAGGACTTTCCAGGCTAGATTCTGGAGCCACTGGAAAGCAATGCATCTTCCTTTCCCAATAGGATGAATGTTTGTTTCCTGACCATGTGATGCTAAAGGGAAGATTTTAAATCAGTCTGAAACAGTAAGATTGTCTATTCTGACACTTACACAGTCAAAACTATTTTCAGGAGTGAAGCTGAAGGCATAGATGAAGCAAACTATGTTAAGCAGAGCAACTTTTCTTTTTAAAGTGGCATCTGTGTGCCATGGTTGGCGCAGTCAGGATATTAGCATGAGTCCCTGGGGAGGATCATCAGGGAGAGTCACTGTATCACTCAACAGCTCCTGGTGAAATAGCATTGTGTGCCACTTGCATTTACAGGAAACTTTGAACTTAACTACGTCTTTATCATCAGATTGTGGCTTCAGGGGCTGGGGACTCCAGAACGTGAAATAAAAATACACCAGCTTCTCCATCCCTTCCTTGCTCCAATGGCCTTATAGTAGGTGCACTTATCCAACTCAGCTCTTTCTCAGAGGCTATTAATTTTTGGCTCTCTGTGCAGAGGTCTATCACCAGCCTGCAGAACCCTTGTGACACCGTCAGCCACATCCTTGGAAACAAAGGTCAACTGCATCAGGACCTCGGAGTTCACAGTGCACCTCCACAACACGGCACAGCACCGTGCGAGGGGCAACAGCACTGCTCCACGGGCCCCTGGTCAGTGAGCCTGACAGAGCTGCAGGAGCAAACAATCCCTCTCCTCCCTCCCTCTTGCTCGGGGTTCTGGTATCCTGCTCCCTTCCCTGCACCTCCTGAGCTCCCAGAAGCAAGTGCACGCCGCTTCCCAGCTCCTGCCTCCCCAGCTCCTGCCTCCCCGTCCCCTCGCGCTCGGTTTCACATTCACAGGCGCATGTCTCCTGCTCCTGAAGAGCCACAGCTGCAAGCGCAGCAGTACCTGCCTGGAATTGAAAAGCTGGACATTACCACCTCGTCCAGCTCTGCTGACTTATCATTTTGCTATCACCTATGCCTCATTATCATGCAGTTTCTCGCCACGTCTCGGCTTTCCTAATACATTCCCCCCCCCCCCTTCCTGGCCCTGCACTTCTCTCTCCCCTTCTTATTAAACATGGGCTAGATGTTATCGCTCAGTCCTGCTCGCTCCTCTCCCACCTTCCCTCTATTGATTACTTCCAGGGAGCTCCCGCCGGCTGCTCCCCCAGCACCACGTTTGACCTTCCCTGGGATGAAACAAAGCACCAATGTCAGGCGACTCGCAGCAATGTGAAACAGCCACTTCAGCTCACTCCCGTTTCACAGACAGAGAGAAAAAGATGGAAAACTCAATCAGAAGAGCTGCAAGGGAAAAGAGACCAAAATACAGCATCTGAACTTAATGGCTCCTCCTGTGCATCACTGAAGCACACAGCTCGCTCCTAGTATGTGCCATGCCCCAACCCATTTCCTTCCCTGTTTTATGGAAATGGTGGAGCTTTTTAACTTGCACATTGACTGCCAGCAAGAAATCCTGGGAGGTTAATGACATCCTGCAAATTCATAATCACTTGAGCTGCCAAGGGCCTTGTAATGACCATCCCACATACTCCTGCAAGGATGACGTTGGCACTACACACTCATGGTCTCGGGAATCTTTGGTTTGACTTGCAATTTATGTAGCTTTCCAATTTCTAATGCGTTCAGAGCAGAGGACAGGGAGGAAATAGGAAAAAAAGAAAAAAGAAAAGAAAAAAAGCTTAGAGTCACTTGGGTTTCTGCAAATCAGATGAGCTGGAGGGAAATATCCCGGACGTAGCATCAAAGGAGGGGCAGGAGCACAGCAGGGCGGTACAGAGCTGACGGCAGCCCAGCTCACTCACACTGCTGAGGCTGAGGAAAGAGCTCACACACAAAAGGAACAACTTTAAATAAAGATGAAGCGGATGCAGCGACATTGTTGCATGGCCAATCAATTCCACCTCCACCTCAGAGGTTACCAGAAGTGAGACCTTTCCAGCGGCCTTTCCCAGCCCTTCCATTTCTCACCAGCAGGTCTTTTCATACTTATATCTGGTCTATTAACCCTTAAAGCTTCCAATTTCTCTCCTCCTATTTGTTGTGTCCACGAACTCCTTTAACGTAATACTGACCTCTCTGTTCCTTGCTCCACAAACCCTCTTTGCCACATCCATGCTGAGGGCAGTCCTTGATCTTCTCTCTTCTTTCTGTGAATTTTGCCCCTCCCACATTCAGCCATCAAAATTTCTATGCCAGTAATTACCAGGCTTAGTTCTCATCTCATCTGTTTTTATCTCTTGGCTCCTTTCTTAGATGTCTCAAAGGCTCTCTCAACTATTTTCTTAAATGTTGTGCTTTTGGGGCACTTTGAACTCGGAAGTGCTCAGCAAATCCCAGTACCTTCATCTTTTTGTCTCCTAATCCTTCTGTGTTCCTCTTCTCCATCACTACAAATAACTTCATTCTTTCTTTCTTTTCTTTTTTTCTGGAATAATGACTAGTCCAAAGGATTAGCCCAAACAGTTAATGTATGATGCCTCTGAGATTCAGCTTCCTGTGCACAGGGTGGACTGAGCTCAGTGCATACAGCCTGAGACACAGACCCCTTGGACTGCTCCCTCCCTGGGGCCAAGGAAGGGACCAGACAATCTCATTCTGCTCAAAATGCCTTCAAAATACCATAAATGGATGGATGCTACCATAAACATTGACTGGCTCTGACAGACCCCACACTGGGGGGGGGTCTGCACAGCTGGCACCTTCTTAAGGTAGGAGAATCACCAGTACAAAGGCAACTTGTATCAGAGAAGAGCACAAATTAATATTAAAGACTTCCCTGCCAAGCAGCTTTAACCACCATGGGACACATTTAATCTCTTCCTAATGCACGGTCCCCTCTGCCTGTCACTCCTTGGGTTAGGCCATCTCATGACCAAGAGCATAAACTGTCACATGGATACAGAGTCTATGAAACCATCAATGAAAAGCTATTCTGGACACCAGAGAGCTGCTCCACTGACCCCAACTCACAAGGATACCACCTGACATTGCCTCAACAACACATATTTTCAAGCCCTTGAGCTACATGTCACTTGGTTCCAGCGTATGTTCTTTGAAGGAGAGAACATCTGTAGGGAAGAAAGGGCAAAGGGGAACCCTGCAGCCTCCAGAAGGTGATTTTATCAAAGGTGGTAACTGAACAGAGCTGCAGCTACTGCTATCTCACAGGCTTGTAGAATTTAGAAAGGTATCCAGGTGACATTATATGATTTAAAAGTTAATTAAGCTGAGTGATATATTATAACAGCCCCAGGTGTTTATTTCAAGCTCGCCTGTTTCCACAGCACTTAGAAGGAATGAATGGGGCAGGGGGAAATCTAATAAAAAAATCTTCAGAGTGTTGCATTAAGCAGTAATCACACCGTTAAATCATTCTGGTTCTGGAGCACTTCTAATACCTTAAAATCCTGGCAATTCTCTCCAGCTCAGGCTTGTTTCCATCGTTGTGCCATCCTCCTTCCCAGAGCTGGCACGTTTTTCCTTTTAAGAACCCCAGGAGAGATCTGCATAAGCCGTCAGCCGGGGCTTTGTGCAGCGGCTGTGCCGACAGCTAAGCCTTTGCTGGGAGGCACTTTAGATCCCTTCTGAGCACTAATGGACCAGCTGGGCCAGCCCCATCCCTCCTGCACTGCTGCTGGGCTGGAAGGGAAATTATCCAGACCTGGGACACGGCTCTGGGTATGCAGTGAACGCTGACAAACCTTAGGAAGATTGAGAGCGTGGCTGGAATGTAGAGGAGGTGTGAGTAGTAAGGAGCAGAAGGATCCAGAGGAAAAGACCTTTCATAAAATGGAAAGTTTGGGGGAGATTATTTTTTTTTTTTTTTTACTCAAAGATATTTTATATGGAAGATGTGATGGTAAGAAATTGCCTAGGAAGACTGAAGTAGAACAGCCTCTGTTGCTTCTTGGTAAGTCTGCCAGAATGGGAATGTCTCCCACACAGGCACAGAGCTATCCTCAAGACCACACTGACAGGCAATCCTGTTTTGCAGGACATTTTGTCCCACATGCCTGATAATTATCTGACACCAACAGCTGACTCTCTTCCTTTTCGGAGTTCATCACCTTTTCTTCCATAGGTTGAAAGATTTTCTAAAACTTTTCATCTTCAGACCTCAAGATCTGTGAATCCCTAGCCAAGAACCATCTCTAGGCAGCATAAAGCCAAGTGATGTAGGATTTGAGCAAAAGCAAGGAGATGGAATTCATAAGAGTCGGGGATGGGGTAAAAAGAAAGAAAAGAGGTTTCAGTATCATCAGTGTCATCAACAGCCCTGAGATATCTCAAGGCATCGTGTCTAGGAAAGTTCCTCTGCATTCTGAGGAAAAGTCCACTTTTCCGTAATTCATCAGGTTAATAAATTACTCCCTCTTCTCCCTACAGCCTCTCTTGTTACCAATTCTCATGCAGCATTGCCAGAGCCTCCTTTCACTATTAATACCACTCACTGTGAAATGTAATTACCAGCTCTATCACAAAGCGTCAGGCACATTTATCCACTGTACACACTCGCTGACTCCACATCGCATCAGTCACTGGTTGGTTTGTTCTGACAATGCTGTCCAAAGGAAAAAGTGTCTGCACAGGCTCCCAGCTAACTTGGGCCACTTAAGCAGAGCATGAAACTGTTCTGGGGGTCCAAAATGGGTTCAATAAACGAACACAAAAAACAAGAAGCAAAGAGAGATGCTTAATTTAATACAGAGTCATAATTTAAATCCAAAGGAATGAACGATGATAGGCAGAGTGAAGTGTTTGGCTGGAAAAGATGGATGAGCAAACTTTCTAGAAAGCAATTCAAAATGATAGAGTGAAATTAATGGCTCCCTCCTCCAGGCTGACACAAGCTAAATCCCTCCCCTGCTTTATGCTTTAACTCTCCTCATTATGTTTTGATTAAAGCCAATACAAAAGAGTTCACTTACTGTCCCTTGCTTGTGGCTTTCTTCAACTGCCTCCCCCTTTACATCTCTTCGCAGCTGTTTCCAGCAAGCACGCAGGATACCCAGGATTCACATTGCTCATCCCTTTGTCATTTGGTGAAGCTGCAACTCTCACAAAGGGCAGGGACTCAGCCAGACATATCAGCTTTAGCTTTATTCAAAAATCCTATTAGTTGGAAGAGAAAATAATATACATTCTCACTGATATCTAACTGACTCTTACATTAAGTGTTTCCAATTCCATGGGGCTGAAGGCAGCCTTTCCTGTCCTGTCTGAATACAAAGTATGTGCTTTGAAGGTGGTATCTTCATTGCACTCAATATTCCTGGATCTGTTTAAAAGCACACAGCCTATGCCTATAATGGGGGACAGATAAAAGAATTTTATTTACTGGTTGAGTGTTACCATGGGCTACGAACACTGAAATAAAACCCAAGAAATGCAACTCAAAGTACTGCTGACAAAATAAAATAAGAATTATCAGCATTCTTGAAGTGGAACTGAAAGAGGATTAGTTATGTTAACTGCTTATCTGTGGCTGAGTCTCCAATGTTTAGACTCCGGTGTCTGAAGCCAGCTAATGATCTGCACCCCAATGCCCAGTGCCTCCCTGGGCAGAGCCAGGGGAAGGATGTCTGTGAGAAACAAAAGTATTTTGGAGTTTTCTTCTTGAGAGAAAAAAAAAGAAAACAAGAAAGGAGAACTTGCAAAAACTTTCAGGTTCTAAAAAACAGAGGATTAAACTGCAGCAGATGAGGAAGGAAATGAGGTGGGCGTCTTTCAATTAAAATAAAGCACAACAGTGTGACCTGCTACGGCATGTTGGTCCCAGGTACACATCACAGCAACACCCCCAGCAAATCTCCGTGCTCCTGAGAGCATCACAGCGCTTCCCGAAGCCTGGGGGGGACCCAAAGTGTCTCTTTCCACCTGACTGTGCTCCTCAGTTCCAATCAAATGCAACTGGTGGGGGAGAGGAGAAGGGAGCAGCTGAACTTCAAACCTTTCCCACGCTCTCACCATTTTGGTGTCGCTTTCAATAATGATGAATTTGTGGATCATCTGCTTCTAATCTCACACAATAATGATATTTCCTGCTTTGATTCAAGCCTTTTTAAGCATGATGGTGGCAGATGGCAGGCTATTACACAGCATGGCCACACATCAATGGGAGCAGGAAGGATTATTCACAAAAATAGTAACTCCTCAAAATCAAAAAGGTGAGGGCCCATGGAAGAGCTATGGTTTTATTTTTACACCTCAAATCAGTTATTTGAATGCATTATGAATGCTGTAAATATACCCAATGGATATAATGAAAATACATTATTAATTGACACTCATTATTAATGAACTTATAAATTCACAAGTGATGGAGCCATGATGGTGTGAGGGAAAGGTCATGAATAATAACTGGAGATGAATAAT
Source organism: Pyrocephalus nanus (assembly GCA_038380795.1). NCBI lineage: Eukaryota > Metazoa > Chordata > Aves > Passeriformes > Tyrannidae > Pyrocephalus > Pyrocephalus nanus. The sequence goes on from CM076276.1 coordinate 11,500,998, forward strand.
ATATGCACAGTTAGCTCACAGGATACTATGTTCATATGACTGTAGTGCCTCATGTTTATTTTATTTAACTGGGCAGTGTATTGACTTTTTATTCTTTGCTAGATATTAGTAGAAAGCATTACAGGAACTATAATCTCTATTAATTCAGCACAACACATCACAACAGACAGCTGATCCTTCTGCAGCGATACTTCTGCATCCTAACTAACCCTAAAATGCTGGGATCTCCCTCTCTTCTCCATCTTTCTTCCTCCATGACATCTTGCTTTGCCTCATTCATTCATTGCTGGCACATGGAGAATGTCAGATCTGGAAAGAAGCCACAGCAGACCCAGAGATAAACTCACGACTGGCTCATGTGAAGGTGACTAACCTGAGATCAGTGGAGACATGCTGAAATCTCTGGAGATGTCCCAGTGTGTGACAAACAGGGGAAGGCAAAGCATGTGCTGTGTGCACATACAGACAAATTTGTTTTGGTTCCATCTGTTAGGACTAATTTGTTAATTATTAAATAGATAATTTATCATCTCTGCTTGCTTGATCGGTGTTTATTACCCACAGTCTGAGGCAAAGAGAGTGCTGTGTGAATAAAGATGGGATTAATTAATAACGAAAAGTTCAGGCAACTGCAAACTTGCAGTGGCTGCTTCCAGTCCTTCTCTATTCCTGAACAAAAAGGAGGCTGGGAGAGGGAGAAATCATCAGGAATTCAAGTCCTTGAATGTCAAATTTCTTCCTTTCCTCATAAATTAACCACTGCTGGATGATGAAAAGCAAACTCTCTCTCTTAGGACTTCACCTCAGCACTTTCCAATCAATTTCTTTTAGAGTGGATCCAGCTACCCCATGAATCACAAAGTGTGAACAAGTGGTTCTCCAGGTCAGCACCACTGGGTCATCCCCAGCCCCGTGGATGACAACACTGTCACTGTCTCCTGGCCACTGCCATCCACCAGATCTATAAACCACAGCCAAAGCAAAGCAGGTCATCCACCTGGGGCTTGGCTTGGGGACCCCAGCTCTGCCTTTCCTCTCTCAGCAGTCGATCCATTGCTGCCCATGCCCCTCTCTGGGTCCTCCCATGCTATAAGATCCATGTTTTTGTGAGGCTTTTTGCAGCAGCTACTCCCTCACTGCTTTAGTATTAGAAATCTGCACTTGTCATTCCTCAAATGGAGTCTCAAGATGGGCAGAGTAACCAGAACCATACTAAGAGGTGGTAACAGCAGGAAGGAAGAAGCTGAACCTTGCCACCCTCATCTCATACAGTAAAAAGTGAAAGACACACCTGTAATCCATCTTCTTTCAGTACTGGAAGATGTTCAAACAGTAACATTCCAAGAGGAATGTCAAGATAGACAAAAAAATCTCCTAAATATGCCAGCTTATGCAGTGGGCCACAGGCAAAATAAACACCAACCTGCCTAAACAGAAAGAAAAGATCCTGAAATTCAGAGATGCTGGGCTGCAGGATAAAAGAGAAAATTATTCACATGCTATAAGCTGAGGCTATGATCACACAGGTAAGGGATAACTTCAAGGAGTCTAGTAGCCAACTCAACAGCTATTCAGTCTTCTAAAGGGAGGCATCAAGGGAAATCAAAGGAAAGAGATGGTAAGTTTTTTGATCAAAGACACTTTTAAGGTTAATGGACAGGCCACAAACATCAATCGTGCCTCCAGTCACGCAGTTGGAAGAAAAGATACATCACGTTTGGTTCACGGTAGGAAAAGACCTTCCCCATAAAACTTATTCAGACAGATCTTTGGGGAACTTTTGGTTCACTGTTGCTCTGCTATGCCTCTATGTCGCTGCACCTTCGCTCCCTCAACCGCTCATGATCAATTTAACAAGTATTTTGTACAAACAAAAGTTTTGTTGCTAAATAAATTAATTATGACAGAGTAAACAAAAACTTTTTTAAAAATGCATGTTTTGATGTGATTGTGCCTTTAATTGGCTGGTTTAACATTTGAAATTTGATTTAATTTTCAACTTGATTATCCTCACCGCGGGGTCAGGCTGCCAGAGACACAAACAAGCACTGAAGCCTCTGGCGCTCCCCATCCGGCTCCCAGCGGAGCCAGCTCTGTACTGTGGCATTCCTCCAGCCCCCTTCCCTCTTTTATTATTCTTATTTAAGAAAGGAAGATCAAATTCAGGCCAGCAGCAGGCATACGTTTCCTAGCACTCCATTAGTAATTTTTAAATGAGACGGTGCTCTGGAGCCCCGCGTACTAAGCCCAGCTCGGATAACGTCTTTCCTTAATTGCCTGAATGAAATCTCCACCCCCCACAACTGTCCTTAACCATAAAACGAGAGAGGATAACGAGAAGTCAGTAAGGTATGCCAGTGAGTGGATAAATTATGTTTGGGAATTGCTTGAAAGATGAATGCTACAAGCTGGGACAAACAAAGCCACTGCATTGTCAGTCCTGTGACAGAACCCCCATGGTATGATGAGCCTGATGAGATGACAGCATCTCCAGCTACTCCTGGAAAACCCTACCTAAGGTGCCTTTGCAGCCTGATCCCTTACTGAAACACAGGGAAACCAATTTCTTTTCAGCAGAAATACCAAGTTGTTAGTAAATGTTGCCACATATTTCTCTCTCCTGCTTCATAAGAGCCTTTTGCACTACTCTACTACTTCCCAGTACCAGTATCTGCACTCTCAGGTGCTCTGCTCGTCAGCACTATCCCTGATTTCTCATAGGTTCACAAATTGCGGAGCTCAAAAGAACCATGAGAATCAGCCAATCTAAAAACTGATGAAAAGCACAAGCTGGTGAATTAAGCAAAGTTCCTGCATCAAGCTCATAATTACCAGCTGACTTAGAACATTTCTTGTACAAGAATATCCCATCTTCATTTAGACACTTCAAAGTGAAGGCGAATCCCCCACATACTGAGATAAATAGTTCCAATGGCTAATTACCCCTGTTGTAACAAAAGCATTTCCTTATTTCTAATCTTGTCTGGTTTCTACTTCCAGTATTTGATCTTGTCCTGTTTTTGTCCAACAGATTAAAGGGCTCTTCACTAGCCAAAATCTCCTTCCCATATAGGAGCTCAGACTATGATCAAGCTATTTATTAACCTACTCTTTGTTAAGTCAATTAGAAGGAAATTCTCCAGCCTCTCACTGGTTTTAGATATTGAGGTGAGGCACGAAAAAGAGAGGCTGGCCACCAAGGATTTGCCCTCTTTTCAGAGAAAACAGGTTAAAATAATGTTTGGATAAAATAGAGCTGCATGTACCACATGCTTTATACTGTTCATCCCATCTTTATATGTCACCATTCCTGCCTCCTCTTGTCCTGGTATGGGTTGATGCAGGAGGTCATGCTAGAAGTTGGTTTCAAGCTGACTTTGCACATCTTGAAGATCACTGACCCTACCTCAATGGAGACAGAGAAGACGGAGGCAAAGACTGAGATGCCAGGAGATTCTGCTGGAAGACCCAAAGGAAGCATATTTTTTGCTTTTTGCCACAAAGCTACTTGCTAAATCGGCCCCTGTCTTCTTCTCTGAAGGCCCTTTACCAGCTCTTCTCTCCTCCCAAGGCTGCTTTGCTCTCTGCTGTCTGTGTGGCACATTACCTACACAGTCATCTCTTCCCCTAATGCTGATGGGAACTCTTGGATCACTTCTTCCCTCTCCTCCTACTTCTCTTACACGTCTTCTCTTAGCTCTCTTTTTTGCCAAACTGCCTTAAAGAGTTCTTTCTCCCTTCCCTTCCTTTTTTTTCACATGTTCTCTGTGGGAGGACTCAGAGGCTGGTCTCTCCTCTGCATCCATACGATACCTCTTCTCAAATCCTGCTCTGAACAGGAGCTGGTTTTCTGCTCTGTCAGTGAAGCTTTTTTGGTTCTCAGCACTATGAGGTTACATGAACACATCTCCTACATGAAACACTCCAAACCCAGACACACCACATCCTCTTCTGCTTCCCAGCCCCTTGCAACACTCCTGCCCAACTGTTCAGCCCTGCCACACTTCTCGATGCCCTCCAAGCATCACAGCAAGCACAAACACGAAGCAGCAGAACTCCAGGGCAAAACTGCTTTGCTACCAGTGGGATCTCCAAGCAGCAGCATCTTTCTGTGAGTCATTTGCTGGGAAAGGAAGACGGGAACAGCTGTGCTGTTGCCTCAAGACTGATTCCTCCATCCCCGCACTGTTTCACAGCCACAGAAATGTCTCTCCTCAAGAACTATCTCATTCTGACTTGTGCTAACCACTGGCTGACTTCATTCATCACTGATCATCTCCTCTCTGACAGCTGGAATGCTGCTGCAGGTGCATTTTGATTTCCTTTAAACTGAGTGGTGAGTGGGGTTTCGTTACGCTGAACAGTGATGTGCCAGTGGTGAGCGAGCACGATGCCACGGAGGAGACCTGGTGGGAGGAACAGTGGGCACCATGGCACATATCTGGGGGAAAGCAGCGAGAGAAAATCACTAACAGGTAAATGTAAAACTGGAACTACAAACCAAGGTGTTGTTAGCAGTATTGTGCCCCTGATGAATGAGTTCTAGGTGGAGAGAAGGAGGATTCACCTTGCTGCACTGAAGGAGAAAACAGTGGGGAGACAGTAGTCAAGCTGAGGGGGCTGGGTATGCCAGTCTGATTTCTGGGAACAAGGCAGACCTGGGAGAAAAGGTTGGAGTCACCCTGGTGTAAGAAAAACAGGGGAAAAATTGTCAGCAGACATCACAGGATGAATTTAGAAAACGTAATTCTTGCCCTTTGTTTATTTTCTCTACTGTCTTCAGCACCTTCTCCTGCAAAACAATACCCAAGGCCGTGTGCACCATTCTCAGCAGCACTCAGGAAGCAGTGGGAACCAAACACTGCTCATCCTATCTGCAGGGCAGGATCTAAGGGTGCTTCCTCCCCAGTAACCACCCACAGAGCTGTCTCTTCCCACAAGCAGTAACAATCCTATGCTCACCACACACACTGCTTCCTCCTGATCTACTCAAGTCATTTAATTAGAAGTAGATTTAGTGCTGATGGGAAGGATCTAATGTCAAGCAGTGAGAACGAAATAAGCCATCCCAGAGGAAGTGTGGTAGACAGGAGGAGAGCTGGGCTCAGCTGTACCATGAGGGGTGACATGCCCCAGTGTCCCGTAGACATGGAAGGCTCAAGTCCCCTCCTCCTCAGATTATAAAAGATAAATAAAAAAAGAATAGCATGCTGTATCCCGGGCCACTGACAGCAGGGCACAAGGCTGGGATGATTTCTGTGTTGTTCATGTATCTGTTCTTTAACAGGAACTAGATAAAAGGATAAAACCCTTCCTGGAGAGAAAAAGTACTGCTCAGTGTCAATGATTTTCTGTCAGGTCTGGCCAGAACTCAGACCTGGCCTGGGGACCTCTGGGTGAAAAAGTCGGGTCTCTATTGACTTGCATTCTGGCAGTGCCAACACTGGCAGAAGATAACTTCTCCCATCAATCTGGGGTATGATTTATTGGTACAGGGGTTGAAGTTCAATAAAACGAGCTCCTCCATCATCACCTCCCAGCAATTGTCTTGATGCTCTGATAATTTCACAGAGACAACCCGGTAAAACACCCAGAGCCCAGCCCCAGTGTGGCAGGAGGCTGTCAGATACCTGAGTCTGTGTCACCACAGGCTGTCAGTTCTTGCAGAGGCAGCTGCAGAGACAGACACTGTCCCAGGTGCAGAAAGAACCTGAAGTCCATGCTGGTGGCATGGCCCAGGCTCTGCAAACTGAGCCCAGAGTTACAGTAAATGCAGTTAAAAGAGTCAGCACATCTCCCACTGAGGCCTTTAGGCAACAGCAGCACTGGGAGAAGAGAGAAACCAGCCCCTAAGAGTTGCTTCAGACCAGTTGTGAGAGCACTCTGGACATAAATTTTGATATATTAATGAGTCACAGCGGTCACATAACCAGCCATTCCATCATTTCTTCCTTTCTAACAGCCCCTCTCGGAGATCTAATCTCAGTAAAACGCTGAAGGAGCCTCTCAAATGGCCGTGTTTTACTGCTGTCAGTCTATCACCAGTTCCTCATGCCAAAGGTCCACAGGGGAATAATCTCTTACTTCAGAGATCAAAGTCCTGTATTAATGACCGGGAGCTGCCACTCACCCTGCGCACAGACGGCCCGAAAAACCTGCTGCTCTCCCCAGCTCAAAGCCTTGTTTGTTTACAGCAGCAGCATTAATCTGGTCGACGGCTTTCCAGTACAGGCAGGAGTTATCATTTATTTAGGAACCAATATTTATTATTCATTTAGTGCCCAAAATGCAACAGGTATTCGTGGCAACATGACAGAGGCAGAATCCCTTCCCTGAAAAGCCTTCAGGCTGATGATGGAGAAAAACCCTAAAAAAAGAGATGAATGGGGCTGAATGGACAAGCAGGATGGGCTTGCAGAGATAAAGCACTCAATTGCTCCTCAATGCCTACGCTCACAAAGCTATTTTACAGAGCTTTCTATATGCATGGAACTCATGCAACTGGATGGCTCCCTTATTTGGATGTAAAATGGGAGATTGAAGGCAAAAAAGGTGGAAGTGGCTGTATGAACTCCAAAGAGAAAAAATAGGTGGAGAATTGGGAAGGATAAGGAGCCTGAAGTCTCTTCTAAGCTCTTCTTGGCCATGTTAACATTGCCCAGTTTTCCCCTGGATCCAAGGTTTCCCATGCAAAGCCAGAACTTGCCCATCCTGCTGCTGCACTTCAAGTTAGACTGGCTGACATAAACATTTGCCAGCTCTCCTCCAACTGCTGTGAAGCCACATTCTCTTCCCTCTTTCCCACATCTCAAAGATAAAATAGTGTGGAAAACCAGCTAGAGAAGTATTGATCAGGCACAGCCTTCCCCAGAGAGCAATCTGTGCTCTTGGACTTCATGAAAACATGGACTTAGTTTGAAGCTCTCAAGATTTTTAAAATTTATGTGCTGAAAAGTGCTTCAGAAGAAATTCCTGAGTATCTTTCTCTATTTAACATGGGGTTATAGTCTTCAATCTGTAGCTCAACAAATAACATACAAAGACTTAAGGTAGCTGAGAAAAACAAACTTGTTGGTACCATAGGTTTACATTTTTGATTGTCTCTTAGGCCACTCTGTCACCTCTATCAGTCATCTGAACAGTTCCAAGGTTTATACAGATAGTTCAGGTAAATACAAGCTCTGTATGTGCTAAAAAGAAAAGGATCTGAATTTAGAAAGCCAGGCTGGGCTTTACCAGCAGCCAGAAGCATGTATCTGGAAGGCACAAAATTAAATAACTCCAAAACTTGGGCTATTATAGAGGAGATGGACAATATTTCTATTTTGGGTTTATTGTCAGCACTACAGACCACATGCAATCTGCCCTGGTTCTGCCTGTAGTCTAGGACTGTCTGGTAAAAACTATTTCAGAGAACACTTTGTGCACTGAAGGCTTTGGTGACTGCTGGCTGAGAGCAGACCCAGCAGAAAGGGCTCAGAGAGGCCACCCAGCCTTGAAGATTTAGAAGCAAGAGGAAACATCATTAGGATGTGAACTGGCATGTTAACAAAGCCTAAGAAATAGAGGAAGGTCAACCTGAAAGTTTTTGACTTTTCTAACAATGACCAGAATTATTACTTTTTTTTGCCAAGGAAATCTCCTCTTTGCAATGCTAACATGGTCCTCCCATTTATCACTTCCCAGCAAGATTCCCACCACAGCTGCATCTTCCAGATGAGAAGCTGAGAAATGGGATGATTTTGACACCAGGAGAACCTGCTCAAGGCAGCTAAGCTGCAGCCAGAGGCTGCTGTGCCTCTGCTCCAGATGTGTGCCAGTGGACTGACTCTCCACAGAGCATGAATGTGGCACAAGGAGAGGCTGCTGTACACGAGCAGGAGCAGGAGCTCATCCAGAGAAGGTGTCACTTCTGCAGGGATTAGGCACTGTGCATGGAAAGCCATGTGCTGGGAAGGAGCACGTGCCTGGCCTCACAGGGATGCTCCCTCCCCTTTGCCACTGTTCTCATCGCTGCTGGACTGGTTTCAGGCAACTGCCTCGCATTGGCCACCGCTCCACAGCAGCATCAACACCCCATCGCCTCCAGTTCCCCACACAGTGACTCTCATTCAACAACTCAGGTTGCCAAATGTCTACTGACCCTGCTGTCTCCCAATCTGCAAACAGAGGCCTCCCACCCTGCCATGGTCACCACAAGCAGCACATCCTGACTCTGGGGACAGGCCCAAGATCAGCGATGTAAAGAGATCTGTGACTGTGCTGTCACTCCCACCTCTCTGCCTCTCAGCTTGTAGATGGAAAGAGGCAGAGGAGGAAGAATAATGAAACAGAAAAAAAAGTTGTTGCTTGCAGAAATTATATTACTTCTGTGCCAAACACTAAACACAGCAGCCCACAGCTCTCCCCTGGGAACCTGCTCCAAATCCACGCACACAAACCTGGACATTTCCTGGATAAAAGCTTCCCTGCCTCGGTTCATTTCAACTCTAACAAGCCCACTACTTAAAAGAGAGACTGAGCTAACAGAAGGCAAGGTTGGAGGCTGCAGGCCTTAATGGATTTGGGAAGAGCTAGGGAATTGCCAGTCCCTGCCACTGTGTGCTCTGCAGTCCTTCCTCCCAGCACAGCACCCTCTGCTCCCAGAGGACAGTCAGTCTCTGCTCCTAAAGGTCCCCTCCAGTATGAGTGAAAGGATGCTGTGGCTGTGCATGTATCTCTCAACCCTATGGAAGAGGGAGCATAACAAGGACCAATGGCAGCACTTAATTCAGGATACCACAATGCCAGGCATAACTGAGTGTGTAGCTCTCTTCCTCTGAGAGCTGCATGACCTTTGCTGTGTGTGCCTGGAGATATTTAGCACTGCACAGTTTGGATAAAGAGGGTTTGTAGAAAGGGAAAACAACAACAAAAATCCCAGTGGTGTGCACTGACAAAAGCACACACAGAAGGCAGAAGAGCAGCAGAAGATTTTCATGCCTTGATGCAAAGACTTCATTTAAATAACACACAGCACCACATTTCCCTCCTGGCTCCACTGTGTTGCTTGTTGAAAGAAATCCATATGGCTAACCTGGCAGGGAGAAGGCACCTCTGTGATTTTCACTGAGCTAATGGGAGCCAATAACATCACCTGTATCTTGGAGGACATCATTCCCACCCATCCCAATATTTGTCTAATAAAAGGTCAGCCCGTTATATGGCATCTATTTGCAAAATTAAGAGCCTCTCTCCAGCAGCTAAATGCTTGCTTTAGATTTGGAATTACTGTAATTAAAGTTACATTGTGCTCGGATTGGTGCCAATCACTGCGGAGCTCCAGGCACGACCTGCCGTTCCCAGCGCCATGTGCCTGGGCGTCCCACTCCATTAGCTCCAGGGAATTAGCTGTCATTAACGAAGAGATGCACACTCCTTCGTGTTGTCAAACCGCAATCAAGCGGGTCACAGGTGAAGAATAAATACTTTCAGAACAAGCCCAATTACACCATTTACATTTCATTACAGAACCTGTTTAATCCACTGATGGGCTCCCAAGTTCTTCTGCCTAATAAACAGCATTTCAGAGGAATTAATAGGCCCTGCAAAACATGCTAATTACGCTCTTTTGCATCGCATTTGCAATATTGATTTTAAAGTTGCCACTTCCTCCCCCATCCACTCTCCTTTCCCAGCCCCAAAGCCTTAACTTTCAGCAAAGTATCACTCAAACCAACCTAATTACTGGTGAGTTTAGGAGCTAATGCAGCTCTCTTGTCACAGCTCAGCTCCAGCGACGGCCAACACACAGGGAGGGATTTTCACGTCCATAACTTGTGCAAGTTCCTCCAGACAACCCCTGGAAACAGCTGCTGAATAGCAATTACAGGCGAAGAGCAGGCACAGCAGAGACTTTGCCATAGCAACGAGCCTGGCTGGACCCGCTCCCCAAAGACGCCTCCTCCTCCCAAAGACCACAGCAGCGGAACAGGTACAATGACAACACAACCACCGCAGCCTCGTTTGGATTTGAAACCGGAGCTATTTGATGCTCTCCTGGGCACTGAACTGTTTAAAAAAAAACAAAAGGAAAGTTTATTTTCAAATTGCGGGTCTCAGCTAAACCGTTCGGAAGAGAGGAACGATTCAGACACGCTGGTGGAACATGCTGGCTGGTTGTTTATTGGCCTCGGCTATTCTGCCCAGCTCCTGCCACTGGCTTTTGGTTCTCTTCCTCCTCTATGTGCTCACCCTGCCCTCCCCTCTGCTCCTCTAAAATCCATTTTCTTTAATCAGTATGTTTCCTGTCCAACCTCTGACTTTCTGCAATGGCTTGACGGCTGTCACTTACCGTTGGGGTTTTATCCCAAGCTTACTGACAGATAAAAGCACTTGGAGGAGGAGATGGGAGAAGGACAGAGTGCTCGTGTTTCTCTACAGCACCAGCAGGTTGTTTAAATGGAGCCAGCAGTAAAGGACAGTAACCTGCTGTGTTTAATTCCTTTACTAACAAAGAAGTAAGAAAGAAAAGCTGAAGGAAGCCACTCCTGGGCTATCTAAAGATGGTGAGATACAGAGCAGCCACGAGCTGCTCCTCCCATAAGGGCTGATACCTAATCCTGCATTTACTCCTGCTCCTCAGAAACTTCCACCAACAGTAATACAGGTTTCAAAGGGAATGGATAAGGAAGCAGATAATGCAAAAACAGACATTAAGAGCAGTCAACGTTTAATGACGGCAACAAATGCAGCTCAGCCCTATTGCCCCTTAGCTAGGAATTTGGGCGTGTCCCCAAGTGCACCAGAGAACAACACAAATACAACCCACAGCCAAGGATTTCACCTCCCATGTACCCAGTCTGCGTGAATGCTCATCCAGGAGCAAGTTACTGCACCAGTCAAAACCGTTTGTGTTAGCCCAGCCATCCATGTAACCCTCTTTGTGAAGTCAAGGCCAGGTGCTCCGCAGTGCCCCAGGTAATCCTTCCAGCCTTCCACCGTCTGCTCCGAGGAACGGCCCACGAGCCGCCTCGTGCACCCTCTGCACAGCAGGAGAAGCCTCCACCCCTGCCTGCCCACACTCCTCTCCTCACCCCTCACGAGAACATCTGGCTCACAGGAGGCAGCCGTGGTAGCGACACATGCAAGAGACATCCAAGCCATGTAGGAAGGTTGGCTGGCATCTCGTACCATTTTATGACATGTTTATCACGTGTGTGGGATTTCTCCTGCCTCTCAAAGGTTCTGGAGGGATTTGCAAACCTCAAGTGCTACAAAATAATACCCTGGGATCTCTTTTCCCTCATAAGCACCAAACTGGATTAGTTATTGTCTGGAAAACACTTTGAAGTATCACTTAATGCTACTAATCATGCAGTCCTTGTTTAACACCACCTACCAACACTAGAATGAGTTGGAAAGGAGATATAAATACCAACTACATTTGGTAATCACACTGAAATTACATCAATATTTGTCAAGAATTACCCTCTCATAAAAATACCACAAGAAAACAAAATCTACAAGCAGTTCTGTATCTCTTCTGCAGGGCAGACCCTTAGGCAATGCAACATCTCTTGACAGCAGCCCATGGCTGCCTCAGACAAGGGTGTTTTTTTACTGCAAAACCTTCTGACAAACCTTTACTGCAGGTCTTCCAAAGCAGGGCTAACCCAGCCCAGCCCAGTCCTGCATAGTTTGCAACAGCCGAAAAGATCACAGGACAAGGAGAGCTTGCAACAGAATGGGTAAGGCCACTTCTAATTTAAGCTGACAGAAGAGCAAATTGAAAAAGAGATATAGTCAACTATTTGAAGCTTGGCCCTTCTTAATCATCCATAGGATGCAACAGCTCACTCTTGCCATCTCATTGCAGAGGTAAGATTAAAGACAGGCAGGAGATTTTTACCCTGTAGTTACAATGATTAATGTTTCTAAACAGACATATAGTTTGAAAGCACTATTATAGGAAAAAGAAAAGTTGTTGCTTCATATTCTCAACCCACTATTTTCCCTGGGCATTGAGCCAGCGACTGAAGAATGAGGAAAGTTGCTATTTAAAGAGTTATCTTGAATTGCAAAGTTTGGTAATGAACAAGACTTGTTACCGTCCCCTTTGCTGAAATCAGGGGCAAATGAAAAAGGCAGGGATGAGCGCTCTGCCAAGCACTCTGTCCTGGGTCAAAATCAGGAGGAAGACTGGCAATATGCTTCTGACAGCTGTCTCTCCATCCCAGCTTCCCTGGTGCCATCAGAGCAAACTTCACTCCCTCCTTGCCTGCAAAGACCCTGGAGCTCCTCTGCACAAGTTTGTCTGCTGCTGTCAAGAAAGATGCAAGAAAATTATTCATAGGATCCTGGAATGGTTTGGGTTGCAAGGGACCTTAAAGATCATCTAGTTCCAGCCCCCCTGCTATGGGCCATGGAATTGAAAGAGCAAGACACAGCAGCCTTCACTTTTTATACAAGATAGGACACTATATAAAGCTACCGGACTCGTAATGGTGACATAACACACATTCTACAGGTGATCATGCTGGGAAAAGAAAAGGTATGAGCTTCCATGAAGCCAATGTTCTTTCCTCATTAGTTGATGCAATGCTTCTGAGAAGAACTCCTACCAGAGCTGGGATGCTGCACATGTGCTGGCACCTTGCTAGGAGAAACAGGAAATGAGTTGGAATAAGTTCCTGCAAAGCCAGCTTGCGGTCTGCTCTCAGTTCCTATTGTACCTCATCATGCCCTAATATAATTTAAAAATTCACTGTGGGAAATAGGAGGAGAATACATTCCATAGGTTTTGTTTCCCGCTTAGTCTCGGGAACACTGATGTTGTGAGTTGTTGCTCTAAAACCTCTCAGAAAAAAAAGTCCAGCATGACCTCCTGCATCCAGGGCTTCCTGCTATTATAAACTCAGCAAAACAGCATGCTGTGTCCTGCCCATGAGGCAGACAGACAACAGACTGTGGTCTAATTAGAAAAGACATGCTTCCCACATTATCCATAAAGCTGCCTCAGCCTACAACTAAGGACAAATAAATAACTGTCAGGGCTAATAAGCCCAGAATCAAAAAAGGAGGCAAAACCCAGAAATTGTATCTACTCAGATCTCAGTTATGTGATCACAAAGAATGTGTGGTAACAACTGTGAAGACAAACAAAACCAGCTATGGTTGAGCCAGCTCTTCTTCAGCAGACTCAGACATGCTCCACCTCAACAGACTGTGCCAACCCCTTGGCATTTTTCTGAATTTCCAAACTAATAAGAGGCAAAAAAGTGCCACAAGTGATTATTGGAGCATTTGAGCATCATGAGAAGACCGTCTCCATTATGATGTGCCAGAGCACAACTGGAGCACATGAGGAGATACCCAGTGCGAGGAGCTGAGGAGAGCAACCCAGAGGTGATGAAGACTGTGAGGTTGGCACATGCTCCCAGGCCTGGCTAAATCAGGGAGGAGTTCAGGACATGCTTGGGATGAAATATGTTACAGGGATGACATCCAGTAGCTTTGTGTGCATCACCCACGTGGATCACAGCCAGTCATTACTCAAGTACTGAATCTAGAGCCCTTCCAATTTGGCATTCCCTCTCCCCACATCCCCTTGGTATGGGATAGACCAACTCCAGGCACTCTTCTGAACTTCCCTGGGAGCCAGTTCTGTTGTTGGCACCCTACACAGTTTTACAAAGCAAGTTCCTCAACCTATTGCTGTGGTTGAGAAAAGTGTAGGAATCTACGTTAGAAAGGATTAATTCCAAGTGACAGTTTCCAACCGAAAACAGGCAGAACAAGTTGGAGTTATGCAAATTGCCTGACTTTAGTTTCTCCATTTCTTCCTCAGCCAGTGAATGGCAGTTCATGAATCTGTTCAGAATTAATTTTCATCAATCTATTTCACCTTTCTACTCACAAATCCAAGGCAGGGCCTGGTGCCTGGACATCTGGAGGGTGTTGGAGCAGTTCCCACTGCGAGCTTGTCCCTGCCAAGTGACAAGGGAGCAACCACTGGGACAAAGCAGTGCCAGTTCCTACCTATCAGTAGTACTGTGAGTCAAACGTCACCATTTGGGTGCAACCATGCACCTGACAGAAACACTGGTATTTCCAGAGCTCTCCTTTATTTAGTGAGGGGAAAACAGGGGCTGGACTTGAGACCAGGAGTCTGCTCAGAGCTTTTCCCACAAGAACAGCGACAGCAGGAGCCACCATATGGGATGAGACATAGAGCAACTTTGCCTTGGCCCTGTTGATTGAACGGGACTAATCAGGCTGAACTTGGGACCCATCTGCCAACCACTCAGATCACAGGCTACGGAACCAGGACACTACCCATGAGCTGGCAGGACTACAGGCATGGGAGGGAGCACCAACCACACACTCACCCACTCCTTGGTTCCTCTGATGCTGCTCTTTAGCTCTGTCCTGGAGGGATCAGTCTCTGGAAACAGCCAGCCAATGCCATGTGTTGCTGCTATCTCAGATTACTAATCAGCCTGGAATATGCATCACTTGACTCAGAGAGGCATTTATTTATTCTAAAAGAAACATCTCCTCACTGGAGAGAGTCCTCACAAGGTACTTAGCTCTTGGGGGCCACTGAATATCTCCTGCTCAAGGCTGCAATGTTTGAGAGAGGCAGTAACCTCCTCGTGAGGGTGTGGAGCCCTGGCTGAGCAGAGGTCAGTGAAAGAGCTCCAGGCGAAGGAGATTCTGCTCTGCCTCAGGTTCTTTTGCTCTTGAGAAAGGAGACCAAGATGAGCTGGTCCCAGAGCCATTCTGGTGGAGTGCAGGGGGGCAGGTACAGGGACATGTGGGGATATGACCTCAAGAGACACAATCACTGTTAACATACATTTCATTTCACCACAAAGGCGAGCTCTGCATGACACCATGGGCTCAGAACCCTCTATTCTTTTGTCCCCTCCAATTTGTGGGTGCATCAAAGCACCAGCCAGAAACTTGGAAGCTGATTAAGGTTGAGGTAAATAATAGAGAAGGTGTAAGATGCACCAAGGTAGCAGATTACAGCAAAAGCCCAGACCCAGACTTTGGTCTCCAGGACATCTTTGCATCCTTGCCTGGTGCTGAGGTGGCTGGTTAGGCTGCCTGTCCATGCCAGATGCGTTGATTGCTTTCTGCTAACAGCTTATCTGCAGAGAACTGGACTAAGCCCAAACTCATTTCACACAGGTCACTGATCAAGAGGGCAGGATGTAATTTCTCATCTCTATCTGCCCAGGCTGGATCTGAACCACTGATCTACAGCACCACTGAAACTCCCCAGCATCACCCCATCTCCCCAGCTAAAAGGACGTCTCCTTCCCACCGTCACTCCCCTAGAGACTGTCAGAGCCAGCAGAGCTCTCTCTCTGCAATGCCTAAAGGAAAATTCCCCTTTCATAGGCTCAATTACAAAGGAAAATCTTGACATCTGCCCATGTGAGTCAGCTATTTCCCTGAATCCCAACTGCCTTGTCTGCAGGAGTTGGTTGGGAAAGGCAAAACCAGAAAGACAAAAAGAGTTGTGTCCTAAATAAAAACATGTCTAAACACTTGGAAAAAAAAAAAAAAAAAAGAGACAAGAAAAGAAAAGAGGAAAACCACATTTAGCTTTGTAAGGCAGAGCAATATGTAGCTTCAAGGCTACATAGCCAGGTCAGAAAACCCTCCAGAGAGAAAGAACTAGGCCACAAAACTCTGATAATAGCTAAAACTGCCTGCATTACCCAAAATTTGTGGGTGAGGCCTCTCTGATGGCTTAGCCAGCTGGCTGCTCTCCTTCTATTTATTTACACATTGATGGGCTGTGGAAGCAGCTCTGAACTTCCCAACAGCAGATGAGATGTGACCAGGACATCGAGTGCTGCAGGTGATGCCTCCACCTTCCCAGAACTGATCGACCACGTCGGGTCTGACCCAACAGCCAACATCTGGCTATTATCCCTGCACTGATGTGTGCAAAATCTGGAAGTCTGGAGAACAGCAATCCCTATTCTGCTCCCTCCTGGATCCACTGATGCCCATGGTACAGGTATCTGTGCTGGCTTATTCCATAATCACAGAATGGTTTGGGTTGGAAGGGACCTCAAAGATCATCTCATTACAACCCCCCTGCCATGGGTAGGGACACCTTCCACTAGACCAGGTTGCTCCAAGCCCTGTCCAACCTGGGTTTCAACACTTCCAGGGATGGGGCATCCACAGCTTCTCTGGGCAACCTGTGCCAGTGCCTCACCACCCTCACAGTAAAGAAAAAAATTTATCTCTGCCTCTAAAACTTCCATGCTACAAATCCGGTGTAGAGAGAGAGAGGGCTTTGGCAGACGATTTTATGGAGGAAAACTCTTTGAGGTTATTTGTCCCTATCCTCCTCAAGGGAAATCATTTCGATATTATGAGCATAACTGAAGAGAACATGCAAAAAACCTGGAAAATGCATCATTTTATCAACAGAAGCAAGGTCATCCAAACCCAGAGATGGCTACATTTAATATTAATATCTCCCCTTCTCCAAGCAGGGTTTCAACCCATTCCCCAGAGAAATGTCTTCCAGCAACTTCGATGTGAACTAATTAGGCCTGCACAGCTGGTAAGTGCCATCTGCCTGGCTCAGCAGTGCTGGAGACTCCATGGAATGGGAGAGGATGGGCTGCCTATCCCACAGCACCTGCTCCTGCACCCTCCTGAGTTTCATGAGCCCAGTCTGTCCCAGCAGAGGGACACCCAGACAAAGGGAACAACTCACCAGGGCACAATCCAAAGACAAAGCTGCCTCCTCTCTGACACATGTGACTGTTTCATTCAAGCCCTGGTTTATTCTCATTTCCAGGAATTCCATTTGCTTCTGCTGTTCCAGGCCCAAGCTGTTGTGCACAATGTTTTAATGAGGTCCATTCCACGGATATAAAGGGCACAACGACCTCACTGCTCAATTTATTTCTGCTTGGAGTATTCAAGAGCTGCTTCTCAAAGAGTTTGAGAAGATATATTAAGAGTCCAACCCTGACTGGTAAACAATGTCCATTTCTGGACTGGCCCCACCAATCCAATCAGCGAAGGCATTTAAGGACAGGATGTACAATATTGGAAAATGAAATTGCTTTGAAAAAATTCCTCCTTGCTTATTTGCCAGCTAATGGCAGAACCAATGCCAAGCACAGCCGATCTGTCCTAGGGTGTTCAGAGACAGTCCTTATGCCAGTATATCCTCTTTTCCCTCCTCAGCCACCTAAACACATCTCACCCGTCAATCCTCACCCTCACTGAGCCTGGGAACACCTCCCGAGGCTTCTCCTCCAGTAGTGCAGAGGCAGCAACATTCCCAATGCTGCATGATCAGGTAAGTCAGCGCCTTGTTTTGTCTCTTTTTATAAAATGTCCTGAATTTTGCACTTCTCTCACTGGAGGCAAGGTTATATTGTCGAGTTGTCTTTCCCCTTGTAAATATTTGCTGTTGAAAACCATTTTCAATGTTAAATGTCTCTAAAGAAGGGGAGACAGGCTCATGTTCTGCTGTATTTGATACTATTCCTTATGTCATCCATGGTCTTTCCCCACTATTTTTATAGGTACTTTTAAGAAATAAAGATAAAAAAGAGGAAAGGCAAGACAACTCAGCAAACTAAACTCTGAGAGTTAAGCCTAAGTTTGGGAGATCCAGGCTCAGTTCCTTGCTGTGACCCTCCTGTCCATCTTACAAAGAGATTAACAATGTTCCCTGACAAAGGTACAGCCCCAGACACCCCCTGACAGACCTAAGAAATACTTCCAGAGGGTTTGGCACCAGCAAAGTCTGAAGGAACCCCATTAGCCACAGCCTTCGGCTGCCCCAGATGCCTTCCAAAGGCATCACCTAATAACACCTTGCACTCTGCCCCATCCCTTCCCCCTGTGAACTTCCATATAATAACTGCAGAATGTGACAAGCCTAACTTTAATCATTTTCTAACCCGGGCTGATATCATTAATCTTGCAGCCACTGATGGGTAATTTAATTAGGGTGCATTTGTAATGAATTACAATCATCATTTAGTGCTATTGTTCCTCACTCGAGCAGAGGGGAGTCAGAAAACTGGCACAGTTGATCTTTTTAATTACACTCACACACTGTGCAAGGCACCACCAGCCCCAGCCTTTCACTGCTGGTTTCATAGATAAAGGAGTATGAGCACCAGGGACCCTCCACATTAAGCCCAGCAAACATCTCCAGGTGTGCTCCTCACCAGCATCAGTGACTACCAGGTCTGTGAGATGGAACCTTTGATGGAGGAGGTGTCAAGCTCTAAAGCAAACAGCTCAGAGCTGAAGCAGAGAGAGAAATACACAGTCAGGATAGAAACTGTGCTGCTTTGTTCTCTTTCTCACCACCTGTGAACATCGGATACTGATGCTAAGGTATGGCAAGACCCAAACCATGAGTAGATGGGCATATGGTAAGCCCAGAAGCATCCCAACTAAAGGAATGGATTTATTAAATCATGCTCACTTGATGTGATTGTACAGTCACACTGAAGCTACAGGCACATGAAAGGCTGTAGTCACTAATGATGATCTAATGGAAGGAGAACATTTGTCCCTGAGCTTTAAATCCATCTCTACATGACAGTATCAGAAATTTCCAGCCAGAAATGTTCATCTCTGTTCAGCTCCTTCGCTGCTCTGTGCAGGATGCACAGCAGCAAGAGCATGTACTTATTTCAGACATGACTTCAGCCTGCAAAATAGGAGCAATCTGTTGATGTGGCTGAGAGCCAGCCCACCTCCTCGGTGTCTCTGTGCAGAACAGACAGACTCCCCCACAGACGTCGTGTTGTGCCATCCCACTTTGGCGGCCAGGCCAACCTGCTTCTGAACTAAACCCTTCCAAAGAGCTGCTCAACTTTTTTCGGTCTCAGTGAGGTATTTTATACAAAATGCAACAGTTCTTATGCACAGGACCTAAAGGAAACAAACAGCTGGGACCCCCCCCCAGTTCTGGCACATTCCTATGGGGAGATAGAAGTGAGGGCAGATTTTTAAGAGGGAAAAAAACCATCAAACCCATGGTTCCATGGGCTGAGTCAGTGTCCTAAGGGCAACATGACCTTTTCTCTTCCCTCCTCAAAAACGTTCACTGAGGCTTCACAGAAACTCCATCTCAATTGACTAAAAGTGCCACAAAGTGGGGTTTTTTTCCAGGTAATTTTGCTGGGTATCGTTAAGGACCCCTTTCTACACGTGTGGAATTTGCCCAGAAACCAAAGGATTCCTGGACAAGGCAAACCACTGTTTTTTGTTAAACCTATTTTTAAAATAAAGGCTTGGAAATGAGCTGATCAATTTGGAATGGCAAACCATGCCCCTGTGCCAGCAAAACGAACAAGGAAAAATTATTAAATACGTGTACAAATCCTCTGTGGCACTGAAACATGGTAAGAGAAATAATTTGACGTGGCTCAGGGCAGAGGATAACCAGACCTCTGTTTTGGTGGTGCTCTTTCCGAAGAGTTAACAAAACTGTTGGATAAAGTACTGGACAGTGAAGACAAAACAGGAAACAGTCTGGATTACACAATAATGCAACGTTTCTAAATGGTGGTTTATGCTTATCTGAATCATTGTGCACTTTTTTAAGATAGGCCCAGAGGAGTACTGAAAAGCACTAGAAAGAGCAAAGAAAGAGGTTTTCATAAATCCCCCAGAAATTCTGGTAAAACAGTATGAAGGGACAAAACACAAGAAGCTTGTAAAAGATGTCTATAAAATACCAAGATTATTATAATAAAGGAAGAAAGAGCACTGCTCTTTGTACTGGAAGAGGAGAACAGGAGAGAACCCAGCTGAGAAAATACAATGTAAGGACTTTAATTTTCATTCAACATGTGCTAATTAACCTGTGCAACCACGGCTGTAGTGCAGCAGAAGCACAGAATTTAATGAAAATTAGAACAGACAACAACATCCCACTTTCTAAATGGTATTTCTGCCATTTCCATTTTGCTTTTGAGAAAGGGATATGGTCAAGAGGAACCTCCTTTTAATCATGTTATTAACAATGCAGTCCCTGAGCAGCATTTCATTATGTTTTCCCAAGTCAAGGGTAACTCCAGTGGCGCACTCACAGCTGGTGAAACCCTCTGAGTGACTCTTCCTGGGCAAGGTCCTGCCCACTCTGCCCCTGCTCTGCTTTAAGGGCAGGTGAGGACCAGGATGGGTGTCCTGTCCCCGCTGCCAAGCCCAAAGTGCTGCTGTGCAGGTGGGGATGGGGCATAGCAGAAAAACGTGTACTGTGTTCAGCAGTTACCTTCACCATCAAACCCTTCCTGTCATGGGGCACCTAAAGGCTGTGACACTGCCAAGCCAGAGACCTGCTGCAGCATAACACAAAGCTTCAGGAAGACTCCTTACCTGCTTCCACCCCCTGCCATTATAAAAGCTGAAAAATACAAGGGGAAAAAACCTCCCTTTATCGTTGGGCTGCTCGCCGAACGCAGAGTCAGCATTTTCGGGGCGTGCCATCAGCATTTCTTTGTCAGTCACTTTTCTCCACTTGCTTTCATGTAGCGAGTGAAAAGGATAAAATACCTTTTCTAGCAAAATGATTGTAAAGCCACTTCAAATTAGGGGAGGGATGCAGGCGCAGGTGCAGCTCTCAGCTGCTGCACTTGAGGACGATGGGGCTACAATCCGGCAGCGTCGCTCTTCGGCTGCACAACCTCCACTGCAGCAACTCGCAGGCCTATGACTTCCCTCCACGCTCAACTCTGTGAAATCCTGACTTTTGAGAGCTGACATCACTCAATCCTTCTCCCTGCTGGAACTGATCTATTTCAGAGATGCACTGGTAAAAGCACAGAGTGCTCGTGAGATGTGCTACCCCAAGTGTAATTTTCCCTTTGTAAATAAATTTTGGCCACCACCCAAGTCTGGGTGGGATGACTGGGGAAGCAGCTGATATTTGAAACCTCAACCATAGCATGAAAATAAGTCTTTAATGAACTGTGCGTCTGAGGAAGAAAAGAATTGGCTGCAAAATAACAAGTGATAACCATTGGAAAAATAAGCGAAGCATATGCAGGAGGAAACTCCATTAGAGCACCAGCCATGCAATTAAAGATGGATGTGGCAAACGCGTGTGCGAGCAGTTCATGGTGCTGCTGTGACCCACAGGCCCATTAGCTCTGGAGCACTGGTAAGCTGATTAGCTCTGGAGAAGGATGATGGCAGAACTCATCAGCTAAGCTTGTTAGCTGCCACACAAAGTTGGTGTACCTTGGAAGCTTTGCAAAGTGATTAGCTTGGGGTGGGAGGAGGCAGCAGAGCCTGTTACAGTAGATGAATAACCCAAAGCAGTCACTGTGTGGGCACAAGCTCTGCGTACAGATTGGCTGCCTGGGCTCTGGCTGCCTGGCAGAGCTGGGGAGAGGGGGAAAAGACACATTCCAGGCCACAGCGTGTCTGTAGCCTGCCAAATCTGTGCCTCGGTCACAGCCAAGGTCTGCAGCCTTCTTGCATGATAGAATTTAAGCCCCCATGGTCTGCAAGTCCCTCCAAAATCCCTGCCTGCCATCGCTGAGTGCGCTGGGATCCACTGGGGAGGTGGATGCTGTCCCTGTGCCAGCAGAAAAAGTGCCATCAACTCTCCCCAAAATACCTCTTGACCAAGTTTAGTTTAAATGCAAACTGGAGGAGCAGGATAACTCAGCCCAATGAGAAATGACAATTTTCTTCCATCTGCCTTCAGTTTGCACAGCGATGCCCTGCAGCCACTCAAGAACAACAACTCCTGTCTCATTCGAGAAACAATTTCAAAGAGGTTCAGCTCCAAACATCTCTCTTCCTTCCATAGTGGGACCCCACTTCAGTCACAGAATCATGAAATTATTTTGGTTGGAAAAGACCTTCAGGATCATTTGAGTCCAACCGTTAATGCAGCATTGCCAAGTCTACCACTAAACCATGTCCCCAAGTGCCACATCTCTCTAGCTGGAAATATGACCAGCACTTCATACATTTTTATACAGCAAGGCAACCATTTTGTCCCGTGTTAAAATGGTTCATACAGCTGCTTCAGCTCTCCAAAAACTGCACAAACCTACTTCCACTCCAACTGAATGTCCACAAGTTGAAGTAAAAAAAAAATAAAAAAATGAAATAAAAGGAGCTTTGGTGTTTCTGCCCGTTCACAATGGCTGTAGTTTTGTACACATCAGCTTCGCTTTGCCTTTTTTTCCTCCTTTTTCCATAAAAACAAGGCAGAGACAAGAATATTAAATATTCAGTCCCCCAGGAAAATAAATATTAAAACAGCTTTAATCACAAAACCACAGATTATTTAGGCTACGTGTGGCTATAGGAGTGTAGCAAATGTCTATAAGGGTGTAGAAAGTTAATTCTTTAGGGTACAATTGTAGAGGGAAAATACGTGTTTTAACTTAATGCTTTCTAATTTCCAAGTGCCTACCTGCAAACGTTCATTGTGAATGCATGGAGATGTCTTATGCATTCATTAAGTCTGTTTGGTTAATCTGCTTTTACATAAAACTAAGAGATTAATAAACTTCTCTAAATGCCCCAGCATTGCCAGCATTCTTCCCTTTCTGACAAGCTTTGCAAGACTAGATTTGATTAAAAACTTTTCTTCAATTTCCATATCCTGAAGTCAAGGTACTAGATGGCAATCTTTGTTTTTGTTTCAAAATAAAGAAACTTCACAGTTGCAGAGAAAACATGATGCAAGTATAACCGACAGCTCAAAACCAGATGGCAAATAAAATTATCTCAAAGCATATTGTTATTTTTACATTGCATTTACAATTTTCAACACTCATATTTGGCAATACTGCTGTCCCTCATTTTATGTAGGTTATAAGTGAGAAGCAGCCGTCTGCTCACTTCAAAGTCAAGTATTTACCCCCAGGTAGGATCTATTTATGTGCATTTAACCAACTATTTATAGTCATTTGAAAACAGAAGGTTTTCATGAAAAGTGCTGGCACATCCTTCACTATAACAGTGTTGATAACATGTTCCCTCTGTTCCCACTGGACCTTCTAATTTGATAACTCCTTTGGTAAAGATGAACTGGAATGCTGGGACCTGTGATATTAAAATTTCTTTAAGCAACCAACCCCTCTGCTTCCCCAGATGCCTTTCTGCTGCTTGTAGCAATAAATCTTCCAGTCGTGCAGCCAGGCACCAAGGCACTTATGACTTTTATTAGATAGGCTACTTGGGCTTTGGGAGGTATTAATAGTCCATCAGAGGAGGCACTGACACCGATCTCCAGGTAGCTGAGGCAGAACACCTCAGTGTGATGGGGCTGGTGTCGAGCACAGGACAAAAGCATCACCCACAGACATCATCCCCTTCATCCCACCGATTTATTCTCCCTACTGTCCTTTCTAAGAAACATAACAGTCACACCATAAGATTTCTAAAATGAGATCTATGCCCCAGTCCCTCAGCAGAGCAGCAGCAGGAGCAAGAAAAACAATTCATTTCTAGGAGCTGATACTCATCAGCAAACTCCTCCTCTCTGTTCTGTTCGCTGCTCCACCACAGCAAACAGGGCCATTCTCATTCCCAAGCTCGACTGTGCGAAGATCCATTAGATAAAAAAACATATCTAAATGAGAAATGCAGCAAAAAGAAATGAGTTTAGACAGCTCCTCCTCTCTGATCTGGGCTGCAATAATTATGCCCGTGTCGTGTGAATTCATGGCTGCGCATCCTCAGCTTAGCTCATTTTACCCATTAGCATCAAAATTCTTTTCCAGTGGCTCCTCTCTCTCCTCACCCACCTTTCCAGGTGTCCAATTCACTCATTTCTCTTTACCACTCATCTGCCCATTGCATGGCCCTCCCCTAATCCAGGTGCACCTCAGCAGCCACGCACACACCCTGGGCTGCCAAGGAAGGTTTGCAGCTTTGAAGCCCAGAGCACAGTTTCACCCCTGAGTCCTCCCATGCTTTCCCTCATGCTAGAGAAGAGCCTGGAAGAGACTTCTGGGAGCAATCCATGCAGACATGAACACATTCTTCTTCCAAATTTTTCCAGACATCCTCCTGCAGAGAGAGCTCCAGAACTCTGGCAGTGGATCAAGATGGGCAGGTGACGCGCCGGCTCTGTCCCTCTTCCTCTTGCTGGCTGCCAGGTTCCTGCTGTGCCCTTTGACCTACCTCTACTCCAATTAACAAACCAAATGAACCAACAGCCACAAGTGTAAACTCATGACAGTGTGCCAATCACCACTAGTCCATTTGCTCACGAGCTGCTCCTTCCTTCGACAACCCTTTGGGTTTTGCTTTTAGACTGTGAGCTTTCCAGGGAAAGCATCTATCTCCACTTATTTCTTCTCCAAGAGCCAGTACTAATGTGGTTAATAATAGCAGCTAACCTTTGACTGCTAAAGTATTAGCAATGCCACCCATAAAGCTGTGTCATATTTAGTGAGCTGTCAGAGCAGGAGCATCATTAAAAAGCCCAAGCACATAACTAATGTATGTAAAACACTGCAAGAGATAATCATTAGGTTGGTTGGTGATTTATTCCAAAACTGATGGAAGCAAAGGGCTTGGCAGTGAGAACTGCTGAAGGGAGGGAAGCAGGGCAGGCTTCGTACTGGAACGGTCCTACCACCTGGTTTGCAATAGCAAGTTCTGGTGGAAGCAAAACGTCTATTTTTTGAAACTCAAATGACCCTTCATGGTCTGTGGACTCACTCTCCTAATGATTTCTGCCTGGATTTGCGAGCTCTTTTATTCCCTCTCTTCTCATTTCACATCAGAGGGATGTCAAGACTTTCGCTGCCTAGTGTTAGCTTTGTGTCTGTACACGATGTTCTCACTGTGCTCGCTGGGACCCGCGGGCTTTATAATTAGGGCCGGATTCAAGCAGCACCAAGCACACTTGCAAAGATTCTCTTCAAAACCCAACTTCTTCCTCACTCCTTCCCAGAGCCGGCCCTCCCTGCCACCGCAGCTCTTCAGGCTAAAGAAGATTGCTGAAGGAAAAAGCCACTGGCTTTCCCTCCTCGGCACAGCGCGCCCGGCTGGCTCTCCATGGGCAGCAGCTCCTGAGCTCTCCTGGTCCTGCATTACCCATTCCCTCTGTAGACACCCAGGGCCTGCAGCAGCCTGTCTCCCTGCAGAGCTGAGACCCACAGTCCTTCCCTCTTGCACGGCCACCTCAGCCCCTCTGCACACGCCGGCCTGACCCGCAGAACCCCAAGCTGGTGCCCCACGGGGCCCAGCCCCACTCGGCAGCTCCCATGATGGGAAGACAAGACCTGTTGATTTTTGCAGTTTCATGTAAGTGTGAATTGATGAGCTACTTCAGGAAGGTAATATTAATTCCTGGAATAGCGTGCAAGGGCTGCCTGGCTGATTACCCCTTATTCCTGTCTGCTTACAAACAATGATTACAGTCTAATCTCAGCTCTCTTGGAGGAGCTGCGGAGAGTACCCTTCATCTAGTGTAATTATGTTCCAGCTCCCTTGGAGCTGAAGCTCTTATTCTCTCCTAGCATTATCTGCAGACTAATCTAGTCGGCTGGAATGGAGGTAAAAATTACTCCAAAGAGCTATAGTAAGCTCTTGCTCTGGCTCCAAAGCCAAGTTAAAGAAACCAAATTGGTTTGTGATGGTCAGACAAAGGCACAGGATGAAGGAGAGATGGATCCAGCACACAGCAGAAGCAAGTGTTTGCTGGCACTACTAACAGCCGACATTACTTTAACACAGCTCAATGAATCCTGGTTTTTGCAGAGGTGTTCACCCTGCTGTGTTTCCTTCAGTCTCTCAGCAGGATGGATGCACAGCAGACATCCCTGGAAGCTCTTTTAAAAGAAGACCTTTTCCCAATGGGACCTGGTCATACAGTCTCCCCAAGCTGCACCTTCACACTTCAGTGAGACCTCACAGTACTATGAGGCATTGTCAAAACATCGCCAGCCTTCAGAATGTGATGGGAAGGCTTAGCTGCTTCCAGAACTTTTGTTCTAAATATCAAAAGTCAAATACAGTATACGCCTGATTTCATCCTGAAAAGGCTTCCAGGCAACTTCATTTTGTCTAAAACCTACTTCTCGATAACTGTGGAGGTCAATACCCTCTAAATCCATTTTCTAATTATGTTATTTTCTCCAAGACCTCTATACATAATCAGGTATAAGGAAGAAAATCTTCCTGTGAGGGTGGGGAGGCCCTTGCACAGGTTGCCCAGAGAAGTTGTGGCAGCCCCATCCCTGGAAGCGTTCAAGGCCAGGTTGGATGAGGCTTGGAGCAATCTGGTCTAGTAGAGGCGTCCCTGCTCATGGCAGGGATTCTGTGAAATTATAATATTTAACTATTTCCCTTCAACATAACTATATTCTAGACAGACATCAACACTGCCTGCTGCTCCTGTTAAATACACACATGGTTTTAAACCATCTCCTTGTGCAGACACAGCTGAGACCCTCTGCTCAGCCACAGGAAAGATCTCTCCCTCTGAGGCTGAGAACAGGATCTGTGCTGCCTTCCCTTGCTGGTGGTGATGGGACAGGACACTGGTAACATGTACTGGCAACCCCAGCAAGGGCTCTCCAGAGACCACAACCTGCACAAGGTGAAACCCTGATCACTGTCTCTTATTCATTACTGCTACCTGCCTGATTAAGCGTGAAAAAAACTGTTTTCACGTGTTGCAATTACATTTTGTCTCTACTGGGGGTACAGCAAACCAGCTCTGTGAACGAAGCAAGGGCATGTGCTCCAACCATGGCTGAAGCACATACAGCTTTTAACTGCAATAATCTGGGAAGTGAGACATCACTCCCCAAAGCCCAATGTCCCAGAAGATAGCCTGATACCTGAGCTGCCAAAGGTCCTGTGTTCTAATTAAGTGTTAAATCGAGTTTGGTTTGCCTTTTTTTTTTTTTAAATCTAGTAAGATGTTTCTCCATCCTACGGTGCCGTCACTCTTTGCTGTGCTTTAATTCAGTAAGGAGAACAGTTAATTAAGTTTGAACAACAGTGTCTAATGACTTCAATTTAAAGCTGTTCATAAAAAAAATATTACAAGCTCTTAGAAATTACCCAACTTTGGAAGCTAACATGGTACCTTAAGAGAAGAAAACATTATAGTCCTGCATATTTGCACTTGGAAGGCATATCTTCTACCCCAAGCAGTGCAGTGGAACAAGACATCCCCTCCTGCCCTGCAACTGCTTATTTTAAATTTAAGTCATGAAGAGAACACCCTGAAAATAACAAAGTGTCCACAGATGCAGGGATCAAAATGAGTGCTGGCAGCATCACTGTTAAGTGCAGTTCCATTTAAAATACTCTTCAGATGCTGGAGTAATGCAGCTGCTTCTAAACTGTGTAGAAATGTGGCCTTGGGGGAAGGGAGATGGAGCAGCAAAGAGGTCCTGAAAAGATGGGAAACACAGAGGAGACAACAAAATGAGACAGCTTAGAAAACCAGACAGCAATCCAAGTAGAGCAGAATCACTCAAAATCTCAACAGGGGAAGGCAATCTCACTTCAAGTGGCTCAAAAAAGGAACTGAGGATAAGAGAAGGGGAACAGAGGATTATTTATTCTGTTTGACCTCTCTACAGCTTAATCCTTATGTTTATCTCTAGCATCCAACAACATGCACTGAGGTTATGTTGAGACACATGATGGCACAGGGCCACTGCCAGCCAGGGAAACTCCAAGAGTAAAACACACAGAGATTTAGACACATCACTGGTAGATGATAAACATTGGAATTAACAGAGAAATTAATAAGAAGACTGTTTAAATATTAGTCTAATTTAGCAAAAAAGAGGAGATCTAGTGCAGCATTAACCTCAGACAGACCCTTTAAAAACATCCTGGGAGTTGTGTGCTCAATACACCCACTCACCAAAGTATCTCTAATGAGTTTCCTCCTAGCTGGGCTGTCAGATCCAGAGGGAACCCCTTGAGGTAACTTCCTTCCTAGTCTCGCCTTCTGCTTAATGCACGGACTGGGAATTGTTAGGATTGCAAAAGGGAAGCCTTATTCTTCTTATTCTTCTTGGCAGGGAAGAAGAGACAAAGACAACTATCTATCACTGCTCTTCATGAGCATCACAGAGCCATAATGAAAGGATCACATCTGATTTATTTTCCACACACACCAAATAAAAAAGAGCTCTGGTTTGACTCTGCTCAAACTAAATCTTGCCAACATAATAAACAGAAACATGAAAATGAAGCCTAGTTTCATCCTCCTTTTTGAAGTCAGCAAAGGGACATGGTGAAGGGAGTTCAGTCCTCCCTCCAGAGAGATGGATTCCACAGGTCCTCTATGATGGGGACATATTTACCTCCTTGTTGTCTAAGCCATTTTGGATGTCATTTCACCGTGTAGGTCTCCTCTAACTTGGTAACTTTGCTCAATTCACAAAATCATCTGCAAGTTCCCATACCACATCTCTTATCCTCAGAGGATCATGAATCACCAAGGCAGGATAATATTTGAGGACCTAAAAGCATTGAAGTTGTTAAAAAATAAATTAGCCTTAAAATTGGATGTGTACACCAGCAGGCAAGAAAGAAGCAATATTGTAGCCTGACTCCAGAAGGTTTTCAGGAATGATCCAGAGAATACGAGGCCTTAAAACTTATTTCTGTACCAAATAAAACTAAACAAGAAACAATAAACCCTCAGGCAAAACCAATGCTAATAAATAAATAAATGAATAAATGAATAAATAAATAAATAAATAAATAAATAAATAAAACCATTCCCTTCCTATCTAGTGGAATTCCCTAAAATTCTAAGGGGAAAGAAAAAGAATCCCTAAGGATTAGGTTTAATTATTTGAATTTTCAAAGCCTCTGTGACAAAGTACTGCCAAGAAACCTACAAGAAAACTGTCTGAGCAACAGAGCAGGGGATAAAGTGCTATTACAAATCCAGAAATTACCCATACAAAATTAAAAAAGGAGGTATAACACACGATCAATATTCAACATAGTGAAAGATTACACTGGCTGTTCCCTAAGGACCGGTTTTGTCTAACATATTCTTCAGCTATTTGCATAGGAGAGTGAGCTGAGATGTGGTGAGACTGCATATGACACGATTGGTTTGGGGGTCATTGCGCTGACCTTGCCTGGTTTGCCTCTTAGGAACACTGAAAATGCTTCATCTTTGCTGTGGGTTGCCTTGGGAGAGGTTCACTTGCTTTAGTTACAGAAAATATAAAAACACAGCTGTTTAGCAGTTAAGGAGAAACCTGAGAAAGCACAGAATAATGAAGATATTTACTCTTTTCTTGCAAGATGCAAGGGAAATGATACCCAGGGGAACTGAATGGCAATTTTAAATAGATATAAAAAACCCTCTTTTCTCAAGGTCTGCATTGACCTCTGGAGCTCACTGTCACAGGCTCCCTCTCAGATCAAGAGCTCAAAAAGTCCAAAACTGGATTAGATACATTCAGAGTAATAGTGGTAAAACACATTTACCAAAGCTTATGAAAAACATCTTTTATAAAGATACCATGGTAGTTTCTTAGGCAGAGTTACATCACAGTGTGTTTTGAAATCTGAAAATAAACCATCTCCCTACATCTGAACGAGGCTGAAAAGCCTCCCTCTCCCTTGCAAGCTATAAAAATTAACACTTCAATAGGAACTTGCACACCAGAACTGGAACACCTGGACAAACTAGCAGAGTCATTACTGCTCCCAAGTCACAGATGGGGAATGAGGCAGAGGGAGGCAGTCAGTGGCAGAGCTGGATGACAGTCGGGGGATCCCTGGATTTTCTGGCTCTGTGCTTGGCAACAAGCTGCTGCATCTGCTGACCAACACAAAACAAGTGCAACAGCAAAGAGAATCTCAGTGATGAAGAAGAGGCGCTTCCTCAGCT
The DNA here is from genome assembly GCA_038380795.1 of Pyrocephalus nanus. Classification (NCBI taxonomy): domain Eukaryota; kingdom Metazoa; phylum Chordata; class Aves; order Passeriformes; family Tyrannidae; genus Pyrocephalus; species Pyrocephalus nanus. Next base: position 11,530,858 of record CM076276.1, read on the forward strand.
GTTCTCAGCCCCTCACCCATCCCATCCACGGCTCCGAGCCGGGCAGCTCCGCACTGCAGAGGAGGCTCCCCAGGGAGCTTCATCAGCCTTGGCTGGAAGCACACACTCTTTGGGATATGCATAGGATAACTACAGACACAGCGCACAGGATACCTTTCCAAACCCAATTCTCTCAGTTCCCTCGGATCCCTGCGGGGTGATTTCCATGCAGATCTTTCCGGCAGCAGAGCGCTGGCAGGCTCCGGAGGAGCAGATGAGCTGTTGTCCAATTTGGCCAAGAGCTCCTGCAATGCCCCTTCTCGCTTTTCACGCCAGGTTGCATACCTGGGTGGATCACTGAGGTGGAGCCTGTCTACTGTCAGCTGGGAAGCAACTGTTCAGAGCTGAGGAAAGCCTGCCCTTCACGGTTTCCTCTTCAGTGTCAAGCCATCCCTGTGGCCAGTCACCAGCTCCGCTCACAATCCAACCCCTCACTTTCCTTCAGGTTTGCTTCCCAAATGTTCTTCTGACAGACACACATCCTTCCCACTGATCTGCACATTCCAACATCTGCACACACTCATGATTTAAAAAAAAAAAAAAAAAGAAAAAAACAATTAGAAATTACTTTAAAACCTGTAATGGCTTGAGGACTCTCTAGAGTGAAAGGGAGGAGGGAAGGGGGAACCCAGGTTAATAAAAGATGTTAATTAGAATCAAATTTGCTGCTTAATATGTCAAGAACTAGTGAGTTACGAGTTAATCAACTGTCTGAGTTCCTTGGGAGAGCAATAAAGCTGAAGCCTGAAATTGAAAGGACAAGGTCATGGCCTTCAAAGAAGGTGTCTCTAAAATTGTTTAACCCTAAGGTCCAACCTGTGAGCCATCCTCAAACACGTCGGGACTTCCCTTATCCCGAACATCGTGTTCTATCAATAATCAGCATTCCAAGCCTTTTACAGGTTCTGAGATCTGTATAAAGTTGGGACTTTATAACATGGAACAAAGGCAAAGAAAAGACAGGTAACTTCAAACACTTGACTTTTTGTTTTTGCTGTCCTCTTTCAAAGGATACTGCAAAAGTCCAAAGCAGAAGACAGAAAAAAAAAACCATGAAGGAGCTGGAGAATATCCATCAAGCCCTGAGTTCAGGATCCAGTGTTCCTTGTGCAAGACCCATCAACATCTCACTACACCATACAGTAAAAGGAGTTGGCACAGCAGGAACTGCCTTAAAGAATAAATTAATAAAAACAGCAGAGAAAAGAGAGTGAATAAACCTTGTCAAGAAATGAAGAGTTTGGAGATCAAGCATTTCCCACATTTTAATGCATCTAGGAGACAGAAGGCAAATGATGGGTGATTTACTTTTGCCATTGAACTATGGAAAGATGAAATCTATTTTCACTCCAATTTACTCTTTGCAAGTCTAGCCTAGATGGAGTACATTCTTCTTCCTTGCAACACACTCACCATCGTTACTGTACTGCTATGATTGCTAAGAGCAGAAAAGCTGCAGTTACTGTGGGACCTCTTCCATCACACAAGAGTTTTCCCAATGAGGGAGGCAAAGGGATATAGAAGATAAATATTTATAGCAGAGGATTCCACCAGACTTTCAAACTTCTGCTAAAACAGGAGGCATGGAAAACTTTTCTGTTGTTGACTGAGACACTCAGTTATGCACCCCATGGCCAGGTGTACACCCAACTCCAGTAAAGTTGTTAATCCATGAATATCATCCATCCCTCAGCACAGTTCAACTGGCTGTGCAGGTGAGGTTCTGCCAAACAAGCAGGAGGAGTTCAGCTTGTTCACCTGGAGAACTTTTGCTGGTACTCCTTTCAGAGCTCTACCCCCAACATCCAGCTCCTGCACAGGGCTGAGCTGTTGCTCTCTGTAAGATCCCAGACATGGCTCTTTGCTGTGCTGGATGGCAGTGGGGGCTGCAGCTGCAGCTGAGAGGCAGCCAGGGATGTGGGAATAGCACGGCACCAGGTTTGCTCCTGCTCAACAGGGCATGGCACTGCTCAGTGTGGGCACCACAGTGCCTTCCCTGCTCTTGCCACCACGTCTGCACCCCTCATCCCTTCCCTGCGTGGCTGTTGCTGGAAGTTTTAAAAGAAAAATCCTTTTCCTGAGAGATTTCTTCTCCAGCCTTGCAACCTCTACTTAGTTTAGGGGGCAAATGTGCTGTCTGACTGTTGTGGAGACAACATGACTCCCGAAGGTTGGGACTTGGCACGGAAAGGGAGAGGAACAGATGTTCATAGATTTCATTGCAAAGTGTAATTACCCACAGTTTTGAGTACACACAACATATTCTAGTAAATGCAAAGCAATGGGAAGTGCCCTCTGTGTCCTTGTGGACATCTTGGGTGCTCCTCCAGATCTTACCTATATTTTCTATATACTGCAACATTTCAGCATTGCAAGCAGCAGCCTTCTGAGATGTGGGGGAACAGAGAGGATCGTTTCACATACAGCCAAGTAATCTTTTTAGCACTAATTTCCTTGTTCCTCTACAACATCCAGGTCCTGAGGGAAAGCAGAGCCCAAAGCTAGCACTGGATAAAAAGATTAGTTGCTTCTGCATTAAGATGCTTGTAATGATTCAGCAACTTCAAGCCATCTTTCTACCAACAAGGAGTCTTTGTGGTTCTTCTATAAGCTGGTAGTTCAAAGTGACAAATTAAAGAGTTTGACAGAAGTCATTACCACCTACAAAGTTGTTGTACATTTGTGAGTACAAATGGGTCAACTGTGGCCCAAACTTGCAGGTTTTTGCAGCCAGGGGAATAATCCCATCCTTCTTTCCAAAAAGAAATCCACAGTTTTTCCTTCCCTAACAAGCAATTCACCTGAAGCATTAGCAGCCCGAGCAAAAGCAGTGTCACCTACAGCTCTAGGTATGACACTTGTTTCTTAAACAGCAAGTGAAAGGCACTGAGGACAATGAGATCTCCTCATGGGGAGAGTGACCAGTTATCTCCCATCTGACACCAATAATATTTCAGCCTCCTTTAAAACCAGGCACTTCCAATAAACTCCAGGAGCAATCAGTCCTCCACTTTTGCTGAAAACTGTTGCTGCACGGAGAAAAATAAACTACAGAATAGCTCAGCAAACAATTCAGGGTCTGAAATTTTTCTTCTCTAACAATTAATAGGGAGCCTTTGTGTACCTCCTTCCACAGCTGCCGAGCGCAGAGGGAAGTGGAGAGGGTCACAACCTTAATTCTGGACACAAACTGGCTGCTGGTTCTTCACTGCTGAAATGGGGAGAGGAGGTTTCAGTCATGGAGTAATGAGTGAGATTACACTGCAATCAGGGAATGGAGATGGGAGCTGGAGAGATATGCTGAAGGCAGGCAAAATATTCCTTAAATTAAACCCCTATTGTTCACCTCGCCTCTGCCTCATGGATAACCCATGGAACTCTGAGCTCCTGCCAGGAGTCAGTGTGAATAATTCCAGAGCATTTTTCCTACCTGTTGGTAACACAGCTGTCTATGAGCACATGAGCTTTACGCTTCTCTGAGCCATACATACAGGAAGGCAAATTTTCTGTAATCCCTGGGAATTCCCTGTTCTTTTCCCTTTTCCCAGTTAAATCTATCCTGTGGTTTTTCAGGATGAAGGGGTGCAGGCTGCACTGATGAGAAATCACGAGTGCAGAACACGACTCCTCAGCACTTTGTGCATCATTAGAGCAAGGCTGTTAACAGGATTATGGGGGGCTGAGGGCAACGAGCTATCATCCATCTGGAGGATGATGTGTGAAAGCAGGGAAGGCAAATGCAAATCTGCAGAGGAACCATGTTCCATTTAAAAGGTGAATTAGTGTTTCCTTCCTCTGAGACACCATGAAGAGCTTTACACCTGAAGATAACACAGCTCAGTTAAAACCCTTTTCCAAAGACAGCTGCAGAACCAGAATTCCATGAAGATGGCAAGACTAGTCTCATCAGTGGACAGGTGACTCAGCTTCCATATACTGAAAAATATGAACACAGCAACAACCAGCAACTGTAGCTCTCAACATTTTGGTAAATGGAATTTGGGAACTTCATATGTAGGAATGATATGTAATGTGCTTTGAGATCTTCCTTCAAAAGCCTTCGTGTAAGACTGTAACACATTCTATATGGAGTGTGCTGTGATGCTAAATATATCCATGCCCACCGAGAACAGCAGCAATTTGATTCAAGTTCTATCTTTTAAACCACTATGGATATCAACTCTTCCTTCGTCTCATTAACACTGCTGTAAAGTGCCTGGCACAAATCTACATCAAATGAATATAATTAAAGAGGAAAATACATTGCATTAACTTGTATGTCTGGCCTTCCCTTGTTTTTTCTTTCTTACCACTGTATCCAGTTTTGTTTCTGTTTTTCGTCACAGTTCATCTTCTTGGTCCTTCTTTTCTTTCAGCCTTTCCCCTATTCCTTGTTTTAAGCCTAAAGTTGATTGCTTTCCCTTTTTTTTTCCAAGATTGATTGATTTATTCTGCACTTATTTAAATCATTTTATACAAAGCACATAAACTGCAGAACTCCCTACAGAATAACATAGGCAGTGCTACCCATGTAGGTAAGGAGGGAAAAAAAGTAAAGTTAACAAAGTGCTAAATTAAGTAAGAATATCTTACATCACACTTTGAAGCCTGCCAAAATCTGACTCTTCAGATGTACTGCAACAGCAATTTTCTAAGACACAAGTCCTTTGCAGGTAAAAATCTTCAGTGTCAGACAGAAAAAAGAAATTGAGATTCTTCCAGCTGCTCTAGCAGGGACTAGGGCACGATGTAACCTCTCAAATAACCAAGTCCCAAGTCATCAGAGGGTCACTACTGCATGGCCTCAAAACAATGCCATTTTCCTTGCCTACTATGGAAGAAAAAGGGAAAGAGGATGAGGGAAGGTATTTACTTTTCATATCTCGTCTGAAACACCTGCAGGACTTCAGGCGAGCGATCTCTGTTGAAATTCATTGTATTGCTCAATCCATCCTTGCTTAATTCATCTCATGAAACTCTTAAATGGTACCCAGGCTACAGGCTGGCTCTCTACAGAGATGGGAATTACATCCCTAATTACAAGATATGGTACTGCCCTAATAATAAGTACTGTGCTCATGAAGTCCCCACCCAGGGGAATGAGCTTTGACCTCTTTTAACAAAGACTGCAAAACAGTTGATAAGAACATTAAAGCAAGTCCCTGCTCCAGAAACTGCGCCTTTGCTTGCTCCAAGCACTCTGGGGCTGGCTGCAGAAATGAGCTTTGAGCACATCTCACTTCTCTGAGCTGGTGATGGCTGTCTGTGCTATAACACAGATTTGGTAACAAGCAAACAGAGGTGTAGAAGGGGAACTAAAAAGGCAGAGTTTTACCTCCACAGTATTCACTTGTTTTACTCCCCAACCCCTAGCAGCACCAGGGCAAGCTCAGCTTGACAGGTCCATTCCAGACACTGCTGGAGAAATTATTCTAAATTTTTCATGCATCTTCAGGATGGAGCTTCACAATCCCTGGAGACGAATGGCTTCTCTACAAAACACACCCTACCCCAAAAGAACTGGGCCTTTCTAACCTGTCATTATTGCTCCTTCCAAACAGCACCTCTTGCCCTAAGAGCTCTCCCTCCTCACACTGCAGCAATCTCAAACTGGGGACAGGTTTTCTTCTCCAGCACAGATTTGTAGCATTTAACTGCAAACCTTCAATTACCACAGCACATGACCGTAAAACTTGCTCAACTGGAAATGTTCACTTATTTCTAACCTTGCCTTCAGTTGTCTTCTTTCTTTTGCCCCCAAAGACATCTGAAATAGTATTCTCCTGGAACCTCTGTGCAGCCTGCCTAGCACAAAGCTAAACCATAAGTCAAAATGATTAAAATTATATGGAAATATATACATCTCCTTCAACACCAAACTGGGAATGTGGCTCCTACTGGGACATCACTACACATTACTCATAAGGCCAAGACATGTGGCATTTCTCAGAGAACCTGCACATTCTCCTTTTTATGCTGAATGACTTATAAGCAGCAATCAGTCTTTTCCTTTTGGGGCTGTTCCTTCCATATGCATAATCCGAGTCCTTAAAATGAACCCCTTGATTTGGATTCCACCTGCCTGGGAGAAAAAAAAATAATAGGAAAAAAAGAGTCTTGGAAATATATAGCAACAAGAAACTGGCAGGACAAACTCACACTCCCACTGTGCCAAATTGCAAGTTTAGTAATTCTGTTTTCTTCCCGCTGAGTGGAAGGTGTCATTAGCTGCTGTATTTAGAGCCACAGAAAAGGTTCTTGGAGCAATCCCCAGCCTTTCTCTGAGCCAGGTGGCTGCTGACCACAGGAGCTCTCTGCAGCTGGGGACCTTCACCTTCATCTTCCTGCAGGCACCACTTCCATTTGAACGGAGAGGAAATAAAAAGGGCAAGTGGCACGGCATGAAGAGAAACCCTCAGGCTGTGTCGTCCTCCTCAGGGCTGGGATTCATCCCTGCACCATCTCAGGGCTGGAATTCATCCCTGCACCACCACCACTTTAAACCCCCTGCACTGCATAAATCACTCTGGGGTGCTTTTAACTCAAGAACAGCTTCCCTTCTGGGAGAGGATTTCTCCTCTAGGCCGGTCTCTGTGGAGCACCCATTGAACCAAATCCTCATTTCTGAAGATTAATACAACAATTCAAAGCATCATCCTCTTACTGTGAGCCTTGGAGGGGAGCACAAAGGCCTTGAAAATGTCCTGCAGTCATGCACATGTGCACGTGGGCCAGAGTCTGGTCTGCTGGCAACATTCCTACGCGCTTCCCAGAACCTCAGCCCATCGGAGCACCGGGAGGTTTTGCTGGCACTGCTGTGTGACAGGGAGGAGGAACTGCAGAGCCTGGCTGTGATGGCTCGATGGGATTTCAAATAAATAAAGATACAAATCCACAGCCATAGGGGGTCTTCATGATGCACACAAGGAGGAGGGAGGGGCAGTGTGAGCTATTGTCCCTTTCATGCGGTGACCGAGGATGGGAACACCCTGCTGTTTCCAGAGCTGTTTGGGATGGTTGAAATGAAGACCACCTGCGCTGCCTGAGAATTGGGAGAATCTGTGCAAACATTCATTATTTATAAGATAGCTGTCCAGAGGCAAATTGCCTGGAATCCATTAAAGGGAGTAATCCCAGCTCCCTCCGGCAGTCGCCTGGCACAGGCCTTTTCCACTGACAGAAAAGGGAGGGGAAAAAAAAAATCACTTTCATTTCTAATTAATCTTCTGGTATATAATACTTTTAATTAGGAAAAAAAAAAAACCAACACAACAACCATGTGTGCTTTTTGAGAGAGGAAGGAAGGAGCCAAAAGCGAGGCAGAAAGCTCTGGCATCTTGGCTGTAGTTCAGACCTCATCTTCTTTAAACCTGACAAGCAGGTGAGACCTGCAGTCTGCTGCTTTACTCCTCTGGATGTGACCAGAGTCCCCCAGTGCTTCAGGGACTGCTCTGGAGATGAGGAGTGGAACCCTGTGTGTGTACAGAATTGGATATTCACCCTGGAAAAGAAAATCCAGGTGAAGAGAAGCAGGAAGGAAAAGTATTGGAAAGATGCCTTGGACAAAAATAAAGCAGACTGTTGGACACAGAATGGGCAAGACAAGGAAAAAGACCCAGGGACAAAGAAATACAACCCATATATTATGTCTTCAAAATCATAACACCCAAAAAACATTCCTTCCCCAACCCCAAATTTCCTAGCCCTTCTTTCTCCTAATGTCTCTCTTCCCTGCATTCATTATTAATGCTGCTGGGGGTACAGATTTGCACTTCAGTTTCTGAAAAATTAATTCAATGATTAAAATTTCAGTCCCCAAGTAATGGAAGCAGCTCAGGCAAGCTGGAGATGCCCCTTTGCAGTCCAAAGGCCTCTGGTATGCTGCCTGCTTACCCCCTGCATGAGAAGCCTCCCTGTAGACCTGGCTCAAGGGGGAAAATCTGATAGAAAAACATGGTTTTAAGTTGACTGAGTTCTAGTTTGATGAGGGAGCCATTTCAGTTTAATACCCTACCAATGCTCAATTCAGTGCAGACAGTAAACCTCAGGTTCTTCCAAGGCTCAACCACTCATGGCTTTCTACATGACCCTTCAAGGATGCAAATACTAATCAATGCTGTACATCAATCAAGACTGTGGGCTGAGGGACTTTTGGTTTGGCTAACGCCATTTTTCATGACATTGTGGTTAGAGTGAAAGAATAGCAGAGAAAGGCCCTCAACTCACAAAAAATGTCTATTTTCTCATCTGTACCCATGTTACAGTCAAAAGAGCAAGACCCAAGGAATTTGGTGAAGGGGTGAGGAGAGGGTGCCAGACCACAAAGTACCCACACTTGAGAAGCCATTTCACCTCATTCCAGAAAAACAGAGGCTCCCATTGCAAATTCAGTATCCACTCAGGAAGGTCCTTTCCTGGTCTGCAGTGGAGCTGCCCTTCCCATCAAAGGGCTAAAAGGAAAAAGTGGGCAAAAAGCCAGCAAAAAAAGTTTCTAAAAATCCACTGAGTTGTGAATTTGGGGGAAAAAACTTCTTTGCTATCTCCAGAAGAACACATGCTGTGTGTATCACCAGCACAGCGCTACCAGGAACAAAAAGCAACGCACAGAAACCTACTTTTCACCACATTTGCTGAAACTTTGCAGGGTGAATGTGCAGAACGTCGTCTGCTTGGAAAACTCTGTGCTTTTCTTCCTCAAGATGCAGCTTTGTGGAGGTTTCAGAATACGAGGGCTTTTATGTGCTGTTCAACTCTTGAAGTTATTCTGAGCTGAGCTTTTAGCACTCAGCCCTGTATCTACAGGGCAGACAGAGCATCAGTACGTGTAGGATTAGCTCCCTTGCAGGCTTTCATGTGCCAGCCTTCCCACCTCAGGACACATTCATTCATCTTGCTCTTACAGAGTCCAGGTGGTTTTTACTGGACCTGCTATTAAACCTCCCCTTAAGAAGAGGCTCCAAAGCAGGATCCCACCCCACCTCTCCAGCCTCGTGACACCAACACACCTGAGAGCTGATGTGCTGGGATGCACAGCCCTGACGCTCCGGGCGGAGCAAGGAGGAAATGGAAATGCTGGAACAAGCACTTTGGCACAGCTTCTTGGCTGGGCTAAAGGTTTATTCCTGGGATGCTGCTTTCCTGCAGACTAAGGAAAATTAAATTTAGCACTTTGCAAATAAATAGGTTAGGGCTGAAAGGACACTATTTAGGAATTTACTGCACACAGCAGCCTCAGAGATTATAGATCCATCACCGTCTATTACCCCGCTAGTTACTGCTTCCACTCTGTCTATCTTCCCTGCTCACAGAGTGGTCCTTTCATCAGGTCTTTTTCTGTTCCAACTTGAAACTGTCATCACTCTAATGGAATTATATGAAGAAAAACAACTTTGGGCTGCAGCAGCTCTGCCAAAAAGCCAAGGACAACTCCTGTGCTTTCCCAGGAAAACATGGTGAGATTCTTGCCTGACAGAGACATGCACAGATGTCTGACAACCTCCAGAGAATCACAGCAAGAGACAGCTGTTTACACACATGTCCAAAACCTCTGGGCCTCCCTGCAACTGTCAGCTGGGCCTTCAAGAAGCTTCACAGGGGCCAGCAAACTGGCAGCTGATGGTAACCCTTGCTGCACATTCATCATAGCTACATCACATGTGGCAGTCACCGAAGGCACCAAGACGATTATAAACCCCACCTTGTGCTGCTCTCCACTATTTACTTCACATAAAAATCATCTGCAGACAGTATCCTCTCCAGAGTCGGATACATCCCAGAAACGCAAAGTGACAGCTAGCACATGAAATGCTCCCCAGAGCCTTCCATTAAGACAGACAAACCCTTCACTTAAAGGTTGAAATTTATGTCAGCTCCCCAGAACACGGCTGAGATAGATCCACTGCTATCAGCTACCTGCTTTAGCTGAAACAGATTAGGGACAAATTAAAATTTTCCAGCCTCAGTTTGATATATTCCCTCCAAGATACGGGCAGACAGGCTTGTCTTCCTCTGGAAGCTGAAGATGCCATCAAAAGATAATCGTGGGAGTTACCAAAGCTGGAGGTCAGCTCTCAAATTCCCTGCTTCCCTTGTGGAGGAGCAGTGATGTGATTTAGCTACGAATCCTTATACGACAGATTTGACATAAAATACTTTTCAGTACTTCTTTCTCAAAGGACATTCTCATACAAGTGGCAAAAAGGAAAAATACATTAAATCCAAAGGCCTAAAACAGTACTAAGTTACCTGCTCATAGTGCTTACATTCATGTGGGATGGAGTGAATGGTTTTTGTGTGGAGTTACAACAATTCATGTACTTGTCTGTTTGAAGCAAATGTGAGAACAGGAGAGGGTTTTTTTACCATTTCCATAAGTACGAATAAAGACAGTTGATACATTATTAAATCCTTAATATTATCCCTAATATTAAATTATTAAGCTGTATCCATGTGAAGTATTAATTCCTAAAGTTTACAGAATGTAAAGAGCTGAGCTGCAAGAACTATTGCTCTGTAGCACTGGGTAGAATTCCACCAGAATCCCAGCAGTCAGTCCCCACAACAAAGTTCTCCAGGATTTTCTGGGTACTGTTGCATTCTGCCAATGCTCCACAGACAGAGCACCATGGTAAGAACAGCAGCATTAGCAGCCCCATACTGCACCACTGATGGGACATGTTATGGTCTGGAGAGCCTGAATGGCACATCATGCTCAAGACTCCGGGATGCTGTGAAGTGCATCAAATCTTCAGGAAATGACACTACTGAATGCCTGACTGTGCTTCAACCCTGTCCAGCAGTTACTGCCTCCAAAAAAAGAAAAAGAAAGAGAGAGACCTCTGTTTAGATGAAGGTCTCAGGGAAAACCCAAACATGGCAGAGACTGGGATCCCATGAAGGAAAGCTGCCAAAAAAGCTTTGGAACATGGGCTCTTATCTTAAGCTGGCAAGCCAGTTCAAGAGAAAGCACATTAAATGGTTTATGCAGTACTAACTTCATGGTTAAGAACCATGTAAGAATTGAGCATTTAGACTGTGAAGTGTGGAGGAAATACAAGGATGATAGAGGAACTGTAGGGCTGTGAGATTCCAGCTCCTGTCTCACCCCTGATGGTGGCCCTTTGGCTACCAAAGGGGACTTGTGACCACAACACCCCATTCTCTGCTCCTTGCTAGTCCCCCACTGCATCCCTTCACACTCACCTGCCCAACCTTGTGGCAAAGGTACAACCACCTCATTACCCAAATTAGGCTGAAACGTTTCAACTCAAAACTCCTAAATCAGGGCACAAGAAAAGCATTTATATTTGCAACAAATAAAGGAGAAGACCTTCATATGAATCCAGATCCACTTTTCAGATGGAGGCAATAGATGTCCCAAGACCACAGATAAGTCCTAATTATATTTGCATTTAAACAAAGTGCTGCTTACTCAAGACAGAAGAGAAGCAGCAGCTGCCACCCACTCCTGCTGGTGGCTTTGTGCAGGCTGAGCTGTGCTGCCACAGCCTGGGCACTCACATGCTGGTGGGTGCTTTGCTGGATGTTACCAGCTGCACTTCAACCTCAGAGCTGTTTCCTGGAGCTAACTGCTTTTCCTAGAGGTCCTCTCCCAAACCTGTTCCTGGAACATATCGGGGAAAAGGTGAAGGAGTGGTACAAAAGCACCACCAACCACCCCTCAGAGCCTGCTAAAGAGAAGCTTCAGGGATGTCCCCACAAATCACAAGTTGGGGAAAGGTGTCCCTGACAGCATTTGTCACACAAGGATGGCACAGAAGATGATGTTATGACAGTCTTGCTGTGGCTGGATGTGCTGCCTCGGAGCAGAGCCACATCTGCACAGAGGCCCAAAATAGACCCAGTGCAGGAGAGGGGACCTGTCCCCAAAATTGTGTCAAAGGACAGACAAACAACTGAGACTGCAGAGCAGCCAGAGAAAGCGGCTGAGACGCTGGGTACCCAGAAACTCCAGACTTTTCCCCCACAAAAGGATAAAAACCTCCAGCAATTTCCACTCCTTTTCATGTGCAGCTTTGAACAGAACCATATGCAAGCGACCAGCGGCTTGTGGTTTGCTGACACGGCTCTGTGCGTTCTGCAAAATCACAACAGAGCAGCCAGGGACAGTAACAGCCGTGCATCAAAAGCTGCTTTGCAAAACACCCATTTCATGTGTGCTGCAGAGAGGCTTGGAATTCCCCCATCGCCCTGGCTCCAAGGCATCGCCTTTTCCTTGAAGAGTGCTGATCACACAGGCTCTAAGTAGAACATCTTTTGAAACTACCAGAGACTCAAATAAATAAATAAATAAATAAAATAATTTGAAGAGATTTAGTGCCAGTTGAAGGTGGTGGGTACCTGCAGAAAAGGAAAGGGACAGCACTGGTGCTCCAAGCCCCCAACCCCTGCCGGCTGCACCTCAAGCCTGAGGGACAATTTACTGCATCCACTGCTGTACGGAAAACTGGCTGCCCTGGTTACATCTCCAACCCATCCACACACAGCTTCTCCACTGCAGGACATTTTGACAAGCTTCTCAAACCCCTGTGGAAGTCCACGAATGGTAATATCCTGCACCCAGATGAGAGGGACAGAAAAAACTGTGAGGTCGAGTGACCTCATGAGCAAAGCCACAGAGATGGGAACGGGAATCCAGGAGGGGCTTTGGTTATGTCCTCTCTGCTTTATCCCTTATTTAACACTGTCTTGGTCTCACAGTGCGTAAACACTTTCCTGCCAGCCCACACAGTCCTTTGTAAGCTGTTCAAACACAGCAGCAGGTGGGCACAGACATCCTCCTCTCCCGAGACCTCCCATGGGGACTGCGGGCACAGCCAGCGACAAGAACAACTCCTCTCCAGCAATTTGCAATCACGCGGGTGCTGGGGACGTGGCGGGGGGGAGAAAGGAAGGAGAGGGTTTTGTTATAGCAGGTAAGGCAGCCAGGACCTTCTCTGCTTCCTTCTCACTGGCACTGACACAGCAGCCCCTCTGTGCTGTCTGGGGCTCGGGCTGTGCAGGGCTGCCCGGCTCTGACAATGGCACAAAGATGGACTCAGAGGCTGCCTGGTTTGGGGCACAGGCAGCACCTGCCCCATGCCCAGCATGTGTCCCTTCAGGGCCACACACACTGCCACACCAGCCTGGATGCTCTGGTTTAATTAAGTTCTCATCAGTGACCTGTGCTCCACGTTGGTGCAGAGGACTCTCCCTAGGAAGCACAGGCTGTCACTCCTGTTTTATCAAGTAAGAGATATTTTAATGAAGGGGATTTGGACAGAGATCAATTGCAAACTTATTAAAAAAGGGTGTATTTCAGTAATTTCATTACTTATTGTTAAGGCAGAATCATGGCCTGGAGTTGTGTCGTGGAGGTTTAGGTTGGATATTAGAAAAAGGTTCTTCACCCAGAGGGTGGTTGGGCACTGGAACAGGCTCCCCAGGGAGGAGGCCACAGCACCAAGCCTGACAGAGTTCAAGAACAGAAGGGAAACTGCAAGAGAAACTTGTTGGCCAACATGATGATCACAAAGCAAACGGAATTGCAGAGGGACAGCCTGAATCTCAGATGGCAGCTGAGAGCCAACCTCATGTTTCCTGTCCAAAACTAGGCCTGCTTGTGTGAAGTGACAAATCACGTATCTGCCTCACAGTGTAAGGCAGGATGCACCCATCAGCAAGACAAAATTCTGACCCTCCTCACATGTACCAACCCCCTGCTAGTCAGGAAAGACTCAGTCACTGGAATCATCCTCCAGCATCATCAGCATTAATTACCTGCATGGCTGGGTCTACCCTGGCAGATTCACAGGCACAGCAGGGAGGGGAGTGAGTGGTGCCAACAAGCTGGAAATGGGTATTGCGCCAGACCAGTGGGTAACAGGGAAGTGTATTCCCCATCCCAAAGGTGCTCCATGTTCCCCAACAGAACAGTCCATTTATCCTCACAACAGTATCTGCACTAGGGAATAGGCACTTGTTCAGGGAAGCATATGTAGCATGAGAGAAACTGTGTAAGAAGGAAAAAAAATATGAGAAACGACAGAATAAGATGAAGACGGTAGCAAGAATTAAAGTTAGGTCCTAAGACAATACAGGCTGCTACAATATCTGAAAGAAAATGATGTGTAGGAAGTTAAATACAGGATTTGATGCTGTAATACCATAAATTGCTCAACAGGTTTTTTTTTAAGGCTGCTGATTGATGCAACCCATACTGGGTCCTTGCTGACCCTTCTAGGAATCCCAGCAGCCATCCATCAGGAAGGCATCACGCTCGCACAGCAACAGCAGGCGCTCCTGGAGCTGAGCAGAAATCAGGTCTCCAACAACCAATGGGCAAATTGAAAACAAAATATAAAAATAAAATAACTTGTAATTAACAGGAACGAGGAGTTAAGAGAGGCCTACAGTCTCTAATCAATCTCTCGCTGCCTGGCCCGCTCCACCGATGAGTCCCATTGTTAGTTCTGACTGTGTGTGCAAGAGTGCGAGACGGCTGCTGCAAGAATAGCACTCCATCAAAACTGTGATTTCCTTCTCCCCTCGAGACTCATCAAGGGTGAGGAGGAGGAGAGGGGAGAAGATAGAGATACAAAGAGAAACAAACAGCTAGGACACGCTTCTCTGAGATACTCTGCTGGGTTCAAGGAGGAATAACTGAAACTGCACACATGCCAAGCACGCGGACTCAAAAATCACAGCTCCCAACAGTGCTGTCAGCTTCAAGATGAAACAAGAGCACTTGGGAGAATAAAAGCAATCCCTGCATTAACCATCCTGCTAAATCTGAGGTGCACATCATTCACCAGTGCGCCCTGGCCAAACTGATACTCAGATTGTGCTGGAATCTCAGGAGACCAGACTCTCTCTGCATGTTTCAGCACACAAGTTCTGCCTCTCCCTTTCAGCCAGCAGTTTGTCAGAATCACTTTGTGTTTGAAAAATAGCCTCCAAGTTCTTTCTTATTCAATCCAGCCTCATTTCTCTCCTCAAGAAAAGAGAATTAAACTCTTACCTCTTGTGCTCACTGTTGCCCTGTAGTGTTTTACATACCTTGTCAACACAGAAGCAAGAGGTCAGCGAGGTATGCAAGCCATGGGGCAAGCAAAGGAGAACTGGGAAGTTAAAGGTGGTGTTTGTCCTTCCACTATACCCTTCTTTCATTCAAATGACAGGAATAGCTCATCTCTTTTTCACTCCTATATTCAGCCTTTGCACCCACAGTGACCCACATCGGAAACAAGTGTTTATTTTTCAGGTGGCCCTGAAGTTTGATAGTGACAGTTGCCTTTACAGATCTGCAAACTAATTCTGTATTTAACTCCTTAAAGAGGTGTGCCAAGACTGCGTGCACACCAGCTGTTAATTTATCAGGTTGCAGAAAAGCTGTTGATTTTATTTGATTTTATGACCATATCACCAATCCAACAGGACACCAATAAAGGTTTTATTTTGCAGCAAGAAGTGCCAGCCCTGGAGCTGGCCACATTCTCAAGCTGTGTCAAGATGCTTCTGGTTTTGTTTTCTGTTTGGTATCTTGGGTATTCTCTTTCAAGGAATACAGTCCATCAACCTGGGAATGCTCTTCCATGAACTACTGCTGTTGTTTGGGTTTTCATTTGATAATTTTGACAGAAAATAACAACATGGGTGAGACCTTGAAGCAGAGAGAATTCTGTACTTGGCAAGGCTGGGCTCTGAGGATACATAAAGTATCTGTCTAAAGGCAGCCTTTCGTCATGGATTATTTAGGATCTCATCACATAACACTGCTGTGATACTGGAAAGTTTGACTCATTTAACTTCCTTACCAACCAATTTGGACCCAAATAATTTATATATGAATTACTAATAAACCTGAGCACTCCTTTCTGAGCAAGCAGGAGCATCTCAGACAAGAAAGATTGCAAGCAATGACAAATTTGATGTAGCCATTACACAGGATCAGATCGATCGCCTCTTCAGCCCAGGATCCTTTCAAAGCGACCAGCCCTACTTTCATGCCACAACACAGGAAACAGTTTACCTGAAGCACAGAGAATAATCAAGAACAGATTGCTCTCTATGAGTACACTTCTTGCTCTCTCTTCTTCATTCAAGCCTTCATTCCAGAATATTTCCAGAGGGTGGAGTCAAATGTTGTCAGGTACAGCGGCAGCAAAACTGTATGTAGATATAACCCAAAGAATTGGCAGCATTGGCTAACCTCTGTAGTAAGAAGATGCCTTTACACCTCCAAGCAGAGAGCTCTGAATGTCCCTATTTAAGGTAAATGTACACATTCAATGTAAAGCTAGGTATTATTATTTGTCCACAAAGATATCTCAACATTTTAGAAGATGTACTAGGTTCCTGCTCTCAGTAGTTCCTTGAAGCCATAGGGTCTATCAAATAAAAGGATTTCTACTCTTTTTCTTTTAAATTGATTGGCTTCATATGCTTTGGCTGGGACTGTGTCTTTAGGCATACAAAAAGAAAAAGCCTGTGATTTAATTTCTCTCCACTGTTTGTTCATTTGTACAAGTGTCTCCAAATCATCTCCTCTTCAAATTTGACCAGTCTTTCTGTTTACTGAAGGACTTTCTTTGTCTGAAACAATTGTCATTGCCTTTCTAAAGACCTCATTTCCTTACTCCCATTCAGGACCTAGTCAGAGACAAGGGTAAACAGCACGATGACAGCCTGATGTGCCACCTCCTCATTCCGAGCTGGCTGAGCTGATTCTGAGGCTTCCTGGCAATGTTTGTTTGTTTTAACAGATATCTTTAATGACTTGTTACAAGGGGAGTCGATGCAGTCCCTGGATATCTGACTGGTGGGTTGGTCTAGACACACCAGTCAAGCATCACGCAGAACACAAAGTCTGTGTCACAGCCGGACACATCCAATGTACCAGAAACACCAACAGAATACAAAACTGTCAAGAGCCCCAGTAACTATAATGCATTACAGCCCACAAAAAAAAAAAAATCATCAGAAACAAAACTCCTGGTGAGGAATCTGTAACACTGCTGTACACAGCATTTAATTAAAAGAATAAAAAAGAGCAAAGAAGCGGGAGCGAGCTGTGAAGCCTGAGATGCGCCTTGCTGCCCACACACTCACAGAGGGTCTGAAAATCACTGGAACATCCTTCAAGCTGATGAGCTCATCTGTTGCATCGATAGGGGTGGCCAATAAATACTGATGGGGTTTCATTGGAATTCAGTGCTCATTTATAGATGCAGTCATTAGCATTCACAGCACGGTGCTGTGATTAACCCTTTCACGAGAGCTGTAATCCCAATTAATGCAAACTGGCTGGACACATACAACAGGTAGATAATAAGCTCCACTACAGTAACAGCACACCTTGGTCAGGAAAACCAAAAATATCTTTCATCTTCATTTTGCTTTGAAGGGGTTGCACTACAGTGGCTCCTACTGCATCCCTGCTACTGAAACCTCACTTAAAATTAAATGCCACCAACAGTGCTACTGAAATATGCTCTAAAGTTTACAGGCAAGCTACAGAGGCTTGTAAAGTGCCAGGGGACTTCTCTGGTTTAATTATATAGACCCTGTTCCATAAACTGCTTGAATGGAATAAATACAAATAGCATTCCCTGCTTTGTGACCTCTTTGGGTTAATGAAATGCACGCAAACACCCACAGTCTGCTGTGGCTCAGAAATTCCACAGCATAAACACACAACCCCGCTGGAAGCCATAGTCAGGATTCAAGTCTTGATACATATATGAGAACCAGCTGCCTGGACTCAGCAAGGAAATAATTTGTTGTTTATATTCTACTACCATTCAAAGCTGCACACTGTGGGAATTGTCTGCGATTTACTGAACAGGGAGAAAGAGTCTGAGATTTTCTTGTTCAGGTTCTAATTAGCAAATCTGCTGCTCCTGTCCAAGGAGGTAAGAGAGGTCGAGAATTCCAAGAATCAATAAACAACCCACCCTTGGCTCTGGGAAATGTGAGATCTGCTCTACCTAGTGATCCTCACCTTCATCCTTGGGACATACTTGGGAATAAAGACTCCAGTGAAGAAGAGAAAGCAACAGGACACCTTAGAGATAGCAATCTGTACTTTATTATCCACTCTCCTGCATATAAATTATTTACATTGCTATGCCATGAAGGAGAGTTTGGTCCTACTGGACACAAGTTCCTGAGCTGCCAGCCAGTTCTTGTTCATGTGGCCTGTAGACAATTTTATCACCTTTTTTTGATTTTCTCTAAGCATGCCATCTCTCCAACCACACACAAAGACCTGAAACTTGTACTGTCTGTCCATGGCATCTAACAGACATCTCCAGGAATCTGGTTTCATGCACTAAGCATTTAACACCACAGGAATGAGCACAGGTCTCTGGAGGTGTTAAAGCAGCATTGCACCATCAACTGTTTTCAGGATTCAAGGGCAGCACCTTAAAACCAACAGCATTATCCTCCCTCCTGGGCACTGAGCTTTCTTTTGTTGCTGCCATTTGCCTCAGTTAGTGCAGAAGCCTCATAAGGCCAAGCAATACAACTGTTTCAGGGATATTTTCCTAGTTTTACCAAGGATCCTGGGTGCTGTCTTTTCCATACCCTCATTTGCTTTATTTGTTGGTTTTCTTTTTTTTTTTTTTTCCTGAGGCTCTAAAGTTGCAGAACAGGAAAGCATTAGCCCTGTTACCTACAGAAACAATCCTGCAGCAATCCACACGTGGCACATAGCCTAGAAACACAACTTTCCCATTTCCTGCTTGTAGAGTTCCCTCTTGTACTGAACACCTCCAAAACCCTCTTCCTTCTCTTAAAGGAGACTTGCCCTAGGGGGATCAGTGGGAGGCAGGCATGATTTTGAGTGCAGTTGGGTTTGCCATGCCAGTTGTGTTTGCCACTGAGAAGCAAGTTCTCCTGCTGACCTGCAAACTTGGGCTGTTGACACTTGAACCAATGCAAAGATGGCACTTTACAGCTTCGTGCCTCCAATGTCACACCTCAGCTCTCTAACCCATCAGCCCAACTGTGATGCTGGAAGGTGACACAGAAGAAAAACAGCACCTATAGCAAGCCACAACCCAACAGCAGCCCACCCAGCCAGACCAATAACAGTACCCGACTGACAGAAGACAGACTGTTATTGCTGCTCATCTGTGCTGTTCACATAAATGGCACTTCACACACACCAGGATGACTTGCTGCTCAAGAGGGATTCCAATTTACATAAAGACAAGATGATGACAGGCAGACAAGTTAGAGGATAGAAAAAAAAATGTAGGGACATATATCTTATAGTGAAGTAAGGAAGAAACCTTGATGGTTACATACGGTTTTATTACTGCGGCATATAACTGGTACTATAAAAAGGTGAAGTGCAAGGCCAGATGCCTTACGTATTATGCATATATAGTCTCTTCTCTTTAGTCCAGACTTTGATATATAAGTGGGAGACCAGATGTCAAACCTTCCATTTTTTAATAGAAGAAAGGAGCCTTGCTTCCCTCCTAACGAACAGTCTGCACATACCACGGGGCAGTGACTTCCCCAGTCTAACCACCGAGAAAGAGCAAATACACACTGGCACCTTGAAAACCACGAACTCAAAGAAGCAGGTGCAGCAAGGGGTGCACAGACCTACCTTAAAAAGCAGGCAGTCCCCTTGGTGCTCGGCGTAGATGGAGCTGAGCCGGTACTGGTTCTCCGTGGTGATGTCGATCTGGTACCCCGTTAGTGTGTAGCACACCTTGCGGAACTCCTGGATCTTGGTCTGGAAAACTTCTTTCAGACGCTGGTTTTTCAGCTCTGCACTCTCCACTTGCTTCTTCAGCTCTGTGGAGGGGAAGAAAACATGTACTTTCTTATGTGTCATCGGCACAGAGCCCTCGTGCTGTATTTACAGCGCTAGCCAAACCAAGTGAATTGAAAAGGTTAATTAAAAAGTGAATTAAGCAGGCAGAGTAAAGAAGCAGGTAAGCTAGATTCCTCTCCCCCTGGCCCCAGCAGACCAAAAGACAGTAAAGTAGAGAATAAGGAAAACAGCCATGTCTTGGTGGGATGCAATTTTCTTTTGCTCAGCCCAATCTTTTAACAACACTACAAAATTCAAAGTTATAGCATCCATTTCCCCCCATGCATATATCCTATATTCTGTACAGAACCCAAGAGAAGGGTGTTACTCTAAGTGAAGCAATAAAAGTGGAAAAATGGTAGGAAATGCGCCTCCGAATGGCTGCAGCAGGAGGAAGCTGCCTGTAAGGGAAACCTCCTCCAATGGACTCCTGATTTGATGGTAAATGCTTTGATCTCAAACTGACACACTGCTTAGGAATCCCTCAAGGTTCAGGAAGGGGCTTTTATTGTGATAAAAAGCCTGGAGAGCACCAATGCCTCTTTGCATTTGCTACCTTAACTGGACTAGTCCCTAGCAGAGAGGTCCTGGGAGACTGCCTGCCACTCACCCTGTGTTTTATTGCTACAAAGGGAGCTGCCAGTACTGTGAATCCTTCAAGAGGATACACAACAATTACCGTGAATCTTTCACCCAAGGTGCCTTCCGAGTAATTAAACCTCGATTTATCATCCCATTAATTACAGAGATTGGCTTTACTTTAATATACACTAGAGATGTCTCCCAAGTCAGCCTGTTTTATCAACACTGCAGTCCAGGGTTAGAAAAAATCCCAACACTTTCTAACAGGAAACAAATAGACTTCCTCACTCGAATATCTCTTTGTCATTCTGAGCTTTAAGGCTTTGTCTGTGCTGTGATCAGAGACATAATTGCAGCATTTGGAGCCCATATGTCTTTAGTTCAGCTAGTTCAGGTCCAGCAGTAGGATAGCAGGGACTTCAGTGCAAGGTGACTGCCACAGTATAAGGAAGGTTTCCAGCTGGGCTTTATACAGCCCAAGCTAAAACATTGTTTCCCAAGCGAGCTGGAAGTTTTTCTGAGTATTTGCTGGAAAGTGTTTCCATTGGTCTCCCAAGTATAGTGCAGGGAGGATGCAGGATGGAAACTGCAAGGCCATAGACTCGCCAATGATTCACCTCTGAGCAGCTGCAGGCACACCAGGAGAACGAGTCTCCTCGTATCTCCTGAACTGCTTCAGTTCAGCACTCTGGGTGGGACAAAAGGATAATTCAGCGTGTTAAGTTAAAGTGCCTTTAAATGCCACTGAGGATGCCCCTGCTCAGAAGTACTTTGGCCTTAATCCAATTCAGCTTAATCCCCCGGCAAGGACAGGAACTCTTTAATGGTTAAAGAGAACTACATGTCCCTTTACTTCTGAGTGAGAGCATCCACGCAGGGAGAGTTATCCCTGGTCAGCTCCTTACCTTCAGCTAATCCAGCTCCACCTTCCTGAGCAGCTCGTGGATGTGACATTCAAGAAAATTATTTCTTTTACTCCGGGCCTCCCCCCAGCTGCATCCTGCTTTATTAAGGGGAGCAAGCCAGTTGTGGGGAACATCACCAGCCTGTTCATCAAACCACTGCCACAGATGGAACTCCTCAGTTGCAGGGGGATGTAAGGTCAGTAGAGTAACCAAACCCCCCTTCCAAGCCCAAAAAGTTGTGGCTTACACACAGCCCCTTCTCATGAGCTCAAAAGGGCTCCTTCTTTTCTGACCACCCACCTTCCCACTCACAGCAACTCATCTCTGTTTGATTAACTCAGCCCTTCTTTGGATTGTTACAACCCTTTCCCCATCATCTCAGCTGGGTCTGGTCTTTGATTAATCAAGTAATCAGCCTCTGAAATTGGGAGGTTAATGGGCAGCTCCGACCTCGATATTCTCACAGTTTTCATTCAGCTATGCAACTGTTAAGGACAAAATCCTATATATGAAAGTAAAAATTCAGTGACCACACTGCAGTGGTAAATAACATTTCGTCACTGTCAGAGACAGCACTGCCTTTAATATATTGTCTGTGTCCGACAGCGTTTTTTTTTTCCTAATAAATGCAGCCTAGCCTTGGAAAAGTAAATCTGCCTCTTTTTACCGCATCTCAGAGGTTGCCTTTCCCAACTTTTATAACCTTGGAGGTGGATGGCACCCTAATTCATTAACTCCTTGAGCAGCTTTCATTATTCATGAAGAGTTAGTGCCTTCTCCACTGTTTTGTCTCTCAGACCTGGTACTGCCAATGGCCACCAGGAGCATCCTCACACCTGTTGGGCTGCAGCCTCATCACCCACCCAACAACACTGGCCTAGTTAAACAACTGCCTGATTCTGCAATAGCAACCAAGTGATGGCAACTGCTTCCCTCCACTACCCTCAGGGTGAAAAAGGAAAAACTTTGACTACAATCAGTCTTTTATGCAATAAATCCACAGCTTTCCAACATAACTGAAGGACCAGGGAGCCTTCACTCCCGACAGGGTGCCCTTTGCTGCCTCCCTGCCGTTCCTCCTGGCCCTCTTTCCAGAGCCTGCGGCAGTGCTGGTGCATCACTGCATCAGCTGTCCTGGCTGAAGGAATTCATCTGCATGAAAAACTTATCTCCTTGTTAGAGAAGCCTTGTGTCAGCCACTGGCACAAGGTGCTGAACTCAGGAACTGTTACTAAAGATGCGGCCAAACGTGCCAACACCAGCCAGGGATGGGATAAAGCCTTGTCATCCCCTCGGTGGCTCCATTAGCAATTCCCCAACAGCATTTCTTGAGCTCAGGGACAGAGCAGAAAAAACAAGCAGGAACAGGGACACCACAAGGAATGCTTGAGTCTGCAGCTGCCCCCAGTGAAAGGTCCACTGAACCCTGACTGAAAAACAGAGATTACTCTTCCTTTATGCCCAATTAAACTGCAGTCCTCGGTAGTTCAGCTACAGTGACTGCTGGTGCCTACCTCCTGCAGTGCTTACACCCAGGAAACAATTCAGCTCAGGGCTATTCCCAGATTAACTCAGGACAGCACTCAGGGCTCTGACTACTCCCCTGCTTTTGACTGAGGGATTTGCTGACACAACCAAGAAAACACACTGTGAGAAAGATCCACGGAAGAGTAACTTGATAGGAAAGTTACCTGAGGCTTGAGAAACGTCGGATGGGATCTCAATGCTGAAACAAACCCATCTGAGATGCCCTAGGATATTTTTCACACCTTTTCACCCTGCTTCTGCATCAGAGAGATTTCCTGCAGGTTCCATATGATACCACCCAGCCCCAGGCCAACATCTCAGGCACTCTGAGGTGTCCAAAATGGCACAGGATGCTTTTTTTTTTAGGCACTGGGTACCTATGTAGCCTCTCTGCACCACGGACCTGCTGGTGTACAGACCTGGCACTGCAGATTCCCTGCACCCAGAGCGCAGCACAGCAGCACGTGCACTGACCTGGGGACAGTAATTAATCTTTGCAATATGTCCCCCATCAAGTGAAGATTTTAAGCTAAGAGGCAGCTCATTGTTTGCTCTGCATCTGAATCCAAAGCCGTGACGGCGCTAATTCTTAAGCCTCACCTAATGCCGCTAATTCCCGCCAAATTTCTAGCACAGTCAGGAAAAATTGATTTAAAAGTCATCACTTGCACAGAGTGCAACTCAGCTGTTTCAGAGCAGTGCTTAAGGCACAAGCCAGAGAGGCCACAGATCACAGGGAGATCCTTTTGGGGTGGGTCAGGTGCATCAGCAGAGCAGGGTTCTGGTGACAGCATTAATGTTTCCACACATTTTATCTCCACCTACAGAAGCTTGATTGCCACAAGTCACACCACAAATATCCTTAATCCCACAAGGGATGCCAAAGCATCTCCAAGTTAGTGAAAGAAATAAGAACTGAGAAAATAAGTGTGAGATTTGGCAGGCCAAGCCCTAGTCAGGAATAACGATTGGATCTTTACTTTGCCTGAAAAAAAAATTAAGAGGTGAACAAACAGAACAGGAAAATATACGGAAATACTGTCCCATCTCCTTTTATTCAGCTCAAGAGTATGTACAAAAAGTTGCCTGTCCTGAAGAGTTTGTTGTGGAAAAAATATCCTCACTGAAAAAAAATCATTAATCTGTTACAAAATTAATATTGCCAAATTATTAACTTCCCCCTAATGATGCTGCTTCTTGAAATACCTTGTATTTCCACACACTTGTACTGACTTTAATGAATAATTCAAACTATTTTGGATAAATAAATAAAATATGAGTTGGGCTGTTTTGATTTCATATTGAAAATGTCACTGCTTTTTATTTCATTGCTTTGACACTCCTTACATCTGAAACTGTTCACAGCTGCCTGGAAATACCACAGCTTTGGCTCTTGCTCCAAGTTCAGCTGGGTCAATCAATAACAATAGCAGTCTCTACACCAAAGTAAACCAAATTCATGCTTAACCTTTCCCTCCAGGGAAAGAGGAGGAAACAATATGGCTCTCAGCATGCCAAAAGTGGCATGAAATTAAATATACCACTAGTCTTTTCCAGGAAAATACAAATTTGTTCTGCCCATCCTCAAAGACGCCACAAGCCATGTAGCTGCATTAATTCAGCTGCAATCCCAGCTAATACATCTCTCTCTCAGAAAAGCCTTCAGTCCTTTTTAACTCTCCATTAAATGTTACTTTCCCTTAGTGACATGTTTAGGGGTCACTCACTCCAACACACACAGGATAAAGTATTTACACACCATTTCCTGCCCCTGCAGACCCTGCCAGGATACTCAAGATAGATGCCACCCAACAGTGGCATTTTAACCAACCCTGCTGTATTTAAACAAGAGACTGCTTAGATTTTTTTCCAGCCTACAGAAAGGATGACAGAGCCACCTGGTTCACACAAGGTCCCTAACGGGAAGAGGAAACACTGTTTTCTCAGTTCCAAGCAGCAAGGCCACAATTACCCACATTTTCCCCCCCTTACACCAGCTGCTGCCATGCAATGTCCCCATCAATCACCCCCATCTCTTAACCCTCAAACTGAGACTGAATTACAGCATCCTATTGCAGGTCTGTCCTTCCCATCTGACTCTCTGCAACTCTAACACAGCCTCCCTGCAGCTGGGATCCTCCCAGTCATTCCTCTGCTCAAACCCCGAGCTGAAATTTTCTTTGCCAGCCTCGGTTTTACGAGGAGCAGCGTCTGAAAAGAGTTCTGTGATATTCTGTGAAGGGCACAACATAAAAATAAATTGTATGGTGTTAAATAAAGGCTAATAGGAGAAGAGCTGAGCATTTTCTGATGCAGGCAAGTTTATGACCATTGCTTTTGAGAAATAAAATTCGTTTTGCTAGATTTTTATAGGCATGTTTTATGCCCTGGGGGAGTGGGACCACACAACCCGGCCAGCACAGCAGCCCCACACCACCCCTGCTCGACCTTACAGTCTGGCAGCCTCACACTGCCCTCTGCAAAACTTGCAATTTGTGACATTACGACCATGAATTATAACTTTTCTTGAAGGTAAAAACAGCTTTATATTCAACAGACTGCACAGGCTGTTCAATTTGAAACCTAAGTGGTATTTATTTGATCAGTCAACATTGGTTTATTTTTAAACCGCGTATGTACCATATGGTTCAGTGCACCTCCCAGCCCCTTCCTCCAGCCACCAGCTTGCCCTTCCAGCAGCTCAGGGGAGAGTTTTCAAAGGCAGCAAAGCACAACCAAAGGTTTCCACCACCATGACCAGCCGTGGCTCTTGCACTGCCCAAGAAATCTCCACTAAAAACAACTTCCCAGATGCTTCTCTTCACTGAAGATGGTCAGCTGAAGGCCCCAATTCAGACAACCCATGTACCTTTACAAGGGTACCACTTCTTGGAAAGAAGACCATAATTAACCTTTATCCTCAGATAATCTGCATAAAGTGGCAGAAGACACCACAAGGGTAAGGTGAAAGCAGCAGGACACTGAGGATCAGAGAGAGGAGGCTACGGAAAAATCTCCTGCAGTACTTACACACATATAAAATATGGATTAGGATCAAGTAAAATGTTACTTTTCTTCTTTTGATAACAGTGAGATTATAACGCAAGGTTGCAAAACTCACAAGCACACCTGAAGTTGGCCAACACACAGGATTCAGCCTTGGCAGATGAACCACCACTGAGATCCCTCAGGGGATCCCAGCATGGGCACTGCTTGGAGCTTTCTCTGTCCTTGCTGGCAGAGCTGTTTCTGAGTGGGGGAAAGTAGAAAAAACCAAGTGGGCTTTCAAAAGGCCAGCCTTTTCACTTGCAGCATGTTCACTTGTTCTCAGTGGAGGCAGCACAGTGTTGTATGATGAGACCTTTGGGTATCTCTCAAATCTCTGGCTTAAACAATGTGAACAGCCTGTTTACAAGCAATACAGAACTCAGTGAGGATGGCAACACACACCCCAGACACAGGATAAATTAACCTCAGGAGAACTATTTATTGTCCAAGATGGACTTCATCAATTAGCATGATATGGCACAAACAGTTTGCAAATTAGGCTTGTCACACTGGTCATAAATTGTGACCCAAGCAGGAAGACATCTCTCTCCACCCCCAAACGATGATTAAAGTCTTCTAGCCACATTTCCCTTCCATATGGCAATTATAGACCAACAGCACTTCCCAGAACAAAGTGATGTCAGCCAGAGCTGGAGCAAGTCATTAACTTCAGATGCAAAAAATAGCCTCACCTTAAAAATACAAATATACTGTGTCACTTCATTTTACAGGAAAGTTCTTAACTTCTGCTTCTAGAACAAGCTAGCAAATATCAGGCATAAGTCTTCCAGGCTACCTGATTTCCAGGTAATCCATTCTGGAGTTATTAAAAAAAAAGTCACAGGGACTTTTCACGGGCTGTAGTTCAGGGAAGTCTGCTGGCAAAAATAGGGGCATAACTTGTATCACTTGTCAGAGGAAGGAGAATCACTTCTCCAGTAAGCTGCTTCCAAGAAAAAGAGTGGTTTGAAACCACTCAAGTGTCTAATGAAAGAATTAATCCCAGGAACTACATAATTAACATATATAATATACATTGTTAATTACATGGGGTGGTCTGCAGAAACATCTAACAGACAATTTTATCCCCTGTCTGATCACCTCCCCTGCATTCTGCCCATTATTTTGTTTCCATTGGCACATCACTACTATTACCACTACCCCAAAACACTGGATGCCATTTAAACCTCTGAAACAGCACCCAACATCTGCTATTAAAACAAACACAGAAAAACTGCTCCAGAAATAGTTGTTTGTTCCCTCTCACAGTGAAAATTTTTTGCAGGAGTTATAGTCATTCACAGCACAGGGTAGACAATATTCAATCATGCATTAGAGAGTGCTTCACAGTTTATTAGCTAATGATGTTCACCGAGGCTGTGAACAGAAGCTTTCCACCACTGGCAAGAGCTGATTTCAAGCCTTCCTAGGAGCAAAGCTATTCTGCTCTTACTCCAGGAACTTTCTATACTTAAATTCTGATGCTGACACTCATTAAAAAGCTGTTTTGACTCAGTGACAGTGTCCAAGATTATGTTACTTACAGTGCCTTGTCTCCCTCTGTTCCCTGCACTGCGAAGTCTGTGCTCACAAAGACAGATCTAAATATAGAACTAATAAACACCTAGGGAGGTTCCTCCCATTTCTAAAGTAGCTTATCAAATACATACACGGTGTAAGGCAGATGCTGAGATGGGCCAGGGCATCATGCAGGCGCCCCTTAGCTCTGATTTGGGATGCACAGACCAAGCTCCAAGTCCTGCAGACTCCCCAACAGTTTGGAGCATAAGCCCGCACTGGGCGTTGAATTAAACCCCTTCTACCCATGAACTGCCCCATTTTCTTGGCCATTATAACCCAGTTCCCAACTGCAGAAGTCACTTTTTGGCCACACAGCCCCGTGCCCTGCCCCTGAGGTGAGGCAGCTCTGTGAAAGGTCAGCCTGCCTGCTCGGCTGTTCGCTAATGGACCGCGGCCGCTGTGCGCAGCGCATGGCTGGGCTGCAGGGCACGGCCAGGAAAATGCACAGCCAGCTGGGATGGAAGCACAATGGCCCTGCAACAGATTAAAGCAAGGCTCTGCAGCACGCCACCTTATTTGTGTTTTTAATGGGAGAAGATTGTGGAGTTTGTTTTGGGGCTTTTGTTCCAAAGAAAATTATGCTCTAAAAAGCCTCCACTCGCTCCTTCTATTCAGTCCTTTTTTCCCCTCCCTGTTTATCCCCTTAATAGTGTTTTGAAGCGTTGGCACTGCAAATGTATTGCTCTTGGCCTGAACGCACTCTGGGTGCCAACTAATCAAACCTTCCCCAAACCCTTCTCCCTGTTCTTTGTGCTCCTGCAGTAGGACCCAAAGGCACTTACTCTGCACAAGAATCACACCAGATGTTTCCTCTGAGTGCTCTTACGAGTGCCCTGGACCTCCTCTCACAGGAGAGCAGGTTCTGCCCTATTTTTATTGGTGTATTTTTCACGTTCTGCATCATTTTCTGGTGTCCAATTTATGAAAACAATCTTTTAAAGATGATTGTGCCGGAGCGGAACAAAACGCTGGTTCAGCGTGGAGCAGCAGCGCAGCAAGAGGGGAAAAGGGGCTTTCAAACAACAGAACTGCTGGAATGTGACACAAAGACAAGCAAACTTTTTTCCCTGGAGCATGAAAGATGTTTGGAAACAGAGCCATCTCCTGGATAACTGGGCTTTCAATCACATCATTCCAGCCTCTGGAGCTTATATTTCCATCGCAGGAGTCTGAAGAGTTATTATGGATAGGGAGGGTTATTTCCCTTAACCTTGTGCTGGTGCTCTTGGGCAAGAGGCAAGGCTTGATGTCACCAAGCAATTTCCACAAACTGTGCCAAGACTGGAGGACACCAAAATCATCCCTGGGCAGGGAGACAGGAAAGGTAACATCTGTCTCAGCCCAAATGCCAAGTCTCCTCTCCTGATTCTGAATTATTCAGCACGTGCTAACTTCCAAGCCAGTTCCGTTTTAAATTTTTAAATATTTAATAACTAGGTATTAAATATTGATGCAATTTTATTAGAAATTTTGGAAGACGGGCACTAAGACTCTAATTGTTAAGTTCATCATTGGGAATGACTGGCTACTCAGAGAGACTTTCTAGCTATCTAGAGAGAGAGAGAGAGGGAAGAACAAAAAGGTAAAACAAGTATTTATGGACATTTCTGACTCTAAATCACAAGAGAATACAGATACCTGAGCCATTTGTTTTCAAAAAAAAAAATCTTTTTATGAAAAAGCTGAGAAACCTACACTGGGATCATGCTAGAAAGCCAACAGCTGCAGTTTAAAGAGTGCTTAGGAGTTTAATTTCAGTGTCATAGAGAAAGATGTCCACCTCAGAGAGCTGCAGTGGCTCTGGCTGGCAAAAGGACATTTGAGCAGCCTCTGACTACAAGAAAAATGCACAGTTAAGTCTCAGTTGTGATTCAGGGCAACCACAGAGAAAGTTCAACTTGATACACCCCCAGAAGGACACAGATTCCTTTTTCTGATTACTACTCAGAGGGGGCATCAGGATGCAGAATCTCCCCTGAGCTGGTCTGATAACCTGGATTCATTAAATATCCACGGCTGTTTCTCTCCATGTAGTTCCTGCAGATCACGTTTTCCTCCTTTTAGGCAGATGACATCTCTTTAACCCTGATCCACGCTGGGAGCGAGCCCATGTTCCTGTCCCTCTGCATTATGAGCCACATTCCCCATCGCGACAGAAATTGCATGGTTTGCACAAAAGATGACACGCAAGGCCTGGAATTATATGCAAATGAACGGATCCATTCCTCGCTTCTCACCATCACAACTCCGAATTTCCAACAACTGCATGGGGTAATTTCTGCACCAGCTTTCAAGCAAAGGGCATCTCTGTGTTATTAACATCTCACTGTGGAGAGCAGTTTGTCACCTTTCACAAATATTATCTGAAAAGACACCAGCAATTATTCCCAAGGAGATTATTGGGTGGCTGTGTCCCAGCACAGCAGCTGGAACCTCAAGTGGCATAATATTCACCAGGAAAAATCCTTTTTCAAGTCAAGAGAACATGGAACAGATTAAAAAGTGAACTAAACTGGAAACAAACACAAAACTAGAGGACAAGTCAAGCTTGTTCCCTTCAATTTTGTTCATCTCTATACCAACATTAGGAGCACATCTTCAAAAGAGATCTAAAAGCTCCTGATTATGAGTCAAGATGACAGGACATTAACTTTGAAGACTTATCCTGGGAAGGATCTTGGTATGTTATTAATAAAAGACCCTAAGGAAGAATGACTTAGGCACCACTTCAAGCTGCAGGAACACAGCTGATTTCTAGGTCTTGTATATTTGATTTTTCCAAGAATTTTAAACACCAAGGATTAAACAAATGCAAGACAGACAAGTGTTCTCTTCCTGGGACTGCTGCATAATTGCTGGTTGTATCTTATGACCCATGAAGCAGCATTTGCTTGGTTATGCCCATGAATGAAGAGGGGCAAAGAGCAGAAGTCCTGTTTAATTCCAAGTAAGCAATTACTCGTGGTTCTGGGACAGGAATGAGTAAGTAGGGTCCATGCCTGCCAAGAAGGACCAGGGGATCCAATTACACAAATTTCTTCTTCAGTGGGAAAATTGGTAGTGGAGAAGGTGATTTTCTACTGGCTGCCCTTTAAGCACAGGACATTTCCACTTGCACAGAATCATAGAATGGTTTGGATTGGAAGGGACTTTAAACATCATCTTGTTCCAACTCCCCTGCCATGGGCAGGGATGTCACTCACTGGCTCAGGTTGCTCAGGGCCCCATCCAACCTGGCCTAGGGGAGTTTGGAGGAATTAAATCCCATAAACCAATGTGCCAGGAGCTGCTCATTCCAGATGCTGACTGGAAATCACACCCAAGAAAACAAGATCATAACCTTGGGATGTCAAATTTATACTAAAAAAAAACAAAAAAAAAAACCCAACCAACAACAAAACCCACCATCATTCTGGCCTTGGAGATAAAAGTAAAAAATCTCTTACCAAGTAAAATATTTTGCTAGTGCTGAACCAGCTCATTACCTTCAGCTCTGTGAAAATATGTTTCTTGTGACTTTGATGGAAATTCTTCTAAACACCAGTGATTAGAGATCTCCACTATAGAGCCAGAGAAGCACAAAAAAACCTGAGCAAGTCTCCTGTTTACAATGGTAGGAAAGAAAGAACTATTGCTGCACTTTTTGGGTGCATATTGTCAACAACTCTAAGCTCATCCTTTTCATACAGCCTATAAACATATTAAAAAAATTATGAGCTCTGCCTTTTTCAAGCCCAAGAAACATCCACAGAGCACATAATGGTCCAAAATGGAGCACTTTAACATGTTCTTTTCTTCACTGACATTTTTTAAAGTTTCTCTGTGTCATCTAGGAGATATTGTCCTGAGTCAGACAGCATGTTGCTGCCACACATTCACACAGGAACTTCCACAAGCAGAAAGCCAATATCTAGAATAGTACAACCAAGGACAGAATAGATCCTTGAGGAGAAGAGGACTTGAAGTGACTTAGCAAAGTTAACTTAAAAGGGTAATTTGTAGTAAGTAAAAATAAAAAAGGTGAAGGAAAAAGATTTCAGAGAGGATGTAGAAAAGATTTCAAGATTGAGTGAAGGACTCTGATATCCAACAAAAGCAAAAAAACGTGGGATTTGGAAGAATGCGAAGAGAGATGGACAAATGCAGTCAGCCCACAGCCACTCAGAAGGCTGAATGGACCTACCTGCTAAAGACAACACCTTCCATAGATTCTTAGAGCTCTGTCCAAGTGCAAAACAAGGGCAGTTTGAATGAAGGATCTAGCCAAATCATCAAGGAGGATAAAATGAGTAACACTTATAATTCTTATTAGCTAAGGTGGAAGAACAAACAGGGCTGGTGACTGATTTCACACCTGCATGTTCAAATTACCTAAACTAGGTAAGCAGAATCAGCTGGAAAGACCTCAAATCACAAAAGAAGCCTTTCTTTTTTCTAATAGATATTTTACTGACCTATTAAAAAAAAAAAAAAAAACATACCCAAAGGAAAGACTTTGCAGAAGGCTCAGTATCTTTCTTCAAAGGAAGGCCATTGAAGGAGTCAAGCAAAGGGACTCAATAGTTTGAGAGTTTAAAGGAGAGCTTTTGGCATGATTTTGACTGCAAATAATAATAAAATGTTCTCTTGGCATTTGGGTGGAGAAAAAGGGTGAGGGAAATAGAAACACATTCTTAATTAAAATCTCATTTAGCAATTTATTTTTTTTTACGTGCTTAAAAATTCCACTGAGGTCACCATTCTGGAGAGATGACAAACTCCTGGGATAAAGGCTGGAAAATCCTGGTAGTCGTGTCACATTTAGCAAGTCAAAGATATGTTTGTATAAGGCTGTAGAGGGCTAAATCCATTTTACATGCCGTATGTATTATTAATTTCTGACAGTGGGCTTAGAAAAACCTAATTCGCTGGAATACGAGCTCCCTTTGAGCGGAGGGAAGCCTTTTCAAAACTCATCTTTTATTGACTGAGTCATTTTTGAGTCAATCTGTCTGCTTTCGGCAAGACAAGAGTTTTAAATCTTCTCTCTTTTTTTCCTCCTTTTTGAGTCGTGGCAAGTCTATTAAAACCTGCTAATGTATGCAGCAAGGCCTCTGATTTGAAATGTAATGAATTCTTCAGATAGTGGCAGATTAGGGGGGGAAGCTGATAGAAACAGCCAGAGCAGCCAAAAAAAGAACTCTCCAGAAAAAGAGGAGGAGAAGGGTGAGTGGGAACGAGAAAGATTAACCCTTTTTATCCAGAAGAAGAAAATCTTAAAGCTCCATTAACAGAATCAGTTAAAAAAGCAGAACTGGAAGAGGCAGAACATCTTCAGGCTTGCCTGGGGCTGAAAGAGACAAAGAATAAATGAATCTTTCCTCCTAGAGCCTCTTGTAAGATTAGGTAATTCCCTAAGTGAAAAATGAATAACTTAGAGAAAATTAGCTCCATCCATATAAATAAGCCTTCATATTCCAAACTCGTCACCCAGAGCTTCCCAGGCGAATGCCCTGAAACATTTTTTGCTGTTGTGTAACAGATGGTTTCCTCCACCCCCCCTTCCCTGGGTTGGTTCCAACCGCAGTATCTTTCAGGTGATCTTGTTTTAGCACAAAAATGAGCATTTTGGGTGTAAATCACCAATCCTGTTAGTGAAAGGCTGCTTGGCAGTTTTATTGTCTTCAGCAGCTTTGAAGTGCCGGACAAACCTTATGGACTTAACACAAATGAGAGATTAGCACTGTCTCCATTTTACGGATAGAGGAGCTAAGGAAAAGAAAGTCAAGGATACTACTTAATTCAACAGCACTGATCTGGTGACAGCCCGGGCTGAGAGCACAGAATCTGCTGAATCACGGCACAGACCTGGGATATCTTCCTGTTTAACAGGAAAATTCATAGCTCAGCCTTCAATTTGATGGCTTTAAAAAAAATAAAATTAGCTCTATAATAAAGTTCTAATGAAACAAAACCTTAGAGAGAACAGTCTGATGGAGCACAGGTGACCCAGTGGATTATAATGAAAATTAAGCTCAGCAGAACTGATGCAGGTGAGTAAATATGGAAATTGAGAAACTGGTCCTGTCAGCCTAATGTCCCTTTGCTAATGACAGGCACCAAAATGTTTTAACAACTGAGAAATCCCAAATAACAGAGGCAAAATCCTCCAATTTAACATGCAGCAGAGCTATATAAGCCCATGCATGTCTTGAAGGAGAGACTGTCTTTCCCTGCAGATGCAAGGCACTCAGTCCTCTATCACACAACTCAAACGACAAAAGGCAAAAAGTTTTAAGTGCAAAGTTAGCTCAAAAGCTGCTGGAGGCACAGAGACTGTGGAAAGTAAGCATGAGATGGAAAAAACAGCAGCAGCAGGAAACCTTTGCAGTGGGATACAGGACACAGGTAAAAGTGTTATCTTGGAGGCCAGCAAGCCATGGGAGTTAGCCTGGCTGTTCAAATTGTTCCCAGGTACAGTCTGCATCTGCTGGCAGAAACACATTTTTTTCCACCCTGGAGAATAACAATGGCTGTATGTCTGTGCCCACATCTCCTCAACTCCATCAGTCCCTTGATGTGATTCTCCCCAGCTGGGAAATTGTCTTTTCCTACCTGTCTGTTTGCTTCACAACCCTGATGTGAGAGCTGCAGAACTCACAGATGAGAACTTTTACATCTCCCACAGATTGGTGCTTTTGGAAAGAAGAAGAGGTTACATTTGCTTTCATGTGCGTAGACACAATGCCGACCTTTAGCTTGGTCCCAGCCCTCTGATTCAATAGCTGGCACTCACTCCCTGAATCAGTAATGAACTAAAGGTTATGGCAGGGAGCATGCTGTGCTCTGGATATACCATTTTTCAGAGAAGATAAGAAACTCAGACCCGGAATGGTACAGAAGAGGCAAAGTACCTTCCTGGCAGAGCATTTTTATCTGGGGACCAGGGCACGAACCAAGATTGTGGTATCAGCCCCCACATCTTTACAGATGCCGTTCGGTAACTGCTCTGCCTCCAACACTTTCAAGTCAAAAAGATACTTCTCACTTTCTGCCATCAGGACGGTTCCTGTGTGGCACCAAGCAGTTAGTATACTTCACCCTAGCCATGGATGCATTTAGAGATGGATGAAGCGATCCCTGTGCAGATTTCCTATGGCTGTGAAGTTCACAGAGCACTTTGGGAATCCCGAGAGACCGACATGCTCATTACATCACACCAACAGCAGGCTCAAAAGAAAGTCTACTCCAGAATATCACTATTTTTCTTTTCCAACTGCAGCCTGAATTTCCCTTTCACAGCTCTACATCCCTCCTTCCTGCCCCGCTCATTTGGAAGATCTTCTTGGCATTGCTTGAACTCTTCCATCTCTCTGACTCTTGAGAGCTCTGAACCAAACTCTGCCTTAGTACAGGATTAGCCTGTTTGGAATGAGATCAGTCAAGAAACCAAGATCCCCGGTGCTTAGTCACCAAAGAGATTATTTTGGTACAGAAAAAGAACACAACATTCAGGTAACCTTGACTCTTGGTCTCCAATGATCCATCTCACACCAGGGAGCAAGTGCACAGAGAATCCTGCTGTCTTGCTCTGCAGCCTCCCAGAAGAGGGATTCACTTCAGTTTTAGGTTTAAAGATTTTACTCACTGCTGATATGGACTCTTCCCGCTGAGGTCAATGACACCAAGTGCCACAGAGACCAGGCTGCTGCCATGGACAGCACTGCCAAAACAGGTCAGAGCGGCTTAGGAAAAGTATATACAGAGGAACAAGTGGGGAAAGGAAAAATGGTACACACAAAAAGTCTGTGTGCGTGGGATGTGCAAGAAACGAGAAATACATTTACCCAACTTGGCTAAATCAGTGAATTAGCTCTGTGCTCGAAGAAAAAGTTATCCTTAA
This sequence comes from Pyrocephalus nanus, assembly GCA_038380795.1. Taxonomy (NCBI): domain Eukaryota; kingdom Metazoa; phylum Chordata; class Aves; order Passeriformes; family Tyrannidae; genus Pyrocephalus; species Pyrocephalus nanus. Next base: position 11,566,256 of record CM076276.1, read on the forward strand.
AGGCTCTGCTATTCAGTAGCTCACTTTACATCTGAGGAAAAAGTCTGCAAAAATCCTCCTGCATTATCCCTAGCCTTATAGATTTTTTTTCTTTTCATCTGAAGCTCAGAGTGGGGATTACCCATTAAGGTACAGTGGCCAAATCACATTCAATCTATTCTCTGTTAAAAGAAGAAAAAGCTTTATTCTTTCCTGTCCTCTTCCATCTCATTTCCTTCCCATGTCCACATCCAACTTTCAGTAGGTGAATTCAATAGGTGAATAGGTTCTGAATACCAGGAGGACACCCAGGATGATACTAAATAACAATACTCACTTCTCCACCCTACAGGCTGCAACCTGCTTCTTCAGCACCACAGACAAGGTTCATTTAAAATCATCTACTTCTCAACCCAGGAATGATACAGTTAGCAATTGCCAGTCAGCACTGACCAGTTTTGACCCGCAGAGTTTCCACTGTTTCATTCCCTCCTCTGGTGAACAGGGATGTAACGGTGACAGCAGCACTGGCAGGTTTATAGCAGAGCATCTGGGCTCAACCACACTGCAAAGCTAAAACATCTGCACTGGTTCACATCTGGCCACCCCAACGCTTGACCTGGCAGCACCAGCTCGAGCAGATGTGTTCAGTGAGGGACGAGCCGACCAGGAGATCCAGCTCTGAGCTGTGCCAGCTCTGCCTCCTCCCCTGCTCTGGGAACCCCAGTGGGACCATTACCAAGTGGAGTTAAATAAAGGAGTTAATAAGTACAGCTGGGGAGAGGTAATAAAAGCAAAAGATGACTGGAGAAATACCTTCACAGGCAGGAGACGCACGTAACTACAGGCAACTAAAATGCTTTTACCACACTGAGTTTTTATAGAAACGTGTTTGCTTTTCCTCAACCACAGAAGTCAGAGACTGTAAACATCTGCTCGTTCATGCAGTCTCTCTCCCACAATGTTTTGATTTAGGTATTTTCCTGTAATGTTTGCAACTTAAACACATCAGAATTGTGCCAAGGCTTCAGTAGCAAACAGTAAAAGGGATGGAAGGTATTAGAAATGTGAAAAACTAATAAACTTAAAGTCATTTAAACAAACTGACAAGAGCTCTGGCATCACTCTGAAGCATTCCAAAGCAGAATTTTTAGAGCTGAAATTACCTTGAATGCATCATTCCAGTAAAACTGAAATTACCTCCCTTTCAGCATGAGATCTATTGAAGTATCTTGACCCTTTGGACTTTATAATCTTTTGGGCAGCCACGTGTGAGTTATAACATCAAAGTATTTTAGCTGATAGACACTATCAACAGTTGCTTCAAGAGCTGGTGAGCTGGAAGCCCGGCATGGCTGTTTGTCATGGTTTAATCCCAGCCAGCAACTAAGTACCTCGCAGCTGCTCCTTCACTTCCATTCACCATCCATAGGACTCTCAGTCTGTTTAGTCTGCTGCTCCAATAATTTTATTCATTTGTATTGGGATTCCAACACAAAAAAAGTCAATTATGGCTCACTAGGAATTATAGAGAACCTGTGTAATTTGGCTTCTGATTTAGTTATCAATACAAAAAGACATTCTGCTGCACTAAGAAGTGAAAGATAAGGCCATAAAGCAAGGTTTGCATTATTTGCAGCTGCTCAGAGAAAAAAAAAAAAAAGTAGAAAAAAATAGAGAAAACCTAAAGAGATTTTTATTAATGCTTTAGATGACTTAGAAAAAAAGTCACTTAATCATAACATTGTAAACAAGGAAGTTCTACAGCACTATTTAAAAATATCCAAAATTGTTTCAGAAGCCCCATTGATTTGAATTAGGCAGCTGCGTAATCACAGGGGCTGCAATTTTAATGAACATTGCAACAGGAAATGTAGAGCTGATTATATATATCAAAACAGGAAAGATCCAAATGCTGCAGCAACTCTTTTTTTGTTGTTGTTTCATTTATTACCTCAGTGTGCATATCCAACCCAACTCCAGAACTAACACAGAACTTACCTGATGGCCCCTCTCTCCTTGGCTCCCAATGCTTCTGGCTGCAGCTCTGATCTTCCTGTCTTGATATATGTCATTAGGCACAGCATTTTGAAAAATAATTAGTGATTCAATCAGATTTTACACTGGATCAAGTGACTGGAAACTTCAATGCTGCACTGCAGTTTTCCCTTAACATACTTTAGGGCATGTTATATATACTTAATTAGATAATGTTTATACAGTGCTTTGAAGAAATAAGGAACTCTGTAAGGGCTAGGTTGTATTTTCAGAAGGGAAAAGAGCAGTGTTGAGACAGCATGGGCACAGAGGGAGAGCAGAGCTTTCAGAAACTGAATGCCACCTTGTTTTCAGAAAGGTTTCAGGACATTTGAGGGAAAAAGTACATCAGCAGCTTCCAACATCGAGGCACCAAGAAACAAAAGCTGTGAAACAGGGGATGCTGCAGAAGCACTGAAATGACAGTGTTGCTGATGGTGAAGTGAGAATAGTGGTACCAGACTCAGAGGCAGCAGCACCCAGATACAAGGGAAAGTTTGTGTATTCTCAAACCCATTGATTATTACACTGTTATGGCAGTTTGCAGCATAAAGACTCAGACAGAGCTGATGAAACGAAATGCACTCCACTCCTGTGAGCACTCATTCATAAGAGTGGGAACTAATGGAATAGAAGTATCTGGATTCCTATTATTTTGCAGGGCTTTTTTGTAAAAGCCAGGGTGCTTTGTTAGCTGCAATGCTAAAATACTAAAACACATTACAAAACAGAAAAGTGTTCACCACAGGTCTTCTTAGAATGAACAGGGATCAGCACATGGTTTTCACCTGACTGGGCACTCAAGCAAACACCAGAGGGGACGCAGAACACAGAAAGGGGAAACCCAGGGTCTCCTCTGGATCAGGGTGAGGCACAACACAAGTTCTCACAAAGGGCATCTCATCCAACCCTCCATTAAAAGAGTCTGCAAATCAACAAAGCAAGTTGTGGCTAAGTCTGCTCAGAATGAGCAAGTGATGCCGTATCCAGACGTTTGGATCCCTGCGGGGCAAGCGGCACCAAGAGTGCTCCAAAGAGTTTCCAGTGAGCAAAGAAAGCAAACAATTTATGCAGGGAGCTTTAAAAATGATTGCAAAGAGAGCCCTGAGCTTCTGTTCTGTGCGTTTTTTTCTTCTTGTTTTTTTTTTTTTTTTTATTTTATTTGCCTATAACTAAATTACATGATTTCTTTGCAAGTCTAATTAAGCAGTTAATTGATGCTGGTGCCCTTTAGCATCTGGCATTTAAGATTAAGTAAATAATGGAGAAAAGTGCATGCAGCACCCAGCAATAATTAAGCACAGCAAGGGTTTGTTCCCCCACCCTCCCCCGTTTTAACCTGTTACATATAAATCTCTGAGGATAACTGTCCTTAATAGCCTCAAATACACTTACACACCATATAATGGATACTTGACAACAGTATTTTTCCTCACAGAGATGGTGGATAGTAGGTGTATCTTTGATCTTAATTAGGAGCTTTTATTTTATACCTTGCACTCAGGGTAAGGAAAAACTCCATTGTCACAGCTCTACCCAACTGAAGAGCATGTTAAATGGATCTTCATGGGAACATACTTTTAAATCCAGGAGTGTGAGTGTTGGCATTAAAGATCTGTGGTCAAATTTTTCCCTTTTTCATTACTTACTTCATCCTGATGGACCACACAGTGTTATTCACCCATTTCCCACAGTCAGTGAAAATGCAGATTATGAGAAAGGAAGACCAAGTTATCTAAAATAAAGCCATATATAAAACAAACAAAACAACCAGAGTTCTAGACATCACTACAGAACATGGATCCAGGTGGGGGAAATCTGTGTTATCTGCAGTGGTTTTCAGCACTCCCTCCAACGTCACTGGCACGAGGCTCACTACAGAATGCTGTACACAGGCACCTCAGCTCACTGCCTGCAGGAAAGGAGTGATGATTTTGTCACAAAAAGTCTGATCAGAAGACACATCTACTGGGGAGTGAAGACCTGTATTTTTTTATGGTAATTTGAGATGTGGGCCCATGTCAGGCTCACAAGGTTCAACAAGACCAAGTGCAAGGTGCTGCCCCTGGGTTGGGGCAATCCCTGGTGTCAGTATGGCCCAGGGGATGAAGGGATTGGGAGCAGCCCTGCCGAGAAGAACTCAGGGTGCTGGTGGATGAAAATTCCACATGAGCCAATAGTACACACCTGCAGCCCAGAAAGCCAACCCTATCCTGAGCTGGATCAGAAACAGCATGGCCTGCAGGCCGATTTAGACCAGATATAAGGAACAAGTTTTTACAATGAAGAGCGTAAAACACTGGCACAGGTTGCCCAAAGAGCTGGTGGATGACCCATTCTGCTCATTGCAGGAGGGTTGGAATAGGTGACCTTTAACAGTCTCTTCTGACCCAAACTATAATATGATTCTATGATTTTTTACACGTAGAGCACTGCACTGACCATTTCCATCTCATCTGAAGTGTCCAGTTTTCCTCAGAAGGCCACATATTAAGGACTGGACCCAAGTTGTAAGACCTACTCCAAGACTTACACTGTATGCAAGACTGACTCTGAAACAGCTACAGCAGACCCAGCTGCTGCTGCTCCCCCAGCACAACCACTAAGGAGCAATAAAGCTCAGTCCAGCAGGTTAACGTGAGTCAGACTTCCCTCCTAATACAGCTCTGATTCAAACTAACAACAGTATGAAAGGTTTTTAGTTCTTACAGAGCTGCCTGATGGAAGGAATTGATCTCAAAGATTAGCGCCACAATCTCTTTAGACTCTGCAAGCAAAAAAAAAAAATCTTGTGTGCAGGCTCCTGCCCACCTCCCATGGGTGCTGCGAGTCTTAATTAGTATTATCTCTGGCATAGTCAGAGACCTTTGGACAGAGGGTACTAAAGAAATGGAAAATATTATCATCATTATGCCTGCTACCACCAGTGCTGGCATTCAGGGTAGAGCCTTCACAGCAGATGGTGAAGTCACAAGCACGGCTGGCTATGGTTTTAATTTCCCTCATTGCAGACTCTCCTTGTTGGAGCAGCTTCACCTCTTGATGCCTGAAGAGCAAACCAGAACCTGTGCTGACAGGACTGCATCCTGCTGGTCAGTACTGCTGACACATTCAAACCAGCCAGCACTCAAATCACTAGAAAGTAAATCATCCAAGGGCCTTTCTAATTAAAGAGGGCTTAATTTTGATGGCAATTCTTTCTCCCTCCTGTCACAGTCAGCCCTCCCCTGAATTCCGATCATTAAAAGGAAAAAAACAAAGAATTAGTCAGCTTTTGTTAAGTGTCAAACATGCCCACTCTAAACAATGAGCAAAACAAGGAGAGGTGTTTAATAGCTCTCAGAGCAACTTTATACCTTCCTAAACACTATTTCTGTACCTCTTGCTAATTGCTTATTTGCCCTGGTTGTATGGAAAAGCCTGGCTCACTCCATCTTTGACAGAGGAGAACAGCAGTGTTTAACATGCTGCAGGAGGTGTGATATGCCTAGTTCTAATTTTTATCCTTATTTATTTCTGTTGGGGTTAGCAGCTGAGGACTCTCAGCTACCTGAGGCGTAACTAAGATGCCATTAGCTCTAAATCTGTTCCTAAGTGCTGCAAGCAGCCTCTCCATTTGGCTTAGGACATCACCTTGCAGATGAAGCCTTTGCATATATGGGAACATTCTCCTTAAAATTTTCCCTATCTCCAAACACTTCCTAGGGATTCTGGAATAGAAGCAGAGGGTAATGCTCCCCTCCTCTTTCCTAGGGTTTTTCAGGCTGTGAAATGTGAAGGATCCTATAGTAGAAAGAAGCACTTCGAAGTGGAAGCAAAGAGTAATCTCTGCTACTCCTTGTAGCACCACGGGAGTCCAAACACGTCCTGCAGGGAGCTTGCAAATGCATCAACACCCTGCCCACGTACAGGGGAACGGTCTCATCATGGAAACAACCTGACCTGGAGTTCCTTTCCACAGCTGGCTGATGATGGAAATGCCTTTAGCCCACATCTGTTACGCAGCTCCAGCATCACCAGTTCCAACCCGGGACTTATTTTTTATCACTCTTCTAAAACGGGACAGAAACTTCCCCTGTCCTCAATTCCGCCTCGGCTGAGGGAAGGCACTGCAATATGGCAGCCTGAAAGGGGAATCACACACTGTCGTCATTACCAGCCTATTCAGAAACCCTTTGCTGAATCTTTCAGATCTGAGCATCTCTTTGATGCCACCAGCAGTGAGATTTCTGATGACACATCCACAGTCTCCAGCGAAGGTGGGATGCTGCTGCTGCCTCCGGCCCTTTCTTACAGAAGCCTCTGATCTATTTAATTTAAATACTTTTACTGCACACCTATGATGGTGTCTGATCATGGCAGAAGGTAACTTTGCAACGTTGCATACCTACCCAGGAACTCACTATGTCACAGTCCTCCAACAGGACCCATCAAGACCCTTCTATTCAACAAAGACAGAAACACACTTGGAGAGCCAGAGAGTGAAAAGGCAATTTGTGAATCTGGTTTCATCTTCAGCTTTTCATCTGTCTGATTTTCCTCCATTGAGCTGGAGCTGGCTGCATATAAGAATGAATACGCTGTTCCCTAATGGAGGCTGGATTGACTTGCTCCTCTCTAACTGCAGATCATGCCAGATAACCTGGCACTGAAATGGAGAAAACATGGAAACACTGCAATAGTGAGGGAAGACTCCATCAGCTGCCACCACACCAAGTGGCTTTAGTTTACTCTAAAAAATGGACTTCTCCCAGATGCTCAGAAATCCCTAGTGGGCGGACATGACTTTCCCGCATTTTAAAACCACACCAGCAGCACGAGATGCCCAGACCAAAGCCAGCACCATGAGAGGGTCTTAAGCCTTTTGTTTAGGATTATAACCACTGCACAAGCTGTCCAGAATACCTGGATGTTGGCAAACCAGGTTGATAGGTGTGATAGTGCTAAGAGAGGCTTTTCTCCTTCCCTATTGATGTCCTTATGTCAGCACCACATTCAAAAGGCTATCACAGCATTATCACATCATGGTGCTGATGTCAGTGCCATGATTAAGATGGCAAAGTAATTACAAGTGTCTGCTTTCATGCGCTGATTGCTTTCCAAATAGATATTCTTCGTTCCAAATAAATCCACTATGGATTAACATTTCTCCTGCTTGTTCACCACCTAGAATGTATTTGATTAGAAAAGCCTGATCAAAACTCTGCTTGACCATTTTTCAGCACTTCACCATTTTTCTTTTCCTCATCAGGGAGAAAAGTGTATCCATTAGTTAACCTTTTCAAACACATTCTTTTTGTAGTCTAATTCAAAGAAGGATTATACAAAACTCGTCAGGCTCGGCATGTGAATAGCTTTTTGTGAGTGCAGGGAACAAGCATTCATATATCAGAACATCAGCATGGGGAGATAAGGGAGCTGTATACGTGAGAGCTTATCTGAATGCAAGATCAGCCCTGTGAAACCAGCATAAACATCAAGGACACAATCCATATATTGATGTAATTCTTAGTGGTACTAGTGCATTTGTGTGAATTTGCAATTAAATAAAGCTTACTCCTTACAAAGAAAACAAGAAGTTGAGGATATAATTCAAGGTCTATGGAGATCAATGGGAATTTTTTTTCATTGCATTTGAATACGGCTTCATCTCCCTGCCTCCCAACATGTCTGTTAGAATATTAAGAAAGAAATTACCTGGAATTTGTTTGTACAAGTTTTGAACAGACCAAGAAATCCTCAGTTCTCTTAGTCTGCTTTCTAACCCAGCAAATCCAAAGCTTTCCTTTCATTCACAGCTAACATTTAATGTGTTCTAATCCACATTAGTTTCATACCTAATAAAGTCATTGAAAATACCACAAATAGATGTGGGTGGCAAATTAACTGAGGCAGGAAACATAACTTCGAATCTCCTGACTTTTAGGCAATTAAAATATCAACTTAATTGTTGGATCTGTGTAGCTTCTCTCATTTTAATATGTAAATCAGTCTCTATTACGCTATAGCTCAAAGAATGTGTGACTCGGCTTACTTGATTAGGCTGGGAATTGCTGGTCCTGCTGTCACTATGTTTACACTTTAGTGACAACTTTGCACATCAAATTCACATAATGCAATGTCATCAACTTACTCATCAAATATAAACTTCTTAAATACAGCCGCTGCTCTAAAATATTGAAACAGCCTTATTTTACTTCATTTACAGCTCCTAAATAATCAGTGTGAGTGAAAAGAAAAACTGGGAATTCAACTGCAAAATGGTATTTTCCAGAAAAAAAAAGAGCTTCCCACAGACAGGGAGGTGAACCAGAAAAACAGGCCATGCAAAAAATTATCTTTTGGCTTCTGGTTTTTCGTTGTGTGTTCCCCCTTTAAAATGGGCAACAAGGAGACACATTTCATTTCTCAGTCTCCACACGTTCACCCCACCTCATTTGGGATTCAGTGCTAAGGAGCCCCAGTTTATCCTTTGAAGACAGTCATATTTCAGGTCCCAGCCACATATACTTACCTGGAAATTGAAATGAGGACTCCAGAGAAAAACAGCAAATTCAGTAATTTTTTTCCTGTTATGACTCTGTCACAACAGAAAAACCACCATCTTGGATAGTATGGAAAGGGTCAATATGCTCAATATTTTCCCATTCCTGTAATCTTTCCTAAATCTAACAAACATCCCCTACCAAGAGGACGTTCACCTTGCCAGCACAAGGCTTTTCAAGACTTTCCCAGTATCCTTGACACCCCTTGCAAAGTTCCTCCACTAGATTTCCACCACTCTCTACTGCTCACAGAGGCATCAAGCTTTAATTTCCAGGAGAAACAATACATTGACAAGATGCAGAGCAGAGATCTGAGGCTCTCCGCTGCCGGAGCCCTCCACCACGCTGGCAGGACGGTTTTTCTGAAGTCAGGGAAATCGTGTCGGCCTGAATTTGAGACATCAGCACAAGCCTTTCTTCTCAATCCTGCTGATGAATGAAAGAGCATTTTCAATTGTGTACATCCAGAGGCCTTGTGGCACATCGGGCCTAATCAAAAGCTGCTTCATGCAAACTGCTGTCAGAGCCAGCTCATACCACAGCCTCACAGGAGCCAAAGGGCAGCTGCAGATAACAGTGCATTTCCTTCTCTTCAGGAGAAAGGCCGGACTGAAGAGATGATGCAGGAGCATCCTGGCTGTCACACAGCCACCAAGGAGCCCACAACCAAACACCGAGAGCTCGACTCAAATATCTAAGCAGAAAAACACAACTGCCAAAGTTTACCAAGACCCAAAAAGCTCATCAGCCTGTTGGCTTAACTCTGGTTGATGAAGAAACCATCGGCACAGAGGGATACAGAACCAGAGGGCTGTAGAAGAACTGTGTCCAGGAAGGTTGTTGTGGTTTAGGTGGTATTCTGTACAGTACAAATTTGTTTTATAAGGATTGGGGGTGGGAGGGTGGGAAGGAGTTAAAACACAGAGAGAAGGGGTTTGGAGCCTTTTGCTGCTCACTGACTTCTCTCCTTGCAAAGGCTCTGAACTTCCCCTGGGTAGAAATGAAGGACCACAGCTACTTCTGGGGGTTACTTCTGGTAGTGAGAACAATTACTCCTCATGGTCACTTAGTATTTCACTCAGCTATTCATGGACAGGGAACTAGAAATCCAAGTCAGCAGGCTTAAAAATACTGTTTCTATCACAAGTTTTTACTCCAAAGCCACATCCAGAGTAAGTCAAAAGGAGACAGAATACTCCCTGTCAGACCAGGATTCTCTGTAGATTTCCTATTGAATTATCTGCTCCCAGAAGTCCCCTCTAACCTTGCTCTCTGCTCATCTGTAATGACATTAGCTACCTCTGACCTTCCCACCCACCTCAGCAAGGGCAGCCTCTTCCTTCTCAGACATAACACCACCTCTTTACTGCATCAGTACTGAATAAGGAAAACACATCCTCCTAGGAAACCAGCAGCCTTCTCCTCAACTGTATTTTCTTGCAGTGCTACTCATTTCTATTACACCCAGATTCAAGGCAGGATCAATAAGCCCAGAGAATCTTCCCTTGGGAGCATCCTTCCTCATATTGCTACAGAAACCATGGCAGATGTTCTCAGAATTGTGCTTAAATTTGGTCCCCCTCATCACATATACATTTTTATTTTCTTTTCCATTTCCTCCTCCTCTCTCACAACTTATTTTATTTTTTTTTTTCTTTGCAAAATGGCTTTATTTTCTCTGGAACATGACTTCTACTAAATATTTTGTAATCAACTTCTACACAATGCCTAGCAGCAGGGTAGGAGATGCTTTAAAAAAACCCCTTGTAGGAGCCACTGGAGCTGCATAGAGGCATTATGCAGGTTCATAGGCTGCCTCTTACAAAAACAGAGATACCGAGTTCTTCAAGAATTCCACATGTGAATTGGGTAGAAAAGAATGGCAGGAAGAAATCCTGCAGTTTCTGTGCTCTTTGTGAAGGCTAAGTATAGCCTGGATAGTAACCTCTGACTGACACCAAGTTTTACACATTCGGTAGCTACAACAGAACTACGTTACAGAATTTATTACAAACCCCTGGCTCCCTGGACAGGAGGCAGAGTCTGGAAGAACCAGCAATGTCTCAGTGGCACCTCCCATCACAGTTTCACTAGAAGTTGCAGGCTTCAGGCATCCTTGGGGGTTTGTTCGGTCAGCAACCCTTGGCCCGCGCGTGTCCCGGCCGCTCGCAGCGCACAGATTACGCTGTGCTCAGGGGCAAGTTGTCTCACAGACTCATGGCATGTTGCCACAGGCAGGGCACACTGCTTGCAATATACTCAGTGCTGCATGACTTCATATCTGTATTATTTCCGAAAAAAGCCTCGGGAATCTTATCTGGATGACGACTACTATATAAAAATAGGGGTTTTTTAACCAGGGAACATTTCTTCCAGCCCTCTTGAGGTTTCATTCAAGCCAGGAAACCTGGTTCTTTATAGGTGCCTGCACTGATTTCAGTAGTGCAGAACATTTACCATCAAAGGCCATTGTTGCTGAATCAGAACACATGAAGGCTTCAAGGCATTTTCCCCTTATGGCTACACTGCCCAAATCCACTGACACCACTGTAATGTCAAAGGGTTTCATTGACTCTGCCCTCAGCCACTGTAACACTGTCAATATGAAGTACAGGAGGTCCCAACCTGGCTAGAGTCTTGTAGGAAAACAGGTATATTTAGCTGGTTATCTGTGCTATGCCGAGACAAAAAAGGATATGGATGATAAGGAAGGGAATCAAAGCAAGCTCTATTTAAACTATCAGCTTATTCCCAGTCTTAATATACTATTCAGGTCCCAGACTGGTCTAAATGTCTTGCAGAAGAGAAACTAGCACCATAAAAACAATAATGAGAATTAGCTGAGAGGTGGGGGGATAGCCCCATGGAGGCCCAGCTCCTCAGCTGCAGAGTCAGCACAGAAGGGCAGCAGCTCCGAGCGGGTCAGGAGGAGCAGCTCCCAAGGACTGCTGCTAATAATGCTCATCCTGTGTGCTGCTTTCCATGTAATTTCTGGTTTGCACGCTGAAGCTATACAACATCTCGGATGCAGGGAACTGTAGGGAATGATTTCTTTCCCTGTCAAGGATATGTGGCCATCTCTGGAGTGAAAGAGGACAGACCTTCATCAGTGCTCAGCAAAACACCAGAGGCAAAGTCAAGCTCTTTATTAACTTCAGATGAAATTGGGATATGCAGAAAGCAATTTATTGAGAAACAGGCAGGGCACAAAGGCTAACATCCTGCTCTTACCAGAAGTCCCCTAACATTTGAAGGCAGCAAATGCCCTGGACCTTTGTGTCTCTTTAGAATGAGGGCAATTCCTTCAGCACAAACTGAAGAGGAATTGGAGCATTAAACATCGGTGAAAAAAGTGTCACCTAATGAATCCTTCTTCTGCTCCAGGAAAAGGCAGTATGTGACTGAAGGAGAGCTGCCCTCTATGCACTCACCTGGCCCAACACCACTGGACCAGTGGGATGCTGGGAGCCACTGGCACAAAGTGAGGAGCAAAGGCTGCACTGGAACGTGTGCACCCACCAGCAACTAAGGTCATGGAAAAATCCTTCATCAGGTGGGCTCAGGTTTCATTCACAGGTGCAGCCCTCATCATGTGTGGATTCCCTACACAGATGGTAGGAAGCACCAAGGCTTCCAAGCACCAACAGCTCAGCCAACTGTGGATGGAGAATGGCAACTTCTAAATTCCATCTGCTCCTTTTTTGTCGCCTTCTGTACTCAGAAACACATTCATCAGAAGCACAAGCACACTGGGACAGTGACAAATTTTACCATCTCTGGCTTGTCACTTCAACAAGATTAGATTATTTTAATATTAATTCATTACCCAATTTAAATTCAATTAAATACATTTTTGCAAGGCCCTGACATGGCAGTGATGCTGGGGACAGCCTCAGCTGAGTGCCAGATGACAGCATCTCTCTCAGGGTCAAACACCTGCCTCTGAGTGAGACTCCCCAGTCCTTCATCAAAGACCCCCTTTTCCTACTTTTTCCTAACAAGGGAAAAAGGACATTGAAACTACTGAGATGGATGAATAGCTTTCCTTTTTGGTGGGATTATGTTCACTTCCAAAAGTCTCCACAGATGGTTGAAATCAGAGCTGATTTCCCCATCTTCCTTCCTGGTAGGGGTGCCAGCCTGTCTCTCAACAGAAAGAATATTAAAAGCACTTTTTCTCACAGGGAGAACCTGCCTGAAGTAGGGAATGCTCCACTGTACCTATGGGATAGCAATAAATCATGACTGCTCATGGAAAACTCCCATTAGTGCATTCTTTTAGTCAGGAACAGGCTTCCACGGGTCATCCATTCCTACCTTCAGATATACTACCTTTAAGATGAGAACACAAATGGAGATAACGAGCACCTGAAGCATTCTCTCTCGTTTCTACCTCTGCTTTGCTACAAGTCATTACTTCTGTCAGCTCCCCATTAGCTGCCACCTTCATATTTGCTTGCAACTGAGATCCAAATCCATCTCCAGGAGTGTCAGAAATCAAGAGGCCCACCAGGACCACACAAGACCAAATGAAAGGAAGATCTAAACAAAAACTGCCTGGAGAGAAACAGAAGAAAAAACAGGAAAAGCTATGGAGCTGGAAGAAAAAAAAGCAGAAAATTCAGACTGAAATACAGAAGGGGGGTAGAGGGGAAGGTGTGAAGAGTACAGGAAAGAGAAACGCAAAACTGGAACAGATTCCAAATCTGGGCAGCCATGCCCCTCACCACCTTTCCAAAGCTGTTACAATCTGCATCCCTGTTTCTGAGACAGCAGGACTCGGAGCCTCTCCCCAGATGGCCGTCTGACCTTGGTGCACCCTGCTCTTACACAACCCGGCCCCCACACAGCCATCGGCAGAGAAACACAACACCCAGAAGGGCACAGCCCCTGCCCGGAGTGCAGCAGCCACAGACCTGCCCTGCCAACACGACACGAGCCCGAGTGCAAGCCTGTTTTCTGAAAAGGGACCGTGTGTGTTCGTAGCTCATGCTGTTCAAAGCGCTCCCTGCAAGAGCCCTGGTCCCCATCTGAACAGAGACTGTTACGCCACAAATGAGAGGAGAGGGCCACTCAACGGCGTGGCAAGTTGCCAGGCTGTGCTGCAGCCTCCAGCGGTTATGCTCAAAGAGATTTAAAGTCCAGCATAACCTTGATTTTTAATAGAGTCACATTTAATGAGCTTTAACGTCCACAGTAATAATTTTCTTATTACCTATCCAGGAGTCGGAACTATGATCAGAAATAACGTGCTGCGCTCCAGTCCAGTGAAGGGATTTAATAATGGCCAATACATTATTATCAAAACCATCAACATCATTGTCCTTAATGCCTTTTTTTGGTTGTTATATTTATAATTCTGTGAACCACAAGTGTAGCTGTTGCAGACCACATAAGCTTGCTGGACACAGCAAACCTGACTGGCCACCCAAATCTCTCACCTCTGCCAACTGGCCAGTCAGGTTATATGGCAAAAAAAGGCAATAAAATCTTACATTTACCTATATTTATCTAAAGGCAAAATGAAAACTTACATATGACCTTTGTTCTCTCAGCTTTTATCCACACTATTCCTACTCTGTCCTTGCTCTCTCTTCATCCCATTCATCTCTGACACCACGGACCTCCCACCCCAAAAGCTCAGAGAACTGAATTTCCCTCTTGCCTGTGTGATACGAATGAGCTGGATAAACAGACAGATGGGTCTTGCAGTTGACAGAAAGGGGTGCAAGAAAAATTCTAATTCTTGTTCTTTCTGTACAGACACAGCTTCACAAACCTCACTGAAACCTGCTCTCTTATTATGCACAACAATCATCCCTCCCTGGGGCAGCCAATTGCACAGTGACAGAGCAGAGGGAGTTTCTGCCACACTCTCCCCATTTCACACCTTGAAAATACACTGAAGTGGAAGGCATATGGCAGCTGCTCCTGTGGGCAGAGCTGTGGAGATCCTAAGAAAACAGCAAAAGCTATATCTTCCATTTCTCATCCAGAGGGAAACAGTGTGAATTTTCTGGCCATGTGAATCCATGTTGTTAAGCCACTGCTGAACAGCTGCTGCATCCACACTGCAGATGCAGGATGGAGTCAACACAGAAGCAGATGCAGCTTCCACAGCACACTCAGTGAGCTTCCCCCCAATCCACCAGGAGCTCTCCCTACCCCAACAAGAAGGACAAGCATGGTATTCACGTGGCTAATTTAAAGCCAGCTCAGAATCACCCACTAACCTTGCAGTCAGAGCCCTAACATCCTCAGCATCTCTTGCACATCCCAATACACACAGTCTTCACTCTCCAGATAGGAGAGTTTAGGCATATTTATGGCAATGTGCCCCTATGCATGACAGTGATGCACACAACCACATGAAATACAAGGAAAAACACAAGATCTTTCCATATAACCTGACTTACTAAAACCTTCACCCTGGTCTCAAAGAGTGTCATCCACAGGGCTCCTTCACTAACAGCCCTTTTTCCCCTTTTTGTTTACAAAAACCACTTCCCTATGCACTTCTAGGCACTCTGAGAATGCAAAGGGCCCTCCTGTGACTGTAATAAATGACACTGAAGTATTCCCCACCCTGCTAGGCTCTGCAGCTGATGGTCTCTCCCATCTGAGCTGGTGACCAGAAGTCAGAAAGATGTAGCTTGGGACTGGGGTAAAAGGAAAAAAAAAAGCATCACGTACATGAGGCTGGAAACACCCTGAAACCCAGTGAGCTGTTTGTTTTCCTGTTGGAATCAAAGGCAGAAGAGAAAACAGCTTTAAAAATGCATCCCTTCCGAGCTAATGACAAACCTGGTAACATCCCAGCACAGAGGCACCTCACAAACAGCTAAAAGCAACTGCATGAAAGGCAGCAGAATATTAACTCTGACTAAAACATCACAGGAGGCACACGTGAGAAACTCATTCCCCCAGAAGAGACGGTCTAATTACTGCAGATGATACCCCAGAGGTTCATTCATCAGCAGCAGAGGCACAGAGCTGACCTCACCTCTGCAGCCTCTCTGGCCTCCCTGGGCTCGTGGGGCACTGCCAGCCCTGTGGACCCACAGCATCAGATGTGCCGGGTACCCGGAGACACAACGACAGACAAGGGCACCTGGGCAGCAGCATCTACTGCAATTTAGACTCCTAAAACCCAGTGCACTTCAAACTCAAATTGCAACGAAAGAACCATCCTCAAGAACTGCTCGGTGGGGGTCTCAGACAGGAAGCTCCCACGGACGACAGTGGTCTCTCCTAAATGTTTACCAAGTGTTTCATGCTTATGCATTTTTTAGAACCTCCACTAACAGCAGTGACAGGCTGTCACTTACCTCCAACATCCAGTCAGCTCTTCACTTTACAAACCACCCCATCTGCACTTCTCACCATCATATTTTTAGGCTATATAGTGCCATAATCCACTATGAGATGCCAGAATGAACACATTCTCTGCAGTAATAAAGTGCCATTGTTTGAGCGATGGGAAAACAAGTAAGCTGCTTTCTGAGAATTTTGGTTTCATAACAGTAAAAGATATTTTCTTCTGCCCTTTTGTGGGTCTGAAGTCTCCAGCACATGTGGCCTCTGAGAAAAGCTCTGCTCTCTCAGCCTCATCTGAGGGAGGATCTTGACCTCCAGACACTGAACACGTACATG
The DNA here is from genome assembly GCA_038380795.1 of Pyrocephalus nanus. Taxonomy (NCBI): domain Eukaryota; kingdom Metazoa; phylum Chordata; class Aves; order Passeriformes; family Tyrannidae; genus Pyrocephalus; species Pyrocephalus nanus. The sequence goes on from CM076276.1 coordinate 11,582,470, forward strand.
CAGCTGGAACACACCAGGTTAGCTCCACATGGACCTTCAGCTCTCTTTTATTTTTCTCTTCTCTAATAAAATTGTTTTGAGGGCATGGGAGAGTTACAGCAGTAAGATCTCCTGGGCTCTGCAGTATGACTCGGTTCTGCCTGGTCCCTCACAGTGTTGCAGGCGATGGGTCAGGCTTTACTGATATCCTTACCTTGATTTACAGAGTCTGAGAGAATGTTTGGAGGTGTTGATTTTGGGGTTACTTTACTAAAAAGTCTCATTCAGGTATGTGAAGGCAAGAGAGACTGCACTGGAGAGCCACAGATTCTGTGAAACATATTTAGCTTGGTGAAAGATGTACTCTGCTTTCATGGAGTATTGAATGTAGCTCTGATTAATGGGGCACATATTCACTGATAAACAATATTAATTTGTTTTAAGCCAGGTCTGAAAAGATTTCAACCACTTGCTTCCCTGCAGCTATGAAAGTTATTTCCTGCTGTCTGTACTACCTCAAGGGCTAAACCAGCCCTGAAAGGAAGGAATTATTTCCTTTCACTCCATCGGCAGCACCAGCCTTTGAGTGCTGCTGTATGGGTATTTCATTTATCAAGAGCAAATTATATGTATTATTATTATTTAGCCTTAACACCCACCCTCAACCAAACTGCCACAGGATTGCCAACACACATTCACTTTCTCTTGCATCAACACAGCTTTTTTCATTTTCCTTATAACCACTCCATCAAGAACACAAAGCACACCGTCTGCAATGTCTCCATCTGCTTCTGCAGTCAGTTCCTTTGGCAACATGGATGAATAAATGCATCTTCAGGACCAGAAGCCAGCAGCCTACCTGCAACTTCTTGTGGTGACTGAAAACTCCCAACTCCTTCCAGATTGCCAGAGATGGAGCCGCCTCCTTCGAGCACCCTCACCATCTCCCGCAGCCTCTCACACTCCTCCTGGAGCTGCTGCTGCTCCTCCTTGCGCTGCTGCTTGGCCAGAGTTGTTGGGTTCATGCTGAAATGAAGAACTTTGGTTCTGCTGGGGTCATAGTCGCCCTGTGTGGCAGAAAGAACAGAACAGAAGAACACTGAGTAACTGATCCAACCCCTAAGTCCACCCAGCCTGTACTGCTCTGTGAAGGCAAAAAATGTTACAGCAGAAAAAAAAGGTGACATTTGTGCAGTGACAATGTTTTGTTCCAACAGTTGAAGTCAGCCAAACCCGGTGTTGTTTCTCCTGCTCTTTCTACTCCATCTTTTAAAAAAAACACTCAAAACAAAACAGAAACAGAAAAAGAAAAAAAAAAACCAACCAAATTAAAAGAACCAAACAGACCAGAAAGAAAACACAGTAACACCCCACTCAACAGAACTTGCTCCCTGGCTGACACCTCCATGGTTAAATTTAACTCCAGAAATTAAGTTTTATAGCTGTATTTTAAATCTCTTGATAGCAGGAGACTATAATGAACACCCAGATACATCCTTAAATTACAGCAGGACACCCAGTACCAGCCTGATTTACTGCTCATATGAGCCAGCAACATCCATGTGACTCCGAAGGTGGAGTCATTAGCAAGTTGTATCAGCCTGTCCCAAGCAAGGGAACAGATATTCCATTCCTTCTTCTCAGAGGTGAGTTGTATTTACAGCAATTTAAATAGTCAGTCAAGTCCTATGATGGCAAACTAATATTCTTTCAAAGAGAGTGGAAAACACTGATGTTACATTTGTGATTTCAGAGAGACAATTTTCATATAAACTACAGGAAGCCTCACGACCATAAATGTTGTAAAGCATGTGCTGCCACGGCACTCTACCCAGCTGAAACCTATAGCAGTGTCTGCATAAAAAGGTATTTTATATGGTAATATTTTTCCTTCAATTAAATCTCAGGACCTAAAGTGATTTTGTAAACATTAATTAATCCTCAAGAGCAGCATGAGGTAGGTATTATCCCAATTTTATCATTTCATTTCCATTAAAGACGTGCTAGAACTTGATGTGGGTTTTTTTTCAAGCACACCAGAGCAGAGACTGAGCAACTTCATCCTGCATTGCTTCATCCTGATCCTCTGGTCATTGCTGGTCAGAGACCCCAGAAGATCCCATTCACAAACATCTTTTGTTGAAAATAGTCTATTCACATACTGTAAAGCTCCTCAGCAGGCAGTGAACTGATGAAACTTGCTGCCCCAGAGCCTGGCAGCAGATGTAAAACTGCTTCAAAAATGGGCTTGACAAATTCATGGACAACAGCCCCATAACTGGGCCATGCCAGGGAAGGACAGGGGAGCATCCTCCAGCATCTCTGGCTGCTGGGAGAGTGGACAAGTTTGTGGGCTCTCACAAAACAGCAGCTTCCATCACTGTGGTCAAAGACGCTTTTCTGGGCTTTTTTACCTTGGCCAAGAGAAATTTAGGTGAGAACTGAAGGCAGCATCTTGGAGATGTCAAACAGAGGGAGAAACAAACGGAGAACAAAGTCAGCTGCAACATCAACTTATTGGATATATTCTCCCCAGCGACACACTGGCATTTACAAACCTGTTTCTACACCCAGCTCTCTACCTTCTCGTGCTATTTGCACTTCAGGACTCTTCCAGACAGGTCAGGGTACTCCTCACTCTCGTGTTTGTCTTTCAGGGCAAGAAATTCAACCCCAAAGTTTGGGATGGGGTTTGTGCTGGCTGGCAAAAGGATGCTCTCACTATCAGCATTGTAGAGCCTGGTTCTCCCTGCACAGCCACTACTTCTAACCAGCCAGGAAGGACAGCTCTGGCCCTGCCTCCCTTGCCAAGGTCAGGCAGAGCTCACAGCTCCTTGTCCCAGCTGCCACCACCATTACTGCTCCAGTGCAGGGATCACCATCGCTGCAGACACTCACATGTGGCACGGGGCAGCAGCAGGACCCTGGTGTGAGGAAAGCCATGCCCACATTGCAACCCACACTGCACCAGTCTGTTTATTTTTTCAGGTTTTTTTGCCTTTACTGTCATCTCTCTGGCCTTTCTATAAAGCCCTGCCATGAAGCTGCAGTGCTTTGGCTGTTACTGATCTTTCAGACTATTTATCCTCTCCTTTTACAACATGCCCCCCTTGAAAAATCATGCTCTGAAACTCAGCACCAGGACTCAGTCTTATTTTTGGGGTTCACCAGCTCTCCTCAGCACATCATTCTGCAGCTACACCAAGACAGGAAAATCTCTTAAAAGCCCAGAGTGAAAGGAAGGCTGTGGCAGAACCCATCTCATTTAACATTTCTGGGAGATCGCTAACATATTTGCTATGCTACCCACATTTTTGGGCTAGGGGCAGCAGCTTTCTCTTTCTTTTACACAGCACACATCAAACCAGTACATTTCTCCCTAAAGCTAAAATATTAGTGCAGCTGGTTTATATTATAGCAATGCCTAAAAGAAACCAAGTGAGACAGGGATCCCAGCGTGCCAAGTCCTGCACAAACCCCACAGGAAACTACCACCTAAAGCCCAAAAAGCAGACAACAAAGCCTGAAGTCTGGTATGTGAGGGGAGGGCAGGTATGGAAAGACGCAGCTCCCAGTGACAGATTCCTCAGCAGCACTGTGGCAGACAAGAAAATAAAAGACACCTCCAGAGCTGCCCCTCCCCACCACCGGAACGTGCTGCTGCCTTACACAGTCGCACCAAGCAGAGCGTTACTGAAGTCTCCAGGAAATTTACTGACATCCTATGGAGTTTCAAATAAATGCAGGAAGCTTTCCATGGAAACGCTGCAGACCAGAGGCAGCGTCTGATGAAAGGGATCAGTTGCATGTGTAGGTAATGCAGAAAGTCAAAAAAAGTATCACAGCTTCGATCGTCTGGAGTGTTCTTCCAAATTTCTGAAGGTTGGAAGTGACTTTGTGTCGTGAAAATGAGGGGTTTGGGGTTGGCTCGAGGAAGAGTCATGGCTGGAAACTGCTAAATATAACAGGCAGCAAAGCAGCATTAAAATCTCACCAGCATTTGAAAGACATGAAACTCTAATGCTGGTAGGAAACCAGGGACTGAAGAAAGCAAACAACCTCCTCCTGGAATCCCTTTAGCTTTGGAAAATGTAAATTGCTGTTTTTCTCTGTCAACTGCTCTTCTCCCCACAATAAATTAGTCTTACTGATCATAATTTTGTCCTTTCAGTTCGTCAGCAGAAGTCTGGAAAATGGTGTTTCAGGCACTGGGAGAGCCCTAAAACAGATCTGCCCATTTAGAAGATAATTTCTAATCCTGGGCCGCTGAAGAGGAACACCAAACACTGGCATTTGAAAGGCGGGTACAGAAGAGACAGCCACGTTCCTTGAACAGGAGCTGGGACTCCCTGAACAGCTGCCCAGGCACAGCTCCAGATGCTGCTTCTGTGCTGCACCAACACATGCAAGGAGGTATTGCTTGAGAAAGTTAAAAAACATCTTGGAACAAACAGTAATATATCCCTGGTTTATCCAATAAACATGAAAAGTGCTGCAGGTTTGGAAACTTGGCCTGAATGCAAGACTTGACCAAACCCACTTAAGCTCAAGGTGCCTTTATACAGAAATATGAGACATTTGGGGGATGCAATCCAGGAATGACCTATAGACCATCCCTCTGTTGGAAAGTCACCCTGGCCCTGGCTCATCCAGTAGTAACTTGGTAGCTCGTTCTGCTCATCAGCACATCACGGCCAGTGAGCAAAGATGATACATCACTACCAACTTCTCAGCAGTATCCCCTCTTTACCTCTATTTTACCCAATACCTTAAAAACTGAAATTTGTGGAGCTGCTGAAGAGTAAATGACTTGGAGAGTCAGAGAGAACTGCTGGCATTCATTGATTCTTCTTTCAAGGAATAACATTGAACAAGTAATTCAGATTTGTCAGAAAAATGTACACAGAGCTTCAATTTAGGGCGAAGCAATAAATACCTTGATTGATTACAACCGAGTCTGGTTGACACTCAAAAGAGTGAATTATTCATTCCTGGAAAGCAAGATGCTAACTAGCTGATTTGGTGCTTAAGGCAGCAAAACCATTTTTGTGCTCTCAGAAGAGCACCGGACGTTTTACAGAGATGGTTTGTTGGCTCCACATGTTAATATGCTCTACACTTCGTGAAATAATTTTGTTTTGATGAATTATCCTCAGCCTTCCAGGCACATGCCCCAGGGTATGCACAAGGGAAACTCTCTCACGGACCACTGAGAAGAACCATCCCACTGCTCCTGTCCCAACTGCACAGTCACTGTGTGAGACAGACACCGCAGATGCCACACACAAATATTGGCTTAATGCAATATGTTCCAAGAACACTCTGGGACATGGCAGAACTATTTAGTAAGACTCTGGCTATCAATAAACTTTCTGACAAAAGACTATAGAAAAAAGAATTTGCAACAGGGCCAATTTGTCATCTAGAACAGAGGTACAAGCTCAAGTCAGATGCTGCTGCCTCCCTTCTCACTTCCATCTCCCAGCTTGAAAAAAACACCCTGAGGAGATAATTGTGCTGATGCTATGTGTCATTTTTTAAAACTATATTATCGGCAAACAGTCAGCATGTTGGTCTACGTGTTGAAATTACAGCTCAAAAACTTCCTAAGTAATCTGCCCATTAGGGAAGAATCAGTCAAGTGCCAAAGCAATGAATGAAGACAGGACTGCTTTAATCTCTGGAAAACAGAAACTTTTCCTTTAGAAGAGAAGTTGTTTAGAAGAACAATGAAAGCTGCCAGTGACAGCACCTTGAAAAGGGATGAACTTATTTTGGCATCTCTCCTCCTGGTTGTTTGAAAACTGCACAGTCCCAATTCAGCGATGTCTTTCTCCAGGAGCTATAAAAGCTTTTCTCTCTACTCCACTCACTTTCACAGGCACACAGGTAAGAATAAAGTACTTAAAACCATGTGGACTACTTTCCATTTGATGAAACATTCAGTGCTTAACAGCTCCATTTAAGATCTATTCATCTACTGCATGTATTTCTGATCAGAAGGTAGAGCTGGTAGCAAAGGGAGTAGTCTCCACTGGTGTGAATATGTTTATCTAACATCGCTAATGAAATTAAAGAAGTCCATACATCCCAAAAAGGCAACGACTGTCAGGATACAATGTCAGCAGGCACCGTCAAAGATTTTCAGCTGACTTCCTCACGGGCTCCTCCTGTTTAATGCTTGTTTAAAGCAAAGTTGTCAAAACCCATAGATGAGGCTGACACGCGCTTAAGTGCCTTATCTTTTTCACCGTCTCAGTATCCATCAGCCTTAAAAGATTGTGATTTCTGAGCAGCACAATAAATTCTGGCAGAGCATATGGACAGCTGAGTTAAATTGCTGCTCGCTGGCAATACAACAGCTTGTGCTTGCCCCTGCTGAGAAAAGGCTGGCGATTGGAAGCTCTTCAAGGAAAGGGCCGTCTCTGCTTCGCGCGGCTCTCGCATGCGGGGAGCGCCACCCCAATACGAGCAACACGCACTGCTGCCTACCCAGCTAGGGGATTTCCTTCCATGCTGACCTCTTCAAAGAGAGATCTCCAAGGTTCCCGGACTGGGACGGCCTGTTCAGTACTTGAGAATTTAAACAGAAACAATTTAAGGAGCTTAGCAGATGATATCAGCGTTAAATGGGTCAGTAGTTACCTTGCAAGAACATTGGAAATAAAGTCTGCATCTAGCTGTAGGAGACAGATGGGAAAGTTTCTTGTATACAAATATAAAACATAAAGCATCAGTTGGGGGGATGGTGGAAGGGGAGTGTTTGAAAAGCATCCAACTAGCCAGGGAATGCTCTTGCTTCCCCTTGTTAGCTTTTGTAGGCAAAAACTGGCTTAAACTGTGCATGCTAACACACAGCAGATAATTGGGTATATGCAGGTGGTGAGTGTCCAAAATTGAACTTTTGAACTCTCCAGCAGAGGATGTTACTTCCTCACCGCAGGCACAGCCTGATTATAAATTTTGGTAAATCCTGGACTAAAACAGAAGTGGCACATCCTGAATCCTCCAAAGACAGAATCAGTCTTAGGAGGCTGATTAGAAGCTGACCAATGATTTAGGATGTTTAGATGGGGAAAAGCAGGGACACAGGGTTCCAGAAAGAAAGGTGGCACTGTGAAGATGGGTTCCCAAAAAGAGAAATGATCCCAGAAAGAAGAGGGCCTGCAAAGAAGGTGATGATCCTGACTGGAGGAAAGACGCTGAAAGTGGAGGAAGACCCTAGAGATGAGAGAAATGCACAGGGATGAAGGCCAGGGGATGACCAGGGACCTCTGGTGACCGGTGATGGCAGAGAGGACTTTCTGCCCAACCATCCCCCCCTGCAGTGACGGGATGCTGAGTGCAAGGGAAGGCACCACCGAGGTGGGGAAGTGAGCAAACAACTATGTGGGGGGAAAAAGGGCTGATGCTGCTTCTGGGGACCTGCGAGCTGCTTCTTGGGATTCAGTGCCTCCTCCTGACTGTGGATCCTTCACACAGTTCAAGCTGCCGCAGAAATGCACACCTCTCCCAAGGTTTCAGGTTTCTGAAATTACTGTTTGGCTTTCCTGAAAACATGTGGTATTTGTGGGTAAACACAGCCACACGGGCTTTGCACACAGCTAATAAACACCCCGTTGCTTTCTCTGAGCTATGAAAGCAGAGAAGTCACATATCATTAGAAGTCGTCTTTAAACGTGTTTATCTTCAGCTTACAGTTAATGGCTCAGCATTTATGTCAAGAATTGTCTGCTGTTAGTCCTGCATCAATATCCGTTGGAAATTTTACTCAAAGATGGAGAACAAAAAAAACAGTAGGAAGGCAAAATTGGAATTTATCACCTGAAAGGCATATGCAAGGTCCCTGACAACTACAGCTCTTGCTGCAGTAGCTTATTAACTAGAGTCTGACTATACAGGTGATCAGCTTTTTGGGGGTCCACCTGTATTTTATTTTAACTTTAGCAGATTAAAAAAAAAAAAAAATTGGTTGCTCAGCTCTCTCGTACAAAAGGCTACCGGAGGCATTTCTGCACCCAGTACAAGGCAGTCTCAGAAAGCTTAATCCTACCTCAGGAAATGCCATTTTAATGGAAATTCTGTTTCTTGGTTTTGTTCTTTTTGTTTCTTTGCTCAGGCTTGTTAAAGTGATTAGAGTAAAACCTAAAGTAAACCGCATCCCAAAGAATTCCCTCTGTACCCAGTGCACAAAGCACAGCACGCTCACCCGCCCCAGCTCCCTCTGTCACACAAGATAACTACACCAAGGGATCTTTAAAGCCTGAGGAACAGGAGCTGTATTAACAAAAATGGATTGCAAAGATGAGACAAAGCAAACTAACAAATAAGCAACAGCCACCACCTGCTCCTTGCAGCTTTGCCAGTATGTGCATGCTTGAAATCAGAAACAGTGAGGTGAAAAAAAAAGGAAAAACAGAAGGTGCTGGATGTTGGGGAAAAGGCTCATTTGTTCCCACCAGGTCTCTTGCCAGTTCCCCACCTTCTTTCACCATCATCTTTGTGTGAACATCTGCACACAACACAACCCTGAAACCTGGCACCAGAAATTCATTTGGGCAAGCTTTTCATCCTTTTCTTAGCCCGTTCCTAGTCCAAGACCTGCTACTTCTTCCAAAAAACAGGAATATCTTTCTCCTTGTCCAGGTGATGTGACCTCTTGCCCATATCCCTTAATTCAGGCAAACTTTCTCCTATGGTGTCCTGAACACCCATTTCCAGAACAGTGAGGGTAAAGACAATCTGTGTCAACCTGAGTTATGCCTGTTCATCCCCAGTAACTCCTCCACAGCTTCCACCAGCACAACAGATTTCAGACCCTTGCCCTCACATGCAGGGAGTAATCCCACATCCCACCTTCTCCTCTCCACCAATAATGCCACCTCCAACACCTGGATCAGCTGCTCCTCCCACAAAGGCTTCTACAGGATTTTTTTCTCTTCCTTCCTGAGAGGATCCTCCACACTACCCACACTCATTGATATTCTTCCCTATGGCCTCTTTCACCGCAGCATCTACAGCAAATTAGCAGTGAGACAGGGAGGTGGTTGGAGTCTGTATCACAGACAAAAAAAGCTCTAATCACACTGTTCTAACACCAGACCATATCGTTTGGTACAACATGTAGCACATTCTGGACACTGCTGCAATAGGAGTAATAAAATAAAATGTCTCAGCTGTGGTGCTGAAGCCCTTCAGGTACAGTTTTAAAAGGAGATCTGTTCTCTATACCCCTTTCTAATGTGTTGTTCCCTGGAGGATGCAAGACTATAATTTGCATTGAGTGAGGCATTCAGATGAGGTCTGGGATGCAAACAAACGTGACAAGAAGGTTAAGAGTCTGGACAGTGAGACGTGGAATGGCATGGAGTTGGGATAATTTAGAAAAAAAAAATGCATTCAAACGTTCACTGTCCTTTTCAATCGCTGCTCTTCCTTTTATTGAAATGGAAGAAAATCATAGTCTGCTCTAGGATGGTTTGTTACTACCTAGAGATTTGAATTCCAGGGTTTCTACACTAGTTTTTTTCAAGTCAAGGATTCCTGTCTTTCCGGAGAACAAAGTCCATAAAAAGTTCCTATTATTTACAGTCTAGTGGCGTACAGAGAAGACCTGTGCTGGTTCAAAAACCTCTGATAAAGACACTGAAAATAAAAAGCACATAGGTTCTGGAAACAGCCCCAAAGAGCTTATAGTGCGAGTTATAAAAATTCTTTCTCAGAGATAAGACTTAACTTTATATGGTGAGAAATGCTGGCTCTCGCAGATCTGAATTTCAAAAAAACATTCTATCAACTTTCCCATACAAATGAAGTAACTTTGGTTGAAAATACTGTCAGACCAAATCCAGGTTTTCAATAGAAGTACACACAGGTGGTTTTTTTAAAAAATTAACTGTTTCTTTACTGCTGTTTATTATTCTACAGCATGCACATGCAGATACTGTCCAGTAGACCAGAAAGACAGAAGACACTGCAAGTGAGGTGTTTTTGTGGTATTTACTCCAATCCAGATATTCAGCCATTCCCAACAACATTCCATAAATTTTGCTTTGATGTCCCTGTAATCCTGTGTTTTGTGATAAAGCTCTACTTTGGAGTCAGTTCAGATGGGATTTCAAGTGGAGATCCCACAGGAGAGAAGCAACATGAATTGGCTGTGCCAGGCTGGGACCCTTGGCAGTCAGACAGGAAGAGTCAGAGTGAAGTATGACAGCAGAGGCCCCGCTTTGAAGACTTTATAAAGGAAAGTGAAACTGCAATGTAATAGGATTTTCCAGTTAATGGATCTCATTAGCAAAAAGCAAAACCTCTACGGGTATTTTTTTTAGATAGTATCTGATATAAAAAGAAAGATGCATAATTAAGAATTATGTAAAAGCCATCATGATCTGATGGCAGGAAGTTCATCTGAGCACATAAAAGCCTGAAAAGTAAGTGACAAGAGGAGCTGTCAATCACACTGTATTTGTACAGCAAACACGTGGCATAGGCTGGATGCTGAGGTCAACCCTGACACCTTTAACAGCAATGCTGAATCTCCTAAAGGCTCCAAGTACACCAGGACGTTTTGACCCTGTAATTTAATGCATCTAAAAGTACTGTTATATGTCCTTGCATGTATAATTCTGACCTGGCAGGGTACAAAGCAAACCACTGCCTTTCAGTGGATGAAGGTGCCTTGGCTGCACCCCGGAGCCATCACTAACAGATTCCCAGCCTCCAGCTGGAAGCACTTCCACTTAAAGAGCAAGTCAAGTTCCCTCTCACATCCTACAGAAACTGTGACAGACGCAAAGGGTTTGGAGGACTCGTTTCTGACAGGCTCCTGGAGCAGCTGGGCAGTGTCTGAGTGGGTTTTACAGCAAACGTGTTCCAGGTTAAACAAGCTCTGCTGCGAGAGGTTATCGCCTCCCACGCGCCTTCTGCTTTGGCCAAGCAGAGGATGAGAACAAGGGAAACAAAACATGTCCTTGGAACACACTGAAGGGAAGAGCAGCTACAGTGAAACTGCCAAGTTTTATCTTTTTGTCACTTGCTTCTCTTCTCAGTGATGTGGAGGTTGTCTTGCCCCTGGGGAGAGCTCACCTTCCCCAGTATCACCTCAACGTCCAGCCAGGCACAGGAGGAAAGTCTAGTAATGGATAATTTGGTAGAGAGAAAAGTGAGAGCTTCCAACTTCTCAGAAAAACCTATATCCATGTACATACCATCCTGTTATCCATGTAGTTATCTACATTATTCACCAGGAGCAGTCAGTGCAGGTTCACTTAGATATGTTGAACAGGCAGAACTCTCTTCTGTTTGCTCTGCTCTTTCTCAAGTAAGAAATCTGAGTATCTAAACCATCCAAATATCGATTCAGAGGGTACATTCTCTTCCATGTCCTCAGTGCAAATAGACAAATGTTTGGTTTTCCTTCTCTTTTCACCATTTGACCAGGTTACTTTTTGTTTTAATTTAAGCAAGTTGTAAGATCCCTGACAAAAAGAGCTCTCCCCTTCTCCAGGAGCATGACAAAGGTCTCCTACACCTCCTTCCTTCTCCCCACCTTGTGATGATTACCTTTTGGCCCCAGGTTTCCTCACCCTGCTTCTCAAGAGAGCTGGACTCTGCTCCCTTGGTCCCTATGCAGAAGGGCATCACTTTGTGTCCTTTTATTCCTTGAACATTAAAAGTTTCTACAGACTTGGGATTAACAAACATTAGAAAGGTCCCAGGCAGTGAGAACAGGGCTGTCACGGAGCAACTTGCTGTGCATACAAAGAAACCCTCGACTAGAAGAGTCAGCAATGCAAGGAGAATTAAAAAGCACAGTTAAATAACCCTAAATCCTCATGCATATTTATAAACGACATCACATCAAAACTAAATCAATACCCCTCACTAGTTACATGTGGCCTGAGAAAGAAGAGCTGGTAACTTGGTTTTGCTTTACCCATTGTACTGATGAGACCCAGAAGGTCTCCATAGGGGAATGGAGACTTCTTGGGCCGAGAAGGGGAATTTCAAGCTGTAACATCACAGGAGCAGAAGGGAGAGGAGGAGCATCCATCCATAGGTGGCACAAGGGATCCACCTGAGCCTTGGCTATGGAGCAAAGTTTCAGTTTAAACATTTCTGTTCCTATGACAAAATTTAAAACACTTCTGTCATGAGAACAGGTTTTACAATTTAAGCTGCACCTCTGTAGGTGACATAAGCTGCATCCCCCACCATTCCATAGCCCCTGTGCTGGGTGAGACTGTCCATGTGGTGACTTATTCAGCACAACCATCTGCCTAAATACACCTCCTTGGCTTTCCCTAGGGGAAAATACTTCTTGGTTGCCTGCAAAGCTTCAATTACAATTCATCCCTTTTCAATTAAATGCAAAATGAGCCAAACATATGGGAAAATGCTTAAGAACATCACCCTGGGATCACTGACCCATTAGCAAAATGACTCTGTCAAACACACTAAGCCTGACTTACATCACTGCATCCCCAACAACACATCCTCCTTAATCAAGCTTAGACTCTACAAAGTTGAGCCAAACCCATTCTGAATCTATCTTGAAATATATTTGGTAGACACAAAACTGTCCGAACAACAGTGCACAACTTAATGGTCTGAAATACAACTGTCCTGCCTCCTGTTTGATTTTATTTCACCAGTTTTACGTCACTGTTCTAATGGACTGGAGAGCAACCAGCACATCTTGCACAGAGATGTGAAGGGGCAATGATTTCAAGTTTTACTGCCAGGTTTTTCCAGAATTATGACTGCCAGGTCAACCTCTAAACTGTTAAGATCCTCCAAAACCTCATTTAAAACACAGTACTTCCTGCTGTATAAAATTCAGGCTTTCATTTTTATCATCACTTTCCTCACTGCCAACATGTATCACAACACTTTTAGGAAAGAAAATTGTGAATGAGGAGAAATTCTAGTTTTCTAGTGTTTCTCAGTGAGAAACCAGCTCTCCAGCTTTTGTACAACAAACCACCGAGGAGAGGACAGTTCAGCCTTACACAACAGCTACCAAAACACGCTCCTGCACTGCGGTAGTTACTTCTTTCCCATTAAGTTTTAATTAGACAACACATGCATAACTCAGAAACACAGCCTGGCTGCAGTTGAGAAGGCATCTTTTCAACTTCATTTGGAACCTGAAAGAGAGCCTTCCAGCACCTTCAAGCACACAGTCACCCTGACCTTCAAGGGCCAGACCACATTTGCTATGGAGAATGCAATTTTCATTCTTTGTAGCAATTACCTGGTCCTTTTCCATACTTCAGTTACTGTTTTGTTTTTAATGCAGTTTTAATGCCTTAAAATTACTGCTACTTTAGCTGCACTCCTTGGCAGTACACAGGGTCTCAGAGGGAGCTAAAGGTATTTATTCTGAATTGTTCTCATGAGGAGAACCCCAAAATTGTCTTTGGTGTATCTGGAATGTACCAACAGAAACCAGGGAATTTCTGCCTGAAACTGAGACTGAGTAGTAGATGATCATCTCAGAATTCACCTGACTGAACCAGCAAAACGTGGCCTCAAGAATAACAATAAAAATCCCAATTGCATAAATTTAGACATTTTTATCTTCCAGTAGGTCAACAGCAAAGATAAAAGAAACGAAAAAAAAAGATCAAGAGAGGTGATAAGGGAAAAACACATTTGATGTTAGTGATTTCAGAAAAAAAAAATATTTTCTGAAATCCCTGTGAAAGGAGTACAAATCTCTGCCATAATCTTGCTTAACAGAGCTCAACAATGCTTACATTTCACTCGAGAGGAAATATCTGGTTTCATTATTTCAGCCCACTCAATCACTCCTTCTCCACTTTCTTCTCCACCTTCGAGCCTTGACTCGGATGTGTTCGCCTACTGAAGTTTGCAAATTGCTAATCACCCATTGGCAGTATTGATCTGCACGTTTTACTGCAGTTGGAATGAGGCAGCACCGGCTGGTGAATAGACTGTGAAGACTGAAAAATGAGATTAACCAGCTCGCCTCATACAGATCGAGTTATCTGCTGCCTTGTTCACTTTTCACGAAGCTTCCAGAATGCAGCAAACTGAATCTCCTTAACTCACAAGACAGGGCTGATACATAGCTCCATTAGAAGAAAAGATCAGAAAAAGCAAGTAACACAATTTCATGGAAAACAGGTCTTGTCAAACAGACTTGAAGAGATTTCAAGTCTAGTTAACTAAGATAACTGTGTTGACATAGCAGAATAGGAATTCTGTAATGTATTTGCTTCGGTATCAAAATCGCATTTTCTTTTACAAGCAGCATGATGCAAAATCAGACTATGGCAATTTTTAAATGGCCCAAAAGCTGACGAACTAATAGTGACATTTCCAACAAGAATTGCTTCTTTGGCTGATTGTATGCAGCACACATTCACCAAGATACATAAGAAAATAATAAATCCCTACCAAAATATGCAGATAACACAAAGGCAGAATTGTAGCAAACAACAAGGCCCACAAAGATAGCTTAGAAATCTGATTGTGCTGGGCACAATAATTCCCCATGAATTCAAATGCACTGTGAGACGTCTTGGAGTGCACAACACAGCAGGTACTTTTTGGATGACAGTGTCTGTGAGGAGGGCTTTTGGCCACACTTAATAACTAAGAATTACCTCTAATTTAATGCTGTGGGGAGAAAAAAACCCCAAGGAACAGTGAGGATCTTTATGTATTGTTAAGTAGGACTAAAGAAACAGTATTATCCCTGAAGGCAACACTGATGAGACCCTGACAGTGAAAACATGTCCAGGTGAGGTGTGAAGCCATAAAGGGGTTGTGGAAAATTAAGGAAAGTTGTGAGAAGTCTTCCATGAATGATTCACGGTCTGAAAACCCCATCTTCCACTGAGAAATAAATGGAAATCAAACTATTTCATTTGCTATGGAGAAGGCTGAAGCAATATGATCAGGGTCTTCGGTGGAAATCTGACACTAAATGGTTCTTTAATGTAGCAAACAAAAGCACAGCGAGAACCCGATAGCTTCACTTCACAGTGATGCCAGAGAAATGGAAATAATATATATTTTTAATAGGGATGGCTAACCAGGGGAACCAATACATCATCTATTACTTGGTGTCTTTAAATCAATATTTGATATCTTATTAAAAAGAGTCTATGGAGCACCCACAAGTCACTGGGCAGATTTCACTTAAAACTGTATTTTTGTGTTATATCAGACTAAATGAGTATTCTTTTCGGCCATAAACCTCCTAATTCAACTCATTCCACTTCCTCCTTTTCAAAAAAGTGTTATCCAATACTTTTATCCATTCTCTCTCATATCATTAATTCCTCCTCTTACTTTATAAGCCTCCAGACAATTCTGTAACTTCAGCATTTATTCCTCTTAGACATAACAAGAACTTAGATGTTATCACTGACAGTTTAATCTTTTTCAAGGAGAGTTTTAATTTGTAGAGAAATTATATTAGAATCAATGCTTCTAAATATAAAAATACTTTCAAATCTATGTTCATTTCAATATTCCAGAGTGCCAGAGCTGCTCAAATCCTCAGGTGATGGAAAATCAGAATGACACTTAAGATCCAGCCACTGAGATTGTGCTTTTTTTTTCCCCTAAAGGAAAAGTCTTTTTCACAGTCATAATGACAACTTTAACGTGTGGATGATGATCCATACAGATGTAATCCAGCTCACTGGAAAACAACAGGGGTTACTTGGTAATTAAGAGAGCAAAAAATCAGAGAAGGGAAACAGGTTTGTCACCTGCCATCTTTCTTGGTCCATAGGCTTTAAACTTCAGAGTCTCCATCCTGATTTAAGGGGAGTAAAGTCAATTTAAGAACCTCTACTTTTCTGGGAGATGGTGAAGAGAGAAACAAAGATGAGATGTGAAATCTCTAGAAGTCAAAAACCACGAACACATCTCTATCTACATCACTCCTGACCACATGTGTACACATTCTGCACACACGTTCATCTTCATTAAAGCCAAAGCTTTAACAAACTATTTCTCTCATTTCCATCTAACATCCTGCTGCCAGTTCCCCATCTATCTCCCACAGCTGCCCTCTGAAGGCAGCACCTGCCATCAAGTTTTGAGCACTTCTGGGAGGCACCTGAAGGACTGCAGAGTGGAAGGGGAACAGGGAAGCAAACACTTTGAACAAGCACAATTTCCCCCTGAAATCCCATTTTATGTCTGTCCTGGCATGAACGGGTCACAGTAACAACAACATGACTGTGGTTCCTCATGTTCATCAAGCACAGGTTCAGACAGATAAAAACTTACGGTTCTGCCCTCAGGAAAGACCAGGAACATCGTGAGCTGACCCACTGAGAAAGCCAAATTCACTGCAAAAGATAAACCCAGCCCTCTAATCTCAAACTTGATTCCCCCCAACTGCCTCCTTGACACTGCCGGTAATTTTAATCCACATTGCAAAGGCCCTACAGGAGACCATAACATGGTTGCCTCTCTATACTAATAAGAAAATACCCAAATCATTCCTAATTCCTCAATATGTGCCTGGTTTCTCTGGATCAGTAATGAGCTTGTCCACATTGAACTTGAAAATACCATTCAATTTTATGAATTCTGCTTGGATCCGTACCAACCGCAAACTCTAATTTGTTTTCTGAATGTTATCTCAACTGTAAGAACTGATCAGTGCCTTCACTTCAGCTCTGCAGCCTGTATATTAAGCAAAACCACACACAAATATGTTTGCCTCTCTCAAAAGCTGTAAAACGAGATAGTCTCCTGTTCAAAACAGAACACTGCTGGGCAAAGCACCAGTGAAACCAGGAATGCTGCTCTTCCGGGCAAGAAGGTCAGCAAATTTTGGGTCAGGCAGTCCATGTAACCTCTTTGGGAAGAACTCAGGGCCTAAGGGCTTGATCTCGGAGATCAGCCAGCTATGCCCAAGAGGGACCAAAGATGCTCAGGTCCAGGCAAACTGTGCCAGAATCTGACAGTGTCCCAAATCTGGTGGATTTGGCAAAATCATTTTCATTGAGAATTGTTTCTCTCCCTCTGTGTTCTCCAAACCACACTGTGCCAGCAGAGACTGCTATGGCCAAGGCCCTGAGCATCTCCTTTGCAGCACAAGGGACCAAGCTTGAGGGAAATCATCCATAAATTCCACTGAAGCCACATCATTACATTCTGTCACACCCACAACAGAGCTGGGATTTGCATCACCTCCTGCCTGCCAGGCCTATGCCTGTCAATAAAACAGCCACATCCCCAAACTCTGCAGTGCTACCAGTCCCCAGCTCTGCTGTGGCACCATCTTCTTCTTGCTCCTGCTGAGCTTTCTCTCCTGCCTCTACCCCTCAGGAACATTTATGTGGGAGATTTTATTACTTTTCCAGACCAAATATTTATAAATAAGTGAAGAAGAGAGCCTGAGTCCTGAGTTTTTTGCTTATGACAACCCTCTTGCTGGTCTGTGCTTCTGTCAGGGATGGGTTTTGCTAGACTGCTACCATGGAGTAGTGAGCATTACTATCAGTCAGCCCTTTGTATTCAGGAGATTCCTGACTCGTTCCTGCATCCCTGACACAGGGTTAGGAGTGGAAAACTACTCTTACTGGGGGTAAGTCACCGTGCTGCACTGCCAGTTCCCATCTGGGCAGCTGTTGCTAGTCCAGACCTCACTGAAATAGTCATGTGAAAATAGAGTGCAACAGGCACCCACAAAGAAGAAGGTACTTGGAGGCAGAAGATGGATTAAAATCCTTTTTTTTTTGGTATATTAATTTCTACAAGTGCCCTCTCAAGTGCTCAGTCTCTAAGCTCTTGGGAAAGAACAGGAGCTGAAAAAAAAAAAAAAAAGAACACTGAAGAACAAAAGGGAAGTGGAGTAACAAGAGATCTGTCTGCTAGTGCTAACACTTTAAAAGACAAATTTTACTTATTTTCAAACAAGCAAGCTATTTTCCAATTCTCTCTCAGGAAATGGGAACTTGCAGACTGACAGTGGACCCAAGGTTGCTTAAAACCTGATCTACAACCTGGCTGCCAGGGCTCTCTGCAAGGGATTTGTAACCTTCAGCCTTGGCTGCTCTCTCTTGGACACACAGCAGCCTCTGAGCAGCTGTGACAGGCATCCCAAACATCGCGGCAGAAAGGGAGCTGGTGTGGGAGAGGGAAGCTGGAGGAAGAGGATGCAGGTGGTTTCTGTGCAAAGCACAAGCGAAAAGAGCTGGGAAGGTCCCTCCACAGGACCGCGCTCTTGCTCTTGGACGTCAGCAGATCCCTCCTAGGATGAGCAAGGAAACCAGCGTGAGGTAAGGGAAGATATTCCAGGCTCGATTCAAACGCCTTCATCCATTGCAGTCACATTTACCAGCACCACCTGAACTCTCCAATTACCACCTCCCTATTTTAAAATTAATCAATACCACTGCGGGGCAGCAACTTTCTGTGTAAGTGGAAAACAAGATGGCCTAGAGCCCTGGGAAATTCTCCCTGTTCCCCACCAGCTTGATACCAGCTCTGATCTCGTGTCTGCATCACGCACAGACAGTGCTGTAACACGGCCTTAAACAATGCAGCAGCAGCCACTACTTGGCTTCCAGCAGCTCGACAAGCCTCGAGCTGTGAGCAAAGAGCCCCCTCTGCTTGCTCCTCCACAGCAGTGTGAGCATGGGACTGAGGGCTTAATGAAAGGGAAGGACTCCCCTATGGAAGGAGAATGTGGGATGCAGGAGCTGTTAGCTCTATTATAAACCCAGCAGTGTGGGTGTTTGGGAGAGCTTTGAAGGGGAGAATGACTACCTGAGAAACAGAAAGGTGCAGCCTGCAAGACACAAGCAGGACTCCAGCTGTAATCTATGGTGTCCAGGTGGCTAAAAGGCAGTGAGAACGAGGGACTGAGTTGAGCTGTACTCCGTGGGCACAGGCAGCAAAGTGCCATCCAACTGTCCAAAGAGTTTTTAAATGTTTGACAAGAAAAGCTGGGAAGGAATTGAACTAACCGAGGAAGTCCCCAAGAGAGGGACGGGGGGTGGCACAAGTACAACAGGGGAAGGAAAACATGAGAAACAACTTCTGTACCCCCTTGATACCCCTGGGTTTTTTCAGCTGTGTAATTCCTATGGGAGATGAACTCGGGGATCAAGTGTTGGAGCCCATCTGAATCTTGTCACCACAACAGCTGATACCAAACCTACTTCTAGAGGAGATACACCCACTGGGAATTAAATATCCTGACAGAGGAAGGCTTCAAAATAATTCTGCCCTTTCCTTCGTTCAGTACTCTTCCTAGCAGTGTACACATTAAAAACAGCAGAGGAACCACGCACACTAAAAAGACAAACCACAAGTGTTTGCATTAAGTTTTACTGACCTTGTACGTAAATCAGCCTGTAAAGCCTGGTAGCCCGTTATATACTATTCAATTACTACAGCAAGCATCCATCCTGTGCCTTTCACAGTGATCTGTAGCCTGGAACAGGTTCATAAACAGCTCAGAAAGGCGACTGCTGTAGATTTCACTTAACTCCTTATCTATCTGCTTTAAACGGATTAAATGACTGTGTCATTAAAATGCTTGAAGTAAGCCTTTGATCATAAACTTCTCATCATTTTACAGTTATTGAATCTGATCCCTAATGAATCTTATTCTGCCATATTTCTCTGTCTCTGTTCCCAGCCTGGCTCCCCATTAGTCCTGGTTCCTCAGTCCTAATGCGACTGCTTTGCATGCCCGACCACTGCCTCCTTACAGCCCTCGATCGTGGCTGCTGATTGCCCAACCCAGAGGAACGGATGAAGTGCAGGAATTTCATTTGAGGAAGGGTCAAAAGGAGCGAGAAAATAATCCACAAAATACAAACCACACAGAGCACTCTTTACATATTCACCGCACAGCTGCGTGACTGCAATTCCTTTCCGAGGGCCCGGCACCGAGCGGAGAGGGGGGATTCGGGCACTGTGTTCTCCCACAATTTAAGGAAAAAAGATTTTTTTATTTACACAGTAAAAGGGCATAAGGGAAAAAAAAAAAAAAGCACTACTCAGGTCAGAGAATTTTCTACCACAGAGCACCATCAGATTTTTATCAGCTGTAATGAAGGATGTGTCTGATCTCGGTGCTGCAAGTGACCCAACACAGACACCAGCCCACATCTAATCAAAGCAAGGGTAAAGCCACTGCAGACCCTGGGAAAACGCCACCAGCCTAATCAGAAGAAACCAGGGAAAATGGAGAGAGACAAAACATCCCATGCCCTCGTCCATGAGCCAGTGGTGTTGGTAGTAATGAAGGAGAAAACAAATGTTTACCGGTCTGCAATGACCAGTTAGCGATGTAGACCATACGAGTTTCACTGAGGTCATTCTGCATTCAAAGTTCTGCTCCAAACTCAATCAGGCTACAAAACCAGTTATTAAATTTGGTGCTAAATCTCATTTCTTGCACCAGTTTAGTTTTGGCAAATCCAAGGGAGTCACTAGGGCTCACACGTGAGGGATGGGGGGGGAATCCGCAAGCAGTAGGGTAAAGAGAACAAACAGAGGGTCAAATTCCAATGCAAAAGACATTTATAAAACTATGCTTTAGAAGAGAATGTCATTATTGGATATCCCAAGTCCTTATATTTTTCTCCTCGAGAAGAAGACAACCATTTTTTCAGAGATCTTTTTTAGGGAAGTCCATTTCCATGAGGCACAACAGGAAGAGAATGCCTAGGAACTCATGTCTGACTATTGTTCAAAACAATGTAGAAGGACTCCATGGTGAGGGCAGCTTTTATCCTTCTGTATCAGTAGACACAAAGGAGAAACAAGAAGGTCTTTCTAGCAGCCACAGGAGAGGAAAGGTACTGTGCAATGTTACATGAGAACCAAATGCCTGTATCAGCTGTGGACTCTATCAAAGTCACATGAAAGTGTTAAACTGAACGCTGAAAAATTGCACATTTGATATGGAAGAGGCCTATTATGTCAACTTGCACAGTCCTTGCCAATGCAGCACACTGACTAATGTTAATCATTCTGTGTTCTAATTATCTTACCATTATAGCAATTTCCCTGATGATCATCTCTCTTTCCTCCCCCCCCCCTTTTGCTGTTGTTCAGTGTTTTTCAATGATGCAGCCTGTAAGGCTTGGACCACTTCTTGGCCATCGAGTGTTTCCAAAGAATGTACCAAAGGGTGTGTTATTATCTCTCTCTCCATCATCCCCTTGGCTTACCAGGACATACTTCGTACTTTTAAACAAAAGGGTGGGAAAGAGGCAGATGCTGCTTTGCTTCTGTGCCCTCACGTGCTGTGCCCTGAAACCTCCCAGCTGAGCCAGTGCCACCCTCTGCCAGCCCTGGTGTGGTGACAGAGCACAGCAGTTTTGGCTACAGGGGGACAGCAGGAACCAGCATCCTTGCTATGGCCCAGCTGGAGTGACGCTGCCTTAGCAATTGCAGCAGAGCAAGAACGGATTTATTTCTCACTTTACTCCAGTGGGGGAGAGAAAGGGGTCAGATTTACCCATTTCTACTCAGAGCACAAATTACTTGCAGATTTCAGAGTGAACAGATAGAAGCAAAGACATAGACAAGCCCCTTGTACCAAAGAAGTGATGGTCCTTTCTGCCTCATCACCCTCATGTACATACAGTGACATTTTAATTAGCTTCCCCTATGTCTGACAGACATCCTATGTCATGCAGAGAGAAACCACTGCTTCCTTCCTACCTTCACTAAATTTGGGAGCTTTAAAAAAACCCACCACCAAACAACAACCCAGCCCCCTCTCCCTTCCCACCCAAGCAATTCAATTACTTGCCAGACAGCACTAAGAATCCATTAGAGAAGAATATATTCTGCATTTACTGTGGAAATCTCCTGGTGATCTTATCTGTCTCTCAGTTCAAGCTCAAAGCTCAATTGTTTTTTTCTGCCAGTGCAAGGAGACTTCAAGCAGCACTGAAATCTTTTCAGATGGGGAGAGTCATCTCATCTTCATTTCAATTTTACAAGAATAAGAGAGATTTATGGATAAACTGAAACAATAGGAGGAATGGCTATGGGGCAAACTACTGGATTCTGAAGGGCTTTAACTGCTCCAAGCAGCAAATTCAACATTTTCCTGAGCTGTCTGCCTAAAGAAATAAATACTTCAGAAACAGCCTTGCCCAGTTACAAGTTTTCAAGCTATCATTGAGTAAATTGGTGGAAGGGCATCATCTCTAACTTTCACACATATCTAAAGGACTCAGGCTATCTTTTTGATCCCCTAGAAGCATGAAACATCAGTAAAGAGCATTAAGTTGAACGAAATAGCCAAAGAGCTGAGACGGGAGGGATGAAAGGGTTGGCTTAGGAGGAATACACTGCTGAATTGACTGACAGGTCTGGCTTGCAGTATGTCCAGTATTTTTTTCTCTAAGATGCTCGAGAGAATGGACCACACAAAAATCTCCAGGTACAAATGCTTCTAAGACATTTTAAAGAAGTGTCAACAGCAGCATCACACTAAGAAGATATCAGAGACCCCGAGAAAGCAGAAAGGTCAAAAGACATTGACGTTCAATCCTCAAAGTGCTTGGCTCTAGAAGTTACTGTTTATGTGCCACCATGGCACAGCCACTGGGCAGCACTGGGGAAACCATTTCATGTCACACAATCATTATTCCTTTCCACCATCCACCTGAAAAGGATCCTAATGAATGTCTAGGATGCTGCCAGCTCCTTCATTTCAACCTCTGTGAACCTGAGGGGAACAGTCTGAGAGCTGCCATGGTTGTAGTACAGCCACAGAAGAAGCCCCAGCCCACACCCACTGTCTGTTCTCCCTCCTGAGCAGTTATTTCCCTCCCTGTTTGGCCACCTTTGCCACCCTTCTGACCACACTCCAGTTGGATTCTGTTAAAACAATCCCAGTGATATTCCTATTTTATGCCCATATATATCAAGTCATGCCTGCATTTAAAAACAACAGCATGAATTTTATTAATTGTCTTTAAACATACATATACATATATATATATATATTTATTTAAATATATAAATTAAATTCCCTGGTGTTGTATTTAAATGTTCAGGCAGCTCCATCATGTTAATATTAATTGCAACAGCTCAGACATACCTAATCACACTTTTCCTTGCTCACTGAACAGACTGACCTATGAGCAAGCCCTGATTCCTTGGGAAATAACCTTAAGGTCAGCAACTCTAGCTGTGATGGATCTGGAGGGAAGGCAGCTCCACAGCTGAGCTCCCTTGGAGACTGTGCTGTCAAGAGCTTCTCACATCCCCCTTCTCATAAAAAACGAGAAAATTTCTGTCATTACTACTGATTGCAACTGTGGTAGTACTGCACAGAGAGAAGGAATGTATCCACTAGAAGACAACCAAAAATACACAAGAGGACCTCTGGAGAGCTCATCCTTGCTGCACAGCCTTCATGTTACTGTTTTTTCATGTTTTTCATCTTACTAGAGCCAGAAGCACAATGAACCCACTTTTCAAAAGCAGAGTCTTTGTTCAGAAAGGTCACAATCTCAAGTGAACATCTTATGTCATGTCCAACATGCACAACAGCTTTCAGGGAATTTTTATTTCATTTTAAATGTCCTGCCAAAAATGCAAAGAACAGGCACAGAGCTTCTGCATCATTTAGGAAACGCGGGGTTTAAGTGCTGATCAGAGGAAGCAGCAGAGTTCCTGATGGAGCTGAACCCCACGTTCAGGTAAATACAGATGTGATGGAACACTTGGGAACACTCCCACCTGTACAGAAAACAACTGGGCTTTACAGACACCTCTGCTCCTTTGTACACACAGTGCCACCTCGTGTGACACCACTGATTTTTTTTTAAAAGATACTCTTCCTACAGCTTTTCACTTATACTGCCATCCCAACTGTCCATCCTCATTTAAAGAGAACAGCCTTTCTACCTAAATTAGGCATCGTCTTCCATTCCACTGTTACCTGTCTTTCAAATCTAGGTAGGAAAGCTGTCAAAAACAATTGCTTTTTTCTGACTTGTCTGATCTACGTCTCTCTAAAGTCTTATCAAATAACAGCAAATGGAAATTGAGGCAAATCCGGACTAGGAAGAGTCTGTATCATGATATGATTGCACTCAAGGTGTGCTGGAAGAGATGCTCTGACACTGGGGTGTTAATTCTCCCCACACACACCCCTGGGTACACCATGAGCTCTGATCCCTCCCAAGCCCGGTCTGGTGAGTGAATGCTCAATGCCAAACATTTGATTGACAGAGGTATGTCAAGTTTCCCTCCTACTATTTGATAAAATTCTTAAGGGAAAACTCTTTTTATTTTTTTCCTTTCTTTTTTTTTTTTTTTTTTTTTTTTAAATGTAAATCTGTGCCTCCAGGTGTCACAGAGGTGGTAGGTCAGTCTGATCAAAGAGAAGAGTTCTGGGATGTGTAAGATAACTTACCAGCATCTCACATGCTTGGATCCCCCCTGGCAGAGGTCACATGAAGAAAACCTGTTTCTCTGATGAAAGCTGCCACCTCCATCAGCTCAGAGCATCTCCCCCTTTCCTCATGTATATTTTAACATCATTACAAACGCTGCCCAGTCTTCACTGGGACATGAAAGAGGCAGATTTTCCCCTTCCCCTCATCACATACACACACAACAAACATTGCTAAACTCTGACTTATTTCTTATCCATAATCTGGGTAACACATCCTGGTCTTCTGTCTCTCAAGAGATGGTGTTGAGTTTTCTACACACCAAGTAGTAGAGGCACCATAACCAGAGTATCTTTATCAGAAGAATAAAACTGCTGGAGAATATTATGGAAAGCTCTGATTTGACAAAGACCAGTGGCAAAAGGCCAGACCACAGCAGCAGAAGTGGCAAAGACAAGGGCAGCATGCAAATGTGACCTATTACTTTGTTTTAATCAAAACTCAAAAATAATTGGGTCATCAAACAAAGGCTGGAATGATAACAAGTAATGAAAAGCTAAAAGCCCAATATGGAGAGAGCTGTAACTTAAAAACGTGGTACTCATAGAAATCTGAGAAAAAACACAAAGCTTCAGCAAACAAACCTTGCAAAACGTTATTTGTGCTATGCAGGTCTAAATGACATTTTTGTTTTGCTTCTGTGACATAGCAACAGAATTCAAAGCAGCAGAAAAATAATAGAAAATGAAGAAAGAACAATTTAAAACTAATTTGTGCCATCGAATGTCTATACAGAAAAACAAGAAAACTATAAAGGGACAGTCACTTATCTCTTCCTGAAACTCTGTTTTTATTTTGCTGTATGATAAGTAAGATTAGAGGAGTTTAAAAGTGAAGTCTCATTTTAAAATAGTTATGTCTGTCTCCTCAGCCTTGGCTTTCACCCGCAGGGTGATTCTGAGGATTAGTGGAACACAGGAGCCTTCTGGAGTTGCTACTTACTACTACCTCACTGGCTTGTCTAATTTGGGTGGGTATTTTACATACTCAACTCCGAGTTTGACTGTCTAGTTGTAGCTAAAATTACTAATTTTTGTACATCCTTGATCTTTTTAGCTTACAAGAACTCCCAACAGGATTGGTGTCTCTGTCCCCATCCTCTCATGAAAGGAGCATACCCACAGAACACCCCAGATTTAATGGTTTAGCCATGCCCTGCCATGCAAACAAGTCTTGCAGGACTTTTAGAACCTCATCAACCATTCTGCAACACCTGCTCAGAAAACTAAGGTTTGTTCCGAGCCAGTTTCCTTGTACCCCAGCAGGACTGGAACAAATTCCCAGTGTTTGCCCCTGCAAAACAGGATGTGCTCCAGGAACAGCCTCCTCTTTAGTGCAGCAGTACCTCATCTGCATTTTGTGCTCACCACTGATTTTTCTACTCCAGCATGGATGGCACCTCTTAAAGTTCGTGCTTTGTGTGTACTGGTACAGCGACCTTTTCCAGCAGGACATTTCCCATGTCCCAGCTCCCTCCCTGCTTGCTCTGAGGTCTCTGTGCTGCTGCTCAGGTACTGACACTCAGTGCACTGACCTTTCCTGTTTCAGAGCTGTTCAGGAAATCCAGCGGTCACCCTTCCTCCCCTTCTGCTCATCTAATGAGCTTAGTGATGCCACACAACTGCTGATATTTTCAAGGGTAGTGGCAGAGGAACATTAATGAATTTATTCTGGATTTTCATGTTAAATGTATTATGCAAATGTTAATCAGTTTCTGCAGAACTTTGAGAAAGGTGCTGCATGAAATAAACAACACGGTGGCAGCTCTGGCACTAGAATTTATAGAGCTTCAGGTGTTTAATATTCAATGTGCAAATTCCTTTAAAAAAATTTTTTTTAAAGGGCATGTTGGTAAAATTTCCCTGCACAAATGCGAATCTGTGCACTCCTGGTCCCTGATGTTAACAAACATTAGCAAGTCTGTTCTGTGCATGTCCTTGTTTTATTCGACATCCACTTTGCACATCACATTTATCAGGGCCACCGAGGCCATCAAACAGCTTCCCCTTGAACCACTTAATGACAAACCTACAACTTGCTGACATGTTTATGCTTCTCCTCTCCGCTCCCACAGAATGTTTCTAATTTCTGCTAATTCTAATAACTGCAATGTATTCAGAATTAACACGTACAAATATTTGCATAGCCCCAGCTAATTCAGTGTCACGTAATCCCCAAGGGCTGGATCACAGCAAGTTCCACACTCCTCCTGTTTTACACCTGTTCTGGGATATTCTTCACTACCTAATCCACATGGCACAAGATACATGATGTTTTCTCCCAAATAACAGGTATAATCCTTCCAGCATAATTTATGGGCACATTAATGGGGAAGCTCTTTTCCCTCCCATTCATTTGGGTGGCAATTCAGCACATCCCCTTAGCAGTTCACTGTGAACACCAGAGACACCCACACAGCAGAGCAGTTTGGCCGTAGTTTCAACTAATTAGCTCAAGTGATAATTAAAATGAAGGTGGAACAGCACAGGTGCTGCTCTCAACAGCCACCAGGACATGCTGGGTGATTCCACGTGCTCCTCTAACTCTGCCTGGCACGTTACTGCCCGTGCCATCCCATCTCCAGTGCTGCTGTCACCCACAGTAGCAGATTCACTTGGTCCCTGCTGCAATCACAGCCAGCTTGCTGTGTGAATATTCTCCAGAAAATGCAAAGGTAGCTGCAATTACCTGAAAATACCTTTGCAATGAGGTTAGGAATTACGAATGCCAACCCTTGAGTGAAATGTCTGTGCTGCAATTGAGCTACTGGATCAATAACTAATAGAGATGGTATAAATTTAACCAAGGCACCACAGATGTTTATCACATGTTTTTCATTGGTGTTTTGAGCAAAACTGTGGAGTGACCCCCAGAGTGGTCTCCACCAATATACACTTGAGCAGATACACTTCCTCACATCAGTGAAATCCTCACTGCTGCCTGTGAAATTTAAAAGATAATCTTTGCCTGTAAAAGATGAGCTTATTGCTGATAAAATCTGGGAGTCTATGGATGGGATCACAAATTGCTTGGTCCTCTTCCACTCCCACACGCTCCCATGAAACTCAGTGCACTGGGTGAGTGGGGCAGCACGATATGATATGACCTTCTGAAGTCCTGGACCTGCACTTCTCTTTCATCTTCTCTTTGCTGGGTCTCCTGCTGGATGTTCTCAGCTATTCTATCTCAAAATTAAGTCCCTCTGAAGCCCACACAAATTTGTTCCTGCACCTTGCCAAAAGCCATACCTGACTGAAGAGATGCCAAGTGGTTTGCCCAAAACCATTTAAAGAAGCTTTTTTTTTTTTTTTTCCCAGGGAAAAAAAAAAGGGCTGAAATTGCTACCTGAGGTTTTCAGTGGGGACCAGCTGTGCCACAGAGGCTAACACAGACCTCAGCAGGCAGAGATGAAGGAAAAAGGACAGGAAGTTTGTGAAAAGGGAGAACATGGAGACAATCCAGGAAGAAGACTTGTGAGCATCTGAGGTCAATCAGAGAACCTTGAAAGGTTGACTATGTCCCTTTAAATTTTGTAGCAGTGTAAATGATTCATTCATCATTCCTCACTGGTCACAAAATGAACAGTTAGACTGTTAAATAACCTCAGCTTTGCCTTGGGTTCTTAACTCCAAGCTAGTCACTGCCTGGCTGCCAAAGCCCTAAACATAAAATGAGTCATTAATGCTTAAAGAGGAGAAACATTCCCTGCCCACCTTCCCTTGGGGTACAGCTCCCAAATGTTTTGTTAGTCCCTCAAAATACAGCACTACAATAAGGAGGAGACCAGCCCAACCACAAAGGCTGAAGAGATAAGGGAAAAGAGAAACAAGTGAACATTTTGGATGTCCAGCACTTTCTACATTTATGGACATTTGACTTCTGGAGAACCCAACCCTGCAGAGCCTCCTGCTGTGGTGGGACCAACCACCACAAGTTCCTGATAGCTTAAGGCAGGGCAATTAAAATGACCTAAAAGAGACAAACAGAGCAAATCTTCACTCTATTTTTATCAAACTGTACCAATTATGCCAGCTACTCTTACTAAAAAAAATATTATATTTCTGCTTGCAGAACTTGCTTCTCTCTTATCTTCAAATCGTTACAGCTACAACACAACTACTGCAGAAATGGACAAGTGGTTTATGCTTTAATTTGTGCAAAAATAATCAATTTAAGGCCTGGAAGAATCTAAGATTTAATTTAGCCAGATTAATATCTTAAAATGTAAAGTGGTCGATAACAATAGCAAAGTTAGACATTCAGAAAGGAACTCCTGCACATGCATTAATGAACACCTCAAAATACCCCCAGTACTTTGTGGAGTATATTTTTTGCGGGCAATTCCCTCAAGGACACTGTAATAGGGAATTCAATCCCTTCTACTCTGACAGCAGAATTTAGCATAAATACCAGCTTCTATCTGGGGAAAGTTTTCTGATCACTGTCCCCACACTATGTAGTTAGTCAACTCTTTCTGAGCTTTGAGATAATTGGCAAATATCAGTTATTTCAACATCTGTGAATAACACTGCATTTTTAAGAGTGTTGCTGTCTTATTAGTGATTGGCAGAAAGACCAAACCCAACAAAAACAACTGTGAGCAGAGCAAAGGCATCACACTCCAAGTTAGATTATTCAGACCCTTTCACACACCCAAACTTAACCTTTTCGGGTTTTCCTTGTGCCTGAGATCCTCTCCCAGTTTTCTGCCACCCTGTTCAGGTCTCCTTGACTGCCAGCATCCACAGGTGATCCTTTTACTCAGAAACAAGCAAGAAAATACAGACTCCTTCCATTTAGCCTCATAAATACACATGCACAAGCTAGAAGGGATTAGACTGCTAGCTTGGCTATGGGACTAGAGGTGATTTTGAAGCCCAAACACATCTCAGGGCAAAAAAACCCAACCCCCTCCTTGCCTTTTATCCATATAGATCCACTTATCTGAACTCTAACTGGAGTTTCATTTCTCTCACCAACCAGCTGTGAACTAATTACGAGGACTTTAACTAGTCCTGCTCCCTCTCCAAGCATATGGATCCAATTAAGTCAAACTGCAGCTGATTTTAATCAATCTTCCTTGAAGCAGCCAACCTTGAAGAATCTCTTCTTCAGCTCGAAGAGTAGAGGAGAGCAGGAAAAGCAGGAGAGTAGTATTTGCATAAGGAACACTTCACATCCGCTTGGTTGCCTGTAAACACAAGGCTCCTAGCAGTAAGAAATGCTAATTGAACACTCCTCACAAGTCTTTCCTCCCACTTTATCCGAAAAGCACTGATTTGATCAGTCTCTTTTGTTCCTGGCATGGAGCTGCACTTTTCCATCAGCAGCTCTGGAAGACGGTGGAGATCATTTCAGATAACTAAACAAACCAAACCATTTCTCTGAAATCTCACTCTGCCCACAACGGAGCAAGCACTGGCAGCCCAGCTTTCCTGGAAGCCTTTTTTGCTTCACGGAAATAAAAGAAGGGTATAGGAGAGGAGATAAAATTGTCTGTTTAAACCCACTCTTTTCATATTATTTGAATCCCTCTCCTGAGCCACACTTCAAATGTTTTCCTTAAGATAATGTCCTGGGCACCCTCAACAGGGTGCCATTTCTCCACCTCTTCAACATCTCCTGTGTTTTTGTAATCTGAGGGTTTTATTAGCAGTAAAGACCTGGCCAGTGAGTAATATCCATGCTAAAGTCTTTATACCAGTGAAGGAAAATCAATGCAGCCTGCAGCCAGGTGTCAAGAGGAAAGGGGTTTTGGAAGATGGGGTGTGTGGAGGTGGAAAGCACCTTCAGGCATAATTCACAGCCGTCCCCACACAAGCACAGACTACAAAGAGATGTCAGATGTTATATACACTGCTGGGGAGACCTCTCAGTGTGTCAGTTCACCTGCTAATACTGAGCTCAAGGAGTGTGAGTCACACAACACAAAAGCTCCTTTCCAAGTGCTTGGTTGCCCTCTGGACAGTCCATGAGGGTCCCTTGCTCACAGAGTGGCCAATTTTGCACAAATCAGCAAAATTCATGTGCCAACGCTCAGATGCAAAAGCACATGTGAGGAGGAATTTCTTCACAGAAAGAGTGATTAAACATTGGAACAGGCTGCCCAGGAAGGTGGTGGAGTCACCATCCCTGGAGGAGTTTAGGAAAACACTGGACGTGACATCAAAGCCTGGAGTGGATGACTTAAGAGCTCTTTTCCAACTTAATTGATTCTGTGATTCTGTGAAGAGAAGGCAAACATTTTTGAAACTTTACTCCTTTCCACACAGCAACACAGTCAAACTGACATTTTTAATTACCAAATATTATCTTTATCTCCATAGATTTCAAGCACCACACACAGCTTTGATAACTCAACAGACTTCAGTCCAAAGTAAAGCAGTCAGAGCCTTAATTCTACAACCTGCCCCTTCCAAATTCACAGCTTTAATATGTCCCTTCTATGTATCTTGTTAGAAGAGTCACTCTAAGCTTGGTCTGTCAAGATATTTGATTCTCAAGGTGAATAAAAATTAGGAAGGCTGATCTTTTTCCCTCTGAGGAGTTCTTGGCCATTCAGGTGGGCCCACACTGATCACTTGCAGTTTAGCATTCAGCTTACATATTCCTTTAGTTGTGCTTTCCTCTCTACTCCTCTTTCAAAAAAGCTGCTTTTGGCATCCAGTGCTCTAAGACACAAGTCAAGTGAGAAGCTCAGGAAGGGGGAGATACCTCCTGTTAAATAAAGAGTTAAAACCATGTCCTCAGCCTTGGCAAAGGAGATGTAAGAGCAGGTCTACCTGAATTCATCTCACTAACTTGCCCTTTGAGGGACTGGCAGATCTCTCTTTCCTAGACCTGCTACTCAAGACTTGGCATCTGAAGAGCAATACAAGCAAACAGAGCAGATTCTTGTGATGTCTTGAGACATCACAAAGAAAATAGGGAATTCCTCTGGTCAGGCCTTCTTGGAAAGCCAGTATTCACTGAAAAACAATGCAGGCAAATTAAACATGGCCTGAATTGTAATCTGCCCTGAAACCACAGCTGCTGTTGTCTTTGTTGGAGACCTAAGCATCCAAACACCAGCCCAAAGCCTTCATCTCCTTTTGATGACTGAAACCCAATTAAAGGAGAACTGGGTGACAGGTTTCACACTAAACATGGCTCAGCAGAGATGCTCAGCAACTCTTAGCTTCCTGCTTTATCAAAGCTGTCACTTATCCTGTCTCCAGGAATTGGTAATAAAAAAAAAAAGTGTCTGAAATCTGAGTAATTTCAAACCTGCAGGTTTTTCACCATGAAGCATTTAACACGAAAACAGGGAAAATAAGAGGAAAAGAAAGAAAAAATAAGATAATAAAGTTGCTGAGTGTATCAGAGAGAACAGAAGGAAGAGATAAAACTGTTTATAGCAGGATGGGCTTTGATTAAACAAACAGGTTCAGGTTCTTGCTTGCTCCAGCACCTTTCAAAGAGGAAACCCTACAGAAGTTTGAAGCCCCTCCTCTGCACAGGAAAGCTGTTCCCAGGGTGACAGCAAGCTGAACATTCAGTCCACTTATCTGCTGCAGGTACCCTTGCCCTCCTTCAAGGAGGGTGAGACTTCAGAGATCTACCCAGAGTGAAAAGCTGAACACCTTCTGCCACAGAGGACAGCACTACCCCAGGGAAAGGTAAGACACACACAACAGCACAGCAAAAGGAACACACCCTCCATCCTTCTGACTCCACACCTGTCTGTGGTCTGAAGATGCTGCCAGCTCATCCTCTCAACAGCACTGATACCTCCTGGCTTGGAAAACTCCTATGTAATGAGGCCACACACTGGTGGTCTCTGCCTCCACTGCTGCCAGCAGCAGAGTGGAGACTTCAATACCAATGAAATTCAAAATTTCTTATCAGCTCCGCATGGTTAACCCTATTTATGCTCCCACTTTGGCATGAATGAATGAATTTGGGAACAGACGACTTCTAGCAGTGGAATTACTTCTCATGTAGCAATTTTTAAGGCTCCAGGAAGAAGAGGTCTTAGAGAAAGGCATTGTAAAAGACAACTGCAGTTGTGTGATTGCATCTGACATCACATCACTCCAATGCCCACACCCCTCCAATAACACAGAGACAAAGGTGTGCTGGTGCAGCTGGCAAAGAGTCCCCAGTGGGGCCTTGCCCAGACTGAGGGAAGGAAGTTCCATGCTGGAAGCATTTGGACACATCTGTTAGAACAGCTACAGTGCATGGACCATGTCAGGCTCTCCAGCTGCTCTGGACCTCCACATTCCTACCTGCACAGTGAGCTTCTCCAGTTTCATTTCGAGAGATCTGTTCTCCTCTGCCAGCTTGCTGCGTTCAGCTTCCAGCTCCTCAATTTTCAGCCTGGGGAAGAAGGGAAAATTAATAGACTCTGTGTGTCCCTGCATGGTCCCACCACAAATAATCAAGTAAAGCATGAAATCACTTGAGTATCAGATTATTCCTGTATTCAGTACCACAAAGTTACACTACAGAGGCAGCTAAAACACATGACTAAAAGTGGCATGTTTATGTTATGAAAATGTAATTTTTAAAAGTATATTAAAAATATACAACTTGAAAATAAAGCAAATTCAGCTTGGATACTTTCTGAACCACAGACTGAGTCTAGACCATCATGTTTAATAACTGCCAACAGCTAAAACCTCCATGAGGCATCAAATCTCTTTTTGATCTGATTTATACTTTTGGCCTTCACAAGACTCCTTGGCAGTAAGTTCCACAATTTAATTATGTGCTGTATGAAAAATTAGTTCAGTTTGTTTTATACTTCACATGCGATTATTTCACTGAGTGCCCGTTAGTTCTGCTGTGAAAAGTCAAGAATTATTGTACTGCACTCCTCTCTCCACACCACATTACAGACCTCCTCTATTACTTCCTGAAGAATCTCTGTTTACTCTTTCCTCACATCAAGGATTTTCCATATTTCTACTCATCTTTATTGTGCTTCCTTGTTCCTTCAAGTTTTATACAGACTTTTTACTATGAGAAAAGCTGGAACTACAAACAGCACTCAGATGTTTTCAGTGGCACAATGAGGATTTCTGTTTTATTCTCAACTTCTTTTCCAATAACTCCCAGGAATCTATTTGTATTTGTAACTATGGAGCACCCACCTGATATTTTTACAAAACTGTTCACAATAATGTAAGATCTCTTTCTTGAGTGACAACAGCTCATTTAGAGCTCAACGTTGTGAGAGTAAATGTGTTTTGTTTTGTTCATGGGTTTGGCAATTATTGATGTACAACTTCATTTCCCATCTCGAGAAACATTGTGAGATTCTTCTGAAACCCTGAACATTCTGATAAGCTGAATAATTTCATATTATCTCAAACTCTGCCACCTCACTACCCACAAACTCCTCTTTGTGTTGGACAAGTTCCCAATAAAAACTATTCTTCGATCTAGTGGAAAACCCTCAGCATTGTGAAAACATTTATTCTTTGATTTTCCACCTTTTAAATTTGAATTACATAAGCAAATTAATGGAAGAAAAATGCATGAAGCTTTATAAAGGAGAAAGATAATACAGTTTCTCTGGCTCAGGAAATCCTGGAGACGAGGCACTGGAAGCCAGGAGAGCCTCCTGGCAAGGTACCCCAGCAGCTCTGCCCTATTCACATGGGCATCCACCATTGGTCATCCCCCCAGACAGCACACTGGGACAGCCAGACCTCTGGGATTTTTATATTCTTATTAATCCATCAAAAAACCTTCTTTCTTATTCCATCAAATAAAGTTTCTTTGTAACCTTTGGCTCAAAGCTCTTGGAAAGGTCAAGTACATTAGATCAACCACATCAACCTTAGACAAATGACTGGTGAATCCTTCAGAGAACTCTATCAGACTTGTTAGGCAGGAGATATATACATGTAAAACATTGGATATAACAGTTTTGCTTGCATTTAAGTACAGAACTTTGATGCTGCTTCAAGACTCTCAACTTTCCCATTATAACTTCTTGGAATGAACTGTGCTAATGTATAATAACATTGATCTTTGCATTCAATTTTCTCATGATCCTTTTTATGTAATATTCTTTTAAAAAAAAATTCTCTTGCTTGATATAATACTCACTTTTAAATGATCTAAATTAAGCTGAAAATCCTTGCACCATGACAATAAAGAATGCACCCATCTGCCAACATCCCAAAATTATACAACAGCCATTTCAGGTACAAGGAAAAAGTCATCTCTCCTATTCATCGGGCAAAAGTTACACACTTTTCCACAGAAGCTGGTACACCATGTTCAGCACAGAAATGTCTCCTTTTTAAATATGCAGCTTGGATTGCTTAAATTATTTGTAAGCCTGACCCCTGCTGGCAATTTTCAAATATTATACAGTATCATCTTTTTTCACTCGTGGAAGCTTCTAAAATGCCGAGGAGCAGTTTTAGCACTGTCTAGGCCATTAAAAAATATCATCAATAACTTCCAGAAGAGATGCAAAACTAGTGGATACGGAGGATGCTGAAATAGGAGACGGAAAAGGTCGGGAAAAATGGAAATTCAGAATGGAATTAATGCTCTTAACAGCGCCTTTCTAAATGGATTGCGGAACAGGCCACAAGAAGAGCAAGGCTTTTCTCTGAGGAACAACAGCACAACAGCTCCCGAAAGGTCAGAGCCAGACACAGGACTCTCATCAGCACTGTCTCCCTACTTGACACGCTGAATTTTAATTTGGAACAAAGTTCTCCCCATCCAGCCTCACAAATAAGCTGTGATGTTGCCATTATCTGCCTGCAGAACTTGTCTCCGTGTGGAGGTTGAAGCTCGGGCCTCTCGGTTGCCCTTTAAAAATCATTCATAGCCATCGCCAGAAAACACTCCTCAGATCTGAGACACAAGCAAGCTGTAACAAGGGTAGGTTCAAGTCATTACATTTTTGTGCTATTTCACCTGCAATTTTAAGATTCAGTGATTTGTTCACGCCTTTTGTGCCTCGCTGAAGAGCAAGGGGTGAGTCAAAGCCTGGGGCACCGGCAATCAGGCAGCAGACACAGAATCCTGAAATTATTTGGGCTGGAAGGGACCTTAAAAATCACCTTGTTCCAACTCCCCTTCCAACACCTTCCACTATCCCAGGTTGCTCCAAGCCCTGTCCAACCTGGCCTCGAGCACTTCCAAGGATGGGACAGCTACAGCTTCTCTGGGCAACCTGTGCCAGGGACTCCTCACCCTCACAGGAGAGAATTTCTTCCCAATATCCCCCCTAACCCTGCCCTCTGTCAGCTTGAAGCCATTCCCACCTGTGCTATCAGTGCATGCCATGGTCAAAAGACCCTCTTCAGCTCTCCTGTAGCTCCTTCAGGTACTGAAAGGCCACAGTAAGGTCACCCTGGAGCCTCCTCTTCTCCAGACTGAACAATCTCAACTTGATTTGACCAAGCTCAGTCAGCAGGCACAGGAGCCCCTGTGAGCCTCTTTCCCCTGAGCATGGCCTTGGGCTCACCCCTCAGATGGCTGCTCTTTCCCAGTGCCCAAACCATCGGAGTATCCTCCTTTCCAGACACAACGTAGGGCTTCCCAACATGCTCCAAGGGAGGTTGACCCACCAAGGCACAAGGAACTCCACGGCTCTCCTTCAGAGACAAAACTTGCTGCTTCTCCTGCACCGAAGACCAAGAACATTGCTGTAACCTCTTTGTACCAGGAGGTTTTCAGGACTGACTAGTGCTTTCACCACTTATCCCTCTTCTAACCTATTTTTAACACCGTTAAGTGTTCTGGATCTCCAGTGGGAAAGCATTAAGAACCATTAGCAAACAGTTTGTGCTATTCCAGCTTTGCTTTCCAGCCCCCTGGGGAACTCTTCCCAATGGCAAAGAGAGAGAGGAGCAAGGGAAATCCTATCTATATATAAACACAGCAAAGCATCTGCAGCTAGTGGTTAAGATAGGGAAGTCAAATATTGAAAAATATTTACTGGCTTGGCACTTAGAACTCTTTCATTTATGCAAGTTGAGGTCCTGCCTTTGGATGCACCAGCCTTGGTGCGTGTCCCTTGTGTCTTTCCTGTGCAGAGACACCTGCACAAGAGAGGGGATACCCCAATTTGCATGCCTCAACTTGTTACATATGGGAGTTACCCTCAGGTAGGGAGAACAACCCAAGATATTCATGTGAGAACACAAAAAGTAGAGTACAGAAAGATCTGGGTGCAGCACAGTCATCTACCAGCCCAGTGTTTAGCTCAGAATGAATCCTAGAATAGTTTGGGTCAGAAGGGAACTTGAAGATCATCCAGTTCCACCCCCTGCCACAGGCAGAGACACCTTCCACTACATCAGGCTGCTCTAAGCCCCATCCAACCTTGTCTTGAATGCTGGTGCCTATTCTAAAAGAAGCCTTGTAGCACGAGAAAGGAAGAAACATCAGCTACTTTCTGAAAAACTGACACCATTCTCAACTTTTGTGATACAAGGAAAAAGAAACATTTGATTTAATCTCTGGAGAATTCATGAATTTCTCCATACAGGGTTTTGAAAACATAAAATATTTACACTCCGGCAAAGATCTTCACATTTCTCGAAGACTTTTCCTGCATCAGATACAGACAGCTTAACCCAGAGTTGATGGCTCCACAGGCACATGGTAATTTAAAGACACATCCACAACCTTTCAGAAAATCAGATTCAGTGCAAGAATACAGATTCATTGGCATTTGCTCAGACTTGTGGATTTTCCCACTTTTGAAAGCTGAGCTTTATATTGGCTACACTGTGTGTTTCATTATCTCAAATTAGAAGAGGGAACAAGCAGGAAGAAAAAAAAAAATTAAAACACAACCTACAGCTTCAGGTCTCCTAAAATGACACTTGTGAGAATCAGAGACATCCCAACATGTGTGTTCAGTCTGTATAAAAAGTGAGATCATGAGACAAGGCTGCTCCTATTTTAGAAAGGAAAAAGAGGGGGGAATCTGTTTGATCTTCAACAGCATCCAGGCACTCCAAAAGTCTCTCTCAGTCCATAGCTTTTCAGTGGAGTTAACTGCTGAACACTGTCCCCCATCACCCTTTTATCTTTGTTTTATTCGTTTTTAATGCTCTCAGCTGTGTTATGTGATTGCCTGTGGAGCAATGTGCAATGTGGGTATCACCAACAGGGACATGTCTCACTGAGGCCCCATCTGCAAAAAGGACATGGCCATGTGGAAAAGCTATTGCTGAACAGGAAACTATTGAATGGAGCAGAAAATGTATGTGTTGGGAAGACGCTATTAAGGGATCCAGATGGCATTGAGATGGTGTTAGGAGCAGAGCAGACAGAATTCCAGCAAGTGTGACTAATGGGCATTGGCAAGGACATGAATTTCTTTTGAATTACTGTAACTCTAACCAGTCACTAAATCCACAGAAAACATTTAGGATTTACTGGGGTTGCAGTTTGACAGCAGAAGGAAAAAGTTCAGATTTGTTCCAGCTGAAAAGGTCCTTCAGCTGTCGTCACTTAAGTCTTTGGTGAAGTTCTTTTTAAATTTATTCCTTTTATTTATAGATTATGAAATACTAGTTCCTGCACAGTTACACCTTCCCTCTAAAAGGTGCTAATGTCTAAATGTTCCCACAGTGCAGGAACTCAACAGGTTGACCACTGTTTCTTTTCATAGGATCTGCAGAATACAAACAAATATGATTTCAGAGGGAGCTGCAAAAAGTGTGAGAAATGACAGCATTAGCACTGGCTTTTATTGTCTCTTCAGAAACGATGATGCTGGGGGAGAGTTTCACATTTAAAGTTATAAAAGGCCTGACGAAAGAGAACTCTGTTCTCAAGAGAAGGAGGAAAAACTGATAAAGTCTTTCAAGTTTCTGGCTGAAAATTTACTTTCCATACTTAAGAAAAATGAGACAAAAGATATATTTTTAAAAGCTCTCATTCACTCACAGGGGTGAATACAGATTCAAAGGATTAATATGGATTGATTTTTTTTTTCTCCTTTATGTCTCTCCTGCTTTTGTTTTCAGAAATTAGCTCCTAACTATGGGGTCTATATGGAAATGCCTAGAGGCTCAGTCCAGTCCTCTTCTGCAGACTCCCCTCTCTGGCTTCTGCTGGTTTTTCCTCTGTTTTTCACATTCCTCAGGAGAGCAGTTAACGGGCGAGTCTGAGCTCACTCTACTGTAGGTTATGTGATTTCAAAGACCACAATAAACTACAGAACTGGAAATAACTCCCTTATAAGATGTGGCATTTCTTTCCCCGCTTTCCAATCTGGAATTTTGCCTTCTTCCCCCTGTTTTCTCCCAGAATTAGTTTCTGGCAGTGGTCTGTAGAGGAAAGGAGCAACAGCGGAGCTTGTGTTGTTCACTTCTCCTTAGCAGCTACGTAACATCGAGTGAACTGATCCTGCTGAGGCCCAGAGGACACAAGAGGAAGATGAGCACAGCAGATCTAATCCCTTCCCATTCCGATGTCTGTTCTCCTCCAAACCCCTTCTGTTCTTTAATCACAGCTACCCATTTCATTGCTGCTGTACAGGGAGGACACATCCTGCCAAGACACAGTAAGTGTTCTGATGTGGATCACGGCAAATCACTCCTGAACCCCAAAGGGCTGGGAGAGGATAGTGATTGATTTTGTGTTCCTTTGAGAAGGAGCCTCTTCTATGAAGAAAGAACCCGTTCAGTTCAGGGCAGAGTCAGACATCTCCATCCCCAGTGCCAAGAGCCTGCCACAATACGGAGTGATCCTGGCAATCCAGCTGTTTCCCTCTACACACGCTGTCCTTGAAGCTGCTCAATTAATAGATGGCAAATGCTGTTCAGGGAAGATAAACACAAAATAACAAGCCTTGGAGGGGAAAATAGAGACTGAACATCTCCTAGATGAAAGGGTGCTGCAGCAATACCAAGCAGGGAGGAAGAGACTGAGGAGGTACTGGAGAAATACTCTGCAAACCTGCAGCTCCCAGAAGACAGCAAACAGGCTGCTGGCTTTGCTGATACACAGGCATGTTATTAATCAGGAATGACGGGTTTAATGTTGCCAAGGAGGTGCTGAATACTCCTGCAGCAGTGCAAACCTCAGGTTTCAGAGGGTCCAGTGTGTCTTAGCAAGGAAAATACTGAATGAGCTAACAAACCTTCACAGCAGGGAAAAGCCAATGGAGACAGGTTTATCTCCCTGAAAAAGGGAAGCCACAGTGTGCTATCCTTTACCAGAACTCAAACATATCATAGAATAAAAAAAGGAGATGTATGCCTTGGGCCTCCAGATCTATTACAGCACCTTGAGGGAACTATAGGAGTGAGTCCCTAAGATTAGGTGTGCAGCCCTAAAAAGTATTGGAATAGCTTAGCTGAACATGTGTTATTTTCAAACACCTCCCTCCTGCCATGGAACTGGGCTTTCAAAGCCGTAAAACAAGCTCCAGAGGCAAAGCACAAGAGCAAAGTCATAACACACAGGCCAGTAATTTCTGCTTTCTGCCGGATTCTGCTTGCTGCAAAACCTTGCTTTCAGTCCTATGAGGCAGTCACGCTTTATTGTGATGGAGCTGAAAATATAAAAGAATTAAGAAGTAAAACTCCAGCCCAAGTCTTACATCAGCTGAGAATAAAAAACTCAGCCTGTCAAGATCTGATTTTCTCAGCTTAAATAAAAGGAACTTTATTAAACATTTAGAAACAGATGAAGTTTTCTGTTCTCAGTATTTATTGTGTCACCTGCTTTGCAATGGAAGCCATAAATGCTTCAATAAATACATGGAAAGGTTGTCTAGCTTCACTGTAGCTTTTGTAAATGCTCATGTATCCTCTGCTGAAATGCTGTTTTGTAACTTCTCTTTCACTGAATCACAACAGGTACCTCTCTGCCATCTTACAGCAATGCACAAGGGGAAACATCCCTCTTTTATCTCCAGTGCTACACATGCATCAGTAGTACAAAAGCTGGATTCTAAACCTCTTCACACACATGCCAACAGATCCTGTATTTACAGTCGAGATTTGGTCAAAACAAGAAACAAACAGCAATGCTGTTTCCACAGGAAAGGAAGTCAACAGGGGGAATAGTGATGCAAGAGCCAGTCTTATGAATTAACTGACAGCAGGAGACCCCAAACATTAAATGAAAAGAGCCTGAAGCCTCCCACAAGATAGCAAAGCTTATAAAATATCTAAATGCTAAACAGATCAGGAGCTGAGGGTTTCTGTTAATGCTTCATGGATTTCTCACATCCATAAAAGCTGGTGAGAAAGTAAAAAGTGTGCTTGGGAAAAGAGCATCCTACTTCAGGGATACACAGAAAATATGTTCTGATCAATGCTACCACAAGGCAGCCTATGAACACAGGCAGTCTGCAAGCACACACTTCATGCACTGTAGGTCCTGTACGTGGTGCTCTGCCTACCACGAGATGACAACAACCAGAGCAGGCAGTGAAACTACCCTGGGCATTTCCCTTCTCATTAGTTCCACTGAAAACAGCAGAACCTGCTCAGCCTTCCCCTTGTTTTGCCTACCTGAGCATGTCCACCTCCTCCTTGGTGATGATAGTGCTCTGCTCAGCTGTGCACTGCTGAGACTTCAGGACCTTCATCTCCACCTCCAGCTGCAGAAGAGAAAAGGTGTTAGTTCCTCCAGCACTAGCAAGGGGTACGCACAAACATCCATCAGAATATAGATGTGAAGCACAACTTCTCCCATGTTGAATGGCAAAGCCTCAGTTAACCCTGCTTCCCTTTGCAATCCCTTCTGCCTTCCCCAACATCTTCTCTAAGGTAGGTGAGGCACAGAAAGTTGACTTTTAGTAGCAAAGCTTCTGCTTCTCTTAGGTATTTCCCCTATCCCCATGGATAATGGGATGCAGAAAAGCTCGTTGGTACCTGAGGTTCAGTATTGACAGTTCAACCTCATTTAGCTTCAATTCCTCCCCAGAAGAAATGAACTACAGGATTGCAATGTCTTTTCCAGGACAACTCCAAGACACATACATTAAATCCAAAAGCCTGGGGAATATTTCCAGCACTTTCCAATATACACTTCTAGCTCTAGCTGCTAGGGTTGCTCTGGCTGAACAAACAATTAAGAATACTTTCTGCCTCTGGCCTTGTTTGGGAAGGAACTCACAAGAAAGTACTTCAAAACTCTACAGACATGAGAACTTCTTACCCAGACTTTCCCATTCCCAGGCTCCCTGACTTACAGCAATCTGGATCCCTAATTCAGCAATCAAGACAACGCACAAATTGATAAACTCCATATGTTACTTGTTTCCAAACCCCTTAGAAAGTGATTTATTACGAAGTGTAAAGCAGAGACAAACTACCTAGAGGATACTCAAACTTCTGTTCCAGCACCTTCTCCCAGCATAGACCTTCCTCACACTCATCCTTGAGAGTCTGGACTTCCTTTTGTCATCTGTCTTTTACCACCTGGTGGCTAATTCCCCTAATAAATCTATTGACAGAAACTATATTTTTCACTCAGGAGGAAAATAATAAACAATCCAGACTTAATTAGAGATGCAAAACTTATGACCACAGAGAGTTCAGTGCTCAGTATCAGGAAAGTAATCCATTAATTCACCATTCCCTGCAACAGCACGGATTAGACTTGCAGAGCAAAATCACATTGCAATGGCAAACCTGTGCAAGCTTCTTGCAGAAGCTCCTCGATTTTACAAGGAAAAGGAGCATCTTGACACAGGCAGTCATATTGCTCAGCCAGAACTGAAATTCTGACATACTGCCTCTTCACCCTTCCGTGCTTACCAGAAGAGACAGGCAGAGCAAGGCACAAGTGTTAGCAGGAAAGACAGAAAAGGAATGGTTGGATTATTCTCCCTCCCCTTTCTGACACCACAGGAACAGAGCAGAAAAGAGAGAGGGTCGAAAAGATGTTTTAACCAAATTTCCCCCGGGCACCCTGAAGCCCTGCATTCTCCCCCTGCCTGTCAAAAAACATCCAGGAATAAAAAATAAGCAAAGGCCCACCTGCATCATCAGGCTGTACAAATGTTAATGTATATTAGTTGCCTGATAAGATTATCACAGCCAGAAATGCTTCCCTCAATTTTCTGATTACTGAGCTTATCTCTCCCAGCTCAGCCCATCACAGATGGCTGGGGATAAAGCAAGCACACCAGATAATTCCAGGAATGTGAATAAAAGGTACCGGGATGAAGAGCAGGCTTCAATTCCAACCTTCTTCTAGCAGGAAAACACTCATTATCCTTCCTGTTTCCCGTGCCTGCTGAAGCCTGGATGTGTTTTGCTATTAGGAGTTTTGGGCTGCTTTCTGGGGTGTGTGAGGACAGCATTTGAAGATGGAAGGGCTGGTGAGTACGTTATTTATCACTGGCTAAGCCTCGAGTCCTGCTGCCACCTGCTCATCTGCACGAGCAGATAAATCAGAGCCGCCTTCCCGGGGGAGGAGGGACAGAGGGGTGGGCGAGTGATCTGCTGTGATTTGGGGTCTCCTGCGTTGGCTGCACAGAGAGGGAAAAAATGGAGTGTGTAATGGGCAAAGGAGACGGGAGAGTGAATGCACACAAGCTCGAGCGAGCGCTGCCGTGGGGTGTCAGCATAGGTCTCGCCTGATGCCCACTGGTGACAAATGAGTGCCAGCTACGCTCAGGGAGGCAGGGTGAGATTCTGCTGGGTTTTTAAGAATAAGCTGTTGAAGGAGAACAAGCAAGGAAGGGCACACGGACTGTAAGGGCATTTCATGTCATTTCTGCGTCCTCCCAGTTTTCAAGCACCAAAACTACCTGGACTGAAAATCTGATGTGCCCCAGGCGAGATGAGAGAGGAGGGCACAGTGATCTCACTGCAGATGAAACTGGCTCGAGCAGTGAGATGTTGACATGGACCTGCTTCCCAGAACTAGGATTAAAACTACTTTGCACCACGGGAAATTATTGCCATTCAAACCTCACTAACCACTTGTGAAAAAAGAAAGTAAAACAGCTAATGTATTAATGTTGTTTATTTTAATTGTTAGGGTTTCATCCCTAACAAAGGTTAGAGGAAAACATCCCTTACTGCCAATCTCACAGAAGCTACTAAAAATGTTATTTATGTCCTCTCCAGGACAAAAACATTAGTTGAGATGAGACGGAGTGGCTTATTGCTGGGATCCAATTCTGCTTTTGTGAAGATAACACACTGCAGGAAAATAGGTCTTCACAAAACAGGAATGAAGAGAATGGCAAAACCAAGCAAAAAATAATCTGTTGATGAAGCCTAAGAGGTGAGGAGGTTCCTGAGATCATTCCCTTTGACACAGACCGAGGATAGCTCCAGGACTGGGTGATGAGCATGAAACAATTCACCACAGTGGCAGTTTGTCCATTGCTGTCTGCATGTCCTCTCAGTATCTGCACCAAGAAAAGGATAAGGAGAGGAAGAGCCAAACCCCTCCTGCTGTTTTCTCTGCTTAATTCCCAATTTCCTCAATTAATTTCCAGTCCTGGTCTCTCTTGCTCACCAGATGCCACTTTCAGCAGGCATTTTCTGCTTTTTGAATCAACTCACTATTCCCGTCTAAACTCTTCCAATTTTTATCAATAATTTTACATAACTGGCTGAGTTAAAGTTTTATTACTTTGAATACATTAAACTAGGAGAAGCCATTACCCAGCAGAGAGGGGAAAAGGGCTGCTCAAATTATAGCTCACTGCTGTATTCCCCTATTCCATACCAAATGACCCAGGTCAGCCTTGGATCCTTCAGCTCTCTTTTATGTTGATCTTGTTCTTTTAACTAGCACTGACAGCAGAGAGGGGACATTGTCCCAAAATACAGCATTGCAACTCTTATCCTGGAAGCTACAAAGAGGGACCTAAGGACCTACAACATCTGCAGGAGCTTCGGGGATAATATCACCCAGGATCAGACCTTCAGCAATATCCCCACTGTACAGAACACATTAGCAACTTGAAAAGAAACTGAGCTATTATTTTAATTTTTTAAGAAGCTATCCAAGGTTTTTATGACACTAGATAAGGCAGAATAATGAGTAATATCAGACCCCATGACTTGTGAATAAAACACAAAAACAGGTACTTAATGTTTTGAGGATGTGTTGTTCTCTTCTCAGAATATACTGGGATCTCTTGCTCTCAACCTAAAATGATCTTATTTATTCTCAGCCTTTTCCACTCTCTTTCACTTCATAAGCATAAATTCCAGCCCAGCTTTATTGCTCTCAATACAAAGTGATCAGGACACAGTATATAGACTACTTTAGAATGTCCATTTCCACAAATATGCAAGTGCCCCAAAAGATGAAATGCAAATACTTCTTCCAAAATAAGCACTGCCATCATTATTTACCAAATGAGAAAGAGAGGAAGGAAGAGCACGGATGGAATTTCCTCTAGTGTTTAATTATATGAAATATCGTTCTTCTTTCAGCATTACATTTAAACCTGCCTGGACAGGATTCCAAGAAGGTGGTTCTCCTCCAAGTGTTAATGACATAGCAAACACCCACAGCAGGTTAAGAAATATGTTCCTTGCCGGTTCTCTCTTCTGTAGCAATTATTTAAAGAAATA
Organism: Pyrocephalus nanus; assembly: GCA_038380795.1. Taxonomy (NCBI): domain Eukaryota; kingdom Metazoa; phylum Chordata; class Aves; order Passeriformes; family Tyrannidae; genus Pyrocephalus; species Pyrocephalus nanus. Next base: position 11,627,429 of record CM076276.1, read on the forward strand.
TGAGATGACAGGTGTAACATAAAATTATAAATCTATCTCCCGACAGCTAGATAAAACAAAACTTTACTTTAGAGACCTGATTTTCTTGGTATATTTCTAGCATTTATCATTTCTGACCCATATTTGTCCCCTCCAAACCAAGCACCCTGAGCCTCTGCAATGCCACGGACCTGATGTTCCTCACACTCAACTCCAATGGGTTTCAGCACTGATGGAAACAAGCCTTTCCAGAGCATCCCAGTGCCCACTGCTGTCCACACTCCATCTTCAGAATGAGCCTTATCACAGGACCAATCAGCCATCCCTTGACAACCACTTTTAGGAACTTCTGAAAATTTTAACACACTGCCCAAATTAATGATCAAATCTCTCTTCAGGTGCCTCATTATGGGTAATAAAGGACTCAAAAATCTAAAGTATTTCAACTCACTGCTAAAGTAGGATTTGCATGATGAAGAAAAAGGGGCTGGTTTATTCGCCCACATCATGTACACACATTTCACAGAACACATGCTGGAGACATACAGTTATTATTTGAATAATGAGTGCATTTTAGTGAGGGGCTGATACAGCAATCTTACCCTGATGAAGTGTGTCTGCACGTCATTCAGCATTCTTGGAACTGTAAAAAGCAGGAAATGCTGAATCCATTATAAATGTCTAAAGGTTTATTTAACAATGGGCTGATGCAACATCCTTTGAAAGGCCTTCCTCAGCAAAAGGGCTGATTTTGAACGGCAGCGATAAATAGAACTGAATCGCGCGGAGCCAGCGTGGAAAGGTGAACTGAGAGGTTGTGTTTGACTACAAGTCTCAACAACATTCAGGAAGCCATTTCAAAACATAAATATTTCAAGCGTATGAAAACCAAGCTAAGTTGGAAAGGAAGAGTGTACACTAAAATAGACAAGAACAGAGAGAAATGGGACCACGAATATGACCCATACACTGAGGTTTGAGAAGAGGCAAACCAGGACCTCGATACAACAGTGATGCTATTTGTGCTTCTCTCCATAGGATGTAGCAGTGACTAAGGATCTTATTTGCCTCTCTTCCCACAAGGCAGCACAGCAAGCCTGGTGTTGTCTATAAGCTTATAAATCCAGCATCAGGACAGAAATCAAACATACATGAACGCCAGGGAGTTTAATTTGGGTGTCCAGCAACGCCACGTGGCAGTAAAACACCACGCTGAGCACTTCCAGAGATCATTCTGGTCAACAAAAGCAGCACCACCTCTTCCATATGCCCATCCCACTGGCATTCTGGAGGGCTGCTCGCCCAAAACATCTGCAGAGAAGCACCCATGGGGAGAACGAAGCCTCACCAGATTTCTTAGTGAAATTTACTCTTCTTCAAAAAGTAGGACAATACTTGCAAACCAAGGTATTACTTGCCATTTAGAAACAGGCTAAGCAGCCTGGGATTAGTTGGTACATTTTCTTGGGAAAATTAATCCTTGATGTCATTGTGAAACAAAAGCAATAAAGCCAAAGAAAATCAGATATTCAATAAAAAGTGGTTTAAAACTACCTATTTCCCACTTGGCTGAAGCAAAAAAATACTTTTTTTTTTTCTCTTGAAAGGCAAAGGCTGGCTGGATCAGAGTCGCCAGTCTCTATGGGTTCCACCATCTGTAACAAACTTGCTGTGCTTTTATCACTGAGAAGACAGGGCTAGGAGCAACCTTTCAGCAAACACTTCCCTAAAAATGTACTCATACATGTATATTATTGTAGATACAAGCACACTGGGAAATGGACATATGCTGACTTCTGCTTCTCTCCAATACAGTCTGGATTGTGGCTTTTCTCCTCCTGTTGCAGTAAAAAGAGAGCAATTTTTCAAGTTTATACCAAATGTCATTCTATTTCATTTCCAAATATAATCTCCCAGAGAGAAGGTTCGCTTGCCCTATTTCCAATCTCTAAAGTTAATACACAAATTTATATTCCTTTCTCCCACTCGCTCTCCTAAATTAAGAGGTGTAATTACTAGGAACGCTTGCTATAAACGAATAAAGTGCCAAGGGAGAAGGAGCTGTCAGCACTGGACGTCTGCAGCAGCCACCCTCCTCTCTCTCCCATCCCTGGAGGATCCTGCTTATGAGGCAGTTTCTGTCTTTCCCATTAGCAGGGGTAGCTCACACACAGGAGCAGACAACAGCCCCTCCCTTTCCAGGCAGGACAATCATAAGGAAAAAAATTACAACATTAACTTCAGCCTGCCCAGGAGCCTGGCATGGGTGATTCCTCCCAAACCCACCTTTTGCCTCTCCCCAGTCCTGCTGACCTCTCAGGCGATGTCAGGGTTCCTTAACGACAGCGGAGAAATGCAGATCTGCGATCTAAAAATTCAGTGCCAGTCTCATCCCTCACCCCCCTCCCCATCTCCAGCACCCTCTCCAAAGGAAGATTGATTATTATAATCAGACTTAGCTCTGACACAGCATTTGCATTTTCAAAGCACAGCATAGTCATTAACTAATTCATCTATCCCAAGGGAGCCCTAACGAGCATTCACCTCTCCCCTCTGATTCCCAATCTGCAGGCAGCCCACAGCTTTCCTTCCAACACCTCCCCTCCCCATTGTGTGGCACCAGCACAACTTGGTGAAACTCCAGACGGGCTCAGTGAGCCAAACTCAGCCCTTCTGCAAAGGAACAAGAGGAAGAATGCACAGACACCCTGTTTAAACCAGTTATCCTAGGATTTCCATGTGTAACCGCAGTGGTACAGGCTATTACTGGAAAACAGTTTGTTCTGCAAAATAAGGCAAATGCCACAGGGGTCTCAAAATTACCACACTCCTGTATGAGCAGCATCAACCACGAGCCTGAGCTGCCTGCCCACTTGTAAGCATGTGAAGAAGGGATCCTCATCATATGACACCCTCCAAAGCCCCAGCCTCCTCCTGCACAGCCCATCCAACAACATCTTCCCCAAACACCTAAACATTCCCTTACCCCAAGACTCAGTCTCCTGCCCCTCTCTAGTACCTTATCACATCCCAACACCACCAGATGCTGATCCTCCCCACTCACCCACCCAGCTTGGTTCATCTATTCCAAGATTAGCTCAGCTGGTTAGAGCCTGGTGTTAACAGCCCCAAGATTGTGGGTGCAATCCTTGTACAGGCCATTCACTTAAGAGTTGGACTTGATGATCCCTGTGGGTCACTTCCAACTCAGAATATTCTGTGATCTTTCTATCCTGCCCCTGCAACATGATCAAGGGGGCATGGGCGCTGGAGGGGGAACAAGATGATCTTCAAGGTCCCTTCCAACCCCAACCATTCTATGATTCTTTTTTCACAAGTGGGGAATTATATGGTGAATATACAAAACCCACAGCTGCTCTGGAGGGAGCCCATTCTTCTGTTTTGAGGACAGATGCTCTGCTGGTGCTACAGAACGTCTGGAGGCAACTGCCCTGGGCCCCAGCACAGACCCCACGTCAACAGCGCAACACCAGTCATCACATGGGTAACAACAGTTTTGTCTTCATCTTTGTCCCCCACTATATGCTGTATTTATTTCTTTTTGGTAGCCTGGAATGGGTGCAAGACGTGAGTGAGTTTGGAAATAAACACTATGGGATGTTTCAGCAGGATGGAAGCTGCCTCAGAGCTCAACATGAACAACCCTGCAAAGTGCACAGGGAAGAAGAGCAAACGTCTTGTGCAAGAGACACATCAAGTAAGGGAACTGGAGATGTTAATTTAAACCTATGAGTTTATTCAAGTATAATTACATATTTCAACCCTCACTCTGAGAAAGGAGCAGACAAGGAATCTCTTCCTCTTAGCCTGCCGTGCCCACGCTCCCAGGCGCTGCTGTGAGACCTCACTGCCACTGCCTGATGGCAAAACACCTTGACAGCTTCACGTCCAAACCCCCTCTCTTTCCTCTAACAGCTCATTCTGAAGAAGGATCACCTAATTTCCATGTTCATTCAGCTCAGAGCTCTCTGCTGTTATCAGCCTCGCTCCACCACTTTCACCAGTGTGTAGACGACTGTTTCCTTTAATTACTACCGAAAGCTCCTCCCAACCAGGGAGAGCAAAACAGCTGGTGTCCACTGAGAGAAGGAAACTCTGGAGTAATTAGCCTTAACTGCCTGACACCTCCTACCCATTACTCCTGGTTAGAACAGCAAAACACAGAATAAGACTCTCTTTAGGGAACCTGTCAAGGTGCCAGACTGAATGTGTCGCTTCCCTGCCCAGTTCGGCCACGGCACAGGCGCGATGGAGTTGTTTGCTCTCAAGAAGAGCATCACACAGGGCGTTTCTTTCGTGCAGGAGTAGGCATTTTTGCTAGAATCAAGTCTTGTAGCAGCTTTAATTCACAGGCAAAGCAACAAATAGATCTGCAAAGATGTCATACCTCCTTCGTACAAAGCCTGAATACAGTTTGTTTCCTGAAAATATAGCCTCGAGGAGTTTCCGGAGCACTCACTCAACAACTCTCATCAAACAGGAGCTTGTAATCCCACCTCTCACTCCCCTCTTCAGTTTGCTTGTTGAAAAATCATCATATAATAACCAGTCAGAGAAGAATCTATGTATTTACCAAGCACCTAGGAAGATCAAAGGGGAAAGAGGAATCCAACATCCGTTTTTGTTCCTTTGTTTCCTAACATGAATACAGTGGAATCAATCCTGCTTAATACTGCAAGAGAGCAGAGGAGCCTTCACTGAGTGCTAAACTTGAAAATTGAACTTAATCTTCTTTCTCTGACTCACATGGAACAGCACACAGCCTGTACTTCGACACGCTTTTAGGAACAGCTCTCTCTTGCTCCCACTGCAGCTCCAGCCCAATTTTGCAGTTCACTACAGCTGGGAGCACTGTTTGCTGGCATGTCTTGGCAGGGAGAGGAGGGTCAGCAGGCCTTGCTGCTCAAGGTGCTTTCTTAACTCCCAGAGATGGGAAATAGGAGGATGAGGCAAGGGATCCAGCTTTGGAAAAGCAGCAGCTCTCCTGACAGAGCCTCCCAGATGCCTTCAGGGAAGGAGCAGAGCCTCCGAGGAGTCTTGTTCCCCAAACCCTGCCCAAAAAACACGCTAGAAAGAGCAAGTTTAATGCTGTCTACCTAAATGACCCATCCTGGGGTCCACCCGTGACAAAAAGCATGGTGTTTTTCATGTGTCAAAAGTGAGAAATCTCTCTCCTCATGCCAAAACCCAAAGGTTACAGGGCCCTGCCAAGACTGCTCTGCCCCTTTCAGCCTCTCAGGATGATGCCTGTGCTGCCCTTCAGTTGCCAGCAGCAGTCACAGAACGAAAGGCAAACAGCAATTCCCTCTCAAATACCTTCTGTTCAGTTCTGGTGCCAAAGCAGCAGCCTGGCATTTTAACCTTTGGGGAACATGTTCTTGCTGCCACCAATAATAAACTCCGAGGTCCAGCTCAGAGGGAAGGTGTAATAGAGGTGCAGGGATGACATTAGCACTGAACACAGCGTCAACAGGACAGGGCCTGGCAGGAGCTCGATTTTATACAGCCAGTCTTCAGAGGTTAATGAAATATTCATAAATAAGTTAAAATTCTCCTGACAAGCTGGATCCTGTAATACAACAAAGAGTTGTCAGCCTCAATTAAGCGATTCCAAAGAGGCAGTGTTCTGCCATTCATTATTTACCAAGAGGTCACAGGAAAAATTCTGCTCTATGATCCTCTCGTCCCTGTGGATAAATTGGGTTTTGCAGCTCGTGCTGGAGGACTCTGCTACCCTGAAAGACCCCAGCCTGCCATGGGTAGTACCTACCCCCAGCATCCATCAGCCAAAGGCAAGAAACACTGGGAACGAGCTCTTCTAAAGGCACTGAGACGCAATAAGATCGGAAACAAATAATGCAGCAAGCTGATTAAGCTGTCAATATAAGGACTAAGTCTTGAAACTTCATTTTTTTTTTAAGCCTTTATCTCCCTTTTTGTACACACAAAGCCAGCCCCAGGTAAGTAGAAAAGTATCCAGCAACCTTTGATCTGCAGGCACATCCTCTGAACATGCCCTTTATGCCCCCCAGATCCCAAAGCTAGAGAGCTTCACATCCCTCTTCACGTTCAGGACAAACTGTGCCTACAGAATTGGATTTCTTGGATCGGATCTCTCAGGATGGTCCTTTTCTGATGCATGTAAGACTTCCCAGAACTGTGAAAACAGAAGGAAACCAGTCTCTATCCTCGTCACATGGAAGTTGGAAATAAATTACTGCTAGAAATGAATTACTACTGTTCAACAGCTCCAAGTCTTTCTTTCCCTCTTCGGAAATGTACTGGAAGCACATGTTGCTTCTACAGCTTCTCCAAGCTGTCTTTTAGGCAAGCTAAAAGATCAGAAATGCTGGAATCCAAGAGGTATCCTGGACCTCTGACCTGGCTTTCCCAAAAGGCTGAACATAGCATGGAGCCCCTACACTCTCCAGGAAATTTTATCTCAACTAAATTGAACCATGTGAGTCTGAGGTAGCCCATAAACTTCTTACAGGCTCTGTGAAGATGAATACAATTCTCACATGACTATTAAATATGTCTTTTGTGTCTCAAAGGCTATGCCTACCATAATAAAGCCTCTGATGATATCCCTATCCCATTCTCATTCAATTAAGTAACTAACTCAGTGTAATTCAAATTTTAGTGACAACAGTGACACTGACAAGGACCACTCCAGCTGTAGCAGAGCACCTTCCTCTGCACAGGAAAATGATCCATCTCCCCAGTCCTTGCTGGGTTTTAGGGGTACTCCAAATGATGGGCTGGGAACAGGATCAACGTCAGCGCGTCCCATCTGAGCTGGAACTGCCGTTCAGGTTTGGGTCAGACCAGTCCTCAAAATCCATCAGTACCTGTCCCACAGGGAACCAGAGGGAGGAGCAGCAGTAAGGCAGCTCTCCACTTCAGGCAGCCACATTTCTTCCTTCTGACAGCCCTAACCCCATGCCAGCTCTTACCACCTTCGAACAGCAAATGAAAACAGTCCTGCTGAAACCAATCGGTGCTGCCGAGTTCCATAAAACTTTCACGTTAATGGATCCAGCAGCAGGTTCATTTGGGTAATGGGACTTTTAAACAAACCGTTTATTTCTTTTTAATTTGAAAGGAATGTACTTTTTGATCCCATGTGCCCAGCTAGACTTTTAAAACGGAGATAAACCACAAGAACTGACTCACTAAGTCTCTTCTTCTAACCTAATTAAAATAGCACTGAAATACTAATGTGCAGCAGTGTGATGTGCTGGTCACCTCTCCAGTTTACAGGCAGTTTGTCAGCACTCATCCACCAGAATTCCAAAGCTTCCTCCACACTGCTTTGCCCATAGTCACGTGCAACAGATGCTTCTGACGGTACCACAGTTTTGTGCGGTGAACGTGAATTTTCCAGGAGGGAATGTGCAGCAGGTGCAACACCAACCGAGGCCATTTATCATTCCCTATGCTAAGAGAGGGGGGAAAAATAATCCTGCCTGTTCCTCAGAGCTCACTGTATTCCTACATGGTGGGGAATAGCAAAGACCTGTTTTAATGTACTTGTTTACAACAGGCACTGAGAGAGAGCTCTCTAAGAAAGGGGAAAGGAGAAAAGTAACTCTCAGTACTCCCACCCCACTGTTTAGGGTTCACTCCACCTTCAGAACCAAAGCTCCACAGTAAAAACATGGGGAGAAAATTTAAAGTAGGGCATCAGTGACTCCTGTACATTCACTCCCCTCTTCCAACAACTCCCATTCTGAATTAACAAGATCATACAATACAGTGAAGAGCAATAAAACACTGTGAAGTATATGCACAACAAACAAGGAACTAAAGGTTCTGCTGAAGTCAAACTACCTGATAGAGAAGATGTCTCAGACATATTCGAAGCAAACATAATTCACTGAAGAGCTTGGGTCAAAAAATATAAATGCATGAGCACAGTTCCCATAGCACAGAGCAGGGAAGCTTTATCACAGAGGGGCATAAACTGATCAGAAAGAGGAAGCTTCACAGAAGTGAAGGAACAGCACAGAATTGAACTGTCATAGTGCAAGTCACACAACAGCTGGAACCTCTCCTACAAACTGAGCCTTCCTCAGTCAGAAACGAGAGAGGAGGACGAAGAGTGGGGGAGATAAATTGATCACAGGATGAACCTCAGTGCCATGTGGCAGTGGAAATGAGTGATATCCTGGATACAGCTCAGCCCTTCCATCACAGATGGAAGAGGTACCTGCCTGTATCCCCTGCTTCCATAGAAGATACTTTTGTATAAGATACTGCTGGAACATCACCTGGAATGATGTGACTCATCCTCAAAGGAGACACAGAAAAACGGGAAGAGATTTAAAGAGAGCTGCAGGATTCATGAGGAGCCTGAAGAGCCTGTTTTAAGAGAAGACTGCAAGAGCTTGATTTGTTTAACCTAGACAAATGAAAGGCTGGGAGAGAACAATTGTTCTCTATAAATATGTCTCAGCATAAATATGAGGGAGGAAGAACAGTCATTGTAGTTTAAGGAGAACATTAGCACAAGAAAAAAATGGATATTAACTGCACATATATTTTCAGTTGGAACTGGGAAGATTTCAGCTGTCAGAGGAGTCTTTCAATGACAGTAATGGTACAAACAACCAAAGCAGTTTCAAGACAAGCTTGATAAATTTATGAACTGAGATATATGCTGCAATTGCCTCAGTTACTGAAGGATTGGACTTTATGATCTAAAAGTCCTCTTCCAGTCTTCTGTTACTATATCATTTCATTCTGGATTAACTTCTTTTGCTGTCTCTTTATAACCAGATTCATGTTTTTCAATCTGATTTGAGAACTGGATATTTCCCTAAGATTGCCTTACTAAAACTATTCACCCTGCTCCTCAGCTGAGTGCCACGCTGCTCATCTGTCTTGGTTTTGCTAGACTCACACCAGGTGTTAGGATAAAGTCTGTCCCAAGGGAGGGAGATTTGCTAAATCAATTCAGAAATTATGAAATACACTTTTGATAGATGGTGGCCTCCTGCATCAGTCAGTTGACTCCTTCCCCTCCTAACCTGTTGGTTCTATGTATATTCCAGCAAAACTTCATTTTTATTTATAACTACCATGGTTCAGCTCTCTAATCCCACATTTAATTGCCTTCCTATTATAGATAATACAGGGAATTTACATTTCCACTAATGAACACCACTTTTGTTCTTATGCCTGGTCTGTTGTATTTCTTGCTTTATGTTTAATAACTCTTAAACAAGAATTAAATGAGTTCTATTGGTCAGTTATCCAGGGCAGGTCTTTCTATATTAAAGTTCACGTTTTTGCTATTATCATCGTTATTACCTGCAAATTAAAATTATAGTAATAATTTTTCCATGTTGCCTTCCAGTCAACAGCTAGTTCCCAGCTACAACATGCAGTGTTCTCTGAGTTTATTTCCTTCACACACTCTCCTTTCTGTCTCCATTTCTTCCTCTGATAACCATCAGTGTAGGCAGTAACTGACATTTAAGTTAATCCTAAACATTATGATTTCATCAGACTGAACACATGATTTGATTCTTTAACTATTGCTGGCCTGCTGCTCCTAAATAAAGGTCTCCTGTTCTCTGCAGAGGGTTAACCAATGCTTTTCCTCAAGGCATGGGGTGTTCATTATATTCACTTTAAGGTGTCTTTATTGCTTCTGTAAGGACACTCAATTTATGCCACTCATTTGGTGACAGCTGCATTCTTGGACTTCAAATCTTCTTTACCTCCCACCCTGCTAAGCAATTCTTCTGATTCATATATCCATCCTTTTTAATCTGCTGGAGGGTGAAATATAATTTGTTCCAACGAGCAGTCTATAGATTTCAGAGCCCACATGGGCCAAGCTGTCATTTGAAGATGAAAGTCAAAAGATACCCAGGGCACCTCAGGGCAAAGAAAATACAGGTGATGCTTTTTTAATACCAAGCTGACTTCCCTTAGGGATTAATGATGGAGAAAAAGAAATCTTGACATGAATGCCCCGTGCTACAGAACCAGACTGAAAGAAAGAGTAAGATCAGAGATCACAGCTGTTGCTTGGATGGCAACCTTGAGCCAAACAATCTTCTCCTGCCTATAAAGGGATATGAAAAAGGCAAATGGAAATTAGAAGAACAAGCACATCTTCTGCTTCCCTCCCTCGGGGAAGGAAAGAAAAATAATATAACAAACAAGAAAGCATTTCCCACAAATAATATTTTGGTGTGAGTGAAGCTTGCTACCAGCTTTAGGCCAGTAGAGCACTAAAATAACATACCACAAGAAATAAGATCCTGGCACTACAGAACAGGGAGCCATATGTGTGAACTCTCTGAGACATCTCCTGGCACATCCTGAAGATACAGACACTGAAGCACCAGCCCCAAAAAAGAAAACACTTCCAGTGCTGATAAAATTGTCAGAAAAGTGAACATGCATAAGAAAACATTGCAGGACAGAAGTGTGCTTAGGTACAAAAAAAAAAATTCACAATAAAAAACATTCAGCAAATAAAAGAGACAAATCCCACAGATCTGTGAGACAGCCCAGTGATCTGAGCCCTATCAGAGTGGTGACTCTGTTATGTGTCACTTCTCAGAAGACTGGGCAGGCAGTGTTCCCTTACAGTGGGAACACAAACTGTGAATAAAGAAAAATAAATAAGTGAAGGGTTAGAGGGAGAGGAAAATCAAAGTTCCGTTGTTAATTACACAGCACAATGATAAGGGTAATTTTTCTTAAATCAAAAAATAAATTCTAGGTTCAAGTTCCCTGAAGGATATAAAATATTAGAGGATTTTTTATGGCTGTAATCACAAACTCATTTCTCCAGCCACTACTGGCCGTGTCTAATTAGGGCAAAGGATGTTAATGATACAGCAGCACAGCCCAGAGACGTCTTCAGTTGCAATATTAATTGCATTTAGGGAAAGAAGCATGAATTGTGCTTATACAAGCTAATTAGTATGGGTTTGCTAATTAATACTGGAAAGTCAAACTGCCTTTGTCTTGTCAACTGCAATTAACTGAAGATGTTTAAATTTCTTTTCTTTTTTTTTTTTTTGTTTCTCCAGTAGCACACTCACTTTTAGTTGACAAGCAATGAAATCCCAGGCTGGAGTAATCCATGACAGTCAGTCAGGTGAGTCCATCCCATTTTCCTTTAGCAGGACCTTGTGCCCCAGCCTGGCACTGTGTCCTCTATAGCACACACCAGCCTTTGTTTCATATTGTCCCCAGGGACACAATTCCCTGAGCCAGGGCCTTCTCCTCCAAGGACACAGAGCCTGCAGATCCCGTTTTATTGAGGCCACGATCCTATCAGATTTATCCCACAAGTATTTTACTTTTAAATATTTCTATGTAAAGAGTGAGTTATTTACCAGGGCATCTGAGATGACCCCACTGCACACAAGGAAGACATCAAACTCCTCAGTGAGAGGCAATCAGCCAGTTCAGCAGCCCCACAGCACATCCCTTCATTTCCAGCGCCTGGGGAGGGTGGCAAAGCCGTCAGTCCTTTTCAGGGTGGCAGCAGAGATGTCACCTGCACAGGGGTTCATCCCAGAAGCAGCCCAAAGACTGTATGATAGCACCTGACAGGTGTTTATTCCATTTCACTTAGAGCCATAGGCCTGTTTGCAGAAGAGCTGATGAAAAGCAATATCCACATCTGTCAGCACCCAGGGCAGGAGGAGCCCTTCTGCACCTGCAGCCACGGACACTCAGCATCAAACTGAGACTGGAGGCTCACAGGTAAAAGGCAGGAAAAGGAAGGTGAGATGCCAGGAATCCAAACCAGGCAAATAATTTTGCTGAAGTGTCACATTTAAAGGAGTCTGAAAATAAGGCCATTCAGGTGAGACACTGATTTGGAGTGGGGGGGAAACCCACATAAAAAACATTTTGCTGGATGGCAGGGAGGAGAGGGGGGGCTGATGGTCTATCCACAGGAGCCCTTGGGCAGGCAGCTCCAGCACAGCCCCACCCAAAGCAGACACACCTCTGTCTCTGTCAACACTGGAGAAGACACAGAGTGACACAACTTTCCCTACAAGGGAGATTTCAACTGGGGATGCAGGAGAATCATCCATCACCAGTGAAAAGAAGGCAGTATATTGCCAGATTCTCCCTCAAAAGGGAAAAAGAGGTGGGGGGGAATATCTCTCTTCCTCTCTATGAAGCAATTTTCCTGTATATACTGAACGAAATTCAAACTGCTGAATACAGCCCACACCTCACAATCTGCAATCCATCGTCTAAAGCACCACAGAAGACAGCCTGTTCATGGGAGGTTGATGTAAACTTTACTGGAAGATCACAAGACCTGCAGTTTTCCACGGAGAAACCCTTGGGAATAGGCAGCAAACACTGCCTGCTGCTTTATCCTCTGCTGATGGTTGTTGCACAACACCAATTAATGCTTTAACGCTGGAAGTTCCAGTTTCTCCAGCTCTCTGCTAGATTGTTTAACACAACAAATTTTTGAAGGCAAACAAGCAACTCAAAATCCAGGCTTAATGAGCCCAAAAGAAAAAAACTCTGAAATGTTTAAAAAAAACCCAAAGCATCAGAACATTAAAAACACAACAGCAAGTTTTTCCTCTGATATGTCCAGATGCAAAACTGATTGTATAGAATTTGAAACCGTAACAAGGCAGCACGTAAATGAGATCAGATGGTAAATAGGATTAATTCATTTTCTTTGGAAGTATCAGTTGTGACCTGCATCACCACAGAAAGCAGCTGGGCATACAAAAATGTTTGCCCACAATGTGAGACCACCCCAGAACCGGAATTAATTAACGCTCTCATTATGAAAAATCTGATGTTGAAACAGCAAGAGGCACAAACTAAAAAAAAAAAAAGGATACCAACAGACGTATGGCAACCCATTAATAGCACAGCAGGGGCATGGCAGTCCTGCCCTCCAGTGCCCAGCTAGAGTTCAGCACAAGTCTAAAAAGATCCCTGTTAGAACCACAGTTTATGATTTGGATTTTAGAACAGATGTCTGTTTAGCACCTACTTACTTGCCAGTGATGCAGGCCTATTTTTTCATTGGTAATAAAATTAATCACATCTACAGAACGGGTCCTCTACATCTTGGGTACTGCTCAGGTTTTTCTTGTGACTACAAAAAGTTGCAGGAATCCCACAATTCACCCATTAGTAAAAACAACGGTTCATGAAACTGCTTAATGCTGACACCTCATTTATTCCTGAGTATGAAGAATTGTACACAATAGTCATGAAAATGCACATAAACTTCCCTGTCTGGTTTTGTGGCCTCTGTTCTTTTTGGTCCTTGAGGAAAGTGCCAATAAAATAGACAAACCCAGCAGAAAATTACCAAGATACTGCAAAAAAATAGTTCCTGATAATTCTGTGATATCTCATCTGCTTGTTGTTTGCACACTTGAGATTGAATCAAAGGCCCCCAAAGGAAGGAGTTAATTCAGTACGAAATTAAATGCTTGCTTCTGATCTAGAATTGCTAAAAAGAAAGGAAATTGCCAAAAAAAAGGGAAGAAAGGACACTAGATCTCATCCAACACTTTTTCCAGGTGAGTGTGGAGACAGGGAGTGCCAAGACTGGCAGTAGCAACACAAACTTTTACAATGTTTATTTGGTATTAATTTCTGAGTATTTGGAACTGATCCACTGTTTAAATGAACTGAACTTTGCATATGTTACTGCTCTGTGAAACAATTCAAAAAATTTAATTTAAAACAAACAAACAAAACAAGCAAAAATGGAACACTTACCATCTCTGCTCTTTGCTTGTGGTTTCCCACTTCTTCCAGAACCTGAGACAGCTGAGCCTTCAAGACAGAAAAAAAAATTAGAAAATTAGGTCTAGGATGCTATTTTGGAAGTTTTATAAGACTGCACTCTGTCACACCAGCCCCCAGTCCCCTCCCCCCCAGATCACCAAAGACACTAGGACTTTTGGAAAGGAATTATAAGTGTTGGGTCTTGCTCTGTCTTATCAACATCCCATTCCAGGAGACAATCCCATCCCACAGAGCCTGTAACCCACATACACTGGAAAGAACAGGTTTATTGCAGAGAAGAATTCCAATACATTAGCTAGCCCAAATTTCAATCCCATGGTCCAGGCAGAACTGTGCCTCCACTCCATTTCTTAGGAAGTTGCAGAAAGAGTGGTCTAAATCCCACCCCATTTTGCCAAGCTTAACTTTAGAGAAAGAAGAGGTTTGGCTCCACAGCTCCTGAAAGGAGTGTGTGTGTGTTTGAAGGTAACTTCATGGGAAATGTTCTGTTGAGTCCTGGGGTTCAGGATTGGGTTTGGAAGCCTTCCAAACTGCTGTGGTAAAATACCAAGAAAATACGCTCTCTAACATAAACTTCCTGAATTTCTGTGAGGAATAGATCCCAGTGCAAGGATTCTTCTTTTTTAAGGGGAAATCTGAAATTTAAAGAATCTCAAAACAGAGCCAGAAATATCTTCTGTTATTCCTGCGTAATTTGAGGGAAAACAGAAACTTGACTCAGAGAAGGATCTTTCACAGAGTTTTGTTTATGAAAAAGGATTTCAAACAAAATGGGTATTTTGGAGATGGTTAAGAGAAGCCACATATAATACTTCAGTGCTATTACTTCCCACATCTTTAATTTCCCAACACTCTGCTAGCCTGCAATAAGCCTTTCTCTACTTAGCAGAAAGCCCAAAAAATAGTCACAAGTGATGACAGAGAAGCTAATTTAAAATATGTAAACAAAGAGGAGAAACAAAAACAACTTTCCTACAAACTAATTCACATAATTTCAAACAAATATCATTAAAACCCTCTGGAGTCCCTCAAACAATCTCTCACCACACATGAAATGGGTCTTTTGAGTACCACATGCAAACCAGAGACAAACAGCAAGCAGTTTATTACAATGAAAAGGAAAACATTCAGCTTTGAAGGCTAACTGCTCCGAAATGCAAGCAAACAAAAAAAATTACAGTCTTAGGGTTCAGCACAGCAGAAGTTCCATTTTGCAAACAAACAACCCAACAGTTCACAATTTTCCTGGCCCCAGAGCTCAGCGGAAACTGAAAAAGTTTCAGCTCCTTGCTGTGCAGGGCAGGGGATGATGTGACATTATTTAAGGAACAGACACTCAAATAGGATGAAAAGGGCTTCAATACAAGTCTGGGACCCGGCACAGGAGAATGAAACACACTCATTAAACACTGCAGGAGATGCCAGCCCCAACCAAAACTGGAGTGACTGGATAAGCAAGGGAGAAGAGAAAACGAAATTATCACCAAGTTTGATGCTGGAACATCAGGAAACTATAAATCTGCAGACACTTGGGAAAGATTTTTTCCCCCCACTGCTACTGAACCAGGTACAATGACAGCAGCAGGTGGGAGCCAGGAGACAGCTGCTTGGGGAGAGTTAGAAAACATGCCCTGAGAGATGTGGTTTAGGAGAGGTGCTGGCATCAACTTTGCAAAACAGTCCAAGACCAACTGAATATTTTCGATTAAAAACTACCCCAACTTTTCTGTATATTTATTAGCCTTATCTATATGAAGACAACCTTTAGGTGGGAACCAGTAGCCTATTCTAAACCAGATATAGGAAATACTGAATTAAGGATTACATTAAAAGCTACATATTTTCTTACAGTATCTACCATTCCTGAAGTTGAGGGTCATGGTGCTGTTCAACCTCCAGTTCACTCAGACTCCTACAGAATCACAGAGTATCTCACACTGCAAAAGTGCAAACCCCCTCATGGTTCAATCCTCTGAGCTCTGGTGGGCACCAGGCACCCAGCCTGGATCAACCCACCACACTCTGCCGAGCTCTGGTCACCTTCACAGTGTAAATATTTTTCTTTATAATATCGAGACAACAGTACCCTAAGAGCCTGTTTAACTAGATGGGTATAAGAGCATTTTAAAGTACAGTACCTTGATAAAAGTCAGGAAAAAAGGATAGCAAAGACTTCGACACATTTTACTTCAGGAAGAGGATGAAAAAACCTTTTAGATGGGAGAGAAATAATACAAAGGGATGGGAGAAATTGAAAATACAAGCAGGAAATATGCCATAATTTATCTTATATATAACATGGCTTGGGGAAAATAACCATTTCAAGGTGCTATGCCAGCAGAGACCCAGAGGCAAAACCTGGACAGCAAGTCCAAGCCAGCAGCACGATAACAGCAGAACAATATGATCTGGAGAAGCAATCAGATAAGAACTAAATCACAAAGTAGGTTTTCTTCATTGCATTTATTTCTAGGCAGCTCATCTCAAAGGGAAAGAGTCAGTAACTAGTGGGAATTTGGAGAGCAGCAACTAAACTTACTAGACTGCTGGAAGAAATGATTTATGAAGATTAAAAGATTTTTAAACATATGGTTTGACTACAACGCTCACAGAAGAGCAAAAGGGACATATTTAATGCATTGAGAGCTGTTGGAGTGACACAGCTGGAGACAAGGAGGCGTTTCCAGCACAGCTGATGCTGCTGGATGCACTTGCAGTCCAGAGTGGGGACCCTCCTGCTCCCTGTCCCTGCTCACCTATACAGGCAGGTGGAGAAGCACAACACAAAGCCCAAACCTTCAGTGGGGTCCCCACTGCCTGCACTCACCAGGCAGTGGAACAGCTGATCTGAATGCTTTATCACGTCCAGTTTGTAAACATCAGCCTTACCCCCAGACTTTTTATTAGCCTAAATCAAATATTGAGCCTTGCTCAGCTGTTACAGGACAGCTGCTTGTGAAAGTGATTCACTGCCATATTCCTTCTAGGCCACAAGAAAATACAACCTAATCACCAGCCAGCATGACAGATGCACAAATTTTTTAATTATGAAGGAGAAATTAGGCTCTGAACTTATCCCCACATCTCACTTAATCAGAGTGCTCCGGAGGAGCTGCCAGCCCCCACAGCCGTGGAAGGAAGGAGCTGCAGAGGGCCCTGGCCGGGTGCCTGGCAGCCTGCTGAGCCCCTGCTCCCAGCCCCCCCCAGGCATTTGCCAGAAAAGACCTGAAAGAAACAGTGTGATGTTGTGTCTTGGAATTTATCTTTTCAGGAATGAACTGCTGGGTTTCTTGGTTCGCTCATCTCCGGCCATTTCCAGTCAACAAAAGCACGAGCGATGGGCCTGAGCGCCTCGGGGTGGGTGGGAAGGAGGTGCCCTGGCTCCAGCGGGCACAGGGGGGGCAGCAGATGCTTGGAGCAGTTTGCCAGTCCCATCTCAGAGCTCCACACTGGGAAAAGCCACATCCCTACCTGAAGAGCATGTAGTGACAGGACAAAGGGGAACAGATTCAAGCTGAAAAAGAGCAGGTGTAGATATTAGGAAAAAACTCTTCCCTGTGAGGGTGGGGAGGCCCTGGCACAGGTTGCCCAGAGAAGCTGTGGCTGCTCCATCCCTGGAAGTGCTCAAGGCCAAGTTGGATGGCACTTGGAGCAACCTGGGATAGTGGAAGGTGTCCCTGCCCATGGCAGGGGGTTGGAATGAGATGATCTTTAAGGGTCCTTCCAACCCAAACCATTCCATCATTGTCTTCGTAGCTCAGCTCTGTGTTAGGGATTTTCAATCAATCACATCCACCTTGGTATCTCAGGAATCTCTCAGTAGGATAGACTTCTGTGTTGAATTTTCAGGCTGTGCATGGAAGATAACTAAAAGCTCCAAGGAAATTCCCTTTACTTAATACACATGTTCAGTTCCCACAGAACACTGAGCTCAAACAGTAAGAAATCTGATATGCAAACAGATATTAGGAATTAGATATACAAATACATGTAAAGTGCAGTTTACCCACAGAAGGCAACACAACCAGGTAAAAGAAAACCAAGTAGTAAAGCAGGGGGAAAAGAAATCCTCTCAAGCATTCAGTCAATTACTTTAAGCTTTCAAAAAAAAAAAAAAACAAAAAAAGGTTTGTCAATTCAAAATATTCGTCTTACATGACAACACTGTCTAATCTACGGTCAGTGGATTGTCATCCTCAAAAGAGAGCAGCAGGAAGGGAAGAACCTGTGCTCCGGCCTCGCTGGGATACTGTAGCTCAGGCTGAAAGAGGAGCAGAAACAGTTTCCAAGGAGAGGAACCGATTCAGCTCCAAGGAGACATTTCTGAATTGTTTAGCTCGCTTCCCTGCATCAATAATTTGTCTTCCATACCTTCCAAAAGTCAGCCTTCAGTGGCAGCGCTGGAGGAGGCTGGTCGGGGAGGGTTTAATGAATGAAACTAAAGCAATCTGGTGGTGACAATGCAGCTGCTAAACCGACTGCACCAACAGCCCCCCACTCCTCCCCGGGGGCTGAACGTGAGCCGACTGCCCTGACCGATAGGCAAACAGCTCAAATGTGAGCCTCATTTGTAGGGAAAAATTAACTGCTCAATCTCTAAAGAACAGTCTTTCTCTACACAACAATACCCTCCGCTCTACAAGCAATTAGCAAATCGAGGCACTCTCTTTGTGGACCTGCATTAATTTACTCCTCGATGTGGCACATTAAGTAGCTCATAGGTACAGCACAGTAGTAGCAACAGCCAATCCCATAAAATAAAAGCTTGCTTCAAAGAGTTAGGGAAGCAGAATTATGTGCGCTGCATACAGGGAATAAATCATAACAGCCTTCATTTGGAAACATCATTTTAGTCTTATGCTTTCATCAAAAAACATGATTATCTTAACAGTTGCATTAATACAACGTCAGTGCTTTGCTAGGCAGAGAAACAAGTAGCACATTCACTACCTCAAATTAAAAAGAACAATTTTTGTTCTTCCTCATCAGGGTGAAATACCTGAGAATATACACAGCTGCCTACTCTGGGGTTGTGTTTTCACAGCTATAAATCCCATCTGTGGGTCCTCAGAAGAAAGGCCACTTGTTGGAAGGGCAGCACCTCTGCAGGGGAGGGGAGGAGGAGGAGGTTTTGCCTGGCAGAGCTGGAACACAGCTGCAAAAAATGGCATTTTTGCAGCTTGCTGAAGTCCAAGATACCCTTAGAAGTATTTTATATGCAACAGTTGTATGCAAATTCAAGTCAAGTGTGATAATTGGCAAATTTAGGTATAATGTTAACTAATAGCTATTTCAAATTAATTAACTTTGAAGATAAATTCTCGTTTCTCCTCTTTGAGAAAGTTAACACACAATTTAAATTTACAAGGATATATCGGCTACCGATCACAGAAATATGGAATCTTGTGTGTTCTAACATGCCAAAGCACTTCAGTTTCCTTGTGCTGGCTGCCCCCCATTCCCTGGGTAATTTCACAGTAGCTTTTATTTCTCTGATCACTTACAAAAGAAGATAAAAGGTGAAGCTTCTTGGCTCAAGCTCGATGGCCTTACTGTGTGGCTAAAGAGCAGTGTGACCTATACAAGGTCCAAGCCAGCACATCTTATCTGGTGCCATAGGCTGGGCAAGAAGGGAAAAGAACCACAGTATCACCTCCTCCTATCAGATTCAGGAGACACATGGAAAATAAGGTGCATTGAAGCTGCAGCTGAAATAAAGAAGGAAACCTGAAAACATGGCAGCACTCCCAGGACAGTTCTGATAAGGGAAGCACTGACTGTAACACTCAGAATTCAATCTAAAAACACAGAGCCACCACACTGATGAGTTACATGGAACAACACAGGAATGGGAACACCTTGAAGAGAACCTTGCAGTCATTAATTACCTCAAACACAAATAACAAGACTCTGGTTTGTGGGGAAAACAGGAGGAAAACTTTGATTTCACAAAAGCCACAGACAAATTACTTCTGGGGGTGGCAGAGACCGAGACAGAAGTAACTCATCAGCCACTTGCAGTAAGACTTCACTTTATTTGCATACTGTGATCCAGCATATTAAAATATTGTGAGAACTGAAATGAAATTTTCATTAGTGTTCAATCTGAAATCTCACCCGTGGGATTCAGCTTTCAACAGTTCCTGAATGCATTTCCCTGTTTATACTTTAAAGTTAGATATCCATTTATCCCACATTAGCCAATGCCTGCTGCCTTCAACCTACCACACATCATTACTGCCCAAGGGCAGCAGCACAGCATTGTTTCAGCATATCTGAACTGCACTACAGAATTACACTGGATTAAATGGTCATTTCTAATTTAACATATTTGGATGCTTTGTAGTTGAAATTGCCAATCTTACACAAAATTGCATCAGTTGAGATCACAATCAGGAAGACAGCTGAGTACCAGCCATTGCTAAAATAATTT
Source organism: Pyrocephalus nanus (assembly GCA_038380795.1). Classification (NCBI taxonomy): domain Eukaryota; kingdom Metazoa; phylum Chordata; class Aves; order Passeriformes; family Tyrannidae; genus Pyrocephalus; species Pyrocephalus nanus. The sequence goes on from CM076276.1 coordinate 11,647,644, forward strand.
CCTTGCTGCTTTACAGGCTCCTTTTTGCTGTTCTTGAGAAAGTTCTCCTGGTTATAAAATCAAATGCACATCCTTTGTTAAGTGGGAAAGAACAGCTACAAATAAACTCTGCTGCTGTCTCAAAGGCATCCAGAACACCATGTTATCTCACAGGAGCTGGATTGGAGGTGACAGGGGGCTTGGTTGGATGCAAAAGTGAAAAAGGAATTTCCCCAATAATTTGAGTGTGTTTCAGAAGTTTAGATTCAGAGAAATGACACTCAGTCTGACTTGCAGAAAAGCTGCAATAGGCAAACCAGAGACCATTACTTACTGACATAATTTATGTTATGAGGATAGGGTTACAGCTCAATGAAAAGCATGTGTCTCAGGCCACAGCTTATGTGGTTTTCCATGTAATTTAGTCCTTAATTTTACCCCAAGCAAGGACAGGAAACACAGGAAACTAGAATGCCTGTAAGCCAGATGTCCCACATCCCCAGGGACTTGTGCTCCTGGGCATCACAGCAAACCACAAGACCCAGGGACTGAAGGCCATTGCTTTGTGCAGAGCAGTGAGAGTGTTTTTCATCCAAGAAGCAAGAGCTGCTCCTTCTCTGAAAACCAGTTTTGTACTGGATTTGTGCAGGGAAATGCCGCCCCCCAGTGAGAGACAAAAACCAGCTGGTTACCAAAATGTGGGAGGAATAAAGCAAAGACTCTTGGGTGCTAAACAAAAAATGATACTGCAAATTGAAAAATTGCCAAAGTCATTGCTATAATTACTGAAGATATGGGAAAAACATCTCCTCTAGCAAAGATATGGGCTCCTGTCAACACTCTATCAAGATTTACTGGACAAAGGGATAATAACCAAACCTTTCTCTTTCTCTTAAGTCTCAAGGACAGACCAATCTCTCTCCTTCTCTTTAAGAGACACAGTCACTTAGTAATGTCAAGAATTCTTGACAGTAAGCTTATTATAAAAGGAAATAACCCCAAACTCTCCCTGGTTAGATGATGAGAAAAGGGTGCTAATGAAGTGACCATAGAACAACTAACAGGAGGAAGACAGAATTCCAAGTAGAAATTGCCCACATTCTTATTCCTGGCAAATCACTTGACCTAGCTTAAAGTAAGCTGAATAGTCCTGCATCTGAGACCTGCCTTTTGTTCCCACTCTGACTAACAACTGCTGAGAAACCCAGGGCCAAGGACTAAACTCTGAAACTCCTTCTTTTTTCTCGCTCTCTAAAGTAAAGATGATACTCGCTCTTCAGAACCCTTCGATCAAGGATAATCTCTGAGCACAAGGTGCCACTATTGACACAAACCACACCAGATGGGCCACACCACTCAGGCACTAAAAGGATTAAGCACCATATTAAGTGCAGAAGTCAAGCACCGACACGTTCAGAAGTGGCAGCAACCTCATCTCCCTGATCCTCAAAGCAAAGGTGACCTTCACAACTCCAACAAAATGTGAAACTTGAAGAAAGACTCTGAACTTCTCTAAATCTATTACATCAACGCTGTTCGCATAATCTCCCAGACAGATGCTGCCAGGGAAGGCACACAGCACCAGAGCAAACTGGGAGATGGAAAAATGCAGAGCATTCAGTTCAGGAAGGGATGAGTCCCTGGAGATGAGCAAGCCCCATGCCAGACTCAAACGCATGCAGGTAGAGAGGAAAATAATGGGCTCAGGTAACAAAACAGCCTTACATTTCCAAAAACCATCTCAAAACAAGAACAATTATTTGTTGTTTTAGTCTCTGAGCTGCAGCTGAGGTTGAGGTGAGGCTGAGGAGCAACATCCCAGCAACTCCTCTCTCCTCCTGTTTCCCCTTAATGTTTCTGTTCAACACCTTGCTAAGAAGTAGCACAGAGACCAAAAGATTAGCACAGCTCTGCTGGGAATAATACACTTTTGCAATAGGTCTCCCTCCCTCCATCCTAATCAAATGGTGCTGCAGTCCCTGGGGAGAGAATACAGTGCCAAACAAAAAAAATGTGAGTTTGCAGCTGCTTCCTCAACAGCAAAGGGCAGCCTGACTGATGAAACTCTGCCAAGCCAATTGCTTCCAGCATGATGCAGTCGGCCAGTACAGCATCTCCAAGACACACGCAAATGACTGCTGGATGCTGATGGACTCTCCAAAGGAGTCATTCTCCATCACTGGAATGCCCCTCAGAGAAGCCCCTGCCACTGATATTCTCTTTGTGGGCTCAGAAATATTCCTACCTGAGAAAAGTAGCTGAGTGTGCAGATGCAGCAGGGAGTCCCTTCTTTTTCACTGCTCCCCACAAGCAAAATTTTTAAACCAAATGCAGAAAGATAAACTGGCATCAAATCTGTCTGCTGAGGATTGACCACAAATCTCTTGCCAGGAGTAAAAGAGATTATTAATATATTAGTGCAACTCAAAAACATTAGGAGAGTATCAGCCCATTCCACAGGGAAATAACAAATAGGTAAAGGAATACAAATTATCTGGAGAACACTAAAGAGAATTAATTTCACTGTGCTGTGGTCAAGTCTCTAAAAGTGAAATTCAGGGATACCAGCACTCAACTCTGAAACAGATGTAGCACCTCTGGATCTAAGTGCTCTCCATGAGTTGCCTCCAACTAGGTTTGATACCTAGAGGGAAGAAACGGCATTTTGTTGATGAAGTCTGTAAATCAGCCAACAAAAATGTTCACTCTTATCCATTCATCAGAAAAAAATGGCGGAATTACATCTCTAACTAAAAAAGCCCTTCTAATTTCAGCCTGATGAGTCAGCACTGCTGCATCTCATCACTAAGAGTGATTCATTGTCACTGCACTTCTCAAAGTCAAGAATAAGGGTATTCACCCCGATTCACTGTCATCTCATAACTCCTGTGGACTCAGGCACAGTGTTTGCACACAGTATTGTTATAATGATTTATGTGAGTGTGTCACTTTTAATTTAAAGGGATAAAGAGTTATTGTCAGTCTGCCAACCATAAAGCAACATTTTCTTTCCACTGAGCTGACAGTTGAATACCTGGAAAATATTCTTATTTGCCAAGAAGGAGAAGCTCTACATTCCAGAGCCTCAGGGTGTCAATGCTTCTGAGGAAACAAGTGGATGCCCAGTGTCTTTGGAAAGAAACACTAGTATTTAGTAGAGTTAAAAGAAGACTTACAGTGGAGTTAGAATCTGAACAGAAATTCAGACAAAAACAGTAGGGATGGAAAGCCTCTGCCCCAAGTGAAGCAGTGGTGAGAAAGAGGGTTTTGGGCATGGATTAGACTCCAGAAAGATTATCTGTAGCTGAATGAAACAAAGAGTATTGGAAGCTAAGCAGCAGCACAGCCAGAGTTTCCTTCTTACTGAAGTCTCCTCATATCACAGTCACTTTCACTAACCCTTTAACTGTTATACCAAAGCTACCTAACAACTCACATTGACCTTACACCCCTGAGGAGGCCAGAACCTTCCTTTGAGCTTCCCAAGGCTCTTGGCAGCTGGTGATGTGTGGTGATAGTTCAGAAAAGATGTCCTCAATGATACATGTGTGCTGAGAGCTCTGTCCTAATGATATCTCACCGCTGTCCCCCCACACTCCCACCAGGAGCCCTCAGGCATGTCAGCACACTTCCCTGGGCAACTTCTGTGAGCCAACCAGCAAACACTGTTGGGTGAAGATCAACGTTTAAATCAAACTTTATTTTTCTTCTGCGTTGATTTTAACCAAGTTTGGTTTCTGCTCTGGTTCTCTGCACTACTGCACTGGTTGTCCGAGCTCAAATAAAGGTCAAGGAGGGGTCTCAGCCAGCACTACCCTCGGCTTGTGAAATCACAGCCAGCGTGTTTTTGGCATCGAGCAGAACAGTGGGTGAAGTGCCTAAGCCTCGGAGAGTCTCCAACAAATTTCAAACACTCTTGGAAGTTGCTAGGTAACAACATTCACCTCCAGGACAAGATTGTGCAATGTTTGCTCTGACAAAGCAGTGCCTGAGCTGCCCTTGCTTCCACCCTGGGATCGCGTGCGTTGAGGACCTGTCTCCTCTGCTGCCAGAGCATCTCCAGCCTCCAGTCTGGGTATATAGTTGGATTTTGCTGAACAAAGCAAACATCACATTTCAAACATAGCTATTATAATTAGCAGAAGCTCACTGCTCAATTCCCCTTCCAGACAGGGATTTCCAAATGTCACAGTGTGCTCAGCACAGCTGATCTGCGCCGACGGCTGCTCTGAACACAACTGACCCAGGAGGGTCCAGAGCACAGAATCAAATCCCATCACAGGAGGTGAGATGGAAAAACAAATAGGATAATTGTTCTCCTTCAGCCTGTACCTTCCTGTTCTGTACTATCTGCACAGCACTGTGAGCAAGGCAAGGTTAGCAGAGACTCCTTGACACAGAAGGTATATTCATGTTTGAAGCCAAGCAGGAATTACTTTGGGAATTATATAAACCCTCCAGATGACTCTGCCTCATTCTTATCCTGCCAGGGTGTCATGGCATAAAAACAAAGAGCAGTAAGGGAAGAACAAGGGGGGAAACCCCAAAGTAGTACATCTACTGGCTGCTTAAACATTTTGTAAATGCTCTGGCAAACACAGAGATTCACTTTAAAACAGTGTTTCCTTTCTAAATTTGTTCAGGGAAAGCAGAAACAACCTTAGTCCTTATGAGTAGTTTTAAGTATTTAAAAAAATTGCAAAGTTTCTATTCCTAACACATACCTCCCCATACCGAAAGCTCCTCCCCTTGAAGGAGAATGGTAGCACTTCCATTTCCAGGTATTGCATAAATCAGTGGTTTCCAGCCCCCTTGCAGACAAACTTCACTTCAGAAACTCTGGCAACACTCCACACCTCAGCAGGTCCCACGGAACCAGCAGAAGTCCAGCTGAGTTTATTAATGTGAGTCTCATGCAACATCTCATCTATGCTGTACAAGTCTGTCACCCACAGCTCCTGCTCTGATATTTGGGATTTGCCTATATAAACCTCCTCCCCCTCTCCAACACCCCATCAAGGGCTGAAGATGGTAGCACCAACCTGCTCAACAAAAAGGGGAAACCCAAGATCAAGGATCATGTGACCTTTGTGAGGCCACACAGGCAGTCACAATTTACAATTCCAATATTACACCCTGTCAGGTTTGTACTACAAACAGATTAGAGGCAGAATTTGCCTGAAGTTGTAGGGTAAAAAAACTGAAAGAAAGAAAAAAAAAAAAAAAAGAGGTTAACAGTCTCTGTATCCAAAGAAATTCCTTAGATGGGAAAAGTAAAAAATCCTCCAAGATGCCAACTGGAAGGGAGAAAAAAAAAAAAACAACTGTAAAATACCCTCAAATAAAATCAAACATCCCTGCACGCCATGGTCATGCTCCTGTAACTTCTTTGAAGAGGAACAAAACTCTGCTACTTGTATTTGAGAATTTACTCAAAATAAATAAATCCCAATGGAATTTAGGCACACTGTAGAGGCTCCAGCAAAAATCATAAAAAAAGCAAGTAAACTAAAAAGATCCTCTCTTGGCACGCTCTTGAAAGAAGGATTCACCACATTTCTGATTGACTGCCACTGTGGTTTAAATGAATCAGCTATAAATAGGCAACAAATGCAAGGCAAGCACTTGAAGGGAACAGCAAAGGGGTTTTTTTTTGTTTTCTCTTGTTATTGCTTAATGGTTTGTTGGGAAGGAGGTGGCTGACAAGGTAGAAGAAACGTGGTAAAAATATAAAGAAACAGAAAAGGGTGGTGTGTGGGAAGGAAGGATAAAGAGACAAGAAGACATTCAAATGTATGAAATGCACAACTACGTTTTTGCCTCTAGTTTTGTAGAGAATGAAGGATCAGGGATGGGAGCAGGCACACACTCTTCAGACTGAGGATGCCCTGAAGATCCCCACACACTCACAAGTTAAAGAAGGGGTTTATGTTATCAAAAGTCTTAAGTGAGAACTCAAGCTTCTGTGGCCATCTAATTTCTAGTCTTTTCTACACATCAAATTCAACATATGAAGTGCAGTCATTGAAATAAAGCACTGGAAGTGTTTGTGCAGCCGTCTTGTGCTAAGAGTCATCAAAACAGGAGTGGACTCAACTCTATTAAAGTTAAGCAGCCATCCACGTCATAAGAAAATGAAAATACTCTTGTCAATGGAAAACAGAGCTGGAGGAATCTGAGTCATACACAGAGAGAGCCTTGTTTCTGGAAAACACTTGCAAGAAAATTTCTAATAAACTACATTTTGAATATTGAATAATCATTTCTCAAAATAGCTGGAACTTTTATTTCACAGCTCTTATTCCAACTGTCTGCTCATTCTCCTCCTCTTTCCCACAGCTAGTCTGACTGCCCACAACATCCTCAGTCTCTAGCTTTCTGGCATTCATCAAAGCAGCCAAATTAATGATCCTTTTTAATTAGTCCTCGTAGTCTCATGCTCCTTCTTTCAAGCCTGAAGGAGGCTCTCACAGAACCCAAGGAGCAGAAAACCACCTGGTTTCCCATTCCAAGGAGTCTGACTAGCTTTAAGGTCCTTCACCACTGCTGCAAAGTGCTTCCTTGCAACTCCATGGCAGACCTTTCCCGGCACATGGAATTTTCCAGGGAGCAGCCCAGGACCTCCTCAGAGCCTTCTCCTCCATGGGGATGAAGGCTGATCCCAGGCCAGCTCTGCACAGATTTACAGCTTTCTCAAACTATTTTCTCCTGTAGGGAGGTGGAGAAGGCTATCAAAATGGCCTGAAATCCAAACTTTTAAACTCCAGCAGTTAATATCTTCCCCTCCTTAGAAACAGGCTTGGAAAGAGTACGCAAGGGCTACAAAAACCCTGTGCAGACAGGAAGAGAACAAGTAAAGAACCATCCTTGGTTTGCATAGGCATGATACATATTCTGTGTTTGCCAATCATCGGTTCAATTTTGATAGTCAAATCTTGCAGGAGAGGGCAAAGTGTGAGATTAATGAACTCGAGGCTGAAGTCCTTTGTTTATCCATAAAATTGAGCAGAAGGAACAGAAGGGCCTATTTCCTTACATCGCCCCATCAGCGCTGCTCGGTTTTGGGCTGAAAGTATTAACTCCAGAGGGAGCACTGCAATTTTATCTTAGACATGGCCCATTTGTTTCCTTTGGCCCTTCTGCCGAGATCGCCAACAAAGATGCCAGACAGGACGATATTTTCGAGATGCGAGTGTTTATCTTCTCCGAGTGAACCAAACAGCGACTCATTTCAGGCGAACAATCCAGCAACCTACAATCAATTCTTGCTCCAGCAAATGCAGCCTGACAAGGCAAAAGGTGAAACTGCCTGATGGTCCCATTAGAAACCTTTGAGTCTCCTCGCTCCTGAACGCCTGCCTAGCAAAGCTGTGCAACAGAAACATAAAAGATCTCCATTTGGCAGGGAGAGGGAAGAAGGCAGAACATATGCCGAGATAATCTCAGTTATTAGCTCCTGCCACAGAGGTACAGGCTGTATTGAACCTCTCCCCCGCCGCACAGCGTGGGATGCTCCGAGGCTGGAGCTCTGTTTCAGAGGCGGGTCCAAGCTGGCTGGTGGATGGTGGAGGGATGCAGTGAGTACACACACACAGCTAACGCTGCAGGCAAAGTTAAATCAAGCAAGAGAGCCGGGCTAAGGAAACATGGAGCATGACAGAGAGAGCTCCCTGATGTAAATATTTGCAAGTAAGAATTGTCAACACTTGTTTGGGTTTGTTTTTTTTTTTCAGTTTCTCTTCACAATGAAATTTTCTTTCTTCTTAACCAACCAGATGAACAGCTACAAAGATTCGCCTGTGCTTAAAATTGCCTGACCTCAGGGCAACACCAGCTTGTTTGTCCATCCCAGGCTGGGACATGCCAAAATGGTGAGTCACTGTCTTTGTGCAGGAGGCCATATAGGAAGGGTATATAAAAGTACATTTGCTGTAGGAGTGGTTGTATTTGTGCCATGCAGCAGCCTCCAGATATTCATGAAGACTTGAGTGTGACCTTTTCCTTCCTCAGTCCCCTTTTCTGTTCGGAAACAAGTGCAATCCAAAGAGCAAGTGGAATGCAACAGAAAATAATATCCACAATAATTACAGTAATGTGTACAGTGTTGATGGGCCGTAGAAATCAGATACAATGACTGTGGGTCTTGCATGGCCTAAATAAAAAGGTGCTCATTATCCTGAGAGGAAATGCCACTTATGAACGATAAGGTCATGCTGCACTTGGAAGATAAATGTCATTTCTCTGTACAGCTGTGATAGTCTCACCTACTGTCTTCAGCAATGTACGTAAACAGCAAAGCAATAAAAAAGCCGGTAGAATTAGCCTGGGACATTATTATTTTAAGAGCATAAAATCACTCATCTGGAGTTCTTTAGACATGCTTTCCCGGGGACACTTGTGTATGTATACACACGTATTTACATTGTGCTTTTTTGGGAGCCATAATACATGAAAATAATTAACACATTCAAACAAGCTCGGGTATGTTTAGTACCACATATGTTGAAAGAATCTAAGACTCATTGTGTATTTTATACAGCTATAAACATTCCCAGGAATTACATCCATCTGCACAGGTAGTTCTGCACTCCTCACAAGCCCCCCCAGGCAGCCTTTGCCAAGCACAATGAGCAGCTCTAAATAAATACCATCCATAATGGTAACAATTCCCTCTTTTCAGCAGCTCAGTGTGCTGCCATGCTGCAGCTGAGAGACAATTAAGTACATTCAGATGATCTCTGAGCACAGAGCAATCCCCTCCAAGCAGGAACAGCAGCGCTGGGGGCCCAGGTACCTCCAGCCAAGGCTCTCTGAAGAAGGGGTGCCTCATCTCAGCACTCTGAAAGAGGGGCTCCTGCCCTTTCACACCCATCCATGAGCAAAGCAAGTAACTAATGCACATGGCTTAGTCACTGCTTGAGTGTTCCCACCTAGAGGGACAGGGGTTTGTCCCTGCAGCCCTGCAGACATCACTCCAGCTCTCCTTAACACCTTTCTTCACACGGAAGGTCACAGAATTCTTCAGAAACCAGCACCTTAATTTGCCATGGAGGCCAAAGGAGCAAATATTTTATCTGAATATTTGAGGAATCGGAAAGCTGATGTATCCTAAGCTGCATTTTCACCGATGAAATGACCTTTTGTAAAAGGGAATAAAGCCAGATGATTAGAAAGTGAAGAACTCTGTGTCTGTATGTTAATAAAATTGAGAGTACTCAGAATATAATTGCCAAAGGTAGGGTTGGTAACAATGAGCTCAGCAATAATATCTGCCACAAAGATTATTGGTTTATTGCCTCTACTGTCAGGCCAGTTCCCTGCACAGCCTAGACTTTAAGGAAAATTCAGAGTTCTGGGGCTCTCAAGAGATACTCCCATAATTAATACTGATACAGACACTCATCGTTTCTTTGTGTATGCAAGTAATGTACAGTGGCAACCTTTATACAAAGAAGCCTCAAACCCTCTCCCATTACACAAGATATTCTACTTAAAATTACCTCTACAAAGTAATTACTCTGTTCATGGTTACTGAATATCTCGTTGTGTTTTCATACATCAATAATACCATAACATGTAATCTTTCAAGCTTCGTGGTGATTTCCTTTAAAAATCAAAAATATTTGGGTTTTGCAGCTCTTCCAAGACTCTGCTTTCCAATGAAACTGCTGCTACAGTTTTCCAAAAGGAAGCAAAGTTGATGCTACAAGAACTCGCAGGCGTGCAGATTGCACGCACGGGAACACAGAACAGATAAAAATCAATGCTTTAAACAAGGAATCAGTTCTGGTTTTAATGTGGGCTTGAATAGAACTAGAAATGTGAGCGTACATCTGTCAGAGCCGCAACCATTAGAGCCGTTTAAACAAATTGAAAACATAAATCAGTTCAATAAGTCAAATCAATGTGCCATGCATTTCATAGCCATGATACTGTCACTTCAGCTGGATTCATGGCACATGTATTCTGTGGTACTGCCTGTTTTATTAAACAGCATAAATAAAGTTCAAAAGAATGTTACAACTTGCATTACAGGAAGACTGCGGCTGTCTCTGCAACTTTGGACTTCCAGTTTGTTTTGCTGAAAAGCTTTTAGCACAATCAAAGCACATTTGACATTAACACTGATTAAAGCAAATAGATAAATTGCAAAGCCTCTGAGGAAACAGAAATGTTCCTTACAATTTACCTGGACCACCCCCGAACAGAGCAGATCTATATCAGCAGCTTAGTTTTTATTCACAGCATGATGAAAACTGCTATCAGCTGGGCTTTTCACTTACTCTGCTTCCAGCCTTTTCCAAATATTAGTAGGCTGGTCACATTGAAGTGAAAAAGAAAAAGAGAAAAATAAAGAGAAGTCCAGGCACCTTTCTCTGAATTCTGTTCAAGCTATAACTGGCAGTGGTGCCACACTCTAATTCATGACCTTAATACAAACCAGGCTGGGGAAACGGAGGTGCTGCAGCCTCTGGGCAAACCAGACCATAGGGAGAGACAGGTGAATGGATGGGAGCAAACACAACTCCTAACCATGGAGGAGTACTAATTATGTATGTTCTGAAACAAAACAACTGCAATTGGCACTTGCATTTAGGCACCATTCGACTGACCGTGCTCAGGCACTACGCTGAACCAGGCTTTTTTAGACTAATTAGTTCCCTGAAGAAACACCTCTTCTACTACTTGTAATTAAGGCCAAAGTAAAGAATCAATGGGCTTCAAAAGCAAACCAAGGCAGAGACTACTGTTGTTCTAATTGCCACGATAACCAAAGTATTAAGTGCATTAAAGTGGATCTTATAATCCTTGCAAACTGCAAAGAGCAGGGACGTTGGGATCCACAAGAGCATGGGAATAAGCTTGTGCTGATGTTTTCTCAATGCATTTTTTTCTGTTTATAACTATTTGGTAACAAAATTCCATAACAGGATTGCAACAAAACTCTGTCCTGGATGCCACAGAAACACACCGGGCAGAACTGTGCTGAGCCTACGTGGAGGCCCTGCAGGAAACCCTTGGAATCTTCAGAGCATGTTTTTAAATAGAATATAATAATTAAAAATATTAATCTCTCTTCCTTATAGGAGACCATCCTCATGAACTAAAAGATTACATGAGAACACTTACAAATACATACTTTAAATCTTAAATTATGCAGAGATTATGCAATTATTCTGAAATGAAGCACTACAAATCATAGAATTCAAATCCAATCATTATAAAAATCAACAAATCTCAACAAGTTCAGAACATCTTTTAAGACACCCAGACAAGAACTGTTTAATGTCATTAATACAACACAAAGTTAGGGAATAGTTGAAATTTCCACGGCATTTTCCATGTAAAACATTATCCTGATGTGCAATCTTAACTTCTACTTTTTTTTTTATGAGATATTTACCTCCTTCCTCCCCCTGAATTGCTTGGTTTCCAGGAGCTGTTAAAACCTGCATCAGTGTGAGAAGGTCCCTAAATAGCAGTTCTAACAAATGGCAGACATTATTGGCCTGAGCATCGAAGCCTGATTGAGTCACTGATACAGTTCAAAAGAGAGGAAAAGCACTGAACTCAAGAGCTCCTCTGGGAAACATAACCTAAAGGAGCCCAGTTTTTAGCTTGGAGAGAAATTGGTCAGTCCTGGCCTATTTTCCCAATTTTCCTGTTCCCAAAGAGTCAGACACCATAATATTCATCTGGTGGCTGAGCCCCATGAACAGGTACCACAGACTTCAGGGGCTGGAAGTGTTCCAGAAGATGTGGCATTGCCTGCAATGAGATCCAATCACCCAGAAAGAGACCACCTACCTTGGAAGCTGTTGGGAAGCTTTGATCATTCCTGCCCAAGGATCACTCAAGTACCCCCAAAAGACAAACCCTGCTACCAGACTTGTGGCTGGAGCTGCACAATCCACATGGATGAGACCAGTGCTACACCAAATCATCGCGCTTTGCCGCTTGGAGGAAGATTCATAGAGGTTAAACCTCTGAATTTAAGGCAAAAAGCAGTTTATCCTAATGTGAAATGTTTCTCTAACGTTGAAAAAAAAACCAAACAAAAACAAACAAACAAATAAAATAAAATTCTGCAATTGTGGAAAGCAACACTGGAAAATGGTGCAAGCACTGAAGGAACCTGCACAGTAACCTCCCTGCTGCCTCCCTCCACACTGCCTGCAAAACCAAGTGATGGAGACCGACGTAAGAACATATTTCTACTCTTTCAAAGCCTTCCCTCTTGAGAAGCTGGAAGCTACCTGGTCCTAACTCTATTTCCCAAAGTTGCTTAGTCTGCCTTTTTCTTTCTGGTTTATGCCTGAGAGGGAAGAGACACATCATCACTGCTCTGCTCACACCCCCATTCATCCCCTGCTCCTCAGCTGCACCAGGAGGGGATTTGCACCACACTGCACAGAAGTAGCTCTTTTATGCAACGTCTTTGCTGCCAGTGGGGCTACTGCTCCTACTCCAAATGTATTCCTGCTTCCTCCTCCACCTAAAGACATCTAATTGCAGAGCCTGTATCTCTCAGCACAGGCATGCAGGCTCTCCACTGTAAAGCATTTTAAAGCTCTCAACGTTGCATGAAACGCTCTCCCCTATTCTATTGTGGTAAATATGACTCATAACTGCACATCAGTTATCGGCTCTGTCCAAAACATCACTAAGAAAGAACCAATTTTAAATCTTCTGTAGGAATTTAGACCCAGTTTCTCTGTTTCTCTTGTTTCCTACAGCCAGGGACATCTGAAGTTAATCCAAATTCCTTAGCTCAAGCCTGTCTTGTGCTGGGTTATTCATAACATCACCAGAAGAGGCTACAGGAGGATTTGTTCATACCAAAAGCATTTTAAGTGGAGCATAGATGGGAGGAAGGAGAGATCTTTTTGTTGCTGGCATCTATCAATCTGCTTGGGCTGAAGAGGGATCCTTTAGATGCAGAGTACAGGAGCATTTCCACATCCTCTGAGCATCACATCCAGACACCAGGACAGGGGAATCAGCACGGTCTCACCTGGGCTGGGCTTGCTTCCTGCAGGCTGAAACACAGCCAGAGTCCGTCCTAAACTCCCTGCACTGCTAGCACAGGTGATCATTTAGATTTATCATTTCTAGACATCTTTACATTCAAAAAGAGTCAAGACCGAGGAAGAGAACAAGAGGGGAAGAGTGTCACTGACTGCACCCACACCAGGAGTGTGACTTTCAGCAAGAGGTGATGGCAATGACAATTGTCTACCCCTGTCCTTCCTGCACTCAAAGGACACAAGAGCAGAAGAGTTGGAAAATGCTTTTCTGTCCCATGTGCCTCAATATGCAGCCAGGAGGCAAAAGTCTCCTTACAGCTGCTCGTTGTTCTACAACTGGGGGTATTTTTCTGGGGGTTTGTCTGTAAGAGAGCTTATCACAGGCCAGAAGTTCTTATTTAATGATTCACCCTATGCAAGTTGGTGACAGGACGTTCTCATTCTTGAGAATGATGGAGGTTGCTTCCAGTTAGCTCTGGTCCCTGGGAACAGCTGACTTAAAGCCATTCTTAAACTGTCAGAGCATCCACACACTAAAAATAGCTGTAAAAATCTCCCTGTCATGAAAACAATGCTGGCTTGTGCAGAATATCTCCAGTGTAAGGCAGAGTCATGGACTGATTCTCTTAAGCAATTACTAACTTTCAGGACAGATCCAAAATGAGTAATCTTCTAAAAAAATTATTAGTAATTGAGTTTTAAAATCTAGTTTGACAAAAAAAAAAAAAAAAAAAAAAAGGCTCAGATACATAGAGAGAGGTTCTGCTGCAGCATCAACTGGTTTTAAGAAGCACTGTTCTTCCACAGGGCAAGGACTGTCACCTTTAACAAATCATTAGGGCCCTTTGTGACTTGACTCCCTCATTTATATGATGGTTATTTGCAAGGTGTTCTCCCAAAACACAGTCACTGGCAGGTGTAAAAGGGAGGGGAGGAAATGAATGGCTCCCTGACTTGGCAAGGTCACTCAGGTCTGAAGGAAGATGAAACACACGAAGTAACAGAGAACCCAAGATAATCCTTTTTGCAGGACTGCAGGAGGACAGAGGCCTGACCTACTCTCCTTCAGCAAAGAAGGATAAAAAACCAAAGGACCACAGTAGTTCCTGAGAAGGCTCAAGCCTGTCAAGAGATGCCAAAGCACTCAGGTTCAAAATGCTACTCAGACAAGGTGTTTGTTTTGTCAGGAGATGATGTCCAGCCCTGTGAGTGCTCCAGCAATCAGTGGTAGCTGAGGCATGGAGAGCATCATCTCCAGAGAGAGACTGTTCCCTCCCACCTGAGTCACAGATAAGATGCTACAATGACAGCAGAAGTCTGGGCAAGTGAAACACATGCCATTCTGGAGTGGCAGCAAAGCTCTAGTGATTCCGATTTGCTCCTTGCAGACTCCCAAAGCGGGCAGAGTAATCTTCCCACCGCATCTTACAGTTCTCACCCAAGGAAAAAGCAGTGCACAAAGGCTGGATGGCAGCAGAGAGGTACAGAAAGTAGGCAGGAGAAACCTGAAAACTAAAACAAACTCCTCTGTACCTTGCACAGATGGGAGGAAATGTCTCTGTTAAGTTCCCACCATGACAGAAACCCCTTCTGCTGTGCAAAGAAGCAATTTACTTTTGAGGGGGAGAGGAAATATGGCAAAGGAGCAAGATAAACACAAAGTGCAGATCCAAGACAGGGGAAAAAAAAATATGAAGGTAAAGTGAAAAAATGTTGATGGGAGAAGCTGGGTAAAAGACAAGAAAGAACTCTTAACTGCTCAAATTAACATTTTAATGCATTCACACGTAAAATTTAAGCACCTTAAGCACTGGTGTGACTGCTGAGTAACCCCCTTGGCAAGGAGCAGATTGGTGACTAACATCACAAAAATCAACATCAGGGGCAGATTAAGAGACAGTACATGGCCAAATGAGTTTTAGGGTCAGCACTAATGCCCATGATGGAACAAAACACAGACCATATGGCATTTCATGTGCTGAAACTGTCAGACTCACAATTAACTGATTAGGGTACATATGGTGCTCACAGACAGTGTAAATCTCTCAATGTAAAAGATGCTGGAGACCATTGAAGGTGTCAGCATGAGTCTTCCTTGCAAATCCCTCTTCGTTAAAGTTTCGTATGGAGCCAAGAGTGTTGTAATAAAATCACTATTAATGGAGTGATATTTATGATTATTTCTCTTTTGTGCAGCTGGATTTAACTTTTCAAACACTGAACTCCACAAAGCTTTTTCACAGTAGCTGCTGCATTCATAGAAGCTTCCTGGTTTGCCATATTTCCCTTGAAATTAGAAGTAACGAGAGCTAAGGTGGTAAAAGGTAACGAAGATTGGCAAGAAAATTGATAATATCACCAGTATCCAGGGAAAAAAAAAAAAAAAAAGGAAATCAGGCTGCCACAGAAATACAGTTACAGTATTTAAGTATTTATGACAGGCTGGACAGGGGCAAACTCATTCCCTCTTCAGTTCCAAAACACACTTTTAAAAAGATGGTGAGTGACACTTCATTAACCATGTGAAATGGGCTGACACAGCCTGCTTGCTTTTCCAGCCACCGTTTCAGATGGTATTTTTCTTTGCATCCCTCCATGCCTTACATTCAACACTCCATAAAGTGCTTCCTTGGACCTCTCCAGCCACATCGGCCTTGTGGAGCTGGGGGCTGGGCTGGGGGCAGGCAGTTCTGGGCAGGAGAAAAACAGATTCATGTTTGCATGTCCATGCATTAGAGATACAGCTTTCCTCATTGGTCACCAATTAAAGGGATTTAAAAAGTTCCCCATCAGCCTCTCTCTACCCCTCAGGCTCTGACAGGACTAGTTCTTCTGCAGCATCACTTCACCTCTCAAGTGACACAGGATCAAAGCATCCTTCTGTATCCCAGTTTCTGAAAGGTGCCTGTAATCCAGGTGCTGATTCAGACACAGCAGTGCTCTCAGCAGCTGGGCTGGGGCACAGCTCCGTGTGTCTCCTAACTCCATCCTCCCAACAGACATTAACACTCACACACAGCTCCCTCCAGGGCTTACACACTCCTCTCTCCTTCCCTGTGTTCTTTTAAGCAGCTTCCCACTTCCATTTATACACCCAGCAAAGGACTTACCAGAGACCTCATCTCCCTAATGAGTTAAAAGCTGTTGCCTCAGCCCAAAATCTTCCCAGTCCCACATGGCTTCCTCCTCTCTCCTACTGTGTTATCTCTATCACTCTGTCTTCACTGGAGCTTCCAGCCTGCTGCTGCAATGTATGGGAAAATCTCCCTTTTCAGAGCAAGGAAAAATCCCTCTTAAGAACATCCATTTTTCCCCCCTCTATGGTTTGTCAGAGGTGGGGCTGCTGGTGACAGATTAGGGCAGCCAGAAGAAACAAGAAAAAAAAAAAGAAAGTATTAAAGGGCTCTCTTCTAGGGGGCACAGAAAGGATTTTTGTAAATTAAGTACTCTGTAGCAAAAAAAAAAAAAAAAAAAGCTGTGAGAAAAGAAATCAGAGAGGCAAGACATGGTTCATGGTGCAAACGTTAAGATTTACAAACAAAGCTGAAAGGCAGAAGGTACAAAATGTAATGCAAGAGGAAGGAGGATGCATCTGCCTTAACCCTTCCAGGGCTTTTTTAAACTCAAAGAGCTCTTGGACCACAGTGATTTCTGGAGCCTCCCCAGCAGAGGGGCAGCACACAGGGACTGTGTCCCAATGTCCACTGGGTGCCAGACATTCCTCTGGGGGAATAACTCTGGTT
This sequence comes from Pyrocephalus nanus, assembly GCA_038380795.1. Taxonomy (NCBI): domain Eukaryota; kingdom Metazoa; phylum Chordata; class Aves; order Passeriformes; family Tyrannidae; genus Pyrocephalus; species Pyrocephalus nanus. The sequence continues at coordinate 11,664,394 of CM076276.1, forward strand.
CCCCACGGTGGCACATCCCCTGCTAACTGGTGATCTTGATTGTTTTCCACACTTTGACCACCTCAGCCTACTAAAAAGTAATAGTGTCAGACAGGCCTTCTCAGCCCAGATCCATCACTGTCCTTTCTTTGCAGCCACCCCAGACCTCCCCTGGATCCCACTGTAAGAGCTGTGCACGTTCTTGCTTTGCTGCCAGATGATGATGCTCACAGATAAGCTCTTCTCATTCTCCTGTGCTACTCTACAAGCTGACTGTGTGATGCCCTTCCAATCCCATCCACACCAGAGGCTCGAGGGATGCCCCAACCCTTCTGACTTAGACATGCTCAAGTTCCCCTTTTCCTTCCCTCCTCACCCTCCAAATGTTTCTCTCACATCTCAGAAACAACTGAGGCTCCAAGGCACCTCATTCCAGCAGCCTCCTTTGTTTGTCAGCTGAGTCATTCAGGTGTCAACATTTCTAAGGCTCATGGGGAGGCTCAGCAGAGCTGGGAGGGTGCAGAGTGTTATGTCAGAAGTTATTAATAGCTGCCACCGACCATCTCATCGACTTTGATCTACTGGCAGTTGATTACAGCTGCTGCTCCTGATGATGAGGCACCAGGGGTCCTGCCTGCACCTCATTTTTCCTCTTCAGTTTTCTGATTTTTACTAGAACAAATAATTTTCCCCAAAAATTTCAACACAGATGGGATTCAGCAGACAACACTGCAGTCAGAAAGGCAAACACAAACAAGTGAAGCGTAAAATTTTACTTTACGAGGAAAATATCAGGTCTTTGAATCCTGCTTCCAGCAAAGTCTTTGAAAGGCTTAAAGGTTGACATCACACACAACAAACCTCCAGAGAACACAGCTCCTTTCTGAAATTTTCCATGTAGCCCTTAATCCATACTCATGAAAATAAACTCAGAATTTGTTCCCAACAAATAATTAAAAGGGTATAGCAATTGGTTCCCACACTGTTCTATGCTTTCACCTGAAGAAGAAAAGATAATTTGCTGTTGCCTGAAGACAAACACGCACACCCGACATAATCAAAGAAACAACTCGGGAAATCTCCCTGCAACAACCTGGAGCCACTGCTGAGAACAACTAAGGAAGCAGGATAAAATAGCCACCTATTCCTTTATGTCAGCATCACCTAATCCTGCTCTCTCTGGTGGGAAGCAACACAGGGATCAAAAGACAACACAGAGAAACTTCTGAGACAAACAAATTCAGGCAAATTTCCATTTTATCTGGTGTTCTGTCTCTATCAGCTCGCCCAAAACTTCGCAGAATTCCTTCTTCTGAGAAACTGGGACGAAATGAATCTATACCATGATACTGATCTACACCACAGTGCTCTGCTTGCTAAGGATTTAAAGGTCACTGGAGGCAGTACTGCCTGATCTAAGTCCCTATCTCCCAGGACAAGAAAACAGCATTTTTAAAGATGCCAGAAGCAACAGAGAGTTTTGTGCAGAGTGGGACAGTCCATTCTATGACTTGAACACAAACCCAAGGAGCAATTTCTATAAGTTTTACTCCATTTGAATTAGAAAATCTAAATCTACATAATGATGGAACTAGACACGAAGAAAGAAAAGCTTGCATACTTATGACTGTTGTAAAGCCTATGTAATAAAACTGCCAAGCTTTAAGATCACAGACATATTCCAAATATTTCAACTCATGACTGTAAAACTCATTCCACTATGACAAAGCATAACAGAGAAGAGAGGAATGACTTGGCCAATGCATGTTAACATTTATCTCACCAGAGTCACACTTCAGATTACAAATTTCCAAAAAGAGAACTAAAGATAATATAAGCATTCCTTCAAGAAAGAAGTCTATCTTTGGAAAGAATGTTTTCTTTCTTATAGAAAAGCTAGTAAAAAGCATCTAATAGTGACCAGTTTTCTGGGGTTTTCTGGCCCAGTGTCAAGTAAAGAACTTAGAGCAGACAGATTTACTTCTTCAACCCTTAACTAAAGCTTTTATAAACTCAAGTTGCTCCCACTGTGTACAGGAGAGCCTCGACAGACATGTGATGCAGTGAATCACTTGGATGAGACCACAGAGATGACACCACACTTGCTACTCCTTCACTTCCCCTTAAACACATCCCTTTAGCCCACAGGAACTAGCTGTCACCCCAGCCATGCATAGGTGCATCACACCCAAAGATTATCCTTGGCTTCCACCAGCATCAGGCACAGAATAACTTTGAGTCTTATTGATCCCGGAATTCTAAAGCCTGAACACTGCAAATGTGGGGAGATCCCATCACAGAACCAGTTCAATCTGAAAGGCCTCAACTCCTTCCCCCCCTGAAGCTCCTTTGTTACCTCCAGCTCGGTGTTGTGAGCGTGCAGTTTCTGCACCATGTCCTCGGCCTCGCGCATGCGCCGGCCCAGCTGGGGCGAGTGCTCCGCGGGGGTCAGCTCGCTGTCGTACGACTCCAGGATCGCCCGCATCCCATCTCGCTCCTGCCAGGAAGAACACACACCTTTAGAGACACAGCCCCCAGCTGCCCACCCCGAGGAGAGGCTTCCCGGAACAATATTCCACGGTTTTGCCCGTTGTTCCCTCATGCAGCAACGAAACGCTGATGGACGCTGCGCACTCGTCATTTTCACATCAGCATCGAGCCACAGGTGAGCACACAGCTGTAATATGATAAATGTTGCTGCTTAGAAAACTGAAAAATTACGCTGCCTTGTGTCTGTAAAACATGCAGACGCTCTAACAAGCAGATGGTGACTGAAAACAGAGACTGCCTTCTTTTTGGAGACACTGTTCTCACTCAACATGGCTGAATGGGTTTCCTCAGCAAATATTTAGTGTCGTACTTGACATCACTCCTGCCAGAGTTTCAGCAAAGAAGGGACAGAATTGTCACAACAGAAATGAAACAGATTTGACAATGAACAAAGTGGCTGAGAGCAAATATCCTCAAAGTGGTATGTGACTTTATCACTTGTTAAACGCTGCAACATTCCGTGTTTGTAACAAATATTTTTTCAGAGGTTAATATCTGGCAGACAGTGTGTTTGGCTCACTTCACAATCTGCTGGCAATTATAACTCAGCACTTGCAGAAAAAGACAAAACCAAGCATCTCTCTCGGCTCCCTGAGAGCAGTTTACATTCCCAACTGTAAGGCTTGGGCTCGAAGCTAAAGGTAAAACTTTCTGTAGGGGTTCCTGGTTGAAGTATTTCCTAGTGCACTCCCAACTCCAGACAACACCTCACGCGATCTCCAAGGCACTGATGGACAAGAATGGGGACAAAAGGCAAATTTCAAGAGGTCAGGTGTGTTTAAGGAGATTACTGGTTCCAGTGCAATATGCACAGGGGGATTAGCCAGCTCATGAAGCGTTTCATCTTTTGACTGCACAGAAGAACCTTGATGCTTGTGAGGCTCCAGAACAGGGTCAACGCAGCTCAGGCCCTTGGCATAAACCCAAGGCAGTGCTGCCTCTCTTTCACTTGGTGACAAACTGCTCAGCTAAGAAAGCCTGGATACAAAGGTTATCTCCTCCTTCCAAACCTAAAGGTCAAAGACTGAACGTGGAGAGCAAGAGTACGTGTGGGGAAGGGAAGGAACATTCACATTCAAGGTGTGACAAGACCAGGGGCACTGCCAGAGGTACCATGTGTTCAGAACACATGACAGATTGAAAGGTCAGCCAAGATGGTTGGGTTGGTCAGCAGGTAAAAGGACCCCAAGACCAAAGGACAACCTGAGGCTACAGGAACCAAGTTAATAAAATTATAAAGAAAAACAGGTTTCAACATAAATAGTACTAGCAGCTATTACTAGCTCCTAACCCAGATCTGACTGAAGAGAATATTTTTCCAAGGAAAGAACAGTTTTGCCATAGTTTTGAAAGAATTATTCTTCTGACAGACGTGAGAAAGGAAATACTTCCATGTTACTACAGAAGAAAACCCAAACACAGCCACACCAGCCTTGTAAAGAACTTCTTCAGCAGAAAGGCAGGACAAGATCTCTCCCTCCTCCTCCTCCTCCAACACACACAGACATCACCCAGTCTGCCCAGTGCACTCTCCATAAGGCAAACTGCTTTTGCTCAGGAGATGCCTTCCATTCCCCATTTATTGCCAAATCATTGTGTAGGGCACAGAAGAGAACATAATGACAGCATTTAGCGAACGCGTTGGTTTGAGCTTTGCATGTTGTTGCAATTAGATTTGCAATTACAGCATCCTCCCTCCTTCCCCGCACTCCGAGCTGCTCCGCTATCCTAATTTTCTCCTAAGCATCTTTCATCTATGTGATAATTTACCACTGCAGTGTTCTCTCCACTACAGCAGGGCAGGCCCAAAATCCTTCGCGTTTTTTCAAAAGCAAACAGGACCCCTGGCAACTCCCATCACATTTGGCTTCCAATTAACTGCTGAATATTAGGTCGTTTGAGTCATCCCCAGCAAGATCCTCGCAGTTCCCCGAGCTCTTCAGCTGCAAGGAGGACAAACTCCTGCTTTCATGTTAGCATGGAAAAACTGCACGGGAGCAGGACACCCCTACGGGCTGTCTCTCCCCAGAAATCAACTACAGCCCTCGCCCTTCAAAGCCTTTCTCTTAAATGAAGAGTAAACCTTTCAAGTAAAAAATAAATAGATATGATAAACACAGCACAAGCTGTATTGCAAAAAAAAAAAAAAAGGTGCTGAAAAGCTGAACTAGACGGCGGCACAATTAAACACTTCATCCTGGAGTTCACTTCTCCTCTTCAATTATTTCTAAATATTAATACTAAAATGAAATCAATCCTCAGCTTTCAACAAGTGGTCCCCAGCTCCATTTTTAAAATTTCTCCCCATCAAGAGCACTTAACTGAAAGCTGTTCCCTCCCTCCTAAAGATCTTTGGCAGGAAACAGAAGTTCCTGTTGATAAGTCCTCTCTCTAAGAAGATTCTCTAAAATGTAATCCTAATTTACTAATTGCTGCAATATTTCCTCATTCTACACATCAGGATATTCCCCAAGCCCCATCAAAATCCTCCCCAGGGACTTTCAGGTGCCCTTTTTAACCTTATTCCAACACCTCTGCTTTCCTGCTTCCTATCAGGAGAGTATTCACCAGAATTACTGAAAAGCACTTCCTCTGGGAATTCCCAAAATTTAACCAGGATGGGACAGCTATGCTAACTCACCATGGCCCTGCACTGGCACAATTCCAGGTGTTTTTTACCCTAAGCAGTTTTAAATCAACACCTGAATAGAAATGCAGCTTACTTTAAACATGCCCTAAAAGCAAAATAACAGTTTTGATGTTCATTATAAACCTAGGAAATTAATGCCCTACACAAACTCTGGTGCTGCAGCTTGCAGCTGTGTTTGAGATGTAAGTTTGAAAAAGAGGAAGGATACTGATTTTTTTCAAAGGTTGAACAGTTTCCCTTCCTTCTGCCAGCACCAGCCCATTCATCAAACAAATATGCCTCCTACTACCACACAAGTAACTAAAAAGAAAACACATTTTATAATTTTAACCAGAAACTAGAGCTAATCCCACGAAAAAAAGAACAGGAAAATGCCTCTGCAAAATGACACCCCTAAGATGAAGCTTCTGCCCACTCCTCCCACCAGCTCCTCTACTCCCTCTATGGAAAGCCAAAAGTTCCATTTGACTGGCAAGGTTGAAACTCATAAAGACCCTTTCCACAGCATTCACATACCAGAGTGGTTTAGAAACAGCAGGAATACAAGTGGGTTTCTCCAGGACTTTGGGGTTAATTTTAGGGAAAGACCTGAGAATAGTTCTTATAAGCACCATCCCCATGTCACTGCAGCACTGCACATCTCCAAGGGCAGCCCACAGCTCCAGACAGTCACACTGAGGAGCAGGAGAGCGACTCCCAGCTGGGTACTGGAAGCAACTGAAGAGTAAAACACAGCCAAAAAAAATTTTCTAAAAGCCTCTGACCTTACAAACAACCACGCAGGTTCAGGCCTTGCTCCTGCTGCTGCTCGTTAGCCCCTCTTCAATACACGCACACTCCATTCACCACAGACTTTCTAATTAGTTGAAGAAAAGAAAAATCAATAAGAAAGAAATTAAAGTTACAAATCTAACTGAAGTCAGTCACACACCCAGGGAAAATTTGTTCCTGGGGTAAAGTTTATCTGGTGTCATAATTTTATTGAAATCCTATATCTTCCTATTGACTTTTATCGTTTCAAGCTGGATGCCAGAGTTATCATTATTAGAGTCTCAGTGTTGCTCGCAGGCCTGAGGTTTGAGGTGGCTTTTTTTTTTTTTCCCCCCTCATATAAACAAGCTGTAATTGTCTGGTTTATTGATCAATAAATCTTTCAACTGCTTCTCTTCACCCGGCTTCTGTTCTGGTAACACTCCTGCACCGTTCTCTGCAAGAAAATACAGGGTTGTTGTTTTTTAAAGAACAGATTGTTTTGTCATTAGCAATGAAAAAGCAGGAATTGTGCCGGTCGGTTCCAATAATGGCTTTTTAATGACAGATTCTAGTCACAGTAAAATCTGCTTTCTTTCCACATGAGTGAACTTCAACTATTAATCCACAGCCCAAGCTCTCTCGCTTCTGCACGGGTTAGAGCCTGGCAGAGGAGACAGACTCTGTAAACTGGAATCATAATGATATTTCCCACTCAGTGCCTTTTTTTTTTTTTTTTTTTGATGGTACAGAAATACTCCCGTTCCAAGCGTTACATCAGCTTTTTGTTTAATTAATGATAATTTTTGGAGAATGTTAATGGACTGCTTCATTATCGGAAATCAGTGGCAAGATCTCCTCCTCCTCTTCCTCTCCAGACTCCTAAATCCAAATTAGTTGTAATAAGGGAAGATATCAAGACTGAAGAAAAGATATGGGGCTTCGACATCAAACAGGTGCTATTTGCAATCAGGTATAATTTAGGTAACTATTTCTCATAAAAACACAAATAAAAAAGAGAGGTGCCTGTGTAACAGAGGTCTGTACTTCCTTGCTTTGGGTACACAAACACACATACAGAAGGGAGATGATATGTGGGGCTTGACCAGATGTTTAACATCAGTAAAATTAGCAGTGTGAGGTGTAAGAACATAAGCCACAATATAATTAGAAATAACTGAAGAATATTTAAATGCATCACACTGTGTCAGGACCTATGGAGAAAAGGTATTCTTCCGTTACTTGAAAAAGATTAATCACAGTAATCTCTGGTCCATGAGCAACTGTTTTTGAAGAACTCACAAAAGGCAGGACAGGATCTGAAAATAGGACAGTGAAACAGACCCAACCTTTTAAAAGAAGGATGGATGAGAAGATACAGACTCTGGCAATTATAAATCACTTCAATATTTTGGTATCTCATAAAATACTTGAAGAAAACATTAACAATCAAATTGCAAGCAGCTAGAGAACAATTAGGGACAAAAAACAATCAACTGAGCCTTAATATGAATAATATCAAACCGGTCTAATTTCCTTCTTTGACAGGTAAATTGTCTACAGAATAAAGGCAAATAATAAATGTGATAAATCTTAACTTCAGCGATGTGTTTCTCAAAGAGGAGAATTACAATTCAACAACAACTCTGTAATTTAGAGAAACGAATTTGCATCAGGCTGATGAAACTCATGGAAACAAAAGCACAGAGTGTTGTGTGACAGAAGAGACACCAGGTACCATTAACAGGCTGCAGCATCAGGGGGCATCTGCCCCTTCTCAGAGCTGCCAGTTTGCACCTTTTTTATGGGAAACAAGTGCATCCCTCTTTCAGCTCACTGGGATACAGGGAGATCCCTGCACACCACAGAAAAGCATTAGCCAGGGAATGTCAACAGGGCTACTGACAATTAAAAGGTTCTGCTCCAAATTGGTGGCTGGAGGAATTGATAAGGAACTGGTATGCTGCTAAGTCTTACTTTGTAAGATGTTCATATCCCATTGCCTTATGGAAAAAGGAGGGGGCAAAGAAACAACAAAGCGACAGCAAGATGCAGGAAACAGGGGCCTGAAGGCAGAGCTGTGGCCAAAGGCATGTTCAGTCAGACTTTGGCTCTCACAGGAACACGTGTAAGGGAGCCACATCCCCTCAACTCTCTCCTGAAGCACAAATTAACACAGGAGCTAATTGACTCTTCCAGAACAGACAAAAACCCCAAGAGATCTAGGCCAAGCAAAAGTTAAATTACCAGAAACTTCCCAAACCCTCCTTGCCTACAGCAGCATCTAGTACCACCAGAAGGCAAACTGTTCGCCTTCTTCTTACCACTCTTGTCTTCTGAACAAATCATCTGCAAACCAAAATTTTCTATTCCCAGACCTCCAAATAACTTGCTTCTCAGCTACAGCCATTCCCCAGCATTTCTCTCTGTGGCTGACCTATTTTCACATTACTTTGCAAATCAGAACTGACTGCAGACACATATGTATATACACACCATTGACTTTTTACTCAGGACCTCAAAACACCATTTACAAAAAAAAGCCCATTAAATCCATAAAAATAAAAACATCCAGCAGATTAAAACATCCACAATTCTCAAATGTGACTGCCTATATATCAACCCTCATTTTTGCCCCTCAAGCAAATACAAAGCTACTGCAGGAATTTAAAGATGGATTTAACCTATAAAGAAGCCCTTCAGATGTGTTGTTTCCTACAACCAAGGCTTGCCCAACAAAAATAAAATATTCCTTCTGTGTAAGTCCAAGAACCTCCATCCGTGCCTGACCTGAGTAGGCACACAGCAAACCAGGAATTAAACATCCCTGTCTGTCCCAGCATCTCTCTACAAGGAATGGTTTTTATCAGTTTTCTAAGACCCTCAAACAGAGCCATTTTCTTGCTAGGAAAGGCAGTGTATCATTCAGGTTGAACACCATCTTTCCTCCCAAGGCTGGAAGTCCAGAGAAAGCAGCCACCCAGGGAAACTGTGGTGGGAAGAGGGCACAGCCAGGCAGAGAGCGTGAGAAAAGCAATCAAAGACTGATTTTAGGTGCCAGAATGAGGCATTCAGAGATACTCTTAGCTTCCCAACCATCCATTCTTAAATTTTGGAGAAACTGTGCAAGCTGACTGCTCTTTTGGCAAACGCTCAGTTGGCAGCTTTAAACGTACTCCCACAAATACCTGTGTATCTTACACGCTCTTGTATTCCATAAGTTCTTCTGCAGATTTATGGTTCTTCCTTTCTAGCTCTTGGTCCCTCTGCTCCAACGCTTCTCTGCAGAGAGCTCAGCTTGCCTTATATCCTGGCAGTGGACCAGAGCAAATAAATCCACTGTAACCCTTTTAATCTGTCTCTGATAAATCCCCTGCTTACTATCTCCTGGAAAATTGTGCATGGTCTCTGAAAGCCTCATTTTGCTTATAGCACATACATATGCCAGCTGACAAGCAATCATACAACTGACACTGCAACAAATTAAATATTATCTGACTAAAATACCCCTGGGGTCCTCTTGCTTCACAGTGAGTTTAACATGTTTAGTTATGTTTCTTTACCTCCTGCTGCTGTGAAATAATTTTATGATTTTTCCTTCATTTAACTCCCTTCTACCGGAACGCTCACCGCTGCCTATCTCCAGCATGAGCCTGCTTTTCTGTCTCGGTGTATTTCTCATCTCTTCACCCCAAAAAACCCCCTCTTCTTCCTACCATCTCTCTGAGTCCCACTGCTCAGGCAGTGGCAAACTTGTGTAATGTGAAGCTGCTGTATTTACCTTCAGCAGCTCAGGGTCACTCACCCTCAGGCACCGGTAGCTGACACCACGTGCACACAGTTCACAGCAGCAATTTCTTTAAAAAAACAAGCAAATCTCCAAACAAAAACACCCCCCCACCCCAAACAAACAAACCAAAACAAACAAACAAAAAACCCCCAATACTTTCTTCAACCCAGCCACTGGATTGCCATCACTGCCAGAGAGAAGGCTGACAAGGGAATGTACTCACTTTTACCTACTGGCAGTACAAAACCAACACTTTATTCACCTATTTAAAAAAAAAAAAAAAAAAAAAACAAACAACAAAAAAACCCACCCCTTATTCAACCTCAAAAAAAAAGTTTTTGAGAAGGTATATCAGATTCTTCTATTCTGCCAGTGTCTACAGCACATAAAAATTCACCCCTGCACTCATTCTTACCCTCAGATTTCTTTTCCTCCAGCCTACTAAGTAACCCAGATATTGGCCTCTAAAGCTCTTAACAGACAGTTTCCTGCAGTTTTAACCACTTAAATATCATTAACTCGGGAGAAAAGTAAACTGAACTGTGCTCTAAGCCTGTGCAATTATCTCTGCAAGAATAAAGGAGGAAGAACGGCCCCACTGCCTGGGCTCTGTTCCTGGGATATTTAGGCTCAGACAGAACTGAAGCAGGAGGGCAAATCTCTCACATCAGAAATCGAGAGGACAAAAAAATCAGAGACCTGAGTTCATCTAATCAGCTCCAACACAGCACATTCCATTGAACTCAAAAGTAATTCCTTTGTCCCCTCAAGATATGTCAACAGCTCCAGAAAAATGGCAGCAATGGCTTTTTCAAGAAGTCAAAGAAAAAGGGATTTTAGATGATGTTTCAGAATATATAACCTCACTGCTTTATTAGAAGACATTAATAATTTCCCATACTTTACTTAATTCATAAAATATTCTCTCTACTACCTCCAGGGTATAAAAGAAACAGCAATTTCAGTAAGAGCTTCACAAGTTATACATCAAGTTATCTCCTAGGTCACCAATAGCATACCTGAATTCTCTTCAAAGGATTCCCATGGCAGAGGGCACTGGCTGTCCTCACAGCCCAGTGGCTCCTGCTTAGGAAGAGGGCACTGGGCAGAGGAGACTGAACAGTCTGGCTGGGTATCTGCTGCAACAGGACAATCTCAGGCAACTGAGTTTAGAAACATCACCTTAACACACAGGAAGCCCAGAGCCAGACACCCACAGCACCTACACTGCAAACCACCACTCTGATAAACCTGCAAGCTGTGGGGCTGAGTCCATCTGTGCAAGAGCCCTTTCTGACCACTGTGCCTTGGGGTTTACACCTATCTACAATAACTGTCTGAGATTCCTCTCCCATAACTTCGAGGGAGTTCCCCAGCAGCCCACAGTATTCACAGAGCCACCCTGATGCAGGATACTGAGGGTAAAAAACTCTAACAGTCCATATATGCAATCCCACTTCCAGTGCCAACCCAGCCCTGATACTCACATTGCTGACCAAAAATCATAAAGCATTTTGTTAGGTGCCAGAGGCACAACATGCACCTTCCATACTACATAAGCCACTTATAAAGCTAAAGAATTCAAAGCATATTCTTCTTGAAATGATAATAACCATAAAGGGTCATTTCTCACCCAAACCATGCTCCCAACAGGAAGACTGGGCCAGATTATTTAATCACACCCAGTGATTTATTCTGGGCAAAGCAATGATAAGCCATTACTTTGAACTAAAATTCTGTGATTTACTTGGATGAGGTCAAAATACTCATTTCATATTACACAACATACATTTCACATTACCCACATGATGTGAGTTCCACATTTTAACCTGCACCCTTTGAAAATATGAATGGAGTATTTTCCAAGTAAGATGGGATCTGCACCAAGCAACACTTCCTTGGCTGTTTTTAGGATAGGTTTATTCTCTCACCTTAGAGCACAGCTCAGTCAACACCCATAAAAGGTGTCTCATTATCTTAAAGAGGAATCACTCCAGGGTTTGCTCTATGACAGCAAGTACTCACCATGAAGTTTGGCTGCTCTTTAACCCTCTGACCTGCACATCTGAAAGAGATTTCTGCATTTACAAAAGAAAGTGTGCCACCTCTGTGCTCAGCAGTGCAGCTTCTGAATAGGGGTTTGCCATGTGCTGGTTCTCAAATCCTGCACCAACCTCAGTGCAGGCTGGCAGAGAAACCCAAAGCCCACCTTTCTGTGCCTGGGATCCCATTTCCCCTGAGACTCAGACATAGTAAAGAACAAAATCAGATGTTTAAGTAAGCAGCTTCAGGCAGGCACAAGGTTATGGTGCTTTGCCATCATTCCAGTTGCACCTCTACCTTCGGCTTCCCAACTCCAGAAAAATTATATTCAATAAATACTTTTGAAAAGCAAGCTCTCATTGACAACTGGATATTTTTGTTGTTCATATAAATATCCAGTCTCTTTCTGAACCCCGAGAAGCTCCTGACCTTGCCAGTTTTCTGGTGGAAATTAATCCCAGTACGTTTTTCATTTCTTGAAAACGTATTTTCTTTTATCAGGTCTCAGTTTGTTACCTTTCAGCTTCATTGAACACCTCTCTTCTTGCCTCATACAGACACCAAAACAGCTCCCAAATAACTTCTCCAAAGCACTCATTCATTAGACTCTGAGCTTTCAACCTGTCACCTCTTCTTCAACGACTTTTTAAGGTAAACAAGTCCAATCTGTAGTTTTCCAGCATAGCTGCTTTTGCAGTTTTTCACACTCTCATCACCCATGTCTGACTTCTGCTCTCATTCTGCAGCATCTGTAGCTGAACTGGGTGGATGAGGAATAAAGAAGAGAAACAGTGAAGATGCACCGAGTCACTGCCTCCTTTCCCACCCCTCTGTAACAGGCACATCCTCACCCACTCCTGGCTGGCTGAAGAGCCCACGATCCCAGTGTCTGCTGCCCAAACTCATCCTTGCACGAGTTACCCACAGACCTCACTCTGCCAGGATGTCCCCACTTGAAGTCTTAACACCTTCAGAGGGCTCAGCCCATCAGAGAAACAGGACCAGATGCTCTCCCAAAAGCTGCTGAGTCAGGGGATGGTAAATCCCCAGTGATTAATCTCCTCAACCACACCTAGAAAATGCAGGAGAAGAGGATCTATCTTAGATCTATATCTAAGATAGAATCTCCAGTCCTTGCAACAACAACCCATATATACAGATTTCCTCCAATTTCAAACATTTAAGAAATGAAACTATTACTTTAAATTAGCCTACAAGTTAGTAGACTAATATTAATACTGAACTGCCACTAAGTGATCACCTTCCCTTTACAGTGTCACCAGACACTATAAAATTAATTCACACAGACAAAATGACATTCCTTCCTTTTCTCTCTCTCTCTCTCTCTCCACTGCCTCTGCAATATTAAATCAACAAAACCTTTCCTCAAAACTGCACTGACATCAAGAATGTTATGCTCAAGCCATTAGACAAAATGTGAAGTACTGAAGTCATGCTTCATTAAAAACAAGTGGAAAAATAACAAGAAAAACATTATTTAGGAAATATATTCACTATATACATCTGAATGAGAGTGATGATTAAATGTATGGGACCAAAACATTAGTCAATCTTTTAATAAATATTTGACCACAATACTAATATTTTATTTTCAACAAAACCACATAGCAATAAAGAGCAGAACCAGGGTATCAAAAAGATCTACTTTCTTGCAAACTAAAACCCATTGGTTTGTTTTCGTACTAATGAACTGTCACGTTTTAGAGAACAAAACGGACCATCAGCTTTCCTACTTCTGGGCACAACCTCATCCAAGTGAACAGAACACAGTATAATCACAGAAATTACTGGCAAACAAAAGACACAGGAACAGAGGGAAGGAGTCTCTCCCTGCCACGTAACACCATGGGAAGAACAATGTCAGCAGCAGACAGTTAATGGTGAAGATCAACTCCTGCTTCCACACTGCAACACACCCTCTGTGCAGAACTGTCTGGGTAACTCCGAGGCACTGAGGCTGAATTTTAGCCTTTCCTGTGCTCCACATACCAGGAAGCCAATCCACCACAGACAGAATTACAGAACTCCAAGTTTGCAATCAAGTCCTCAAGAAAACAAAAAGGTGAGAACAGACCAGTTTGCAGAGCGATATTTGTACACACAACACTCATCCCCAAATTTGTTCCACCTCTGGAAAATGTGATGTGTCAGGAAATACTATCAGAACTATTTTTATTATTCTAAAGTTTAAAATGAAGTCATGTATCTGTTGCTATATTTGGTTCTTCTGCTTCCATTTGTGAAATACCATTATATTATTTAATAAAATGCCTTTCAATAAACCTGGCATTCTCCTGACTTAGTACAGTCTTTCTCAAATACAGCTTTATCTTACCAGCTGTATGAGATGATGCCATTTTCAATGTAGTTTATTATCAGCACTAGACAGACTCAGACTTGCACAACAGTTGAGGTTTGAAAGCTGCTCAAGATATTGTCCATCCCAACCTCCCTGGCTCTCCTGCTTTCCCCTTCTCTCCAGGACTGTGTCCCATAAAATTCTTACAAGCAAAGCCATGAAACGATCAAATTCCTCACTTAAAATTATTTAACATCCACATCAGGCTGTTCAAAAAAGCCTTCACAATCAACATAAAATCACTTGAACCCATGAGTATAAAAAAGAAAGAAAAAAAAAAAAGATGTTGATTTAGAGACCAAGGGAAGACAAGAGTTAAAAAGAGCAAATCACTGAGCTGCATTTTGACCACTTCACAATCCCTCTCCATCAACACATTCCAAAAAGCTGTTTGCATTTCCTTTGCAAGTATTACTTTTTAGACTTGGCCTTATTATTTCACCTCCAATAACAATATACATAAGCTCTACCATGTTCACAGAAAGCAGGGCTCCTGCATTGTTTTTGTCAGTGCATTCTCAGAGATGCTGCCCATGACTGTTAATTCACCAGGACCTTCAGCTTATTGAGGGTAAGCACAGAAGCACCCAAAAAGCAGCAAGTCATAGGTTTCTGCCTGTCTTCCTCTGCACATCAAGGATGTTAAACACACACACAAACAAAATCAACAATCAAGGCTATGCAAACGACTCCTTGTGCAAAATACCTGCCTCAAGTCCATGGAAGAAGTATTGCAAATTTTACAGCAGATGTCAAATCTTTTCAGCTTTTTCCCCTGAATCAAATTAGTTACTAATGAAACAGTTTATGATTAATACTCACTTAAGTCAAGAAGTAAATTAGGGGAAAAGCTGAACATGAGCAAATCAGATGGGCTCCAGATATACATAATGAAATGAGTATGTGAAGAAAATACTATTGCTTTATCTTTAGAAGTCTTCAACTTCTGAACACACTGTTAAAACAGCGTGATCATCTCCTAACATCCTCTAGTGGCATTTCTGAAACGAGAGGAAGAAGGTACAAGCAGTTGATGTACTTGTGGAGTACAGATGTACCTTCAGATGACACATTGTCTGATGATCCAAGCACACGAAACCTCGCAGGGGTTTGTATCTCACTGACCACCTACACAGAGCTCCATTCAGAGAAATATTGATCCCATCCACCTCAGGCTCACTTGCCAAGCCCAGGCTGGCTCACAGGCTCTGTATTCAGATTTCCCCCTCAGTCCAAGGAGGTCATGGAGGGAGGAAAGGGCAAAGCACAGTCTGTCAGTCCTGTCTGTACTGGGAGCTGCTGGGGCAGGGCCTTGGAAGAGTGAACAGAACAGAAAATACCTGCTAGAAATGATCTCCTAAGCCTATAAGGACAATACCAGGCAAAAATTTACTACCTTTTCCTCTAGAGCAGTCTTGTACATATCTGAAGATATGTTTCTCTGCAGTATTCACTGGTGTAATTCTTCACTCTTTCATCTTATTTTTTACCATTTCAGCAGATGGTTAATAAATATCCATTTGTCTCCAGCAACTGAGAGGAACCACCATAATATTTCTCTCAGTTATCTGAACCTGACTGGAAGGAGAGCCAGGAATGAACGAGATGAGGATTAGGAACAAGAAATCACTTTGTAACGGAAAACTGAGGGCCAGCCACCATGAAGCAATTACAGGAGACTCACACAGTAACTCTAAAAATCAAAGCAGAGAAGAAATGTCTGTGGTCTTTGTATTTGCACATCCAACAGGTTACTCCATATAGCTAATTTTAACACCAATCCCTAAAAGCTTTGAATTTAAAAACAAGTGTGGTACTAACTGAAAACCCCTCCTCACTAAGCCTGTGGCATAGCTTGTACAAAGACCTTTCCCTCCAGAGGGCACAGAATGGAAACTGTAATTGTATTTAGGTTTTAGTGTGAAAATACTGTCAGTTCAGCAGCTATGAAGGAAGATGACATGAAAAGAAAAAACAGGTTGAAACATAGAGAGCTCTTAAGTTTTCATTTCAAAAGAAAAAAAAAAAAAACAACTTTACACATAACTTTAAAAACTTCTTAGGAACACAGGCAAATGAAGGAATTAATCTCCAGCTGAAGTCTGTGTGCTTCTAAAAGAAGGTACCTATTCAATCATCTTTTTCTTAATCAACAGTTTAATACTATAAACAAAAAAACCAGCAGCATGACAAATGAAGTTTTTAGAGAGAGCTTCTCCCTGCCTCCTCCTGTGGCACCAAAAGGCAAACAGCTGCTCACTCTGCATCACGCACACCGTCCCCACACTGGCACACTAATGGGTTTTCTGACAAGGCAAACTCTAATATTAGACACTGCTCTTATTAGCTCAGATCAGAGTGTGCTGTTAAACCCTGCAGGTACCACACTCTGCCGAGGTTGCTCTCTTTATTTCACAAATCATATGTAATTGCCTCTTTACTATCACCCACTGAATTGAGTTGAACACTATAATTCTTCTCTAAATTCAACATTCATGCACTTCAAACATATATATTTCATACTTAAAGAATACTTTTTGCAATAAAAATACTTCAAAAGCTTAGAATTGGAGTTATTAGACAATTTATCCCACTGGTACAAACAGCAAAGAGAAAAGCCAAGCCACTCCTCCCTTCCTCCAAACAGCAATTGCTTTTTCACTCGCCACATGAAGAAACAGGGGGTCTCTGAAGTGGTTTTAAACCCTTATGTTTCAATGAACAGTGTGTGACGGATATGGCTGTTATTTGTAACGCCATAGGAGCGTGTTATAAATAACCTGGTGTTATTTATGAGCAGCGTGTTGCTCTGCACACCAGGGCAGCCCCAGAGCCACGACATCCCACGGCAAGCCCCACCTGCCAGGAAAGGTTTCATGGAATGTTTGCACAGACTTAGGCACATGTGGAGAGATCTTCCTGAGTGACTCCTGCAGGCTGGCAGGAACCACGGCACCGGGGACGGGCACACACCTGGCTGGGCATCACACACGTGGGTGCAGGGAGTGCAAACAGTGAAACCCTCACTGGGACAGGGGGAGATGGGAAAGAAACAGGAGCTGGGATTACTTTTGCATTCAACATGAAGGGAATTTCTGAGGCCTCTACTGTGTCTGTTAGCACAACATTTTAAACAGACCCAGAAATGACAGCCTGTCTGTGCTGGGGGTGGTTAACACAAGCATGAAGAGCTTGCTCGGTGTGGACCTGGAGCTGCTGAAAGGGGAGGACAGTTACTCATCACTAATCCTTACCAACACAACACTCTCCTACCAAGCTTGCTAACAGTCTGGCATGCAAATGGATAGCCAGAAGACGGGGGTTTTTTTCCCTCTTCTCATCTACAGTCTTACCCACTATGTTAGAACTGATTTAATTACTGCTAAATCATCTCCAACACCATACGCCAAGGCTAGCCCTGAATTTCTTCAAGAGGTGTGATTTTATCCCTAAGTTTCTCCTGCTTTTTCACTTGTTTGCTTTTTAAACAAAGAAGATTACTGTCAAGAGGTGTGAGTTTCATATTTCCCTGCCACTTACAGATGACATTAGTCTCTTCCTGCTCATTCCTACTGAAACAATGCTGTCTACTGGCACGTCAACTTTAAAAAGCAAATGCAATTGAAGTTATCACCATGCAGCTCACAGAGAGAGATACCTGCACAACATAACTGATTCCTCTTCTGATCTCACCGGTTAACAAAAATAATTGAATTTGGTACCCTTTTTAATACACTCACATATTCCTTTACAGTTCTGAGTTGAACATCCTCCCTGCTTTTGTCCTTGGTCTCATTTTGAAAAACTTTTATCTTTAGTTCGCCAATCTAGCACAAGTAAGAGACTCTCTAGTCTGGGGAAAACTAGAGCACAGACAATTAAGGCAGGAGAGAAGCAGGAGGAGAAATGCAGTATAATATATGCAAATGCAGATGTCTTATGAGGACACTGTTATAAGTAACTTGTTCATGAAACTCTCCCACTTAGCAGAAGTGGAGGGCTACCTTTAGGTTTTTATGCTGCAGTTTTTAGCAGTTAAAGTAGCCTCTTAGGGGAGTTCAGCTTCACCACCTCCATCTTCCAGAAGGGAAAACTGGTGCCCCCCAAGATGAAGTGGTTGTGGTCATTCAGCAGTTTAGAACTGGGCTAAAACACAGACTTGCTGCTTTGGGACACTATGAGGAGATCACCCTGCTGGAGATGAGAGTCAATAGTTCTACCTGTAGCCACTGATACTTCATTCCATCCCTTGTACGAGCAAAGAAACACAAATATTCAACAAGCCAAAAGCTCCTCACTTTCTTCTAGTCAGCTTTCTGCTGATGGAGCTTCAGAAACTTCATTTTCAAACCAGTTCTGAGCAAAGATGACCCCGAGCATTTAGTTCAGGAGGGGGAAAAAGCACAACTTTTAGGCCACAAACCCAGCAATTACTTCCAGCAGCACAAAGGCAAAGGCTTCCCCATAATCTGTGTTTCACACAGAGGTGAGGAAAGAAACTGCCAAAAAAGCCATCCCTCATCAAAATCAGAGCTGCATTCGCAGGCTAAATCACTGAGCTGCTGAATTTATATGCAGCAACAGAACCATGTAAGGATCAAATAAAATTAATTCTGTCTAATAACAAATTAATTGTCCATGCCAACCTCTAATGTCTCCATCATCAAATGAATTTCCATGTTATTTACCCACCACAACTTCCCATGGGGAAGGAGAAAGGCAGCTGCTTAGATTAAAGAGTGAAACAGAAGAGCCTCCTAGACAAAGGATCTTTTCATTTTCTAAATGAATGCTCTACTCCAAAACATCTTAAGAGAAATGATGTCATTTTTTTATTCTTTTCACAAAACCAAGATGCAAACTGCCTGATTTGATGCTGATATTTCATTGTCTCAGAACTGCATGAACCAACTGCTAGTGGTAAGGACAGATAGGCTCATGCAGAAATAATGTTCCCATTACAAGAAAAATAAATTGCCAACAGACCTAGGGAAGTATTTTTCTCATTTTATATTTTTTGACGCATGGATCACTGTAGCCCTCACCCTATTTATTGACAACAGGAACATTTTTAAAAGGCATATAAGATGACAACAACAAAACCCACTTTCTGATAAAACTAGGCTATAAATTCTTCCAAAAGACCAGGAAAGTGACACATGCTGTCAGATCCCCACTGCTCTTATTTTGCAATCTTATTATAATGCCTCTAAAACATCAAAAACTGTCCAGTTTGACCATACCAAATACCTCTCAGAATCATCACCTAATTAACGAGTTTTTCTGGGAAATAAAAGCAAGCTTTCCTGAACAGCTGTGTCAACATTCCACCCCACATCAACAATCTCCTTCTATGCCTAAGCTTAAGAAACCCACTCCTTAAGTACTGATCCAAACCGAGGAGTCTGGGAAGAGAAAGGCATAAAGGGAGAAGACAGCCCTCGCAGAAGATTTGGGGAAAGTCAGGTCTTTGACCTGATTAGTCCAACAACTCACTATTTTTGATCAGGGAAGCAGTAGCAAAAGACACAACAGACCTTTTAGACAGCAGTCAAAGTGCTTTGTCACCCAACGCACAAGTCTCACTTGAATGGGGGTTTAAAAGGTTATTACTTGGAGCTGTCATGGGATAACCCCCCAGTAACGTCATTTATTGTACTAGAAAGTCTTCAGTACAGAGCCAGCAGCAGGACTGGTCAGAATTACAGTGGTCAAGAGTTCTCTAGATTATAGAGCAGTCCTACCAAAATTCTGACCTGTCCCTGCAGCCACAAAGGAAAGGAAAAACTTGTACACGGTAAAACTACGGGGCATGACCTGAAAGAAATCTTTCAAAAACGAGCACGATCTATCAAACAGGGATGTAATTTATCCTGGCTGCAATGGTTTTCTACACAGAGAAGATTAGGAGCAACAGAGTCGCTCTTCCAAAGCAGAAACAAAACAACTTTTAGTTAAGAAATAAAGCAGATGGCCCGTGTAGATTAAAGGGAAGGTACAGTGTGATGCAAGAACACACCGCTGTGCCCAAATCCCACAGTAATTACCGCAGCGGCGGCGTCTCACTAATGATGCTGTGCCTCTGAACTGGGACAAATTAACACAAAGACACACGTGCTGGTGACTCGCAGCCCAAGGGAAGGTGAGTATTATGGAGACACAGACATTTAAGGGAATCACAACAGATTAAATGCTGCAAGGTACAGGCAAGCAATATGCAGTCCCAACAGGAAAGGAATGTGGGAAGGGACGTGTTCCTCATCTGTCCTGGAAAATGAAATGTAAATGAAAACTGATGCTCTACATACATTGTACAGCCCCTTTCTCATCCCTCTTGTATTTCAGCATCTTTACTGTCAGTCCATTTCCCTCAAACTCCTGTAAAGGTTGGAGATCAGAATGACTGTCACTGGGATCCATCCTCCGTCAGGCTAAATCAGCATTACCTGGACTATGGGTTATGTTGGTTCGAGTGTGAACTTCCATAAAGCAAAACTGTATCAAACCACATCATCTGCAGTGATGTTTCACTCCCAGACACCATGAAGTGCCAGAGCAGTTATTCTGGGCCTGTATGTTTAATGAACACTCCAGTTTTCCCCACTGAGAGCAATGGCAGCTAATACCCCATTCCAGTGAGTTCAAGCTGTTTAACCTGTGGTAGCAGCTCATTTTCTTGGACCTCTGGGAATAGAGGTGCAGTTTTCAGTGTGGGTTTATTGGATGTTATTGATGCTGACTATTTCTGGGCTTCAAGATCTGACAGGGAGTAAAAGCCTTCCTGGTCTGGACCAGTGAAGAGCAATTCAATATTATTTTGTACTTTGGATGATTTTAAGCTAATGAAGGTCCTATTCTTTTTTATAGCTCCCCATGCAAATGTTAATTTTTAATAAACTTTGCCCAAGTAGGATTTAAAGCTTATCTCACAAGACATATTTAGAGCAGTGCCATGGTGAAGTAATTCTGGGGAAAAAAAATATGTACAGCTGAAAATAGGATATTTCTGCATGCTTGCTTCAAAGGCTACCAAGAGGTTTTTTGCACAGACTGACTTGTCATCAGACTAATCATTGCACAGGACTGGAATTATTAATTAACAGACCAAACCTGTGCCTCTCACGTGCCGCAGGGGAACAACATCATCACTGCTTCACATCAGTGACAGCCATGGAAGTGTTTCAAGGCCAGGCTGGATGGGGCATGGAACAACCTGGTCTAGTGGAAGGTGTCCCAGGCCATGGCAGGGGGGTTGATACGAGATGAGCTTTAAGGCCCCTTCCAACCCAAACGATCTCGCAATCCCATGAAATGGGAAGGTTTGGTGGTAATGGAGAGGGCAGGAAGAGGAGGCAGATTTTGTTTAAACTTCACAGGGTTGGAAGGGTTGATCTGATGCTAACACGCAGCATGCTGACTGAGCAAGAGGCTGTATTGTCAGCAGGCTTTCTCTGGTGATAGGATGGGAGCTGCTCTGATGGAAACCAGGAGGAGGCTCCAACACCTTTTAAGCAAGCCATGTTGGCCAAAAATTGTGCTTTGCTGGGATGTGACTGAAGAGGGCTTTAAAAAGGTGCTGTTGCTGAGGGACCACATAAACCTTGTTACATATCTTTACTCAAGACCTTATAATCAATTCAAAATAATTAAGCTTAATCATTTGAATGGCACAAAGATTTCTATGTATCATTTTCAAAACATGTTGAGAAGTCTCTTCAAATCTATAACCCCCACGGCCCTGTTTTAGTCCATCAGAAGTTAATTATGGGAGAGAGTTTCAAAATGTATTAAGAGCTATCACATATCTGGGGTTCATTTGTGCTGAAGACAGGAAAACACATTAATGGAAAAGATGCTGAGAGCATCTGGGCTTCCTCTGCAACATTCACGGATGCAAGGACAGAACTTATAACCTCTCTTTTCTATCATCAGAACCACTCAGAAAGCCAGTGCTCAGAAAACACTGTGTTAATGAACCAGAGCTCTTCAGTGCTTTCATTTGCTAATTTTTATTTGTAATATATTTTCATACAAGACTAAGTACTGTGCATCACTTCTTCCCCCACAATACTACTATTGTCAGCAACTGCATTCAACCAATGGGAATTAAAAAAAAAAAAAAAAAAAGGCTGGAGAGCTCTTTCAAGCATCAGGATTTACTTTACCTTGTATTTCACAGCTTTCTTAGTACATCTTATAAGGAAATTACCCTCTGACTTTGGGAAATGAATCCTTTCCTGTGCATAGGTCATGAACAAATGGTAGCATATTGAAAAAAATGCTGCTTCCAAAATATTTATGTTGTTCACTGCTCTAGTTTGCTTCTTTGCTTCCTTTCTTGAGGTATGACACCCAAAAATGAAAACCAAAAATCTAATTTTTGTATCAGGATCCTTGCTGTGACATCTCATTTGCTCTATTTAAGTTCCACAAATCAAAGTAACATAAAATTTTGATTAAAAAATCCCCACCCTAATGACATAGAATTCTTTCTTCGTTATTTGAAATCCTTCTTTTCATCTGTATATATAAAATTATATTCTGCTCCCAATATCCACACACATCACCAAGAACCACAACGTCTGAAGGTGAGGATGCAGAAGGAAGGGTCTGTGACCCACAAATCAGACACACCAGCCCACTGGAAAATTTTAGTTCTCAAAAAAGATTTATGTTCTCCTCCCAGCAGCAAGGAACTGTTGCACTGAGCTAAATATCTCAGAGATCCACAAATTTACAATTCTTTTCTACTAAGTTGCATTGCCTGTAAAGAACATTAAACATTAGCTATTCATCACCACTGAAAATACCTGTATTCCCAATCACATGGGACCTATCAAATAAATCCCCCTTTTTGGCTGAAGTGCTTTTGATAGGGTTTCTAATTTTTCTCACGCTTTTTGTGCATTTTTGCTTTTTAATTTGAGTAAAATCTCTCAGATGTGCTATAGAAAACTATTTGTAGACTGATGAAAAAATTAAACTTCACTTTAAAAAAAAACCCAAAAGCTTCACTGGATATGACTGAAGGTCTGAGCCTTTGTATGAGCTTACACCTCAGGAGGATAAGGACTTAGCAACATCCAAAAAAAAGTTTGCTGTTCGTGTTACATTGTCAGGCGTGAACATTTCCCATCTCAACTCAGTAGCAGATCCCAGTTCCTCCACAGCATCCACCCCCTCTGCAGCGGGTAAAGAATGAGAAATACACAGAAAGCAATAAAATGGTATTTAACACAAGATACCTATAAGAGACAAGTCTCCAAAGGTTGAGAGTTCACTCCTTTTTGAAAAAGAGTTTCTTTAAGATTTCTAAGAGTTGTTACTGAAAATATTTCCAAAGTCTTGGCCAAAGGCCGATATTTGCCCCAAACCAATATTGAACACATAAAAATCAGGGGTCTTGCCACTTGTGTAAGAGACATGAGCCTTACAAATTAAAATACTATATTTTTTTAAGCATCAGTTTTCATTTCCATTTGTCAGAGCTCCTGCAAGCAACGTTGTGTTGGCCCTGCCAGGGGCAAGCAGCCCAGGTAGGGACTACATGAGGCATCTGCTCCACGTGTGTCCCCATCTTCAGTAAATTCTGAGTGCTCACTGGCTTTTCTGCTGGCAGTCCTATCAGATTCCCCCAACCACACTTAACAACAGGATTTAGTCAGCAGAGATGCTCAAACAATACTGGTTTCCTCTGGTTTGGGGAACCAAGAACAACACATGACTCTAAATTATTCAGACCTGCACAGGCCTGGGTAACAAACCTCTAGCAACATCTATCCAGGCACCAGGGACAGCTTTTCCCTGGTGTAGCTCAGATGACATTCAGAGAACCACAACAGGGACAAATTCAGCCCCAGGCTTATTGCACAGCAGCATTTCATCTTGGTCAGCCCCCACCAGGCTGGCTAAAGAGAGCATTTGGAATATCAAGTGCAAGAGAAAACCTCAAACAACAAAATCCCAGGGCATCTCTGGCCTGACATCCCTCTCAGAGCATCTGTTAAGGAATCTGTGCTACAAAGGCATGAGCAAGCAGGACATCAGTCATGACTTTTCAGTGTGGGTGACCTTCTCCCCCCACAAGCTGCTCCCAACTAAGTTCCCAAAAGGTATTTCCCCTTTCCCTCGTCTTTTAACTCTTTCACAAAATGTCATGTTGATTTTCAAGGCCAAAGAACAGCCACCTGATATCTTAGAGTAAGACCATGTTTTCCACTAGGAAAACCACAAAAGGCTAAAATTAAGAGAAAGACTAATGCCAAAGAGCTGTTTCACAAAGGTCACATAGAACAGAGACTTTGGCTTCAAGAGCAGCCCCTGGTAAGAGCTGGTTTTGCTAAGCTGCTCACTTTGTATTTCACCTGCACATCAGGGAACAAAAAGCTCAGGAAACAAATCTGTTTTGGACTGCTTTTGGTCCTTAGAAGCTTCATTACCTTCAGCACCCTCAAAATATGTGGACTGCCTTCTGCATCTGAAAAAACTTCACCTATGCTCAACAATACAGATGGTTTTGATAGTTTTGTTTAAAAATGCAGACAGCAAGGCTTCTCATTTTCCTAAAGCATTAAACTCCCTCTTGAAGTGTAACCTGAGATCAATTTTATTTCATCTGTTAGGTAGCAGCTTTAATAAAGTGTTAAAATGAAAGATATTGAAAAATTACAGGAGAAAATAATCCTCTGAAATAACGTGAAAATTGAATGGGCAAATAATCACGCAACTGGAGCAGAAAACTATTACATCCACTCTTGGTTTGCTTCCATGCTGAGCATCTCACTGCTTAATCTTTCCAAGAGCAGGCAAGAGTAGATGCCAGTCCTCACCAAAATCTCTGCTCCCAGGTTTGTACTCCTAGTAAAAGTAGTCATAACTTCTGCAGGAAAGAAGTTTCCTCTTTAAGACAAGGCAGAGAAAAAAAAAAAACCCAAACAAAAAAACCCACACAAACAAACTTAAATCTATCTGATTAGAAAACTCCTTATGTAAAGATACTATAGTGAAAGACGAAGTATTAAATTATGCAGTGTGAGATGTAATGGAGTGAATTATATTCAGGAAGATCACACACTACTGAAGATATGCAAAAAGCTGTGCTGCTGACTTTCAGTTGTCAAGCTACACACACACACACACATATATACATTGCTCATCTCATTATTTTCTACCATCTCCATGTGTGATAACATGCCCAATGCTGACACTTGTCCTGTTCTCCCTGGAAGACCCTATATTAGCATGTAAATAGCTGGCAGATACGAGGAAATGAAAGCGAGGAAGAGCTCTTTAATTAACTTTAATCCTCTGGAAATCCATACAGCAATCTGTTCTGACAGTTTTCTACATGAGATCTTCTTAGGAGGTCCCTGAGTGCTGCCTGCAGATCACTGCCAGGCTGGAACAAGGAGAAAGAATGAACAAACCAATTTTGGAGACAATATTTAGGCATTTTTCTGCTATTAAATGATGACTGGTGACTGCCATCTGGCATTATCAGAGCTGTCATTAGTCTGACTCTGGATGGGAAACAAAGAGCTGCCATAAGCAAGACACAGCACTTCACACCCGTCTGACAGCCAGTCCCCCGCCCGGGGTGAGCTGCCAGGGCTCACACACACTCACAGCCACAAACACATCCCCCAGCTCCTGATACCACACGGGATGTGCCTCTGTGCCCTCTGGCCCACGTTTTCTCAGCCTGTAGTAAACACAGAATCCTCGAGGTTGAAGAGCAAAGCAATTTCCTTGTTAGAAAACCTGGTGAAACGGCTCTACAGCGGCACCCGGTCCTTCAAATCTTGAATGGCAAAACGGCTGGCAAGGCTGTAGAGGAGTGAGCTGAAACCACTCCTCAACGATTTACATCTTCCAAACGTGACAAGTGGTACTCCATCCTCTATTACAGCAAGTTTCAAACAAATTTTGGTGGGGAAAAAAAGAAATCAACTATAAATGGAAGGAGATGCAGCACCGCAGTCTTTGGCAACACAAGACTGTCAAATAACTCTTACCTAGCAGGTTTAGATTTAGCTCTGCAAGTGGTATCCTGCTGGTTGATGGGAGCAGGTACAATTCTCCCAGAAAGGTCACTGGTTCCAGCTGTGCCACAGAGTGACCACTTTGAGGCCACTTATGTCTCAGAGAGCTGATGTGCAGGATTCCTCAGAGAGCTGAACAAACACTGAGCTCCCTGCAGGGTGACTGGGAGCAGATTTAAGAGGATGCACCAGCCAGACAAGCAGGGCGCCAGCTCTCAGTGCCCTGGATTTGTCTGGAGCTGAAGGAGGGAACAGCAGAACTCCTGAGTGTCCAACAGGTAAGTCAGGGGTAGCCCTGGCTACAGCCCAGAGCCACCTGCACAAAGATCCCGGAGAGCAGGGGGATATGGGATGGAATTACATCAGCAGCCTGTTGTTCCCTTGCTAAGGCCTCCAAACCAATACAAGATAAGCAGGCAGTAATGCAAAAACCCCCTCAAAATCTACCTGATGAGGCGATAAAAAGGCAAGTAAGGCTCGAAAAATTCAGATAATGTAGAAGTGATGCTTCTATAAGGCAAATCTCCAGTTTTTATAATGCAGGAATAGGGCTGTTAAGGCCGAGTCAGAGACCAAAAATCTGTCAAAGGTATAAATATCTACCTGCCACACTCAGGTTCCCCCCATCATTTTCAGCCTAGATTTCCACATATTTTAAAAAACGGAAATCAAAATAATGCATAAATACAAAACTGTAACTTGCTAAACCTGCTATTCCCAAAGAACTTAAAGAATACAGATACAGGAACAACCAGAAGGTGCCTAGATCACAAGCATACCGTTAAGCAAAAGAAATTTGTTATACAGCATCAGCCTATAGCAATCTACAGATCTGCTTCCCCAAGCCCATCAATTAGTTCTCACATTCCTATAACTTCATGTTCTCCTGCCAGTTGAACCACACTAAGTATGAGGACCATATGTCATCACGATTCCACCTCCTAATTTTATTAATGCTGTAATATCAAGAGCAGATATCTCACTTTATTAATCATACCAGATTCCAGTGCTAAAACATACAGAAAATATCCAGCATGGCAACTTCAAATCCTGGTGACTGATAACGCTCAGGACAACGCCTGCTTTTATGAATACGTAAGCACGAATTTCAACAAAATGACCTTTAACATGAGAGATTCCAGCTGAAGAAAGAAGGAAATCTCTACTGACACATAAATTACTTAAGATGAAGGTGCTCTTTCTAAGATTTACCTTGCACAGACTAGTCCTTACACATACTGATCACTAATCCTCTTTAAACTCTGCGCTATTTCCAGCAGCTCTGAGAAGTCACGTTCTAATCTGATCTAAATTTTCCGGTAGAGAAACACCATGGAAAGTGCCCTTAACAGCTATGAAGACAAATAAAAGGTGAAACTGGAATAAGTTCATAAAAATATTATTACCACATCCTCGACTAGTTAAAAGATTGCACTTTGTCACATTATCCTGCCATGGATAATGTCTGAACTGTGGCCTCTCAGCTTATCTGACAGCTGCTGGCTTCATTTTAAATAAGTATGTAGCCACCAATCATAATTAAACAAATAAAGTTTAATTATCAATTTTAAAGGGGGGGAGGGGGGGAGATCCACAAAAAAATACTCCAAATAAGGTTTAACAGATTTGAAATCTCAGTCTGAACCCAGAGAACACGACCACCCAGCTCCATATACTGCCCACAGATGCACACTTCAGCAGGCTGATTCATCTTCAAGACAGACAGGAGTGACAGCAGCTGTGATCCAGTTACACTTTTCTTTGCCTGGGAATACAGTAATTTGTTTACTCATTGCCACACTGTTAAATCCCATGGGATATTCAGATACTCATACAGGGAGAAGAAAACGAGCGCTTCAGAAATTGCTACTTGTAATACATGAACCTGCAAGAGTATCTCATATCCTTACCAAAATTTGAAAGAAAATAAACCTACTGATCTCCATAGATTATTTTGTTTTTACATTACCAGTTTCATAAAGCTGAAAATAAACACAAACATCAAAACATCGAAAGTCAGGATGCTTGCATAAACTGAGAAAAGGTCATATAAATGTAAAGCATAATCGAGAATTTCAAGTAGGCAAAGGTCACAGCAATAATTTTAATTTGTATTTCAAAGGTAAAATATTTCCACACATTGAAAACATAAAACCCCAAACCAAGCTGTGTGTACAGGGCAATTCTTGGAGTCTATCAGAAGTCAGAAGCACGAGTGACTGTAGCTGCACACTCTGACTCTGACCCAGCAAAGATCCAGGCTCGGGAAAGAATCATCACAGTTGCTGTATTGTAACCAGAGAACTGAGATATTTTAACCAGAGAACTGATAAAGGCAGCTAAATGCTTCAAGAAATTAAACTGCACTAAGAAGATATAATAATAATCTCAAAGCTAGATATTCACCCAAGACCAAAATAACAAAGGTGTTAACAGACAAAAGGAATAAAATGATTTATCATTAAAAATGGCTTTTGTATTGGAGATACCAGACAGCAGACATCCTCCTATCTGTTTTGAAAGAGGAGATAAGGTTGTTCTGGGAAATTAGAGTCATTGGCAAGGAAGTTTTTCACCTGAGCATTGAGAAAATTAGTTGAGAAGGTTCAGAACTCAAAGCGTCTTTTTTAGTTGAGTATAACAAGATAAAATAGAGATAGATAAGCCTAAGCTTTTGTGGAAGTAATTTAAACTGAACCAGTTAAGGATTCTTTGAGAACTCACAGGAGAGAGAATCAGTGAGCTCAGGGTTTGAAAGTCTGTATAAATGATCAAGCATCCCTGGGTTTTCATCATTATGTGAGAGCCAAATACCTGTTGGTAAGAGCTGGCTGATGGAGGAGCACACACCATCCCTCCCTGCCATGGAAAGCAGGAGGCTGTGCTGGCAACCAGAGCCAGAAGTTTCCTTCAGTATCGTTATTAGTGTAGTGGAACAGGGGCAAACAGCAAGATGTGAAGTGACAACATAAAATATTAATGCCAGCAGAGTCTAGAGACAAGGGTGAGGCATTCTGAAGAACTTGAAAATATTAATAGTGAGGAAAGAGCAAAGGCTGATAAACAGACTGAGCAAAATCACACACAAACACAAGTTAATGCAAAGGGGAAGGAAAAAAAAATCAGATTTCAAGCAGTGTGCACAAAAGCAGGTTTTACACCACAACCTCCTTGGGATTTGACTTGGACACCCTTCAGAGCTATGACGTTCCTGTGGACATGCTGGCCAGACACTGCATGCAGAGAGGAGGGAAAGGACTTCAGCCTGTGCCTATAAACCAGGTCGTAACTTCCACAAAAAAAAAACCACTTCAGCAACACAGCTCTGGGAAAAAAAATCAGATCCTTGTACTAATACAGGTTCACCAAAATGATACCAGATGCTTCCAGAGTATGACAACACTCTGCAGATGTAGAAAATCAGTGAAATGCTGATGCTAACAGAGTGGAGCAGGTGGTGTCAGGGAATACACACACACCTTCTACAGCAGAGGACCTGAAGGAAGGTCATTGTCACAGAGGTAAGGCACAGAAAACTGCAGTCTGCACTGTGGGACTTCATAAAAACATAAATATTCTCTGAAGAAGGTAAAATAAAGATTTAACAGCTCTTCCACAGTGATCCTGTTTGACCTGGGCTCAGGTCTTCCACCCTTTTATTCAAGCATCTCTGTTCCCCATCCTCTTTTATAACTGAGATAATGGTGCTTCTCCATCCCACAGCAATGACAGAAGGAATAATGCAGTTCTAAACATCGAGTACTAATAAAAATGAGTGACAGTGTCATTCAGGTTCCCAAAATAGACAGCATTTAACCTTCATTAGTTGTTAACAGCTCTCATAAGTCTACCAAGCATTAATAGTCAGATATTTATAACACATTTACCTCCAGACTGAGTCCCAAGACAAAAAAGAGAAAGGACAAGCAATGTATCAAGGTTCCTCCCCTCAGAGTTCCTTATCACTACTTCCTGTGAGAAAGAATTGCCAAGAAAAAGAACTTACTGGTCTGGCTGAATAAACCTTGGAAGACCCAAAGCTGTCCCTGGGGAGAGCACCAATTGTGCTCCTTACACCTTAAAAATGCGGCAAAATGAGAAGACACCATTTTTCTTAAGTTGTATTTGCCTGAAGAATGTGAACTTCCTGATTTACATTTAATTTTATTAGTCTTCTTTTTAGCATATTAAAAGTTAATCAAAACTTCTGATGCAGATTGTTGGGCATTCAGTGAAGCAGAGCCCCAGCAGAGGAGGAACAGCTCGCACGTTCTGTCAGCTAAGGACCATCCAAAATACAGCAAGTTCTCCATAAAGCCAAGTATGACCCCCTTGCCCACCAGCCATGGCCAGCAGGAAGTCCCTTATCTGCTCTTACTGATAATTCAACTGGAAATGCCTACATGGATGTTTTGGCTGCAGTTAAGAGATCCAGTTCCCTCAGTGAAGCAGTTTGACATTGAAATTAAACCTGTGTAACTGCTGGTTGACATGGGGCAACAATTCCACATCCCTGCTCCCTCTTCTTGAAGGAAAACTAGTCCCTCTGCAGAGGCAGAAGTAGTGAGAACATAAACACTGACAAATAAAACCCCAAACTCACCCTAGGTAGGTGAAATGTAATAAGACCTCCCGAGAAAGTCACAGCATTTTTGGTGAGATACAGATTCAGGTCAGCTGGAGCTGGTCCCTTGGAGGGATCAATTCCTAATGTTAGGGACTGAACCCCAACAGAGCACAAGACTTGATGCAGAAGATGCACCAATAACTGCAGCAGAAGGAGCTTCAGAACCTCAGAAGGAAGTAATCCACGTCCAGGCAGAGAGGAAAGCGAGGCAGGGAAGGTGTGCACATTTAATTACTTCTGGATTTCTGGTTTACTTGTGTTATCTGAAGGAAAACATCACATTCAGAACTGATGTTTCACATCCTTCAGCTTGCTTATACCTCTAGAGAGTTAAGCTGTAAACCTGGCTATTATTTACAGCTGTTCAGGATCCTATTTAGGGTATTTTCAAGGGATTCAGCAGGGGTTTTTTTCTTCTCTTTTATGCAAGTTAAAAGCCAATATTGGAAGGCAGGGGCTACAAACATAGCCTCAGGTTAACAGCACACATGACAAATTCATGTGCACAGGTATTACATAAGAAACATGTTGGCTCACATAAAAGGAGGGGGTAGGTTAAAGAGCTTTCGGGATTTTTTTTTTATTAATAACATCTTTGGTAGAAAAGATTCCATTTAAAGCTTTTAAAGTGTGATGAACATGCTCCATTATGAACCACTCACAGAGCTTCCTGTGACCTGCACCTCTGTGAGGGTTCCACCACAGGGATGAGCAGAATCAGTCACTGCTGCTGTAGAACACATGTTCAGAGAAGAAATGGCCACTAAACTGAGTGGGTCTTGCCTGCTCAGGAGAGGAGAGGATTGTCTGGAGGTACATGAAAGCAGGCAGGTCCTTGCAGAAGGCAAATCACCCAGGCTGCCCAGCAAAGCTGTGCCTGGATGGGACACTGAGGCAAAGCAGGAGGAATGTGCAGCTGCTGCCATCCCTCAGTGCTTAGGGAGAACAAGGAATGCCTCTGAGAAGACTAATAGCTTATTGGCTTTAAACTGGGAGGGAAAGGAGAAAACAAACAGATGATTTGCTTGGCATTTCGCTAGGAGCAAACACAAGAGCTGAGATTTACTTAAGGGAGTGCACAGCAAACTGGAGGTGGGAAATAAACTGCTTCCAGGGAGACTCTCCAAGCGCTGAGGTGGCAACAGGTTACCCCAAACCCTTGCATGGGGGCTGGGGCTGAGCCCCCACAGCCTCATGTGTAGAGTGAGTAAGAGGGGAGAAGGATGATGGTCAGGGATACAGTGGTTAAAACAGGGAGTGGGAGAGATGTCAGTGGAGTAAGTACAGCCACTTGTTCATGTTCGCTTCATGCAAAAGGTCAAAAATTCTCCTGTATGGTGATTTTCATTTTAAAAAAACAATCCAGAGTGATTCACAAGCTTTTTTCCCCCCCCAGCATCAAACTCTTACAATATACTATCTTAATAAAGATCTTCACGTTGGAGAGGGATAAAAGAGGCATTTTGTTTTGATTTCATTATATCTCCTGAAATTGCTTTTCTCTTTCTGCATTTTTTTCTTGTCACTCAGTTGTGGTGGCCCTCACCAAGGGATAATGCAATAACACTTCTGACAAGGTCAGCTTTCCAATAACTTGGCAAATGGCATTTCCCAATGACAAAACAAGCACAGCATCTCCTCTTTTGTAATTAATGTAATAGAAATGTCAACCTAGAAACTTGGTCTCCGAAGGTAGTATGTTATTGACAGAAAATTAATTTATTAAAGCCAGAAAGCGTTTCCTTATCTGCAAAACTGAAAATGCTATTTACAGAGCAGAACTACTGTTACAAGCATAAAACTCCTGCAGCTTCTGTACGTGTCTGAAAAAACAGCAACTGAGAAGAGTCACATTGCTTAAATTGCTAATTCAGGCACTAGATCATTTTGAGAACTACACATCCATTTTGGAAAATCATTTTGCACATGCCCTGTAGAAGCACATGATTCTGTGCTGTGTGCATGGACTGAAAGAAATGTTACTTTACATCCATGCTTACCTTTATTTAATCACATACTCAGAGGGAGAAAGGGAGTAAGAGCAGCTCCTCTCCCTCAAAGGGGAATGAGTTCTTGGCTCTGTCCCATGGAGGTTGAGCCCACAGGACTTCAGGCACAGCCCATGCACCTCACTCCAAACCTACGTGCTATGCAGTCAAGCAGGTCAAAGCTTTCCCTAGGACCTGCTGCTTGTTGTAGTCTGAATCTCTCCTTCAAATGCACACAAGGACAGTGAGCCCCAAGTCTTGTCACCCATTTCTTTCCACATTTAGATTTTACAGCTCCGTGCAGGCGCTCAGGACAAGCAGATGTGAGCTCCAGACTGCCATCGGCGGGGTGGAGATAACCCAACAGGGGTTGTGATGCTCAAATCTCAAGGGGGGCAAAGGGGTGGGGAAGGGTATTCAGCTGCAGCAAAACAACAGATCCTGCAGTTACAGCATGGGCTGGCACAGAGAACTAGCAGAATGCAAATTTTTCTGTGAAAAATATTTGCCACTGATGCCAAACCCAGCCCCCCAGGTGTCTGCAGCTCCCAGGCACGAGATCAGCACAAACCTTTTCAAGCACTTGCAGGAAAGTGATCAGTTTAAAAATGACCCTCTCTTCAACTACTTCCACTTTAACCACTCTGTCTCAATTCCTTACACACAGCTTTGTGGCACCCAAACCAACATGGACCAGAAGACCAAGTAGGGTGGAGTCTCCACTTTCCCCAGTGTTCCCCAGGAGCAAGCACGTGGGATGATACAGCACTGGAATAAACCCATTGCACTTTCTACAGACCCAACACAGCGGCAAACAAAGGAACACATCCACTGGAATCCTTGGACTTCACTGCCTGAGGAAACCAAAGGAGATGCAGACACAGACAGACATATTGAAACCTTGCTCTGGCTGTGCTTCCCTGTGCTTAAAAAGCAGCTTGGATGTCCTGCAGGGTTGTAGGACCTTCCTACACACAACCTCTATGAAATAAAACTCTCGTGCAAAGAGATCTCCTCCTCCCAACAGGAGGAAAGTTCAACATCATCTTGATGTAAAAAGCTTATCTTCTTTTCCTGGCTCACACTCACACTTTACCTGTTGATCCCTTTCCAAATTCTTGACTTCAAAAAGGCAGTGGACTTTTCTAGGGAAATCCTGAACCTCTGGATTCACACAGACAGAAAATTAAGCCTTAGTTCCCCCACTGTCCCAAACTGGTTCCACCCAAACAGGCAAGTTTATGGTTAATATTTTTAACCGGTCCAAGTCTAGATGTCCCATAAAACTAAAAAAACCCAGCAGCTGTTCTGTATATTGAGAAACATGTAGTATAATATTCTCCTTACATCAACCAGAATTCATTAACTGAAACTAGACCAATCCTTCACATTTTCTATTGTTTCTATTAAATAATGTTGTTGACTCTACCTGAAATACTACTTAAGCAAATGTGTTCATAAAAGAGAGAACATTACATTTCTCCTCAATGCAACAAATCATGGGTCAGAGACCATTTCCATGATGCTTTGTAAAACCTCATTTGACTTCTAATATATTAATCAATTTAAGCAATGCTTGACCTGAGATGCTGTGAACACACATTGAACAAAACAGTCAGTACTGCATGATCCTGTGCCAGAAGTAATCCAAAACTCCTTAATTCTCCAGACAGTCCTTCAGATTTCTAAAGATTTTGGGGCTTCATTTGAAAGGATGCTCTGACTGGAGTCTGAGTAGTGCAGCTGTTCTTACCAGAGGCTCACATCACATGTTGAAATAAGCTACTGTGCAATTACTTAATTATCTCTCTCTCCTATCCTTTAAAAAAATCCACTGCAATTCAACTTGAAGCAAACCCAGTTAATCCAGTTTTATGGCTGAGAATTAAAACAGAGAGAAGTCAGAAATTCAAAGCTGCAGTTCCTGTGGCAATGCCACCACTCTAAGAGGCACTGATATTAATGCCTTCAAACCATAAGTATTTGAGGAACAAAGAAATGCAAAAAAAAGAGGAAAAAAAAAAAGAAGAAAAAAAGAAGGGGGGAAAAAAACCCCACAAACAAAAACAACAAACAAACCACAAACACCATCCCCCTTTTCTGCAGCTTATCCTTGCTGGTATTTCAGAGCCTGCTGCTCAGAAATCCTATGCCCCTTCCCTGTCCTTGGATGCTGCCCAGGCCCATGCCCAGCCACCTCACTGAGCCCCCTCTTGCTGTCTCCCTTCCCTCGTTTGTGAGGCTCAGCAGTGAGGTTTGTTCTGCCCGACTTCCCCCAGCAATAACTCCCTCATTCCACCCATCCATCTTCCCTCCTGCTTCTCTGCCAGACCCGCTCAACCATCCTTCATAATTCAGAGCTGAGGAGCTAAGGAATAAATGTTACAGCACACGCATCAAGGGAACTATAACTTTGAATTACCTGACCCGGGTGAATTTAAATTCTCAGCCATAACATTGGATTAACCTAATTTCTTTTTATTGAATATTTTACCTTTAGAAGTCCTACAGCCCTTTCTCTCGGAGAAATATGAGAACTGAAGGTCATATAAATTCTTTTATGGGTATATTTCTAATTTTCATAATATAACCTCTTAGCATTGAGCATTAATATCTAGTGGTGGCAGAACAAAGCAGAATCCAGTCAGTATTCTGGGGGAAAAAAGATCACATTTCTATTGTTCTTCACAAATACCTCATAAAATAACACATAACTTTTAACTTTGCTTCATATTCTGAATTGTTATAAAATTTTAAAAAAAACCCTAAACACACTGCTTAAATAGAAATTATGTCAGCCACAACATCAATAGAATACAGAGGCTGTCCTTGTGCCTCCACCTCAAAAACATCAGATATAGAGATAATAAGGAACTCCATATTTTTATCATTACAAGGTTTACCAGATATGTATAAGGCAAGGGAAAGAATTACACAAAACCAATTCCCAGAAAATTGCTAAGATAATTTTTATGAGCTCTTTTTTGCTTCTGAAAGGGAAGAGGAAGCAAGGCCCACGAGCCAATTCATCTTCTGCCTCCAGGCTGGTCATTT
Source organism: Pyrocephalus nanus (assembly GCA_038380795.1). Taxonomy (NCBI): domain Eukaryota; kingdom Metazoa; phylum Chordata; class Aves; order Passeriformes; family Tyrannidae; genus Pyrocephalus; species Pyrocephalus nanus. The sequence goes on from CM076276.1 coordinate 11,700,246, forward strand.
GAACTAACACTCAGCAATTCCACACTGAGAGCCCTGAAGTGATGAAACTCTTCTCTAACAAAGCACATCACCTTCATTTTCTGTGGGACAAATTCCTACAGGTACCCACACAGGTACACAAAGCAGAACATCCAAAGTCAGTGAAAAGGCAAATTTATCCACCAGCTACTAAGAATTAGGGCAACAGACCACGAGCAAAAGCTCTCACTAGAGAGGATCCAGTGGAAAGCAAAAAACAAGGGGAGACTCGCTCACAAACATCTGCAGTGCCCACAGCCCCTGAACAAGCTGAGGCATCTCAGAGCCAAATTCCCCTGACAGATACAGACTGACAAGTCAGAAACTAAGGGAACTCTTGGGCTTTGAAAAGTCATTTTGGAGCAGGATAAATGAGAACTCAACAACTCTGCACTGAGTAAAAACAAGTGAGTAGTAAACCTATGACCAAATCAGGCCAAGTAAGAAACATCAAAAGAGAAAACAAAGCAAAAGAAAAGCATGCAACTGCTCTGGGAGCCATCACCAGCAAACACACATTCTCCTGCCTTCCAGAAATCTGCAGATCTCACTAGAGAACCAGTAACATTTTCTGGTTTAGTTTAAAGATACTTCCTCCTCCCAGATGGTCTTTGTGCACTGCTTTGAAACTACTACAGCCAGCCTCTTCTCCAAACACATTGATTTCAGCTCTCCTTATTCATTCTTTATTGAGAGATTCTGCAATTGTGTTAGTAAATGATATTAGCAGGCCCTGTGGAACAACCTGTTTCAAAGGAAAATAGCTTGTACTCATTTTATTCTGGAAGACAATTGCCATTTGCTTAATATAGCCATGATATTTTACTGAGGTAATTATACTCTTAGCTATCAGTAACAATTAAACCCTTAGATTGAGGTTGCTTAATAAAGGTCTCAAAATAAATAACACATTCCAAACATAGTATTTTAAAATGTCAAGCATGCAAATAAGATCTTGTAATGAATATAAGGAAGCATCAAGTATAAATCAGCACAGAGTTGGTTTGTCATTGTACCAATCTCTGCAAAAATTGCCACTTTGTGGGATTCAGCTCAGGAAGCTACAAAAGCTACAAAAAGGGCAGTGCTGCAGATGAAACCATTTCAATAAACATATGGCTGGTTCATGGCAAGGCCAGGGTGAAGTCACCAACACTGCTGTGCTTTTCTAGGTGCTGGGCTGAGTAAATTGCATTGCACAGTCAAGACTATGCTGAGGCTGGTAAAATTTATACTTGTTCTTTTGTATTTCCTGGAGCAATTTCCATGAAATTGGAGTTAGACCATTCCATTAGAAGCTAAATAAAAAACTCCCAAACAGACAAATTAGAGGGCACAGGCAAAGGAGAAAAATCACTCTCAGACTCTGAGATCTATAGATGTTTGATAACAGGTCAACAGATCCTAGAAAGCATTAGATATGGAAGGCAAAAAACTCCGTCTACTTTATCCAGTAATCCAGACACTCCTGAGAAAACCACAAACAGGAAGCCCAACAACCACCCTGCATCAGACTGAACTTGGGATCAATCTAAAACCAGCTTTCAGGGGAGGAGATTATTCATAAAATCACCTACCTCATCTCTGACCTGTTGGTCCTCATCCTTTAAAAAAGGCACCTTGCAAGAGGAGTCTGGGAATTAAAATTGATGATGCTACCGCATCTAAAAATTAAAATTCAACAGCTATCTGCTCCAAGCCCCAGCACTCCACAGGCAGCAATCCCCTCATTCCCTCTGTCCCACAGCTGTTAATGATCTTCTGTCTTCTTCTGCTCTTATCCTCCTCCATCCCAAACTACCAAGCACCTTTCTGCTGAAACTATTTAACTGATTAACATCATCAAGTTGAAATTAGAGAAACCTGTGCTCAATCTAAAGGCTGCTGACTCTCCCTCTTCTTAAACACAGAGGATGATGTAAGCACTACTTCAGCCCACAAAACTTGCCTTGCTGAATCTCTGAAGAGGCAGAAGTGGAACTGCTTTAAAATGTATTTATTTGCAGGCATAAAAAGAATATAACTTCCACGAGTTTATAAAAACCTACGAAGGGGAGACACAGTGAGCAGAGGGAAAGGCTTGGCAAGGGTCAGGCTGACAGCAGTTAACAGGCATGTGTAGAGCAGCAGCACAGCTGGTGATGCATGAGCAACAGCACTGCTGAAATGACACACACAGCCATGAAGTGGGTTGAAGGAAGAAGTATGGTAACAGCCAGGGAAAGCGTTCCACACTGCTCACAACCCAGAGGAGAAGCTCCCATCTGCCCCAAAGCCAGTGTGCTACCTGGATGCAGAGCAGAGCGCAGGTATCACCCCCCAAAGAACGTCTGGCACAAGGATCTGTTTGCCAGGGCGGTTCCTTTTCCAGCTACTGAGTGCAACACTGACTGCAATATTTACAGCTGATTTTTTACATATCCCAGGAAAAGGGTTAATTCACCTTCTTGGCTGAGCCCTCAGAACTTTAAGATCCTTCCTTGAGCTTTAAAGTCATCTCTCTACCTCCTAAGAAAAAGCATAATGCAGCACCCAGTATGACAGAGAAGCCATCAGCATTATTTTAAATCTTTACTGATTACAGAACAAAGCAGATGGCAAATCAAGTCATGAACTCCGCATCTGCCATGCTTAATGAACAGTTTAATTACCTAGTCCCATTTCTGATGCATCTTTGCCACTCTCAGCTCTGGGAGTCACTAATATACTTCACACTGACTGATATCTCCAGGAACATGTGGTATCAACAGTCAGCTGGAGTTGGTTAATCAATACTTGTTTAATCTCCAACTTTTATGGTGATGGCCTAAATTATGTCTCAATAGAAACAGATTTCCTATCACATCACATGATCTGGTTGAAAGCTCAGGAAACAAAAGGGAATTTTTCAGCCTCTTCTCCGGGCAGCAAAGTACCCAAAGGCAGATGAGTGCACAGACGGGAAATAAACACAGTGAAACAACAACATCCAGTACAAGCAGATTAATTCACTCATTGCATTATGCCTTATCTGAGAGCAAGGGATGCAATTATGGCAGTGTGCATTCACAAAGTCTACATTTTGAGAAGTGAATTGGACTCATTTGGAGTAAGTTACAACTGAAATTGGGCTTCACATTTTGAGTGCTGAGCTTCCTGTGAAGGATCACACACACTGGCTGCACAAAGCAGGGTATTTTGTCTCTGGTCAAACCTGCTGCACGTGGTATGTGCTGATCCTACTCACTCTGCAGCTTCATGCAGTCTTTCCATGACATATCAACTCAGACTTTCAGAAAGGGCTTTTCATTTTGGGAGACTTCTATGTCATATAAAATTCCCTAAGAGATTTAAATTTCAGCCATTCAGCAGCAGAACTGACTGTTTTTAACAACCCCGCTTCATAAACAAAGACCAGGAGTTGTGTGCAGCGCTCTCAGAAAAAGAGAAATACTCACAAGCTTAAGAACAACACAAAAGTCAAACACAGAACTGTGTGGGTAAACATGGCATTCAAAACAAATACAGTAGGAAATCAAACAGGAAAAAGGGCAGAGGTGGACTAGGTCTTTCCCCAGCATTTCAAGTATCTCCAGTACTGCTGTATCGTAACTACCTCAGGTAACAAAGGAAAGATTAAAGATTTCCCTAAAAAACTCTGAGCCAAGGCAAAACAAAAAGACAGCACAACAGACAGCAAACCCAGCCAGGCAGATCTCTGAGAGAGTGAGTGAATGCATCCCTTCAAACATCAATTTCTGTTTCATCACCTTAAGTGAAGAGAGTGACACTCCAGGAGAAACCTTCCAGCCATCAATGTCTGAAAGCCTCGAGGGTGTCCAAATCTAGTCTTATGTTTCACTGAAAACATGTAAATCAGAAAACTGGATTTACAAGGACATATGGGACAAAGTGATCAACCAATATATATTTGTCAACAGGAATAATCGAGATGCGGCTCCTCCTCCGCTGTCAGCGGTGGAGTCGATGGGGCTGGACCACTGCATTAACACATCAAAGACTGGAGAATGCTGTTCTTCAGGTCTGCCAGGGAAGAGAGATGTGTAGTGATGCACTGAAGTATCCCTGACTGACAAACTGCTGGAGAGGCCCAAGTAAGATCAAGAAAGCCCCAAAGAAGCAAATAAGGCAAGGAAGCATGATATGAATAAAGAAGTTAAATGTACTGAAACAGAAATATGAGACCAACCAAGTCAGATAGAGACTGTGGCGAGTGGCAACTGAGCAAGAGAGACAGGTAGTCTGTAAGAGCCACAAAGCATTGCTTGAATCTTGAGGAAAAAAATCAGTAGCCATAAAAGTAAAGTGAGAAAGAATCAGACTGGCAAAGCAAGGACCTCTCGAAGAGACTACATTTACTACTGAAACATTTGATGCTGCTGTTAGCAAATGAAGAACAACTTATTCTTTTCCATTGATCTTTTAAAACACGTTCAAGGTCTGCGACTTCCATGTTCTAGTTTGAGCCCACAGAAAGGACAACTGTTACTGCATTAAACTCGCACTGTTAAACACATCTGATGTCTTTCAGTCCTTATTTGCTCAGCATACAGGAACAGATTTGCTGCCCTGGTGGAGGGTCAAACATACAAAATGCAAAAGTCATACTATCAAAAGCAATAGCAATTCAATCAAATATATAATAGTGTCCCCCAAATTAGATTTTCACAGTCCTATTTAACAAGACAAAGCTTCAATAGAGTGAACTCATCTTTTCCATTCTCAAATTACATAGAAGCACGCTGTACTACCAATGCCACTAATTAGATGATTAAATACCATTCTAGGTGATATGCTTTCAATGTAAAATAATTATTTTCAAGGGGCAATATATTTGCTCAATCTCATTTTAAATCACAATATCATACTTTTTTAATTAAATGAAATTCCTTCCTCTGATTTTGCATGAGAAGAGCAACCAGCAGGAGAAACAGTGCCAAGGATAGATTGTCCAAGTTCCATAATGCCTGTATTTCTTCACAAAGGACCCCAGCATTCTCTGGATGGAATATAAATTTTCAGAGAACAGCAAAGTCTTTATTCCTTTAAAACAGGTCAGTTGAGGGACCATTGAGCACACTCAAAACTTTCCCTGTCAAAACAGAAGATTTTTCGCCATGGTCTGATGAAGGACATTTCCAACTTTTCCTCTACTCCTCTTCAGGGGAAGAACAGCAAACAAAGCAAAGGCTTTGTCTTCCTAAATAAATCAGGGTACAATCCATTACATGACAAAGTACTGTTGTCTTTTTGCCCCGTTCTTAGAGAAAAGTAATGACATTTTGCGTTCCATGTTTCTGCTGAGCACTGGAAATAAGTTAACAAAGAGAATTTTTTAGAAACCATCTGAGAAACTTCCTTCAGGGCTGAGCAATCCAGCACAGTGTTGAATAGCTGAGGAGGTCATAAAGGAAGGGTTTTTTACCAGGCTCAGTATCCACCTGTGTCACACCCAACCACGGCAGTACTTAACCAGAACACTACCGAGGGCTGAATGCTGCTGGGGGTAGGAGAGACTGAGGAGAAGAGATGCCTTTCCTGTTTCCATGGAGAGAGTTCGGTCCATCCACCCTGATTGCAGTGCCTGCCTCAGTGTGAAGCAGAAAGAACTGCTGTCATTTTTCTCTTCTCACTTGTGTGACTCTCCATGGCATCAAATTCTGCAGGCGGAAGATCTGATGGAATATCCTCTTGTAAAGTGACTGCTTCATGCTTCAAGAGCCCTGCTTACTGCACCATATATCACTGCTTCTTTGGCTCAACAATGACATGGAATTACACAGAACTGGGTGCAGCACAATTAAAATCGATCAAAATGCTTTAGTTGACACTGAAAATTAAAACCTAAAGCACAAGCAACAGAACAGTTCCTTTCCCTCTTTGCTCCCCACACAGGGATGTGCCTGGCTCCCTCACATGAGCTCTAAAAACTCGAGTCTGACCTTCTGCACACACATAAGCTCACTCACGTGAGGAGCTTTATAAGATCAGGGAGACTGCTCAGATGAGGGAAGTTTTGCAAGGAATATTCTTGGAAAGTGAAGTAACTACCTTCCTGACTACAGTGAATTATTATTCCCTTTGGGGAAAGAGAGCTCTCAGAATTTAATATAAAATTTTCAATGCTCTACAGACTTCAAAATTATTGTATAGAATTTCATCACGGGAGCACACCTGATATAGGATGATGCAGACTTCTTTGATATATCCTATAGAAAGAATCTTAAAACGAATTTTCAATTTACTGGTCTAGTGCCTGCCATTACATTCGAACAGACTTCCAGCATAAGAGGAAGGCAAATCTCTTACTCTCTGTAAATTGTTTTTCCACAGGAACAGTTGACAAGGTGCCGCCGTTTCGCTCTCTTTAGGAAAGGAGGCAATGCAGCCAAAGCCATTATAAATTCCCTTCAGTGGCTCAAAACACTCCAGCAACAACATGATTCAATTCTCTGCCCTCACACAGGTGCCAAGCCTGAGACGAAGTCACATACCATCAGCACGAGCCCAGATGGGGGGAACACCAGCACAGCCTTTGCAGGCACGAGTACTTTTATTCCAAAGAAGTCCTAAAGACAAGTTCCAAGTCTCTTACAGCACCCACCTTGCAAAGACCCCACAGCAACTCTGTAGTACCAGTAACAGAGGTGAACAAAGAAGAGGTGGGAAGGACTGCACATGGAGGAAAGGAAAAAGGACACGGGCTTTTCCAAACATGAGCTAGAAACTCACCTTGGTGAGGAGCACCACACGTTTCTGCAGCCGCCTGACCAACGCTTCCTGATGCTCCCGTCTCTTCTTCTCATCCAGGAGCTGGCTCTGAACCCGCAGGATTTCCTCCTGTAGCTGCTGCCGGGCCTTCTCCAGCATTCGGGCACTAAGGAAGATAACACAGACCTGTGAATTCTTGACCACTGCCTGTCAGAGAGATGACAAAAACCCGAGAGAAGCATCACCATGACACAGGACACCAGGGCTGGTGCCATTTCATCTTAGGGCTGCGCTGCTGAAAACAGAGTAGCTGCAGTCTCGCTATCAGCTGTTGTCAGAAAAAGATATGAGAGAAGAACCATCCCAGTGACAGCCTTCTAGTGCAGCACAACACAATTACTGGAACCTCATTCATACAAAGCATTAAAAAATTGCATATCTGTTTCCAAATCAATCCGTTTTCCTTTGAGAGCATGCTTTGTTTTTAACAAACAGCACATAGTCTTGGGTTCTACTGGATCTTTTCATCTTTTTCTAACGGAGTAGAGGTAAAACTGAGGTTTAATATGATCTGCTTTGACTGACAGACAGTACTCAGCAAGTAATTAGAGCCACCACCTGCCCATTGGTCTTGCCAGCAACCTGTGTTGGAAGAGAAATGTCTTCTGAGGCCAGGTGATTAGCACTTCTTTTGAAATGTGGGCATGACTCTATTAAACCAGAATGGCTTGGTCCCTCTTTTTCACAGTTCTCTGTGCATCACGAAGTAGTGATGCACAGTTATCCGTGTATTCCTGGAGATGCTCTCCATGTGTGCCCTTCAGACACTCAGGCTGCTGTTGGGACACCGATGGGCAGCTGCTCCGAGGCTCACATCAAGCAGCTCATCACAGATCAACTGCTGGCAAAGCACGGGATGAATAACAACAACAAAGTGAAATCCTTCTTGTGACTGTTAAAGAGTTGGTTCATAATTTAAATATGACAAGTTTATCCAAGGCTGAACTAAGTAAGTATTTAAAGAGTGAGCCGGACATGAAACAAAAGTATCGCATACAAGTCAAAAACCCTCAAGCAAGTGAAAAAGATCAAACCCAGAGTGCCTAGTTTACTCAGGAATGGAAGATCTTTGTTTCTCTGATGCTAAAAACAATGCTGGAAAATTTATGAGTGATTCAGAGGGGTCTTATTTCTCATTATAATTAAAAGAAAATAAATCAAAAAGCTTTTAGATAAAATAACACTATTGTTAAGGTACTGTTTAGATAGATTCAAAAGGGAATACTGCCTGAAAGGACACTCAGTATAAATCAAGTACAATCTGCACTGCCAGGTCACCAAATTGCATTTCTTGGTAAATTTATGTAGGAATTCACTCAAATTCCAAAGCAGCTGTCTCCCTACCTCAAAATCTTCCTTCTTGAAAATATTATACCTTTTAAAGCACTGGATGAATTAGAAACCTGTTTCAAGCTCCACTTCAATTTGGAACAATTCACAGATTAATTTAAGAATCAGGATCTATGAAATAGTCTCTTCATTGTTGCATTACAGTGGAGAAAGTTCATCAAGACAGCTTCACATCTGCAGTTGCAACTGGATAACTGCATTACCAAGGCACCACCACTTCCTTGGATCTGTTTTAATTAATCAGTTAAGAAGGGAACCTCTGTCCAAGAGTAATATCTGTGGTGATGGAACATGCACATGGATCAGTTCACCAAGCTTGCAACAGGTTAGCCTCTAAAACAGGGCAGAGTGGATGGGAGAGACCAGGTAACCACAATTTCTGTCTAAAGATGCATTACAGTTTCTTCAACAACACTCTTTTTTTTATGCATAGGGTAAACAGAAGCACAAGCCCCTCATCAACTGTGTTATAACAAATAAAACTGCACTATGGAAATCTTACTGCAAATATTTTTTGCTCTTATCAAAGAACCTCAGTCCTGATTAGAGTCAGAACAGAAAAAAAAAAGCAAACATCAGATTAAATACTACCAAAAAGCCAAGATCTCACATTTTATTATTGCAAAACATTTTGATAAGACAATGGAGAAATCTTTTTTCCTGATCTCCCAATATTGTGACTTGTTTCTATAAAAGCTGAGTGGACTGACAAATTATGATTGATTTGACATTCACAAAGAAAAATGAGATATGTGCTAGGTTTCCTTCCTCAAATAATGAAAAATATTTGAGATTCACATCTCATGGAGAGCACAGACATTCAGCCACATACAAAACTCTCAAACTAGGCTGGAAAAAAACTGTTTCAAAGCATGAGAAAAGTTAAGCAGAGAGAGACAAATGGGCAATTTCCTCAGCCACTGCATGGAAATAACAGCTTCATCTGTTTATATTTCAGCCTCAGAACAAATGTGATGTTAATGTACATAAAATTTAAATTCCAGAGATGTCTATGAAAGCAGGGACAATCCTCAACTCTCTGAACTGAGTGTTACCATAGGTTTCCTTGCTATGGGAGGCATGAAATTCAACTTCCTTACAACTCTCACCACCATGCCAAAGCACATTATTGGGATCCTTTCTTCCCCTCTTAGGACAGATTGATAATTCTTCCAGAAACTGCACCAAATACAACATAAACAGCCTCTCTGAGAAAAAATCCAAAAGGAAAAGTTCTATTTCTTATTGACACAAAACAGGATTTGAAAGTAGGCATTCAGAAGCAAAAGCTGTTAAAGCCAGACTTGTGCACTCTTCTTCCACCCTGGTGACACCCATGGCTTTTCAGAAGTAATTGCTCACTCAATATGAGCATTAAATGTATAAAATAAAATAGGCCCAAAGTTCTCCATTCAACATGAGCTTGGAGAACTGGCATTTTAAAATCTTTACAAGTTCAAAGTAAACCTTTCTAAGCCTTAAAGAGAAAAAGTAATTTTTTTTTATCAGCCTATTAATGTTCCTTGTTCCACATCCCAGCGAATGAGATGCCAACACCTTTCTGTTCTGAGCTGTTGAGACTCTTCATATTTTGCTCTTCCTTTCCTGTAATCCACTTTAATGCAATCTTAATGATAAAACTTCATTTTCCAGAATATTCTCTGCAAGACCGAGGACAATGACGGCACAGAGCGAACAGTGAAGCTGTAAGATACATTTTAATAATCTCCTTCAAAAATTACAAAAGCAGATGACAGTTTCCCCCCAACCAGTGATCCACAAAACATTATTTTAATCATTCCATCCCTTTCAGTAGCCAAGTACCTCCGTTACTAAAAAAAAATAACAGGGAAAACAAACAGGATGCCACAGAACCTGAGAGGAAAACAAGAGGTCCAGAGCAGCACAGAGACAATTAGAAGAGCAACACTGTCTGGGTCATGTTGGAACTCGGGAGAAGATGAGACACGTGTAAGTACCAGGGCCAACTGTCAGGAATGAGATCACATCAAAGAGAAGCACCGAAAACCAGAGTGTGACAGGAGGAACGCTGAGGGAGCACAGGGGGAAAACACGATGACAGCGCTATCGCACGCACGCAACAGAAAAAGGAACCGCCGCCGACACCGACACCTTCATGTCAGAGTCCAAAAGAAAAAGGTTAACGCAGGAGCTAATGAGGCAAAGAGGAGCAAGGGAAATTGTTTTGTAGCGAGACATTTGGATGAAGAAATGCCCATTCCTGAGGCTTGACAACTTGGAGCCATCTCAATGTATCCACACAGGTACAGACAGTACACACATAAACCATGCTGGAAGCTGATCAACAGAGATGAGCAAGGATGTTGTTTTTCAGTCCTGTTCTTTCCCCCAGGTTTAAAAGCCAACATGAAGGCATAAGCAGCAACTGGGTAACTCCAGTCTGCCTTATCCTGTCCTGGACAGCACCAGGGCATCCCTGTCTGTGCCCTCCCTGGAAAATCTTTCCAACCTCCAATTTCTGACATGGACAATTTCCCCTCTCAGCCTCTGCCTAACCTGCCTCGATGGGAACCCCTACCATCCATCATCCAGGATGGGAATCAACAAGGAAAAACAGAAGGGAATAGGTGATGACAAAAACAGTCTGAGTTAAAAAGGGACAGGACACAGGAAAGGAAAAGTGGGGGCTTGGCAAAACAGAAAAATATCCATCTTATGTTAAAAAGGAGAAAAAAAAAAAACCAAAAACACTGATTCACCACAAAATGCTGCTGAAAAGACTTACTGGAGCTCTGAGAACGTGGCTGCAGAAAGGAGCTGCTCAAACTTTACTCCCAAAGGAGCAAAATAAGATTGTTTGGCATCTTCTGCTGCCTTCCTTCTTCACAGAGTATTGTGGATATAGGGAAGCAACAGCACCCATCCCTGCCCTCAAACACTCTCTGGCTACTGAGACAGTGGGACCTGTGGAGGCCAACAGGTCCATGTTATCTGTTTGCTCACTACATTCACAAAGAGAAGCAACACAAAATATGATCATCTTTAGTGGAAGTTATCACAGGGGCTACATTTTATTTAAAGCTTTAACTGTGCCATGTGAAATACTGCTACACAAAATACTACATGAAACAGCCTACAGAGAGTTGGTAGGACAACAAGCTTTCTTCTTGCTATTTATTGCTCACAAACATCTGCAAACTTCCTCTTGGTTCACACCTTGTATTTTCTCAAAGACCTTCTACATAACTCATCATCATCAGGCTTCCATAAATCACAAATCATTCAAAAACAAGCAGTTCATACATCACTTGGCCGCTCTACGTACAAGGAAGACTCGAATCATACTGAATTTATAATGAGGCAACAACATAAAGAGAATTATTTTGCTAGTGCAGCCAGATGAAATAGATAAGAAGCAGACAGACATTTGGAGCTTTATTGTTGCACTGACGATGTTTTATCTGTGAGACAGTATTTAATTTTACTCCCTAACCAGCAGCATAACTATCAGGCTCAGAAACACAGTTCCATCAAAGTGAACAGTTACAGAACAGAAATAATGTATTTTCCACCCCAGCCCCAGCACAATGGCCATAATTGACTGGCAGGAGCTAAGATTTACTAAAAGAAATTCACGTCAGGCACCCTCTGCTTCCTTTCATTACAGGGTCAAAACACTTGCTGCAACACCCGGGGCTTTGCTGACGGCAGCGACCCAGAGGAGCCAAGCCCAGGAACGTTGCCAAAATGCAGAGGCCAGGGTGGCTCTACCTGAACGGATACTTAATCAGCCACTCAACGTGAGATTTACTGTCCCAGTACTAAACATGCTTCCCACATCCATCATCGAGATGAGAATGAAAGCAATGTCTTAATAAATGAGAAACTTCCGTGGTTTGTTTTGGGGTTTACGTTGATACATTAACGATTTCAACATCCATCAATATTTCAAGGGTGAGACGACTACAGGCATAAATGTCCTTTTTCTAAGCCTCTAAACCTTAAGTGTCCATAAGGCCAAAGCTTCTACTAAAGGCATTTATTTGGTGAATAAAACTTTTACTGGTATTTAAAAACCACTGAGCCCACACTGCTCGCTGTGCTCTTACTACATTTGTAAATGCTGCCGTCTTCAGTACAACTGGGTACAGGAGAAATCAAGCTGATAGTTGAATAACAAAGTGATTTCTAACAGCTTATGTAGACAAATCTATTCAGGGCTTTTGGTGTGTCCAAATGCTCATGGTTCTTGTTCTGAATCAACAAGAAGTCAGACACACTTGCACCCTGAGCAAACTGATTCCCTTCACGGTGCTTGGAGAGAAGCAAATACTAAACATTCTTAATAAAATGCAAGTAATTAAAAAGCAGGAATTAAAAACAACAGTCCTCTATGGTTATTAACACAGCATATAGCCAGCACTCCGTGTATCATCTCTCTCTGCATCATCATTTGTATGTGGCATTTGGCAATTATGAAGAACAGCCTATTTTTAAAGAGCATTCACTGATAAGGATTTTCCACTCCTACTCTGAGACAGGAATAATTCCTCCCCCCCCCGTACAAGTTTAAAGTGTCTTTCCAACACTGCAGAGAACAGGATGCACACTACAGAGATGCCTTCTGACCACAGACTGGTACACCAAACCAAGCCAAGATGTTCACTAAACTGTTCAAAATGCATTACAGGGAGCTGGGCAGGCAGTATCTCCATTCCCATTATTTCATTAAGAGTCGTGCTCATTTAGTCCCCTTTGCAGCCCCTCATTTTGGCTCTCCTAATGACCCTGGCTGGTGAGGAAGGGCAGCCTGTGGGCAATACTGTCAGCAAGAAAACACATGGAGCTTCAGCACCAAAAGATGTCAAACGGCTGCTCCCTTCCCTATCTCCCCCTGCTCAGCTCTGAACATTCAACACAAGGGAGCAAAACACTGGAGGAAAGGAAATGTCATAGAAGGGAGGAAAACAAACAAACAAGACCCCCAAAAAACAACCCCAAGGAAGAATTTGGAAAAAGAAAAACTTTCTCCAGCCAGGATCCAGAACCCTCTCTGCAGCTGGCTTTATTTACATCATCTAATTCAAATTCTAAATGTTTCAAGTGTTATTACACTTTTTTCTTTGAAAACAAAAATGACAACAACTGAAACAAAACTGGGAATGAGAAAACTCAAAGACTGAAAAAATTACTAATCAAAGCAGAGGCCTGTACATGGGCTGGTGAAGTCACTGGCCAGCTCTACCCAGTAATTTCGCTTCGTGTCGGCTCTGATGAGTTTTATATTTCTAACATTTCATCAATTTGAGTCACTAAATTCAATTTGCATTCACAGATAAACAGAGAAGGAATAATAAATACTCTCATCTGACCTTGAAGTGTGACACAGAAAATTGCCCTCGATGATTTCATTTCAGTCTGAACCAGCATGAATAATGCAGTTGGCCCCATCAGTTACCAATCTATAATCACACTTCTGGGCTGGAGGAACTCAGGGCCGCGCCTAAATATGATGGAGGAAATCAAAATTCCTCACTCTTTTTTTACTAGTCTTTTCTGCTGCTCCCTCTCTACAGGGATGAAGCCCCTCTGTCCTTCTCCACCAAACCCCCTGATTCCCACATACACATTCCCAAGGATTTCATTTGTTGTACAGACAAATGGAAAGCAAGATGAAGGCACTGTAGAGTTTTCTCAACCTAACCCAGTACGATGTGCATTATAAAATGCACATAACAAGCCTTCTCCCTCCCAGTAAGCTGTCAAGTCACTGGGCTGGCTCTCCAGCACTGGTGTGAAGCACAGCCACGCCACACAGGCAACTGGTGCTTTAACATCATGAGTGACTAAGAATATTTCCCATTTCTGTTATACATTCAAACATACCATGAGAGCGGGAAAGTCATCTGGGAATAGGCAGCATGAGAGCTGAGGAGCTGTAGAGAATGAAGAACTCATAAAGAGGAGCGAGAAAAAGGTAAATTTGCTTGAAGTGGGGAAAGAAATGAGTAGGAGAATGGTCATGCTGAATCAACTTGTCAGGAAACAAATCTGCTGAAATTCTAGGCTCTTGACAGTTAGATAATGGCTTATCTTAATAAAATAAGAAGGGCCAAAGTGTTTAGATGAGAAAAACAAAACATTAAACCCTCCAATGCATTATAGCAAGTGAGTCCTCACAGACTGGTGACTCATTACAGTTTCGTGAAGGTTCTGAGGATCTGTTTCAAATTACCTTTTCCAAAGAGACCTCATTTCCAATGTGCATTACTGTACTCCACAGTGAAATGAGTACTGAAATGAGGATTGTATATTCCTGCTCAGTCACTCTCTCTCTTTTTTTTTTTTTTTTTTAATATCTGAATTTAGGAGTACCTGGATGAATTTACAGAAACAGAATTGTCTAAAATATTTTCTGCAAAACAACTCAGTGAAGGACCCCCACCACAACTCTCACTAAAATACAAAGCTATGGCTCAGCATTTCAGCATCAGGCTTTTGTCAGTGAAAACCCCTCCAGGTTATGTGATGAAAACCTGTCTAGGTTTTCTCTGGGGCACTCAGAAGAGAATCCGTAATGTTACTTGTTGACAACAAATAAAGCCAAACAATTAAGTGCTACCCCCCCAGCATTTACCCACGGGACACAGGCACTGATAAAAGCAAAGGAACGGCTGCAAAGTCACTCAGCATTCTGTGACAAGCACTCTGCCAGACTGCTGTTCTTGGCTTTTCTTTCTCACAGGCACCAATTTAACTCCATCTCAAATCCTCCTCCCACCTGCTTTGACTCAACTTATGTCAAAGCAGTCTACCAGGATCCAAGCCATACTGAGCACAGCATTGTAACAGACCTGCTAATCCTTAAATCCACAATATGGAAGCACATTGAGTCTGCAAAGGTCTCAAAAATTCCATGACCAAATAACCTGACCTGCAACCATGAATTTCCCAAGTGCCACCGCGTCTTTGGGCACAAACAACGTGACATGGCAGGGGAGGATCTTTCCTACCAGACTCCAACAACAAAGCAGGATTCAGTGCTAACTGCATCTGTTTTCTGCAGGATCTCTGCCTCATTTGCTGCAGAATATGGAAGACTAATGAAGCACAGGAATTGCTTAAAGAGAATGATCTCACATTAAGGCAACTGAAAGTCTCCCCAAAAAAAGCTGGTTCCAATTCTTGCCTGTGCCAGAGCTCCCAATGACACCATGAACTTTTCAAAGGCAGTCCTTGGTGCTGAGCTCCAGGGCTGGGCACTGACACTGCTGCTGAAATCAGTAGCAGCTCCTCATACCAAAGGAAGCCTTGGGTAATGCTAAGAAAGTGTTCTGAAAGAAAAAGTTTCAAATAGTCCACGTTGCCATCCCCAAAAATAATGCTATACTTTCTCCTTGGTTTACATCTGGTATAATAGGACTAGCATAAGAAATAACTAATAAATTATTAAATTTCTCTACAGAAAAACATTAATAGCTGCTCATTAAGTCAACATAATACAGTGTCTCTGCCAAGTGAAACAGGAATGGTGCATGCTATAGGAAATCAGACTAAAGAGGTAGCAGGTAACTTGATTTCTGGCATTTCCTACTCTCTGAGAGCTTCAATTTGCAACCCTGATGTTGCCCTGGCAAGTAGCTGTTTTCCCTATGGGGAGAATACTCCTTTAAAGTTAAAAATAAAAAAAAAATTAAAGCAAGAACATAAATCTAAGACCAAGAATGAAGAAAAACAGTAGAGTTAGCTGAAACTGCCCCAAAAACATCCAGTGTGGGTTAAGCTTCATCCCAATTATATCATTTTACATTCTCATATACATCCATTTTGGGCACGTACACAAGCACACACAGACCCACGAAGCAGAGAAGAGCTGGTCTCCAGCCATCTGGTGTCAGATACTGAGACTAAAGAACTGGGATCTTTCCAAGCTCGACTGTCACACCAGGAATATCTGCCACTCCTTCTGCAGCGGCTCTGCAGCCTCTCTCGCAGAAATCCAGGGAATTCTGTGCAACTGCACCTCCTCCCTGCTCAGCTGTGTCTGGGCAGCTGAGCAGAGCTAAAAGGTTTTCTCACACCCTGTTTCCAAGCCACGATTTTTCCTCATGAAAAGGGTATGCCCAGATCAGACTTATTATGAAGTCCTGGTAACCTCATTCCTAAAACATCCTGTGAGTGTTTGTTTTCCCTGTTTCACCCAGAAATCCAGAGCACTATTTCAGCCTTCCACTGGACTGTTGACACTATCAGGACTTACCTGCAGGGCACCTTCCTCTAATTTCTACCCCCCAAATTTGCTCAAAGAACCCTTAAACCAATACAAGGCAAGGGGAATAAAGCTGTCACTGTGGAAGGAGAACTGCCAGAACAACTACATTTATAGCCCTGTTACATCAATTCTTCTACATCAATATTTTTAAGTGTTTAATAAAACAACAATACTACATGCAATGCAATCTTTTTGTAATGAATACTTTATACAGAAACCAGTCAGGTGGACATGTAAATGGTCTTTTATACAGCAGTTTCAGGTTTCAAAATCACTAGATGAGCAGAGAGGTCAGATCCTTTATTTTGTGGTGAAGTTGTGATAGTGAAATTAATTTAAAGACACGACAACCAAGTAATTTTGTTTCTGTACCACTCAGAAATGCTCTGTTCAATGTAATTTGGTGTCAGCCAGTTGGTACCACAAATCACACATCAAACAGCTCCATGCTGGAGGGACAGGATCGTAGTTCAGTGTGGATTCAACAGGTGCAGTGAGAAGTTTCTGTCCTCAGTACCACAATTCATCACTGTCTTGCTTTAACCCCAGCCAGCAACTAAGCACCACACAGCCACTCACACCCTGGTGGGATGGGGCAGAGAACTGGAAGGGTAAAAGTAAGACAACTCAAGTTAAGAAGAGTTTAATAATTGAAATTAAATAAGATGATGACGATGATGATACGTTGTGATGGAAAATAAAATAAAAATCAAGACATATAAACCCCAAGGAAAACGAGCGATCTAAATGAAAAACAATTCCTCACCACTAACTGATCAATGCCCAGCCTATTCCAGAGCAATGGGCCCCTGGCTAGTTTTCCCTCTAGTTAACATGCAAAGCATGACACCAGGTGGTCTGGACCATCATAGAATCATATAATGATTTGGGTTGGAAGAGACCTTCAAGATCATCCCATGTCCCAAGGGCAGGGACACCTTTCACTAGACCAGGTTGCTCAGAGTCCCATCCAATGTGGTCTTGGACACTTCCAGGGATGGGGCAGCCACAGCTTCTCTGGGCAACCTGTGCCAGGGCCTCACCACCCTCAGAGGGAAGAATTTCTTCCTAAAATCTAATCTAAACCTACCCTCTTTCAGTTTGAAGCCATTCCCCCTTGTCCTGTCACTCTTTTAAACAGTCTCTCTCCATCCTTTTTGTAGGATCCATTCAGATACTGGAAGACCACAATTAGGTCACCTCAAAGCCTTCTCTTCCAGGCTGAACAATCCCCATTTCCACAGGAGAGGTGCAAAGCACGAAAGGCAATGCTGCTGTCATGTTTACTTTTGCAAACTCCTTTATGAAGGAAAGAAGAAAACCACCTACGAGAGCTTACACGGTCCAGCAAAACAAATTGACAAGTAAAAAGTTGCCAAGACCAAGACTAAAAGCCCAAGGCAATAACTGGGACACACAAGCTGAAGCTCTCTGGAGCTGCCCATCAGCACAATTAGCAGGGCTGGTCCCCCCCAGCCCACATCCCCCGTGTTCAATAGAGGCACTTTGGCAGCCAATAGATGGTCTGTGCTCAGCACACCCTTCGATTGCCACCTGTCTTCCCTTATCATCTCCCCTGCTGCCTCCATTGTACCTGATTAATACAGCCCACTCCTCCTGTTTATTCCCTTATCGATCCACCGTCTCCTGCATGGGAAAAGGCGTCAATGCAGTTAAGGGCAGGCACCTGCTTGGAGACTTCACCCCTCAGCTGCTTTCTGAGAGAGCGCTTTGTTCTCACTGGATAATAAGATGCTGTGGTTAAAGGAGCTTTCAGGTATTGGCATTGTCATAAAATGTTCCTTGTGTCCTACTTCACTGTAGCTGACAAACTCTCTGCTTGCTGTCACTGGACTAATGAGAAAAGAAGCACTTCTAAAGAGCTTAGGGTACTTCTGCATTGCAAAGTGCAAAGGAGGAAGTAAGATATTTCATCCATGTTCCATTTCACTACAAAGCCCCACAAAGAGGAAAGAAAAAAGGGAATGTTTCTGCACAATCACTGTATCAAGCAAGCAGCTCACTTATTAATCTCTCCTTCCTCCACATTCTCTGGCTTGGGGGCTTGGAAAGTTGACACTTGACTTGAAAAATGCCAACTCTAAGCAGTTTATTTCCTCTTGAACTTTAAGAGCTGACTGAGACAGAAATGACCTTTAAAAAGGCAGGGTTAGTTCTTGTATGAATTGATAGAAGGATTCTTTGCTTACACAGCACAGCAAGGTACTGAGCAAATCTCCTATACAAACTCCCCTCTCTCACCAGAGGCAAGAACAACACCGCGTTCCATCCGCCACAAGATCCACAAAACTGGAGGATGTGGGACCTGGTGACCCAGCTTGTCTAAGTCAAGAGGGGAAGAGGAGGCTACAGCCATAAATCAGTGACCTTTTACATGCACAAGACAGAGACTACACCAACATTCATACCCTCAAGACATCTTCCATCACAAGGAAGCAGTGCAGGCACAGCCAAAATTAAGCAGACCCACCAACTTGTACCTAAATCCCACCACGAGCCCAGACTACAAAACAGGCACACAGGTCAGTGGGGCACAGCAAGAGACCAGGAGTATTTTTGGACATCTCACTGGTGGTTGTGACTTTGCTTACACCAATCTCTGCTGGAGCTGCTGAAAAAGAAACTAATCCTTGCATGGCTCATTAATGGTCTTCGATGAAAGGCAGTTTGAAAATGCAAATCAATACCCAACAATAACTACTAATAATACTTGCTGCCATACCAGTAGCCAGGAATGTAACTGGGCACAATATTCTTGTCTGAGGTCCACCACACAATTAGTACCACCAGATGTCCAAAGAAAGGCAATTGAGGGATTTTGTGGCAGCAGAGGGATAACCTGGGAGTTTTGATAAAGGAAAATTCACAAAGCAAATATGTGGAATGCCAATAGGGATGGGGATACACTGGAGACAAATAAGTTTAGTCTGCCTGTGCTAATAATGGCACTTAGTGGTACAGAATTTGAAGATGTAAAGTGCCCTGATGATGGGAAGGTCTGTGTCTACACCTGCACATTAAATGAAAATATCTAAATGATATTTCATTTATCTTGAATAGTTCAAAATTATTCACCTATTACTCTGTAAGGAAGGCAGATGTAGCCATTTTGGTAACAGCAAAAAGTTCATGCAGGTGGTGAGCGAGCTTTCCAACACCAGGCAGAGAAACTCCTGAAGGTAGGGTTGAAATTTTGCCTCCCACTGCCTTTTTTTTTTTCTATTATTTTATTTTATTTTATTTCTAGCCTTGATCTTTGTCTACTAAGCCATGCCGACTCTGAGCACTAACGGACTGATGGAGTTCAGCAATCTCCAGTGAAGTATGAAGTATCACTTTGCCATCAGCAGCAATGAAATGCTTCCAATCTACCATCAGCCCACTTAAGCAGAAGCAGACATCTTATAAAGAGAACCCCACGGCTATTCTGTGCAGGATTTTTCGTTTTCTCTGGAAGGAAAATATGCATCAAACTCACAAAGGCAGACAGAAGAAGTCAAGCCTTATATAGTCTAGGTTAACTTATTAATAATGAATCATTTTTGTCATTATTCCTAAGGTTTAGCATCAGGCACTACGCCTCGAGGAATGTTCAGTGAGGGGAGAGGAGGTGGGGAGGGAGTTTTGCTCTCCAGTGCAACTGCAGGCATGACAGGGAACCAAGGCATCAGTGGGATATTGAGTGGAAACACTCAAATAAGAGCTTGGCATCTCACTGCTGGCAGAGACTTCGAAAATTCCTGCACCTGAAATATAAGTAGAGTTGTATGTACAGTGTGTGTATATATATATATATATATACACACACACAAATATACACAGGCACAAGTGCACAGTACTTATCAATGCATATTAAAGAAGAAGAAAATAAAGAAAATAAAGAAAATAAAATAAAGAAAAATCTGTGCTGTTTCAGCCTACACAGAGTTGCAAAAGTTGCAAGTGTTCATTTTTTAGATATTTTTAAATACTGCCTGATCTCTCTGATGGGGCTTTTCCCATGCACATCATCCCAGGAGGCCTCGGAGGAACCTGTTCACCCCTGCAATTCATGAGAGAGGCTCCCACTTCCGAAGTTACTGCACAGCCTCTTCCTTTTAACAGGCAATTTAACAGTGTTTAGCCTCCAACTGTTGCTTTCACACACAGAATGCTGCTTTGGGGGCTCTGACTCTTGTACATAAACAGGCTCCTTAACATCTGCAGGGCAATACGAAAACACAGAAATGCAGATTTTATACAGTAGGTGTATAACTGCTGCAAAACAGATTTGCTCCACTGTAATACACATCAAACAACATTAAAAAGCAGTAAGGAACTGCCATCTGATTTACATGAGATGTACTTTGAGACTTGTAACTTTCGCCTGAAGGTTTTAATTAAAGCAATTCATGTCCCAGGGCACTTTTTCTTGTCTCAAAGCGTCTTCCTCACTCAGCTGCTTCAAGGACTCTGCTCTCCGTGCTTTGGCACCATCTAATCACTCCCGTGGGAGCAAATGGTAACATGAACACAGATCAGAAAAATAGCTTTAAACGAAGCGAGAAAGATGAAGAACCAAATGTAAAAGAAGAAACAATTTTGTACCCTTTATACAGGAGTCTATTAGATCTTTGGAATGACAACAAAGCGGGGGAAAGGTACTGGTCTGAGTAAAATCTGAGGCTCGTGAGTTCTGTCACTGTTTGCTGAGACGCTCCCGACATGAGTGTTCCCAGATCCAACTTCCAAGCGATCATCTTCAGTCAGGAAATTTTTCTTTCTTTCTTTCTTTTTTTTTTTTTTTTTTAAAGAAGAAAGCAGTGATCAAGACTCCACATCTGGCAGCTCTCTCCTTTTATCATTTAATTGAGAGGCAGGAGAATTTACTGGCATCTGCTTTGGTTACTCCAGGTATTTTAGCAGAAACGTACCCACTGACTCAGAAGAAAGGGTGGAATTTTTCCCCAGATTTCACGCAAGAGTACAGAAAACAAAGTTTACTGAAGGATGAAGAAACATCAACAGTCTTAGGTAAGACACAATAAATAGTCTCAAACTACTAGGTTGTGTAAGTCAGCTTCTAGAAGCGTAAGGCAAAGCTAAGCAAGTTTTTTTGCTGAAAACGAAGAATCCATCTTTACCACGAGGACTTTGACTCAAATACTGCAATAACACACTGCTAGAGTATTAGTCTAAGTGGACATATGAACTTTAAAATGGAATTCAAGCAGAAATCTGATTATTTTGTTGCAACGATACCTTCGCAAATTCGCAAGAAGATTGTACAAATACAGAAAATATCTCATTCCACCAACAGCAGCAATGTCACCCTTGAATGCCAGAAGAGTTGCTTGTGGGTGATGCTGTTTGGTGATGCTTTCATAGAGCAGCTGTACCAGCTGGAAGTGATGTCCCAAACTACAGACTATTTGGAGGGGCTGTTTTGTATTCGGGGTGTCAGCCAGGAACAGCCGGGAGCTGCTTCAAAGGCTTTCTAAATTGCTACATAAAGATGAGATTATATATAAAAGAAAACTTGCAGAGCAACTATATGTGGCCATCATTGATTAAAGAAAAAAAAGAAGAAAACAGAAATCAATAAAGAAACAACCAAGCAAGCAAGACAAGAAAAAAAAACACAACAGGACAGAAGAGTAAAGATATACACAAAATCATCAGGTTTTTATGGAGGTTGTTTTGTGCACGTACACTGCCTGAACTGACAGACTGCTAACCTGGGAGAGGTTTTTCTTTGATGTTATGGCTGTTCAAAGTTATTTTCAAATTGAATAAAAACAGTAAACACCAGAACCCCAAATCTGTTAAAATTTTCAAATATTCGATACTGTACAGTATCACGCTGTCGTGGCATGCATGCCCAAAAGAGTAAATATTTCCTGATCTTTAGCTAATTTTATGAGATTTTTATAATCTCAAAAGGAGTAGATATTGACAAGTCTACTTGGAATTGCTCAAATCAGTCGAAAAAACAGTCAATCAATTTTAGCTGAATTCATTAATCTATTTAGAGATAATTGATTCCATAGCTCCAACTATTAGATACTGATAGCATTTATATCTTTAACAACCTGAGAATCATTTGAAAATCCATAAGCCTGTAATTACTTGTTACAAACCTCATACAGGAGTATTTTAAACCCTAATCCAGCTGATTTCATCAGTGCTTTTCTGATCCTTCTCTACATCTAGACAAGGATAACCAATTCATTCCAAGGCTGTTCACGCTCTCATTTTCAGGATCTTGCTGTTCCAATACTTGTGTTTCTATTAAGGCAGGACAGTCTAGTGAAATGACTGGTTTAATGGTTTTATAAAAAATGTATAGAAACATTTCTATCGATTAAAGGATCCTTATAAAAAGAATTGATGTTTGTAGTCTACCAGTAGTGTTTACAGAATAAAGCCAGTTTCACAAGTTCATCTTTCTTTTTTTTAATTGGATTTGTAATATAGTTCATACATTTGTAGTGCAATATATGCAGTATATATATATATATATAAAAGCATTGGAATTAAAGAGAATGAAGGTACAATCCAACATTTACATTGCACTGAACTTTCAAACCACCACTGTTAACTACAGAACAGAGAGTTCTTGCAAAAATTACGTGGGCAAGCAGGTATTTCTAAACCAGATGAGAAACTTGTATTTGGTTTTCTGCCATCATAATCAACAGAACAAGGACTGAGCAAAAAGATGCTGCCTGTCAGCTCCTCAGCATGTTTTTTTAAAGCTGAATTTAAGTATTAAACTGAAATAAAAGACTGCATCTGAAACTAAAACATATCCTTTCCCAAGTTAACCACTCAGCACCCAGAACATTTCAGTGAAACTGTCAAGGACAAGCAATAACAACCATGACTGGGAGCACAAAGTAATGCCTAACTTTCCGATGCACTGCAGGAACAATGTCTTATAAAATACCAGTAATCCTGTACAATTCCATATGATGTGATTTTCCTTTGGTTATCAGACAGGTTACCTCAACTGTCTGAGTCTGCTTCAGCACAGGCCTACTGCCAACTTATTTTGGGAACCAGTGTTTATTTACTCCAAAGCTGTAACAGAAAGTACAACTGCTTTAAACTAAGGCACATAAGAGAAATAACCTCAGTTTTGCCCTGAACCGAGGACCAAATTTAACCAAGTCCTCAGCACTTATTTTAGAAGTGGGGCACACACTCAGGTTGCAGCCTGCACGGCCCAGGTCGGCACATTCCCAAATTGTATTTGTTTTTGAAAATGCTTTTTAATTCCCTAAGAAAACTGCTGGTAACTAACAAATATAAGCTTCCTCTGAGGTCTTACGACACGCTGTTAAGTAGAAAATATTGGGTTTAGCACTTTGCAGGTTTCAGCAACACACCAGGTTTGCTCCATGAAAAATACCAAAAGGCAGAGCATCAATATTGAATATTCAAACAACTTCCAGTACTTCTTCCCATTTTACTTCAAGCTCCTATAAAAACATCATAAGCAATCATGTTAAATAACATCATATTTATTTATATAAAGCTAATTACAGTGCCTGTTTCCACTGACATCCCAAGACAAATCTTGCATCCAGGAGAGAGCCCTGAAGACAGACAAACTAATCCATACAGATGCCTGAACAATCTTTGCTTGCCTTCAGAAGGCTCCCTGCTGAATCTTGAAAACCTAGATCAATTTGACATCAACTAATTGTGGTTATTTTCACCATCTTTCCAAGTAAGGGCCAGACAGAAATCCTAGGCAGCACAAGTTACCAAAGCTGCAGTGGAGTTCTGACCCTGGAAGGTAAAATCTGGATTGCTGAGAAGATTACAGGTGCCAGACTTACAGTTTCATTGGAAGAAATTAGTGTGGTTTTGCACAAGATTCAGTGTGCATTGATTTTAAAAAAAAAAAAAAAAAAATCTGAAATACTGAGTGTCATCAATGTCAAGGCACTGCTGGTAGCTCTGCGTTTTTAAAAATCAATCTGAAAACCCAATGCCTCCAAAAAACAAGGTAAACCCACCTAATGATTACATTTAATAGCACAGTAGTAGATCTAAATGCAAGCACAAGGCAAAAGAGACTACAAATAAATATGAGAATGTAATAGCTGTAAATGTCTTGCCTTTAGGAACATCTAATTTATTTTTTTAAAGGTAGGTTCTAAGTCTCCTATCTGCTCTCCTCTGGGTCCTATAAACTGTGACTACATTAATATAAAGCTTAGTCTGCTCTGAAAGAACAGCTGAGCAGCTTAGTTTCTATTCTAATCTTCAAGCAAAGGTCGTATTTCCAGCAGGCTTCTTCCACTCTTTTATGTGTTGTGTACAGGAGACGTGCTGGGGTGGGCTGCCTTTCCCCTGAACAATTCAGATGAAGATTCAGCCCAAACTGGTTTGTAGGAGACACTGACATTTCTCATCCAGCCCTGTCTCCTCTTAAAGTATTTTCAAAGCCATTAAATTCAGAGCTCATATGCTTGGGAGGGTCCCCTGACACACACGTGGTCTGTGCGGTTTTACACAGCCTGCAGACACAGCTCGAAAACAAGAGTGAAAATTTCCTATTCACTTCATGTGTTTGCTGTGGATAGTAGTGATAATTAACCAGAGAGATGTAAATTAATTTCATAATGGGTAATTTCAGTGGAAACATCCAGCTGTCCTGAGACTGGTTTGTGCCTGGAATTGAGACTAGAACCTGGCATTTTCCACCCTCCGTTCTGGATATTCCCCATAATCCCTGTGCAGTGGGGAGATGGACTGTTGTGAAAAACTTACTGCAAAAATTGTGGCAGCTGACCTGTCAACTCGGAAGCAAGCTACTCATACCTAGAGGGTTGAGGGCTGAGTGGCTTAATCATTAACTGTTAACTTAATTATTAATTTTATTCTCTAATCCGAACTGTGCATGTATGTACATGGGCACATGAAGTCATATTTTAAAGCAGAACATTTATGGGTAACAGCACAGCTTGGGAAAGAGGAAATTTAAGTTTTCAGTCATCTGTAAGCCTGCAATAACACCAAGTTAAACATCACCACTCCACACACAGAGCCCCACTGACAATGTTCATCCTCACACGTTTGTGTGCAAACACCACAGAAAATATTAGTTCTATTTACACACAAAGAAATGATTTTTGCTCTGCCTCCATTCAAGACACATTAAGGCTGAAAAGCAAAGGCAGGCACCACAGTGTGCTGACTGGGGAAGACGCTTCCAGAACTGCCTGTGAATCACAGTAATTAAGAGAATTAGACGGTGACCCTTTGAGTCCAATCCGTGACATTGTTTGGATGCGGGAAAAATTAGTATGAAAGGGGAAATGTAATTAGTTTTGTATCTACAGTCCAAGAGACTTCTGCTGGCCTGGCTGGTGGTTGGGCTGTTACCATCACACTTGGATTATCTCTGGCTGTGCTCCATGCTGGGTAGTTTCTCCCTGACAATGCCCTTCCTGGACAGATAACCCAGCAGGCTCTGGATCAGAAGGTTTGAAGCACATTTCTTAAGGACACATTTCAAAGCTCTGCTCATGACTAAGGACTTTATCAGACCTGGCAAGAACAGTGCTAATCCCTACACCAATCCAGGAAAATGATGGAGAACTCCTGGAGGAAGGAGGTGCTCCAAGTGCTGCTCTCCCATGAAAAACCTGCTCTCTCTCAGCTGTCAGTCACATAAAGTCATATTTTAAAGTATTACATTTATGGATGGTAGGCATCACTCAGCTTGCAGGGCACATAATTCTGACCTGCCATACAAGTGCCAGGGCGCTAAGATCAAGATCTCTGACCCCCAGTTAGTTCTATCCTAATGCTTTATTTGCAGAACTTGGTATATTTTGCCCCTTTCTCCTTAACTTTTTCCCTCAAAATGTTTTTTTCTGTACATGAAAAATTATTAAGCAATGGAACCTGAAGGTAAAAACACCTCCAAACTTCTGTTAGGTCCATAGGTTCCTACCATGCCATAGTTAACTCCTGAGAAAAAGTCCAGATCCAATATTCTTTTTTTCCAAACAAACACAGAACCAGATTTGAAATGAAACTTCACAATACACACATTCAGGAACTCTCTTTTTTACATTTCTCCTGGTCAGACAGTGCAATGCAGCCCCCACTAAAATGAGACAAAAAGCCATTCTACACTGAAGCACTAAAAGCCCTTCATATTCACAAATTCCTCATCTCATTTTTCAAGGAGAATCTCTTGCAGAAACATTACAAAACCATTTTCTTCCCCTTTCATCTTCATGAAACAGCACATTATTTCCATGCAGGGAGCTGAATGCAAGGGCATTAAAATCAAAACTGAGTCATTATGGTGACTGGGCAGCCAGGAGTCATTCTTAACTAAACTCAGCTGCAAATCTCTTGTTCTAGACCACGACACCTTGGAAGCTCCACAGACTGAACAAAGGCTGAGGAATGTCATCCTCTACCCAAACATAAGTAATAAAGTACATAATCCCACTGTAATTTCCTTAAATGAGACTGAACTGGCAGACTTTGATACAGAGAGAACAGAAAAGCTGGACCAAACTGAATTACCTCTACAGTTTCCATACTGTCTTTGACAGCTGCTAGTAATGCTCACTCAGACAGGAAAAGGATCCTTGATACACTATTTCCGGTGATATATTTTTGACACACAGAGTGTAATTACAAAAATAAGTTGATGCATAGGAACAATTAAGAGATTTAAGTTTCCACCATCACTCTAACACATCATTTCATTCTGAACAGTGAACTCTCAGAAACAACACTCCCAATATTGCAAAAGGCAGACAACCAGGTATCTCACATGCACTGTAAACTGACTAAAAAGTTCCATAGTGACTGTTACCACACTAAATCCAGCAGGTCATGCCCTTCTGAGAAACAAGGAATCTCCCTGAAGTACTCAATGGGTTCTGGTCATCTGGAGGCACAGGCAAAAGCTTGCCCATGTCTCCCTAAAAAATACCACAAATATATCCACTGTTTCCTATTCAAATGTCCCAAATCTCACACAACAACAGAGGTAACTTGTTTGAAGAAACATCTTTCTCAAAATGCAATCCTAGATACCCTCTTTTATTATCCCAAACCTTAATTTTTATGTTCTTTTCCATGTAACAGAAAAACACCATAAAACTACCAAAGAAATTTAATTTCCACAGGGGAAACATTCCCCAGAAGGCAAAGTAAAATCTGCTGTATCTTTGAGATAGGTCTGGTAAGGGGACAAGATTCCAGATATCTCAGCCTTTTACAGTGCCTGAAAGCTTGGTTATCAAATGCTCTGATAAGAGCACTGACACCACACACAAACCTCTTCTTCATGCTCAGACCAACAACACTACAGTATTTTCACTCTTGTAAGGAGCAGTGTGTTGTTATCCTCCTTGATTCTTCTCCCAGTTTATCCTAGAGAGGTTTCTCTGGCATTGAATGGATGGCAAACACATCTCAGGGATGTTGCTGTCCTTCCTCCTTCACTATGAGCCTGCAAGTCCTGGAGCTGGAGAGGGCCTGCAGTGGAGCACAGCATGGGAAAGCATCTGTCTCTGTAAGCACCACGGCTGGGACAGTCTGGGTTTCCAAATCTGTATTTAGAATTCAGTCCACTGTGCTGTGAAGATGAGATGTGAGCTCTAAGAGAAACTCTATAAATGGCATGGCATTTCCACATTATAAGGGCTCCTTCTGTACAGGAACAGGAGTTTTGCACTCTCACTGCACTTCTTTCCATCCAACAAACTATTCCCAAGTCCTCTCTCCTCTATTCACATGTGAGTTTTCACTAGACTGGGGAAAACTTCATATCCTTGAAAACACTATGATGAAGAATTATTGGAGAGCTCATTTATATGCATATTTCCTGTGGCTTTTTCCATGAGAAGACACTTCACTTGGGAACACATCGAGTTATGCACTGCTGGAGTCGAGTCTCAGCCAACTACCTGCTCTATGAGGCTTCAGGAGATAAGCAATGAACGTCAAAGTTACACTTTGGAAGCAAAGAACACATTCTTTAAAAACAAACAAAGAAACAAAAGAAACCCACTTAAAAGAGAAAATCATTTTAGAAAGCTAAAGTGCTAAATAACAGTGATAGCTGTTCAGCCCACCTTAGAAAGACCTATCAATTATTCTGATCACAGTGGAACACAGAATGGTTTGGGTTGGAAGGGATCTTAAAAACAATCTCATTCCACCCCCCACCTGTGGGCAGGGACACCTTCCACTACCCCAGCTTGCTCCAAGGCCTGTCCAACCTGGCTTTGAACACTTCAGGGATGGGGCAGCCACAGCTTCTCTGGACATCCTGTGCCAGGGCCTCCCCACCCTCACAGGAAAGGATTTTTTTCCTGATATCTAATCTAAACATCCTGTCCTTCAGCTTAAAGCCATTCCCCCTTGTCCTACCACTGCATGTCCTTATCAAAAGGATGGAACTGGCTTTCACCACAGTCACCAAGGGAGAGAGGTCTCTGCAAAGTGGTCACCTTCAACTTCCAGAAATCCAAGCAGTATATCAAAACTCAGGGAACTGGGTGTACATGGTTACAAACAGGGATATCTTTAGCCTGAAGATAGACTTAAGACTTACAAGCAATTTACTTTCCACTTTCCATAATACTCTGAAAATATTTATTAGTGGTTGTCCAGTTCTTACAAGTAAATTCCATCTAAAATTGATAAAACAACTCTTTTGTGTTTAGCCATTGAAATAGTTTGCATTTGATGATACAGTTATAAATTAATTGCAGCAGGAACAGATCTAACAAGAAAAATTAACAAGTTGGGGCTCTTATCTGGGATTCAGCAGATCTAAGTTCAAAGCCACGCTGAGCCTCAGGCTTTCAGCTTAACCTCAGGCAATTCATTTAACCTCCCCTGTACCTCTGTTACTCATCTCTACAACACTGTATTTAATAACAATGTCATAATGCTTCTCATCTAGTGTTTATATGATAAACATGCAAAAAAATCTGGCACTAGGATCTGTGTGGGTACCTCCAGATACACAGAAGACTCAAAACCCAGACATTTCTCAACAGAACCTTCAGGCACAAATAATATTTCCTCTCCAAAAAAGAGTAAAAAAAAACCCCACATCTCCCAAAAGCCCAGGAATTGTCAGGAAAGAACTGTCAGAAAGAGAAAACAGAAAAGTTTTCTCTCAGTATCAGTAGCCCCAGTGCAAGAGTACAATAAACGAGAGATACAGGTCTGCAGACAGCCAGCTCAGAGGGAAAAAATCACCTTAATTTCAGATAACAGAAGAGAAATGAGAGGAGACAAAACCAACTGGTTCTGCTCCAGTGTTCCGGGTGGGGAATCAGCTGTTCCCTGCCGTTACAGGAGCCGGGCTGGAGGCAGCACACGGTGCCTGTGGTTTTCCAAAGGGGAAGCTGAGGTGGCAATCAGGTGGTGCTGGTTTGTGACAACACAGCGGTGTCTTCAGGAGAAGCATTTTGTGTTTCCCACCTGTCCTGATGCATCAACTTCTCTGCACGGGGACATCTGGACACAGTCCTGGCAGAGGAGTCCAGGACACAGAGGAGGGGGGAGGATTTTGAACCATGATGACAAAGGCAAAAATAACAATCAGCAGCTTTCTGATAACCTGAGCACTTTCAGTAACCTGTGGTCAAGGTTGGCAGGTAATAACCTACAGTGTATTTTATCAGATAAAACAGATTAACCTTATGGGGCTGAGCCGTATATTAGATTTCCCAACAAATGGCTGTGATTTAGCAATCTCCTAGGGACGAGGGGGGAATGCAGAGCAAAGAACTGCACTTCTGCTTCCTTACAGCCCTTCCTCAAAACAACTTCCATCCAGAGATAAGGAGGACAGTCAGCCAAGAACTGATCAAATGAACCCACGGAAGACTTTCAGACGTGCCACTGGAAATAAACCACTTTACTGAACTGAGCTGCGTCTCTTTAAAGAGAGAAATCTGAACAAATACCAAGGCATTTCAAAGGAAGACACTCCTAGCAGACTCCATGAGCAGCAGCACAAGCAAGTTGGCTGATAAAGCAGATTCAGCTACTAAAGCAAATGGAATTCGCATTTAGTTAGTGGAAATCTACTGCATACCCGAGGGTGATGAACATTAAACAGTGTGAAATTTTATTGCATTTTTCTGCTCCCCTCCTGGGATTTTTATGACGATAACCACTTTTTGCATATAAACAGCGTGAGCTCCAAAAGCTTCATTTTAATCGAAGATGTTCCATTAAAATTTAACATGTGCAAAGGTTTGAGTGCTGAGGCTCCTTTGTGAAGAATGTCAGATTTAAACAGTTAGTGAATTAAACCCACGTTCATGTTGTGAATGGTAAGGTGACTTACCCAGCAGGTTCTGAAGTACAGTGAATTTGCTCTGGTGATAATTTGCAAGGTATTTGAATATTCCTGGTGTACAGAAAGTTAACTGTCTTGTCATGCAGAAGATGGATTTCCTGAACACCCACCTAAATTATTAACACTGCCACATTTTGCACTGAGTACACACATATTCCATTTTAAAGACCATTGCTATTTCCCCAAAAAACACATCTCACAGCAGTCACGCTGGGTCAGACCAAATCTGTCTAGCCCAGCACTCTCTCTTCAATGGCAGCCAAGGCAGATGCCTTTGGAAAAATATAAAAGCAGGACAAATGCACAGCAAAACTTTTGCAGAATATTCTCTATGTCTCCAGCAACTTCTAGCTCAGATATGGTACCTCTGTAATAATAAACCCAGAGGTATTTTTCTTCCTTTAATTTTTTCACTCCCTTTTTGAACTTCTACAGCATCCTAAAGCATGGTACCCCAAAGCTTAATCCTTAAAACCAACACTCATCGTGATGTGCTGGTTTATACCTGCAGATTTTATTTGCTGCAGTTCCTGTAGCACAGACAGACACTCAGCATTAGAGAAAATGGTGAATTTTCCTGAACACAAAAAGACAGTAACAAGAAAACACACAAAGGAAGTTGAGGTGATAAAGATGCACGTCCATGTGGTGACGAGACAGACAATTCTTCACTAAGGAGATATTCTACCTAGCTGCAGGAACCACTGCATAGAAATGAACCAAAATTCATGACAAATTAAATTGTTTCAACACATTTTTTACTGGTAGCACACAGATAACAAATCCCTAAAGAAAATCCCAAACCAGATTACAACTAGGTTTTTATAGCCCCAAGTATCAGAGAAGTTTTATGAGACAGAGGAGAGAGTCAGAAGCTGCACAGAACACCTTTCACTTAAAAGACAGGATAATAAATGAATATAAACACCATGGAACGAGCAAGAAAAATAAATACTGTCTTATTATCCTTAGTCATGCTAACAGCTTAAAAAGGCAGGTTGGGGCTTGCAGCTATTATGCATCCAAAAACTAACCAGCACTTGGATTTTAAGCAAAGAAGACAAATGGCAAACAGAAGGGACTGCACAAATAAAATGTCTGTGTGTTAAAGAATGGGAAAAACAGAAGGGGAGAAGAATCTCAGCAATATGAGCAGCTCAAAGATTTTAGGACAAATGAAAAGGTGATAATATAAGGAAACTAGGCACCAGTGAAGTGTATACAAAAAACGAATCACAGCTGGTACCGAAATATGAGTGCCAGTCAAGAAGCTACAAAAGTCCCTCTACATACCAAAAATTCACTTTGAACTTAAAACATTTAGAGGGACATGCCCTCAGGACAACCACAAAGGGAGGAAAAAATCATACCTGGTCCTTCCTGCTTCCTAAAAAACACTGCCTCAAAGTAAGGGGGTCCTGAAGGAAGAGGTACATGGCTTCTTCTGCAACATTATGGAGGGAGACTCAGGAACATACAATGGGCAATGACCTTGAATCAACAGAATGTGCTGACACCTTACACTGAATCCTCAACACAAAGCTTGGTGCACTGTGAATCAACAGGACCTATGAGAGAAGCAGTGCAGGAACCCTTCACCCCAAACTGAATGAACTCTCCTTCCTTGCTTAGATAAGAATCCAAATAAAAGACACAAGAGAAGATTTCATTCTCACTCAGATAACTTAATTCAAAAGAAAGAGGGTTCTACTACCTTCCACCTCTGAATTCAGAAAACAAGAAACACAGACCATTTCTGTCTGCTCTAAGAGAACTCAGAGCAAGTGATCAGAAGCCCATACAAGCAGACAGAACCAGAAAGTTTCTGTACCAAAACACAGTCTCCTCTACCTCAAAATCTCCCCCACTGCTTTTTTTTTTTTTTTTAAATACTTTAGCTACATCTATTGATTTTCCTCCTCCTCCTTCAGGGAATATTCACAGATGTGCAAAGCCACCTCTAACAGCAACATTAGCTGAAGCAAAAAATGAAATTTACACTTGACTGCCTTCTTCAACAATGTGCAATCACCATTTAATAGGAAAATGGAGCAGAGTGCAAACAGGAAAAGGAAAGGCCTGATTAAAACCCAACCGTCCCCGAGCTGATGATATCCCCACTACGGAAACAAGGCACACACTGAGCTTGGAGGAGCAGGAGCTCTGCACTGATCCACAGCCCCTCTCAGCACCAACAAACTCAGACAGAGCCGAAGGAGAAGTGCCAAGGGAAGTATTTTTCACTGAGGAGTGGGGTGATGGCTACCACGATTCATCAACTTGCTTTCCTTCTTGTTAAGGAAAACAAAGCAAGTGCTTGAGGTACATAGTCATGAAGCCAAACCCATCAGGAAAAGGTAAAAATATGAGATTTGAGCTCTGAGCAGTGTCCACTGTCCAGCAGTGACATAACCCATCCTTTTCTACCCACAGGCAACAGAATTTGGGCTCAGCTCCACTATCTCACAAAGAGTGAGACATTCTATCCAAGAGGAGTTGGTGTGGCTTCAGTGACACCTCCACCCCTGGTGCTGCACAGAGCCCGTGGGCAGCCTGGGCAGGGCTCAGACACCCCAGGACAGCCTGGGCTGCCAGACCCACCCTGGGGCTGCTCCCACAGACACTCCCACCACAGAGGGACTTCTTTCTGCTCAAAGCAACCAAGGAGCCAATCCCTTGTTTTGACTTCACCTCCAAACCACATCCAAACCCACCACACTGAGAACTCGGCACTGACGGATGTGCCTCAGTGCCATGTGGGAGGCTTTCTGGAAGGACAGCACTGACTTGGCCTCAGATCAAGCTGGGTTTTCCAAGAGTATTTGACTTATAGGACTGACAAAAAAAATTTACCTTCACACTTAGACTATACTTGAAAGGCTGATGTTTTCTGTTGTTCTTTTTGTTGTTTTCGTTTCTATCATTTATATTACAGGTCTGTTATTAATGAATTCTCATTTACACATGTCAGAAAGTGAAAGAAATCACGTAATTATGTGCTTTCCCCATCAGTTATGGAACAGGGGTACCAATTTGCTTTCCACTCCTTTCTCTTCTTTCTTTTTATATGTGTGATTTACCATCCCCTGTCAGCTGCGAGCTGGAAGAATCATTTTCTAATTATCAAGATTTCTCACACACCGACTTTGAATCATTGAGCTTTTTTTTTCTTCTTAAATTAGGAAAATATTCCTTTGAAACAATGTTTCATTTTCAATTGGCTCTGAGAAAAGTCTGAATTTCTGCTTAGCTTTTAATTGATATTCACAATACATTATTAATGACAAAACCAAAAGAATATGATTAGAGCAAACAAGTAAACAGCCCCATTTCTGTAACATTCTGGCAATGTGAGTAAAATTATTAGAAAAAGCTTCTATTTTTCTTAAGCTAGGTAGAAACTTTGCTTCTTTATTTTGCCAAGTATAATTTTATTTGTAATATGAGGGAACTTTAAAAACTGCATTCTGTTGTTAGCTTACTGCCTCAGAATGTTAAATTATACATTTACGAGCAGGTTGGTGCAGTGATGCTACACGACCAGAAGGCAGCAAGATCAACACCACCGGGGGATGAATGTCTCCCACAACCATCCACTGCTCCAACCAGGGTCTTGCAGAAGTTAACACCAAATATTCCAGTCACCGTGGGATGCCACAAGTCAAAAGTACTGACACCACCCCACTCGTGGCACGTTGTCAGGGTGCAGCAGTAGCTGCAGCACAATCCACACAAACTCAAATTGCAGATCCCTTCTAGATCCCGGGAGTGATACGATGCAAGACTAAGTAACCACTACAGACAACCTTCAGAACAAAAACTTCCTAGAGCTGTGTCACTGGGAAAGGAGGATGCTGCTTACATCTAGAAATAGGAATTTATCTAACCAGCTGCCTGGGGCAAAACATCTACGCTCAGATAAGTAATGATCAGAGTTTCACTGCCCAACTGCGTGACAGGCAGTATCTGTTATTACAGTCACTGATTACAGGAAAGCTGTATTGAACAAATATGGATCACCCCCCGTGTTTGAAGTGAACTCGGGAAGACCAGCAAAAAGGAGAACAGTGTCTGAGCACTCCGGAGCTCAGGGATTTAACCCAGCCTGGTGGTGCCAGGTTCCAGCTCTGCCTGTGAATTGTATGTCCAACGCCCAAGAGCAACAAACAAATCCTGGAAAGACCCTACTTGCCAATAAAATACCATTCGTTTTTCTCATCTGTTAAAAAAACAGAACAAGGTTTACATCAAAGCACTGCTGGTAAAAGTGAGCAGACAGTAAGAGAGTTAACACAAGGCTGGGGAGAATGACTAAAGTGTGAGTGGCCAAACAGCACAAAGTTAAGTCATGGTTCTCATTGAGAGATGTTACTCCAGAGGAGAGGAAAATCAAACCAGCTACAGTGGAGCTCATAATCATTTCAGCCATACTTTAACTCTTGAAAGAGCTTTATATTAAATAATTAAATGCATGTTAAGAATAAAGTTCCAGTTGTATATTTTCTGTTCTGTTAAGCCAACTGTTTCAATAATTGACTTCATACTGGGTAAGTTCTCAACTTTACCATGTCCTTCCTTTACTCTTATACATCTAATTCCAGCATTCCTAGCACATTTAATATAAAATAAAAGTTCCAAATCTCAGAAACGAGATGAATCCAAATCTGGATGACTACTTCTGATCAGCAAAACCTGACAAGTAACCAGCAGCATCGGTTTTGGTTTTAGAGGTGTTTGGAGATTTTGGTTGGTTGGTTGTGGTTTTATTGTTTGGTTGGTTTTGTTCTGTTTATTAATGTGATATGGATGCTGGAAGGTCCCAGCTGCTGGAGCATTACAGGGAATCAGTATCCCAGAATTGGGACCCTCCCTTATCCCACTCAGGCAGCAGCCAAGGGCTGCAACACTTCAATGCTTTGCTACCCACATGGTAAAAGATTTAACCTAATCTGTAAAAAAATGAAGTCAAAATGCCTGCACCTTGTAAGTGAAAAGATTAATCCTGCTTTGAATTAGATCCAGCCCAATGACACAGGGGCCAGCAAACTTTGCAGCAGTGCATCCAACACTGAGTAACAGAGATGATTTCTCCGTCTACAACATATTCCACTTGGGTTCTCACACCTCCACCATCACCATGGCACCAAGTGTGTTCCCCTGCAGTGGCAGCATTACAGCTTGGATTTATGACGCACAGTTTATGGGTGTCTTTTCTTCTGTCCATCCCCAAAGCAGCATTCAGTTTTGATCCATCACCCATCTCCTAAACTGTCTGAAGCAGAGTCAGTAATTTTAACTACAGAGAGTAATATCAAAATAGATGAGAAAGCAGGAGTTGAATGCTGGGTTTTGATCCACAGAAAGTGATCTTTAACCTAAGAAAATCTGTTCTACATGAACAGCTGAGTTGTCATTACAAGAAGTCTTTTAGATATTCCAGGCACTGGTAATTAGATCAGTGAACAAAACCATTGAGAGCTTGGGTTCTCTGGGAGGTGAATACAATAGTTATCAATAGATTTGATCTCTGTGCCACAGACTGTGCTGAGGAGTCCAAAACTGCTGCAGTTTGCAATCCCATGGCAGACTCACTCTATATTCTAGCCCAGGCAAGAAATTACAGAGGCACCTAGGAATGAGGACAGGTTGCCAGCCATGGTCACAACACAGAGCAGAACACACCACTTACCAAGGATGAATCAGAACTTTGGTTTAAGAAAAACAGACCAGGAAAATTTCTGTAGTTATAAAGCAGCCCTGACATCCACAGGAGGCTGTACTAGAGCTCCAGACTCTTCCCAGCAGTATCTCTAGCAATATTAATAATTCATTTTAATACTAGCTGTTAACCCAAGAGTTGCTTTGAGGCAAATA
Source organism: Pyrocephalus nanus (assembly GCA_038380795.1). Classification (NCBI taxonomy): domain Eukaryota; kingdom Metazoa; phylum Chordata; class Aves; order Passeriformes; family Tyrannidae; genus Pyrocephalus; species Pyrocephalus nanus. The sequence continues at coordinate 11,736,884 of CM076276.1, forward strand.
TGGAAACAGACTGAAGACAAATGGCACTGGCATAAGGTAACAGATATAGCAAAAGAAAAACACACTTAATGAAGATGACTCATTCTCTAAGAGGCTCAGTCCCCTACTGAAAGACAATATTGTGATTAATTCAAGTAGTTATTTTTCTGCATATAGCCTTTCTGATCTGAGAGGTCAGCTCATCAAAAGGTGACACAACAGGATAATAGTTAGTTTAACATTTCAAAATTTCTATTTAAAAAACTACAAACACACTCAAAATACAAGAATTGCACTTGTTTAAACAGCTGGACTCCCTGCCACTAAGAGAACCCAAGAGTTTAATACATTTTATAATATAGGACAAATAAAAAAGCCCCAAGGGCTTCCACCTATGAGTAATACAAGAACAAATTAAACTGTACAGGAAGAATGGAAAGGAATTTTCTCCTTTCTTTTCTAGTAAATCTTTGAACCTTCCCTTTATAAAACTACTCTGGGTGACTAACAATATGGTAAGTCCTCAGTCATGCAGAGGAAAAAAATTATACTTGTATGACAGATAAAATCAATCAGATACTGGCTGGGCACATTACTGGCAAGCTGAAAAGACCAGGCAAGGCCTTTTCATCCTGAGCTTCAGCACACACCAAGGACCTCCATGCAGCATTTTAGGGGAGCTCCTCTGGTGTCCCAGTTGGGATCTGAGTTGACTTGAAGTGTCTCTGATGGAGATCCTGGCTAAGAAGCCACCAGTCCTCCACACACCTGGGGCACAGGAGCTTTTGTTCTGTCACCAGAATTCATCTGATAGAAACACAGGAATCAATCACAGGTATTGACATGGCATTTCTTAATAAATCTGATTTGAACCTGAAGAGATGGTTTGATTGTGCTCCTAAAGCCAGATGGATCAGCACTAAGATCCATCAGAGAGAGAATCATTTTCCTTAAGATGTTCTAGGAGATAAACTACTGAGTCTTCTAGTAAATAGAATTATGTCTTCATAGCTATGAAAAGTTCTGATTACACATCTTTCATGATTTCGAGTTCTTTTTAATGCAGCTGGATAAGAGAAAACTATATTCTATTTCTAAATATAGTTGTATTTCTTCCCTCATAGGTACCACTTACCAACACAGCTATTATAAGCAACTGGCATCTACACCTTATCTCCTCTTTCTGATCGCTGGCTGTGCTGTTACACTCAAAATATCCAGCAACCATCCACCCCCTCCTGCCAACACACCGTTTTGGATGATTATTCCAAAGAACATAATTAAAAAGCATCAACTCGTTTTGGTTTGGGGTTTCTGCTTGGTTGGTTTTATGTTTTGGTTCTTTTTTTGCATACACTATATTATAAAACATACTAATATATTATTTATTTTTATATGTAAATATATTTACATGTCTATACACACACATGTTTACATCACAAATTCCACATACGCCACATCTTGATCTCACAAGCCTGGGGAATCTGCAGTAAAGCAACGTTTATACGTTGTGGAACTCCATGACACACACATGGAAGAGAACTCTGTGCTGACAGAGACACCAAACAGGAAGTTTTCTTTCAATCTGACATGAGCACAGACAATAAAACCAAGATTACCAAACTGAGACCCCGTGACAGCTTCTTTAACCATATCCCCAAATCAAACACGTTGGGAGATTTATTTTTTTTTGTTGTTGTTTTTATTCTATGCCTGGAAGTTTTAATAGAAATGTTATTGTACATTTGAAAACAGCACAAACTTGAGGGATTATATCAAATCAATTCCGCTGGGATTTGTGTCCGCTCTAATCCCCTATTCAGTCTCAATCTCATTAACATACCAGGCTTAATTGGCATTTCATCCCTGCATTGTGTCTCCAAAATGAACAAGGTGTAATTATGTTAAAAAGAGCACTTCAACAGTTTTAGTTTAATTCATGTCATTCATCCGCATCAGAATGAACGCAGATGTTCTATTGCAGGATACAGCAAGAGATGAGCAGCTTTGAAACCACACTTCTGAGCTGAAAACTTCATGGTAAAAAAGTTATTTAAGTGAAACTTAAAACACAGTATTTTCTTCTTTTGTTTCAGTGGCTATACAACATTAACTTTCAAAAGCTGGTTCTGCTTAATTTGATTTTTCATTTTCAAACGAACAGCTGTGTTTAAGTCTAAAAGCCCTTTGTTTAAGCATACAGAGCCCCAGAAAAGGTTTGAACAAAGCATCTTTCTGTAAACACTTGATTACCAGGAAAGGCCTGCCTTCCAGAGTAATCTCGGGGTGGTTTTGCTCTAGGTTTTGCTCTTTTAAAGGAAAAAAAAATTGCATCACTTCTCAGATGTCAAACAACAAAAGCAACAAATGTTTCAGTAATTGCATGGGCTTCTTGTAGTCAAGGTAAATAAGAGAAGACAGAAGAGGGTTTTTCCAAACAGCCATTTTCCATCATTTTTTCCCCTTCCGCAGTTAAAGGGAAATTAATGTAATCCACCTTAATGTAAACCACAACTAATGGGCAACATATTTTAATTGTTCCGAAAATCAACCACTGTAGAATTCCGTGGTCAGATGGCTCCTCTTAATACTGATAGTTCCCAAAGGGAATATTTGTATAAGATATGCTATTGCAATTAAAATTTAGGTTCAACAGAAAATAACGATGTATGGTAAGAGTAATTTAATGAGAATTCTTAACCAAGTATTATTGAGCATTAAGAAAGGTCTCATTGGGAAGGTCCAAGAATTTCCCCAAACTTTCAGTTTCAACATTTGTTTTGGTAGTGATGTACTCCCCATTTCACAGTTCTTGTGTGGAAGCAAATGCTTAAGTATAAATCTCTTTATTAAAACTAGATAAGCTTTCTGAAGTGATTACCACTGAAATTACTTTGGATATTTAACCATACCTACTAATCCCCTTCCTATTGTATTTTCCCAACTAGGAAACATGAAAAGTACATCATCTATTGTATAAATTCTGTAATTTCCTAATTACATGGCATCAGGTAAATACGAGACAATTTAGAGTAGCAGGTAAACGTGTAATTAGGGAATTAAGATTTATTATTCAGAATGCATAATAATGATAACTGAATCAAAGGTGCATCCAATCAGAGCAGCAAGCAGAAGCACCTCGATGATGTCTCTTAATTCATACATTAAAGGTGACTGGAGTAAGATATCACTTTTTATGCAAAAGGTATCAGTTCTAAGTTATTCTCATTTAAAAAAAACCCAAATAACCATATACACCTGGGTGCCAACCCCATACTTCTAGGATTTCCTAATTGTTATTATGTAAAATCATGGTTAGACACCTATTCTCTGCATCTTTTTCCTCCTCTTACAACACCTGTTTACCAAAGTCATCTCCATAGGTTAGAGAGCAGCCTCAAGGACAATTCTCTTCCTACAAGTTTTGTGAAAATAAGCAGCTGGTGAGGAGACAATTTGGAATTCACAAATTCCTTAGTCCCTGATCTAATCGGTGCTGTTGAATACAGCAGCTCACATGCTGCTATACAAAATTCTCTGTAGGAAAATAGCAACAGGGAGAAAAACATGATGGTTTTCCAGGCTAATGAAGAATCAACAGAAAAATTAAGCACAATTCAGCTTAAAGAAAGCTAATTAACCAAGACAGAAAAACCCACAGGAAATTAGATCTGTTTCACTGTTCATGAAACTATTTGTTTGGTGGTTCTGAAAAGAGCTGCTAAAAGGTCTGTTCAATATTTGACATACTTAACCCAAACAAGTGCTCTTCCCAGAGGACTGGGAAATCTGAGCTCAGAGACATTCAGGCATAAACTCCATCACCTTCTCCAGTGTGGTCCAGCTCTTCTCTGGACTGAGGCCCACACCGCCTGGAGATAATATTACATACCAATTATCAAAAATCACAGAACTTTGGGTTGGAAGGGACCTTAAAGCCCATCCAGCTCCAAACCCCTGCCATGGGCAGGGACACCTTCCACTCTCCCAAATTGCTCCAACCCACATCCAACCCGTCCTTGAACACTTGCAGGAATGGGGAGTCCACAATTTCTCTGGGTACTTCTCCTCCTTTTTCTACTGACACAAACAGAAAAAGCATAAAAGCAGCTGAAGCGGATTGAGAAAAACGTAATTTCAGGTTTATCTTCAACAAAGTCATATTTAATACAAAACAAAATGTATTCACTGATTGCCAGTAATAAAAGTCTGTTTATTTCACGCTACTGTAACTTGGAAGCTAGAAATTATCTCCAGCAATACCATTACGTTTAGTATTCAAAGCTTATAAACAACATATGACCCTCCAGGCTTGGAAACAAGTCCAAAATCTGATCTGTGTTTTTACTACAATACTGCATTTATGACCATTCAGTGCTCATATCCATTCAGTTTGAATATGAGCAGTTTCAAAGCCACCTGCTGTTGCAGAAGTTATTTTCTGTAACTAAATATCTTCATATCAAAGTTGTCCAGGTTATCTAAAAACATGTGGTTTTTCCCTCATACATATAATCAAAGTCAGCATATGCAATGAAATGAAACCATAACTAAGAATACAGGCAAAATAACGTCCCAAAAATGGTTATTGCAAATCTCTCAAACCTCAGGAAAAGCAAGACCTTATCTTACTTCACTGTCTTTGTTCAAATAACGGCTGCCATAATCTCAAAATAACCCTCAATACCAGCTGCATATTTCTGCATCTTCTGTGACTTTGCTTTTTGCCAGGGTCTATCACCACATCCCTGCAAGTGTTCAAAGCCAGGCTGGATGGGGCTTGGAGCAACCCCCATCAAGTTTTCTTAGCAAAATCCCATATACCTGATCACACATCAGTGAAGGACTCTCTTACTTGGGCCACTGGGCCTGCACTCCTTGTCTCTGGACTCCACCCCTGCCAGCAGGTTCTGCTCCGAGTTCCCTGATCATCGTTAGCCCTGGTGCTGCTGTTGAACTGCACAATCTCTTGGTGACCACAGAAAGCTGTCACAGAGATCTGAAGGCAGGAAATGAAACGTCTGTCAGGTGGGCGCAGGAGATGGGAGTGATCTACATCTTGTCACAGGGAGCACACACAGCTCACTCTGCAGCACGTCCCATCAGAGGAGAGGACGGGAGTCAAGGGGTGACAATCACAAACCTTTGTGAAGCCCAGGGAAAACGCTGCAGGGAGTGGACTACTGAAATAATCCATCTGCTCCTGCCCTTGTCTGTAAGTTCATCAAGAACGAAAAAGGAATCAGCTAAACTTCCCAAAATACAACATCCCAAGGGTCAACTGAGCCATCCATTTTAATAGAAGTTGATTCCTGTGAAAATCAAAAGCCAGGCAGTTCAGCTGCTGAAGAATTAATTAACTTGTAGTAAGATTCATGTAAGAGACTACACAGGTATGCACTAAAGGTACACAGAGAAGTCAGGCAAATATGGGCTTCAAATAAAAATTCTGAGCTTGCTCTTTAAATCTTTAACTCTTAAAAAATCATCTTCTCTAGGGTTCAGGGCAATGTAAACACAAGTGCTCGAAAAGTTTCTAACACAGATCTACAAAGCAGTCTGATTTCCTGTAGAACCAAACATGCTAAACTGACACAATGAATCAATGAAGGGAGGGAGGAAGGTAAGGAACAGCACCTGAAAGCTTGTGTAACACAGAGAAAATGGAAATGCAGAGGACTGGGAACGCCAGTGAGTGCAGACAAAGAAGGAAAAAAGGATAAGATCAACAGTTAAAACACTGAAAGCACACGGAGACAGGAGAAAACAGTTGTGTATAAAATGATAATTGTTCCAGGGATGAGAAATATGCATCTTTATCTGGGCACAGAGGGCTCTACTTGTCTGTGAGGAAGATAAACTAAAATACCACCTGTGTGAGTAATCAATTTTCCACCAGCATCAGGAGGTGGAGCTGGGTATTGAATAGGCAACAGAAAAGATTAGGGGAAAGTCAGGTGTTCTGAAAGCAAACAGAGAACTACATTTAGGTAATTTTCAACTACTGCAATCCTACTGCAGCCCCTCACAAGGGACAGGAGCTGGAACAAGTATTTCCTAAAAGCTCCAAAATTCAGCTGTTTCATGTACAGCACCAGAGAATATGAGAAGTCAAAAAAAAAAAAAAAAAAAAGGAAGATATCATTAAATTATAAAGCAAAATATTTTGCCATCAGGTATTTTTAGCAGGAGTTGGCAGGAGATGACATTGAAGTAAATCATAAGTAGCAGAACCGAGAGAAAATTCTATGACTAAACAGAATTTGTGCTAATACTGCCTAGGATAAAAATTCACGGAATGGGCAGAAGCTGTTTCCATAAGTCAGTTCTTGGTTACAATCCTGTGATTATAACTTCTAAATATTTCACTGAGGCTTTCACTACAGGTAACCAAATTAAATCAGCATTAGACCAACTGTTCTACTCTGGGAAAAAAAGGCACCTCTTGACATTTGGGGATATATCAAAAGTTAAATATGTCATCGATTGTGACACAGCCATATTGGTCTTTCCCTCAAATACAGATCAGAGGATGAAATGCAGCATTCAAAACCTCAGTAAATCAATTAACAGGATATGGCATGATCCCTAAAAACTGGGGTCTGCTCTAAAATCCAAAAGGTTCTTGCCAGGTCCTTCATTTCCATGGAAGTCAGGACCAAGCTGCTGAGCAACACCTGCCTGAATGCGACCACTCCATGTGCTCTGCAAAACCCCTTTCTACAGAAAGGAAGAGGATTATTCCAGAAAATGGAAAGCACTGGTGAGAAGACTTAGTGTACAGAGTTGCATCCATGTGATAATCCCTTGGGATGCTCCGTCAGGCCTCCTGGTGTCTTGAGCAGTTCCTGCTGAGAGAAGCAGCAGGCTGGTGATTTATAGAGGGTTTTTTTTAATGCCATCTGTACTATGCCAGAAAAAAATTTAAGGAATCTTTTTTAGAAATGCCAGGGAGAGTTGAATATAATATTTCTTTAAAATTTAATGAAACATCAAAATGTCTGGGGTTCCCCCCCTCTTATATGGAAATCACAGTACATTGTTGGGAAGTAGGCTTTCATGGTAAGTCTATTATTAAGCAATCATGAAAAATGTATCAAAGACAGTTCCACAAAACTAGTATTTATTTTCTCAAAAGTGAAAATACAACACAAAAAAAAAAAAAAAATCCCAGCCTATCAGTGTAAAACCATGCAAAACCACAATCTAACAGAACATTAACAAATAAAACTCAAACTGGAAATGCTGTAGAAACAGGAAATCTGACAAGCTTCAATAGATACATTCTCACAATATGAAAAATTGCACACATCCAGCCCAGCTGTTCCACCATCCACTGACTTCCAGCCTGGCCATTTTCCAGGTAACTCTACAGCTGGAGTGCCATGAAGGGAACACCCTCACTTCCATATTAGAGTTAAAATATAAATTTCCAAAAGCTGCTTTTGGTGACTAGTGTTGAGGTGTCAGGGGAGAACCATTCACAGGTTACATCTTCTCCTCACATGGATCACCTCAGTGCTCTCTGGACTGTCCACATTAAAGATGTTCCTCACTTGGAGCAACCGTGACCCAAGTCCTCTGTCCAAAATGGATGATGGAGTAGGCACTGCTTGGGGGTATTCTTCTCAAAAACTCTGAGGCCCTCAGCAGTGCCAAAGCCTCTCCAGATATTAAACCTGCCCAGACAAATCCTACATTATCCCACGTCTCCCACGGTGGAGCCTGGGCTGGATGAGGTCTCCTGACAGCAACAGAGGGCTCTCTGAACGTGCCCATTTCCTACACAGGCTGCTCCACCTTCATCTGACAGAACCAAAACACATTTCAGGAAGAAATCACAAGCTCCTGGGGAAAAAAAGGCTGAAGAGCAACATGCCACACCTGCAACAATTCCTCCAGCTCGCTGACTGACTCCCAAACAGCCTTTTGTGGAAAGCAACAAACAGGGCCAGGCTGCCCTGCTGGGTCTGAGGAGCTGCAGAACAAGCACGGCACTTTATTTCAGAAAGAGACACCTCCCACATGCTGTTTATTAATAAGTCAATGAAATTTATTTACAGATTATATTGACGACACAAGAGCTCCTGAATCTCCCAACACCCTCTGATCAGTTAGCTCTTTTATACCTTGCAAGTTATAAATACAGCATCTTAAAAATTAAATAACAAGAAGCCCTTGAAAATTTTAGTGTGCTAGAACGAGGTTTCAAACTCAGCATCAAGTTCTAGCTTCTTGGATGCTGCTAAGCAAACAGTTCTCTTTGCCTTCAGCTTTTTTTCCTTTTTTTTCCATTTTCTTATTTCTGTTGCCCTTTTTTTGCCTGGGACCAAGTACCAAACTGGATTTGCCAGCACAGTGCACACCCCTTCCTCAGCTTGACTGTTCTCCTTAGACACAAAGAGTGTATAATCAAAAAGAAATAATAATCATAATACAAACAGCTGGATTCATATTCCCCTCCACAGATTGCAAACCCATATATTTTCTCTACAAAGAGATGAACTCTGTGTTTCTTATGGCTAAATGGTGTTTGTGTAAAGAAGGATTGCTCCACGCTGGGCTGATGGTTTCACTTCTGCAGGGTATTATTCTGTAGTAACTCTTCTCTTACCAAACCTCCAGATGAAGAAAGGACAGCACGATAGCAAGGTAAAGTGGGAAACCCAAATATTTCAGACTTGCATATTTAAGGGTTAAAAACAACACCTATTTGCTCTTATGTGATTAGAAAGTGCTGGCTTGCTACTGTCACCCTTTCAGTTTATTTTAGAAATTCTCAGAGTCTGTTAATAATGTCATGACTTTGCTCCTTGAAATATTCATCCCTCCTGCATTGTAGCCTCCGTTTGTAAATGACATTTCATGTTTAATTCTACAAATTTTATATAAGCGGTGACTCTCACCCTGTTTTCCTCAGTAATGAGCAGTGATTTAAAAAGAAAAAGCACACCAATGGATGGCAGCTTGAAGACATCACTTCTCATTTCCTCAGTCAGACAGAGCACAGCAAGTCAGGCCACACCACTAAATCTAAGCTCAAACCCTTAAAAAAAAGTCTGTAGCCATTGGGAGTTTAGATAGACTCTGTATGAATGATTTCTCCCTATTCTGAAAGCAAATACTTTCTTGATTCAACATGAGAAATGGGACACAAATAGCCTTGATTCACAACACAACTCGTACGCCAACCAAATTAATTCAGTTTATTGTGTGAGTTTTGATATTTTCTCTTCCTCCCTACACCTTATCCTAATTAGCCTTTTCAGTTGTCAGCTTCATGGGCGGCAAACAGAGAACTCAGAATACCAAAGCACTACCAAAATGCACTGCCAAAGCAGTGGCAGGCTGGCTGAAAACCCCAGCTGCTTGTAGGGAATGTCAGCAGTCTGTGCAACCCCAAAAAAGACAAGGCAGCCTACATGGCCCTCCAGATAAACTTGAGCTGGTAAATTAGTGCCAAGGAATTCAGGGACTGGTTTCAAAGTGCAACAAAATACTTGAAAAGAGCAGATAAACACATGAACACACACACTCCTAGGGTGATGCAAACAGTGTTATTATAACTTCTTTGGTTTTTTTTTTTTTTACGTAACAACCAAAATATGTGACTATAAACAAAGAAACCCCTGACTTACCATCTCAGCAGTTCTCCCTGTCTATTTACAAGCACTGAATTATTCATGTTGTATAAGGGCATATATAGGAAGAGATCCATGTATGTAGGAAAACAGAGAATGTCAACTCCCAAGCATCAGAGCCTTTTTTTAGAAAACTATGACAGAGAGTCACAAACTGTTTAAGCATCACAGAATTTCTGTAAAACTTCAGTCTCTAAATTACTTTGATACTTAAAAATTTACCTTATGTTCACAATCTGCTCTAATGCAAATCACATTACTCTGGGCTACAGCTCAATTTCATTTTTCTAGCAAGGAACTTTTATTGGCAGTAAAGCCTAAGAGAATAAAACTTGGCCTAATAAGATCGTTCACAGTGCCATTCCTCCAGGAGAAGCACGTGCCATACCCAACAGCCATGGAACTTCCATGGATTCACCATCACTCCAAGGGGAAGTTTCACTTGCAACCAAAACAGATCATCCCTCTGTTCCTGTATATTAAGCATTTTATGGCACATGAGTCCTGGAGTCCTTAATGGCTAAAGTACCACCAGCAGGAGCCCAAGGGCCTTGGCTTTTCTTCACACAGCTCTGACAATGCTTTGTAACACTGAACCTCTGCTACACCTGGGCAGCAACTGTCCCAGAGGTGTGAGATGGTCAGCAGAATCCCCTCAGGACCACGCTAAGAGCTACAATCAATACCAAGTCTTTTATTTGGATTTTTGGGGGTCACAGGAGAAGAGGGAAAAAAAAAAAAAAAAAAGAAAAGTTGTTGTTTTCTTAGAGGTTGGACTGGGTGATTGTCGTATGTCTCTTCCAACTGAACCCCTCTATTTCATTCTTTTTACAAGACTGTTTCCTTGTAATGTACCTCTTAATAAAGTGTTGTAACTATTCCAGAACTATCCCACTATAAAGGCTTTTCAATGCATCTCCTCTTAAAATTAGTACCCCAACAGTTATCCTCCCAGTTTATTAAATTCCCTCTGCTCTGCAGTCAAGTGCAACGCAGCTGCGCAGTCAGAATGACAAATACCCCAGAAAAGCACGGAAGAATCCAAGATACAATGCTTAATTTTGTTTGCTCCTTCGCCCGAAGCCACTTCCTCCTCTGACACAGTATTTGATATTGGCTCAGAAACCTTGGATTTCTCCAGGCCATTGCGGGAGGCTCATCCGAGCACAGCCCTGACAGGGGACCGGAGAGATCAAGTGAGGACTGTAAACAAACCACATCCTGTTTATGACAGTCGGCACAGAAGAGCCATTTCCCTCCTGCTTGGCACTTCCCAACATGTCACTTGGCATCTTCTCGCTGTTTTGGAAGGAAAGCTCATTAGAAAATTCATTTGCTGCTAAGAAATTCTCATCCCGGAGGACTGCAGCTCAAGTGGGAAGCATCAGGGAGGGATCACAGCACATCCAGGGGGGGTCAGGATGCTGGAAGAAATTGTCAATTTTCCAGGTAAAAGAAATCAGATGTTTCCAAATCACTGTGCTTCCACATGAAAATAAATGGGAGAGAAGCTGCAGCTCTTCAGTGGCTCCTACCACAGTCTCCACGGCAGATGCTGTGTGCTCCAAAGGCCATTTCTAACTAATGGATCTTTCTAAGATGCATTTTTGTCTTATGACTATTCAATCCTATCTTTCTCTACTAAAATATAGATGGCATAACACAAATTCACCTCCTACAGAACCGACTATTGTTAGAATGTCCTTCTACCAACCTCAGCAAGAGCCTGTCAGAGAGAGGGGAAAAAAATCACACACATCTTCCTGTTTTCCAAACTATTTCATCCATAATGCCCAAGGCTGGAATGAGCTTGGCAGGTAAAAAGTTGGAATTTTCTCTAACAAACTACTTTATTCTTTCCGTTAAATAGCACCAGCACAACATGTGCAGACAATCAAGAATGTGATAATAAACCCCTGGATCACATTGCTCCTGGGGTAGGAGAAAGGAGCAGCAGCCCATAGGCTCAATCAATCACAACAGTCCATGCTGTACTTGTAAGAAAGGTGACTTGAAAATGGGCAATAATACCAGGTGAATGCTGGGAAAAAAAAAAAAAAAAAAAAGAAAAACTTACAGCTGACAATAGCAGCTTTCAAGATTTTTGAAAAAAAAAAATGAATTTAGATGGTTTTATTTTTTTTAATATACCTTAGAAGCAGATCTTTGCTACCATGGAGGGCTTGAAGACCGGCAAGGAGTGAAATTATGACATGGCATGACAGAAACTGAGGCCACAATCATGAAGTCAGTGCCAACCCCACAGGAGCAGGATCACTTTGGTTATCCCATAGGATGCCAGCACTCCAGAAGTGAGGCAGCAAGGGAAAAGCAGCAACTCAGCTGACTCCACAAGGCACTGAACAAGTCATTAGACAAGGCTTTACAGCAATTTCTCTAAACAGTCATCTGTTAATTACATTTCTAAATTATCAGATGACTGTGTTGAGTCACCACAAATTTATCATACAGTTTAAACTCCAGATATTGTGCTAATTATTTCACTCTGGCACAAAGCAGACACAAAAAACAATGTTCTTAGTTCTGCTAAACACTCCATATTCCTTCAGCCTTATGATCATTTATCATATTAAAGTTCTTAATTAAACCCAGAAACATTAGTTTTAAATATAGGGTAAAGTGGGGGGGTGAGGGCTGTCAGTCAAATAGCTGAACAGCTACCATTCTTTAGACTCATTTACACACCTTCACAAGGTTGTGCACAATGTACACAAAAGCCTTTATTTACAGTCTTTCCAGGTCATCATTTAGCAAAATCCTTGGTCTGAAAAGATGAAGATCATAACCTAAGTGCGATGAGAGCTTACACAAATCAGATCTACTGAGTTTCCATAACAGGTACCTTAATCTCCATAATGGCAGGAAGAAACAGATAATCATCAACAACACTGGAGAAAGCACAGACTGCAAAGCTGGCACTTGGGCAAAAGTAACTTGACAATAACACTGAAATCTGCAGGTGTATCTACACGGGCACACAAAAACATCAAAGATTGATAACAAATAGCAGCCTGGTCAGAAGGTGTCAGAACAGGGCAAGTGGCCCAGTTCAAGCTGGGAGGACCCATCTGAAGGAACTAGCTGGGATCTAAAAGCAGGAATATCAGAGGGACAAATGAACGACATGGAGACCCGGCAGAGCACTAGTACCAACTTCATCTCCAAAATAGTTAAAAGGAGCAGTAACTCTGTCAAAATACACACATCTTCAGTACTGCTGCAAACTCTTAACATTCTTTGTGGAGTTATCCTGGACAAAATGGAGTCTGGGAAAGAGCAATTCAATGTATTCCAGATGGGGTTCAGGTGATCCCCCCAGTCCTGTGTCGCTGCAAGTAACAAATCAAGCCAATGCCTGGCTCTACTCCCACACAGGGAGCATATCTGTTTACAAGCCTGGAATAAATAAATAAATGAAACTCAGCCCTAGTTAACACCCAAAGTTTTCCTCAGTGCATGATATCAACTGCAGAGGAGTGAGCAGCCAATTGCAGCAGTCTCACTCTGCTAAAAGAAAAACCAGGGTGAGTCTGATTGTCTGTGTGTAGCAGCAAAATGCCAGCAATGCACAAATAAGGAAACATCTGATATAAATAAGCATTTCTTAAAGGCAAGAGGGACACAGACAGAGCAAAACTGTGTATCTTACGTGGGAAAGGTTTGATTGAAACCAGTTCATCACTGTAAAAAAGTTAACTGGCATCAATCTGTTCCAAGCACTCGACAGTGGATGACCTGGAGACCTAATCTGTCTGTATTAAATACTGTGTATTTAAAGAGAATTGCAATCTGGACCTTCAGAAAAAAAAAGGGCAGTTTAATTGTTATGGAGACAGTAATATATTTATATCCAACTCCACTGACTTCAATCCTGCACTGCATTGATCCAATCCACTCTGGACTTGGTCTGCTAAATGCCAGCTTTTGATGCAGCTGAGCTGCTGCAATCATCTGGGGAATACACAAAGCCATTAAGTACATACCTCCTGTATTGTTATTTTTACCCCAAGACAGATACAAAGGCTTAATTTTATACAAGGCCTTCACATCTGGCAAGGAAAGGTACAACCTTTGAAGGGAGAAGAAAGGAGAAATACAAAATTCTTTTTATCATAAACAACCTTTGGAATCATTTGGCAAGGAATCAGTTCTGGACTTATTCAATCCTGTGAGAGAGATTTAAAAGGAGTAAAAATAACCTGAATTAACTATACAGGATTAGTGAAATCCAGCAGTCTCTTGGGAGTTGAGCCTCAGGCTCAGAAGAGGTGCAAACAAACTGAGCTCCCAACACCAGCACAGGAAAGAGTCTCTGACAAAGCAACAAGTGAGGAACAACTGAGTCTGAATCTAGCCAGTGCTACCATTACAGTCCATCCCCCCCTCAGGGGAACGGACACCAACACAATAAATATGTCAATGTTTACTGAGCACTTTAAGAACTGTATGATTTTGTGATGCAAAATGAAAACCCAATCTGTACTGGTTGGTCAAAGCCCTAGACCCAGCTTATTTAGCCTATTTAAACTGTCTCAGCTGTCTCATCTACAAAAGAGCTTTTGCCAGAAAAGGGATTTCAACACATAAAAACAGTTATAAAAACTAACAACCATCAAGCTGTACTTACTAGAGTCCACTCACCAAGGCTTATCATTCCTTCCTGTTTTCCCCTACCACCTGCTTTTATACCCACTTGTTACAGCTTGAATGAAATTACATTCCAAACTAATTAAGATAAAAAACCCTTTGTGGTTTTGTTGTGCAGCTGAAACAATGGGATCCCTCTTGTCTCGGATGGATTCAGGGTAATAAGGAGCCAAACAGTAACATAACTACCCCAGCGATGAAGTTTAACATCTTTAGATCTATAACACAATATTAAGGAAAAAAAATACAGAAGAGAGCCAACATGAGGTGTGTGATGTATGGGGCCTTCCCTCATTTTTGTGGGAGCAAGTATTTCTCCAGTGAAATGGAAGGGTGATCAGGGCAGATACAAGTCTTCCAAGGCACACGATGCACCCAGCGTCATTTCAGGAAGCTCTCGTGCAGAAACCCAGAAATGTTTCATTTTCATCGTCTTTCACAGGTCTTCAGCACTAAATACAACCACAGTATTGAGGCACCAGCAGCTCTGAGGAGGAACAGACAAGCACTCAACTCCTCTAGTGGTCAAACAGCTTGCGCAAAACACACACTCATTCTACGCCCACTTTTCTGAAACAAATTAGTTGTGAATAATTAGATGAGGGTAAATAAAATCCAACTCATCAGTGAGAGCACTGTTTGAATGTCCGTCTTACAGCACTCCCACTACAGTGACTCAATAGCATAACATTTTCACACAAAAAATGTTTTCCTAAGTCGGTTTTCCAAGAAAAAGTCAATTTAATTAGAAATCCTCTCTCCTTAAACCCAAGTGAGGACAGTCTGCACATGTGGACCCAGGGCATCTTCCAGTAAATAAAGGACAGGTCTGCACAGATCACATTTTACTGACGGGTTCCCAAGGATTCTGTGTTTGCCCTGGGCACCACTTCAAGAAACACAACTTGCTGTTTTGGGGATTGATCTAATTTTATTGTTTATTATATTTCGTAAATTACTATTCTGGGTAGAAGTGACTAATAGACATAATTCTATGTATCCTCCTCCAGAAGTTTTCCAACAGAACAATCAGAATAAACAGAACAGCAGTTTCATGGCTTCATGGCTTCCTTCCATGTTTTTTTCCCCTCTATTAAACAGCAAAAGTTCACTTCCAATGAAACGTTTCAATCTCCAACAGGTGAGCACACATTTAGGAGCTCCTGCAAGAGTTCTGCAGCCCTTTCCTTTTTTAAACAACAAAATTGTATTTGACATCTAACAAAGCCATAAATGTTATGAGAACACTTGGCAGCATTCAGCACTTATTTTTAAGGGAACAGACTGATTTTTTTAAAATTCAACAGTTAACGCTGGAGGTTATTTTTGGTTGCTGGCACTTAACTCAGCTCTAATTTCTTGTCACTTTAGCCTCCTATTCTGCCACAAGAGCAGGTGGGTCCTGAAGGCAGAGGCAGCACCCAGGCCAGTGGAGAGTAAACCAGAAACGTATGAATTGCCCCAGAGAAGAGAGACAAGGGATGCAGAAGGGGAGGAGGGAAGGATGCCACGGAAGAGGGAACGTTTGCCAGAAATTATAAATAGGCAAGAGGCAGCGCAAGATTGCAATTATTAAACTGAAATCAAACCCATTCAATCCCCATCATGGGCCTCTCTGAAGGATCAAACCTTAATTTCTTCAATGCCTGAACTTTTCCCCTCTCGATTCTGTCCATGTATCAGTCCCTGCTTGACATTTCTAATGCTTGGAATAGAAAGCAAATGTCTGACTTTCCTACTGCAACCACAGCCTTGATGTGGTGAAGGAATTCATGCAGACATTTTGGTCCACAGCTGAAATGGTCACTTGGAGCCAAAGAGAAAGGAACTCAACATTGAAGATATGAGTTAAAGCCAAAGGAATTCAGTTCAAAAATACAGAGTACACTTGAGTCCACCCACTGCAATAGTCTTTTGCAATTTTCTATCACAAAGTTCTTTATAATTAGCACACCACCAAGCCTGTTAATCCTCAGAAAAATCAATGGATTCAACTTTGGAAGACACAAAATGAAATTCTCCATACTGAAATGTCTCTCTTTAGCTCCACAGTCATTAGGAAAAAGAGGGTTTAAGAAAATCAATTATAGTCTTAACCTGCTCAGTCACAAAAAGCACATCAGGAGAAAAATACAAGTCTTTTTAAACAGCCATTATTGAGCAAGTCCCCTTACAGGCAGCCTTCTCTGACCATCTTAAATTATCTTATGCACAAACACAACATCAGATACTTCTGTAATCCACAAAACCACCTGACTAGTAAAACCCAATTTCCTTCGGATTGTGGTTGTACATCTATTAATTCTTCCCATATGGCAATAAATCAAACGTCCTCCCACATCACCCTCATCAGCCCTACATCACCCACGCTTCCTCTTCCCTCCCCTCCCCACACTTTCTCTCCAAACTCTGTGTTACTTTGAATGTGTGGGCTACAGAACACACATACCCTTCTCCTTGCCACTGTCAAACTAAGTAGAGCAAACCAGCTGTCTCTGCATTTGGCTTGAGTGAAATCCATATCCTTGCTCCTCCCTTTGCTGGTTTGCACAAAAGTGCTTTAAAAAACCTGCTCCCCCCCTTTCTGGTTTGACAGTTTGGTCTGGAGTCTCCATAGATAGTCACATTTCAGATTTGTTGTGAATATGATTATTATGAATATTAGTTTTGTTCTGGTTTCTTATCTTCACCAAGTGTTACATGACAAGGTGCAGATTGGTTGATAATCACAGTAAAGTCAGCAGAGCTGGAAGAAACCAATTCTTTAAGAAAAAAAAAACAAAAAACACCAAACACTGGCCCAAGTAAAGCCTTGCTTTTGTAGGGAACTTGAATGTGCAACAGATAACATGTTGGAATATGCTGTGACTATAATAAAAGCCAACTCTAAAGAATTCTTCTCTTCATTTAGGGCAAAAACCAGCACTTAGACTTTTGCCAAAGCCTTTAGCTCAATTTGCCAGGAGCTCGTTTGAAAGTCAGCGTCAGATGCAGGCTCACCAAAATGCTCCACTATGTCCTTTACCAATGGATTTCATATTTACAGAATAATGAGGCAGCAATATATTTACTGCACGTTTAGGTATGAAGATTTTAAGCCAAAGAAAAATGACATTTAAAGCAGGACGAAAAAGAAATTTCCTTTGTTCCCTTATAAAAGGTCCCAAAGGAAAGGTTATTTCTAGGGAATTCGTTGGCTGATACCATAATTCATCTGCAGCATGGGTTTAATATTGTGGCCTGCAGTGAAGTGGATTCTGCTTTTTCTTTCTTCTAGTTCTACCCAAGTCCATTGCAAAAGCAGCAGAGCTTTATGAGCCAAACTAGGCAGGGCCTTTTTAGAAATCCATGTAGATTTTCAAAGAACATTAAAATGCCACAAACACTAATCAGCTGAAAATTACAGAACATCCTTCTCATCAAAAAGAGCTCCCAAACAAAAGGCTAACTGAAAATTTGTCCCAGTAAATATCCTTTGATGTTTTTCTCCCATACCTATAGCACACATCCATCCATAATTAACTTGGTCTAAGCACTCTCATTCATTTCTAGCTTTACAATATTTAACTAAACTGCTCATTTTTCAATTGTCAACCCATCTAAATAACTTTGCCAGCAGCAAAACTCATCTCTTTCATAATTATAAGAGATACTAAGAGCCTCCTTTTATCTTCTAGTGAACATGTATTTAGCCAGTTTCCAAATACCTGCTGCAGTTTGTTATCCAGGGCTGCTTCCTGCCCCTGGCAGTCTCCTTCCTGTAATCCAGTGACGTTCTAAGGATCCAACAATGCCCTGTGCAGTGGCAGCACAGCACTTCTTTTAAGACATTCAAACCAGTGACAGCATTTCTTCAGCCCTTCAAGCTTCTGCTACATATCAGCAGATTTTTTTTTTTTTGAACCACTGAACACAAGACTTAAAATATTTTTTCATTTGCATGTACAGCCAAAGTATCCTTCCAGTGGGCTCCTTACGCACTAACAACTGGCTTAAAATTCTAGAATACACACTCCATTTATTAAGCAGCTTAAATGATCTACAGCCTTTTGAGGCTGGGTGAACTAACTGTTATTGCTCCGTCAGAACTTGTTCTGCCTTCCGTTTCCAATCACCTTCAAGCTTAAATTTCACTTAACACACTCATTTCCACTTTAAATATAGCCAAATCAAAGGGGCAGATGGACATAAGTAGTATTATTAAAAATGGAGGCACTCCCCTCTAATGGTGTGATCACATAATCAAGCAAAAAAACTCGTAAAGCCAACATAATGAAACATTATAACACCATTATAGAACACAACAACCCATCTTTCACCATCTGACAGCGCTGAGAAAAACTAATTACTAATGTCACATCACACCAAACAAGAAAACATATTTTCATTGAAGAAGAGTTT
Source organism: Pyrocephalus nanus (assembly GCA_038380795.1). Lineage (NCBI taxonomy): Eukaryota > Metazoa > Chordata > Aves > Passeriformes > Tyrannidae > Pyrocephalus > Pyrocephalus nanus. The sequence goes on from CM076276.1 coordinate 11,755,573, forward strand.
ATAGCTCTTGGTCAGTGTCTTTCTCCTGTTGACACATCGAGTGGTTTGTTAGCTATTAACTCTCCTGTGTGTTCACCCTTAATGCTGTATTTCTTATCTTACAAACCCTATTGACATAAAATCTCTCTCCACTTTGTACCGAGTCCGTCTTCCACTTCTGCCCTATTAACTCATGTCAATACAGCAAAGGGAGCAAAAGAAAGCAGCAAAGTCAATACTCATCCATCACACGTTTGTGCAACTGCTGCAACGGAGAGGAACACACAACAAAGGAAGTGGCTGCACAGGTCAGAAGTTCATCTCTCAAGTTAATATGGAGCATCCTAAATATTCAGAGCGAAGACCACATGCTGAAGCAAAAGCTGCTCTAGCTCCACTGTGGTTTTGCAAATAAAAGTCACCCACAAGATATGCTGTCCTTGTTTTAGGGAAATTTGAGGCTGTGGTGGGATTTGCCAGATTGTCCCACTTCTTTCCTATGCTTTTTCTGCCCTTCCTGCAATTGCATTTCTGTAACTAAATCACAGAGCACCTCTGGGAATAAAGGAAGGCATCATCACTGAACACTTAACTGGACAGGATGATCTCTTTTCTCCCCCAATCCTTGCAACAATAGGAACACTAGAGATCTGAATTCATAACAAAGGAGAAAGCATTTATCAGACAGAATAGCAGAGATTAAAGCATTTCTCCCTCTGATTGAATGACCACAGTATCACATTCCCTCTGCTCCTGCTGCTGCAGAGGAAGTGATTGAGCCCTGGCACAGAGGCCTTGCTGAGTGAGGAAGGGGGCAAATCCTCTCACCAGAATTTTAATCTCTTGCTCCTGGAACCAGGAAATCATTACCCAGTGCAGCAGAGAAATGAATGCTACATCACGTCCAACAGTCTCCCTGCTGGCAACTTCTGCGTGAGAGAGTTGATTTCAAAGAGACTGGGCAAGGTATTGCAGACCTTTCAGTTACATGGGACCCATGAAGGGCTAAAAGAACAAAAAGACCACAAAAAAAAAAAAAAGGAATGAAAAAAAGAATAAATGAAATTGTGAACACAATTTAAAGACAGATGGAAAGAGACTGAGTGAAATCCGTGACTTGCACTGTGGAACAGTAAAGCACATTAACTCACCTTGCTAAAATACTCGCTGCAAAAGACATTATTCTAATACCTTTTACACACCCCTGAGCTTACCTCAAGCTTCATTTCTCCTTTGTAGTGGACAATGTTGCAGGTGCCAGGAAGAGAAAAAGGTAAGATACTGAATGCTGGGTTGATTCCCAGATGAAGAGCCCTGTGCCTGCCCTCCAAGTCGTGCCAGTTCTCTGCTCGTGCACAGACAGGCCGGGAGCACAGCTGTGTAAGGTGGGAGCACACCAGCCCTCAGGGCTGGCTGGGCAGGACACTGATGGAAATTCAAAACTCATCCAGCACCAGGAAGGGAAGCTTTGGCTTTCCTTTGTCCCCATATGTGCAAGGACGAACTCTCCAAACAGAGGATTTGTTCTAACTTACAGAACTATGTACAGATAGGCCTATCAAGCCTCATGAGCCGGCCATCCTCTGTTACAAAAGCACCTCAGATATAAAAGATTAGAAATCATAACAGCACTTGTGCATGTAAGAAAGCTTGAGATACTACCAGGAAGCTAATTTTTTTTTTTCTAAGAAACCATTATCATATTTACTCAAAGGAAAAATGCTGCACAGCAGAAGTAAAAGTTGGCTATTGTTATCACCAGTCTTAAAATTGTTATCACATCTCACAATACAGTTTCTCTCAACTTCAACAATCAGTTCCTAGACACTGATTTTCATAATTTCAGAACCAATATTCATAGTAAGTTACTGACCTTCACCTTTACAGAGAAGAACCTTAATAAAACAGCAGGATCGGCACAATGAAAGCAAATAAAAAGAAAATTTGTTGACTTTAAATGCTGGGAAGGTTGATGGTTTTTGCATTCCTGAGCTGCCACATGAGCTGTTCTGTTGGGCAGAACATCAGCCCTGAGGAGATGAAAGGCCCCCTAATAATAAGGACAGATTTCCATGTCCAGTTCTGGGCTCCTCAGAACAGGAAAGACACAGAGTGGGTCCAGAGGAAGCTACAAAGGTGCTGAAGGGACTGGAGCACCTCCCTTCCAAGGAAGGGCTGAAGGAGGTGGGGCTGTTCAGCCTCAAGAAGAGACACAGATTAGACCCCATCCATGTGTGTCACTGTCTGCAGGGAGGGGTCAGAGGATGGACCAGGCTCTGCTCAGCGGTGCCCAGAAATGGGACAAGAGGCAGGAACTGATGCCCAGGAAGTTCCACCTGAACATGAGGAAGAATTTCTCTACCATGCAGGTGATCACATACCAGAATAGATTGCCCAGAGAGAGTGTGGAGTCTCCCTTGCTGGAGATATTCCAGAACTGCCTGGACACAATCCTATGCCCTGTGCTCTGGGATGACCCTGCAGGGACATTGGACCAGATGACCCACCATGGCCTCTTCCAACCTGAACCATAAAAAAAAAAAAAAAGAAAAACAAACAAACAAAAAAACCCAACAAGTTGCACACTTTTAGTACATAAATACTTGAGGTTTTAAAGAGCAGCAAATTTGGCACCTTTTTCTTCTCATTGTCTTCAAAACAACAGGTAAAGTTTGGTTGAAGAAATCAAATGCCACACGATGCAAAATTTAACAAGGAGCACATGCAATTAAGGCTTCCTAATTTCCTTTTTAATTTCTTGGTTTTCCTGCTGTAAAAATCAAGAACCAGCAGGGGAATAAAGCAGGTTGCAAAAAAGGAAAAGGTTACCTATTCAGATATTTGTTTAGATGCAAAGCTGAATGAGTGATGGGATATCTGGATTGCATATTCCAGCATAAATCTGCACAGGCTCCCAGAATGATTAAATGGATGCAACAAAGGAATTATTACAATAAATTTAATTAATGTATTCTATGTCCAAGTTCTATGACCATTAAATCATTTGCAAAAACAGAAAGCAGACTGATTTATATGGCCATTAATGCCAGCCTGTAAAGCCAATAAAGCTGACATTGAGGTTTCAGGCTAGTGGACAGAAGTCTCCAACACACCAACTGTGCCTGAGGTAGATAATGTGTTTTAACTCATTCTCCATTTGTGATATTTCAGACAAACAGGCACTGCTTTAATAATTCTGATGGATTGAGGGGCTTCTTGTTTGGTTTTGTTTAGTGGGTTTTAAAAATGGAAGCAGCAAAACAAATGGTCCCTGTTCTAACATGGTAAAGGATCCAAGCACAGGAGCTCAGCCTCTGTGGCTCCCAGTTTGGGCTGAATGTGAAGGTTGGTGTAAAGCAGCTGCGAAAGGATACGAGTTCAGGATGTGGGAACTGAAGTTGTCACAGAAAGAAATCACCATAAACATTTTACAGGAACATTCACTAACTGTTAAGCCGTGATGAAATCAGAACAGACAAAACCACAGGCATCGGTTCTCAAACAGTTTTAATGTCAAAAGGTATTAAATGAAGCCATGACCCATGTGGAGATCACAGGCATCAGCCTTGCCACTCTCTGAAGGAAGTTTCAAAGCCAAATACCCAACAGTTAAGAAATGTCAAATACATCCATGGAACCATCCTCCAGTAACTGCCTATCTTCCCACGCTATTTTAGCTTTTAAATGCATCAGGAGTAATTAACCTCCTGGAAGCACATGTATGAAATCACGTTTTTGAAGACTTATGAGTTGAAGATAGAATAATTGCTCCTCAGTACTACATTTGTAACCCAGCCCTGGGCTGGGCAGAGGATCCCTGGACCTCAGGGATTGCTTGTTTACTCCTCCTCTAGTAAAGGTCCTTGGTTAAGAAGCCAGGCAGGAAGGTATGAAGCAGGTTCTAATGGTTTTCACCACTCAGGTCAATTTGCAAAAGCAAAAACATCCTTACTGATGGCCTAGTGCTTGCAGGGGCAGCACCAGCATTTGCAGGTGGCTCTTGCAGCTCTGTTATAAAGACAGGTTCAGTCACAGCTCTTGGTTAGAGATGAGCAGTCAGCTACACTGTATTATACAGATAGATATGTTATATACATACAGCCATACAGTGTACAGAACTCACTGAACCTTTCCATGAAAAGGAAAGAAAAAGAACAAGCCTCCCTCTCTCCTCACATCTGGATTGATGCCTCAAAGAGTAAACCAGCTCCTCAGATGAAAGGAAAAGCAGGAATTTTTTAACAATGAAATTCATTCTCAGCTGTGACAGGTTGAGGGTTTTTTTCCTATTTCTGCACCGACTTCACTAAGCAGATGATCCTGGCGTTGCAGCTTAAGCCTTTCAGTGACTTGCAAGCATCCTCCCTGCACTAAAAACATCACTGCACTGGACACCACCTCTCGTTTCTTAATTTTTATGACCTGCTATATTAAAACCAGTTTAAATGTAATAAAGTCTGCAACATTTACAGCTACAAAATATGGGAGGACTGTAAAATTAGCCAAGCATAAAAGTAAGGGAGTCTCAAACATCCTCTGCTCACTTTCCAGGGACAATATACACACCATTGGCATGAACTACAAAATCAAAAGGAATTTAAATCAAATTAAAATTCAAACAACCTTTTCTCCTGCCTGCTAGGGGCTCAAGGGACATTAACACACACAGACTACTCTTCTGCATTGTTTCCTCAGGTTTTCATTCTCACTTTCTAAAATTTGTTTATAAAAGCGGTGATTTGAAATATTGATGATTTACTCTAATACGTGGTTTTGCTCAGCTGCAGCTGGTTTGGCAGTAATGACATAGTTTTTCTCTTCACACTCCACCCCTTTTCTGCAGAAGACAGAGTTTGAACACTGGATTTTTAGATCATAGAATGCTCTGAGTTGGAAAGGATTCCCATGGATCATCCAGTCCAACTCTGGCCCCACACAGGACAGACCCAAAAATCCCAGCAAGTCCTTGAGAGCTGTCCAAATGCTCCTTGAGCTCTGTCAGCCTTGAGGCCATGACCACTGTCCTGGGGAGCCTGTTCAGCGCCCAGCCACCTTTTGGGTGAAGAACATTTTCCTAAAATCCACCTAAACCTCCCCTGACATAGCTCTTCCTTGGGTCAGAGAGCAGAGATTGGAGTTGCCTCTCAAGAGAAAGCTGCAGACCCTGATGAGGTCTCCCCTCAGCCTCTTCTTCTCCAGGCTGAACAGACCAAGTACCTCAGCCACTCCTCACATGGCTTCTCTCTAGACCCTTCACCATCTTCATGGGTTGTTCTCTGTTTCTTCCTATCTCACCTCCTCTCTCAGTCACTGAATACACATCTTGATAATACACAAGGCAAACCAGCAAATCCACACTGAAACAAAACTTAGGACTGTCATAACAAATCCCTGTTGTAGTGCCAGAACAAAGCTGTTCTCAACTGTTCCTATCTCTCTCTCACTCTGACAGTACAAGCATGAACTATACAGGAGACTGAGGCAGGGTCTCTCTGCATAGTGGTCTGTTCCAGAACCACAAAATACTGCCAGCTTCGTCCTTTCCTTAGGAGGGTTACCACTGTTTTCTTAACAGGATGCTATTTGATGAATGGGATACAAAGCTGATTGAAGCAAACCAAAATGTACCTGCTTTATCACATGTTTATACTGAGCAGAATAAAAAAAAAAAAAAAAAACTATTTGGGGCATAGGCAAAAGCTACAGGATTTGCAAGTGACATGAACTGCTCTTTGGGAAAGCCCTGCACAAGCAGGGACAGAGACATGCTTTAGTAAACGCTGTCCTAAGGTTTGTTAACTCCTACCAGCCAGAGGACAGATCTCTGACTTGCTTAACATCACACACAAGTTCTGGGTCAAAACCAGAGCAGAGAACAAAACTGTTTCCAAAGGTTCACTGAGTTTTGAATATTTCTGCAGTCCTGTCTTACACAGCTCTCTTAATTTCCATCCAGCCTCTCCCTCATCCCATTTACCTGACACAGCTTTAACACATTTAAGAAGCACCACATTATAAGGACAAACACATATCTTTGTACACACTTAGGAAGAATTTCATCCAGTCTCACTCTCCAGGATTCAGTTCAAGACCTTCAGCATTAATTCAGGCAAGAGGTGAAGTAACAACTTCAACACAAAATTTAAAAATAATAAAAAAAAAAAAGAAGCTTGCAAAAACAGGAATTTCTGCCTTACACTTGGCAGATATGTTTGAAATAAGGCCCATAGTTCATCATGCACAAGTTTGCCACAAATTTCCCAAGGGAGTCACAACGAATTTCAAGTCTCCTCTGACTTGAAGTATTAATGAATATTTCCTCTGTAAGTTCAAGAATGTCCTCCATTGCTGTTTATTGACAGAACCTTCACCTTCAAGCAGCAGCCTGGTAAGGTGACACAGGCCAAGTGTTCATCTTCTCCACCAGGCAAAACTCTCCCTGCAGTTCCGAAGAGGCATGTTATGCAGTTCTTTTGAAAAAGGGCACATTCTACAGGCAGCAGACCTGCATTGTGGTTTGAGGAGACAACTGGATTGCATTTTCTTTTTGCATAAAGGCATTTCCTTGGAGGCATGTGCAATCCATGCAAATGAAAGTTTTCCAAAAGGTCATTGGCAATACAAAATGTAATTAGCTTAAAAACATCAAGTATTTTTGGGCCACTCTGCCCCAGGTTATCTTACTGTTTCTTGGGTTTTTTAATAATCACAGTTATTATCAGCATTTTTTTCTCCCTTTTGGATGTAATCAGGAAAGAAAAAAAAAATCTGACAAATACAACGTTAAAAGGCATCATGTTAGGCAAGTTAGAGACTTACCACCCATGGCTGTGCACTGCACTACACATCATGACACGAGGTTAACACAGCAGCAGGTGCACTTTTATTAAAGAGAATACAGTTAAAAAACATAAACAAGCCACATTATACTGCTGCTAAGTCCAAACAGTTACTCAAAATTAACAGCAGATTTTGCCATGAGCAACAACATCCCACTCGGTATCTACAACTGGTCTTTCCCAGCATCAGCAGAGCCCACAGCACTTGCAGTGCAAGAGGGAAGGAACTCTGCAGCTCAGTGAACACACTCAATCCTAGAAAGTGTTTGGACAAACAAAACAAAACTCATTCAGCAGTCACTGTATTGGCAGTTCAGACTTGCTCCTGCACCCGAGTGCCCAGAGGAGATAAATCAAACAATATAGCAAAATTATTTTATTGACAGTCTAGAAAATAATATTTTTGGTTAATATAAAATTGAAGTTCTAGTCTCTTAACTGCAAGGCTGACACCCCAGTGCTGAGTCAGTGAAGCACAGGATTTACTGCTATGTGGCTCCAACAAAAGCATGACACACACTATCTGCTTCCAATTTCCTTCTCTGTAGAAACAGTCCACTCTGCTGATTGTCTTATCCAAGTATCCCAACCCTGGTCATGTATCAGAACCAATTAGATGGTCTCTTTCTCACAGATGTGAACAGCCCTTTCATCTCTTCTGTCTGATACCTGCCCCTGTCCCACATCCCTTCTCTCTCAAATTGTCCAATTGATTAATCAGGTTAAACTCAGAGCAATTGTTCTCAACCTGCATTTAGCTTAAAGGCTTTTGCTTCTCTATCAGATCCCAGCATTGGCTGTGTGCCCAAAGGCATGTCTGCCTGCTAATCCTATCAGTGGGTCTAATAAAAGGTATTACTTCTCCTTTACAAACCTGGCTCTGCTGATTCTTCTGTGAAACATCAAAATGCACTCTGACTTCAACAAGCTCCAATTCTTACACCAGAGCAAGATACATAGAATGAAAAGCAAGGCTAAGAACCAGATGAGCAAGTCCACTCAATAAATTGTGACTGTGACACAGCCAGACAACCTGTGTTGCAATTCTCTGCCTGGTAGCACAGGATTCAACAGGAGGGGATGGAAGCAGCCCTGCTCCTCACTCCCAGCTTCAAAAGGGCTACAAAGTCACTTCAGTCTTGCCCTTTAATGTATTGTCTCCATAACAATTTTTACCTCCAGTGCAAGGTGCAAGAGGGGCTTTTTCATCAGGATAACCCATGGGTATGTGCTGCTTTGTCAGTAGAGTCCCATAAAGAAAAACCCTCACAGCTTTTTCTTAAAGCATACGTTCTGTTTTATTAGTTGTAGATGCTTTGGACTCTATGTACTCTAACTGCCACAGGCTAGATCTGATAATCCCTTATTTGTACAGTCAGAAAGGGACACATTTTGGTTCATTTCCATAAATATTTCAAAAGCTTTCTCTGGCTGAGAAACAGAGAGCCTCTTCAGTAGTTTTTCCACTCATAAGAATTTGATTGTTGTTGCTTGAATAAAAGGAAAACTTGGGGGGTTTGTTGGGATTTTTTTTCATGGCTTTTAATTTTAACTCATTTCCATCTCTTAACAGTGAGAACATATTTTAAAAGTTATGAATATGAACATTGTTTTAAATATTGAAAATATGTAAAAACAGTCTATACGTAAAATATGACAAGGAAATTACATTTTGCTGGAACACTGTTTTAAACTCTAACAGAACAACATGCCCAACCCTTCCTTCTGACCACACATCCAACCCCAGCAGGCCCTCTGAATGTCACATCCTACCACAGCTTTTCTTGTACGGCTAAAGGAAAAATAAACAAGTCACCAGCAACAAAATAACTGGACCAGCTGCCAACCACCTCTCCTGAACCCATCTCTATCTCCTCTCCTTCCTAAAGACAGACTCATTCCTGCAACAGAATGCACTGAGAAATTATCAGAATTTCTTCTAAGCAGCAGGGCATGGCTGAACCACCACTGCCCAAAAACACACCAAATACTGTTTCAAAGAGAGACAGAGAGAGGAACCGACTATAAACACATTTCCCTTCTGTGACACTCATGCAGGTACTAAGCAATCGGCCTGAATTTGGGAATTTAGGAAATCTTATGGATGATGGCAAAGAAAGGAGGAAGCACTGGTAAGGCACAAACAGGATCTTTCAAGGCACAAACCCTCAGGATCTTTCCAGTGTTTAACAGAAGACCTTATTTATAAGGCCAATTTCTTAAGAAGGCCCTATACAGTTTTCCCTGTGCTTGACTCCTCCAAACCAGTCTCTCCTTCCTTAACCAGACACCTCTAAAGTGTCTGATGCTTCACCAAAAGTCACTCCAGAGCTGTAGTAAAAGGCTATGACTGGGCCATGAAGATTCCAAGAGGCCTCTCTTGGGAAGACAGGCTGAGAGAGCTGGGGTTGTTCAGCCTGGAGAACAGACAGCTCCAGCCAGACCTTATTGTGGTCCTCGGGTGTCTAAAGGGGCTTATAAAAAGGAGGGAGATGGACTTTTTATACAAGCAGATACACAGGACAAGGGGCAATGGTTTCAAACTGACAGAGGGCAGGCTTAGATCAGATAGCAGGAAGAAATTCCTTACTCAAAGGGTGGTGAGGCCCTGGCACAGGCTGCCCAGGAAGGTTGTGGATACTCCATCCCAGGAAGTGTTCAAGGCCAGGTAGGATGGGACCCTGAGCAACCTGGTCCTGTAAATGGCATCCCTGCCCATGTCAGGGGGTTGGAACGAGATGGTCTTAAAGGTCCCTTCTAACCCAAACCATCCTGTGATTCTGTGATCTGAGCTCTCCACAGAGAGAGTTTCTGAGAGAGGCACATCCACATCATGATGTTCTACAGCTTCTTTCTTTCCTTTCACTTGTAACATTTTTTAGCTAATTGGCTCCAGAATTTATAATCCTGGTGACAACACCCTGGCTGTGCAAGGCAGAAGAGGTGGAGGAGGAGGGGAGGGAAGCCAGAGCAGCTGCCAAGGCTGCCGGCACCATCTCCTGTTCCGAGCTCGTTACTGCAAAGCACCAGCCCTGTCTCAGGATGCCAACGCTCCCCTCGCTCACCCAGGCAGCTCAGGGTATCTTATGCTTAGAAATATCACAAGACAACTTAGGAGGTTTTATGCAGACTCCAGAAAAAGCAGGAATCCAAATATGAAGTGCAGCTAAAACCACCGAATATGAAAAGGAGAAAATTAAGCAGCCGGGGGGGAAATGCAATTACAGCAGAAAAAAAAACAGAAAAAAAATGTGTTTCACCATTAGCATTGCACAATAAGAAGGTTTGTCAGGCACCGGTTTAGCCTACACATGTTCACATCCGTCAGCATTTCCATGATAAATCCTAATTTTCGCCATTGTTGATCACATTGAACTAAAACTTGGTATGCAAGTTTTTAGCACAGATGCTCAAATAAATTATGCACATTAGTCATTTAACTTTCAGAGCAGCAAGGGAAAGCTGCTTTTTGGGAGGGGGGTTGACTGCAATTTATGACAAGTTTTTTTTTGCCTTACACAGCTAAAAAAGACAAGCAGCTTACTTCTTTATTAAACTTTCCAAGCAGTATGTCTTTTGTATAGATGATAAAACTTTGACAGTAGGAGAATATTTATAACCACCACCAGTCATATACATGCAGTATTTCGCTGTGTACGTTCACATGTGCATGCAAGCAGCCATGGAGAATATTAAAATGAAAACACATAATGAAAATACCAATAACAGCAGGCTGAAAGTGGCAGGCAGTAGAGATGATGCGATCCAGATGAAAAATTGTTTGAGAGGCGATTAGTTATGGAGCTGAACAAAGTGTATATGCAGATATGATCAACTGATTGAGACATCCCAGGCCAGACAATCTGTTTTTCAGACATAACCTTATTCCGTGCAGTATTTGAACTGACACCACTTCACAGCAGTTACAAAATCCTAGAGAATTCACATTTACCTCAGTAAAATGTCTCGGTGTCTTCTGCCTGTCCCCATCAATCTGCTTAAAATAAAGAATATAAACAGCACCCTAAAATACTTTAGAAAAATCCATAGTCTTGAATGCTCCTGTTTTTACATCACCTACAGTAGGTGTTCGGGTAAATGAGTCCAAAAAGACAGAAAATTCATTCTGCATTCTGCCACCAATCTTCCTCTGGCTTCCCATGGCTGCTCAGGAAAGCTATATTGCAGTTCCAGCATTACAAATTAAGAGAAAAAAAACTTGTATGCAGACTGGTTTGCCTGCTGACAATTTCTCATGAAACACTTCAACAGTTCAGGAGCCGTGGTCAGGACTGTCATTTGAAGATAATACAGGGGAAGGAGCCGATGGGTAACACATGCTTTTGGGGGAGAAGGGAACAAATTTCTTCACAGATAGGAATTAATGTGTTTTATCTGCCTTCAAAATAACGAGGTGCAGACTAGGCAGGACATGTGAGCAGAGGTGTTTGTTTTAATTCCTGTGGTCTTCTGGATCTGTGTGAGAAGGTGACAAACTCGGGTCACTGTATTAATGACTTGGCACAACCCAGGCCAACACAAAGCTGCTCCAGAAACTAAGTCAAGACTTCTTGGGCTACATTCATCTACCTCATCCATGGAATGTGACTTCAAGACTGATTCTGAAGATATTACCAAACTGATGGGCCCTCCTCTTTCCAGCTCTCATCCAGTTTTTCAAGGCATACTGCCACATTGCAGAGGCAATAAAAGACAAATCCCTAAGAGCTGGAAATCTTAAAGCACTACAATTCCCAGAGCTCTACACAAAGCTTGGCAGCAGGCTGAATATATGGTTTTACATAATACTACTGGTTTCAAAGTAGAATATTTTTGTACTGCTGCCTACTGCACAGCTGAGATTACAATTCCTCCCTTTGTATTCGTATTACAAATATAACACCAATGTGGGGCACTCTTCCTTTGCCCATCAGCCTCCTGCAAATCATTAATTTGATCATAGCATCCCTCTGCTAAGAAGGAAAGAATCAGAATAATGAAAATAGATAATAAGTTTTGACTTCTAATTACTTCAATAATTCTAAATATTCATTCTGGTTTCTGAGAGGTCCTGTCTTGTACAAAGATAAATCTATTTCATCTGGAATTTTTAGGAATTTTAATCTCAGAGAAGCTAAAGATTTGTAGTGCAGATGTGAGTCATGCACAGAAGAGATGAGAGGCTGACTTCTCCTTCCCTAACTTTTACAGTGCAGCTCCACGTTGAAACACAGTGCCTGCTGTACAACACACCCCAGGAACACTCTGTGCTTCCTATCAAACTACCTGTTTATTTTTACACATTTTTCTGGTCAGTAATGCACACTGCTACCAAGGGAATGCTAACAAATAAAAGCTATTGTTCACTCTGGTAGCAGAGAGATGCACAGGCACCAGGGATGTTGGCAGGAACACCCAGGGTCAATCACAAACACTGGAACAAGAACTATTAAGAGCAGAGTTAAAGAGTTTCTGCAATTTTTTTAATCATTAAGAGTGATCAGAGCACTGAACAGAGGCACTGCCCAGATTATCCTTGAATGTTCTCCCAGAAGCAGAGTCAAATAAAAGGTAAGGAACCAAGTGTTAATATTTGTACTGGTTTTGCACTACACAGTTTCTACAGAGCTCCAGGCTGAGAAGATGGTACAGTTACCACTATGTCTGTCCCCTCTAGGCTGTTTTTTAGGCTTTCCCTACATATTTTCTTTTAAACAGAAGGAGTGGTTCCATGACCTCCAGAACCAAAGTTGCCTGGTTTCCTATGGATTTCTCTCTCCAAAGGTGACTATTGACTCAAGTAGACTTCCATTTCTCATATCAAAATGATGGTGAAAACATGAAAAGCATGAAAATCATAATATGAAAAGCATGAAAACGATGCCAACAACATTGTCACGGTACTATCAAATGCCACAGGCCTTTGGAAAGATGCATAGCAGGAATTATGGATTGTGATGCTACCAGAGTACCAGAACAGAGCTCCCTGAGTGCCAGGCTCAAGGTGGCCAAGGAGGTCTGGTCTTCAAAGGAGCCCTATTGACAGTGTGACATTTAGGAGGGTCTGTTTGCTCACAGGGCTCTGATCCCAAACAGGACACGATCTCAGCACGTCTCCCCTGAAGATGGAGATGTGATTTCCTTAAACTTGCTGAAATTTATTATTTTTGAGACCTCTACCATCTGCCAAACTTGTCAGCACACAACTTGCAAGTTCAAAAGTGTAGGGTAGGCACAGACAATCTCATCTACATACACACACAAAGCACAGTAATAAGCTTCACTTCCTCAGGAAATCAGACTAAAAATGGCACAATCATGAAAAGCAAAGGTCTGGGCAAAATCCCATGTTTTTTGAATTGGAAGCATAAGTCAATGTCTTGGTTAAATTATTTTTTGCCTTCCTATTTTCTGCTAACTATATGATAGAAAAAAAAAATTAGATAAGCTTTGTATCTACCCAATTAGAGCCATGAATAACCAGATGTTGCTCTGGAAACTAACTGTTTGAGTATGTAGATTGGTCACTTAATGGGACACTATCAAGTACCTTCTGGTATAAAACTGAAAGAAAGATCCATTTTAGAGAACAAAAAAGCAATACCTACAGTCATTTCTTCATAACCTCACTCTGTAAATGAATGCAGAACCTGCCAGCAGTTAATATTGCCCTGAAGCACTGTGAATAAACATTTGTCTGGTATTAGGTACACAGACACCTCCACATATAAATCAAGGTGCAATGTGCCATATAGATGAACAAAGGCAGGGAAAAAAAATCCCTACCTCACCCTGTATTAGACATTAAGTGCTTCTTTTGATCACAAAATAACTCATAAAGCCTATTAAAAAGCTAGCACTTCTCTCTCTGTCAGATAAAAGACACTTCACTGTAATTAAACTTCTGTCCAACTTTCCAGAAGATTAGGGGAAGAAGTCTGACAGGCTCTATTTGTTTTTGTGACTGACACACCTTGGGACATCCAAGGAAAAGAGAAGATGGGCAAGAGATTTACACCACCTCTGAGCTAACAGCCCTCATAGAGATGGATGGTTCTGGGCTTACCATCACTCAGCCAATGTTTTTTTTTATTAAAAAAAAAAAAAAATCACAAAAACACAAAACCCAAAGCCAAACAAACAATCCCTACTGCCCAACTCAAAAGCATTTTCTGTTCAGTCTGCAGTCTACGTTCCCCAGTCTTCAGTGGTTTTGAGGTTTATTTCATTTTAAGCAGCAACACACAGAGCAGGTTCTTTGGGCAAATCAGTTTAACACAATTTATATGAGTAAAAGTGGTAAACAACCATGAGTATTAACACAACTCTGTGAGCACTTAGAGTAAAAATACTTTTTCAAACACATTCTGTGTGTCCCTTTTCCCACATGAAACAATATGTCAAAACACATGGCTGGGTTTCTGACACCAGGGCATGGGAATAAGCCATCAGCCCCAGGATCTCAACACAAGAACCAAAGATTTACTGCTCTTCCATTTTCCTTTGTGCCCTTCATCCTGCCCTGAACCAACTTTCACCTATGTGTTTCCTTGTACTTGACTTTCCACAAGACATCTGGAGGTCCCAAGTCAATACTGGACTTGGACAAGAGCAAAAGTAGAGATGATCGTTCTGGGAGGTACCACAAGTAACCAAAGAAGTCCATTTTCATGGCCTGTCTTTCAGAACCACAGCAAAGCTGGAGCTGTAAGCAGCCTCATTCCTTCACGTTAACCATCTCACAGGATAACACTAATAAGAAGGGAAGTTTCCCCCTATGTCTCAAATTCTAGAATACTTTGCCAGGATTGCTTTAGAAAATCTCTCCAGAGAATCCAAATATGCAGCTAGAAAGTAGGCAAAATAAATATGCAACTTTTCTCACTTAAAAAAAAAAAAAAATAGTGCAACCACTACATCACTTTTGCATAAGACAAAAGCTTATGAACCACTTGGCCGACTTTCCATATTATAAACTACAACCATCAACACATTTCAGTGCACAATGCCTACAGCAATCACAGTCAGGGGGGAAAATGTGCTTTAAGTAACAGTGGCTGCATGGTTAACTTGACCCACTAATTAAACACCTTCCTTTCATCACCTTTTCCTAAACAGCAGAGCAGGCACACTCAGTGCTATCAAAGTGACCCTGGGCAATCTTCTTTTGAGCTTTTGAACCTTTGGATTGCTGTCTTTGTTCTGCAGTTAAAAAGCTCCATGCTACTTCCTGCTGCTGCTGCTGAAAGTGTAATTTACTCTATTTATAAGACTTCCAGCAACACACTCCGAACCAGCAGTGAGAGTCCATCACGCACGATTAATGGCACTTTCAGCTGCATTACTCAGCGATCCTGAAGTTGCCAAGAGAAGTGAGTTGCTGTTTACGTGTTCAGTGCTAAAGGGACCCTCTCCTCTTTCCCCGTGCTGGCACCACAGGAAGGTTTTCTGCCCCAGGAAAAATAGCAAGCTCCGAGGGAGCCAACGCAAGTCAAACATGTAAACAATCCCTGATAAAAGATATTGATTTAAACCTACTGCTCAGGAAATTCAGTCCTGCGGTTCCGTGTCTAAAAGCATCCAGGGTGGGTGATGGAGCAAATAGGATGTGCATCATCATTTGATCCCTGGGAGGCCTTGAGACACTGGCAACTGCACAGGCTACAAAAAGCACAGATTGCACTGCAAGCAAATACCAGTGCAAAGGTGGGTTTGTAATGCTGTTGCCTCTTTGTGGTGGGATGGTCTCTGAGGCCTTTTCAATAACACAAACATTGGCTCTAAAAAACGCACAGTAATAAATGGAAAGCAGGTTAATAATGGAAGGCTGAGATAAAATAAATTTTCTCTGCTTAGCAAAGCCATATGCCATTTGGAAAAGGTTGTCACTGTGTGTTTATTAACCATAACTCCCTGTTTTAGATCAACTAAGGGGACACTAGAGGCAGCTGAGCTAGATCTGTCTCCAGTTTTACAGAAATGGATGGCACCTTACATAGCAAATCATTCCCCTGTGGTACCTTTTCCACTCCTCTTCTGTTTTCTGAAGTCACTTCCTGCTCATAAACCCCTACATTAACAATTAACTCCTGCTTTGCTCCTGAGCATCTCCTGTTACCAAAAAGAATCTGGGGACACAACTGTCAGGTTGTGAGACAAATGGTACCTGGCAAATGTCTATCACAGTCACTAAAGAGATTGTTGGAAAGGTCCCATTACTAAGGATAAAAACCAAGATCACTGCAGTGTAGATTGAAAGATAAAGACTGAGATAAAGAATAATCAGCCTACAAAAAAATTACATTCCAGGCACTCTTTTAAAAGCCTGGTGATCAGCCATTTAGGGAAGAGGGTCATATAATCATCTCTAACTTCACCCTGAAACCTCTTCTACTAAAATGAATTTTGCACTGTAGCAACAGGTAAGCCAGGACTATCTGAGATTCTCCACTTCATTGCCATAAAAATAAATTTAGATGACAACCTCTAATGATGTTTTCTTAAGCATCTACCAAATCATTAATTTTAGTGGAGAAAACTAATCCAAGACTTTTATAGCAGGTGTTTGTACTGCACATTGCTCTTTACACACATCACCACCGACTTTATAAATCAAACATTGCACTATCAGCACTGAAGACAACATATTCCAGCTGAGGGCAAAAGAACTTGTAGCTGGAAAAAACAATAGAAAGCTGAATAAGTGCTGGGCTCCATCACTAGAGGGAGGCACGACCACATATTAAGTTACTGCAATACACAGACAATCCCAACCACAATTATGAACCAAATAAAAGAGAAGACCATCAGCTAAATCTGGGAAAGATTCAGGGAAAGGAGAAAATTAGGTTTTCTTCCTTAACGAGGCTTTATTTCCAAAGATTCAAGACCTTCTCCTGGGAACTTTCAAATCATCTGTAATGAAAGGTTTTTAAAAATGTATCTTATTGCCTACCTTTTATGGCAGAATAAAGTATGTGACAGAAGAAAGTCAAAATTACCAGTTTCAGAAATGACACACAGCATTACATCAGGAAAATGTTAGAATTTTAATTTAAGCAGCTTTACAGCCCATTTAACTTGAAATCAAAAAGTAATTTTAATCGTGTTTTTATTTTTAAACTAAATTGGCACGATTACGTCTAGATGAACAGGCACTACCAAAAAGCCGCCTTTTCAACAGATGATTCCCCTTGGCCATTAATAAATTTAGAAAAAGCACTTATCTGAGAGGCTGTGAAAAGCATTTCAAAAAAAAAAAAAAAAACAACGAAAAACAAATCTGATCATTTAATCAGCTGTGGGTTTGAGGGTTTTCTCGGTTTATTTTTAGTATAAGAAATGTGGGGTTTATATTGGTGATATTTTTTTCCTCCCCACTGTAAACTTTTCAGCAAAAAAACCCACAAACCAATTTGGCTGGCTCACTCATAGGAATTTACACCTAGATAACCATTTTACAACTGACTAAACAGTTTCATTAACAGCAGCAGCACAACCAAAGCTTTTAACACCCAGCTTGAATCCTGCCCACCATCAGGGAGGCAGAGCCCGAAAGACAATCATCTCTTGAACCAAAATGTACCTCAGGAGAAACATTAGCAAATGCTGCCCACGTCAAGCTAAGTGTGCTGGTCCTGTGCTCAACCACACAGTGTTTGACTGCTTTGCTTTTTCAGTCAAGGCTGAAATTCTCCACACTCCTGTTGCTTAGACAAGGCAGCTACAGCCCTGCAATGCAAACACTCCAGAGCCTTTCTGAACAGACAGGGGTCTTGCTTTTAACAAAAACAGACAGAGGGTTCCTAATGAGAGGATATAAAGTGAGGGAAGCAAGAATATGCGAGCTGAGGGAGAGAATCACTTTGTGTCACGCTAAGGAGCCCTGTTCAGCAAGGCTGTGGAACCACTGCAGGCTGGAAAGTTAAGCCCTGGCAGACAAATTCATTTTCCCATTAGATATTCACTCCCACACCAGGGCAATGGCTTAAACACCCTCATATTTCAAATATATATCTCACTCCATAAATGAACTGCTCCTCCCAAAGCCTTGCAGTACTTTGCCATCAAAACTGCAAATGTCTTTTTCCACCAGGATCTCTACAAACTGGTCCTTTTGCAAGTCAAATCACAGTCCTTTAAGGAGCCCCTACTCCCTTTCCCATACCCAGGTGGCTGCTTTGCACATTTTGCTGTGACATTCCCTTTTCAGATGAAATGGTCTGGGAAAGCAACTCATTTCCCCTTGCAAACACTTCAGCTCCTAACATAAAGCTCGAATAACTCTTCACTGTATCCACTCACCGTTCATCTTTTTTTCCCCCTGAAGGATTTAAGCAAGCAAAAAGCACCAAATCAACACGAGAACGAAGAGAGCACAGAAGGCTCCATGGAAGAGCAAGGAAATCTAAAGAGCTGGTCTCTCAGTTTGCAGTCCTTGTTTCCTTTCTAAGTGCTTCATTACAGCAGAGTTTTGCTATCAGCATCCAGCACTGGTATCACTCACCTGTTCATGAAGGTGGAGTTCTGCTCTTTCAGTGTAAGCTCTCGTTGCTGCAGGGCCACAATTTGCCTCGAGAGATCATCAGGTGTCCTAATTAAAACAAAACCAGACATTTTTAACAAATCATTGGTTAAAAAACCACATTTCATGTTCTTATAAGTAATGAGTCTCTTCAAGTCACTCTAAATGAAGGCAGCTTACAAAAATTAGGCAAAGATTTTTGTCTCAAGTCATCAGAAAGGTTTTCCTGTTCCAAAAGAGAAGCACCTGTATCACACTTCCCCAAAGGAAAGGAAGCTGGAAAGGGCATCCCTGTATGTACCAGGTACAGACATCCTTTTGCTCCACAAGATGCACCACCCACAAAGGAGAAAAGTAACCCAAACCTTAAAAGGGTTTTTCACAGGGAGCAAGTGGAAAGGCAGTTTTGCAGCAGTGAAATCTGTAGAAACACAGCCTGTCGTGTCCCCCAAGATGCAAGTCAAGGTTTCACTGTTGCTGGCAGTTGAAATTAGGCCTGCTCAGATTTTACAGTATTCAAAAGCAGCACTGGAATAAGGCCCCTGCCACTCCAAAAACTGAACAGGGAGAAGGGGCCTCTAGCTTGACCATTGGGATTCTGACTGAATCTAGGACTAATTTCTCTGATGATAACACTTTTCAGCCAACTATAAGCATCAGAAAAGGTATCCACTTTTTCTCTTTATTCATCTGTCACTTCCAGTCAAGTGAAAATTATTTAAACACTGAGTTGATGCAGATAGGATTCAATTCTGGCAATCCCAATTGAAAAGTTCCTGAGTTTCACTTGCAGAACTGTACACTTGTATCCTTCCTCAGCAGACAATTTTGAGGGCTCTAATACAATTTGTGTTACAGATGGACATGTTCTCCCATCAGACAACAGAGACACGTACTGCAGCAAAGAAACCAGTCAGAAAAGGATGAAACTATTCTTCAAAGACATCACACCCAGTGGCCAAGGAAACTATGAGAAGAAACAAAGACATGACCTGGAGATGGCTTGGCTAAATCATCTAAAATCCAGATTCTGATAGAAGAGATAAATCAGTGTTAAGCCAACACACATCTGGGTTTTCAGATGTGTTGCAGCACTAAATAACACTTCAAACTCCTGTAGCTGAGCCTGAAGGGATCCTGAACTGGGGCAGTTCCCCAGCTCTTTACTGAGGGTACCTGATGGATGGGCATCAGAGCAACGGAGAACTAATTGAACTCAGAAGCAACAGCAAAACACTGCTGGTTCCTGGGACTCTCAACTCTGGAGAGCTCAAATCCAACACTGCTCTAACCCTGTCTTCCAAATTGGACAACTTGGGCTTTTCCTACTGGTATATAAATAGAGAACTAAATGATGACATGTGCCAGAGAGGGGAACACAGTTGGTTTTCTATGTTCCACAGTGATGGAAAAAATAACAGCAAAAAACCTACAAGAGAAATCTGTAAAACTACAATGTGATTTCAACATGGGTTCTATCTGCAGGAAACGGATCTCTGACTCAGATTTTTTTTCCCCATTAATTAAGGAAGTAGATGTTCTCTTTTTGCAGTAGTTTCAAACCAGAAAAATCTAGAGAAAAGGATAAAGGCAATTTTACATTAATTCTGATGTGAAAAAAAATTACAAAGTCTGTTTTTCCTTTCCACTTCACCATCTTTCACAAGCTAAAAGAAAAAAAAAAGGGAAAAAAAAAAAAAAAGAGAAAACACCAGACAGAAATGGACTGGGCATGCTTAGTCTGTTTGGCAAAGAGAAACTCTAAGCAGATACACCAATTTCAACAGGAACAATTTTTGTACAATGTAACGCCAAGACAACAAGGCTCTGAAAAACGCAGTTCTAAACCTCTCATAATTCACCCAAATATAGCAGATTTACCACAAGGATAATTAGTATCAGGCATCTCTCTGGCTGTGTTGAGTGCCAGTCCCCCACACCAGTGTTTGGTCCCTGCATCAATAAAATAACATGACATACTTCTCCTTTTCTAACGTGCAAAAAATCTATTTGCCTCAATTTTTTACTCATTTTCTCAGAAATTCATACCATCATGTATTAGGACTGAGATGGGGAACTGAAATTAATCCAATAGTAAAATGAGACAGGACTATAAAAGCCACAGATTTCTAGTAATGAGAGCTCCTGACAGATTTCCAATAAAAAACAATCATCCTCATCTGTTTGGCCATTGAAACCAACAATCAGCTTCCAATCTCAGTTCCAGCAATTGGCAGCTTAAGTTTACATTTAATTCTGGAAGATGTTTTATTGGCATTAGATACCTTTATTTATTTTTTTTTTTTAAGTGGAGCAGCAGAGATATCTAAGAGAAAACAAAGGCAATGGGCACTAACCCCCTCCAAAGAAAAAGTTCATTTTCTATAATGTTAAATCATGTCAGGTGATCAGCAACAAAAACACCCCTTGAATGCACTCTGCTGTCAAATAAATACCTTTGCTGGGAGGTTTCAAAGCCTGTTTCTGAGGTACCTCTATCTACCCTGCTCACCAACAGTTTGGCAAAAGCCAAATTTCCACAGTTACAAGTAGAGGAATGACACTGCATGCACGGTAATATCAAACCAGAGCTTTCAATTCGAAGAGAATTGGTCCAGTCCCAAAGCACTGCAAACACCAACCAGCTGTAACCAGCCCTCTCATTTCACAAGTTTCTGATAATGCCAAGGAAAAAGAGACACTGGTCAGCATCCCAACACACAGTAACATATTCTGGCCTTGAGAACCTTGTCTGATGTATACAATTTTTGCTAAGCTCCCTCCATTCCCTACGGAACAGTTGATTTTTAAACCAGTACTAGAAAGCCAATAAACCTGCTTGAAGAGCATCTGTATGACCACACATCTTACCGACACTACTGGAATCACCACGGCTCCTTGAGGGAAGTTTGGAACCCTCTCCTGACAGAAACAGACCCAGACCTCCTGTCCTCAAAAGCTGAGCACTGTCACTGTTTGCCCCCAAGGAATGATGGAGCCTCTGGAAACACAAAAAAACCCCACACCTGGTCTGCATCAGCCGTGCAAGATCCTGCAAAGGGACACAGGGCATGGTCTGACTGAGAGCAGTCTGTTACTAGAACTGAGTCATGTGCTTTGTAAACATGAAGATAACATGAACAACAAGTAACAAAGTGGCTTCCAAACTGCAGGTGCAGAAGAAATCACTGACTTCAGATCCTTTCTCCTGGGCAAGGCACAAGGAGCCAAAAAGCTATAAACTTCTTCCTCTGTCCCATCATCCCATCCCGAAACCCCACTTCCTTCTGCAATAGCATTTAAGCAAAAGTCAAAAAAAAAACAGGTGAATTTAAGCCTAATTTAGAAACAAGATTCCCCCCCCCCCCCCCAAAACAAGCAAATTAATCCAGCATAGCTTAGAGCACAGTAAGGCAGGAGAGGCACAAAACTGCTGTTAACCAAAGCTCTTTGCCTTCCTTTGGAGCACAGGTAACTTGAAAAGGGGCAATTTAAGAATGATAAAAACATAAAACTGTTCCAAGGAAGTGAAAAATTAACTTAATGGGATGTCCAACCAAGTAATACAATGACTTTCAGTGCACACTGGCACATTTTTTTAACAAGGAAAACAGCTTTTGCTAGGTTTTATGACTTTATTTTTAAATGTGCACAAGTGACATTCCACAGGATTTGGAGGAAAGCTCTGTTCTTAGTTAAGGATCTATTACCATTTCAGTATAAACTGTGACAGTGACACACTGAGAATTAGCTGCTGAAGTAACATTAAACTAAGACTCAGGAAGAAGAGGAAAATGTTAAAGAAAAAATTTTTAATTTATAATTTATTAGAATGTCAACTTCTTATTGCTTCCATAAAACGTTTCAAAATGCACAGCAAAGGGAAAGGTTTCATTGCAGCTAGAGATCAACATTAAATTTTAACTATAGAAGTGCAAAACAAAAGCAGAACTAGAAAGAAAAACAGGCACTTGGTCAACTATGTTTGGCAAACTGAGTTCCTCAATGCTCTTTCTTTTAATTAAATGTCATTCAAACTACCAAACTAATATCGCATTTTTAACACCAAATTACTCAGAATTACTTATTTTTGGAAGCCTGCTGGATTAACATTTCTCTTTATAGTTTCAACTCAGTATGAATATACAATGACAGATTTGGTTGTCTGGACTAAGTCATATTAAATTGAAATGGAATATGACCAGATTTTTGGCCTAGTATTTTAGGTTTTACACTTCAGCATAATAAACTGACAAAGACCAGAGAGAGAAGTTTTCACTGAACTGCTTGTTAAGAGAATCAGGTACAGAAAGACTGTTTAGTTCTTTTCAATGAAAAAGAATTTCCAGTGGGTTTTGTGGGGTTGGGATTGTTTTTTTAAAGGCAATCTCCTAAAAGCATAAAATATTTATTTTGTTCCTTATCTTTTTCTGTATAAGAAAAGATTTCTGTATATAAAAAGATTTCCAAATTCCCCTCTCCTCAAGAAGAGCCTTTTCTACCCTTAAAAAACAATTTAATCTTCTTCCCAGGCAGGAAAAAAACAGCATCTGAAGAACAAAACACAGAACGGTAACATGACAACAACACAAGATTTCTGGAAAGGCAGTTTAGTTGTTTTAAATATTTCTGTATGATTAGAAAGGCCATGGAATGTAATACTCTTTTGCCTTATGTCTAAAGTGAGTCTCGAACATTTTTGTATATTTGAGCTCTACTACTGTTTTAACTCCTCTATCTCTGGTTTACACAACTCCTGTTTCTTTCTGAAGCTTCACCAAGTCCAAGAGCAGCTCAGCTCCTGGGAGGAGTCGCCCTTCGGGAAAGTCCAGCAAATAAAATTAATCACAGCAGCACATCCAGACTTCCCAGGACACAGCAACACTGAGTCCTTAAGTTTAATCTGGCTGTATGAACTCCAAGTCTGCATGAGAAAGCTACAGATTGCTTAACATCCCTTTCTCCTCAAAATATGCATCAGCTCCCTGGGAGCATTCCTGAGCTCTCCTTCACCAGAGGAAAACATTGCCACTCAAATCTGGTGTCCCGACTGGGAAATTCTGAGAGTAAAGTTTCACAACAGCACTTCTCCTGCAGAAAAAAAAGCCCCTTCAAGCTCCAGTCCAGGTATTTACACTTGTTTGTTCCTATCTCCACACCTGTATCCTCCCTCTCCATTGCTGACTACATTAACTAATCCATATGGTCCGGAATCTCCTACACACATTAGTCACAAAAACAAATTCCCCACATTTCTAGGCAATTAAGGCACATTTAGTGCTTTGTACCACTGATTAAAATGTTTTGAAGAGCAGTCACATATCTTTAGTCAAAGGTATAACCGAGACTGTTCCTCCAGTAAAGTGCCTGCTTAATGTTTTATGTACAAAGTAAACAGAGGAAATCTGAAGTGTAAGTGAAAGCAATAAACAATCTCAGCCTCTGAGGTTCCCTTCATTTAGAGAACTCTTATTTGGGTACAGATAGAATCAACAAATCCAATTGCTTTTCACCAAAGCAAATGTCCCCATTAACCACTTGAAGCAGAAGAACAACTTATTTGTAAGAAAACATTTTAAGTGTTCATAAGTGTCTTGACAATTCTAAAGACAATTGATACGTCTCTTTTGAAGCAACTGCAAAATTAGCAATTAATTCAATCAAGCCGTAATTTGAAGAGGGAAGAAAAAAAAGAGGAAAAAAACTGTCTCAGATTCCAGTTAATAGAGTTCTTTGGATTTTAATGAAGAAAGGTTTTTTCCTCACAAAGCTAACAATACAGCATCATAACAACTCATCTTTTAGGTTTCACTTCTACTTTAAAGATACAATTATGGGTTCAAGAAGATAACATTATTCTTACTTTTGAAAAAAAAAATCATTTGGCAGACATTTCTAGGTAGCACAGATTCTATTCTACCTCTCACAGATTTGTTTTAGTACTGCCAAGACTAGACTTCATTGAGAGTCAAATCCAACCTGTGCCTCAAACAGAAGGTACTAAAGCAGAGAAAGTACATAAGGAAAAAGGGAAAACAGAGAGTTAACTAGAAAAACAGAATAAATTATCCTGAGCTCTTCTTAATGGCAAGTATATCCCCACACAAGCTCCATTTGTACTGCTGCTGGCCCTCAGGGATGTCCTTTAACTGCTCTGCTGTTCCACAGTACAGCACAAAGCTGACCACAGGGTACAACCAGAGCAAAACATGCTTGGCTCTCCGCTCAGCTGCCACTCTGGGGTTTCTTTGGCACAAAGGCTAATGATTTGTAGCATAAATATGGAATTAAAATAAAATAAAAAAATGCAGTGACTCTAAAATTCTTATTTATGCTTAGCATTCTCAAAACAATCAAAGCACACTTTGCCATGCCCTGTTCTTGACTGTCTCCTCAGATAAAACCAAAAAACCCAATCTTTTGGTATTATGATACAGAAGAGATCAATTCCTTCTTGCAGCATGCCTTGCTCTGCCTCATCCCATGGGAAAAGCAGGATAAAAGGGAGAGATAGTCCACATATTTCAATCATGCTGCAACAAAAAAGAATTCTAATTTGGCTTGAACTTGCACAAAATGAAACCGTTTATAAGGCAACAAGAAGGAATTTAACATACAACTCAAGAAACATGGAATGTATCTGCAAAGCTATGAAGTATTCTGTGTCCTATGTTTCTAGAATGTAAGAAAACAAAGAGCTCTTAAAGTCTTCACAGATCAGAGATTAAAAGGAAAGAAAGAGAAAGAACCACACAAACTTCTAAAGCAGCTTTCAGGCACTTACCAGCAGTAGCACAGAAGTAGTGAAGTTGGAAATGATCAAAAAGGATTTTATAAAATGGCTGTTACTGCTTTCACACTAACATAGATATCAGCACAATCTTTACAATTAGAGAAGCAAATGTTTTTTTCTCAATTTGCAATTTAGTGAATGTAATTATATATTAATGATGATGTTGAAAGGAAATTATTGTGGCATACAATTTCATACCTATTGCCCTTAAGACTTCAAGCACAAAATGTAAACACATTTAATAATGTAATGTTTCATCTTACTGCAGCCGCAGCAAAAGCTATTTTAACTGTTTTTCCCAATCATGAACTTAATTTGAAGAAAAAAACAACAGCTAAAGGGTAAAATAACGCCGTGAAATGAATGAAAACTTCTCTTAGGGAGTCATAAGTAGGGTTGTTTTTCCTATAGTTTCCATTTGTCAGTGGAGTCGGAACAATCATTGTGGCAATCTGGGGCTGGGCAGAGAGGACAGCGAGAATAGGGGGGCCAAGAGGAGGAGTGGGTCTGAAATCAAATGAATCTAAAGAACAGAATCACAGCATAATACCAATTACAGTTCTAACCCCCATGGTTAGAATTAATAAGATTTTCAAGTCATTTGGATAGTTGTAAATAGTAACAAAGGAAAAGTTAATATCTGAAAACCACAGACTGAAATACAAAGATAAGCTCACTGGAAAAAAAACTCTGAACAGAGATATGTGGTATCTTTCAAAAAGATATTCAGCAGAGAGGATCATTAAAAATCCTGGAAACTCTTCCAGGCCAGTTACTGGGATTACACAAAGCTGGGAAAGCATCCTGACAGTCAAAAAACAAAGGTAATAAATGAAACTTGCAGAAGATCAGGCAGAAGCTTCCCTTTCAAACACTGATGTCAGTGAATAAAAGCTCATTCCGAGATTTGCTCCTCCCCAAGCTGAGGGCCAGCAGGGATGGCTGGTTACAACAGCAGGATCTGAAGTAAATATTTATTTCCTTAGCTTTCAAATTAGGCAGCAATATTTATGCAAATAAACAGTCTAAGTTAGTAACACCCGACATAATTTTACTGAACCTCTGCTGGTTCCATTCCCTGAGGTCACTCTCAAGATATTTGAAGATACCTGGACTAGCCTAGAAACAGGTATCATCAGCTTCTTCTCAAGGAAGGAGTGGGACATGGGGACAAGACACAAAAATCCTCCAAATACTAAAAACAAATACAATTTACATGTATCCAAGACGCTCTTCTGGCATAACTTGTACCCACATGGAAATTACTAACACAGAGACATCATTTTTCCAGATAGCCAGGGCTCCTGTCTGACAGGAGAGCTCAAACTGCAACCAAGGCTGGGTACTCACAATATACACACACTTGACTATTTTACAGATAGCACTAAATTGATTGTCTTGTTCTTCTGACACCTGTCTGAGATAATCCTTTCAGAATATTAATTTACCTAAATTCTTGTATCATTTTCAACACCTTTATTGATCACCTTGTTTTCCCAGACCCTTATCAACTGAAAATATTAGCCAGCAGTAACACAAACCTCCTAATCTTGAGCAAGAGGAAATACTATTAATGGCTGGCTACAGGTCCTTGGGAGAGTTTAGACCATATTTTCAACTACTTTTATATGAAGTGATTTGACATCCCATATATTATTCTTATTTACTTCTGATAACAATCACACACCTCTTCAATCTCATGGCAGGAACAGCCACTTTAAACTACAACTTCAAGCCACAGCAGAAGTTATTTTATCTGTGGTTGTTTGGGTTGTTTTTTTTTAAATATCAAGCCAATAACATCAGTCACAGGTAAATTTATGATAACAATTTCAGAAAGAATGAAAAGCATACTGCTCCTATGTTCAGCTGGAATACTAAGTTATTCTTTCAGACAGGAAATTGAGGTTAAGCCTGTTGCTTCAATTAATTAAAAACTATCCAAACTCAATCAAAGATTTCAAAGCTTTTCACGTCTCACCTCTGCCAGAGGCAAAACATAAAGCATCCAAGTTTCAGCAAGTGTGAGAGGTTAAAAACCTCACTGAAGTGCAGAAAACACATGGCTGATAAATGATTACATTTATCATGAAAATCAATAGCGGAACAAATAAAGCAGAATATGCCTCAGGAAAATGCTTGTGCTGTCAGCAGCCACAGATTCCTACAAGGCATTTGTATTAAGATGGCACAAAAGGCATCAGCTGCCACTGGGGCTCCTCTCGTGATAGATACATCAAGTACATAATACATCTGAGGTAAGACTAAAGTCCTCCAGAAACCAGACCAAAACAAGGCCTGAATTTTACACACTGAGGCACAAAGACTAAGCAATCTGGCTAGGGACACCCAAAAACCTCTAATCCAGCTCCAGTGTAAGAAAATGAAACCCCATACTGATTTAATAGATGGTTAAAGCTGTCAACCCTAAGCACTGTCTCCTGAATCTTTTGTTTCCTCAGTGTTAAAGCAGCCAAATATCAGTATGCAACACCACTTTTGAGTGCCATACTAATTAGTTAATCCTAAAACATGAGTTTAAATCCTAGCTTTTTGCTTAGTTTAGCCCCACATTTAGCTGCTGCACCATTTCCCGCCGAGTTCATTCCCCATTCAGAGCCCGTTGCTCGATTCCTGGTTTTAACAAATCCAGGAGCACATGAGCTCACTATCCCAAACCCCCAGCCTCTGTGTCAGGCCTCCCCACTCAAGGAAGCACATTTCCCACTCAGCTGTCCATGAGCTGGCAAGTGAACTTCACTCCAGGAAAGCGAATTACACGCGTCCCCAGACACATGTAAATAAACCGAAGAAATTTCAGATTTGCAGAGCTGTCTTCAAACCCTCTCCCCCAGCTCAGGGAGGATTAAAAAGGACTTCAAAGAAGCCCAAGTTCCAATTAAAACACTGTGACCACCCCGGGGACGCAAAAATATTCCTCTGATTAGCGAGATGCGCTCTTTGAACTGTTTAGCTAAAAAAAGCTTTCAGAACTTTAAACAAACGCAGTAATTCTCTCTCATACTTTTTTTTTTTTTTGAAAGTTTCTAAAAATTTAATATTCAAAGTGAAGGACAAATAGCATTTCAAACCCAAAGTTTTATGGAAGCCCATTAGCACATCAGCTCTAGGCCTCTCTACTGACAGAAGACACACCAAGACCTCAATGCTGCAGTCCCAGTTCAAACCCCATGACAGGAGTCATCAGAAGAGCCCAGAGTGTCACTGCTGCTACAGAGGTGGTGGCACTCCTGTGTTACAAAGAGACCATACAAAATCCCATCCTCACCAGCCCTCAGACTCGCTCTCCCTCAAGGGCAGAGCACATCAATCTCACCTCATTTTGAAATTCTGCTTTATTTCCTTAACATCCAGATCTCCCAAGCCACACAAGAAGTGTCTCATATTCAAGTTCTTTGACACACAGTGATAATACAACCATTGCCCTCAGACTTAGCAATTACCACAGATCTAAATAAAAGCTCTTCTTATGCTTCCAACACAAAAAAACCCCACAAAAAACCAAACAAAACTCACACACACACAAAAAAAACCCCTCACTCCATCCCCTCAGACTCTCATTCCCCAACTACATTTGAATTAATACTCCAAAAGTTTTAACATCAAGAAGAACGATGAACATTAAGAACAAATGCTGGGAAAAAAAAATGAGTCTTGGAGAGTGCCAAAGCCGTCAGAGCTAAGTGGACATAATAAACCTGTCTGTGAAAGCCAAACCCCAATCACCATCATCCACAAGGAATGAATAATTCATGGCTGAAGGAGAATTTAAGACTTCTTCACAGAAAGTGGGACTGCCAAAGTGTAATTACATTAAAGATGTAAACAGTGGCATTTCAGCAATCACTCCTCTTTTGCCTGCTCACTCTCAAAAACCCCTGCTCAGCTCAGCTCCCAGTTCAGAGCAGCCAGAAGCAATTATGGCTTCCCTGTGTCTTTGTCTTTGCCACAGGCTCCTGTGAGTGGCATTAAGGTAAGGACTGCACTGGTGTCACAGGCACTGGGACACCAGCCCGACTTGCTTTGGTCACTTTTAATACTTGAAGCTACCAGAGAAAGCACTAAGAAGATTACATGATAAATTAGTTATCAAAATTTGAGATGTATCCACAGAAGAGAAAGAGCTTCTTTTCTGTCAGTTAAAAGAAATAAAACATCCCTTTTTCACTCCACTTTCACATCCTTCCTTGCGCTCATGCTGACCTTCAAGATCTTATTTCATCATGCTCTACAGTGCAGGACTACCCACAACCAGTTACTTTTCCTTTAGTGAATGGATGGTACAGAACCATCCAGAAAACAAAATAAGAATTAAAAATCAGTCTTCTAGAAGCCTTCAAATCTTCCACCCTCCTGGAGATCTTCTCCTGGCTTCTCCAGGATCTGCAGCTTTCAGATTCTGCTCGCTGCTACTGTGACTGCAGTTTTGTACAACAGCTCTACAATCGAGGAAAAGGTGCATCAAATATTCCCAACTCTTCAGATTCCAATTGAGCTTGACTGGGAAGATACTGCAAAGCATTTAAAGCCCAAGTGTAGAGGGAGTCCTGTTCACACAATAAATGTGATGCTAAACGTGTCTGTGGACAATAGTTTCAGGAAGCACAAATGAAAGCCACAGTCATTAAACCATAAAATAATTTAAAGTCCCTGGTGCAGAGTTACCTCAGTCACTCACTTTCCTCCAAAGCTTGTCTGAATTCAAGTTTTCCTGTTACATACCAAGGAAATTTTTAATTTGCTTCCCCCGTTCTGGTTTATAACCTGAGCATATGCCAGCTAAAAGCATTCTCCAGTCTCAGCTCAACTCTCCTTCCTCTGCTGAGCCACAGCTTCTCTCCTAAGACTCCCCACCTCAGAAGCATCACAGAGAAACAGTGCCAGAATTCTGCATTTCTTGTAGAATTCGATACCAGTGGTATGTTCAGTACTTAACCTGTGCAAAGACAGGATTAAAATGAAAGCACAAAGGCATATGGAAAACGAGTCTCTCTGCTTGAAAGTAACTTTGCAAATGCTTACAGAACACTTGGCCACACGCTGAGTATTTACTCTTTGCAGAGCCACGTATCAAGATCAGGATTTCTGAATTGCCAAAAAACCTCCCTGTACCGGCTCAAAGAGCTGCAGTCAGACAAGCCTTCCACTGGCACTCCTTTTCCCACAGAGGACTTCCAAAAAATCCTGAAGGGATGGGCACAATTACTGCAGTGAGAGATTCGAATGTATCCTACAAAGAAACTTTCTGCTGCCAGCCCAGGGAACTTCACAAACAATCACAAATCCCACCGCAGTCTGAGAAACCATCCATTTTTTATCAGGTATAAAATAAATGCTCCAATATCCAGCTCCTCAGAAAGGAGAAACGAGATCTGCCTATTGATTTGGTGTCAGGGCCAGCTCAGGAAAGAGGGAGAGAACAAAACAGTCGAAGCAAATGTTGCCTCCCCACATCCTCTCTTCAGAAAGCACAAAGGCTTTAAATGCACAAAACCAGCTCAGTGGTGTAGTTACCCTCTGAAAGGCCATCAATTACCTAAATTGGGCTGTGTGGCAGAGAGGCATGAAAATGAGACAGGGTCAAACCAGCTCTGGAATTAATTGAGGGGGGAGAGGGTATATTTCAAAAGAGGGAGAGTTTTCCTTCTCGCCTTCCTTCCTCCTCTCTCACTCTCCAGCAATCGCCATGGCCCAAAGAGACAGCAGAAGATTTCATTAATAAATTTATTTCAACTTTCTTTTCAATGGTGCTAAGAATGTATGCAAATCCATTCATAATTAGGTTTAAAAATTCCATTTCATGGGATAATCAGACTTCAAAAAACTCAATTTTAGTTTTAATCAGATTTTAACAAGGATATTAAGTCCATTTCGTTCAGAAGAGGGAGAAACGGTGAATTTAACACAAAATGTATTCAAGCTTAGCCTTGGGAGATAATTAAATAAAATTAATTTGGCAAGGGTTGTCTGTAAATGGAAACGCTCCAGACAGCAGAGCACGTTCCTGAAGGAAACAAAAGCACTTCATTACTGTACAGATACAAAGCTTATTGTTCAGAGAGCGGAGAATTGCAGCTCTTCCACGACAGCAGGACAACCTGAGCTCTCAAGCTGCCTCTGACAAATGCAGCAGTGTGTGCAGGAGGAGAAGGTAGTTATTTCCTTCTCCTTTCAGCTAAGTCCCTACACTCTCCCAGCACAGCAAGGGGGGAAATGCAGGGGACAGCATATACAAACCTAACAATTCCAAATTACCAAGCACAGAAAACGGTGAGAAACAACCCAGTGAGAGACAGCTCCTTCAAACTCTGAAAACCCAGGTACAATTGAAGGCTGTCAGCAAGATTCTTGTCAGATACAATTCCATCTAATTCCATGTAGTTATTTAATCCCACCATAGAACTGAGTCCCAACTTAATACCAAAAGCCTCTCATTCTCCCTGACAAAAGCCATGGACTGCCACAGATGCTAAAACTTTGGTAACTGTCCTTATGATGTTTCAGTTCTGAAGGGCCAAATTTTTATTTTTGCAACCCTTACAACCTTAGGCACAAAAATGAAGTTCTTTTAACAGTGATTATTAAAAGATGTGTCTGACAGTTACTAAAAATCACACCATGGAAGTCACTTCTGGCAAACACTTCACCGATAAACATCCTGAAAACCTCAAATAGAATGTCGGACTCTACAGCAAAGTTAAGAGTTTACTTAAAGTTTCCTAAAAAATTGGACACTGTTAAGGTTCAGCTTGACAACCTTGGGCCATCTTATCCAGTACCAGACTTTTGCCATGAAAGGCTGAACCAGCTGAGCCTCAAGGTCCCTGCCAACCTGACATTCTACGGTTCTGTGAAACTCTACTGACCTGGACACTGAAAAGGATAGAACAGGACACAAAAACCAGATGGATATCTCAGGAAAAAAAAAAAAAAACAAACCTATTTTAACTATCTAACTACACTGAAAAGACATTCAGAAACAGCATGTTTATCTTTAACAGCTGCCATAAGCCACAAAGACAGGAGCACACACATTTCCAAGACCTATGTCTATCCAGTTAGAAAAAAAAACTAATCAGACCATTTTTTTTACTCTTCCTCTCTACCAGCCTTGCAAATATATCAGTTATTACAAAGTGCCAACTGCATTTCCCCTTGCCAGCTACTTGCAGACAGGTGAGCCAATAGGTGTTGTGTGACCTTGACAAGCAGGCCAGCTCTCCAGAAGGCAGGTGATGTCTTTGCCAAAGTCACACTGGAAACCATCAGGCCTAAATGAAAGGCTTGTCACAAAATAGGCTTGATGCCATCAACCTTGGCTGCTGCATTTGCAGAAAACCACCTGAAGCCACAAAGCTTTATCTCTGGAAATACAAAGAGCACAGAATTGGAAACGATAGTTTCAAACACACTGGCAGAACTGAGGAAAACAAAATTCATAACTAGGTCAAAGCATCATCTTCTGAAGGGAGGCAATAGCAGAGCTGTGAAGGATCCCTGAAAGCTGTCCCAGCTAACTTCTCTAACTGAGGATACTGATACTGAACATATGCTCAGTCAAAGCCAGACACCCTATTTCTGTCCTATAGAAAAGTTAGCAGGATTTCAAGCCATTACTGAAGAGCTCGATGTGTGTCACAGCAAGAGGATGATTGTTTCATTGAAACAGAAAATAAATCAACTTGGTCAGCAGGGAATAACTCAGAAAAATCCAGAATTTCATATTCCTTCCTACCCAAAAGATTAATCTTCCCTTTCAGTACATTGTTCATATCAGAGCATCTCTGGAAATGAGTTTAAACGCGTAATGAGAATTCAAAAGCAATTCCAACAGGAACAACTTGTGCCAGAAAATGGTTCCTGCAATAGTTGCCCATTACTCCCTGCAAAGAAGTGCAGCAATTGTTAACTCTGCTGACAGGAGAGTTGAGAATAACGCAGAGAAAGGGAGTCAGTAAGGATTGAGTCCAAGTGGTACTAGAAAAGGAGAGAAGAGATGCTCGAAATCTCAAGTAAATACATTTCTAGAAAAGCCAAAACTGTACCCACATTGCAGGGTTAGGCTCTCTGACAGATCTGTTTCTGCTTTAAGCAAGAAGCAACAAAAGTTGAGAGCAGCTTCGCTGTGCAGAGGTTTCAAACACACTAATTCAGAATGTGTCATCCTCTTCCAACAATGCCATTCTGCAAGACATGGCTTCATTAGGAAAAGAACACTTTGCTGCCACATGATGACCAAAATACGTGCAGAACATTTATTTTAAAAAACAAGCTTTGCCAAAGCACTCCCAGATTTTTACTTCAGTGGCAGGGAGGGAAAGAAGGTTCTGTACACCTCCACCTCTTAACTGCCTTGGCTATGTGGAATACTTGGCATGTTTTATCTCCTTTCTGCTGAGAAGGCCTGGCTGCATTTCCTGCAAGCTGTTCTAACCCCATTGAAAGCTTCATTTGAAAACAGGAGCCCTGAGCTCTTATTTCAAGTGTCCAGATCAGCACTTTGAAAACTATCTCCAGACAGTGATTCTGGGTGGCCAATAAATACACACTCAGCCCTCAACACCTCCCACCTTTGCTTTCAAAATGGGAAACTTTCTAATTATCCCAGGCCCAGTGCTCTAGCCAGCCTGATGCAGTGTCTGCCCTCACTCAGGCAGCTCACTTCAGGCTGGTGTTTTTAGGTTAAGACAAAAAACAATTTTTATTTTGTCTCAAACAGAAAAAAAGGCAGCATTTATATAAACAGTGGCAATTTAGGAAGTTCACTTCTAATACTTTGCAACTTTGTTGAGCACTGTTTGAAATAACATTATAGCTGAAAGCAAAACATTTTTCTATTTATTCTGTGCACATAACAGGCTCCAGTCTGTGGGAGTTTTTACTTTTTAAAAGGGATGAGGGGCACCAACTGAAAGTCTCTATGCTTATGTAAAATTCATACTGTTGAGAGTTAACAAACTTCCATTCTAAAAAAGTCTGCTTCAGGTCTTTGCACATTAGTCTGGATTTTCCTATCTAGCCCAGGATCCCACTGACACAGGACCAGAGATGGATGAGTAAATAATCCAATCCACCATGCTAATTTCCATGCTGTAAGTTATTTTAAAATATAAACAACACTTACGTAATCACAGTTAGTTCAAGAGAACCTTGAGGCACTTATCACATTAATCTTTTAACTCACTAACATTTCAAGTTCACTGTGCCCTTTAAGAAATGTTGGAAAACATTGTACAGCCCTTCTCTGCAAGCAGTGCATGGACAAAGGTTTATTTACAAGCATATTCCCTCTAGTAAAGTAGTTTGTGAGGAAAGAGAATAGAGCCCAGGTAAATACATGCTTTGGTCAAAAATATTTACTTGCAAAGAAGTCCCAAGGGAGGAAAGACCGAAGTTTAAGGAGAAAGCTTACATAATAATATCACAGGGCACATAAGAAAGCTTGTCAGAACAGGAGCATTTAAACGATGCTAAAAAACTGAAGCAGTTTAATGTTCATACATTTCCAATTTTCTCCTGCAGCTGGATGTTAAGCACAGCTAAAACTGAAAATCAGACCCCTCCTGGCTGATCCAGTGTAGAACTTCCTCCTGCACCAATGACAAAAGAAAACCAGATGATTAAAGCAGCCCCTTCCCATCAGAAGGACGAATCCGTGCTCCAGGGTGAAGCACTGATGAGGTTAAGCACTAACCAGGAGTGAGTCATTTTCAAAACACCATCAAGATAACCTGCACCAAACACACTCAGAAAAGCTTCTAAGATGATACAAATCATATTTTGGTCTTATCTGCACTGACAGATAAGCTCTTCTTAATAGTTCAGCGCATTTTTCAGCATTTTCTCAACACAAACAAAGGTCAGCTGCTCTCACGCTTCAGGTCCCTGTCCACAGCTGTTGTTCTGCGTGGGCAGGAAGATGCACATGGTCTACTTTTACTCATTAACCCCCATATTCCCCTTCCCCACCTCCAGTTTTCAGAACCTTGGTATTAAATTAAGCCTGCAATTCCAAACTAAAATGCACCATTCCCCTCTTCCTACTCTAGAGCCCGTTCCCTTGCTTACAGATTGGCACATACACATCCACGGTAAAGTGGGACTCAAAAGGACCTTCTAGCTCAGCTCCCAATTCCACAGAGCACTGTGCTTTGTTTCCTTGCATTTTGTCCCACTTCTGCACTCTAATCCTTAGGGTCACTCGGTTCTGCATATCCAGCTTTTGTGTATTTATGAATCCTCTGAACTTGGCATCATTAGCCAAGTTTTATCAGCACACACCAAATTTTTGCACCAAAACCATTAATAGAAATACTAAATAAAGTAGATCCTGAGGCTAATCTTTGAGGAATTCTACTTATCCTTGCATTTTTCCTTCCAACAATACTAAATCTATCCCTGCTTAAACAATTCCTTATACATCCTACAATTCTATTAATTTCCTTCTTCTCCCGCATGATTTATACTTTCCCAAGTGGTTCTCTTGTTTCAATGAACTTCAAATAAATAAGATTTACTGTGATGTATTCCATAAGATAATCAATTCTCTAGACAAAGAAAGTTGTTACATTAATCTGGCACAATCCATCTTGGTATTTCTTGATCCAATGAAGAAGGGAGATTTCCCTGACCTGTAGCTAAAAGCCAGGCCCACAAGTGCAAGGGAGTAGCCCATGCAAGAGTTTTAATCCTTACATTTTTGCATTTTTGTTTGCTTCTGTTCAGAGAAGACCTGTCCATTTTGAGAAAGGCTTTGAAAAAGCTTTGCTATGCTAAAACAAAAACCTCCCCAATAAGTATGTACAGGGTGTGCATTTTTGTTTCAAAGCTTCCTTGCAAACCCCAAACTTTGGGGCTAAATGAGGTACAGTGCACAGAACATCTAAGGGAGAGGGGAGGCAGAGCACATTGACAGCCCCAGTAGGAAACTGAGAGCTGAAATACTGAAAGATGCTAAAATGGAAATGGAAAGGTAAAATTAAAAATGAGCTGGAGATTACAGTGGTTATTGGGTTTGTGGAAATGATCAAATGAGAGGCTGAATAAAAATCAAGCACAAGCATTTGAGCTGTCTGACAGGAGCAAACCATCCCCTTGCTGATTAGTCTCTGCTATTTAAATGATAATTTCACTTTAAGGCAAACAGGGCTGCTTAATGCAAGGAAAGTGGATCTTTATAAAAGTGTCTGTATTTTTGAAAGCTTCTCCTTCACAGCAGAGTGAGCACCCAAGTTCAAGCCATTTACACATAACACGGGTCACTACATGCTGGAAGGAAACAAGTAACTTCTACCCAACTGTGTTCCAACAGTGTCTCAAACTATACTTGCAAGAAATATGGCAGCAACTCAAAATGAAGTGTTTGACTGGCAAGTCCCCCGAGGCAAATGAATCACTTGCTATGCAGTAGGCAACACCAGCACACATTTCTAAAACCACTCCTGATCCTCGTGGAAAAAGAGCCTTGAGTTTACTGGTTTGGGGAATGCACCCCATATTCAAGCTGGGGTAATGCTCTACATTCTAATAAAAAGAGTCAATGGAAAAAGAAGTGATAATTTTCAGTAAAAAGTGGCCTATTGGCATCTTCACTTCCAAAATAAAGTTCTTATACCCCTAGTAAGAAAGGTCCATCTGTTCTTTGATGTCATTATGCTCCACCCAACTCCTGCAGTCAAACTACCGAAGTTCTCCAAATCATCCTCCACCAAATTTGGACAGTGTACTAAGCTATTGTTCAACACGATTTTCTGTCTCCAGAATTATGGATCTGTGATCCTGGGAAGACAATCTCTTGAACTGTTCCCAGAGCTTTGAAATGCAAAGCAAGGACAGAGATATTTTTGATCTGAGCTTGCTTACTTCTTGCTCTGATTCTCTGATTATACATTACAGCCTCAGTCTGCCCCGCTGTCAGGTGCTCATCCCTTATGTTTTATACCCTTCCTATCTCTCCTTTAGCCTCCAGACTTATTACTCTGATGTATTCACAGGGAAATAAAAGCATTAATGGCAAAGGAGAAAGAACACTAATAATTTTGAACATCAGAGATAAGCACAGCATCTTTTAGAGAAAATTAATATCGGATGGGAAAATGTGGCAGGAAGCTTTGCCCAGCATTTCAGTGAAGAACTGTCAGACACAGACCTCCAATATTTTAAAGGTATCTATGAAAAGAGGCCCAGATGGTTGCCATATTAAAATTAAGAGGATCAACCCCATGAGAATAGGAGAAAACTAAGCTCTGGCTAAAGCACAGATTTGACATCGCACTTCCAAACATTTAAATGCGCTACTCCCAACACCTAAACATGGCCTGAAGTCTCCCAAATCTGCATCTGGCTACCCTGAAGCCTGGAGCTTCACAATTTGAGATTACAAGGGAGCATTTTCTCCCTGCCAGGCATGATACACATTCTGTCAAGGAAAGCTAAAACCTAGGGCAGCATGGAAAGTGAAGAATAATGTACATTGTAAAATAAGATACCAGAATGAAGAACAGAAGAGCTTAGAGCAATACTTCAGCATATGCTGCATGTCACATTCAATAGGTGACAGCTTCCTCCAAGACTTCTCCATGTGAAGAACAGTGGCTCTGGCACATGTACAATCAGTGCAAGACAACCACAAACAGTTTTCTCTTTAAACTTGTACTTCACTCTCCCTAAAGTCAAAGATCCCCTTCGGAACTGTTCAGGTACTTCTCCCTCAAGAAGATTTTAAATGCTGCAAAGGCAGTGCTTTCATCTTTCACACATAAATAAGTCCTACAAATACTGAGCATATAAACTTTATTCCTGTATAAACAATGATTACCCCTCATCATCCCTTCCAAACCTGGCTGCTCGTTGGAACCACACGAGTATTTATGCACCCACAGAGGAAACCTGATGAAGGAAGAGAAGGCTGCTTCCCATTCTAGATTGCTTTTTGCTCTGCAGGGCCACCTCTTTCAGCTGCAGAGCTCACAGAACCATAAGGTACCATTTCTCAAACCTTCAGCTTCTGTGGAGTGCAAACACTAAAATGCAATGCTGTGCTTACAGAGGACCATGGCAGATGATCTGTCCATGAGGTGGGCTGACACCTCATAACTATAAAAGTTTCTCTAATAAGCATAGTGCTTTTTTTGGCGTTGCTTTGGTTTTTGTTGTTTGTTGTGGGGTTTTTTAATTAGTGTTTTCCCTTACATAGTTTGTATCTCCCTATTAGGTGCCCTGGGAATTCCCACTGTGAGGAGACAATTTGTTTTACACTGGAAATCTCATAAAAAGCAGACATGAAATTTTCAGTCTGTTCACAGATCATAAATTACAACTATTTATAAAAAACTTAGACATACAACATGAAGTTTCAAAATCCTCCAACTATGCTAATCCTAACTTTATCCTCCACTTAGGGACACAGCTCTAAGCTGGGGGCCACCAGTAGCCAACTCAGACAAACCCAATCCCTCAATGCCCCCCAAAATAGAAATCAGCACTTTAGTTCAGGTCAGTGGTACAGTTACAGAGGGCAGCCAGCATCCAATGCTTTTAATTAGATTGATTTCTTGCTTGGTGACAAGAGACCACAGGGTTACAATAGGCGATCCAGTAAAAATACTTGCTCCACTATGGCGAGATTATGCCAGAAATATGGCATTACTGGAACTAGCAACAGTAACCCCCAGTCTTGTCTTGATTGGTTGCTGTTAATTAAGTATCCAGAATAACATGAGTAATTCAAATTATTTCAACATGCACTGCTTTGTATATCTGTCAACAGATTTTTTTTTTTTTTTTAAAACCAGTAACCACTTACTCATAATGGACATTCAGAGAAAGATAAATTACTACCTTGTGAGAAAGGAAAAGATTATGAGCTTCATTCACTACTGCAAAGATATTCAATGCCTTGGATGGAAGAGAGCGCACAGTAGCTAAGCATAGTTAATCAAGATTCAAAAAGGAAAGTAGAGAACTCCAATATTCTCCCTTCTCTTCTATTCACTGGAAAAAAAAGAGCACTAATCCACCACTAAATGCAGAATCAAGAAATCCGATTCCCTTTTCCCACCCTCTCTCCTCCCTTCCCCCAGCTCCAAAAGCAGAATGTGCATAGAAGGACTTCCCGTACTGAGTGTAGCACCTGGGTAATTACGAATTACAACTGTGCAAACCACTGTACTAAATAGAGATGCCTGCCACTTAATTAAACCCTTTCTTAGAGAGGAAATGCATGCACATTCACACTATCTCCTCTTCTTAATTGGTCTCAGACACTGCAGGAAGTTAGTCCCCAAGATTTGTCAGCCAGCCAGCCCACAGATGTTTGAGAAAGAAAACCAGGTCAGCATTAACAGGTTCACTTCTTCTGCTCGAGGCGACAGGTCAGCAGATCAGTGTCTGCTGTCTGCAGCTGGCAGGCTCCACCTCGGGAAAATGGTCCTTAAGCACTGGCCTGAATTCCTGTCAAACCTGCACTTCCCTTCACAGGCCTGGACAGGGAGCACATCAAACAGCCACGGCAGCTTAATGTGACACCGTGGCTGCAGCCAGCTGGATCCACCCTACAGCCTGAAGGACACTACAGGCACTCTCCAAACACAGGCTTCAGTAAACTCAGAGTCCCTCCAGATCAGCCTCATGCCATCAGCACCAGGGGGCCAAGACCTGCCTTACCACAGAACCACCATCAGATGCAACTCAAGAACGTCCAAGCCTGTGACTGGAGTCTCAGAGCTCCACAGGAGAGCCAAGCACACTTCTCTCTGATGTATCAGCCTCATCTCATTTCCTTACTGTATTCCACAGCCCTTCAGAAAAAGATATCTGATCTCTCCACTGTGATCTCCCCTGTGATGGAAGAGACTGAAATGATTCTGAGGGGTACTGTGAGCAAAATCTTTTGCTTTATCCCACACACAAACACCAGGTCTGAGCTGACAGAACTACTGGCAACAGAAAATGGTGCTCCAAAAAGTGAAGACCCACTTAAGTAAGTAATGATCAATATATTTGATCACCAATATAAAATAATTCTGCTGTGTTTACAAAGATCTTTGAGCCCAGCAGGTGAATATGTAAAAACATCAATAGCCACTATTTCCAATTGAAATAAAAACAAACAACAAATATAGAAAACCCCACTTCACACATTACTATTTATTCTATCAAAAAAAGGAAAGAAAAGCTTGGACTAAAACTCCTCTGAAGCTATTGCTCATGGCCCACCTGTCAGCCTTCACCAATTTGTGTAACTTTTCAGCCAAACTTCAACCTTTGAAAACTTGCAATCTTCTGCCACTTTTGGAAAAACACAGACAAATTTAGTATTAAACCTTGTAAGGTGCTATCAATGACTATAAGTACCTTCAGTATCTGAGTTACTGCCTCATCTCTAACCCATACCTGATGCACATCTTTTTGCATCACTCTGTACTCCAGGCTGTATTTGTTTCTGGGTAGTAAAATCACCTGGCTAATTCATTAAAGGACAAAAGCAATATCAGCCAAACACAGGCAAACAGCAGCAAAGCAGGCTTATCTAGATTAATAGCTCATAGAACAAGGACCCTCATTTTTTATTTGGGCATCTTCTGTAAGCTGCAGAAGGGAAAGTCAGAACAACAGAGCTGCTCCAAGAATGGAATTCCAAGGCCTGAGGTGGGGAGAAAAGAACCAGGCTGTGAAGAACTCCTATTAAACAAGATAAAAATTAAGAGTATGGGGTGTGAATATGAGCAGAGCTGCTTAGAGAAATACTTTATTCTATATTCCATTAAGACAAATCAGCACAAATCTTTCTCATACCAAGTTACAACCCCAAGCACTGGGCAATGAGGCAGCGACTGTAGCACGTAGCATTCAACAGATCTTAAAAGTTCTGACAGCAGCAATCAGCAATTTTCCGTGGACCAGCTGCCCCGCTGATGGATTCCCACCAGGATGAGATTCCCTGGCTGGAGCAGGAGCCCGTTTCTCCCGCAGCAGGAGAAAGGGCGCCATCTCCTGGGTGTTTTTGCGCACTGTCACCCAAATAAAGGCTCTGCCGCCTCTCACCCAAAACCTTCCTGAAATACCTTCTGATAAATTACGTGATGTTTAATGGCAGTCAAGGAATTACCTGGAATAATATCTCTAAGCTACTAGTCCAACTCTGAAAAAACAACCGAGCCCGTCACGATTAGCACGGTTTGCCAGTCAAGTCTGTCA
Source organism: Pyrocephalus nanus (assembly GCA_038380795.1). Taxonomy (NCBI): domain Eukaryota; kingdom Metazoa; phylum Chordata; class Aves; order Passeriformes; family Tyrannidae; genus Pyrocephalus; species Pyrocephalus nanus. The sequence goes on from CM076276.1 coordinate 11,796,926, forward strand.
GCAACTCAGCTACACAAATACTGGATTTTGAAGAAATACCAACTACATCAGCACATCCTGGAGACACAGAGTAGAAGCAGCTTGTTTTCTTGACACAACCCTTTCTTAATAACAAATTCCTATAAGAACCATGCATAAATATCCTTCTCTAGGGCAGTAAACTCCAAAATAAATAAAACTTTCTACTCGCAGAGCAAAAATTTCAACATTTTATGTTTTTTTCCCTTTACAGTTGAAACCAATCCTACATCTGGAATATCAAGACAGAGCAACACATGACAAGTGAATGAAAATCCCTGGCAGCATAGCAGTAACATACAAAAAAGTCCTACATCCACAATAAAAACCCAAGCCAACTATACCACAAAGTAGGCAATAAGAAGCTCAAGAAATCAAAAGTAATTGAACACAAAAAAGATTATATAGATTTATAGTGTGTACACATGAACCACATATACAACTGTGTACTATTTTATTATCTGGCTATTGTGCAGCTTACAGGGATATTATGCTCTAGAGCTACAGCTGTCTTTGTTTCCACTGTTTATGAGAGAGAAAAGCCCAGGAGCTTACAAGTAGAATCCAGAACTAGCAAACATAAGATTAGTCAGAGTAAACTGTTAATGAACTTGTTTTCCCCCCACAAGGTGAAGCATTATAAACACTTAGTTTGCTCTTTCATTGTCACCAAAAAGAGACCAGTACTAAAAACAGTAGGATTACCACTACACTCCTGAAAGCTGCACCTCCTTCCCAAGTATTATTACATAAAATTACACTGGAAGGGCTGATCGTGAGCCAATCTGACAAAAAGCCTGCTGGGAGCAGGCAATCAGTGAACAGAAACCACTGAGTGCAGACACTGAACAAGCCCTGTGGAAGTGCTGGAGGAAATGAAAAATCATCCTCTCCTAAAACGCTGCTTGCACTTCCCTTACATCCTCTGTACCAATGAAGAACCTGATAAGAAAAGATGAGAAATCCTAATGCATTCCCTTTTCCCTTGCTTATCTAGTTATTAGCAAACAGCACATTGCTCCAGCTCTTCGGGACAATCAGCCAACTTCTTATTTTTTTCGCCTACTATGAGATGGGCAATTAACTCTTCTCAAACTTGCACCAACAGCATTCTCCAGGAACCAACTAGGACAATGATCTCTCATCATCTTCATCACCCTGACTGAAAATTAACATAATTCATGCTGTAAGAATGAAAAAAAAAAAAAAAAAAAAAAAAGCCAAGAAAAAAAAAAAGTGAGGGAGGCAGGGGGGAGTCATCCAGTCCCACTTGCTCCAATTGCATACACAAGGTGATTTTTCTCAAGAGCAATTCCCCTTTCTGTATGAGAAGGCGACATTAATAGCACTAAACAATATGGCCCAATCAAAAACCTAACACTTCACAGTGAATATTCTGATTTTAAATGAAGGAGTTATTAGACTTCAACAGGCAGAATCACTTGGTTCCATTTCTCTCCCAGTGGGAAATTACCTCGTTAAACCTTTAACAGCTTGAGGTAAGTAAAAAGCTTTTACTCCGATGTCTGATAGAGAAGTTTTGTGAAAAGGATTCCTACAATTTCTGTCCATAGGAGATTTAGCACAATTCCATCTTCATGTAAATGTATGTGTCCCTCAGCAGATGCAGGAGAGAACCTCAAGCATGCAGGGTACCAGCCTGCCTCTGGAAAAAGTTTGTTACCCTCATTAAACAGAAAACACTGAGGAAGTTAAGGAGTTGGAACACAAGAACCTTTTACATGAAGCAATACTGGGCCCAAACCAGATGTGCATGTCCAAACAATCCCAGCACTGTGCAGACATTGCTCTGCTGTCAGATACATGAACAGAATAAAGAGGCAAATGGCAAAAGGAGGTTCTGCTGCACAAGTTTCAGCTCTGACCCAACATGAAAGGTGATCTGTACTATGGTGCTCATGTCAAGACAGTTATTTACAAGGAAGCATCTCTACTTCCAGTGTAATGACAATGTCAATATTTAGAGAAAATAGAGCAGTGTTGAAACATGGCACATGAAAGCTTCCTAAGCTACTCAGAAAACTTTCTGCAATGGAAGGAAATGATCAGAAGATGCACCATTTCCAGTCCCTCTTTATACCACATACACAACAGAGACCTTAAAAAAAATCTGTTTGACTGCTCCAGATGTCAGGAGGAGCTGTTATGTACCAGTACACAGACCAGCTGGTGTTACAAACACCACTGGGGAGTGGGGTTTGACAAAATAACTAAAATTAACAACAGTTCTTCAGCTGTTTTAGGGAAGAAAAGTCACAACAGGATCTAGCAGCTTATTTTGATTAGCTGATTTGATATCCAGATATCAAAGGAAATATATTTACAACAATTTGTCACAAGTGACATATTCTCATCTCTGGACACAGCCTAAAATTCTTAAAAAATCACTTACTAAACAAGCAGAATCTCAAAACTGAATGCAGCTATACCCAAAAGGTCAAAGAACTCAAAACTGAAGCATGGCCTCAGAGACACCGGTCAAGCTGACTTGGTGAAAAATCTTTGTTAGTTCCCAAAGATACTTTAAAACAGTGTCTATCTTATTTTATTCTCATATATAATAAGAAGTACCGGAAGAGCTTACACATGAAGAAGACACAGTAAGCAAGCACGACCAACACGCTCCAGAGATCTGAAGATGAAGAGGAAAGTGGTTTAAAAGTCTTACTTCCCTTCAAAGGTGTGAAAACATACCTGATATTTAAGCCAGTGCTCTGGTCCAGTTTCTCCCAGCTTTGTAATTTTGCCAGAAGTTTCTAAAGCAAAGATGAAAAGTAGTTAGACACAGATGAATGTTCTAGCAGCTGATTTTCCAGAGTTTTCTCAGATTCCTCCATTCAAAGTCAGTGTCATTCCTTTTTCTGTGGATTTCATGATCTTATCTAGCACTGTGTCATTGATCTGAGACACCATGGTGGTCCCACAGCATTTGTGGTGATCAAAGTGGGTGTGGAGGTTCTCACCACACACCTGTTCAACACCACCACGTCTTGGCAGAGCCTGACATCACAAAAAGCCTCTCCAGCAGAAGAAATGTGAAAGAAACAGAAAGGCCAAAGAAGACACCACAATAAGATTGTTCTTTACACAAAATCTCCAGCTGAACAACAGAAATCCTTTTGCCTTTTACACCTTCATTGCCATAATTCCCCTCATGCTGACTTTTCAGCTTGGGAATGCCTCCCTTCTAGCCCACTAATTAAAAGAGGTATCACATCTCAACTAACACAATACAGGAAGAGCCTAAAAGTCAGGACAGACAATAAAGGAAACCCCTATTCTGTTCCTCCACCCAATATTCCCAGCTCCTCACCTCATTTTCCAGTTCCACAGTCACCAGCTGCTCTTGGACCTTCTCGTAGCGTTCCAGTTTTCTTTGGAGACCTTCTACCTCCTCTTTAAGCAACCCATTGTTTTCTTTCATTTCCCTGTGGTGAAGAGGCAGACAACTATTCAAGAGCCATGCAACACAATTCCCTCCCACAAACTTCCAGACACACATGGAATGACCAGGGAATCATGACACTGAACAGACATTCAGTGTTTCACTTCTATAACCTTCACTGCAAAGCCACTGCTCCACAACTCCCTGAAGTTTTATTGAACTTATTTTTGCCTACTCTAAGCACCATCCTAGTTAAGCCCAAAAAACCTGAAGTTTTGCATCTGCTTTCACAATTTGACAAAATAAGGGTAGCAGAAGGCTCCCAACTCCACTGTTCAGTCCAGCTGGATGCAGGGCTGGAACACTCCAGACCTGGCTTTTGAGCAAGCATTGAGACTGCTTGGTTTTACTTTAATAGAGGTGTGCAAGGGTGAAATAAAACCATTTAGCCACAAATGACCTTTAATCTGTTGATATATTTCCGTGCACAAAAAACAAGCATGAGAAAAAAATTTTCAAGATAAACAATTCAAAATGAGAAGGAAACAACTACAAAACCAAAACCAAGGAAAACTACTTGATTGTTAAAAAGAAAAAGCTAGCAGGTCAACTTGTGTAATTTAAAAAAAAAAATAAAACAAACCACACACAAATAATTTTTAGGCAAGTTATTTCATAGTACATTTAATTTAATTTTTCAAGTCAACCGCCACTTTAGAAATCCAGAAAGCCTCCTCCACCAAGGGCTGTATCAGAGTACTTTAGAAAGTGTTTTGTTTGAGTTTCTAAACATTATGCTGGAACAACAGGCCTTTAAAATAGTGGCAACAATAGATAAGCAAAACCAGTTATTAAAGACATGTTCAGCTGTCTCTTGTCTCTACAGGGAATTCGTCCCCAAAGCTGTCTGGAGTTCATCACTACCTTTAAACATTGAATTTTGTTCTAACAAACAGAAATCATCACCCAGAACAACCAATAAACATTCTAGAAAGCTCTTCTGTTCAAGAAGATTCCTCAGATCTTGTCAAATCCTCTCCAAGCATAACCATCACAACACTGCTCAGTTCATATGCATTATTTATAGGAAATATTTAAACTTCCTTCTAAACTTTCCATGTGGAAGCACAATAAGAGGGATTTGGAAGTGCATATAGTGCAGCTGTAGCAAGAACAGAAGAACACAACAACTGAACTTTTCTTTCACCTGAAGTAGGCGTTTTCCTCCCTGAGCTGGCGCAATTCCCGCTCCATTTTTGGGAAACGAGCCAGTTCTGCCTTCATGTTCTTGACAATTAGAGCATCATGTTCCTGCTGGGATAACTTCTGCTCCAGATCCTAGGAAACATGGGATGACAAAAGGACATCAATGATTAAGTTGAAACTTGTAAGAACTATTTCTGCATTGTACTTTTTAAGCGCAAATCAAGGACTCGAATGAAGTTGGAAGGGAACTCAGTAGGAACATCTGTTCCAATTCACTGCTCAAAGCAGGGATGACTCTTGTTCCGCTCGTAGAGAAGAGACCAGCCCAGGTGTTACACCTGCTTACCCTAAGTTCATAACAGAAACACCCTCTGCTAATCATTAAAAAGACCTTTCCCTATCTCTTAAACCAAATCTGATTTTCTTATCCCCTATCCCTCCATCAGTGAAGTACAAAGAGGGGCACTCAATGCTCTGAAAGAATTAGGAACAAGAAGAAACACAAATATGCATTTTAGCACCATGTTGCTATTTTTTTCCACTAAAAAAAAAAAAAAAAAAAAAAAAAAAAAAAAAAAAAAAAAAAGTTTATTTAGAGCTGTATTGCAGACTGATATCCTGTTTTCCATCCTTTCATTTCAGTGGAGGAAGTCTCCTCTTGCTGGCAATGGTCTGGCTTCAGCACAGGCAGTGCCACTGTCAGCACCTGCTCAAACCCAAGTAACTCTCCCACAGCTACTTTTGCCAGGAAGACAAATGAAAAACATACAATCCCACCAACCTACATGCTAATTTGGAAGGACATAAAGCATCTCTATGCTCACATTTTAGTCAGTGTGGTTTTGAAAGCTTTACAAGTAACTGCACTTTCTTAAAGAGCCAAACCCAACTTCAGAGGAAGGATTTTATGGGAAGCAGAAAAGTACTTGTAGCTGCTGGGCTCATCATCCACCATCTGCAAAAAGATCACTCTAAAAACAGTCTCTTGCAAAGCAAACTTGTGCTGTGGCACAAGACCAAAAAGAGCATTCCCCCAGAACCCTGCACAAGGATATGATCACCTTCCTATAGAAAAAAATGGGATTTTTTTAATCAATTGACACAAAGGCAAAGAGTGCCATGTTACAGCTAATTGCAGACAGCCTGGTCCACCCAATCTCAGCTCCTGCTGGCCACCAACTCAGACACATGACAAACTAACCTTTTACTTCAGTTCTTCCACTGAAGGACATCAAAGACTAAAGCTTTACATAGATCACAAAGTTTCTTACCTTAATCTTCTGTTCATATTCTGCCAGTAGGGATTGGTTTGCTTGCAGGGTCTGGATTTGCTGGCTTGCCTCTTGCCATTTCCTGTTAGATGCAGACACAGAAGGCACTTAGCACCCAGAAATCATGTACCAGAAACAACCTGCATACAGAAGTCTCTGACAAACGTAGTCAAACACCATTAACAACATAAATGTTAATGCTAGAGAAGATTTTGTCTCATACAGTTTCAGTCATATCATCTCCCCCTAATTTAGAGACAAAAACAACCACTCATTTTAACGATAATGCATAGAGAAAAATAATTTAAAAAAAAATCAAGCCATCTTAACTCTGAAAACAACAAATACACATTCAGAGTAAATAAACCTTCATAACTCTGAAATTAAAGAGTTCAAGTTAGTAAGCAAGGAAAAACATACTCATAGCTTTCAACTACCCCTAAATCATCATTTAAGACTTGATATTTTTGTTCTGTTCAGTTCCTAAAGTTCACATTGGCCTTTCCCACCCACGTGCCTCCTGTTAACTCTCTACCAGGAACATGAGACATCACAAACCTCAAGGTTGTGGTTCTTTTCCTCAAGGTACAATTAAATTGCACCTCAGAGTTCGTTTCAAAAAACAGTTACAACCTGCACATCCAGATCAAAGAACCCCTTTGAAGAGGGGAAATCAAACGCTGTTGAAAGTTTTCTGAGTGATGACACCTGCACAAGACTCAAGTTTTGTTTGCCTTTTTCTCCCTACAGTCATTCATCCCCTGCTTACTTTTTTTCAACATCCAGCTGTTCCATCAGTTCCTGCTTCTGAGAGTCTTGGCTTGTCATCTGCATCTCTTGGTTCATTATATTCCATTGCAGCTCTGATATTTTTCCTTTTAATACGGTGATTGTCTGAATTAATGGAAGAAAAAAAGCAGAAACACACAAGGTTATGACTCTCCAAGCTGGATATAATGCATAGTGATATAAATAATTTCCAACTAAAAAGTACAAACACTGAATCTAGAAACAATCCCACTCTTGCAAACCTTTACACCTAGAAACTTACCTCAAACAGAGGTAAGAGAAAATCACTTAGCAGCTTTCATCTGTCACCCAAATGGTCATTTCCATTACCTATTACATGAGTGACCTCAAACTAGCATGAAAAATATCAAGCTTCAAAGTTAGATGATGATAAAACATAAGTACATGTATTAAAGTAAAAAATTATCCCACAACCATTCCAAATGTATTTTGACTGGGTTTCAAAATTTAAAATGCCTCAACCAAATACCAGAGGCATTACAGTTTCCTTAGGACTGGAGGCCAGTGGTTTTTAGGATTTTTTTCTATGTATCTTAACTCCAAAGAAAAGCTCACAGGTCATGTAACCTGACTTCTGAACCTTGGTGCTGTATGTTGCCTTGCAGTTTTTTCCTCCTTCTCCACATCAACTTGTCCAAGATATCTCTTCTCCCTCTGACCTGCTCACTTCTGTCTGGGCTTGGTTTGGTTCTAAACTTTGACAGCAAGGACACACACTACCAGGGTTTATTAATTTCCAGGTGATGAACAGTGATTCCAATTATTTTGTTTGGGCTTTTTTTTTTTTTTTTTAATCAAAAAGGGCATTTTCAATTCACAAGAACTGCAAAGTCATCAGAGGCCAGGAACAGATTAAAAATTACTCTGTTCTTACCTCATTGGCTTCAGCTAATTTGCTCTCCTTCTCTTGCAGCTTCTTACTCATTGTCTCCATGCTCTTCTTGTAGGATTTGTTCATCTCCATTTGTTCTTTCAGTTTATTTTCAGCTTCTGTTTCCCTTTCCTGATATTGCTTTATGCGTGTGAGCAGCTCCTGGTTACGGTCGGCCTCTCGCTTGCCAAGTAAAAGAAAAATGCACAGAGACATAAGAAGGAAGTAGCACAAAGTTGAAGCCATTTTTCCCTTCTCCTGTCTTCATTCCTCATCATCATGGTCACCAAGGCATCCTCAGACCACAGCTTTAACCTTTAACCTTTGCTGCACTGGCAAGGACAAGAATCTTACCAGCAGCAATTTCAATGTCACCATGGGCAATGGAGCTGGAAAATTAAGAGACAGAGTCTTCCAAATCTCTTACACTAAGTCATGACTATGAGAATACAAATGTGGCTTCACAGACTCCACTGCACACCCTCCAGCAGATCAGCAGATCTCCAGCAGAAAACATTCTGATCTCCAATTCAAAGCTGGCCCGTGCACAGCAAATTGGCTTTCAAAAATTCAGGTCTCAGCAGTTGAGTTAATAAAACAAACTTCCCTCTGCAGCTTCTGGAAACTGTATGAGGTCATTTAAAAGGGAAGAAACAGGGCTTAAATGCACAGTTTCATCAACTAACGCAATAAATATTTTTGCACTTTGAACACCTTTCATACACCATTTTGGTTTATTCCTACCACAAATTAATTCTTGTTGAAAAAATGCACAGTAAATTGCTTTACTAATCAAAGCAAATCGAGACATGGATTTACATAGCAAACAAGGATTATGCAAAGAAATGTGAGGTTCCTAAAACCTTTATCCACATGACTCAGAAAAACACAGAATCTGAGCAGGGTAATTACCAGAGTGCTGGATTAGTGCTGCTCCCTTTTTTTTATACCAGTATATCAAGGGTTTCTGTGACTGACTCAGCTACATTGCAGTTTGAACTCTTCCTGGCTTAATCCCACATCACCTGACTTCAGAGGAGCAAGGAATTTAGTCACTGACTCGCTGGTTTCACAACTACACACTAAATCTGTCACCCAGCATCCTTGTAAAATACAACAATACATGCTTATAATCAGCCACATATGAGACTTTTATTATGCCACAAGACCCACTGATCTACTGTTTATTCCAGTAAGGTCGTTAAGCAAACATATGTGGGCATAAAAGCAGAAAGCAATAAAAGCTATCAGTCCCTGAGTGAGGCTCACTGTTTCATCAGTGCAGGCTCCCTTGTGTGACCCTGCATGGCTGGCACTGCTGCCATTCCAATTAATTACAGTCACACAAACTAAATGCTTGCAATTGGGCCAGCAGAAGTTTAAATTCAGCTAGGAGAAAAATTATTAAATACTTCTGGGGGGAAACAAATTTTATTACTGCTACCCATGATAACTGTAGAGCTAAACTAACAGAACCCAGTGATCAGATCATGAGCCTGTCAACCTAACAAGGCTTCAAGTTCACCCTCTTGTGCACATCAGCAAGTTGGTGCAATGCACAGCAGAGAGATCTGTAGAGCAAAAGAGGTGGTGCTGGGAACCTGACACCCACACCAGCAGCACCACCAGCTCTGCAGTAAATGCAAACTCAGTAAATACATTCCAGAACAGCTACTACAGATTCACTGAAGTCCTGCTCTGAAAACAGTGTCTATTAGCAGCTGGAGAACACCAAGCTTGCATCCCTCAGCTGAGCTTCATTCCAAAAAAAAAGCTGACTACGCACATTCTGAGACATTCCACTGCAAAGCACAGCTCGTGAGAAGTGGAGAGGATATCCCTGATCCAAACCAAACTGTAGATGCTGCACAGGTGTTCTGACTCAGGCCCTTGGTGATCCCAAGCCACCACACTCACCTCATAGTTCCTGGCGTTGGTGTTGGCTGCCTTCTCCAGCTCGATGCGGGCGCGTTTGTGGCTGAGCTCCATCTGCATCTTCTCCCGCTCCACCTGCAGCAGCTGGGATTTGGAGTGGATCTGCCCAGCTTGCTCTTCCAGCTGGCCAGTTCATGTGTGGAAAGGGACATTGCACCCCGTTAACAGCACAGCAATAATAAGGCAGGGTGGTGCCTCCCACCCTGTGCTGCTTCAGCTGACATTTATGTGCCATTTTACAAAGCACCAGGACACCATCACCAAATTTGTGGTACTTCTCAAACCAGCTGCAGCTGGGGAACCACATCCAGAAACCCACATCAAATCAAGATGAGTTGGACAGAAATTAATTCTAAGTTCTTCAGTCAGAATTCTTCCTTCCACCTCTAGAGATGCTCTGACAAAATGTACTTTTCTATTTAAAAAAAGTGTAATTATGAACTCCCCACACTTCATACAAGTAAAAGCAGCTGGCCAAGAAGCACAGATCATGCTCCCAATAAAACGTAACTGCTGAGCAAAATAACATGTTTTTCTATGACCTCTGCAACATTACACTTCGTTTTTTCATTCAAATTACCTTGGAGCAGAGACAATACTAACAGAATTCCTCACCTCCTGGTGATGTACCTCCAACACACAGGTATAAATAAGCAAGCTTATTTTATACTTAGAGACTGAAATAGAAATTAGGATACAGAAAAGAGAAACTTCATTCCAGCCTAATAAACAGTCCTTAGGATCCAAGATGTCAACTTATTTTATGCTTTATGAGCATGAAGCAGCTAAAAGAAAAAAAAAAAAAACACACAGGTGGGTGCAAACAGAAGTGGACACAAACTGTTTGCATATCAAAGCCACACTGCTCTATTTGTCCAGGCAAAGAAACCTAATTATGAAAAAAAAAAAGGTAACAAATTGTCTTACTAGAAAAATGTTAACAGATCTAAAGTTCCTCTGTTCAGCCAAATGAAAACAACTTACAATTTAACTTTCTGAGCTGGTTCACAGATAGAACTTGCAGGGAATAATTTCAAAGCACCTTTCTTATTCTTTTACAAAACAGAAATAAGTATGCCTGACACTTTAAAAAAAAATTAAATATTTTCTGGAAAATATTTCAGAATGTTGACCAAAAGCAAGCTTCCAATAGTGAGCTTGTGTGAACATCAGCTTCAGAAAGAATGGTCAGATCCGAATGAAATCAATCCTGATTCCTGGAATCAAAAGGATTACAAGAGCACACTGATGAGGACACCTCACCTGCATCCTCTGCTGGTACTGGATCTGCAAGGAGCTTGGAGATGGTCCTGGTGTGGCCAGCCCAGACAGCCCCTCCATTCGCTGAGATATAAAGTGGTTGAGGGATTTCAGGGTGGAGAAGACAGTGGTGTTATTTTCCAAGTCCTCCATGGCTGTGGAAATGAACAGAAATAGACATCAGCAAAAGAGAGCACGCTGCTGTATCCTGGCTGCTCTGCTGAGGAGAGACACACCACTGCCCTGAGGAAACACTCAGTGCAAGGCCTTCCAATTTACAGGGTAAAATCAAACCCACAAATCACTGCAGGTGCACCCCAACACACAGAAAACACAACCTGACCCAGGCTGGAGTCATAGGTCTCTAAAATAAGAAACTGATGCAAGGCAGGCTGTTCTTCCCTGAGCTTTCTACCCAAAATGGTTTGATTTTATTTAAATATATTCTTCCCTGAATCTTGGCCTATAAACGTACAAATAAAAGCTGTCACAAGTTGTACAAAATTGAATTTTCTTTTCTGGGAGACAGGTTAACATTGTAGGACAGGAGAATCTACAGCAGGCAACTATAACAAACAGAACTCAATACTCTTCCCCCAAATGTTTGAAGCTGATGGGGGAGGAAAACTAACTCCACATTAGCAGCAAACCCTTCCTTCCACAAAACTTGCTTATGGCTTCCCAAAAGCACTCTGGAAGCACCAACTTCCAGCAACAAGTCTTCCCCAGTTCACAGACCCCTTCTATGAGTAAAACTGCATTTCCTCGTTCACGTTAGAAGTTTCTGCAAATCCTTCAGACTCAGAAGGGCCGAAGACAAACCAGGCCTGCAGCTCCGGAACGCCAGCGAGGCTTCCCAGGAGACTCCGGGGAGCCTTCAGGGAGTCCCTGCAGTGACTGCGCCCTCCATAAAGCCCCGGGATCACGAAAGGCAGCCACAACATTCACACGGCTTGTGGCGCCGGAGACACAGTCCTGGAGCTACCTCCAGGCTCCCGCACTCTCGGTTATTCCTTGGATTTGTATCATCGCGAACAGGGGGCGTAACAGCAGCCCCGGGGCAGCAGAGCAGCCAGAACCCGGGAGAACGCACTTATTCAAACCAAGCACCTGGGGACCGTGCACACACGAACTACGGAGAGAGTCCTGCCCACAGGGGGCCTGAGGCAGGCAAGCCTGCCCTCAAACCCACTGACAATGAGGACACGCGGGCTCAGAAACCCCCGCGGCCGAGGGACCCTCGGGGTTCCCGGGGACCACCCCAGCCCGGCAGCGGCAGGCATGGGGGTGCTCGGGGGCTCGGCCATGCGGCTGCAGGAGGGCATGAGCGGGGCAGAACCGGTGGGATCCATCCATATCCATCCATCCCTATCCCTCCCCATCCATCCCCGCTCACCGGCGCGCGCCCCGCTTGGATCTCCCTCCTCGCCCCGGCCACGGGATCTCACGGGAACGCCCCGCCCCGCTCTCGCGAGAACTGCCCGCCGTAACGACGGGACTAGGTGCGCATCCCCGCCCTACCGTAATTCCTCGGCGCGGGGCGCTGCCAGCTCGGCCTCTTGGCAACTCACTCCCCATTCCCCAAAAATCCCCCTGCGCCCTCCTGCTCGGGCAGAGCCCCCCAGCCCCTCTGCAGCTGCAGCCGGAGGAGCAGAGGAGAAAGCACATGCTCTGCCGGCTCCCATTCCAGGTCATAATATTTTTCAGGGAGCGACTGACTTCATTTTTTTTTTTTTTTTCACTACCCAACACGCCGCTCCCCAGTTTAGGCTGTTGGGTTGACGCTGCCACACACCCCCTTCAGTAAGGAAATCCAGATTGGAAGATTTCAAATCACTTAAAACGAATAAATCTGTAAGCAGTCCCAAAAGACCTGTTTACGATCTGGAAGCCTTAAGAACACCCAGTGCTCCCAGCTCCTCGTATTATCCATGCCACAGTCAGCCAGAAAAAAAACACTATTTACTATAGAAGTTGCCACTTCCAGATAAGGCAGTGGCTAAATTTATTTGTGCATACATTATTTCTGGCAATTCAATCAGTTATTCTCCCTGTCTGGGAGAATCACATCTCATCATTTCACCTGGGAACCACCACAGGTCACACCTGAAACATGACTGAAATGATCTGCACAGCAATGACCCGGCCCCACTGCCAGTGGATTTCTGAGTGCCATGAAGCAGCAATTCCTAAAAACAGCCTGTGTCCACAGGAAGGGCAGCAGAGCCATTGGGCTGAATGTTCCCGAGCCAGCTGTGTCTCCTGCGCTGCTGGGTTACAGATGCCAACCTGAGGATGCAGATCCTGACGTGCACAGAAACATTTTCTATTTTTATCTGTGCTAATAAATTGCACCAGCTTGTATGAGGCACTAAATAGGCTCAAAGTCCCCTCGCTGTTCCCTCTGATTCCGACAAACCCCTATATGGTCCATCTCATGTATGACATTAACAGGGCAATGATCTTCAAGCACACATTAAAAACTCACAATATCACCACTTTATTTTCATTTCCATTACTCTGGCCCCAGAGGTTTCCTTTCAGATTATTCCTCTCCAATCCCAACCATTTCCTCCACAGATATTCGAAAAGCATGATGGACTTTGTGAGAATTGTGGCAGGTTTTCCCAGGGTCTCCACGGTGGGATTTTTCTTTAGACACCTACCAAAATTCAGATTTCCAATCAGTGCTTGAGAATCTGCAGTTCCCAACTTTCATTTCCCTTTGTACAGCCTTGCCAAATAATAAGATTCTGCAGAATCCTTCCGGCTCGCCTGAGGCTTTATAGTTCTCACGTCTTGGAACTGCTCCTTCAGTCTGTTTTGCAGAAGGCGGGCCTCAGATCCATCCCAGAACTTACACAGCATCGTTCCCTTTGGCTTTAAAATGCTTTGGGACAGGTTCAGGAGGCCCAAGCACAATTTGATCACCTTCTGATGATCCAGCTCCTTGATTCCCGTGGCGTTAGGTGCCATGTCGCTCAGGATAACGTCCGCCTTCCCAGCGGGAAGCAGGCTCTGGATTGTCCCCAGCGTGCTGGGGTCTGCAATGTCAGTCTTCGACAGGAAAACTGCTCCTTCCAGAGGAGAAATCTGCAGGAGGTCGACGCCAAGGACGAAGCCAGTGGGGACAGCAGGATCTGTGAGGATGAAGGACACACAAACACTCACAGTGGCTGCAAACAACCTGCACATACCTGAGCTCAAGAAACAAAACTGCCTTCCTGTCCCCCGGCAGTTTGCTGGGTGCATCTGGATGGAGGGTTTGCCATAAGCTAATCTATTCCAGACGTGAAAACTCAGCTGCTTTGGATAAGCAAAAGGGGATTTTTCTTGTTTTTCTGCTGCTGTTTCAAGGCTGACAGTCCTGGACAATGGTACAGATGATAACACCTTATCTTGTCAGTATTAATGGCTGAAACCATGTAAACTAGGCACAGTGGTTACTTCCATTTTTCTAGAATGGAAATAAAAAAATCAGGTAAGCCAAGGTAACTGCTGGAGGCCACAATAATATCAGAACTGGATGAGGGGATCTTCCCCACAACAGCTAATCAGAACACTAATACTACGTGGTATGATTTTATTTCACAAATACAGTTTTTTCAGAGGGTATGAAGATTCACTAGGCACACACCTCACGTTTGTATCAGTGACTTTGGCATTTGCCAAGCACCCGCATTCCTTCCCCACACCACTGCCATCATAGTGTTTCTTACATTTCATAGTATCTCATAGATTTCTCACACACTTCAAGGAGAGTGTCATCCCCATCCTTGCCTGCCAAAAACACGCACGTACCAGTACCCAAGGCATTGACCCTCTGTACAGTGACCTGGCTCCAAGCACCAGGTGCTGCTCCACAGTCGAGAACGGAAAGTCCCGGCCGAAGAATATGAAGCTTGTCATCGATCTCCAGTAGTTTGAAGGCACTTCTGCAACGGTAATGCTGCTGCTTCGATGCCTTGACAAAGGGATCCTTCAAGTGCCGCTCCAACCACAGCTGCTCAGTTCCAGTTTTCTTCAGAAACCTGACTGTGGTGTGCAGACATCTGCTCACCGAACGCCAACATCTGCCCGGGATGAAAGGCAAGTTAAATGGTTAGTGCATGATGACTGTGTATTTCAAAAGTCTCTATAGGAATTAATTCCAACCCCGACTACAGGCTGCCTATGGAGGTCGTGGAGTCTCCCTCTCTAGAGACATTTAAATCCCACCTGGTTGTGTTCCTGTGTCCAGGTGAACCTGCCTTGGCACGGGGGTTGGACTGGATGATTGAACTCCAGAGGTCCCTTCCAACACTAACAATTCTGTGATTCTAAATAGAAGACTCCAAATTTGAGATTTTTGGCAGCTTTAGCTATCAGGTCCAACCACAGCAGAAGGACCATGTTTTGGATGAGGCCTCAATGGATTACCCTGAGGGAAGGGGTAGAAGAGTCCCCGCTCCAGCACAGCTCCGGTGTTTAGGGACACGACACGGCAGAGTGACCCCAGCACGGTCCCAGGCTGCCTCAGAGGGGCTGGCGGCCCCCCTGAGCCCCTCAGAGGAATCAGGGGAATACCCGAGCTCCGGCAAGCTCCGGGCGGAGCAACCCACAGCCACAGCCACTACCCCGGGGGACCCCCGCCCGGCATTTCCAGCAACCGCACACCCATTAACCCACTCCTGAGGGAAACTCCAGGCGCCGTCACTCCCGACACCACACCCCCACCACCCCCGAGGGGGGATCCAGGAACCTCCTCAGCGACCCCGCCACGAACCTTCCCCCAGCGATGGCAGCGCCCGCCGGCCCCGCCATGGCCGCCCCGTCCCGCCCCGTCCCGCCTCCCCTCACGGCGGCGGCGCGGGAAGAGCCGGGAAGAGCTGAGGCTGAGCGGGACTGAGGTGAGCGGGAAAGGCGGGGATTTGGGGCCGAGGGGAGAGTGGACAGCGATGGGATGTGCTGGGGGCGTTACGGATTTGGGGAGAGGATGGTGAGGGGATCAAGGCTTTGGGGAGGAGGTTTGAGGGGAACTGAGATTCGGGGGGGGGCGGGTCAAAAGATTGGGGAAAGGCGCTGAGGGGCTCAGGGGTTCGGGAAGGGGTGCTGAGGGCGGTCAGGGGTTCAGGGAGGGTGTGTTGAGGATGGTCAGAGATTCAGGAAGCGGATTTTGGGGGAACAAGGATTTGGGGAGGGGGGATCAAAGATTTGGGGAGGGGGTGCTGGGGGAGCGGGAGAGCGAAGGTCGGTGGGAGTGTTAGAGAGGTACTGGGAGAGGCCCTGGGGAACCAAGGGTTTAGGGACCAGGCAATTGGGGGGTGGTGGGTGTTTTGAGGGGTGAGGGCCTCTCTGACAAGGGGTGCCGGGAGCCCCTGGCACAGCCTGCCCTGCTCATCCCTCTCCCAGGAGCCATGAACACATCCAGACTCTTCACCCTCGTCCTGGTGGTGCAGCCGCCCCGTGTCCTCCTGGGCATGAAGAAGCGCGGGTTCGGTGCCGGGCTGTGGAACGGCTTCGGGGGGAAGGTGCAGCCCGGGGAGAGCATCGAGGAGGCTGCCCGGAGGTGAGGGCTCGGTCGGCACCCCGGGGACACGTGTAGGGGCACAGGGTGGCTGTGGAGGTGTTGGGGGTGGGCTGCGGGTGGAGGCACCGCAGCTCGGTTCGTACCCACCAGTGCAGCCGTGAAAATGTAGTGACAAAATAACAGAAATTCTTACGGGTCTACCATGAAAGACACCATAGAAATTTATCGATTTATTGTAGGGTGACATCTTAACGTGGTAATGGCGAGTTAGGGAATTGAATTTCATCACTAAAAATGGAACAGTATAATTTTTGAAAATTTTAGTGCCAATTTCTAGAAGTTCTTTCTTCTGTCCGGTCATTGAAATTAAATAGCAGATCACAGTTGAATTGCTACACTCTAAAAATCAGGTATCTTGGTCTTTACATGAATATTGCTGTTACTAAGCCACACTTTGCCATCTCCTCAGTTCCTGATACAAACCCAAAATGGCCCTTGCACCTGCAGGAAGATCAGTGTTGGTGTGCTCAGCTACCACCCAGCAGCTTCTGCCCTGAACAGTCTCCTCAGCTGTGCCAGCCCAACTGCCTGGGTTCTGTGGTGAGGGACAGAAGGGTCTCTGTGCAGATGTGCTCCCAGCAGTGCAGGGCATTTACGTACCTGACACTGAGATCGTGGCTTTTTGTGTAATTTATCACCTCTGAGTGGAGGGCAGGAGATCAGTTCTGTTACTGAACTTGGCCTTCACTTGCCAGGTTCACACTGTGGTGTAAATCTAGTTATTTGATGTGGGATTTGATTTCCTGGGTGTGTGTTTACCTGTGCTGGCCCAGAGTCCAAGAGTGGAGTTTTCATTCACGAGATGTGAAGTGACAAAAGTTTCACTGATCTCAGTTGCACAGCACAGCCAGCACCTGCTGCCTGGTCTGTCCTCATCCCTTCACCTGCAGTTGACTCCAGAATGACACATCCAGTTCCTACCGAGGTCAGCTGTGCAGGAAGCTGTCCCCAGAGCCAGGACCAGCTGGACACGCTGGCCACTTGCCTGGCAGGAGCACCGCTGGTGCACTGCAGCCCCGGGGCACAGCTCTCCTCCAGGAAGTGCCACACAGTCCAAAGGAAACTTCCCTTGCACTGGGAGTTCAGGTTTTAGTCTGTGGTTCTGTGTTGCTCTGTCTCGGTTGGGCTGGCAGTGGTGTCAGGTGTGAAGTCCTCCCAGCACAGATAGTTAAACATTAAGCTGAAACATAAAAGCTCCCAGTACCAGTAAGATTTCTGTCCTTGGCTGGGTATGGCACATCCCTGTGAGCACCTGGGCACCCACAGCTCCTCAGTGGCACATTGAGCAAGTTGGTTATTTCTAATTTGCCACCTGTAATGTTCCCACTTGCTACGGAGCCAAGCAGCTGAAGGATAAATTGCCTGGAGAGCCACAGCAGTGTTGTGCTTTGTCCTTCAATTATCACTGCCTGTAAAAGGAGGCTTTTAGATTCATTGCTGGAAAATGTTTTAGACATAGACAGCTTCTCAGAAGATAAACTAAAATTAGCCAAGACATTAAGTTGAAATATAACTTTGAAGGATGGGATCCACGAAATCGACGCCAAAGAAAGCTGGAGCCTTGTAATGATTTCCATTACATTTTGAAATTGTTGTTACTGCCAAATAAGCAACTACATTAATTATTAACCTTAACTAAAGATACGTGGTTTCAGAGTATTCTTGTATTTGTACATCAGAAAAACCATGACTAACTTCAAGCTAGGCTGCTTCTATTGGAGGGAGGTAAAATAAAAATAAAAAAAAAAACCCTGAGCGTGGAGCATAAACAGAGGAAATAATTGGATGTGTATCAAGTAGCTGTGCATGGTGGAGCGTGGCAAGGAGCTATCTGGCACATCTCTCCAAGTGCTCTTAAAAGAGTCCTGCCTTCTGGCCTCTCGTTATGCTCAATGTGCTTCCAAGGAGCGGAAAGGGAAAGTTTACACAATTGCTTTGTGGTTTTTTTTTTCACACTGCCTTTGAATGAGAGATGGAATTCTTAATGCTCTGTATGCAAGTGATGTTATGGAGTGTGTGATTTAAATAAGCTTCAGTTTGCCTTAGAAGCAGCTGATTGTGTAGCAAGTACAGATGTTCTGGTGTTCATCGCCTGTAAAGCTTGAAGTTGGCAAAGCCTTTTGTCTAAATGAAGTGTATCTCTGACTTCTGAAGCCACATCCAGCCCCAGTCACATGACTTCACATGCCCACTTCTCACTATCTCAGAAAAGATCGGCATGTTGCAAGGACTGTAAATTACATGATCTATTTTCCTAAATCTTCCCCTTCCAACATAGACTATTTTCCTACCAGCCTCAGGGCCTGAAATAAAACATGATTGCATCTGACCTGGTTCTTGTGTGGGGTAAGTAGACTCAGTTTGGTGCAAGTGAGAATCCTGCTCTGTTGTACAGCTTTCACCTTTGGATCACTGGAAAGGTTTTGAATGTGCAAGTCAAGCTATTGACTGCAGGTTTTTTTAAATTCCTCCCACTTTGATATAAAGAAATCTGTGTCTTATTCAGGGAGCTCCTGGAAGAGAGTGGACTGACTGTGGACACCTTGCAGAAGATGGGTCGGATCACATTTGAATTTGTGGGCAACTCTGAACTCATGGACGTTCACATTTTCCGGGCAGATCACTTCCACGGAGAGCCAACAGAAAGTGAGGGTAGGTAGCTGGTGGAGGGCAGGGAAGGATGTGTGTGCTCTCCTGACACAGCACTGCTCTCCTGAAATGGAGAACCCCCAAAGGGAGGCAGCTGGGCTGTAGGGGGAAGCTGCTTGTTGGACAGATATGCAGCAAAACTCTATGAAGGAAGTCCCATGCCAAGATCTTTTGTTTTCTCCCCCCAGAAATGCGGCCCCAGTGGTTCCAGCTGGACGAGGTACCCTTCAATTGCATGTGGCCAGATGACATCTACTGGTTTCCCCTGGTGCTTCAGAGAAAGTTGTTTCATGGCTATTTTAAGTTCCAGGGAAAAGACACCATCCTGGAGCACAGCCTGAAAGAAGTAGAGGAAGTTTAAGAAAAGGGAAGCATTCAGCTCAAGTGCTACTGCCCAAACTGGGCTGCAACACCACGAGTACAACTTATGAGGGTGTCCTTGCTCAGCTCTCCAGAGACTTATTTTCCAGGTCACTGGAAAGTAAGGAAAACACAAGGGGGTTTCTTAAAGCAGAAGTGAAAGCACTGAAGATTTTCCAAGGTGTAAAGTCCCTGGCTGTGGTAGGCTTTAGTGGTTATGTGATCACAACTATTAAAAACTTAGTGTTAACCCTTTTCTTCACAGCTGGCTACTGGTTTAGGCTTTTCCCTCATGACTGCAATTTTTTTTTTTTTAATATTAAAAATATTTTTTTGTTAAAAGCTTGTGTTGTTCTGTTGTAACAGTGTTGTGGAAGCCTTTTGAAAAGTCCAGATAAGACTCCTCCAGGGTTTTCCAGTTCAAGGCACTGTGAGGTTACAAGAGTTAAAAAAGCAGAAGTTAGATGTATGGTCCTGTTTGGGCCCAGCTTTCATTCTTTCAGCTCCTGCTGCGACACTGAACTCCTGTGAGCATTTTAGGTAAAAAATCAACTTTCAGCAAGTCCTTGCTGCAAAGTGCCACCTCCCATGGCTGCACACTTTGCCACAGGGCAGGAGCAGGTGACTGCTCAGCACTGATGTCAGCCCAACCCAGCAAAAGTTTAATCCAACTGTGCTAGAAATAACACATCACATATGTAGCTTCTTACACAAGTTTTGTTTTTTTCTTTTTTTAAACACTTTTACAAACATATAACACTTACAGATAGAATCTTGGAATGTAATGTAGGATCTGTAAACATTTCCAGTCTACCAGCTGTAGTAATAGTTCTTTAATTCCTGCATTTGGATAAAGTGCTTCATACATAAGGCTATTTGAGCAAAGCAAAGATACAGGATATTCCAGGCAGGCAAAATTCACACCCTCTGAACAAAATTTGCTTCTTGTCTCCCTCCAGCAGTTTTGCATAATTTATACCACTCAAAAATGCCCTTCTTCATCTGCTCAGCAAGCCACAGCTCAGACTTACAGGAAGAATTAACACCTTAAAACCTTACTTTTGTGCTGCACACTGAGTTATTTACAGAGGTTTTGATACCCACCTCTGCCTCTGACCTGGCAGTGAGGCTTTCTGGCTGCTCTAACAGAGAATGGCTCCAGGCAAGTAGGAGAGAGAATAAGCCCAGGAGAACAGGCAGCTTTAACAGGACCTTACTGAGTGACTGAAAAGGAGGGAAAGGGAGTGACTGACAGCCAATACCTGTTATATCTGGATTTATTTCCTGGTGGAAACTGCAAACTGCTGTGTGAGAGAGAGCACGTCACAGAATCACACAGAATTACTGTCTGTTCCTCCAGGATTTAGGAAGGAACAGAACAAGCACAGCTCAAGCTTGCACTTCTCTTTGCCATCCCCTCTCTGCAGTGAGGTCAGTCCTTTCAGGAGGATGCTTTCCCCAGCCCTGACTTCCAGGTCATGTCAAATTGCTGGGATATTTCTGCTCCTGCTGCTGTTGTGAGACTGACGTGGTTTCAGTTCTGACCCCAGCTGGTGAGCTTTGTCTTTTAGGAAACAGCACAAACTGAAGGGTGTAAATTAGCCTGTTTCAAGTTCCAGGAATTACACCCTTGCACGATCAAAGAAGAGTAAAAGCACTGGAATGCAGCAAGGCACCACTGAGCACATTACAGCTTCGGAGGAGCAACTTGCAGGGAGGATGGAAAGAGAGAGGAAGAAGGACCAAAGATTGAAGTTGTATTGTAAATACAATTTGGAGTCTTTCAACACATGATACTGGACAAAAAGCCACTTCACAGCTTGAAGTGGAGAAGCCCTCACGGGTGACAAAAACATAGAGCCCTTTTGATAGAACAATTTTCAGGCAGCTCTCAGGGTCTCAGGCTTTGACCACCCTGGTACCTCCACAACAGACCTGACAAAGACACTGACACAGAGACTGGAGGCCTCTTCTACCCTCGCTGTTTTGAACACATGAAGGTCCCCCTGACCTCACACACAGAGAAGCTTCCATTCACAAAGGCACATTTACACTGTGACACCACGTCTTACAGGAGCATCAGCTCTTGGATAGGCAGCACACACTCCTCGTCTGGTTTGCTTAGTGTTCACTGCAGAAGGCAATAGCACGAAGGGCACCACAGCTGCTTCCCCCACGCTGACCAGGGCAGACAGGCAGTTAAATCAGCCTGATGGATCCCCTGGATTCCCTGCTGCACCTCTCCAGGGGAAGGAAGCTGTGCTTGATGCTGCCCTCCAAGTCTGACAGATCCATAAACTGAGCGAACAAACACAGTAAGGAAATCCCTCACATACTGAGGTAAACATAACAGTGCTGTTTGCACACTGAGCAGCCTCCCAGAGGAAAGGTTTGGAAACTAAGGGCTGTATGAAATAGTGTCTGCATGTGTTTAGGAATGAGACAGAAGCTTGACAGTCCAGTATGAAATAAACTCTGAAAGTGCCAACAGCTGGATCAGCTTTGAGAATACAAGGCCTCTGTTCTCAATACCAGGTGAACAGAGTAAAACCAAAACAAGAAAGACCCACTCCCAAAACTGCTTTCCTCAGAAAGGAGAGGGCTGACAATAGAGGAATGGGTGTTTTCTCAATGTAGCTACAGTTCCTTTATAAGTCCTATGGTCTGTGTTTATCATTATTACAATCTCTGCATTTAGGCTGTAGAATTCTTGTTTTCAAGGAGAACAGGAAAGAGGAGTTAGTCTAAAGCCCAAATGTAATTTTGATGTTTGTTTTTTGGGGGGATTTATTTTTTGATTGTAAATCAAGTCCAAAATTATAAATTCTTTCTATAAGTGAGAAGTGCAAAGTTCCCATTCAGGCTAGTGCTTTGCAAGTGCTCCTATGGAACACTGCCCAGTCAAAAAAAATTACCTAGAAGATCCACCAGAGGTATCAGATCTTGCCCCAAAACACACAACATTTTCTCAATTTGACTGCTCACCACATCAAGCAAACAAGGATAAACAAGGGAGGATGGGTGCTAAGACTAAGCCAACCATAACCAGCCAACACCTTCTAAAGATGCCAGGGGTAAAGAGCATGTGAAAATCTGGTAACACCTTTCCGCACCTGAACCACAAACCATCTTCCTAATCAAAACAAGGTCAAGCAGGAAGAACTTCTGTGCCATTCCTGAGATAATTATCTTCTGTGTTACTGGACTGTAGAAACACTTCCCTCCCCTGACAGTTTGCTCTGCCTTGTGAGCAGAATCTCCTCTGCATGGCTTTGGAAATCTTCAGGAGAGAATCAAATCTGTCACAGCCATTTGCAGTTCATCTGTCTCGCTGCACAAGGCCCATACACAGGAGCAAAGCGAGTTACCATTTGAACTGTTGGAAAAAGCTCTTAATGCATTCTGAGCAAGGTTGGCTACACACTGCACCCAAGGAACTCATCCACATCACTCTATTTTACCCCATTTTGATGCGTGTGAGGAATGGTTATTCCAGTCTCATGAAACTGGACAAGTAACTTATCTTGCTTTTAGCTGAAGAAACTAACCCAGAACTTCTGCCTGGATTAGGAAGAGCTTCATGTTGCACTGAGTTTTCTAAATTAAAAAAAAAAAAAAAAAAAAGCAGCTTTTGTGATTGGATGATTTAAATATATTTCCTGCTAATGGGGAAGTTCCCCAGTAGAAAAATACTGTAATGGTTCCAGTTTGACAGCAAGCACTCATCGTCATTAATATGCTTCCTTTTTACCCACTCAAAGAAAATGCTAAGAAGCCAAATCTCAAATTCCCCTTTAGAAGCTATTTTGGCCCCAGAGAATTCAGGTTCAGGGGAGCCCTGTTCACACAGCTTTGCTGCAGACGTTTGCAGTTCCTTGGATTATCAGATTCTCTGGAGGATGTGCACCATTTCCCGAGGTAACACGATGTGCACTTTCTCCCCCCCTTTGCCTCCCAAGGGAAAGTCACTGGAGATACAAAGAGGAGAATGATTAGTCCTTTTATCACAATCACAAATCATTCTGAAAACCCCATTACCAAGGGTTGAGCTGTTTTTAGAGATAAGAACTGTCACTTGTCTCCCGTCCTTCACAAACACACTCCAGTGTTACCCACAGCCAGGAAAAGGAATGACAGTAACAGCCTGATAAATACTGATTTTTTGCTAACGAACTTTATCAGCATTGTGTTCCAGCCTGCTGGTATAACAGGATAATTCTGATATTAGACCAAAGAAAACACCTGCCTTTGGGTCAGCAGCTCTCCAGTGGACCTGAACAGCTACTCAGAGGGATGTCAGAACCTCCAGAAGAAAACAGCTACCTTGTAGCTGTTCTGCTCATCTACTAGGACTGATTTACAATTATGGAGTGTTTTATTCAATTATTTTCTCATTTATGCCAGGCAAACTCCTCTGAGTTCCTGAACCCAGCTCTCTTTGGCCCCAAACTGAAAAATATGAGCAAGTCCCCAGGCTGCCCTGCAACCATGAAGGGAAACACACTCACAATACAGTCCATCCAGCCTCATGAAAAAACCCCTTTACACAGCAGCATTGCCCCCTGCCCAGCTGGGTTACAAAATCCAACCACTTCATTCATTTTGTGCTAAGGTCTAGCAGTAAGAAATCAAATGCAGACACCTACAAGGGGATGGGGGATGGCTTTCAGCTCTCCTTACGCACACATGTCCCTAACACAGGCCCTCCGAGGCGTAAAAGGCAATTTATCTCCACTACAAGCAAGTGCTTCAGTTATCCCGTTCATCTCAGCACTTGAGAGACTTCAGTGCAGAGATTTGTCAGCACAGCTGCAGATTAAGCAGGAGGACTGTTAGTACAAGATGCAGAGGCATCTGCAACAGCACTGCAGCACTCACTGTGCCAGGCCCCATCCCAACCCCTATGGAGAGTGTCTGCAGGACAATGAACGTCAGCTCTGCCCCAGAGCACTGCAAAATTCAGAGATTGTCTTTATATCCATACGTTCTGCCCCACATCCAGTCTGTCTAAATCAGAGAGCAGCTCAAAGCAGCAGTATTAAAAAAAAAAAAAATAAAAAATAGCTGTTTGGAGGATTCATTTTAAACATCTGGAGGTAGAGGTCCCACCCCTTCGTTGATTGCCCTTCTTGCTCCATGCAGGATGCTCGGAGCATTAACTGGAGAAGAAGTTTCCCTCTGGAGGTGACAGTGGTGGAGTTGGCATATTGCTGGATCCCACGAAAAGGCAGCTCAACTTCGGCTTCAGTTCATTCCAAACTTTACTCATCTGTGAGTGGAAAAGGAGAGAAAACAGACATGACAACACGGCAGGTAACAATCTCACCACACCGAATTTTAGCATACCTTGGTCAAATTCCTGCACTGAAGGGAAGGAAGGGAGCTGGAGGAAGAAAGACTTTCCTAATACAACAAATGCAAGAAAGTCTGTATATGGGATATATTAAAGGCCATATTTAAGGGTTAACAAAAAGGAGCTCTTAGATTTAGAGCAAAAACAAGGAAGTTGTTCCTTGTCATACAATTTCTGTGTAGCACCACAAAAAAACCAGATTATTCCAGCAAACACACATCATTCATTACAGAATAGCTATTTAATAGTTGGGTCTTCTTCAACCACTCACAGGATAGTTGATGAGAGAAGAAGAGAAGAAGGAAAAAAACAGCAACTTGCTGCAAGATACAGTCTTTTAGAGGAGTTAGAGGCCAGCCTTAATCCTCACTCCAAACTGGAAAGACCTTAGATGACTTCTCAAGTTATGAAAGAACCCAGCTGGACAGATGATTAGAGGATGAAGGCCAACAGGTGAAAACAAATACATTCAAATTCTCATTCATACTTTGGGAAAAAGGATACAGTCCAGAAGAACTCACCTCTTTGTGACCCTGGATCTGGGAGTTGACAAAGGCCCCCAGAATGTGAGAGGTGAGAGGCAGGTAGATGTGGATGAGCTGTGTCTCCTGATGGAGGCAGTACAGGGAGAAGTAATTCCGCAGCTCCATGGTCAGGATGGCGTTTTCTTGCTGAAACAAGAGGAGCTCTGGGAAATACATCGCCAGGAAGGGGGTGCCGAGGAGGTTCACTTACAGCAGGAGAAAACAGCATTCCTCACCTCACCAGCAAATTCAAACACATCAAAAACCCAAAAAGGCAGTTCCTGGATACATTTGATACAACAGCAGCTGCAATTTCCGTCCTGCACTGCTGGTCTCCACAGCTCCTGCAAATGATGTGCTGCCCAGGGGCCAGAAGAGAGTGTGGAGGAAAACAAATGCCTTTTCCATGTGGCACAGCAGGTAGCTCAGATTTCCCAAAGCACAGGCTCCCCTTTCAGCCCAAAGGCTTTCTGCAGATATGACAGAGCAGCACCACCACAGAGCCCAGTACCACCCTTTGCTCTCCCAGGAGCCTGCCCTACCTCCACAATCCGGGACTCCAGTTGCTCCACTGATTCTGGTTCTTTGTTCTGCACAGTGGCACTCATCATCTGCTTCTTCATCATGCTGTACTTGTGCAATGCCCTCTGGTGCTTGTGCAACACCCCCTTCTCGTGTCTTTCACACAGGTCCTTTGTGAGAAAAGAAAAGAACAGGTACACAGTGGAAGCCAAGAGTCAGCAAACACACAGCCAAGTACATCAGGAACACAAACACGTGGTTGTGCTTTATGTAATTTCCATGCTGCAGATTTTTGTTCCTTTATTTTCAAGAGGGTCAAAAAATGCCAGTAGCTTAGAATTCAAGAAAAAAAAAACCTTCTTGAACCCAGACTAGTGAGCTTAAGAGGCAACTTGGAGCATCACTTCTGCCAACACTTTGGATCTTATCAGGCCTCTTATCTTTTCTGACCTTCTCAAAATAGAGTGCAGGCAATTAACTGTGGTAAGAGCTTGCCAGTGTCCTCTTATTTCAGTCCAGGCCTGGAAATGTCACGAGAGGCTGCCTCATACAGTTCAGTAGGTGGTTCTATGAAAAGTACCTTTGGTCATAGATTAGTATTAACAAAAATTCTTTAATTTGTAACCCAGCTCATATCTCCAGGAAAAAACCAGCAGTGATCTAGTTCACTGCTTTGACTCAAAGCAGCCAAAGCTGAAAATAAAAAGTTAGCTGATCCATACAGTTCAAGCATTTGTATTTTGAAATTCCTTGCAGGGTTTGCTCTTTGGCAAGTTCTCATCACAAGACGAGCTGATCAGTAAGGCTGCAGAGCTGGTTATGGCCAACAGCCGCTCCCCTCCCTCTGCCAGGTGCCCAGTTTGCCTCTGAACTGGCCTCCCAGACAGTTTTCCATCCAGTTGGCCTTACACCCTCTAAAAAGCACAAGCTTGCTCTAAACAACTTTCTCGTTGGCAAAAGAACAGCAGAGCTCACTTTATAGGACTGGAGTAAATCCAGGAAAAGGTTCAGCTTCTCCACCACATCATTCTCTTCCTGTTTACCCTAGAAAACAAGGAAAAAGTACATTTTACGTAAGCCTGGCAAGAACCAACATCCCAGTCCTTCACCTCCTCACACCACGCAGGCTCTCACTGCATTCTCCAGGGCACGCTGCTGCTTACACAACTGCATCAAAAAGCTTTCAGATGGCACTGGAGTGTTTAGTCTTCAGTGTGCAGAACAAAGACCTGACTGAGGCAGGAACAGCTTTTCCAACTGACTGATCACTGTAACAAGAGGAGTTGGTTTCACAGCCCTGCGTGTCAGTCCTTTCAGTGTGCTCTGCCTGGAATTTCTTGCTCTTGCAGATTCCTCCAATCTTTCATCTTCCCTTCTTACAAGATAACTAATCCATTAAAGCTCGGAATACCTGCATGTTCCCCATAATAGTTCATGCATCAGAAGGCAGAGATGAGACACCAAGCCAAATTTCACTACTAGTTTTTTTTTTATTTTACAAAATACTCTCTTTTCTTCCTGTATCAATAGAGCTCTCTGGAGCGTAAACTCTGGAGAAAAAGACCTGGTCTGACTGATCTACAAAAGCATGCTCAGTGTTTCAACACAATGAGAAGAAGAGCAGGGAAGACAAAATTATTACTTTTCCTTCCCAGACTGTCGTGTTCTCACATTATTCTGACAGTCATTACCAAACTGCACACTTCCACAGGAATATGATGCTTCTGTCTGAATGGCTCTCATGCAATGTTTAAGTACATGAATGTCAAAACTTGATTCAGAAATAACTTATTCTGGATTCTCTGGAGAAGATTCATAAGACACAGGACTCTTGGACAGCTTGCTAAAATAGTACAACCTTATGTGTGCAATAACCATTTAACATTAGGAAAGAAAGCAGGTTTTTCCCTCCTTTCCCTTGCCTGTTATGTTTTTTTTCCCCATTTAAACACAGTCCAGGTATTTCATTCAAGCTTGAACAAGCAGGCCGGCAGTTCAAACTGGACTAAAATTTGAACCACCATCTCCCTCTTAACTCTTGAAGAGCTTATGTCCACAGAGTTCACGATTCAAGATGAAGTTTAGGGCAGCAATGTACCCCCTTCATGTTACAAAAAGAAAAAAAAAAAAAAAAAAGAAAAAGAAACAAGTCAAGAACTCACCTGCTGCACAGCCTTATCTGCCAGAAGTGCAAATTCAACAGACAGACCCTTCAAGGCTTGTTTCAGAGTCCCCCATGTGCTGTTATTCAAAGCAGCCCAGGAAGGAAGTGGGGTAGTGTCTGAGCCCAAAGCACTGGAAGGAGATAAGTAATGGTCACATCTAGGAGACAAATTCCACTGAGTAGATAAAACTTATTTGCAGAGAGCAGTTCAGAGTTTCAAATCTGCCTAAACAGCTCACAGTGCTGAGCTGCTACTGCCCCAACACAAACGTACAGAGTGTAACTGTGTACTTACTGGGGAGAGAGACAATAAAGCCAGTACCTGAATGTCCTGGTATTTATATTTTATTTCCTCATGCTCTAGGGAATGCAGCCTTAATGGAGAGTGTGTATTTCCTTTTTTTATTGTAAGAAAAATTGATTATGACCTACAGCATGCACTGGAATAGCTATTTTTACCAGACTGGAGGCCTTACAAGAGTTTTGAGTTCTGAGACAGCAGTAGAAATGTTCACATTAGCAAAGCCTGATCCTCCCAACCTACCTGAGCTCCTTCCCAAATATGAGGAGGTCGGAGGCATTGTCAATGGCTCGAGAAGCGATTCTCTCTGCACGGTCCCGGAGCTTATAAAAGCTGTTATAAATATTTCTGATGAGCTCCCTGCTGGCAGCAAACTGGGCCTGTATGTCAGATGGGAGGAAGTCCTGAAGGAGTAGAGAGAGATTGCTGGTGGGTAAAATCAGGCACACCACAGTCTGTAGAGAGAGAAGGAGGCTCCCCCCTTGTGCTCACTCCCTCACACCACGCTGTAACACACCTGAAGAGATCACCTTTCCAGTTTAGTTGTCCAAGTCAGGTGTCACACAAATAGCCCTGATTTTCAGAGGCAGAAAGAGGTTCAAATACCCTGTGTAGACAGGGTTGACAATATCTGCAATTCTACTGTGCAGTTAAAACAGGGGTTGTGAGGCTTCAAGCTCACAAATTCTAATCTAATCCTACTGGTAACACCCAGCCCAGTAAAGTCAAGAATTAACTGAAAGTTCAGCTCTTTTTAACCAGTGTATCACTGGTAAAAACCTGAATTAAGCTCCAGTTGCAAAACTTTCTGCAAGCACTGCAGGAACCTGAACTACAACTTGCTTTAAAATTGCTCAATGCACACAGTAGATTTAAAACTTGTCATAGCACCAATCTCTGGGATAAACAGATATATGGAGAACTTATAACTAACTTCTCTCTAACAGTCCAAATTGCTCTCCCACAGCGAGAAGAGAGACAGAATGAGGGCATGAACACGTGGGAAAGACATCCATCTAGATATTAGCTTTTAAGTTGTGCAATTTGTGCATGTGTTTGTTATGCAAGTAGAGGTAATTACAAGAAACATGTTCTGAGCAGGATTAATTGTTTAATCTTTATCATATTCATGAACCAGCATTTAGCTACAAATAGCAGGACTTCAAGAGTCAAACGTTTATTTGATCTTTTCGATAAAGTTACAAGCTCTTCAAACTCTGTAAACAACTCTCCTACCTAATGTGTCCATCACTCCACAAATGCCACAACTGATCCACCAGGAGAACAGAGCCTTTCAAACCAGAATAATGTGCTGCAAAAAATTCCTATACGTACCTTGGCCTGGGTGGCTAATTTGCAGGTCATAAACTCATCTCCTACTCCCTGGACCAACTCCCTTAGCTTATTCTGTACATCCTGGAGAAAACACAGAATCAAATCAGCGTGAAAGAACAAAGTAACAAAGGTCTCAGATACATCTCAACAGTAAGACAAGTACAGCTTTACCCGGGTTAGGTTTAATTTAAGGAAAAGCATAATCTGTATTCCCCCAAGAACAGTTATATTTTCAAAATACTACCCTCCTGGCACTGAGTGAAATTGCCTTCCACTTTCCAGCTGCAGAAACACCTACTGAGCGAAAATTCTCCTCATCACAGGGAGCAAAAACATGCGGGTCAGAAGCAATTCTGAACCCTGTGCCCAGTGAAGCAGTCACAGGCAGACATGCAAAGTCAGGACTGTTGTTAACAAACACTCACTGAGCCACTGAAGGACAGGAAGAGTTTCAAGAGCACATCTTCTGAGAAAGGGGGGTGTCGAGCCACCAGGTTTATAAAGCGCTTCAGCGCTCTCCTCCTCGATTCTATGAATTCTCGGTCAGCTGCAGGAAGAAACACAACATTTCAGTTAATGCACCTCACATTACAGCTGCCCACAAAGAGAAAAGCACTCACCGTTAACTTCCTTGTACTTACAACCCTTGCTTGAGCACTGCAACAAAGAGCGGTTACCCACAGTCTGCCAGCTCCCCAAACCAATCTTTTAGATTCACCACCTGAATAAATATTCCATCAGGTGGTTCTTTATGTCTTACCAAAATCCAGCATATATGGTTATTTCCACAGGGTGAGTCAGGTAAGCAGGATGAACAACCAAACCCAAGGCCTGAAACTTCCACTTACCAACTGTGGGCCTACAAAGATTCTTATTCCTCTGAATCAACTTCACAGCTGGTCCCCAGAGGGGATCCCAGTCTGTTTGGCAGTATCCATCAGGATACTGCATGGATACTAGGATCAGTATCCATCTTTTTCATCCAAGATGTCAGAAAGTATTTTGGAAGACCAGCACAGCAATCTGCAGTACATCCATCCAGAGTCATAACTTGTCAAACTAAAAGAATTCTGCTCATTTTGCTGAAACAAGAATTTCAATCTGGCAATACTGCAGTAAGGCAGTAAATCAAAGTTCCTGGTGTTTTTCAGGAACGATGAATTGATAAAAAATTAAACTAAAGACTGAAGGAAAAGAAAGCAGAATAGAAGGAAATTAAAGGAATGCTCTTATCCATGACAACGCTCTCATATCATGAAAGGTTATTATTCTTTTGCCTCAGTTTTAAGCTGGCAGTTTGCTGGTTGTGAGGGCTCTCACTAGTGATCCTCAGTACAATATCACCCATCCTATCAGGTTTTTTTCTTGAACTTATGATATGCACGGGAAGAAATGCATTGGTGAATGCACAGAAATATCGACACAATGGCAACATAAGGAAATAACAGTAGACTGACAAATTATATATATATATATATTATATATATTGGTAGCTTCTTTCAAACATCCTCTCCCCACTGAGATTAATCAGAGAAGGTCATTTTGCTCACAGGTGTTGCATGAAGTGGAAATTCTGGAAACTCTGGCTGAGAACACTGAATCAGGTTCAATTCAATGGATGGGTTTTGCAATCCCAAAAGAAAGGTCTTCACAACTCACATTCCTCACAGGAACATAAGGCCACTGAAGCTTTTCAGTGCTAGGATTCTGCTATGTTCCAGTTCACTGTACCCCCTGCTCTGCTCACTGTTTACCAATTATTGTAGCAATACATGGACTCCTCAACCCAAATCAATTATTTATTGAAACACAGTGAGCTTAGCACCATGGGCAGGAGAGGAGACAGTGAAAAGCTTGTTCTTTCAGAGATTAAGTATTAAACAAGTGGGATTTTATATAGTTATGCAACATTCGAAATAATAACTGTTTAAATTTGTGTCAATATTTGAGATGAATGAAAAACATTCCTGAAGGAGCTTTGATATGCTTCAGTCTTGGGATACTGTTCTTTAGTAAAGTGTACTTGAATGAACTGACACTGATTCCACCCTCAGGTTTTAGCTTCTGGTTATGCTGAAAAGAAGATAGAATCATAGAACCATTTAAGTTGGAAAAGAACTTTAAAATCACTGAATTCAATTGTTAAATTAGCATTGCCAAGTCCATCACTAAACAATGATCATCATAACATGTTTGTCTAAAAACCAACACCTGCAGCTCTGCCACGCTCTTGCATAGAATTACACCTAAAATCTTAGTAAGAAAATCATTCCACAGGAAGAAACCCCACTGAAATTTTACATCAATATCTCACCCCATAGGAATTTCTAGGGTGGCAATAATTCACATCTGCAAATTGTGTATTAGAACGTCGAACTTGTTTTCTGAGCCAAGCAGAAGCAAAGACTTTCAAGTTTTTAAACACTTATTTTTAACAGCACCACCTTGATCATGGTTGCACCAAGACCCCTCCACCCAAAAGGCAAGACCCAGGTTTACCTCCCAGCATCCTCTTGGGTGGAAGTGCTGGCACCATCCGATACGGGAACTTCTGGAGCAGCATCTCATGGAACACCACAAAGTCATTGTATCGCCTGTAGACTGAGCATTTGAACCTCTGCAATCAAGGAAGGGGGGAGAATAAGTCAATTCACAGGTTAGACAGCAGCAGCATTTCTTTTTTTTTTTTTTTTTTTTTGCTGTCAGATGCCCTAAATGCAAAAGGAAGAAAAGAAAGAAATCATAACCAGAGATTAATGAAACGACCTATTTCTCTTTAGAGGCCTTGTGATGGGAAAGAGGGAGGAGATTAAAAGAAGACATCTCTTGATTATCAACAGATATGGAATTCTTCTAACTGCAGTGTGTTGGCTTTGCATGGAAAGGTTTTGGTAGCAGGAAGACTACAAAGGTGGCTTCTATGAGAAGCTGTCAGAAGCTGCCCCCCCCAGAGGTGGCAAAACAGTCTTAGATCATGTCAAGTTACTACCCAATCCTACTGTCTGATGTTTTAAGTGAACCTCACAAGAGCAGAGACCTCAGACTGACATTAGAGCTATAAACAAAGACTGAAAGTTCCTTTAAAACCTCAGGCCTTCACTCTGCATTTCTTAGATCAATATGTAGAAGAAGCCAAAAAAACTGTTTTCTCATTCCCAAAGAGGATAGGTAGCAGCTGGAACAAAACATTCAGGAGGCAGAAATCCTCTAAAAACAAAAAATAAATAATCCACAACCCCCCCACACCATTACTACAGATTCAACCACTAATAGGAAGGTCCTCTACTCATCCTCACATCATCCACCCCTTACAGTGGCACTGTGCCAAAATAAAGCAATGAGGGACATAACTGGAGCCCAACAGACACAGCCCCCAGGGCCTCCCTTCAGCCTGCTCCAAAATCTGATGCTGATTTGTGCTGCAGATCTCAGATGAAGCTCAAGGCCAAAGCTACACTTCTTTTTAAGGCAGAATCACTCTACAGATACAACCACAGGAGACATGAGAGCAACTCAAAGAATCAGACATGGGTTCCTAAACTCAAAACCTTGCAGGACCACAGGGGTCACCAGAGTCCTGAGCCCTGAAATCTCAGGCAAAAACAAACACATATTCCCAGAAAGCCTAGAGAAGTATTCACCATATCTGCCCTTTCCCCTCACAAGCCTTTGTCAAACTTAGGGACATCACTCTAAAAAACCTAAAGTCCCAAATGTCACTGCAGACAAGTGACCCAAATGTGTCACTGAATATGTACAACAATGACTAGAACAGTTCAAGCACTACTCAATAACTGATATTTTGGTGGCCTGGGAGGTGTCAATCAGACATGGGGAAGATGTCAATCACACATGCTTGGAAGAGGACATATTTCCTCCTTGAAAAAAACACACAGAAGCTACTGGAGACATTTCACTGGCTGCTCTACAAATAGGAAAAGGCAAATCATCTTCAGTCCTCTCTTATACCTATAACCAGCATCACTCAACACACCTACCAAATCAGTCAAGACTTTGCCAACTGCACAGTCATTGTTAAGAGGATACAATCTCATCAAGCCCAGTGCTTCTTCACATTACCTTGCTGGAAACCTCATATTCCACATGTTTCAGAAAAAGGCCCTTCTTCTCAGGTATAAGCTCCACCTGCACACTATCCTTGCTCAAGAGCTCTTGTAGGGTGTGGGAAAGCAGCAGTGGATTTCCCTGGGGCGTCTGCATTAGAAACTGTTCCGGTTCCCTGGGTTCATTTACTGGAGGCTTTGCCAAATCTAGAAGACAAAAAGGGAATAAAACAGTAGACTTGATAAAATAAAGTAAAAGAAGTAGCCTTAAAATATTCTGTTCCCTTGCTTGGTGCTCCCAGAGTGGTGCAACACAACCAGAACACCAGCCAGGCCACTCCCCTGGGAGGTTATGCCGCTTCACACACGTTCAGGACATTGGTACCTCCCTCCTCACAACACCCAGGAGCACCACCAATTATATCGAGTCAGAAAGACATCTCTACTAAGCAAAGAATCACAGGCCAAATTTGTTCTGTGAATCAGCTAAGAGGCCTGCATTTCCTGTCTGTCCAGCTCCCACCACAGCAGGATCTGCCAAAATGAACAAAACCCCAGCTCAGCACTTTTGGATCCTGCCTAGAACAACTCATGGAAGGAAAGAAAAATAGTGTCATTTTACTGCGCTGCAGAAATTTAATCCATTAATTTTGCATGTCATTACAAAGGAAGGAGACACTTCATTTGGCATAATTTTATTAAACTCTCTGACACTATGCTACAGTGAGCGTGAATTACAATAATTTACTATGTCAACATGCTCAAGTTCAAGAGCAGGGGAAAAGGGTTCCTAATAAGGGCTACCAACCCAACAGTTCCTCAACCACAGCCAGCTGTGGCAAAACCTTTCAAACAAACCTATTCCACTGCTCATAGCTAGAAAATAAACAGCTTTTGACAATGAATTCCATCATAGCTGGGCAGCTTTGCACAGAGAGAACCTGTCTGATCCTCAGCTAGATGCAAAAAAGATAGGTCTTAAGAATATGGCCCCAGAGGACAAACTATGTCAAAGAGGGGCAAAGCTGATGATTCAGAGTAATCTCTTCTCAAGTGACTGACCACAGTCCATTATCTCAACTTGACTTCATAGCAGCACTGCTGTGTGACTGTAAACTAAGCTTACAGTAGTTTTCAAAGCAATCCTTTTTTTCCACCCATTCCACATATAAGAAAAGATGTGGGTATGGAA
This sequence comes from Pyrocephalus nanus, assembly GCA_038380795.1. Lineage (NCBI taxonomy): Eukaryota > Metazoa > Chordata > Aves > Passeriformes > Tyrannidae > Pyrocephalus > Pyrocephalus nanus. The sequence goes on from CM076276.1 coordinate 11,831,736, forward strand.
CCTGTTCAACCCACCCCTGAGTTCAGCCAAATCCATTGATGAAAAGCCACCCAGAAAAGCCAGGTGAGATTTATCATCCCTTCCTTGCCATTGTGTAAAAGTTCCTAAATATATCTACAGTCTCGAGAACACAAAAAGACAGTAACACTATAGAAACAAGAAGCATTTCTTCAAGTTTTGATACATAGTTCAATAAGTTGTTAACTGTGTAACAGATAAACTCAGGGAAGATAAGAACTCATATCCTTAACTTGAAACTCTAACCTCCTCCTGATAAGGATTTATCACCTGCTCCTTCATGTGTTCCAGGCCTTGATAAATGGGGAAAACAGATGATCTTCAGTTCCTCAGATACATGGCATCAGACTCTTCATTATTTGTTCTGTAAAATGGCTTAAGGAAACCAAACCAAATCCAGGACAAATGCCCTTATTCCACATGTCTCATCAGGCTTCAGATGCCTGCTAATGTGACTCAGAGAAGCAAGTCTTAACACCTCTGCTTTATTAGACTAATATATCACCAGCTAACCCCACCTATGTAGCAGCTCCTAAAAATTTCCAGCTACCTGCCAGAAATTTCCAGTAAAGCAATGCAAGCTAATTCAATGTTGACATGGGATACTGCTGGATAAAGTGATAACACCTGTACAACCACTCTTCAGAGAGATGCTGAACTTAAAGAGAAAGGAGGAAGGAAAATTCAAGGCAGAAGATTTTCTTGTGTAGAAAAAATTCTTTCCTGCCTGACCTTTCATGAAGCAGCAAGGTGCAATAAATCCCACTATCAAGAAGGGTCAAAAATACGCACAAAAAGAACTGTGGAAAGCACAAGGCATCCTGGACTCCAGAGCAGAGGTTCTCTGGGTGTGCACCCTTCTAATTCTTGGGTTTAACTGCTCAAGACACAGCAGTGAAATGCAACATGACACAGCAGATGTTGTTACTCCTCCAAGGCACACACAGACACATACACTCAGAATTCCAGAGCCCTCTGTGATGCTCAGCCACTGGTTCACACTGCAGAGGGAGTTGCTCCAAGCTGGCCTCCCCAGGAGAGGCTACTCAAAATACACCCCAACTTCTTCCCTACGAGCAGTGCCAATGTGTTCTGACACAGCATTCTCCTGCCTATTGATTCACTGTCTCTGCTTCCCATCCTTCTGCTGGACAGCCAACAGAGCAGGGCTTTCACAGCATAAACTGGTCCCTGAACTTGGGCTCAGCACTGTCTGATAAACTACTGAAACCCCAGTGGCCAAAGACAGGTGTCAGGAGAAAAGATAATACAGGATGAACCATGAAACCCTCAGTATTTCATCTGTAACACCCAGAACTTGCAGCACAATCAGCCAAACTGATGCTGAGGACTCTCAGGTTCATTACAGTTGATCTGAACTCCCATTACCCCCTAAGACATCTATGGAGTGAAGCCCCCCAGAGATCCAGACAAGACTCCACATTCCTTTGACAATTCAGCCATGATGCTCTTGTCTTGGTAATTCTTCTCTAGTTTTCATCAAGTTAACCTCCAAATTTGCTTTCTAAAATTCACCTACAGGAAATACCTTTATCAGCAGCTCACACGTTTAGCTCCTCCTGATATATTCTCTAGCTTCTTTACATCTCAACCTTGTCTAAACGTGTGAAATCACACAAACCAGACAACCATGCAAACAAGTTTGAATAATTACTGTTTAATTAATAATCTCAGCATGTCTGGTATCAAGAAGACAGCTCCTCAGAATGAATCTACACCCTCAGACTCTGGTCTGAGAACACAATAAGATGACTTTGGAACAGCTGTTAACCTGTTTTTAACACTAACCCTACAGAGCAATATATACTGGAGCTATTCTTCAGCCCATTTTTCATTCTAATTACTAAAGAGCCTATTCCAGAACAGCCTCGAGAGCCCTGGCCAGGAATGGTAGATAATAGTGGGAACTCATTGGTATGAGCTCCTGTGTTCAACCCGTAAAAGGATTTACATGCATTGTAACAGAACACTTAACGCTTCCCATCACGCACTCTCTGCTGGAGAACAGCTAATTTTGAAAACATTCCCTTCGCTTTCAGCAGATCATTATCTAGTAAAGTTTATATAGAGAGAGCAGCAAGTGAATACAGAAATGAGGTATGGAATGGTCCCCTGGAACACTGGGAAGCAGATAAAATAAAAAAATCAGCTTTTTCTTGCAAGTTATGTTCTTGCTACAGCAGTTGCTCAATCTGTTGTCAATAAGAGATCAGGAAGCAGCCTGGCATAACGGAAAACAAGTTAACATAAAAGTTAAAAATAATACATATAAACACACATATGCAAACAAGAAATCAACAAGATGACAAGAAATAAAAGTCTGAAGAAACATTCAAAGCATGGCTTAATTTTTGTTACATTGTAAAAGAAAACAGCAATGAAAACACTGCATCATAATTTTTTTGTTTGTTTGTGCCAAGTCAGGTAGCCTTTGGACTGAAAGGAGATGAGAAACCTACCCAGAGAACAAATGAAATATAAAATTTCTCCACTTTAGACGATGTATTTCACACCTCAGTTAGCACCTGACATTCATTACTCAAATGATACAACCAGGCACCAACCTGCCCTCCACGGTTAGCAGTTTTCTGCATCTAAATTTCTAAAATCATGCATTTATGAAAGCCAGAGTAGAACTCTGAGTACCTGGTCAGCTGCACAGAGGTTTTACATGGAAGCACATACAGCAGAGAGGAGCAATGCCAGGGCTGGAAGCTCAGGAGCAAATCACAACACCGATATCCCTTCCCTATTAAGCTCCGTCAATCAAATTTGGAGGCCTTATCTCCATTTTACAGCTGGCTGATACAAACTCTTATTACACCAGGTGCTAATCAGATAAATTTATCAGACACGATTAAGTAGATGGTGCTGGAGAATTACTTGTAAAGTTAGTGGCACATTTTCTAGAAGGAGGAAGGAGTTTGAAAGGAAGCAAAACCTTTAGGAATAACAGCTAGGATTTCTCTTCCATCCTCACAGACCACAGCTGTGGGGAGCAGAGGGGATCCAACCCAAAAGAAACACAAAGGAGTACAAAAACTGACTGGTTTTGTACACAGATACCTCAGATTTCTCCCTGGAAAAAAATAAGGGCTCCACTACAGACTCCTGGGCCAGGAATTCTAAAGCAGCAATGTAAATATCATTCATCAGCATTTCCCCTTCCTTTCTGTCTTCTCATGAAAAGCCTCAGGAATTATGGAAATGCCTTTCCCCCTTATTGTGTCAAACACATTCCTCCATAATTCCAGAATCCAGTGTCCACATCAGCCTCTCTGAAAGCCGGTGCAGATTTCAACTGCAAACTCAAATAGATTCCCTTCTTCGTTTTATTGTTTTAAAATCTTACATAATTTGAAATCCCCTAAAAACACAAAAACAGAAGTCTCACCAAAAAAAAAAAAAAAAAAAAAAAAAAGGCAAACAAAACTTTGTTCTCTTGAAGACTTTACATGTTTTTTGAGACACCTGTATGCAACTTGTTTGGGGCTTTTTAAGGAATTTAAAATCACGGCATTCTTATTTAGAAAGGAGCAAAGCATAGGAATCGGTCTATGTAACAAAGCCAACTGCTCCACAGCTCTGAGTCCAACATGGAAGGCAGGTCTGTATTTCTTACAGGGTACAAGTAATCATATTTAGCTTCACTCTAATTAAGAATGCCCTTCATTCTCCTTCCCAACAATTCCCTTGTAAATACAAGCTTTCCAATAGCAAAGAAAGGCAAGATAAAGTAACACACATACTATCACAAAATTAGACATTGGAAAGCAGGCTCCAACATTTTTTCTCCTTAAAACAAACAAACAAAAAAAAAAAAAAAAAAACAAACAACCAAAAAACACCACCACAGCTTTCTCAGTGCAGATGTCAAATATGCACCCTGCACTAGCTGGTCTGGAATTTTGGGGATTTTTTTTGGTCGGTTGGTTGGCTGGTTAGATTTTTATATTTTCCTTTGTTTTTGAGGTATTGAGGGTAGTTTGGTTTTTGTTTCTGGAGGGTTTTTTTTGGTGGTTGTTTATTTTGGGGGTTTTTTTCCAACTAAGTTTAAGATTGCTATTCAGCACTTGGTGCTTTTGAAGTTGAAACGGAGAAGCAATGGCACAGCTCAAAAATAGCTGAGGCTATAGCTTTATTTAATAATATTTTGAAAGCACCTGCATTTCTGCACTCCTATACAGTTGTAGGCCTCCAACTGCTTCTCAAAATATCACAGTCACACACTCCAGCAGAAAAAAACCCAACAGCAAGTTAACTCCTTCCGAAGTAACACAGATTTACTGTGTGTAAAGAACTACCTTTAAGCTTAGCACCCCGCTCTTTTGGTCTCTGCTGTTAGATCAACTGATTGATTTCCCAAGTCTGGGAATACAAGGAACACATTCCATTCACAAGTCAGGCCATGAGCCACAGTCCCCAGCTGTAGCAAACACAATAAAGTGAGATGGAGCTACACGCTTTAAAGAAATAACAGGATTAGCAGAGAAAAGTCCATGGAGGAATGTGCCCAAGGATTACAGAGACAAAAAGTCAAATGCTCACTAGGGCAGGTTCCCAGCTCACCATGGAAGACTGCTCAACTACCACTTCTCACAAAGAGGTTGGAAGAGTAAAAATTCTCACACCAAAATGGTAACCCAGCCAGCAACAACCCATACAAGTGTTCTCTGGGAAACTTTTACAAGGACTACAGAACTGGCAAGTTTCCACAACCATCTGTCCTTATACAGGTCAAGAACATCCCATCAGAGGAAATTATCTTTGTTTTGCTTCTCATCTTCCTTGCACATTTCTCACCCTCCCAGTTACACCGGGGGAATAACTTGATCTTAGCATTTAATAAAAAATGGCAGTGCCACTCCACACACTTCAGCCTCCCAGTGGTCTTTTCACACATTTCACAGGTAGAACAGGCTCATTCACATCCCAAATACAGTTGAAAGGTAATTATCAAAGCTCATGCCTTTTTCCACCAGTTCCACATGCCTGTAACTGGTAAATTTTTCTCCATCAACCCTTAAAACTTGAAGACTATTGGGGAAATCAGAGTATTTATGTGCAAATCATACTGTCTATAACCTGTAGAGTCCTCCCCACCAAGCCCTCCCACAGTTAAAGATTTACCATCAGAAGAAAAAGAGACACCCCCCTCCCTCCCCAGCCAACACACCTGGATTAGCTCCCTGCAGTCGTTGCAAAACACTCAAATGGAAGCAAAACCAAAAGGAAAAAAAAAGTCAATAAAAGCAACTCTGCAAAACTGACTTTAATGTATTGGACATTATCGTTTTTCTTCTCTCTCTTGATCGTGTTAAAGTACTTTTAACTCTGCACAATCAAAAAGAGAACATTTGTCTGTGCTGTCCTAGACAGGCATTAACGATCCCTACCAGGACTCTCATTACTCCAGAGATTTAGATCCTCCCAAAATACTCACTGCCGAGCTGCTGATCTCCAAAAAAATTACCCAGGGGTGCCAAACTTCCAAGCTCTTTGAACTCTCATGATGATGGTTTCCTGCATTCACAGCATTATTTTTCTTTACCTAAAACCATTAGATACCTCCTCTCAGTGCTCCCCATATAACCTTTGTCACAGAAAGCCAAATTTTCTAAACAGGGCTGAGCACATTAGACAGATACAGAAGCACCAGCACCAGACGTTAATCAGATCAATACTCCACTTGGAGACAACTCTTTTATCTCTATAAGGCTCCTGAAGCAGACGGTAAATCCAGAACAGACATACCTGAGCAAGCTCTCTCTTTGGTACAGTAGGACATTTTTTCCACAAAGGCTGCTGCTCAATATGTTACATCAGTCCTGGACAGAAATATTCCAAAATAATTTATTTACAAGCATTACCTGCATCAGGAGCATCACAGGCCCAACAAAAACACACCCACTGGATCCTGAATATAATCCAACCAAACCATTTTCCCCTGTATTAAGCTCACCTACGTGTAACTTCTACTCAACTTTTTTTGCAAAACTGAGAAAAAAACAAAACAAAACAAACACACTATGCACAGAGCAGGTACAAAACTTCAGCCACTTTACAGAGAACTTCAGAGAACCGTATTACCCTGTTTCCCTCTAAAAGTTTCCCTCCGTTGAAACGTTAAGGAGTGGAACATGTTATTCCCTCAATTCACCCAGGAGCTCCCTCCATCCCTCATTTCGCAACAAGCGCTGGCAGCACTTGGCTGTGAAGTTTCCCCATCCCAGATCCAGCTGCACGCTCCTGGAACTCCAGCGTTTCCACGCTGGACGCGCCGCTCGGGTCTGCCCCGCTGCCCACTGCCCACTGCCCTGCTGCGGGACAGCTTTAACGTGCCCGGGTCCAGCTCGGCGGGCGGGACCAGGGACCACACCAAGTGTCCCCAGCGCTCGGCCGCGGGACTCCCCACGGGAGAAGTTGTGGACCGCGCCCCGGCCCCGCGTCCAGCCCCGCAGGAGGGCTCCGGGGAGCTGATCGCCCGCGGGCACCGAGCCGGGCACCGAGCCGGGCACCGAGCCGGGCACCGAGCCGGGCACCGAGCCGGGCACCGGGGCGACCTCCCCGGGCAGGTACAACCCCCCCCGGTTCACCCCCGCGGGGCAGAGCCCACCGTGGGACGGGGACGGGACCCCCATTGGCACCGCCGAGGGCAGCCCCGCCCGGAGCCGGGTCCCGCCGCGCCGGGGGGAGGAAGGGGAGGCGGCGGCTCTTCCCCGCCGGTTTTGGCGGGGAGCGCGGTCCCGGCACGGCGGGTCCGCAGCGGGCGGGCAGCGCACGGACCGGGACGGCCCCGCCGCAAACACATCTCCCTGTATCCCCCCGTACCTGTACCGGTGCCGGCCGTGCCCGCGGGCGGCTCACCGTCCATCGCGGCCGCGGTCATGTGAGGCCGGCCCGGCCCGGCCGCCCTCCCCTCCCATCCCCTCCCCTGCCCTCCCCTTCCTCCGCAGCGCCCGCCCGTGAGCGCGGGCGGGGCGGGCGGGCAGAGCCGCCTCCCGCGGGGCCGGGGGCGAGGGGTGACACGGGGGGCCGTGCCCGCCGGGGATGTGACAAATGCCACATCAAATGACACTGCGCGATCGTGTCCCCGCTCGGCAGCACCCCGCGGCTCTGGCAGGGGCAGCGAGCCGTCCCTGCCGCTGACGGGATGGCTCCGAGCGCTTCGGAACCGCTACGGGGTTAATAACAAATCTTCTAAACACCTTAATAGCAAATCTCCCAAACATCTTAAACTGTATAAAGAGAAGCGATCGGCTCACAGGCTTAATACAGGATTATTCCGAAATGCAACTGATTTTTTTTTTTTTTTCTGAAATCTGAAAAGGATGGTTGTTGGGAACGTGAAGTTCAGGGAGAGTTTGTTGCGAGCTAGGAAAAGTAGATAAATAGTTGTTGAGGCTGTACTTTGGGGTTTAAGTCAGAGAATCACAGGATCAATGGGTTGGAAAAGACCTCCGAGATCACTGAGTCCAACCTAAGACAGAACACCACCTTGTCAACGAGACCATGGCACTCACTGCCAAGTCCACTCCTTCCTTAAATACCTCCAGGGATGGTGACTCCATCACCTCCCAGGGCAGCCCATTCCAGTATCACCCTTTCCGAGAAGAAATTCCTCCTAATGTCCAACCTAAACCTCTCCTTGTGGGATTAAGACTATGTCCTCTCATCACATTAATTACTCCCAGACAATTTGGGTATAGTTTGTTTCACTGAGTTCCCTTTCCCCAAGGCAGTTCTGCTGCCATCTAGTCAATTCATGAAGTTTCCCATATTCAATATATTTCTATATTTTGGATGCATCTGGATTTTTATGGGATATTCTCAATGATAAATTAGAAGTAAATATTGAATGTTTTTTTCCAAAAAAAATATCAATTTTGTGCTATGCACCTGAAGGAATGCACTAATGCAAGTAAATATGGTAAAAATTAATGTTAACCTATTTGGGAAAGCACAGAAATATGAGCATTTGAAATGCAAATACCCTTTCCAAACTGCATTAAAATAAGGATTGCAGGTATGAGCACCTCTCATTTTATTACTGATTTTTTTTTTCCCCACTTCCTGTAGTTTATTAGTCAGGAATGATATGGTTCACACCGATGAAATGTAAGGCACATGTGGTTTTCCTGAAAACACCACCAAACAAGCAAAAATCTGTATAGATTCTGGACCTCCAGACTGAGATATTATCAGTCCATAATAAGGCTTTATGTTTTCGGTATCTGAAATATTGGATGCATTCACTAGTTAATGTTTCTGATACTTCTTAATCATGGAAAGATAAATTGTTATGTTCACCAAATGCAGAGAGAGCTAAACCAGAAAATTGTGAAGTGAGAATTATTTCAGGTGTTAATTGCAACTATAATGCTCCTCCTTGAAACCTTCTGTGCTGCTACAAAGACGTGAATGAGTCGAGTGATTCTCCTTCTCCTCCTCCCTCCGTGCTGTTCCAGCTCAGTCCCAGAGCGTGGGTGCAGACGAAAGCTGGGTATAAAATTAGAAAAGCACGGCATTATTTGAGCTGAGAGGCCCTTCAAATCATGTTTGTACAGCAGCAGAGCAGTTTTGCATGCTCAGCACTTCTCAAAACTAAGCCCCACAGGATTTTTCGCCTATATAGCATTTTTTGAGAAAATGAATGGAGGAATCAACATGTTCTCATTTAGCTATAGATTTTTGATTGGTCTGTACTTAAGCTAATAGCATAACTATTTATTTGGTATAAATAAGACATTCTCAACTGAAGATTGCTTTGGAGTCTTGAAGAAAAATACTGTGAAAAATAATTCAATTGCAGAAATAATTTTTGAACAGGGCCAGAAAGACATAAGTCATTGAACACTTCCATATTTGGTGTAACGGCAGCAAAAGCTTCTGGAAAACCTCGAGCATAAAGAAGCAATAAAATAAAAAGGGTACATGTTATAGAATCATAGAATCACAGAATGGTTTGGGATGGAAGGGACATTAAAGATCCTCTAGTTATACCTCCTGCCATGGGCAGGGATACCTTCCACTATCCCAGGTTGCTCCAACCTGGCCTTCGACACTTCCAGGGATGGGGCAGCCACAGCTTCTCTGGGTAACCTGTGCCAGGGCCTCCCCACCCTCACAGGGAAGAATTTTTCTCTAATATCTAACCTAACCCTGCCCTCTGTCAGTGTGAAGCCATTCCCCCTTGTCCTGTCACTCCAGGCCTTTGTAAAACATCTCTCTCCACCTTTCTTGTACCTCCCTTCAGGCACTGGAAGGGGCCACAATTAGGTCACCCCACTTGCAGGCTGAACAATCCCAGTTCTCTCAGCCTTTCCTCACAGCAGAGCTGCTCCATCATCTTGGTGGCTTTTCTGGGCTCACTCCAACAGCTCCATGTCCTTCCTGCACTGACCAATCTGACCAAATGCACAAGCAGGTCCTCACCCAAGGCCCTGCCTCATTCCAGGCACGTCCTGTCAATATTAGATAGAATTTCATACAAGAGCTTGCTTACTCCTTCAGAATTCAGTTTAGGAAGCAGAGCTGTCAGCTCCACTATTCTCAGATCACCTGCACACAGTGAAATTCATGAGGCGCTGCCGGTTTGAGAGTCGTGCTATAAAAAGCCATCCCCATTAGATTTCTTTCCCCAGATTTCCCATTGATTGGGAGTTTTGCATGTGGAAGGCTTAAAGGAACAGGCTTCAGCTGCCACTGCCAAAATCTGTGGGTTTAAAAGTTGTTCCACTTCCCCTCAGATTGCTGAGTGAGGACTGGAGGAAAACGCACAGCAGCGAGATAAAACAGGGACTGAGGGGAAATTTCAACAGACGAAAGGAAAGGGGGAAGGAAGGAAGAGCACATAAATCAAAAGTTGCTGAAAAGTACAGGAAAATGCCAAGAGCAGCCCCATGCAAAGTCAGGTAAAGGAGGATCCAACGTTTAGATCCAGAGTTTAACCAAAGTGGCTGGAAAAGTGCAAACAGGAAGAAAGGTAATTGCAGAAATTTCACATTCCAGCAATACAGACAACTGTGGGGGTGGGGAAACACAAGGAACAGAGACCACATAGACACTCCTGAAGAGCCATGGAATGCTGAGCACCCAGCTGGGACTACGAATTGAACGACAGCACCTCCTCCTTCACATTTGGAGAAATATGTGGTTGTGATGGCAGGAAACAGCATTCTCTGCTCCCTTTAGCTTTGTCGGAGCTACTGCTGACCGGGGAGTCAAAGTCTGGTCAGCCACCATGGTATAATGAGGGGAAAAAATAGCCGCACAAAGTGCCAGTCATCGTTTCCATTCATACGTGCTGCCCGTGGCTCCAGTCAGGAATGGGCACGCTCAGCCAATGGAATCTGAGTGGAGCTCGGCTGCCACCGTGTGACTGCCTGATAAATCTATCACCTTCCCTCGAGATTTTACCAAAACGTGACAGATACTGCAATAGGGTCTAAATTTAAAATGCTAAGTACAACACCTGCTCTGCTCTTCTCACGTTCGGTTGTTTGTGTTTGTTTGTTTTTGGTTTTGTGGGGTTTTTTGGTTGGTTGGTTGGTTTTTTGTTTGGTTGGTTTTTTGTTTGGTTGTTTGTTTGTTTAATGGTGGCATTTTTACTGTTTTGATGATCTGATTGAAAGCACTGGGCTGAAAAAAAAAAAAAAATCAAACCAAAAGCCCCATTCAAAACGCAAGTGTTCACCTCCTAAGTGGGCACAGAACTATTCCTCGAGAACTCTTCCGAGCTTTTTCCTTTAGAACTGTCACCTCAACAAGGCAAATTCCAAGTTCCCTTAGCCACTTTGAACGTACTGTATTAGCACACACGCTGAAAAAAAGTGCCACTCTACATATTTTTCATCAGCCTGAGATGCCCGGGACGGAAAGTAGTGGTTTGATCGATAAGGTGGGGCCAGCTGTCTCAGGTGGTCAGTCACGTTTGGTAGCCGGTACGACAGATAGATACCAGCTTTAAAACCATTTAAAAATCATCCTAAAACGCCAGGACTGCACACGGTGACCCCTCAGACTGTCCGACTGCATCGGGAGGTCACCGCCCCTCTGAAGGCCTCTCGCGCTAACCGGGGCGAGCAGCAGTGTCGGGGCATGGCCACCCTCACCTGGTACCTCACGGAAAATGTTATTTAAACCCCACAAAGGCATCGCAGGGATTATTACAGCGCTGGGAGGCGGTGTGTGAGGACGAGCCCCCTCAGCCCTCGCCGCCGCCATCTCGCCCGGCTGATGTGGCGCTGGCGCCGGGCCGTACCACTAGGCCCCGCCGCCGCGGGGGTGGGCGCTGCCCCCCCCCCCCCCGCGCTCTCCGCGCCCCGGCACAAACGCGGCGGTGTCCGCGCAGCGCCCCGAGCCTCCCCACTCCGCACCAGCGTGGTAGCGCCCGCGCGCGCGCCCCGCCAGCCTTCGGGCGAGCCCATGGCGGACGGTTTATAGGAGGGACACGGAGCGGGTTTCGCGCCACTGTGCTGCTCTGTCAACGCCTGCGCAGCGCTCGACAGCGGCACCCCCTGAGCGGCCGCACATGCAGGGAGATTTCACTGTGTACCAGCCCAGTTCAATGTCACGGCGCCTCCCGTCTCCCGAAAAATGGTTCGGTCGGGCCCCACCCCAGTAGAATGGAAGGAGGCGCCATCTTGGGCTCGACCACAGAAGGCAAGAAATAGGGGCGCCGGAGGTGTAGTGGGGTGAAAAGGAGGGGAAGCCGCCGTTTGCTGGAGAAGAAAAGGGTAGTAAAGTGCTCGAATCCACTTGTGTAGGAGCGGAGAGAAGAGAGCCTTAGCGGTGACAGTGGGAGCGGGCGGGAGCTGCGGCGGGGACAAGGATCTCCCCCCTCCCGTTCCGCCCCCGTTGGTAGGCGCCGGCGCGCGCGGGCCGCTGGGCCTGGCGCACATGGCCCGGCCGTAGGAGCCGCCCCGCACCCCCCCCCCCCCCCCTCCGACCGGGACCGGGAACCGGCACCGAGCACCGGGACCGCTCCGAGCACCGCGCCCGCCGCACGCCCCCATGCAGGACACCGAGGAGAGCCCCGCGGCCGCCGCGCCGCCCGGCGCGCAGGGGCCTGCCGAGGACCCCGAGCACACCGACGCGCCCGCGCCGCCCGCGGAGCCGCAGCAGCAGCAGCAGGAGGAGGAGGAAGAAGAGGAGGAGGAGGAGGGTAATGATGAAGGAGGCGAGTCCGAGGCGCCGCCGGGGCCCCCCGAGCCGCCGCCGCCCGCCGAGGAGCCCGAGCAGGAGCAGCCGCCGGCGGAGCCGAAGCCGCCGTCCGGCCGGGAGAGCCCTGCCAAGGCCGAGCCCGAGCCCCAGGCCGAGCCCCAGGCCGGGGCCGAGCCCACGGCGGAGCCCCAGCCCGAGCAGCCGCCGCCGGCCCAGGCCGAGCCCAGCGCGGCGCAGCAGAACGGGGAGGCCGCGCCCGCCGCCCCCGCCGAGCCCGAGGACGAGATTTCCTTCAGCGACCCCGAGGACTTCGTGGACGACATCAGCGACGAAGGTGCGGGGCGGGAGGGGCCGCGGGGGCGCTCCGGGGGCCCCGGCCCTGCCCGGAGCTGGGGGAGCCCCTGGAGGGCCAGGGGAGCCCGGGCTGGGAACGCTCTGCCCAGACCCCTGGGGATGCTCGCGGTACCCCCAGCACGGTCTGCATCGTTTTAGAACAGCCGGTTCTAAAATCTGCTGTTAAATGAGTTTTAAAATCTACTGTTAAACTTCAGGTATCACTCTCTGGGCTCCCCTCAGAGAAGGGAGTCGTCAACTCGTGCCCCTTCCCTTTGCCTCCATTAGTTGAACTCAGCTGTAAAACCAGAAGTTTTAAATGGTTGACGCGGTGGTTGCAAACTGGGTTTTCATCGTTCTCGGGTTTTTTCTGCATACAGGAGTTAGAACTCTATTTTATTGTTTTTCTGGTAAATCTTTCTTGATAACTTGTCTTGGTTTTTAAATAGCAAAAGCACTTATTTTGCCAGTATTTGTTCAGCATATGTGCTGTGTTGGAGGGACTCATGTACGTGTCCCCTGCATGTTTTGGGTCTGTTACAAGTATCAGAACTAGAAAAATGTTTCTAAAGCACAATATTGTAAATCAGTCAGTTATTTCAATTCGTGGAATACAGGTGATACATCTGCCTTCTAGTGTTCCAGGCCTGTGTTTAGCTTAATAAAATAGCAGCCAAATATCTTAGATTAAGAAGGTGTTTGCTCAGTATAGCAGTTGTGTTGCTCTTTGAACTTGTACATTTGTTCCTTAAAGAGGCTTTGGCTTGGATTCTTTTTGTTTAGTTGAGTGCTTGCTTGATATACTTGTTCTACATCTCAGATTGTTATGTTAAGTTCTTTTTTCAGAAACTGGGCATATTTTCCATCCTTACCTATTTTATTTGTTAATTAATTTGGCTACCTTCTCAGCTGTATGAATAACCCAGTGTTAGTGGCTGAATTACAGTGTTTAGGTTTAGTCAGTCTTGCTAGTCTGGCTTTCCCATCTGTGTGTTACTTCATGAGTTTCCTTATTCCTTTCCCCTTAAGCTGATGCCTCCCCAAGGAGAAAAGCAGTCCATCAGTGTCACTGATGAAGGCTCAGAATAACATCCATCTTCAGGAACACCTGTGGGATGGACCAGCTTTGGGACTGGACCAGCTGAGATCCATTCCTTCAGCTTTTTTTCCCTTGGAGTGGTGGTGGCAGAGCAGAACAGCTGATCCAAGTTAAGGCAGGAGAGAGGAGTGTGTTGGACAAGCACTAAGGTGCAATAAAGCTTTAGCTCAGATAATGACAGTGGTCCTTAAAATACTGCCAGCTGAAGATAGCCATGAACCCACCACACCCTGCTTCCCTTCTGGGTGCTATAGGAGCTGGCTAAACCAGCTTCTTACCCTTTGAAGATTCCTTTGTTCACAATTTTGAATTTAAGGCAGAGGAAGGGCACGGTGCAGGAATTTGTTTTCACTCTGTTACAGTTTTGAGTCAACACAGGGTGTTGCATTCTTGCATGGGAATCTTAACACGCATTCCTTGGCCTGTCTGAAGGGTTACAAAGTCTTTTGTGAGAAGTGGTTGTGAAAAAAATGACTGATGGGGCCTTGAAATCACCCTTCTGTGTTTTGGTTTGGTTTTTTTTTTCCTTTTTTCATCTTGTAGACTTCTGTGGAAATGTCCTTGTGGGACATGCTCTCATTTTATATATTTTATATTGTTAATTGTAGTTCCTACATGCACATGGAGAGCATCTTTTTGAGTAATAAATACTACAAACAATGTTCTATTAAGTACTACATAATCTTTCCAGTGGTATTTCTGGGCAGAATAATTTGTAGAATTCCCAAACCAGCAAAAATCTGTAAAAATGTCTTCAAAATATCAGCATATCCAACACCCTTTTTAGTTTGTTCTCATATTTTAAATGTTTCTGCCTGTGCTTGGACTTTCTTTCCTTGTCTGTGAATGCCATATGACTCTCCAAATTTTATCTTTGTTCTAATTCAAAAGTGTAGTGGCATGAACTTATTTTCTGTGTAGTGTTGTTTTTAATAGTTTTACACGAAACTTACTGCAGATATTCAGGAATTAATATAATTGAAGAATATCCACAGTGTGAAAAGCTGTGTGTCCTGTCTTCACTGAAGGCTTAAATATGGCTTTAAGTGTCTTGTCTTAGACCTTTATTTTTGTGTTTAATTAGAGGTTTAGAAGGAGTGTGAGTTCTTAAACATAATTATAGTGATGCTGAGACATGCAGAGCTTCCAGTGTGGGAGATAGTTTTGAATTATGCTAAAACTTGTGTGATTCAGGAGGGAGGTACATGGTACCTTTTTTTTTCCCCTCAAAGTCATCTGGTTATAATTTGAGCAATTAATTAGGGACTAATCAGAGCTTGGGTAGTAAATTTTACAGTTGTCTGTGCTATTGTCAGTTTTGAGGACTTTGTGAGCCAGTTCCATCTCCTGAGAAAAAAGGTAATAGTGCAACTGTTGATGACCACAGTGTAAGGTATTTCTTTAAAAGATTTCAAGAACTGGCAGCTTGAAGTTTGTCACTGAGCCAGGAAGTGCTGTCAGAGTGTTGTGCCTTCAGTTGTTTCTCCGATAGAATGTTCATTCATTGTCAAGTTTCTTAAATAATTCTTTAAATTTTCTCCGATTTGGAGTCTTTCTCTTCTGTTACTCTCAGTATTCTTTCCATCTTTGTCTTCCTCCTCCACGTTGCAGAGGGGTGCCTTAGTTCCCTGTATGTGCTGTTTTTGCAGAACTGCTTGGGGATATACTGAAAGATCAGCCCCAGGAGGCAGATGGGATAGACTCGGTGATCGTCGTGGATAACGTTCCCCAGGTTGGGCCAGACCGACTTGAGAAACTGAAGAATGTCATCCATAAAATATTTTCCAAGTTTGGTAAAATTATCAATGAATTCTACCCAGAAGCAGACGGAAAAACAAAAGGGTAAGTCACGATAACTCCAGCTAACAGGACTGAAGCACAGCTCTGACTTATTGGTGTCAATACTTTGTGGCTGGTTTTTATGATGACCCCATAGTCATTATTATCATCACCTTCTTCCACCTTAATCTATACAATCCTGACATCTCGTCTCACTGACAGACAGAAGTATATGGGGGAGCTGAGAAGTTTAATAGCTCATTAGGCTCCAGTGTGGAGCATGGCAGGAATTAATTATTGAAACAGTTTAGCTGGGTTTGGAAGACAGATTTCTGTGCAGTACTACATGAGTGGTGTTTTGTTAATTTTCTGCTCCAGCTGATCAGTGAGTTAAAGGTCCACTTGAGTTAAAAGCAGTAGCAGTGAATGTACTAAGTAATGCAAAATATATGGGCAAAAATAATGCAAATGCTGGGCTGCAAGCTGGGTTGGATCAGTGGCCAGAAGGAAGCTGAGTTGTGTAATTGCAAAACAAGAGTAGTGCTTTGGGGTGCCTGTGACAGAAACAGTCACAACTCTTCAACATGATGTGTCATTCAGATGGCAAGAGCTGCAGACATAACTTACCTGTTCCTGGCTCTCATTCTTGTCCTGTGTTGTGTTGAATTTGCATTCATCACTGACTCTGGCCCATTCAGAAAGGATATCTGATTAACTGAGGTCAGACCCATACAGCTGAAAAGTGCCTGTGGCCAAAATGGAGATTAATTGCTGTTGACCCTAATTGGCTAGCGACAAGACAAGAAGTTATTTTGTAGATGCTTTGTACTGAATTCTTAATTCATCCCCATTGTTTTATCTTTATTATGAGCTGGTTCTCTAGTCAACAATATCATCCTACTTTGGCCTTCCTTCACTGTAGGTACATCTTTCTGGAGTACATGTCTCCATCTCATGCAGTGGATGCTGTGAAGAATGCAGATGGATACAAACTGGATAAGCAACACACCTTCAGAGTCAACCTTTTCACAGACTTTGATAAGTGAGTGCAGCCACTGTGGGTATCTGTAGATGTGGGGTTTCTAATCAAGAGTGCCTGTGTGGAGTGTAACCAACCTAATTGCTCTTTCAGGTACATGACAATCAGTGATGAATGGGAAATCCCTGAGAAACAGCCATTTAAGGATTTGGTAAGGAATTTTTGGAAAAGTGGAAAGAATATTCAGCATAATAATAAATGGTTACTTCATTGCTGGAGTGTCCATATGAAAATAGAAATGATGTGTTAATAGTGTTATAAGTAGCAGTAGTGATCACATGCTCCTGTTCCTTCGTTTCCACTGTCATGAAATGACAGGAAGAGCTTTGTGGTTCTGCTTGAGAGTTCCACATAGTGTAAAGCTTCAGAGTAAATCACAGTTTTGCACAAATCATTTAAAAATAGATTTTCAGAAATGTCTTTTTTATATATTTAATTGTTTGAGGCAAACTTTGGTGTTTGTTACCGGTAGCTTTGTAAATGGTCTGGAGGAAAAAGGGATAGGGTTTAAAAAAAAAAAGAACAAACCAAGTAGGATACTTTACACAAGAAATATTAAACATCATCAAGCTGCCTTGAAGGTCCACCTGTTTATTATGTGCTCTCTTAGCCTCCATTCTCCAGTAGCTGGAATTCTTTAATTTCACTTCAAAAACTTATTTGCAGTGGTAAGACCCCAAAGTTGTACACTCTGGTGAGACCAACTTCCACCTGCCAGGTAGATACTAATTTGGGGAACTTGTCTTAGCCTTTGACTCACTGATAATCTTCTTGCTTCTGTTTCTCGTAGGGGAATCTCCGATACTGGTTGGAAGATCCTGATTGTAGGGATCAGTACAGTGTGATCTTTGAGTCAGGAGACCGGACCTCCATTTTTTGGAATGACATCAAGGAACCTGTTCAAATTGAGGACAGAGCAGTGAGTGTCCTGGAAGTGCTGTACATGGCAGATACACTGTCAGTCTCCTTCCTTCATTTTATGACGTTGCAGCTTTTTAATTAAAAAATAATCTTTTTCCCATTGCTGAAATACTTTTCCTTGTGAGGAGTGGTGAAACCACATCATTTAGAATTAGACTTAGCTGCTTAGGTAAAAGAAATGTGGAGTGAACTTTTGGAGTTTGTGGTGGTGTTTGTTATTTTTGACTGATCCACGATGCCTATTAGTTTCCTTCATCTCTCTGTTACAGGTGATTCAGAAAGACCTGAAATGCAAAGTCAGAGTTTGAGGAGCATTAGTCATTAGAGCTGAATGTGTGCCTATGTTTGCTGCTTCAGATGACTTCTTGCTTTTGTGCTGACTACAGAGGTGTTAAAGAGGAATAGCTGGTTTGGTAATGGCATATAAAAGGGAGAGTTAGTCTGCCTGTCTGCTGCAGGCACTTGACTTGCTGGGAACTGTTAAGACCCAGAAGCATTTTCCTTAATAACCATTATGCATTACAGTAGAAAGAAGTTGGCTTTGGGATGGTGAGAATATTTGCTCATCACTGTGGTCACTGGCTGTGCTCTGTATTGCTGAAACCTCTCTAACATAGCTGAAGGTGAAGAGCTGTGTTGTTAAGAAATTTGAAATACTTACTTTACTTCTGAGAAAACTTAAGTTGTTATCATGGCTGAAAGACAACAGGAAACTCCAGGCCTGTTAGGTGTTATTATACAAAGATTCTCACTGTACCTGGAATGTTTGGTGATTAGTAAGTTGAAAAGGTCTCAACTGACAGTTTTCAACCTGAAGAATCAATGCTGTACATCATGTGCCTGAAACTAAACTCCACAGCTAGTCCAAGGTATCACGAATTCTGAGATCTTCACTTAGTAAATGGATTTTCAAAACGTGATGCTGCAAGCCACACACTAATTCTTTCCCTTTTTGGGGAGCACAACATGAAATTAAACCTTTGTGTGTTGTTTTTTTTTTTAAATCAGAGGTGGACAGAGACCTATGTGCGTTGGTCCCCAAAAGGTACCTACCTGGCCACGTTCCACCAGAGAGGCATCGCACTGTGGGGTGGAGAGAAGTTCAAGCAGATTCAGAGGTTTAGTCACCAAGGAGTGCAGCTTATTGACTTTTCACCTTGTGAAAGGTATGGAGCCTGACATTGGGCTGAGGGATCAAAAGCATGAGGCATGAGTAGCATGGTCCACATCTGTAGTGCTGAAGTGAATTCCTTAAGCCTTCTGTAACATTAAAGAGCTCATGAGAGAAGGATAAAATAATTCCAGGACTCAGATGCATCTCCTCCTGATAGTTTTCAGGTATGATATTTGGAAGCACTTAAGGTTTATGCTCTATTGTATTAAAGAGAGGTTATTTATCTTTAAATGGAGAAGTTTAGCAAACCTGTAGTTTGGGTTGGATAAGGTCAGTGGCTTTATGTTTGGTTCAAAACCAGTGAAGTTCTTGTGTCAAAGCTGTATGATAGGTAACAGCATGTTTGGTGGGTTCCCCTTCCTTGTAACATCAATATGGGAAGACTTGCCCATAAATCTGGAGCCTTTTCACCCAGAGGGATGCCAGGGAAATACTGTGCCTTGGAAGCTTCCTCCTCCTTTGTTATGCTGTTCCTATTTTTTCCCCTCCTCTCTGAAAAATCCCTTTAGAGAAACTGCTTTTTGAAAGTGCATGGTATTTAAATATTACTTGGATGAAAGCCTGCTGGTACTGATATACTAGATGAAGTTCCAATTGTGAAATTAATTGTTTCTTTTGTAGGTATTTAGTGACCTTCAGCCCTTTAATGGACACGCAGGATGACCCTCAGGCCATCATCATCTGGGATATTCTGACTGGCCAAAAGAAGCGAGGATTCCACTGTGAAAACTCAGCTCACTGGCCTATTTTTAAGTAGGTTGAGAAGCAGAATTAGAGTAGAGAGTTGTAGTCCCAGCCTTCATTTAATAAAAAGGCAGTTCCAAATTAATATATTTTTTTTTCTTTTTTGCTTAGATGGAGTCATGATGGTAAATTCTTTGCTCGAATGACTTCAGATACCCTCAGCATCTATGAAACACCTGTAAGTTCTTCCCTTTTTCTTTTTTCATGATGCCTATTGCATTACAATGTCAGTCTTTCCTATGGTTTTTAGTAATGCACTTTAGAGCTGGGCTTAGAGGGAAGAAATCAATTTGCTCTTGTCCTTTCCTGGGTGAAAAAGTTCAGCTGAGTCTGACAGTAAATTTCACACCACATGTCTAGAAGGATCAGACAGCTCAATGTACTACTTTTAAGAATCAGTAGGATCAAGGTTATGTGATTCCTCCCAGCTCTCAGTAACAGTGCTAAAGTACCCAAAATGCACTATGAATTGCAGCCTAATCTATTCTGTTTTGCTTTTTCTTTATCATTCAGGCTGCTGTACCTGCTAATTACCTACAATAACTTTTATTTGGCTTGTGATTGTGGTTACATGTGTTTATAATAAAAAATAGTGATACAGGAGCTCTGAAAGCTGTAGAATTTCCTAGTTTCTGTGCTCTAGTAATGAGAGTAGAAGTTATGTGTGTAAATATAAGAATGCTACTGACTTAAATTCATCCTTCTTTTTTAGTCTATGGGTTTGTTGGACAAAAAGAGCTTGAAAATCAATGGGATAAGGTGAGTCTATTCCTTTGTAAACATAACTGCTCTCTTTAGTTGTAATCTTTTTTTCTGGAGCTTTGTCATGGCAAGAGAACTCTTTAGACTGTTGACTAGAGCAGAAGGCTTTCTGTGCTGAGGTGGTCAAATCAGACCAACTGGAAAAAAGAAATGGGAAGCTCTCCATTCATCAATGAACACAGTTGACAGCTTCTGTGCTTTGAAGTGCTCTGTGGTACTGCTTAATGCAGGGTCTAGCTTGTCTACAAAACCAGACTGGAATGCAGTTTGTTAGGGAATATCTCCCTGCCAGGGTTGGTGTGCTGGCTTAGAGCAGTGTGCTGTGTACTGCCTGGTTTGTGCCTGTCTGCTCGAGAGACTCTGACTCCTGGGAGAGTTTTTGAAGTACCTCTCTGTAAAGCAACAAGAAAATGAAGTGTACCCAGGTGCAAGAAGATTCTCACCAGGGTAATTTAATAGGGTTGGTTTAATCAGCCTGTTTTTAGATCTTTGGTGGTTACTCTGTGTGTCACCCCTGCTTTTCAGTAAAATGTACTGTCCTGATAAATTGGTGAAATAGCAAATTTAAATAGCAGTTTAAAAAATCTGTTTGGGTGTTGTTACATGTAAGCTTATTAAATTGCCCTCAGTTACTGCCTTTTATATTGAGAGTTGATATTTGTCTGCAGCATCAGATACAATGAGGAAAATGGTTTCTGCTTGTAGTATCTCTTAACTAAAAATTAAAATGGCCTATTTTTAACTTTATTCCTGTAGAGACTTCTCATGGTCTCCAGGTGGTAACATAATTGCTTTCTGGGTGCCTGAGGACAAAGACATCCCAGCAAGAGTGACTTTGATGCAGCTGCCTTCTAGACAAGAAATTCGAGTGCGGAATTTGTTCAATGTAGTAGATTGTAAACTGCACTGGCAGAAGAACGGGGACTACCTGTGTGTGAAGGTAGACAGGACTCCCAAAGGCACACAGGTAGGTGGATTCTGATTTTATTGGTAAAATTTGCATCCATCTCATGCTGACAATACTGTCTTTTCATATAGACAGTGTAAATTTTATCATGCCAAAGCTGTTTTTCTTTTTTTCTTTTTTTTTTTTTTACTTGAATCTGAAGCAAAGAGGAAAATATCTGTAGTGATTGTATCCAGGACTTGCATTGACTGTAGTGACCTCTTGGATTGGGTGAGAGCCCCGTGCCTCACCTTTTTTCCTGCTCACAGTTAAGCAGCTGTTAGACAGCCCACAGGTCATGCAGCACAATGTGCCATATGTTTGTCTGTCCCAATTAAATTTCATAACAGTCTGAAAAGAAACAAATGCTTTTGTACCATCATTAAGTTATTCTTAATCAGAACAGAGAAATTTGGAATGTGTTTGGTAAGGAGTTATATATCTGCTCTCATTAAAGGAACAAACCTTGACTCTCTCATCATGACAGGCTAATTGTGTAGTTGTCCTTCTATGCCTAGTGATAAAATTATTTACTGGTTTTGTGCTGGATAAAAAGCTGATTTTGGCCTTTACAGGGAGTAGTGACCAACTTTGAAATATTCCGCATGAGAGAGAAACAGGTGCCAGTGGATGTGGTAGAAATGAAAGGTAATGCCACATATTTCCTTACTTTTGAGCTTTAAGTCTTTTGTATGGACACTTCTGTGTTTCTTAGAAATTCCTGTCAGCATTTGACATAATTAGGGAATTAACTCTTTGGAGCTAAATTAGTAATTTAGGACATTTCCTGTAAAAATGAGAAACCAAAACATCTGTTGCTACTGGGGCTTGTGACTGACTTGAAAAATGATAAGGAAATTGTCTTAGTAATGATATATTAATATAATAATGAGTGTATTTTGTAGAAGATGGAAGACTTTAGAGCTGTAGTTGGAAACACTTCTCATAACTTCCTGCAACTGCCTTATCAACCTGTGTTTTAACAGCAAGTCTCTATGGCAAAGTCTATTAACTGAGGGGTTCCCTCTCTTCAGCATCTCTGTTTTCTTTGGTAACTGTTTGAAACCAGAGGTTTGTATTGTCCTTTGACAGAGTTTTAACTCTTCTTTTTTTTTTTTTTTTTTTACAGAAAGCATTATAGCCTTTGCTTGGGAGCCAAATGGAAGCAAGTTTGCTGTGTTGCATGGAGAAACCCCACGAATTTCCGTTTCCTTTTACCATGTTAAAAACAACGGGAAAATAGAACTCATAAGTAAGTGACTGAAAAACAAGTGAAAAGAGCAGGTACTAAGCATTTTGCTTGGCAATAAATGCAGTGAACTCAAAATAGTGGCTGTCTGGGGTGGGTATTGTAGGAGTTGCTGCTATGCCTGCCCCTGTATTCCAGAAATTTCCTTCCTGGTGACAACTAAACTGTTACCAGAGTAAGCCCTGGGAATAAAAGGCCTACAAGTCAAAATAATTTTTGTGGCTTTGGGAAGCTCATATGAGGCAATAGCATGGACTTGGCTCACTTCAGATAAAATTTATTCCCAAGAATGTGCTGGGGTCTTCTGATCTCTTTTATCTGCCAGCTTTGGATGTCCTGGTGCTACTGCGATTTGTCTGTTCAAGTGAAGAGCTAAGGGCTGTTTTTAAGACTTGCTTGCAGAGTTTACAAATGTCTTTTGAAGAATCAGAGGGGTTGATGCTTGTAAGACAACTGATGGTGTTGGATTGAGCTCTCTTTCTGAATTTGTCTGGTTTGCTTTCAGAAACGTTTGACAAACAGCAGGCGAACACGATATTCTGGAGTCCCCAGGGGCAGTTTGTAGTGTTGGCTGGCCTCAGAAGGTGAGTTTTGCAGAGGTTGCTGAACATCACCACTTTAATTTTAAGGAGGGAGAGCTAGAGTACCTCACCAAGAAGTGTTTAGTTTCCCTGTGAATGTTGATTGCTGTGTAATCCTGATACAGCTTTGCAAAAGCAAAGGAAGAGCTATGTTCATCTTAGAATTCTTTTTTTTTTTAATCTCTTCTTCACTGCTAAAATACATCTAAGCATATGATTTTTAAGCTTTGATTTTAACTTGCCTAGAGTATGTTTTCACTGTGACTTTAAGCCATTTTTATTTATAGTCATAAAGGTCACTGAACATAGAAACAAAAGCGTCTTTCTTACTTGGGAGTTTTGTTTTTATCCATCACCTTATTTCCAAGCCACAGAACCTGTCTCTTGGTTGTGGTGCAAATTTGTCTTTGTACCGAGGAGTTTTAGGGATGCAGCTTGGCTTAAAAAAAAAAAAGACCAGGCTGTGTTAGTGTGTAAAACAATCTGTCCTGTTTTGTCTTTGCAGCATGAATGGTGCCTTAGCATTTGTTGATACGTCCGACTGCACCATGATGAACATCGCGGAACACTACACGGCCTCGGACGTGGAATGGGATCCTACGGGCAGATACATTGTGACTTCTGTGTCTTGGTGGAGCCACAAGGTACTAAAGCCTTTTTTTTTTTTTTTTTTTTTTTCCCCCCACACCCCCTCCCTGCCTGCTTTTCCAGTGGTATTGGAAAGGGCTGTTGGTTTGGAAGAGAAAGTGTACACCTGTCACTGCTCAAATGACTCAAACCAATAGTTTCACATGTTGATACCTCAAATCACACATGAGCTTCACCAGTTGTCTAGAGTAAGTTCTGGAAGGGCAGTTCATGAGTCTAAACTGAGTATCCTTTTTCTGAATTTTCACTATATCTTTAGCAGTTTAAAACTCAGTCTCCTGGTGGTCCACACGGAACAGCAGGACTTACTGCACCTTTTGCATGCTTCCAGCCACTGCACTGTAATCCTCTTCTGTACAGATACAGGATCTGAGACTTTAGAATATGATAGAGGATTGACTAAGTTTCAAACTGTTGTAATCTCCAGATTTTCTTCCTGAAGTTACCTGTGGAACTAATAGTTTGCTAAGGATTTTGACTTGTGCAGGGAAGGCACTAACAAGAGCACATTCTGGTTCTTTTGACTGATGGTGCTGATTTTCTAAAAAAAGACTCTTAGGAGGTGGAGTGGGGACTAGAGTGTGAAGTTACAGTTTACCTTGGCTGAGCTGGTGCACTCCTCTTCCAGGTGGACAATGCATATTGGTTATGGACCTTCCAAGGCCGTCTGCTTCAGAAAAACAATAAAGACAGGTTCTGTCAGCTGCTCTGGAGACCACGACCAGCTACCCTGCTCAGTGAGGATCAGATAAAGGTAGTGTATTCCACTTTGTGCTGGCACTGATTTGGTGTATAAATATACTTGGTTTGCTCCTTCTTCTTAAGGATGAGGCTAGTTATGCAACTGCCTTTTGCCCTAAATGTGTGAACAAACATATTGCTGTTCAAGACCTCACTTCTGGGAATGGCTGGAAATATTAACTGTATTTTAAGCTCAAAATATAAATGGTTACCAGTTGTTCTTAGAGTTAGGGTACAGTGGAAGGTTATAAATAATAATAAAATTGTATTTAGCTGTCCAGACTTCACTAGTTGCATGTGTACAGAAGCATTTACATGATCTATATGCCAGGAAAAACAAACAAAATTGTAGTGAAGGGAAATGCCTATCAGGGAGATGTTTTTCACAAAAGCATAGCCTGCTTAGGCCTTCCAGAGGAGTTCTTAGAGAAGATGATGGTTGTGATTGCTAGTCTTGATACTCTAATTGAAATAAAATTCTCTGTTTTACAGCAAATTAAGAAGGACCTGAAGAAATACTCCAAGATATTTGAGCAGAAGGATCGCCTGAGCCAGTCCAAAGCTTCAAAGGCAAGATACTTTTGGAATATAATGTAGATGAAGCTCTTGTAACCTGTCCTTAGTTATTTTGTAACGGTGAAATGCAAGTTACATTTATTTTATAACAACCATCTGTGTTCACTGGAGTCCAGGTGGTTAGAGTTAGTTCAATAAGTAGTTCAGAGAGATGCTGCTGAACTGTCAGGTTAAACAGTCATGAGTCTGGAGAGGAACTCCTGTTACCTCATTAAGCAAAAGTGGTAAAATTTTGGAGTTCTTAAGTGTGTGGCTTCATTAGTCTTTAAATTAAGAAAAGGTCTTTCAGTCACACACAAAGAACTCACCAAAACAGCTTTTTGATTACAGAAGAGAATATTTATTTTGCTTAGGTCAGTAGAAAGTGTGTCTGTGTGTGTGAGACAAAGGTTTGACTTGCTAGCACGTGTGTTGCACGTGGCTTTGATTTACTGGGGTGGGTTTAACAACCTCTTCCTGCCTGTGCAGGAGCTGGTGGAGAGGAGGCGGACGATGATGGAGGAGTTCAGGAAGTACCGCAAGATGGCACAAGAGCTGTACATGGAGCAGCGCAACGAGCGCCTGGAGCTGCGTGGAGGTGAGCCATGGGCAGGGCTTGGGAAGGCCTGCTGGGGAACTGCTGCTGCTCACCAAGTAAATACCTTGTCCTGGGGTTTGTCCACTTCTCCTTTCCTTCTATTTCCTGCTAAAGCGAGTCCCCTGTTCTCTGAAGATTACTTGTACTTTTTATTCTGAATCATGGCAGGATTTAAGGGGGGTGGGGAAAGTATTGGCATGACCTTGGGATAAAACTATGAAGAGGTTTGGATGTTGCATTTAATCAGAAAATCCCCAGAAGCCCTGTAGTGGAAGACAGTAATGCCTGGGTTATCAATCAGTAAATTTAGCATGTACTTGTTATGATTTAAAGCACCAAATACTTCTGGTTTTCACTACGGCTTTAAGTACTTTTTCTGTCAAGACCATCAAATCTTTCCATTGCTGCCTTGTTTTGTGTGCTCAGTGTTAATATTTTTCTCCATTGCAGGGGTAGACACAGATGAGCTGGACAGCAATGTCGATGACTGGGAGGAGGAGACTGTGGAATTTTTTATCAATGAAGAAATTATTACCCTTGCAGAACCAGAGTAATTAATAAAACTGTGGTAAGATAACATAACTCTAAATAGAGAGAAACTCTTTCTGTCAGCTGTTGCTATAAATTGGATAATTTGCTTGAGAGAGTCTGTTGCATGGGTGTGTTGTTCTCTAAGTTGGTTTATGTTTTCTCTGTGGTTAAAGGGGTCAAAAACTTTTAGAGAACTACTTTGATAGTGAAGGCATGTGTAGGATCTCATTTAAGGAAGAGGAGACTGGAAATAAGCTTTTTGCAGCTATAAGTCACCCTGTAGCTCTTTAACCTCCAAATATCTTAAGGAGCCCAAGTGAAACATTTATGTCTTGGAGTTGTCGAAAAATTAATAACCTTGATACCTTTGAATATATTTGGATCTGGCTTATCTGTGTCCCGTACATGGGAAATCTTTTTATGGAAGAGAGAGGGAGAGAAGCTGCTTAGTGTATGGGTTTAAACAAACATGAGTTCAGGAAGAGGTGAAACACAAGCTGATGTAGCCTTTCACCAGCTGGTATCTGAGGTTGGTATAAAAGCACAGTAACTAACTCACCTCTTCTTTCCTTTTCTGCAGCACCACCAGATCTTGTGCTGAAAAGAAGTTTGTTCATTTTCTGAAAGGCTATATCAACTTTGGAATTCTTAATCCATATTCTTGCACTCTGGAAGGGTGGATGCACCAGATTTTCTCCATTCTGACACATTGTAGTGCCTTTAAGTCTTGCTGCCTGCTGCAGTGAGATACTGGAAAGGCGCTGCTTTTAAATCTTTAGTCTTTATTTTTTTTCTTTTTTTTCCCTTTTTTTTTTTTTAAGGGTTTGATTATTATTATTTTTTTTTCTTTTTAAATCCACTACTACCAGTATTTACTTCCTGACCCCTGTGCAGTCCTTACCAGCTGGCAGTTTTTGCCTCTTGCCAGCGGGGTGGGGTTCACCAGTGCACCTCGGTCTCACACGCACCATGTTCCGGTTTCAGGACTCTTTCCATGTCCCCAGGGCATGGACAGGTGTTCATTTTGGTTGGGGAAAAGTCAGCAGAACCATTTCTCGTATGATGTGTCTTAGTGTGCTGAAGCAGCACTACAGTGGGCTATATCCTCCTCCTTTCAGATTGTGAAAGGATGCCTCTCCCTCAAAGAGCTGAATATGGAAATAAAAGCAGACCTATACTAAAACCAGGCTGGCTACGTGTTGTTTGTAGAGAATCTTTCCCTGGGTGATCAAAGTCAAACACACCCACAGTAATAAGAGTGTGTTTGCTATAATGACTGTATGGTTCTTTTGGATTTTTTTTTTTAATCTCGGTTCCTCGTGGCTCTTCTGGCTTTGTGTTGTGGTTGGTTTGTTTTTTACAATGTGGTACAGCTCATTAATCTGTCAAGCTGACCTGTTCACTCTAATGGAGTGACTAGAAAATGATTGGATTTCTGGAACTCTTTGCAAACTGATAAAAGCCTCAGGAATTACTGGGTTAGTCTGTCTTATTCTTAAACCCTGCAGACTTCCAGAGCAGTGCTCTGTGTGCACATGCCTTGTGCTCCCTCTTACAGTCCCTGGTTTCGTTTCCAAAGGCCTCTGTGCTCAGAGAGGAAAACTGTACCTGAAGGTGTTGCAGCAGCTTCTCTGTATTTGTATTTATGAGGAGAAATTCTTTCCTGGGTATTGTCAGAGCAGTTAAGAGATTGGCCTGCTCCTTGCCCTTGGAGGGGCAGGAGGAGAAAGAGGATATTCCTGTCTCTTCTTCTGGACTGGCCAGGGAAGTTGCCTCTTGACTGACTTCCTAAACCCTGAGCTCACCTGTGTGGCAGTGTGGGAAGAGACAGCACCCTCTGGGCACAGTCAGCTGCAGGCAGCCCTGGTTCAGGGGTGTTTCAGCACTCACTTTTCTTTGTCCTTAGGTGATTGTGCTGTGATAGCAAATGCACAAATCCCATGTCTTCTTCACCAGGAACTTTTCAAAGTGATTTTTTCCATAATCATGGTAGTGACCTAGTTTCAATAGTTCGCTCTTAAACCAGCAGGTGCTGTTTTTCCAGAAGTCTGTATTAGTTTCCAGTGTTTTGCAT
This sequence comes from Pyrocephalus nanus, assembly GCA_038380795.1. Taxonomy (NCBI): domain Eukaryota; kingdom Metazoa; phylum Chordata; class Aves; order Passeriformes; family Tyrannidae; genus Pyrocephalus; species Pyrocephalus nanus. The sequence continues at coordinate 11,859,714 of CM076276.1, forward strand.
TTGTTCATTCATAATCCATATAAAATATATAGTTGATTAAGAGTCTTGTCCACAGTATTTCCCAAGCTCATTTCTCAACTTGACTGGAAAGAAACTTTCTAGAAAATTTTCTAGAAAAACAGTGAGGAAGAACTTCTAGCATGTCAAAGATCTCTGGTGATAATAGAACAATTTGGCTTGAAAAGGACCTTAAAGATCATTCAGTTCCACCCCCCTGCCATGAGCAGGGGCACCTTCCACTCGACCAGGTTGCTCCAATCTCCAGCCTGGCCTTGAAAACTTCCAGGGATGGGACATCCACCTGAATTGCTCTGGGCAACCTGGTCCAGAGTCTCACCTCCCTCGAGAATGATGGCTTGAACTTACATAGCAGGGATCATTTTTATTACCCTTTGGTTGTGAAAAGATGACTTCTCAACCAATTTTTAAGTCAGAAATTGAGCTGAAAGGTGTTTTTTCCCCTGTATCCATGCAATGAAGTTTTATTTCTGATGTTTTATTCCTGGCTGTTTTCAAAGTAATGAAATGTAATGGTAATATCAGAGGAACTGAGTTCTCTTCAAAGATGCTTCTCTGAAGTGTGAATCATCAGTGAGGGGGGAAAAAAAAACCCAACAAAGGAAAAGCACCCAGAATTGTTGCTCCTGCAGGAGCTTTGGAAGTTGACCAGGTGTCCTGACCAGCAGCTCAGGCCTTTTCTCACCTGTAACTGGGATTTCTGACGCTGCTCCTTTCAACTATTGCATCTTTTTCTCTTGTGTGTTTCTTACTTCAAATGCTTTTTGCAAATTGTGTGCTACTGAAATTGTTTTATGGGGTTGTATTAAACCATTCCCTTTGGCATGTGTTGTAATATCACTAGGAGTTGTAGTAGGGAAGAAGAGTCATCTTGGGTTGAATCCACGTGCTGTGCAGCTTCCCATTCTCTGCCACTGGTTTCCAGCCTGTGCCTTTTTCAGGGCTTCAGAAGGATGGTCAAAGCAGAAGCAGGTTTGTAGGTACTGTCTGGAGCTATATGAGGGTGGGGAAAAAGGCTTCCAACAGCTCTTGTACCTCCACTGGGTGCCCTTAAGGGTCCAGAGTTTGGGTGGGAAGGGAAACAAACCTTAAGCATTAAGATAGTATCTCTCACTGTTTTTGTTGAAGTATTGTATAAAGTATTTTTAATGATTGTTCTTGAATAGCAAGATTAACTGGACCAGTTCATATAATCCTGGGCTAGTCTTCACTCTCACAGTCTTTGTTTTGAGTTTGTAGTAAATATTCTCATGACCTTTTAACCACCTACAGCCCTTAATGCAAACTTCACAAAACAAATTTTGTTCACTTCCTATACTAAGCTTTAACTACTTAAATTCTAATATTTTTGATAAAGCCTTACTGTAACTTTCATGAGCTTTGGCTCTTTTACTGTCAATAAATAATGAAGACAAAAGGAGTTCTTGCTTTTGTGAATTTTTTTTTTTATATATATTTTTCATAGGTTGTAATGAATGGACTGACACTAAAAATGCTGAAGGGGATTGACTTCCTGAACATGGGAATTGTGAAATGCCACTGTGTGTGAAATGACCGTGCAATGGAAATTTGCTCAGGGAGTTGGGCCTTAATCTGGGCTTTTAGGGGGGGGTCATTTTGCTGATCCTGACCCCTTTCACTGTTTCCTATTCAAGGTGCTGCTTCCTGCAGCCCCTTCCTGCCCCGGGGCTCAGCGTGTGGCTGCTGCCCCTCCCTGTCCCTGCAGTGACGTCCCACCCGGGGGAGCGCAGGTGCTGCCTCTCTTTTCCATCCCTGGGGTGATGGCTGCTGCCTCTGCACTGTTCACTCTTCTGCCTCTGCAGCCTGAAGGGCTCCAGCCCCATGTGCTCCTCCCTGGGCAAATCCCCCAGCCCTGAGCTGGGATCGTCCCACACCTCGGCCATGAAGGAGCAGCAGCTGACGGTGAGTCCACTGGCTCAGGGGAGGAAATGGGATGGGGAGGAGCAGCTGGGTTGTTCCCAACCCTGGCATCCTTCAGTATCCTTAAATATTGTGTTCTTCAGCTGTCTTCTGGTGTTCCTGGGCTCTATGGTCCAGCCAGTGGAGAAAAACCCAAAAAAGCAAAAGTTGTGTATAAGTGGTCCTGCAGAGGAAAAAAAATGTGCTGTAGGGCAGGTGGGGCTGGGTAACCTGGCAGGTGGTGATGGTAGGTAGTTCTCAATGTGCCTGTCTTTTTGGGGTCTGACACATTCACAATAAACAGCCTAAAGCCTCTGGGATTACAGTCCTGCATCTCTCTTTGTTGATCCCAGTAAGAGGAATGCTTTGAAAATGTAATCCTCTCCCAAGTTTCAACCTTCAACCCTGTGCCTCCCAGTTAAACTGAAGCACTGCTCTCACAGTGTGCTGGAACATGAGTGGGGCAAACACAGAAACCTCTGCTCAAACTGGAATCGCTTAAAATAAAGTCAATAATATGTGGAATACCTTGCATTCCTGTCTAATGCAAGGAAAAGCCTTCGTACTTGGTGTGACCCAGCTCCACATGCTGCTTATTTGGGTTTGTTTTCTTACCCTCAGTGGCTGGGGCTCATAAATACTGTGATTAACTGGACCATTCTGAAGGTTAAGTCTGTTCAAGAGAGACTTGCATGATCCCCTCTGCCTTTTGCAGAATTTGGGATTATGGTGTACCAGATAATATTTTTAAATGCTTTTAAGAGCATTTCAGCCCTTGGGAATGAGATGCTCATAGCAGTGTCACTCAGCTGTGTTTAGGAAGATGATGAAGCTGCAACAATTAACTTATTCTTGTGAATATTAAAAGCTATCCAAAGCCAAGGAGCTCACCTTGTACTCAGATATGCTCCTAGTGAAGAAACGTTCCTTTGCTGGAACTTCTCAAAATTGGCTACTACAGTGCTTAAGACTGAGAGCTGTTTGTGAAGCCCTCATTTAATTGACACATAGCTTGTTATTGTGGAAATAAATCTGGTTCCTATAGAAACTAGCTGCTTGTGACTGGTGGGGCTGTAGAACGAGTCTGTTTTGATAACTCCCACCCTCCTGATGAAGTGTTGTCACCGTGCAGTGTTTTAACAGCATCAGCTCTCCTGGCAGGAGCTGCAAAGGGGGTGTTGCTGTGTTTAATGGAAGGGGAAAAAAGCCATGGAAAAGTGAAAATAGAATTTTTCAAATCTCTATTATTAACTGAGACCTCAAGGGCAGTTAGGTGGGATTTCAAATAGACCCTCCACCAGGCACACAGGTTTGGGATTGTGCCACAGCTGCAAAGTGAGTCAGGACCAGAGCAGGACCTCAGCTTCAGGGGGCCCAATTAACCCCATAGCTGATGTGTGACACCACATTTTCTCTATGGCTTCACCTGTAGATTAAACAGGCTGAAATACATGTGCTACTGTCTATTATTAGTGCTGACAAATGGTTTGTGCCATTGTGTTTTAAATCTTCGAGTCGAATTATCGTCTGTGTTTCAAGCAAAGCAGTGTGTTTCTGACTGATTGAGTTGTGGCACGAGGCACTGGCAGTTAATTGCTACTTTATAATCACTCCAGTCCTGCAATGAATTCCAGGTCCCGAGGAACCCTGTGGGAACTGCACAGATCAGGCTGACTTGCTCTGATCTGGTTGAACAGGCTGATAACGATTGCTACCTGGGATTAAACAAAATGGGTACTTAGTGAAATGCAATTCCCTTTCTTTGTCATGGATAACTTTAATCAGTGTTTTGGAAGCACCAGGGGAATGTGTAATCGTGCTCAGCCCTAGGACTGTTGGTGCCACGGTCCCAGACCTCCGAAGGTTCCCGCTGGCAGCCGCAATGACACAGCTGACTTCACTTTGCCACCTTCTCTGTCAATCAGTCAGAGTCTTGCTGTGTTAGAGGCAGAAACGGGGAAAGAGTGAGGAAGAATTTGTCAAGATAAAAAGCACAAATCACGAGGGAATGAACTCATTTCAACTCTATAAACTTCCTTAAACTTTTAGGCCTTAAGCTTTAAGGTATTGAGCTTGATCAGCAGAGGAGTCGCAGCGAGCTGTAGCCCTTGCTGGTGCTTGCTCAGAGCTGAGGTATGTCTGGGTGGCCTCAGCACGGATAAGCCACGTGTGTGCTGTGTGTGCAGGTGGCTCTTCGCATCCGACCCCTCAGTGAGGCCGAAGAGGAGGAGGGAGCTGCGCTCGCCGCCCGCAGAGTGGGCGAGCAGGTGAGCTGGGGACCCCCACCGTGGGCACTGGGGACTCTGCTGGGTACCCCAGGGGCCACCACGAGCCTCTGGCTCTTCTGGTTCATGTGCAAGCACCTGCTTTCAAATCCTGCAAAACCCCTGCCCTTGCTGGGATGTGGCAGGGACGCAGCTTCCCTTGCACTGGCACTTGCATCTTCCAGTTCTGCATCTCCCACCTCTTGCTCCCCTTTTTCTCAGAGGCAGGAATTGCAGGAGGCCCCCACTTACCTCTTCTGCATTGCTATATTTGTTTACATATTTTTATTGTGTCCTTGTTATTTACCTTTATTTTCAATGTAAATCTCATTATTTTCTTTTGTGCTTCAGCTGATCTCTCTGAACCCTTCCTGAGCACACACTAATTCTGTAATATATCTGGTCTCCACTCAATAGTCAAATGATAGCAGCCCTCCGAAGCAAAGAGAACATGAATCTCTCTTTCCCCTTTATGGATTATCTTACAAATGCAATTTTTGTTTAGCACCTTACCCATGAAATACCTTTTTTTTTTCCTCTATTTTTAAAGCAGCCATTAATCTCACAAGGATATCAGTTTTATTTTTATACAGCTTATTCAGACTTGCATCATCTGCCTCAAGATCTATTTTCTCTAATGGAAATCTGTGAAGGAAATGTGCATTGCATTAGTCTGAGTAACTTCTATCTATGAGAATGCTTTTCTCTTAATAATGCAAATAACTGTAATTATGAAAGCAAATTAATTGACTGGGCAGTTGAAGTACTTGGATTTCCTGGTGTATTTTGATTTGCATTTATGTTCCCTGCTATTTTTACTCCCCGCTGAACTCATTTAGAACTGCCTCTGTCTGCTTATTAACTCTAACTCAAAACTGACTCTGCTAGTGGCTTGTTATGTTTTAATGCTTCCATGCAGTAGCAGAAGATTTGTGCTTTTAGAACACTGCTGTTTAGACCAGGCAGTAGCCCCAGGTTGGAAAAGGACTCTTTGGATGCATAGATACAGTGTGAGTAAAATTTGGATGTTACAGGAGCTCAGTAAAAGAGGCCTGAAAGTGTTAGTAAACACTTCTAAACTTCTAAAGGAAACATGCTGACCTCATTCTCCAAGCTCTGCTCTTGCCTGTCACAGCTACATGTGATTAAGTGTCAGTCCATCTTTTGCAGGCAAATCCTGCTGCTGAGAACAAACCAGGAGCTCCCTTTGGAGTTTATTCTTGTGCTGCCTCAGGTTTTAAGGTCTGAGCTAGACCAGTGAACACTAAAGAATTTCCTAAAAGCAACAATAAAAAAGTAATTCTGCTAATTGAAAACTTGCAAATCAAGGAGATACTTGTTAGAGATTTGGAATTTAGCAGGAAATGCAAAAGAAAAAGAAAACCCAAAGTTCTGACATTTCCTGAACTCCATGGGCACCTGTCCTGGACACTTGTCTCTCTCCTGGTACACCAATGCAGTCAGGTAGTGGTTGGTCTATGCTCTAATTGCTTGTCTAATGATCTGTTTACCTGAGAGAGAGTGAAAGCTGCTCTGGAGCAGGAGGCACAGGGCTCTCTGTCCTTCCCTTGGGGCTTGAGCATCTCCTTAGGGGCCATCTCAGTGGAGCAGAAACCCGTTCTCCACAGTAATAATCCACTGTGATAATCATGTACTAAAATAGATCCTAAAGGACGGGAAAGAAACAGAACCAGTTCTGTAACCTGCTGCAGCTCCTCTCCCACCTTTGCTTTTTCCTTAATAAAAGCCAGAAATGGAATGAAGTTTCTGTCCCTGAGCAATGCAGATACTTCGATCGGTCCTGCTGCACGAAAGGCTTTGGAAGGTGACTTTGGGCAATTTAGCTCCTGAAGAACCTGACTGTTTTCTTTCATAATTCCTGTCTGAATCTTAGCTGAAAATTGAGGTAAGAGGTCCTGTCCCCCCCTTCCTGCATGGGGGGCCCGTTGGGTCCATCCCTGCAGCCACTGCTCTTGCCCAATGCCGGTGACCGTTTCACTGCTCAACAGACCTTCAAAGCATTTTGCAGTTCTCCAAATGACAGGAGTTGCAACATCACTTGCAAAACCAAGTCTGTCAGGCTCAGCGTGGTGTGTATAAATGTTTTCCAGGCAAAGCTGTAGTGCAGCATTCCCCTGGCCAAGGGACAGTGCTGTAAGGAATCCCTACAGGCTGTTAACCAAACCCAGACCTAACGTTTCTTCTCCTGACTTTGTCCCTTAACAGGGGGTGGTCCTGATGGATCCAAGTGAAGATCCAGATGACATCCTGCGAGCCAACAGATCCCGAGAAAAATCCTTTGTACTTGACATGGTTTTTGATCACACAGCAACCCAGGTAACAGCCTTCCCTTTTTTTAACCCAAAGGCTTCACACTACAATTGTTTTCCCTGCTTGGAGGAACGTTTTTGGCAGGTGAATAGAACTGCACAGCCCAGAGGCCACATGTCACCCAGAGAAAAAGTAACAATGCTGAAGGTGAGAGGGCTTGTGAGGGTTTTCCTTTTGCCAGACAAGTAGGGGGAGACACAGGCAGTGTTCAGTCTGCCTCTCCCTCCTGCTTTGGCCTCCCCAGGGGCGACAGACCTGAGCAGGGACGAAGAGCTTTGTCTCACGAGGTCTCTGGGGAATGAGATCACTGTCTTGTTTTTGGCTCTGTTGCTCACACAGCTTTTCCCTGTGCCTCTGGGGTTTTACAGGCTCGTGGAGGGAGGTCTGGTGCCCTCACTGAGCCATGTTTTGCAGGTAATTATGAGGTACATTGTGAGGATTTAATCAGCATCTGCATTTCGTGATCACCACAGCCTTGCTTCTCACAGCAGTTTGGTCATCCGTGTTCTCTTTCACATCCAACTTCAGTGTGGCACCCTTGTATGCTACCTAAGACATTTTTGGAAGCCCAGTGGCACTTCTCCATAAAAGATAAGGTCGTGGAGAGAATTTATTCCCTTCTTCAGCAGACAAAAAGAAAAAGACACTATTTCATGTTCAGAGTCCAAGAAAATAATCATATTTATGGATATTTCTTTTAGTAGGCTCCTGCATCTTGCCTGCCTTTAGAAAATTCAATAAACCTCTGTGCTTTTCTGCTCATTTTGGTGATGTATCAGAATTCAAACAGCTTGCAAATCCTTCCAAAGCCCAGCAAATTTCTAAAATAAAGTGAGAAAATAATGGGGAATGCAATTACGTACAGGATATTTGGACAGCTGTTATGCCTGACCGAAAATCTGTGCTTTTTTTGACTGAACTAGGAGGAAGTCTATGTGTCCACGACCAAAAGCCTGATAGAAGGAGTTATTTCTGGATACAATGCAACCATTTTTGCATATGGTCCGACAGGTAAAGTAGTCCCTGCAGCTGTACTGCTCCAGATGAATAAAATATCACAGTGAAAATCAGAAATATTGAGCCAATTAAGTGCTTACTATGAGAACAAGAGTGAAGCATTAAAATACCATTCTCACTGGGAAGTGTGAGCCTCACTGAAATGCCAAAGTAACAGTGAAGCTGCCCTGTTTGAAAAGTCACTTAATTGAGGTAGAATTCAGTAGAGACAAATCTTCCCATTAAAAGGAGGAGGTGATAAGGGCGTCTGTGCAATGCTGGAGGCTGATCTCAGGAGAACAGATGTAGCTGTAGAAAGCATTTATACAAAGCAGAGTATATGAAAATATATTTCTACTCCTGCTCTGAACACCTCGGGGAGCAGTCACCCTATCTGTCTGCCCATCTGCCAGGCCTCTGCCCACTCTTTTTGGATGGCACACACCATGTCTCTCCTCAGGCAGTGTCATTGCAGGGTGAGAAACTGGAGTAACTGGAGGAAATTAGGGGGTAAAACACAGAAATCACTAGGAAACCAGGTATCATTTGTTGTGGAAACTTTCTCATGTGGAAGTTGGGCTTTGCTGCTGCTCTCTGTATCCTCAACAGGAACAGGAAAAACCTACACGATGCTGGGGACGGACAGTGAGCCAGGGATTTACATCCGTGCTCTTGATGACCTCTTCAAGGGCCTTAGAGCCACTGCTGAGGACGTGGATTTCACAGTCTCCATGTCCTACCTGGAGGTGAGGTCTGTGCTGCCTTGGATCCAGCCTGTGTGGAGCAGATGTAATGAGTAGTGGGGTGTCTGAGTCTGTCCTTTGAAATGCAGGATCAACTCAACCCTAAGGACCCAGCGCTGCTCTCAAACCAACCTGCCATTTCTTACCCTCAGATCTATAACGAAGTGATCCGTGACCTCCTCAACCCGTCCTCGGGGTTCTTAGACCTGAGAGAGGACTCCAGAGGCAGCATCCAGATAGCAGGAATTACAGAAGTCTCCACTACAAATGCTCAGGAGGTACCTCGAGCTGTGGTCTGCAGCGAGGGGAAAGGGAGGGTGTTTGTGCTTTCGTGCAGCAGTGCTTTAAAATTTCTTGACACTTTCCTGTTGCCTGTGCTTACTCAGCAGTAAGGACGTTTTGTAGCAGGATATTGGTGGGACTGGATTAATGTGATGAATTATATGGAAGGGACTGATCAGGGAATCAATTGAGTGGTAGGAACCAGGGTAAAATCCCCAGCTGTCCATCCGCTAGCTCTGCTTCCCCAGGGTGCACGCTGCTTTCCTGGAAGGACAAGAGTGCTTTGATTTGTGCACACACGTGTCAACAACCATTTGGAGAGTGAGAAGAATTAACTAAACCCCCCTGAGCGACACTGATGTGCACTTAAACATGTGCCTTGGGCGTGAGATAAAGAAAACTTCACAGAAAGCAGCCCCAAACCCAACACACCCGCACCCACAAGGTCACGAGCCACGGGGAGAGGGATCTGGGGATAACCAACAGCAAACCCCTGCCAGCAGGAGCAGAATAGAGTTTGCTACTGCCCCGGGTGAGGGGTTTAGTCTCAGGATGGCTCAGGCACAGCTGTGGTGTCCATGGGCTCCTCTGCCTCCTTCAGGTCATGCAGCTGCTGACGAAGGGCAACAAGCAGCTCACGCAGGAGCCCACGGCAGCCAACGGGGCATCCTCCCGCTCGCACGCGGTGCTGCAGGTGACGGCGACGCAGAGGAGCCCAGGGAAGGGGACTGGCGAGGAAGTGCGGATCGGGAAGCTCTTCATGGTCGACTTGGCAGGGTCAGAGAGAGCAGCTCAGGTAGGGCCAGAGCTCGGCAGCTTTTGGGGAGACTCAGCTGGATTCCCTGGCCTGCCACACAGGGTCAGCCTGCCCTCAGCCCTGGGGTGAGGGGCAGCACTGGGCGCTTCTCTGCTGCTTCAGAGCAGTGGTTTGTGCCTGAGACTGCCTGAAAATAATGACTAAGTGTGGAGGTATTGGTGATATCTTTTATTAAGCCAGCTGCAATGATTGGAAAAATGTAAATCTGCTTTTGGGTTCTGCCTTTCCTCGGATCTGAGAAAAACAGCAGCGAATTTCACATCTGAAGAGAAGCTGTGGTTTGTTAGGCAGGGATTAGCTGGGCTGTTGGAGAGAAAGCTGATGCTCATGGAATAGAGGGATGCTGGTGGGTGGAAAATCTGTCAGCTGGCTCCTATGGAAAGGAGGAAATGCTTGAACTTGGGGAGGTGATTTGAGGAAGAGAGATTTTACACACCAAGTATTTTTACTGAGACCAGGAATGCTGGAGTGATGTAGTTATGCACCCTAATTTCTGAAATAATCTTTGGAAGATAATAAATAGCTATCTTTTAAGAACCAAGAGGGCAAAGCTGGGCCATACTCCAAGAAACTTATTCCTACCAACACCTCCGTGCCTCGGAGTGGGGTTTAGCCCAGCACTTTCAGGTTGATTTTTGCAGGAGGTGTTTCTTTGATATCCAAGCCCTGACCCCGGTGATGCCGCTCGTCTTCCTGAGGTGCAGACCCACTGTTCTCAAGCATGGGGTTTGTCTGTCTGTCCCCCTTCCCACTTTCTCCTCCCTACAGACTCAGAACCGGGGCAAGAGGATGAAGGAAGGGGCCCACATCAACCGCTCCCTGCTGGCTTTAGGCAACTGCATCAACGCTTTGAGCGAGAAGGGCGGGAGCCGGGCCCAGTTTGTCAACTTTCGAGACAGCAAACTCACCCGCCTGCTGAAGGTGGGGCACAGCCCCCTGCACCCAGCACAGGGCTTGGCATCACTGCTCAAATTGGGGCTTGAGGGCTGATCCTTGACTATCTCTGTGCATTGCCACGATAAAGCTTGGAATGCTCCTCCAGGATCTCGTGTGAGCTTTGCGATGCAGCAGGGCTTGACTGGGACAGAGCGGTGCCTGTAACGTGATCTCTGTGATTAAGGAAGGACCTTCTGTAGGGTTAAAGCAATTTTAAAGATTTGGGCTGTACATCTCAAAGCTCACAGGTGACCAGGGATTTCTTACATTAACTTACTGCCTTCGAATGTTTTATCCCTTCTATAAGATCTGGCTGAAATTGGCCAATAAATTTGTTGAGGCACGAGAGGGGAAGACTAAGAGTGACTGTGTGCTGTCACAGGTTGTCTCTCCCTTAGGAAATCAGAAAGGTTGCAGACACACTCTTTGCCATGCTGGTTATTTTATGGATCCTTTACAACCTCATTTATGAACCTCCCCTCAAGCCTTGGTGCTGAGCTATGGCTGCTGCTGCATGACAGATGTGTTTTCTAGAGGATAGTGGGGAGGAGGAGAGATGGAGAGAAAGTCAAGGCTCCCATTGTGAGTGGAATTGAGAAGCTGCCAGTGCATTTGTGGAAATTGCAATTCTCTTGCAAAAATTCTTCTTTTGTAGCAAGTTAATTACTTATTGATTTTGCTGTTGATGGTGAGAGGGCCTAAAGAATGGTCTTTCACCAGCACTTCCTTAACTCCTAATTGGGATTCTCCATCAGAATCTCAATGAACTGCAGGGGTACCCATACACAGTGGTTACCCCTGAGCAGCAAAACCCTGTCACATCCCTACTAACCACATCAACATTGCATCCCTCCAGGATTCCTTAGGGGGCAACAGCAGGACCGTTATGATTGCACACATCAGCCCAGCCAGTTCCTCCTTCGAAGAATCTCGAATGACCTTGATCTACGCCCACCGAGCAAAAAACATCAAGACACAGGTACCAGAGCAAAGCAGTCCCCAGGAGTTTGGGCTTAGAGATTCAGTGGGGGTGGTGAGGCCCTGACACAGTTTGCCCAGGGAAGGTGTGCCTGCCCCATCCCTGAAAGTGTTCAAGGCCAGGTTGGACAGGGCTTGGAGCAACCTGGGACAGTGGAAGGTGTCCCTGCCCGCAGCAGGGGGGTGGAAAAATATGATCTTTAAGGCCCCTTCTGACCCAAACCATTCCATGACTCTACAACTAAAAGCTTTGAAGTGGAAATAGAAGATGGAGGGGGTGAAGGGAGAACACACTTCAGGAGTGGGCAGTGCAGGTTGGTGTAGGGGCTCAGTGTGAGTGAGAGAAGAAATACAGATGAAGGGAACAGTGGAAAGCAAAATGTTTGGGTTGTGAATGAAAGGAGGAATGTGAGGGTGAGAAGAAGGGGCAGAATAATGGAAAGGCTGAGAATGATGTGCCTGGTATTGATCTGGGTGCACAATGTAAGGAATGATGGGTGGAAGATGACAACAGTGTATTAGCAATGTTCCAGTGGGTATGCTGGGCCTGGAAGAGGAACTAAGGGCCTATAGCAATGAAGAATAAAATGGAGAAGTTTGTGGGGTGAAGGAAGATGAACAGGCTTTTCCTTCCTTGTGGATCTATGTATCTTTCCTGTGGACACAGCCTCCCTGTGTCATGTTTTGGGAACTTCCAAGGATTAGGGAAAATCACTAACTTACAGCCTCCCCACTCACGAGGGAAAATCCTTTCCCATCACAAGATTCAGTGCCCTCCAAGTGAAAGCCTGGCTTTGTTTGCAGCCCTTGTACCAATCGTGGGACCAACACTCCCCTATTGTGGCTCCCCAGGTGAAGTGCAACCTGCAGAACGTCTCCTACCACATGGACCAGTACACCGGCATCATCGCGGAGCTCCGCAGGGAGATCCAGCGCCTGAAGGCAAGGGTCGAGGACCAGGAGAAGGAGAAAAGTGCGGCTGGCCCCGACCTCGGGGTTCTGCAAGGTAGAGCCAGGAGCTAGAACGGTTCTGGGGTGTCTGGAAGGATGACAGCGGGAGAGGAGCTGTGTGGGTGGGTTGTGGCAGTGCCTGGTGGGTCTCCGTGCACACATGGCTGGGGGAAGCTCGGCAATGCTTGTAGAGGAGCAGAGTGGAAAACGCAGTCTGATGGGCAGTGGAGGCAGCTGGGGGAGCTGAAGGTGTTTTTCTGCATGAGCCTCTCTCTGAGCACCGTGTGACTCTGGATATTGCCCTTCTCAGCGTCTCCATCAGCATTAAAATGTGTTACGTTTCACAAACCTGCCCTTGAAAAGAGATCTGACATCAAATGGTGCCATTTGCTGGGGGAAGTCCTGTCTGTCACAGAGAGGTGACTGAGTTGTTGTAGCCTGCGTCATCGTGGGCTCTGAGGCTGTCAGGACACCGAGCTCTGCTCTATGGCTCATTGCATGTAATTAAAAAAAGAAAAGAACAGAGAGACAGGCGGGGTGAAGATTTTAAAACACTGATTGTTCTGCCCCAGGGATTGCTCCTTTTGTCAGTGAATCTGGCAAGAAATGAAATAAAAATAGGCAGGTTCCCTGACAGACTAGACATGAGATATAATAGGCCTCTGCTACCAGTAGCCAAGGTCATTTCTAGATAACAAGCACAGAAAACTGGTGCCTTTTTGGTTTTGGTGGGTGGAAAGGCAGAAGAGATGTCCCTGCAATGCAGTATCCTCTTAATATTCACAAAAACATGGCAATGAGCCCTATTTATTGCTAATAACACAATCATAAAGCTATACCAGAATTCTTCAGCACATGATGAACTTGACGAGACTGCAGAATGAGGCAGAGTCCTGTAAATGAATGTCTTGTAACATGCAGCTTGGTGCCAGAGTAGTTTTTGGGGGGACTTCACAGAACTTCCCCTGGCCTAGTGTCAGCTCAGAAGTGTCTTTTCCTGCAGCAGAGAGGCAGCAGGGCTCTGAGGCACCCAGCAGCCAAGCAATGAGCACCTTGCGGGCGCAGCTGATCGGGGCTTTCAGGGAGCAGATGGAGATGCGTCACAGCCTGATGGAGCTAGAGAACACCAACATCGAGCTGCACGTGGACACCTGCAGGCACCTCCTAACAATTGCTGAGTGAGTACCTCCTCAGCTTCCAGCACAATGTACACAGGGACCTCCAAACTCACCACGGGAAGTGTGAGTAGCTGTAGCTGCATAAGGCAACCAGCACATATTGCATCGAGTTAAGGCTCAAGACTAAAAGTGGGGAAAAGCACTGTCCTTCCCATGGGAAGACCACATAGGAGGCCTGTCTTACAGATTTCCAAAGGGGAGGAAGCTAACTGTGCTCTTCTGCGTGGTTTGTCCAGCTCCAGAGCAGTCTGGACTAATTAGTTCTGCTGCTGTCATGGAAGAACAAGCTGGACAGACACAAGGAAGGGCCATGCACCAGTAGAGCCATGTCACTATGTCCCAGAAGTTCCTTTCTTTTTCTGGCTGGCAGCTGGGAACGAGAGAAGGCTCAGGGTGCACATAAGGATGATATGCCAGCAAAGGAGGAGAAAGGAGAGAAGGTGGAGGAGGAAGACAGGGAAGTGGATGTCATGGATTCACCTGAACCTCATGAAGTTACAGTAGCAAGAGAAGAGATCAACCTGCTGCTGGCAGAACAGCGCAAGACAGCAGCCCTGAAGGTAAGGAAGGGAAGGTGTCCTTAGGATTTCTAGTCTGGCCTCTGCCTGGTGGGTGCTTGAGGGCAGGATGGCAGCAGAGGATAACTCAGAGGTTCATGTGGATTTGGGCTCAACCACAAAACCAGTGGGGCAACTGGACTCCTAAATAATTTGGGCTGCTGAAGGAAGCAGCATAGGAACATCAATCTTTGCATCATCCCCATATCCTTGTGGTTTTTAGGATGAGGGAAAAGCACCCACTGGGCTGGTATCCCCCATAAGTGAGCTAATCCTTCCCATTTTGAGGGTTTGTCATTCACTGGTTGTTTAATGTGTTAGTAATTGCTTTTAGTCTTTTTTTTTTATTTTGGTAGTTCCCATTAACATTTGAGTTCTTCTAGGCAAGGATTGTGCATCTGTGTATATCTGCCATGACTGAAATATGGTGGCTGGTAGTAGAACAAGCGAAACACAAAACACTTCTTGTAGATATTACTTCAATCTAAGCATGAAGGACACAGCAAAGATTTGCTCAAATGCCTTTGTTGCCCCAAGAAGCTGAGCTGCCTTGCCAAACCCCTATCTGTCTTTTTCAGACAGAGCTGGAGCAGCACTTAGCAAATGCCAAGGAAAAAGCTTCCCAGATGGAGGAGTTTTTCCCCAGACAAATCGCTAGTGAGGATCAGCAGGAGGTGCTCAGGCTTCTCTGCAGAGCCCATGAGCTTCAGCTTGGCAACACAGAGCTGCAGGCAAATACACTGTACAGGGAGAATCTATTGTGCCAGAAGGATTTTGTGATCCAGCAACTGCAGCAGCACTTGTTACTCTGTGAAGAAATCATTCAGCAGCAGCAAATGCTGATAAAAGGTAAAGCAGCACCTTTTCTCTTGCTTTGTCCTTATCTCCAAGCTCTGTCTTCTGATGGCAAACTGGAGAACAATCCATCCAGAAAACACTGTCTTGGGCGTCATGACTTGACAGTTCTCAGTTGTTTCTCTAGGAGTTATTTTTAAGTCTTCCTCCTTGTCTCTGCTCCAGCCCAGAACATTCCTGTCCCAGAGACACTGGCCAGGTTACACCACCTGCACCTCTCTGAGCTGGAGGAGGGGGTGCTGAACCGCCTACTGCTGCTACACTCTGTGATGTCCAGCATGCTCAGGGTAAGGCAGAGCAGCCTGTGGTACTGGAGAATCCACACTGTCCTATGATGTTGTCATGGCCATGGATTCACACACACAACCAGACCCTGGCTGGGTCCTGGTGCCAGTCAGGAGCTGCACACAGTTTGTTTTATGAACATGTCGTCTCTGGAGCTCTGCTCTCCTTCCCTCCTTCCCCTTGACTCGAAGAATTAAGGCTTGTGGCAGCAGAGAAGCACCCAGGCAGTGCTGTGCATGACCCAGTGCTGTTGTGTCAGATTTGAGAGAGAAGTGGCTTGGTTGCAAAGAGAAAAGCGAAGGTTAGCAAGTGACTGCCAAAGGAGACTCTTATCCAGAGACATCCACTTGCTCATGGCAAAGTTGTTATTGAGGCCTTCAGGTCTTTCCTGACAGAAAGAAAAGATGCTGTTGGCCCCTTTTTCTTTGGAAAACAGTTTTGAGACAGTAAGGGGCTGCCAGGAAATTGCCAGCCTTCAGCAGGGAGTCCAAGCACCAGCGTCTCCTGTTTATTATGATTGTCTAGAATGAACAGGGCAAGGAGTTGGGTTTCACCTTGAATAATAAACTTAATGTTAGTCATGTTGTTATATGAGAAATTAAACTACTCTGAGTGCCCCTCTACAGGAGGGGAGCAAATAGCAGGTGGCTGGAACTATGCAGAAGCACATGGGGTATCAAGAGTGTCTTTGTGATGCAGGCTGAGAGCCTGGGCTGTGAAAGGGGCTTTACAGTGAGAAAAATCTGCTGAGGATCTCATTCTTCCCTCTTCCTGCAGCCCCACAACAGCCCTTCTCTGGATGTAAGTCAGCATCTGGATCGTAATAAAGATGAGATCAGAAAGGGCCTGCCTGGGAACATCAAGGATATTCCCTGGGGGTTGAAGTTTGACATTCCCTCCATCACCTTTAAGTCAGACAGGTAATGTGAGTCTTTCTCATTAAACTCATTCTCTAGGGCACAGAGACCTGGTAGCTCTCAGCTAAGTCCACAAAGCTGGGAGACATCAAACTGGAAGGACTTCTAGAAACTGGAAACTGCTAGAAGAGACTTTCCTGGTACACTGTTCTTGCAAAACAGCTCCATGGTTTAGCAGAAGCCTTCTCTGCAGAGAGAGGCTATGGGACAAGTTCCAATTTGCTTCTGTTGGTGGGCAAACGTTTAAACCAAATAAAGTAGCAAAGTTTGTGAGCATCAGGGGACAAAATATCTCTCCTTCATGAACCCTGAAGTATTCCTTGCTGTGTTCTTTATTATCATGTTTACCAGGTTTCTGGCTTTCCCCACAGCTTGAGAGCTCTTAGCTAGACGTGTTGCTTCTCTCCCTGTGGATAAGGGGCCTGTGCTTTCATCTCGTAACCTGCTGGCATATTCTGTTCACAGTGGCAGCTGCAGATCATCTAAAAAAACACCCTGTAGGAAGGAGGGGTCTCTGGACACCCATCTCAGCCCAACTTTCTCTGGTTTGCCAAAAAGCCCAGCTCAGCAGGTCAGTATGGCAGGAACTGAATTCAAGGCACATTTGATGTGGAAAGCACTTT
Organism: Pyrocephalus nanus; assembly: GCA_038380795.1. Lineage (NCBI taxonomy): Eukaryota > Metazoa > Chordata > Aves > Passeriformes > Tyrannidae > Pyrocephalus > Pyrocephalus nanus. The sequence goes on from CM076276.1 coordinate 11,876,365, forward strand.
CCTCTTGTGATGAAAAAAGCAGGCACAGCAGCTAAATATAGTGTATGTGAGGAAGCTAAACCTCAGCAGGTGATAAAATCGCTCCTAGAGCACTGGCCTTGGGTTTAAAACCTGGGATTTAACTAAGAGGCCAAGGCTAGCTGCCATCTCCAATCTAGACACTCTCTCAGTGTGAATCACCCATCTCCAGTGTGTCCAGTTCACTCAGGAAGAGGAGGGACAGTTAGGAGCTCATCAGTTCCTTGCTCACTGGCTGACTGGCTTTGTAGCCATGGCTGCGTATGGGAGATACATGGTCAAAAAGCTTTGCTTTTGTTTCTCTCTACACAGAAGTTATTGTAACAACATTTCAGGTGAAATTTAATGTCTTCCAAATGTTTCAAAGTGCTTTGAAGGGGCAAAGTATAAAAGCTTTGAATGAAAAGCACATTAGGCTGCAATTGCTTTGATTTTCAGCAGAAACCAACAGATGTTGCTGCAGGGAAGTTGACTCCCAGGCTGCATTCCCCCACCTCTTTAGGCTTCCATGGGAAAAAGTCACCTGCAGACATTGCTGCTGTTCTGCTGAGTCCAGAGCCCTTGGAGGAAATTGCCAGCAGCACCAAAAGCATCTCCCTCATTGCAGCCAGTCGCCGCTCCAGAGCCCAGCACAGAGACCCTGGGAGCAGAACCTCCTCAGGCCACACCTCTGGGGAGGATGTGCTTGAGCTGAAGTATCCAAAGGCCAATTCCACCCCAGATGGTCAGACAAGAGACAGGGCATGTATTGGAGGGTTGCTGTCAGAGCCCACAGCTGGGAACCAGCTGTGCTCCCCAGCCAGGGGAGAGCTGAAGAGCAGGAGAGATCGGGAGATGCCTGCTGGGAGGACAGCCAGGAAGAAAAGATCTCGCTCTCTTGAACCAAACTTCCACAGGGTAGGAACACAAACTGTCTTTATGTTTCTTTCTGAAGGGGATAGGTTGAGCAGAAGGCATAGAGCCAGCGAAGCTAGGGTGGGTTTTAAATACAGGAAGAGAAATGTAGTACAAACTGCATGGGGAAATAAGTTAAATATCTTTATTCTTCCATACCACCCTTGACCTCCTGCCTAAAGAGCAAGCTAAGCCGGTCAGGTGGGAAAGGAATCTTTTTGGAGCAATGTGGCAACAGTCAGAGGTCACAGACATCACCACTGAGGTTAACTCCACTTGGTGTTTTTCAGGTCTCAAATGCTAAGCCCTGGACTCGCTCAAGCCCCAGCACAGACACAGCTTGTGAGAACCACCTGCGCCAAACCAGCCTCTTCCATCAGTCAAAAGCTGCAAGTAGCACATCCATTGCCTCAAAGGTCAGGGCTCCTGCCAGCCACAATTCAGGTAGGGGCCAGAGAGATTTGTCTGTGCCTGACATCAGCTCTGACAGATGGTGACAATCCTGCACCAGCTCTGTTGAAGATGGACTGTCATGTGAGAAATAATCCAGAGTAAACGCTAATGATCAGAATGATTAGTAAGCTGATCTGATTGGTTTTTATATGGTCTAAGTAGATTTTTGATGGGTAAGAAAGCACGTCCTTTGTAGACCACAGCCTCAGCTATGCCTCTGTAACCTACAGGGAAGAATTAATGTTCAGTGGTGTTTATGTGCAACAAGTGATTGATCTCATTTAGTCTGTGTTTCACATCCCAAACTCAGCAAGGACACCAAGACATGACAGGCTGCACTGATCATCTGTCAGCTTCAGTTGTTTTGCTTTGTGCAGGTACACAAGGCCAAAATGAGTTTAGGAGAACTGGACACCCAAATTCTATTGAAATATTGCCAGAATCCTTCCCCATTCTGGCAAGGGGTGCTACTGGTCCTCATTAGTTTTTCTAACTTTTTTTTTTTTTACTAAAAAAAACCAGTTAACTTTTGATTTACATCGCTATAATTTATTTTGGCTAGCTATTAGCAACTCATAAATTGAAAATAGTTTTTAAACTCTGCTCTGCTTGCACTGTTTATAACAAAGCTCTCCCTGCCTTTGACAGAGGGGACTCCACTGGAGGTGCTGCCAAAAGGCAACGCTCCTGCCAGTGCCACCCAGCACAGCAACACTGATCATGTCAGAGGACGGGACCTCCAGAAACAAGTCAAGGGTGAGTGCCTGAAATACCAGGTTGGCTGGCTCAGGAGGCACTATGATACTCTTCAGCACTTGCTCTGTTGCAATTTGAACCATAAGAGCTGTAAATGCAACACAAATGGTCCAGTTGGGAAAGCAGTCACATGGGCAGAGGTTTTGCAGCCAAGTTTTAAGCCTTTTTTTTTTGCAACAGATGACTCGGGCAATGTTCCAGAAGGAGTTACACTCCATCTCCCTCTTAGCCAAAAATAACCTCTTAGGAAGAGGAAATAACATTTTCAGAGGTGCTCATAATCCTAGTCTAATCCATATGTGAAGGACAAAATTTAATCTCAGCTAGCCACGTCACCATAACTGCTTCCAAGGTGTCACTTTGGGATTTTCTTCAGGCAGCAATGTGCAGATCCCAGTGCCCTTGCCAAACTCACCCCTCCACAGCCTGTGGCAATCTGTCTCTTCCCCATTTTGACTGGAAATAAGACTCAAATTGAAGTAGGAGAAACTTGACTAAGGTCTTCATCTTCCCTCGCTTGCAGGGCCTGCAGATGGTGCCAGCAGCCGTCAAAAGCTGCAGCCAGTTGCCCGCCTGGCGAGCCAGCCCAAGACTAAATACAAGTCACCCGGGGAGCAGGAACTCTCTGTGGCCCCAAGGGATTGCAATTTCAAGACTGCTGGAAGTCAAGGAAGCGGATGCAGGAGAAATGTGCCTTAAAATGTATTTTGGTCTCATTGTCGTGATGCTGAAAAGCAGAGGGGAGGCGAGCAGGGAGGAGAGGGACCTTATTTGTTGTAGAATACTTTTTCTCTATCCTTACTTCAAGCCTATCCTCTGCACTGTGTGCTCTAGCTGTTAGCTTGAGTTTGAGACAATTAGGGTGTTAAGAGAGTCCAAGAGAAGAGGACAACCTCATTTTCCCAACACTGTTTGCCTCCCAAAAGATATCAGCATTGAGACCAAGCTGCCTTTTTTTCCCAGGGCAAAACTGTGGATGCCATCCCTGCATCCTAAAGGCTCCCTGACTATTGAAAACAAATGTAAATGCCTGAGAAATAGTTTCCCCAGTCTTCCCTGCTGTCCCTGTGTGTTGCTGTGAAGCTGGGAGGTGTGATGCACTCCTGGAATGCTGTTTGGGTGAGCAGATGTTTGGCTGTGAGAGCAGCCAGAGATTGGTCTAAGCTCTCTTCTATCTGCAGAGCATTTCAGACCTGGCTCAGCCAGAGAGGCAGCGTGGTGATAAGTGAAGACCCTGATAACAGCTACTCGCCTGGAGGTAAACTGTGGGAATGTGTTTTTCTTTTGGGAACCAACATCTCCAGGCAGCAGCCCATTCCATAAGGGGCTTTTTAAATATGCTGCAAATAAAGTGGTTCTGGTCATTGCACTGAATGGTGACTCCGTGCCCCCTCCAGGAGTGTCTTCCCTCCTGTAAGTATCAAAGGTGACAATCTCAGGTAGGTTTATGCATTTTTTCAAATGGAGGAAGAATCTTTTTTTACAGTTGTAGCACTTGCAAAGAATTCTCCAATGTGCTCCTTCTGACTGGGCAACATTGTGCACGCTCCCTTTTCCTCCATGCTTCTTGCTTTGCTGTGGGGAAGATGAGGAATAGCTCGCTCCAAGGATGAGGAAGCTTAATTACCTGCATTTATAAATGTCTTAAACCCCTGAGGTGGGGATGCAATGCAGGTGTGTGAGCAGGTCCAGCAAGCAGCCCATTTTCCTTACAAAACAGAAAGCAGAAGTGTGATGGTGAACCAGGTCAGGAGCACTTGTTCCCAGGGCTGATTCTTCTGGATAAACAAAGATACAGATAAAACAAAGGAGCACACAGATAACCTAAGCACAGAGTGTGTATAAGATAAACCTGTGCCAGCAGTGCCAGAGCCAAGCCCGGAGTTACAAGGCCTCGTGCAACCCTCGAACAGCCGAAGGACCAGAAGGCTGAACAAACTCAGTTCCCAGAGAGATGCTCCAAGACCCCTCACCCTCTTTTGTCGGACCCTCTCCTTGTGCTGAGAGGGCACAAAAAAACCGCTTTTTTTTTTTTTTTCTTTTCCCCCCCGTGCGGCGGCGCTCGCAGTGGGTCCCGCAGTGCCTCCCCAGAGCAGGAGGTGGAGGCCCGAGGAGCATCCCCGGGCGTCCCGCACCCCGGCTGTCCCGCACCCCGGCTGTCCCGCACCCCGGCTGTCCCGCACCTCGGCTGTCCCGCACCCCGGCTGTCCCGCACCCCGGCTGTCCCGCACCCCGGCTGTCCCGCACCCCGGCTGTCCCGCACGCCGGGCGTCCCGCACCTCGGCTGTCCCGCACCCCGGCTGTCCCGCACCCCGGCTGTCCCGCACCCCGGGCAGGCAGCAGGGCCGGCAGCGGGGCCGGGGCCGCCCCCGGCGGGCGGAGCGGCGCCTGCGCGGCCCCGCGGGGAGCCCCCGCGCCGGCGTCTCGCGAGAGGCGGCGGCGCCGGGACCGGGAGCGGGACCGGGACGGGCGGAGCGGGAGGAGGAGGAAGAGGAGGAGGAGGAGGGAGGCGAAGGCTCCCCCGGCGGGAGGTGAGCGCGGGGCCCCGGCCGCTCGGTGCCTGCAGGGCCGGGCGGGGCGCGGTGAGGCGGCGCCGCCCCGGGGCCGGGCCAGCCCCGGTTATGAGGCGCAGCGCGGTGTCCCCCCACCCTGCCCGTCCCTGCGCTCTGCCCGGTGCCAGGTAGGGCTCGGCTCCTGCGGGACCCGGGGCATCGTGTGCGGGGCTCTGCGGGGCGCCTCCGCTTCTCCTTCACCTTCCCCGGGATGGACGTTCCCCGGCGAGCTGGGAGGGCTCAGCCGGGGGGAAGGGAGGCGCAGGGGGGACCTTTTCGCTCCCTGCAGCTGCCTGGGAGGAGGGTGCGGGCAGGTGGGCGTCGGTCTTTTCTCCCGGGTGACAAGAGGTAGAACGAGAGGGAACGGCCTCAAGCCGAGGCAGGGAAGGAGCTGCCCGGGGAGCTGGTGGGTGACACCGTCCCTTGGAGGCAGATGTGGATGTGGCGCTGAGGGTCGCGGTTTGGCGGTGGGGCTGGCAGGGTTTGGTGAATGGGTTGGACTCGATGATCTTACAGGTCTTTCCCAGCCTTGATGATTCTGGTGCTGGGCCCGAGGCTGGAAGCAGCAGCTCTGCCCGGTGCTCGGCAGCGACCGAGAGCCATCCCGGGAAGCAGCCCCCTAACCGAGCGCCCAGCCCGGCTTTGAGCGCCGCTCCAAGAGATCCGGCGGAAAACGCCGCTCATCCCGCCTGAACTCCCCGCGCAGAACTTCACCGGCAGAGCTCGGGCTGGAAACTGTGCCGGAATCAGGTGTTTGTGAGGCAGTCGCGGGCAAGGCGGGTGTCCGGGGCTCCTTTCTGGCCCCTGTGCTGACACACAGCGGGTATCCCGGAGTGTCGCTGGCCCGGGCTGCGGCACCGGGGCTGCGTTTGTAAGGGCGGGGAGAAGATGCGTGTGCTGGAAGTTTGTGACAAAAGTAGTGGATGAACAGGACATGCTGTGTTTTGGGAGTTTCCTCCTGGAAATTTTAGACACACTGTTATTGTGACAGCCTCCAAGTACGGACATTAAGAGGCAACTGGCGCTGCTAAGCCTGTACAAACCAGGCTTTTTTGGCAGCAATGGAGGGGAAGGCGCTGCCATAACTGTAGATTAGGATGTTTTTTTGTTGGTCTCCAGGGTATAAGTGCTAAGCTGGAGTGAAACATGCAGCGCAGTTCCAATTTATTGCTTATGCTGTGCAGTAATACTAATGTAAGCATGGGTTCAACTCTCCACATTCTGCAAAGAGTGCTAGATTTTTGGGAAGCTGGGGAGAAGCAATGAGGTGAGTGATGGCCAAGCATATGAAATTTGTTTCTTGGTATAGTCTGTCTGCTTTGGATGTGGGAGCTTGTTCTCCTGCACCTTTAGGAGATTAACTTGGTTCCATGTCTCTAGAGGCTGGTGATTCCCTAAGTGCAGCTGGTGCCAGGTGTGTGCAATGGTGCGTGGGTACAGAAGGCTCCACAGGTCCAGTGATTTTTCCAGTGATTGTTGGTAAATGCAGGCATTCCCATGGAAAATATCTATTTGAATTTTTTGGGAAGGGGTTGTATGTTTTTTAAACTTTTTACTCCACTTCTTTTCTGTCTTCAGAAGCAGGCAAAGCCCAAGCAAGCTACCTGAAATCCCATGTTGTCTCCTGCTAGGTGAGTGGGTGCTGGAGGAGGTGACCTGGTGCTTAGTGCTCGACCTGTGCCATTTGCTTCCCTACAGGGAGTTGGGAGCTGTGGGAGAGGGACAGGCCTGGGGAAACACAGAGATGAGATCTGCACCCAAGCCTTTGGAGGCACATTCCTTTCTAAACCATGCCTGTTCACAGAGAGGGGTTATTACCCCTTGTCTCTGGTACATGGTTTTGTGTAAGCTGCTTTATTTTCTATAGGTCTTACTGCTCCTGGAAGTGAGCTGGGGTTACTTTCTTTTGCAGTGAGGCTGTGAGAGAATGTAGTCCTTGCACAAAGTCAAGAGGAGAGGAAGAAAGAGACACAAATTACTTAAGCTGTTATCTGTCCTGAGAATAAACAGTTACAATCGGGCTGTGAAGTGGAAATAAGGTTTCCAAATCCCCAAGGAGTTGCATCTGCAATAGCTTTTGCAATAAGAGTGCTGGGACGCGTCCCTCCTTTCTGGTGTTAAATGAAAGTTTGAGAGGTGATTACTTGAAACGGCAACTTGTGATAGGAGAGAGTGGGAACAGTGACCTCAGACCTCAGTGTCTTACTTGGGCCTGGGATGGGGAGAAGACTCCTTGGTTCATAGCCAGGCCAGGTTCAGGTTGGAGCTGGTCATGTGCTGGCTGCTCAGGGGACTCTGTAGGATGATTATAGCACTTGGTCCACTTCCCAGTTTGCCAGCGTCGTGTCACAGAGGCAGCTTTGTGTGGATCCTGGTGCACGTTCCTGTTGGCTGGTGACTTTGGGTTGAACTTGAATGTAAATTCTTGGCTCTTTCTGGAGACTTTTCCTTTTGATTCTGGCAAGGGGAGGACAGAGGCATGTTCCTTCTTATGTGCACAGAGACCTCTAATTTGTGCTTTTAGTTTGGCATCCTTTAGGAAGTGCTCAGGAAGAGGATGTATCGTAGTCAATAGAGTAACTCTGTTTTCTGCAGTGTTTTCCTGCTGAGGGGGAGTTAAGCTTACTGCTGTTTTGCAGGGCTCCTCTCTGGCACTGGTAGAGTTAACAGAAGTGGAGCCCTTTGCTGCTCGCTGCTGTGTGTCTTGGAAAAGCCAAACTCTCTGGCAGGCCTGTGTGCGTGTCCTGGAAAGCAGGCTGGAGCCCTTGGGGTGCTCTCAGTAAAGCTGCATTATGGTGGTGGCTTTGAGGAAGAGCTCTCCTTCCCTTTGCCCCAGGAATGTGTGTGCCACACACAGTGTCCCGTTTGCTCCTGTCGCTGCTGCCGAGAGGGCGAGCTGAGAGGGTGATCTGTCCACGCCTGGGCTGGGACGGCTTTGCAGGAATGCCAGCAGGCTGCTGTGCTGCCCGGGGCTGTGGAACCTGCTGAGTGTAGGGATAGCAGAAAAGGATGCTCCGTGAAGCTTTCCAGGCTTGCTGCATTCCAGCCAGCCTAGAGGTCTCGAGCAGCGTTGGAAACACAGCGTGCTGGGATTATGTGCGCAGTGGGCACCCTATTCATCCAGAGTGGGAAGCAGTCCCTGTCCTGAGCAGCTAAACGGGCTCGAAAGCAAGAACAGATTTGGGCAAAACACAAACCCAGGAGTGTGCCAAGCAGAAGGCTTGGCAGCATCCCTCCATTATCTTCTGCTGCTGGACTGAGATGCTTGGCCTGAAGTGCTGACGCAAATATGTAATTTGCCCCTTCTTTAGCTCAGTGCTCATCTCTCTGGGTGTTTCTTCTTAGGTCTGCTCCATCCTCAATCTTGACTAGCTAAACGTAGAGAATTACTGCTGAGTAATACCTGCTTCTTGCTCTGCAGACTGTAAAACGTTATGTCTGCAGTTCCTCCAGCTCCTCTTTGCAGGCAGAATAAGAGCCTGGCTCCAGGAAAGGCACTTTTTGGTGTTGCAGTGCATAGCTATGTGTTAGGCTACAGCTCCGCTGAAATTCTGGCTCTCCCTAGTTCCAGATTGTAAATAAATACACCAGGGTGGAGAAATCCTAAGCCTTCAGATCTGTGTTTTCTGTCTTTTGGGACAAGCTGACCTAATGCTTCAACATGTAACAGTATCTGGTATTGTTCCTGTTTGTAACTACATTCTTGCCTAATATTTCAAACCTGGACTTTGGTTGTTAAAATCTGGCACCCCTCAGACATAGGCACAGCCTCGCAGGGGGCTCCTTCCCAGGTCGTTTGCTGCAAGGCTGTGGTGAATTTCAGAGGTGCTGAGCACTTTTTCCTTGGGAATGACAGAGCTCAGCACTTCTGCATCTCTGCACTCGGGTTCTTCTGCATCTCTCTACAGGGTGGGGTTGGTGCTGTTTAGGGGTGATGTGAACTGGCTGGGGAGCAGCCTCTGTGTTTTGGGAGGAAGAGAGACCCAGCCTTCATTTTGAAAAGCTTTTCAGGGCAGCTTGCCCCGAAGTGGCTTTGTTTTCAGAGCTGGTGTTTGCAGGGTTTGTTCTGAAGTCATTGGGAAGATTTGGGATGTCTGCAGAAAGGGCAGTTCTTGTTTTCTATCTGTAGGTGCTGTTCTGTGTTTACAATCAGGGTCTGGAGTGTGCTTGGAAGAGAGGAGGACACTGGAGTGATTACTTTTAGCTCCTCTGTGTTGTTCTTCCCTGGCTGGAGGCACTGGCTCCTTGATGGCTGGGGGAGAGAGCAAGGCTGCTTTGCCAGCCTGCCTCTGTGTGCAGCCTTGGACCACAAAACATGCAGCAGGGTGGGGAGATGGATCTCCCTTGAGCATCTTGCAGGTGGAAAGGGGCTGGGAGATGCTCGCAAAGCTAGGTAGCAGTGAAAAGATGGGACTGGTTGAAGTAAAAAAAAACCAAACCTGCTGCACCCTCTAGAACAGATGATCTGAGGTGCCCTTTTAACAACGATTTCATGCCTGTCTTAGGTGATCAAGAGTTTAGTGATGAGTGTGATAGAAATATAAATTCCATTAAACGAGGAAAAGAGGTCCCGAGTCAACAGTGTCTGAACACGAACACAGATTTACCAGAGCATCCTTAATCTCAGAAATCATTCAGTTAGAAGTAATTACCTCCTTTAGATTTTTATTGATGAGTGGCTTTTATCAGGGCTGTGTCCCTTTGTGGGTTTTTGTAAGAAAACTCTATGTGTAATCTCTGTTCCTTACAAAATGAAGCAGCTATCAAGAAAGGTTGTGGAGGGAACATCTACTGGGTGCCTTCACACTTATCTACACAGAGTAGATAAGATGGTGTGTTCAGGTCAGTGATGTTCTCTCAGCAGGGACTTGCTTTAGGCACTGAGGCAGCAGCATCTTCAGCCCTGTGTTTATAACTGCAATAAGGATTTGTTTTCAGCACAGAGCACCTTCATGGGAAGATGAGACCACATTGTGATACAACAATGTAAAATCATGGATTAAGCCTTCTTTTTTTCTTGTGTAAAATTCAAGGGGGCAGTTGGCTCTGCGTACTTTCTCTATATGGTTGTATATTTTAACACTCTCAAACTTGCTTCTGTGAGCTCTAGGCCTGAAATCATTGTATTTTACTTATTTTTTTAAATTAAAAAAGAGCTTCTCTTGAAATCATGTGACTCCAGAAGCTTGAGATTGATAAAAAGCCATGATTGCTATGAAACTGATAAAATTGCAACACATTGTGCCTCCTTTTAGCCAGTCAGCTCTTCTCCACAGGGTCTCTCTGTGTAGTCTCAGAGCTCTCCCTGTGTGAAAATGGGGATGGCCGAGCCCACAGCAAGTCTTGATTGTGCCAGGTCATTCTCTCCAAACCAGAGGGATTAAGAGCTCAACTAACTTATTTTTTTTTTTCATATCTTTCCAGGATCCCGCTCTGCAGCACCATGCTGGATCCCAAGCCTCACTCTGCGAGTCGGAGGTGAATCCAGGTGAAAGTCAGCTACCACAGTAGGTGTCAGGATGACCAAAGCACGGCTCCTCCGTCTCTCTGTGGTGCTGGTCTCCATCTTCATGATCCTCCTGATCATTGTGTACTGGGACAACGTGGGGACGGCTCACTTCTACCTGCACACGTCCTTCTCCAGGCCTCGTTCCCCGGGAGCCATCCCTGGTATCACGGCAGGTGAAGACTGGGAAGCCTTGCCGGATGTAGATGAATTTTTGGCAAAGCTGCTCAGTTCGAGCCTGAGACAGAACAACTCTATCCCCCGAAAGACAGAGCAGCTCCTTGTCCAGGGCTCCAACAAGCCCGTGGTGAGTAATTTGGAGGAGAACGTGCGGGGCTATGACTGGTCCACGCACAAGGACAGGAACAGCCTGGACCAAGCGAAGCTGCAGGTGGAGAGGCAGAGAACGCTGCGGGAGTTTTGTGCCAATTCCAGCTTCACCTTCCCCACCAAGGAGCGCTCCTTTGATGACATCCCGAACTACGAGCTCAACCACCTGATCGTGGATGACCGCCACGGCATCATCTACTGCTACGTGCCCAAGGTGGCCTGCACCAACTGGAAACGAGTGATGATTGTGCTCAGCGAGAGCCTCCTGGACCGGGGCGTCCCATACCGGAACCCTCTGGACATCCCCCGGGAACACGTCCACAACACCAGCACCCACCTGACGTTCAACAAGTTCTGGCGCCGCTACGGGAAGTTCTCCCGGCACCTCATGAAGATCAAGCTGAAGAAGTACACCAAGTTCCTCTTCGTGCGGGACCCTTTCGTCCGCCTCATCTCTGCCTTCCGCAGCAAATTCGAGCTGGAGAACGAGGAGTTCTACCGGCGTTTCGCCGTCCCCATGCTGAAGCTCTACTCCAACCACACCAACCTCCCCACCTCCGTTAGCGAGGCCTTCGGGGCGGGCCTCAAAGTCTCCTTTTCTGACTTCATCCAGTACTTACTGGATCCCAGGACAGAGAAGATGACCCCTTTCAATGAGCACTGGAGGCAGGTTTACCGCCTGTGCCACCCGTGCCAGATAGACTATGATTTCATCGGAAAGCTGGAGACGCTGGATGAGGATGCTGCCTATTTATTGCAGCTCCTCAAAGTGGACAGGCTGCTTCGCTTCCCACCCAGCTACAGGAACAGGACTGCCAGCAGCTGGGAAGATAACTGGTTTGCCAAAATCCCGCTGGCTTGGAGGCAGCAGCTCTACAAGCTCTACGAAGCAGATTTTGTACTCTTTGGCTACCCCAAGCCAGAAAACTTGCTTAAAGACTAAAAGTGATCGGGCAGTGGGTGTGGGAGGGAACATCTGAAATACCAAAAATGTTTAAAGCCTCCTCATTTTTGCTCTTAACTCCCTTCCCCATACAGGTTGGTACAATGGAATATATTTTTTCTACTGCTTTCCCTTCCATTTTTGCAATAATGTCAAGAGTCCAGGGTATTCCAGCCAGCTGTGCATATGCAAAAAATGCCATTTTTTTGGTTATCATTTGTTTTCTGTTTTTTAAAATGTCCCCATATTTTGCAATGGGTCACTGCCCTTGGTCACTCTGCCAACTGTGTCCTTCAGTAGCTTTTTATTAATACTTTTTAAAAATTAATATATTTAAGATATTTAATACAAAGCGTGTGTCGTGGCAAAGGAAGGGAAGGAATTAAAAAAAAAAAAAAAGAAAAGTAAAAGAAAACCCCAAGAAATTATGCACCTGCCTCTGTGTGTTGTCTCAGGGCTGCTGTTTTGGAGGTCTGAGGTTTGCAGAGCAGTCGGATCTCTCTGGGAGCTGGGATGCTGGTGGTGCCTTCACCAGCCAGGTCTGCTGGTGGTCAGCTCTGAGCTGGCTCAAGGCAGATGGGATGGGTCAGTGCCTGACCCTGCCAAACAGTGCTGGAGGAGCACCAGGGCCCCGGTGACGTGTGCTGCTCACAGCTGGTGAGCCTGATCCAGGGTCACGGGAAGGAAATGGCGTTGGGAGCAGTGACACCAAGCCTGTGAAGCGCTTCAGGATGTGCAGGTGGCCCACACAGCACCTCTGCACTGCCTCACTTTTGGGAAAGCAGTGTGGGACTCTACTGGCCAAAAAGCTGAGGTTCAGCCGTTCTACACCTTGCTAGTGTGGAGCATCTCCCTTGACATGTCCTGTTGCAGGATGGTGCCTGAAGTTTTTGGGGGTTGTGACCAGCCAGGAGGGGCAGAGTGTGCTCCTGGATGGCCCAGCTGTGTGCTGTGACCCTCGAGAGCTCTGCTGTGTCCTCATCCCTGTGCATGCTTTAAGGGGAACGTGGCAGGGATGCAGATGCTTATCCCTGGAAGAAGATCCAAAGGGTTTCTTTCAATAAGCAGATGTCAAGGTGAACTCCAAGTTCGTTTGTTTTCAGTGTGCCAGCTCCCGCTCGTGACACTGCATCCTCATCCACCCCCTTTCTGCTTATTCCAAATGATTGATGCAGATTTGATCATCTGCCTTGCTGGGACCTGCTGCAGGAGTGATGGTTCCCACTGTGCCAGGAGCATGTGGGCTGCTTCCCAAAGGAAATTAATGCCTTTAGAGAGACTTTTTGTGTCTCATCAGCTGAATCTGCTTCTCTTTTCCTTTCTGAATTGCTCTGCAAAAACTGTCTGCTTAGCACATTAGGCAGGCAACTCTTTCAGAGCTGAAATGCTTAATTATTTCCCTGCACTGTGGATGGTATTGGTGATTAAGGTCCAGGGTCAGGCCTTGGGAGGCAGCCCTGTGTTTTGGGCAGACTTCTTTATATTGCCTTTTTACTCAGTTTCTCTCCAAGGCCATCAGCAGGCATGACTTTTCCTTCCTTCCTCGCTTCCCCAATTTCTGTACACGTACATCTTTTTGGCACTGCACGCTCTTCTAACAAATATGCTGCATCAAGCTTTTTAACCTATAAATGAAAGGTAATTGCCAGTAGTTACACTTGAAAAAAAGGGTTTGTTTCTCTTATTCACACTGCTCTCCTGTAATTTCTGCAGAGACATTTGCAGTTTAAATGAGCCTGAAGCCATTACCAGGGTCTTGGTGCCTAGCTCCTCACAGCTTGGGAAAAAAGGAAGTGCCTGTTTCTGAGTCATTATTTAAAACTAATAATAGAAAAGTGTTGATCTATTCAATTTTTTTCCCAGTTACCAGCTAATTGCTGCAAAACAGAAAGATGTAGAGAATCTCGTCTCCTGTAATGAGTAATCCCAAGAGTCTCTTGACTCCTGCTACATTTACATTTCTTCAGGGTGGGTTCATCTCACTCTTCAAAGATAAAGCGTGGATGTTTTCATCTCTTGTCTTTTCAGAGTGTTTATTTTTTCCTCTTTTAATTTCCATGTAATTGATGTTTAGTATGAGTAGACGTGGGTGGCTGGGACCGTGGCGCAGATGCCGTGCAAACTTCCTCCCAGCTGCTTCCCCTGCACCTCTTCATCTGGTCCTGTCTCTTCCTGCCCCTCTGACCAGTGCTTGGCTGCTGTACCCTGGTGACACTCTGCAAACCAGCTGCTGCCTCCTCAGCCACAGCTCTCCTGTGATTCATGGCTGTGGCTCGTCCCAGGCAAGAGCCCAGGAGCATCTTTTCAAGGCCTGGCTGTCTGTCATCCAGGGCAGGGAAAGGGAATGGGCTGCAGAGTGTTACCATCATTTTTGGCAGCAAGGTCCTGGTTGTGCAATTGGCAGAAAGGGTGCAAAATGGCTGAAAATCCTGCCCAGCAGCTGGTGCATGTGATGTGAGAGTCTGTCATCTCCATGTGGCTGCTTTGTGATTTAACAGCAATAGAAGTAAAAAACCTCCCTTCCCTTGCTGACACTGGCTGGAGAGGGGAGACTTTGGACACCTTTGAATGCTGCCTTCTCTCTCCCCATCCAAAGCTGGATAAAATGGGTAAATTCCAGATTTATGTGCTAATACCACCCTGCATCGTGCTGAAGTCCAAATGTGTGAGGCTGCCTGCAGGCTGCCTGCATCCCAATGGCTTCATCAGCCTCCCTGGAATCTGTAGTCGGGAGAATGTACGGATGGAGAAAGGCCACTGAGGGCTCTGTCTTCTCTACTTTCCCTCTTTCACCCCACCAAGCCCAGCCTTTATTGACATCTTAGACATTTTAGTGTTTGCAGACTCGTACCCCTCCAACGTGCTGGGTGCTGTTGGCTCTCTCCTCGTTTTCCATTGCCACGCTTCAAAGCACTTGCCCGGGAGGAGCAGTAAAGCTCGGCTGGGGAGTGTTCCTCTTGCAGTGGTTGGCTTCTGGATTCCAAACAGCTTGTTTCTTGCTGCTCCTTCCTTTTGAAGCCCTCCTTCCCCACCCTGCCACCACTGTGAATGTATTGTTAAGAACTCAAAGGGGATCCAGGCTGTGCTGAGCTTTGTGGTGAGACCACTGGGTTGCCAGAACTGGGATGTAGCCTTTGGCTTTGGGAATGTGCATTTTTTGTGGGTTTTCTTGCTCTGTTCTCATGATGTGAAAGTGTGTATGTGGGGGGGGAGAAGGACAAAGAGTTCAACCAGCCATGCTTCCTTCCCCCCTGGTTTCCTAAAGGAGTTGGAATTTGGTATTTGACAAATAATGGCAGGCAGAATGCATCCATGCTGGCCTGAAGTCAGAAGAGGACTAAAAGTCCTGGAGTGTAGATGGTTATGATACTAGTATTGATTTTATGAGGGGTGGAAAAATGCTTTGAAGCTGCCTCTTTGTGTCTGAATAAACCTAGCTTTGTCATTTCATGCTCAGCCTGCAAAGCTGTGTCCTGTTCCCCTCCTGGCTTGCTTTTCCCTGGGGTTGACCACTTGGCCAAAGTCAGCACGGAGTCTCTAACCAGGCAGAACTGATGTGCAGATGCAAAAATAACCTGGGGTTTGACCAAGATGTTTCCAGCTGGGTAGAACTAAAACCAGCTTTAGTGCTTGCTCAGCATCGGAGCCAAAGTCTTTACACAACCATTGGACAGATTCCGTCCCTCGCTGTCAGATGCCGGATTCACTGGTACAGTGGGACGCATGTGACCTGGCTTTGCAGCCCCTGCATCCTCCAGGAAGGGGCTGTCAAGTCTCAGAGCTCTTTGCTTTTTGAGCAGTGACATGACTTTGCCAGGGTAGGAGTGTCCTTAACACATGGGTACCTTTGCATCTTGTTTTTTTTTTTTTTTTGCCTTAACCCTTTAATTCACTTGCATTTAATGCTACAAGATTGTAGACCCATCACCCATGGACAAAATTTGCCCTGGGATAACATGAAGTGCTTTTGGCTGTGTGTTTTGCATCCTTCAAGGTGGCACTGGGAGGATGGAGGGCAGGGGATGAATGGCAGCATTGAAAGGGTGGTGAAGAAAAGCCAGTTTGTTCCTTCTTACGTAAGCTGGACCTTCTCAGCGACCGTGGGGGAAAGCCGGTGACTTGGCAGGGCGCTGCGGGGCTGTGGTGCAGAACGGTGCCAGGGAGGGTGTGGGGTGTGGTGGCTCATAAGCAAGTCGTGTTGCTTGAATTTAAGGGCTTGCCCACGTTGGTCTTGCTTGTAAGCCCTCTAGTCAAGGGCAGCAGGGAAAAATAAAGCAGAATTTAATAAAGCCACTGGTACCTGGCTGTTTGGGGAAGGGATGGGGAGGGCGGGCGGCGCTGGGTCTGGAGCTGGCATAATGCAGCTCTTCTCCTCTATCCCTGATCCAGTCTAATCGAGGATCTAGCTCGGGCTGTGTAGGCTGAGGTTTGTCCTTGCAGGAGCTGGGGCATGGCCTGGGAGCTGTGGGAGAGTGCCATGACACATCAGGAGCGATGCTGGGTCTGGCCGAGCCTCTCGCTGCTGTGTCTGTACGAGGCGCTGTGGGAGCCGCTCCGCAGTGGCCCATCTGAAACCCATTTTGTATTCCTGGGCTCTGACAGACGCCGCTGCCGCTCCCCCCGGCCAGGCTAATGCGGCAGCAGGAGTCCGCCTCTTACACCCGCTGTCAGCAGCAATTCCTGTCACCGGTGCCCTGTGAGACGATGAGCAAAGCACAACCCAAGCCCACAGTGCAGTTCCTGTGCTCAGCGAGAGCTTTTATTTGTGCAACCTGTGCTGCAGGTGAGCCTGTCTCAGACTGGAAAATGAAGTGCTGCCAAAGGCTCTGGAAAACCTCACGGAAGAAGGAGATTTAAAACATATTCTATGGAGTCGTAGAATATTATAAGTCGGAAGGGATCACCACAAGAATCATCGAGTCCAACTCTTAGTCCTGCACAGGACACCCCTGAGAGTCACACCGTAGGTGCTAATGGAGAATGGTGCAGTAATTTTAGCAGACTGCCCCAGAGGGGAAGCGGGGCAAGTAAATGGGACTCAGCATTTATACCTTAAGACTTGCTTCTTATTCCTGGCTTTTCAGGTGTTGGTGTCCCTGCCATGTGGGCTGTGAGGTCTGGACCTGGTCCACTGCATTTGGAGAGAGACAGTGACCCCCAGGCAGGGGAGGGATGCAGGGGGGCAGGAGTTTCCCTTGCAGGGGCTGATGTGAATGATGTTACAAACCCAGGGACTCGTGTAATGGACCATGTTCTCCTCCTCAAAACACAAGGCAGAGCTGAGGAGCAGGCATTTAATCATCAGTGATGCTAATTGTTCACTGTGAGCCCTTTGCTACTCAAGCTGTCTTCTGTTTGTCCCCCATAAAGGGGGAGGGGTAGGCCCCTGTTTTCTGGAGGGCTCCTCGGTGTGAGCTCTGTTCACAGGAGGTTTGGAGGTCTCCAGGAGGAGCAGTGACTTCAGTGGGAGTGTTGGGATACAGGGCTGCAGCTTTTGGCAGTGAAAGCCGTGCAAAACTGACTCAATCCAGACATTTCTTACCATGGGGTTGGTCTGGAAGCCATTGGCATGGAAACTGTATTGATCGAAGAAGTGTGTGTGCTTTGGAGAGCTCAGGGGCTTGTGTGGGTCCATGGGCAAAACTGCTACAGAAATGCAGAGGTCACAGCTCACCATCCTGCTCTGTCCCTGGCTGGCTTCCAGGCAGCTCGGGATGTGAGGGAGGCACAGAGTGTACCATCACTCCAAACAAAATGTCTTTCTTTATCTTGGGAAATGCTGGGCATCCTTGAGCAGAGTGTGCTCAGCCAACTAAGATGCCAGGGAGAATTAGTGAGGCTGGTGCTTTTCACTTAATGAAGGGGTTTGCAATTTTGTCTCAGATTCTCATCGTCAAACTGTGCCAGTATCCAAATACTCCCAGCCTTGCCCAAAGCATGTGTTAAACAAATGAGGGAGACTTTTCCTGACCCACCAGGCAGTGCCTTCACAAATTCCATGTTTTGTCCCCCAGGCAGATGGATCACACACAGCATTGGCAAAGCCACGTTTTGTGGCAGAGAAGCTGCAGTTTCAGTGTTTATTTCTCTGTCATTGCAGGAATTCAAAATGGATGGAAGAAAATGCCATTGGGATTGACTCTTGTTTTGTTTGGACCCTGCACAGGTCTCTGTGGAAAACATGGGAGGAGTGCAGGGGACAGAGAAGAGCCAAGAAGATGTGTCAAAAAGGCAGTGGTGGCCAAAAGAGTGGTCAGCAGTGAGTGGAACAGGGCTGGGGATGTGTTTCTGAAGAATGAAAAGGGAGTGATCTATAAACAAAATGGGGATGCTTTGGAGTGGGTCAATGCTGAGATGAGTGAAAGGGGCTGCTGAGAAACCAGGTGCCATCTGCTGCAGCATGGAGACCTTCCCTGTCTGCTTTTCCGAGGAGGAAGGAGGACCCAAAGTAGAGAAGAAGAGAAATAAATGAACAATTAAGTGGTGAAAGGTTATCAGAATGCAGCAGGCAAAATCCTGGGGGTTCCAATACACCATGTGGGGGCAGATTATCTGAAACAGATAAATGGTGGGAGTTGTAGACTTGGACCAAACAGTTGTTTAGAGGCAGACTAAAAAGAGCAGTGGGCTATGGTGCTGCTTTCCTGTGCTGGGAGTGGAAGGCTTGCAGCTTCTCCAGCTGCCACTCTGTGCAAGCAGGGCAATGTCCACGGGGGGTGGAAGTGCAGAAGAGATGGTGCCAATGACCTTTCACATGTTATTGGGAACCTCTGTCTGTCTCCAGTTTTTCTCTCTCAACCTTTGCGTGCCTTATTGATTTCTGACTCTGGATATTTTGTGTCTTGGGTAAATCAGAAGTATTTGTCACCTAGAATGATCATGCTGAGAGTATAAAGCTTTTTACAAAGTCTTCAGTGACCTTTAGCTAATGGGAAATCAGTGAACTGAGTGTATAGAAGCATCTCCTAAGTGCTGGGTGTTGCTGTGCACAGTGGGGACTCACCTTGGCATGACACAGCTCCCCAGTAGTAGCCTGGGCATGCAGGTCTTCTGGATAAAGGTTCTTGCATCAGGTCAGGATGATCTACATTTGTGTTTCTTGATTACCTCCATTTGTGTTCTGTATACTGTGTGAATGTGTGGGTGTGTGATGTCAGGTGTCAGAATCAGTCCACAGTCTTGGGCAGGTGAACATGTTTGAAATGTTTCAACAAAGACAAATGTTTTTGATGGGGTGAAATATTTTTTTTTTTTGTTTTCTATAAGAGAAGATCATTTTTGTGATTACAGGTAGTACATTGCAATGGATTGTCAATTCCTAGGAGGGTCACTCCTCCCTGTTAACCCAGTTTTGTTCTTCAGCTCTGGTAAGCAAACCCCTGTTGTGTCTCAGGGATGTTTGTGCTGTGCCATCACCAGGATGCTGTGGATATGAGACAATCAGGCTCCACCAGTGGCTCTGGACATCCCTCTGGCTGTACATCCCTTAGCCTGCTTGCTTTTTTCCTGTTCCAGCCACCCTCAGCAGCCAAAGAATGAACGCAGACATGGCTGCATGTGCAGTTTACACCGCATGGATCCAGGAGTTATAGCAAGTCCCTGGTTAGTGGGGCTGGGATTTAATCCCTGATTCAAAATGATGGAACTGGGATGCTGTTGGGTTTCCCTCTTCTCGTTTAGATGCCTCAAGCCTGAGCTTTCTGGATTTCTTGGATTCTCAAAATAGCATCAGGTTTCCTTTGAAGAGCTGCCAGCTGCAACAGGAGAGAGAGTTCAGCATATGGTGGGCAGTGTTATAGTGTTATTCCACATACTCCTGAACTGAGGCAATTCTCAAATTGATTTTGCATCATACACACAGATTTTCCTGGGGAAAATGAGGGTGCTGTGAGTCAGCCTGAAAACAAAAGCCCTCAGTAAGGTCACGACAAACTGTGTTTCTGTTCCACTGCACAGCACCAGGTAGAGGCAGAGCAGCTGGATGAAGCTGAGGTGTGGTCAGGGCCCCTTCATGAACCAAATTTGGGTCAGGTTGGGATCAGCCCCCCAGCACAGCCATGGCTCCAGGCTGCAGCATGATTTTTGGGAGCAAACCTGTTGAAAAGAAGATGCAAAGCATCTTCCATCAGCAAGTGAGAATGTGAATTCAAGATGCGAGGGCAGGTTCCAGATGCTCTTGCACTTTGCATTTATTACATTTTTTAGAGCTTAGCAAAAGGTCAGTGTGCTTGGATACAGTTCCTGGCTTTTGGAAAGTCTGCAGGTTTGGGAGTAGTGCTTTTCACTTTATTTTCAATAGGAAAACAGCTTGCTTGCAAAGTTTGCCTTTGGAATTGAGATGCCAGTGAAAATCTAGCTCTCCTTATTTAAGGCTAAAAAGACAAGTAGGGACAAGATTTTTAGGGGGGAAGGTATGGTGGGTTTGGGTTTTTTTTCCTCTCTTTCTTCATCTTTTCCTCCAATATGCAGGAGAAAGCTTTCAGTATAGATTAGTTTGCTGCTGTCAGTGTTAGTTGTTTTTTTCTGGCCATGCAGATTGGAAGGAAATTTCCAATACAGCTCAGCTGCCAGAAATGGATTCTTTGCTGGGACATATTGGTTAAAATATTCCGACTTGCTCCTTGCAGTGATGCCATTTAGTGCAAGAACACCTTAGCAATTGGCTGCCTTGTTCTTACCTCTGAGCTTGCTATTTTCTTTATTTCTCTTGGTTGGTTGTTTGCTTTTTTTTGCTGGTATTTGCTTTGGACAAGCCAGTTCCCACACTACGGAGATCCTGATGCCACTTGGATGCCCACAAGCAAAGTCTTTCTGTGTTGTACTGGGAGTGGAGAGCAATAGCAGGAGGAATTCCTCCAAATCCATAGGATGGAGTTAATATGCTGGTGCAGGACCAATATATGGTCAAGACTCCGGAGGCAACCTGGGTTTTCTCTCATCTTCTGATCTTTTTGGATCAAAGGGTTGGGCTCGATGATCTTGGAGGTCTCTTGCAACCTAAATGATCCTTCTTTCCAGGAGTTACCAGACACGATGTGTTTGCCTCCAGGATTTCATTTGGTGCCTTCCAAGCGAAAACGGGGAGACTACACGTGTTTGGCTTGATCTGCCTGACCCTGGCAAGGCATTTCTGAGGCCATTGTGCTGCCTCAGCTCACTGCCTGCAGCTGCAAGGCTTGACAGCGTGGTGCTGAGACACCGCTCTCCTCAGCCCTGTTTAGACAGTCACCCACAGATAGCGGGAGCTGGACTGGGATTTGTTTTTCTTCTTTTCTTGTTTGGTCAAAAGCAACAGGGGATTTTTTTTTTTCCCTTCCCCCCTGAAAGAACAGCAGTGTTTGGTTTGAGAAAGGATGAGGTCAAGAAAATGGCAGGAAAAGGCTGTCTCATTGTATTTTCGGTTACTTGATTGCTTTTTTGCACCTGCACCAGACTTCCACTGGTGAGAACTGGGGCTTTGCTGGGCTCCCACAACAGTGCTGTCGGAGAGGAAACATCTTCCACTCTCCAGTCGCATCCTGTGTTTTCCTTCTCGCTCTGTCATCACTTTACAGAGTAAAATCCCGAGCTCCCATTTGCACGTTTACACAGCCAGCCACCCTTGTGTTCCTGGCTGCTGTCAGGCCGGGAACGTGGCAACCACCAGCAGCGAAGGGATTAACTGGCAGGTGATTTTAAGGGCTCCCTTTCTATTTTGCACCTCCTGCTTTTCTCCAGCCAAGTTCTCTGCAAATAAAGAGAAATTTTGCAAAACAAGGAGTTTGAGGACACAATAGAAAAAAAAGAGGAACAATAAAAGAAGTTTATGAATAAAAGATTTAAGAAGAGAAGAAAAAAAAATTTGAGAATTTAAAAAGGAAGGAAGAAGCAAACAGAACTGACAGGTCACGTTTCTGGGCTGTCTCAAGATCAGTTTAATACAAATAAATTCCTGTGTGTAAGTGTGTTGGAGCTGCCTTTGCATTGTCTTTCCCAAGAACAGAGAGCACCAGGAATGCAGCCGGGATACGGTGAAAGGTTTTCCATTCTTAATTCTGCAACTGGGTCAGGCTCTGATCTTCAGTGAATCACTTATCTGCTTGATGCCTCCAGTTTTGCTGAGGTTACAACTACTGACTTGTTTCCACGGATTTAGAAATGCTCTTGGGCCAAACAGATATGGAGAATTGCAGAGAACACATTTTAGGTTAATGGCTGCAACAATTAAATGGGCTGTGGTTACATAGCAAGTTAAGCAAACAGTTCAGTTGCTGCTGCGGCGCCCGCAGGGAGGGACTGACCCATTAAAAATCTTATTTTGCTGGACACCTTGTTCAGAGGTTTCAGTTTATGCTAGTTATCCCTAATCTAAATCATCTGTATTTGATAGGCCAGTATGCTGCCATTGGATCCTTTCCTGTTGTGCTTTTGAGGGATGTGAGGTACGTGCCTTGCATTAGCTCCAGGGCACTGTACACAAGATTTTCTGCATACAATAGTCTCTGGATTTTAATAACTTACTGGGCAGGTCGATGGTGAGTTGACATCTGTCCAGTTCTATTGGCAACTCCTTGGGTTTTATTTTGACTTAGGAAACTGCAGTGTGGAGCAGGCCAAAAAATTTTTTTCCTAGGGTGTTTTTTTTTTTTCTTTTCCTATTACTGCTCTAACTTTACCTATTTTAAGGGCTGAAGTGGGCTAGCCCTCCTTCTCCTTCCTGCTCCCACACAGGCACTTTTTGAAAAGTACCACTGCCTCAGATTTGCAACCTGTGCCGTTTGAGTGTGTCAGATCTTCTGGTCTACAACATCAGCTATTAGGGCTGTGTTTAGTCTAACAGTATTAGACATAAATTTGAGCTGGTGGAATTGGGAGAGGACTTTGGACATGCTGGAAAAGAAAAGTTATTCCAAGAAACTAACATACTCTCAGGAGCTCCAAAGGCAGCAAGAGAGAGGATAGAAATAGGTTATCTAAAGCCCGGACAAATAAAATATTCTTATTATAGCTCCACGGGCACTATGCCAGCTCTCTGCAAGCAATATTTCTCTTTGCATCTTGCTTTGCCAGTTAATTGGACATCTATTATTTCATTATTTCAGCAGGAAACATAGCTTGAGTGATGACTTTGGTACCCAGCCCAGTGCTACTGTGCACTTTCTGAGCCCTGATTTATGGAAATGCTTCCAGTCGGCCTCTGCTCCTTCTCCAAGTGTGTGTGTGAATTGTCAGTGCTGCTTGGGGACATTTTCCGGGGACAGTGGTTCTGTGACACACTCCTCTAGCAGACAGCTCTCCCCGTGATGTTCAGGGCCCTGCAAGGACGAAGGCAGCTCCTCCTCCCCCATCTCCTGCTCCTCTCCTTTGCCAGCCTGGGGACCAGTTTGGCTGCTCCTTCAGGGACACGGGTGCAGCTGGAGGACAGAGCCACACACCACGTGCAGGGATGTGGCAGCCCAGAGCTGGTCTCCAATGCCCAGTTCTCCTTGCCAGACTATTTCAGCCAGTTATATCTAGAAACCACGGTGAAAACAACTTATTTTAAGCTGATAGAATTTCCTTTTTTTTTTTTTTTTTTCTTCCCCAAGACCTTGATTTTGTAAAAAAGGTTGTTTACCCTTCCCACTCAGCTCTGGGGTTATCCACCCACAACCAGGGACCACAGACCAGACCCTGAGCGTGGTTGTAGCTGCCTGCTCGGATGTTCACAATGAATTGTTTGCAGACAAGCTTCAGACCTGCAATTACTCACAGAAATTATTCAGCAAATAGTTTTGAATAATGAATCCCTTTGAGAAATTCAAGTTGTTTTGCAGGCAGATTCCAGGCAGAGAACATGCTCAGAAAGTCATAGCTTTTAACACATTTTCCCCTCTGTTTGCCAGGCTGTTGAGTTGGCATAACATCCCTTTCTGGTACTTTCACGTAGGATTAAACTGCTCCACTAGACTCATGTGATGCAGGTTGAGGGTGGCCACTCAGGACTCCCCTGCTCTGACAGAGCTACAGGCACCGTGTGCCCCCAAGTCCCTCCCATCTCCTTCTTGATGGGGGTCTCAGTTGCTGTTTTTTCCAGTCCAGCTTCCTCAAAATGAGGCAGCAGAGATGTCTCCATCCACAGATGCTACCAGTGGTGCAGAGCACCTGGAGCTGGGGAGCTGGACCCCTCACATTTTGGCCAGTATTGCCTCCGTGATCTGCACAATCTGCACTTTAAACTGCTGTGGGGCCTGTGAGCTGAGGGGCTGTGGAAGTGCAAAGAGTCAGGAGAGGTCTGTGTGAGAATTTCATATCCTGAGATCTACAAGAGGAGGAAAAAGCAGCGTGTGAAGTCAAGTCTCTGTGGGTTCGTTCCAGCTCCCACCCACCAACCAAGCCCAGTGTGTGATGTTTTATAGCTGGGGAAGGAGAGCTTTTGGCAGGGAAGGCAGGGATGACTGATACCACTTTGCAACTGAGGCTGTTCAGTCCCTGAGTCCCATCAAGGGGCTGATTACTATGGAATAAAAAGATGGTTCTTGCCAGCAGGGAATCATGAGAGCAAAGACTTGAGGACCTGGCTCTTTTTTTGGACAAGTGGCTTTCAGTCACCTGTTCTGGACCCTGGAACTGGCCAAAATGGTGAGTGGTATAGAAGGAGAGGGCAGGACTTGGTAATTACACTGGTAAGTGAAGGACACAGGCCCTGGGGGAAAGAGGAGAGTTCAGCCTGGTGGCACAAGAACCTAATGGTTAAATACTGGGGCTTGACACTTGCATGGCCCTCTATCTTCTATATCTGCTTTTACAGACCAGGGAAAGGCTCTGGCTCCAAAGGGGAGAGGTGATTCCCACCAAGAGATCTGCCCAAGCCTGGTCAAGAGACGTGTTTGGGGGTAAGACTTGGACTGTGTTTCAGGTGACCCCCCCCTGCATGTGCCACAAAGAGCAGCAGGAATCTCTCCTCCATGGGATAAACCCTGCAGGGTCAGGCTGCATCCGTGGCACTGGGGGCCCTTTAGGGTGAGGGAGAAAGATTTGGGAGGTTGTGATGGCTGTCCTCTCCTTCACGGTGGTCCTGCCACCCCCAGTCAAGGGATGGGGTGCCATACAAGCAGAGGTAGCAGTGTGACAGCAGCAGGATTTGGGCAGACACCCACGGGCAGGGTGCTGCACGTTCGCTTGACCCGTGCCTGCCGCCAGGAACGTGTCGCCAGCGCATCCCTGCAAATGGATGCGGCTCTGCTCTCACCGGGGCCGCTGTTTGCATATTGGAAGCTCTACGGCCAGAGCCTGTCAGCGGGAGAGCGGCGGCGAAGGAAACAGCTTCAGACGCAAACCTTTCTGCCCGAAGGGAGGTCGGGAATACGAATCAACTCCTCTCTCTACTGGCCTCTGTGCGTTTAGATGTGCCATTTCTGCATATTCAGCCGCGTTTGAAACACCCTCCAAAGCTCCCACAGCCCCTTCCCAAGGAGCCGAGATGGGAAATTCCCGGTCTCGGGATGTTTTGCCACCTAGTGCCCAGCTGGGAAATCTCATCCGGCTGCGGGCAAAGCTGGGGCTTTGGGGAGGCAGAAGCACTAGGGATGACTTTTTTGGGGAGAGCATGAATATTTTAGGAGGACAAAGTGATGCAGGAGCCTAGATTTAGGGGCTGCTGTGGATGAGACTCATTGGTAGCCAACAGCATGTGTTGGTATTTTGTTTCTGACAGTAGACTTCAAAATCTTAAGTCGTTCCCCTGCTTTCATTCCTGTTGCATCTCTGAAGAGGTGATGGTGGAAAGTGAGAAGAGAGGGGAGGAGCAAAGACTTGCTGACCTGGGAGATGAGTATCACAAAAGGCAGTAGAGTTGGATGTGAAGAGAAATGGTGGAAAGGACAGAGACCATCAGGAAGAAAATCAGGCAAGAAAACAAGTTTCACCTGTCTGGGCTTGTCTTGGTTCCCTCATCCTTCAGACACCTCCTGCTGTCCCAGTGTTTTGTAAATCTGGAGCTGATGGTGGAATTGAAGCTCTGAAGAGGAAGCCATCTGCCTTGTTTCCAGCTGGCTGAGAGCACCTCCCATTGCTGCTCCCCAGCTGATCAGGAGATGCTTGAAGAGATGCTGGTGATGGACAAGACCTGCCTGTGTGTAGCAAGTCCCTGTCGAACAGCAAGGGAGAAAAATGACACTACTGACCCAGATCCCGGAGCAAACTCCCTGTCTGCCTGGAAGGCAAATAATACCATCAGGGAAGCCAGATCCACAATTGCCTCTCTCTCTCTCTCCCCCTCTCTCCCTCTCTCATTGTTATAACAGGTTGCTGATGATGGAGAAATGTCCTGTTGCTGCAGAAGGGTGAGAAGGCAGAAAAGAGAGATGGACTTGAAGGATCCCATGAAAGCAAAGCCTCCAGAGCATCCTATTTGTCTGTTAGACAGCTCTCTCACTTGTCATGCCCTCTGCAGACAGGAGATGAACAGCACATACATTTCTTGTGTGGGGGTTTGGCATCTGTCACCATCACCAGGTTTCAAGGAAGACTTGCAGAGGCACTGTCAGAGGAGAGTTCCTGCTGTGATGAGATGCAGCCTTAAAACAGCAACTTGGAAACTGATGAGGAACAAACATTGCAGTGAGTGGGCAGTGCCTTTCCTGGCCAGGAGCTGACTTAGGGGAGTAAGTGCTGTCCTAAAGAAGCCTTCCACAAGCATCCTGCCTGCATGTGGAGGATGGTCCTGGAGAGACAGGCACCCAGAGTTGGTGTTTTGCCATCTTGAGGGCCAGTCTGCCCAACTCTGAGGTTAGTCAGAATCACCATGGCATCGGGCGCCGTGGATGCTTCAGCAGCAAGGACGGGCGATTGCGTCCCTGCCCTTCTGTCACTCTGTGTTTGTGCTGCCAAGCAATCTGGTGTTGCATGCACCAGATATGACCAAACACTTTGTGCTCACAAGGATCAGATTTTCAAAGCTATCAGACTCCTAAATATGCCAATAGGTGACTAATGGCTTCTAAGTGGACTGTGCTCTAAGAACCCTGAGACACACAAAGGGGCTGAGATAAGACAGGAGAGGGATAAGGGCTTTGTATCATTTTGAAAAACCCTGCAACTCTCAAGTGTTTTGAAAGAATGTGTTTAAAGTCTAATATTCATTTCTAATGAGAGGAAAAACATGAAAGAAATGCTTTAAATATTTCAATTACTTTATCGATTGGTATTATAAAGTATGTATTACTACACCATGTTCTGTTGTGGTTCTGCAGCAACTGATAAACAGCATCCTCAGCGAGTGTTTTCACAAGTTGTGTTTTTTTCACGCTCTGGAGTTCAGCTTACCCCTATCTATTTATCTTAAAAACAAAGTACAAAAATATCACTGCAGCAGATACATGAATTGTCTCAAGTAGTATCCCTGTGATGGTCTTAAAAATAGAAATAAAACATCGCAAAACATGGTCCCCATCAATGGCTGGAACGAAAACAGAACCACTGCCACATGCTTTTTGGAAAAATTATTCTTGAAGTTTAAAGGTCATGAAAATGAAGTTTTGCTGTTTGCTTTAAAAGCTCAGGTGTTGGAGGAGTCTGGCTCAGAGAAGAGATAAAGCCTCTCTCAACATAAACGAAAGCTGATGTAAGTAACAAGATCCATGTCTCTGACCTGTGGGAGACACCAAACTGGTGCATGGGGGAGAAACTACAGCTCAAAATCATCACAAAGTCCTCAGAAAATCTTTTCCAGATTGTTTTTATCTGCAGCTGGGAAATGGGGTGAAATCTAGAATTCCCTCACGCCTCACGAAAATTGTTGGTTGAAGTAGCTCATCTATAAATAATTTAAGTTCCACTTATATGGAATGAAGATTCCAGTATCTCACCAGGTCGTCATAAAGACAAGCAGCAACTTGTATCCTGTTACATCACAAGTCCCTGTGGAAATCCCCTTTTTTGTCCTTGAGATGTGGTGTTGAAGTCTTGATGTGAGCAGGCGTGGGATGCAGGGCAGTGATTCTGCTGAGGCATCAACTCAGTTTCAAAGCTGAATTCTAAAAAAAAATATAGACTTCTCCATTTCCCTATATCTGGCACATGTTACAGAAGCAGGGGAATTAAATTTAACTGTCTTTATAGAGCCAGAGGCTCAATAATTTTAATGTTGGGTTCTCTTCAAGCTGATTTTTAATGTATCATTACTCTTTAAATGGGGTTGCTTATGGAATGGTGCAATTCAGACATGGGCTAGGAATCCTGGGCTGTTTCCTACAGAGCTGGAACAAGACAAAATAGAATCAACCACCATTTCATATATCCCAAAATTCATTCTCAGGTCACTGAAGTGTCTCTAGGGCCCAGTGACATGTCCAACTGTCATCAAAACCTGGGTCATAAAAGTACTAATAGCCTCTCAGTAGATCTGATGAGGTATCACATTGCAGCAGCAGACCTAGGAAAATGCATGGCTTCCTATTCATTTCATATCATCTTAAGGATCTCTGGGCCAACTACGTCATGGAGAAGTGTATTATTTCTTCAAGAGCCACTGAATCTGTGATGGTGGAGATTAAATCCAGATATCAAATGTTCCAGGCATACACCTGAGAGCAGTCTTGTGAAAAACTTGGATTAGTGTTAAGCAATTTAACAGAGGGCAATACCAAACTGGCATCTTCTTCTTGCAATTGCTTATGACTTTATCTTACTCAGTGACAGGCACAGCATGTAATTCTCCAGGAACAAGGTGTGTTTGGGAGATCTTTATATAATCTTTGGAACCTGTAATGAAAAGCTTAAGGATCCTTTATGAAGACACTGTGAAGTCTGTTCCTGTTGAAGGAAAGTGCTTTAGAGGAGAGCAGATGTGAGCTCCATGAGTGCCTGGGAGACTGGGGCTTGGGAGGAGTTTTGTTGGAAATCCCTGCTGACCATGGGGGCGTGGAGCAGAAAGGGCATGGGAGGCCACCTCCAGGACATGGTTGAGGGGCTGGATGCTTTCATGTGTGTCAAAGACGAGCCACCAAAGAGCACCAGGATTAGTCACCATCAGCTGAGGGTGAGTCCAGCTGGGAGGCCTTTATGAAGGCGTTGTGATTACTGTATGCTTTAATTTAAACCTTCCTTCTGAGCTGGCTCCCTGTGTGGACTGAAAGAGAGTTCAAAAAGAGTTACTTAATGTTTCTGTTGGATGTTCTCTTAGGTTTATGTTTCTTGGATGAAGGAGGAGAAATGTGCACACAGCATTTCCTAGTTGGAAGCTAACATGGAGCTCATGTGTTCTCACCAGAATGACAATTCACATATCCTACTTCGCTATTTTCTTTGAAGACTATGGGAAGGGAGAGCCTGTGGAAGAGGGTCTCCCACCTGGTAGGGAAGACTCTGTGAGATGGAGCCAGTAGCTCTTCTGGATTTTGCAGATCCTACACCCTGACAGTCCCATGCCACAGCCCCACCCTGCTCCGTGCTCTCTCCTGTCTGCTGGACACAGCAAATGACTCTGGTGTCAGTCCCTACACGTCTCAGCTGTTTCTGTGACACCCAGTAGATGGTGCCACCAAGTAGCACATTCATGTGAGAGGTTTCTTACCGGAGGCATTTTAAGTTTATTCCAAACACTGAACATCTTACCATCCAGCAGAATTCCTTCCTTCCCTCTCTGTAAAGAGTTTTCCCTCAAGTTTTGGATATTACCCCAGAAGGCATTCATACCTTTAATTTCCCCCCATTTTTATCATGCCATCTAATTAGCATAATTTTTACCATACAAATATTTCAAAAAAATCCCCCAAACTGTGATCATTCCTTTTTGAATTTATATAATTTATTTGTCTTTTCACGGTTTTTTGAGCAAAATTCAGCCCTCAGATTTTTTCATTGGACCAGAATCTGCTGTTAGAAAACTCCTGTGAAAGAAGGGGTTTTGGAGAAGAAATGCTGTGAGGGAGTGCTCAGCACCCTCAGTCACGTCTTGAAAGTCTGAGCTCTCCATTTCCAGACTCCTTGGCAGCACATTTGGAAGTGGAAGATCTGCTGTTGGTTTTGTCTCTGGCCAGGCTGGAAGCTGTAGTAGCTCATTTCTTGTAACCAGAGCTGACAGCAAAGGAACAAATGGTGAACTCCATTTCCATCTTAGATGTCTTCTGCTGCATCAGCCCCCAGATGAGAATACCTTCTGTGTAGCACAAATGCTTTGATAATTCAGGCTGTCAACTTGTCTGCAAAAGCCAGAAAGAAAAGATATGAGAGAAGGCTCCCCTGTGGGCAAAATGCAATACTTCATTCCTGATCCTTTGTTTGCTTTTTTTTTGTTGGAAGTTTCACCTGTGGAGCATTTGGTTTCCTGCGTCTCAAAGCACGGCTTTCCTTTAGCAGGCTGTTTAAATATTTACTTTCTCTGGCCTTGCCATCCCACCATACTTCAAACCAGAGAAGGGAACATTTATCCACATGCAGCCTGTAAGATGATTTGTCTGAGTGAGTAACAAATATTTGCAGTTTAATAAAGATGGGAGCTTTCAGTCTTTGGGAGCATGTATTACAGCCTCAATTTGGAATGGGTGATGAGGTGATTACTGAACCCTGGTTGCCATGGGGAAGGGAGGAGGGTGATTGGTTTCTGATGGAAGAAACTGAGAGGTACCTGCAGTAACTTATTGCTAATATACACTCAAGGTGCACTTGGCATCAATGCATCTTGCAGGGAGCAGCAGTCAGTCTTACTAATGTCTGAGGAGTCAGCTTTAGCAGCACCAGTTATTGATGCTGAAGGTCAGCTTTTTGTGCCTGGTCATTGCTTGTAACCTCCCTCAAATGTGGTGCAACCGTGGGAGTGATTCCCACCAGGGTGGTTGATTGAATTTGTGAGCGGTTCAGGGGTACTCACAAATCAAGCAGGCACTGGCCACCTACAAACAGGCGTAAAGCATCAGTGTGAAATGGAATCTGGAGGCTGAGGGTTTCTGAATAAGTCAGATTATAATGCTGCTGTGCTGGAGAGCAGCTCCTGCCCTAAACTTCCATGAACTTAGAAGGAAAGCTGTGCAGTGTCGGGGCTGTTCATGGGGCTGCAAAGATGCCCCAGCTGAGTGGTGAGTGTCAGAGGGTTTGTATCTGTGTTTAGTGCTTGGAGCACAAGGAAGAGGCTGTCTCCTTGGTTAGATACACCAGACTTGACTTCCCACCCTTGGACAAACCTGCAGCAATCCCTCCCTGGGAGGGAAGCACTGAACACCTTCATCCTTTCCTATCCCCCTCTTCTGCAGAGTACAGTTGAGGGCTGCTCTGGGTGTATTGTTTCTCTCTGGAAATGGGAAGTATTTTTGGTGTAACCATTGAAAATATGGGCTAACTCCTGCCTTCTGTGCTGGCTGTCACCCAGTATTTCTGCAGGGTAGGTAGAAGCCAGCCTGTTTGCCCTGGGTCACTGTGGTTTTCCACCTCGCTCTTTGTCTCTTCTTAGTGTTTTTCATGTTGAAAACTGCCCCCAGGTAACCAGTCTTTGGAATGACACTTCTTGTCCTTAGTAATCAGACAGCAGTGGAGACACATCACCGTAATTGTGTTTGTCTCCTTCACTGGCTTTTCCTTGTAAATTTGTCCCTTGCATTTGTTTCTGGATGGTGGATGTGTTAATGGCTGGGCAGTTTCAATGTGTTTATCTTTTGTGTGCTGTATATTTTGGATATAGAAGCAGCGAGAAGAGATAAGCACAAAGAAACCACTTCTGCATTAATGCCAGTAATTCTGGGATTATAAATACATATGAGAGAGTTTCCGTGATTATGGGTAGATTTTAATGCTTTGTTTAATGCTGTTGACTGTCTGGGGACGAAACAAGAGAAAACCTCATTTGTATAATTTAAACAGCTCACAATAAAAATAGGAGCAAAGAAAGGACAAATTAAATGGTCATGCTTTCAGACACATGCAGATACCATTCCCTTTGAGGGCCCAGTCCTTGCAATGGAGCCTGTGTGGCTCCAGCTTGTTATTTCCTGGACCGAAGTCACAGGCTGTGGAGCCTGTGGCACCACACTCCTGGCATCTCCTCGAGAATGGGAGGACTGAGGGAAGTCAAGTCTCAGCTCATGTGATGTTACAATGGAGACATGGGGACCATTTTCTATTTAAGAGGCCATGGAATGGACAGCAGGGACTCCCAGAGCCAGCTGTTTCTCCTTTCGCCTTCATGGACAGCAGATTGTCACATAGTAAGAGGAGAGGCATGTAAAATAAGACAAATTTGTGTAGTCCCTATAGTGGTTGTTTGGTTCTTGAACAGCTCCTCCTAGCAGAGGTGCTCACCTAAGGTTAATTTATTTATCTACTTTCTTGCTGCTTCACAATCTACGTTGTTTTCAACTCCGTGCCCAGCTGTGTCCAGCTCTTTTTTCCAGCATCACACTCCATCATCTCACTCCTTTATTTGCAGATTTCCCTTATTCCAGCACAGCATGCCAAGGAATAAAAAACATAACGATTAACTTTTCTCACAGTTGAGAAAGGATTTAGGAAAAGAAAACCACGTGCAACAATAATCTATCAAAACATTTCCCATGTGCAAAGGCTGCTTGACTGAACATGCTCAGGCTTATCAGCAAAAATGAAATGCTGCTTTTCTCTTTCTCACTCCTCTTGAGTTCTTGTCCCCAGCACTGAACATCTCTGCTCCCACGGGGCAGGATAAGGACCTTCATCAGGAAGTGCTGTTCCCTGAGAATTTCCTGCAGTCACCCTCAATTGCCAGCGTCAGGAGAGCCCTTGGGTTATGGCCCATATTTCTGTGCTACAAGAGCAGGCAGCAAAGATTGGGTCTGGTTTAACAGGTTCAAGTCTGCAGGTAAGAAATTTAAGGGCTTGCTGTCCAGCTGGTGTTGTACCTTTGCAGCCAACCAAGCCTGGAGCGAGGAGCTTTCCCTGTGTCCTGGCAGTGCCTCCCTTGGCTTTCCTTGCTGGTGGGTATGGAGGAAGGGGACCTGCTCCATTACCACTGCCCAGACTCCCACATCCATCACTGTCCCCTTATTTATCCAAGTTTTGCTTTTTGCTTGATGGAGCAAAAGACTGGGAAAAAGTCGTTTGCTGTTTCTAGAAGTTCTGGCTTCCATTTCTGGCCCTGTGCCTTGCAGAAAAGCTTTGCTGTTTCCATGACAAACTGGGCAGCTTTCTGGCTTCTGGGCTGTCATGCCTGGACTTCATGAAGGGAATTAAGGAGATGAGATCAAGAGGAATATTTTGTTATTTGAGAGCGAAGACTTTCCCCCTCTACACAGCCTTCCCATGCTGTGCTTGCAGATGCAGAAATGAGGCTGCTGTAGGTGTTTCCCTTCTGGAATGTGTGTCAGCAGATCCATTTCAATCAACCACAGTCAGTTCTGTGTGGCACGATCTTGGTTAAGGCATAAATTTCCATTCACAGCCTCTGATCACAAAGATATTCACCAATTTTTGGAGGGACAAAGTGTTTTAAACTTGGCATGCCTACACTGTTATTGGGTGGGAAGTACATTTATATGTAAGGATTCCTTATTTCTGAAGTATACAAGAAAAGCCTATATGGAAAAAATTTCTTTATTATCTGAATTTTTGCTGCAACAAGCTGCACATCACCAGGCTGCTGTGTTTTTCCTGGCAAAAGGCAGCCTCGAGAAGGGGCTTAACATCCCTCACAGCAAATTGCTGGAGGACTCCCTGGAGGACACTGCTGCCCATTCTGGCCCCTGATGGTCTGTGTGGAACAAGCAGATGGCTCAAATATATCCAACCTCGAGACCTGAAGGTAACCTGAAAAGATTAGTGAGAATTTCACCTTTCTGCAGGGAGGGAAAGGAATACATTGCAGCTCAGACCTCTTGGAAAGGTCTAATGTGGTATTTATTTCAGATATAAATTTGACTATATAAAAATGACACCTTTGTACTCAGCCTGTGGTGCCAGATCCAGCTCTCACTTGTAAATTAGGAGTGGATCCATTAAGGCGATGGAATTACAGCAGCTGATGTGACAGCAGCCTCACCTTGGCAATATTTCATTCACTGTGTGCCTCTAATATCTCTAATATCCTGCTGGTATGAATCACAAGAAACTGCTGAAACCAGCAGTGGTGGAGAGGGAACAAAAGAGAAGCAGGATCTGCACATTTTTGGGCAGCAGAAGTCCTGGACATGCTCTCCAGCCACGGAGCAGCAGAATCCCCACCACCTCACCGGGCACTGGGGAGCTGTGCTGGAGTGATGATGCCAAAAAATGCCTTGGCACAAACTCTTGATCTCCCTCTCACGTTGCTGTGTGAATGCACCTCTGCACCTTCTCCCTGATGTTCCAGGGCTCCCACGTGGACCCCGTGTGGCTGCTCATCCCACCCCAGCCTGTTCCCCTCCCGCTCAGAGGAGCAGATGCAGCCTTGCCCCAGCCAAGGCTTTTCTCACAACTGAGAAAAGACTCATGGAGGAGGACTTGAGGAGGAGGATTTTGGATACTTTTGCCATTACTTATCCCTGATGCATTTCTGCCAGGGGCTGTGTGATGTTGTTGGCTTCTGAAGGAGAACATCCCATCTCAACCGAGGCTTTATGAGTCAGCCCACTCCAAATACCAATCCATACTGTGAGACAGTGCAGGAACTTTTTGTTTGCTCCTGTGCTACCCAGAGCCCACAGAAAGAGTCTGAAAAAGCAGAAGTGCTGGATGAAGCCTTTGGAATTCTGGGTTCAGTTCTCAGCTGAGGCAGGCAATGAGGGAGGTGACTGAGTCACAGTTCCTCAGAGATTATGCTGCTACTCAGGGGCAGGTACCACTTACCTGCTGCTGGTTGTGCACAGTCATGCTGGAAAAGCTCTTCCTCCAGGCATGTGGCTTTGTGAGATCCTTAGGCTGCCTGTGGTACTGATTACTGCAGAATTAATAGTGTTATTAGTTTAGCCAGTCAGACCTTTATCAGAAGAGATTAGCAGGTGCATGAGGTCTTTAATATCCTTGGCAGATCTATTTCTCCCCCAGTAATTGCCTTAAGATGGTTTTACTTCACTGTCTGGACTTTCTTTCATTCCCCTTTTTATCTTTTAGCTTATTTCCTGAATGTTTTGCCACATTTTCCTTTCTTGCACTGAGAAATAGCAGCTCATGACTTGTGAGCACCAGGTAATGGGATACATCTGCCTAAAGACTCTTTCATAAAGCTCTTTAATTCAGCAGCTTCATTCTTGTGGTGAATGGCTGAGGACAGGAAAGCGGGGCTTGACTGAAAACACCTCAAGTGGAAAATTAAGAAAGGCAGAAGACTGTGCAGCACCTGGGGTAGCACCATTTCCATTCAGGCACCCGGATGCTGGAGCATCTCCGGCTCGTGCTTGCCGGGTCCTTGCAGCCACTCTCTGCAAGCTCAGCCTCACTGCAGGGCATTAGGAATGAAATAGTTCAATCTCCCCAGTCTACACTGGCCAAGAGCAACAGATCTCCAGGCTGTGGCCAAGCCTGTTTCATGGAGCATGGGAGCCAGCCTGGAAATCCTCCCCGGTGGCTCTGCTTGAGGGTGCTTGGAGGTGTTTGGCCAGGCACCAAACAGCCACCTTTGGCAGGGGCAGGGGAAGGCCATTGCTCACTCTCTGCAGGTTGGACCCAGAGAGCCTGGCAGAGGGCTGTAGCTGGGAAATGCTGCCTGATAAAGGAGTGATTTAAGGTTGGTGATTTTATCCTACGGTGCACAAAGCAGCTTGTGCTCCTCGGTATCATAAAACCTCCCAGAGACAAGGGTAAGGCATACAGGGACAAGCTGTTAATTCCTGGACCTTTCAGGCACGGAAATACTTCATATGTATTTAAAAAACATAAATTATCCTTGGATAATTCACGCACACAGACCCGTTTTCAACATAAAGCCCTCTGTCTTAGTCAGGGTTCAATGAGGTAAGAGGAAAAGGTCGGGCATAGAAAACCAAAGGTCACATTTAAAATCAAAGGTCACATCAATGCATCTCCATGAGCCTTCCCCTGCCCCATGGGGTGGGGATAATCACAAGCTAATCAGTGCCCCCTGCTCTGGCATTCCTGAGCCAGCTCCTCACCAGTGTTCTCTGGTATTGATTTCTTCAATCAGCAAGAGACACCAAACAGGAAGGCTCTGGAGTACATTCATCACTTGGGAAAATGTTCTCTGCAAGTGCTGCATCCATCTTTATTGCTGAAATATTTTAAAATATTTCCTGGTTGTTTCAAGCTAAGGGAGGAAAAAAATCCCTAAGTCAGGGCAGTGAGGAGCCTCCTTCAGGGTGTATCAGGGAAACCTGGGGGTGGGCAGTCACATGGGGCTGCATTGACTTTGCAGATGTATCAGTTCTGAGTCTGAGGATTGAGCCTAAAGATGTTAGGAGGCAGAGAAAGCAACTATTGCAGTTCCTGTGCCCCTGGGCTGAGCTGACCAGTAGTCTTTAATTCCCAGGAAATTTGGGAAAGTCTAGTATGATCCCCATATGTGCCAGGCAAGTTGTACTTTCCTGGAGGCTGACTTTCCCAGAGGGCTCCAGCACTGTCTTGTTTGTACCTGCTCAGAGCTGCTCTTTTACTTATTCTTCTAGCAGGCACCAGGGATTTATTTTCATGCCTAACATAATCACAAAGGTAAACTGAGCTGCACTGGTTTTTCCAAGAAAATTTACACTGATAGTTCCCTGATTCTTTACAGCAACAGCACCACAATGCACTGGAAACCCAGTCAAGCCCTTCATTCTCCCTGTTCTTTTAGATATTTCAATCAGAAGAGCTCAGGTGGTGTTGTGTGTGAGGGGAAGTGCAGGAGGAGACATGGGAACCATGCTGGAGCTGCTGATGTTGCAGACAACTCACCAGCCAGCCTCCATCCTGGTTTGAATCCCAGCATTATGTAGAATTCCCGCAGGCAGGAGTTTCCCTTTGGAGGGCATTCTTCTTTCTGGGATGCTCAGGGTCGTTGCAGTGAAGCTGCTGACCCACAGAGAGGGTTGATAATCATTGGAAGAGGGAT
Organism: Pyrocephalus nanus; assembly: GCA_038380795.1. Classification (NCBI taxonomy): domain Eukaryota; kingdom Metazoa; phylum Chordata; class Aves; order Passeriformes; family Tyrannidae; genus Pyrocephalus; species Pyrocephalus nanus. Next base: position 11,912,760 of record CM076276.1, read on the forward strand.
GGATCTGATGATTCTGTTGTGTTGCAGTGGAGTGGGCACCATCCCCTGGGGCTCCTCAGCTCTGGCTCTGGAAGTGACTGAGCGAGCATTTCTCTGCCTGTGCTGTGTCAGCACTAACGTGTCCTCCCTCCAGATGGCTGTGTCCTGCAAAGTTTTACTGCTGGTCAAGTTATGCCAGGTCTGAAATCATCCTCTGCTCTCACCCTCCTCTTTCATACAGGTCTCAGGCTAATGTGGAGGATTTTTTGCACAGGACTGTAAGAGCAAGGACACTGGACAGATAATGATGCTCAGCCCAGCAGCCTGCTCCCAATGGTGGCTAGTAGCATGTGTCCTGGGAAGGAGCCAGTGTGGAAGGTACAGGTTATATACCCAGTGCCCTCTAGGATGTTCCATCATTGTATTTAATAGCCACTGATGGTTTTGTCTGCTGTGAACAGTCCAGTCTCCTCTTGGACCCTTTTAATTGCTTTCAGCCTCACCGCCTCCTCTGCCTGTGAAGAGGAAGAGGTTCTGCCTTGCCCTTACACATGCTGTATAATCATTTCACTGGCTTCCCCTGAGTATTTTATTATAAGGAAGGGTGATTCATCAATCTCCATGCGAGGCCTGCGTACCAGTCGTGATTGTATGTACATCTATGATACCTGGTATGAAAGATTGTCTCTTTTTCCATCTCCCCAGTGGTTCACAGGCAGAAAATAAACCTGTCGCATCTCTGAGACAGCACTGACAGTACAAGAACAGATCATGGAATGTTCCCAGAGGGAGTTACCGAACAGCAACTCTCTGTAAGTTCTTACCACAGCAAATGGATTCAGGCACTGGCACAGGCTGCTCAGGGCAGTGGTGGAGTCACCACCCCTGGAGCGATTTAAAAAATGTGTAGGCGTGGCCCTTGGAGACATGGTTTAGTGGGGGCTTGGCAGTGCTGGATTAATGGCTGGACTCAATGATCTTAGAGGTCTTTTCCAACTGAAATGATTCAGTGATTCTAAGTAAAGCTGCTTTAAACATCCTACTTTGGTAATGTGATAAAATGCCTGTATTGATTCAAATGGCAAAGCAGAGAAGAAAGACCCATGGGGGAAGAGTGGGACTGAGATGCATTAGCAGCATTGCTGCAGGAAAACGTCCTTGAGGCACCTGAAATTCACATCTTCAGTCTGCCTGGGCACATTTAGGGAGAAACACATTTCCTCAACCACACACTGAGTGCAAGACGTTCGGCTTGAGCTCCTATGAGGAAACCATCTGTGTTCACCAGCCAGAGCTGTGTCTGCTCCCGATTCCTCGAAGGACCAGGAGTCCCTTGAATGCCTATCAAAGCACCTGCCACCTGAAACAAGGACCTTGTGCAGCCTGGAGGACACTGAGATATCTTCTCAGCCCTTAAAGATAGAGATCTTTTATCAGACAGGAGAGGGAAAAAGCCACCTTCCCAAGTGCTGAGGTGTCACCTCACTGGGATCCAGCATGAGTCACCCAGGCACACTGGTGCATTACCCAGACCTGTTCAGGTTAATAAAATCACTGCCAGAGCCTGGGTGGCTCACGGGATGCTGTGTGGCTTTCACATTGACGTCACTGCTTCTCATTTACCCTTGGGTGACAGTGACCGAAATTCATTACTACCTGGCAGCCGTCGGGTAAAGCCGTGCAAAATAAATCAGTGTTCTCCACAGCAAACAGGTGTCTGCAGCACAAAAGGAGCCATTCAGATCAACAGGGCAGGAAGGGATTTTTCATCAGGGGAGTGAAGACATGAATGAGTCGATAGAGCGAGGGGAATTCAGTGGCAGGGAGTGATAACAGCGAGAGGCGGGGGGAGATTTCACTGTAGAGACAGTGGAGAAGTGGTTGGAGTGTGGGGGATAGAGAGGGAGTGACCAAGGAGACAAAGAGGAGATAAAGTGAGCAATTCGACTTTATTATAGGAAAACAGGGACACTGAAAGAAACTGCAAAACACATTTAAAAGGGTGAAGAGGAGATAACCTTGGCCAGTGAAAGTGGCCTTTGCCACAACATATCTCAGTGATCAGGAGTGCTGTGAGGCTGCAGGAAGGCATGGGCATGTGTATGAGGAGGGGAAGGCCCGGGTAGGCTCAGGAGTACACAGTCCCTGGTATTTCTGCCTCTGTGGAGGGTACACAGACTTTCAGGCAGGACCCAAGGCATCAGCCCGTGAACTCAGAGAAAAAAATTCTCCTCCGGGATACTAAAATGTGGATTTCTTGCACCTTTGACAGCATCATTTGATCCTGGCCATTTTCAGAGCCAGGACACCACACAGAATGGAGCTGGTCTGGCATCTTCATGATCCTTTCGCTGTGGTTTACTCAGGGTAGGAACAAACATCTTGGTCGGGACAACGTAGGGAAATTTCAATATTGTGTCACATCTGGTCTGGGAATGGAAGCCATCTGTTTACAAGACCTGGAGTCAGTGGGTGTTCAGAGTGAGCTTTTGACGGCCCTCAGCCTGCCCTTAAAATATGCCTTGAAAGAGGAAATAATATCTCTACAGGCTTTTCTCCACAGCTACTAAAAGATCAGGGAGTAGGTACACTCCTGTATCACCTGCAAAAATGCAGATGTTCTCATCTCCAGCACACATAAAAGCCATAAATCTGGGTAGTTGTAATGTCTTTTTCGTTCATACAAAGAGAATACAAATTGTGGATGGCACTGCCTGGAAAGGAGGAATCCTGTTTTCCAGGCAGATCATTGTTAAAATAAAATGCTATTGAGTGATCATGACAAAGGTTAGGTTGAATGGCTATTTTCTGTCTTTTGTGGGCAAAAGGCCCCCTGGAAGGCAGCAGGACATTATGTGGAACTTAGATTTCACAAAACATCCTTCCCTTGTCCAGAAATAAATAAATTTAAAAAAATCCTCCCCTGTCATCAAAAGCCTGAGTTCCATTAAATGCAGAATACTCTCCCAGGGACACTGAAGTGCTGGGTCTGTGGTTTGCTGAGAGGAGAGAGAAGCTGTGCTGGGTGCTGGGGCACAAGTAGCCAGGGCACGGGCTGTTCTGGCAGCAGGAGATGATGCTCGTTCCCTCACATCTGGCATTGGTCAGGCACAGGGAAGGGGCTCATCTCTGGTTTCATTCCAGCCTTTTGGCTCTTTGTTGTACCTTTTTTTCCTCCTACCTCTTGCCTGGTCTGATGTGTTCTCACTTAGATCTTGGGGAGAAAGGTCTCCTTTCTTTATGAATACAGATCCAGTGCTCAGCACAACAGAATGCTCAAGCTTTACTGGAGCCTTTCAATGCTAACATAATAAAAATATACAATTTATTTATCAAAGCCTCCTTTAAAGGAAATGAGGGAAGAAATAGGTTTTAACCTACTTGTGATCCTCAGGAAAAGCAAGCACTTTGATTTGCTCCTTCCCAAACAAATAGCATTGCATTAGTTGTTTCTGATTTTATTAGCCATAAACCACTTTCTATTTTTATTTTCACATGCCATTGACTTTGTTTGGTGCAGACACAGCTGAACAAGTCTGGTTTTTCAAGTGCAAATCATTTTAATAGATGCCCAGTTCTTTCCACTCCACACACAGGAACTGTAAGAAAGAGAGCTGATGCCCCAAAAAATGTTTTCCTACTGCATTTCCTAAATCACCTCTGAGGCCACATTATCCCTTCTGAATTCCCAAATGTGGAGTGGTGATGGTTGCTTTAGTACTTCTGCCACTGTCTCTTCACATAAGGAGAATTTATTTGCATGGAGGAGTGAAACAATACGACCAGACAATGAAACCTCAAGTGGTAAAGTGTGTGAAATTCTCCATTTATATTACTTTTTATGATGCTATTTCCAGCTTTTCTTCACTGCTTGCAACTACAACTGATGGATTTGGAGCAGAGAGTGCCTCTTATCGCTGCTCTTCATCATCAAGGGTGAGAAGCAGCAAGCAGTCAAATTGTTGCTGTATCCAAACAGCATTTCTGCATCCAGAGATGGAGCTGCAGGGAGAGCTCACTCATTGGGAACTTGATCTATCTAATTATGTGACTGTTGACTGGGCAACGGGCTACACATCCAGTTGTCCCCAGTAAAAATCATTTTTCTTAAAATTTGATCTGAGTTAAAATGCATCATCTTTTTCTCTCTTTACATGTTTCTTTCCCTGTCACAGTGTTTTTGAACCTGTGTAGAGAGTTATTAGAATCAAGTTCTCTTCCATCATTAAAATACCGGGTTCAGAAAGACCTCTAGAGTCCTTAAATGCAGATGAGGGTATGAGAGGCACTTCCTGAGCAGAATTACAAGGAAGTGTTCTCACTGGAGACAGTGTTCAGAGTTGGATGCTGGCAGGAGTTCAACTGTCCACACTTGTTCTTATGGCCATGACCTCCCTGACATCTCCTGCCCAGGGTAGGGGTAGTGGTGGGTCCTTTCCTTGCTGTCTCCACTGAACTCTGGTAAGAGAGCAGCTCTGGGACCGAGGAACGAGTTGCCCCTTCAGACAGAGAGAAGTTAAAGAGAGAGACCATTCTTTGGTGGTATTTGCTCTTCATTTCCTTGGCTGATCTGTAGAGGTTCCCAACAAAGCAATAGCATATGGGGTTGAGGCTGGAATTGGTGAGGCCAAGCCACTGGGCAAAAGGCCTGAGCTGCAGGATCCAAGGAGAAGGAGTCACATCCTGCAAAGACTTGGGGATGTTGAAATCAATCCAGATGTCCATCAGGTAGACGGGCAGCCAGGAGATGGCGAACAGCAGGACCAGGGCCACCACCATCTGTGCCACCTTCCTCCGGACCTTGAGCCTGGAGGCCGGCAGGGATCGGGTCAGGGCGGTGCTCTCCTTCAGCTGGCTGCCGCGGCTCCACAGCCGGCGCACCGTGAGGAAGCAGATGGCCATGTTGAACAGGACTGGCAGGCAGTAGAGGGCACAGAAGAGCAGGAAGTTGTAGGCTTGCTTGAGCCTCTCCTGAGGCCAAATCTCCCTGCAGATGGAAAACACCAGGGGCAAGCCCTCCACCACGCCGATCTCATCCCGCCTGTTCATGAAGATGAGGGGCATGCATATCCCCGAGGACAACAACCACACCACCAGGATGGTGCTGAGGATCCTCTTCTGGGTGAAGAAAGAGCGGGCGTTGAGAGGGTTGTGCACGCTGTAGTAGCGGTTCACACTGATGACGGTCAGGCTGAGGACGCTGGCAGAGACAGAAACAGCCTGGATGAAGGGCACTGCCCGGCAGAGGAAGTCGCCATACACCCAGGCTTTGTAGATGAGGTTGCCCACAGTGATGGGCATGCAGATGCACACCACCATGAGGTCACACACCGCCAGGTTGATGAGGAGGCTGCGGGTGGCGCTCAGGCTGGACACCCGGCTCCGGCGCTTGCGGGTCAGCACCCTGATGGACATGATGTTGCCCACGAAGCCCACCACGAAGGACACCAGGTACATCACCGTGAGGCTGATGGTGACGGGCTCCTTCGCAAAGAGAAAGAGCATCTTCTCCAGCTCTTCCCACCCCAGCTCCTGGCTCCCATTCCAGAGCCCGCCTTGGGTCTGATTCTCCTCCTGCCAGACCTGCAGAAGTCCAGGGGGGGCCCCGGGGATGGGGGGGGACGAATCCATGGCTGAGGCCCCCGGGCGCCCCGGGCTAACGGGGCAGAGCCTGCCGCGCTGCTCCCAGCGCTCCGGGCATGGCGAGCGGGGACCAGCCCTGCCTGCAAGAGAGGGTGCGGAGAGAAGGGGTGAGCGGGGACTCGGGGCAGCTATCGCCCTTCGCGGGGACCAGCAATTGCTTACCCGCAACTTACTTGAGAATCGGCGGTAGCGCGGGGCGGGCGGGCCAGGCAGCGGCACCGGCAGAGGTCCGGGCAGCGGCGCGGGGAGTCCCGAGCCCGGCGGGAGCCCCGCACTCGGCCGCGGGGAGACGGCGCCTCCGGTGGGAGAACCGGGAAGGAGCCCCGGTCCCCCCGCAGCCCGGAGAGTGGCCCCATCCCCGGTCCGCCGCCACTCCCCGCGCTCCCTCCCGGGAAAGTTGCATGTCCCGCGGGCGGTCGCGCTGCCGGACCCCGGGCTGGCCCCAAACCCCCGGCCCCTCCCCGGTTCCCCGGCTTTACCGCGGAGCGGCGGCACTCACCGGGCGGACGGCGGGCAGCGCCGGGCCGGGCTCCTCCCGCCGGCAGCTCTGCCGTGTGTGTGTGTGTGTGTGAGAGCGTGTCCGTGTGTCCGTGTGTCCGCGTGTCCGCGTGTCCGTGTGCGCGGCGGCAGCGCCCGACCCGCTGCCACACGCGCGTGCTCGCACCCACGCACCCACCGCACCGCCAGCCCGGCACCCACCCCGCGTCGCGCACACGGTGCACACCCCGCACACGGTGCACACCCCGCACACGATGCACACCCCGCACACGCACAACAGCCCCGCACGCACGCACGCACAGAGCCCTGTCCTGCGACCCCCGCGCACACACACACGGACCCCCGACAGACTCCACGCACCCCCTCCAGCGCACACGCACGCCTGTAGACCCGCACACACACGCTGTGCACGCTCCCCCTGCACGCACTCGGCTGCACGCACCCTCCTACAGGTGCCCTGCACACCCGCAGGCACCCTGGGCATCCACCCCCCCTTCCCTCCTCACCTCCCGACCCACTCACACACCTCTGCGTGTTCGCGACCGCTTTGCACTCCCAGACCCCTCCCCGCACACGCAGGGGAGGCTCAGCCTCCTCACCCTTTCGCACCCTCTCAACCTCTTCCCCCAATCCTGCCCTGCACTGCAGAGGAGCCCCTCGATCCTCCGCTGGGAGCGGCTGAGCCCCTGCTCGAGCCAAGCCGGGCCGAGCCGAGCCAGGATAGGCTCAGCCAAGCCCAGTCCTTGCCCGGGCAGAGCCGGGATAGACTGAGCCGAGCCCAACCGTGCCAGCCTCCCCTCCCTACGGCCGCCAAGAGCCCGACCGGCTCGGCCGTGGTGCTGAAGGGACAGCTCCGCCCGGGCCGGGCAGGGACCGGGCACGGACAGGGCGGGTCTGGTCCAATTGTAGACTATTCCCGATGTTCTCCTTCTCCTCCTCTCCTGGGGTCCCTAGGATCAGCTGCAGCAGGGCAAGGAGGGACCCGGGCGCTTCATTTCTACTCTAGCATCACCCACCCTCCTGCAGAGCCTGGCACACCACATGTTAACCCCAGCCGAGTGAGAAGAGCTCCCGAAGAAACCCAACCTTTGGTCTTTTCTATTAAACTGAAGGAATGGGAAGAGTGGGTCATGGAAAGAGTCACTTGAAAAGTTGAAGGGCTTGGTTGAGGAGCAAGATTGGTTTGTAAAATGAAGCTTTTGACTGGAGCTGCTCAGAGGATGGCCAGTGAATCACAAAGGAAAATGCTTGGTGAGAGAAACTGATACCTCTGCTAGAGGTGTTTAATTTTTATTCTCTTTCTTTGCCTTCTCTGAAAGAGAGCAAGGTAACAAATACAGCCCAGTTGGAAGCTGTTTGTCACTGAATGGTGAATGCCCTTGATTTCACTGGGAAATTCCCAATCCATTTTAGTCCATGTGTGTGACAGAATAAAATAAATATTTTTGGTCAGCCTTATGTGAAATGAAAGAAAGATCAGCAGTGGAATCACATTTCGGGGGGGGGGGGGAGGAGGAGGGGGGGCAGGGAAATGTGATCAGCATATAAAACTCTTCTGCACGAGAACGAATTTGCTTTAAGCGTGTGACTGCTCATTCCCTTATAGTTTTATGTATGTGTATTTATAGGTCTTCAGAGACAAACAATTTCTACAAACTAATTGCAGAGTGTTGCCCAGAGCACAAGGTACACATTATTCCATGCAGTGAAATGCACAGATACTCTCATGGACACCTAAAAGCTGCTGCAATTTCACAGCTGCTCCACAAGCAAATAGATCTGTGGCAAACAGGCAACTACACAGGCCAGGGCTGGAGCTAGCAATTGGAAATCTCCATGCACCCGAGCCCTTGCCAGCCTCTGCCAGCTTTCCTACAGCCATTATACACAGAAAACAAAGAATGGAGGTGTTTAAGTCAATATTTTTAGTAGGGTATAAACAGAATACAAGAGAACAGAGTGCAGAAATGTGCCAGGGCTTTTTTTGTTCAGGTAGTCACCTTCCAAATTGTCAAGTTCATAAATACAGTTAACTTCTTCTTCCCCAAGCACTTTATTTGTAACCCTCATTATTTACTGCTAAGGAACCTCTACAACTTAAAGACTAGATTACTAAGTTGATCAGTGGTTCGATATAATTAGAATGAATCTGCTATTGCATCCATTGACACAACTCACAAGTGCCAAGTCATGTCTAACAGCAAATGAAGGGTCTGTATGATTTGTACAGCTGACAGAGAGGACAGGGCATTGATTATAATGAGTTCATTGATTCCAGCAAGTTCAAAGTCACCAGATAACTCAAGATTGGGAGTCTCCAACAAAAAGAAATGCCGTACCCTTTTCACATTTGTTTGCCTCTTATGGAACAGCTTTGAAGTGGAAGCTAAATAAAGCCCACTGGAGACAGGAGCCATCCTTCACCAGCAAGGGTAGCAGGCTGGGCTGTGATCATACAGCGATGTGCATCAGAAATAACCCACTGGTCTCACCGGAGTTACAGCTGTGAACAACTGACCTGAGAGGAGGAGTGAGTCAGCCACTTCGGGGCTTTGCCAGAATCTCAAAAACCCTCACATTTCCCACGCGCCCCAACCTGCTCTGCCCACTGCACGTCAGAGTCCCGGGGCACGGTAAATTTAGCCTCGCTGTCTCAGCACAACCTCCTCACTCCCCCTGCAGCAGGAGCTGGGTGTCACATGGCTGCAGTGATGCTCTGCCTGCCCCAAGCCCAAGAATGGGGGTAAATTTAGGAAACCCTGATGCTTTTCCAGCTTATTCTTGACCCTGAGAGTGTGAAGGTGGAGAAAATCCCATGGTTGTGCATCCACTTACAGCTGCTCATGTGCCCTCCCCACTCAAACTTTTCTTGCTGCTGAGCAAAAGGGGAACAGTACCCAAACTCCCTGCCAGGATTTGGGAAATGCACACCCCTATGTGATGCATCTGCATCCTTGACCCTTGTGTGGTGGTTGGCACCCAACCAAAGGGCACTTCATTCTCTTAGCTTTCTTCCAGTGCGTATCTCGACATGCCTGATGTGTCTCAGCTGGCACAGTTTGATGTAAAGGCCTGCTTTGAGGATATGGCTGCTTTCTCCCTCTGTGCTTGCCCAGCAGATAGGTGAGGTGGGGTCTGCTCATTTCATGGAGATTAAATAAAATTAGGGCCTGTCTCAGTCAAGCAGTGGCTGGATTGGTGCTGCCAGGATGGACTGCCATGGTGCTGCTTGGGTCAGGTGAGCTGGGAGCACAACCCAGCTCAGTGTTCAGGGGGGAACACTGGCACTGGTGAAATACTTTCCCACTTGATTTTGCTGGGAGGTGCTGTTTGGGCTTGGAAAGCACTGGACAAAATCCTCTTTCATTCCCCTTAGCTCTTCTGCCTCTCACACTTTTTGACTGATGGCATGGAGATGGGAGGGATAAGGGAGACTCGTCCAGCCCTCACATCTGCCCCTGTGCTGCCCTGAACTCCTTCCCCCTCCCAGGTCCCTGCTGCCACTGCAGTCTGGGACACTGAGTGTGAGCATTTCCAGTGCTGATCTAAACAGGAGTAACACTGAGACCTGCCTCCCTCTGGCTCTCTTGCCATTAGAAGAGAGTAACAGCATCATCTTCTGCTAGCTCTCACTGGACAAAAAAAGTGTCCATTTTTCTCTGGGACATTTTTTTACAAATCCTTAACCCAGCGGTAAAAATCCCCAAATCCTGAGTGCCATCGGTCTGGGGACCTCTGAGCCGGCTTTGCTGCTCCCTCTGCCGGTGACTGTTCCATCCCCGTGCCATCGCTGCTCCGGCACCTCAGTTCTGGGGGAACACATGAGCTATTTCTGGCCCCGTGGTCCAGGTCCTTATCACAGTTCTGGCGTGGCATTTGCGGATGTCAGCGCTTTGATGCGGCTGCGAATCGAGGAGGAGATAAGAAGCCAGCGCTGCACACAATCAAAGGCAATACAAAGAAGATGCCAAGTGCACTTCAGATTCTTTGAAAATAAAATAGCGAAGCAAATAAAAAACATCTGGGAATTGATGTTTGTTGTTTGTAATTACTTCCATGAGAGTGAAAATCTTTCTTCTCCCTCTAGTCTTCTCTCTCCATCAAAGAATGAAACATTTAAACTATCTCAAGTGTCCTTTGGAGGATTTTAAATGGAGAATGTGTGCATTTTTATGTCTGGGAATATTCACTGGTCTGTTTTCATAAACAGATATGTGCCAAATTCCATATCTTCTGTCCTTATTATTGGAAGCCTTTTAGATTGAGTGCTCCGGAAATGTAGCGGCTGAAATAAAGAGATAATTTTGCACAGAAGAATTTGTCTCATACCACTTTCACCCGCTCAAGAACAATGAAACAAAACACCATTTTGACATTGGAGTGATAGAAAAAAATCCGTCTTTCAGATATCTTTGCTTTTGGTTTGTGCAGAAGTGCAGGCAAGTGACAGCAGCCCGGGAAGGCACGGCTGAATGTGATCCTGCAGAACCCTTGCTTAAACACAGGACCACATCAGATGAACTTGACCCTGTCTCAATAAAAGGAGAGTCCTAAAGGGAGATCTACTCCATAATAAATGGGATGTTTTAAGGAGAAATCAGTGCTGTGGATCCCCAAATCATTGCACAAACTTACAGACAAGATTTTGAAGGGATACTGAGCACTCAAGTCAAGCCTTTGAGAAGTTAAGAGAAGCCAGAACTTGACAGGGTGGCAGCTGAATGCAAAACAACTGTCTAACACTGCCTGCCTGCAGCCCTTCTCTCCCTGGAGCTGTGATCCAGGATCAGGTGAACAGTGGGATTTCCTCCGTGCCCATGTTTTGTGTGGTGGTTCTTGCTCTCTTCATCAATACAGGCACCACCAGCCCCACGGAGAAATAACTAGAACCAGACTGAAAGCAGAACCCAAGTCAAACAGATTTTGGTGATTGAGGAAATCTGGAGATCTGACCAGGTTTGTGGGGCTCCTTTTCAGCCTGTTATGTCTTCAGTGCTCTTAAGAGTTTGCCACTGATAGTACCAAGAAGAGAGGCAAATAAAACAATATTAAGAGCAGGGCCTGCTAAGGCAGCCAGTCCTCCCTCCATCCTTCTACCTGCACACTGCCAGACTTGCATTTCAATATTCCTTCCCTGGTGCTCTATACCCAGGTGCAACAGGCTAATAAAGGGTTTTTTAGATGACAAAGCTTTCTGGGTTCCATCAGCTGATTGCCATCTGGGGGAAGTCTGACAAAGGCTTTAAATTTGCCACTGTTTGCCTTTTCCCAGCTGCAGAGGCTTGCAGCAGGGAAATGCAGGGAGGCAGGAAGGAAAGGATCTGAGAAAAAAAAGAAATGCTCTCAGGGCTCAGATCTGTGGACATGAGGGAGGAGGTAGAGATTTTAGAGAATACAATAGGAAGGAGTTTGTCTTTCTGAGCAAGCTAATTGACTCTCAGCCTAGGTGATACTTCGCCTGTAGCTGTCACAAAACAGATACCCCTGGGATCAGGTTGCAGTAAGGATTAGAACTTGAGCACATTTGCAACAAGGGCTTGGTGATCAATGAAGTGTTATGTGTTTAAAAATAAACTTTCCTGTGTTTTTTACTTCTAATCAGGAAATCCTAAGGATCTGTGCTCTCTGGATGCAAGAGGGAAGGAGCTTGGAGGCAGGGAGAGACGTGATCCTGGCTCTGAGTGCTCTCCAGCAGCAGTATAAAATAATCTGTGAGTTATTTACCTTCAGCAGCCACTTAGAAGAAATTACCATAACTAAAGTTACAGAAAACCAGGCGAGGAGAGGCTTTGAGGGGCTGTTAAACTCTGTCAGGTTCAGCTGTAAACTTCTCTCTAATGCCTCACCTCTGTCTGTGCAGTGACTCATGTGGAAAGGCTCGGGCAATTTACTGGAAGTACAATCAGTGCCCTCTCATCACCACTGACCGCTTCTGCCTTTCTGTTTCCAGTGTGTGTTCACAGCACAGAGCAACTTCAGGAAATGAAAGCTGACAATAGCTGCAGTTCGGCGCAAAGGCAGAGGAGGTTACAAGGTGAAATAGCTGCATTTCAGTTCTACTCCCCATTTTTGAAGCCAGTAAGATTTTTGTGCCTTAGATCACGCAGAAGTTGCTAGGTCTGCCTTTGGAAAGGGGATGTATCGAGGAAGGGGAGGGAAATGAAGGGATGTTGGTGGTTCTTTGGCCATTGTGTGGGCTGGGGCATGAAAAAAGCTAGAAAACTGTTGATTAGAGTGTGAGAACAGTGTGTACCGGTGGATGGAAACTCCTTGGGCTAATGAGCTGCTCAGCACCTCTGGTCCCTCATTGAAGGCAAGGGGCTGGCTCAGCTGCGTAACCCGAGCTATGAAGGAGTCCAGCATGCAGCTTATCGGCTCGTTAAGGCTTGTGGCAACACCCTATAGATCATTAAAAGTCCAGCCTAACCCATAATCTCCATGGCCAGGCCCTGAGCTGCAGGGTGAGAACACCAGGCTGGAGCTAAAAGCAGGTGGTTCCCTCCTTCCTTTTCTGCTCTCCTTTCTTGCCTTGGTTCCCTCACCTGCCCGAGGGTGTTATCATAGTTCTTTTTATAGTTTACTTAGATCCTTGTGATTTAGAAGTGCTTTATAAGACCCAGACAGCCTTACAATGGTGTGATGGTGCAGAGAAAACATCCTGATCTCCATAGGGTGTTGCCTTGTGCTCTGGTGAATTCAGAGATTTGGCTAGAGATGTTCATGTAGCTTGAAGGAATAATATGATAAATTGCATCCAGCTTTGGCAAGAGAGTCTTGAACAGACTGTAGAACTGAAGGGCCAGCAAATTTGAGCATCAGGCTAATTTCTGTCACCCTTTCCTCAGGCAGCAGTGATGCACAATAACTCAGCTGCCAAAAAAAGTGATGCCATTAACTTCCAATTCTCCAACCTCTAGAGCAGATCCCTTCTTTCAGAAAATAATCTCTCTCCAGCCTTTCATGTCTGCAGCTGGTACCTGCCACCATGCATGCAAGATCAGGGCTGGGAGGTGTGCTTCTGTGTCTGAGCTCGCTCTGGATGGAAATGCTGTGAGTTAGAATGGCTTTATAAACCTCTCTTTAAATGCAGTAAAAGAACCCTCCCTATGCTTTCCAGCAGAGACCTTTTTCTAGCTGCAGTCTGGGGTTGCCTGGTGCTTCTTTTTAAATTTTTTTCCCTTTCCTTTTATTTTTCAGAAAAAAGGCTGAACATTTTCCCTCTGTGTTCCTTGGTGCTGTCAGCAAACACCTGTGACTCCTGAGCATGTAAGGAGTTTGACAGCCCACGGTGTTGAATAAGCAGCCTCTTAGATAAGTACTCAGAGAATAAGTGAGAAAGTCCTTGCTGATAAGGTCTGCATTTCCAGCAGGTATTTCTGTAACAACAGTGCTGGGAAAACAGAGGCCTTGGGGGATGTGGGAAATTAGAGATGCCATAGATAGGGGACCAGGATCACTGAGCTGCTTGTTATTAGTGGAGAGGAGATCTTTCTCTGCTGCAGCCCAGCTGCTGCCCATCAGAAGGTGCTCCTGGGGGCATCAAAATGGGAGGAGGAAGGGAATTGTTAGTTAAATGTTTAACAACTGCCCTCCTCCTGCGTTTCTTCACCAGAGCTGCCCTCTCTCAGTACCTCAGCTAAACGTGACAGGAATGGTCATGTAAAAAAAAAAAAAAATCAACCTGTGTGATTTCCTCCTATTTTTTTTTGAGCTTTCCTAGAAGTTTTTCTCACTGCATTGACAACAAGCCCTCACCCTTTCCCCCCTGCCTTTCCTAACTCAAGGCAGGACCCAGTGTCTGATATTCAGTTGTCCCTTGTTAAGGCTGCCAGGGATGGTGTCAGTCCGATGTCCCCAGGCTGCTGCTCCGCTGATGAGACGTGACCGTGGCTGATGTGGGAGCTGTTTGCTCACCAGCCTGTGAGGAATTTGCTGGGGTTTGCTGCTGGGGTGTGGGATGATTGCCAGTGGTGTCAGGGACGCCAAGGAGTGGCTCTGATCGTGCAGCAGCAGATGCTTCACAGGAGATCTGTGACACTGCCAGAGGGGACCTTGGCCCTGGGAGTCCTGGCACAGCTCAAGCACGAAGGATTATGAGCCTGACTTTCCCCTCGTTGATCTGGAGACAAGTCAGAGCTCTGCAGATCCAGCCCAAATGAGGAGAATGGTTGGGAGGTCACCACCACTGTCGGCTTTGCCGCCTGAGGAACATTTCTCTTTCTCAGGTATCCTTCCTGTAAGCTCTATGGGCAGCAACTGCTGCTTTATCTGCAAATCCTCACTAGGACAGTCTCAATTCCATTCTGCAGTAATTGCTCTCTCTGGAACATTCCAGCAGGCTCTTATGCAGCACTTGGCCACAGCAACAATACTGAGCTTGACCTTGGGGTTGGGCAGTGAAACTCTGGTGGAATCCTCCAGAGCTGCAGTCCCAGCAGCTGCAGCTCCTTCCCCTTCAAAAAGTTTCCAGCTCTTCAGAAATACCCCTGGACAAGAGCTTGTCTACATCAGTTCCCTCCCCAGTTTCAAACCCCAGGTGATGTGCAGGAAGATTGGTTGAAATTTGGAAGAAGGATTGATTTGTTCCACTTGATCCCCTCGATGCCAGCATGAGATGCCTCTCTGCAACTCTGATGTGCCAGCCCTGATCCTGAGATTTTAATTGACCATCATAATTATGGGGATTTTTTTTTTTTTTCTGGAGCTTCTCCTTAAGGGGCAGATGAGGGTCACAGACTTGGAGGGCATCTCTTCCCCCATAAAACTGTGCAAAAGAGCTATAAACAGCCAGCCCCAAAGTTTTCCTCCCAGCAATGCTCAGTAGATTCCCAGACCTCTCTTGCTCTGCAGTCCCCTTCACCCTTGGCCGTGTTTTGGGGCCCTGAAGGCAGCAGAGCTGTGGATGTGTCAGGAGAGATGGGGCTCTCTTGGTTGCAGATGGCAATGCAGTGAGATCAGCCGCTGGCAGGAGCTGGAGGGAACGTTTCCAGGAGTCAGGGCATAATCTCTGTCTCTGCCTGATTTTTGTGACATCTCTTTATTTGTTTGTACTTGAAACGTTGTTTTTTTTTTTTTCCCTGTTTGTCTGTGGTCCTTTGTGCTCACTCTTGGAGAACAATGGAATTGTGGGGTGTTTCTGCAACAGTGGCTATAGATGGAGTTGGTGGCCAGGTAAGTACAAAGCATTACCCTTTTAAAAAACATCATCACATTTTCTTCATGAAAAATTATTTGTCTCTATCAGCCCCCAAATAAGCACCAAAAAAAAAAAAAAAAAAAAAAAAAAAAAAAAAAGGTGATTTCTTTCAAATGCTGCTCAGCATTATCAGATAGGTGACACAGAGATCCCAGTGGGCCTGATTTTGTCTGAGGTTGTCCTGTTTTACTGAAGGGGTGGCCATGAGAGCAGTTTGTTGAACAAACAGATAACCGGAATTTGAGTGGACACTCTTGTCCTAGTGGTGACAAATTTATTCCAGGCCAGAGGAAGTCTCACCATCCCCAATTTTCCTGACTTGCAGTCAAGGCCACTGCCATTTCCAAACCATATTTTCTGTTCTTTAAGGTAAAGGTACCACTTGACACCATACTGTGTTCCCCTTGAGCTCTTTGCCACAGGAACAGGGTGGGTTTCAGTGTTCTTTGTAGTCTGGAAAAACATTATAAACTGTTTAACAGATTCATAAATGTCAACTTTGTGGCATCACGTGCTGGGGTTGGCTGCAGCCACCTCTTCCTCACAGGTCCTTAAATAGAAGGAAGAGTTGGGAACGGCCAATTTGAGCACTGAGAAAAGGCTGGAGCAAAGCTGTGACCATCAGAGATCTCACCCAAAGGCGAGGAGGGATCAGGGCTGACTCTTTACAAAGTGATTTCTCCTCAGTGGAAAGGACTGGCAAGGCAGGATCATTCCTTTTGCATCAGGAATGTGGTCTGTCTTACGTCTGAGGCACAAAAGAGTGATTTGGGGGCAGCTGTAATTGCATTTTTGGAATAAGTTCCTGTTCAGATTTAACACTGTGACATTGTGCTGTTTATGACGCGTGTAATTAAAACTAAGTAAAAATGACATCTTTTAGCCTGCTGTGTCCTGCTAGAGGAGTCAGAGATATGTTGTGCTCCAAGGAAGAGGTTGGAAAAGACAAGAGGGTGCAAGGGACAAGTGGACTGTTTTGAAAGACAACTAAGAAGGGGGAGAAAAGAAAACAAGAAAGCAGAGCAAAGAGAAAATCCAGAGGCTATCCATGGGAATAATGGCACTTTGTTCATTCCAAACATATCATAACTTCTAGACCCTGATGTACTCAGTTCCTTTTGTTTGGAGTCCAGCTGCATTTCTAGAGCATGATGGAGGGACCATGTGTTTTTATGTGTCTCCCTAAGCTCTTGTCCTTTTCTGACCCACTACATCACTCTCAGGGGTCTGTCTAGGAAGCCTGGAGTTGGCATGACTTGAGCTGAGCAAATATCCTTGAACCAGTGAAAGGAATCTGGCAATACCTGGCAAGATGAATCTTATCCCACTGATCTGCCTACGAGGAGCCATCACCTGCTATTAGCCTTCAAAGCAAAAAGGCAGCATTTTCCCAGTGCCAAACCCAAGCAACCCTCCACCGTGTCCTCCTGCCCAGTCAGCAGCCTTTGCTCATGCCAGGTGCCTGGAGATTGGCAGGGAATGAATAATGTGGTTGACCTGCCCAGGGAGGGACATCTCAGCAGGGATTTCTTTGGTTGATTTTATTGGCAAATATGGTAGAACTCTTACCCAGCTCCTGGACAGAAATTCCCTTTCCACCCCTAACATCCATACCCATTACGTCCTTTCCCACATGGCCAGCTGAGGACTTGTGCTAATTCACACCTTACTCTTGGGCAAATGGAATTTCTGAGGTGTTTGAAACACAATTTCAGGTGTCCAGACTACTTGAGGCAGGGTTTTATGTGTTCTGGTGATCTCCCAGGCTCTCCAACAGCAAAGATGATCAGACCCACAAAGCCTGTTGTGTACCCCAAGGCATCCCTTCCACTGTGAGGACACATCTCCCTGGTTGGTGATGGTGTGTGGAACCAGGGAGCAAATGGTCCCTGGCTGCATCAGGAGCTTAAGAGGGAATGGTCTGTGAGAGTTCCCCCCTCTGGTCTCTAGCAAAGACCTCGTTTGGTGATTTCCACTGAAGAAATGTCAATATCATTGAGAATCTGCAGCTTGGTGATGGATGAAAGATTCTTCTGCCGGTGCTTGTACTGCAGGACTTTGTTTTCATTGATGAAAATTTGGAAATAGTCCCGATCGGAGTAGATTTCAACCTGAGAGAGAGAGACTGTGTTAGGTTCATGTGGCCACATGTCCTCACTGGACCTTGGTTCCATCATGTCAGTGAGTGCACCTGCTTCAAATCCTTCCAGAGCTCACACACACACACACAGTGCTCACCCTCATTTTGGGCAAAAGGAGGAAATAACTGAGTTTTCATTTCATGATAACATAAACTGGTGGTCATGCAAAGCCTAAACTGAAAACAAATGCAGCATCCAGGAATTGTTGCTGGAGCTCTGCAGGTCTGTGCCAAACCTGCGTGTAAATCACCAGGGTACAAGAGACACTAACAGGAGGCAGAGCCAGAGAGGAGATGTTGCTGGATGTGGTGCTGGCAGGAAAGGCAGCACTAGATCCACGAGGAGAACCCAAATATTGACTGGGTCACTCCTGTTCCAGCTGAGGAGATAGGTGGGGTGACACAGGGTTACCTGGAAAGGCTCCTTTGCTTCGAAGGGGAAGGTGGTGTTAACCTCTTCCTTCCCCCACTGGCTGTCTAGGAAGGAGTTGCAGACGATTCTGGAGCTGGAGAAGCGAGGATTAAAGTGGAGAGCGATTTGGTCTCCAGGATCACAGAGCAAATTTATTTCAAACCTGAGACAGTGAGAGAAAGAAGAGATGGAGAGTTGTGGAGTGCTGCTGCTGGCTGTCAAGAGCCAGGAGAGCTGTGAGCAGAGTGTGTCCTTACATGCTTGAACTGGAACTGGTCTCACCCTTGACCACGATGCTCCATCCAGGACAGATTCCCTCTGGGTACAGGGCCTCGAACTACAGACAAGGAGGTGCTGGTAAAGCATGGCAAGGTGGTAGAGGTGCACTGCCCTGCTCATTCCTTACAATTCTTTCTCACCCTCTCATTGTCTTCTTGTTTCTCCCCCCTTCCCACACAGGCACACTCTCTGCCTATGTATTTTTGTCACTTCTAAATAATCTCAAGGTCTCCAGATTGTTAAGAAATAAGGTTGCTATGACATCCAGTCAATGAGGTGAGATTTGCTGTCCCCAAGGTCTTTTGTAAAGAGCTGGATGGGATCAGGGAGCAAAAATTAAAGGCGAACCTGAATGCCTTCATTGTTGTCAAGACACAAAGACTCTCTGCTCCTCTCTGTGCCTGAGCAATATAAAATCTGAAGTAGAAAAGTTTCTGATGCTTTGCAACAGAAGAATAGGTGTAAAGTGGCATCCAGCCTGAGCTACTCCAGCATTACATGGCTGACTCTTCCCACAAGTTCTGCCTGATCCCCCCTTCCACCTGCTCTCTCCCTCTCCAAGGTTAAAACTTGCATAAAATGAGCTTGAAAATGTTCTTTTTTGAATAATTCATAGTTTTACTAAATAACTCATTTTAATAAGAAGTGCTTTCCACTTAACCCCACTTTTTTTTTTTTTTTTTTTTTTTTCCCAGCACTCTAATGATCTTGCATTTCTGAGCATCCCCCTCTCCCAGACTCATTGCTCACACTGGGAAAATTTCTCCACCCTTGGCATCTCCACTGCCAGATGCATGCCTGTCTCTCCCTCCCCATAGCTCAGGACTTTCACTGCCGTTTCTTTCTCTGTCATGACTTCTTGCTTCCAATGCATTTTTGGGATAAGCACGTTATTGGGCAAGAGCTGAGACATGGACATGGCCAACCTCAAATCCTGGTGCCTGGCTACTTTTGGAAGGCAGGTTTGGGAACCCACACACGGTCACCCAAAGGCTCTGACCACACCAGTGTTTGTCCCCGTGAGACACAGAGAGCTGACAGAGCTGATTGAGTTCTGACTGTAAACAGCATGTGGTGGTGGTGGCACCCGGGTTCACCTTGCCTTGACCCTTAACTTGTCATCAGTACAACAGCCTCAGCAAAAGACACACCGCATCCCCAGGAAACAGCCATTCCCTCTTTGCTGCCGGCTGTCCCATCGGGGGTGGATGGCAACACACAGGTCTAGTCTGCACTGGTTGTGTTTTGGTCTCAGCTAAAACCCTCCAAGTCAGAGTTGCCACCACTAGGGCAGCATTACCCCAGACCAGCCCTGGTGCAACCACGATGAAAATCCATCCTATTGCCCTTTATCGAACACCACGAAGCTCAGTTTTGCAACAGCCTGGTCCAGAGTGACACAGAGGAACAGCACTCTATCATCCCTACACCTTCCAGGATTTCCAAGTTTCCTGCCCTTCCCCGTGCTGCTTTCCTTTGTCCTCTACCTGACCCGTGCCATCACCCCTCACACAGACCAGGCTGTGCCACCTGCTGTCCCCAGTGCTTACCCGCAGTGCCATCGCGCTGGCCGGCCCTGTGCCGCAGACCCACCCCAGAGCACAGCCGGGGGGTCTTTATAGATGTCACCAGCCAGGAGCCCACGTGTGCAGGGATTGGCCTGCCCGTGTCTCTGCTCAGAGTGAGCTGCCAGGCACAGCTGGGAGATGGGGAGCGGTAAATCCTGCTGACTCCCGGCAGGGTCAGCCAGTTCATGCGTGCGGGGCTAATCCAGCCCTGCTGCTGCCCGCGGTCCTGAGCTGTGACGTGATGGAGCTGGTGTCCATCAGATGGGAAATACAAGGCTTTCAGGCTGTGATCCAGCTGGGAAAGATGTGTTTGAGGCAAGAAGGAAGGATGGGGACTCCCAAAGCTGAGGGAGATACCAGGAGTCATACCCACCTCAAGGTCAAGAGAGAAGGACAGTGGCAGAGGAGAAATGGGGGCTCCAACAGGGGCTCAGTTTCGCCCTGATCATCAGAGATTTCTTTTTCTGTCTGTTTGACTTTTTGTTCACTCTTTGTGGGTCGCAGCCTGGCCTGAAATGAGCTGATGCCAGCTCTGTCACAGCCGCTTTTCCACCTCATGGCGCCCCGAGGCTGGAGACGCTGCTGTGCTGAGCTCAGCGTGCCCGGTTCCGCCTTTCCCTTCCCTGCTGGGGACAATACAGGGATTTAGGAGCAGGGTGAGCGAACCTTTGTCCAATACTTCCTGTCATGGAAAGGCACCAAAAAATGAGCAGCGATGAAATGAATTTCAGCGATTGGGGTTTTATGCCGACAGTCAGCATCTGTTACTACGAAGCCAAGCCGGGTAAGGGAGGGATGGCTGCACATCCCCCCTTTTCACAGAGTAAATGCCTTAAGGACATTAAATGCTGTTCTCATCCCAGTGTGTATGGGAGGCTGTGATGGTCCCTGGCTGGTCCTACAGGAATCCACGGCTTTCGTGGTTAAAATCCCCTTACTGTATGGGCTACAGTGCTGATGTTATTAAATGTGTTTGTTTTATTTCCGGCAGATAAGCAGAATGATAACGACTATCCCAGGCTCTGGTGCCCTTGGCAGGCTACTAAAAATGCAAATCTGCGGACACAGAAGCCAACAGCCTCTCTCGGGGCTGAGAAAGCCAAGTCCCAGCCTGGGATTTGTTCGTTCGGACTCTTACAAAATCAAACCTATTGAAGCTGAGCTCTGCCTTGGCCTCCTTGCTCAGCTCCCAGCTCTCCAGGCCCTGTGCTGGGGAGCACTGGAGCTGAGCTCCGTGCTACAGATGGCAGCATTGGGACGTGCAAGAGAGCTGCAAGCCAGGGTCAGAGGTGCTGAGGTGGTATTGGAGGGACAGGGACATCCCACCCATCCTTCCCTGGGCTGCCGTGGGATGATGGCCTTGGCCTCTCCAACTGGTCCAGCTGCATCACTCCCCTACTCATGGCCTGAACCCAACGTTGTGTTTTCACTCCCCAGATCATCCCTACCTGCTTGTTTGTCCTGCCTGCCAGGCAAGGGACTGAAGGGAGAAGGGGCTGCTTTTGAGACACCCACCATGAGGGTGGGCACAACCAGGTAGTGCTGCTGTCCTGCAGGTAAGAAAGGAGGGACCCACAGGCTAAAAACCTGTGCCAAGTTTATCAGAATTATGTGAATTATATCAGTGGACTGGGAAAAGGCTTGGGCACTGCAGGGCAGGTCAGGTCCCAGGCAGGCTCATCTCCTTCTCACAGGGTGGGTCTCGGTCACCCCAGATCCAGACAGGTCTCCCAGAGCCTTCTCCCATGCAAACAGGAGTCAGCCCTCTGCTCCAACCATGCTGCCTCGGGAATGTGTTACCCCAGGAAGGATTTGGGACATCATTTTGTTGGCATTCCCTTTCCCCTAGACCTATGGCTCTGTAATATCTCCCTGCTCCTCGTTGGTCTCTCCAGCACTCCTGCCTACAAGCAGCATCCAGAGATCAGCCATCTCCATGCCATGCCAGGTCTGGACAGTGCAGATACTCCTCCAGGTTTAGTGCTGGAGAGAAAATAACTATTTATGGGTGGACACAACCCATTTGAGTTAAAACTTTGTGACACTAACTGTTATCTATTTATTTCTGCTGTGTTTTATGGAAGCGGCCAGGAGGGGGCTGGAGAGTCCAGGCAAATCCCTGGGATAAATGATAACCATAAGAAAATCATACACGGGTCTAACTCAACTCTAACTCACAAAAAGAGCCTGATGCAACACCTGCTGCTGCTCCAGGACAGGGGTCAGTGCTGCATCCTGCACCTCTCATCCCTGCCGTAAGGAGACCCCAGGCTCTCAGCACGCATGGCAGGAGCCCTTTGCTCAGCCAGAGCATCGCAAGGCAGCTCATCGGGGAGCACGGAAAGAAAACATCACACCCTGCAAGGTGGCAAGAGAAACAGGGGAAGCTCACACCCCGGCACACGCTGCCGGGTCTGGCCAAACCTCCTGTGCCTCACCAGTGTCAGCTCTGCTAACGAGAGCGGCCTCAGCGCCGGCGGCTTCTGGGAGAGATGCGTTTGTCAGATTTTCCACTCTTTGTCTGCCCGCTAGCGTGCCCCGTCATCCTCCCCGTAAGACACTGTTGCTGGGGAAGGGAAGGGCATGTTTTCTCCCCCAGCAGCTGTCTGGGTAGCTGCAGGGTATGGAATTCTGCTTTTAACTTGTTGGCTGCGAGAAGGAGCCTGGTTCTGTCACAGGCAGCGCTGTGAGTGCGAATCGTGGCAAGTAAAAGCTCTGCCTCTCGTTGTGCTCTTCCCCCACGCGGGTGAAAAGGGGAAGGTGATCCCACCCCTTGCTGGGGCCATGAACCCGCACAAGTGCAACTGAGGCCAAGCCTGGAGCCTCTGTTGTCCTCAGCACAGCTCCTGCTCGCTGCTCAGGACTTCCCTTCTGCGGCTTTGAGGAGCGGGGATGAAAGGCAAGGCAGTGGAAACACAAAGCATGCCTGGTTTATTTTATTTATGACTAGCCTCTGCTTAAAAGGAAACCAGCACTATCAGTCCCAGCACTGCCAGGTCAGATGAGTAAATGAAAGAGCAGGGTTTCGTTTATGATCTGGAGCTCGAGTTTGCTCTTATATGGGCATCCCACCAGGCACTGCCTGCTGCCACCTTGCTGCTGCTCGTGTCAGGGGATGGCCAGGCTCAGCCAGAAACTGAGCCTGGATCCTCTGGAGGTGAAAGGCCTCAGGCAGAGAGTGGCTGAGCTCAGGTTGTACCTACCACTACTCTTTGGTTCAGGGCAGCTACACGTGCTACAACGCAACGTCCCTGCAGCCAGCACATCCCAGCCAGTCCATGCTCATTCCTTCTGTGCTGTTACCCAGCCAGGCTTTGTGAACCACGACCCCATCGCTTCCTGCTCCGTTCCCCAGGGATGAGATGGTGTAACTGTGTCAAAGCAGGTCCCACTGCCTTCACCAGTGACTCCAGCTGGAAAGGACTGGTGGGTTTGGGGCATGGCTGGTGCTGGTCCTCACCCGTCGTTCCTGCTCTGTGAGGTGCAGGCAGAAGGTAAACACACGACCTGGCACGGGCTGTTGTTTATTCCTGGGGTTTCTAGAGCCAATATTTAATCATCCGTAAATAATTGCCCTGTTGTATATGCAGGGACCTGATTTATCCTGCTCCTCCATGATACCTTCCAAACTCCTCAGGGAGACATCTGTCTCCCTCTTCCTAGTGATTGATGGGGGGAAGGAGAAGCGCTGGCACTTGGCCCCGTCGTGCTCCTCAGAGTCGGTGTGTGGGTGTACTGCATGTCCTTCCACGGTGGTCTCTGGCTCAGAGCTACAGCAATGACAGATCCTCAGGGGGAGGGGGGTTATGTGTGAACTCTCCCTGCTCACTTTTTGGTTGAATCCCCGGTGTCAGCATTGCCAAAGCCCCCTTCATCCCCCACCGCTAACTCTTGCCAAGTCAGAAGTGCTTATCAGCTTCTTCCCAGGTGAGGCTTGTCTCTGGGAGCCCTGTTTCCTTGGTTGTTCTGTGTTGAAGGATTTACTGCCCCAGAACAGAAAGGGGGGAGGAGGCACATCACTGGAGGGGCTGCAGCTTGGTGATGTGCTCTGCCCCCACGCTCAGCTCTGCACAAAGGTAACAGCACAACCACCTCTCTCCGGTGCTCCCCCCTGCAAGCTTCGTGCCAGCTCCTTGCCCAGGGAGTCCACGTGGCAACAGGCCTGAGCACGGCACAGCCGGGCCACGCTCCACGGATCAAAGCCTGGATTCCTGCCCCGGGGACCGGCGCGTGGGCTGGAGCTGCAGTTGTGCGCCTGCAGGTGGGTTTGGAGAAGATGCAGAGGAGAGGAAAGCCTGGAACTCTGGAGAGAGGGAAGTTTTGGGGATGCTCTAGGGTTCAGGGAGCAGCCAGTCACAGGTTGTGTCCTATGTGTTGGAGCCCTTCTGGCTATTGGTAGGTTTCGCGAGGACTTTTCAGGTCTGGGGAAGATCAGAATTTGTGTTTTTCCCCATTTTCTATTGAGATTTATTAACATAAGGAGTCACAGTCAGGTGATGGAATCATACAAACTTTCTCATGCCCATGTTTGATATCCCCATCACCCCTGAAAACATCTGTCCTACAGGCTGGGTCCTAGAAAAGGTCCAGTTTGGGGTCAGATGGTGACTGGCACCAAAGGAGGCGGAAAAAACTCAAAAGAGAAGAAAACAATGGGGCCATCAGTGTCACAAACCTTTCAGCTTCTTCCAGTCAGTTGCCCAGCCCAGCTCTGGGTGACCTTTCCCAGGCACACAAAAGTGCAAATACTACTTACCCTGGAGGAAGATGTGCCAAGCCCAGAGACAGCACAGGCTCTTCCCAGCAGGCAGCCAGCCCAGAAAGCTCTGCCCAAGAGCCACCATCTATCAGGGTGGCAAGATGTGCCAGAGATGGTGCTGCCTCCAACCAGGATGAGCAGATTTTCCTCCAGGCAGATCAGCGGTGGGCAGCACTGGGACACAATAGATGGGCATCATGCCGGGCTCTTGGAGCTGCTGATGGAACTGTGAACTCCACCCCAAGGAGACCACCAGGGAGCTTAGAGAGAATTTAGAGGTATTTGTGGTTGGAGGAAATCTGGGTTTGGCCAGGGCAAAGTGTTTAGGGACTGAGAGACTTGCAGGTCTGGGATCCAACGCGTGCCCTTCCTCTGTCTCTGAGCATTTGACCCACTTCTTGCACCGTCACTGCTTTCTTCTCTTGGTCCTGTTTCCCTGAAGCCACCAGGCTGTCATCTGCCCTGACACATCAGTGACACAGAGGGGGAGTGGCATTTGCAGAGGGCACGTAGGGTTCACTCCCCATCCCAAGCCCCTGGGAGGAGGTGGGACAACACCTGGGAAGTGAGCAGTGGGAAGGGCACTTTCAGCCTGGCAGAGCCTGGCACGCATCCAAAGGGTACCAGCAGCAGCAAGACCCCACACTTTTCTGCCTCAGGCCACCAAATCACCAACCCTTCATCTTGGAGGAGTGGTCCCCTCCACGGGGGCTCTGACCTTTGCTGCTGGAGGCTGAGGAGAAGCGCCGGGTGTTGCTGCAGCAACCTCCCCCAGATGGGGAGGAGGATGCAGCTTTTTGCTATTTCGGAGAACAGGGAGGAAGAGGAAGGGCTGCTAACAAAGACTGAAACTAGAAAAATGACGACGATGACAAAAAACCTCCTCCCGTTTAGGGAACCAAATGCATTTGTTTCCTGATGTGACCAGGAGAGCTCAAACCGAGAGACACAAGTTCAGCTTACCAACTGGCAGATCCTCAGGGCCCAGGGTGAGCGTGGACCTGTTGGAAAGGACCAAACACTTAATCAACCCCCTCGGTCCCTGACCTGGTGGAAGGTGCCTTTGCCCAAATGCTTCTCTCCTTTGCCTGGTTCCCCTCCATCCTCTTCCCCAGCCACTGTACAGGAATAGCTGCCTTGCAGGCACACCCCAGAGCCAGGGACTATCACTGGGGGAAGCCAAGGAGGTGGCAGCCAATGGTACCATATTTTTTGGAGATTTTGGGGCACACACTGGTGCTGAGGAGTGCAGAAGGGGAAGTGTAACCTCCCCTATATAGTCATGTTCATTGCTGACCATCCTGCTGCTGGCTCCTCTGGAGCTGGAGTGGCAACAAGCCCAGCTCCCCCTCATGAGCTCTGCTCTTCCCTGCCCCTTCCTGCAGTGAGACTCCCTGACCCCACTCCAGCTCCTCATTCACAGACAGCAAAATTTTTCTTCTTGAGACAAACAAACACAGTCCCTGCCCCAGGGAGCCTGTGGTTGAGGCGAGGAGATGCCCTGCTATTTGGTTTCTCCTCTATTTTCATTTTGGCTTTTACAGTTGCAGATGGGCTCCAGCCACAAAGTCTGGAGGCAGGTCCAGCTTCCAGCAACTCCTGACTTGGGTGGAGGCTGAATCCAGGCTGCTGATTCAGTCCCTCTCTATTTCTGGTTCTGGGTTTACACACAATTTGATTCTATAGTTATGGATAGAACTAAGCAGAGCGTGAGAATTTCAGCGGAGAGGTGAAGGGATACTTTATGAATGAAACATTTGTTAGTGCAAGGTTTCAGCAAGAGGAAGGGATACAAACAGGCAGGAAAAGCATGGTGTGTGGGAGTGCCACAGGCCCTGCAGAGGGTTTAATCCACAGAACACTCAACCTAGGCCCATCCACACCTTGGCTGCAGTTTTCCTGCTCATAGAGCAGCTCTGGGAATTGGGGTTGAAGTCCCATCTGCCACTCAGTAGCAGCTCAGGAGAAGCCAAGGCACGCACAGGACTGAAGGACAGAGCTGCAATTCCAGAATGTGCTGTATCCATTTTTCCTGCTCCTGCCATGGTGGGCCTCTAACCAGGCTCAGAGGGAGATGCCATCTGCTGCAGTCAGGGGCAAAACTCTCACTGATGGAAAAGGAGAGGGACTGCAGGGACTTTGGCCTCCATCTTCCAGGGAGATCTGTGGTAGCTCTGACCTGCCTCAGCACTTCATTAATCCTGTTTTGTACTTGATGTGGACCGTAGCCTGGGGAGATGTTATCTGACCATGACTCTGCTCCTCACATCCTCTGCTACTCCTCCTCCTCCTCCTTTAGATCTGGCTGATGGGAGAAATTATCTTATTTTCTGGAGCTTTTACCAAACTGCAAGGGGTTTTCCAAAACATCTGGAACAGCTCACGGAGCTGGAGTGGAGTGTAATGCTGAGGGTGGAAATAGGGTCATGGAAACAGAGGCACCCTGTTAGATTAATGCTTGAGAGCGGCACTTGGGAATGGCTGAGTTCAAATCCTCACTCTATTCACAAAGGAAAACAGTTGGAAAAAAACCAGTGAGACCCTCCCCACACCATCACATGCCTCTGGGTCCTGCTCCCCAGGGACCATGCCTGGAGGAGGATCTACCAGTGCCCACCAACGCCCCGCACCTTAGCACAGGATGTGCCACTGTGCAGCGTGGGCGTTTTGGTCTCCCAGACCCAAACCCTGCTATATCCAGGCTGGGAGGGGACCTAGAAAGAAGCCAGTATTTTGGAAAGGGCAATGAGGCCCCTTGGGTTATTTGGAGTCTGCCAGCTTGGCATCCATCACCGCTGAAATACTGAGATGGCTTTGAATACAAAGCAACATGTAGTTAATTAAAGGAGGGTTGCAACTGATGCCAATCCCAGAAAAGGATCAAAATAGATCTCTGCGAACTTCTTCATTTCTACAGGGCTAGGATTTGGACTGATAAAGAGGATCTTGTCAATGCAACAGCCTTGGTTGTGTGGTTTGACTTGGCATCTGGCTGTGGTACAAATAGAGCTGGAGTGGAGTCTCCTGCTGAGATTGATGAATACTAAGGATACAAAATCAGGCTCACCCAGTGGGACGACAAACGGGGCTGGGAGATGCAGCTGCCCTGGGGAAGTGTGGTTCACTCTGGGGTTGCAAAGTTCTTGAGCCTCCCCAGTTTTACCTGTTTGGTGAAAAAAATAAAACCCTTCTGGTGATGTTTTTAGATGGCTGGTACAAAACGAGCTGGATCACTCAGCTTGGTGCAAGCCCAAACTGCCACTTTTAGTACAACCACAAAGAGAGTCAAGGAACAAAAAGGGAAGGTGGGATTTATAGGATGGGGCAACCTCTCTGTCTTGGAAAGCAAAGCATGTGAAAACCATGGCAGAACCATGACTTTTAGCCTTATTTTAGTGAGACAACAAATGTTTTTGTGGTCCTTCAGAGGTAATCCAGGTTCCCCAGGGTCAGTCCTCAGATTTGTGGTTGCAAAGTCCTGCAGTAACTCCGAGTGTGTCCCTGTCAGCTGTGGGGGCAACCACTGTCCTTGGATGGGGTGCAGTGAGGATGGAGGGTTTATTTGCTGTGGCTGTGTGGCAGTGGGGAGGGCAATGTCCCCAGCTCTGGTGTCCCCTTGCCAAGAGGAGGGTGGCACAATGGGAGTGTCCAGGAAAAGAGCCCCAGAAGTGATTCAGGGGATGGAAACGTTGCTTATTCAGACAGGGTGGGGAAGCTCAGTTTATTTTTTATTATTTTTTTGTTATTTATTTTAGCACTATATATTGAAAAGTTTTGGCTGGTGGATTATGGTATCCCTAAAACATAAGGGTTGAGATGGGAGAGGGTTTCCTGGTCCAACAGGAAAAGCAGGATAAGATACATGAATGGATACCAAAACCTGTAACTTTGGCCTGGAATGAACACTCAGATCATCTGAGAGATTTAAATGGAGACTGGGACCCCCCTTTGCCCTGCACTGACTGCCATGACATTTTTAACTTCTGCAGAGACTATTTGGGAGTCAGGGTGAGGGACTTTTGCATGCTGGGGTGGGTGCCTCCACCTGCCAGCCCACAGCAGGCTGACAGGATTTAAACCCAGATTTAAACCCTGATGGCCTCAGGCTTTCCCATCCAGGCGAGAAAACAAGCTGTGAAAAAAGTAAACATGTCACTGAAGTATTTTCCTTTCAGATGGGTTGATCTTTTCCAAGCTCACAGAAAGGACACAAGGAAGCTGCTGTCAGACACGAGGACACCAGCCTTGACTTCACAAATATTTGAATAATATTTACTGAACTTTATGTGTCATTCCACAATAAATTAAAAAAAAATATGGAAAAGATTTTACTGGACTCTGTCAGACGTGATTCCCTCAGGTAACCTCACTGCTCACTCCACGCTCACCACTGTCTGTGCTCACCCCAGCACCCCTGGGATCCCTGTGGGATAAAAAGCTCAAATAGGGGTGCTGACCCCAGCATATCACCCATGGAACACCGTGCCTGGCACAGTACCAGGAGAGCCTGCCCCATCTCCATCACACCCCACATTATGCAATGCCGCTGTAGGGACGGGTGCCACCCGCCCCGTCCCTTGGTTAGTGCACAGATGGGACATTGTTTATGTAGGACCTCCCTAAAATGCCTTTGCTGCTGAGCTCTCCCTGCGGTTTCCTCTATTTGAACCCCTTATCACAGCCTCGCCGCCGGAATATGTGCTTGGGACGGTGTGTTTTATGGGTTGATAAGGTTTTATTGGAACCAGATTTATTGATGGATGTCTGGGCCGGGGCAGAGTGGTCTGGGCAGCTCCAACTTCCACTAAATTTAGTAGTCTGGACATGGGTTTTAAGGAAAACCCAGGCAGTTTTGTGTCCAGCTCAGGCCCACCTGGGAAGGTCCATGTCAGACAGCTCCAAGAGCAGCTGCAGTTTGTATCAAGGATTTGGGTTTCATTGGAATATTTATTTCCACCCCCTGCAAGAGGAAACAGCCATAGGGATGTGATGTTTGCAGCACCCTCTCCACACTTTGGCCCTATAACACAGCTCAGGACCTCCTTGGTATGGCAAGGGCTCCCCTCTGCACCCTGCCAGGCCATCCCCCGTGGGGTTGGAGCAGTTTGCACATTCTACTGCCTCAGTTTCCCCCTCCTCTCCACACACATCCATCACGACCTTTCCTCCCACGTGGGCCAAGTTCTTCTCTTGGCAGCGGTTTGCCTTTTTTTTTTTTTTTTTTTCTTTTCCTTAGCATCAGATTAGAAATAAATTAGACTGGCCAGTAACGACTTTGCCAGGTGCTGACTCCTTCTGCACTTCAGCTCTGAGTACGCCTTTGTCTGCGTGTGTGTACAAGCGACGAACAATGATTAAAGAGGCTTTATTAGTCCCATGACTAAGCTATAATAGGAAAAACCTGTGTCCTTCCTGTCAGTGACCAGCACGAGGGGAACGGCTCACTGTGAATGCCCTGCCCCAGCTGCCCAGTTTGGAGCAGAGGACAATGCTGTGGCCACATTAGAGGCTTTTCTGATCTCTTTTACCCCAACAAATGCCCAGGGAACTTCACATCAGACATGAATATGGTTGTGTGTGGTCTCTTCTAGGCTGTTTGGGCCAGCAGGAGTGGCTTCTCCTGGGTGCTGCAGAGGGCTTTCACCATGCAGCTCTCTTCCATGTGCTGGTGGTTTAACCTGCCCCTGTTCATGGGGACAGTGATGTCCAAGGACACGAGGCACTGCTGAGGCTGCAGTTCTTGGGAAAGGATTTGTCTGCAAGGACTTGAATCAATCTTCCCCTAAATCTATGCTGTGACCTGAGCTATAGAGAGGAGCTGCACAAACACCCACAAAGCACTGCCAGGGGGCCTGGTCTTCCTGATTTATCCATCAGTCTAATAGAAAAATTACCTTTTTTTAAAAAACTTTGCCTTGTTCTTACCCAACCAAACACACCAGGATCTTTTCACAATATGTCTCCTACTTCCAAGATGGCAGATTCCAGAACATTTCCCTGGCTGCTGGCTGAGGCACAGGGCATAAATATCTCCAGGAGAGATGCTGTCGGACATTGGCTGCCTGTGGCTGTGCTGTCAGCATCTCCTGGTCCTCACTGTGTGTGACTGTCCTGGACCCAGCCCCATGGTAATGAATTAGGAACTTCTGGAACCTGGGATGTGATGTGAGATCAACATGCCACGAAAACAAAGCAGCCCAAAGTTACTGTTGCTGTCTCTGTGGGAACGGACCAATTATTCAAAGTATTCTGTGCCAACAGATACAAACTGTGGCCGGGCACACAGCCTGCCCTGTGGATGCAAATCTGTCAAGGGCCCAAGTGATGGGGAAAGGGCTGATTTTTACATTTTGGTTGAGAACTCTTCCCAGCACAGGGCTTTAAGCTGGTCCCTCATGCCAGCCACACCACATCTCAGCAGAGCAATGCTCTGAGCTTCTGCCTCGCTGCAACCGGCAGGGGATGGGGCAGAGGAAAGCTCAGGGAGCAGCACAAGTATTGCAGTGAAGAGAGAAAACAGAGCAAGATGTTTTCTTTCTTCCCCCATTCTTCGATTCCCTGGGTATCCCTTCAATGTCAGAGGAGGCAGGAGCCAAACTGTGGGAGTGGGATGCCCTTTTCCCTGGACCTGCTGCCTAAAAAGCACACTGGGCTTGCCATGCTTCCTGCAAATGCCCCCCTGGGCCAGCCAGCACATCCCGCCCTCCTGCAGAACCCAGCACTGCCATCCCTGCTCGCATACAAAGGAGGTTGCATCATAACTGCTTTTTAAACTCGGAGGCTTTTGAAGTCAAAGCCAAAGTTTGTTTTTACGCCTGATTCAAGCCAAGTCCCTTGTTCTGGTGTTTACGAGAGTCTCTCTGGTTAGCTGGAGCTCACCTCACCTTTATAACAGTGGGGTTATCTCAGCAATGTTTGTCCAGACTGCAAAGAATCTGGGCTCTTGAAGGGCCGAAAATCAACGTCATCAGAGACACGGAGCAACAGCTCTACTGGAAGATTTCCAGCTCTCTTTTCAGCTGTGACTGAGATTATCGGGATTCCCTAGGGGGGAAGACACAGATTTTGAAGATAGACATCCTTGAGGAGCAACAGGGAGAACCTCAAAAACAGGGCCTTGTAGTCCACAGGGTAGGGATGGAGTCAGCTGTGCCACTGCTCACCCCACATCCGTGCTGCAGGGAGAAGATGCTCTCAACTGGATGGGAGGGACCCCTGGCATTCCCAGGAGCAGTGGGTTTGAGCAGGGAATGATTATTCCTCCACTTTTAGCTGTTTTTGGAACTGCACAGCTGCTGTGAGAGCTCTGGCCGTGGCTCCTTGCTGGCTGGCAGGAGCAGGGCACCCCCAGGAGACCCATATGCTCTCTGCTGAGTATTTGCAGGGCAGCAGTTTACAGACACCACCCTGGCTGTTCACAGCATCCCGGTTTCCCCCAAAATCATCAAGCCAGGCCGTCTGCTTGGCGTTTACACCCCGACTGAAGGGCCGAGGCTAAGCTGGCAGCAGCGGGAACCACCACCCCCAGCGGGAGAGCAGGGAATGGGCTGAGTAACCTCAACACAAATACCTCACCCCGGGCATGGAGCAGAGAAGGCGTTCCGGGAAAATCTGGGCTGGCAGATGAAAGCTGAGTGGTTAATGCAGCGCCTTCTCCGCGCCGACTTTCCAGTCGTGGCTTGCACGGGCTGCCCCTTGCGGACATCTGGCAGATGGGCCGAGGGAGGAATGTAATGAGTTGTGCAGATGGGAGGTGCCGCGCTCAGGTTGCAGCCGTGGGGCAGGGAGTCAGTGTTTTGTTTATAAACACAGGAGGGATGATTAAGATAAGAAGGGGATGGTAATTAAATTAAATTAAGGCTCTGGAAGTCGTTAGATTAGCCTGAAAGCATCGCCAGTCGCTTGAATTCCTGGTTCTGCAAAACAGGGGCTCACTGTGATGGAGCATCAGAGAGTGATGGGTGGGACCAAGAGGCTCTTTAATCAGCTCAGTGGGGCAGAAATGGACACAGTTATATCCAAACCGGGGAGACAGGGGGGAGTCAGGTGAAAGGGAAGCGCCAAGCACAAGAGGAGGGAGGGAAAATCCACAAAGTTTCTCCCCGGTGTTCCCAGAGCCTGGATGGGGAACTGAGGCACAGTGAGATGAAGGGACAAGGTTCCCACAGTGATTTTGGTACAGATGGTGCAATGAGGAGTGTTTTGCAGAAGTCAGCTGGGTTGTAGATGCCCATTGACATCCAGAGCATGTGTGCAGATGCTTGGGAACCTCTTGGCAGTAGAGGGGAGCAAACAGATGACTGGGGAGGGCTGACTGGAAAACGCAGCTCTGACTCAAACTGCCTGGGAAGCATTTCTTGGCCAAGGGGGTGGCAAAGCTAGTCACCCAGTGACTGTGGGATGGGACACGTTTGGAGAAAAATGGGTTAGGAAGTGTGACAGCTGATGGGCAGGTTTCAGATGTGTTTCTCTCTCCAGCGTGGAGGCTGCAGCTGTACCAGTGCCAACTCCGAGAAAATGATGGCAGCAATGGCCAGAGCCTGAGAAACTCCCCTCCCTGAGCACTGGGGGTTTGTGACTCCCCTTCCCAGGGCTGCCAGTTTGCAGTGAGATCCTGTGCCTGTTTGTTTTTCTTTCCTGCTTGCAGTGGCCCTGATACACCTCCAAGCCTTAAATGCTTTCCCTGCTGCACAGACGGGGTAAATGGGTCCTGGGAGCTTTCTTCCTTGTTTGGGAAGAGGGAATGGGCTGGGAAGGTCCGGATGCTGCAGGGCAGGCAGGGTGGGGGGCTGGAGCAGACAATACTCGGGAGAAGGATGTTGCATTGACTGCCCGTGACCCAGAGACTTAGGTCCAGCCTGGGAACCTGGCCCTAGATTGCACGATGTAGAGACATGTGCTTCTCAGCTTAGGAGGTCTTCAGCCTGGTCTCCTGGTGCCAGCCCTTTGCAAAGGGCTATTAGGAAGAATGGAGGAAATACCAACAGCCTTTGCAGCAGTGACCAAGGCCAGGATGATGAATGCGAATAAAAAACCCCTTGGGTGGATCCTTGGAGAACTGGAGAGACCCTTTTCCCACCAAGAGTTTGCAGGGTTGTGGTGGATCAAGGCTGGGCTGAGGGAAAGGTCTCTCTCATGCAGGTGTCAAGGGGAGAGCAGGTAAAACAAATTGGTGGCTGCATGTTTCTAATTAGGGAAGTAAGGAACCATGAAAGCTCTCAGGCAGAGCACCCTGCTGACAGCCCTCGAGCCAGAGCTGAACACACTCTCTAATCTCATCTCAAGACCCTGGGAAACCACGGCTTTCAGAGCATCAGGAGCTGCAGGAAGGTGACAGCTTGGTGTGCTCCTGATGGAGGAGGAGGGACCACACCGGTGAAGAGGCTGGAGCAGCTGGAAGGATGCATAACAGGTTTTTAGGGATGGGGCTGTTGCTTAACACCCCTGTCAGCGTGGGTGGGTGCATCCCGCGGGGCAGAAAACGCACTCCCAAAGTTGGTTCATTGGTTTATACTGACAAATCCTCTTCTCTTTGCCCAACAGCCCCCACAAAGCCTTTTTCCTTCCCTTGGGGCCACAGGGAGCAGGCTGGCAGCGGGAAGGGACGGGAGCTGCAGGCCCTGCAGCGCCCCGGGCTCGGGGCCAGCATTCCTGCTGCTGCTCTGCAAACAGCCCGCGTTTGTTCAGGCTGCTCGCAGCGACCAGGCACAAGCGTGCCAGGGCTTAAGGCTGCACGGCCGAGGGCTGAGTTCGGCTCCTGGCACGGGCTGAGCGTGCAGTGGGAGCTCAGCATTCCCTGAGGAGAGGGAGGCACAGATCCATGCCTCCAGGTGTGCACCGAGCTGCAGCCACTGGTTCCTGTCACCCCTTCCCTGTCACTGGGACACCCCAAAGGAGGTTCCACCCACGCAGTTCTGTCTGGCTGCAGTTCCAGGGACAGGCTGAGCTCCCCATGCAGATGCCCTGAGTTTCCCGAGGGAGAAGCCGATTCTCCAATCACTGTCTGGGGCTTTGGGGGGAGTATGTGCCGGCTTTCGTCCTGCTGATCTCCCCAATTAGTCTCCCATCTCCTTTTTCTTCTCTTCAAAGCACTAAGCGTCATTAATCTGTTTGGGGGATTAATGCCAGGCTGAGCTGGGGGGGACGGTGTCTCCCTGGCCCACTCACACACACAGCCGTGCTCACTAATAGTTTTTGCTACCCTGTCACAGCTGTTAAGGCTACAAAAGCCCCGAGTAATGTGATCTCCTGGGGCCCTTGTCCACCGAGGCCCAGGCACCCTTCTGAAGGCAGGAATGTGGCTGAGCATGACCAAATTTGTCCCAGCGATGGCCCTGTGCTCTCGTCCTCGACCATCCAAGCAGGAGTTAACTGTGCATGAAGAATTGGATCAGCCCATGGGACTGCCAGTGCCCCCTTCTACCCTCCTAGCTCCCATCACCACGGTGTCTCAAGGTCAGGGGTGGGTGGCCCAAGACCCAGGAGAGTGTGCTGGAAGCCCTGAGGGGCACAGAGGGATTTAACCCATAATTAGGATGATAAGCTTGGCATAAATTCCAGACCTTTGCCATGATTGCACTCTGAAGAGTCAGTGAGCTGGAGGAGAGGTCTCACATAGCAACTGGCATGCCCCATGGAAAAGGGACCAGGGTGCATGGGGATGCAAGAATGAATCCCTGTGCAACACTCACCAGGACCCAGGGACTTCTCCAGGCCCTTAAGGGAGATGGGCAACAGCCAAGCATGATGCAGGAGGGTGCTGGCTGCTCTGGGGGGCTGTGGGAGCCTTTCTCCAGGTCTGAATGTCCTTTTCCTTTACCTGACATGCTCCAAGCCCACAGTTCCCTCCCTGGTACCCAGGGCTGGGTCCTGTGCCCTATGGGGAGGGAGCCCAGCTGTTGCTTTAAACAACTTGAGACACTCCAGTCTGGATTTCAAAGCAGCTGCCGGCTCTTTCCTTGGATCTGAGGTGGCTCAGTGGGATCGGGGCAGCTTTGTAATTTGAAACAATGGGGTTAGGGGGGGACTGTGCCTCTGGCAGCCTGGCCATACAAGGAAAGAGGATCCCACTGTGTGCACAGCCCTGCATTCCCCATCCTCCCCCTGCTCCAGCCTGGGATAAGCAACCCCCAGCACCCGCTGGCACCCAGGGGTGCCCCCAAAGCCCCCCATGGCAGAGGCCAGAGAACACTGTGGTGGGCACCAGGCACAGCTGGGTCCCGTCCCGCCCTGTGTTATCACAGGTCGGGTTTGGGTTTCTCTCCCTGTTGTTTGCTACCCCGTGTTGAAACTCTACGCGAGGGTGGGAGATGCTCGGGGGAATTTGCGATGGCAGATGGTGGGGGAAAGAGAAAAGGACGGAGTGCGCTGCCTGCGGGCACGGGAACACAACACCCCGCGAGGGGGTGTGGAGTGAACAGCCAAAGGTGACCGGCCTGCAGTGCTTTTAATGTCAAAAATGCACTGTGCCTTCCTGCCTTCCCTGCACACACACCTGCAGGCAAGGAACAATCCTGCTCCGGATGCCTTTTTCCTCTCTTTCTTTCTTTTCCTTTTTCTTGCTTTTGCTCTCTTCTCCCTCTAAAACAAAGATGTTTCCCCAGATGCACTGGTCCCCATCCAACAGATTCCTTTGTCTTGTCGCTTTGAATTATATTTTCTTTGTGTGCATTTGCCATCCTCCCAGGCTCAGCACTGGATGTCTCATTAAGAGGGAGATTCTGGTCAGCGGTGCCAAAACTCCTCGCGATGCTGACACAGAGGGATCCTTACTGGAGCAGAGATGCTAAAAGCCAAATCTCAGCCAGGGGAAGACCGTAGCGTGAAGTCAGAGAGGAAAGATACCCAAAGGGAATTTGGAAAGTTTGGAGTGATTTTAGGATTATAAAAAGGATGAAGAAAAATTGCAGGATCAGAGCCAGAAGACTTCTCACCCCAAGCGTGCGATTTCCCATGCCAAACGAGGCACCATCCCTCGGCTCTGTGGGGCCACGGGAGCCTCCTGTGGATGTGGGACCCCAGGGAGAGGCACAAGGGCTGCTCTGGCACGGGCCACATGCAGCTTTGGGCAATGACAACCCCTGCTGTCCTTTGCTGTAGGGCAGGGCCCTGAGTGAACATCCTTGGGTGGGAAGCCCTGGGCTGCCAGGCAGGAGGGTCCTGCTGAGCAGCCCATCTGTGCCTTGACTTTACTCCAGACCTGAAAGGGCACTTGGGTGCTCAAAGCCAGACAGTTCCTTCCAGCTGGCTCAAGCTGGTCAAGGAAAAGAAGTGAGTTCTCCCTGCAGGCCTGCCCTCACTTAACTTTGTAAAAGGAAATTTTCTCCCGAGCTCCAGGGATTGCAGGACATTGTTGATGTGAGGGAGATATGGAAAGAAAACCTGACCTTTTCAACCAGAGAAAGGCTGTTTCCATACAAGTCCGTGTTGCAAAAAAATGTTGGGTTTTATTTTCTTCCCAATGCAGCACTGAAAACAAACATCCAAACCTCAGAGTTTGCTACAAAGCACGATTGTCTCTTCAGATCAGCTTTGACCCATTTCTCTCCACTCCTGCCTGCCTGTGCTGCTCCCGCCTCTCTGCAGGCTCAGGGAGTGTGGTGGGATCAGCCTGGGAAGTTATTTTGTTCCCACCAAACACCTTGGCTAGCAGTGGAGTCCTTTTATTGCCGGCATGTCATTCACACTGTGCTTGTTTAACACACATACCAGCTGCCTCTTTTCATGCTACTGCTCTGAGAACGAGGGCCGAGCTCTTCCTAAGTTCACAGGAAGATGGGCTCAGATGGGGACGTGGGATGTAAATCCCCCTGAACGCTGCATATATTTGCATCTGCATCTGATTTTACATCCTCTCTTGCATTGCAAGATTCCCCTGTCCTGTCACGTTGGGGAAATGTAATGCATCCCTCACAGGTGGAGTTTGGGATTATTTTTCCCCTCTTGGTGACTGGTTTACTTTGCATTGATTTTTAGGGTCATATAATGACCAAACAAGGACTTTTTTCCAATCAAACAGCATGTCTGCTGCTCAACCACCATGTAGCCCCCAAACCTGCAGCATCTGGAGTGGCATCACCTCCTCGGGCAGTCACCGTGTGGCACATGCATGGAGCAAGCCCTTCCTCAGCCACTGTGACTGTTTTTCCACTTTAGGACATAACAGAAGATC
Organism: Pyrocephalus nanus; assembly: GCA_038380795.1. Classification (NCBI taxonomy): domain Eukaryota; kingdom Metazoa; phylum Chordata; class Aves; order Passeriformes; family Tyrannidae; genus Pyrocephalus; species Pyrocephalus nanus. Next base: position 11,950,405 of record CM076276.1, read on the forward strand.
CTTTCAACAACATTTCCTTTGAAAAATAATCCATCTAGCTCTGTTTTTGGAAAGTGCTCCATGCTCTGCACAGGAAGAAGTTAATTACTGTCCGGGGGGTGAGGGCGTGTGTTCTCAAATGTTTTAAATGTTTAATTTTCTTGAAAGAAAAACCATCTCTGATCTCTGTTGGATCCTCTCCCTGTTTATACAGAGGGTTTCTATTAGCAGGGCCAACAGTACATCCCTGACCGCCACGTCCGTGTCCTTTTCTTCTTCCCTCAAAACAGGAACCCCTCCCAAGGGGTGTGTGTCCCACCTCTGTGCACCTCTCCCCAGGGAGCAGGGATGGCCTGAGCCCCCCTGTCAGTGCCTGCCTGCAAGGACTGTTCCATTCAGACCCCGAGCTGGGGTGAAAGGATCTCTAACTGTGGCATCTTTTCCTTTTCTGCCCATTTTCTGGGAAGATGTGGAAAGAGGGGCGTGGGTTACCCCCCTCACAGCCCCTTCCAGCAAGGGCTTCTGAGCAAAACGTCACCCAGACCTTTGCTGGTGTGTTCAAGCCAACTCCTGCTCAGATCAGCTGGGGATGGGCCACGAGGATGAGGCATCCACAGCTATTTTGGATGAGATTTTCAGACATCCCTGCTTTGCTATGATTGAAGAGTGCTTTTGCTTAGTTTCAGCCTCCTCTAATGGGAATGGGGGTCTCTCCTCCATCTCATTTGCACCATGGAGGGGCACAGGCTCCCAGGCCCACCCACAGGATCCCTTCATGGTGTGCTGAGCACCCTTGGTGGGGAGGCTCCCATGTCCATGGGGACATGGACTCTTTGGTGGGACATCCCTGAATGCCTGGCCATGCGTGGCCTGCCAGGACACCCTGAGCTGCCCACCCCTGGGCTGCCTTGGGGGATTGAATTCCTTTTGTTATTGCTGCTTATCTCAGCCCTGCTGGTGCTGCCATCAGTGCACTGTCAGAGGTGCTGATTTAACGCTGATGAGAGGATAATGAGGACAGCCATCAGTGTGTCGAAATATCCCCTTGATTTTTAATTTGTTACAGTAAGGAAGAGGTGACTAAGAGGAAGGGCTGGGGACGGCGGTCAGGGTGACCTGAGTGTGCCAGCTGCACACTGTGACATTTCCAGGTTGTGCTGGAGACTGGGGTGGGCAGGCCCTGTGGGGCCTCTGGATTTCAGGTGCTGTTCCATGAGGAGCTCTGGGCTGGGGCTCTCATTTTCTGCGTAGATCCATCGCCTGCACCATTGCATGGGGTGGATGATGGTCTCAGGATTCAATCAACTTCCAGGACCTCTAGGCTGGTGTTAAATGAGTGGGGTCCCGTGGGCAAGCACATGGACAGGGTTTGCTCTTTGTCCACATGTGTGGAGATGGAGGGGATTAGTTGTGGAGCTGCTAAAAAATGGAGAAGGGCTTTGGCACTTGTCTGGGGAGCTGGAGTAGGGGGCATTCTGGACAGGTTGAGATGAACAAGTTGAACTCTGAAGGCTCTGTGTCTGGGTCTCACAACTCCATCTCCTGGGATGACTTCAAACCTCTCCCAGCCTAAATTTCCACTATCAAGTTCCTCTGGAGCCCCTCTCCCAGAAAAACTGGTATCTCACACCCATGGCCTGTGTGCTCAAAAGTGTCCTGCAGTGACCAAAGCCCACAAAACCCCTCTTCCAGCAGGCTGGGTACACAGTGTAGCTCTGTGAGCTGAGGACCAGGCTCACACTGGACCTCCCAGCTGCCCTTCTACAACGTCATCTGCATTTTGGGCTTTGAACATCCATCCTGTGTTCAGGATGAGCTGAGCTCGCTTTACAGTGAGCAAGCCAGGCTTGAGCATGTGTGGATGTACCCAGCAAAGGAGGCAGTAATACTAGGGGGAAAATGGGAGATGGAGAGGATGGGAGGGAGAGGTGACAGGGCAGAGGGCCACGCTGGGAAAGCTGCGGGGGCTGCGTGTGCATCCGGCCAAACCCACGTGCTGCTCTTCGCACTGAGAACTGCTGCTGCTGGAGGAAGGGGCTGTCTGGGGAGCACTCAAACTCGCCTCTGCTGGGTCAGGGCTCCTCACAGCTTTATTTTGGCTGTGGGGGCGGCAGCGATGCGTTGCAGCGAGCTGTTGGGGTGGCTGGCGGGGCTGGAGGAGCACCAGAATGACTTTATTTTGGAAATATGTCCCTGCAGAGCACTCGGTGTCCCTTGGCCATCCCAGCCCAGAGCTGGTTGAGCCTCTGGGACCTGCTCTGCTTGTGATTGTACTCGCCCCGTCTCTTATCGCTCTGCTGGGAAAAGAGCTGGCGAGAAAGCGAGCCAAGCCCGCGCGCGCTGTCGCTCCCTTTGGCACGCTGGAGCCTAAGGCTGGTTTCTTTCTTTCTTTCTTTCTTTCTTTCTTTCTTTCTTTCTTTCTTTTTTCCTTTCTTTAGTCTTTCTTTCCCAGGCACATTTTTCAGGTTGATAGTGCAGCAGGGAGAGTGATAACGTGGTGGGGCTTCGGCCAGGACTGTGAAGGGGAAATGGTGTAGTGGTGCTTGGCGGCACCGTCTCTGCTGTCGGGCCAGCCGGGTGCCAGGCAGGAAAGGGCGTCCCCAGCCCTGCTTGGAGCAGGACGAGGAAAGGAAAGGGATGGGGACAGAAAGGGCAGAGTGGCGCCCGAGGAGGGGTCACACCAGGTGGGCAGAGTGCCCAGCTCCCCCTGGCAGGTTGTGCTCTCCAACCTCACCACAGGCTGGAGATCAGGGTTAGGGGGTACAACACGTTATTGAATCTGGCCCAGAATAAACACATTTCTGCTGCTGGAGAAAACAGCTGGCCTGTTTTCCAGGCAGATCGGGAAATGGTGGAGCCTTTTTCCTCTGGCCCTGTTCCAGCGAGGAGTCACAGCCATGTTAACCCACTCAGCCCGGGTGGGAGCAGGGAGCTTGTCCCAGGGCTGGTGCTGGCTCCCCAGGGATGGGATGGGGCTTCTCCCATTTGTCTTTTGCTCTGCAGAGCAGCAAGGTTTGGCACTGCCACCACATTTCCTACTCTTACTGTGTTCACCATGGGTCTCCTTGGATGCTATTGAATAGGGACACTCTGCCTCAAGTCCTGCTGCTCTCCTGGAAGTGCTGATGAGCTGCTGAGAAAATGAAGGGAGCTGGAGATGGGTCAGGCTGGATGTTCTCGAGCAGCTTCCCACACACCAGGGGTGAGGTGGTATTGCAAACCACGGGAGTAAGGACAGCAAAGAGCACCCTGCACCTTCTTGAGGGACTTTGCCTTTAAGGAAGACATGCAGAGAACCATGAAGTCCATCACCTAATAGTATTATTTATTGCCAAAACCACAGCCTTCCCTGCCCTACAGGACATGGTAGTCCTGTGAAGTCCCCATGTGTTTGCACTCTGGAGCAGAGTTGAGTTTAACACAGACACGTGAGTGAGTTGGCCGCAGACCCCCAGGAGCCAGCCATAGGATGCCTCCCCACGGGAGGAGCAGCTTAGCATAAATATTTAATAGCTTCAGTAAATATTTAACTTCTCTGACATGAGTGAGGATGGAAAAAACAGACCCTGGCGGGCAACCTCGCAAAGCCCCTGGGTGAGATGTTTCAGAGCGCTCTTCCCAACTCTCTGCCCGTTGCATGGACTTCTAGGCAGGACCTGGCTTTCATTAGATGCATGTGCAGAGCCTAACATAAGGAGGCTGTGATCTGGAATCAGCTCATTATAAAAATAGCATGCCCTCTGCGTGAGTCAAAGAACACCCGCTCCCAATTAAACGGGAACGTCATCCATCCGAGGGCTAGACCGGCACTTCAGCTGGCCTGTGCTCGGCATTGCAATCATCTCTTTGGGCATTTCCAGCCTGGGAGAGCGCTCCTGGGAGGATGAGTTTTTTATAGGATGGGCACAAGTTTTGTAGCAGAGGAAATTCTGCTTTTCCTTGCTGCTTAATGCAGATGTTAACCATCACAGAGGAGTTTTTGCTCTCCCCAGCTATGGATGGCACATGGTGATTGTGCCCAATGCAAAATGCCACCTCTCTACTAAGGGATCAGGCACACCTGGAGCAAGGGGAGACCGGCACACCCTTGCTGTAAACACATGCAAACCAAGCCTCTTGTTTGACACACTGAACCTCAAAATTTGGTTGTCATTTCCTCTCTTTTTAGGTGAACCACCACCGGCTGAGGGGATGACCCTCATGTGCAAGATGCTAGAAAGCCCTTGTCCCATGTGCTTGGCTGCCCTGGTGAAGTGGTCTGGGATTTCAGGGAGTGGCAAGGGATCACAGAGCTCTGTCACAGCCTGTTTCATTCTGAAGAGCCAGTTTTGCACAGTGAGACCTAGAAACGTTGCCATCTGGTTGGATGTTTCTGCGCTAATATTAGTGCGGCTAAATATTTGCATGTGGGCCTCTTTTAGCACTGGGGCTCCCAGAGGAATATGGGCCACATTTCTGGGGTTTTTAATAGAAAGCAAGAGAGACTATGAAGTCAGAGGAAGAAAAGGTGTCAGAAATAAAAAGGTCAATGAGACTGGCAACAGGGGGTCTCCAGCGTGGAGAGGAGTCCTCCATAGGCTCTGTGTGACCAGTTCCAAGTGATGGTACGGGACTGGTGTGCTGCCACATGGGTCTGGGCTTGGGTGAAGCCCTGTCTCGTGCAAGAGAGGAAGCCTGACAGGTCAGCAAGCTAAAACCACTCAGACTCATCCTTCCCGAGACACATCGCCCGATACTGGTTCTCTGAACTGTGGTTTCCTGATGCAGCTGTTTGATAAATATTTATCTCTGCTCTATTGCAAAGCAATTAGGACGGCCTCAGAAGTGGGTTTACTCAAGAGGCACCACAAAAATAAGACAATTTGGATAATGAATGTATCTATTTATTTTCCATTCATGAGGACTCTCCTGAAAGCTCCTGCGGAAACAGGCATTTCCCAAAGCCCCGTGTGTCTGTCCGGTGCCGCACAAAGGTTAAAACTCACATCTCTGTTGTCACTCACCTCACACTGGTTTTACCCCAGTGTCCACACACTGAACTTGCACTGGTACAAGGCAGAGCTGGACAGGCTTTAATCAGGGCAGTGGCTGCAATTTTGGAGGCTTATCCTTCAGTGTCCATGTGTGCCTCTGGCAGTGCAGGCTGTTGGGTATTGCTGTAGGTGAATACTCAGTAACAGCAATTAGGCTGTGAGGGCTTTGTTTTCTCTGCAGGATAAAGATGTGGTGTTGTCCCAGGGACAGGGCTGGGGGGTCTCATGTGAGGTGTTTGGTCATCAGGTAGTGTGGAGGGATTTAGTTTTCAAATCAAGCTGCAAGCTCAAGAGAGAGATGACTTTTACTTTCCTACTTTAAGCTGGTTTTTATCTTTCTACTTTTAACTTTGCCCAGGACAGAGAAGGTGCTGGGGCCATTCTCAGGCTGCAAACCCATATGTACAGGGTGGATGAAGCCAGGTTATACCAACTGCTGTGGGGTCAGCTCAGGGGTCAAGCCCCAGTTTTCTGCTCATGCCTGATCTCATTCCAGTCCCAAGTCACTGTCACTGGGTTGCACGATGACATTCCTCAAGTCCTGCTGTCAAACATGGCTGTATCTCACCCATTCCCAGGGATCAGCTGTATTGTCCCATCCCTGGAGAAGGTGTGGAGAGGCCAAAGGGTTTGCACAGCCTTCATGGAGGGACCAAAGGGTCTGCACAACCTTTGTGGAGCTCTCAAGGGTGCTGCTTGCGGAAAGAGGAGCTGGTTTTATGGACTTGTAGCACAAACCAAGCGAATCCTCCACGTGTCATGGCCAGAAGATTAACTGGGGCCTGTCTCTGGGAGGGCAACAAAGGGACAGAAGAGGTTCCTTTGTTGGATTTGGGAAGAGGCAGCCACTGCACCCTCCTTTATGGGATTGCAGCCTCCTGCATTGCTTTCTTCCCCTCTCCCTTCAACAGGTTGCTCCACACAAGCTTCCCCGGCATTCAGGGCCGTCCCACCCCCTCCTCAGTGCCCATCACCATCTGCTCACCACAGCCCTGCACAGCCCAGCCCCGATCCCTTGTCCACCGTGGCTCCACAACCCTTTGTGCCATTTTATCCCCTCAGTCATAACTCCTCCACCACTTGCCCCTCGCTCCCTCCTCCTTGCCCGTAAAGGCGAGAGGTGGGAAGGGAAAGGTTCCCCCAGCTCTGTGCAGAAATGTTCAAGTGTGTCAAAAGACAAAGCCTGTCCCCTTTGCAACCCACCAGCTGCTGCTGCCACAAAAGCGGGGAGAGAAGGGGGGCCGGGAGCGTGGGGGGCACTTTGTGACCCGAAAGGAAAAACCTTGAGAAAAGAACAGAATAAATATCCCCTCCTTCCGCCCCTTCTTAACAAGAGGGGACAGAATTAAACACTTTTGTTAAGTGAGGGGCTGTCCCCCACACCAGTTAACACGGCTCCTGCGCCCTGTCCTGGTGTCGGACTTTAACTCACTCTGTGTCGTGTCTTTCTCTTCACGGGCAGAAAATTCAATTAGTCTCGAGCAAATGCCTTCCTAAAGGACACAGAAAACGAAAATAAAGAGGAGAAATCTGCTTTCATCCTGCACAGAAAGAGGCTTGGGGGGAGAAATACAGATTAGGGAGATAAAGAGGCAGGTTTAAGGCTTTCAAAAGGGGTTCTCTTTTCTCTCTTTTTCTTTTCTTTTCTTTTCTTTTCTTTTCTTTTCTTTTCTTTTCTTTTCTTTTCTTTTCTTTTCTTTTCTTTTCTTTTCTTTTCTTTTCTTCTCTTCTCTTCTCTTCTCTTCTCTTCTCTTCTCTTCTCTTCTCTTCTCTTCTCTTCTCTTCTTTTTCTTTTTTCTCCTTTTTTCTTTTCTTTCCCTTTTCTTTTGGTTTGCTTTCTTTCTTTTTATTTCCCTATCTCCCCTCTCTCCCTCTCCCTCTCCTGCTCTTTCCCTCCTGCAGCCATCTGATGACCAAAGCCTGATCCCACACATCCCACTGCTGAATCAGCCCAAACCAAACCTCTGCATAAGCAGGGCTGTGTTTGTCTTGCTGTAACACTCCAAACCAGGCCTGGGTTCTTCCCTGTCTATACAGCTCCTCCATCCAGGTATAATGATACCTCACTGCCAGGAAAAGGGAATGATTGAGGCTGGCAATGCTTCCCCGTTGGGCCATCCCCCCTGCAGGCCAATGGGCTCTGGGATTCCTGTGGGAGCGCTGGCAATTAGTGGCCACTGGAAAACAGTGGAAACATTGCCGGTGGCTGAGTGGCAAGGAGCAGCTCCCTGCGTGTGCAGGGCTGGGGCGCTGCCGGGCGGGCACCATTCCGGGGGGGCACGGAAGGGCTGGGTGCCTCCTCCGCGGGGCACTCGGCAGCTTATCAGGCACGGTAAGAGAGGCGAGCGTTTCCCGGCGATCACACTTCCTGCCTCTTGATTGCAGATGCTGGTGTCTAATCACCGCTTCCTCCCCTGCCTCTGGCCCCGCACCGCGGCTCAGGGCTCCCTCTCAGCCCAGGGCAGGTTGGCATCACCCCATCCTCCAGGTTCACCTCCTGTAAATGGTTTTCCCCATGTTTTTCACACCCTCCTCCTCCTCCAAGAAGTTCGTCTTTATGCGCTGGTCTGGTCCACGGCTGCCAGCGCTCTGGAGCGAGGGCTGGTGCCTGATATTGCTGCCTGCCAGAGATAAGAGCTAATCTCTGTTTTATGGTCGGGAATACAACTTTCAGATCAGAGTCTCTGTGAGGAAATCAGGACTGTACAAACCCTCACAGGAGAAGGGAGGGGGGCTGGCAGCACGTCCCTTTTACTGAAGCTGTTTGTTTTTGTGCGGCCCTGCCCCTACAATGTACCAGGCTCCATCAGCAGGGAGGTACAGCTCAGCAAGCCCTGGCGAGAGGAAACAAATACATTGGTGGGGCAGAAGTAATTTTTTGACTCATCAGAGGCTGGGCAGGGGGGGTTCAGCCCTGAGCTTCCCCTGAACACAGCCTTCTGGAAGGTAGGAGAGGGAAAAGGAAAAAGGGGTGCTGTGCCAAATGAGAACCTGATCACGTGCTGAAATATGCTCATGCTCACAACAGCCCTGCACCAAGATTTTAAGGAATTGTGTCCCTCAAGGTCAAGCCTTGGGAGGGAAAGAGACTCAACAAACAATGTAGGAATTGCCTGGAAGGGAGAAAAGTTGGCTGTGCTTCCTTCCAATATCAGCTGCTGCCATCTTTTTATGTGCACCCAACATCTGGCAGAACACTTTGGGTTTTTATCTTGCATCCTTCTCCCCCAGTGTCTCTCCTGCAAGCTCCTTGCCACACAAGCAGTGGTGGATGTACTTGACTCATTCTGCTGGCACTGACTTCATTGCCCAGACCACAGGGGATGATGGACTGGACTATTTTCAGGTTGCTTTTGGAGATGAATGTGTAGCTGTGGCCTCCCAATATTTGCCAGTCAGCAGGAGGATGAGCCAAGTCTCTGAAGTGCCAGGGGACAAGGCTGCTTGGAATGAAGTGAGGGGACAGTGGAGTCCCAAAGCAAAAGGGTGGACGAAGAAAAAAAAAGTAGAAAAAGAGACAGACTGAAGAATCAGAGAGAGAAAATCAGCTTGGAGAGTGTCGGTTTGTGTCTTGTTTTTCCCTATGTGCAAGTCCCCCCAGTGTCACCTCTCTTGGGCTGAAAGCTGGAGAGGGACTGGTGAAAGGACTGTTCAAAAACAGAACAGAGGCTCCCGCAGTGTCTGTGCCTGAGCACTGGTTAATCAGTTACTCCCTCATAGCCCCGAGCTCCTCTGAGCTGCTTTCATCTCTGAGCCAAAGGAAAGGATGGATCATTCTTCAGCAGCTTCCTCTGCAACATCTGGACTCTGTGAAAGCCGGCTCTGGATCTCTGGGAGGAGCACGGCAACTGTAGCCCCCTGGCCATGGGATACTCCCACTGTCCAGTGCCATGGATGCATCCAAGGGACCTGCTCAATCCTGAGCACAACCTCCTGTGCCCCTGCTGATATCTCAGGCCATGCTCTACCCATGGCTTAAATAGTCTGAAGAGAGGGGATGGCACACACCTCATGCCAAGTTCCTTATGGTTATCCATGAAGCCATCATGGCCTCCTGGACCATTGCCCTGGACTCTTCTTCTCCTGAGGTCCTCGTCTTCCCTCCCTTTAAATAGCACTTTTTCCTGCTCTCCCTCCCATAAACAGAGCTACCAGGCTGCACACTGCCAGGAGAAATTCCCACTCCTGCTTCCCTCATGGTCTGATGAGACAAAGTAGAAAAAATGATCAGAGGGGAGAAGAAAGGAGCTGGGTTTGGAATGAATAGAAGCTGCTGGTCAGGCTACCACCGAACAGACAAAGGCTTTCCAGCGTGTAACTGCTTGTCTATGCAGGGAAATTAATTGGAACAGCTTTTCCAAATTAGCTGCATCTGATGATGATAAAAATAATAAAAACAAATAGTGGATTAAGTTAAATTAGGAAAAAGCAGCTTTATTCTGGAATAGGCGTGTCCACATTCCAGCATATTTTATTCCACAATAGCAGCTTTGCTATGCTGCTCTGTGCCGACAAGCCCTGACACCGGCCCCGTGCACACTCCTGCTCCTCCTCTGCAGGGCAATCCTGCTGCTTGCTCTCCCCTCCTGCTGCCAGAGGCTCCTCCAGACTTTTCCCTTCAGGCTGCCTTTTTTCCAGGACTTCTCCCTGCCTGAAAATCCTCCAAGAACCTGGCCCGGGGTGTCTTGTGGATTTTGGTGTTTCTCATCCCATCCCAAGCGTGTGCATGACCCTGCTCTCCTGCTGCCCCTGATCCTGGCAACAACCTCCCGGCCAAATTCAGGCTTGTTCCTGCTTTGAAAATTCACTTGATTTCCTTTGCTTAGCACCCTCCTTTTTACCCTGAAAGTTGACTCCCTGATTGCACAGGCAGCTTGTCTGCCTTCAGCTTAGCTCCTAAATGACATCTGCACATACATACATAAAAATCCCAGATTTGTTTTGGATGGAGAAAGATGAGAATTTGGCACATACAATCAGAAAGTGACCTCTCTGACCACACCACGTTCACAGAGCCTGGTTGCTGGATCCCATTTCATTTTGCCAATTCCATGGGCTCAGTCTCCAGTGGGGTGAGCAGGAGTGACTCCACTGACCGTACAGAGCTACAACAGCTTGTATCAGATGAGAATCTGACCCTTTCTCTTAGAAGAAAGACTTAATTTTAATTATCTTGACATGTTTATCACTGTAAGCCTGGGCCTGCTATCTCCATGGCTTCATTCTCAAATGTGCAGAGCTGCAAGAACATGATTGTCTTTTAGTAAAATCCCACTTGAGGTATTTCTGCAGCTGCACTTTGTGTCAAAGGATAAAAAATGTGCAGAGCCACTTTCCTCGCATTGTTAAGCGGGAGTAGCTGCTGTTTGCTGCGAGCCATTGCCTGCACAATGGGGCTTCAGCTATAACAGCTAATTTATGGGTCTGCATGTGTTGACCCTGTCAAACCATCTTGCAGGGAGGGTTTAAAGCCGTTAAAAAAGCGGTTTGTGTTAGTTTCCCTGAAAGTCACTTTGCTGTGCAGAGTGAAATGTAAGAGCTACTGGTTTGCTGTGTATCATGTTGACTCCATGTCCCTCCTGACCCCATGCAGCAAATCTGGGACTCATCCTGGAGGCTGGCTGTGCCCTGCAAGAAGGGCAGCATCACTGTGCCACCCAACCACTCACAGGAGCATGTGCATGAGTTGCCCATCATCACTCAAACACAGCTACCCCACCTCCCTTGCCAGTGTGCCCATAGCAAGACCCTACTTCCTTTTTTTTTTCTTCTTCTTTGACTTTCATTTAATTTCCACAAAGGTTTTGTAGTTTTCATTGACATTTTCCATTGTACTTGGAAAAGACTTGAAAGCTTGTGATCTGCTGAGTTACCTGCCTGATTCTGCATCCATCTTGCTCTTAGACTTACCAAAGTCATCCTGCAGATCTCCTCCTCCCTACTTGAACAGCTGGGTAGTTTCTATCAGACATAGTAAATTCTTGGTGAATTACTATTTGTGTTTATTATTTGCTACACCAAAGGGCCCAGGCATTCTAGGCATGGGGTCCTTGACCAACATGCAGAAAATATTCCCTCTTTCCCACCAAGTTTTACGATCGAAGGACAAAACACAAGATAACTAAGGCTTGTCAAAGAGCCCCAGACCACAGTGTCAGCCAGCCCCTAAATAGTCCCAGCATCATCGGCAGGGCTAAAAATAAGTCCAGTGGGGTTTATTTTCGTTATTATTCTGCCAGACTGTGTTTTCTCCAGCCCCACTCCCAAGGCTGCCAGGAGCAGCCTTCCCTCCTCCTCCTTTTCCTCATCCCTGTCCTGCCATCCCTGTCCCCTCGGGGACCCCCACACACCGCTCCCGCCAGCCCTGGGGTCCCGCAGGTAGCAGCAGCAGATGGCAGCGGTGAGTGACCTGTTAAACCACCGCCAGTCACTGCCTGCAGCCCCCACCGGCCCCGGGCTCTCTGTTTATTTGTCTAATGTGGCCGAGAGGGCTGGTCCCTGCTGGCCCTGCTCGGGTGGCAGCCTTCATCCCAGCCACACTAGTGCTTTCCTGCCTGGACCACGCTGTTGAAACCCATCTCCAGCAACATGGGAAGGAGCAAGGCAGCAATGACCCGTCCAGGATGACATCTCTGCTCCTCAGCAAGCCTGGGACAGCACTGTGTGCAGGTGGCTCTGTCACCTCCACGCCTGTGCTCAGTCATTTAAGACAATGCGGGCCCTGTGTTGGTCCATGGGGACGCACCTTGGCCTCCCAGCCCCGTGCTGGGGGATGAGGGACCCTTGCTCAGCTGGGCGCAAAATGCTGTTGGCAAATGGCAGGGTGAAAAGCGAGGGTGGCGATGAGAAAGAACCTGTGGTCACACGGAGTGTGCAGGACCATGAAAACACACCGTGATGTGTAATTATCAGGAGGAGGTCGTGGAGCCTAATACAGCAAGTGGGTTGTGAGAAGGAGAAAAGGAACAATGTGGCCAACAATTTTTAATTATTCCTACAACAATAAAGGGAAACTTATCTGCAGACTCAGGGTGCAAATTTAATTTTACCCTTTGCTCCCCTTCCCACCATTCAGCAGAGCACAATGGCACAGATGCAGCCCCTGATGTTTCTCCTTTTCCCCCAGGGATGCCTGCTTGCTCTGGTGTGGCAGAGCTCATATCCTAGGATAAATGCCCTAATCTCAGGCCTAGAAGAGGAGATTCCCTCGGTGGCCTCCTGTCTTCTGTGCCTTTCAATTCACTGTTGTAATTGGGAGTACTGCAAGTCTCACTAGCACACTAATGGTGCAAGGCACTGTATGGAGCTGCTCTGCCAAAAAATTGCTTAGTTTATATACAGCAGGCAAAAGGCAGAGACAAAACTAAGGCACAAGGCAGGGACGTGACATGCCCAAGTCTGCTGGCAAGGAGGGGGCACAGGCTGTAAGTCTGTGCAGCAACAAACCCACTGACAGCATTGAAGCCGAGCTCAGCCCCATCTTCAGCGATGATCCTCAGAGGGAGGATGGGGATGCCAAGGTGGGCACAGAGCAACCCCGCCAGCCCCAGGGCTCGTCCCACAGCCAATGCAAAGCATGACACTGTGAGAGGGGAAACCTTCAAGGAGCAAACCCCTTCTCCTGTTGAAGCAGAATTGCTTTCATAGCTGCACTTCCCAGCCTCTCTGTCTTTTGCTTAATTAACTACAGAGCTTGTATGGTATTCTTTTTTTGGGGTAAAAGGGGAAAAAAACCACAACAAAACTAGAAAGAAAAGCAGAGAAGAATGCAATTTTTGAGAACGCCCCCCGCCTCCGCAGGATCGCAGGGGTTTGCAGCCCCTCGGCTGCTTCCGCCACCGCCCGCCCCCGCAGGACACCGGCGCTGGCCCGGCTCCCCCGCACACAGATGTGGGCATCCCCCGGGCCCCCAGCGCTGCGCTGGGAAAGGCCAAACCTGCCATGGGCCCTTCACAGCTCTGTCAAGAACATCATCCCCCCGTTGGGGCATCCCCCGCATCCCGCATCGTCCCGCAGTGGCAGCCCCGTGGCGGTGGGAAGCGCTTCGTCCCCCGTGCTCCATCTTTCCGCAGTAGGAAGGATTCCCGGTAAATAAACAGCAGCTGCTGCTGAACTGGATCTGACAGCTTGTTCCCATTCTCCAGCGGCGCTGTGATTGCGTCCAGGTGTGGGGAGCCGAGGCCGGAGGAGGCTGAGCACGGAGATGCTGGGACAGATTTGGCTCGTTCTGCCTGAACGGTGTTGGCTGTGATGGGATGACTCTGGGCTGACCCTCAGTACATACACTGAAAGGCAAGACTCAGTGGAGTGAGAGTGACCATGCCTTGAGCCCAGGGAATAGTCTGCAGTAGGGAGGCAGTTTTGGGGAGCTCACAAGGCTGGTCACCATCCCCAGTGCCCTCTCCTCCCATTGACCCAGTTTTCAAGCTCCTCTCCACAAGACATGGCCCCCACCACATCAGGCCAGCAGTGGCCCCCAAGCTTGGTGGAAAGTTGGTTTGAGATGCAGGAAACCAAACTCGGTTTCACTTTGTGTTGGTTGTTTTTTTTTTAATTCTGAGCTAGACCTACAGATTTGAGAGCAAGCCAAGTTCAAAGGCCTTTGCAGGCTGGTCTCCATCCCTGCTTGGGGAATACCCTGGGGAGTCTCATGTTGGCTCTGGTGAGGGTGGCAGCCCTGGGCCTCATGGAACCACAGGGATGCTGATTGAGATGGGGAGTGAAAAGGCTCATTTTAGCTCGCCCTGCATGTGGTAGCTTTGTGCTGTCCCGGGGGACCGACAGGGCTCATGGGTGAAAGTGCAAAGTTGCATTTTCACTCACTGGAGAGGGAGCTCAGTCACAGGTGAAAGGGGTCGGGGTGGCCCAGAAGACACATCCCATGGCTACACCAGATGCCACCTCCTCTCCCAACACTCATGAACTGCCTGCCTTGGTCATGCTGACTCCTCCGTCAAGGACCTTCTTATGCCAGGGTACAAACCAGAGCTTTTCTCCTTCTGTGATGCCAGTGTTCTCACCAGCCCCCACCAAAACACAGAGTGTCCCCCTGCCTGCTGCCCCGCCACCCTCCAGGGACAGGGTGTTGCCTGCACTCTGTGCCGCCCCGGCAATGGCCCGGCGCGCTCGGCAATCCATCACTGTCTGGCGTGGACAGAATCCCTCTCCATACCACACCTGCCACGCTTTGGTTCGCCCTTCCCCTGGACAAGTTTTCCCCCCTCCCTTTGAGAGTTGGTCTTTTCAGCTTCCCATGGAAGGAGCCTGTTCTCCCGGTGATGGATTGCACCTGATTTCAATATCAATGAGGGTATGGCTCTGCTTGCACAGCCCCAAGCAGCCTGTTTAGCCGAGGTTTGTTAACAGGATCATCCTCCTCCTCCCTTCCCTCCCTCCCCAGTCTGCACCATGGAGCTGAGGCAGTGGCTGATCCAGCCTTGGGAATGGATTTTCCTGCCAGCCAGCCAGGCAGTGCTGGTGATGGGTGTGTGATGCTTTAGAGGCAGGGATGGCCTTGCAGTGGGGTTTGCCGAGGGCTGTTCAGTCAGAGAAGGGTGGTTAGCACGGGGCCTCCACTGCTGAGCATCCCGACCGAGGAGACTGAGGTTGCCATGGTGCCTCCTCTCCCTCTGCTGATTTAAAAAAAAAATGAAAGAGGAGAAAAAAAAGATGATCCTTTCTTTTCTCCCAGGCTTTTATCTCCCCTTCTAAGGCTGTTGTTTTGAGTCCTATGTCGAAAGCATCCATTGCTAAAGGAGCCAGAGGGAGCCATAAATTCAGGGACCCTGAGTGATGCCTCTTGTCCCCCACCCCATCCAACGAGGTGCTTTTGTTCTTCCCACTGGCTGCGATTTATGTTTCTCAAGCCAGGGCTGTTCCCAAGAGTGCTGTCCCCCTTGTCCTTTAACTGGCAGACAAGACACTGAAGAGGCACCAAGTATGTTTTGGCAGTTCAATACCTGCCCCACAAACAGCAGCCTTGCTACGTGCCAGACCCAGCCTGAAGGGATGCCCAGTGCTCTGCTCGCTGCATGTCCCGCAGGGATCAGAGTCGTGATGACAGCCCCCTGCTAACCAGCTTTCCAAAGCTGTCCTGTGGTTTGGAGGTCCTTGGCTCAGTTCCCATCACATGGGCCAAATGAGTGTCAGCATTCCCATGAGGTGCAGCCTGGCGAGCTGAGAACAGGCCTCCTGACTGCCAGGCTGCAGTCCTGTGGGAGCATCTTATGGACTTCTCCAGAAATAAAAGTCCCCTAGAGTACTAATACCTTACCTGAGAGAGCAGAAAAGGCAGAAGCACTATTGATATCAACCTCCCACACTGAGAAAGTGCAAGTGAAATCATCCTAGAGAAACACATCCTTCCAAGCCATCCTGGCTGCCCTGTGTGGTCAGAGCAGAGCCCAGATGAAGGGAATGGAAAGTCCCCTGGAAAGGTGAAGAAGCGATGAGAATTACTCATCCAGCTCTGGCTGGCCCAAAGGGCAATCCCCTGGTTCTCCATGTGAGGGAAAGACACTCAAACCCATGCCTGTGTGTCTGGGGATCTTACAGAAATGCTGAGCCAGAGTCAGCATCTGTTCTCCTCCCTCCTCTCCCCTCCCCAGAGTTTAGTTAAGCTTCATGTCATGGAGAAGAGGGAAAGGAAAACAGAAGGCGAGGGGAAGCAATGCAAACTATAAAAACAGTGCAGGACTGCTCCAGTGCCCTGGGGAGCTCAGGACTGGGAATGAGGGTCTAAATTTTCCAACAGGAAAAAAAAACTACCCCGATGAGCAAGGGAGACAAGTCTCTCTGGACGAGGTCAAGACAATCTGAAAGTCTGGAGCTGCCAGACAGCTCCTCCTTCAGCAGTCCCCTGATTTTGTCCCTTTGGGACCTGGGCTTGTGTCTCCCATATCTTTGGCTGATTTGGGGTATCAGTGACTGTTTCTGTGCTAACACTGCTCCAGGAGAAGGTTTTCGCTGACTTTTGTTGAGATTCACTTTCAAGAACTGGGGCTGAGCAAGCAGCTTGGGGAGGTGCCAAAGCTTCTGCCTCGGAGACCCGCTCTGCGTCGGGGCCGCGGGGGCTGTTGGCAGCGGGGCGAGCAGCTGCGCAGCAAGACGTTGCATCACGGAGGTGGATGTGGGTGCGGCCCCATGGCGGGCTGTTCGTGCCCTGGGGCTGCTCTTGACTGCGGTGTCTGACAGCTGCTGGCAGGTAAGGGCTGGCCGGCAGGATCAGCGCTGTCTGAAACGCAAGCGCGCACCAGAAAAAGGTGCCGGGGGGCAGGGATGGGTGAGCACGCCGGAGTCTTCTTGACAGCTGGATTTCCTGTGCCTGTGCCAGCTCCCCACTGCAGGTCTCTCCCCGGTCCCTGTGCGGCTCCTGGGGCTGCTGCTCCCCCGGAGATGAGGAGCTGGAGAAATCGAGGGGTGCAGCAAAGATTTTGAAAACCTTTCACTGTGTAGGCAGCTTTGCCGTCAGATTCGCCCCAGTGCTCCCTGATGGAGAGGGACTGTGGGGAGTGGGGACTTGGCACACAGCAGAGCAGCTTCAGCCCTCAAGTAGAGATTGAGTGTGATGGAAATACTCCAGCAGGTCTCCAGCAGGAAGGTAAAGCCTCTTCCAAGCCCAGCTCCCTTCAAAGGTTTCCAGAGGGTCCAGCTGGAGACTGTCTAGGGATCCAACCTTGCACGGGTGAGACGTGCAGCCGCCTTCTGCCTCACTCCACTGTCTCCTGCCAAGCCACAGTCCACAAGACAGAAATAATTGGGATCACACGAGCCGTATCTCTGTGGGTTTTCCAAGTAAAGTCCTCGGAAGACTAAATAATGTTGATCTCTCCCTTTTCTTCTCTAGAAATTCCCTGTGTGGAATGGGGTTTTCCATACAGCCTGCACACAGTAGCAAGGAATCCGGTTTTGGTAGCTCCTGCCCTCCCGGTCCATCTTGTAGGAAGCATGAACACACCTTGAACGATGATGCCAGGATGTACCACATGCCCATCAGGCACTTCTGACAAGTCCTGGAAGTGAGTGAAACGTGGGACTGACATGTATAGAGACATCCGTAATATTTTCCCGGGCAGCTTTGCGGCATGCAGGGCATCAGCACTGTGGTTAATTAAACTGCGGTCTCCCCAGCAACCGGGCAGGAATAGGAGGAATTATATATTTGCTTTTATTTATAGTGGCAGCCTTCATCCTGAGATTAAATGGGAACCAGCCCCTCTCCCCGCACACACAGCAGCTCCGGGGCAGCTTCTGAAGCGGGAGAGGGAAGAAAAGGCTGCTTGTTTCTCAAGATGCCCTTTACTATTCAAGCTCCTTCTACGTGGTTTTATTCAGCTGCATCTTACACCAGGCATCAAACAAGCCCCAGACTATTATGTGCTGAAAGTTTTCCCCATGGAGAAAGCTGCTTGGATCCGCCTTGTGTTTTCCAGTCCATCTCCCCAGTGAGACATACAGACAAGTTAAAACAGGCAGATTTCGACAGGGCCCAGAAAGAGGGCTGTGGAGGATGTGCCAGGCATGGAAGGGCTGCCTTCCCTTGCTCCCTGTCCTTCCCAGTGGAAATCAGGAAGGTTGCTGCTTTCCCAGCTTCCAATGTGAGGGTTTTCTTGCCCACCGATGCCCACAAGCCTGATGCAAAGAATCTGGTCCTGGCAAGGAGGAGGAAACTCCTCACGCTGGTGGTGGGGAATTGATGGGGATCTACACAACAGGGCTCTGAGCAAGGGTGGGGACTTTGCTGCTAATGTGAGCTGAAGGGTGGTTGGGCAAGAGCTGTTCACAGCCCTGGCACCCCTGAGAGTTCTCCCTCTCACCTGGCCCCAAGGTATCCCCAGGGCTCGGGAATAGAGGGCAGGGTTGGGGCACCTCTTTCCTCAGGGGGAAGTTTTTCCTTTTCTAGAACTGGAAAGTTTTTCCAATGGCCAAGAACAAATCCCCAAGGGTAGATTACCCATCCTGGTGATGGGCTTCATGGTTTTCTGGACTCTCTGAGGCTCCAAGAATTTGCATCCAGGCCTGGCAGCAGCATTTATTCACTAAATGACCCAAAAAAAGGGAGTTTGCAGAAGCAAAAAGTTTAGGTGAGAGGTTGGAATAAGTATGGAGGCAAAAGGAGAAGAGACAGTGAAGGGAAATGGGGAACAGAAAAGGGGAACTTTGTGGGGTGAAAAGGCATATTTTAAAGCCCTTTGGGGAAGAGGATCTTCACCTTTAACCAGACCAACCACTTACTCCATCGTTTTGAAAAATTCTGCTTACAGCAGCTTGGCCTCAGAGCTGAGCTGCTTTTGGTGAACAGGACTGAGTTCACTAAAAAATGTGCCCTTTTGTGGGGAACCAACAATGTGCAAATCCAGGTCAAATGCAAATGCAGGGCTTCAGCCAAAACAGGGAGGGAGATCATTTGGAAGATGTCGAAACATCTAGTTTCAACATTTTTTTTTTCAAAACAAAATGGGGTGAGTTTTTTTTTATTTCTTTATTTCAAAACAGCTTTTCCTCTTTGAACAGAGCTGGAAGCCAAAAGGAAAAGGGTTAAAAAGGTGCAAAGGGAAGGAAACATTGTGGATTTGGTTGGATGGATGTTTCAGGTTGGGCTGAAACAACTTTTTTTGACATCTAGCCAACTATTTTCTTGCTTGGTATTTTTTTTGGCAGGGAGAGCAAGTGGAGAAACCCCATCCTGTAGAGCACCCCTGCCAACCAGAGATGGAGTTTGCCACGCAGCCACCCCAAAATACCCCTCTGCTGCTTAAAATAACCCGTTTTCTCCTTTTCTCTGCCGGTTTTTTTTTTTTTTTTTTTCAGAGCTGAGAATGCAGCATCGATCAGCTCTGTCTGCCTGCTGGGGAAACGCATTTGGGTAAAGAGCAAATGCTCCCCGGGGTCAGAAGTCCCCCCGCGTCCCCGAGGGGAGCCAGCTGCTCCATCTCAACGGTCTCCCATGTTCCCTCACCCCCGGCATCGCTCTGTTTTTCCACTGGAGCATGCGAAGCCCGAGCGGACGAGGAAGAATACGGCCCTTTGTGTGAGCTGAATACGGGCCATGTGTTGCGCTAATGCTGCCGGTGAGCCCACCCCGAGCTGCACATTCAGCCCTAGATTAGCGCAGCTATCACGACACATTTAGATATGGACGATTTCCTCCGCCGTCGCCGGCGAGGGGGGACAGAGTGTGGGAAAGCTCTTCTCCGGGCGCGGGGCCCTTCTCTGGCCCATCGTTGCCCAATCCCAGAGCCGGGGGCCGGTTGTTAATCGGATTCCCACCGCGCCTGGCGAGATACAGCAGCGGCGTGTGACCTTCCCGGAGGTGCGGCGCGGCGGAGGAGCCCTGTGGGAACCAGGGCGAGGAAGGCTCTGGTAGAAAGGAGGAGATTTTTCAGGGTTCAGTAGTCAAGGTCTTTTCCAGGAGGCCACTGTGCCTTGCAAGCTCGCATCCCACCTGTGATGTCCCCAGCTCGTGTTCGCCCTCAGACAGCCTGCCGTGTTAACCCTTGGTGGCCTGTGGGACTGGGAATTGATTTAGAGGGGCAGAAAACATGAGGGGGCGGGAGGGGAGAGGTACATAACTCACCTCAGTGGCAGGTCATCACCCTGTGTCTGTTAATAGGCTGAAAGCCTCCCTATCTGGGCAGCAGGGCTGGATCCAGCCTGGGTCAGCAGTTGTTCACCTGCCATGCCATGGGCTTCACACTGCTAAGCAGTGTGCAGGTGATACATCCCCACAGTTCAGACCCAAAGCTGGGTGCTGTGTGGGAGCACCCTGCCAGGTGGGACTGGTGTCTCCTTTCTGTTACTGGATGGGATATGGGTACTATAGAGGTTATGTGGTTTCTTCCCAATTAGCAACATGGCAGGGACTACCAGGCAGGACTTCTAGGTCCCTGTCTCCCTTAAAACTGTGCTGTTTGGGGTGTGTGGTGTAAATGTATGGTATTGTAGGCAATACTGCAGGCAGTGCTTCCTGACCGTTGCTTCTGTGACCCAGGCCTGGACCACAATACCCATCTCCTCATGCTGTGTCTTCTGCTCCAGCAGTGCCTGTGGGGATAGTGGTTCAGGGATGAGTGTGGTGAGGACCAACAGCCTCAGAGACCTGTGGACAGACACGGTCTCTCCTGTCCTGTCCACCACACCTGAAGCACAAGGAGCAAACACAGGCTGTCTTGATTGATGCCCTAAGTACCGGGACCATTAGGATGGTTCATGGAAACCTTGGAACAGGCTTTGGGGGATGGGGCTGGGCTGGCTCGTGGGAATCGGCTGCAGTGGAGAGCAAACCCCTGCGGGGACACTTCCAAAGCAAGTGCCAATCCTGCCACCTCCTCCTCCCACCCCTGCGGTGTCTCCGCACCCGCTCCCGTGCTGCCTGCGGACCCCTGCCGGGAACGGGCCCTCATTCCCCACCTTCCCAAAGCCGGGAGGAAGGACGGCAAACTTCACACCATCGTGTCAGGCAAGCTCCCAGCACACCTCCCCAGCATCCTGCCCCTCCGCCCCCGTGCCTTCTCACCCACCTCCTGATCCTCCCTCAGATGTTGCTATAAAGACATCAGTGGCAGTAAAGAGGTTAATGCGTGTGGGAGGAGGAGGTGGAGGGAAAAGCGAAGCGGTTCCCATGAACCGGGTCCAAGGCTTATACAGCCTCCTTAGCAAAGCAGAGCATCTGGCCCTGGGGTTCATTTGCCCTGGAGCAGATGGTCCTGTCCTCCATCCGTGTGGCTGGGCAGGTGGGCGATGGGCTGTGGCTGATGCTGAGCCCCAGAGAGCCTTTTGTCACTTAGAGATTTCTCAGGAGATGAGGTTGAGCCACACAGGGGCCGGGGGGAAGAGAAGGGCAGGAAAGAGGTGCCTGGGAGAGTTCTGAAACACTCAGTCTGAGCTCCTGTAGGTGTTTTTCTAATATAAAAAGCCTCCAGAGTTCAAGGCTGACCCCATAACCCAGAGCCCTCATCTTTAGCTGTGCCCACCTCCAGCTCACTTCTATCCCAGGGGACCAGTGTCCCAGCCACAGAGTGGCACTGTGACCTCCTGCTCTCACGCTGTTGAGTCAGTGCATGGGCATCAGTCCCGTGCACTGATCGGGAGGAAAGACTGGCTTTGCTCAGCCTGCCTGGACACCTCATCGTGCTGGAAGGAGGGTTGGCACGGTCAGAGTCACATGTCCAACATCATCTGCCTTGTCACACTGCCCAGGGAGGCTCAGCTGGGGAAGGCTGGGAGCTCCTTGGGGACACTGAAAAAGTCACTCTTCTGTCACCTCCCCAGGGCCACCATGCTGGACTCCCAAGGCCTGAGTATACTTTGGGGGCTAGTTTGGGGAAGCCAAGCAGAGAGTTAGAGCCCTCCAAACAGCTGCTGTGTTCATTGTCTCTGCTGCTAATCAAGGCATTTGGTGAACAACACCCTGGCCAAGGATGCTGCAGAACAAATTTACGACATGATGTTTTAAGGCTATAACCAGAGCTGAACTTAGCAGTTTCCAGGTTTCCTAAGGGGAATCTCCCTCTTGTACACGAGAGGTTTCCACACCTGGGAATGATGAAAAAGTCTGAAGCACAGTCCTGGAGTGGGACCTCAGCATCACACGCAATGTACCACAGGCAAATCTTGCCTCTGGTTTGTTTCCTTTCACATGTGATATCTGCCTGTGGTGTCTGGAGGGAACACAGGGCTCCACATCCATCTACATTAGAGAATAACCTCCTAACTTACCCCCTTCTGAAGAGGGAGTTGAGCTTCCCGATTTATCCATATCTGGGCTTACAATCTCTAACAAAACAGCTCTGGGCCGTCTCCTCGGCAGCTGTGACATAATTATTGTTACCAGAGATTTAAGTAAACCCTCCCTCCCGTTGCTGTCCAAGGACTACAGCACTTTCTCATCACTTCTCCCTGTGCTGGAGCAGGATCCCTGAGACAGCCCCTTCCAAATTTCTGCTCTGGGGCTAAGAACCTGAGATCCTTCACTTGGGTCCTTGCCTTTCCTTGGAGGACTTCACATTATGGCGCTGCTTCTTTTCTCTTTTCACCAGCCCCTTAAAATCATAACCCATCCTCAGTGATGCTGGATGTTATGCAATGATTTTTAAAGACACCACATCACTGTGGTGTCCTCAGGAGGAGGCAGAGGAGTATCAGCTGTATGGCTTCTCCAGGTTTTCTCCTGATCTTGGCCCAGAGACCCACCTGTGCTGCTGCTCCTCTGGGTCTATGGAGGTGGAAGAAAAGCTGAACTCAATAGGGACTCCAGATGGCCCTCCATCATCCTTTGTCTCCCGTGGAAACTCTATCTTCCCCCGGCCCTTTGCCAAGAATAAAGAAAAATTATAAAATCTGTGACTTTACCCACATTCTCCTCATCCCTCCAGGTCTCTTCAGCCTTCCAGGACAGCTGTAAGTTGCTCCAGGAGAGCCTATATCCTCCCATCCTGCTGAATTTTCCTACCTTGGCTCCACCACGTCCCAGAGGGAGGACAACACTAGCACAGATCTTCCTCTGGAAGCCTGTTTACTAGAAGATGGTGGAGTAATTTTCCAGATGTGCTGGAGGGAAGTTGCTTTATCCAGGGACCTGCCCGTCATGTGTTTGTATTCCCGCTAAGGCATCTTTTCCTCGCACGGAGGATGCGTGTGTTCGGCATAAGGCTGGACCTGCTCCCAAAGCTGGACCTGCTCCCAAACACCTCGGCCGGGGCCGTGTCCGACGGGCTGCAGGCTCGTGTGCGCCGTGGTGGCTCAGCAGCTGCGGGCAGCTGGCCCCACACAGCCTGGGGAGAGACCAGCCAGCCTTGCACCAGCCCTGCCACCACACCCCCACCTGCTGCGTGGACCTTTCCACCCGTCTGAGAACATCCCCTCCCCGTCTGGGGACACAGCAACAGGTCACGTCCCCTCCACAGCCAGCCATCCTGGATGGCAGCCAACCAAGCAGCATCTCCCACCTGCCTGTCCCACTGTCTCCAGGAGTGCTCATGATTTCCCATCAAACTCGACGTGCTCAATCTCATGGAGACACAGAGAGCTGCCTCACAGCCTGGCAGGGGATTGCTCGTCCCGGAATGAGTAGCAAGGAGCCAGCTTGGATTGGAGAACTGAGAATAATAAAGGGAAACACAATGAGCTGAAGTGCAGTAGGAAGTGAGTGGCCGGGTGCTAAAGACAACAGGGGAAAGTCAGTGGCAAACAGCTGTGGTGCAGATGCCGAGCAGAACCGAAAGCCTCGGCTCTGCGGGCAGACCGTGACGAACCAGCAGATGCAGCCTGGGATGAGCAAACCGGTTTATCACTGAGGGAGAAGGTTATTTGTCACCTTAGGCAAAACCAGTGTGCCACAAATGGGAAACTGCAAATTCTCCGTGACATTGCACCGTAGCGCAGAGAAACCACAGATGATGCCGAGGAGAGCGGCCAGGACGCTGGAGGAGGAAGCACTGGGCAGGAAGAGAAAGGTCTTGATCCAACTACGTCCCATGTTTAGCTTTGAGCAAGTAAACATTCACATTCATGTTCAAGTGCTTTAATGTTTTATTGGGCCAGGATTTTAGAAGTGATGAAAAGTCTGTATTAACGCAGAGCAAAGGCTCTGCTGAGAGAACAGGGAGGAACCGATCAGTCAGCACGAGAAGGCTAGAGATAAGGGATCAGTCAGTGACTGGTTTATATCAGCGAGGCTTCACTGGGGTTACGCAGCTCCTCAGCACGAGGAGCCAGAAGTGGTTCTGCATGGACTAAATGCAGTATCTGTGCTAAATTAGGCACTTTAATGGGATCGGGGAGGGGCGAGTGATGATTTCTTTGAGAAGAAGAGACACTGCAGTCTTCTTGGACTTGTCAGTGCTCTAGATGTCGTCCTGTCCTGGGACAGGCAGGGGAATGCAGCAGCCTGACTCTGTCTGTATTGGATGGGGCTGGACATCCTCAGATGGGACACCTGGCAACATGAGCTTGTGCTGCAGCAGACACTGGGGACCAGTATCCCTTCCCATGTCTCTGGGAAGCATTTAACATCCCTGCAAATCCCTAAGTGCAAGAGATAGTAGAACACAAGTAAACATCTCCCACTTTTTGTGAGAGGCTGTAGGTGCTTTGTGCCCAGGACCAGCTCTGTCTGGCCATGCCAAAGGGTGCGTGGGAATGAATGGAGACAGTCCTGGATTTCCTCTGCATTTCACCCTTGTCACTGAATTTTTGATGTTGCTGTTACTCCTCTGGCACAGAGCAATGGACAATGAGATAGTTTCCTTGTGTTGCCTCCTCCTTGCACATCCAAGGCACAAACTCAGATTTGTGAGTGGTGCACCAGTCACAGCCCATTCCCTGCTGGTACGTGTGTGTGTGTGCGTGCGCCTCACCCTCTCCACCTCCACACACGGGCTCAGGGATGCTTGCCAAGGGCACAGGTCTTCCATCCATACCTGCTCTTTTGTGGACATCCGAGTAGGGAAGAGAAAGCTCCGGGAAGCAGATGTTGGCACAGCCTCCTCGTTAGAGATCGGTCCCTCCGGACCAGGGGTGGGTCGGGAGCTCCGGTGCCTCTCGGCATTGTCCCACCGCTCCGGGGCCGTGCCGAGCCACGGGTTCCCACAGCTGCCCCACAATGCAGGCACAACAGGCTCCTCTGGGGACAAAACCTAATCTGAGAGATACCGAGGCTGAGAAAGCTCTTCCTAAAAAAGACACAGTCAAAAGCTCTCGGATGCCCTGTGTCCACGGACACCCGATCTGCCCGCCTGCGGTATGATTACCTGCAGGCAGGCTTTGTCCGCCCTGGCTCCCCTGAATGTCACACTTGTTCCCAAATACCAGCAGGGAACAATGTGGGGGCAATGCAAGGAAAAGCCTCCTCTGTCCCTCCCAGTCTGAAAGTAAATATCAAATGCCAGTGCTAAAGGGGAGGGAGGGGAATGGTGAGAGAGGAGACAAAAAGGAAAAAGCCTGGGGTTGAGAAATGTCTTGGTGAAACTGGGTCATGGCTATAGGATGACAAGCAGAGAAGGGTCTCTGTTCTCAGGGAGGGTGAGCAGACCCCTCTGCCCAGCAGCTTCTCACTTCTGGTGGCCTTGCAAGCAGGCAGGGCTGGAGGGTGCCAAGGAGAAGGGCAAACATGCAGTCATCTCTGCCTGACTCTCCAGCTGCCCGGTCTGGTATTTCACATGGAGTGAAGTGCTTGGATATTACCATAAAATCCTTTCTGGGCTCTGAGAAGGGCAGCCATGATGAGATCCAGCAGAGACTGGAGGGCAGTGGATGGTGGGGGGTTTGGCTTCACTCTGCCACACTCAGACCCTCCTCCTGCCATGGATTGCCCAGACATGAGCTGGAAACAATCTGATTTTCCATTCTTATCTTCTCTCCCTGCTGCTGGTGAAGTCAAGTCCTCTTCAGCCCCCTCTTTCCTGTAGGCCACACATGGAGTCTTCCTCTCTCAGCCAGTCCCTTTGTCCCTTGTAGTGGATGTGTGTCCAGCTGAATGTGCTGCTGGGCCAGTGGGCTGGTCACTGGTTCTCCTGTGTCCTGTCCCAGAAGGGGAGATGGTCCTCCCAGCATTCCCAAGGTCCCTGGAGCTTGAACAGCACAGGCAGGGGCCAGGCTTTATCAAAGACTTTCTGGAAATGCAAATAAACACTGTCACAGATGCTGTCACTATTAGCTGTGCATCCTCTTCAAGCAGCCACAGAACATCCCCACTCTCTTCCCTGCCTGAGAGTGGAAGGGAAAATCAGCTAAAAATGCATGTTTATGTCAGCATGGCTATCCGTGACCCCGGCAGCCCAGGGACATTGGCCCCAGCAGCAGGTCCAGCCAGGGATGTAGGGCAGGAAAAGGAGTTTTTGTGTGAATTCAAGCTCTGACCCAAAGTCACTGATGTTAGAGGTGGTTTTTGTCAGGCTTTGGTGCAATTTTTAACAACTCACTGGGAACATGGGAGAAGGCAGAGCAGCAGGAGCAGAGGGCAGATGAGCTAGAGAAACAAATCTGTCCAAGCACAAGGGACTGGAAGGCTTCAAGATCCCTTCTAAAGGTAACTGAAAAAAACAGTCATATTTCAAAGAACCTGGAGAAGTTACTCAATACTTTGTAGGATCCTAATGGGAGATCCTTTGTGAGATCCTGGGAGCAGAGCTGGAAGCATGCAGTGCTGTCTCCTTGGAGCAGGATGGATTGGTAGGATGGATCATAATGGGAAGTCCTCTGGTTTGAGCAGTGACCTACTGAACAAACCACAGCAGAGACAACTGCTGAAACTGCCTTTTGGAGGCACACAGAGGTTCATGCTTGGAAGAGTTGATGGGAGACTTCCTGCAAGGAGAAGACAACCCAAGGAACAGCCCCATCTATTGCCAGACGGCCACACAGGGAGTGTGACCTTGTCTCACAAGGCAACAAGATTTATTCTGCTGCTTTTGATAGGACATTGATTAAGGCTTCCATGCTTGCAAGGGCACTGGGGGTTCAAGGGGCTGAGGGGACATCACGGAGTAATGAAAGTCAAGATTGCCTTGGCTTCAACCAGAGATTTATGGGTGCTGTTTGTCTTAGAGCAAGATTGTTACGAACGCCCAACCGCTTGTGAGCGGACCAGAAGGGCAGAATCCATCAAAACCGCCAAGCTGAGCTGAACTCAAAACAAGCCTCGAGACCCCTGGCATATCAGGAACCCAAACAAACCGTGCTGCCAGTGCTCACAGGGCCGTGGGTCAGCTGGCTGTGCTCCCAGCAGTGTGCCTCGCAGGCCGGAGGGGATGAGCTCACCACGCAGAGAGCCTGGAGACCAAACCCCAGCGGGAGGGCAGTCTGTCCGTCTGTCTCACACTCCCTCTGACAGCAAGACAGGGCCAGTTATGTACTCATTCAAGAAAAATGGCTGGTTTGAGCGGATGCAGCCACTCGTTCCTCACGCTCTTTGGGTGATGGCCTCAGCGAGGGCTTTGCTGACGGAGCTGCATCGACCTGAAAGTGCTCCCTTGGAAATAAAGCTCAGCTGCAGGTGCTGTAAAGTGGGATTTGCAGTTAAGGAGGCTTTGATGGACTGAACTCACCACCACTGGGCAATTTTAGCCCAATATCAGGCTGGTAATCCCTTGCCACCTGTGCTTCTAAGGCAGGAGGATCAGCAGGGACATGAGTGCTCAGTGCCTCCGGGAAGCCTTCCTGCACTATTTTTGCAGCTCTGACCTCATGGCTCCTATCAGCCTGCCCTTTTCCAGCTTCCTCTCCCTGATATCTGGCTTTTGCTCCATATTTCCTCGTGCATTGAGCAATCACCTTAAGCCTCTCTCCACATTTCTAGGATTCTTGTTTATCTCCCTGCACGGTGCAGGGCTCTGACGGGGCCCTGCCTTCCTGTCCTGCCTGCCCAGTTCCTCTGTTTACCCATAACTCAAATTGTATTTGTTTGATTTTTCTTTTAATGTAAAACAACAACTCAGTACTAGGAAAGATGTTTTCTTCTCTCCTTTCTCCTCATTCCTCCATGGTCCCAGCCGTCTTCTACAGGTCTCACCACCTGCAGAGATCTTGTCTTTTGTCCTCTCCATAGGCAGTGTATAAAATTTCCCAGCTTAGGGGAGCCTGGAGTCTCCCAAAGTCTCTAACTTGTCCCATATTGGCCACTATTGTTTGCAGGGAAGTAAAAACTTCGATCCCAATGGGACACAGAGGGGAAATGAAAATCTTTTTGCCACCCCCACCTCCCTGCACTCCCCCACTGACCCCTCTCCCCTCCGTGATCCCACACTCTTCCCTCACAAAGCAAATTCTTCCCGGATTATATTTTAATATCTGCAAAGCCTCAAGTTTGAAAGAAAAACAAATGTGAAACCAGCTCATGTGAAAACCAGAGCAATGGCCTCTGTCGCTCCTGAGAGCCAGTACAGGAGCCCATGAGCAGGTCAGGGTGGGCAGAGCTGACAGAGGCACTCTGTTAGACCAGGCACCGAGACTTCAGCAGCTGAAACCAAAAAGAGGTGGGACTGTCGTGCAGTGCAAGGGGAGAGCACAACAGCAACCATCTCAGGAGCTCAGTCTGTCTTTCTCCACACACTTCCAATTCATAGCCCTGGAGTAAATGCTCCTGGTAAAAGGAATGAGGTGGCATTGCAGGGTCTCAAGGCTGGGGACAGAGCACCTGCAGGACTGCAGTCCTGCCTCCTGAAGAAAACCCCTCTGCAGCAGCACCCCACCATGCAGAGGCTGGGATTGAGCTGGAAACAGAGTCTTGCTGTTCCCTGGGCTCTTCTCTTTTGCATTTGACCCAGTTTGGGGAAATGACAGCTCTTGCTGAGGGAAGCTCCAGCCCTCGCTGGCCACTGTTCAGTGCATGGGCTCCAGCAGCCCCTGCAAAGCCCCGGTGTGTTTTTCTGTTCTGCAGAGGGACGGGGTTGTTACAAAAGGGAAGCAAGGTGAGAGATAACGATAGAATATGGTTTCCTCTTCCCTCTCAGCTGCCAGTTTGACTGCAGCCCAGGTCGGCAGTGGAGGATGCCGTACTGCTGGGTGCCTGTCCAGCGGTGTGTGCTGGCTCCCAGCCCACTTCCTATGGGGCAGGTGGCTGCATCCCCTCCATGGGCTTGGCACGCTCCCTGCACCCTGTTCCAGATGAGCAGCCAGCAACCAGCTTATTCCAGAATAAAAGTCATGTCATTCTGATGGTAAAAAACAGGCTAACTATTCAATTATGTCCTTTCTCCACCTGAGTGGGCAACCCACGTGCAGGATGTATTTCCTAGATGGAGATTGCAGTTAATTCTCTATTTGGGCAACACTTGAAATAAACCCCAAAGAAATTTTCTTGACCACATCCTTCAAGCTCAGGGAATGGGGGACAAAGGGGACCCTGGCTGGTCTGCAGCAACAAGAGGAACAGTCGGTCTGTCGAGGACGTCGAGTCCCTTCCAAGAGTACAAAATGCATCGCCTCCACCCTTCCTGATGTAAACCTTAATGAGCCATGGGGAACAGGAATAAGGAGTTTCCTCATTTTTGCTCCCAGATTTTGATGATGATCACTGACCTAAGCTTTCTCCC
This sequence comes from Pyrocephalus nanus, assembly GCA_038380795.1. Classification (NCBI taxonomy): domain Eukaryota; kingdom Metazoa; phylum Chordata; class Aves; order Passeriformes; family Tyrannidae; genus Pyrocephalus; species Pyrocephalus nanus. Next base: position 11,979,446 of record CM076276.1, read on the forward strand.
AGTGGTATGCAGAGGTACTGCACAGTTCTCCAACACATCTTGGTTTCCCGGTCTGCAGAACACTTGTTTGCTTCTTAGCTCGTCTTGTTCCAGCAGGATAACAGGCAACATAGGCTGTCCATGAGTCCCAGAGCACCTGACAAACTGGGACAGCTGCTCCCCAGAGCACCCAGTGCAGGGATAAAATGGATTGTTTTCTCCCCTTCCAGATAGGAGGATTAAATTTCAATATTTTTACTCTCTAGTGTAAATAACACCAGCTCTGAAGAAAGGCTTTTGGCCTCTCTAAGTGCTGTGAGAATCATTCCACATCTCTTCCCTGCTGGGCTCTGTGTGTGGGAAGGCACAGGGCAGTGGGGCAGGGACATTGGCTTGCAGTACACGTGGTCAGCAGGTCCTAATGTTACCTGGGCTTCCCAGGCACCCTGCTCATACACACATGACAGCAGCTTCCAAGGAACTCACTGAGTGACCACCACTGGGTATCCTGGTGTGATGTTCCAGCACATGGATGGAGCTGGAAACATGCATGGGTGGGGTGGTGTGTGGTGGGAGGTTAGTCCCCGACTAAATATCATCTGAGGGTTTGTCTGTGACTGACTGATCTGAGGAGAATTGTTCTCAACTCTCTTATTGCCACATGGATTTGTTCTGGCTTGTCTGTGTTTTAGGGTTTTAAATGTTCTCTTCCCAAAGGGATCATCTGTTCTTGGTTAGCTACCATGAGGCCACCCCTTGGCACTGGTGGATTTCAATGGCTGGAAGGACTTGTCATAAAAGACTCTTAGCTCCCCAAAGGCTTTTAAAAACCACAATTTTAATGAAGTTTAAGAACTGGATCTGAATGCTTCTAAACAACATGATCCTGGAGCAGCTGGGCTGAAACCTATTCATGTTGGAAAACCGTTGCTGCATGTGCCAATATTGCAAGAGCAAATATTGACTTACAAGCAGTGCATTTGCATCTATGAAGAATTCTTTCTCTCTTGTTTTAATACCAGTCCTTTTCACCTGCAGCCTTTCTTCTGAATAAATTGCTGTTGTAAATTCCAGTGTTTGTTCACATCCTTATCCTCAGGGTATGGGTGTGCTCCTATGGCTTTCATGGAAACACAAAGAGAAGATCATCTTTTTTATACTGGGACAGGGAATTGCAGGTTTTCTGGAGAATTTTTGAAGTTTGGGTTTCCTGTTTTTAGGGGTTTACTTATCTGCTCATGGTTGAGATCTGTGTGGGTAGTTCCTCCTTTATCTGCAGCTGGGCAAAATGATTCCTATTCTCAAGAGACCTGAAAGCTGAGACTCCAGTTTTGGGAGGGGGAGTTCAAGCACACGCCTCACCTATGGGGCAGCTGGAAGAAAACACCTCCAGCCACAGATGTCTCAGCTCCCCTGCCCACAGAGGAGTGACAGCCCAGCAGCAGAGCTCCTGGGGCTGTCCTGCAGCCAGTGGAGGCTGGAGCCAGGTTCACTTGGAGATTTGCGCTTTGAACTGTGTGACAATCTTTTCACACTGATCCGAAATGATTGTGCTGAGTGCCCAGACCCACCAGGGTACAGATTATAATACTGCTTATAAGGCCAAGAGCTGCTCTGACACGGAGGCCACCGAGCAATTAAACTTGCCAAGTGCAAATTGCATTGCAGTGACCCTAAAAGCACCTGTTGGGGGAATGAGGGTTGGTACAGGCTTGTGAGAGAGGGAGACTGATGACTTCTTGCTGGTTGCTGTCACCAGAGGAAGATGTGTAGATGGGCAGTGGAGGAATTCCCAGCTGTATGCATGCCTCCAGGAGTTACAGATCAGCTCCATCAGGCCCAGCCTAGAAGATGCTGCACTACAGAGCCAGGTCATGCTTATTAAAAGGCTTTCCCTGCCTAGGGAGCTGCATGGCATGGGTGAAGGCTTCCCAGAGAATGCTTTAGAGCAAGCAGAGCTCTGTAAGGTGGGTGGGCAGAAAGGGAAGGAATTGTTACTATTGAACCCTGTGCACACACCCCATTTACAGCATGGGGGTTGACATAACCTGCAGCGCAGTGATGGCGTGAGAGGCAGCAGAGATGCTGTGCCGGTCCCTGGGGGAGAAGACAGTGGCACCCCTTAGCAAACCCTTCTCCACCAGAGGGGAGGTGCTGGGGCCCTGCAGTGTTTCTGGGTCGCTGCTGTCTCAGAGGAGCTATTCAAGGGGAAAAACACATGCACATTCCTGAGCACAATGGAGCCCAGCGCCAGACGATGCTGTGGTCCAGGCGCATCCTCGGAGGACGAAGCTTTACAGGAATACCTGAAAGAGGAAGACTATAGTTAAACTTCCAGTTCCCCTAGAAGGTGAAAGACAATAAACAGCCATCAAAAGGCATTTCCTGCCCATCTATTGTTTCCCTCTCAGAGTCCTGATCATGCTTTGCACATGGTCTGCGAATGGACAGATTTTCTAATTAGAGCACCAGGTGAAGAGCTGTGCACACATGTTGTGTCCATGAGCCTTGGGGCGGTCACTGAGCAGTTGGATGAAGGTGTTTCTTACGAATATTTGTTCCTGGCAGCATTTCTCCATCTCACAGCTGGTCTCACCAGCCTCAAGAGCTGTCCCAGTCTCCTGCTCCTATGCCGGGTGCCTGCACAGCTTCAGTCCTGCTGGAGGCTGGTGTGGAGCAGGGACTGTTCCCTCACCCACCGGAGCACACATAAGCACGTCTCCTCTCCAGGTTAGGGCACCCGACCTGTCCTCCCTCTCTGCCTTTCTTTATCTCATCCCATTTCCTGGCCCCAGCTTTTCTGTCCTAATTAAATGGTAAAAACACGTGGGATCCAGGCCAGGCACGAATGGTTTCGGCAAAGCAATTAGCCCTACGTGAGCGCGGAACAATTAGCGCTGCTCTCTGGAATTCGGCCATTGTGCTGCTCATTGTATATTTTTGCCTTAAAAGGGGGCCAGTGTGTTGGGAGGAGAGCAAAGGGCCCCCGTTCGCAGAGCCGGGCTGACATTTGCACTATGTTAGTCATGCTACATGTCAACATTTTTGTGAGCTTTCCAAAAACAGAAATTCTAATGGGATGTTTTAATCCCATCTTCACCCCCGCACGTCCCCCCCGCCTTTCCCCCTTTCAGCTCCCACCTCCCTCCTCCTCCTCCTCCTCCCTGCCTCGCACAGCGCTAATACCATCCTCTCTCAGCTTCAGCTCCCGGAAACCAGGCAAAGCCAGAGCAGTGAAATTCCTATTTAAACTAGCATCACATGAAAAATGAACTGTTGCTTTTAATCCCTTTTGTGGGGGGGGGGTGGGGGGGATGAGAGGGGAACAAACAATTTCCCAGGGGCGCAGTGGAGAAGGGGCTTTTGGGAGACACCAAGGCAGGTTGGGGAAGCTCTGTGGGAATAATGACTCACTCTTCTACCTTTGAAAAACCACTCAGCAGCTTCATTGGGACGCTCCAGGGTCAAGGAAGAATCCAAGAAGTTGTGGGGGCCCAGGGGGAAGTCAGATTTCCTGGGGACAACCAACTTTTTGAAACAGCCTCAGCAAGAGCATTGCAGGGCCAGGGTGACACATGTGTTTGATCTGGGTCAGATGCAGAGAGTGCCAACTGCAGGACCTGTCACTGCTCTAGGACCAGCTACAGGCACTGAGATGCTCAGGTCTGCACGGGGAGTTCAAATGCATTCCTGATCCTCTCCCCATCTCTCTCTACCCAGGAGGTTTGGGAGACCTGGATTTGTAAGTAGCTGTGGGCAATAGAAGAGTGGCCAGTGTCCCATCATGGAGTGGGGACTGACCACTGCATCAGACATGGACCTTAAAGAAGGAAATTTAGGGAAATATTAAGGAAGATGAATAATTAGGGAATTATTAAGGCTGGAAGGGAGCCCCAGGGGCAAGAAGCCACCTTGGGCTTGTCTCAGTCCTCTGATGCAGCACTCCTGCTTTCTGCCGTCCTTGGTTCTTCCCTTCACTCCCTTTGCACAGCACCCACAGCAGCTGCCAAACACAGCACAGGGTTTGGCTGGGATGGGCTCTGGGAGCAGCCTGCCTTTGGTTGCTGTTCCTTGTACTCCAGTTCTGCTGTTGCTGGAGACTGGACATTGGGTTCACTGGGCCTTTGTCCAGTTCAGTCCAACCCAGTATGAGATTTGATTCCTGCCTCCTCCTTGGGGTAATCGTTAAATGCTTCCCCTGACATCAGCTTCTGGCTCCTCTTCAGAAAGGCAGTGGGGAGAGGGACAGCTCACAACGGGAACACGAGGAAATCTGGGGCCAGAAAGAATGAGAGGCCAAAAACTAAAGGCCAGGAGCTGCAAGCTCTGCTGACCACACCTCTGGAAGGAGCTTGGGACAGGCTGGCCATCATCTGCAGCAAACTGTGACCTCAGCTTGCTGTGCTCTGTCCCTGCCTGTACAGATGGATACATACAGACCACATACAGACTCCATGCACAGCCCATCAGGGAATCTCCCAAACAGGCAGCAGCCCATGGGACATGGAATCTCTGCCAGCATCACCTCTTGGGAAACTGAGGTGAGATGAACAGTCAGTAGAAGCCACACTCATCTCTGTCAGTCCAACTAACTCTGCTGAAGCTCTGGCTCTGCAGTCACTCATGCAGTGCAGGGTTACCAGACATTTAAACTCTGCCTAATTCATTGTTGTCTTTTACCATCCCAAGCCCACCCTGTCAGTTAGTCTAAGCAGCATGTGAGAGCAAGTCTCCAGCCCAGGACAGCTCCAGAGCTCCCTGGTTTTCTCTCAGGGTCAACACCAAATGAGAGACCTGAAGCCGGAGACAGCCACATCCAGTCCAGTACCCCAGGCAGCAGTGTCACACCCTCCATGCCCCAGCAGGTGTACCCATGAAGAGGAGGTCCTCCTGCCCACCAGCCCAGGGATTTTGGGGTGGGAAAGCCAGGTCTGTGAGGACAGTCTTCATCTGCACCATGAGCTGCTGTTGGGAGCAGAGAGATGCACGGGCTGTGGGAAAGTGGGGTTATATCCAGCTGGTTCAGGTTCAGTTTCCCTCATGTTTTTACCTTCATTCCTTGGATTTAACATTGAAATTTCATGCCCCAAAGGAAGGATTGGAAAGCTCCCCTTGCACACCTTACACTGCCGAAACTCCCCTGAGATCCACCGCGACCGTGAAGCACTGAGAGAGGCATTAAATCAGCGGCAGACGCCCCACCAGTCTCCCCTCTTCCCACATCTACCTCCCCTCCCCTGGACTGAATAGGGAGCATGAGAAACCAGGCTGGGCAGGGACGGCCCCATGCCCCTCGCTTTCTTTCAGGATCAGAGTATCGACAGGGCCGCCTGTGTTCCCCCAGCTCCTCTCCCCCCTCAGCATCAGGGGCTGTAATCTGGGGGCAGTGTGCTTGGAGATGGAGAAAAATGCAGGAGCAGGGAGGGGGAGACAGGGACTGTCCCCACCCTCCACCACCACCACTACCACCGCCAAAGCCCCAAATTCTTAGACCTGGAGGAGTCACCACCAAATTCCATTCAACTGACAGAAAAGAAATCAAATCCTTTTAAAGAGAGCCCACTTTCCCCGCAAGAATGCTCCCTCGGCCTTTTGTTGCAGGGCTTTGCTTGCTCCCAGCAGCTCGGAGGAAGCTGCTCCAATACATTAACCAGTTTAACTTGCTCGTGACCCCCTCTGCCCAGCGCACAATGAAACGCTTCGCCCGCTTTTTTCCCTGGCTCCTTTTCAGGAGCTAAATCCCCCGCTGTTCCCTGCTCGCTGCCTCTCTCGCTCAACCTTTCTCAGGCCTCTGCTTCAGCCCCGGGAAAATAATGATGCTTTGCATTTGTATAGCCTCCCGGCCCCGTGGGATCTCACAGTGCCCTGTACGGATCGAATCGTGTCCCCCCGCCCTGCTGAGGGGACCCGCAGTCCCCCGAGGTGGAGGGAAAAAGCAATGTAGGGTCTGAGTCCATGGAGGGTGAATGGGGCTTGCAGCAGGGCCTGGCACAGAGCGGTGCCAGCGCTGGAGCACGTTGGGGGATGATGGGGATGGAGGACAGTACAGCATCATGAGACAGTTCAGTGCATCATGAGCGCTCATTACAGGAGATCTGGGTGCTGGGCAGATCGATGCTGACATGCTCCTCTCTTTGCAGCCACCTCAAAGGTACTGCCAGACCCTCTGCTACACGGTCAGGAAGGTTTTATGTTCTGAAGGTGGTTCAGAAAAAAAAAGAACCTCGGTAGATGAGAAAACTGAGCGCTTGCCCTGGCCTTGAATAGTGGAGCCCATCAGACAATGGGAAGTTAACCAAACCCGGGCCGGGAGCACAGAGTTCTGCCGCGGGGCCCTGCCGTTTTCCTACCAGTAATTGATGCAAAGTCTCTTTTGTGCTCTCAGAAAATCCCAGAGAGAAAAAGCGGGGGCTGGTGTGTGTGTGTGTGTGTGTGTGTGTGTGTTTAGAAGCAGACCACAGGCAGGATCCAGCTCTGACATCTCCCTCACAAACCTCAGTTGAGGCTTGGAGCAGTGGCTGCTCAGCCTCATGTCGGGGCTGAACCCCGTTAAATACCCCCAACAATACGACAGCGGCGAAATCGGCGCCTGACAGAGCTTTTAACCCCTGTCCGACAGAGCGCGTAAATCGTTCCGGGCAGACAATGCAGCTTTGCAGCTCGGGCATGGCATTTCTCTCAGATGACCTGAACACTTTATTACTGGGGATTTATGAACCATTTTTAGCGGCCCTGAGAACCTGGGAGCCTCTTAGGGACCACCTATCGAGTGCTGGGGTCAGGCTGCGAGCAGGGGTGATGCGGAGAGTTTAAACCAATTTAAACCGACCTAATGCTGTGGTATGGCTGAAAGGGAGATGCCCCACGTGCAGTCCCAGTCCCGGGCTGGTGCAGGGCTAAATCCCTCCAGCTCCAGTGCAAAACTGGCTGGAGCCACCCCTGTTGGGGTCAGGCTTTTTGTACCCAAGAGTGTTTGAATGCCAACAAACTGGGCACCAGATGTTTCTGAGACTATCCTCTCCTGCTCTCTGCCCCACAGGTACCACCCTGTGCCCACTGAGAGGTAAGCAGTGACCACTCACCACATCACCATTTCCCCAAGGGGACAATGCCTCACTGGGGACATTTACCAGCCAGGTGAGGACCGAGCCAGGAGGCCAAGCGCCTCGCCACCATGGCTCACTGACCCTGCAGAGCCGGGCTGAGCAGAGAGGCAGACCTGGCAAGGGGGTTATAGGCAGTGCTGAGAGGCCGGGAGAGCCCTTGTGCTGGTGGCAGTGCAGCAGCTCCTCAAACCCCTCTGTATCGCTCGGGGCCGCCAGCACACAGAGCCCGTATTGTCACTTGCCCCGCGGCGCCGGCCGGGACCCCAACATCTGGCCACAGCGCGTGTCCCCAGCCAGTGCCGGGGCTGCGGGAGCGGGAGAGCAGCTGGTCGGGGGAAAAGTGCCTTTCCTCCCCTTTTGGCTCCTGGAGAAAGGGAGCCTTTCTTCATTCAGGGTTGTGCCGTTCGGGCTTTTCAGCTGCCTCTCGAGCAGCGGTTGCTGTGCCATCGGGTTGGAGACAAAGGGTGCCCCCCCCCCAAAAAAAAAAAAAGCAAATTGAGTCTGGAAGGCTGGGCTCCACAGCAATAGCGGGAAGTGGGGAGTGTGGGATTCGGTTCCTGTGTTTGTACGGTCTAACTGCTTTCTTTTTTTTTTTTTTTTTAATTTTATTATGGGAGGCTTCTTTGGCAGCTCAGGTCTCTCTCCAGACATGGGCAATGCCCTGTGAAACCAAACCCCACAGCCTCCCTGAGCATTTCTAGCCTGGCACCATGGTTCAAGGGCTGTCCAGGAGAATGCACAGCCTAAAATCAAGAGAAGGCAAATGCTGGGGCTTGCCTGAGGAAGCAGTTTCCCTGCTTCATCCTGCCTGGTATTATGGTATTGTTTATCCAGTGCCAGAGATGAATGGAGCACGTGACATCGGGAAAAATGCAAGTTGGACAAGGTCCCTGCCCAAAAATGCAGCAGCCCCTGATTATGGCATTACGTTGCAGCCCAGGCCCAAACCCAAATCCGCTTCCCTGTAGCAGCACACTCCCTGGGAAAGAAAACCCCAAAAGCTCACAGCTTGCAGAGACAGAGGGTATGGGGTGAAAGGGGCCTTGAGATTCAATGTCAGTAAAATATAAGGTTGGTGGCACATCTAGGACCAGATTTCAACCCAGTTTTCTCTTTCAGCCACCATTTCTCCCATTGTCTGGCTGGAAAAATCGTGTTTCATTTAACAAGCCATCATGATCACTTGGGAAGGGGAAGTGGGGGATAACTGCTTGTCATCTACATAGTGTTTCTTTTCAGATATCCCAGCACGTTGGGGCCATTTATCAGCTCCAAAGCACGGTGCTGTTCCTGGGATGAGGTTAGTCAGGTCTGGGAGCATCTCCAGGTCTCCCTGGGCAGCGATAGCAACAGCCCTTCCCAGCTCCCCATTCCCAGATTTACCCACCAGATTGGAGCTCGGTGAAAGTGAGAGGAGTGCCGTGGTTTTCTGTGGGTTTGGTGTGGGGTTTTTTCAATTATGCTTGGCCTCGGAAGAGACTGGTGGGAAACTGCCCGGAGTTTGGTCAATCTGGTCATCTTTCTGGAAACCTCGTGGGCAGGGCTGCGAGAAAATCTCGGTGCAAGGGGTTTGGGAAAACAGCTCGGTACGGGCGGAATGGGGAACGCGCCCGCTGCTGCCGATGGAGCGGTGAGCGATGCTCCCGGCGTGCTGGGGGCTGCAGGGGACCAGAGCGTCCCCAACCCCGAGCATCGAGGGGAAGGGAGGAGGAGAAGGAGGCGCCGGCATCCTGCCCGCGCCCAGCCGTGCGGTCCCGGCCGCGGGCAGGGAGATGCGCTGGGCAGGGACTGGGGCTGGGTAGGACGGGGCCGGGGGCAGCGGGACGCGTGTAGGGGCCGGCGGGGAGGCCGCGGGGGTCGGAGGGGTGCAGGCGGTCCGCGGGCAGGGCCGGGCGGTGCTCACGCCCCGCGTGGGGCGGCCCCGGGTCCGTCCCTCCCCGGGCGGGGCGGGGGCGCTTTAAAGCCGGCGGCGCGGCGGGGGCCGGCGGTGGCGGCGGCGGCGGCGAGGAGGAGCGGAGGGGCGAGGAGAGGAGGAGCGGAGAGAAGGATGCTGAAGAGCTGCGGGAGGAAGCTGCTCCTGTCCCTCGTGGGCTCCATGTTCACCTGCCTCCTGGTGCTCATGGTGGAGCCGCCGGGGAGGCCGGGGCTGACCCGGGGGGAGGCCGGCGGGGCGCAGCGGGCGCTGCAGAGCCTGGGGGCGGCGGCGGCCGTGGCCCCCCCGGCGGCTCAGGGGCCCCCCGGGCTCCGCAGCTTCGCCGATTACTTCGGGCGGCTGAGCCGAGCGCGCCGGGAGCTGCCGGCGGCCCCACCGAGCCCCCCGAGGCCGCCAGCTGAGGACATCTCCCCCCGCGATGTCTTCATCGCTGTCAAGACCACCAAGAAGTTTCACAAGGCGCGGCTGGAGCTGCTGCTCGACACCTGGATCTCCCGCAACCGCGACATGGTAAGGGATGAGGAGAGGGATGGAGATGGAGACCGGGACGGTCCCCACCGCTGGCCGGGATGGAGTGGCTCGGGCTGGTCTGTAGCCCAAGCGTGTCTGCTGCGGACCGCGGGTTGCTGTAACATATCAAATGCCACCTCCCCTTCACATTTCCCTCATATCGCAGACCCAGGCCATATTTCGAGGCTGGCTGTTCTGTTCTGGAGCCTGCTGTGTTTTTTGGGAGGGTGAAATGCAGCATTGAAGGGTGAGTTTGGAACAGGAGAGTGATGGAGAGAGCCCTACTTGGGCTCCTCACACTCAGCAGCCCCCCAAAAATCTGCTCTGGGGTCCTTGTTGCTGAGCACTTCCCATTGCAGAGCCGGCCTGAGTTGTTTTCCACTGGTGAAAATGAGGTGCAGTGTAGGGGTGCAGCCCAGCCCATGGGTGCCACAGTCAGGGTCGAGTCCTTGCGATGAGGTTTGACAGAGCCCTACAAAGTCCTGTAGTTGTGCTGCCCAGAGGACACCCAGTTTCGCAGCCCAGGGCTGGGAGAGTGCTGGGATGTGGTGAGGCTGTCGGTCCCCTTGCAAGGAACTGGGCAGGACTGGAGTGGCTGGGGACTCTTGTGGGTCTGTGCTGGCTCATCCACACTGGGGCAGTTCCAGCTAATCTGATTCCTGACCTTACTGATGTACTGTCCAGAGCCCTGGCAGTCCCTTACTCTGTCCTTCAAGAATTGAAGCAAAATTGAAAAGGAAAAAAAAAAAAAAAAAGCTGTTTCCCGAGGAAATGTGCCTTGCCATCTGCTCTTAAGACACTTTTTTGACCCTTAGACAGCTTCCCAAGAAATTTATGTCTGGTCCTAACCTTTCCATCCTACTGTCTTCACGTGTTTCCTCCTGGCCTGGAATTGAGTTTCTTGCTTGCAAACTGTTTTCTTTGAAAATCTGGAGTGCCTGAGGGGGGGAGGTGATGGAGGAAGAATCAACCTTCCTCACCCAAGTCTGCCGGACTCTGTGGGATCTTGGCTCCAGCAGCTTACCCCAAGAGTTATCCTTCCTTTTTTTTTTTTTTTTTTTTTTTTGCTCAGGTTTTCTGGGCTTGGCAGTGGATCTGCCATCTCTCTTTGGTCCAGTTATTTAATGGAAACCTCTTTTATGTTCTGCTGTCACTGTGAGGGGGTAGTGAGTTTTGGTGAGGGGGAAGCGCTCTTTGAGCACCTACAGATGATCCTGGGAATGGCTGCTCTTTTTTTTTTTTTTTTTTTTTTTCCTCCTCCCTCTTGTGAGCTACGGCTTTCTTCTAGGTTTTTTTTTTTTTGTGCTTCGTTTGTCCGTTTGGATTCCCAGAGCCCCAAGGCTCGGCTCTCACGCTGTCCCCCTGGGCAAGCTAACAAAGCCCCTTTTCTCCTGGCGCAGAGAAAAGGCTTCGCAGCCTCTTGTGTGGCACTTTCCATGGGAACGAGGGAGCCGGAGCCGGCCGTGTCCAGGTCAGGTTGCCTAGAGATGAGGGCCATGAAGCCAGGGGGGCCGCAGCCCTGCGAGGTGCCCGCCTGACAAGCCAAGCCGCTGAGTGACGGCTCTTGTACAGCACTTGAGGACAAGGAGCTGCCGAGAGAGCTGGAGGCGGCGCAAACTCCTGTGGAGCAAAGCGAGGCCTGGGGGGGACACGTGCAGGCAGAGGGGATGAACCCGCCGGCTCCGCTCTTCCCACTCTGACCCAGCTGCTGTCTCTGGGAAGCTGCGGCACCCTGGGCATCAAGTTGGGTGGTTTTTTGCCTGCAGAGTGCAGGATTGGCTCCATGGGGCTCCTCTCCCTTGCTTCCCTGTATCTCTTCCTTACCTGGCCCCCCTGGTTTCTGTCCCAGGAGGGTTGTTTGGTGACAGTGGGGCACTGTTGCTGCTCAAACGTCTCTCTTGGTCTGAGTCAGGCCTGTTTCTGCTCATCCTGCCCCTCTCTCGCTCTGGTTTCACTAGCGGCTCAGGCACATGCACTGCCTCACCAACACGGGGAAGTTTCTGCCCAAGGGTTGAGAATCCCCCGTGTCTGATGCTGTGTCTCTCCTTCCCCTGATCCTCCTCTCACATCAAACCCCAGCCTCTCTCTGGCTGTTCATTAGCCAGGCAGGAGGGATGCAGTCACTGGTAAGAAGGGGTTAAATCCAGCAGGTAGCTCCTGGCTGGACCCTGGCAGATAGAGGGAACAGCTATTGTGTCCTTCCTTGGCTGCTCTTTGTTCTGCCCACAATAGTCCCTGTTTCCTGCCCTCTGTCCCCTCCAAGACACTGGAAAGGGCACCCCCTTCTCCTTCCTGCCTCTCTGCACAGGGAAGGCAGATCCCTATTCCTTTCTAAATCTGCTCCTTGGGTTGCACAATCAAGGCTGGACAAGCTGCTTTTTGGAGGAGAGTTATGGGTTTTCCCCTCCTTGCTCTGGGGAGAGTTCCCAGCTGTCTCAGTATCCTTAGGATGCCGGAGTGGAGGCTGGAGAAACTTTGCGCTTGAAATAAAAGAGAAGGGGGAAGGAAAATGGCCATAAAGCAGAAACCCTGGACAGGAGCAAGTCCAAACCCCCTGCTTTCCTGCTGAGTCGGCTGATTTGCAGTGGCAGAGTTGCATAAGATGCATCTCCTCTCCCTGGGGTACCCCAAAGGTGGCTGGGTGTCCCCTGCCCCCAGGGCCTCTCAAAGGCAGCCGTGCAACCCCCGGAAGGTGCCCAGGTCTCCCCTGTCCCTGGGGCACCCCGGAGGCAGCCGGGCAGCTCAGCACACGCCGTGGAGCCCACGAGGGCTCCAGCCTGGGCCGCCGTCCCGCCAGCGTGGGATCCGCTGGCTGCCTCCCGCTCCTCGGCACGGTAATTGCAGGCTTTGAAAAATTCCTGCTCTCGGGGCAAAGGGAATGGGTTTGCCTTCCAGAGAGCACTCTCCTCTGATGGCGGCTCCCAAATTTCTCTAGCACCTTGGCCAGGGTCCCCACCCTCCGGGTGGCCGTGGAGTGCGCTGGCGTGCATGTCCCACTTGGACTCCCACCAGAGCGGCTGAGACCAGGGGTTGCTCATCCCAAACCAGCTCCACGGTGCAGCTGGCTCATCCCAGCCCTGGGCTGTGTGCCAGGGCCTGCTGAGCACTGTTGAACTCAGCTCATGTGTGAGGGTCCCTCCCTGCTGTCCCCCCGGGGCAGCCTGTGTGGCTTTTAGGGGTGTGGGCCCCCTTAACTGCCTGTCCTAAACGATGCCGCTGTCCTTGTCCATAAAAGCCCTGGAGCCGGTGAGTGGCGCGTGGAGCACCAGGCGGGAGGGTGGGGGACCCTCGCCACACAATGAGCTCATTGTTTTTGAGGAGGTTATTAAAAAATTATAGCATTTAAAATTACAGTGGAGGATTCTTCCTCTTGCCGAAAGGAGCCGGGGGAGGAAGGGCCTGCGGCCTTGCAAGCCCCTTCCCCGCCTCTGCAGGTCCCAGCCCTGGGATCCTGTGCCAGCACAGACTACCTCTCCAGTCCTGGGGAAAGGCACTGCCACGGAGTGGGGACGGGAGTGGGGATGCTGCCATTGTGGGGACACTGCCATTGCACTGCTGCCAACCCGTTGAAGAGGGGTGGGGATTTTCCCTCCTAACCCGCGCAGGCTGGAGGGAAAAGGAAAACATTTGCTGTGGGGAACACAAAGCTGGGCAGGGACCTGCTCTGGCAGCATCCTCACCTCCTCCAGAGCCTCTTCCCCAGCTGGAGGTTGAGCTCTACCCCCAGCTCTTCTTCGTTGCCTCCTTTCCTCTGCACCTAAGTGGGGTGGCTGTGGAAGGGGGTGCAGCCCCCCCTGCGTGCTGGGTAGGTGTGTACTTGAGCGCTCCATCCTTTCCCAGCAAGGGGAAGTGAAATGTGGCACAGGGTCAGGATTTGTGCACTGTGGGGTCACGAGGCGCCTGCCTGGCTGAGGGTTCCCCTTTTTGGCGGTGTGGTGGCAGCAGGCACAGAGTGTGCTGAGTGTGTCACCCTGGGAAGCCACTGAGTGTGTGTCACCCTGTCACCCCAGGAAGTCGCCGAACCACTCGGCCAGGCAGCTCAGAAAGGGGCAGAGTGGCCTCAGGGTGGCCCTGGCTGGTGGGATACCTTGTGCAGCACCCAGCCATGAGCAACCCATGAGCTCCGGTGGTGGAGGGGAAATGAGTCACCCTGAAAGGAGAAATGAAGGGGAGGGAAAAAAAAAAAAAGAAAAAAAAAAAAAAAGAAAAAAGAAAGGAGCCCTCCCCAAGGGTGAGGAGGAGGGGGGGCTGCCTGGCTCCTGGTGGACTGCTGGGGGGGCTGACCCCGTTCTGGCCATGGGGAGCCCGGGTACCGCTCAGTCCCGTCTGCAGGGGCCGTACATTTTGCGGGGCTGTGTGGAGTGGTGGCAGCTATTGTTCGGGAGGGATTTGGCATCCTGTGTTTCTTGAAGCTGCAGTTCTGAGAACAATGAGGTTTCCTGCAGGGGCTGAGGGGGGTGCAGTGGGCCCTTCCTCTCCTGCACCCCGCAGGAAAAGTTACTGCGGGGGGCGTTCCAAGAGATCCTGGCACCCCTCAGTGCCACAGGTGGAACAGGGGCCAAGTGGGAGAGAGGTGGGTGTAAGGGCTTGGGATACTTCTGCCAAGGAGGGGAGTGGGGGCTGGCCCTGCTAATGTTGGGTCTGGAGATAGTTGGTTGGTAAGTGACAGCTCAAGGATGATGGCTGCAGTGTCCTGTTGACTTGCACCACTGTAACCTGGATGCTGCCATCATGTCCAGCATCCCACACTGGGGATGCCAAAGGTGGATTCATGGTTTTTGAGGTTTTTTTGTTCTCTTCCTTTCCTGGCCTGTCCCTCTCCAGGCTTGGCTGTCACCTGTGCTCCTTGCCCCTGCAGTCCTGGGCAAGGGGCCGTGCAGAGAGGGAGCAGCTCCCCTCCAAGAAGTGCAGAAAAATTAATTAAAGAAATAAAGCCTTTAATTTTTTTACTTTTAATTGAATGTCATGGTGGGGCTGGGAGGGTTGTGGGAAACCTGTGAGGCTCCAGTAGGTGCCCCCATGGGGTGACTTCCAGCTGTGTGCCCCTGTCCTGGCTCCCAAGGTGCCACCTGGTCCACCCACACCAGGAATATTCCAGGGATGTATGTGGGGAGAGGCTGGGGGGAGATTCCTCGGTAGGATGAAGCCTTTTGGTGCAGGCGAGTAATAAACAATTGTCCCTGTGGTCTATTTATAGCAGTTGAGCCAGAGGATTAGTTGTGGGGTTATTTTTGGAGCAGCTGAAGGCAGTTGCTGGACGGCGTTTCTGAGCTAATCAAGCAAACATTTTCTGTCTCGCCTGTGCGGAGGCTCCGTGTCCCCTGTCCCCCTCTGGCGAGGCGGAAACCTGGGGTGGGGCGCCAGGGCACGTGTGATGAGCTTGTCTTGGGCATCCTTGGATGGTCTCCTGCTGCCCTGGTTCAGCTCATACCTGGTTCAGCTACCTGAACCACACCCCAGACGCCTGGGGGACATGGGGACCAGCGGCAAGGTGCTGGCTGTACCCTGCATTGGTTGGGGGTGACATCCTCTTCCTCTACACACAGCACTGACCCTGTCCCCCCAAAGCAGGGATGTGTTCACAGAGCCACAGCAACCACAGGCATCCTTGGCCCTGTAGCTGATGGGCTGAAGTCCCCGTCCCCCAGCTGCCCCCTCCTCATCAACAATTCCCCCTCCCCTTTGCTCAAGTCCTTCCTGACCTCTGTCCCTCCCCAAAAGCCAGGCTGCACGGCAGGCTCTCCATTTGTGAGAACTTGCCTTCCCACCTCCTCCATCCTTTTATTATTTTTTTTTTTCTTTCCTTTTTCTTTTCTCCTTTTCAAGCCCCAAAGGTCACTTGTAGCCCCGTCCCCTCCCATTGAGCCTTCTTGCAGATCTGGGCTCTCCCCACCAGCTCGGCTGGGGACCTGAGCAAACAGGGCCGGGTTAACCAGCGCAGCTGTATGCAAATGACCACTGCCCGCTTAACTCTCCTCTGCTGAGTAAAGTCAACCCCACTATTGTACCCACCTCCTCCAACAAGCCACAAAACCCCAGCGCGTTCACGGGGCCGGCTGTGGGGTGGCACCCAATTTCCAGCTCACTTGTAATTCATCATCCCCAGCGCCCAGGCTCCATCGTCCCCCCTCTGCTGCCTCCTGCCTCCCCCTCCCCAAGCCCTTTTGTCTTTCTTCCTTTGCCCTTTTGTGCACGTCTGGTTTTTAATAGCGCTTGGCAGCTGGTTGTGGTTTCTCTCCTCTAGCTTTGTTTGCTGCCCACTGATTGATGGCGATGCCTTTCCCACCCCCTGCTCTCTCTTCTTGCTTCTCGCCCTTCTCCAAATCCCAGGCCAGCAGCAGCCCCCCCAGTCCTCCTTTCCTGGGCAGCATATGCCAGGAATTAGCTGTGTAAATAGAGGAGTGCAGCCTGGCGGGTAGCTCAGGAGGAGGTAGGATGCTGCCTGGGACTTGGGGGCCGTGCTGGGATGGGCAGTGAGGGACTGTCCACTCCTTGGGGCTGGCGAGAGGCATCTGCGGGCACCATCTCAGCCAACCTGGTGGGGGGGACACGGGGAGCAGAGAGGAGTCATGAGGGTATTGTGCAAGTGGCCAGGGACAGCCATGTGCTGTTGACACAGGTGGGGATGCAGTTGGCAGCCGGCGCCACAGGCAAACACACCTGCCTGGGCGGCTGCTTTGGCATCCCCGGCCACAGGCGCTGGCCAAAGTCTGAAATCCCTGCTCGGAGCCGCGCTCTGCACCTGCTGCCCTGCACACACCCCCCTCGCGCTGGGGACAGCCCTTGGCACCCGAAACCTCCCTGCCGGCTGCTGCCCCGTGGAAAAGGCGAGAGGATGAGGATGCTCGGCGTAGGGGCTGGGGTTTGCATCCCAGGGGAGCTTGGCACGCTTCTTGGTCTAAAGCTGAGTGTGCTATGGAGATGCTCCACTCCCAGGTGCCGCTTTGGGTCTTGGCGAGGGGGAAGAAGTCAGTGCCAGCATCCTGGAGGGACTGATCCCAGGTGCTGCCCAGGGGCACTGTGTTGAATCCAAAGCCACGTGGTCTGAGCCCCTCGGTCCTCAGAGGTGCCTTGTCTTCTCTTTCAGACCTTCATCTTCACAGACGGGGAGGATGAGGAGCTGAAGAAGCAAGCACGTGAGTCTGTGGCGCTTGTCCCTTTGTGTGTGTGACATGGCCAGGTCCCCTGAAGAGCCCCCACTTGTGGAGCATGGTGGGAACTCTGGAAAAGCCCTCACCACAGGGATCTGGGCTGAGAAGGAGGCAGTTCTTTTCACTGATTATGCTTAAAGCACCCTCTGCCAAGGAGCCCCACCTGGGGGCAGGTTTCCTTCCCCGTCAGCCCAGCCTGTCTCCTGAATGATCCTGCTAGGGAGCACACTAACAGGATGGGGTGCCTTTGCACCACTTTGTCTCTGGGATGAGCTGGGATTGATGGCCAATGCAGGCAGGGTTTCATGGGAGCATTTCCTTGGCAGCCATTCTCCAGGCTGGAGTCAGCGTGGTCTATTCTCCCCATGCAAATTACTCCTTTTCAGGCTGGGAAGTGATTGCCTTTGAGCCAGGCAAGCAAAATAGGGCAGGATTTTTGCTATCATGTCCTGGAAAAGCTGTCTCACAGACACCCCCTTCCCCCCAGGGTAGCTGGTGCATGGCTCTGGGATGGGTGATGTAGGATGGCATCACACCTAGAACATGGGATAGGGCTGAGCTATGGTGCATCAGTTACATCTGCTGCATCTGCATGCCTTGATCATCCCTTCCCTTATCTCACGCGGACAGAAAAGACATTCCCTAAAAATTCATCAATTGCCCAAACCAGTGTGGCATGGAGGTCTTTCAGCATCAGGATCATCCATGAGTGTCCATCCCCCTGGCACACCTGGGGCATGTGTGGTGAAGTGTCACCATCTGAGCACGTGGGGGGGTATGGGATGCGCCGATGCCGGGCTTTGACCCCCCATCTCTTCACGCAGGAAACGTCATCAACACCAACTGCTCGGCTGCCCACAGCCGCCAGGCCCTGTCCTGCAAGATGGCCGTGGAGTACGACAAGTTCATCGAGTCAGGCAGGAAGTAAGTGGTGCCCGGGGCTGCCCTGGGGGACAGTGGGGCTGAGGGGAAGGGATGGTGCAAGCAGAGACCATTCGTATTTTTGGGGCCTTATTTCGGTGTGGGGCCTGGGGAGCTGCCCTGGGCCGATGTGACACCGCTGTCACCGCAGGTGGTTCTGCCATGTGGACGATGACAACTACGTGAATGTGCGGATGCTGGTCAAGCTGCTCTCCAGCTACCCCCACACACAGGACATCTACATCGGGAAGCCCAGCCTGGACCGGCCCATCCAGGCTACGGAGAGGATCAGTGAGAACAAGATGGTGAGAGTGGGGAGAGAAGGTGGATCTGGCTTAATGTGGGCTGGGTGGAGAAGGAGGCCTCACTGCTGTTGTCTCCCATCTCTTGCAGCACCCTGTGCATTTCTGGTTTGCCACAGGCGGAGCGGGGTTCTGTATCAGCCGGGGGCTGGCGCTGAAGATGAGCCCTTGGGCCAGGTAAGAGCTTTGGGGTTGCCCCCCCATGGGGACTCGTCATGGGCCCAAGCAGGGCACAGAGAAGTGACGGCATCTTTCGGGATGGACGTTGAACCGTGTCCCATTATTCTTTGCCTTGCTGAGATTGTCTGCAGGGGGCTTGGAAACAAGCTGGGAAGGGCTTCAGTTCCCCCAAACTGACTTTTAATCAGAGCTGGGCACCCAGTGGCCAAGCCCAGACCCCGCAGGGTGCCCGTATCCCCTGGGATTTGCTCCTCTGCAGCCCCTCTCTGTCTCCCCGCAGCGGGGGTCACTTCATGAGCACCGCGGAGAAGATCCGCCTGCCCGACGACTGCACCATCGGCTACATCATCGAGTCCGTGCTGGGTGTGAAGCTCATCCGGAGCAACCTTTTCCACTCACACCTGGAGAACCTCCACCAGGTGCCCAAATCGGAGATCCACAAACAGGTACCCCGAGTTGTTACCTAAAAATTGGGCATCACGGCTAAGATACTGATTGACATGCGATCAAAACATCAGCAGAGGGGAAAAGCCCCATCGGCCCATCCCTGTGGGGTGATGCAGAGTGTGACTGGAGGCTTTGGGAAATGGGGTGAATCTCGCAGCCCCTCCATGCCCCTGCTTGATCCTTATGGCCATGTCGGCCACTTGACCCCCCTGTGCTTGCCCCCCAGGTGACGCTAAGCTACGGCATGTTCGAAAACAAGCGCAACTCCATCCACATGAAGGGAGCCTTCTCTGTCGAGGAGGACCCATCCAGGTGAGAAGGCAGGACCCCGTTTCCCCCCTCAGGCTGGGGTGCTGCGGGGCTGCCACCGTCCCGTGCTCAGCATTGCTCCTCTCCTCTGCAGGTTTCGCTCCGTGCACTGCCTGCTGTACCCCGACACGCCGTGGTGCCCCACCAACATGGTTTACTAGGAGGCGCGTGTCCCCTCCAACCTCGTCCCGAATTTCCCCGGTATCCGACGGGCGTGCGGGACCTGCGTGCGGGTGTGTCGGTCTGGCCTCGCCGCGAGGCGGACGGACGGACGGACGGACGTCGTTGCTGTGGTATTGCACAGTGTGTGTGTACTGAAGGCTGCTGTGCGGCCCCTTGTCCCCTGCCCTGCCTGCCCGGCTGCCCGTGCCCGCTGCCCGATCCGGCCGGGATGGTGGACAGGGACGGGTCCTGAGCACTTAAACTGTTGGGCGCCCGCGGCTGGCGGGCCCCACGCCATGCGTGGGGAGCGACCACAGCGCGGGGCCTTGCCCACCCCGGGCTTGCTTCTCCTTCATTTTTTTTTTTTTCCTTTCAAATGTCAAGGTTTTTTTTGGTGTGTTCTTCCCCTCTTTTCATCTACCCTCCACCCCACTCCCATAACCCTTCACCCACCCCATGCTCTCTCCCAATCCCAAAATCTCAGCAGCGAAGCTCTGGCTCCCGTTTCGGATGAGGGATCCCTGTGAGTTTTGCTCCCTGGCTTGGCAGGTGGGCAGAGGCGGGCAGGGGAAGGCTCTGGCCATGGCAGTGGCTGCTCCAGGGTGCTGCAAAGCTGCTGGGCGCTCGAGGGCTGCACTGGAGGGAGACGGGGTGGGCGCGTTGGCATCAGCTCCGTTTCCTGGAGCTCCCCCTGTGTGGCTGAAACTGTTGCCGGCAGCACCGATCTGTGCACTATTTATAGACTCGTGTAAAGACTTTCTATAAATACAGGGGTGGGAGGAGGGCTTTTCCGGAGCTGCCAGAGTGGTGTGGGCATCGTGTTTGTGCCAGGTCTCCCTCCAGTGCTGCCTCCCTGCCTGCTCACAGGCAGCTCTGCATCTCTGCAAAGGAGCCCCTCGAAGTCCAGCCACGGGCTGTGTGGGTGTCCCCTGCCCCACTGTGGGGCCAGAGCATCCTCCAGCCCTGACCTGGCTGTGGGTGTTGCTGGGATTGGCCGGAGCACCCAGGAGGCATCCAGCCAGCCAAGCTCCTGCCATGGGCAGGCAGTGTTTCCCAGCCTGGCTGTTATGCTCTCCCTGATGGAAAGGGATTTATCCAGGGAGGGAGAGGGACTCTACATCTTCCAAGAGCTGCCTTGCCTGCCACCACCAGCCCTCTGCCCCTGAGCTGAGCCAGAGCTGAACGTTTCCAACCTGAAGCTGAGTGAAAATAGCCCATAATGGGTGTGTTGTAAATATGTTATTGTGCCAGTATTTTTTTTACTGTGCCTTTTTTTTTAAGAAAAAAAAAGAAAAAAAAACAAACCACATTGAGAAATATGTAGATTTTAAAATGCTTTTTATACATTTTCTGTGGATCGGAAAAAGAAAAATCCCCAACCTTTGATAATCTGTTTAAGAAAGAAAGAAAGAAAAATTTGCGATGTCTTGTAACTATCACTTACCTTAATTTATATGTTCCAGTATCTGGAATGTCACTCTGTGCTTTTTTTGTAACTAGGATGTGTTTAAAGCAATAGCTGTGGGAAGGGGAACCAGCATGGACAGTGTGTTCTCAGGGACCTGAACCCGATTGCTGCCACGGGGTTCCCGTGGGAGCGGTCACCAATAAAGCGGCTTTTTTGCTGACCACAGTCACCTGGTCCTGGGCTCCGGCGTCTCTTTATGGATGAGCTGCTCCGAACACCCCTTGATCCCCCGCGGATGTTGTCACCTCTGCCCAAGCTCTCAGGGAGGCACCGAGGAGGGGTTGCCTCCTATCAGCCCTCTTTTCCCACGGGTACAGGGATCTGCTGGCCATTTGCATCCCAGGGTGTGAGGGTCCTCTCCTCCTTCCCCTTCCCAAAAGGCTTGGGTAGGGTTTGTCACCTCAGGGCTGGTTTTTCCCAGGCTCAGGGGTGGGAGCGGAGGCGGCGGGGATGAGGTGAGAGCCGGTTGTTAGCAGGGTGTTGTTAACAGCCGGCGGGCAGGCGTGTGCGTGGGAAGGTTGGGGTCTGTGGGGAGATGGCAAAGAGCCCCTTCTCTCCCAGCCCCTTCCTTCCCAGCCCTCCCTTCATCCTCTCCACCACAGTTTCAGCCGACACTGAATATCCACCTGCCAGTAACAAGCCCCAACTTTCCTGGGCTGTAGCAATATCTTAAGATCTTCCCTCCACCCCAAACCAGTCCTGTTTGTGCCACTGGTACCAGCTCCCACCTGTGCCATCCTCTCCTCCCCACCTGCCTACATCCCCAGCACCTTTTTTTTTTTTTTTTTTCTTTTCAAGGCACACTTACTTACTTCACAGTTTCGCTTGAACCTCTGGGTTATCAGGGGTTGGCGCTGCTAAAAATACGGCCTGGCAGGAAGTCGGTGTGTGCTGAAGCAGCCACCCCTCCTCCCAACACCCTCTCACCCTTCAGACAGCCACAAAAATCAGAAGTCCCCCAAACTCTGCAGTCCTTGGGCTGCCGTGGGCGAGGTGGGGCTGTGGCTGCTGCCCCAGAGAACCAAGTATTGCCCTGGCCTGGCCACCCCAAAAAGCTCCCCCGAGAAAGGGAGGGGAGGAGAGCAGTGCTGCCTTCCCCCAGCTGACTGGGGCCAGGGATGGTGTGGTGGGTGCAGGTTTTGGTGCCCCTCAGCCCTGCCCTGGTGTGGGGTCAGGGAAGGGACCTGTGTCAGGAGCAGGAAGCTGTGACACTGTGGCACCGTCCCCTCGCCCGCGTGTTTTCCTATTGCTCATGGGCTGTGGTTTCAGCAGTGACGGCTCTTCCTGGCAGCCCCATCACCCTCTCTGAGCCTGACCCTCCCTTGACCCGCTGGGGTGGGATGGGGATTTTCACCCAGGACAGGGCATCACCCATCTCGCCCCACGCAGGGCTGGGTGCAGGGGATTTGCTGCAGAACAGCACAAATCTTGTGTTTGGTGCCCGCCAGGGCACCGGGGAGCCAGGGGATGTGACATGGGGCTGGGATGGTGCTGCAAGGAACAGGAGCCCCTGACAGGAGGAAAGGCTGGGAAGCTGCTGAGCATGGTGCAACACCTGCAGGGGGCTTAGAAAGCAAAATAAATTGAAATACAATATTTTTAAAAATTAAAATAAAATAATACAATACAATACCATACCATACAACACAATAAAAATACCCCATTGAGCCTTCAGGAGCGGGGCCAGGCAGCTCACCAGCCCTCCAGTTTGTCTCCCACCAGGCTCCCAGCCTCTCCCTCCTCCCTTCGCTGCTCGTGGGCCGAAAAGTAAATAAATACACGCAATAATAAACAAAAGGAAAACAAAAGCAAAGCCTGCTGCTCTCGCATACTTGGCAGCTCCACAGGCCAGCCTGTTTTCATCTGCACCCCGGCGCTGTTGTGGGACGTCCTGTTTACTCTCCCCCGCTCGCGGCAGCTGATAAGGCGGCTGTACCTTTTGGAGAGTCTGGTGTGTGTGGTGGTGGGGTGGGGACAAGCCCAGCTTGCTGGGGACACTGCTGCTATGTAGGGACCACTGCTGTTGACACCACCGTGCCCAAGGGATGCTCCAGCACCGTGCCTGGCCAAAGGCTTTCCCCATCCCCGGGTGCTTGCAACATCGAGGGCAGAGAGTAACACACTGGTTTAGTCCTTTTTGTTGCTTCCCATCTCCTCTTTTTTTTTTTTTTTTTGGTTTAATTTGCATTTGGGTCACTTGCAGTCCTGGACTTCATGTGAATCACTGCGTTCCCAGCCCGGCTGCGGGGACTCTCAGTGGGGAGCGTGTGCGTGGCGGTGGAACCAACACCCACCCTGGCACTGACGGCAGCGAGAAAGGCTTGAGACTTGGGGTGGGAGGGCAGTGTTGGGAGACAACAAAACTTGTGTGAATCGGCTCCAAGAGCCACTTCCAGCTGCTTTGGCCCAGCAAACTGGAATATTTGTGGGAAACGAACATGAAAGCATCCGAATCGCGGGGCCTGAGCAGTGTGTGCAGTGCTCCAGCTTTGGGAGTTGCCTGTCCCAGTGCTGGATGGGAGAGTGCTGGGACCCCGTGGGCTGATGATCTACATCCCACCACCTCTGTGCAGCTGGAGGTGACTAAATCCCCCACCAGCACTGTCTGTCTTGGAGTGAGGGGCTGCAAAGCCCTGTGGCAATGATGGGTGCAGGATGACCAAGATGCACTGTTGGGGTGTGCAGGGCAGCCCCTCAAAAGCAGCTCTCAGCCATCACTCATGTCCCCTTTATTTTTTTTGACTTTCTACTATTTCCCACCCCTGTATAACATGCAGGTGGTTAAAATAAATACACCCCCAAGCCCCACAAAGTTTATTTTTTGTCTTCCTGACTTTTAAGACCAGCCTTGAATCTGTCAAAACGAATTCCCCCAGCCTTGGAGCTCCCAGCAGCCGCTGCGTCTGGTCTGCCTCAGCTGCCCAAGGGGGCTATCTCCACTCCTGTAGCCATTTGGCAAGCAAAGAGTGGAGGAGGAGATAATCAGACCATCTTAAAACCAGCTGGAAACGCTTCCCACGGCTCTGCCAGATGAGATCCATGAAGCTGTGGCTTCATCGCACAGCCCCGCTCCAAACCCCTCCCTCCTCCTCCTCGGAGGGTGTGTCCCCCCTCCATTCTCCCTCAAACCGGGGTGGTTTCACCAGGGAAACAGTGTCAGGTTTGTGCCTGTCCCTGCTGAGGACAGGGACCTGAAAGAAGCAGTGACATCACACAGCAAAGCAGTGTCACTGGATGATGCCCCAGCCACATCCACATCATCCTGGTGAGCCCCCCCTTATTTAGGGGGACACAGGATGGGCTGTTGAGCTTGACAGCCCTAGGGAGCAGAGGGCCATGCTCGCTCCCTGTTGAGCAACCCATCCCCAGGCCCCAGAGCTGACGTGTTTGGAACAGATCGTGAGTGGCCGGGTGATTTATGGGGTGCAAGCGCCAGGTTCCGTGATGTTTGGCTGGTGGGAAGAGGAAGCGGGCGGGAGAAGCACCAGCATCTGCAACACCTCGCAGCGAGAAGGGAGCTGTGCTTCCTCCCACTTCCCTCCAAGGACTGGGAGGGATTAAAAAAATCCCTGAGCTGGGATTTTTGCTGAAGTCATGGTGAGAAAACACCGCCTGCTCTAGGCAAAGCTTTCCTTGCCTGCAGAGCCAAGGTAAACGGCCCTGCGGTCCCGCCGGCAGCAACGGAGACATCAGGTGCAGGAGGAAAAGTCCTTCTGGCCCTGTCACCATCCATCCCCTCTCCACCACGCGACAGCACGAGGGCACTGATGTGTGATCAGCTGCTTAATCACTTTGGCCACAGCCAGGCCACCCTCCAGCCCTGCCTGATCACCCCAGTGGGTGAGGGCAAACGAACCGGGATGTCCCGGGGTGCTGGGACCCACCGAACTGGTCCAGGCTGGGCTGCAGACACGGGGTGAGGAGGAGCATCCCTGTGGCTGCCTCTGCTACAAACCCTCCCGACTTCCAAGCGCAGGGCTCCAGCATCCCCACGTGGTCAGACCGATCGGAGTCTCCCCGTTCAGGGTTTCCTTTCCAGGGCTGGCAGACACTCAGCTCCGTCCTGGCCTCCCTCGTAGTGCAGGGAGACGTTGCCACCTCCTGAAAGCACCGCAGAGAAGGGTGGGGAGATGGGGTGTTTACTCGGGGCCAAGGGTGCTTCAGAAGGGGTTAGAGAAGATGAGCTGCAATTTCAGCTGCCTTCCTGGACACATGGGGAGTGCAAGTCCCTGTTGGAGCATCCTGAAGGAGAACCATGAATCCAGCTCTCAAGTGGAAGGAGTTGGACAGATGCCACCTGCACAGCACCGAGCTTGGCAGAAAGTATTACCTGTAGCTTGGGCCAATTGCCACCCCAGGAGGTGACAGGAGAGGGGGGCCCACAGTCAGTAACTGTGTCCCAGCAGCCACCAGCTCTGCCCGATGGTTTTCCAGCCGCCAACCCACCGACAGCTCTCGAGGCAGCGCTCCTGTTAGCACAGCTCAGCACACCGCAGAGCAAACACTCTTGAAAGCATCTCCCCAGGGCATCCCTCCCTGCCTTATCTTGGAGGACAGAGATCTGAGGGACCACTACTGAGGGTTGATCTGAAGGCAAGGTTTATTCAAACACATTCTTCACCCTTCCCTCTGTTTTCTCCAAATGGCTCAGGAGGGAGGGGACAGGGAGTGGTGCAGAGGGTGAGCTGCTGGGGATGGTTGGCTGGAAAGCACCGGGAGAGGTCACTGGGCAGGTGGCCTTTGCAGGTTCCCATCCCTGGTAGAGCCCATAAACCTGGTAAAATATTTACATGATGACTCTGACAGAGGCTTTATTTTCCTTCCCACCATCAGACTCCCTTGACTGCTCCAAGCCCTTTTAGAGCTTTAGAGAGCAGGTTTAATCATCTCAGATCAGGGATGAAGATGGAAAACATGGGTTTCTCCTTTACATGGGGCTAAAAAAAAAAGGGGGGAGACAAATCTGTCAATTATTTATTGGTGAAGGGAGGAAAACTGGTGTCTGTTGAGATTCACAGGCATGAGGGGGAAAGTCACAACAAGGAGGCCTCTGTAGTTCTGCACTGGACTGAGAGACAGGACTCAAGAGCACAGGTGTGGGTTTCAGCCACACTCACAGCATTAAAAAAATATATGGCATTTATAAAGACAGAGTTAAACT
The DNA here is from genome assembly GCA_038380795.1 of Pyrocephalus nanus. Lineage (NCBI taxonomy): Eukaryota > Metazoa > Chordata > Aves > Passeriformes > Tyrannidae > Pyrocephalus > Pyrocephalus nanus. The sequence continues at coordinate 12,005,075 of CM076276.1, forward strand.
ATTGCTTATCCCCACAGCTAGGAGGGGATGGGCTTAGGTTAGGGCAAGAACAGCACAGGATGGAGGCAGGAGCCAAATCCCTCCATTTGACTGGCAGGATGAGGCAGAAAATAGATCAAGAAAATTACAGGAAGGTGAAGGTTTCATTTTACTACTTGACAGCGATGCAGCAGCAGGCCTGTGATCAGAGAACAGTACAAAGGAAGAACTAAAAAGAAACCCACGATGGCCCGGGGGCAGCACTGAGAAAGATGAGCCCACGCTGAGCTGCACCAGCTCCCCCAGCTCCCCTGGATGCTACCAAAGGCTTGTACCTCCATTTCATCACCTCCTGAAGAGGGGCACCTTTGCTGTAGCTGAGCTGGGGGTGCACCCTCCCACACCATTTTTCAACACTTCTTGTACTTCTGCTGGTGAAAATAAACCACTCCCCTTTTCTTGCTGCTCCACTGTGAGATAATCAAGGCAGCAAAGGAGGTTCAAAGGAGTTCACGGTCACACACCCCATGCACAGGGAGAACATCTCCCCAGGCTGATGTGCACATCCCCCAGCTGCTCCAGCACTTTGTGCTGCATTTCCTGCAGCCCTGGAGGTCCCCAATACCAGCCTGGCTCCACGCCCCCCTCCAGGAGTAAATACAAATCGATAACTAGGAACAGTGGTTTTAAATCGTTTATTTTTAAAACATGAAACCCAAGCTGAATAGAAACCACAGAAATTACATTTAGGTTTTTTTGTTTAGTATTTGCAAACCAAAAAGTTACAGTAAAAAATAGCTACGTTACAATCAATAGAACTACAGAATTAAAAGTAAAGATACAAAAATGGGCTCAATCCTCTTTAATCCTCACAATTTAAAAACATTTTGGGTAAGTGCAGGAACACTTGAAAGAAACTAGCAGGTCCAAAGTTTTAAAAAAAAAAATTATATATATTTATATATTATATATGTATATAAAGTGGTATGATATACAACCATTATGGTTAAGAAGAAAAAAAAAAAAAGAAAAAAAAAACCCAGAGAAGTTACAAAAAGGCCAGGTACATGTTCACCATTAGGTTTCTGTGCACAGTGTCCAAGAAAATAAACTTCCCTCTGAATGATGTGAATAAAGGTCATGGAGCCTCCCGTTACCAAGGGACCTGAGGCACACGACGTGACGGCTGGGCAGCTGGACCCAAAGCAGAGCACAACGAAAGGAATGAAGCTTTCCTGGGAATTCAGCAGCCTCCTGGGCAGAGGCCACTGGAGCAGTCTTGGGGTGAGATTAGAGGAGGAACGGGAAGGAAGGAGTTGGGAATTGCATAGTGAGGAGCAATGTGGTATCAAATATGCAGAGCACCTAAGAGCTTCATGCTACAGTTATCCTCATTAGGAAAGGAGTGTTTTGAACTTTCTGGTTGTATGTCAATTTATGTTCCACTTTGTTCGTGCAGCCACAGGGGCTGGGTGAGCACCCGGGAGCTCCAGGCCACCACTAACCCATCCCTTCTCTCCCAGCTGGGCAACACGCTCACCATCACGGCTTGGCAGGAGATCCCACACCCCCCTGAAAGCACAAATCACTTGTCAGCCATCTAGGAACCGCTACCAAAGCATCCCACGCTTCTGTTGGTCCTCCTGGAATGACTAGGGAAGCCATCCTTAGCATGCACACAAATAATTTCTGGAAAACGGGAGTAGGCTGTGATGAAAGGAGGTACAGATTGAGTCTTGTCAGGCCTCTTTCTCAAGGCATTAGCTCTACTCCTCGGTATCTCCCTGGAGGGCTTTCCCCCTCCCACCCAGGGATGTTCATGTTACACCAACAGACTTGCTGAGCTGGGGCAGACCCTGGCTTCTCCTCAGTTCCCAGGTAGAAATAGTTCAAAGACAGCTCCTCTCCCGAGCTAAAAGAAAACCCATCCACCTCATCTCCTCCTGAATCAGGTAGGGTGGTGAGGATCAACAAGCCAAGACACTTCTCTCTTCTTCAAAGGGCTCAGCATGGCATTTCAGCTGCTGCTGGAAGGAAGAGAAGGTGGGAGCAGAAGCAAAGCCTGGGTTTATTCACGCAGGTACCTGTACCTTGCTCTGATGGGCACCCACCCACTCCTGCCTGCTGCCACCCTGCAGCACCAAAAGCTCTCCAGAGCAATGGCTGAGCAGCTCCCTGAGGAAGGGTTCAACTCTCAGAAAGGCCAAACTTCTCATGTAGTTTCAGGGAACTGCTATGGAAATCCTAAGTTAGGATCACTTGAAACCCCACGCACTGTGTCCCCCTCAAAGCACTCAAATGAACATCCCTTGCATCTTGGCTGAGATGACTGTACACGGAAAATCAACACCTATCAAATGGAGAAACTTAAAAGGACAGGAGGGGAAGGGAGCACTCCATCCTTCACATTTGGATACATGGATGCACGCTAAAAATCTTAGCTTGAACCCTTTTATCAGCACACAAAATGAACTCAATTTAATAATACATACAGGATACAAACACTACAGTTATAATTCCCAAGACAGCACAAGAAATTCACAGCCAAGTCTTGATTTGATTTCCTTTACAATTACAATGCAGTCTTGAACACTGGACACGAGAGTCCAACATGCTATTTACATTTCACATTGTGGAGATGTTTGTGTGCTTGGAAGAGTACTCAGTTCCAAAAGAAAGTGTCATTCACACATGATGATGCAGTGGAAATAAACCAAGCCAACCAGACAAGCCAATGACCACATTTGTGCTTCTGAAAAAGTAACATGAAGTGTCTTCACCGATGCAGTCACCCTCCACCGGACAAGCTGCCTTCCATTCTGCAGTCAGAGAGGTGTCCAGAGGCCAATCTCAGCTCCCCTGACTTCTGGACCCTTTTGCTCGCAACCAGTCCCATGAGAAATGTCCGATAAGGTCAGCTGGGACACACCAAGTGATATGGCCTTGGCATTTTGTCACATTAAAAACAGAGAGACACGATGGAAGAGAGAGAAGTCTCCGCAGCTTTACCTCCTGCAGCTTGAAGAGTCTGGACTCCCTCAACCATGAATGCCATCCAGAACAGATGAGTCTTCGCCAGATAGCACCTGCTGTTCACCCGAGAGGGAGGCACAGAGTCTGGGAGATCTTGGCTTCTCAAAGTCCACTCCTCAGACAGAATGTGACCATATGGATGAGACTGATTATGTCGCAGCCATAAGAATAGGCAAAGGCCATCTGTTCTTCAGCAGATCCGTTCAGACCAGCCTGCAGAAATGCCACGCTGTTGCTCAAGGTTCCAGTAAAATGAAAAAAGGGAAAAAAAAAAAAAAAAAAAAAGAAGAGAAAAAGTAGTAGTAATAACAATAATAATAAACCAAAAGAAACGCATTTGTCTGTGTTTCCTATCCAGCGCTCTGCACAGCATGCAGCGGGGCAGCAGAGTTCCAGGATGCTTTACAAAAGTGCAATATCCATGTCAAGTAAAGGAAGTGCTGGCTGGACACAGGTACACAGCTCACACCGCAGTCCCGTTGTGCTGGCCTCCAGAGAGAAAACCTCATCTCCGCAACGTTCTTTCCAGTTACATGTTGAAGTTACAGAGCACATGTCTCCACAGCTGTGCCTTGCTGCAAGCCCCAAACACTGTCAGAAGTTGTTCTGGGTGTTGTAATCAGCTGTGCCAAGCCTTGGAAGGAAGCAGGTCAAGGTGGCTGGTCCGTTCTGCGATCAAAAAGGCATCGGCTTGCTCCCCGTTATCGCCTGGCACAGGCAATGCCACTGTGACAAGTCAGACCCAACCCCAAGTGCAGCCACACACACGTTCAGGGTGCATTCTGTACACAGAGAAGTCAGTATACAGAAGCACTTGTTTTCACAGGGTTCCCCAACACCCTCCAGCCTTCAAAACACCTGCCTTCAAATGAGTAGGACCAGGCCACAGATTTTGGGGCAGCTCCCCTAAAACTGACAGTGTGAGCAGCGATTGGAGCACGTCCTTGCAAGGAGGATGATGGCAGAACAACTCACTTTTAATAAGGATTATATGGCTCTTACTTCTTTTTTTGAAAGTGAGGGAAAGGTTGGGTTCCCTTCAGATAGCAGTTGGGTGGTTGGGGCTGCAAGCTCACCAAACCACACATGCACACCTGGGTTCTCCTGGTAGGCTCTAAGACAGGGTGGAAAACCTGGTGCTCATGAGCCACAGTGCCCCTCCATACCACCTGTGACTACACATTTCCCTGCCCTTGTTATTTGATAAAACAGAGGTATGTTTCAGTGTGAAGCCCATCCAGTGTGTCTGAAAGGGCATACTCGGTCCTGAGCAAGAAAATCCTGCTTCCAGAGATTTATGGTGAAGTGTGAAGTTTTCTCCAAAACCTTCTCTTCCTGTCTGCATGGTGGTGCCTCCTCCCTGTCTCCCTCACTCCTTTGCATGGTAACAGCTGGCCTACAGCTTTTGCAGTTAATTAGTGGTTTCTATCTTAAGAAGAGTCTCAAAGCTTGCTCTGCCACAGAGCTGGTACCATTTCACAGCAGATACCATCAGCCTAGTTAGCTGCCTGCTAGGAGCAATCCCTACCTCACTGCAAAAAGGCAACTGACTTGAGAAAAGGCAGATTGGTAGATTCTGTGCCCCGAACAGCAAACATGGGGTAAACAGACACCCAGTCTGAACATCACTGAGGTGAAAACTAACTGCCTCTGCCAATGGCTCAACTCCAGTTTGAGAGATGTTTCCCATTTTATTCCCTCTGCCAGTTATTTAATATAATGCCCAGCAGCTACGCTAAGATGCCCCTACTAAGAGGTAAAAAGACAAAAAGGAACATCATAGTTACCCTACTGAAAGGGCAGTACTCGACAGTACCTCCCAAGAGGCAGTCTCCTCTTCCAGCAGGAAGCTGTCAGTGCCCTTTGGAGCACTGCTCTTCAGTGGGAAGTACAGCACCAATGAAGGATGTTGCCCTCTGCAGGCACCCAGCTGCCCCTTTGCAAGCCTTGTTCTGCCTCGTGTCTAGAAGATGCCTTACATGTGCATTAGTATGGTCAGATAGTGGTTAGCAATGTGCCTTGAAAAACTAAACAAAATAAAAGAGAATAAAACATAAACCTGTTCTGACAGTCACAATGTTCTCCAGACATCAACTGGGTTTCTGATCTAAAACACAGAAGATACACCGATGATCTTGTGAGTTTGTTAGGACTGAGGCTCCAAAAAACCTCCTTCAATGCCAGTTCAGCAACCCTGTGCTGTAAATTATGATTTATAAAAAAGGAAAAAAAGTCCAGCAGAGTTCACAGGTCACTCCTGCGGGGAGAGCTTCCATTTGCTATGAATCTGTTGGTGCTTCCAGTTTCTCTTGCTTTTCCAAGATGACTGTTTCATAAGATTTAGCATCAGAGAGTCGAAACTCTTTAGTGCAAAGATGTCCCCCATAAAGTCTTATGAGTCTCTCCCTGGAAAAATTTGGCACCGAGTGGCTGGCTCCTGTTTGATCTGCATGTCAGCCTCGTAAAGGCAGCACCCAGAATGCCATCTGCAAGTACCTGAGCTTCCCTGATGGAGCAGAGAGGTCAGGTTCAGAGCAATGGACAGGGTAGCTGACTGGTGCTGGGCCCCCTGCTCCTCCTCAAGAATTCACATGACAGATATAGTGGCAAAGACAAAGGCATTTTCTTAATGGACTTTAAAAAAAAAAAAAGAGTTAACCAGGGTATGAAATGGTTTGCTCTGGAAGAGCAAATTCCAGTGGATATGCAGTGACACCATGAGGCAGGAGTTTCCCTCCTCCCTCCCACAGGGCAGTGGACCAGGACTCCCACTGAGATGCTGTGGGATGCTGGGTCCCACTGACTCAGCATTCCCTCGTTGTACACTGGTCCCAGGCACCGAGCCTCTGCTTCTTCAGGGTTTGACAGACTGCTGATCCCACTGCAGAAGTGAAGGAGATCTACCACCATCTTTCACCAAGTCCCTCTGGGAACAGAAGGGGGGGAAAAAGGGGGCAGAAGGTATTCACCAACTTTTTCTGACAGGCTGCTCTAGTCAGCTGGCCCACGGGCTGGTGGACACAGTTTCCTGCCCAGGTGCTCTCAGTTGCTTGCCTGCACATATTTCCTCTTTCACATCAGGTACAACAAGGTGAAGGTTTAATTTCAAAAGGAGCTTCCAACTCCAGTGGGCAGGTACCAGGTTGGAGGGGTGGTCTGGACTGGAGAAACAGAAGGAGCTGCACTGGATTTTGGGCAGAACAGCAGGATTGTTCTACGAGGACAGCACAGGGGCACAGCAGTTGGCACATTGTTTAGTCTGACTGCACGTGTGGGTTTTGTTTTGTTTTTTTGCTTTTGCTTTTTCACTTTAATGCACACTGCCAGCATCTGGACGAGGTTGGTTGGTGGCGAGGTATTTGGCTCTCATGCTGGAGGTGTACTGGAGGAAGACAAGACAGAAAAAACAAAATAAACAAACAGAAACATAAGTCAGAACGAGTAATGTAAAGACAGAACCACAGTTTTCTGTCACCTCACAGTATAAAATGGTCCTTATTCACAGCAAGCATACCAAGGAGCTGCTGGCTCAGTCTTACAAGGAAAGTTTCACAAGTCACTGTACAGTCCCCTCTGAGTAACAGCCTGCCAGTCTGCTGTGAGGATGGTGCTGGCCAGGTCAGTACAGGTGGGCTAATGATTTATCCAACTCTCTACAGAAAAGGAAATCCAATAGTCACCAAGTCAAAATACAACATAGGTCACTTGGGAGAAGAGAGGGAAATGGGAATGATGCAGATGTAAAAACCCACCTCACACCTTCCTCCTCTCTTAGTCTTGCTACTGCTTTCAACCGTGCCAGAAAAGGAGGTTGAAAAGAAAATGGGTGCTCACTGCATTTTCACACTGCACTTTATGGCAGTGAGGGCATCAGAAGACTGCTCGTGCCACAGATGGGCAGCTTGAAAGGAAAATGTGGAAGAAAAAACAGGTCCTGCCCATCTGGAAACAGGCTGCCATCAAACAGGATGATATTAGCTAAGTTATCCGATGGGTAACAGCCCAATGTGGCTTGGGATCCAACCTGTGCTCTGTGCAGCAGCAGACAAGACTCCAGCATGGGGGTGAGAAGAGCAGGTCAGAAAGATGAGAGGCTGTTTCGATTTGGGGGGGGGGGGCTGCTGTTCTTTCTTTCTTATTTATTTTAAGCAAGGTAATCTAAAACAGCTCCCAGAAGCTACTGAGGTAACATGTCATTCAGCTTTGAATAATGAGCTGAAAAGCATGTAAATAATATCCAGCAGTAAGAACAAAAGACTTTGCCTCTTTATGCCAATGTGTTCAGTGTCTTCATCGTGACCACATTACTGCTTCTGAGGTTGTGCTACCATGATATGAACAACCAAGCAATGAGGACAGACATTTCATTCCTCTTTTTATACCTGCTGGAGCTTGAATAATTCTGTAATATCCACAGCTTACTTCCCAAGAGTGCTCTTCAGCATACTGACTTTTTATCACCTTTTAAACTGAACCACATAAAATAGCCAGTTAAGCTGGCAAAGAGACAACTGAAAGGCAGCTCCACACCAGGAGGTGTGATTTATCTTGCCTACTGGGTAAGAACATTATGAGGCATCTTTAGGCTCTCAAAAGCTCAGCTGTCCATAGGGATTTTCAGAGAATTAACAGTATTTTATCGGTTTTCCTTCAAAGACTGACCCGGGCTGAACCTCTGCACAATAGAAGAGAGAAACTGCTCCTTTGGCAGAGCTGATCCCATCGGCATAAGATGAAGACACCTGTGGCTTATTTGCACACTCAGCTTTTAGTGTCTTCCATAATTGGAAAACTTTCTGCAGAACACGGATCTTAATATAAAACTCTGGCCCAGAAACAGCATCTATATTTAGAAGACAAAGGGTACATCTGTTCTTTCTAAGATGTATTTTTTGTCAGTGAGAGGGCAAAAGATAGAAAATAGCAAGCTGAGCCACTTTAAGGACTATATTCTATACAGTTTCTTAAATGTGATTACTGTTTTAGAAATAAAGTTTAGGGCATTATTAAAATATATGAGACTAACCCAGCAGGCTCAGATAGGCTTAGAAGTCAAAGAACTTTCTCACAGAGCAAGTAGGGCACATTTTAGGTAATGAAATGCTGAAATTACCAACCAAACATCATGCTAAGAAGAGAATATTAGAAGGGAAAATGTGTTTGATTGCTCATTTGCCATTTGCATTCTGTATGGTGACATGTGATAGGAGATGAGTATGAACACAGAACTTTTCCAGGTGCTAGGGTTTTGTAAGATGTGTTTAGGAAAAAAATAATCTCAGATCATGGAAGGCTATTGTGCATCTGTCTGGACAAGTCATATAGGTTCAGCTCACAACATGCAACATCAACGTCCTTTAGAGCATTAAAATCAAGAAGGGCCACTCGATGAATTGCATTTCAAGGATGTACAAAGTACACCTGTCACCGAGGGAGAAGTCGAAAAGAATTCCCTCCTTCCTCCAAGAAAAGACCCCACAGTTGTTAAAAGTGTCACTAAAACAAAGTAATTAGGAACACGAGATCCGGACAGTCAAGCATTTTACATTCAAACCTACCTGCAAATCCACCAGAAGGAGTAAATCAAGACTGAGTAGTCAGAGTTAGGGCTGATGTTCTCTCCTTAACTCAGGATTTTTGTACCTTTGTACCTTTTCCCATTAGTTTAAACCAGTTACTCTTTCTGTTAAGTGTATTTTTAAAGACCATGATAAGTATGATTGAAACCTGGAAGTAGAGAGCCAACACTTCACTGTGCACCTCCCAACCAGCACAGCTCTATCAGCGTGCACTGGATCTTCAGTCACAGCATTTGCCTCCATCTGCTTTGCTCCACATGCTATTGACAGTAGTCCTTCCTCCAAGTCCTTCAGGAAAAATGCTCTGGAACACACAGATCCCAACATCTGGACAGGCCAGCAGATGAAGATGTATCAGCAGACACTTGCCAGTCTTTGGATATGTAACCGAACTATATTACCCATAGCTAAAATGATTCCATCTTCAGTTCCTTTTTAAAAAAAACAAAAAATCACTAAGCCTTTAGCTCCTTTGAAAAGTAATTCTGAGGACAAAAGGCCTGAGCACAATTCAGACTGAGGAGGTCTTGGACTCCACTCTGAGGTAAACAGCTACAAGGTACACAGTTGCATTTAGTTTCCTTTAAAGAGGAGCTTTCATAGAAGGTTAAAGAACATTTACAATGCAGTCATTCTTCCAGCACTCACTGGAAGTACCCATGTGCCTATACACCCTCATTCACCCTTTCAAAAACAGCACTGAGGACAAGTTGCAACCCATACCTTCCCCTCACTGCCAGATTCCCTAAAAAGTACCTGAAAGACTCCTTGTTACCATTTCTGGTGGTCGCTTGTGCTATTCAACACAGCACACCTCTCAGTCACTTACCAGCCAGTTAGGACAAACACAGCTGATTGCACACAGGCTTATTTCTGTATTTCTCCAAAGAAAATTAAAGTCTCTCCTTCACATTCAGCCTTGTTGAGGGTATGAACTTTCATAGGTGTGGTTTGCCAGCACATACTATTTGGGTGCTTAACACATATAGCCTGGGTACAAAGGAATCATTGGTGGCAAAAAAAAAAATAATTTAAGGGAATAATCACTTCGTTTTAGAGGCCATAAATTCCACTGACTCCTGTGAACTGTGAACTCCATAAGTACTTCACAGCTAACTAAGCTATGCTGAAAGATCACTTACCATATGAAACCATGACTCTGAGTACAAACTATTTACTATTTGTGGTTAAAAACCCACGTGTATCTCTCTTGAGCTACCCTGGCTTTGATTTCCTGCCAGAGCTTTTCAGGTAATCCAATAAAGACCAAAGCTTCTGGATTCAAGTTCTGAAAGGTTGATCTCAAATAGCTAGAGCACAGTAAACACACAGGGGTTGGTCTTATTATGCATGGGAGGTACAAGATGCAGGGAAAGAGCTAATTCCAGCCAGTGGGTTCTGAATTCAAAGGGACTTAAGTTTTTCAAGTCAAAAGAACAGAGCTTCTGTTTGTTTTGTTTGTTTTTAAAGCCTCGGAAAGAATGCAATGGCTTTTGCATAGCCCTGCAGACAGCCACATTAAGCTCGGGTGGGAGCATAGATAAACAGAAGACAGTGCAGACTAGGATCAGGTCATGTTTCAGCCCAGAGATTTCAAGTCCAGAATGAAGGCACTAGAATTTCCCCGCCTCCCCCCCAAGCAGTATTTTATTTCATGGAACAGATCCAGTTACCATCACTACAATACCACCTGCAGGAACCGAAAAGCAGAAAACCCACCACAAGCTGAGGCCCAAGAGCAGTCTTAGCAAGACTTAAGAGTGAAGAAAAGCTGTGACCCTCCCAGGGGTGGCAGCACCATGCTTCCAGACAAGGTTGGTTGCGTTCATGCAGAGGACATCAAGACACCCGATCCGGAGAGCCCCTTCCCAGCAGGTCACAAGGCAGGCAGGCAGACAGCAAGAGCCAGCAAGGATGCAGACCAAGCACCAACACGACAGAAAGGAATCCAATGCAAGGCTGACAAAAGTCCCAACAAGAACAGCGGAGAAGAAGGAACAGCAGCTTTATGCACATGTATTTCTGGGAAAAGAATGCAAGATAGTCACTGATTGCATGAGCCAAAGGCGATGGGCTCTCTCTGTTCCAGCTGGAACCAACAGCTTCCCATTACTGCATGACTGGAGCTCCCCTGAAGGAGCATGGTCCTTCACACCAGGTGAGTTGTCTGGTAGCTCTAATTATACCCTATATTTAACCAAGCTAAAAACCCACAAAATGCAGACCACCTACACTTTTCTGTAGGCATGTGGCTTTGCCATGGACCCCTGTGAGGGAAGAAACACCAGCTATCTTGGAGAACATCAGCAACTACAGCCCATGAGGAATTCAGACAGTGAAATGGTTCTAGGAGGGCCCTGCTCACAGGGCCTGTAGGGCATGGATGGGATGATTTGGACACACACAGAACAAACAGAACAGCAAAAGGTTTTGAAACAGAATGAAACAGATCTTAGTGATTATGTCTGGTCCTTTAGGGAAGTTGTTTTGTTTTTTTTTTTTTTTTTTAAAACTTGCTGCATTCTGACTTTCAGTGCAAGGATAAAAGGAGAAGCTGCGCACAGATCTGACAGGCAATGAAGTAACTCTTCAGGACAGGCCACCAATACCAGCCAGGATCTTTCAACTAATTAAAAATCCTATGAATGAGCTAAAAGCTTGTGGCGGGTCAGTATCGGTGGTTTTGGGCACATGCTGTTACGGCCAGTCAAGACAAACAGAACAGCAGGAGGGCTCAAGGGAAGCCAAAAGCTGAATTAAGACAACCAGTCCTGACTGAAAAGCTGCTAGATTGGTTCTCTTTACTTCTAGAAAATGGCTTCTTGTGATGGGAGAACTTCTATACTGCATTGGAAGGGCAAGGTCGTTCCTGCATTTGAGCAGCACTCCGTTCAAGCTGTTCTCAAGTGTGGGCTCTGAGTTGAAGCTGCTGTGAGGTGGCTTTTCCAAGGTGCCTGTAACCTTCACAACGTGCCCCAGAAGCCTCTAGAAGGTTGATATTGCTCCTTGAGTCTGCACCAGAGCCAAAACGGATTTCAATATTAACCCTTGGCAGGAGGGAATGGGGTAGGAGGTGCAGAGGGAAGGAATGTGAAGAAATAAAAGGCACTGGCCTGGGATAAACAGTGCAGGGATGAAGGGAGTGGTTGGGAGTGGAGAAGGGGTTGAGCAAGAAGGACCTTTTTTTCCAGTACCTGTTCCATTTGCGGGCGCTGTTACCAGTATGTCCGTGCACTGTCCGAGGGCTTAAGCTGCCAGCTCATATGGCTGCTACTGTCCATGGCAGCCAAATACAACTGTGATGACGCAAGAAAGAGAGAGAAAAAGAGAGTGCAGCCTCAACGTGCATGAAAAACACAGTGCAAGCAAGTGAAACGCTGTGGTGTGTGTGTCAGCGACAAGGTGGGCTCTACAACCCTAAGGGAATATCCCTGTGGCAAGAAGGAGAAAACAGAAGGAATGAGAGAAGGAAAAAACACAAACAAACAAACAAAAAGCCAGGAAAAGTAACGGACAAACAATGCAGCAGGATCATCACATCTCAGTTTTCACCATCTGTTCACAGAAAGCTAAATGGAAGAGGTCAGCTCTGTCCATCCACTGGACATAACCTACTTGGATGGTTATCCCCCTCTCCTCCCTCCCAAAAAGAGGCAGGGACATGTGCACTGGTATTCCCTTTTCAACTCTCTCCTCCCACAGACAATTTGCTATGAAAAGTTACAATTTCTTCTGTCTCAGTACAGTCTCAGCCACCTGCTATGGAGAGCTGTGAATACAAAAATCCCAGAAAAGCTTTTCCCCGTTGCCTGCCAATATGAGAGTAGACAGTATTTTTCTTCTCTCTGCTGTCTGTCTACTACAGCCCTCCAGAAAAACACACTTATCTTACAGTCTGCTCCCTGCCTTGTCTAGGGAGAAGCCCCTTTGTCTGTAGGTGCAGTGCTGCGCTCTCCTTCTCCCCAGCTCCTGTGCTACCCTGTATCCCACACTGATGGCTGCCAAGTCAAGTTACTCTGAAAAATCATATCTTTATCTCCTCTCAGGAACCAGCTCAAGGCACCAGGACTCGGATTCCCCCCTCAGGGTATTAACACAAACAGCTACAGAAGAACCAGGGAAGGTCTTGCCTCACTACAGCCCCTGTGGAAAGGAGTGTGCTTTCTCTGAAGCAGAAGAGCTGCAGGGCAGGGGGAAGCAGGATATTGAAGGAACACAAGCCTTGGCAGTACCAGGGGGGCAGTGCCCTGGTGCCACAGGGAACGCCAGCGGTACAGCGTGTGCCACACTGCACTGGTGCAGCACATCAGCTCTTCTCCCGAGGACCATCTCGTTGCTGAGAGCGGATAATGCCACCAGAGCTCGCGGTCGGAGTGCCAGGGGTCAGGAAACCTCTTTGTGAAGGGTGAAAGAGGTTTGGCCAAGGACAGAGACAAGGATCAACTCTCCGCATTGCCACTTTCTCTACAGCAAGATGAACTGGTCCTCTTGAAGTGAAACCATGAATGTGATGTCCTCTTTTCCACCACAGTTCCTACTCCTCCAGCCTCCTCTTCCTCCCCTTCCCACGAATTTGAGCCATGCACCACAGAGGGTATTTTTTTACCTATACCTGAAGACTGGCTGATCATTAGACATGCTACTGCTCATCCTCTGTAATCACACCACCAAGTTTGTGAGCGCTGCTATGGCATGTTCTCAAAATTCTCCTGTAAGTAAGGCTTACAGGATCCAGCAAAGGACAAGATTCATCTAGTTCTTACACAGACATGAAGGCAAATCCATGTTTTATCCAGCATACAGAAATGGCTATCAGGCCACTCCAAATACCAAAACCTTCCATGAAAGTTTCCTTTTTTTTTTTCCTCCATAGGAAATTAAATACAAAAATAGATTCTAAAGAAAGTAAAACAGTTGTGAAAGAAAGATTTAAAAAAAAAAAAATCTCAACCAAAAAAAACCAAAAAAGAATACAGGTTTCATCCTACCATCTCTTTAGGGCAGATTAAGGAGAGAGGTTCAGCAATAACTCTGAATTTACAGTTTTAACAAGTTTCTTTTTAAACTTGAGGAACCAATGCCACAGATAGCAAGTACACTGCATGCAAGTGAACCATCCTGCTGAAGTCACCCATCAAGATACTCATGCACTTCAGTGGTGGCAGGACTGGGCCCATAGGATTACCAGTGTTAATTGATTGAGTTTTATTCTTTTTACGTGCAATGGCCAAAGAAGCATAGCAGGGTTTCATCCTCCATGGCAGGTGAGACATGGCTTGTCTAGTCAAGTTGCTGCCATTTATGGGCCAGATCCTGTGTTTGGCTGCACGATCAGCTCCCCTGGGAGTACACAGGAGTGGCAAACGTGTGTTCCCCAAAGTTGCTGAAGCAGAGAGGAGCAGTAAAGAGAGACTTACTGAGGGAGGTGGGGACTCCCGGCCAATGAGCGGGGTATTCTCGCAACGGGGGTTCTGGAAATTTGCATTCTGGCTCCTAGGAAAGGAAGACACACATGGTAACAGGGGGCATGAGCCACGCTTCTCTGGGGAAGGTCTCCCATGGTGACACGGGACAGAGCATCCGCACCCCCAGAACTACCCTATCAGGTCAGTCTCCCTCAAAGCTTTTCCTGCAGGCCAGGTGGGTCCCCCTTTTTTCAGACAACGGCACAAAACTATAATTTTCCTCAGAAAGAGCACTATTTTTACCTTCTTACTCAGAAGGGCCCACACTGAATCATGTCAAGTGATTTAAAAATAGGTCTGTGTGAAAAATCTGCCTCCCTGCAGCATCAGACCTGTCAAGCTGCAGAAACAGAGATAAAATGAGGACAAAGTCTCAGGGGATGAACAAAACGATGTGGCAGCCCCAAAAAAGATGGGCCCTGATGGTAGTCCAAGTGTGATCAGGGTTAGGCAGTTCTGGAGAAACCTCTGAAGATCCCACCTGGACTAGGTAGCTCCAAACCACAACAGCTGTCAGAGCTGACTGCAAATACTGTAGGAAGACATAGCCCACAGGTTTTGTCTTGGCTCTCAGTCTCTTGGGAAGCTTAAAATCTTCTGGCAAGACTATTCTGTCTGAAGAATTAAGTCTTCTGGTGATCAGATTCATTGTGTAATAAGGAGCCCAGACAACACTTTCCTACTTCTTTTCTCTTGACAGATTTCTAAATCCTGGAGGACAAAGCTGTTCACATTTTGGAGCATGCTGTCTGATAAAACTCTTTCTTACTGCAGCACTGTCAAGCCATTCCCTTTTCCCAGTAGATGCCAATCACCAAGAAAACAGGCCATTTTGCCATTTGACACTTTGGACAAGATCCTTCATCGCTTTCTACTGCTTGTTCAGAAGTTCCAACCTCGCAGTACTTGTGACAACAGAAATCAGAATGAAGTGATCTGGGCAAGCTCGTTTTGGGGATACTCACATGTACTCCGTGACGGGAGCATTGCTGACTGTGTGTGCTGCTGCTGGAATGCTGGTCTCACTGCCATAACTACTCCCACAGCTATAGAGGCTGGGCATGTGCACTCTGTACAGATTATCGTGTGTCTGTCTACTCCCTTGAGCAGCTGATTCTTCTTCCCCATCATCATCTGAGCCTCTGCAAGAAGGAGAAAAAGTTCCTCCTAGAACCCTACAATTACCCCCACATGTGGGGTTTGCAGGAAACCATGGTAATCCTGGGAACCTCCCAACCATCTTCCAACACCTCCACATTCACACCCATTTGGGATGCCTCAGGGTGGCAGTGTCAAACACAGCCTACACCACAGTGACTCAGACCTCCCACAGATGCCATCTGGACTTGTACACTGCGTGATCCCCTACAGCCTCCCTGTGGTCTTCTGTCAGGGCTTGGCAGAGAGCACAGCTCTGCAACTGCCCAGGCACACAACCAAGGGATGGACACACATCCCAAAACGTACAGCACTAAAAAAAACCTCAACAAACCACCAAAAAAGAGAGGCGGTGGGGATGTAGTGCCATGCACCCCAGAGAAAGCACCCTTCAAAACTGCAGTCCTTCCATTTCTTGTAGACATGTCCAAAGAGCTTTTAAGGTTAAGTCTCTGTAGACTTCCCTGAATTCCCATTCTGGTTAAAAAGGGTCTGCTTCAGCTTCTAGCAAAAGCACAGAAGTCTTTATAGAACTAAGTTGTGAAATTTGTGTTTAAAGGCTTTATCCTCTCAAAAATGCCAGGATTTTAAATCAACTTCAATACAGAGCAGAACTGCTGGCCAGCTGGTTCCTTCCCCCTCTCCCATAGTATTCTCTTGCCCCTCCTATATAATACTCACTGCTATTTTATCTCCTTAATTATGGGGAAAAGCACCAAGGTTTGAAATATATTTTATCCATGCTTGTCAAAGCTAGTAAAAGGTTCTACAGCATGGGCATCACTAGAACATCCCACACACCACCTGCAGCTTCTGTACCACATGGTGGCACTGAAGATCGGGGAATTGCAGCCTGTACAGTCTCTTAGAGGCAATAAAGCATGACATTCTCCACCTCCCAGAGGGAGGCAGAGGGAGAAATGGTGCTCCAGGGAATGCAAGAGGGAACCCTTCAATTCACAGCAGCAGCCTGAGCCTGCTGGGGTTGGCAGGGCAGGCAGCAGCCCACAGGGAAGGCAGCACAAGAGATGCCACGGGGTAAACCTTTCTCCTTCAAACAGGCAGACTGCCATGCTCTCCTTGTAAGGTCTCTGCAGCAGCTGCATGTGGAAGAGGTGAGGAAACCAGCCATTTTCTCAAGTGCTACTCTGACGCACTTCCCAAGGCCACTTCTCTGTGGGCACTGCAGGCTTGGCTGGCTCTGACTTCCTGCTATTGTTCAGGACATTTCATTTTACTTTGAACCTTCAGCCTGGGCTTGGACCACAAAAATCACATTTCAGGACCACAGAAGAGAGTTTGCTGCTGTCTGCTGCTCTTCTGCAAGAACAGAGAACTCAGTGCTCTCATGTGGGGCAGCAGCCAGTCAGTGAAACGAAGGTTTGCTAAAGACTTACAGATCAGCCTGGTTACCATCATTAATACTAGTTCCAATCTGCAAGTGCCCCACCTGCCCATACCATTGCCAACAACAATTGGTTTCCATTATCTATGCAAAGTCGCCCCAGATTGAGCAAAGCTAAAAAGGCAAGTGTAAACTGCTTCTTATTCCATTTCTCCTCCCCATACTACAACAAATGCCTCAAAGCAATGCAAGAGAATAGGAATTTTACAGAGATGGCAATAGCTCAAGCATTACCTCTATATTACAGCTATAATCATTCATCTCTGACTTGACTCATAGTCCTACAGTGGACTGAATACTCTGCACACAGAATATTCCAGTGCAATAAGGTTCAGATGTTAGTGTTAACCACAGCCAGAGCAAAAGGCAACAATTTTTTTTTTTCTGTTAGACCTGTGCTTATAAATCCTCATCCCTCACACTCCTGGGATCATATGGGAATGAGCTCCATATGCTCATGGGCACAAATCCAACAGCCAGTCTTCACTGGGAAAGAGCTTTACAATTCCACAGGATCTAAACCCTCTCTATACCTCTTATTCTGCCAAGTGTGTGGGACGCTGCAGACAATGGAACTGAACATGAGGGCTGTGACAAAGGAGAAGAGAACCAGGTAGATGAGGCCTTCCACTCCATCATAGCAGAAGCCCGTCAAAGCCTGGACATAATCCTGCAGAGAGAAAGGAGCAGAGTTTCCTGATCACTACAGAGTTAACATTGAGCTATAACTCAAAAACCCTTCTCCAGACTACATTCTCTGAAACAACTTATAGAGATTGCAGTCCCTTTTCCATAGCATATTTCTATTTTAATTTCAGGGACATTATGTGTTTTTCATAACTGATCTAACCCTTATTTCCCCTCACAAAACCCAGCTTGGATTTAGACATGGAAATATTTTCAACCCCACACAATAAGACTTTCAGAGAGAGGGGAAAAAAAAAAAGCCAAGGCAAACTTATCCACCCAGCTGAAGATCCCATATTTTTTCATGAAGCCTTTCAGCTCCCTCATTATGTCCCATGCCCAAGAACACAAGCATGTATATCTGCCTTCAGAGACACAGCTGGAACAACAGCTAGGCCATGCTACACTGCAGCTCCAAGGCACTGCACTCCGTGGGAAAGGCAACCAGTTATGTGCTATAGACAAAAAAACCCCAAATCAAAGCTGAAGGCCCCTAAAACCTTATGGCTCCAATTTGTAGATGTATAAAGGCCCATTATCTACTTTCCTGTATTGATCTTTAAGCAGAAAGCTAACTTGATCCAAATTCCCATTCCCCTTTCTGCTGGAATCAATCAGTAAAAAAGCTGTTGTAAACTGTTCTGGCACACTAGAGATTTGAAACTCCAAAATAATCAGTAGGTTACAGGCTATACCCCCCCTTTGTTCTTTCTCAGCTCAAGCCCAGTTACTGAGCACTCACCAAATGCAGACTCCGACAGTCCACTAAAGCTGTCAGCTGCTGCAAGTTGATCTCTGTTGAATTCAAAACCTCCTGGATCCGAGTAAGATACTCCTGTAAGGAACAAACTATTGATTACTGCAAGGGAATGGCTTAGCAGGAGCTGGTCTTGGGTTCTGTACAAGGCTGAGGGAAGCCAGGAAGAGCAGGGAGAGCAAACCCGAGGAGAGTTACCTTGGAGTTGGGGTACTCTCTGGTCGCTGACCTCAGGAGTTCCATAACATCATCCTGCATTTCTACCAGAGCCTTGTGACTTCCTGACAGCTTCTGCTCAACACAAAACATGCAATGTTTCAGCAGTTCAGGCCACATGCACCGAAAGGTCCCCTGGAAAAAGACTGAAATCCTATTTCCCAAATACTGAAGCACAAATGGTACAAGTTAAAGTTGTCTCAGTTGACAAGGGTGCAGCTGTGACAGGGTTAAGCTTGAGTTTTACCAAACTGGAACTTTCCAAAAGGGAAGAAAAAAACCCCAAAAAACAAACAAAGAACAAAACACATACACAAAGTGTACACACAGCTGGGGCTGGCTCTAGGACAGAGGGGAAGGAGAAAGAAAAGACACAAAGCACTCGAGTTCTCACCACAGAATACAGCTGGATTTTTTTTTACTAAATCAGATGGATGAGAAAGATTTAATGTTAACACCAGAGGTTGTTTGTATTAGGGTGCAGCCTTCACATCCTGTTAAAGCATCCACAAGAATTTCACATGCAATAGCATGTCAAAGAGTATAGGGAACAACCAGCAATGCAACAGATAGCAACAGTGCATCACACCACAGCCTGGAGTGTTCTTACCCCACCCTTTAAAACAGAGGAAGACAAACTTAAAAAAATCCTAAATATAAATGGTGAAGTAGCTGGAGCCTGCCAAATGGTGGGTGGTGTGGGCTCATCTGGCCTCTGATACACACAACCAAGTTTGGGATGGGCCCAGGTGCTGTTCGTCAGCCCCCACACAAAAGAATAATGACTCACATTTATACTGCAGGAAAAATCCCTTGGATGTTGAAAGGTTTGTAAGAGGCATATGTGAAAATCACTCCTTCACCCACAGAAGTGGCTGCATTTTGGGAGTGGAGTGTTGCCTCTGTTTAACCCAAAAGAACTTTCAAGAAGAGGTTCAAAGCAGGAAGCAGCAGTTTCCCACCCTGGCATTAATTGTGGGTGCTCTGTCTTCAAATTGCTGCTCTTAGACAAGCACCATATAAACAGAGGTACCACAATAAAAGCCATAGTCCTCACCACATCACACACAGGCCCTTCTGAGGGGGCATCCTGGACCTGAAGCTGTGCAGGTAGTGATGAAGTTGGAAAAATCTCCTCACTAAATCACAGTGCCACCTCCTGCACAGCTGGGAAGGAGCTCCCAAAGCTTTACCAACAGTTGGAGTGCTCCTTAAAGCCAGCACTCTGCAACTTGCTGCATGCTGGCATCAAAAACACTTCACCTATACCCTGCAGGATGACAAGAGCCAGGGGTGAAGGGAGTTAGGGCGCTTACACTCACCTGCTGGAAAGGGTTGGGGTATCCAGCACTACAGGTCATGTAATAGCGCAGAATATCTATCAAAACACAAGAGAAGAAAGTCAGGCCAGATACATCACTCCAGCTTTGCAGTATTTTGCAACTGCCACGAGGGAGGTGTTCAGTTCTGAAAGCAATGCACAAAATGAAAATGCAATATAAATGGAATCAGTTCCCTCTCTCCATGTAGACTACAGTGCATAAATAGCACTAGAGAAATGGATGTAAACTGCCTTTGGGGACAAAAGAAAGATTTGTTTCCCTTTTCTTTTGTTTTTCTTTTTTTTTTTTAAGCCAGTGAAAGGCAATGGGGCTGCTCCACTTAAAAAGTTAAATAAAACATAAAACATTTTATTCAGAAGTCAGCACTATCTAATGTATAAACTTAAGACAAGACATCAGTCTAGGATAAATCCAACTACAGTACAGTAGAGACATACTCATATATTTCCAGATAGAACTGATACTGTGCTCTACCAGCAGCATCATTTATTTCCAGGCTTGAAGACAGTGTTGTGTTCCTCTTCATTCAGATGTGTGTGAAACCAGCCTGGTGCCCTCGTGAGCCCTCTATAAAACTACATCAACTGCCAGCACACACAAATTACAAATATCAGGCTTTCCCCTGCCACTCTCAATAATATCAAGGAAGGGAGCTCTGAAAGACTTGATCATTCAAATACCTTTAGATTATTTCTCAAACATTTACAGTTCCTCTTCAAGACGAATATGGGTGTGCCAGCTCAGCAAAATCAAGGGTGATGCTGGCTCAGTAAAGACTACAAAAGCCCCAAAACACACATACCCTCTGCATTCCCCCTCCACCATCATCTTTTCCTCCATTCTTTTTAATCTTCCGTCTGTGACTTCCAGTAACACATATTCCAGGCTGCAAAGCTATTCTGATGAGCCCCAGCCCAGAAATCAGCAAAAGGCACAGCCAGAAGTGAGGGGAGCCGTGAAGGAAGCAGACCTGACTGTATCCTGACTCCGCTGAGCTTCCCATAAATATTGAATGCACCTTTCGGCAAACCAACACGCTGGAGACCCCGTGGTACAACACAGACTGTCAGCTCCTGCACGCTGCCAATGCAACCTGACAGCTGTTATTTATAATTCATTAGCCTACTTTGGGGCAGCTTCTGCCAGCTGCTCCATCTCCCTCCCACCGACTCCTTCTCCGGGGTGACTTACATCGCCCCAGCCAAGCCTCTAAACAGCAATTAGCAAATTCTGGGCAGATAGGAGGGCAGCAAGAGCTGCTCTGTGCCTCACTCTGGGCTGACCACAGAAGAGACTGTCTGCCACTACTGAGCCAAGGAAAGGGCTGCTCCTCCCCAGCTCATAAATCACATTCAGTGGCTGTGGGAAAATGGATTAAAGCACACCTGCACTTAGAGAACAGCATAGCAACAGCAACCCACAGCATCACACGTGGTGACCCGCAGGAGCCGTGATCTTGTCACCAATTTATTTTAAACCAACAAAACACTAATAGTTTCTCTTGGGCTCCCACAGCGGTATCAAGTTTACATCACCTTTGTAAGAGCAGTAAGTTGCACAGCATACTGCTAATGCAGAGCCCTAGGAATGTTTCTTGAGGGCCTTCTGGATCATCCCTGGTGGGCAGATTAGAGATGAGAGTTCCTGATATCATAGTTTGCAGCTTGTAAGCCCAGGATAAAGATTGCTGGTTACAAGTGAAGCAAAAAGCAGTACAGTGAAATAAGTGCTTGCCTTGCTTCACCCTGGAAGGCAGGATCAACAAGGATTCACTGTGGTAGCACTGGCTTTGCTGCTGACAAGTGTGACATTCCATACATAAAACATGCTTCCCAAGATGACAGTGCCATCAGGAGCAGCTTTCCTCTGCACTGAGCCCAGTGTGCTACGAGCTGTGGTGCTTTAAAGCTCAGGCAACAATAGGCAGGGAAGCTGCCCTGAAGTGCTCTTGAGCTGCAAAGCCTGGAAATTAAGGACAGTGTCCCCTCCCTCCATAACACCAGGGAATGAGCAGGAGGCACTTTCACCTATTTTAAGCCTGGTGGAGGCTATCCTGTACATCACCAAATCTCACATTTCTGACCTGAAAATGGCTACACTAACCCATCACTTGCACTATGCTAAAACAGCTCCAGGCAATTTCTCTCTATAATTATCTTCCTGATGCATTTTCCTCTCAAGGAAAATTCCTAAAGGTTGATTTGATTTTTGAAGCTGGCCTTTAGGCGATCTAGTTTATAGCAGAAGGGTTAGGCAGGGTCACATCTGCAGCTGCCCATGCCTGCTGTTGCCAGCAACAATCCTCCTGACCCATCCGTGGTACAAAGGCAATGTGGGAGCAGAAGGCAAGGAAGGGAACTACCTAAAATGCTTTATTTTTACAAAGTCTGTTTTTCCTAGAAAGGAAAGTAGAGCTGCCTACTAAAGACAGCTTCAGCTGCTAGAACTACTTTCTCGTTCTGCAACCATGGAGACTTACTACTCACTTCAAAGCCCAGCCAAAATGCAAAAATGGCATTAAACACTTGCCAAAAGGCAGTGAGAGGGTCTGTAGAGAGCAATGAGAAAAAAAATGCTAGTTCAAAAAAAAAAAAAAAATCCCCACACCTAGAACAGCTTTTCCCAGCCCTTCTTCATCTCTACTTGAGCATTCTCGAGGCAGTTTGCACTTTACATACACCCCCAGAGGAGGCTGCCCCTGTGGGTTCAGTCAGAGAAAGCTGAAGAATATCACCTGTGATGTCAAAGGAAGGTGACTCTTCTGGCTGGAGTTTCTTGCCCAGGTAATGTGCTCTCCCCCAGGAGTTTTGTATCCCTAAGGCACCAGCCTGACAGCAAAGGGAGGTATCTGCATAACATTTACATTTCTCTCATATATCCTATTCTTGTATTGGTGAAAGCAAAGAGCTTGTAGTCACCCCTCTTGCCCTCAGCTCAGAGCCTTCTAATCAGGAGTCCAACAAACCACACAAGGAAACAGCTTCCCAATGCCAACATCAGCTCAGCAGGATTCCCCAGAGTGCTTCTTTGGGCAATCTCTTTTCTGCAGTGTTCTCTGAGCTCAAATAAGTGTGCAGGCACCACATGCCCCACATGAGGTTTTGTCCTGGTCTTACTTCTAGAGAGAAAACTGAGGTGGTGCTGGTGTCAGTCCTCTGGTTCATTCAGCTCTAGGCTTCTAAGATGAGAGTGAATCAGTGAGAGGCCAGTTAGGAGGCTGGGCATGACCAGAACACTCCCTGCTTATATCTGAGCAGTTCAGCCTCAGCATCTGACCTGGCCAGCTTGGCTGGACCGGAGGTAAAAGGCTCCTTTATCCACCCCCTGAGGTTTACAGTTCCCTCAGATGATGTGAGTGGCTGTTCACCACACAGATTTCTGGTAGGAGAATCTGGAGAAAGCTCTTCCTGTTGTTTAGACAGATTGTGCCTTTTTATTTAATTTTACACAATAAGTCATCTGATAATAGCATAATATCAATGAAACAGAATGGGACTAGAAGATGGCCTCCTGCTTCGAAAATAAACATCTTGGCTGCACAAAGTCTTTTTACAAGCAGCAGGAGCCGATTATACAGCCACTGTTCAACTCCATTGGCTTTATCTCAGTTAATGAATACAGGGTGAGTTAGGCACATACATCAGCCTCTTCTGCAGAATTATTTAAGTATTTCCTTCTCCAGGAAACCTGCATTAAGGTTCTTTGCCTCCTTCTTCTCCCCCTCCCCATCACTGTTTTAGTGCTGCACATATTATCTGCAAAACAAGAACATCTCCTCTCTAGCTAAAAACATGACAATAATAATGCACTTAATCAGATTATTCTCAGCTCCATTAATTCCATTTAGATTTGAAAACAGCAATTAATGCATAAACAAGAATATTAACATACTAGTTGCCCAGTATTCAACGCAGTTATTTTTCTGTGAAAGCTACAACCACCACCAACAAAAAAACCCCACTGCAAATATTGATGACTCAGTCCCAGTCTGAATGCCAGAGCATAGGGAATCTTACAATACATTGTATTTAATAACAACAACAATTAAAGCAGTGACTAAAGACAAAAAATTGACCCAGCACTACCAAGCTTCTTAGGATTACTTGTTAGTTCTTATATCCTTAAAATCAAATTCAGGGGTACCAACACTTATTCCAGACTTTTAAAGATTTTCCTAAGGAGCCATTCTTGGCATTAAAGTGCCACTGAACGGTGCCACACCGCAGTCCTCGTGTCGTGATTTTCCTTCCCCCTCATGAGGGTCCCAACAGTGGAGACCAAAAGCTATTTCTGCAGCTTCCTGATCATAAACTATGACACAGCAGTGGAAGCCCACATGGGAAAGGCAGAGGATTCAATCATCGCCCAACCAGCTGCCTGGTGTGATGGCAGGCTGAGGAGTTTGACTGATATCCTTCTGGCAAAAGGGAAGAACACTCACGAACACTCAAGGGCTGCCTAACAGCAGGGAGCTGACACACCAGCCACCCACGGAGGGGCCACCCTTCCATCTCCAGCCTGTGGCAACACCTGCTCTTCCTCCTCTTTGCCGTTTTGCTCAAACCAATTCTCTGTTATTTATGGAGCCCTAACAACTGTTCTAGCTGGCGGTGCTGCCAGAGCAGAGCTGATTTCCCCCGGGGGAGCTGCCTGTCCGTGCCGGGGGAAGCGGGAGGAGGGGCGGAATGTCGGTCCCGTTGGCCTCCAAATGAACGGCACTCATTAACGAAAACTGCAGGAGCCAAGCAGACAAGGACAACCGAAATGGAGAAGGAGCACAAAGGGGCCTTTCTTCAGTTTCCCACGGTCAACCTGATTGCTACCAAAACACGCTCCAGAGCTGATTTGGGTTACCAAATTATCACAGCCCACAGCTGGCATCAAGCATCAGATATTTCCCCTTGGCCTCCCTGACCCATTTGCCTCCTTGAACAACCAGGAAACCAGCTTGGCACCTGAAGCCACATCTTTGTCACCTTCACAGCCAAGGCAGGATTTTCATCTTGTGCAGTGTTAAACACTCATTCCCTTCCCTCACTACATCTCTTTGTAATGAAGAGAGCTGCCTGGCTCTATCATCTCCTTCCCAGGAAATCAATAAATAAGGCATTCCAAAAATGAGATGTAGGGTGGCAATATCAAGCTGTACATACTCTTTTATTCTACATTCTGCCTCCAGACACAAATGCTTCTTATTGTTTCCAATCCCTGCATCCAGCCATAGGTACATGCCTAATTTCCTACCAGAAAGAGATGTAGTGAGGGAAGAGAATGAGTGAGCAAAATACTGTGATTCCACTAAATAAGAACCAGGAAAAATGCGAGTGGCTCCTTTTGCAAATCAGTGTCATTGCTTATTTGTGTTTTATCATACACAGAACTAGATAAAGGAACCATCAGGGGAGAGAAGGTAGGGGAACAAAGTAAACTTTCTTAACTAAGTAGCAAAGTGAGTCCTAAAAATACTTTTCTTTTTAGAACTTACAGTATCTCTGCTGGCAGGCACCAAGCCACCTTTTTGTTAAGCAATGGTTCTGAGTGCCACTTTTGCCCCCCTGAGGTTCAAATTAGAGGCACCCCTAATCTCACCAGCCACTTCAGTCTAAATTAGGAACAAAAAACCCCAAATCCATCAGTGCTTCAGCTGGATGCCACTGTGTTGCAGTAATATTGTTTTAAGTGGAACAGGATAAGCAAAGTGGTCAAAATACTGCATTTATAATGGAAAGGGAAATTCATACTTCTTTGTGGCAGTTTCCATTCATTTACTCTTTCAATTAGCTTTAGAGAAGCTACTATTTATAGCCACCATTAAGATAAAAGCTTACATGTATTTGTTGATAACAGATAGAAAAATAAGAATTCCAGATTCAAGAATATAGACTTAAGAGCAAGTTTTTAAAATGACAACTCAAACTTGCACACTGCTCTTGCCACAGTTCTGTCATTTAGAAAGGAGAACAAGAGTCAAGAGTGCTACATTTAATGCAAAATAATGCAGGGACTTCAGTTATTCCATCTTATCAGTTATTTTCACCTAAGGATCAAGGCAGAAGAAAGGTTCTGAAGGTTTTTCTGCGGCATACATCGACACTTCTGACCAGGGTATAAATGCCTCTTTGAAAAAAACCCACTATTTCCAGAGCTCCACATATATTGTTTTCCCACTGCATGCCAGCTCCTCTGTTTCAAACACAGCCTCAAATTCTCAGCCACTGCCACGCTCCTGTGTGACAGCTGGGGCTGCAGAACCCTGTGCCAAGGCCAGTCCCAGCACTTACCAGGACTGAGCACTGCATTCTCTTCAACCACTTTGGAGATATAAGCATCAGGGTTGATACAGAAGTCACTGGAGCCCTGGGTACGTGGAAGACAAAAGGGAAAAGGAATATCAAAGCACA
Organism: Pyrocephalus nanus; assembly: GCA_038380795.1. NCBI lineage: Eukaryota > Metazoa > Chordata > Aves > Passeriformes > Tyrannidae > Pyrocephalus > Pyrocephalus nanus. The sequence continues at coordinate 12,031,098 of CM076276.1, forward strand.
GTAGTATCAAAGAGCAGTTGAGCCAGGTTAGCATCAGAGAACCTTCTATTCCAGGGGTGTTTCAGATGCTGAGGTCTCTCATTGCCACCCCCACCAGCACTGCTTTACACAACCTCAGCAGTGCTGGAGTATGAGGAGCTACCACGCCACCCCAAGGAGCAGCTCTGTGCTTTTCCTGGATGGAAATTGCTAGGACAGTTACTCAGAACAGGATATGCTAAAAAACAGGCACAGCACAACATTAATCTCGTGTCTGCTAAACCTGCAGCAAAGAGTGGATGGGACTTGGATGAGAGCCACTTACCACAGCGACAGCCAACTCCAGGCCCAGGGATCCCCAGCTGACAATCAGGGCAAACACCCCAAGCAAGCACACCCTGTGGGAGACAGACAGATGGCAGATGTAGCAGCCCTGATTTCAAGCAGTTCCTTTCACAAGATGTATTATTTGGAGTCCAAAATAGTTACCAAACCCAAGAAATTATCAACCACTGACTGTATCTTCAGATAAACATTCCTGTTTTAAATGTCATGGACAGCAGCAACCAGAGAAGTTCATCCCCAGCTGTTGGCTCCCAGCTTGCCTGCCCTGGGGCTGCAGGGGAAAAAGGAAGAGCATGGAAGGGAAGTATTATCCTGATTCTAGCAGGGAAACCAAAGGCACAAAGACACTGAGTTGGCTGTAGGGGAGGCAGATTGGCAGGTGGATGACCCATCACTTTCACTGTTCTCTTTCTGGATTTTATTTTCCAGGTCCAAAGATAATCAAAGAAAGATATTCTATATAAAGAAAACCTCACTAACCCACAATGACCCACATTTGGACAAATCTCTCCTGTGTCTACAATAAATCAGATTTTTTTGGTGTAAGCACTGCATGGCTACAGACAGTGGGAGGAAACGCTCAGCCCCTGTTAGGACACCTGACTTTGGTTCCAAGCTGCTGCACCTGAACAGCACCTAAGCAACCCACACAGCTCCAGGAGAGACAGTCACCTGCAGGCAAACAGTTCACAGCAGCAGTTTAGATCCCTGCCACTGTCATACGTGTCCATCTCTGGACAGATTTAAAGTTTTGCTCTGACAGCTGGACCTCATTAACGACAGAAAGAGTGGGAAGTGTCTGCTGTCAAGCAGACACAAGGCAGAGGGATGACAGAGCAGTGGTCTTGGTGACATTCAGCTGGCACACACTGGTGGAAAAGGCTTTTGCACTTCCCCAACCAGCACATTAGCTCTTCACCCTGGCTGTCAGTATGAGTGGTAGAGATATTCAGGCAATAGTGCTCCTCAACTCCCTCAGGTACAGGGATGCAGACTAATCAGCAGTTTCATTTTATGTGTCTCTGTCTTCAAAGTAAAGGGACATTGGCTTGCTCTCTTAGGGATGCCTTTTTCCCTCAGGCTTTGAAACATAAGCAGATTCCTTCCCACTCACACCCTAAACAATACAAAAAGCTGTTCATAACCAAGATATTCTTTATTCAAACCCAGTGCAAGCATCTCTGTGAGGAAGAGACATCCCCTTTTTCTGCTACATTTGTCTCACTGAATACCAGAACTTTAAAGAATAAATTTATGGGCCTCCATTAAAAAAAAAAATCTATCCCTCAGTTTACCAACTTATTTCAATTCCAAGTAATCCCTATTCTGTGAATGGATCTGTGGCTTATCTTGCAGAACTAAGGGAGCTTCACCAGCCTGACATCTGCGCTCCACTCTGAAATAAGACACTAAAGACTTTATTATGCCTTTTCCAAATGGACACAGAAATTATCAGCCATGGATCAGCAAGGTTCTGAGGTTTTATGACATAAGGGCAACACAGCTTGGTGCCTCCAGCTGAGCATGTTAATCAATAAGACACATTTGTTGTTTTACTTTAAATGAAGATGACTGGGTCAGTAACTGATTGCTTGGCTAAAAGATCTAAAAGTGGCATTTCACCATCTTGCCTGGCTGTGATACACTTGCTTCTTTATGCCATGTGCTCCCTTTGGGGAATGCCTTAATATGAACTTCTGGCTAAAAGGGAATGAGATTCTAATTTAAACCCTGGGTTTGCCATCTGTGTGTACACTTGGACTTTTGTCTGTATAACCTGCCAGGTATGAAATCATCTGGCAAATAATAAAATTGAATACACATTCCAATTATTAATGGCATCACCACATACCAGGATAAACTCCTGGCCATGTCAGTTGTCAAACTGTCACTGTGTTTATGATACCAGTATCTTTGCCAAATATGCCAAGCTACACCAAGCTACGAGATGGGGAGGGGAATAGATTTTTCTTGCAATGGGGCATTTTCAGTGCTTTTTAGAAATAGTCATGCATTAATATCACAGCACCATGGCAACAAGACTCCTCCTCATAACTGTAAACCATTGCCTGTTCTCGGTTTAACATTTCTCCAGGTGTGACAGCCCGAGGTAAACAAGAGTAGATCGTGACACAGAAGGCATGCTACCAGGTTGTGTAGACACATGCAATGCTCATCATCAATTAACAAACACCTTCCCAACTGGAGAGAATTAAAGGGAGATTTTTAAAGCCTGTAATTTTAAAGGAGGATGTTCACATCCCAGGATGTGAACATATCTCCCAGGAAATGGAAGCTACCAAAGCCACCCAGTGAAAAGCAGACTGTGCAGATGAGTTCCTTATCTCTGATGAGAAAGCAATGGACACCAGGAACATTGTCTTTCATAGCTCAAGAACCTTCCTGTGAGCATCTCTTGTATGTGGCCCTAATCCTGCCCGCAGAGCTACCCTCTACAAAGTCACTCCTCTCTGAGAGGCAAATTCAAAATGTTCAGTTTCAGATGTCCTCGATATCAGCTGACAACAGTCAGAGGTTCACACTGGCAAGCACTTGCATTCAGCTGGCTTTCCCTGTGCCCTGTCCCCAGGTCAGGACTTACCCCATAAGAATGGCCCTGGAGTTTCTAATGAGCCCGAAGAGCACCAGCAAACATATCAGGACATGAAACAGGAGCAGGCCCAGGTATCCCAGCCACCTGCAGAAAACAAAAACATGATCTGCAAAGGAAAACTGGTGTATAAAAAAAAAGCACAGATCAAGAAGCTGATGTGATTTATGAGGAAAGCATGGCCCTTGTTTTCTTCAAGTAAAAACCACCACTAATGACTAACCTTCAGAGAGCTCTGGCTATTTGTGGGGTCTGGAGCTGAGGCAGGTAGAAGCATTTACACAACACATCCATCATACACAGTAGTTGAGAAATGAGACTGCTGGTCTTGTTCACACAATAGTATGAAGTTACATGCAACCGGCCACCATTAGAAGAAAAAAAAGGCATTGAAGCTTCTTGAACTTCCTAGACATTTGTTAGGAAATGCTTTGGTTATTTATTCCACATGTGTGGATAGAGGTTTTCTGTTGTGGAATACAGCTCATGCAATCTTTTATTAAATATGTTTAATAAAAAGGAATGTTAGGGTGTGGTGTTAACTTATGGAACTAGTACAGTTTTCTACTCTATTTTTTTAGTTAATCTGTTCTATAACCATGTTTTTTTCCCCATGGTTTGTGTGCTAGAACACAAACTACAGATTTTGTACATTGAGAATAAGTTTCTCTTCAGCTGGTTGTAAACACAGTTTAGAAAAAAAAGTTGTTGTGCATTTTGATTTAAACTGGATTCAGTTTTGCTGTAAAATGAATCACCTGCAGTGATATATAGAGCCTCTGGCTCAGCCACCCAGAACATGCAGAACACAATTTCTGCAGAACAGGCCAAAGCAGACCCTACAACCACTGCACTACAGCGTGTTACACACCTGTACCAGTCATAGAGGTCAATCTGAATCGCCAGCTCCTCCAGAGACACCTCTTCATTCTTCCAAAAGGGGATCTCAGTGGCTTGCCTGACCAGATCATCCAAGAGACTTTGCACTTTCTGGACAACATGCAGGTAGTCTGTCTGCTTTGTGAACATCTCCTCCAGCACCAGCAAGTTGGGCTCCACTGTTTGGTTCAGGGCCACTGCAGTATCCAGCACCTGGAGCATGGGAAAGCAAAAGGAGGGGGAGAAAAAGAAAAAAATTGAAGGACAGGAAGTCAAGGAAGTTAAAAGGAAGTCATTCTTGCCAGCAAGTCATGGACAGCTTCCAGATTACCAGTCCTCTGCTTTAAGAGGCTCAGACTGCCTACCCTTCAAAAGCAACTTAAAAGCATCTGTAAGGGAGATTGTTTGCAGGTAGCCCAGTGATGGTGCTTTAGCTGAACCTTTAATACACAACCACATTTTGCAGCCATCAGGGTTGCAGTGTGATACCATGAGATTAAAGGTAGCACAGGAACAACTGAGGGCACTAAAATGATACATTTTACTAAGAGATTTGTCTGCTCTGGCCTGCCTCCTCTTCCTGTTGTGGAAGAGAGCTGATCAGAAGCTGTTTTTAAACCTAGCAAAGAGAAGACTTCATTTAACAAGCTGTGTTTGCTTTGATATTTTTAGAAGAGCTGAAGAAATCACCGCGCCATTAATGGAAATTTTAGCACATGTCTAAGCCCAGATAGGAACGAAAAACAGGAAGAGGCGCAGGCACAGCCAGACTGGAGAGGAGAGGTGCTGAGCAAACCTGCTCATTCCCACCCTGCCCATATCTGCTGCCATCCCTGCCGGTGCTCACCCGGTCCTGGACGCCGGCCACGGTGCGGTTCGCATGGCGCAGCGAGTACGTCAGCCGGTGGATGCCGTCACTGGTCTCCCCATTCCCGTAGAATCCCACAGCAATCCCGGCACTGCAGAGAGAGAAAGCAAGAAAGGGGAGAGTTAAAGCCAACAGGCAAGTTGTGTAACACGGGGCTGCAGCACCTTCCACAGGAAGGGAAGCCGCTGCCTTCCCAAAGGATGCCTGGGGTGATTATGCTCCTCGGCAACCGCTGGAAAAATACACCTGTAAACATTCATAGCCACCAACCGTCCTCAAAGCAACCCTGTGATGAAGGGCAGAACACAAGATGCATATTTCATTTATGGTAAAATAATGCAAATCTGTCAGAGAACTGCCTGGTTGTCCGTGGCTGGATCTGAACTCTCAAAAATCCAGCCAGCCATGTAACTCTCCAGCGGCTCCTGCAAGAGCTGCCATTGCTGTGTCAGATGTGCTCTCTCTGGACATGAAATGCAGATTATTTTGTTACATTTGTTTAAAGCAGGACAAAAAGAGCTTGCTGTGACTGCTTGCCCGTGGTGGTGGTGGTTCCTCTCGATACATTTTGCATGCCCTTTTCTCTACCCTCTGGAGTATCTATGAACATCATCTTGATTTATCTTCCCATTAGAAACATTTGTGTCACACTGATTTAGAGTACTGGGAAGGGAGGCCTAATAACTTACTGGGACAAAAGGCCTATTTATTTTTAAAGCAAGCGAATTTCAAGCTTGCAGACACAATTCAACTCCAGCTGCTTAGCAAATTGCCACCTATCAGCTGATTTGCCATAACTGTCCACACATATCAGTCTGGCCCAATTATGAAGTAAACCATATTAGCTTAAGCCTGACTTAAAGGAGGAAGATCCTGTAAATGAGTTGCAACCAGAGGATTATCTCATGCAAGTCAGCAATACCTCCTCTAGTAAGATATCAGTGCAGGAACTAACAGTTCCTCTTCCCAAGCCCATATTTCCTAATAATAGAGGAGGAAAGAACTTGTGAAGGGCTCACACAACTGAACTCAGAGAAAACAAACATTACCAAGATAGTTTTCCTGTTCTCACGTCATATTTAGCTTGGGAGCATCAATCATCTTTTCTAGGAAGGTTCTCAAGGCACCAAGGTTGTGTTTGTGGTAGTGGAAAGCAAAGTGGTGGTGGCGATGGTTTTGTTGTAAATCTGAAGTTATTCTGGATGAAACATTTAGTTCCTTCACAACAACTTCATGCTTGGGTTACAGCACTGCATTTACAAAGTGGGTTTGAAGGAAGAATCAAAGAGGAAGGAAACAAGCCAAACAAGAGCTTTCAGAACAAGTAAGTGCCTTTGTTTAACAGGAAGGGTCACCAAAGGACATTAGGCTTTCCCCACCACCATCACCACCCAGCTGGGAAATGAACCCAAACAGGCAGGCCAGAGTGGGCTTTGTCTACAGAACAGACCCTTGCAAAGACCTGCTCAGGCACGTTCACCAATATGCAGTCCAAACAACTCTCTCTCCTCTCCTGCATCCATCCCTCCTTTCCTGGCCTCATCCACTTCGAAAGAGTGAGCAGAACAATACAGTTCACCTGGTCATGTTTGTACTTTCTCCTCACACGTAACAAGAAACAGAAGGAAAGCTCATGAACTGGAAGCAGATCCACTAGGAAAATCTGTGTCAGCCTCATGCTTTTTCCAGCAATTGAATCTCCATAAATTATAGAGAGCTTGGCCCATAAAAGCCTCAGCTGAGGAGTCTTCTAGGGACACGAGGCAGCCTACATTGTATACAGAAAGAGAGGCAGCAGGTATGGAACTCTAAATATTTAGCATTAATTGAAGAAATGAGCCTCTTTCTTCACCAACACCATTCCTCAAACATTTTCCTAATGCAAATTGTGCTGATAACTAAAGGGAGAAAAGCCCTCTGCATTCCTCCCTGGTTGCAGCTATTATCAGCTTGATAACGCATGCCTAGGATGCACGGGGGTGGAGGGGATAAAAAAGACACCACCCCTCCTCCCCCTGAACTAGAGAGATTACAGATCCAGAGCTATGCCCAGGATAAAGGCAACTCAGCATCCCATCGCAGCAATTGCAAAGCCACAGCTTGAATTTCCCCTTGTCTTATCAGAGCAAACAAACTCAGACCCTTTCATCCTCCTGAGCTGCAGAAAACTTTAACAGTTGTTCCCACTACAGACACCAAATAAATTCCAGAACATTCTTGACACTGAATAGGCAGATCTGACCCTTTTAATTAGCGAGCAATTTCTATTCAGCCTGTTACAGCTACCAGAAGCCTATTCTTTCAGCAAAGACTTGGTAAGTGCCCAAAACCTGCTGCTTGGCTCTCAGTATTCCCAGCACAGTAGCACTGTTTTGATGAGAAAGACTCAGAACCAGCACTCTGAAGTAGCAGGAGATATATTGTCCTTAAAGATGCAGCACATTGTTTAGCCAGGTTACTCAGAGGAACCAGCCATGAAGAGCTGGTAACCACAGGCAAGGGCCTTGAAACTCATTACCCTGTTTGAGGCAGAACTACTCCAGCAGCCTTCCCTAAGGTTCCCATCCATCCATCCCTGCACCAACCACAGCTCCCACTGCCCCAACCCTCCAGGGACAGCCACTACTCCTGAAAGAAAACACTACAGCAACAAGAACTGGGATAAAAGCCATTTAATCCAAGTAATAAATTCCTCCAGACATGCAGCTCACACATTCACTGGAAACTACACATAAAGCATTAATTATTCCATTACTGCCCAGCAAAAGCCAGCCCTGCATTCACACCCTGTGCTAGCAAGGGGCACTTACACAGCCATTCCTCCTCCCAGGAGCAGGCTGTACAGTTTTGTGGCAGTTCCCTTTCTAGCACTCTCAAGAGGGAGGGAAACTATTCCAGAAGCCAGGCCAGGGGCAGCTGCCTGGACTCATGCTGTGACTGAGGAGGGAGCAGAGCTGAAGGGCAGGCAGCGAGGGAACTGCTGCTGCTTAGTTTTCTGTTTGCATTTGGCTTCATCTAAATCCAACAGTTGTTTCAAATCCCTGCCCACACACGCTGATATGAGTTGCTATTGTTTAAAGCAGATTTAAGGATTTACACTAGTTTTTAACTACCTTTTATATGATTAAAGGGAAACAGAGGGGCTCCTTCTATATAAGTGCATTCTTGTAAAATAAAAATAGATCAACTCATCCTAACCCAACAGCATAAGTCCTTGAGGTCAGGACAAATCACATGGCTTCTTGCACGAACCCCGGGAGGCACAGTAGCCTAAGATACAGCAGACCCATCTCCCAGTACAGGATGACAAAATCATCACCCAATGGAGAAGCCTGTATTTTTGTCACACAGCCTGGATACAAGCACATCATTCCTGAATGACACAGCTCTTTTCCACCCTAGCACCCTCTGGAAGATACTCCAACACATTTTCAGAGCTCTTATAGGAAAGTCATCTCTATTTCTGCCAATCTTGCTTCTGTCACACCCTCCTCCCTAGTACACACACACCTGTCTCTTCCCGAATCTATACTATGCCATCCCCAATTCCTCCTTCCAAACTTACCTTTATCAGTCTCCTGTCACTTCCACTACCATCACCACCTCTCTCCTGTCAGGGTCTTACAGGCCACCTAAAAAGTTGCTCCTGCTACTCAATAGTGCACTTAATAAAACACTTGGCTACTCAATAATTTTGGTAAGTTTTAAAAACCCCACTTATTTAAGAAAACATTGTACTTCTGAACTTAACACTCTCACCACCAGTGCACACCCACAGAAACCCACTAGACAGTGCACTATGAGCTCCTTGAAGAGTTATACAAGTGAGACAGAAGAGCAGCATGCCAGGATTTCTATGTGTTCCTACAGGTACAACAGTGTGATTTAAAGGCCTGCAGGTTGTACACACACTTCAGTATCACTTTTCAGCAAGACTCGAGAAATTCAAGCCTGGAGAGCAGCTTTCCCATTGGTATGCAAGAGCTGCTATGCAAGACACCCCTTGATAAAGAACCAGAAAAGGCAAATCAAGTGTCAATCTGAATTTGCTTGCAACACGACCTGCAAAAAAAAAAAAAGAATGTTTTCTGCATTTACACAAGATATACATGAACAGCAGCACATTAATCTGATACAGAGAGCACATATGTGCCTTCTGGTGATGAGATCCTCCTGCTGTAATACCCACACACACCCCAAAACCCCCCTGGGTACCCAGCCACCAGTCTGAAAAGATGAGCACTAGCCATTCAAATCACATCCTTAGAAATGAATAATCTAACTACACCAAGTCATCTTTAATTACAGGAACTTCTTATGAAGAACCCTTTTTAGACTTCTCGTTCTCAGGGGGAATGTTAATTTGTCTGTCTAATTACCACCTTGCACTTTAGCACCAAGGGAAAGTGCTATTACTGGCACTTGAGAAAGCAAGTTTTCACCATTTATTTGTACCCATTTCTTTCAGGTATCCTCTCCACAAAGCTTTCCTCCCACCCTTGGCGCTGAGCTCCTCCTGGGACAGATAGGGTCACCTAACTGGTGGATGAGGTGATTTATAAGACAGCTCCCCACATACAGAAACCAAGCAAAATTGGTAAGGACTAGAAATGAACTAAGTATTCAAGGAATAATGTAGGCTAATAATTCCCACAGCTTTGTGGCTGGAGCAACTGGGAAGACTCATTAGAGACGTTTTGTTGGAGAGCTCCAGTTAACCAGTTATGCCTCCCTGCTGGCTCAGCATTCTCCCTTTGCACACCGGAAACAGTGACACATTAGGAAACAGTGATCCAGAGCATACAGCAGGATTCACAGCATAAACAGCCTGCTAGGATTAGGTACAACCTAGATAAGCATGTACTGGGCACAGCTGGACTTAACCAGAGTTAACTAGTTTTTAGCTGGGAAGACAATAGTCCACTTCAAAGTAGTCAGACAGACCGGACCAGCTGCTGGTTGGAACCTCTTGTTGTTTCAGCATCCAAGCTACTCCTCTCCTCTTGCAAACAGTGCTACAAACTGCCTCCCAGGCTGATGTTTGGAGCAGCCTTACACCCCACTACAGCAGCTGCTGGTCTGGCACTTCTGGTATGTGTAACACCCAGCTAGGACAGAATATATCCAGTGGACCGATCTGTTGGTATCTAATTGGGACTTCCTGCTAGCACAGATTAGACTCCCTGCTTGTTGGAATCTGTATCTGCATTCCCAGCCACACACAGAGTGCCAGGAGGCTCTGGTTCCAGGGCCCTGTGGCATCCAGCTGCTGTAGAGGGGCAGAAAACCATCCTTGGCTCTGCAGGGGAACAGCAGCACTTGGACAGCACCTTCACTCACCATGATGGTACCAACCTGCTCATTGTTCAAGGGTGCTGACTTCAGGGAGGAAATTAAAAACTTAATTAAAAAAGTCAAGACAAACATTCACCCAATATCACTAAGTTCTAAGGATATCTCTGCATTTAATAATACTTTTAGAAACAAATGGTACACCAGTGGTTCAGATTTTGAGGAAGCCTGAGCAGTTTTCCGGCTTGTGGACTTGACAGAGTTGAATCAAGTTTATCAGAATTTATACCCAGACTTTCCAATTTTAAATTGTCTCACAGATGCTCTGGAGAGGTGCAGAACACCTCCTTGTCACCCTTTCTACAATTAAAAACAAACACAAGTACCACACTGCAGCAGCTGTCTTGGTCACATCTGCTGCACAACAATAGCTAAAACAAGGGCCTGTAGCAGCACAACTATAAATAGCATCAGCCAGAGCTTCTGTGAGAAAGGGTTAGGACCACAGCACTCTCAGTGGATTGGAATGGATGCAGCTGAAGCTCTTAAGCTGACTAAAAGGAAGGTGAATGAGGCTGAGATTTCTTCTTTGCAAGTTGTTCTGTGGTTTGCTTTTCCTTTCCAGGCACCTACTTGCAACCAGCAGAGCACAGAAGAGCTCCCTGCAAACACAGCAATAGCAGGTGGTACAGAAGGTCTCCTCCTCAGCCCTGAGCCCCTGCTTCTACAAGTAAATCCATCCCCAGCTGCTAAACTCAACACACAATGCCTGCTCTGCAGTGTTTGTTCCAATACTTCAAGGGTTTGCTATTCTCTTAAGTGTGTGCCTCGAAAGAGAAAAGAGAAAATACACAAATGCCTCAGCAGCAGAGTCTGGCCCTTGAACAGCGGAGCCTGGGCTTCAAACAGATCACACACCAGATCCACCACCTATCAGCAGGCTCACACAGCAAGTGAACCACAAGGCACCATCAAATACCAGACTCTTTGTTTTCTCCTCTAACTAAGGGACTGCTCCCAGACCTGCCAGACCCACAGAGGGGCAACCACGACCACCCAGACTCTTGGACAAGAGTAGATGATGCTTGGAATTGGTAAGAAATGCAGTGTTCAGTGTGGGGCACACACATCCAGAGAGCTCCAAGTACTCATTCTGCCCAAATCAGAACAAGATCCAAGGCTCCTTCAGGAAGTCTGCAAACATGTCTCTCCCTTCAGATGCCCCATCATTCATTTTCTAGGAAATTCTCTCTATTAGCTCTTTCTACACACATTCTCTACTAATTACTGAATTTTTCTTTTTCAGAAATCCTTTTTTTCATCTCACCTCTAAAAGCTTCTATTGCTCAGTCATAACAGGAAGCAATGCTGACCTTTCAACCATTACTTGGAGTGCCCTTGGAGATGGCACATTAGGACAGATAACAAAATGCAGCAGTGTCTCACACAGGCTGCAAAATCTGAACATTCCCTCCAGTCCACCACCAAACCTTCCAAACACAAAAGAATCATCTGTGTCTCTTCCTAATCTACCCTCCCACACAGCCATTCTTTCTGGACATTGTTTTTCTAAGAAATCTGCATTTAGACCTGATAAATACTTCAACCATGTGCCTCCCATTCAAGTGATAAGCTCCCAAGGACGGAGCGTCCTTGATTTCTCACTTGAGAAGTACCAAAGAGCGGGACATCAGCTATCCCTTTTCCCACTGCTCCAACCATCAGGCAGCCCAGCAAGCCGCAGAAAGGAAGAAAATACATTACAGACATTTAAAACACACACACACATCAAAGGGAAAGAGGGACTGCTGCCAACAGTCACTCACTACAGACAGCAGTTCAGGTATGGAGGGGCATGCAGAGGACACACCACCCCACACACCTTTGGACGTACCTGCACACGAGGGTTGCGATGATGACGCACCAGGCCGTGCAGCAGCAGTCAGCGTTCAGATGCTCCTCGCTCTTCCGATGGCGGCAGCACAGCCAGAAGGAGTAGAACAGGAGGAAGAGCAGGTCCAGAGCCAGGCAGGAGAGAGCGACACCACCCAACAGCAACAGGGCCTGCGGGAAAGAGAGGCGGGAAATGCTCACGTCTGGGCACGGCACAGCCACAGCAGGGGGGGCCAACCAGCACCCCCACATTTGGGGGCTCTGCAAGGTGCACCTTGAAAACAAGTCATTTTGTGAGGTTGGTGTATTTTTTTTAAAACATAAACAGGATATTTTCAGTCCCACTTTCTCCCCTCTCTGCATCCCACGTTCTGTACCTAAGCTGTAAATCGCTGAGCCATTTTGTCTGTCCCAGCTAAGGTAATCAGTGAGGGTTTCCTCTTTACTGCTGATCACAGGTCAGCAGATTTAGAGAACAATAATAATAATAATAAAAAAAAAATAGTTCAGCCAGCTGCCTCTCTATCTCTACAGTTTTTTAATCTTCATGAATAAATATGCAGGCTTATTCATTAGAAATCCAAGTGCATGAGTGGGTTTGAAAGGGGGTGGAATTTATTATACATGCATGAGATTGATTTCTAAAAAAATTAATCCCCATGCAATGCTTCTGTTCAAGGTAGACCTAGAATAAATGCTAAAGCCATCCATATACCATCCACATATATAGGTACAACAAACGTGGATGCCACAGACACATTGGCTTGAAGCTGTCACAAGCTGAATTAGTGTGTTATACCTACTTCTAGTCATGTTCCTGGGAGGAAAGGGAAGTGTTGTTTAACTCCATTCCTATTTCTTTTTATTTGAAAAATGCTGGCTGAAATCCAAAAATGCAAACCAATTTTGCTAAGTACAATAAAATAATGTAAATCCGTTCTAACACCAAATACAGCCACATTTACTTGATTCATTCAGACGTGAGAAAGGATATCATTTTATCCATAAGCTTTTTTGGATAAACCCTTGGTAGTGGTGACAAAAGCCAACTTACTAGAAATTACTTAAATGTCTGGAAAGGGTCCAAGTTACCTACTGCTGCTCCAAAATTGGGGAGACAGACATAGATCTCTATCAGCAAACCTAGAACAAAGGATTGGGTTCTTAAATCAGTATCTCTTTTCCTCCCCATGCAGAAATTCCTTAAAGAACATTTATATGCTTCCTCCTGATCGAAACAATAACTTCCTCCTGATCAAAGTAATATAACAAAGAATGCTGAGATTAAAGTAAGACTCTCAACAGAACTGGTGACTGTTTCTAACAGGGTCTGGTAGTAACTTGCTCTTTGCAGGCTTTCCTTTCCCCTCTTTCCCCCCTCTCTGTTCCATAGGTACTCCCTGCTGAGTTATTATCCTGGCAAACCATATGAGCCACACAACGTCCTTCCCAGCCAAGCAAACGTCAGCCACACATAACGAGATCCATGCTGGTTAAACCCCAGTGCTGCACCACAGACACTCCACAAAGCCTCGTGCTTTTTGCTCTCCCAGCCTTAAGAAACCCACCCAAAGCCCACCAGGCGCCCTGGGACGGGGGAGTTTACAGGTGCTGCTTTCCCAAACCGAACGGCAGGAACTCAGTCCCGCTGCAGAAAGTGAACTTTGGGATCTTCACCAGAGAGAAGGAAGGGGGGTTTTGAAGGGAAAAATCCCTATCCCCCTTTCCCATGCTTTCACCAGATGGTGTGAGCGCTGCTTGAGATCCTGAGCAGAAAGGGGCCTCCGAGAGGGGAGCTGCGCTCGGAGCCCCACGTTCTCCCACTTCTGAAGGCTTGCCATGTACGAGCACTCAATACTAATTTAACTAACACATTTGGCATACCAAAGCTCCTCAGGGGTATTCCTTATTTTTTAAACATGTCAGGCTGCTGTAAGGCAAAGCTTTCCTGCCCTGCTCGCCTGCACTTCTTTCTTCACACCCTCAACCCTCCTGCACATGCTTTAAAAGGCATTACTGTGGAAAGACAAGCTCAGCTGAAAACATCCTCCCAGCAACTCTTTATCAGCAAAAAATTCACACTGCAGCTCCAGATGCAGGGGAACAGCCCCCACTAGGAGGAAATAAAAGGAATACTTAAAACAAAAAAAGAAAAAGAAAAATTAATATTAAAGACTGCCATGGAGCAAGCAACCTGAAGTTCTTGCTTTGAAGGGACGCTTAATATATGCTTTAAATTTGCATCTGGCCAAAAGGACTTGGCTGGCCACTGTACCACAATCTGCATTTCATTTTCCAGAGAATATTTGTTTTCCATTAATGGATATGTGCCATGACAACAAGTGAAATCATCCAGCAGAGCAGTTATTAATCTTTCTGACTGATGACTCAGTTTAGGACCCAGAGACTGGCTGGCAGTGAAAGCCTGGTTGCAACCAAAGATATGCCTCTGCCTGCCTGTCAGGATTAAATGACAGTATTTAAAAAAGGGGGGTTGAGGATGGATAAACCCTCAGAAACTCTATCCTGCAACAGTAAATCTGGGACTCGGTTATCCAAGGCCACATTATCCCAAGTAAATGTAAAATTATGCACTGGGCCTTTTGCCACAAAGGAGCATCAATTCGTCTTCGAACATTTGCTGAGCTATCAGAACCTTTATAGCAAATGATGCATGAACTGCCCTTACAGGAAAATGGAGACAACTTGGAGGAGCAACATTTTACCACGGCGCTGACACTAATGGCAGAAGTGGAGACAGAGCAGTCCCTGAAAATGAGTGTAAATCCAAGTGGTATCCGCCAGACTGGCAGGAGACGAAGCTACAGTGTCAGGAAGCACTTTCAAAATAAAAGTTAATACACAGGGAAGTACCCACAGGAGCATTGATAGCTTGGAAAGGCACCACAAAACCCGAATGTGCTCAGTCTTGTGCAGGGACGGTGCTGCAGCGTAAACAGCCTCTCTCAGCTCCAGCATGGTTGCCAGGATTCATGGTATTTATCCTCTCCATGGGAGTAAGAAGCCAAAAAAAGGGCAGAAAACTTCCAGGTCCTCATGCACAGAAAGGGGCACCATCACAGTAAGGAACAAAGGACACGACAGAAACATCCCCCACAAAACTACCCCGGGGCTGGTCAACTCTTCTATGTGGTGTGGGGATACCCATAGGTGCTGATATCATTCCTAAGGACATATATGTAGATCAGCCTTCAGTTAATTCAATCCTTGGTCTCCTAGGCCATGCCAATTAACAGCCTTGTCTACTGGATGAAAAATCTCCATACAAAACAGCCGCTTTCAGCTTGCAAGTTCCAAGTGATCCACACCATTAGTTACCTGAAATATCTATGGACTGTGGTCCTGGAAGGCTAATTTTAGCTGCTGAGACTGCACTTAAGGAATGGATACTTCATCACATCCTACAGTCACAAAGGAAGAGATCTACATAAGAACATGAGAATAAATACAAGATATATTTACTCCCTTAGAAACAGGGAGAGCCTAAATAAAGCCACGATGCACCGTAATGCTGGAGGTAAACACTGGGTTGTGTTCATGTTAAATTTCAAGGGCTTCACCACTGCCTTAAGTGCTGTTCATTCATCAGACAGCTGTACAGGAGAGGGTTGGCTTAATGACCCTTCTTCACACCACCATGTCCCCTCTGCCATGAAGGTTACTGGGCACAAGAAGTCCTGGCAGCAGAACAGGTTTAGGAAGTTAATTCTGAATGCACAAAGGCTCAGAACACTCCATGTGTTAATCAAGTACAAGCTTTACCAATCTCAGTCTATTCCAATTACCACATTCTTTAGACCTTGACTGTACTAACAGCAGCATGTTGTAGTGAGCAGCTCTTCACATGGAACAGGTGATTGCTATTTTACTGTTAGTTAGAAAGCCCACTAAAACTCATCAAGAAACCTGAAAGCAAAGATGAAGCCTTCAGGTGGTTCCCGAGAAGGTTTCACTTTTAATCTTCCATTGATGATTTTCAAGGTATTTAATCTTAAAACTTCATAATTTCAACCAACAGGGCAAATAGCTACAGCTTCTGAGCACCTCAAGAACGCAGCTGTCTTAATCCCTTCCAGATTGAGAATGGTTTGTAGTTTTACCTTAAAGTTCGCTTTTGCCAAATGAAAGCTTTCCACTGAATCTGCAATTATTTTTTCTGCATTTCCACGCAGCAATTTGAGATTGTGATAATGGAACGGAGGGAAGAGGTTAAAAGAGTGTGGGAAGAGAAAAAAGTTCACCCAGAAGAACGAATGAAGCCACCTGGGCTGCTGCCAAAGGAGCACTCATCTCTATTTATTCCATGAAGGACGGAAGTCATCTTAGCAAGAAAAGAAACTGCTGTGGGATAGTGTCATGCCTACACAACTTCCTACACTGCTATTTTTTTATTTTTTTTTTCCCCCTGACTTTGGGATATATCTTTAAAAAGCTTACATACTCATAGATAATAAGCAGCTGTCCCACCAAACTGATTTTAACTGATTTTTTTTTTTTTTTTTTTGGTAACACTGGTAGCACAAGGAGCACACTCAGACCTCCTCATCAACTTGTTCTGAATAGGCTTGTGTGTTCAGAGACTTGATTTTCATTTCTGAAAAACGTCGTACGAAGTGTTTGTTGAGATACTTGAGTGTCTCAGGATGTCACTCATCCCCCAGCCCCCACAGAAGGATGCAGGCTTTGGTAGGGAACACAGCCAACCTTGTATTGGCAAATGTGATGTGGGGGGAGGATGTGGAAACCTCTGCTGATCTCAGCACTAAACCATCCCTATCTCCTGTGCCGGGGGACGAGCCTTCCCAGGCCAATTACTGCACTCAACACAGTGGAGGAGCAAAGCTGGGCAGGAAACGTGCTGTGGAAGAGCCTTTTCCCACGGTACTGGGATGTATTCCCCTCCATGAGGGATCCCTCAGCAGCATGGAAGAGCACCATGGAAACAGAGGACAGGTTCCACTGTGCCATCCCCTCATCCAGACATCTCCCAGAGAAAGCACACTGTTAACAGAGCGCAGTAGGGATATATTTAGGACAAGTCCACACTGGAGCAAGCAATATAGGCCAACACTTTGCCTTTGGCTTTTTTTTGGCTGTTGGCTTTCCTTTCCGGAAAGGAGGAAATGCCAAGCATTATGTCATGCCTTTTATTTATATTTTTTTTTTTAAGTCACCTTAAGACAATACAGCAGACACATGAGAATAAAAACAGATCTGCAGTTGAAACCTCTCCTAGCACGACTAGATAGCTCCATTCTGTTTACCAAGTTGGTTAGATGACCAGGCCAGTTTCCTCAATGTTGTGAAGCTCTCTACATAGGCAAGGGCATTACACAGTTCATTGGTATTAGAGCTGTGAACTAAAGCCACTTTAATTAAAAATGAGTGTTCACACAGGGTTTTAATGTAGTTTAACTAGAATGGCCTTAATTCAGTGTAGTTTAATTCACTTTAGTGCATTTAAAGTGGTTCTACTAATCTATTTTGAATTTATTCCTCCAGTTAATTCAGATTAATTTCTCAAGTGTAGGCAACAACTGAGAACAAGGCTAGGCTGGTTACAGATTCATCATCATCTCCTCCATACTAACATTCTGACCCCTCATTTCATAATTAAAGGCTCAACACTGTCTTTATAATTGGTCCAATTCACAGAAGCCACCAGGGCGGAGGCCAAAAAGACCCAAATTTGCTGATTCTTGGCTTATCACAGTGACCAACACAATCATCGCCAGGGTTTTGAGAGCTGTGGTTAAATAATATAGAGCACAGGTACATCTGCACACCTCAACTTCCACAGGTTACACAGGGGCAGGTGCTAGAATTCATCAGGGCAGTTCGTATCACACACCAAAGAGATGGAAAGCACTGAGTAGAAAGGATTTGCTTAACAATTGGGTTGGGTATTTTTTTTCCTGCCCACGAATGCAGATCTAAGCCATGCTAATCAGCAGTGAACACTGGAGTCCTATTGGGTTGAAGTCAAGTAACAATCCATTTATTCCCTTAGCTGTTACCAACTCAGCAATCTCCATCTTACACAGCAAGGGAACATTCCCAGAGGTAAGGGGGTCCTCTAAATTGGATGTTCTTATCCCTAGTTTCTCCATAATGCTGGCTGAAAGCCTCTATGCACTACAGCGATGAAAAGAATGAGACACTCTCACCAAATTCAGTTTCCAGTGACAGGTCCCCACAGACTAAATCTTTATTAAATGAGGCTTAGCTCAGAACTGGCAGCTTGTCAAATGAGCATTCTCACTGAAAAGGTGGATTTCCTTTCTGGGGATTCTGCAAATTCCCTAGCAGGGCTCTAAAAAAACACCACCATGGATGCATCAGTGTTCATGCAGGTCTTTGCCCCAAATTCCAGAGCAGCAAAACGTGTAAGGAATTCTCATGGGGACAGGCCTTCAGCTTCAGAAGATTATTTCTTCCTAGTGTTCCCACTTGGACAAAGATAAAACCATTAGTTAACTTTGTTTGAAGACAAGAATCAGATAATTATTTGGAATGCTGAGGTGAAGGGCACCAAAAGAATAGCTGGAGGAATTTGGTGGGTGCCCTGCATCACTCACATCCAGCTTAGCCATGGCAGATCTGCACAATTCCACCAGACATTCCTTTCCCACAACAGATTAGCTCACACATTCCCACCCGACAGGGCTCCTCTACTCAAGGTCTTTTAGAAGCCACTTGATTTCCTTGGTTAGAAAACTGCATCATCCATTAATGTCTTAAAACACAATCTCCCTGCAAGGTAATTTTCCAGCAAATGGGATAATGGAAAGAACCCCCATGCTATAAAGGAAGTATGAATTTAATGCTCCTACAACTCGGGGATAAGCAAGCACTGCCTGTGTTACCTGGCTCAAGCCCAAGTGCTGTATAAATTCCCATGCCAAGACAATTCCCATCCCCAGCTCTGCAGCAGGAGCTCAGCTCTGCTCATGCCAGCCTGGAACTCCCTGAAGGCAAAACATGGCACTGCCAAGCTGCCTGTGCATGCAGGCAGGGACCTGGGCACACTTGCACAGCCCAGCACGAGTGAGGCAGCACTGGTGTGTTTAAAAAAAAAAAAAATAAAGGAAAGAAAGAAGAAGAAAAAAAAAAAGAGCAGGAAATGCTTAGGCCTGAAGCCCAGTGACTTAATCCAATTTCCATCCTCTTTCCCTTCCCCCTCCTACAACGTGTGCACTTGGAGACAATGCACTTCATTTAGAGGGGAAAAAATACTCTCTCCTGTGTGCCTGTCCTTGCACTCTATCAAGTCAAGTGCTGGGACACTGCATTTTTTTATCTGTCTATTCTGACCCTTCACGCTCTGGCACAGATACCAACCTCAAGGAATTTCTTCCAAGACTCCAGCTGTACAGAGTGTGCTTTCCTCCACGCTAGCTGCTCTTTAGCTGTTGCTGCTTCTTATTAGGTTTGGGTTTCAAACCCAAATGTTCATCCCACTCCTGCGAATTTCAAGAGTCCTCCACAAAGGCTGTGAGTCTTCCAGCAGAGGTGATTACATGCATCATCTACAAATCTGTTTCTCTGTAGGATCTAAACTCCATCCTTTCCAGGAGACATGGCACCAGTTGGGATTAAATGCTGTATTTAGGCTCACTGCAACTTCTTGATCTTCCTAATCATCTCCTCTTAAACCACCCAACCAAATCTGAAGTGATCAGCTACTGCAGAGTTTGCAGACACTGAGCTCAATCCTCAGCTCTGATGTCCTGGCAGGGAGGTCACTGCAGGCTGAACACACAGTGCAGGACCCCCTTAGCTGACAACCATCAGTCTTCCACATGCCATTTCTATTTGGAAGAGGGTAAAAAAAGGCACTGGGGAGGGAGAGGAAAGAGCACAGAAATGAGCAGAGCCACCCCTAAGTGGAACAGAAAACAAAAACTTGTCCCACTTACGGAAACTTTCTCCAAAGGAACATCAACCCATCAACAGGGTTAGCCCATCCCATCATCAGGGATGGCAGTGTTTCCACTGTAGATAATGTGGTTCTGCTCACTGCTGCCATTATTTTGAACTTGTTGGCCTGTTTCAGGCACCATTTTAATCCCATTTATGTCCTGGAAGTTTTGGCACCGAGCATCTACAGCTGCACACTATAAACTTGAGCTACACATTTGCTGCACTGAACCACAAAAGTTATACAGAATAACAGAGAGAGAATCCAAATTGGAATGGAAACTCTTAACATCAAATTGTTACTAATGTTAGACTTGAAAGGCAACTTAATGTTGCCTTTTTTTTTTTAATATATACAACTTGTTCCATATCATTAGCACCATGAACACCATGAAGAGGTCTTTTTTTAAACAGCAGCTCTTAGGAAAGTGTTTAAGCCACAGTAAGAAGCTCAAGCACACAGTTTGGCATTTGGAGGCACCCAAGTTTAAAAAAAAAAAAAAAGGAATTTAATTAGGAGTAAAAGAGATACTTTCTGGCCAAGATAACAAATGCACTGCAAATAGCTTCATGAACTGTTTCTATTAGCACGAAATGGGCAGGAAGGTAAGTTGCAATAATTTGGCTTCTGCATTTATATGTGATGGGAATGGGTTGGACTGGTGCACTCAGGTGCCTTTAACATGGAGATCCACATCCAGTCTGTGCTCAGTTTTTAACCTGAAATAAATCTTCCGAATCAAGACCGAGAAGTTTGGAACAACATTAAAACAACCAAGAGATAAAAACAGAGCACTGAGTTTCCACTGATATTTACCCAATCCAGCTCCACTGGCATTTGTCTACACAGGCAAAGCAGGTCAAACAGCTGTTTACACAGCAAAAAACTTAGTGCAGTTCAGAATGCACGTTAAGCCTACTACAGTGTGAGAGAAATAGCAGTTGATTACATTAGCAAATTACACCGGTCTGGCTGCCCTGAGCACTGACCTCTGGGAGGGGATAAAGAACAAAATCAAAGGCACACTGCCCTACATCTTCAGAAAGTCACGGCCCACTATGCTACAGCCAGCAGCCCACATGACATCTTCCTTAAAATAATTTGTGTCTGAAGTCAGCTTTAATGCAGTATGTCGGTCATGTGGAGAGGCCACGGAGAACTGGAAAGGGGCAATATCCTACAGGGATAGCTTCTGTAGGATGGGGAAGGGAGAACAGAGACCTCTGACCCATCTATTGACTGTGGACCTGCACTGACCTCCTTGCACAAACAATGCAGATGTGCCACTTAACTGTCAGAGACAAACAAGTGCCACACGTCTCACCGTAAATTTACTCCAAACTGCCTCTTGGAAGACTACTACAGCCAGAGCTTAAAAACAAAAATAATTAAAAAAAAAAACCCTATGGAAAAAGGAGGAAATTTGTTCCTTCAACTTAAGCTGTAGCTTTCTCTCACACAAAAGAGGCTCCTTCATGTGCAGGAAAGATTTCCATATTGAGTCTTCTTTGGTTTTATTTTGGGATTTTTGAGTTGCCTTTTTCCTTTTCTTTCTTTAAGGAAAAAAAGCTCTCAGAAAAAAAAAAAAAAAAAACAAAAAAACAAAACAAAACAAAAAAAAAACAACCCTCAGGGACAAAGACAACCAATATTCACTATTGAGAACCTTCAAACCCAGGAAAGAAAATATCATAGAGGGACTAACAGAGAAAGCAGATCAAAAAAAAACTACCCAAGCTAGCCAAGACCCACCACAGTCACAGCTGGAGCCCGTGTTTCTGCACCACTGACAAGACTGGGAGCGTCATTAACCACTTCTCCTCAGCCTGCACAAGGGAGGCTACGGCGCTGAGAAAGGCCTCGTGCAGGCTCCTGGCCAAATGTGAGAAGGGATTAGGGCCTCCTCCAGCAGCTCTCCTGAAGGGAAATGCACTCTGAATAGGGATGCTTTCTTTGCAGCTCTGCCGTCAGCGCTGCGGAGCCGCAGATGGCCCGCTCGGCAACCAGGGTCAAGTCGGAGGCTGCCCCCTCAAGAGCAGCGTTCTGGGGAGTGGTCACTGCCCTGCCCCTCTGCTTCTGCTCCCCAGCCATCCTGCTGATGAAAGGGGAGCCCAGGCTTTTTAAATTCACCTCCTGAATGCCGTTCATGAGTGAACAGGGACAGCAGCAGATGAACTTATACATTAAAACCCCTTGCAGATACAAAGCAAATATGGTGCTCCAAAGTGTACTCACAGAGGGCATCCACTGCATCCACCCTGCTCTGTGACTCCAGGTCTGAGCAGCTCTTCTTGCAGTTTCTCCATTTCCCCATGGAGCTGGGGGAAGAGGGGGATCTGTCTGCTTTCAAATATTTCAAAGCTGTTCAACTCTCTTAGGGTTTGCCTGCAAAGCTGAAAGCTGTCATGGGCCACCGGCCTAAAAAAAATTTCAAGTCCTGGGTTTACATCAGCTATTTAAAGACAAACACACCTCACTTCTGGCTTCCTTTACCACCAAGTTTGGGACTCAGGGCTATTTTGATGTAAGAGATGTTAAAAGGAGATGTTCATCCCCTGTGTCCTAATGGGATTTTTCAATAGCTGCTTTGCTTTCCCAGGACTTACACATCTTACCCACTAGAAATCAATGCACTTTATAGGTAAACTAATACACATTATGCCTTCAGAGATCCTTTTATCCTGCTCATTAGATCAGTCTTGGTAGGATTCCTCGAGTTCCTCCACAGATACTCATTCATTCAGCAATTCTTCTGAACAACATCTTGAGATTGATTTTTCAGGGAAGTTCCCAGAGTTCTCTTAGGGTTCTGCCTGCACTTATGTCATGGCTATATTTAAAGAAGGAATCCCACTAAAGTGGTTTATAATATGCTCAGGCAGGACAGTGTAGACAGAGCTAAATCCTATTAAGCTACTTAAGTTGCTTTCCCCCTCTGAAGTCATCTGTCAAATGCTGGTACTAGACACAGCAGCCAACTATCAAACTAGCTTATCAAGAGTCATGCTTAAAATACCAAACAAGACAAAAAAATGCAATCATCACCACACATGAGGAAAGAAACTGGGGCAGTGTGCTGCTCCAGTAACCTCCTGGGATCCCAGGGGGTGGAGAAGGCTGGTGATTAGCTTCTCATCACACTTAGATTGTAACCCACTTGCACACACTGGACTTTATAATAAAGACAAAATAAGAATGACTGTGTCTTTATATGTCAGTCTTGACTATTCTGAAAGGACTACATGGAGAACATATGAATATGAGGTATACTTTTAAAATAGAGATCACACTAACAGGGCAGGAGGGGGTACCTGGGAAAACAAAGCACTGTTCAGTCTTAACTCAGCCCCCCACAGGGAGAGGGGGAAGCAGCATTCATAGTTATTTCATCTCCTTCCCCATTCTGTTCTTGAAAATAGGCACCACAGAATCCTGAAAGTTTAATTCCCACAAGTGCTAAATGTCCACGTTCAAAGCTCCAGCTTTACAGCATTCACTCCACTATGACAACAAGCTGCTGCTGCGAGATTTCAGAGACAAACCTCAGTTCCAAGGATTCCATACAATAATAGAAAACAATAGGCTGGAAGAGACCTCTGGAGGTCACTGTAGTGCAACCTGCTGCTAAAAGTAGGGCTAATTTAATAGATGGGGTTGCTCAGAGTGTTGCCCAGACAAGTTCCAAGTGTGTCTTAAGGCTGGAGTTTCCAAAGCTTCCCTCAGCCCCTGCTCCAGCACTGCAAGGAAAAATGCTCCTAAGTGACTGCATCCATGTGCCATTCCCATTTCAGCTTGTGGTTGTTGTCACTGGTCCCTTTGCTGGGCATCACCGAGAAGAACCTGGAACCATCTTCAGTTATGGGTGCCCATGGATCTGTCCTTCCTCTTTCTCCACTTCAGGCTGAAGGATCCCAGGCCTCCCAGCCTCCCTTCACAGGTCAGGCTCTCATCATCTCAGTGGCCTTTCCCTGCACCTGAGGAGAGCCTCTCCTGCACTGGGGCCCCAAACCATGAGGCATTTATGCTGGCACACATGACTAGAGGAGAACCCATGCACGTGAAATGGCTGATGACCCCATTTTGGGCTCCTTTCAGCTTGCTTAGGGAGCTAGGCAAAGCACAAACCTTCAGAGCTCAGGTTAGCCTCCAGCTGCATGACCTACCCAACCTGATATGGCCACCAAGCACCAAAAGGTGACAGATGTCCCCCCAACACTGAACAGTCGCTCTGGGGGCGTGAGAAATGCAGCAAGCACCATCAGGTTCTGCGAGAGAGACACTACAGCACAGATGTTATCCCTCAAAACAACACAATGAGACAGCTCAGGGGAGAGGAAAGGAGACCTAGGGATGGGAAAAGAGCAGCAATACAGAAGGTACATGTTTTCTGACTGAAAACAAGGCACCTCAGGAGTTATTCGGCAAGCCCAACTGCACGGATGCTCGTGCTTCCCATTGGCTGCTGCCTTCCAGAGCTGCACAGCAACGAGCCCGGGAGGTGGGAGGCTGCCAGCACGCATGAGAGCTCCCTGCTCAACCCCTCCTCTGCATCCCCACAGCCCAGCCTGGCAAGCACCGCTGCTGCTCCAGCTCATCCTGCCCCAGCTCATCACAGGATCGATCGCCCGTTCCCCAACGGAGGTCAACCAGGGAGAGACAGACAAAGGAGGCAGGACCTCTGTTCAACAAACAACAGGGTCAGTGCTGAGCAGCCACACCAAGTTATCTCAACAAAAACAAGATAGGACAATCCCATGTTTTACCTCCATTCCTGGCTCAGGTTTTTCTTGGCAAGCGGGAAGGCAGAACTGCAGAAATAAGGGTGGGGTGGAGGGGAAGGGGCACGATGTGCAGCTGAGCTCGTGTCTGACACAGGTCTCCTACCAAAGCTATGAGCGTTGTTCTTGTAGGTGTTTCACTCCACTGATTCAGGAAAGTGAGGGAGGAAACAGTCACAGAGAGTTACCCAGTCTCAGCTTCCCAATGAAAGGGCTCCAGTTGCAGGGTTCTAGACTACACCAACATTTATAAGAGAAGAGCTTCTCACAGAAGGAAAGCAGGAGAGTACAGAAACTGGAACAATGTGGAAAAGCAACTGATCCAGCTGTTGGGTTCACCACCACCACAGACACAAAGCAGATCACACAGCTGTAGATGGGGAGTAGGAAGACTAGTCCTAGTGCCTGAGCACAGCAGGAGAGCTTGTTAGAGCTCTCCTCTAGCATAACCACCTAAACCAAATCCCCATTAGATGCAAGCAAAAAGTAACCTAAGACACACACACACAAAAGGATTGGACAAAGAACTCAAATGGAATGAGTTCTTGCAGGCTCTAGCACAAGAAAGGTCTGGAATTCTTTCCATCCAGATCCCAAATCATTATCTCCCAGAAGCACTGAGTCAGAGCCAAGCAAAGGATACCAAGAACTCCTCTGCTCTGTTTCCCAGTATTTGCAGGAGAAGCTCATCATCTGAGCAGTCACTACTGATCAGGTGCATCTTCTCAGACAGGGAAGTCACACAGTGCTGACTCTGAGCTCACCCCACTCAGTGAGAGGGGGAGAAGCATCAGCACCTCTCCCTTTTGCCAGACAACTGTACTTAAAGCAATTGTTTATGCAGCCTAGAACACCTACCTGCTTCCCATTATTTATAAACCAAAAGTCAAACCACTGCAGAAACAACTGTGCTTTATATATTGCTGTCTCCCCGAAATTGCTGCCCCTCAGCTGATCAAGTGGCACTGAGGCAGATGAGAAGCACTAGCATGAAGTCAAATAGATAAGCTTGGCTCCTGACGACCAAACTCTGCACTGAAATGGGAGCCCCTGGAGCAATCCACGCTGCCAGCTCTGCTGGGGACAGAACAAAGAGCAGATTTAATATCTTAAAGACAAACCCCACAGATTTCCCGCACGCAAACACACACACACCCATTTCTGCTGTGGTTGTCTCAAGGGGGGAAAAGCTCCAAGAAATACACCACCTCCATACACTTTCTTGTCAGAGAGAAGCAGATCCTGCCAGCCTACTCAGTACAATAGTACTTTAAAAGTTTTTAGGGACTAAGTGTACAAATTCATTTGAAAATCTGTCGCATCATCTACTGGTCCCTTCAAGTAAAACTAACTGTAAAGACATTTGATAAGCAGACAATTAAATATTGGATTTCTTTATCACTTGGCAGTAGCCAAAAAGGTTTGTAATCATTTATATGGGTACTGTTCTCAAGCTTATAAATTACTGTTATTTCTGCATCAACTTGATTTTCTTCACCGAGGGGAAAAAAAAGAAAGGTAAAAAGCATAGTTTTAATAAGTGAGATGCCCCCAGTTTTAGCAAAGCACTACTTTCCCCATTAACAGCTGCTGCTACACATGAAGGTGTCAGAGGCCTTTTTCTTCTCCAGCATCATCACTGAGCATTTAGCAACAGAATTAAAACAAGAAAACCAACATGAAGAGTTGTGACAATGCAGCACTGTGATGGGTAGGCTGGCTCTCACTGGGCTCAAGCAATCACTCAACACATCACTGGTATGATCTCTGAGCTGGGGACAATGCCACACTTAGTAGAACAGAGCCAGGGAAAGAAGGAAACAGTAGGCAGCACATCTGCTTCCAAAACTTGTCATTTACCCCAGGCACAGTGGAGCTTTCCTCCGTTTTCCCTTCTTTTTACAAATTGGCTGTAAATCCCTAAGTCCTCAAATGACTCTGACTTTGATATCCACCACACAAATGTGCTGTTTAAGTGAGCTAGCCAGAGGTCATCATCTAGAGTTTGACCTGCCAGAGCAACGAAGCACAGCACACACAGCTCCACCCTAACAAGCAAGGCTGTTTTTCCTGCTGTGCTTAATGATCAAAGCTCTTCCCTAAAAAAACCACGATTCAAAGGGCTAAGCCCATTTTTGGTAACAGCGAAGACGGGAAGAAAACCCTTCTCTTGCAGGACACTTAAGATGGAAGCAAACACCATACAAGCTATGTGCTAAACTAGTATCATTGATGCACAGCTGCAAGGATGCCTTATTAAAACCTGTAACTAAATCAAGGAATTCTAATATTCATAACTGAACTTAAAAGCACTACCCTCTGGGATACTAGAGAATTTTCCCTCAAAGATACTGCACCTCATTGACAGTCATGTTGCTTTTCATAATCTTGTTCCCAAATTCAATCAAGCTCCAGATAAAATCTAATCAAGTTGGACAAGCTGAATTGCAAGGGCTGTTGTTTCAAGTCCTTTAAGGGGAGGTCAGCTCAAAGTAAGCCTCTGATGTCCCAGGACTTGAGCAGGATTATTTCATGTAGCTCATTGCTGTAGGCACCAAAGACCATTTTAGCTCCCCAAACTATTTTTAATACTCACTCTAGTGGAGCATTTGATCTCCAGACAAGCTAGGTTTAGTCTTCTGTCCTTATTGCTCAAATCCATAGTGATTTCTCCAGGCACAAAAATGGCTCTCCTAGGTGTAGGAAAGACCTGCTATTCACAGAACTTGGTTACTATAATTGTTCCTCAACTTCAGTTTGTCCCTCTGGAAAACACGGCCATCCCTGAGAACTATTGCTAGTCTGGAGATACCAACCATCCCAAAGCAAATATAAAAGCACCCACGGATTGCCAGGGCAAAGCATTTGGGAAGACCTCACCATTTCACATTTAAGACATGTTATTCACTTCAGTTTGTCGTTCAGAGACACCCTATTCCTTTTGTTCCATCCCCTCAACCGAAAAGACAAAATCTAAGCCATAGTTAAGATCTAGATCCTTTGGTTACTCCCTAGCAAACAGGCAGTAGGAAAAATTTACTCCCACAACACTTAAATAAGAGAAGCAGCCCTTTTGTATTTATGCATTTCAGACTAAAGCATTCAAAAGTATCAACATAACTTAGGATCTTCAAAATGAAGCCCTTAACACTTTTGAATACTGACCTGCATGCTGATATTGTGAGAAGAAACTACTCAAGAGGTTCTGGGTTCTCAAGTTAACTTATAATTTCACCCTTGAAGCCCAGGAGTAGCAGCATAACATTTAAACACCATGCAAGCCCAATGTGACATTGCAAACCAATGTGACTGGGGTTAAAGCACGTCCAGCCATGTCCCATGTGTGGCTGTCACCTGCCTGCCATTCTCCTGGTCACCAAGTGTGGAGAAACATTTATTCAGACTAACAAATCTGATGCAGATCCAAGGCAATTCTTTCTGTGACACTGGTGTTGGGGTGGGAAAAAAAAAAAGTTTTGTAACCATATTACTCACAAATTTTATTATAACTAAAATCTTAGGAGGAGAATACCACTTTTTCCCATCATCATACTTCCATGGATAACAGGACAGCAAATGCGCCCACTAGCCAAATTCCGAACATTTAAAAAATAATTGTTTCTCAGCTACTGAATACATAAACAGAACTAAAAAGTTTCCAGCCAGTAAGTCCCCTCCCCATCTTCCTCTTGTTCACCATGTGTAGCTCAGGTCATTTCCGATTTCAATTCCAGCAGGAAGAGCTATTTCAGCCAGAGCCCAGAAATAAGGAGCCCAGAAACCCAGACTCACTGACTGCACTGCATTAAAAAATCCCTTGGAAAAAAGGCTACTGATGAAAGGAAGGGTGCCTTTATCTCCAACACACCAAACATCTGAAAGGATGTTCCCTCCCAGACACTTCAATGTATGAAGTTTGGTGCCCTTCCTTTTTTTTTTTTTCTTTTTTTTTTTTGTTAAATAAAGGCTCGATAAAACAAAAGAAAATGTTTGTTCATTTAACTGTTTATCCAGACAGCTTCAAAATTAAAATATTCCTGCCCTGTCTCCACTCTAGGTTGGTCCCTGGTGACTATCTCTAAGATTTTACATATCAATATTTCTTTCTAGAAACCAAGCTCTGGGGAAAATGAAGAAGTAAGGAAGCTCAAGCATATTTATCAGGCTTGACACCTCCTATCAGTATGCAGCACTGGAAAACCATTTCCCTGACAAATGGATGGGCCTCAACTCGTCACACAGCCCCGTATCTTGCTTTCAACCTCATTACTCTTTTAAAGAGGCACAGCTCTGAAAAGGGCTCAGAGTGCAGACAGACTTGCAGGAGGGGAGCTTGGAGGGGAGGTGGGGACTGTGGCTCTGTCACAGACACCAGCTGAGCTCCAGGGTCTAGTGAAGACACTCACACGTGTTACTGCTTGTCCAACTGTGAAGTGACCTCACCCCACCACCTCAGACACGTCCTGTCACGCAGGATGGTGGTGTCTGATTTCACAGGTCACATCCAAAGCTTTAATGCACCCTGGTGAGGAGGAGATGCACACACACCACCCAGTGAGAGCATCAAATCTCAGGTAACCTACTGCCACAGAAGCGAAAAAATTGATCATCTGCTCGTGTGGCATCAAGAACAGCTCAAGACTGTTAAAGTGATGGAGAGTGTGGTCTTCAGGGCAAAGAGAAACAAAGAAAGAATAAGCTTTGAAAAGTGTTGGCTGATGTTAGAACTTTACCAGGAATATGCCCTGCTCAGCTAACAATTCTTCAGGTCATAAAGTAACCAGAAATAAAATGCTATTATAGACCCCTTTCACCAGCAGTACAGTGGGTTGCTCTATTTGCTCTCAGCATTGCTTCCTACTTCAAACCAGAAAGAAGCCATAAAGGGCAGGAAACAGCTCATCTCGAAGCCAAACCCAGAAGTGTGTTTTTTCCATGATGGTTTTAAAAGAGCTATGGTTTAAAAAAGCCTATGGGCTCACAGGAAGTCAGCCAGGAACTTTTTATTTAGTTCCTGAATTCTACTTGATTCAACACCCCAAAACATTCCAAAAGGGAGATTCAACACAAAGCCTGGCATGTCCCACACTTTTATAGCCAATCTTAGTGCCACAGCACTCTGAAGGCACAGGGACTTTGTTCCTGCTCCAGGTTTATGCCAGACCAGGGTTATAACAATTCACCTGACAAGAATAAACAGTTTTTTAGGCCTGGATCAGATGCTCAGTCTGGTCCATTGGGCAGCTGTTCAAACACCCTGGGCTCAGGTAGTAGGGCAGCTTCTGTGCCTACCAGGGCTGGTTACTCTGTAACTGCAACCAGAAGAACCTCTGTGCTGGTGTTGAAACCTGTTCTCAGCCAGGTCAGCTCCTTGATTTGATCACTGAGCAGCCCCAGAGTGCAAAGTGTTCCAGCCTGAACCATGACCTCAGGAACCACAAACTTCCACTTCAAGCAGCTGTGATTAAAGGGTTTAAAGCTGCAAACGTCATTAGGGATGGAAGAGTCCCATCAGTGTCAGGATTTGCCATGCAGGACCTCAGATTTAGGTCCCATTTACACACAGTTGAAACCACAGTTTTGCACTATTTCTCCACTAAGGCTTATCACAGACAAACATCCCTGTTCACAGCCCAAATCTATTTTAGAATACAGTACTATCCATTTCTTTATCTTGTATGAGATATTGTCCAGCAAGCAATAGACGTGTATTTATTCCACCAATCTAAATAAAAAACAACAAAACTTAAACCACATAGGACTTGAGAACATGCAGTTTAAGTGGGTTATTAGAAAAAACAGTGTTTCCAAACACAGCACAAGGGAGGAAACATTTCACAATGCTCCACAGTCAACAGAAGAGTGACCTCTCCTAGCACCAGCCCCAGTCTGTGTGTGCTGGCTTGGACAGCCCCAAATCCTGCTGCAATTAGCAGATGCAGAAGAGGAAGTGGTGACACTTCAGGCAGTCAAAGCTTTCCTATTAAGTCCGGGATTGAAAAATGTACAAGACAGCAGAATTATAAGTCACTCGATCATAATTCCAGCAGGAAACACTCTGCTCTTATCGGCACTGCTTCGAGCCACCCTTGTTATGCTAATCCAGCAACTTGGGACGCGCCCTTGATAGAGGGGACACTGTGAGAAAAACACGTCCTTCAACGTTTGTTTTCATAGCAGCTACATCTGGGGAAGAAATTACTGCACAGCTTCTACCTCTCGGCAGATCACTGCTGGGATCAGTTTTAGAGGCAGAAATGCAAAGTTCATACGCTCTGCTGAAGCTTTGGTGTTTAGGGCTTCTCAGACCCACACCTTGTCAATGCGAACTGCATGTCACTTGGACACGGCCACTGAGCGTATTCCATTACTTGGGATTGCTGCTCCACAGCACAGCCTGGAGTACCAGCGTTAGCACAGCCAACAGCTCCCCTGTCACTGTCACACCTGATAAGCAGAGAGGGAAGCCATCAGCCTGACAAGCCCTCACTGGTAACGCCATTCTTTGAAGGACCATTCCACGCACGGCTCACTCACTGCTGCTGACGTGCACTAAACACCAACTTTTGTCTAGGGGAAAAAAAAGCGATCCCCACAAGCTAAAAGCAAAGTCTGTGCCTTTTATGAGAGGCACTGACTGCAAATTGACTTCCCTACTTTTGATAAACTTACCCTTCGGGATCTTTCACCTTGTATTTCACTGGGAAATTTAAGCCATTTGGGACACTTGGCAAGAGGGACTTTCCCCATTTCTCCACCCACTAAGATGCTGTTCATATCACCACTGCAGTTCTGCATTTTGAAAGCATCACATCCTCCCATCAACAGACAGAGTCAGTAGTCAGCAGTCCTAGGCCTTCTACCTTGAAGCCCTTAAACACACTGAAGCCTTCCTTCAGAGAACACAGCAACACTGAGGACAAAATTATAAAGTAGAAGGAGGAAGTACATTTTCTTTCACATCCTAAATTGGCTGATAGTTCCCCCCCTCAGATCCTAAGCTATGCTTCCCACCAACTCTTTTTTCTTTTGCATCCAGCTAGGCATGCTGAAATTACTGTATATACAGTGATATTCCTGTGTCTTCTCAATGCTACCTTTTAGATTAATAACCAGTGCTTGAGATGAACCCTTTCTAGCCATGAAGAATCACAATAAGTCAGAAGTGCTACATCTGAAGAGCTTAACAGGTCAAGCCCGAGGTGTTGCACAGCCACCCAGTAAATCTCAAGGGAAAGGCTTTTTCACTCCAAACAGCTGCTGTGAACACAACCCTGTCACGGCACCGGCACCTGCCACTTGAGCAAGAGCAGCCACCACAGAAGGATGCAACAAGCTGGTCACACCAGCACCAGCTGAACAGGCTTCACCAGGTCCTCATGGGGCTGTGTGAGGGACTTTAATTTCTAACCACAGACAAGGCTCTTTTTCTTTCTCCAGTACCTTCACCACGACTGGCTGGTGGAAGAATGACAGATGTGTCGTCTTTCAGAATGAAAACCCAGGAGCACAGACTCTTCACTCTGCTGTTTTGCTTTTAACCTCACATCTCAGGTTAGAAACACAGCCCCCAGCATTCAAACTGGAAGTACAAGGAGAGATCCAGCAAAGGAAGAAGAAATCCAAAGGACAACATCCAGCTGCCTCCTCCACTTACATCCTCAAGTAGTGCAGCCCCTTGAAGCAACACAGTCAGGACAGATTCCTGGCCTGAAAACTCTTGGAAAGGACTATTTAATCCAGCCTCCCATACAACATCCAGGCCATTAGCCATTGACAGCTGAGCAGCTGGTCATTCCTGCTATCAGCCATCCCTGTGGTTTCTCAGACCTTGGGCTTGGCAAACCACCCAACACATGCCTTGTGGTGTATGTTTGCAACATCACCAAGGTTGGCCACTTCCACTAACAACAACAAAAATAGCATTTAGCAGTCCTGCAGGGAGTACTTACAGAAACTTAAAAATTAAATTAGGCTATTAAAAACAGCTGTTAGTGCCAGATCAGCATTCTCAGAGCTTCCAGAATGACAAATGCAGAAATACATGATCTCACCTTTTCTTGCTGTTGTGGTTCCTGAAGCACAGTTTCAGCAGACCTGCCAGGAACTGGTGCTTAGCTACTCACTTGTTATTTGCCAACCACCTCCTGCTTTGTTTGCTTTTATTTCAATGTCTTTCAGTTCACTGCTGCAGCTGGACAGACTTTCAGCCACCTTACCTTGAGCAGTGCACCACATTCCTTGGCTTTATAACAACCTGTAGTGTTAATACCTACAGTTCCCTTCATGGCTAACTTTGATTTGAAAACAGCTTTTCTGTAGCACCAGGTACCTGGTTACCTGTGCAGATCAGCAATTTGCCTGTTTGGAACGTTATCCCAAAGTGGGATTCATCAGTGTGTAAAGCAGAAAACCCCCAGGCTCTGTATGAACTCTCTCGTAAAAGATGCCACAAAAGGGAGCCAGGTGAATAGTTTTGCATTTGAGTAGTTTTATACATATTTCTAGGCCAGGCCACACCAGACATTCAACTTGCACTTGAATATCTCAAGCTTAAGATCAACCCTTCCCTACATGGAATTTTTCTTTCTATTCTTTATCGACAGGATTTGTAAACTTATTTTCAGTGAGCATCCTAATCAGGACAAATAGAAGCATGCTCCAGTATAGGACTCAGAGAATCTCTTACTGAAGCTTATTTTCTAATCAGGTGGGGCTGTCAGACTTCATTAACTGCAGGACCACCAGTAAAAATACATCCACTGCAGATTCTCTGAAGCTAAAAAGAAGAGAGTTATGTCCTCCTTAGCAATTCACTACTAGTGATCAGGATCCCTTTCCACAAACTCAGCTCTCTAAAAATACCACCACATCAAGAAAGGCGGTTTAGGCAAAAATACAGAGTTAGATCTGGTCTGACCAAGCACATTAGATTAGTGGGGAACATTATCATGACTCCCAACCTACACAGAAAGCTGGAACATTGACAAGAGACTTTCCACAACACTTAAGGGCTGGCAGCAGTTGCCCAGAATTCTTCACCCTTTTAGCAGGTGTTAAAGCTCCTGGGAAAGAGCCAAACAGTACCTTTGACTTACTGAAGCAACTGAATCATTTGTTACATCACCAAAACACTGCAAAAAGTGGGGGCAGTTCACTAGAAAAAGGTTTTGAGCAGCCCCCTGATAAGATACCCTGAAGCCACAGAGCACATATCTCCAATAACTCCCGTGTTTTCATTTCATGTTGATTTTTATTGAATGAAGGCAAGTGGTGCATAAACTGCAGAACAAAGTAGGGCAGAGCATCTGCTCAAACACCCTTACAAAGCACTCAGTAACTGTTCTCACTTAAAATCTGTGCAGCATAAA
Source organism: Pyrocephalus nanus (assembly GCA_038380795.1). NCBI lineage: Eukaryota > Metazoa > Chordata > Aves > Passeriformes > Tyrannidae > Pyrocephalus > Pyrocephalus nanus. Next base: position 12,065,056 of record CM076276.1, read on the forward strand.
ACCAGCCACGATACCAAGTGAAGTAGTTCTCTTTCCTTTATGGGTCTGCAGAAGAACATCACAAGACACCCTTAGTCTTCACTGCAGAAGGAGCTAAAGACAGAAGCTTTTGATTTTGCTGGTTCTTCCCATCCTTAAAAATAAAACAGCCATCTCAAGTTTTGACTAAAAAAGAGAAAGCAAAAGCTTGAGTGTGTATTGAGAAACTGTTTTAATTTAACTCTACAGACAGCACTAGTGGGGTAAGAATGCAGTACTTTGTAGCAGGCAAATCTTAGTCTGTCCAGTCTGGAGGGTGAGGGTGCTCTTGATAGGGGAGTGGAAAGAAGGAATTCAGGGAGAGAGATGATAAGGATATGTCCCTGGTGCCTTCAAAGTTTTAATCACCTTAACTGAGACAAGGCAGCCCGCTGCACTTGCACCTTGAGATCAGTAACAGGCTCTCTATAGTGCTTATCTTGCCTTGCTAATGACACAGACTCACCTTCTTAAGGCTTTGAGGTTTTAAAGGACACATCACACTTCCTCCTCCCCTGTTCTCTGGTGGCACAGCCCCTGGGTGCCACACAGCAGGTGAAGCAGGATGCTGCTCTCTGCACATACATCACTATTTACCCTGCTTTGCTCCACCACAATGAGGGTATTTACATGAGGGGGCACTTCCTTCCTAAATTCTTTGTGCCCTCCATCCTTACTAGGCACCATAATCCTGTTTATGACATGCTGGTTGCTATGGAAGTGATTACACTGTCACTAGATTATACCCTCATGTGGAAAGCGTGTAAGTGCAGGAACATGAGCAGGTTTTTGCATACATTCAAAGGCATGATAGTGCAATCCCACGTGTAATGACTGGGAGCTTTAACAGTAGCTTCCAGACACAGAATATGACCACGAGGAATAGCATGGCATCAAGTTTTCACTTGGTTTTCTCCTAAAAAATGAGATTTTTTTTTTTCCATTTTCCTGTCACCAGCTGGCACTATTTAATTTTAGACAGTGCCCTGCAGCTGAACAGTGCACTCCCAGCCACTTTCCCAGGACCCTGAAAATACTTCAGCGCTCCAAACACCATCCCTTTAGTCTAAAGATCGGGATGAAAGAAGTGACAAGATCACATAACCAAGCTCCACGACTCTAACTGCCCTTTTGTTGATTACTGTCTTTTATAAGAGCGAGGATTTAGAGAGCAGAAGCAAGAGAGACAGATCGTCTCAGATCCGACACGCTCGGTGAGACGCATGACTAACTCAGCTGGAGCTACAGAGCAGGACGGCAGACGTGCCTGGAATGAGGAACCCCACTTGGAAGCCTATCTGCCAGGGGCACAGGCATGGGGGGTTATCTGGGTGCTGCCTGGATGGTAAATACATGACAGCGATGAGTGCGGTGTAAATAGCCTGAAGACCCAGTCCCTTGCAAGCAGCTTGGGAATCACACAAGACACTTCCCTACCTACTGAGACCCCACTCAGCAGCACCAGAGGGGCTTTAGATCCTTACAGCCAGGATTGTGCAAGAAGCCAGCACCCCAAATGCAGTACTCATCCATCCCCATTCCCTCAACTGATGCTACGTGTCCACATGTGCTCTGAACTCCTCCTGGCCTACAGCACAGCCATCCAGGTCAGGCAAGGCAGAAACACTGTGGTGGAACACAAAGAGCCACACAGCCCAAACCACAGGTGTACCAGGAACAAGATGCTTACCCCAATATAGTGAATGTTTTGACTACAAAAAGAATGTTCAGCCTGCAGTTGACATCCATGTAATGCTTCCTCACTGCAGTGTCAGAACAGCACTGCGGTTCTGCCTCACACCTGTCCTGCTCTAACAGAAAAAAACATCCCTCCTGGAGAATAAAAAGCTGAGGACAACCCTTGTTTCCAGAGGCTCTCAGCCCTGTTTACAGTTAGCCACTGTTCACAGCACATGGGCAAGACTGCACTGACCAAGGTCTGAGTGCAGCTGCACAGAAAACACTCAGGATCTCTGTTTCCCCAGGAGACATGACCAGTGACTTGTCAGAAGGCAGCAGCATGGCAAAGGCTAGTGGAGCACATCCCCAAGGATGAAAGTCTTGTAGGACTAGCTTCAGTATCAAAGAAATTGTCATGCATGTGTTTGTGAGTAGGAAGTAAAGAACCAAATTGCTGGTGAATCCCATCTGAAGGCACAGATGTTAGAAAGGAAGCTCAGCATTCACTACATCAGACAAAGCAGCAAATTTCACTTTGGCGGGGAAAAGAAATACAGGCATGCCTGGTTTGAACTTGATGATGTACTTGATGAGCACTCAAAGCCTATCCTTAAAACTGCTTCTTTCTTAGGAATCTTATATTTCATTTATTCCACCAAATAATCAAGACCACTCTTACTGAAGCCAGCACATGTAAACCAAACCTAATAATTAAGTTAGTGATGAAAGTCCTGCCCAGAGGTTATACCTGCAGAACTACATTTCACCACTTGGATATGTCACTGCTGTGGTACAAGAGGTACAACTCCTCCCATAAGCAGATGATTCAGATATATCCACAAAATAAATTTGGACCTGCAGAGGACATTAAGAGGTGGGCCAATCACAGGCAGAAGATGCAATAGCTAGCAAATAGCTAGTAAATGTATTTAGGACAGTAAAAAGACAAGCACCAGTCTCTCAAAGCAACATTTTCTTGAGAACAAAATTAAGAGCAATGAAATACTGTAGCAGCCAATAGCTTTAATAGCTGCAACAAATTCCACACAAAAAAGGTGCAAAGGGCACTGCAGTGAGACACACGTGACCCAGCAAGCCTCAGTAAGAATTTCAGACTTAAGATACGGGGAGTACACAGACAAGAAGAATTAACATGCCAAGGGGGGATTAGGGTAACGAGATCCTCATACCTTCTCATCATCCTCTGCTGGGAGAGGAGGCAAGTTCACAGCTTGTCCCTTCCTCCTTCTCCCATAACCTCCACATCACCCGAGGCGAGAGCTAAGCTGCACTAATAAAAACAGCAGAGCCAGCGTTAACTGTCCAACCTTGTTATTTACACCTCAGCAGAACCCTCCCAGCATCTACTATCACTCACACAGCTCCTCCAGGAGCTGCCTGCTAATGCAGAGGCCTTGGAAGCACATCCCAGAGCACCCTTTGTCCACGTGGAGAATTCTTTCAACGGCACTTGATGTATTTTTATGTTCATCACCTTTAGTTTAACATTTAATATTAAAGCATTGAAAATGCTGAAAAGCTTGCGTTTGAAGAGCTTTTTAATTTGCAACAGGTCAAGCTGAAAAAGCCCAAAATAAACAACCTCTGCAGTGATCAAGAGGTTCACTGTTAGAGTATTCAACTTTCCTAGACCATGGTCTCCGAGACCAGCCAAGAACTTCACCAGGACATTTACCCAGCTGTCCTCATGAGAATGAAAGGCTATTTTAGCCTTGGAAATTTGTTGTTCTCACTAACTCGTCTACTCAAGTTGATCCAATATCTGTTGTCTAACCCGTAAGAATTTTGGATATATACATATGTAAGGAAAGGCCAGTGATCCAGCACTTTTGACCTCTGAGGCCAGGGATGAAGCCCTGTCCTGCCCAAGCTCCAGGCACTACTCAGTCTCATAAGCCAACAACTCAGACTGTGTGGGGACGGGAAGGACAAACAGAAGAACACGGTCACATTTTGAAATACTAAAAGGCACACAAGAAGTGTTGTTCAGTGGTATTAAGACAGCACTCTCATCCAAAGTAAGGATTTCTGTTATAGCTACAGAAGTGTCAAACAAATCATTCCGTCCTCACTGGATGTGCTATCTGTGCTTTCCACTAAATCCAGACAGAAAAAGACCCAAAACACAGCTGATCCATTTTTTCCTGCCACCTACTACAACTGAAACAGTTTCCTTCTTTAGGGAACATGAACATTAACACTTGCCATTGCCTAGCAGTACCTCTAATCTACTCTTGTGCAACAGCTCCCATTTTCTCAAGTCCAAAGTGTTCATTCTACCCTTACTCAAGTTAAAAACCCAAGGAAAAAAAAGAAGCAAACCTATCTTTTAAATCATATTTGTCTAAGCTCAGTGACAGCCAGATATCTCCATCCCCAGCCTTTTCCTAGGTCTGTGCCTTTCTGGTTTGCTTGCACTTGACAGCCTGTCAGTCCAATGCTAAATGGAGATCATGTTGTCAGGGTCTACTACGGCACTCACAGTGATCAGAACTACAAGCAGAGTTGCAATAAAGTAGAAATAAGTCCTCCCCTGAAGTCCTTTCAGCCTTCCCTCTAGTTCTCCTTCTGCAAAAGAAAAAAACCCACGAGTATTTCAAAGATACCAGAAGTAGCACAAAGCTCTCACAGAAGACCCCGTTCATCTGTTGCTGGGGGTCAGCCACAAAAATTACTTCTGAAAATTACCTTCCCATTTCGGAAACAAGAAGAGATTACAAAATTATGGAAGTTAACTATTGATTTTTTTTCCCCCCTAGACAACTCAAAAAAAAGTACCTGGTACTTTTCATTGTAGAACACTCAGCTATTCTCTAACTTCCCAGCAGCAAAATGGGCACTGTCTGCAATGCCTGCAACTGCTCCTCTTACACTTACTCCAAAAGTGGGATTCACTCAGGTGCTAAAGGTTTAAGACAACATGTTTGAGTAACTTTTCCTTAGATTCCTCTTCCTCTTTTCTCTCCTCGAAAGTTACATTATTACACCTCCCAAGGGAAAAAAAAATATTTATAAGCAGGACAACTCCACCCTTTCCTCTTAGTTCAACACCAAGAGGCAAGATTCTGCTGAGGTCAGCCATAAGATTCAGCCAGAGGTCAGCAACTACACTCTCAGCTGCTTCCTTCATTTCTATGCATGTTCCTCACCAAAATCCAAACCAAGGAAGAGCTCATCAGATCTGCATTTGCCAAAAACCCATGGATTCTGCAATTGATGCAGCGCAGCTTGTTACAGCTGCAAACGTTCCTGGGCTCTGATAATTATAAGCCCATGGCTGGATGTCTAATTAAAGGAGGAATGAATTAATGAGTTTTACCAAAGGCTTTTGAGTCCCCATTATAATTCTCACCCTTAATCGGCAGCAGGACACTCAAAGGACAGCGGGAGCAGGATCAAGAGCAGAGTGTGTGGCGGGGGATAAACCACCCCCAGCTGATGCTTCCCCCCATCACGTTCCTCTCCAACATGTCACTGTCATTCAGACCCCGACAGCCAGATCAAACCCAGCAGGAAAACGCCTGGGCCTTTTGGACAGCTGAATACAAAAATGCTTCCTGAAGCTGCCACAAAGCACACAGCAGCCTTTGAATGCCGAGAGTGGCGAGATGCCGGGCGAGAGGCTCTGCAGAGCGCTGACTCTGCCGCTTCCATTCATCCCAGCCCCAGCCCCCACCCAGCGCCAACAATTACAGTTCAGTCTCAGGCTCCCAAGGAGGCAGAAATTGAAAACACGTTTTCATTGAAGCACAGCTTGAATTTCATGAATTCCATTACTCTCGACTTTCTCAGCATTTCCTGGAGGGAATACTGTAAGACAAGAGACAGGAGGGATGGGAGGGCTGGAGGTAGGGCAGCAATCCTGTGTCACCCGTCTGACCATGCCAGTCCAAAAACAGACTAGAGGCACTTGCAGTGAGGACACAACTACTCCTAAACAAAAGACAAAAAGTATATGCTAAAGGTAAGTTTAGGGAGGAAGTGAAATAACCAACTGCCAGAGGCCTGGGAACAGTAACAACCTCCCTTACGACCAGCGCTTAAATAGCAAGGCTGCAGGCACAGCCCAGATGTGAAGCACTACAATTTCAGCACGCAACAGAAAGCGTCTCTTTGGCAGACTGAAGAATTCTTAGCTACTACAGCAAGTATCAAAATAGCCAGTTTATCAGCTACAGGAACTTGAGCACACTGATAACCAGCAAGCAAGTTCACCCCAGGGAAAAAGCGACGATAATCAGAGAGAACAGGTAGCACCAAGCAATGGGTCATTTTTTCCACATGTACAGTTGTAACACAATAACTTCGGGATTATTCAGTTTTGCTAATTAACACCCTACGGAGAGCTTTGATACCATTAGCAGTACCCTTAATGGTTCCACCACCAACATCCTTTTCCCCTCTTTCCCCGACCCCAGCCTGGGCCTTATCTGAAGGAGCATTACATCATCTGCTGCACCAAGGCCTCCTTGTAACAGACACTATTATGCAACTGAAGTGCCTCCATTTGGATTTTGGCGTTATTTTGGATTTCGGTGTTGAATAGGCGGCTTGTTTAAATTCTCAGCATGAACAGCAGCATTTTACAGCCTGAAAAGGGTGTCCGTGCACAGGCACCAACACTGGCATAAAAACTCGTCTGAATGTGTTATACATTTGTGAAACATCCATTCCCCACATTCCCCTTTCCCCTTGGCCAGGAATAAGTCCCGCATTGTTAGGACTGATTAGCAATATCTTTCATCCCTAATTTCACACCACAAAGGGCTTTCATGCATATGCACGTGTGGCACCATTCTGAGCCATATCAGCCAGAAAAAGCATTTAGTACTGACAGAGGAAATCGAAATCTGAGGATGCAGCTCCAGTTTAAGTGAGGGTGAAGGGGACTGTCAGCTCTTTCCCTGGCTGTTTTAAGCGCTGCTCTTACTATCGACCAAAAAACGCTCATTTGCTAAAATAACGACTCAAAAGAGGTCTGCCACACATAACATCTGCTGAAGCAAGCAACCTGATAACCATGTGAAAGCACAAATGATTGTAAATGTTACCCTCAGACCCAAGTGCTCAGAGAAGGGAACGGCACAAGTGTCGTGACCGAGTTACACCAACTGCTGTGTCCATGGATTGCACGCTAACCTACTTTTCTTTTCTTGCAAGAGAATAGCCTTGCAGCCTTCCAGCACACAAATGACTACTTTGCAAAAAAACGTGCACATTTGCAGCTTACCAAACCCTAAAGCTCACAATTACAAGATCAAACTCAGAAACTCTAAGTGGCTCATTACCCAGAAATCTAAAAAAAAAAGAAAAATAAAAAAAAAAAAAGAAGGTCTGAAATGAAAGCCTTTTGCAACATGAAAGTGCTCTGTGGTTTGCTCTTTCCTAGTTTATCTAATATGGAAAAAAGAAAGAAATAGCATCAGCGTGGCTCTGCCCCACAAGATACCTGCAGATCCTGTCACCATGAAACAGAAGTAATTCCTGGTTTGAGGATAAATGCAGCCAATTCCTAGTTTTTCACCACTGAAACACAACCAACCGTCTCAGTCACCCATTGAAGTGGAGGAAAAGGGAGGATTTCCAACAGTGAGGACTTTTTTCTCTTTTTTTTTTTTTTTTTAGACTGTGATATGAGTGTATCCCCAGGACTAAAAGTCCTGCATGAACTTGATCCTCCTTGATTTTAGCTCACCTGTCTTGTTAATCATCATCATCAGCTGAAACAAAGAACTCGTAGGATGACATACCCAGAAAGTACAAACAGCCTTGCAAAGAGAGGAGCAAGGTTACTGGGTTCTGGTTTTATTATTATTATTATAAATAACTCTCCAGGATATACCAATACATCTCTGAGCATTCTGAGTCTTATTCAGGTCTTGGAAGTGAGAATTAAGGTTCAGCACAGAAGATAATCCTGATGTATTCCAAAGTTACTCAAGTGTCGTCGGAACCCTAAAGCAAATGAATTCCCAGACATCACTTCCCTTCCCCCAGCTATGGGAATCACATTCAGTTGAAAACAAGCCAACTTCTCCTGCCCACTCAAGGGAATGGGAAGTCTCACCATAACTGGTAAAAAGTTTACTACTGAAAGATGTAACAGAAACAAGAAGAGAATTGACAGTCACCGAGAGGTTAATGCAGACGAGATGCTGACTCCCCTCAACTCCAAGAAAATTAGGAGTGAGCACTATCTTACTCACTGCTTGCTTTCAGCCACCCAAGCGTATTCAGTTGACATCAAAGAACATAAAAGAGTGACTTCAGGAGAAGCCTTGGCCATCACTGCTCAGCATTCAGCACACCAATCCTTAAAACAGGTACAGGACTGTCCCCTGAGAGGAGTCACAGCAAGGTGACCAGGCAAGCTCTGCCACAGCACAATCCCATCACATCAACAGAAACAGCACCAACCATCGACTCTGGACTTCACCCCTTCCATCAGCAAGTGTGCTGGTGGGGAAAAGGGGTGTAAAATTGGCCTTGTCCTAGAAGAACAAGAAGGGGAAAAAAAAGAACAAATGGAAAAAATAGAGAAACTCAAGGGATTGGAAGGCACTTGTCCCTCCAACTGCCTGTTCTGAAGTCACATATGTCAAGAAATCTGACGTAACTTTCATCTCATTATCAATGGACAGATTTTTGTTTACAGGTTCAAAAATAAATCTAATCCCAAAATAAAAGTAAGATACCAAGAAGACTTGCAGCACAGCTCCTTAATCCACATTCAAAGCTTTGGGATTAAGTCAGAGAAAGCACCTGACTTCCTACCCTTAATCTCCAGAGTCATGCCTAATGGGATATGTTCTTCTGGGTGAGAATTTCTCATCTCACTTTCCCTAATAATGAAAAACAAGGAGCACTAAAAATCCACATCCACATCTGCTTTAAGCAGTGCTTGTTTTATTGGATCAACATTTAAACAAAAGCGCTTTGTTAACCTGGAGAGTGCAGATGTTCCTCTGCTCAAAAAGGCATTAAGGATTGAGGAGAAGAGGAAAAAAAGAAAAAAGATGAACTGATTTTGACTATCCTTTCTCCAGAATGCTAGTGATCAGGTTTTGCAGACCAGGAGACATATGGTGTTACACTCAGGTAAAAGAAGCAAAAAAGAGGATTTTTCAAGAGGACAAATGTTGTGCCAGTGCAGAAGCACCAAGGTGCCAGTGGCTGGCCACCACAACTAGACAAATGTTTTAAATTCTAGTTCTACTTTTCCAGCTAAGAGCACCATGATACCTTCCATGGTACCTTCAGAGCATGCTGCAGAAAGGTCTCTTAAGACTGGGGAGCTCACCAGGCTGGGCAACAGCATCTTCTCTGTGCAGGATTAATACTTTTAGGATGCTGCCCAGATGAAGCAAGCATGGTTTACCCCTTTGCATACTCACTGGCACCTCCTTCCCTCCAACCCCCACAACGCATTTCACATTTTTCCAAGACACCTCTCACCCCTCTGTGTGTGCTCTGCTCAAACCATACATTTAGAGCAGTTACTTTTCTTTGCCTAGAGTAAGGTAATCTACAATCAGGGTTTCCAGAAACTATCAGTTCTCAGGAGACCATCTGAAAACGTAGCAGCACAGCATGGGTCAGCAAAACAAAGTAAGGCTGCAGACAGAAAGCTGGCAAAGGTTGATTTTTTTTTCCCCTGTCTGTACACCATATGCTGCTGCATGACTGGATGTACAGTCAACAGAAAACGTTGTACGTCTACCTTTGGTAAAAAACAGCCATCAAAAGTTGTCTTGATTCTACATTTTTGGTTATTCATTGTGCTGCAGTTCCTTAGGAAAGGCTCTTCCAGATAAAACACAGAACAGAGCAGTCAGACCACAGCACCAATTTGCTGATGGTTTCTCATGCAGCAGAGACTGACGAGTAAAGGGAAAAGGGGATTTACCATCAGTTCTTAGAAAAATAAAAGTCACTTCGAATTCATTAGAAAACATTGGATTCTACTAACAGGGGTCACTTAACCTTTCTGGAAATATGAGCAAAGTAGTGCTACAGCAGGAGAGCTGATCAGACCTTGGAAATGGTCCATCTATTCTTGAAAGAAAGAAACCTTCAGTCCAACCCCTTTAAGAAAGGCACATTACCCTCTGACTTCGAGCCAACTAGACAAAAACACGTCATCCAACTTGACTAATACACATGTTTCCAATTTACAGAAAGACTCTTGGTTTCAAAATTGAAATAAGATGCCAGTACAGTAGAGGAAGTTCTAAAACAATCTCTATAATCCAAGTTCTTTGGCAGTTTAGGCTCCATCACGTTTCTCCAGCCAAGAAATACTTCCAAAGATGACATTAGCTGTTATGTGCAGGGAAACAGCCTCACAGAGCCAGAGAGTACCTGACAGAATTAATTCCTTGCTGAACCTTTGGCTATGGGTTCAATCACACATGCCTTGGCTTAGAGTTGGCCAGCCAAAAGAAGGGAAGCCTCTCTGGGCTTACACAGCACCTTTCCCTGCTGGGTCCCTCCTCAGCACAAGTTCGGTAGGAGAAAAAGAACATTATGGGACAAAAGCACTGACAGATGTATGACAGGGAACTCAGGAACACTGAAGAGACCATCTCAAAACCAAGGACTAGAGCGGATCCCTGCTCTTGTCGATGCTTCCTTTAGCACGATTCTGCATCTTAATTGGTGTGAATCAATCATCCAGTCATTTTCCAAAGCACACACTGTTGCCATTACACCTACTAACTGTGCATCTGCAGTTCTGACTCTTACTGAGAAAGCACGAAGTGGTGCAAGGAGTGAGTTTCAAAGATGCTGGGGAACTTTGCTTTATCCAAGCCTGATTCACACACAACCCATGCGTTTACACAGAGTCGTGTCAACACTGCCAGTTTCCAGCAATGAGCAAGAAGCTGAAATTCAAGTCAGGGTGCTCCCTGGCTTAGCTTCTGCAGCCTCTTTTCTCCTTCACTGTTCACAGTACACTTCTCAGCACACAGAGACTCAAGAGCTAAAGTATTGTGGGCTCCTTTTCTGTCAGTGCCACAGACACCCTGACTCAAGCAGATATCCCATTACCTGTTGTTGTGCTGTGTTACCAAAGCTATTCAGCTTTTCTACTTCTTTCCAGCACGTGACCTCCACACAGCCTCAAGGCTCTTAACCAACTCTACCCTGAGAAAGAAAGTGAATTCAACTAAGTCAGTCACAAATACTTACATTACTAAACAGATTAAAGCAGTGACATCAGCAGTCTCAGGGCCATCTTACTGGGCCAATCAACTGAATTGGAAGTAAGTGGACAGTAGGGGTAAGATCATCATTTGTTCAGCAGCAAAAGGCAGGGACACCAGAACTGGTATTAGCATGATGCTGTCAGAAGGAACAGGAGCTCTGCTCCATTTTTACATTCCCTTCACTCCAGAATTTGTGACTCACTACACAATGAAAAGGCTTTGCAGAGCACTGCAGTATGACTCAGATGAGAATACAGCCAGAACAAAGCTGTTCATATCAAGATATTTTCAACCCCAATGATTCATGGGAGGATTAGGAAAAGAACTGGTCTGATAAGATCCTCTATAGGGAGGGCTATGGAGCAAGTTCTGCAAGCAGCACAGGAAGGCTGCTCTGATAGGACTCACCAGCATGCCAAACCCCCTGGAGAAGAAGGATTACAACCCCAGCTCAATCTACACTGAGGTTCACCTCAATTCCCCCAGAAAAAAAAACCAAAACAACAAACAACTAGTTGTACTGCTGTCCACAGCTTGTCGTTGGGGGAAGTGGAGCATCTGAAGGACATCAGTACACACATACATTTTTAAACAATCTAGTCTGGAGGGGAAGGATCTGTTCTGCTCCTCCACACTCGCACACACTGTTCTAGCCTAATGCAACAAGATATGCTGTGGGAGAAGATAAGAGTAAGTAACACCAAGAGAAAGCATTTCAGAGCCTGGCTCAGGTGTACGCAGCCAAAACCTGCAGCTGCACTGATGTCAGTCCTTGGCAGCAACACCACCGTAAGTATTTCTCATGCTCTCAGACAAAAGGAGGAAGCCCTGGCAGGTTGGTACACAATGGACACAGCTGCCTTGAGAGAGGCTGGTGCACAGGGGATGTTCCTCCTGCCCCGACCAACGGGACTACACGGGACAGAACGGCACAAGTAGCCATCAGATCTGCATCCTGCTAGATATTCCCCATCATCCAGGGTCCCAGAAGACTTGACAAAGGGCTGGACTTCAAAGACTGGCAGTGGGTGCTTATCTACCTGTGCTTCAGAGAGGTTTCAGGGGACAACAGCTCATCTGCTGCTTCAGTGGAACAGCGGCTTGTGCATCACACTAATCCTGGCCAGGCAGAGGTGGAAAGCCTGTTAAATCAGCAGCCTCCTCACCTGCAGGAGCACGTGGCACTGCAACAAGTGACATGACAACAGGCACTGCATTTCACTTCTGGCTGAAGTGAGATGTTCAGCTGATGCACAAATTCAAAGCCTGTCATCAAAACGTGAGTACAAGGAACAGGTAAATATTTACTAAGAGGTTGCAAAAGAAAACAGTTTTATAAGGAAAGCAGTACTTTCCCTTGGCCACGGGTTGGGAAACCTTTTCTAGAAAAGCAGTACAGAATCAGAAAGGATACACTGCTTCCTTCCTCATAATAAATCAGAATGGGAAGGGACACTGAACCCAGCTGTGTGTCTATTTATGATGACAGTTTAGTAAAGGTGATCTTTCCTTACTACAGCTAGGGACACTCTGCCCTTAATCATCCCCATAAACTCACAACTGACCTCTCCTCAACCTCTGGAGAACTCAAATGCAGCGTGTAGTTTAACAGTTCATACTTAAGAATCAGAGTATCAATCACTAATGGAATATAAAACAAAAATACAATTTGTGCCAATGAGACCTATGAAGTAAAGAAAAATAAGCATAATTTAAGATTAAAAATGGACTTCCTTATTTTGAGGATGTATACAATCCCACCTGCTAAATACAACCGGTTCCTAAAGATAAGGGGAGACAATGCCAGCACAGGCTGCAAACAGAGCAAGAGATGCACATTCCTAACAAAGCTTAAGAGGGGAAAAAAGCTAGAACCCAAGACCAAAAGGCCTTCAGAACAATTTAAAGCATGAGAGAGCATTCAGCATTTCAGTTCCCAGCCCAGGATTAAGTTTCCCCGTTTCACTGCATTAGAATTAATCCGTGTGGCTGCGAACTCCAGAGTCAACTTGCAGAGCCACAGCAGCTTCGTTATATAACCACGACACCGATGGCACAGGCTGCATTGCTGGAGCCTGCCTGCTCCCCCTCACCAGCACCAAAACCAGCAAAGCTGCTGCTGCCCAAATCATTTCTCCTGACGGCAGACGCCTCAGTAATCCAGACATTCGAGTTTGGATTTGATAAAGACGTTTTCTCGTGGGCTGATGTTAAGACTTAAAAGGCCATCGACTGCTGTGCGAGAAGTCCTTAATATCATCAAGGGAGGGGAGGCAGCTACACAGGAGGAGAACAGCAGAAGGCTTTAAGTGGGAACATGATTACTGTAGAAAAATTATCTGACACACAAACACAACCCCAGATTGTTGCTAGGAATGCTTTTCAGCAATTTAAGTGAAAATTGGTACATCTGCCGTCTATTCAAAGGTCAACTACTGCTTGTTTCCTGATAACACACTCCCAGGAACATCTTTCCATGAACTCTTAACTTCTGATCTCCAGCTTCTCATATACCCTGTTTTAAAGGCAGTTACCCTCTAAGGTCATGGAAATACAGTTCAGCTGCTGTGCAGCATTACATCTGCATGTGGCCATCTTGAACTCTGCTAAGCCAAAGGAACTAAAATTAACAAATTGAAGCCCCAAATACAAAGTTATGCCAGAAGTCCCTTTGATTTACAGGTTTCAAGATGTTTCTTTGTATCCATCCATTGCTCTTTAAATACATCTCTCGCATTTTGCTCCAGCGTCAGCCCACAGATACGTTCATCTGTTTAAAACAAAAAGCCAAAACATACTGATTTCTGAAGTATTTCTAATACCTTCTATTTCCAGGATAAAATGAGGACTGTTTAGATGCCTCAGCCTTCCTGCCTGTGTGCATGACAGCAGGCTGCATATATAGGACACTGCAAGTATGTTCAGAAAAGCAAAATGGTGTTTTCAAAACCAGAGACCGTGGCAAAACGAGGCAGCAGAGCCACTGCAGCTCTGTTCCAAGATGACAGCAGAGATCACAGATGTTGGAGCGCACAGATTCACTCCACAATCATTTTAATTACATGCCTAGCCAACCAAGCACAGGGTACGGGCTAAGCAGCATTAAAAAAAAAAAAAAAAAACAAACCAAAAAACAAAAAACAAACAAGCGGCACACAAGTATTGTGTGAGCATCCTCCCGTGCACTTGATGCTAACGCCGCTCTCGTGCATTAAGTCATCTGTTTTCCAGCAGGCAGGCAGTCGGTTTTGGGAAGGCACTGCTGGCCTCTCTGCAGGGCTGGCGGCATCAACGAGGATGGTCAGCGCAGCCTGCACGGGGTTATCGCCGGCGATGGGGGGGTTGTGGTCCAGCCGGGCACACCAGGCCGGGGCGATGCCTTCGCCTGGGCAGCGCTGGGACCCGGCCAGGGCACCCACCAGGGCAGCTCCAGCCCCGCTGCCGGGGCCGCTCCGCGATACGGTTTAGTGAGCGCCGTGGCGTTCGGTCAAAGGTTGGGCACGATGACCCTGGAGGTCCATTCCGACCTTAACCCTTTTATAATTTCACCTTCTCCCAAGAACTTGGGGCTTCCAGCAGCCTGGCGGGAAGGGGCGGGGGGGAGATGCAGCTCGGGGCTCCAGCTCACCTCGCCGGCAGCGACAACCTCCAGCCGTCACCAGCGAGACCCCTGCCCGACCGTGGGCTGGGGGATGGAGGGGGCAGCCCCTGCCTGCTAAAACCTCACGGAACAGGGGACACACGGCACCCACCCAGCGAGCCCCAGCGGGGGCCGGGCATCCCCCCTTCCTCCTCCTCCTCACCCCCAGGCGGCCCGAGCCCCCATCCGCGCCCGCTGCCCAGCGCCCACCTGCTGGTACTCGGCGTCGTGCGGTCGGAAGTCGGCGGCGGTGAGCTCCCAGCGCAGGCTGAGGTGCGGCAGGCGGTGCAGGAGGCTCACCCACCAGGGCGGCGAGTAGCTCACGCCCGCCATGGCCCGCGCCGCGCCTCACGCCGACCCGCGGGCCATGGAGCGCCTGCCGCCTCACCGCCGGCCCCGCATGGCCCGACCGCCCCCGCGGCCCCCGCGTTCTCCCGCTCCCTCTTTGTTCGCCCGAGAGGCTCCGCCGCCCGCGCCCGGCACCGCCCGCCCGATCCCATTGGCGCCGCCGCCGCCACCGCCCCGCCCCGGCCCGGCCCGGCCCCGCGCTGGGAGCGCTGCCCCCTCAGCGCACGCTGAGAGACCCGCGGATATCCCGCGGATACCGATGGATGTTCCGCTTCGGATCGCGGAACCAGCCGGGTTGGAAAAGACCTCCGGGATCATCCAACCTGTGACCCGGCACCGCCTTGTCTGCTAGAGCACGGCACCGAGTGCCACTGACAGTCTCTTAAACACCTCTAGAAATAATGATCTCTTCTTAAATACCTCCTGAAATACTCTGTTCAAGTGATTATTTTGTTGGTTTTTTCCCCCCTCATGCTGACACAGTGAGAGATGAGTGTCTCCTAAGTGTTCATCTGTGCTCCCTCTGCTGCAGTGCATGTTGTCGTGTGTGCACCCAGTCAGGGAGTGCTGGATAACGCTCTGTCTCCAGGAATTGTGAGTTAAGGAAGAGGAAATCTGCTGCCTCTGGATTTTTGGAAGGGGGGACTTGAGCGATGGTCACAGCACTGAGCCTGACAGAGTTCAAGAGGTGTTTGGAAAAATAACAAAGTAAAATTTGACCTGAGTTTCAGAATATCTCAGGGTGTCTCAAAAACGTGTGGATATGGCACTTGAAGATGTGGTTCCGTGGTGAACATGGTGGTGCTGCTGGGTTGACAGTTGGACTCAGTGATCTTAACTTTTCCAACTTAATGCTTCTATGATCCTATGTCTGGCACTGACTCTGGTTCACCTTCCACCCTTCTCTCTGCGGGCAAAGGTTTGGCCTCACCCAAACCCTGATCCACAGCCAATGCATTGCTTCATCAGCTCCAGCAGACCTGTAGCTGTCAGCTTGTGTTGATGACATCATAAATCAGAGCCTTGCATCAAACACCTGAATGTTTCAGCAATGACAGCATCCAACTGCACAACACCCGGGAGCTGTGCACAACATAACAGCGAGTGCTGGGCTCCCCACAGAGCCACTCAGACACCACTTTTCCAGGGATTCTACTCCAACCCAATGGAAAAAGCTTTTCATTTCTTTCTAAACCGAACATAACCAAACTATTTTTAGTCTTAAAGGTAAAAAATATGAGCATATCCTCTCTGGGACTTCTCAGAACCAAGTGAGTATGTAAATACTCTGGATAACGCTAGGATAGCATAGTGGAATAGAAAAGATAATGCTAAGCAGCAGCAACCCCAAATTTATTCACTTCATTACAAAGATTGTGCTGGTCCTGTTACAACTGAAATGTATACAAATATTTTCTGTTTTCTTTTTAAAGGAATAGATCAAATAATATCATTCTTGTTGTATGTAGTGTGGTCCAGCATTAACGAAGGAGTTTCTAAACTTGGCCAGTCTATTCAGAGCATCTCCTGAGCCTTTGCTCTCTCCATCCCAGTCCTACAGCAGCACATCTCACCCACTGCTGATTGCTCAAAGCACTGTGTTTTAAATATCACTCAACACAAGTTGGAGTTGGAAAAGGAGTCTCACAAAAAAATGCTAAAATGGGCTATTTAACACCTTAGGAGACCAAATAAACCTATTTCTGCTGATGCTCTGAAATATAACATCAACTTTAATAGCTTTTGACTGGGACGGGATTTTCATACGAGTATTATCAGCATAGCTAAAAGGAAATCTTATCACTCACAAATAGCATTAAGGCACACGTCAGAGGGTTCACACCACGCAGGGTGTGCGCAAGTACAAGATATACAAGGGTACAAGATACAAGACCTCAACTCCCCCCAGGCTTTCTCCAAGAAAAGGGTTCATTTTCTGCAGGAGGACAGTCAACATCAGCCAATTTTGTTTTCTTCCCTGTTATTTTCTTTTTTTTTTTTTTTTTCCCCCACAGTGTCAGCGAGGATGAAGGAGGAATTATTTTAAAGGCCAGTGATCCAACATTTATCACCTCCAGCTCTAAAATCCCAAAGACAAGGAGCGGAGAGACCTCGCTGGGGGCAGGAGATCTCTGCGTAAGCCACTTATGACACAGAGTTTATGCAATTCGGTGCTGAAACGCTCAGGGCTGGAATCTGTCCTGCAGATGTTACTCTGGAATGACACAAAACCCCCACTGGGCTGCGAGTCCCAGTACCTTCGTCAGCAAATGATGGACATGGAATAGAAGCAGATGCAGCAAACACTCAGAGATCCTGTTGGATGGAGCTGATGTAAATCAAACAAAATGTTTTGGAACAACTGAGGGGAAAAGCTGGATGCTGTTACAGGGGGGTGTGACACCAGCATTGTCAGCCCCAGTTTGAGGCACCATAATTGGGGACAGGGGTAAGTGGGAAAGGGAGCAGCTCAGCAGTGCTGGTGTTCATGCCCCTCCCTCAGCCTTTTGCTGCGGAGACAACTGGATTAAATTATCATAGAATGAGGATTTGGGATTACGGAGAAACAGAGGCATCAACAGTTTTCATTTCTCCACCACAATTATTTATAATGATATGGGAAAAAGAAGAGTAAAATGGATTCAGCAAACTAGGAATGAGAGACAAACCACAGGATCCAGCACCAGCCATACTTTCCATGGCAAGGCACTTCAGCCTGTTGTACCACCTCCAGAAGCAATGTTTGCAATCCTGAGATGTCTAGCATCTCTCATCTGATTCTATTAAGGTGATTCTTAATTATATGGCAACAAGAGAGTTATCAAGGCTCTCATGTTTAGATTATAGCAGCCTTTTTCCCTTCACACACATATAGGTTCACTCTGTTTTGCCAAAGCAAAATGAACAAAAAAAGGCACTGCTGTGACATCCCAGGAACAAAATCTAACATTAAATCACCCTTGGTTCCATGAACAGCATGGAAAGCTGTTCTACAGTCAACCAAAGCAAACTGCAGATGTCAGCTTGTTCACTGGTAATCCTGCTGAAAAGTAACCCAAAGAGCTGCATTAGCATTCACTAACTTGCTCTGACAGTGGCTTTGCTAAAGAATCACTGGACAAAATGGGTGAATGTGAAATGCTCCAAATTAAAGAAAACGAAGATAAAACAGACTGGTTTAAACCTCCAAAATAAGGCAGCCAGTGCTGTTCTCCATCCTCGTGGGGCCATCAGGCAGTCTGCAGAAGCACTCCTAGAAATGTAGCATTTTTCACTCTTCACAAGCTTCTCTCTACTGCTGATGTGATGTTGGCAACGAGAGCACTTTTTGAAACAGCAATCCCATATCCCTGGCTTTTGTTATTCACTCTGAAATTAAATAATTCAGCTTTTAATATACTGTGTGGAGTGAGAAGTCTTCCCAACTGTCAGACCCAATATGTGCTACAAAAGGTTTTAGCCAAAATACAGATTTAAAAAAAAAAAAACAACAAAAAAGGCAAATTTGAACTCCGAGTGCCAGCAGATGGATGAGTTACCCTCTTGAGACAGGGACTAAATTACGGACAGTCAGAGGGAGGTCAGTGAGACAATCGTGTCTCTGCACTGTTAGGCAACACCTCTGACTCTGCCACTCCACAAACTCTGCCCTTACCTCAAGCTGTGCCTCCTTCCTGCTGAGCTGGACTGTGCCTCCATCAAAATTACCCTTCCTCTCCTCCCAGGGCTTCCTCTGTAATTTTCTGCTCAAAGTCAAAGGAAATAACAAAGCCAGGGCTGCTCTCCAGCCTCCCCCAGTTATTGCTGCCCCCTCCACAGCAGCTCAGTCCCCAGTCTCCCCTCTTCCCAGCAAAGCCACGTTGCCAGGGATCTTCCCAGCTGACTTCTCCTCTCAGCTTGAAGGATTTCCCCCGAGTGGAGGCATCTGCAGGCAGGAACATTTGGGTCTTCGTTACTTCCCTCTGACATCCTCCCAGGGACTTTCAGGTTTACACAAAGAATAGCCACTTCCAGGGCCAGCACAAAACACTTTAAGCAAACTCAAAGACGTCACAAGAAAAGGTTAATTCTCTCATTTCCAGTCCTGAGGCAATATTCTCTCTCTTCGTGTTCTACCAGCCTTTTTAAACTCTGTGAGTTCCAGGGAAATGGGTGGAAGATGTGGAAATCCTATTGCAAAAGCACCTGCCCGCTCCTTTCCCCAGAGAGCCACACACAGAACATTCTATTATTTAGTTAATTGCAAAGAAACAATTACAAAGGAACTTGGCAAACTCTCTCTAATCACAGCAAGACCTATTTGCAGTCCAGTAAGTTCAGCAAATTAGCAAATAAGTGAATATAAAAAGGAAAGAATCACACAGCTCAAATTGCACTTTGTTCGTTTGTTTTGTCACTCATAGTTTCTGTTTAATTATTTAAGGCATTTCTTCATAACATTCTGGTACATTTTGTATAATAATGAAGATTTACTAGCATGGAAATGCAATACGTGGCTATTAAATATGTGCCGAGAGAGAGGGAAGAAAACTGCCAATTCTGTGAGTAAATTATAGAGAGCCTGCTCAGGAAAAATTTCCAGGTTAGATAAACAGAAGGTTCTGCCAAAATTTGTGCAAGATCCAAATAAGGATTATTGCTAGATAATGGCAATGCTAAGCAATGTTTGTGCACAACGTTGTACTACAGGCATTCATGCTCAATCCCATTTATTAAGAGCTATTCTAATTTTCCATGCATATACCTGGGGGCCATTCAAACACAGCCTTTTTAAAAGCAGCACTGTAACCAAGTGACAGATTTTACAGTATTTCATCCCTGAAGTCACACTGCAGCACAAACCTTCAGGATCTGTTACATGAGTGAAGCAGAGCTGACGGGCTGAGGAAGGCAGAGGAGGGAGATCCAGGTGTGGGATTATCTGGCTGATAGAGAGGGAAGTAAGACAGCCCTTGACAATGGACATGATGTCCCTCCTGGTTCTTCCCAGACCATTTTGAGCATCAGGATTTTATGGCACATCTGTTCACACTAGCAACAAGAGAAGCCCTCAAGGGGCTGATGTGGTACCTGGCACGAAGTGTCTGTGAGGAGAGTTGGCAAAATCCTCCCGAACAGAAGGGGAGCTGTTACAGTCTCAGCAACACCTTGGGAGAGGAAGTTTGTCCATGCACAGCTCTAGAGAGGGGAACAACACAAACGCTGCCCTGGAGACCAGTGTGAACCCACACACTCTCAGATTTCAAAAAGGTGGTTGGGAAATTGGGAAGGACAGGCTGTGGGAGGGGCAAAGGGGAGCAACATAATCAGTGGACTACAACAGAGTGTAATTAGTCAGAACATAGCAACACTCGCCATTCAAGGCTATTCCTTTGTGCACAGCAAGCACAGAGCAAGTGCTAAAAGCCATATATAACCAAGAGCCACATGCCTTCCACACACCTGTAAACAGGGCAAACCTTTGGAAGGTGATGTCAGTGCTGCCTCTACCAGCAGAGAAGCACTTCAGCAAACATTAGAAGGAAACATCACAGGAACTGATGCGGCACCTGACCACCAACCACAACTGAAAACCCTCCCCAAATAACCTGGAGTTTAACATGGACATTTTGCTCTTTGCAGGTCTCAATGATGCCCATCAAATTACACCTTTTTTTTCCTCCTTAAAAGTTCATATGGGAAAGCAATTCCTCAGCTGACAAACCTTCCATAAGCAGATCCTGCAAAGCTTGCCAGAGCCAAGGGCATTCTGACTTCAGATGAAGAAAAATTATGATTTAATACAACTGTGAACATTTAATTGCTTTCAACTGAATTCAAGACTAGTCTGCTCCAAGAAATTGTATCAAAACTTTTCTATTCATGCCTCATGGATTACCTCCAGTGTTTAGCAATTTAAAATTTGTCCTAAGAAATCCAGAGAATATGTCAGTAGAGCAGAGAAGGAAGACTGAAATAGTGAAATTAGCTAAGATACCCATACAGATTATTTTATCTTGTGCCCTTATAGCTGTTTTAGTCCTGCAACAAGGACTCTGCTTGACAGGAAGGTGCAAACTGAAAGCAGGAACACCCAGCAGAGGCCAGAGGGGCAATGCAAATACAGCAACCACAAACACATCACCTGTTTGTATACAAACTTTATTTCAAAATTCAACCATTAGGGGTAAACAAATTGCAATTGTTTTAGCTTTTCAAGGATCCCAAAATAAGTTACATAAAATACTTGAACAGTTCTAAATATTGAAAAGGTCATAAAAATTAAGGGTGCTCTCATATGCCAAGATTATTCCCTTTCCATTTTGACTACACTGAAAGTTGCCTGTGCAGGGATTATTTTTATAGCTATGCAAACAACCATAGTTTTCATGTCTTGATGCCTCAGTGGAGACTTACAGGCAAAGGCACTTAAGGGCAAAAAGAGATCAAGAGAGATAACGTCCCATTAAAGTCCAATCTTCATACTCACATGCAGTCTCTAACTAAACACTGCAAAAGGTTTTAAGTTGGAAACATTATTCCATATCAACAGAAGGGAAAGTGTGCTTTTAGATTACATAGGTTACAGTGGATTTTAATTTTAATTCAAAACCTTGATGCCCCCACAAGGTTTCCAGGGCTTTCTACAGAAAACTTACTTTTCAGAAACAGCATGTTTGTATTGGGTTTATCTTGACAGTCACACTGATTTTCACTGTCCTCAGCTCCCTGTTGAGGAAAAATGCCATTTATTCAAATAACTTTTTCTTCCATCATTGTTCCACACTTCTTCCCACAGGTGCTGGCATTCAGATAACCACAGAACACAACCTGGTGCCCATCACTGTTCCCTTCAACACATTCCATTGAAGTGTCCAACACAACCATGTTAAAGGTTACTGATACTGTGGAGCTTTCTCTCCCTACTGTACCACACCAAACTCTGTGTGCAGTGAGCAAGGTATCCTCCAAACCAAAACATTAGTTTGAAACCCACCTCAACTAAAGTATCAGATTTTTGATACCCAGGAGACAGCAGACTCAAATTTAGTAAGCTCTAGACGTATTTTCACTCCTTCCAGAAAATGTTTGCTCCTTTTCACCCTCATCCTGTGCCTTTGGGTCATCCCAAGATAGGAGCTCCCCTTTATGCCCGAAGTTGTCTGTTGACAGCTCTCCTGCTGGTCACAGGCTCTGGTAAAATACAAGTCTTCCTGCTCTGTATCAACTTCCTAATTCTTTCATATTGGCCATTACAGCCCAGTAAAGTAAAAGAATGTCATCGTTATTATATTTGCTGTCTCAGTATTTCCCTATAGGATTACAGCTAGGTAGGTATTTGATATCAGTCTTGGTCCTGACACGCTACATACTACTTAATGTGTCAGTCCTCAACTCCAGTTACTGTCTCTGGAGAGATCCCTGACAGAGTCACAGCTACAGACCTGAAATATTATACACAGGCAACTCAGTACAGCTCTGCCTCCATTTAGCACAATGACCCTTCTTCTTAACATGACTTCCAGAAACAGAGGGAGACAGGTCTCAGCTTCTACCAAGAGGATTCTATTCCTTTTATTTTATATATATATTTTTTATCCTTCCTGCAGCTGACAGTCATGTGACCAAAGCACAGCCAGGAAGAATTTACCCATCGGGAGTGCAAATGACATTCTTCAGGCTGCTTTGGGCATGGAGAGCTCCCAGAACTGCCTTTGGAAACAGCATAGGCAGCATTTCCACCGATGGGATTAAATGAAATCAGCTGCATTGTGCTGCAGCCATCCAGTTTCCTATTTGGCTGCAAGTACTGGCACAAACTCTGATAAGCCTCAGATAGTGCTTCACTGAAATCACAGAACTGAGACAGCCCTGACTTATTGGTATTCTGCAAAACAGTGGTGACTGATTTTTAATTTAAAAAAGGTGATAAAAATCTTATATTTAAGAGTGTGCTTTCTGTTTACAGGAGACTTTATTACTCTTTGATGACAAAGAAACCATTAGGGTTTCCAGCAAACCTTCACTGTGTGCATGCAAAATTAAATTCTCTTTTCAATAAATACCACGCTTTAAAAAACCTGCACGCATTTTAACGCTTTGGAAGGGTGTTGGTGTGACAGTAGGAATTCTGCAGTCAAAAGTACAGTCTGCACAGAAGATCTGGAAAGACCCCTCTGATTATATTCTCCACAGCCCCTTAGGTCTTTGGTCTCTCCATGGACAATGCTCTTGTCAGTGCTATTTCTGGATGGAGTCTTAATTTCTGTTATAATCCAACCTTCCACTTCTGTTCCCAAACCAAACTGCCTGGATTAGGTTTTGTTTATTATGCTCATCCTAATCCACGCTCTGCAGCACCAGCCTGGCAGCTTCACCTGAGGACAGAAGATGGGTGGAATGTGATCCCTCCCCCATGTTCTGACTGGACTTACCATGCAGGTGGCAAAGGCAGGACTGGGATGAGACGTCAACCACAGCAAAGCAACATCAGACTTAAAACCTTAGTGCTCCTCCCCTCAGTGCATGAGCACTGCAGTCAGGTGAACATTTCAGACAGTCCTATCTCCTATCTCAGATGGTTTCACATCTCAGAGATGACCCTGTACAGTGAACTCAAATCTGTGATCTGTAAGCAGAAAGCATTCACAAGGTTATCCTTCACAGAACACTCCTGCCATTACCCACCTGCCCTGCCAAATCCAAAAATCTGATTATGTGATCAGACATTTCAAATACAAAACATTCTATACACATCATCACAAGCACACATGGAAAAAGCAATAAATAAGAAAAGCCAGCTGATACAGTAGGCCTAGAATGGCCCTGTGACAGAGGAATGGCTTACAAGGTCTGCACAGACTGTAAATGTTCAATATAAAAATAAACAAAAAAAAATATAAAATATGACAAGTAAAATTTTTAAACAGGGAGGCCCAGGTAACAAATACCAGCTGTACCCTTGCACATACACAGGCTGACAATTGGAGTCACGTCATTAACCACTTTCTGATTACACAAATTATATTTTAGTTGATCTGAAACAAAACTTTTTTTGACATGAAATAGCTTAAGGCTTTATTGCTTTCAAATAAATTTGTCAACTGCATTTATAATCCTCATCATGAAACAAAACATTAAAGTCTTTTGGTTGAGCTTTTAAATCCAAACTCTCTGTGTACCAGGGTAAGGTTAACAGTCAGTCAGTGGCTTTTAGCCATAAAGTCTGCAGAGATGACATATCAAAGGATGGCTGAAATAATGTCAAAAAGGGGCTGCTGTTCCTCCTTTTTTCATCTTTGAGATGCCCGATCTCAGTACAAACAGTTCCGTTTGAGAATCAAATAATTCAAGGTCACCAAAACTTAAAAGTGGGTGTAGCTTTTCTTCATCTGCAACAAAGGAGACACAATGACAACATCATCGGAGTCGTCTGAGTGAGCTTCATCCCCGGGCAGGGCGGGAGCGGGACGCGACGGCCCCTCGGAGGAGCTGGCTGAAATGATCCCAGAGGAAACGAGGTCATCAATAAACAACACTGACAAAAACAAGCCCTTGTGTGATATTCCCTGAGCCACTGAGTTGCCAGACCTGCCCACAGGTATGGATAAGCCTGATCTATCTGTTTCTGCACAGAGCTGTTCGTGTTCTCCTCAGTGAACCAGCCGTGCGTGGCAAGTGTTGGGCTGACAGACT
Source organism: Pyrocephalus nanus (assembly GCA_038380795.1). Classification (NCBI taxonomy): domain Eukaryota; kingdom Metazoa; phylum Chordata; class Aves; order Passeriformes; family Tyrannidae; genus Pyrocephalus; species Pyrocephalus nanus. The sequence continues at coordinate 12,089,647 of CM076276.1, forward strand.
GACCACACCTCATTTGTCTTATTGCCTTTAAATCTCTGCAAGTGGTCACACACCACCGACTAAAGCAATTTGATACTGAAGCCATCGCAGGCCATGAAACCAAATATTTATTGCACGCCCAGAAAAGGAAAAATTGACCCAAGCTTAAGCTATGCGGGAAGGTAACAATGAGAATTTGAGTTACACACAGATGGAGCAAAGGGAAATGGATACAAAAAGAGATGGAAGCTCTCAGCCACTGTCTTTCATCCTTATATCTGTAAAAATACCAAAAATATTATTCACCAGCTGCACTACTGTAATGACAATAAAACAGTGACCTCACTGTGGGGTTTGCTCTTCTTTATTTTTTTTAAATTTTCCTTCTTAGCCATTTTTCTGGATGTGTGTTTCTATGTGTCTCATCCATTCCAACATGTGAAGAAATGTTCAGGGCATGAACAGATAGATCCCTAATGATGCCAGCAAACACTGGAAAAATCAGAGGGATAAAATGAACCCATACAAAGTCTCTAACCCCTGAAGAGCAGAACCAGCAGCTTGCCCTCTACAAGACACCTATGAACTAAATGATGACTGCTATTAATACCTTCCAGCACAATATCCTCCCCTCAGCTATTAATACCTCCTAGCACAATATTCTCACCTCAGCTCCACTTACTTTTCAGTTTCAAATATAAATTATCTGAAAAGGCTCTCCCAGAGAAGAGAACTGATCAAGACAACCTGTGGTAGAAGAGGGAACAGGCAAGAGGCCATGCACTGAGATTCTGACCTGAAATGAGGAGCACACAGAGAATATTACCTGGGGACAACAGACAAGCCACGGGTCTTGTAGTGAAATAAGAGGTTCCTGACACTGGAAAAAATCTCCTGGTATGGAAGAACAAGCACACACAGAAACTGGAATGTGGAATAAAGAAAGGGGACCACAACTGGCCCAAAAATAGAGTGACAGACAGAAAGCCTGTGAATGGCAAGGAGGAATGCAGGGAGGCCACTACACTGACCTCAACCTACAGAAGCAAAGAAACACATGACTTTCTATTGACTGAAATTCTTCTCTGCATCAGTCAACAAATAATGTCAGAGCTTTTCAGGAAGCTTTATGAGACAGTAGCTCTGATGATACAGAGGAGCAAAGGGAACTTCCAGAAGCAGGCACGGTAACCAGAAGAAGCAACTCCAACAATAAACATATTATACATAAAATAGCTTAATATTATCCAAACCACTCTTGATTATATCCTGCTCTTGATGTCTGAGATTCTTGTCCTCATCTCCAATTTAATACACTTCAGAGACAACTTTATCTTTGTGCTTGTGAAGGTTAAGCACTGATTAGAGTTAAGAGTTGTATGTAAATTCATTATGATTTCAAGAGAAGCCTCAAATTAAGTTAACAGTTGTAGCCAGAGTGGTCAGTAATAAGCAGAGAGAAATGCTGCCCTTAATCGAGATTGCTGTGCATGTACAGAACATATTCTTCCTTCCTGACACTCCCCTGACACAATGAAACAAAGCACCACATTTTGCAGACTGAGTAGTTAATATCTGTTCCATTTATGGGAAACATCAGACATGGCTTTATAAAATCTTCAAGTACTGTTCACATTCTGAAGACAAGCAAAGCAGCACTGAATGCTACACTAGATTTTTTTAATGAATTTAAAAAAAAAAAAATACAGAGACATCTAACCTGATGCAAACAACGAATTAAAAGTCTGCAATGCTAGACTAGGACTATATTCAGTCAGTCTAGCAGATATATAAGGTTTTTTAAAACACATTTTTATCTTCCCCATTCCTCTCAAAATAATGCCAAAAGGGTAGTGAAGGGAAATGACTTATTGCAATATATACACTGACTGGAAGCTTAAGATCATTGTAAGACCTAGAGGTCACAAAATGCAAGTTTGGACTTGGGACAAATGAAGTAAGAGCCTGTTCAGCTGCATGATTAAAAGCTAAAAGAATTTGATTGCTTTAAATCACTCAGCTGCTCAACCATCTCCTTGTCTGAAATAGTTTCCAAGCTGCAGGATGACCACGGAAATCCCAATTCACCATCAAAACCCAGTCAGGAGCTCAGAATGGCAGAGGTGGACTTTTGGTTAACTTTAACTTTGGTTTAAGCCACATAAATTCACATGGCAAACAACCAAACAGATCACCAAGGGCTCACATTTTTTCAGAAAGGTGGAATTTACACCAGAATGCTCTCCTTCCTAATTTGTCTTTTGGGAGAGTTTGGTTAAACACTCCAATGCACCAGGACCAAATAATTCAGAGAGCTTAGTGCCAGACAGTCTTCAGGCAGTTGTGCAGCTGCAGAAGCACATATCCAGGATGCCTCTCCACAAGCCACCTGGATACACATTCTATCCTTATCCCAGATTTTGAAAAGGTCAACCATATTCCTAAAATCAGCAGCAAATTTACCCTGCTTTGCTACCAGTCTCTCCTTTTTGACAGTCACCAGTAAAGGACCTCAAGGCAGAAAGTCTGAAAGTTAATGATTTCCTCTCTATCTCCTTTAATATAAACAATTCCAAAACTACTTCACTCATCAGTTTGTCATCATAATCTGCAATAAAACTTAGCTTTGGAGACTTCATAGCCAGACAGTGACTGTGCTCTCTTGGGATTCACACGACCGCATTTCCCGGACGAGCTTCAGCTTACACCCCTCTTTGGGTCTCACAAGCACTGAGCATAATTGATTGATTCTTCCTCTTTGGGTAGAATTTCACAACTGATTTACTCTAGGTTTACACAGAGCATGCCAATAATGACTACTGCAGTAGAGTTCAGGCAGAACAGGGTGCTGCAGCATTTATTTTTTTTCCTGGATGCTGTCACTAGACATAATTAAAATCACTCAAAACTCAAACATCTTCCGAGAAGCAAGTACTACCTACTCCCTCACAAAGTGGAATGTGCCTCTGAAAATGGAACACGATAAAGTTTCTTAAACACATTTTCTTTCACTGAAGTGTGACCTCTGTTTCTCACAACCCCTGCAAATCTGGTTTATTCCCCATCTCCTATCTTAGAGAAACAGCCTCAGCTGCTTAAAGCACTCTGTTTCTGAGCAAGTCTGCAGGGACTGTCAGCTTTTCATTGACAAAAAAACAAGTCAATGTTTCTCAAGTCACATAAAAGTTGCTCTTTCCCCCCCAAAGCTGGTCCATTAAAGCCTAAAATATCCCACTCTGCATAAAACCAACCTTTTCCAATTTGTTTTTAACTCCTTTGAAGCTGCATGTCTGAAGCTGCCTTATCTGCAGCTTTGTTTTGCCTTTCCCACTCAGGACTTTCTAACATCCTCCTAAAAGCCTCCTTGACTTTAACTCCATCTTCTCACAAACAGCTACAAAGAATTCAAGAAGAAAACCAAATGGCATAAGAACCATAAAAAAAGACAGATTTTCTCAGTTTGTATTACAGTAGTATTAGTTGGCAAGGTTATCCTGGACTTCATTTTTCCCCCCTCACTGCAGCAACTGAAGACTGCTGAAAAAAAACGTGACTGAACACACATGGCTGCCTAGGATGGTTCTTTTTACCAGATGTCTGTCTGTCTTCTGCAGAAACTAAGTCAGGGTGGTGAAAATGCTCTCAGCTTGTCTATGGCTAAGGGCCCAAAAATGTGGTGGAAAGTACCATCCTACAGCAACAGGGATGGGAGGGCTGAGAAGGAACTAGAGAGGCAATACAGGGGAACACCATGTTCCACAAATAATTACCACTTACACCAGAGAGACTTTCCAAACCACAGTTGTGACAAAAACACAAAGCACTGTGAGGAAGCTGGTGCTGGTACTCTCAGAGCTTTTATTTTTTTTATGTAAGGAACTGCACGTGCTAGGATAAGCAACAAGTCATTAAATTAAGACACACACACAGGGTACAACTATGCACTTGCACATGTGTGTGTGTGTGCAGATGTTGTCCATAAAACTGTGTGTGCACCCACTCAAAACACACCCCCTTTTGAACACAGGGAAATGAGATTACCAGGAACAGACGACGGGAGGACTGCAGGAGGTTTCTGGAGTGCTGCTGACAGCAGTTTCTTCTCTGTGTTGTAAACTGCAGAATCTGCTTTCTCACTTGGTGCACTGGGCACAGAAGACCTGCAAAGAGACACACTCATAGTAAGCAAATCACTGCACTCTGCCTGAGCTAAGCCATTTGATGGTATTTTAGCTTTCCTCTGTTCTGCCTCCACATAACCCTGAACTTGTACATGTCAGGGCTTCAGATTCTTACATTAAGCAAGTGTGCTAGCAATCTGTTTGATAGCAACAGCAACCTGTTTTTTTCCAGAAAGTGATTATTTTACTTTACTTTTACTCATTGCTATGGAAGAGAACATGCAACAGGATATGGGAAGACTCCTGCTGCCATAAAATTCCTTTTAGTTGCATGCCCTTTGAATTTTCTCAGGAGCAAGCTCTCCCGTGTCTTTGTTGTAACAATGGCCTCGTTCTCCTTCTCTGCCAAGGAACCCACACCAAAATTCTATCAAACAAATTCTCCTCTCTTGCAGTAAAACCAATTTTGCTACTGCATGTTGCAGAAATATCTGCTCCTCACTTACCTCTCCTCAAGCAGAACTGAACGTGCTAAGTGAGCCCTGAAAATGGACTGAATGAACGTCACAACCTCATCTCTCTCCTCGCAGTCAGAGGACGAGCTCAAGGAGTCTGACATGGAAGACAAGCAGGAGTTCTGCAAAGCAATCAGATTAAAGAAAACTGACCTTTTACAGACTGCACAGAAGCCTGACAGAACCTTTCACAATCTTACTCCTGATTGTGAAAGTGGCAGCAGAACAAATATTCCCATCTTTTGGTCTGCAGTCTTTAAGGTTCTGTAAGCCTAAATCAGCAGGAAATGCAAATCTGATCATCATGCAAGCTTTGAAGCACCAGCATTCAATTAATGAAAGAGCAGACACCTGCAAGGAAAGTTCATTTATTTTCCAGGAAGGAAACCTTTTGAAGATGAAGGAGGTAAGGCAACCTTCATAATGGATTTATCTTCTGTGTGTATCAAGCAAAGTATTCAGTCCTACTACATGGAGTCAGCTTGCCAAAATAAAAGAGCATGTAAAGTGCAACCAGGTGGACAACCTGGATGGAGAATTACAAATTAACTTTGGCCTGATAAAGGTCCAAAGAATGTTTATATAAATTGGCAAATCATTTACAGAAACTGAATGTTTAATTGGGTAAGGAAATTTTTTCATATTCAGAACTAAGTAATCTGAAGCAAGCTGACCATGACAGAGGACACCAAGTATTTGGTTGAGCACGGCACATCAAGACTCCTTTATTTTTCAGTCTAATCAAAGATGCTTTCCAGATTCTTATTTCTGAACTTCAGTGACAAAAGTTTATCTGTTACTACAGTGATCCAGTGGTGAACACTTGAGAGCAAGTAGAGTTTTCAATATCACTCTGAATTAAGGAGTTAAAAGGTGCATTATTAGCTGATGGGAGAACTAGAAAAAAAAAAAAAAAGAGACCCAGTTACAGTCACAACACTGAGAATTCATAGCTTTACTTCTGAGGAAAAGAGAGAACTACAGAAGGTGGAAAGGGAGCCCATGGAATGAGCTCAGCATCCTTCTGGAATTACAGTGGTGTTGCCAACCAGCACATTAAAACAACATCACCAAGTGACTCAGAGAGTTAAGCCTGGAAGTGCAGTCCTTTACACTGCAAACTAAACACAATGGGATGTTGGGATCCCCATTTGCCCCACAATTACCTTGTTGGGAGATTTTGCTTCGTGGATCCCGTTATTCAGCAACAGTTTCTGTCGAGCTAAATGTCCCCTGAGAGCTGCCTGCAGCATCACAACTGCCTAGCAGGGAGAGAAGGAAGTAGATGTTAACTCCTTGGAAAGATAACCCACATACAAACACCTCTGGGGTCACCTCAAGGGTTTAAATTCCATCTGGGAGGTGCTCACGATCGATCCTATCAAATGCAAGTAAGTTCCAAGTGCCAACTCCAACCAACACAGCAACCTGCTCCCATTTCCATATTAGACTCTGGCTGCCCAGTGGGCTCTGGGATGCTCTGGTACCATCAAAAAACCAAGCCAAGGCTGGCAGACCATTGTGGTGATAACACTGAATGTAAGTCTTTCCCCTCCACTCAGAGTTTACTGGGTTGTGATCAGTAAGAAGCATTTAGATGTAAAGACTAATTTCTGAAAGTGCGATTTAAAATGTTCTGGAAAAAACAAATTTAAGATGCCACATTGGGCCATTGGAAAAAAACAGTTTAATCAAAACCTCTCTGTCAAACATTTTTCAAGAAGTGACTTTGTTTGACAAACTTGCCAATTTCTTCATAATACTCCCAGACGTTTCTCCTTAGCAAAAACTTCAAATCCTACTTCAAATCTTTCTGAAGTCTCATCACAGTAAAAATTAAAGCATTATTGGAATTATCTAGTTTGGAAAAAAAAATCCTGTCTGTTGGTATCATAATTCTCAGAAGCACATTCATCTTGCAGTAGGTACTAAGTAAGGAAAATCTGAGACCGAAAGGGAAACACTGACAAGATGCATGAAACAAAACCAGGATGTCAGAAGGAAGATTATAAACCAGCCTGAAGAACAAACATCACTGTGGTAAAACATCTTTGTAGTTATTTGTTTGCTTTCTGATACAAATTAAACCTGTTGTACTGTTTTGTTGGGTGTAAACAGACTCACCTCATCCAGAGCAATTTCTTCTTTCTGAAATGAAAGATGCCCATGTTAATGTCACAAATACGTATGACAAATATATATATATAATATTCCCCAACAATTAAAACACACAGAAAATACCTGTTCCAACCCTCCCCAAAACCTCAAAAAACCTAAGGGAAAAAACCCCCACCTTTTTATCTTTTAAGATATGTGGACAGATGCTAAAGAGTAAAATTCAGGGGGGGATGTCCTCGCTGCTCCCTGTTAGGACAATCTCACCTTGGTTTTGTACATCTTCCAGTGTCTCTGGATGATTTTGGCTGCTTGTTCTTCCCTGTGATCTTCTTTGCCTTTAACTGTGCAGACTGGTGAAGACTGCAAAGGAGAACCTTTAAGTTAGTAAAGTCACAAAGCTGTGAGGGAGACAGGTTAGTAATGATTCAGGAAAATCAGCACCAGAGTTCATCCTGCCTGCAGGGCAGAAGGAAGTTCAAGAGGAAACTCTCAGTTCTGAACCCTGCTCATGTTCAAACTCATCATCCAGATGACTGTTCCAGTGAAGCACATTCCTGCCCCTCTTTTAGCCCTTAGCAGAGCACGGGAATGGAAAAGTTCTCCTTTCCACATACTCCTATTTTTCCATGCATTGCTAAGGCACTGCTAACCCACTGCTTTGTTGATCAGAAATGGTTTGTGTGTTATGAACAGACTGAGAACAAATGTCAGGTTACCTAATTTTGCAGTTCTCCAGGAAAGACAAGTATTAATTAACCAGGGAATTCTCTAATGTCTCATCCTGGCAACTGTAGCCCCATAATTATCTGCTTAAACTTACTGATTAGTTGGCCTTGTCTGACACTGAGCAAACACAGGGCTTTGTGTAAGCTGGCATAACTCTACTCTTCTATCTTGAAGAAATTAATTAGAGGACAAAGAAAGAAACCAAGAACAAACCAAGATTTTGTTCCAGTTATTTCTTCTGAGGTGTGGTTGTATATTCCACCTCTCACCATTTGATCCTTTTGATCCCTAATTATCCCACCCTAATTGTCAGACCTCACTTGCCAAACAAAAGTTAGCTGCAAGTTTAAGAGACTAATTTAATTTAATGGTGTAAAATTTTAAACAGAGGAACAAGAGATTTTATAGACTCTAAAAAAACCTCTTGGTTCCCTGAAAAGGATTTATTTATAACCTAAAAACACTGAGTTACAGGCTTAAGTTTAGCAAATGGATCATGTCATATTAAAAATGACAACCCACTATTAAAATGAGAAATTGGTAGGAACTTAGTGATAATTACAAATAATGGGAACATTTCAATAAATGGATGGTTACTGGCCAAGAATATATATAGTCTACAGAGGAAAAAAGGAGCTGTTTGTTGGCTGTTTTTAAAGACTCAAGTTATTTGGTATTCAAAACATCCTCTAGCATCCATCAACCTATAACACACAAAAAAAGAATCTAAAGAATTGTACAGCATATCAAAAACCAGAACCCTCTTAAGCAAGTGGACATTTTTATTCATATTTTTTACTATGTGTATTTCAGGGTCTATTTATTTTTGAGTGCAATCGAAATCCCCAGTAATAATTTTCCAGTAGTATTTAGTGAAATGAGCTTAACATGACTACAGAAAAAAACACAAAACAAAACCACAAAAAAACTGTGTGTCTGTACCTTATCAAGATTTTCCATTGTATCTCCTGCCATTTGTCTTTTCTCTTCCTCCAATTTTGACTCCAGTTTCTCTACTTTCTGTGTCAGGCTCTGGATTTCCTCACTAGGGTTGGAAAAGCAAAGATATTTATAGCTAGAAGTTTTCTGGTGTTCCTGCTTTGAAAATACTGAACCTATTTCATAACACTTCATTGCTTTGGGCTTTTTTTTTTTTTTAAGGCCAAAATTGGAAATTTTTCAGGATAACAATACCTATTCTCATAGTAACAGACATGTAACATCAGTCCTCAAATTGTGACAGCACAGACTTATGTTAAAATTAACAAGTCTCAAGGTTACAGTGGTACCCTTAATACTATTAATAATGCATCTAAATCTGCTACAGTTTCATATTTGTCAGTCAAACTCATTTCTTACAAAACAAGTATGAAGTCACCTTTTTCTGACACCCTCACACAGGATTATTACTCACAGTTGTACAGAACTGGAATGACACATTGGAAATGGTCTGGGAGCACAGGCTGAGATAAAGATACCACAACTTTTTTTTATAGAAAACATCTCAGAGCCCAACACAGCAGATTTTTCCATTTATCTTATTAATTTCTATTATAACATAATTCTTACTTTTACTCTACTACTTAGTCTTCCCCTTCCTCTAAAATCACTTTAAAGAATTCTTCCACTAATAACTTACTCCTTCCAAATCCTTCCAAAACAGTTCTGCCTAAAAGAATTCCCACTTTCTTGCAGTTCAGATGAACTCCTATGGATTTTGAGCCACTTCAAAAGAGAATTATACTTCAGCAGCCTTTTGGTTCTGAAAGGATCTACAAACACAAGGTGTGCTACCTTAAAGTCTGTTCTTCTGTACTCTTTTCTTCCATCTTACTCTGCCACTTCTGCAGCTCCAGCTCCACTTCAGCCTTAGCCTGCAGTAACTGCTTGATATCTAATCTTCAAAGGAATAAGGACACCTAAGTGATACTCAAGGCATTCATGCTTCCACCAAGTAGTTATTTTTGTTTAAACTCCTAAATAAAATGGGTTTTCTTGAATGTGTAAAGTAACTTCATGCTCAGTTTTTCCTTTTAAACAAAACAAAACACAAGCACACATTGTTCAGCAGAAAAAGGCCTCCTCACACGCTCTCCCTGTGCATCTTTGTTCAGAAGTGACACAGGACAAACATTGTTGAAAGAAACCCACAAACTTTTACAGCACAATACTTGCAAGAAGTGCTGCATGAAGAGACACAGAACCCTTCAAAGGGTTTTCACTGTGGTTGGCAGAAAAACAATCCTTGAAAAACACGTGAGAAACAAGCGGAAATTCTCATTTTCCATCCTCTGACCTTTTTTTCTGCAATGTAATTTTACAAAGCGAGTAGGATTAGAAGAAGCATTTGAAATAAAAGCTGAAGGGACCCTCAAAATTAATTTTCTAGCTGAAAATGCGAAGTACTTATTACATAATTTCATAGCACGATCAGAAATAATAATTCACACCTACAAAAGAACAACATCCCAGACAAGAGTCACACTTACTCCTTAGTGAGCAGGAGATTTTGAAGTGCCTTCCTGTCACTCTTCAGTTTCTTCACTTCCCTTTGGAGACGATGACATTCCTCAACATGGTCTATATGGTGGGAGGCTGGATGATCCAGGTCTACAGAAGGTGAAGATGACACAGCAGGTAACTGTGATGAATCACTATCTGCTGGTGACACTCTGGTGCTCTCCATGGCACACACTTTCTAAGCAGGATAAATTTACATGGAAAACACAAAAGGAAAAAAAAAAGGGAGGGGGAAAATTCAAATTTACTATATAAAAAGATTTTAGTTAGGCCCATGAGAAAAGATCAAGTGAAAGTTAATTCTAAAATGTGCACCTTTATATGACAAATACGATCACAGAAAACAGGAAGGGCACATGCTACAGACATCAGTTTACATGGATGAGGCAGCAGGCACAGAGCTGATAGACTGAAGGGTGACATGCCAAGGGGAAAAGCCGGTGGTTCTACATTTTTTGCTCCAAGACAGGTAAGGCCACATAATAATGGCCAATAATTCCATGACCACTTACTTTTTCCAGTTCTGAAATGCGCCTCACCAGCCTCTGTCTGCTCCACTCACTGTAATCTAAATACAATAACAGAGCTTTAAACGTGTGGATACATCAGTGGGTCAACATTGTTCTCGCTTTCTGAAAGTTCTGTCCATACAGAAAGACCACCTGAAGACCTTTGAATGCCAACTTTAAATATGTACCGATGGAAAAAGGAGAATGGGCTTCAAATATGTGACTTCTAAACCAATTAGCTCAGAAGTCAACATAAACCATTCACATTCGTGTTTTCAACAATTAAAAAACAGTTTTTCAGTGAAACACAAAATTCTCTAATGATTACAGTTCAGAATTCTCAATGATAATAACAGAGGAAATGCAGGTCTGACTGGAGCAACACATCCAGAAGTCAGGGAGAGACTCCTGTGAGAAAGTTCTCATTCCAACCTCTGCCACTCCCAAATCTTCACCTTTGTAATAACTCGCTTATTTCTACCACTGCAGGGCCCCCAAACTTCTTTCAGCTGGATCTAAATCCCTTGTCCCCATATTCACCAGCTTTTCAGCACATACTTTTTGTTTTGCTGGGAGGAGGAGAAGTGCTCAGAACATGATCCAGATCTTCCTTCAGCCTCCGATTCTCAGCCTGCAACTCCTTGATGTTCCTGGACAATCTCAGGACAGCTGCATTCAGGGCCTTGAGTCGCTTCTGGGTATCCCTGCCCTCTGTACTTGGAAAAGGGGTCAAAACCAGAGAGTTAACTTTAAAGCAGAGAGCAAAGAACCAGCATTAAAAAGAGTCAGCTGGCTAAGTTGATTGTCTCAGTTCCCCCCAGCAGCATTTCTCAACATCTTTTACTTTGGACCTAGTTTTGGACAAATGCCACTGCCAGTGACAATCACAGAACAGTTTGTGAAGGAATCTACATCCCATTCACTGGAATAATTACAAGGTAAAGCAGGAGACAGCCTACAGTTGGCATATCAGAGTGAGAAGCTGAATCTGGATCTCCTTTTTAGAAATTAAGAGGAAATAAAGACATAAAACAAAAAACCAAGGCTGTTCAGATGTCATGGATGACTATTCACACAGCTGTCCCAGGCAGGAGTTAAAAAAGAGTGAAAACCAAAACACAACACACCACCAAAACCAGGCAGTGACAGAAATGATAGAAATCATAACCATACCACTGAGTGACATTATTTTAGGCTCATCAAAACCTAAATTAAAGAATTGCAGACCATTTTGAGGACTTGAAAGGCTGCCTAGTTTCTGGCTACAATTGGATTCTACAGCTTCACATATAAATAATCACACTTCAGCATTTACACTGAAAAACAGGAGCCAAATGCCATTCACTTCAGCCAGAAATAATGTAGACAAGCATCATGAAAGAAACACTCTCCTACAATACTTTTTATGTGCCAGAGCCCTGACCTTCAACATCATTTATTATTTCAGTGCTCAACCTCTCAAGCAGAGACTGACAGTCACCTAATGAAGGGAGACTACCCTGACCACTGCTTTTTGAAGCTGTGAATAAATGAGGACAAGGAAGAGACCTGATGACTCATTTTCACCTGTAAATAAATTAGGTGTGATGGCTTGCAGCCTCCAGAGGCTGGTCGCTGCATGCCTGAGCCAAAAGAGAGAATTATTTTTTTTTTAAACACTGACAGAACAAATTGCAGTTTTCAAGCCACAAGCAACAGTGAACTAGAGAAACAAAAGCAGTATAAATAATGACCCTAGAGTTCTCATATGTTTCTATCAATCTACATAATCACACCCAACGTTAAGACAGTTGCCTGTACTTAACATGAGGAGGTCAAGCATATTTTGAAGTGGTGGGGTAACAAATTTTCCTATCCCACCTGACACTCTTACCCTCTTCTGAGCTTGGACAACACACACTTGCATTGATGCTTTTTAATTCTCTCTCTTACTGGGGCTTTGTCTTCTACCTTTGTGCTTTGACTTTTATTGCTTCCATAGACTGCCCACCCTCACCACCACGGACACACCCACACACCAGTGACAAGCACAAATTTCTCTGACAGGGACTTACTAATCTGTCTGTATTAAAGAAAAATAATGTTTATTCCAAAAACCCTTTCTTTGCAGCACACACCCTTAGAGCAAGATGCAGAACTGACTCAAAAGTATAATGCCAAACATCTAGTGAGGTTTTATTTCAATTACCAGAATATGTGTGATTATGGGGGAAGATGAATTTTATTTAACAGAGATAAATTCTCAGAGCTTTCACGTACTTCTAAAATAGCTCTAGTATTTTTCCACATCCACAAAATGATCTATCTACAAGAAAAAAAAAAAACGTGACTGAGACATATGCCAAGGCTGTGAAGCCAAGCAAATTAGTATCCAAAAGCAAATCCAGCAATCTAAATGATAAACTGTTCCCCTGTAGTAGTTTTCCATCAGCTAAAGTAGTACATGAGTGATGTATCAAACACATACATGCAAACATTTGCCTCAAAAGAATTAAACATACTTTTTCCTCATAGTCTCAGACTTTGCCAGGAGGAGCTGGAGGCGATGAACCTGTGAAATACAGATTCCATTAAGGAGCATTAGCAATGTCAGCTTCCACAGCACACATTTATTCACTAGGTGAAAATCAGAACAAGACTTTGGGTAGTAGCAGAGGTCCTGCCAGACCTACCTCTTCATAGTAGGTTTCCATAGCTAACCTCACTTCTTCCAAATTACTGGTCTTCGTGTCTGCCTGGAATTCACTGAAAATAGAATAATACAAAAAATTATCCAGTCAGACCAGCAAAGACACTGCAATACCTGTTGGTTCACAATTTCTGGGTGGGTGGTATATAATTGCTAATACATTCTTGGAGTTTAATAAAATGTCTTAAGGAATATAAGAACACAAAGGCAAAATAACATGGATTTCCAATTCTCTTTATTAGCTCATCCAATTCAAGTCTCCACCCCTTGCCCCCACAAAGTCATACTTAATAGTGTTGTCTTTCTCCTTGCACTGCTGTTCAAGCTTGAGAATCTTCTGCTTTAATCCCCTGACCACCTACAGAAAGAATAAAACACTCATGAGTCCTCGAATAATCCATCTCTTCTCATAAATTCTATTCCTCTATAATCTTGCCCTGCCTTTATAAGTTGTACCTAACAAGACATACTTATTCCTACACACTTGACCACTTGGAGATCTACATGTAGATCATACATATCTGCTACCCTGTGAAAAAGACAATGAAATGATGTAATGAAAAGATCTGGTGAAATCAGACCCTAATTTGTGTTTGTGGTAACATCACCGGCTTAAGAATATTTATACACAATCATAAATAAAAACAACTTTGCTACATTCAAAGCAGTAAATAACAACGAGAATACTCCCTCAACAGACTCAAGACAATGACAAAGAAAGCTCCCTAAAATTATGTTAATTCTAGATCTTTGTTGGCAAAGCACCAGTACTTTACCTGACTACAGAGATAAAGGTTTCATGATTCCCTAATAGCTTATTTTTTCTCCACTTCATTTTATTTTTAGTAGTATTTCCACTTGGCAAGAGGAAAAAGGAAAAATGAAAGCAGAAAGTAATGAAGAAACCATTACCCATCCATTATCACTCTTCTTTTCTGACAAAGCTCTTGCCAGCTCAGAGCCCTGAAAAACAAGACAGAGAAAGCAAGTGACCAACCCTGCTACTTTATCCCACTGCTGGCTCTTCCCACAGAATTTTCCAACCTACTCATCTTCACAGACCAAATTTTGAAGTCCCTATGCTCATAATTCAGTATTAGCACATTTATTGTAGTTCTGCACACAGAAAGTGACAGCCACAAGAAATTCAGTGGGATTCAAGTTCAAGTCTAACCACAAACACTTCTCAGCCTTGTGGGTCTGACAATAAGGCTGCTCTTTTGCTTCCTGGTCAGGTCTCAGGGCTGCATGCACTGATCACCCTGCAAGAGGTAATTCCTTTCTACTAAATATTCAGAAAGTGGGCCCCTAAAGAGACAGCATTTTCCTTTTACCTTCAGAAATTAGAGGTATTTTTGCTACACGAACTTATCTGCATAATCTTCCTTAGAGCTGAGCTGAGATATACAAAACAGAAATCCCTTCACCCCAACCAACCACCTCTCATATTCAAGTTCATCATTCCCAGGAGTCAATATGGAACAGACTTGCACTCTCGTGGCCCACTTCTATCCCCCCAAGAAATAATCACCCTGGAAGGATCCAACAGTTGTTCAATCTGCTTGTCCTTCCTACTGTTCTCCTGTTCCAGCCGACGGAGCTTCGTTTTCATTCGATCTCCCTCATTTTTCTGAGCTTGTATTGTCTAAGAGAGGGGAGAAAAATTGAAAGCACATTTCACATTTCAGGAATAGGAACACACATTCTGATGTCAGGAACAATCCAGTGACAATGGTGACAACGAAGCAAAAGAGAAAAAAAACCAACAAACCAACAACAAAAATACCACCCCACTGGAGCAGGGCTGACAGATCAGGGAGGTGACAGTCCTCATCTTTCATACACTGCACTCACACACAAAAAACAAACTGTTAAAGTGTGATCAGTAAATGGGTAATGGGCAGGAAGGTGAGAGGAAAAACATGGGAGGTGGGGGCAAAGAAACCAAAGGCAATGAACCTTTTCAGCATCCAAACAGGGCTATGGCTGGGGCTCAGCACCAGGTACACTTCAAGGCTTTCACATCCAGCACTCAGAATCATCTACCACACCATGAGAACAATGAAACTGCCTCAGTCTGACACAAGTGTTAGTTAGGCCTTACATTAGGAATGCAAAAAATATGGTGGATGTCCCAGCTACGGAAACCAAAGTATTCTGGAGCAGTAGGGCCTGGGCACCTGCAGGTGGATGGAGCAAGACTGTGAATTTTTCTGTGAGTATCAGAGAGACTGTACCTTCTTCAGTTCTATAATTTCATCATACATATCTTCTTTTTCTTTGTAGTCAGGAGTTCCAGGAATGTAGCCTACAGAAAGGGGTATGTAAAATAAGTAGATCAAAAAGAGGTATTTTTAACTCACCAGAAACCTTACAGTTAAAAGAAAAATATCTAGAACAGCACCGAATTAGAAGCTAGGGTGGTTTTTTTTTCCTAGAAGAAGAAAAATCAGCATCAGCAAGGAAATTAATTTTAGAAATGGAGGTGAAATTAAAGTGTTACTGCATGAAACTTCTGCCAGATTTTACAGCCAATTTCTCCTAATTAGTTCACCTTGGTGCTATATTAAAATATCCATCTCAAGAAAGATGAAGTCCACAGAAGACTGAAGTCTTCTCATCCCAACAAATCTATTTTTACGAAAGTCTTCTGCAAGGTGTCCAGAATCCACTCTTCTCTTTATGCTTAACATGTGAAAATCTATTAACTTTAAAAGTTGCCAGAAACTGTGTATTACCAGTAAAAGTATAGGTGTCATTTTAAATGGAAGTGGAATTTTTAAGTTCACAGTTCTCCTTTAAAAAAAGCAGCATTAAAGTTTGCTCTTCTCATAGAACTTATTTCATTTTAATGTCACAACCACATGATAAAACACTTTCTAGAGAAGAAGTAAAAGGAGTCAATTACATAGAATTTCAGGCAAGCAGATGGTTTCTATCAATGGTTCCTAAACTGTGTTTTGCAAAGTCACAATAAATTGTCTACAGCTGTCCCATTGAACCATATTATACTTGCAACATTTTCAGCTGCAAATGCATGGCAATTTGCAAAAGTTCTGAAAGCTAACAGTGATTCATTGCTCAAAAAAAAATTGGAAACCCCTGCCTTAACCAATTTAGAAATCTCAAAAAGTATCCCATGGATCATATTTTGACACGTATATTTTAATTAACTGAAATGTCTCTTGCTTTCCTAAAGCGAAGATCTTAAGCAATGTGTGTTTTTACAGAGGAAAAATATCATTAACTTTTATCTACCACACCACTGCAGAGTTTACCATTACTGGAAGAACGAGAATGTTTTGGCTTCTTCATTCCTAGAGCTTCCTTCAAATAATCCGGGGTGCTACTGGAAATGTTGGTTCGCATGTGCCCCATGTCAACGTCTGATTTCAGAGGATGGCTCGTTCCTGCCAACAAGAATGGAACAAAAATGCAAAAATCAGGGCTAATTGTGAATTAAATTTGTGGATTTATTCTGAGCAAACACAACATAGAAAGCTCCAGATGCTGTTATCTATTCCCTCTATAAATTCCAATGCTCCAGATCAGACAATTTCAATCACCCAAATAAATAATAGTGAAATGACTTCCTATGCAACCTTTAATCAAATGCAACTCTATTTTCTAAGAATTTACATGCTAAGCTGTCCACAACACCCAATTTTCTGCACGTATGCAGATCTAATTTCCACATTATTACCTTGTCTCAGTGACCCCAGCCACAGCTGCCTTGGGTTTTTTACAGCTGCACTCTCCGAACACGCAGTGCCCGTTCCCTGCAGAGACCTCGAAGCTGCAGCTTTTTTGGGATACAGTTGTGTGCTAGAGCTGTAGGGAGACTCTAGAGCAAAAGAAAACATCTCACTGTTGCCTTAAGGTCACCAAAATTCTTGCTGTCTTGTGCTTCAAAGTTCTCAGACACAGTCCTATTATAAATTAGAATCTAACAGTGTATTTATAGACAGTAATGGGACACCTAAAAAAAAGCCTAAAAACACTATATAGAAAAAAATAGAAATCCAAAAAATGAAAGAGGCATAGTGACAGTAGTATGATTCAACATGTGGAAATATTCACATGTACATTTTGGATAGGCATCCTTAAGACACCTGCACATCTAAATTAATGTTGTTAATAACAACACTTCAAGGTAAGATCTTCTTTGAAACATTCACTGGAAGCCTAAAAGAACAGTTAATTGGAAAAGTATGGCAAGAAACAAACTCCAGAAAAGAAAAGGACAAGCCCCATATTAAAACTGTAGATCTAATAATAACATTGTACTTCTAAGGTTATGTGAAAAAAAAAACCAAACCTCCAACAAATGAAACAGAGAACTAAATCCACACACACTGATAACTACTAGGTGGTAAGGAGCTCCAGTAATTCTAGATTGCAAATATCAGCATTTCTCCAAAACTACAACAGGAAAAAGAAAATTCAGAATATTTGCCAATAGAATGAATAACATGATAAAAAAGTATCTTATGCTGGAGAATCAAGAACTACAACTATTCCATAAATTTCAGTATTTAGCCTATACAAGTCAAACAAATCTCAAATAGGTGTGCTCTTCACATAGCAGTGAATAATTCTGAAGAGAATAACAAGATGTTGTCTCAAGTAAATACTTCAGTTCCTGTCAACAGCAGAAGACAAAATTTTGCACCACTTACTTGGTGACTTCGGAGGCTTGTGAAAAATCTTCTTCTTTAACTTCTGAAAGAGAAACACATTTTTATGACTGAAAACATTCAACTCTTCAGATTTCTGCATATAATATCAAAATTGGCTCCTTTTTTTATGCATATCTTTTATTCTTTTATTTATCTTTTATTTATAAGACAAAATCTTGTCTAGAGAAAAGAAAAACAGTAGCATTGAGTATATGCAGATTTGGCCACATCAACAGTCATTATGAAGGTGGTGCCCACTGAAGTTTGATGCCACAGAGAAACAGTTGACATGAAAACTCACCATTTCTGTGTCTGATTCACAGGTTATCACAGACAGGCTGTCATCTCCCTGGGAAAGACACAGGAACTGTGACATCTGCTGCCAAACAACTGGTTATGATACACATCCAGAAAACTTTATATCATTTACTATCACAGCAAAGTGGGAGTGCAATAAATCCAAACAGTAAGTGTTGTCACCAGATCCTCTATTTCTCTTCCATTTCACTGCTCAAATGCCAGATGGGTGAGATAGGAGATTTCAATTCCTCCTGATAAAAATAAGCCATTTGTCAAAAACACTTAAGTTGCTGAGAGATGGTTTTTGCAAAACCCAGCATCCCTTGCCGTAACACAAATGGTTTTGTGATGTTGTCACATCAGTCATGAACCATCACAGAATGGTTTGGGTCGGAAGGGACCTTAAAGATCATCAAATTCCACCTCCCCTGCCATGGGGGACACCTTCCACCTGAGCCACAGACATTTGTGCACTGCAGTGCACAGCTGAACCTTCAGCTGCTTCTGCCTGAGTTTCTCCACCAGTTAAGCTGCAGCTCATTCATCTGCTCCCTTCCCCTTGTGTTTGTCCTACCCTTGCCATGCTGTGGGATGGTTCAGTTCCCATATTCCCGTATCCCTGAGAAGTGATCAGGCTGAGGGAAAAAACCCTCAGACCAAGGAAGATGACAAGCTTCTGCTTTTCAAATGTAACCATAGCAAGGGAAATTTCTGCTTTGCTTCCAAGTTACCTGGATGCATTCTGCCCTCACAAAGACCATTTCCACTTGCTTTATGGCCCTCACAGCACCATTCTTTGGGCAGATGCTGACCAGTGTCTGTCAGAGGCAGGGGAAGGGGGCTGAAGTGTTTTTCAGAACCCTGGCTGGCAGAACAGGACCAAGGATTGACCACAGAGAAGGTAAAACAGATTTCTGTTCTCACTGACGGGAGGCAGGTCTGTATCTGACACACCACGTCACACAGTTTTTAATTTCCTGAGGTGATGCTCCTTGCAGCACACTGATTATTCTTGTTATTTTAAGGCCTCTCACTCTGAAATATCTTCCTCCCCTGCTGCAGCTATCACACTCGGAATCAGAGAACATGGAAGGTGCTCAGCCCTGATAAATGGTAAACAACAAAACATTCACCAGGACACAAACGTGCAACAACAAACCCACCCCTGCCCTTGGAAACCTCCACAGCCCCTTTGCTCCTGCAAAACTGGCCCAACCAGAGCCACTCAGGACAGGCAACAAGAAAACATGGGAGCTCCCAAAGGGGCTAAAAATCTCCATCTGGCTGCTGAGGGGGTGCAACGAACGCCAATAAAGAATCACAGAATCAACTGGGTTGGAAAACATCTCTGAGATCACCGAGCCCAACCTGTGACCCAACACCACCACGTCAACCAGACCAGGGCACCCAGTGCCACGTCCAGTCTTTCCTTAAACACCTCCAAGAACAGTGACTCCACCACCTCCCTGGGCAGCCCGTTCCAACGTCTGATCACCCTTTTCTGAGAAGAAATTCTTCGTAATGTGAAACCTAAACTTTCCCTGGCTCAGTTTGAGACGACGCCACCCCCCTGCCGTGCCACAGACCAGCCAGGGAGACAGAGGCAGGACCCAAGAGTCCCGCGGGCAGGACATGGGCCAAGCCATCCTCCTCCCATTCACTGGGGTGATTCTACGGCTTTGTCCCGGCCCCGTGGGAGCGCTTCACGGGCTTGGCCCAGGCCGAGGCAGGCCCAGACCCGGGCCCTCATCCTCCTCCTCCCCGCCACTCACTCCTTACCAGCTCCCCCTCTGCAGCCGCCTCGCCGGCCCCGCGGGCCATGTCGGAAGGGCGGCGGGGAGGCCTCACGGGGCGGCGGAGCCGCAGGAACCCCCCCGGGCCGTGCCGGGGCTGGGGGCGGCCATGGCCCCGCGGCGGCACTTCCGGGTCGCGGTAACCATGGCAACCGCCGCCCGCCGGGGCGAACCAGCGCCCCCCTGCGGCCCGGGGTGGAAGCTGAGGGCAAGTACGCGGAGCTCGAGTGACACCAAGCGGCGCCGCGGGGCGAGAACGCCGGCGGTCGGCGGGACAGCCCCCGCCAGGGCTCGGCTCCGCTCCGCCAGCGCGCCGGGAGCTCCCGCCCGGGAGCAGCGGGACAACTACGGGCACATCATTCCCCCCGCTCGCACCCACCGCCCGCCCGCCCGCGGGGGCCACGCCCCACACCGGGCTTCGACCACGCCCCCCGACCGGGCCTCCGCCACGCCCCCTTTGCGACACTGGCGGTGCGACCGCTCCGGGGTCGGTCCCGATACCTGTTCCTGTCCCGGTCCCTGTTCCTGTCCCGGTCCCTGTTCGTGTCCCGGCCCCTGTTCGTGTCCCGGTACTCCCGGCCATGTCCGGCCCCCAGTCCTGGTTCGTGGCCCGGGCCCGCCGCCGCTTCGCCATGACCCGCGAGTGCGCCGCGCTGCTGCCCGGCGTGTGCGCCGCCCTGGCCGACCCGCGGCAGCCCGGCCTGGACGACACGTGCCTGGAGAAGCTGCTGGACTGGTTCCGCAGCCTGACCTGGTTCGGTGAGTGCCGGGGGGACAGGGAGGGCCGCGGGTCGGCACCGTGGGGGAAGGTCCATCACGGAATGGTTTGGGTTGGAAGGGACCTCTGGGGATCCTCCAGTCCAGCCCCCTGCCAAGGCAGGGCCACCCAGGGCAGGTGACGCGGGAACGCGTCCCGGTGGGATTTGAATGTCTCCAGAGGGAAAGACGCCACGACCCTCTGAGGTGCTGTCCCCTCCGAGACACCTGAAAACGGTGTTTAGTAGCTGAGGCTACACCTGGGCTTGGGCCCAAGTGAGGTGAACCCTAATTCTGCAGTTCTAAAAGTTGTGAGGGATTACCTCAGCTCAGGGAATCACCTGGATGGGAGAGGACAGTCCTGGCAGTGACCTGCTGTTCTCTGGGCACCCCCTAGACCCGACTGTGGAGCTGGTGCAGGACAACCCGTGTCTGACAGAGCTCATCAGCTCCGTGCTGGCCCTGCCCGAGCCCAGCCCCAGCATCCTGTCCTTCACCCTGCAGCTGGCCGGGATACTCGCAGCTTCCGAAAACCGCTTCCAGCACCTGCAGGTGAGCCAGCTACCTGGGACTGTGGGATAACTCTACCTCTCAGCAGTCACTGCACAACACTGTATCCCTGGACTGGTCCTGCAGATTTAAACTGCACTAACATGTCATTTTCTGTCTACAGTAGGTTGACAGGAAGTTTCTGATTCCCTGCAAAAATGAGGGAGCTTTATAAAGTCATACTTTTTACACCAAAATGCATTCATAGTACAAAACCCAAAAGGCTTCCTACAGGGAAGAGATGTGTACAAGTGCACAGAGCAGTCTAATGGGACTGATAAGTTCCATTCAAGTTCCATTTCATTTAAGTTGATGTATACCAGCTCATGATGTACAGAAGTTGTCTCTAGCACCTGAAAACCAAGCAGGTTTGGTACTGAACAGCTCTGTTGCTTAGTCTCTGAGAGAGACCTACATTGAATTTGAGCCTGGCATTCTGAGGTTTTTCTGTTTTTGTGGTACTTCGAGCAGGAGAATCTTGGACAGAGCAGGCTCTCCCCTCCCCTTTAGGCCCTCTGCTCACATTTTCTCTGTGTTCTGCTCTGGCTTCAGCAGGAGAAGCTGCTGGGGAGGCTGTTTGGCCGGGACGGGCCGCGGGGCCGCGCGGTGTGGGAGGACGCGTCGGTGCGCAGCGCCTGGGTCAGGGGAGCGCACAGCATGGTGCACCACCAGCCTGCCCTGCACTTCCTCTGCAGCGAGGGTGAGTTCTGCCAGCACTGCTGACTCGCTCCCCAGATCCTCTGTGTCCCTTCCATTCCGGTCAGGTGTTTGCTCAGATGTCAAATTCCAGTTGCTCAGATGTCAAATGAGCGAGACGAGTCTTTATTTATTTAAGAGTTAAAATAAGCCATTTGACCAAAGTCACTGAAAGATAGTGGGATTTTTAGTTAAGTTAGTTATGCCTTTTTTTCCCCCACTGAAGATGGTGCTCTTTTCAGAAGGCTTTTCTTGTGAAATGAAAAGCCTTCTGCATTCCTGTTTGTAACTCTTACAAAAAGGTACCTTTCGGTATGATTTTAGTGCAGAAAAACTAAGTAGGGGCTCATTTATCATTTTGTGCTTGCACACCTTTGCAGCCTCATTGTTGTCAGGGAGGTATGTAAATTCTGCTGTGAACACCAGCTTTAGATCCCAGGTACAGAGGGGCCTAAAAGATTGGACTGGTATTAACATGCAGCATGTGCTGCTGTCAGTGTGATGGAAAAGTTCATGTTTTTCCTACTGGTTATGCCCAGAGATGGTACAGGCTCTTTCCCTAAATACACAGTGAGTGTGCTGTCGCCTATCGTAATATTCCTGATGTTAAGTAAGTCCCCTTCTGTTCTTAGTTATTAAAACCCCTGAGGATCTGAAAACAATTTTCTCATTTTGTTTGGTTATTGTTAAGAACTCGCTGACTTTGAATCAAGACTACAAAATAAAGGATAAGAAACCCCACTACCACCATTTAAAGCTGTGTGGTACCTGAGTTAGTCCCATGTGGTTGGAATGCAACAAGGCTCCACCTCACCATAGCAACGCTGTTGTTTTTTCCTCCAGTGACTTGTTCTGTTTTCCCACAGGAGGCATGGACGTGATCTTCGCTCTGCAAGGGGATCCCAGCCTGTTCGTGGCTTCAGCTGCCAGCCAGCTCCTGGTGCACATGCTCACCTTCTCTGTAGAGTCTGAAGCATCTAAAGCTCTCAGCACAAAGGACTGTGAGTGGCCAGAGTGTGCCCAGATGATTAAAAAGCACGTGGAGGATTCCCTTCGGTCCGGCTCTGCCTCTCACGTCGAGCAGTCACTGAAGCTGCTAACCAGTTTGTTTGGCAGTTGTTATGCTGCATGGACTGAAGTGCTTTGGTCAGACATAGCAAAGCAAATAGAATCCTTTCTGGTGGAAGAGACTGTTCAAGCACAGCACATGCTGGCAAACCTTTTGCTTAACGTGGCACGGTAAAGATCTTCTGGCACCTTGGATCCCGTGGTGAGATGTATCTGTTTCCCACTGTGTAATAGGATGTATGATTTACACTTCTTTCTTCTCAGGTCCCCTGTGTTTTGTGACACTGAAGGCAGTTTTTGGGCATTAGTAACTTCTGCTCTGGAACACTTAACCCCAGTACAAGCCTGTCCTTTGGCAGTGGGACTTCTGAAGCTCTGCAAATGGTAGGACTTACTGCAATGAAATTTTTGCACTCTGCAGATGTTTCTGGACTAAGATCTCTGGTGTATTTCCAGGAACTGTTTTTGTCCTCACTGCATTTTCTGTTACATTCTTGAATACGTGAGACTGGGTGGCAAGAATCACGCCAGTAACTAACAAACTTCAGACACTGATAGTAAGGATAATATAGTTTCAATGAACACAATTTGGCTGCCTGTCAAATACAGTAGTCTGTTCCATTTTCCCTTTCACAAAAACCCTGGCTAATGTAAGAGCTTTCAGTCTGTCCAGCAGAAGTTGGCATTTGGAGACTCTGGAGACAGTTGTAGAATAACTGAAGTTAGAAAGAACCTGTAGAAGTGATCTGGTTTCACCTCTGGCTCAGTGCAGGGCTCACTTCAAAGACAGGTCAGGTTGCTCAGGGCCTGCACCATTCAAATTTCAAATATCCCCAGGGCTGAGGATTCCACAGCTTCTCTGGCCAACCTGTTCCAGTTTCATTTCGCTATGAGAAGTATTTTCTGTGTACCCAGTTGGAACATACCTCGTTGCAATCTAAGATTCATGTCTCGTGCACCTCTGAGAAGTCTGCCTGAGTTTACAGGCCAAGTAACACTTGTGTTTTAAGATAGAAGGACACCATTCTGTTGACAAGAAACACTTCTCTCTCAGTCTCCTTCTTACACAGGATCCCACTTTCTATTTGCATAGCTTGATAAAGCTCCTTCTAAATTCCAGAGCCATTTCTCCTCTGCTTTCAGTTAGCAAGGGAAGCTTGGAAGGAGGCTCAAATTGTGAGACTGCTTCTGTTGCTCTGTCATTGCTAGCTTGTTTAAAAGTCTGCCTGAAAATCATCATCCTGTTTGGAATTTGGGGGCAGACGTTTGGGAAGGAATTGAAGTGTTTGTGTTTTGGTAACTGCTGTTTCCTCCTTGAAGCCCACAAGATGTGAGGATTCAGGCACTGACTGTTCTACTTCAGCCAATGGACTGTATTTTGAGAGCAGCCTCCCAGCCTCTGGAATATTCAGGTACAGTTGTGATAGAAAAATTAGAGGCCAGTCTGCTTGCCAGTGTCTTAAGGGTCTGGTGCAGACAAAACTGGAGGTGAAGGAGTAGAACAAGTCAAGGACAGTAGCAGTGTTTGTGATAAAGTGCAGCATCCTGTTGGCACTTGCATTTGAAGGGATATTCATACTACATCACCTGAATATCTTGATTAACTTTGAAAATCACAGTGTTTCATACTCATTAACAACTTGAGCTCTTCCCTTCTCTGGTCCCTCAGGTTTGCTGGATGAGTCTGTTAGTGATCCTGTCACTGTTGAAAGTCTTCTGTCCTCCAAGGCATCTTGTGCTGGTCTCCTGTGTCAGACCTTGGCTCACCTGGAGAAGCTGCTGTCTTTGGTAACATTCAGAGAGGGGGAGAAAAACCTGGGGATCAAATTGGTCCTTGAAAGACAGGGAAAGATTCATTGCAGACTTTTGCAGTAGAGCTTAATAGAACATGGAGAGGAGTTGACAGTGAGGGTTTCGATATGTTAAAGGAAATAGCAAATATTAGCAAAAACCTTTCAAATATGAAAACAGAGCAATGCTGAGGCTCATAAGGAAGGACTGCACTTAAGTTCTAAATCCATCTTCACAAGCTTTGTTACCATACCTTGTACTGCAATTTCTGAGGCAGTGAAAAAACACAAAATTGAACTGCTTTCCAAGCAGTGTGAAGGATCTCCTTCCATCTGTGCAATAGTTCTTGGAAGAGAGGAATATAATTTGTTTGTACTTATTAACATTCTGCTACCTTAAGAACCCTCTAGAAATTGCAAATTTTGCTGCCTCCTGACCAAAAACTCTGTATGCACACTTAAGATTTTTGCAGGAAACCCTTTTCTTTTTTTTTTTTTTTTAATCTTTCTCGCCCATTAGAAACATTTAAGAGTGGATTTACCCTACACGTCCTTGCTGCGCTCTCTCATGACAATATTACAATTCTGCAATGGCCTCCTGAGTCCTGCCTCCCCTCTGGGAAGCACAATAAGCCGAAATTTGATCAATTGCTTCAGGGTGCAAAAGTCAGCTCTTGATGTCCTTGCAGCACTCTCAGAGAAAAAAGGTGAGTTAATCTTTGCTTTCTTACCCAATCCTGTGTCTTTCTGTATTTCAGCAGTTGAATTGGGATTGGGATGCTCCTCCTTTCAGTGTTGGTCCTTTGGTTTTGTTTTCTTGGTTTCAGGCTGTGACACGCTCGTGGGAAGTCTGTTTGATGTCCTTCTGGCATACCTGGAGAGTCCAAACACCAGCCCTACTGTGAGTGCAGAACTTAGGAGAGATCCACATCTAATAGCTTGCCCCAGTGGGATGTAATCCTGAGAAATTGTCTGACCATGGTTGTTTCTTAGCACAGTTTGTATCAGAATATGTCAGAGACTTGTCTTCGTTCTGGATGGCTTAGGAAATAGCTAAAACTGTAATGAGAGAGTAACTGAGCAATGCATTGAGTCTTCTTGAGAAGGCAGGAGTCATCACATCTGAGAGTAGCACTGACAAACTTAACATTCCGTGGCCTTGAAGTATTCAGTTCCTTTCATAGGGGGATTTGTTTATTGCTTTGTTTTGTTCAAATGACTCCAATGACAGCTGCAAATCAAAAGCTGGAGGTACTTCAGAATAATAAGTTGAGAACAGGCATTTTCTAGGTGTTTGTTAGAAATTATACATAAGCACCACTTATTTGTGGCTTACTTTGTAAGGAGGCACACGAACTTGTTTACTCTGAGAATTGCTCTCTAAGTTTGAGGCCAAAATGAGTTTTACCTTTAACAGCATAAATGCAACACTGCCTCCTCCTGTAGTAAAGTAAATCTGCTTTACCTTGTTTCAGGTTCTAAAGAAAGCCTTTCAAGCTACATCCAAGTGGTTGGTGCGCTTGCAGGAACTGTCCTGCTCCAACAGTCAGTGCCAACAACAAACTGAGAAGATTTTGGAAGGTAATTAAAACTATTTGAGACAAATAGCAGCTAGTAGCATATATGAAATCTGCTCTTGCCTACCTTTCCTGATCAAAGCACTTAGGATTGTTCACAATTATGTTGAATTTAAGTTTAGCTGCCCAGATAATGCTTTGAAGCACTCTGGTAGAAGCACACAGCAGCAGCAAAAGGGATTTGCATCAGATGAAGGGATGTGGAGGTTGTACAGTGATGGCTTCAGTAGGGCTTGTTACCTTCCATGTCCATTCAGGTTTGTCACTTGGCTTTTACAGACGTGTTTGTGGTGCTGCAGAAGCGTTTGTGCAGTCCTTGCTGGGAAGTAAGAGATTCTTCTCTGGAGTTCCTCACTGCCGTGATTAAATGCTTGAGAGGTGGGTGCAAAGATTTAACAGTTCAGATTGAAAGAGTACTTCTTTTAATGTTGTGAAAGTCAGTCGGGCTGGAGAAGCATCTTCTGACCTGTAACTGGAGGGCTAAGAAAAGAAAAAAGTGTCAAGATTTTTACTCTTAGATCATGATCAAAATCTGATAAAAATACTAATAAACTTATCCTACTTTTCTGTTGAACTCGGATTGCTGTGCCTGCCTTAATGGCAGTTTTGGTGAGTTAAACTGAAGGGTGTTGAGACATGTATGTCAAGGCAGGTGACAGTGCTTAATGGCAGATAATACTCTCCCTTTTTTCAGTTTGCTCTGCAGTGGAGCCTGGTTTCTGTCAGCAGGCTGGGGGCTGGGCTTTAAAAAGCAAAAAGCCTAGACCTGCCTTGCAGGCTCTGGATTATTTACTGGTTTTCCACTTTACTGGCAGCTCAGTCTCTGCAGCAGGTAGCACTGAGGCAATGTTAATTTTCCCGTGGTAGCTCAGTGATGCTGGAAGTTGTCGACTGCTGTTGTCCCCAGGTCACAAAGGAAGCATCCAGCACACTCAGCTGCATTAGCAGTTTACCCTGCAGCCCCTCTCAGTGCTGCTGTTACTTTTGTTTTCTCTGCCATATGCCTTGACAACAAGAAAGCAGGACTATTTTTTCCTCCTTTAAACAAAGGCACAAGTTTGATGAGGCTCAAACCACGTCCCCGCTTGCCCGCAGAAAGTTTTTTTTCTTGCTGCTAAAACAGCTGTAAATGCAATTTTCCGAGTTCCAATGTCTAGCAGTGCTTGACTGAAAGTCACCAAGCTGCTGGGAAACGGGGAGCCTGACACAGAGCATCTGTGCTCTTGTGAGCAGCTGCCTGGTCTCTGCAGAGGCTCGTCCCACTGGCAGCTGTCCCTGCAGGCAGTGGGCATCCTTGTATGACGCAAAGGGCTGTTTGCTTTGGAAACAGCTTCATGCTCAGAGAGAATAATGCCCCACTTCTTTGGCTTGCTGTCTTGTTTACAGACCAGGATGGGTTCAGGCAGTGTCTGCTGTCCTCAGAGGTGCCAAGGCTCACAGAAAATCTGCTGGAGGATCCAGAGAGCTACGTGCGGGCAAGTGCTGTGACTGCTGTGGGACACCTGGCCTTTGTTACTTACTTTGCTCCAGAATCACCTGTAGCAGGGAATCAGTACAACAAAGAGGTATGATAACTTCCTGTTCACAAGCAGAACTACACATCAATTTACTGCTGGATTGCTTATAACTTTTTTCAGAAGTCATCTGCAGACTCACGCAGGCAGATTTAACAACCAGTAATGACAAGATTTTGTACTTCTGCTGTTCTTGTTTCTTTGCTTCTTTCTCCCCTCACTGTGCTTTCTCTTTTGTCTTTTTGCTTTTAGAACATGGTAGCAAAGCTTCAAGAAATCTTGTCAACAGACTCTGAGGGCTTCCCCAGGAGGGCTGTGATCAGCACCTTCACCAAGTGGCTGAGAGAAGGCTGTGCAGGTCAGCTGGAAGATGCAGAGCAGTTTGTCTGTAGAGTCATCCAGACTGTGGAGCATGACTTAGACTGGGAAGTCAGACTTGGTGGTTTGGAACTGGTTGAAGTCTTCTGTAGCCAGACCATTTGCCAGCTGGGCCTTTCTGAGTGCCCCTATGCTCCTGTTCCCCCTGCAGTCCCCAGTTCCATCCCTCAGAACCAGCTGCTCCGGGTGTTCTGCCGAGCAAAACTGTTCGGCTTTTTGTTTCGATCGCTGTGTGACTGTGACAAACCAGTGGGGCAGAGGGCCTGTGACATCCTGATTGGCCTGAGAGGGAATTTCTATCCAATGAGCACTTTGGAGAATCCACGAGAGATTGAAGATTCACCTGCAGGACGTGGCATTGCCTGGTTACAGAGGACACTGAGACAGGGTTCCCTGGCCCAGAACTTCCCCACAGATGGTGGTAACGGGGTGGATTTTCAAGATCCAGAGAGCATGATGGTAGCTTTGGGTGCAATAGACTTACTAGAGCTACATGATGAGCTAAATAAAAGTAGTGACCACGTGGAGGAAAGCCCTCAGTCCCTCTTACAGGACATCCTTGCTACTATGGGGACCATAGAGGAGAATGAAGTTGACTGTTACTGAAGACATTTCTTGCTCTGAGGGAGCAGTGCTTAAGCAGTTTTCTTCTGGAGGAGAAGGGTGGTTTTCTTAGCTGTTAAATGGGTTAGAAAATCTTTGCTTTAATACTGATGATTTTTTCTTTTTTGTTAAAAAGTGTAGTTTCCAATAACTGTGGTTTCTTTTTCAAAGTGAAAACGTGAGAATTGCATTTGTTCTTCTTTTTTTTTTAAGTTGTATGTCTTTTAAGAAAGCACTTGGCCGTGCTTCCATAAGGAATCATTTGAAAAAAAATAAAACAGTGACTGAAAACAATTGTAGGCTCCTTTCAGAGCCAGAGTAGCTAAAACTGATGAAGACTGGTTTTAAGACTTGTTTTGACCTTGTCTTTATCTTATTCTAAAAACAGTTCTCAGCTTCCCTGTTGCATTTTGAGGTTTGCAGCAGAAGATGGGATTTAAGGAGTAAAATGCTGATCATCCTTAGCCTTACAAATTGTCTCCTGTAGATCATATACTTGTTTGATCTCAGCAGTGACACTAACATGCTGACTTTGGTTTTAATTGAAGCCATAAGCAAGTCCATTCTGCTGATTTTTTTTCCAGTGCTTCTCCATTCCTGAAGCACTGGGATAGTTTCTTATCTTTTAAGAGAAACTGACACCTAAAATTTGATCTATGATTAGCTTTGGTAAACAATCAGAAAACAGCAGCTCTGGTGTGAATGACAACACTTTTCTGAGAAAAAATTGCCAATTTCATAAAAAGCTCAGGAAAAGTAGTTTGCAGCTTACTTCAGTGTCTTGCCATGTGCTAAGAATCTTTGTTCAACCTAGGAAAAAAAAAAAAGCAGTACCTTTAGCAGTAGAACAAACCATGCTGTCTCCTTTTCCATGGCTGAGGTGCTACTGAGCATCATTCATCCTCCTGCTGCCTGTGCAGGGGCAGGCACACAACACTCAGGTTAATGGAGGCTGCAGCATCTCAAGGAGTGAAAGGACTTCTACAATCTCCTCTTGCAATATTATCCCTGCAGCAATACAACGGGGTGAGATGTAGTTTGGATCTCTTGCAGCTGAGGCTGAAGATTTACTCTGTGCCTTTTGATGAAGTCAGCACAGCTTTATGTGTGACAGAGCCCTTGGGTGTTGTACCAGCAGCTGTTATTAGGAGAGAGTGGCTCAGCTTCTGATACACAATTCTACTTGAGCAGGGTCTACACCTGGCAAGAGACAGAAGAGATTAAAAATTCTGGCCTTTTCCTGCCACTCTGTTGGGCTCAGAAAATGAAAGGGTTAGTGAGAGGGAAGGGATGTGCTTTTAAAGAAGAGTGGATTGTTTTTGGGAGTTCTGGTGAAGGGATTACGGTTCCAAAACCAGCATTCTGTGTTGACAGGAGGTCAGATATGCCCCAGGAAAGGAGACAGCAGGTTGCTGTGTAAACGGCTTCTTCCTGTTCAGCACTCAGACTCTTGTGATTTCTGGGTTGTGCAGTTTAGGACACTCCAAGGAATTGTTCAGATATCAGCAAATTGAAACAGTTGCTACAGAGGGGAAACTCACTGCTTATTACTGAGGTCTCTCAGCTCCCAGACCTATTAATTTTTCACAGGACTTTTTTTTTTTTTTTATTTTTAATCAGCTGGGGTGATGGTGACATTAAATTTAGGGCATTTGCCTAATTGCAGTCCAAAGTCATGTTTATGCACAGGGTGCCTGTACACTAAAAACCAAATGTACAAAAAACTGGGAGGGCTCCTTATCTTTAGGAGGGGTATTAATGACTCGTTTCATCTTTCATTAAAAACAGGTCTCCACCTCCAGCAATTATGTGACTCAGAGCTGACTCTGTGCTTCCCTCTCTCTCTCTGAGCTCCCTGCCTTGCCTGACTTTGTTTTCTCTGCTGCTCCAGTTACAGTGGAGTCCTATTAACACTGAGGTGTTTGCACTGACATCCTGCACCTGATAATTGGGAGAGACAGGAAGGGTCATGAACATCTGAACAGTGTGCAGAACAAATGCCAGGGACTAGAGGGATTAAGGGAGAGGAAAGCAAACTAAAAACTAAGAATTCTTTCTACAGGAAATGATGGAATGGGATTTGTGAGCTTGGCATTTAGCTACTGGACTTGTGAACATGCACCAATGTGGATCATCCATCATGCTGGGATACCCTCTCCAGGATGCCCATCTTTGCCCGTTTGAGGACTCATACAAGCCCTACCCCACTTGCTCACACTGCCAACCCATTTTAAACCCACTTCTTACCTACCAAAGCTTGTTTTCCTCATCCCAGCCACACAGCTTCCTGCTGGGTTCAGGGTTACACCCTGTGGTGTGCCCTGCCAAGGGGTTGTGGTCACGGTGCCCCCTGGGGAAGGATGAGCTCCCGAGGAGACCATCCTTGGCAGACTGGTTTCTCCCAGATGCATCCTGAGCATTCACTTCTACAAGTGCCACTGCTATTTACCACTTCACAGCACGTTGAGAGGCATCCCTCCATAAACTGCCCACCAGCTCGCTCCTGTCGCACACCGAGGACTCCAGGGACGTGCAGAGGAAGCCGGGCTGCCTGACCTGCTGTTCCAGGCACGGGAGAAAGTTCAAAGCTGCCTTTTTGGGATGGATTTCTGTAGAAACTGCTGCGATCACCCCTCCAGCACTGTAGCTGTGCTCGGTTCCTGCAGGCGGCACCACCGAGAGCTTTTCCAACACACACACACACAATCCCAGCTGGTTTGGCAGCGACTGTGGCCGGACATGAGCCTCGTTTAACGCAGGAGGCAGCGAGAATCGGGACTGCCGTTTCCTTTAGATTGTGCTGTGAAAAGCTGGCAGTAGCAATCCAGGTGGTATCAACGCAGAACATCACAGATCAGAAAGAGATTATATCTCTGGTGCCTGGTACTGTGAAAGGAAAAGATTACAAAGCTCATTCCAGCTCTTTATCTGCACAGGGGCAATGTTAAGTTGTGTTGTCTGATCTGCACACAGGTAGACTTGCTTTCAACACATTTCAACAATGATCTGAAGGAAGGATTTATCCTTTAACTGCTCAGGCTCAGACAGACACAAGAGAGAATAAGCATCTTTGGCTCATCCCTACACAAGCAATGGCTTTATGAAAGCTGCCAAGAGAATGGCTGCTAATTTTCTGGTTTAATACACTAGACATCTACAGGACAAAGAATATTCTTTGCCTAATTATACTAATTGCACAACTTAGTCAAAAATGGGCCCTAAATGACTAAGGCTGTTGCTTTAGCTTAGGTGTATGTGATCTGTGATTACAGATCAATTCATGCACATCTTTGCAATTTTCTTCTGTACATCTCTAATAAAATTTGCTCTACCTTTCAATGCATATTCATCACGGCTTCTAAAAACCACCGTGCAGTAGAGAGGAAACTCATCAGCCAACTTCACTGCAGAAGGTCTCAGCAATTTACAATGGAAAAACATACCGGTGGCAGCAGCTCTGTAGTCTGTGTCATTTCCCTTCTGAGCAGCGGTTTTTGTCCTCTGCTGAGAAATAAAGCACCACTTCAAGGCAGCCAGACCTCAGCCTGCGTCAGCTGTGCTGCTCCACGGACAGGACAGGTCTTGCCTTCAGCCTTCGAGCCAGCACACGGAGAAAGGGGGTTCAAAGGAGCAGTGTGTCCGTCTGGACGAGGCGGAACAAAGCTGCAAGGAAGAGCACACATGGTGGGTACTCTCATACCTCACCCCCTGATGGAAGGGGAAATGAGGAGTCCTCACCAAGAGTCCCTGCAGAACCACAGGTGCAATTACACAAGGGTTTGTTTACCTCAGAGAAAATAAAGCTGAAGAAAACAGTGTTTCTGTCTGTGATATCAATACCGAGTCTCTGCAGCTGAGAGTGTTTATTTACATTATAATAAACATATAACAGGGCTGCAAAGATGCCTTTCATACTGCTGCCTCCAAAACAAACCCATCCAAACCGAGTTAATCCCCAGTTGCTTGGTTGTTAAACTCTTGTGCCAGGGCAGGAATTCACCGTCTGGGTCAGAGGGTGCACCCACTCCTTTGAGAGATGTTGCTCAGATCAGGTGTAAGGTAAAATCACAACCTTAAACAGCTCCTGTAGAGTGTTGGGGCTTGAATTGTCACAGGTCTGACCCTTTTCCCACCTTGTCAGTGCAAGATAGGTGGGAATTACCCTTAAGACATCCATAACCTTCAGATGTTCAGTTTTCCCAGTTCATTATCTCTCAGTCCTCACATTTCCAGCCTCCACTGACCCCATATTCCCCAAGCTTTCAGGCTGGGTCAGTAGAGGGGAGCAGGGAGCTCATACTGCTGTGCCCAGGGACATCCAGCCTTGTCCTGGCTGGTCCCTCACCACCGAGCTTTGGCCTCAAACCAGCTCCTGGGCTGGGCTGTGACCAGCAAGAAGGAGCTGCAGAGCCAGGTCTGGCAGATGGTGAATCCAGGCTGTACATCTTGAAACATGACTTGGCCCAGCCAAGCCAGCTCCAAAATAAACCCTTCTTAAGCTGCATTAGCCATTGCACTTGAAGTTCTTCTGATTTAGCTCCTATAGGCTGGGGCACAGGTGAGCCCTGGAGCCCATCACTCCCAACAACAAACACCCCTGAGGGGACTGATCTCATGATTACAACTCTTATTATGTGCCAACAACAAAAAAGCTGCAGTTAAAACACAAATGGCAATGGTTGCTAAGTGACAGCATCCATACAGGCTTGTCACAGCCCTGAGACAAACAGCTGTGGCTGCACAGCAATCCTGTCTTGTCTGTGTCACTGAGGATAAAAATACTGTTTTCATTAATGTCTGGTAACCTTAACTTTGACCTTTCAGAGTATTTTGTGCTTTAGGTTCTGATAAAGACCCCCATGAAAAAAAGGCTAAAGCCTTCCCTGAAAGCAGCTGAAGTGATTCTGATTCAAAATACCTTTAATATTGCATGCTCCTTCAACATATTTCTTTCCCAGTGAAGTAGTACATAAGACAACAACAAGTCTTGCTCAGCTAAATGGTCCATTTCTGACAAACTAGTGACTAGCTAGTGACAGCATGTTCAGAGAGAGTCATGTGAAACAACAACAAAATCAACAGAAAACCCCACCTGTCGGCTTCTAAAGTGAACCTGAGGGCTTTGTTCAACCACTGAAGCTTCCTGCAATGTTTGGAAAAAATTATTTTATTTCGGAGCTGCAAATAGCACATATCCTTATAAATAAAGAGTTTAAACTGTAAATTTAAAATTACACGAAGCTATGGTTGAGCTGTTCAGGAGCCTGAGATCCAGCAAGGCACACTGGCTCCAGTGAGAGGAGTGGTGGGACCAAAGCACCATTTTACCCGGGTGCGGTATTGCAAACCCCTAAATTAGAGAGACCCTAATTAGCACAACTGGCGGCTCAGTGCATCCAAGAAAGATTATTTGTTTGAAAAGAGGAAAAGCAGTATTGCAGCAGGCTGTGCACAGTATCTTGCTCACCCTACGCACTCCTACACGCCGCAGAAAAACCTGTTCGAGGCCGTGCTGGCAGCAGAGACAAAGGGACGGATCTGTCAGCAGCCTGTGAGCAGATCAGAAGTGACCAGGAAAAGCCACCACCCGGTGGACAAACAGAGCGAGAAATGCACAAACAGGCAAGCACAGCTCAGCACACACAGCTCAGCACACACACACACACCACAACACACCCCTGGGAGCCGTACGGCACATCCAGGCCGGGATCAAACACCGGGATCATCTTCAGCTGCCAAGGCAGAGCGTCGTGGCGTGAAATGTCCTACCAGAGCGCGTGTGGCCACAGTTACCCCAAGCAGCACTTCTCAGTGACTACTGAAGCTAATTATACCCTTTCCTAATGAATTTTCCTCTGCACCATCCGCAGAGGCCTCTATTTCCAGTGCCAGGAGTAACAGCCCTGATCCTGCTGACAGCTCTAACAACACACGAGTTTTCGGTGCGGTCAAAGCTCAGCCGTGTGGATAAAGCCAATTGACTGTTGTCTGTGGTCACTTATCTCCATGTCAGCATGGTAAACACTTCTATTTTGTGCACTGTGCCAGAGTAAAATGTGATTTTTTTTAATTTTTTTTTGGTCCCTCCATATTTTATCCACAAACAGAGCACTTTTCCCAGCTGTTCTCATCCCTCAGATTCCTTCACTGCGGTCAAGAAAACGAGCATGTCTTGTACTGGTACTAAAACCCCGTGTCGCTGCTCTCCAAATCCCACAGCACAGGGTGAATATTGCTGTGCAGACAGAGGTCTGACTTTTCAGCAGGATGAGATGAGGCAGCTCAAAGGTGCAGCGTGCTGTCTGGCTGGCTGGATGAAAGGCACGTCCCCCGCGTGCGCCGCGGCGCTGGCGGGCAGGCAGCTCAACCCCACCATGGAAAAACAGAGAGAGAGAGAAACCTCCTGTCACCCTAATCCCTGCTGAGAACTTCTGCCCCGTAGGGATCAGCCTCGCCTTCCTCCCTAGTTTTGGGAGCATCTTCTCCGCCCTCTATTTATTACGACGAGATCAAAGATTCATCTCCATGGAAACGTCTGAGCTCAAAGAGTTTCTGCACTACAGCTTTACATCCTGCACGTAGGGCTTGGCACCGGTTCTTGAAGCAGAAGCTTTGAGATGATCAGCACTGGGGTCCCTACAGAAGTGGTTTGATTAGTAATAATCAATAATGTGTGCAGCGTGGGTGTGTGTGTAACACACACAGTGCAGAGAGGAACTGCCATTCTGTTATGGAATCTGTGGCCCATGAACCCTTCAGCTTCCAAGCTGTTTCCCTCACGTCCAGAGCTGTGGGACACTGACATGGGTGTTCTTCAGTAGTTGGCGCTTCAGCACATCTGAAGTTTGGTAGGACTTCCAGCAGCTGTAAAGACCAGAGACACGTGGGCAGAGCCGCTGGAGCTGCTTGGCTTTACCCAATGGAAACAGCAAGTGGCCCAACACCCAGACCAGCAAAGACTGCTGCCTCTGGCCCAGCAATGCCTGGGGTACTGGAGCTGGGTCATTCCAGTCACTTCCCTCCCAGTAGCACTGAGCCTCCAATTCCTTCAGCACAGTCACTCCCACAAATAGTTCTCAGGAGAGGGGAAAAAAAAAAAAAAATTAAGCAAACCAGACATGTTTAATGCTATTTTTGTTCCCTGTTCAGTTCGCCACATGGCCGCACAAATTGTTAAACTGTCGTACTGGGGGCAGGAGCAACCAGCCGGGAGGAAAACTATTGAAACAGCCACGGCAGCTGCTGCTGACAGAACGGGGCTGGGGAGCCGCAGCCTCGCAGGAAATCCTGGATTCTGCTTCACTCTCACACGAGGGAAAGGAGGACAAAAAGGAGCGAAGCAGAACCCATTTGAGAGCCTCGCATTTTCACAGGCGTGTCCCAAGAAGGGTGAGCAGGGCGTGGAAAGCACGTGAGGCCGCGTTAGCACCGGAGCAGAGCTGATGGCATCCACCTGGAGAGCATCACCCAGCGCCTGGGGCAGGAGGAAGCCCCGTCTCCCAGGGCTGCCAGGGGCAGATCCTGCTCCCAAGGGAGTCAGACCACATCTCGCTACTGCCCCCGGCAGTGCTGAGCCCCAAGTTGCCCATATGCAAGCAGAATGTGATTTTTATAATCATATTAAAAATTTTCAGAATAGCAACTGTGCAGAGAGCAATCCAGCTGCCAACATTCAGCCTTATCCTAGGGCACAGGCAGAATACACCAGCCATGAATTAATACTGCATAAGCTGCACCATGCTGGGTTTCATAGCTTAATTATAAAAGAGAAAGCAATAATCAAGGGATCTGTAAGGCTAATAAATGTTCTGAGAACACCAAATGTGACACAAGAGCCGCAGCCAGTGAGACAGGACATGAATACATTTAAAAAGCACATTAATCACACACGGCGTGTTAATTCACAGTTGGTTCCCAATGGCAGCACTTGGCCTTTTGCCTCCTTCGTAGCATCACCAGGCACAAGTGGATCATCACCCAGCCCGGAGCAAACTGGGCTGTGGTCTACCTGCCCACGAGCAAAAACTCAGTCCAAGAAGACACAGAGATTAGCTCTGACTTGGAGCTCTGCAGCCCTCTCTGCCTTACACCCAAGCTGGGTTCAGCACTCCCACCTGTCCCAGCACGGGGAGGTTTCTGGGTCAGTGAAGTGTCCACCCGGCTGGACAGAGCCAGGTCACCTGGCCAAGGACAGCACAAGGGCAAAATCAGCCCCCTGGCAAATCCTCCAGTCATCTCTGCAGCAAAACACTTGAAAGGGCTTCTGTTCCTCGGTGCCTCCAACTATCTCTACCCTCCATCTCGTATTTCATCTCACTGCAGGGTTTTAATTATGCAGACAGCTCGTTTCAAGGCCTCTCATTCACAGACTTCCCTCGGTCTATAGGGAGTGATTCTATGGGGAGGGCACGTTTCAGATTACTGACCATGAGAAGCTTGATGTCTCTGCATCTCTGTCTTAGGGAAAGCTCTGATAAACCTTAAAACGGAGATGCCAGTGCAGGACGTGACCCAGCTCTGAACTGGTGACATCAGCAAGACACTCCTTGAACTGAAATACTGCAGGACTTGGTGCCAGACAGGTCTGCATGTATAGAAACTTGAAATGCTCCCAAACATTCCCTTCTGCCCAATAATTTATTTTATCAGAAGAAGTTTCCTATCTGTAAACGTTTCATCCTCTGCTAAGGGCAGCTCTTCACAGTGCTCTGCCCAAAGATCTATTATCAAAAAGATCTGTTTCAAAAGAAATAGCTACCCTTCTTCGCTCACTAATAATCCCAAATTTAACTATGCCCTACTTAACACCTCCTCTGAAACCAGGAATCGAGATGCTATTTCTGCTGGCCTCAATAAATGGACCCTGCTGAATTCCAGGGAACACACAGACCAGACACCAGGCTGAGTTTAAGTCCTGGGATGGAATGTTCAGGCAGCAGCCTCCTCCTTCCTCAGTGTTCCTAAAGCCTAATCACGAGCCAAGAGGAAATAACCATGGGGAAAAAAAAAAAAAGGAAAAGAAAAGAAAAAAAGATAAGTAATCACGCTGTACATTTCCCAGATCTTCTAATCCAGGCCAAATTTGTACAATGAAGTTGCGTTCTCCTTGCTGTAAAAATATGTATCTGCCCCCTCTTCTGCCTCTGCGACCATCTGGGTACCTGAAATCATGATTCCTCATGGGAATGAATCATGGAGCATCCACACTGACTTCCTACAGAGAGACTTCAAACTTCATGAAATCAGTGGTAAAAAGTAAAGAAGACCTTTAAATTACCCTTAGATTGGCACAAGACAGACTTGGGCCACGTACTGCCTAGATCTGTGGGCTGACACCTCCTCTCGAGTCTCCAACTCCAGTAACAAGTCTTAACTCTGAATAAAACCATAGTATCAGAAGCTGCCCAGATGCACATGGAAGCCTGATCTAGCAACTTATTTGCAAATAAATGGCTCCCTTTCATCCCCCTGCAGATCTTCTGCCCAGTGTTTTCATCCTCACTCCAGAACTGTTCCCTTTTTCTCTCTCTTATCTTTTCCTCCACCATCAGCTGTGGCAGCAGATTGCATTCGCTAATCAAAGAGGGGCTGGGCTCTCTCTGTTTGTTCCTTAAAGTCTGTGGCACCACAGCAGCACCAGCCAAACACTTGTTTTCATTACAGCTCCTCCCAAGCCTGCCAACAGAGCCTGGACTGTGCCAGGACACAGCAGAGAGGGACAATTTTGCTGGTCCAGCGTGTTTCCAGACGGAGCACGAGCACTGCCTTGGGGACACTGATGTCCCCACTCCATCACCCACCAGAAGGTGCCTGCTGCTCTCTTCTCCTCTCCTGCCACTTCATGCTGAGGGAAGGAAACTGTTCTTTGCTGCTGATCCCAGCAGCCTCACTTGGATTTCTCAAGGGAATCACAGAAAAATGGGAGTACCACACTCGCAATTGCTATTCATCCATGAGGTTCATCCATAGGGCTCCATAGGGAAGGGTGATGGATAGGACACAAGGCAGCGTCACAGGGCATGTCCTGACACACAAATGGGACAGCTTGGGTAGCGCCCAAGGCAGCAGCTGGGCAAAGGAGGGGCCTTTCCACAGCACCAGCACAATGCACTGCATTTTTATGGTATCAGTGGAGGAGACAAGGAACATTTCATCTCCCTTCCACGTCCCCTGATTTATGGCAGGGAGCCAAACCAACTGATTTCAGTCAGGAAGCACAAAGCTCCCGTAGCCTTGTCAGCTGTAGTCCCTCAGACTCCCCTGTTCAAGGTGAAATCCTGCTTTACTAATTCCTCATCTCCTCCTTCAGACTCTCTGTCTGCCAGAACCACCAGCTCTTCAGCTTGCAAAGGGAACGAGCCTGTCCCCAGACAGGTCCATGCTACATCCTCCCAATAATTCCCAGGATGGGAACTCTCAACCTCCTCTGCAAACCAGTGAGTCCTGTTTCTCCTCCTTCCCATCACCATTAACATGTAGAGAGAGACCCAACACAAGCAAACACCACCAGTCTCACATGCACAAACACGCCACCTTGGCTGGCAGGACAGGGCAAAAAAAACCCCCATCAGGCCAGCTGATTCCAAGTAATTCCCTGGCTGCCCTTGCCCAGCTGCTTTTCAGAAGGGGACAACCCAGAGCAGCACCATCCAGGAAGGATGTAGAAATACACATCGAGAGTACAGTCTTTGAGTCATTTCCTAAAATCTAGGTGGGGCCACAAAGTCACCTCTTCACAAAGATCACTGCATTTTACCCCATCCTTGCTCTGCTGAACCCGGGAACACAGGCTTGGCTGGAGCCCGTTTGAGGAAAGGCATCTTATCTTGAATAGAAAACACTATCATATGGGAAGACTTTTCCTTTCCCCAGTAATTTGTTCCAGCAGCTAATCAACTTTATTCTTTAAAAAATTAACGCCTATTTTCTCATTTCAATTGGTCTGGCTCAGCCTGCAGCAGTGGGTTTGGGCTGTGCCTCTTTGGCTTACACAGCTCGTGGGGTACCTGCCTTTTCTCCTCGTGGAGCTAGTTGTGTATCTATAAGGTTTTCTTCAGCTAAACAGCTACAGTTGCTTAAATTCCAATCTAAGGCATCAGTCTGGGGGATTTTCCATGCTGCTTCTCCCTCTGCACTTGCTGCTCCATGAAGT
This sequence comes from Pyrocephalus nanus, assembly GCA_038380795.1. Lineage (NCBI taxonomy): Eukaryota > Metazoa > Chordata > Aves > Passeriformes > Tyrannidae > Pyrocephalus > Pyrocephalus nanus. The sequence continues at coordinate 12,129,679 of CM076276.1, forward strand.
TTCCTGCACTCACCTGCCCAAGGCTTTTCTGCCTTACATCCTTCTGCACAGAGTCAAAGCATCGTGGGCTCTCCAGGAAACACAACTCGGCATTAACAACTGAGTTGAGAGCAGAATAGTGACTGCTGCTGATCACTGCAGATAAAGGCCACTTGTGGTGAGCATCACGCCTCTGCTGTGACCAGCTTTAATTGCAGCTGAGCTAATTCTGAGTGTGGCTGTCCCGGTGTCCTTCCGCTCCCTCCACAGCCCCAGATCCCCACCCCTCCAATTCACAGTGTGTCTGCTCTCTGTAATTCCTGGTTAATCTTCTCATCCAATTTTTGACCACTTCCTGCTCCCTTTTCCCTTCCCCTTCTACTGATCTTCTCTTAATAAAACCCATTGCCTCCTAAAAAGTAAGAGAGTAGCTGTGTGGCTGTTTCCTCATCACTCTGTCCATCCCTCCCTCCATCTCCTTCACTGCCAGCTCTCCTGGGCAAGGACTATCCACCTCCTCCTGTGCCTTCCCAAGATAAATGCATCATTATGAGAATATTTAATAACAACACCAGTCCTGTTTACCTGTGCTGGTCAATCAGTGGGCTGGCAGCTAAGACAACTATTAATTATTAAGTTCACACAGTAGGTTTCTTAACAACAACAAAATTGCACTTTTGGAGCACAGTCTATCAGCATGTCTTGTTTTTTAGCTCACAGCTTCCTCGGGTAGGAGCCAGCTCTTTGAGGCTGTGTGGTTCTAAACATGTTGATGGTGTACTTGGAGCAACTCGCAAACAGATAATTGAAGTTAATTAATACAAATAAACTCTAATTACAAGCAGCAACCAATTAAAACAGCACAGAGGGCATCTCCTGTGCTTGGGGTAGCAGCCCAAGTGGAAGAGGATGCTATTCCAAGGCCTTAGGACTCCCTCCTGCCCTCCCCACATGCAGGATCTCAGGAAGGTTTCCCACAAGGAGGATTCACGAGCAGCCACTGCTGCCAGGAGAAGCCGCTGCTCCGCCTCGGCCTGATTATGAGAGCAGCAAATTAGGGCAGTTTTTCACCAGTGATGCTGTCAGCGCCTTGAGAGCAATGCAGGTCCTGGGAACACAGGCTGCAGCACACAGGGATGGTCTTGTCCTGGTGCTTGCTAACCCTGCAGCACGGCAAATGGTCATCTGTGCACTTCCATGGCCACCTTGGCTGCAGTGGGATGCTCTGCTGGCCCTTGCAAAGCCCATGGTTGTGCCAGATGTGCCAATGGCATTTGGACATTACAGCTCCTAAGGCCGTAAAACAATTTTTTTAACCCTGATTTCTGTTTATGTCACTTAGGGACACGCTTACCCAAGAATACCCAGGCAGGGTATTCCTTTTTCCTTCCATCTAAGGATGGCAGAAATGAGGGATCAAAGCACTGAAGGGATCAAAACATGAAAAGCAGAATAAATGAAGCCATGAAGAAATGCAAAGAGAGATCCACTCCTTTATTGTAATTAACCTTTCCAAGAACAGATAATATTCCCAAATTAAAGGGCATCGTGGGACACAGAAATGCATCCAGGTCATGTGGGAGCGATGCTGTGAACGAGGCTTCAAGGCGAACGCAAACACGGCTCCCAGGGCGGGGATGGCACCAGCCGCCGGCAAAACCGGTCTCCAGACACTCGCTCCTCGCCCAGCTCTCATTAGAGCAGAGATTAAAGGGTTTCCACCCCCCCGGCACCGCCGCGCTGCTCAGCCCCGGGCTCATTCTGGAATGCGCTTCCCAAAACGAGGGCTGACTGCGCTCCCGCTCCTTCTCCCAGGCTGCAGCAGCCGGGCGGGACCCGCCGCTCCCGGGACCCGTCCCGCCCCTCGCCCCAAGAGTCCTGCCCCCCGCACCCCGTGTCCTCCCGGCACCCCGTGTCCCTCCTTTCCCAGCGTCGCTCCTTTCCCGGTGTCCCCCCGCTCCGTGCCCTCCCCGGGCCGCCCCCCCTCTCTCCGCCGCCCCCCCGTGGTTGCCCCGCGCACCCGCAGGAGGCGGCTCTGAGCGGCCGCTCGGCGAATCCCGCGGGCTCCCGGGGCCGAGCCCCCCTTTGCTCCCCCTTTTTCTTCCTCCTCCTCCTTCTCCTCCCGCCGCTCCTCCTGCTTCGCCGCCGGGCTCCGCTCCGCCTCGCCAGCCCCGCGCCGGGTGCCCCGGCCCTGCCGCACCTCCCGGCCCTCCGCAGCCCCGGCCCGGCGGGCGGTGAGTCCTGTCCTGGGCCCCTCGGGCAGATCAGGGGGTTCGCCTTTATGGGGGGGGAAGGCACGGGAGTCCGGGCGGCCCCCTGGATGCGGTGGGACCACCCCGGCGGGGGGAGCGCGGGCTGGGGCATCTCCCGTGTGATGGGCATCGCTGCCGGGGTGAGGGTGGTCGGGCTCGGGGCATCTCCGGTGTGACGGGCATCGCTGCCGGGGCGATGGTGGCCGTGCTCGGGGCATCCTCCCTCGGTGACGGCGGGTCACGCTTAGGGCATCTCCCGCCGGGGGCTGGTGGCCGCGCTCGGCGCATCTCCCGCCGGGAGCTGGGGGTTGCGTTCCGGGCATCACCCCCACGGCCTCCAGGGGTCCTGCCTGGGCTCTGTCCTCTCACCCTCTCCTGGGGTGCCGGGGCTGCCCTTGGTGCACCCTCCTGGGGGGTTTGGGGTGCCAGGGGCTGAGCTCGGGGCATCCTGCACCGATGTGCTCGGCGCATCGTCCCAGGGTGCTGAGGGACTTAGTCCTTCCTTGCACACCCACCCGTGCGATTCCTGCACCGGGGATCAGCATCAACAGCCCCTTTTCCGCATCATGGGGGGCTCAGGTGTCCCAGGAGCAGCAGCTGCTTCTGCAGCGCTTCCAGAACATGCCTCGTGCCCAGCAAACGTCCGGCTGGTGGTCAGGGTACAGCCACTGGCTATGAAGGCTCAGGTTTGGGGTCTGTCATTGTCACCCGCAGCCGCGCTAGTCACAGTAACACCCTGGAGCCCCCTCCTCCTCCTTGGCTGTGAAATGCCCACAAACACCCCCTACTTGGCGGCACCACTTAAAAAGCACTCGATGCTGGGAGGAGGCACAGCCTTTCCAGTGCTGTTGTACCGTGTGATGGACCACTTTTACAACGCCCGTGCTCCAGGGAACACCTACCCTCAGCTGTACCTGGAAAATGCAGCCTCTCTCCCGGCTAACACCGGGGTTGTCTCGCAGAGACCATTTAGTCTGTCTAGACAAATATGATGAAGAGCAAAGTGCCCGGAGCTGTGAGTGATTAGAGCTCGGGTATCTCTGCAGTGCTGCGTTCGTTGTACAGCTCTGATAGACGCTGCTCGGTGCTTTGGGGTCTTTGGTTGGCAAGTGCACAGCAAACAGCCGTGGACTGGGGAGGTTTGTTTTGTGTCAGAGCAAGGGAAGGAGAGCACAGCCCGCCCTTCATCACACTTGTGCATGGGAGAAGCATCACAGGCAGTGTAACCAGACTAAAACGAGCAGAGAAAGCACTGAAAATGATGAATAAAGGGGTGGTGAAGGGGAAGAGGGGGAAAGGCACATATACTGCCAGCTTGCTTTCTCGAGGGTAGCACGGAGAAGTTCAGGAATGCTTTTATGACACTTAGAGAGCCTCAAATAGCAGGGACTGGAGAAAAAAAAAAGAAAAAAAAGAGTAGCACTATGTACGAGCATAGAATAAATAAAATCCTTAGAAGAGAAGACTGGAACTAAGGATAATGCATGTCCTCAATACATATTAAAATGAAGAACAGGGTATTGAGAGAGCAGGCTCTCACATAAAACAAAATCAAGGGCAAAGTGGATGTGTGTGTGTTCTTAAGTAGTTAAGAACACTTAAATAAGAATATTTAAATAAGGATGGATGGAAGCATCTGTCTCCATCTTAGGTATTTACTGAGCTTTACAAATCTAGTCTTTCATCTTGCAAACCTTTTTTGCACTTTGTTGAGTTGTCCATCTGACTCGTCCAGCAGTCCAAGTTAATTTATAAGATTCACGGGAGGACAAACTTTCAGGACTGAGCCTTGTGGCAATAACATATCAATCACAGTTCCAGGAGGACAGGTAGATTCTCCTCTTAGTAAATGCGTGTGTGAATCCCTGAAGATTTCCACAGCACCAGGAATGACTCTTTTTGAGAGAGACCACACATACCATCTGTTTCCAAGTCACAAACATATTCTAGAGATACTACAAGTACATATTATTGTGATCTGTCAGAAGCTGAGGCCAGAAAGCTTTATCTGACTTTATGGTGTGGAACACACAGAGATCTGACTCGGGGTTTTGTGGCTGTTTAGTGTGAAGTGAGCAGAGGATGCTGCAGCTCTGTGTGGGTACAAGCACAGGGTTGGTCAGGTCCAGGGTGTATTTTCTCTGTGAGCAGAGGGGAGTGATTCTGAGAAGTGCTGGGCATCTCGAAATTCCCTCCATTTGGGGTCTGAGCATGGCCAAACAGATTTGGTCTGACCCCAGCAGCTGAGCGAGCTCAGCAGGCAAAGCCCAGCTCAGTGGACTGCGTTGAGCTCCTCGAGGAAGGAGCTGGACCAGTCAGGATTTTACTTGGACCAGAGCTCCTCAGTCAAGAAAACCCTCTTTCTATGTGTGTCAACAAATAAACTGAGAGAATTGCTTTCAGGCTGTCATCAGTGTGATACTGGGAAGCACAGGCAAGGAGGGGCTGATCCTCGAGCAGCAGTTGCAGACACCAACTGCAAAGCTCAGGGAAAGAGCTATTAAGCAACCAGGGCATGTGTTGATAATTAGTTATCGCTTGTTATGTTTGCTCTGGGCTTTTCATTTCTGTTGACTGGCAATGAATTTTCTGCACTATCACTGCTTGTTTACAGTACAGCACCTAACGAAGGCAATTAATCAGTTTTAAGAGACTCCACTAATGTCCCTCTGACACCCAAAGAGCCCAGTTAAGTCAATCTGCCTCCAAATACTTCAAAAGAGCTGAGAGGGGAAGGGAACAGAGGGAATTTCCTTCTGTGCATCTGCAGCCTGGGAGAGTCAGAGTTAGAAATTACTTACACATTGACTTATAAAATAAACAACGTTAGAATGACCAGCTTAAAAACAAACAAAACAAACAGAAAAAAATACAAATACAATCTCTACAACGTTAGGGCCAAACTCCATAGAATACCAAATAAATCCATTATGCACTGAGTGCCCTTTTTGGACCTGTACAACATAGAATTTCTGCACACAAGACCCTTTCTGTCCTGTCAGAATATCCCAAATACTTGCATTGTATGTATTGCCTTGGCCTTTGAGAATTACCCTGTTACTGTCAGCCCCAGGCATATCTACCCACCAAAGCAATGTCAATATATTAGAGAGTAAATGACATATCTGGGAATTACAAAAAGAATAATTCATAGGTAATTTTCAATTACAGAGAATAATTTATATGTGTCTGATTTGCAAAGAGAATAATTTATGAGTAACCTGAATTGCACATGAAGCACATTAACAGGTTACTGTGGGAAAGGGAGCATGCTGACTGCTCAGCTGTCACGTGCTGAGCCTGGATTTTGGGGCATTCTGTGTGAAAACACTCACCATGGAAAAAAAATATGTGTCAAATTCCGTAGCAAACAGATCTGTGCAATGTGCCCAATCTGAGCTGGAACCTCTTGGGTGGTACTGATAGCCAGACACACAGAGTTTGCTGTCCTTGGGGCTCCTGCCTCACATCCCACCCCACGAGCAGAAAGGCCACAACTGGGGATCCTACAACATAGCCATGGGAAAAGGCTGTTCCCAGCAGACAAACAGCCAAGTGCCCAAACCTTTGTCTCCACTGCACTGCATGGATGTGATGATGAACAATATGAAACATAAAAAAAAAAAAAAAAAAGAGGAGAGTCTCCATAAACTGGACAAGGATTCCCAGCTCAGGCTGGCTCCTTCACTGCCCTGTTGGGAGCCTGTGGGTGCCAGAACACAAACATGTTTCATACTGAACAGAAGAACATTGCTTGTTCAGGTTGGAAAAGACCTCCAAGATCAACAATCCAACCTTCATGTGATCCAACCCTGGTGCTCCTTGTTTAGGAAAAATTACAGTGTTAGTAAAGGGCTGCAGGATGACAAAATGCAGATTGGGAAGAGGATGTTTTCCTAATGGTAAAAGTAGACAATGGCATGGGAGTGGAGGTGGTGTCTCCACTTGCAGCAGGTCTTTACATTATTATCTTGGTTAAAGCATTTTCTCAAGTGCAACTCCAAATTATAGGCCTTTTAAACAAAAAAGAGTGACTTTCTCTTCCCTAAGACTGGTTAGTCAGGTCTTGTCATTGAACAAGGAGCCAAATTAGCTGCTTTTTACTTTAAAGGCATGATGTCTCCTTCCTAAATACCTGAAGGGCAGAAGGATGCACTGGTGCTTCCATTTCTTCAGCCCCCACCTTGGCATCTAAAAAACTGAGGAGAGAGGGGGAAATATCCAAGCTAAAGTGCCATTCCCTCCTGAAGCACTGCATCAGGGAGTTACCCCTGGCACTCTCGACACAAGAGCTAAAAAGCCCTGTTGAACTATTTGTTAATGAAACACCATATCCACATATTAGATCAAGCACAAATAATATCTACTGCAGTTAATGTTGTAAAACGGCTTCTTTTTTCAACTGTTCAAGTTGCCCATAAAAATTTTCCGAAGCATTAATTTTCTCCAGTGAAGTGTTTTAGAAAAGCTTGCTGGAGAGAAGTAATTGTGTTGGATTTGGGGAGTGTAGTGGGTTGCTGCTGTTCTTTGGGAAGGAAACCCAGCCACTCTGGGAGAAGGAGGCACAAGTCACTCCAGACTGAATTCCTGCAAGTGAATTCCTGTGCTTGAGCTTTCGAATCACTAAAGCGTCACCAGGGGCGTCCTTGGGCATGGGGAACGTCACAAAACACCCGTGGGCATAGCTGGGAATGTCTGGAGCTGGGTGAATATCCCCTTTTAGGGAGTCCTGGGAAACAATGTATATCCCATAGCTTTGGGCTCACTCTGTATTCCATGAGAGAGCCTGGGGGGAACACATGCTGCAGGACTGTGCCCTCATTGTGTTTGCTGTCACATACATCCACTCTTTGCTGCTTCCTATTTAGCAGAGAGAAACCCATTCATTTTCTAACCAGCTCCTCCTCCCTAGACCCACAATCCAGTTGCTGCCCAAAACACTCATGAAAGAGGCTCCAGAAACCCCCTCTGACAAGATTATTCTCAACCTGGACCAAGTGCAAAATCTTTCCCTCATTTCCCTGGGAGCAGGCAGTAGCCCACAGGATCACATCCTCAGGGAGCTGAATACTGCTAATAGTTTCCCAGTGAAAGTTCTGCACATGACCAGGAAAATGATGCTTGCTTTTAAAGTTTGTGCAGAACAAGTGCAATCTTGTCCCTTAGGAAAATCTTCACCTTGCCCAAGGCAAAACTCCTGATGACCTGGTGGGGTCAGACTCTCACTTCTGTCTCCCAAATCTAAAAGCAAGTCAGAAGAGTAGAGATTTGGGTGACAAAGCACAGAACAACCTCTGACAAATTCTTGCTGCTCCCTGTAAAAACCAGCGGGAGCAATTTGTACATTTTTCTGGGCAGTAAAAAGAGGCATCTGAGAAAGCATCTCAGGTTTGATTTCTAAACTTCCACTGGATTAGGGCCCTTGTACCACTTCAGATCCCCCTGTGCCATCTGCTGTCAGCCTTTAATGTGAGCGAAATACAAAGCTTGCAAAAATGAAAGAAAACTGCTTTCCTGCTCCCTCTCCGGGCTACACACCCTTAGAGACAAAAAGATCACACAGAACGAGTCCTTTTAAGGACTGCTAATACACACACTTCTCTTCCCAAGGGTTAGATGTGAAGGAATTCAGAGTTAATTTTAATGAGCTGCCACCTTCCTCTCACAGTGCAAACTACCTCTGCATAGCTGAGGAAAGACTTCGGCTCCTGTTGGTACGATTTTTTTTAAATATTGAATTTTCTTAATTATACTGCTGTCCTTGAGGGCCGCTGAATGCCACTTACCTGGCAGAGCTAAGCTGCAGACCTGCTTCAATTATAGACTTAACCAGTTCCTCCTTGAAATATTTAATCCCTTTTTTTCAGTGATTGAATGCTGGTGTTTTAGCAGTGATGATCAGCAGCTGATGCATTTGGTATCCACCTAGAAAGCTTGTCTGGCTCCTTTTAAGTTACTATTAATTTGCCTAGAAGAAGATAACACTTATCCCTAGAAACCCTGTGCTTTTGTGCACATACACCTGTGTTTTTTTTCATTCTGCTGGATGGTGGAGTGGAGGGGTGGAGTGCTTACCTGTGGTAGACAAATTTGCCCAAAGTTCTGCTCCAAAATACCCCAGTTCCACTTGGAATGACCTCCTTACCAAAGAATTACCGCCTTTGGAAAAATCCAGTCGTAGGTAAGTCGTAGGGGTTGTGTTGCCTCTTTTTCTTCCCTTTCCCCAAGATGTCAACTGGAATTTCCGTAAGTGCACAAACTGCAGTGGAAAATTGGTGCTTGACTCGCCGCTTTGGAGAACACCAGCCTTAGAAAGGACCCTGGAGAGGATATTTCTGGGATGCTGTGAATTAATTTCTTTGTGCTGCAGGCTTTCATTTGCTCTTTATTTACTGCTTTACATCACCCCCAGCCCTGCTGATGCTAACATGGTGTGACAGGAAGCCATTCATGAAGTGACATGATGGCAGCGGGCCCGTATGTGTCTTGCTAGGGGAGGCAGCAGCAGCAGCACACAGGAACCTCACACACCAAGTCCCACCTGCGGGTCAGGCTGGGCAAACCTTCCCAAATCCTGCAGCCTCACAACAGCACTGTGAGCCAGAAGGTGCCAGAGGTCAATATCTAAGATTAAAAGCTGTTAGAGGAGGTCGTCAGCAGCGAGGAGCTGCTTTCCCTGGTGCCAGGTAAGTCAGAAGTGCAGGCTTCTGATGGACAGATAAAGGCCAATTGACCTCCTCGCTCCTGACATGGACCTGTTCCAAGGGATGTGGTTTAGCCCAAGCCAAAAGGAGCACCACCTTCCCCCATCCTGTGAGGTCCAGTGCAACCAGCTGCACAACATCAGCGGTATTTTCCTCTAGCCTCAGGCTAGAGCACCAAAAAAACCCCAAATCCCAGTCAACCAACCCCAAACACCAACCAAGCCATCTGATTTACTCCAGATACCCAACAGCAACCTGGGGCTGTGCATTCTTGAGCACCATCTACTGGCCCAGGGTCCATGAGCTGGTGTTTGCACACGCACAGAGAACCCTGCAACAGCTGCTCCAAGCTCGGGGCTCCAGCCCGGCACAGGGCTGATAATCTCCCAGTCAAACCTTGCAGCTGGGCTATGGGGGAAACTGCTGCGAGCGCAGAGCCTGGGGAGGTGTGCAGGTCCCTCAGGAGGCCAGGGCTGATGGCAGTGTCCCCTCCCTCAGGCAGCGCCAGGTCCCTCCGCGATGCTGCAGTGCAAGCACGCCCAGGAGTTCAGCTTCGGGCCCCGCGCTCTGAAGGACGCGCTGATCTCCACCGACCCTGCCCTGCAGGAGCTCTATGCCAAGGCCTTCTCCAGGGCAGAGAAGCTGTTCCTGTCCGAGGCCTACAACCCCCAGAGGACGCTCTTCTGCACGCTGCTCATCCGCACGGCCTTCGACTGGATCCTCAGCCACCCCGATGCCCCCGAGGACTTCGAGACGTTCTACCACGCCATGCTGAGGAGGAAGCAGAACTTCTGCAGGAAGCACATCTACCTGCAGCCCATAGGTAAGGTGGGCATCTGCACTGAGCTGCCAGGAGGGAGGTGGGTGGTGCTGAGTGCTGCTAACACCCTCTTCTAAGGACTAACCATCGCCCTAGTGACAATAAGTGCAGTAGCAAAGGCTCTGACAATCCCCCCAGTCCATGGTCACAGGCCATGATGACAACCATGAGTAGACCTGCCATATAAATGGTACATGTGCCCCTGGGTGAGACTTGCTATGAATTTATGCATACATATATACATATACATATATATATATATATATATATATATATATATATATGTGAAACAGTGCTGGAAAAAACAGCATTTCCGGAGGTCCGACCCTGATGGCTCATTAAACACAGCCACCCATTCCCACATTAATCTTTCTGCACAACTTAAACAAGAGACAACCTTCTTAGACATCTGCTCTGCTAAAGAGAGCGTACTAATGCCTCAAGTCACCTCTCAGGAAGAGCTCCCTCTTCTCCTCTAGAGCCATAACCACCTAGAGGTATCTGCCACATCCCAGAATAAGCAATTAACTCCAGCATGACCCAGCCTGCCTCTTCCCCAGTGGCTGTGGCCAGTCCCACAGAATCCCTTCAGACCCTGTGGGTCAACCCTGCCTTTCAGGGGCTGATAACAAAGCTTCTCTTCTCAGACCTAATCGAAGGGCCTGCCGGGCTCTCGCTGCTGGATTCCCTCCAGAGCTGTGTCGAGTCTTTCTTCCTGGGTCTCCGTGTGAAGTGCCTTCCCTCCATCCCCGTCTCCTCCATTCACTGCTGCTTCCGCCACAGCCGGGACTCCGACAGGGTGCAGCTCCACGCAGGTGAGGACCTGGCAGCCCACAGAGGCACCAGCTTGGCCCATGGGCACGAGCCCTCCCTTAGGAAATGCCTGAAACAGCCCTTCACTGCCAGAGCTGGGAGGGGATGAGGAAGGGAGTGAAAAGGGAGAAATCCTGTTCCCGTGGAAAGCCCAGAGCTTTGAGGCTGGAAACAGGAATGAAAAACAAAGTGACTTTCATCATATTTTCCTCTGCTGTTTGTATTTCTCGGTGCTATTATGTTTAGGTCCAGCTCTGCAGAGCGATCGGATCAGCTCCAAGGGAAGGCACTGTTGGTTTGGTGTAGTCCGAGTTCTCCCATCTCTTGCCCAGAGCCAAAGTAAATGAGCGGCCTGGGTGGTGCAGGTGGGGAACTCACTGGCCTTTCATGTTAGGAAGCTTGGGTTCAAGTGTCACAGCTCCCTGGGGAGACAGGTTTTCCACCTGCCAAACCCTTGCTGCACAAACATCCCCCTGGAACGAGCTGTTTGCAGGTACCATGGGCAGCACGTGCTCAGCACAGCCCAGCACTGCAGCCATGCGGCTGTCCCAGCTCTGTTCTGGAATGCCTGTAGGGAAATTCTGCTCCCAGGTGCTTATTTCCATGGGTTTAGTACTGAAATCACCTACCTCCCTGCCCTTGGCTCTGCTTTGTTTTAACTCTGTGCTCAGCAGCATTTCCAAAGTCAGGTCTGCTCCCATTTCAGGGGATGGGCTACAGAGCTGTGGTTCTCCAGCTGAGATAATGAATGGAGCAGCTCTGTCTGCCTGTGGCTTGGATTGCATCCTCCTCCCCGTGAGCAGCAGAAATTCTGGCTCTTAGGTGCCTTCCAGGGATGGTTCATTTTAATGAACGCCTCTCCTGTATTTTTCCAGATGGGATCCTGAATTTCCTGAAGAACAACAAGCCCATGGATGCCCTGTGTGTCCTTGGACTTACTCTGCTGGATCTTTATCCATGTGAGACCTGGAGCTTCACATTCAGCAAATTCCTGCCAGGACAAGGTGGGATTGGTGTCCCATGATGATCTAGCACTGCATCTGAATAAGGCAGCACTGTACCAAAAAGCTTTCCCTGGGAAGCTGGAATAGCCAAAACTTATCCTTAACATGCTATTCAATCCCCGATAAGAATAACTAGCTTTTCCCAATTTAAAACTAAGGGATTTGGGGCTCCTGATCCAGACAAAGGTAACCAGGGTGCTACAAACCTTTTGGACCTTTTGGGAAGGGGGTCTCATCACACCCTGTGTGCTCAGCTGGGCTGTGCTACAACAGCGGTATTTTCACGCTGCCTAAGGTGAGACAGTCGTACGAAAGCAGATGCCTAACTTGTACTCACCTCTCTTCACAGAAGTGGGAGTCTGCAGCTTTGCCAGGTTTTCTGGGGATTTCCCCCAGGCTGGTTGCAGCAGCTTGAACCCACCCAGGCAGAAGGAAGAGTTGTGTGAAGTCCTCAGGGAGAGCAGAGACCGGACGCTGCAGTTCAGTGCCCAGGAGATGGTCCAGTGCTGTAAGGTAGGACCAGCCACCTCCTGCACCCCATGGTTCTTCCTGTGTAGGGTTAAATATTTCAGGCCTGGGCATAATCTGTGTCTCAGCCCAGAAGAGCAGGAATGAGACTCTGCTCCCAGAAGGCACAGGCAATCCCAGCTAAGGCCACACACTTAATCCAGACATAAAGAGCTTTCATTTTAGTGCACTGTGTAGACAACAATACCATCAGTTATAGTGAGGCTACAGGACTTACCTTAGCACAGAATCACAGAACGGTTTGGGTCAGAAGAGACCTTAAAGACCCTCTAGTTCCAACCCCCTGCCATGGGCAAGGACATCTTCCACTACACCAGGTTATGTCATGGAGCAGCACTGAGATAAAACCCTGCCCATCTCCCAGGCTCATACTTGGGTAATCCTGAATACTTTGCTTGCCAGGCAGTGCAGGGCCAGTGGGATCTATGAGCTGATTCAGAATCTGGAGTTAAGCAGAATATCTGGTGGAGTTGTGTGTAACTAATGGATAGCTGGGAAGGGGTGAGTGTCTTCCTCAGACATTGGCATCCATAAGGGGAGAGGTCCATGTGCCAGACCTGTTACATGGATGGATGAGAAAAATACCTGAGGCAGGTTTGCACATATAAATATATGCAGATGCCCTCAAACCCCCTTCATCTCCAACACATCCTCTCTTCAGGAGTGCTCCCCTGGGCCAGCTCTGTCTCTGGTGTTCCCCCCAAAGCTGGCCCACGTGGAGCAGCCACACCAGCACCTTTGCTGCCATTTCTCTTTGCTCCCCTGGCATTTACTAAGGATTTTCAAGTCAGAGGTCTTTCCCTGTAGTAATCTCCAATGAGATTAGGTGGCAAAGGGAGGAGGAGGGGAATCCTCCATCCTCAGCCTTTCCACGGTTGCCAATTCCCAAGGCAGTCATGCTTGGCCAGCTGACTCCAAGCTTAGTTTTTTTTTTTGCTTTGGCACAAATGTTAATAGAGTCTGTTTTGGAAGGGCCCAGATCTGTTATTGCCAATAGCTTCTCAGATTTCTCACACGGACTGTGCTGCTCTTTTCAGACCCCAGTGGGACTAGTTTTCCTCCTTAAAAACCTCAAAACAACAAAAAAACCTCCAAAACCCACAGTACCCTTGGGGGAAAGCAACATCAGCACCGTCCCACAGCTCCGAACACGCTGCCCACAGGGGCTTCCCAGAGCTGCTTCTCCCACATCCACCCTTCCTGCTGCACAACACAAACATGGATGCTGGGGGAGCAGGGAGAAGGGAGCCACGTTCCATTCACCCCAGAAAAGCCTGTGCTGGAGCACTGCCAGAACTGAGCAACAAGCTGGTTTAGACCGTCAGGGTGCGGGGAAGGGGGAACAGCAGAGGAGGAAGAAGAGGAAGGGGCAGCAGAATCAGGGATGACAACGCACTGCTGTGATTTTTGCTTTCCTGAAAGGTGACCTGCCACGAGATCTGCCACCTGATGGGGCTGGGGACGTGCCGCTGGCTGCAGTGCATCATGCAGGGAGCCCTGAGCCTGGACGAGGCCCTGCTGCGGCCCCTGGAGCCGTGTCCCATCTGCCTGCGGAAGCTGCAGCACGTCGTGGGCTTCAAACTCATCGAGCGCTACAGGGTGAGAGCCCCCAGCCCTTCCCGGAGCCAGGGGCAGAGCGGGGAGCGGGGCAGCTCCCCCCAAACCCCCGGGTAAATGTGCAGCAGCAGCGTGGTGAGGGGAGCTGCTCCCAGGGCGAGGTGCCAAGGAAGCAGCTCACACCTGAACAGGGGGGTGTTGGTCACAAATAAAGCACCTTGCACGAGTGCTTTGCAGGGCTTTTGGCTCTTCCCACAGGACAGTGCCACAGTCCAACCATGTTTTCTTACTCCCAAACACGAGGTGGGGAGGGCAGGCAGGTTCCAAGCACTGATTCCGACAGCAACACCCTTTCCTGTGCCACCCTGGATTTCTGCCGCTCTGGGGCTGCTGGGAACAGGGAGGAAACATTAAATGTGTACTTTGCTGCAGTTCCTCTGTTTAAAGACATACAAAAGGATCCTAAATTATTACCCTCTGAAGAGTGGAGGGTCCCAGACTCACCTTTTGTCTCTTCTCTCCCAGCCATGCAACTGCTAACACCACATTTGGATGAATCAGGAATAGTGCTAAGACACCCTTAGCTCTTGTAAGGGCTTTCCACCTCTGCTTTGTAAAAAGAAGGATTTAAAAAGCAGGATTCCGTAGCCAAATGGCTGGTGGAATAGAAATAATGTCACATTCTCACTCAGCACCCATCTTCTCCCTGGCTGTAATTCCTGTCTGACACACATCATGTTCAGAGACAGGATTTTCCACGGCTGCCTATTTTGAAGCCTGTGGGTTGTATTTGTAACGAGATAGGAGCAGAACGAGAAAGGGGATGCCTGTAGTTTCATTCAGCTTGCAATCAGACACACAGAACCATGGCAAAGGATGTGGGAATATACACACTGGTGTGGGTTTTTTGCTGCTTTTCTGTGGTGCTGTCAGACCCTTCTCTGACTTTGTGGGTGTTTGGTCCCCACATCTGTCCAAGAGGAGCCAGAGATGAACAGAGGAATAAATTCTGCTTTATTTAACACCCCAGCCTGTCAGCATCCAGCCAGTGCTTTCTAGAAGAGAACTGCTACCTGAATTAAGCTTCTCTAGAAACACTTTTGCCTCTGCACTTCCAGCAAATACTGTAATTGGCTCAGCATCCTCCAGCAACAGGGAACACAAACCTGAAGGAAGGGTACACTTGCCAAGTGCCACATCTGCTTCCTTGACAAGGCAAAGCTCAGCTGGATAGAGTACAAGCTGGTATAAGAGAGTTGTGATAATCTCTGTAAGAGGCTTTGCCATAATGTCGAGAGGAAACATAAATGCCAGAGATGAATTAAATAGTTGAGGAACCTGACAGAAGAGAGCAGAAAGCATTTGGAGACAATATCAGATAGCAAAGTTAACTTGCCAAGAATGTTAAGTGCAAGTCTGAAGTCACATTTCCTTTTGGAAAACTATCATGGATCCCCACCTGCTACAAAACAGCCCCAGACACTCCTAACAACTCCAGGAAATGCCAGACCCGAGCTGTGCCTCTCCAGCAGCAGGTGAGACACTGCTGACGTCTGGGACTGAGACACTGTTATGAGCAGAGCAGCACATGGGGCAGGAAACCAGTCCTTGTGCAGCAGAATGAGCCCCTCTATTTATTTATCTGAGCTGCACTCACGAACACACTCCTTTTTTTTTTTTCATCACAGCTGCTTATTCCAGCGTGAGTCACCATGAAAACCAAAACCAAATTAATTCTCCTGGTGTTTCCCCACCACAATCAACATTTCTACCTGCTGCCTCTGCAGCATCCCTGGCTGTTCTGGATGTAGCTCCTCGATGAGGTTGCAGCATCCACACACACAGAGACAACAGGTCTTAGTGACATCCTTGGTGGAGGGGCATCCACTTCAAATGCTCTTGCCTGTGGATAAGCAAAATCCATGCAGAGGTTATCCCTTCCTAGTTAAACAGGACAACATAGAAGGAGGCTGCAGCCCTAAAAACCCACCCAAATTTCAAATCAATAAACCACCCAAAGGATGAGACACTGAATTTTGGGGTCCTGGTAGTCAATCTTGAGTCAATCATCCCCTTCTTTTGCCTTGAATAATTCATACCTAGTGTTTGAACATCGACATCTCCACAGATTTTTTTCTACTTGGGAACTGGGCCGAGTAGCAGTTGTGGTTCCTTCCCAGATTCTCTATTCCTGGGAATTTTAAGAGACACTATAAAATGACAGGCTGGTTGCAGCTTTCCAGTAGCTTTGCTGTCCCCCAGTCCAGCTCCCATTGCAGCTTCTGGCGCCGTCTTTGTTTTATAAACCCAGAGGGAGGGAAGGGCCATTGGAGGTGGGATGAGGCAGGAGAAAAGTTGTCCCTTTACAATTTTTCTTGCCCCAGAGGGAGGGGGCAGGGTGGATTAACTAAGCTGAAAGAGTCCATTTTATTCTCGTATGAAATTCTTCCCCGAGGCTTCATGCACAGACTGAAATGAGAAGCGGGGCTGATTTCTCCCACCCACTCAATTTGAGCTCTTTATCCTTTCTGTCACTTGCCTGAAGAGAGAGCAATAGAGGAGGGGAGGGGGAGGGAGCAGCAGGCACTGCAGGAGAAAGAAGCTCTGCAGGGTTTGGAAGCTCCTGCCTGCTCCTCCAACACTGCAGCTCACCCTGAGCTGAGCACGGACAGACCTAGCCTGGAACACCAGAGGGCTGTGCAAAGGTATCAGCTGAGAGCTACAGAAAGTAAAGATGAACAAATAGGCCATAGGGGTGTGGAAAAAAAAAAATCAAAAAACACACAACACCCCCCTTCCCCCAAACACTGTCAACAGGGAGGGATCACCTTTTATCCAGGGATGACTGGAGTACTGCAATTCATTCCCTACAGCATAAGGAATAAATGTGCCAGGAGAAATCTGTTTTATGCCTCATTGTAGCATTTAATATTTTAAAAGGAAATTGTCTCAGACATTTTCCTTTCATTAATTCTTTCCTGGAGCCCGGCCTTCCCACTTGTGCAATTCAGCTCAAGAGGGGAAGAGCTATTCTTAGGAATAAAATGCACATTACCACAGGCATTAACAACATGATGAAACAAGATTCTTTACCACTATCTCAGGAGCTTTCATAATGACACAGCTTCCCCTGGAGAGGCACTGGTTTGGCTCTCCTGGAGATCACATCCACACAGCAGGGAGTGATTTGGTGCAGTTTTCTCCTACCATCTTCAATAATAGGGCAGATAAAGTCCACATCTGACTGGAGGCAGCTCTGCCATAGACACTGGCTCCAAGAAAATGAGACGAGAGAGAGCCAGGGTAGGGTCACAATGAGTTGTCTGAACCCATCCTCTGGCAGAGAGGACCGTGGCAGAGGAAGCTGGGCCACCCAAGATGAACAGGTTTACCTGGCAAGTGCTGGGAAAGGTGTAAATGGCTTCCCTCTTTCTCTACAATGAAACCTTTTTTTCCCCTCTCACCACAGAAGCTCTACACTTGGACACAGACTGTCCTGTCTACATGGCCAAGGAAAGAGTCATCAGACCTGTCTGCCTCGGAGGACATCCTTCCCTTCAGCTCCGACTCCGGGATGTGCTGTGAGAACGACTCCGAGGCCGTGACCTCCCTGTCGGAGCCGCTGACCCCGGACACGTGCAGCCAGGGCCTGTCCATCGGCCCGGAGCTGGAGCAGGACGAGCAGCCGTGCTCCCTGGCAGAGGCACAGAGCCAGCCCCAGCTCGCCGGGCCCGCCAGGTCCACAGACACCATCAAGGACTACGAGCTGTGGCTGGAGATGTGCATCGCCGCCCTGGAGAGGAACGTCTCCGAGGAGGAACTGGCTCAGGTGGACAAGGCTGTGGATGCCCTGGCTAAGTGGGAAATGTTTACAGGACAGCTGCCTGCTATGAGGAAGGACCTGCCCTTTGCCAGGGACAACACTGGGCTACGGAAAGTTCTCGGAGACAAATTTTCCTCCTTGCGGAGGAAACTGAGTGCCAGAAAACTGTCCAAAGGGGAATCGTCCCCGCATCGGTGGCGGTGGGAGGACAACTAGGCTGGGTCTGCCTTGGGTCAGGACAGCTTTGCTCCCACAGCTTTGGGTACCTTACTGCCCTGCTTACAACCTTCCTAACCCCAAGGTGTTGGTGTCAGAGAGGAACAGGAACTCCCCACAGGAATAAAAGGTGTTTTGTTTTCTGAGGTCGCTACCGCGGTTTTGATGTGATCGGTTCTTCTCTAAGGTTTTTTTTCCTGTGCTGGTCTAAGTGACATGACCCCAAACCCACATCAAGCCATATGCAGGTGCTTGCTTTTTCTTGCTGTGTTTCATTTGGTCTGAAGTTGGCCAGGAAGGGGTCAGCCAGGTCCACACTAAGCACTGAACACACTCACACACAAGCCTGGGCCATCTGAACAAACAGATGCAAGTTAAACCCAAGCAGTTCTCCTCTGCTTAGCACTTCAGTCCCAGCACAGATGATATTTCTTCCTCTCCTTTTTCCCCACACCAAATGCTCACCTCTGCTCTGGCCCCATCAGCTGGAGGTTGTGCAGGAGGAGCACAACCAAGGCTGATGGACTCCTGCAATGAGTTGGGGGGAGAGATGGAGGAGGACGGGCACAGAGTCAGTGAGTAAAGCAGAGAGATCCCTGGCACTGGGATCTGCCACAAAGAGCAGTGTCAGTGTGACGACTGTCTTTTGGCCGACTCTCAAGGGGATCTCCAGAGCTGCTTCACTTCAAACAAAGCCAGGCTTGGAGCGTGAGCTGGAACTACTCACATCCTCCGTAGATTGGCAGAGGAGGAGAAACCTTTGGAAACATTCACACACTGACTATGAACTTAAAAGGGGGAGCTGCCTGTGCATTCCTCTTTTTTTTTACCTTGAGAAGTTACCCTTTGGCCTTCTCTGCTCCATAAGTCACCCCCTGAGCAGGAACGGGTGCTGTGCTGGCAGCGGGAGCGCAGAGCCTGCCTTCCCATTGCCAGGGCACGCTGTTCTCTGGGGCTATTTATAGCCAGAGCTCAAGAGGCCCATGGGTTTTTTTGCTTTGTAACGGTGGAACACCAGGGGAAGGCTGACCCTCTCCATGCCCAGCTCTCC
This sequence comes from Pyrocephalus nanus, assembly GCA_038380795.1. NCBI lineage: Eukaryota > Metazoa > Chordata > Aves > Passeriformes > Tyrannidae > Pyrocephalus > Pyrocephalus nanus. Next base: position 12,148,426 of record CM076276.1, read on the forward strand.
CAGCACTGATAACGCTCCCACAGCTCACGGCTACGCTTCAGATTTCTCCTGTCTAAAAATACCAGCAGGTAGGACCAGGTCCAGCACAGCTGGGAGGGAGGAGAGGATGTTTCTCTCCCAGGAGTGACGGCTCTGGCTTTCCTGAGCACTTGCCCTGTGCACTTCAAGGGCCTCCAACCACGCACGAACCCCACAGTGCAGTTTTGGAGCGGGAAGGGAAGAGGATCGGCGGGAGACATCTGAGAAACACTCGAGATTTACACAAGCAGGTGAGTGGAAGAGACGATCCCGTAATAAATTCAGCTGGATTCCGGAAACACAAGCACTTCACATCCGCATGATTCATGCGGCGAGAGAAAGGGAGTTTGGCTTCGGGGCTGATGACGGCAATTCCTGGAAGCATTTTTCCAGGCTGAGCCCGGACGGGCGCAGGCGCGGGGCCACTGCTGCCGCCCTCTCCTGGCAGCCTCAAAGGTGATGGGCTTCCCATCCAAGACATTCTTCCCAGCAGCAGAAAGAAACTTGCCAAACAAACCCCGCTTGAATTACAAACCCATGCGCTGCCCCCGCACTTGCTCGGTTGTTGCCTTGACAGATTTACTATTTTAAGCACGAGATTGCTTTCTGTTCAGCCTCGCTTGCTCTTACTCAATTCTGTACTGAGTTACTAGGCTGAACTTTAGAAACTTTCCAGAAAGAGGCCGTAAACTCACGATGACAGCCCTGCCTAAGGGAAAGGGGCAGCTTTCTATGATAAAAGTCCAAAGACAAAGAGGACAGGGGTGGCACAGAAACAAATGACCTGCTGGCAGAAGTCACAGGTGGGAAACTGCCTTGTGACACTTCACTTACAGACTCACCTGAGTGCTGCTGCGAGAGCAGGAGTCTGCTCAAGAGCAGTAACAGATATTTTTCACACCATTACTGACAGAATCACCACTTACCCACTCAGCTTGTCCAGAAGTGCTCCAGGTAAGAAGCAGATGAGAATGGCAACTCAGAGCTTCACCTGGGCAGCTCAGCAGGGTCCACAGGTAGTTTTGCAGTGAAAGGCAGAAAAGCAGCTGAAAACCCTTTTAAGTCTCAGGCAGCTGGAGCAGAGGAGTTCCTGCAATATAACACTGCAGGATTTGGTCATGCAAAGACATTCCCGTGGAGGCAGCTACTGTTCACACCAGCAAAGGTTTCCAGAGGTGCTGCTGTAAATTACAGCACAGGGTCTGTAAGTAGCACTTTGCACCTGGACTGCACTACACCAGTATGAGCAAGGACTGGAGGCAACCTGGGTCTCAGAGAAATAAAAGGACTGGCCAAGGTTACACAGAAAATGAAGGTTATAACCAGAAGTAAAGCTCAAAGGCACGATTCCTACTCTTCTCTGCACATGCCAGAGTTGTAGGGGGGCAGAAAACAGCTGACAGAGGAATAAGTAGTAAAACAATTTCAAGATAAGCCCCTGAATAAGATTTCCTGCACTTTAAGCATCAGGTTCCTGGGGAGATACTTCTACTTGGAAAGCTGTGGCAACAGCAGCATAACTTGCAGTTAATAAGCTGCTGAGTAAGCTGTGGAACCGAAATACAGATGAGATAATTAGGAGTCACTTTAGAAGGTCAAGCTATGGATCAACCATCAGCAAGGAGGAGGGTGCAGGGTACTCTATATATCAATGCACACCCAGAAGTCACTTGTACTTCAGCAACCAGGATTGGAGTTGGCTACAAGAGGCCTAGGAACAGCTTCCCTGCGTGGCAGGCAGTGGGCAGGAGACCTGGGTGTTGTTCCCTGCGCAGCCACAGTCCGGTGAGCCTTTGGCAGAAGACAGGCAGGGAAAGGGGCTGGGCTCTCAGGTGGGAAGGGCCAGCAGGTCCCTCGGTGCCTGGAGCTGCCCCAGCAGGGCTCAGGGCTCTGCCAGCGCTCGCGTTTCTCTGCCTCGGGACCTGCAGGCGCCTCGTTGTGACAGGCTGAGGACCCTGAAATGAATTCTGCACGTGACCCACCTTCAGAACCCCCAGCAGAACCAGGGACCTCCTGCCTGGAGCTGCTGTTGGCTTTCATGTAACAATCTCCAAGGCAATGGCACAGCACGGACTCGTGTCGGACTCCTCTGGCTCAGAACATCTCCCAGACCACACCATCCTGTGGCTACCTAGAGCATCCTCCACCATCAAAGCAGCTCAGTCACACCCCTTCTGCCCCAAGCTCAAGGAGACTTGTTTTGAAGCAACTTCTGAAGTCTGTAATCCCGAAGAGAGCAGAAAACACAGTCTTTTAATAGCTTTACGAGCTCGTAAAGACAAATATCTTCTCCCAAGAATAAACAGGCAGAACATTCCACTCCTACTCTGAAAACAAGAACTTGCTGTAACTGAAGAGCGGGAATACAACACAACTGTCCACAGGAAAAAAACCCCCAGCAAGTAACCCCATACTCTTTACTAGCTGGGGGTGAAATTGCCTACAACAGCTTGCAAAGGTGGGAGAGGAGAAACCAGTGTCTTCCATACAGATTTCATTAGCAGCATCCAGCACTCTGTGATTTAACAGTGGCTGTGACCACCACCTCCCTCCCCTAAAAACGGTACTTCTCACTAAAGTCTTTCTGCTGAGGCTTTAAAGGAAAGCTATTTTTTGTAAAAATCCCTGAACACTCTTCCTCCCTTAACACCATGCAGCTTCCCAAGATGCCAGCCAGTCTTGGGAAAAGTGGCAAGAAATCTGATATTAATAACTGAGCAAACTTCCTCCCAGGTCTGTACAGGATAATGAGATACCAGGCTGGAGCTAGAAACCACAAGGATTTAATTTCTCTCCTCAAAGAGTTCTAGCAAATACTTAAATATTACTATAACCTCCCCAAACTTTCCACCTTGTGCACTGGAGCAAAAAATCCAAGCTACACTTTGCATTTTAGAGAAGCCTCTCCCTGGGGAAACAGACATGTTTTCCCTTTTATCTTCTGAGTGCTGGATTATTGAAATCACCGAAGAGATGCTCAATTAAGAGGTAGCTGTGCTGATCTGAGAAAGAGAATTCCAAGCTAATATATGGAGTTTAGACTCTCCCTGGGGTACAAACATTCACTGGCACTGTGAGCAAACCTACCTGCAGAACCAACTGCTTCAGTCTCTGCACTCATGGAGCAGCATCTGTGCAAGGAACACCTCACAAGAATATTTTGGCTCTGAAAAGGGCCAATTTGCTTTCACAGAGCTGACCAAGAAGATCATGTGGAGCTGCTGCTGTTGCTGAGAGCTTTCCAGATTCCCAAGTATGTGATCACACCTGGAAACCTCCTGTTAGTGCACCCTGAGTTTGCAATTCATCTGCCCTCACTGTCAGAGGTGCTGAACACTGACAACACACCTAATCTGAAAGTGCTCATCAATTCCAGGGACAAAGAGACAATCATTCCCAAACTACATTTCCAACGATCAGTAAAGAGGACAAACAACACTCCATGAAGGATCCTGAATTGTGCCCCTGCCAGTGGAACTGATCTGGCATTAACAGTTCACACAAGAAACAACTAAGACTTGCCACGAAAGTTTGCCAGATGTGACCTTTTCAAGTACAGGCAAGGAAAGGTGAACAGCATTCCTGAGAACTGGAGTTCTGGCAGCATTAGCTGGCACAGGATGGCACTGCCATGTGACAGGGACACTGGTGACTCTCCAAAGGTCGATGGTTCTGCAGTGCTGCACAAGGCACCAGGGCACACAAGTTGAGTCCAAAAGAGGGGACTGGCACTGGGAAAGCAGCAAGTACAGTTCCCATGGCTATTTATTACCAGATGCTGCACAGCAGAGAGGAATCTCTAACAGGTGCTGCCAACTCCACAGGCTTAATTATCTGCTCTTGCTGAGCTTCAAATACATAAGCAAACTCCAGCTGTGTCTCTCCTCCCACTTCCCATCAGTGCTAATGCCCCAGAATCAGCTCCTGGAACACTACAGAGAATGAGTTACGAGTTTTATACAGGTTAATGTCTCACCAGCTTTAGCTCCTGGATGCAGGAAGAATGACTCAGCCCAGAAGTGGAGAGGTGGGAGATACCCAGAGGTTACACAGAGATTTCACTCCATGACAGCTGTAGTTCCACGCTGTAATTTATTCAAAAAGCACTTCTCTCGCAGAAAATTTTTGAATAAAGCAAAAAAAAGTCACTTCAGACTCTGGTGAAAAGATAAAACCCATAAAGAACAGTATAACAAGTCAAGTTTTAATAGATTTATAAAATTCATATATACAAAACAGTAAACTAAGTCACCAAAGCTATAAAATACACTTTTTACACATCACAATATAATTTTATCTAGTACACAGTTTTCATAAGTTGCAACTATTACAGCAAGTAGCTGCTTCTATCACAGATGCTGTTTTGGTGCTAGAAAGACACTTACGTGAGCAGTCTGGAACTGTGCTTTTACTTCATGCATTTTTCACCTTCTTTTAGTTTGTCACTGTTTTTAAAGTACTTTCCTGTGAATTGTTAAGAAAATTAAGGCTAAACTCAGGCCTTTGTTGCCCAATGCAGTGAACTGGTTTAAAAAAAAGACTGATATTGCATAGTATGTGTGTTAATGCATAGGCACCAGAGAGCAAGGACATTGCAGAATAGAAGATAACGTTACTTGGCTTCCTAAGCTACGTGGTCGTGTCTCGAGATAACCTGGTGTTTTGTCAGTTTGCTTTTGTACATATTGGCTCCACAAACAAGACAACTCATCACTAGAGCAAGAAACACTAGCCATGTTCAGCACAGTCTCCAGAAATACTTTTGAATGTGTATCACCAACTCAAGCACATTCCACGTTCCAGGGAACACAAGCTGTTCACTACAGAGAGTTAATGGCGTCAATGCAAACGGGAGTTTGAACACACATTTCCAAACCTCAGTCCACCAACCACCTTTCCAAGTCTTGTGAGCTCCCAACAGAGCATTTCTCTTCCACATCCCCCTTCTCCCTTCTGTCTCCTCTCAGCCTTTGTGCCCAACCACCTGCACACGAGCTCAGCACAAGAGATTGATGGGAAGCATCAGCAGAGAATCCGTGCTACTCCAAACCTGTCACTTCCCTCAAAAGATACTCTCTACTTTTGCTCTCCATCACATGTAGTTTTTATTCAAATAACGGAAACAGCCTCTTACCCAGGTCTCTTACCTTCTCATGCTCTGGTATCTTGAAGAAAGTTTAAGTAGCTGTCAGGAAGGAGTAAGATGCACTGTCTGGCCAGAGATCTGCATAGTGTATTTTAGTAAAAATTGAGTTTTAGCACCCAGTTATGAACAGATGAAGAGAGATTTGCAATGGCATGGCCAGCCTTGCCAGCCTGCTGTTCTTAATTCACAGCCAATAGCTCTCTGGAGTCACTCAAAGCTTTCGGGTCAGTGCAGATGGCATTTCACTTCAGTACAGTCAGTCTTCAAGCACCATCAGCTTTTGGGATTTGTTTAGAAACTAGCTCCCCTCTCCTGCTCCCTTCCAACATACTTTGGCTTTTTTTACCAGAATGCCCACCTTGGAAGTCAGTGCTGCTCTTTCTTCCCCCCTCTGACTGAGTATTTTCACACCAGACAGAAGATACGACCGTCAGACAAATGCCAAGAGCTGGGCTGTGATACAGTTCAAGCCAGGCACAGAACCACTAGCACTGACAATCTAGTACCTCCACACTCCCCACCCCATAAGAAAACAAGCATAGACACACAGACAAACTTCAACACCGCTTTCCAAATGCCATTAGAAAGATAAAAACGTCAAGAATCGAGCTGAACTGCCCAACCACCAAGATGAGCACAGGGCCAGCATCACCTGGTAGCACAGCAGCAGTTTCAGCTTCAAATGTCCTGGCTTTACTCATTTCCATCTATGTAAAAAAAGGTTAGTGTTAAAACAAAGAAGTGCCCACTTCACAGCACAAAGCAGAGATCACTCCAGCTAATTACAAAACGGGTATTATTAAAAAGCACTAGGTTTTGTATTGTCTTACCAATTATTCCTCACTAGGCTAGACAGTCCTTGTCTAGAACTGAGTGGAATCAGTATTAACTCAGGCCAAGTCTGGCCCAGACCATGCCAGTCTTCCTGATCCATAATGGATGCTCCCTAAAAAACTCTTAAAAGCTCATTTACAAAAGTAGGCACAGATGTTTTATAGTTGCTACTGAAACACCACACCCACCACTTTGTGTAACAGAATTGGAGTATGAGGTAAAGAGTTGGCAGTGCTATAATAAACCCCTGACTACACCACGTGATTTTATACCAGAAAAAGGACAGAGAAAAGAGGCTACAACTAAACCTACAGTTCTTGTCATGAGAGATCAGGGTTTGGCTGACAAGATAAACTGCACTGTGTGGAGGTGTTGTGGCATATCATGTTTGTCTCTCAAGCTGGTGTGCATCAAATCATCCATCAATCCACCAGATACTCCTGAAAATTTGATGACACGAACCAAGCTAAGTCAGGTGTCAAAACCCACTGCTTGAAAATCAGAAATCCTGTAGGTCCATGCAGCAGAACTACTTTTTTTTCCCCAGAAGTAAAGAGGTACATGCAGAGGAAAGACTCCAAAATGTAAGTTAATGTAAGTTAAAACATAGTTAATACAAAGACATCCATCTAAAGGCAAGCAGAGGACTTGTTCTCTAAGATGCTGTTCTATGGCAGCTGTGGCTCACTAAGGAAAGCTGCTGGTTTCCTCAGTGGTTCTGTGTCTATTCCTTTAATTTCTTCAATTCCATAATTCTCTGCAGGTCACAGTAACCAGGATGGGTGAATACCTGGGGGATGAGGGGACACATGGACAGGATGGGGCACATTTTTCAAATGCACTGTTTTTCACACCATATTTTAGCTCTCCTGGTGGAATTCCATTTGTGTCTGCAGTGCCATGTACAAGTGAGCTCTTCCTACTCCATCTCCCTACAGTTCCTTTGCTATTAGATTCTCCACTCTGCCTGTCTGGCTGAGGTTCAGGCTTCAGCTGCCTCAGAAAGCCTGGAAATGGTCATCTGCAGGAGCTCCTTCACGCTTGTAACATGCCTAGTTCTAGGTTTTACACAGCAATAATTGAAAAAATCAAATATATTATCACGTTAATAAGTCAAATAATCTATGCTTCCATCCTTAATAAGATCAATTCTTTGTTTCAAACTGAAAGAATCTCTGAGTTGTAAAAATTGAGTGGCCAGTAACTTCAATTCCATTACCAATATTAATTAATTTTAAACATTAAGAACCACTTAATTCCTTCGAAGTGACAAGTACCTATTAAATATGTCACTTCCAGAAAACCATTCTTCCTTTTTAATTCCAATTCCCCGTGTCACCTTTCAATGCATCCAAGAACTGTTCAGAGAATGACAGCACTGCGATCTGAAGGAATGACACATCTGTTAGCTTCAAGCCTGTTTTGAGGACAACAAACACAAAGTAGTGTTTGATAAATGACTCCCACTGAGTTAGTTTTTCTACTTAAACTGCAAGATTATGTAAGTCTCTCCCACAGGCACATGCTGGAAGCACTTCCTCTCTTTGTGCTTAGGAGAGACAACCCGTCTGCAACACTCCATCACTGGCCACTGACCCCAGGGTGGCAGAGGAGGGACAGCAAAAAGCTGCTTTTTTCTTAAAAAAAAAAAAAAAGTAGTTGTTCAAGGTCTCCATTTGATTATCATCCTGCCTGTGACCCATTTCCTGAGCAGCCAAATGAACAATAAGCCTATAAAGTTAACAAAAAAAGATGTTCTCTCCAGCTGTGTTTACCTGCAAAGTTCTCCAGGATGTCACTTAAAAAGTTTTCTATTTGTTTCTGGTGAAAGGACTAAGGCAACCAACCAAGCCTGTCCCGAGATGTTTGAACAACCTCACCTACCTAAGCTCTGCTTTAGTAATTAACTGATTTACCACAACACGATTTTCTGGCTTTACTATACTACAACTTACCTTGAAAAAACCCAAAACACAAAACCCCTCAGTTGTGGCAAGAAGTGGAGTGTATTTTGCAGAGAAAGCTGACACTTAAAACCACCCCCCACCTCCTTCTTTACTCACGGGTCACCAACTTGGCAAACTTGAGAAGTGCTTGACTTTTGCAAAAAGAGTTTCCTGATCTTGGGTTCCTGCTGTGATCCATCACTATCCAAATCTGACAGAACACTGAGCCCACAGAGCCAAACTGCTGATTAGCCCCTCACTTAGGCCCATTTCATTAATAAAAAGAAGAAAGGCAACAATGGGCCTAAGGTGAGCAAACTGGCTCCCTAAAACTGACTTAGTGTGCAAAACTGCCATATTGTAACAAAGAAAAAAGCTTGAGAGCTCAATATGAGATATCTCATGCTGTTTCTTTTCCAGGTGCAGATTTTAAGTTACTTAAAATAAAAGTTGCATTATTAGCTCTGCTGAGAGTTTTAAATCCATAAGGTGACTAAGGATACAAAACCATGGATGAGTATCAAGAGAAAAACAGAACAGGAAATTCCATGCTATGCCTCCAGGTAAAACTACAGTAGATTCAGACAAAAAAACTGAGGTAATTCTTGAGAAAAAAAAATACAGTTGAAAGGGAATGTTTAACTCATTTGAGAAAACAAGCATAATATTAACCCATCTGGAAAATTTAGTGAAAGAATAAAGCTCACAGCAAACTAAGAACTGAAGTCAAGTCAACCTAGAAGTCAGGTCAGCCCACAACTGCCTTCTCTTTCCCAGTGTCTTCTGAGAAGTGAAAACCACTACCAAGAACTCAGAAAACATCTGAAAGCTTTGAAAGCAGCCTTAGCCTTCAGCCAAACAAGTGGGCTTAGAGAAACCAACCTTATGTGATGAGTAAACCTGTCTGCATCACACCGTGTTGGAACATTTACCTTTTCAAATGTAATAATCTTAAGATTTTCCTCCCATGTGAATATTAAGAGTCACAAGATTTTTCTCCTTCAAGGTTAGAAATGAATAAATATTTAAAAAGACAAGTTGGTCCTGGCAAAATAAGACTTGTTGCAAGGAAACTAATTCCTCTTTTAAGTTTGCTCAAATTTCAGTTAGGATTTTCCCATCTGCAACTTTTCAGTTGCTTCTTACCTCGATACTGTGCCCGTTAACAAGCACTGACACAGCCACAGCTTTTCCACTCTGGAGCCTGCACAAAGAAAGCCAAGGGGCTGCTACATCAGGCAACTACACAAAAATACTGATATGAACATCTGCAAGCTTCAGAGGGGAAGAAAGATTCCAGATTTTATCCAAATTAACATGAAAGGACAACGGAACGGGACTTTTCTTTGACCGCATTTCCCATGGGATTACCAGCTGAAGTAAAACATTGCTTGTTTTGACATGCCATTGCAGGCTCAAAGGGGATAAGAACTCCAGGGAATCTGCTGACTTTTTATGGGTACAAACAGCCCTTCAGGTTTTATTCTGGGATAAAAACTATGACAAAAATTGCACAGTATGAGAGTTTGAGAGTTACCTAAAGGATAGCACTACAATATCTTCGGTTTGTCCATGTACCCCACTGTAGTAGAAAAGATTCAATGTCTGTACACAAAAAAAAGGCACCTGACAGAGATTGAGAGCACAAGGAAATTCGGAGTTCAGATCAACATTATTCACAGCCTCTTACCATTTTACACACAAACCACTGCCCAAAACCGGCAACTCCAAACTCAGCTGTGCTCAGAGTTACATGTGCATTACTATAGGCTAAAGATCCCATTAAGACACAGATTAAAGGCTAATTTCACAGCAAGGTCTTGCTGTCCAAACACATCAGTGCAGCTGGAAAAGCTGGGATCTCTAGGGTGTTCAGTCTTCCTATAAGGTCAGCTGTTGGGACTAATCAAGCAGCTGCTGTGCTACCAAAACCTTTGCTTAAGAGTTTGATCAACTTTCAAACCTCTGAGTGTAGATGAAGCCCTGTCACACGAGATACTGAACCTTCACACACACTGCCCACGGTGAGAACAGTGCTGGGTTTCCATGGAGTACATCCCACTCGAGCACCCACTGTGCAGATACGTGCTGGGTGCTCCAGCACAGGCTGCTTCACCAAGGAAATCAGTATTCCCATGATGGAACAACCTTCACCTATAGTGCAAAATAAACCCTTCTCCATATCAGCGAGGATGTCAACTTCCCATCCCATTCACTCCAACATGAGTTTCCTCACAGTTTCCTTTAGACTTCTGCCCCAGGAGATTCAGGCAAAACCTTCAGACAAGAGCTGTGCATCCACCTCGGTGAGTGGACTGTTGACCCTTGGCAAAGCTGAACACACACACAAGATCTGGTTATATTCCTAAGGGTTAACAACAGAACTTCCATTAACATTCTCCAATACAGCTGCCAATCTCATTATGTTTAGATTAGTTTGATTGATTCAGCACCTCCAAACTACAAAAAAAAAAAAAAGGCAGTTTGTACGACTAGTGTCTCTGAAAAATGAGCGTATTCACTTAAAACAATGTGTCTTCCATACATGGTTTGTCAGAGATTTCTTTTTTTTTCTAAGAAGGCAGAAGGTGGTTGTGTTGTTCAGCGTCCCAAAATTGGTACAGAACCTACCATGGCCAGGGTTCAGTAGTGTTTCTAGTCCAAATGATTCAGTAGCTAACATCAACGTGTGACTCCTCCGGCCTATAGCTCCTGTTTGGACTGGCTAGTTTACAGCATTCCTGAGCCAAGGAATTCGCATGGGTCCTACACCGCATGCAGGGGCCGTAAAGAAAGGATAAAAACTTTGATCTAACCCTCCAGCAAAATTGTAACAGAACACCCGCTGCTCTCCTTCACTGCAACATGATATCCTTCAGGTTCTCCTGCAGGATCGTGTCCTTCACGGCGTGGAACACGAAGCGGATGTTCTCTGTGTCTATGGCCGTGGTGAAGTGGTGGAAGAGCGGCTTGGAGCGGTTCCTCCTCTTCCTGTCGAAGCACTGCACCAGGTAACGCTGCACGTCCTCCAGCCTGTGAGGGTCGCCCTTGAAGTCCGAGAAATACTTCTTAATGCTGACAGTCTTTACCTTCTCGACAAGAAGATCCATCTTGTTGAGGAATAGGATAATAGAAACGTTAAAGAAAAGCTTGTTGTTGACTATTGTCTCAAAGATATTCATGGACTCCACGAGTCTGTTTGTGCGCCTGTCTTCCATGAGAACCTGATCGTATTCGCTGGAGGAGACCATGAACAGAATGGAAGTTATTCCATCAAAGCACTGGAACCATTTCTGACGCTGAGATCTCTGTCCACCTACGTCCACCATCTTGAAGGGAATTTTTTTAATGATGAAATCATGCTCTACGATCCCCTTCGTGGCTTTTCTGGCCAGCAAAATATCTTGTTTGCTGGGGAAGTAATTCTGGAAAAGGAAGGAGAGAACTGTCAAAAAACAGTCCTTCAAAAATGCTGTCCAAGGCCAGAACACTGAAGTGATGGGTAAAATCACCAGGAGCCATGCTTTTTAAATTATCAGGAGAACAATGAATACTCAGCTTTAAAATACTGGATTGCTGACCATTGAGCTCAACACTGGTGAACATCTAGAAGACCCTGAGACATACAAGAATAAAAATATAGGACTAATCCACTTGTTCACATATTTCTCCTTTAAGCCTGTTGTTTTCAGGCTGAAATCTATTTTTTCATGATCAAATTCTTAGCTGGTGTTATTTGTTATTTCCACTGAGTGTTCAGTAAAGCAGATCACCAAGTCATCACTGAAAGGATTTTCTGTTTTTAAAATCTAGTTTTTCACAGTTCATTACCCTTAAAAAGACCATCATGAAAGCTGTAGTGGAAATACTCCTTCCAGGTTCACAGTCCCATGGCCAGCGAGTACAGTAACACATTCTGTCTTAAGTTGTGGCCCAATCTACCACTGTAGAGAGAGATTTGTTCTTCAGCAGATTCTCACTGTTGCTATTTAAGAAAATCATCTCCCTTCTTTCCCCTCCCAAGTCTCCTGACAGATGTTTCCACTATAGATTTTGAATCCTAGAAGTGCTAGTAATGTTTTTTTTTATTTATTTATTTAAGGTTCTGTTCTGCTACCTTACGTAGCACCAGCCTTCAGAGCATCATGAAAAGTGAATGAGATCCAGACTGTGCAGAAGGACTGATAAAAGAAAATATGTGCATAAATACAACTTCCATGATCTGTTGCCTTCCAAAAAAGATTAAGCAAATACTAAGCTTCAGTTTCAAAAGGCTGGAGTTTAATATTTTTAGAGAAAGAATACTGGAATTATTTAATGCATTATTATTAAAAAAAACAAACAACAAAAACTCCCAAACAAAAATCAATAATCATTGCACATCCAGGCTTCCTTCCACTGTCCTTTTGAGCTCTCTGGTTCAGAAAAGGAAGGTGTCTTACCAGCTGTCCGATGCGATCCAGGTTATCCAGGAAGTATTTCACCGATTCACCCTGTGGAAAAGGAGAGAGATGGGAACTAAGCTTGTTTCTGGGACAGCAAATCCAATTGAACTAAGGCCTTTTCACTTTCCCACATGCACAGAGGGCTAACAGAGCAATATCACAAGTGCAAGCTTGGGCACCATCTCGATACACTTCAGGGGCTGCAACAATACAAGCATTACAGAACCTAATTCACAAACTGCTGATAAGCAAGTGGAGCTGCCATAATACAGTACTAACATGCAGGAAAGGCAGTATTTCTTCTAAATGCAGTTCTCTGTTAGGTCTAGAGAAATCAAAGTTGAGTAGAGATTTGAATAAATGCTCAAATCTATCCAGTACATCTTCACAATGAAAAGGAAGTGTTATTAAAGTCAGTTCTTTGACTTAAAAGAAATAGGGTTTTTATCCCTTGTAAGATGAATGCAGTTAACTGACACTGAGTGGGAGTAAAATGAAACACATTTCTAAGAAACCAATGTATTTTGTTTAAAATTAACAAAGGAATATCCTAGACTGGGTGGCATATCTTCAGAAAAGTGAAAGGTTTAAAAGTCACCCACAATTTGTGATGATTTATGCTAGACTGGCTTGTCACAAACAAATGAAATAAAGGAGCATTCTGAAGGACTTGCTCTTCTACAGACAGCTTCCCTTTTAGGCTCGAGAGTTTAACAGTGGATTTGCTCCTCTTGTACAAAGTTAAGCTGTTATATTGAGAAGAAATAGGGAACATTTACAGGGAAAATTTATTTTTGTGTGAAAGTTTCCTCTTGCATAAGAGGTTTGTGCTGACTGCTCTGGGGTAAAACTCTCCTTCAAACACTTCCCTTGCATTTCTTCAAATGAGGATCTGTTCAGTGAGAAAGGAGTCCTCATTGTTCAGGACATGTGTCTTGCAGTTGAAGCCATGTCATGAGAATGATAAAATGGGAAAATCCCGCTGCCTTTTAATAATTTTAGGCAGCAAAACAAATTCTTTATCACAGCTGTGTCAGCAGTGACAAAACTGACCGTAGGTGCCCTCACCAAGTCACTAATTCAGAATGGAACTTTCTCCAAGTACCAGCTCAGACTCCAAGAGCAGTATAAATTCTTAAATTACACCTTCTCCTCGACACCATGGCCTTGAGGCAGCAGAACAGAATTATTCCCCTGCAGTACAACTGTAAACAGATGCCAAGACAACAGTTCATTGTGAGGAATCAGACTGGAGATCAGAGGATTCAGGGTATCACACAAGTACACACTCCCAGCATAAGGCACAGACAAAAAGGAGCTGGAGCTTATTATTTCCTAACATTTAAAATTGGAAGCGTCTTTTCATAAAGGAGAGAGAACAAAGTATTTGCAAAAGACTACCATGTATCAACAAAAGATTTACAGTGGATTGCTAGCAGAACAAATTACCTTTTTTTTTTTTGAGGGAGTTGGAGGTGGGGGGAAGTTTCCAAAGAACAATTGCTCTAAGAGCTTCCTTACAATCATGAATTTTCATAAGGTGAAAGTAATTTCCTGTATTTTTTGGCACTCTGTGGATCAGAAGAGATATCACAGACTGCATGAATAAGAGAAAAGGGCTTCCTGTACAGCATTAGTCATGTTTGGAAGATGGGAGAGCCCAAAAAGAAAAGATCACTGAAGCTACAAAAAAAACCCCTTCTCTCTCTATTGTGCTCTGTCCCACACAATGCCTTTAGATGTGCAAAAATACAGCAAAGGGGCCATCTCTGATACGGCTTCTTCCTATTTTCCAGCAGGAACCCAGTTGCTTTAAGAGGCCTTGCTGTCCATCCACCCTCCCACGCGGAGCAGGAAACAGCTGGATGCCTTAAACTGCTGGGACACACAGGCAGGATCACCTGATTTACAGCTTCTGCCTCCCCTATTTCCCACCCCACACATCAATCACTGGGACATTTTGCACATTTATAGGAAGGTAAGAAAATAAACTGATTGATGAAAAAAAAGAAGCACGTTCATTTTTGCAGGGATTTAGGGAAAGCAGACTTCTCTAATTTCTTACACAGCTCTTCCTAGAGCTGCAATTAAGCCAAGTTAATTCACTCTGGGAAATTTTAAGCAGTAATTGCAAAACACTTGAAAAGATGGGTAACCAAGTCAGGTCGCTAGAACAGGTGTGAGCACCATATGCACGGTCTGACAGATCTGAAGGTGTCTGAATATTTTCTTCCAGCACAGAATTCAAAGACATCCAGTACTTAAGTCAAAATATCTGTTTCCAGTCAAAACAACAAACCCCCAACAAGATCCAGAGGGTCTGAAGTTAAAAAAGCTCAAAACATTAAAGTACACAAACATGAAGGGAGGAAAAACACCCGCCAAGAAGCTCCCAAAACAATAACAAGCCCAAGCCCACTGTACACACTGAAAACCTGCTTTAATGATTCCCTGATTAAGTCCTGAGTTATGGCCTACGGAAGTGTGGATTCAGTTCCTGCTCCAAAGGCTTCTGGAATAACCGTGTCCTACATCTTAGTCAGATTCACAGAAAACTGGTACATTCTGGGAAGTGTGTGGGGCATTTCAGTTCATCCACAGGCAGCACACACAACTGATTCAGCATTAATTAACTTGATGAGTAACTTGTAACATATTTAAATGAGGAAAATATGGAAACTCCAGGTTTTATGACTGTTCTGTGTTAGTATTTTTAATCAGAACCATTATACTAACTGAACATTCCTTTCTATTCAAATTTTTCCTTGTCATCCAGGGAAAATAGACAGCAGTATTAATCAGATCTAGAAGGCAAGTTTATTTAGCTTTATATCAAGGTGCACTTAAAATCAGTTTTGAATTCCAGTGATAAATTATTATTTATGCAAAGCTGTCTCATGCTTCGGGTATTACAAACCCATACAATTGTCTGTGGATATTTATATATAAAATACACACCCACAAAGAGTTTATAAATCAAAGCAGATTTTCCACTCAAGGCATATTATTATCAAAGTATCAGCTGCCCATCCCATGTTCAATTATTCTTTTCTCTTGAAGACACTGACTATAGAGAAGCCTGTTTGGCTCTTTTGGGGTGAATTCTTAGTGTTTCTCCAATATCTGTCTGACCATTCAGCTGCATTCAAAGCTGGCTTAGCATTTCAAATGCTCCCCTTCTCCAGATCTTAGCCAGTTATTTCTGGTTCACCAGCATGACTTCCTATAAAAGTGACAGCAAATATTTGCAATTGATTCATCAGATACTAAAAATATCTTCAGGCAGATTGATGACTCCAATTTCAGTATTTTAACGGTTCTAGTGAAAAAAGAAAGATTTTTTAAACTCGTCATCTATTTTAAGCCACGTTTGCAAGTAGCAAAATAGAAAGGAAAGCCAAAGTTATTTATACTATATGTGTATTTATACACTATATGTGTATTTATACTGCATGTAAATACCTAAATATAATCACTTTGTGGTGTTTTCACTCAAAAAAAAAAAAAAAAAACAAACAAAAAAGGTCCAGGTCAGATCTTTTATGGACTGGTGTTGGGAGAAAAACTGTGGCAGCTCAAGAAACCTCCTTAGATCAATGGAGTTCATAGAAGGTTGTTGAGCTTTTCAGAAACTGATAAAACCCAAATCTTTTTGTATTTCCCTGTTAGTATACTATTTCCTTTAAAAAATATTCCAACAATATTCATAAATAATGTTAAAATCTGAAAGACTATTAATTTCAACCATCACAGCACTCAGACAGGAAGCCCCATCACGTCACAGTCCCAGCAGAGTCTGCCAGTGAAGCACCCGTGCACTGACATGTCTTATTTAATTCATCTGGAACTAACAGTCCATTACTATTTTCACATCTTAAAAGTTTTAACAGCAAAACCCGAGATGACCATCATGCATGTCGCTGTTGACACAAACCAGCTACCTGGGTTGGGTTTTTTTTTAATTATCCTTGTTTATAAATCAAGATATCCAATTGTTGTCCTGCACGGGACAATAGCGGGGAAGGGAAGAGTGACCCCTGAGTTATGAATTTTCCATAATTCAGACAGTCCTTCTGAGTGCACCAGAGCACAGACCATTAGTCTTCAACTTCTTCTCCCCACACAAGAGTTACCACAAAGCCCTGGCTGACTCATCCTCTCAGTGCTAATCTCCCCCTCTGCAGTCCATATCCTCTGAGTAACAGTTTTGCCAACCGAGACCCAGAGAAGGAATAAGAGATGCTGTTCCCATTGTTCAGTAGGATGAGTCACTGCACATCTGGGAACTGGGGGAATCAAGAAACACAAACAGAAAGCCTGAAATGAGCCCACAAGTTCCACGATGCAGCATCACTACTGGATATTTTTTTTTTTTCAATTATTATTTTTTTAACTGCCCTATCTGCAGTATGAAGTTTGGTGAAGCCAGAGAAAACAGCAGAATTTGTTTAAAAACTGACTGGTCGAGGAAAAAGGGAGGAAAGTTAAAATGTAAACATATATTCCTGCTTCCTGAAATAGTCCTATGAAACTCTTTTTATATGCTAGATTATTTTGACCATGGCATTCTCAAGGGGCAAAAGCCATGAAATTAAGGAATTTTTAATCTATATATTTTGTACTATGTGAATGCCATTTTAACATTGGCTCCAAACAAGTCACCATGAAAATAACTAATTGAATTCAACATCCCTGTCCCTTCAGGCTACGTTGGGAGCACATAGGAAGTCTCCACACAGAAATATTATAACTAATCTGGCATCACTTCCTTTGCCATTGATAGCCTCATTTTGGGCAGGGTTCCCAAGCAGTATTCATTTCATGAAAATAAATGCACAACAGATCATATGCAGATTACTTTAAAATACCCACAGAAACTCAGTAATAAGAAATGTTCTGCAAGGCCAGAATTTATCAACTTCTCACTTAGCCAGTTATTCAAAGTGACTCTTGGTCAGATCATAAAGGGCAGTGAAACATCCCAGTGTTCAGCTCCCTGAAATGCTGGCTCATTTCAAACTTCTCCTTCTGAAAAGCAGTTCCTCTGAATACTGCTCTGAACTAGAAGACTTGAAAGGGGACCCTGTGTTCCAAACTGGCTTTTTTCCTTTCCTTGTCCCAAGGCCTTTTTGACATAATATTAATTTAGCCCTTCCTGATCATTCTGTCTCTGGCTGCTAAATTTAGAGTGCACAATTTAAGGTAGACCTGTCAGTCTTTGCTTGTTTCAGATGATGAATTAAACCACACACAGGAAGGAAATGTTACACTTCAAGGAAGCATAAGATACAGATGCAACAAGATTCCCACAAATACCGCAAAACACCCAGAAAAGGAGATATTTTAAGTAACTGCCACAAACTGCAGCTGAATCTGCCAGGTGAAAGAACAGTGATCTGTCACTGTTGGTAACCCACCCTCTGCTCAGGAGCTCTAAAACATTCAGCAGCAGGGCTGAGAAACACAGAGGAAATCCAGAAGGACATTTGGGAATCTCCCAGCCTTTAAGATCTGAGATCTCAGATACACAAATAGGATGGACTTAAAACACTGACAGGTAATTTCACCCAGAGCTGGCCTTTATACAAGGTACCATTCCATTAGGGCTGCCAGAGACACAGACAGACAGAATGCAAACTTGCAACCAAAACCTTTGTTTTTCAAACACCAAGACCTCATTTTTTCCAGGTTTCCTGGGATGTCAATCATCTGTTGATTGTAAGAAGTCTGAGTGTTACTATTTCAGATGTTTTATAAAAGCAAGAGGCCCAAGGGAAGAGCAAGGTTATGAGCACAAGCAGGATAAAATAACCAGGAGACAAGCATTTGAAAACGTTGGAGATGTTACATCAGCCAAGTTTTTGGGGACTGAAATTAGAACTTTTCTTAGTGAGCCCTACTGGACACAAGAAGCAGGTTTAAGATCCTGCATCCAGAACACACCCATCCTTTGGAAGTGAGCACAGGGACACGGCTCCAGGTTCCACACCCTGGTTCTGTCCAAGGGCTAAAATTCACATGAATTTTAGATTTTTTTGCAACAACATACAAACAACTCTCCCTTCCCAAACCAGCAGGCTCCTTAAACAGATTACTTCTAAACCTGCACTTCTTTTCAGCCTCACTGTTAGCAGGGCATGGATTTACTACAGCCAAAAGTTGCTCTCTTCTCTGTGATGGCTGATGAATTAAGTATTATCTTCCAAGGAGGTGAGCAAGTCTGAGCTTGTTCAGAATTCCCTCCAAGGATGCTGAAGTAACCTAAATTGCCCCAAAAAGCTGATGCCCATTACACCATAGTTCTGTTCTACATCCTGTCTGGGCACTGAAATTTATTGACACAAGACAAACATTAATTTTTCATTCAATCACCAGCTCCAAGGCAGACACCAACCACTTCTCCATATTTAGGCTGTACAGAATTTTAACTATCAAATCTCTCCAGTGCTATTTAACTTCCTCCTTAACAACAGACTGAGCTCCTGGCTCTTATCCAGCAACTCCAGGGCTTATCCAAGTTGCTGCTATCTGTACCCTACCAACACACCAACTACAAAAAAGTACCATATGGTTCCAAACTTCTAAAAATTACCTCTTCTTTCTACTGCCTAGTTGTACAGTGGAGGTATCAGATGTTAAAGTCTGAAAACATTTTAAAATTTCATTATTTGTCAGCTCAGTACAAACGGACAATGGAAGAACTGGCTTGTACATGGTAAAGATGGGTTTTAATAAACTCATTCAGCATGACACGTGGCCAATCTGTGTGATTTACAGCACATGGATTAAAAAAAAAAAAAGGTGATAAATATCTATTTGATTTTTCCCTACAAAGTTGAGGCTAATCTAAGCTCCCACATCAGTGCTAAGATTTGTGGATCCCCGTGACTGCAATTCTAGCCACAGCTAAGAAACACTCCTAAAACAGGAGCAGAGTTCTTGTGCTGAAGGGCAACTCTTAACCCGTGTTAACTGTGTTGCTTTTTCCAGCAATCAGGCACAGCAATTCTTTCTCAGAGTGCTGCAAGGGAAAAATGAAGTTACATTTCTTTCCTGAAATTCTACGTGTTTCTACATCAACAGGATGCAGATGAGATAAATTACTTTTGGTGCTATGTTAACAGTTCTGTCCATTTGTCTCAAATATGCACACCAGCAGCAGTGTTTCCAGCAGGAAAGGGATTTTCTGCTAACAGACTAAGGCAGGCTCATCCTTTACTCTAAGCTTCAAGAAACATTAACAAAAAAAATCCATATTATTTTGATTTTTTATTTTGATTTTACTCCTACTTGCTGTCTTCATCACTGCTGTTCCTGCTTCCCAGATTTGCAATAAGTGGAAAAAAAAACAGGTGCAAACAGCAGGGAAAACAGTACTGGCCACAAAGAAAACACAAAGATGCAGAGTGCAATGCTAACACCGAGATTTTAGCTTTGAAACAATAAATCTAGAAAAAAAATCCTTCACCAGACTTGCAGCTAAGAGTGAAGGAGCAGATGCAACAGGATATGTACCAAATTCACGTGGAAGAATGTGTTTAGACAACAAAGAGTTTGATTTCTGTATCCCACATCAGCAGCGGGCCAGGCTCACACACGCTCCTCCTGGCACGACCGGGCGACAGACCTACTCATAAGCATCCCATGAAAGGATTCCTTCCTGTTTCCCTGCCAACTGTCTAAGGGAATACATTGTCTGAGGCTGCTGCCAGAGCCCTTTCATCTCACACACCGGAGGTTCTCCGTGAAGCTGAACGAGCACACGCCAGCCCAGCTTCTCATTCCCGGCTCCTGGAAGAGGCACGGCTGCCACAGCTCCAGCAGAGTCCTGAGCTGAAAATCGCTCCAAGATTCTGGCCCATCACTAGGAAATTATCCCATTTACTCTCACTGGGCAGCTGCCATGCAAAATCGGGCATTTTCAACTAACACATCAGAATTTAGAAGCGACTGGATGTTTTTATGTCACCGAGAATGATGCACAATCCCGTTATTCTGTGTCCCGGCTCTGTGCTTTGCTCCCAGCAGTTCAATATGCAAACTTGAAACTTGCTTTGTTTACAGAAGACATCTGCAGAACTAGAATAGACACTGACAATAAAAAAGTACCTTCTGAATTAATCCAGTCAGCAGTACTGACTATCTGATCAAGACTAAATCACAAGTTTACCAGCGAGCTTCCCTTCCAGATCTTATCAGATCAAGGGATGGGAAATAAGTATCTTAGATCTTGTGGGCTGAAAAAGCAGCTAACACCAGCCATCAGAGAATGTTGAGCTTGGACTTTTCCATGGCAGGTGGCCAGCTGGAAAACCAAGCAACTTGGATGCACTTACAAAAGGCATAACCTTGAATATCTCACAGAACGATGCTTCCTGCTCCACTTACACACCAAAGATGTGCTAATGCTCCACTTTCTGTGGAAATACCAGCTCAGACATGTTCTACTGCAATTTGTCCATGGCTGGTGTTAAAAGGTGACTGTGAGGACTGGAAAGTGTCATTTAAGACGTACATTGCTTTAAAAATTTGTTTTGAACAAGATTTTCTCCTTGGGTCTGTAGTATTCAACCAAGGGGTTTTTAGATGCAATGTGGATGAAAATTACAGTCCTGCAAGATTCAGAAAGCTGATCAGTACATGAAAATTAGGTAAGTGGAACTAAGACTGACCTAAAATGCAAGCTAAGTCTTAGTTGCACTCAGGTGTGCTATTTAACAGTTTGATTGCTATAAAATCAAGTGTGTAGAGAATAGAGTGCAGAAAAAAAATTAAATTCCACCTTGCTGACATTACTCTGAATTTGCTCCCTTTGCCCATTACCTCAGCACTTGGCAGGCTCAACCACAGAGAACACAAGGCTTGCAAGTCTGAGGGACTCCTCGAGCCAGTTTCCACGTCTGATTTTCAAAATTCATTTGGCTCAGAAACAAAAAAACCTCCTTTTTCCAATAATAGTTTGGTATTTGTTAATTCTAAGAGGCTGACCAACTCTGAAGTTTATCAGCTGTTACTGTGCTCACTTCCCCAGTGACTTTCAAATCAGTGGAAATTCACAGCATGCACCACCTCGCTCTCAGCACTAAGTTACTCAACATCTTGTGTTCAAGACTTGAATTGCCTTCTACCAACCCTGCCCTTTACACACACCTGTAAATCCCCCAGACCACGAGTGATCAAGTTGTCTCATGTCACAGGTCAAGAAAAGGGATTTCAACAGTTCCCAGCTGTACTTTGGGTGCACCATGTGTCAGGTCCTGCAGATGAATGAACCTCAAAGGAACTCTGGTGACCTGAAATAAACCTCAGTTCCCATTCACAATCAAGTTAAGTGTTCACTGTGATCAGATTTATAGTCATTATCTCAAAACATTTTTTATTTATTCATACGTAATCACATCATATCAACTATTCTAAATATTGTCTCCTCTTCTAAAGATTGTTTTGGCATGAGGAGGGGAAGTTCTTCCAAATTTGCACTTAAACCTTACCACTACTGATACTTCAGTATGAAGGTTTCATGCACACTTAACTGCTTTTTATTTATTTTCAGAACTGGTTCTCTTTCAGACCTGAAAACAAATCTAAAGATGAAATAAGTGATTTGAAATAAGTGACAGGTTCCATCCTTAAGGCCTCATCCACACACAGAAATTAATCAAGCCCCAGTGGAAAATGAAGTGGGTTTAACAAACTTTTCCAAGCTGTTGAGCAGACTAGCCTATTAAAAAAAAAAATCCTAATTAAAGCCTCAGTCACATCCTACTGAACTGCAGAGAGGGCAACAGTCCAGCCACGTGCATGGCCAGCTGAACTCCCTGCAACCAGGAATGCTTGAGCTGGAACAGGGGAAAGGGGACAGAAAAAGAGGATAGAGTAGGTGGCTCTTTTGTCTCCCACCCACATCTGACATCATTACTGATTCAGTGCTGTGCTCTGACCAGACTGAAACTACACTGATCAAAGTCTTGAATTCAGAGATGGAATTCAATGGGAAAGAGTTCCGTCAATAAACCACTGCTTTTTCAGTTGGAGATTTTACTGAGTTTTCCAAAGTAGAATTAAGCGAATATCAAGGAAAGCAAGTCAAATTAAGAGGCTTTGGGGGTGGGGTGGAGAGCAGACCTTCTAAGGACAAACACCAGCAGTTTGTTCAGGAGTAAAGCCAAGTGAAGCACAAGTCTGCCACAGTCTGACTGCAGGAATCTGTGTTGTATACAGAGGAGACATTTGAAAGGTGTCAATAAATTACTTCTCAGAGCAACATGTTTTCCACTTTCTCAAACAGAAAATCTTGCATGATGTTTCCAAGAAGTTTTCCTGCCCTCCCCCAAATACTAAGCCAATACTAGAGCAAAACAGGTTTACTCCACAGAGTTGCTTTAGGTACCGCTGCAAAATAATGAGAAAGTGGAGACCATCCTGCCTTCTGCTCTTGGGAGAGAAGCCTTCCAAAGCTAGTGCAGGTCCAGAGAAAGGAGAAAGTGAAGTACTGATGTTCTTCACTGAGATGAGACCTCGACAACTCTGCTCCTTCCATCAGTGTTCAATCATTAGCTGGTCAGTTTGTGGGAATACAGAGCAGGGAGGCATTTTCTGGAACAGTATCATGTTCAGATGCATCTTAAGTCATTCAGTCTATGTTGCACAGCTATCGTTGCACATAAACTCAGAAGTCAAAAGCCAGACACTGTGTTTCTTCCCTTCCTCTGCTCACCATGTCCTCCTCCACACTTGATACCTGTGAAACAGAGCCTGGATTCGAACAGAGTGAACAATTCAGATACACAAATAACTTGAACACAAAAATTTGGGAAACTAATCTTTGAGGTACAGGCATCTTATTTTGGCATGAGGAAAGACTTATGGAGGAAAGGAGCCATTGTTTGGAAGAGGGATCAGTGAGACAAAGACATCATTCCTTGGCATGTACCAGGTTAAGGTGGCTCGTGTTCACTTGTGATGCCACTTGCTCGTTCCTTCACCAACACCACAGCACATCACTGCCTCAGCTGTGCTTACAGTCAGTCACAGGGTTGCACTCTGCCTCAGATGAGCTTCCCAATTTACAGTAGGGCTTCCAAGAAAACCAGTTGTGCTCACATAAACAAGATCACAATGCAAAGCAGAACTCCCCAAACCACCATTTCCGACTGCTCACCGTGATCGCTCTGTCCCAGAGCTACAGCCCAAGGGGAGCTGTAAAACACTCCGTGTTTAGGGCAAAGCTGGCTTGTCTGGGAGACAGCAGGAGCAGGGGAAGAAACAGAAGAAAAGTAGGTTAAAGCCAATTACAATCTTTTCAAGAAGTCATTGCAAAAAGATCAGGAGAGCCAGCAAGAATGAAACATCACCAAGAGCAAGTCACTGCTGCCTAATTATCCCACCTGCATCTTCCTTTTCAGCTTTCTGCCAGGTCCTCTCTTTTAAAGAACATGGGCTCATTGAACAGAATGCACTGTCACAGTGACAAGAACCACTTCAAATCTCTGTTAAGTACAAAAATACAGAAGATATGCCAATAAGACCTCCTCGTAAAAACAGACCTAGTTTTGTTCATCTGTTCTTGATCCTACGTAGCTTCCTGTAAACTAGGATATTCAGGAAAGCCTGAAAGTATTCATTACCCATTATCCTATTAAATTCAGTGGCCCCTTTGAAAAATCCAAGCCTTAACCTCTTACTGCTTTTTCTCAAGGGAACCTTTTATAGAATTTTTAAAGACACTGAAATCACCCTTGCTCGCTGTCCCAATTCTAGGTGGAGAGAGAGCACAAGGTTTGGCACCAATAAAAAGCTGAACTGGTACCAAAAGAAAGCTGAATTACTACAAAGAACATATAAATGAGGTGCAAAAGGCTGACTTGTAAAAGTGGAACATTCTGAAGTGCACTGTCAGCACTGAGTGAGCCACGTCAGGGACACAGACTGAACAAAACCAGTCACCTCTTCTTGTGCAGAGCCTTTTTTTTTGGCCTAATTTCCTGAAACCAGCCACAGGCTCAGAAAACTGCTCATACAGCACACAGCAAGCATCAGGAGCGCTCTCTTTTATTTCACACATCTAAGCCAGTCCTTGCTGGATCTTCAAGTAGTGGATGCAGGTTTCACACAGCAAAAACAGACTCTGAACACCCCTGTCATGGGAACACAAACATTAAAGTCTCCTTTTCAGCTGTATCTTTGAGACTGAAGGGTTGAAACCAGTCTGACCAGTGGAGCCCCTTCCACCAGAAACCATATTGTTTGATTATTTTTCGACAGATAAATATTAATATATGTGTCTCTGCATAATGCAGGTATTTTTATTCCAACTAAAAAGTTGTCCTTGTGCTACCAAGGCTTTAATCTATACATATGCTCATTACCTAATATTTGAGCCCCCTTCTGCTTCCACCAAATTTCAGTAGGAACTCTTCATCGGTCTCCCCAAGTCATACAAAGGTGGCACCTTTAAATGAGTCTGACTTTTCAGGCTTCTGGAATACATTTTCAGTACTGGGAATCTCTAGGGAGATACTGATTGCCAATTTTAAGGTCTCTTGAGTCGCTGAGATCCATTAGAAACTTTCTGAATATGAAATTAAATAGCATAATCAAAAGCTACAGGCTGCTCACTGGGCTGGGTTTGCCTCTGCCCAGACCTTTCCTGCACACTAGAAAGGGATAAAGAGATTACTCCAGTGGTTTGTAGCTGCAGTTGGGTACTGGCTCAGACAGCCTGAACTGAAAGTTTCCTTCCTTGTTTCTCACAGCATGTGCCAGCATTTCTTGATGGGAATGCAAAGATTAATTACAGCTGTACTTGCTCTGAACAAATCCTCATATTCAATACAGTCCTGCAAGATTTAGAGTAGCACTAATTAGGGCTTAGAACAACAATTCTGCAAAGACAGACACACCGAGTATTTTTTCTAATTATTTTAAGCATAATAAAATTAAAGCTCCTTTCCAGAAGTAGGGTGGCATTTATTCTCAAGAGCTGGGAGCTAGTCTAAGAACATTAGATTTAGTGTTTCAGTGCTATTGCTGAAGGTTAAGACATCAAACCATAACTGCTTTCACACACATACAGAGAGATAAGGATGAGCACAAAATCTTTTGGGACACACAGACAGTTCTCTAATGAGCTCAATTACCAAGAGGCACAGACAAAAAAAAAAAGTTTGTACTTAGCAAAATACACATAAGTAAAAGGAGACCTTTAAACCAGAAAAATGGCAATCACTGGGCAAGATGCAAACTCTTCTAATGAATTTTCAACATGGGAGCTGTAAATATGAAGTTGTTTCTCTCATTCAGCTTAACCACACCAAAAATACAGTCAAGATGTATTGGCTTCCAAGGGCCAAAAGCAAAAAACTCCTACAGGAAGCCTTACCCAGTACCACAAAAATACCAGGCTTTTTAATCTACCTCCAAGATTAAGTAAGTTAAAAGGTAGGGCCACACAAAGTCTGAATTTCAGCCTTTGGGTACCCACAGACAGCAGGGCATTAATGAAGTGCATTAACTGTACATCTTACAGACTTCAGAGGTGATTTTGCACAAAGTTTTGATCTTTAAGTAAAATAAAAATTAAAAAAAATGTAGAGTGCTGGAAATTCACTACACAGAGTACTAGGACAGCCAGTAGCACAGCTCTTTTTACTCAGCATCCATCGCAGTTCCCATATGGTAGGCATATCAATTTCTTGTTATCCACTTATTTATTATGTATGATCTGCTCATTACTTTCCAACTTATCCTCCCAATTCCATGCAGGCTACATTTCATCCAGCTGTTGCACTTTGTCATAATCTAAGGCCAGGAGAAATTCATGGCAGGAATCCTTTTTTTTTTTTTTTCCACAGAGAATTTAACACAGAGGGTTTTACTGCTTGGTTAAGAATTCAGGTAGGTACAGTAGCAAATTGCCGTTCTCTAACACTTTTCCATTTGCACCATTTTAACAAAAGTCATAATTCATGACCTTTCTGGTTCTTATTATTTCTCTCCAATAGCTGAAAGTATTTAAGAATGGCTAATAGCTGTTTTACCCATCACAGCTTTCTGCTTGAGAGAACAGCTCCTGTCCCTGAGAAAAGATGCTGCATGAGTGGATTTTGCTGGAATTCAAAATGATCTGCATCGCAAAACAATCTGCAGCCTTTGATTTTCTGGATGGTTGTGAATCCAGCCAACTTTAAATGCAGTTCTTCTCACCTCTTGCTCAGTGGCACTTTGAGCAGAACTGAGACTCCCAAGTGCAGAATTCCTTCCTGTGGGTGACAGACAAGGTGACATCTCCAGTTCTGCCTCCTGCTCCAGCCCAGCCCTCAGTCTGAATGTCTGACTGTCAAGACACGCTGGCACAACTCAACCCCACACAAACTGCTCCAGGAGTGCTCTGGTGGCAGGAGGCCCATTAACATATCTCATTTAAGTGTTTATTTTTAGAATACTGCAAATATATAAGGAGATTGAGGATATAACTCCTGTAGATGCAAACTGACAGACTGCAGCGTTAGCCAACACCCACAGAACTGTGTGTAAAGGTTTCAGCAGCATTTTATGCTACCCCTCAATTTTTAATAAAACCCAAACTATAACTCACCAACTCTGGCCTCCTTTAACAAAATGCCACTTTTGTTACAGACTTCTTACTTGAGACCCTGATCTGAAAAAAAACTTTCCTATTTGGTCACAGAGACAGGATTAGAAGCCAGGGACTCCAGCTGCTAATCCTTCCTGCTGCAGACCTGCCACGATGCTCGGCCGTGTTATACTTAAACAAGCAATTAACTTCTGCTGCTGGAGGAAGATGAGTCAGACTCCAGAACTTGACCATAAACTTAGGAGGTCTTGGGATTAGAGAACAGAACTAAAACTAAGAATTTAAATCTGCAGACAATACTTGTCTAAAACTCTGCTTAGATATTTAACTAAGGAGAAACATCTCTATAACTCTCTCTGCTATGTGTGTCCAGAGCAGGGTATTTTTCAGGCTGCATTGATAAAATCTGCAAGGCAGTGACCTTTTAAATTAATCTTACATTCTATGTCAGATTAAGCCCCTGTTTCAAAATTTTAACATAAGAAAATCAGATTATACGGAACTGTTACTATTATTTTTATAATGAAAAGCAAGTGGCAAATTTCAGGGAAGGCTTAGGTTATATATATATATATAATACAGCATTATCATTCCCTACATGTCATTGCTATTATTCAGACAAGCCTGTTTCCCACCCACTTGTTCACAATTAGCTCTAAAAAAACCCAAACCTTTTAACATTGTTAGATATAGACTTCTACTTGACTTTCAGCACTAATAGTGTGCAATTATAAAGTATCAAGGCAACAGCAAATGTGAGTTTCTGCTTTGTAGCACTGCTGTCAATCCCTTAGTTTTTAAAGAATTTAGTGGCTTGGAGTGGTATGGCCCATCCAGATCTAAAAAATTAAAAAACCCACATAACTTCCCCAGCAATAATTTCGTTTCACAGGAGTTCTGCACATTAGGAATACCCATGCAAAGCTCAAAAAGTAATTTGGCAAAGAGTTGCTGCCTAGTCCCAATTACATGCATTAAATGGTGACAAGATTTCCCATGCTGGTGCTTTGAGCAGCGTGGTTATTCCCTTTGTACATCTCCCCAGCACTGGTCAAGCCCCACTGGATTTCACTGATGAAATATGAGAATTTCATGGCTCTGGGAAAAAAAAAAAAAATCATCCTTGCAGAATAAGCAACATTCACAGTCCCTTGTGTAAGCTCATGTTTAAACAGTAGTTTGCAAAAAAGAAGAGCTCATTTTTGTGTTACAGCTGATGGGATAAGCTGGGCTTGATTGGACACTCGGTATTTCCTCAAGAGAAAGTGCACTAGGAGTGTGTTCCATCGATGCCAGGCACAAGCACTCCTGCATTTCAGGGCTGTGCCATATGTGCTCAAAGAGTAAATTGCTCAGAAACATGCTTTTAAGGCCACCTCTACTCTGCCATTATTGCATCTTAAAGATAAATGATCAGTTGGAAACTTTACACTTCGGGATTCAAGAAATCTCTGTTAAAGTGCACTGAGTAATCCTGACAAAACACAGCCAAATCCTGGAGATTTCTTTGAACATGCCACTTCACAAGTCACCTACTTCTGCTGCCCCACCTCTCAATTCGCTCGGCTTCTAGAGGCAGTCAAATGCTGCCACCAAACCTCCCTGAGCCTCAGCAGCTGCTGTGCAGCCCACTCCTGATCACATCACTGCTGTACCCAGCACTTCCACACCAAAACAAAGATATTTCAGCCACAGTTTGTCCACTCTGAATCAAGAATCAGTGCAAAGGACTAGTGCCTCACCTCCACACTGCCCAAAACACACAGCTGGCTGCCTGGGAGGCTTTGAAACCATCAGCTCCTTGTTTAGGGAGAAGGCAGCAACAAAGCTCTACTAATCCCAGGCTGTTCCCTGTGCAGCATTTCCAGCACACTGTCTGTTCTGGCAGGGACAATTTAACCACTTCCATTTAGTTCAAGTGTCTGCTTAAAGAAAAAAAAAAATCATAGTAATTTACAGGGGAGTGCCCCATGTCCTATTACAAATATCCTCCAACTTCCCCCCAGCTCAAAACACCAAAGAATGGTGAATCGATAGAAAAAAAAAAAAGGGTCTCTAAAACATTTTCCAGAGTCTTCCCACATCCAAGGCTTCAGAGGCTCTTAGTATTTGAAGTATTAATGGAAATGTTCCATACAATTCCCTGTGCACAGATCTAAAAATAGCTATGGACACAGTAGTAAGTTTTTGTCTATATTTGCAAGACTCTTACTTCCCTCTCAGGAACCACGACTTCCCATTAACGTTGACATTTATTATTTTTAAAAAGGGAGCCATTAAAACACCAGAAATTCTTTCAACAATTCAGTGACCACCAGTAATAATAATAATACATCAAGAGCAACCATTAAATATCAATTGATACTCTGGTGATGGATCACAAACATATTCTGAATACTAAGAATGTCAATTTTTCTTTAAGAATTGCTGAAGCCAGTTGATGGCCTTTGCAGATCTGCTCATCATTAGCTTAAGCTCTCCAGCAGAGCCAGCACACAAAATACATCTGTTCTGACTGGGACAAAAATACCCTTTTTTTTTTGTATGCCAAGCCCTGTTTGTCCCATCTTTACCCACAATGACATCAAGCATGCCAAGCTGCAAGGAGTCAAAAAAGTATCTAACCTTGCTTCAGATTTTTTGTTCTGCACACATTAAAACTGAAGTGAACGAATCTCACATTCTCCCACTAAAGACCTGAGTGGATGTAAAAAACCACAAAAACCAAAACACCCAACAAAAGAGAAACCACCTGACCAAAGCAATTCCTACCCTGGCCTTGGTGTCCATGGTTTGTGACTATGAGTGAAAAAAGACCGCACCTGAACTCCTAAATACTTGTTATTGGGCTCAAACTGAGGGACTTCCACCTTCCAGCTGAATCCTATTGGAAATCTCAAGGCCCTTTCTCCAGAAACCATTCCAAGTGGGATTTGTCTCCCCCTGGTGGCACTGGAGGATTTACAGCCAGTTGCCCAAACTACCACAGGCAAAGAACAAACGTTACAGGACGTTTGGAGACACGTGGTCAGTGTATTCCTTCCTAACCTACAGACAGAAAACGGGGTGGGATAATGAGGGGAAAGGAGAAGGGGGAAGAATCACATCCTGATTACAAAGGAATTCCTATTCTAGTGGTTAAAAAATGAGGACAGGGACGTGACAATGTAACCAAACATACAATGAGGCTTTTGTCCCCAGACCACTTGGCTTGTGTACAAGGAACAGAGGAACTTGGGTCGGTGGGGACTGGCTGGGGCAGGGGAAGAGGGAGAGGTTGATGTTTGTGAAAAGAAAGAGAAATTGGTTAGTCTGCTTTAAGAAAGGCTGTAAAGAAAAAAAAAAAAAAAAAGCAGCCTGCTATTGTAGAATCCACCCACTCACTTCTGAAATGCTCAAAGACCCAGACAGGGATTTACAACCAGCACTTCTAGGCACTGAGTGTGAAGCAGAAAACACTCAAATGCCCAGAGGCAGCTTGTGTGGTGCCAGAGAAGAGGCTTTTAGATTGCACAGGGTTATGGTCAGAGCCATTTTCTTTCAACAAGTTCGTTACTGCTGAGTCAGTCACCGAGCTTGGCATTACAAACCAGAGGAGAGCACCTGCACACGGCAATTTTCGGCTCTAGTTAACCAACCAACATGCTTTACTTTTTATTTTTAACAGTTACATAACTTCCTGGAGAAATAAGAGCATTCCAAAACAGGCCAATAACCTTACAGTTTAGAAGCCAAAATAATAACAATAATCACAATAATAATAATAATAATAATAATAAATAATAAAAAAGAGCTGGTGTTCAGTTGACTGCAACATCAGTGTGAGGAAAATGCAAGTTCTGAGTGAGGTTGTTTTTTCAAACAGTGTCAAGACACATTCAGAAAGATCACAGTAATGTAAAGCTTAAAAATTTTGGTGATGATTTAAAAACTATTTTTAAAGATAATAAATTCAGTTAAACCAAGCATATTCCATTTAATACCTTGCTTATACTATGGAAGAAAGAGAGTGCTGATGCAGAGGTTTTCTTTAGCCTTAGTTAAAATCAGTTCAGAAAAGATTTATTTTCTCAGAGTCCACTATATCTGGCTTCTATTTATTTACACGAGTCTATATCCAGCAAGGGTTTAAACTAAATGAAGGTATGGGTTTATACATATCATATGCAATTACAAATAAGGCATCTCCTTAAACCACCTCTTTCTTTAAAAAGTTATGCAGCTTTAAACTTTTTTTCTTTTTAAAGGAATTGGACTGTTGCTGATTCCCATGTATTCAGGGAATCAGACTCCTGCTGAAGCCAGTAGCAGGGCATGGAAACTTGTTCAAGTGATTAATTTGTTTAGTGATCAATCCAGAAGCAGCATTTGTATCCTTGAGACCAATCTACTACATTTAAAAAGCTTTTATGCAGCAATTGCCTTTTTTTTTTTTTTTTTTTTTTTTTAGTTACAGCTGAGTTACTGTCTAATCCCCTGGTGTTGCAGCCTGCACAATAAAATAACAGCACCCAGGATTTTAAGTGGTCAGTGCCACAGTTGCTGACACTGGGACTGAGTTACACACTATTCCTGGACTATCCACAAGGGAACAAGGCTGGGGCCTGCAGCAGTTCCAGCTGCCCCAGTAACATCACACAGGTTATGTGAATGCCATCCAAAAAGATGCACCACAGAACTAAACCATGATGCTGAAGATGACAGACTATTAAATATTCACTTCTATGTCTGCTTGATTCTTGTGGGGCTTTTTAAATTTTTTTTTGGCATTTCCTGTTTAACCCTCAAAGCCAGAGAATGCAGAGGTAGAGGTCTTCCAGTCTTGGAACACTATTTATCCAACAATCTGGGCTCCTTTTTCCAGTTTGATGCAGTTTTATTGCAGGAATGAACCTCCCACATGATCCTAATCTGAATCTCCCTCTACAAACAAAATCCATCCTTGATCACAGCATTTCCCAGGATAAGGAAAAAACAAACAACAATCTTAGCAAGCTGCTGATGCAACTATTGCTTACTATACTGTATTCTCGTGGCAGTCGTATCATGATAATTTCAAATTCCCTGTGGCACGAACCATCCTTTTATTCCACATTTGAACAGTGCTTAGAACAGCAAAGTCTGTGTGTACAGACGCAAGGAATAATGGAACAATTAATCCATCCTCTCTCCCCCCCCTGCACATCCTTCCCCCCCACCCCCCGTGCTGTAACATGGAAATTGTTTCATTTTTAGCCTAAGGAAGTGAGGTTTATACAATCATCCTGTGACAGCTTTACCTCAGCATTTCATTTATTCTTGAGCCATTTGGCAGTCACACGATGCTTCAGAGACAGATTTCAAAGACGTGCAACAAGACTCAAGCAGGCACCTTATTAGTGGAGATAGATGAGCCCCTCAGGGCTGCAGCACGAGTTTAACTGCAGTGTTAGACACCTGAGAACCCACACAGAGAAGCAGCGTGAGGAGACAATCAGAATTACACCAGTGAGTTTCTCTAGTTCTCCTTTACCTGTATTTGTAAAAGAATCTAAGGGAGACTGTGCAAAGCCACGTTTATATCCCTTAGCACAACATATGCAGACACAAAGAATTTCACCTTGAATTGTTTGGGGTTTTTTTTCCCCAAAAAACCTGAATATATTTGGGGACAGAACATCTCAAGAAATGAATTCTACCTGCAGGCTGAAGCTTAAATAATATGCTAAAATCAGAAAAATACATTTATTAGATGAATTAGGAAACAATCCTATATAATTTTCCAAGAACTAGTAACCAGTAACTAGGAGCTTGTTTCACTGAACAGGGAAAAAAAGAGAGAAAAAAAAATCATCTCCATCTTAGAGTAGACGGGAAGAAAAAAGGAGAAGATTATGAGCAGCTGTCAGAAACATATTCCATACCAGAAGTGCAGCTATTTTGGCACAGGAGCACGAAAACCTCACAAGAAAGCAGGCAAGACAGCGCATTTTTATGCTCACTGTCATCTCTCAGTTGCTTATCCAAGTTTCACTTGCAGACATCAGGATGAAAAGAAACAGCCAAAAGAGCAGCAGTGGGATGGGTGTTGCATTCACTTCAAAAGAGCTGCATGCAGGAGGAGTTTCCAGTATCAATACACTGCAGGCTGGCAGAGCTGGAAAGTTACAAATTAAGTGTGCCTTCATCAGGGACCTGCTATGCACAGACCTACTGAGCTGCTAAAATATTTTTAGTTCACCCAATTCCTGCCTTTTTTGGTTCCTCCTGCTCTTCCAGTTTATCCAGTCATGTGCACTTTTCCACTCCCTCTTACTGCCATGCAGTTTTTCAAGTTTGGCTCCAGTTACCGCTTGTTTCTGCTGCTGAAATGTTCAGATTCACAGCACGGCTGCAAACAGCTCGGGAGCAGAGATTTGTCCAGCAGGGAACTCTCCCTGCCCCCAGGGAGATGGATGTACTCACCAGCTGGTACTCGCTCCGCCGGCTGAAGGCTTCCTTGATTCCCGAATCCCTCCAGAGCGCGCCCAGGGCAGGGACGTACAGCTGGAAGGTGGCAGGCTCGATGGGCATTCCAGCTTTGTTTTCGAAGGCCATCAGGAACATTCCATGCTTCTCATTCTCTGTGTACTGCCAAGGGATCCCCAGCTTGTCCCGTGCATCCACCAGAACCCTGCAGCCCTAAAGGATGATTCAGATAAGAAAGTGTCAGTGATAAAAAGATTAAAGTGCAAAAGAGCAAGGACTTGAAGGTACTGGAAGATTATTTTTTTGACACTGTTCTGGTGAGATTGAACTCGGGAGAAAATCACGTTGTTTATTGCAACATCTCCAACAGAAATAAGATAGAGCTTGCTTCTGTAAGCAACTTAGCCACAAAATATTTCTCCAGGTGGAAGAAGTATTAGCAGCAACAGCTACTGGCAACAAGCAATGCTGCCAACATATAATGAAAGTAAACATCAAATGAGCAAGAGAAGTGTCTGGGAACTGACGTGTAGTTTTATAAGTAACATCATGCCTGAAACCATATTCTTCCACCTTTTCTTTTTTTTTTTAATTTACACTGGGGTTTTAGATACCAAAAAGGACATTCTGGCTTTCTCAAACATTAGGAGATCAGAAAAGCACTAGAGGACTCAAGACTGCATAGATTTCAAGCTCCCATGCTCAGAAAAGCAGGTGCAGTTTTCCCTCAGAATCAGCTTTCTTTTTAAACCTGCCGTACATCTGCTAAGCAATGCATGACAGGTAGGCTCTGGTACTTTAACTCTGGAAAAGAAATCTGGAAGCAAAGTGATCTAGTTCTCATACTTAACTCAGGATTACTGAGCTGCTCATTTTAACATTTTGCAGTTTTTATGGAAACTTAATTTCATTTTCATGGCAGCAAGCCAAACACACGAGGTTAAGTAAATCTGAAACTTCAGTCTTGACTCTGACTTCACCTGTACTAAAAAGCTTCAGATGGCCAGTAGTTATTTCTCAATAGTGAGCACCATTTTAATAATGGACAGATCTGTAAATGGTGGTTTAGCATCTCAAGTGCCATCAACTTCTCAAGTAAAATCTGTGGGTTATAGTGAATTATTTTTCTCATCGAGTTGATCTTGGTTTTACTGATAGGAAAATAAAATAAAAACCCTCCAAAATTGAAGCTCTGTTTCCACAGCCATTTACATGAACCTCCACATTACTGTACTGATTTTTTTTTTGCATACTTTAAGCTGTCAAGACTGCACCTACGTTTTCTTAACACTCGTACCTTTCTGCTCTCCAGTCCTTTAACAGCACCACACAACAACAACAACTTTTCCAGCAGAAACTAAGATTGGAGAGGGAAGTGAGAAGCAACTTAGTGGGGTGTCACAAAATAGAAACTCAAAGCAAAGTGTCACAGTTGTCACTATGCAACAGTGTTCCTGAAGTGCAGCTTCCCAAAAATGTAAATATTTATACTTCTCTAGTGATTGTTACTTTCTTTCATAAAGTAGAGAATATATCTCCACAATACCAGGAAAAGACTAAAATTGAATGTATTTACAAACTGCTGCTTTAAATTCCAGACATAACTATTTAGCAACTCTGTCATACAGACCAAAAGCCAACTCTCATTCCTAGTTACAGAGTTTATCCCTTCAGTCACACAAGTCTTTGGATCATTATTGGAACGGCACTAACAAACATCAGCATGAAAACCCCACTTATAAGGCTCTGTCTCTGAACTGCAGATGCCTCCTTGACATCTCACAGCTTTAGACACTTCTGCAAACCATCCCCTGCTCACAGAACACCATCCTGGCTGTGACTGAAAGCCAGGGGCAGCTCCCCACTATGCCCAGAACTTGGAGGTTTTCCAAAGTGTTGCGGCAACTGAGACCAATATGACACAGCTATTTCTAGGTATTGAATGCCAGGTTTGTCTCTGCTCAGTGAGAAGTGAACAGATCACCATCTCTCCCCACGCTGCCTGGGCCCTCTGTGGAGCTCCCAGCCCACACAGGCCAGCCCTGACCTTTCGCCTGCCTGGGCCCCAGCTCTGCAGCTCAGCTCCAGCTTTTCTGCCTCACAGCTTTGGGGCTGATTTAACCCTTATCCCTCTCAGAGACCCTTCGGAGCGTCCCAAAGGAGCGATGGCAAAACCGCCCGATTCCTGGTCTGATTTCCCCACGTCACTCTGACTTTCCCTGCTCCCACTGGAGACACAGAGGCCCTTGAGAGACTGTTGTTAAAGGAAAGTTTCATTATTTGTTTGGAGAAAACCACAGAATAGTCTCAACCAAGGATGTAGAGACTGCTCCAGTCCCAGAATAGTCACTTATCTGCTGGCTGCTGCTCCTTGGAAATGCAGGTTTGAACCTCCCTGAGGCAAGAGAGGGAACTAAACTTAGACCTCACCGACCCTCTGTGAGTGCACTAACTCCTGTAGGGTCACCCATGGGGAGTGTGTGGCATCAGCACCTTCCTCTGACTGTTCTAGAGACAGAGGTGGCTGCCACCAAAACCCATTCAGAGCCCAATCTGGGACAAAGAGGCAGATCCAGAGGCAGGGACATCAGCACTGACAGACACAGACAGGCACACACTGAACAAAGGAAAAAATACAAATAGGATAGGGGATAGCAGGAATGCTGTCCTGTGCACACCCACAGGAACAGCACCTCTCAAAATCCAAATTTTCAGAACAAAGCTGCTTCAAGATGTGTATCTCCAATGCACAGGGAGTCAAAGCTTTACATAACAACCAACCAACCAACGTTTCACCCTCCCAACTCTGAGCAGTTAAAAGTGTAAATGACTCAGCAAAATCCCCAGTAAAGTGAATCCAAACATTTCTCCATCTCCGCAAAACAGCTCCATAAACGCTGCAAACAGATGTCAGAAAGATGAGGAGAAACAGAGAAATTGCTAAATTTAGATCCTATGTACTGTTATTCTCGCATCTCTGAGTTACTGGTAACACTATATTTTGCAGCCTCACTGAGCAGTTGATAATCCTTGCCTCATTAATCTGCAGAACAAGTTACGAGAGGAAAGGTTTCTCTCTTACTGAAAGCCCATGCAAAACACTTCTCCTGCCTCTTTCCTCCAAAAAGACTACCATAGGATGCAGCCAGAGAGTCACTTTCATCTGTAGTTAAAGCTGCTTAAAGGTTTGTATGTACTGTTGATGCCCAGAGGTGAAGATTTCATTTAGAAGATTAGAAGCAATTAAAATTTCTGGAATTTCCATTTATTATAGGATGAACAGAAAAGTTACATGTATTTGTAAAGCAATTTTATCAAAACTGAACTTGGACTCAAACACTCTTGGTAAAAATAAGGAAAATAACCACCAAATAAGTCTTGTCACATGGACAACCCTCCCTCCCAAGTTCTGACAATGAAGGTAACACCAGACTTAGTTCATTGCAGTGCTCGTTTCACAATAAATCTTTCAAACATTGCTGTAACAGTTTTTTCTGATCTTCTACTACTACAGAAAACATCAGTTCACTCTTTCATTTAGAAGACTGAACACAATCAATTGCCATTCTGTTTTCAAATATGGAATACAGAAAAAAAATGTAGGGGCAACTTTTGATGTGAAATAAACTACTGAACAGTTCAACTGATCTAAAGCTTTTGTGTTGCAATCAAGGCAGGACCCAGAATAAGCTCAGATGCAAAGAATTAAAATTTACAGGTAAGGGCAGTGTCAGGCATTAGAAATGGCAAACCAGCTGCATAATGGAAGAACCAGCTATGGAGGAAAAAACAGTAAATTCTCCATTCCATTCATTTCCTAATAATTTCTAATATATTCAAGTAATTGTAGAAATCCCTGGCACGCACAGAATCTGACTGGAGACAGGGTAGAAAAGGTGTAACAAGAATGCAATGTGATCTAACTCATGAAGTATCAGATCTCACACAGAAGAAAACACTAAATAAATCTCAAAATCCACATATTCTAAAAAAAGATAACTAAGGCATGATATACAAGAAATCTACAGAAATTACAAACCACCTGCAGAGAGGGAGTGGACACAGACTGTTCTTCTCCCTGCCCTTGCTACACAAGCACAAGTTACCAAACACAGGTTAAACTAAAAGAAGGGGTTTTCCTGTACACCCCCAGCGAGACAAACTCGTTTACACAGGATGTTGGCCAAAAGCATAAATGGACTTAAAAAGCAACGAAGACAAATAGATGGAAGAAAAGCCCAAAGAGGACTATTCGATTACATTCCAGATGCAAATCCTGGCTCGAGAAGTTTCCAAACCCAAAGGCTGCCAATAAGTGGGAGAGCACACTAAAGGATCACATTGCCTCGTGCTTGTACCCGTTTTTGGTTGTGGGTTGTTTTTTTGTGTCACAGACAAAGCTGGAGCTGCTCTCCCTGACACAGCACAGCTGTTGGCCCTCAGTGTGTTTGCTGCTCACCAGCACTATGAAGGTTTTATGAGCATTTCCACAAACGCTCTTTACTAGGACTGGCTCAAACAGATTTTTTTTTCTCCTTTACTTTTGAAAGCAGCCTAGCTTTGAAAAAAAATTCAGGTTGTCTTGTACTTTTTAATAATAATTAAATGATTTTGTGGGAGTTATTAGAAAGGTTATCACCAGCTAATGTCACCTGAAGCCCGTGACATTTGCCAATACAGGAAGTGTTGCAGTATTTATCTTACATCAGTAATTACACTGCTACATAAAACACAACATTCATGTTTTAAGTTATTCACATACTCCAGTACTTGAAGGATTCATTTTCCTTAAAACCTCACACCTTTCACCAGATGGACCAACTCAGAGGCTGAGTGAACACACCTCAGTTAAGCACCAAACACACTGTGGGAACGACAGGTTTGGGGGACACTCACTCATAGGCAAGGGCAGGTTCTCCCATGCCCACACCAACAGCTAAGGGATCAAAAATTTTGATTATTCGAGTCAAGTGTCTAGAGGGAACTTGCAAACCTCCTTAGAGTTTGTATACAAATACAAGAGTCTCCCACAGTGCATTTTCTTGAAATAACTTTAAGGAACTACTACGGGGTATGAGACCACAGACAACAGAGTAACTGTCACACAGGACATACTACAGCAGCTACTTTTGAAGCTTTTACCATTAATTCACTGTTCAACGTCCTACCAAAGCTCTGGATGGGCAGTATCCACATATCACCTATGGAAACACTGTCCTGAGAGAAGTGCTGGTCACTGCTGAAGACTCACTGGGGGACTCCAAGGCACAGCTACCAGGCAGTACTGTTCTCCTGTGGCTCTAATCCAACAGGAACATGGCAGGCACAGCGAGACTCAAACAGGTTTCCTACTGTGTGTTTTCCCACACTGTTGTTGACAAGAGACTGGCAAAGTCTGGGGATCACATCTCACAGAGAGCAATACAAATCTGAACTCACGACAAAAGGAGGGCTCCCACCTTGACAAGATATTTCTTCGAGCCAGAGGAACAGTACAAGGTGATGAAGCTACAGGAACATAGGTCCAGCTGCACCAAAAATCTGCAACAGCTCCATATTCACTCGTGCCAATACACGAGAGAGCTGAATCCCTCAGCCATGGATGGAGCTGGACTTCTCAGCAGCTTTCTGGCAAGCTGAGAAAGATGATAAAATGTAGCCTACATGTATTTTTAGAAAACTTCTCTCAACCTTTTAAAAAAGGCATTTTCAATGCAACTCTTAAAAAGAAAGTTGTCAGTGTTTGCAAATATAATCACATGCACTTTATTAAAACTGCTGTCTGGAACACTGGAGAGAAGGTGACCTCCTGCTAACAAAGTCATAGCAAGACAATCAGATTTTTACACCACACTATCATAAAAGCATTAGCAGTGTTTTTCTTTGATCTGTGTCCTTGGACCATTCCAGCCAAGCAGTAGCCAATGTCATTAAGGATAAGGTTTCACATTACAGAACAGCCAGTCTAACGAGCAGGTACCATCAAAAGAGGCATCTTTCCTGGCAGCAAAGTTCCACCCTCCCCTGTTTGATACATCTGTCATTTGTCTGAACCCACAAGCCAATCCAGTGAGCAAACATCACCAAAACCCTGGTCATTTATATAAAAAGTGGTTTCCACTGCCTATGTTAGTTTGCTGCAAGGCAAGACAGACACAGGGGTAAGGGTGGGAGCAGCACCAGTTAGCCCAGTTAGACAAAAAGGCTCACCAGTTTTCACCATTCACATATTCCAGTACCACCCAGGTGAGAGCAGGGTAAACAGCAAAGATGACCTACCTTCCAGCCAAACTTACAAATAAAAAATGGGAACAAAGGGGAAGTGTCATTTACTTAGTCCACAGGAACACAAACATTAAAAAACATTTGGATTAGCCACCGACTCTCTGGATTGGGAGCAGCAGTGATGTCTGCTTGTCTGGAAACTCTGAAAAGAGTCCTTGTCTTTGACTGAATGCAGCAACATGACGACAAATGCAGCAGAAGAAAAATACTCTCCCTGCAAACTTTACTTGTAACTGGGCCCAAGGTAGAGAGATGATGACCTCAGAGGTGGTGACTGGTGCAGAGAAAGTCAATGCTTTCAGAGTTGCATTACCAGCTTTCTCCTTGTCCCAAGACCATCAGGCCAACATCTAGTTCATAGTTAGTTCATGCTGTCAATAGAGCAGAAGCAGAATCTGCAGCTCCAAAAATATCCCCATCAGGTTTGTCAAGACCCTGCCATGCTGTCCTCAGGAACACAGTGCCCAGCACGTGCTCAACACACAGGAAGGGTACACAGGGAGGGCCCTTCAACCGCAGTTCCTGACCCTCACTGGAGTGAAAAAGCCCAGGCAAGTTGAGGGGACTTATTTGGAAACTCCACAGCCTCTGATCCCTTCCAGCTTTTCCTCTTGTTTCTCAGACAATGTGTACAGGCTTGCTCCAAAGTTTTCCTCTAAACACTGTCAGTAGCACAATTTGCTTTTTTTTTTTTTTTTTTAACCAATGCTGTTTCCAAGTTAATAATAAAAATATATGTATAGTCAACCAACTGAATATAATGTAAGCTCCCAAATTTAGTCACTCAAGTGACTAAACTTATGTCTGGAAAATATCAAAGTATGTGTCTCCAGCCTCCAGGGACAAAGTCATGTTCTGCAATACTAATGACTACATCACAAGAGCATTGGGAGCTCCATTTTGGAATAAACAAGAATTTTATTACTTACTACTGACCAGGCCTCCTCTTCCACTATCTGCCATGATGAAGACAGATTGCTGTCTCCTAGACCAACCAAGAGACACCTCAAATGCAAAGGGACCACCAGAATTGATGGAATTCACACTGAAGACACAGAAAAGACGTAACTGGAAGTTAGTAAGAGTTTCAGTGATTAAATGAACCTGGAATAGGAAGAACAACAAGACTCATCAGGGTTTTTTTTCTTTTCTACTTAATTGGGTGAATATTATTTTTTCATATTAGATTAAGCCCAGAGCAAAGATAATCAGAATTAAGAAGTGGCTCTAGCACAGAACATTACCAGTGGTATATTAAATGAAATTAAATGGAAAAGCTGCTGATTAACCATATGTCCTATATTCTCCTTGTCATTCCCCTCAAAAGAACCTGTCCCAGCAGAAGGGGGAGATTGACACTGTCCTGAGACCATCTACTCAAACAGCTGGATCCCAGCTCTGAAGTAACAGCTGGAGTGTGACCACCATCACCTCTTAATGGGTTTCTGAATTCATTTGCATGTGAACCCAAAAAAGCGTGGAGTCAAGTCAGAGTAACAAGTTCACACAATGAAAAGATGTATTCCCATCTTTGTAGGTTATTGTGAATGAGTAGGTAACTTCGTCACTTAAACTGTAGCTCTCAACTAAACTGAGGAATGTGCTTTTTGCCCTTCCCACAATCTGTATCGTACCTGACTTAAACCTGCAAGTTGCAAGCGAGTTTTCTTGGCTGGTTTGTCAATGAAAGGAGGTACAACCACTCACAGGCAGCCACCATAAACCCAGCACTGGTACATTCAAGGTACACAGAGTCCCTGCAACATCAGTCCATGTTTTGTAATGGCTACAAAAGTCCAAAGTTCTTCTTAA
The DNA here is from genome assembly GCA_038380795.1 of Pyrocephalus nanus. Lineage (NCBI taxonomy): Eukaryota > Metazoa > Chordata > Aves > Passeriformes > Tyrannidae > Pyrocephalus > Pyrocephalus nanus. The sequence continues at coordinate 12,189,955 of CM076276.1, forward strand.
AACTGCCTTCAGCACAGACCACTTATTTTGCCTGCTTTCCTGCCACTCATATTCCTGCTATCAAGGAGAAATGCTCTCAGGTATGCCCATGTGTATTACACTCAGAAGTCCCAAAGGATTGTTCCTCAGACAGTTTTCATGTTTAAAATCTTTCCTTGTTTTCCCACACTCAGAGCCCACAGCCGAAGTTCCACATCATTTCCTGCGTAGTCCTTCCCTCTGCAACTCCAGGTTTTCCAATTCCTTAGTCAATCATTACAGTTCAGGCCACAGACAACAAGAAAACACTCACAGATGTACTGAAACCTTGAGCTGGCCTTCTCACTCTCAACACAAAAACTAACATTACCAAAAGAGCTCAACAGATCATACTTCAGGCTTTTAAAAGCCGAACGTTTTCTCTCTTCAGATTGAAATCTCCCCAACAAGCCGGTGCAAGTACCACTCTGGTGCTTGTAGATTGCTGTAATTATTTTCTTACACAGCTAAACCAGGTTTTTTCAAGCAGCATGATATTCTCATACTTGAAACAAAAAACATTTAGACAAGGAACATCAGAGCTGTGATTCATCAAGTATCTGAGCTCTTTAACTGCTATCAAAGGAAGCAAGTAGAGTAGCAAGGCCAACCCATCTGTTTTGGAAGGTATCAAAAGATTCCTTCAGCTACAGTCAGAAAGCATCAAAATGCTCATGTACCACCACCAGACTTCTCCTAGATTTTAAACTTAAGATACATCGAAGTTTTCCAAGTTTCTCTGTGTAACCAAGAGTCACCTTAAAATTCACGCTGTCAGCGTCAGCCAGCCCTGTCCTATCCACTTTCCTTTTCCAGGTGGGTGTGCTGAAGTCCTGGAGCCTGTGTACTCATACCAGGACATTAACACTGCTGCTTTTCACTTCAATCATCAGAAAGTTCCAACAAGTTACTTTGAAACTTAGCCTCGATTAACAAGCAAAACCCGAGTTAACCGATGACTATTTACCTTAAACCAAAGCAAAACTAATGTATTTGAATACCACCCCACAAATGCCAGAAAAAGCTAGCAAGGCCCTGAACCATCACCTGTACTAAATGGAAAAGTAAATTCTCTATCACAGATTTATTTTGTTTCAGCATTTTGTTTCTAACTAGGGTTTCCCCAAAATGAGAGATGAGAAGCAGAGAGAACAGAGTAAGCAAAGAACTCAGCATTAAGAAGATATCAGAGAAGTGAGAAGCTGAAAACTCAAAGTGGAGGCTGATACTAATGTCAGTTCATACTTAGCACTGTTATTTTCAGAGGTTTCACGTTCTGTTCCCTGAATCAGTTCCCTCATTTTCAGTAAGTTGCACAGAGTACCTAAACACTACTGCGATGATGATTTTAGAAATACCCAGCACTGCTAAGGGAGTAGGAATGCTCCTCCTTCAGAGAGCAGTTTAGTCATGGCTGGAAAATGAAAATTGACCATTTAATCCCAGAGATTTACACTGCATTTCTAACTCAGATCTCAGTGCTGCAGAAGCTTAACAGAACCATTGTTTGACCCTGCTGAGAACTGTGTGGAAAAAGGGGCTAAGGTTGCTGCAGCTGAACTTCACAGTGTCACACAGATTTATATGCTATTTCATAGGATTGTTTTCACTTCACATTGTCCACATGGAGTACTATACAAAATCATCTTATATCTTTACCTGTAAGTTAAACACATAGTGATCTCTGCTTCATTATGTCTTAATGGGTGATCATTCTGAACTTCCTGAGAAAGAGAAAAGAACCTGTAGTCTAAATCACTTTAGAGCAGCAATCCGGTCACTTGACAATCTGCACTGTCAAAGAAGTAAAGTAAGTTTACTTTAAACACTGCACATTTATCCATGAACAAAGTTTATTACAAGAGCCACCTCTGTCACCTGTAGAAGTAAGAGAAGGAAGAGTCTGACACGTCCCTAAGGGAGAGCCCAACCTTAACACTCCCAAATCATGATCTGCAAGGCCCAAAGGGCGATGGATCTGCTGAACTCACTTAAAAATAATCCAAAATTTATTTTGACAATTAGAAGACTTAAACAGATGTTCAGCTGACACAGTCCAAGCAGTGTTGCTAACTATCAGAACACCTGGCTGCTACCTTGAGGACCTGGATTCTACTTTAAATTCTGCAGATCTGCCCAAAGCCATCCAGCAGACAAGTGTTTCAAGTGTGTAACTCAGCCTCCCCTACTGCAAGTTGGAGACACTTATTTTCCTTTTCAAAGCACACCAAGTTCTACTGCTGAAAGCTCTACACTTTCTGCATACATAAAATATTACATCATTTTACCATAACTGGTATTGCTTAGACAACTCTGAAGAGGAAGGAGTCTCAGATTTTTCCGTTTTCACAAACTGCTTCCTTAAAAGCCTCTGCTACCACTTGAAATCAGTAGCAGTAAAAAAATAAATCATTGGCAAGACCAAAATAAGCATTAACACCTAAAATAAGTCTTTATTTCTAGGTGTATAGCTAAAAGAAATCATAATGCTCTCTTTGCCTACATAACCACAATAAGAAAGAAGCTTCTGAGCTTCAACTTTCTTGCAGTTAATGGGCTCCAGCCTGAAAATGGATGGAAAAAAAGGAAAAGAAAATTAGACAACAATTTTTCTGTTCACTAATAGAAGTGAAAGCCCTTCATGGAATAGTGGCATTCTTAAAAAACAAGAGTCATTGTATGCTTGCACTTATTAAGTGCACATAAAGCTTCCATTTAAACACAAGTCTGAAAATTCGAAAGTAACTCGTTATCTTTAACTTGCACAGTTCCCTTTCCGTTAAGTTTCTATGAAATCTCATGAAGTCTCACAAATCCATGCCCACATAAGAATGAAGGCAGTCCTACAGAAAAATCTAGGCAGGAAAGCAGCATTTCTTTTAGGGAAAGATTATGAAGATGAGGAGAGATATACTCTTAAGTGAGCTTTTTAAGCACTTTCAGGTATTTTCTGAAATAGGATCCCTTCTACCTGCACAGGGCAGTTTCTTCCCTGAAAGAAACAGTATTTGTCAAGGCTGATTTTCCTTAATTAAGGAAATACTGGTGTCTAGAGCAAAGGCTCTACCAGTAGCCTTGATATTCTCCAGTCACTACAGAAATGTACTGCCAGCACTCTAAAGCCTTCACACACACTGAACAGAAACCTTTTGCCAAAGGTACCAAACAAAAAGTTATTTCCATTCCAGCACTGGCTTTGATAACACCCCCCATGCCCAACTCCAGGGGCCTGCACTCCCCCATTTCTGAGGATGGACCAACTAACAACCACTTGCAGCCACAACATCTATACAGGGACCCATTTCTCATCCCATGTCGAGCACACAGACTGGGGGGCACTCCGCACAGGCAGGGAAATCTCCTCATTTCTTCAAACCTTGAAGTTTCTCCCGTTCTGACTCGGAGGATGCTCTCGTAATGCCTTTTCCAGAAGGCAGGCCACACCTATATCCTCTTTCCTCTGCGCTTCCACAAGGCTTTCCTCAATCCCCCTTTGCGGGGAAGTTTCCTTTGAGGCTTTTTCACGGTCTGACAGAGCTGGAACCCCCATCCCGCAGCACAAAGGTACCCGAACACCTGCGCCGAGCCCCTTCCCCCGGGGGGGAGCGCCGGGAGCGGGGCCGGGGCGTTCGGGGGGGCCCCGCCCGGGCTCACATCCCTTCCCGACGGCGACCCCGGGCACGGCCCCAGCAGCTCCCGGCGCTGAGCGATGTCCCGGCGCCGGCCTCCATCCCCCCCCGGCTTCCATCCCGCCCTCCCTCACCTTGAGGATGTTCTCGTAGATGGTGGCCCGGAACTCCAGCAGCGCCTTCTGGTCGAACTCGCGGCCGTGGATGATCCGCATCTGCTTGAGGAAGGTGGACTTGCCGCTCTCGCCGGCGCCCAGCAGCAAGATCTTGACGAGGCGGCGGACGGCGCGGCGCTCCCGGGCCAGCATCGCGTCGATCTCCCGGCTGCGCCGCCGCGCCTCCCGCTCCGCGTCTCGGCTCCGCTCCTTGGCGTCCCGGCGGGGCCCGTCCCCGGCGCGGCCCGCGGCCTCGGCCGGCAGCAGGCAGCGGCTCAGGGTGCGCACCACGCCGGACATGGCGGCGGCGGCGGCGGGCCCGCAGCGCTCACAACGCCGCCGCCGACACCCCGGGCTCCGCCAGCATCGGGCGGAGGCCGCCGAGACGCTGCGACCCAGCGGGTGGAGGAGGAGGAGCAGCAGCAGCAGCCGCAGCCCCGGGGGCTACGGGCCGGGACCGCCCATTCCGGCCGGGGGGGGGGGAGGAGGGCTGGGGGGCGGCGGGCGCTGCCCGGGGAAGGGGCACGGCCGGCCCGCGGGGCGCGGCGGGGCCGGGGGTGGCGGGGGCGCCCGGGCGGGGTCACGGCGGTGCCGCGGGGCGGGGGGCGCACGGCCCCGGCCCCTCTCGCAGCGAGCGCCGCCGCCCGCCGGGGGAGAGGCCAGAACGGCCAGCGCCGCACATTATTGGGCGGCGGTGCTGTCGGTCAACGGTCTCACCCGCCTTCGATTGGAGGAGCCGTAGCGCGGGGCGGGGCTAAGCAGGGGACACGGCTCGGGGCGAGGCGGGGCGGGGAGCAGAGCAGGAGAACCAATCAGCTACGAGGGGGGCGGGGCATTGCTGGCAGGGGCGGGGCTTGACAGGCTGAGGGAGGGTTGGGCGTGACGTCATGGCGCGTCCAGTGCTGATTGCGTGACGTCACAGCCCGTCCCTTGTTGTTGGCGTGACGTCACGGCCCGTCCTGGGATGAGTGGGGGGTATGAAATGAAATCCCCCCCTCCTGGTCTCCTGATTAAGGACTAGAGGGGAAAAAACATTTTGGGAAGCAGCTGGTGTGTGATCACGGAGCAGTGGCTGAGATTCCCAGGCCTTCTGGCTGCTGAATGAAATCATAACAGACAGGCACATGTCCTCAGTTGTACGAGATTATTTGTCCTTTCTGCATTACTTCTGTCTGTACATCCAGTTATTTACATGGTAAACATTTATTCCAGTTTGTTTCAGATAACTCATCCTCTCCAGGTCTGTACCAAACACTGGGACAAGTGACACAAATGCAGATTGCTGAGGGAAACTACTAAAATGACTTTCACTGAAAGTTAAGGATGTTAAGAATCACAAAATGGTTTGGGCTGGAAGGGACCTTTTGGGCTGGAAGGGACCTTTAAGCTCATCTTGTTCCACCCCCTCCCATGGGCAGGGACACCTTCCACTAGCCCAGGTTGCTCCAAGCCCTGTCCAGCCTGGCCTTGAACACATCCAGGATTGGGGCAGCCACAACTTCTCTGGGCAACCTGTGCCAGGGCATCCCCACCCTCACAGGGCAGAATTCCTTCCCAATATCCCAATTTAAATCTACTTCCCTTCAGCTTAAAGCCATTCTCCCTTGTCCTATCACTGCATGTCCTTGTACAAAGTCCCTCTCCAGCCTTCTTGTAGGCATTGAGACATCCCAAAAAATCAGGGAGTCACAGATTTAAAGCAATAACGATTAAAGAAAACCTTTCATGAAAGTGAGAATTTTGCGTGAATATTAATCCCACTGAGATGCTGTTGTCAACACTTCCCCAAAGAACAAGTCCTTTTCTCCCTGGGAAGAAGAGACACTCCAAAACACCTTTAGGTATTGCAGATTTCAGGAGAAGAACAGCAGAGGAGAATAACAACACAGGACCCTTAGCCATGAGCCATTCACTACAGAACCTTTCTTGAACAGTTGTTTTCCCATCCAGGATCTTACCCTTTGATTGTAGTTGGTGATTTAGGTGCTGCTGAGTCTCATTCCACGTATAAAATGCTGCTGTAGTTCAGGAGTTTCCCACTGGATGTCATCCTTGCCCCGCCAGAACCCAGTCACACCGGTGGGATGGAGACAAACCAGCCAGCCCTGAGCCCCCCGTGCTCTGTAAGCCTGATTTTCCCAACAGCTGAGCACTCGGGACTCCTGCTGGAATCCACAAATGCTAAACTGCTTGGAAATCAGGCCCTATGGATCTGTGGAGTGCCCAGATTGGTGTGCTCTGATTAGCTCAGTTTCTCCTGCCCCACCAGCTTTGTCTGTGCCCTGCTTGACGTCCTCTTCAGACTTCTGAGGTTCTGAGGGCTTTTGGCAGAGATTTCAAACGACCACGAAGCCCAACTCCAGCGACAGGCCTGCTTCATCTGGGAGAGTGAAATTATGGCATACAATAAACTAATCAAATAAATCAGTTGCCAGACGTCCTTAGTTCCCCATGCATTCATCCATGAAAGCAGCTTTCAACAGCTCCCATCTAATTGTCAAAAGGAAAAAAGGTCCACCCCTCCCTCCAGCCCCCACAGCACTGTTGTTCCTCATCTAATCATTCAGAAGCTGCTCTAAAAGCAGGACAAAGCAGAATTCTGTTTACTCCTGCAGCTCTGCAGCAGCCACTGGCTGGTTCTGTGCCGAGGGACGGGGCAGAGCCCACAGCCACACGTGATCATCCCTATTGATGTTTCTGCAGAGGTTTTGTTGTGAGCAGGAGGTGTGAGAGACAGGCTTGGACTCGGGTGCCTTTTCTCTTCCTATTTCATCTCCCTTCTTTGGGCTTAGACTGAAATTAAAACCACTTATTTTGATACAAAATAAACCAAAACATTATTATTTAATTTTTCTACTCTTACTTTCTCAGTTTTCCATTTTTTCAAGTTTTTTTTCCTATTTCTACTCAGTTTTCCTCTTCCCAATCTTTGTTTCTTCCTGTAACTCCTGTACTCTTTCTGCTTAGATTAAGAAATGCTTGTACAGCTCCTTCTGTTTCTCCTTCCGTCATCTCCCATAGAGATTGCAGTGTCTTCAATTGTGCAGTTGACTCACTAAAAAGTCTTCCCAAGTCCCCACCTGGATGATGATTCTTTATCCAGTGTGTCCCATAGCTTAAAGACTGTTTTTCCTCTGACAGCATATTCCCAACCTCAGCAGAAGAGGCTCAATTTAAAGGAGCTGCTACCACTTCAGCTGAGAGTGCAGCTGATGGACCCTGTAAGTATTGAAAATGGACTGTTTGTCCAAACCTGGGACACAGCTGTTCTTTTTCCTGAGCACCACCAGACCCTGGCACTGCTAGGAAGAGTATTTTGCTCAGTGAAACTGGGAAGCAAATAAACCACCAGGAGGATATTCCCATGCTGCAGTACAGCACCATGCAGCAATACCAGAGTTAGTGCCAATCTAATCAAAACTTCAGAGTTTAGGCAAGAACCTGGTGATCTTAAGACAACAGCAAGAAAAAGTGTGCACTGCTGGAGCCACCTGAGGTGATAAATCACCCACCTTGTCTTGTCTGACCACTGTGCTGGGTGAGCAAACTGAGCCAGAATATTGAGCTGTTGCTACCACAGGGCAGATGCACTCCTGGCTCAGCCTGGTTTATTTGAAGATGGCTGGGCCCTTGAGTTGCTCATTGTGCATTCAGGTCGCAGAGCTTGTAGATCTGAAGAACATTTATGATCTAAACTCCTTTCGCTGCTTCTCTGTTGAGACTGTGACTCTCTTTGCCTGAGGAGGTGCTGGAGTTTATGTGCACTTCAAGCCTTACCTAAGCTGGCAGTTTTGTCGTGTTAAAAGTGCCATGTTCTGCTTATTGCATTCTCCAGGTTTTATATGGCTTTTTCAATGGCCTTCTCCCTGCACACTCCCCGTGGCAGAATGAAAAAAGTGGAGAGAGGCAAAGGGAATAATATTCTCCTGTGGAGGAATGAAACAAGAACAGTTCAAATGGATCAACCATTTTCTAGTAACATCATTAAGTAGATGGGAACCTTCTGGTATGAATATATTAGATTTTTGCTGTAGGTATTGAGCCCTTGGCTGGTTGTTATCTGCAAGACTCTCTGATCCCTATTGTAACATGCTCTTTCTGAGAGGTCCCAATTTTTTGAAGTGATTGCAGTCTTAACTCCCATGAAGCCAAAGAAAACTGAAGCAGTTAGGCATCTCTCAAGAAAAAAAAAATCCACTTACTAGTGAATTTGTATCTCAGTATTTGCCTTGTCCCCTTTAACATCTCTGGAAAGGCTGAGAGAACTGGGTTTGTTCAGCCTTGAGAAAAGAAGGCTGAGGGGACACCTTACCACCACATTCCAGTATTTAAAAGGTGGCTACAAAGAAGATGGAGACTCCCTTTTTTACAAAGAATCACATGGAAAAGACAGGGGTAACAGGTACAAGTTGCTCCTGGGGAGATTCTGATTGGACACAAGAGGAATATTTTTCACAATTAGAACAATCAGCTGTTGGAATAATCTCCCCAGGGAAGTGGTGAATTCCCCAACACTGGACACTTATAGGGTTCAGCTGGACGGGGTGCTGGGCTGTCTTGTCTAGACCAGGCTTTTGCCAAGAAAGGTTGGACCAGATGATCCTTGAGGTCCTTTCCAGCCTGGGGAGGGATTCTATGATTTCAGTATATTCTGATTTTTAACTGTGTTTTCTTTCTCCTTTGCCAGCTGTGCACATAGAGGCTGCAGAACCTTTGGTTCATACTGTTTGTGGGTTCACAAGTGTTCATTTTCTTGCAGTGGCCCAGCCCAGCTGCCACTGAGCAGTAAAAGTGCCAGATTACAGCAAAGCAATGTATCCTTCCTTCTTTTATTAAATTGGTAGGCACTATTTTTTATTTTCCGTGTGATATTTTCATCCTCTGACCCACAGAAGACACATTACTCATGTACATAAAATATGGGAGTTGTGACACTTCATGGAGTTAATTTTCACTATTTTCAGACTGCTTGACAGCAGCCTGTTCTCCTTCATTACACACCAGCCAGCGAATGGATTAGTTTACTTTCAAAACACAAAACCTCATATTAATCCCCAAACAATTAATTATTGAGAGAAGACAAGCATATTTTGAACCCAGCCTGTGACTTTTCTACTTATTTAATGCAACAAGGCATGATCTGTGTAATTCCAAGCATGTCCTGCCAAGCGTCCTGCAGTCTGTAGTGTGAAGATTAGATATTAGCAAGAAATTCTTCCCTACGAGGGTGGGGAGGCTCTGGAATAGGTTGCCCAGAGAAGCTGTGGATTCTCCATCCGTGGAAATATTCCAGGACAGGTAGGATAGGGCTTGGAGCCAACTGATCCAGTGGAAGGTGTCCCTGCCCGTGGCAGGGCGTTGGAACAAGATGATCTTCAAGGTCCCTTCCAATCCACTCCATTACTGTGATTACACACGGGGATGATGTACCTCGATTCTGAGAGTACAGAAAGATCACAAATTAAGGTTCTGCTCCAAGGTGTTTCCTCAGAGGGCACACAATCCAGGCTTGTAGGACCAGGGCTGTGCTGCCTCAACAGCTCTGGCTTCCGAGGTCTAAATCTGGTGACACATTCCTAAGGCACAAAGGGACAGGACAGGCTCGTGGTGCCTCAGGGATGTGTTCCTGGTGTACACAAGAAGCAGAAACAACTTAAAACCAGACATAAGTCCTGAAAGCATTTGGACCTCTGATTTTGAATACAAAAGGCTCAAGCACTAAGTAGCTCTGTCAATGTAGACGCATTTTGTTTGGTCTTCGATGTCATAAAAAGTCATCAGAAAATAGGATGAGTGATATTAAGGGGGGAGGGAGGAAGGCACAAATCTATAAAGTGCACAAAAAAAGCCAAAGCCCTGAGAACAGAACCTAATACATTTGCTGCCAAGCTATGTCCATTCTTCCTGCACTGTTTTTAAAATGACTTTTCAACTGGTGATGCAGAGCCAAATATCTCCACGGGTAACGTGTGTATCTCAAAACTCGTCGGAAATTAGCAAGCCTTAATAAAATTTATGCATGGCTTGCTATTGCAGTTCCACATCTAAAGGGATAACAGATGTTCTTTTTAGTTATTCTCTTTGTGTCCGAAGGAAAGCTGTTGGTTACAGTTTGTTTTTCAAAAGGCTGGTGCTGAAAAGGTTACAAATGATGCAATTTTTGCAATCCTGCTCTAAGGCTCTCTGTTGAACCTGAACTGCTGAGGTGACGCTTGCAGATGCCTGTCACCCACTTACCAGCCTCATATTTCTTAACACCTACACTTTAGGATGAATAAATGGAACAGAGTCCCCAGGATTTGCTGAGATCACCGACAGGCTGGCGGGCCGGGCTCCAGCCCCTCGCTGAATCCACTGTGGAGTTCCTCGGCCCCAGTGAGTTCCAAGGGTGAGGCAGAATGGATGTGCATCTGAGAAGTGTTATTAGAGATGTCACTAAATGGGCCTCTCAAGGCTTCAGCATGGAGAAGAAAAGCCTTGATTCTTCACCTCCTTCACCTGGCTCCCTTCACTGAGCATATGTGCATCCTACCCACAGCATTTTCCACTCCCACTGCAGATGGGCAATCTTCCCTCTTCCCATTTTTTACACAAATATTTTCAAGAGGTGCAAAAACCTTGGCACTCACAGTGAGTGTTTGCCATCTGAAAGAGTTTGCCCCTGCAAACACGGATGCATGCATGCACATATATCTGGGATTCATCCTTTGCTTTGGGGATGGGAATCAAACACAGAGGCTTTCAAAATGCTAATATTTGTTTGTTTCGACAACATATTTATTCATTGCTCCCTGAATGGGGGATCCCAAGCTTTCTTTATTCCTCTGCAGCTACCAAGTGGACATTAATGCAAAAAGCTGCTCCCTACCCACAAAAAAAAAAAAAAAAAAAAAAAAAAGCTCCAAAACAACAGCAAGTTCAATAAATTGTAGACATTGGCTTATAATAACCTTTATAAGTGTTTATCCAAACAACCTGTTTTTAGCCTGCGAATATTCATGGCCTTACAGGCAATATGAAGGGATAAACACTCACACCACACCAGCTAATTTAGGAATTATTACTCTCCAAAAAATGGAGAAGGAAGAGACTCTGTCATTTAAAGAAACGATAGCAAATGATGCAAAACCCAGGTGGCAGGAATGCAGAGAAGAGCTGGCAGGAGCTAACCAGATGAGTGATCAGCATTTTATTCAGACAGTGTTTCAGCGTCCACCCAGAGGAGATTAAGTATCCTGTCCTCTCAGTGCAGAAAAGGAGAAATAAATCAGGTTTTACCACAAGTAGGGTGGCAGGGAGTTAATTAGGAATGGAAAAAATATATTTCAGTTTGAAAAGGAATAAAAAATGGACAAATGAAGGAGCTAAAATACACTGAAAACATGTTGGAACACACCTGGGAGGCTGGCTGAGAATCTTGCAGGGGGATCTGCAGCCCCAGGGGACTGACACAACAGGTGATGCAGACAGCTCAGCTGAAAGCTGCAGTCCAGCAGCCAAATGCTGTTGCTCTGAGTTGTTATATGAAAGCAGACATTTCCCATAGCCTGTCTCCTGTCAGAGTCTTTCCAACCACAAAGCATATAAAAAAGGCAAGGTTGTACAGAGAAATAAAAGAAGCTTAGTTTTCCTCTTAACGTAGTTTTTAAAAACCACAACCCTCATTAAAGTCCGCAGGAATTGCTCCGCATCTCTTCTAATTTGCCTCCCAGGATTTGTGCAAAACTAGAAGATGACAGATTTTGCTATTAAAACAAGCAAAACTACACCAGAAAATTAGCAGAAACCACAAGCAGCAGAACAGTGGTGAAACCACTTTATTGCCCCGTGCTCAGTGATTTCCATTAATGATTTAACAGTAAAGGTCAATTAAGTGAGTAGCAGACACTGATCCACGCTGGCTGTGGCTCTGCTCCGTGTTGGTGGAGCACATACATATGGATGTGTTAAAGCAGGAGAAGCTTCCAAAGGCAGTGCACCATTTCTCCCGGGTCTGACCTGAGGTAGATGTGCCTGGGGCATGTTCCTCCAGTCCTAAGGAAGATCAGTTCTAACCTGAGAGCTGCCAGTCCCTGCCTCGCTCAGCTGGAGGACGGTGTTTTTAGGAGGGATGAAGGCTTCGGTATCCTGCTGGGTTTAAACCTTGGGTACCAGTGGGTTTGGGGGCACGTTGCCTTGCAGGAGGCAAAGTCCTGCCTGTCAGCTGATGGTGACACATCACCTCTGTGGAAAATGGCACAGGTCCTGCTGCATGCCATTCCAGATCCCTTTTTGCCAAGAATGCCGTAGGCTGCAGATCACTGCTCAAGAGGAAAGGCTTGGATGTGAATGAATGCATGAACATGGCTTCTGGCTGAAATATTTAATCAGAGTGTAAGTGACTTTCTGCCACCAGTGAATATCAACACTCCTCATTTTGGGTAAAAGCTGGGAGTCACATTTCTACAATATATTCAGAAAGCACCAGTATATTCAGATGGCTCCCACTGATGCAGGAGCACAGGCTGTGGTCAATCACCATTCCAGTAATTTAGGAGAGTGCAGAGGAAGGAGTGATGGCTTTTGACTGTCTCCATGTTTGTTATTTATACACCATGTCATCCGGAGCTTGTTGTTTGCTTGTAGCTTTGGGCTGACAGTTCCCTGATTCCAAAGGCAATTCAGCCCCCGACATAAAGCAGAGGAACAATGCACAGTTCCTGTAAAACAACAGTGCTCCCCCCGCCACTGTCAGAATGCAGGGATTAGATGCAGAATAATGCAGTCCCTGATCAAACCTGCAGCTGTAATTCAACCTCTGGACAGTGCTGATGCCATAAATTTGGGAAGAAAGTGCAGCTCAAGCGATTTGTGAACAAGAGCTGGTGAGTCCAATTGAATTACAGTTGTGGGAGCAGCCGGGATCCCCCTGCACCGAATCATTACTAATGAGAGCCAGAGAGTGATTACTTACAACTTTAATGAAATTGAATTTTAATTTATAACCTTGGCTAGAAGAAGGAAGAAACATACAATGAATATTTGTGGGTGACAGGGCAAAACTACAACCAGAAACCCAAAATAAAGGGATGGAGAATGCATTCTCCTGGAGGAGACAAGGTAACATTTTATCTTCAAAAATAAATTAATATTTTAAGAAACAGTTGGGATACAGTGAGAACTGAAGAAAGCTACTCTATAACACAGTTCTGACGATGAAAGACCTCAGGAAGAAAATGTTCCACTGTGTTTTCTCCAACCTATTTATGATGTTAAGAAGAAGAGGATCTGTTTAGCTGAATCTCAAGCCATCACTGCCCATTGTTTTGGCATGAAATCAGCAGGATGGTAACTACAACCACCACTGACATATTATGATCAAATAATCCCATGGAACCCTTTCTGAGCAATTCCTCCAACTTCATCACTGAGTTATTCACTACTGGAAGGAAAAGCATAATTAATACTAAATACTAGTTTAAATAGAATTATATTTGTTGCTGGTTCCCATATTAGGGACATCACTGCTGTTTTAATATCCTTTTTGATATTTCACTGTTTCTACTGGGCTACAGTAAGGAGGTAAAAAAAAGTGGTGCATGAAGTTCATACCAGATATGGAAATGTGAGGAGGGAGATGGGAAAAACAGAGAACTTGAGTAAGGAACACAAAATTGATGAACAAGGGAGCACTTGTGTCTCACATCACAGACCACACAAGTTTTGCCCCTGAAATTGTGAATCTGCAGGTTTGGGGATGATTGGAAAGGTTTGGGATGTGTAGGGGAAGGTCTGAGACATGGGGCTTGCAGCCAGGGTCACACCAATCAGGCAGAGTGCTGCAGAGGTGCTGGAAAACACTCAGACTTTTGACTTTACATTTATTTTACAGAAGGTAAATCAATATCTCCTCACCCCAGTGCACTTGTGTCATATGGCTTTCTGTTACAAGGTGACCAGGGTTCGGACATGTCTCTTCTGAACTGAAAACAGCTTAATCTAAGGGGATTTTTTTTCTGAAGAATGTCTAAAGCACCGTATTACCTCAAGCCACAGGGTGACGGGACCCAACCCAGTGTTTTATTGTACAACTTGGGGCTCAGCAAATAGAAACTATTACTACTCAAATAGTAAAACACGCAAATTGAGTGGGAATTCAGTGCTATTTGCATATATGAAACTATTTTGTTAAAACAAGCAGTGTTAAATTGAGATTTGTTATAAAAGAGAGGATTTTCAAAGAGACTGGGTTCTAATGGGAGAAATGTTATAAAAGGAATGACTAATAGTGAAGGGTCATTCCCTACTTCCAAGAATTATTTTACATGAAAGTGTGTTGTCATGCTCACTCACCCAGACTTACATGCCCCAACTGATTTTGGCAGCCGAAGCTGTTTCCCATCACCACTGGAGGGAGACATCATTCCTTTAAAAAGCTGTAAAACTTCTCCTGCCATCACTGCACTTCGGTAAGAGAGAGAGAAAAAATAATCTGGAGAAATACAGCTGCTGAATTTGATCCAGGCTGGACACGGTAAATCACAGGTTCTAATAACAATAATAATGCAGCATGAATGAAACAGTGCCAGATTAACAGTGATACTTAACATTTCCACTCTGATCAGTACTGAGTTTGCTCCAGGTGTCTGAACTTAGTCCTGGTTAAATCCACTGACAATGACTGACATATTCCCCTCCCTTCTTCCTCTCCTCCTCCCATCACTCACAATCTGTGCTTGCAGAAACCATTTGTGATGTTAAACTCTCGGGCTGATATTTCCTAACCCTTTATCTCACCGTGACCTTAAGTGTGACCAAAAAATGTTCCCGTCAATGGTGTTATTTTCATTTTCATTTAACCCCTAGTGGCCTATTTTACAATCACCCAATTACCCCCACTGCTGCTGAAAAAAAACACGGAGAAAATAATTATTTGGTGCAGCTCAAGGTCATCAGCTGCAGGAGGATGGGGAGCTGTGAGCAGAGCTCCAAGTCACTCAGGCACTGTTGGCCCACTGACAGCTGCATGGATGTACTTCAGAGAGGGGCCAGGGCACTACAGCTCAGCTCTAAAACACAAAAGCTTCTGCTGGTAGGACAAAAGAGGCAGTTCTGCTAAAAACAAACAATCAAAAAGGAGCAATACTCTCCAATGTCATACCCAAAGAGGATGATGTTGGTTGTACATGTATGGACTCTGCTGTGTGGTGCACACAGATGCGTGTTCACACATGCACACGCAGTCACCCATTCTGCCTAAGTTACAAACCAGCATCTCAGCGAGATAAAACTTGTGAGAACGACGAAATTCCTGTGTGAGGGACTCTCATATTCCCAGTAAGAGTGAGGAGCCGACGGAAACTTTCAGCTCAGCTGACTGTCTGTGGTTTGTGTTTTGAGCTCCACTGATGACATGTGCTGCCACCTGTGAGCTGCCTCCTCTTCACTCCTCAGCCAGGCTAATTCTAAAATTAGTGCAGAAAATAAAGCTTTTGTTAAACAGATATTCTCATCACCTCCCCACACAACTGCATCTCACACCTCCAGCTGCAGCCAACTATGAGTTTCCTGTTGTACTTACTGAATGGGGCAATTTCAGAGTAAATATAGTTCAAACGCTTATAAATCTCTAGAGTGAAATCCCTGCTGTGCTGAAAATAGGAGCTTCACCACAGATTTTGATAGTTTTTCCAGGCAGTTTTTAAGTTGCTTTTGGCTCCCCAGTGAGCCTTGTTAATGGCAAGGAGATGATTAATGCAGCCTTACAGCTTGTGCCATCCTGTGTCTTTCTGTTGACCCGCACGTCAGCTTCCATAAAGCACCACGTGCCTCCTGACAGTAATCATCTGCTCTTCCCTGATGGCTTAGATGTGCTGGCTCAAGTCTGCAAGATCCAGCTCGTGATCTAAGACATTAGAGAGGAGCTAGGAAGGAGCAGGAAGAAACATCATCACCATCAGCCCCATTAATTTTACTGCAAATTAAATGTCAGCCTGGCAGAAGATCGTCCCAGCCCAAGCACGGGTGTGGGGGCTGTTCTTTCTGCTTGTACCTTCCAGCTGCTTCAGTGGTTCTGGTCGGTGCTGAGGATTTGGAAGGTGTCATCTTGGAGAGCTAATTTGTGCTCAGTGTCCATGATTCTCATGGATTTCCCTTGGACTCCACCTGCAGGACTTCACACACTGGTGGATTCTCATTATCACAAAATCTCCATATGCTGTTTTAGAGCAGAGAAGGTCATGGCTTAGTTGCTGGAAGAACCCACTGTTCTTTCACCACAGAAATAGCAAGGGCTAAAGAGAAGAGAAATTCAAATACATACCCCTACTGCACAGTGCAGTTCAATCTTCCTGAGGCATACAAAGTAAATAGTAGTAATAAAATGTGATAGGAAAATCAATTGGAACAAATGAAGCACTGTCTGTGCTGTATTCCAGCTCCTCCATCCCATTGTTACTGCTTTGATTAATAAACAGCAATCTGATAATGAGCAAATCAGCTCAGCACCAGGATATGGTGAAGGAAACGCTGCAGAGCTGCTACAGGGACAAAGCTGAACCTCCCCAGCACCAGGTTGTGTTTGGAAGGTGCTGGACTGATCCAGGAGCCTGGCCAGAGACACCACGACCACCACAGGACTCTGAGGGCCGAGCTCCTTAGGAGAGAAACTCCTGTAAACCACTGGATTTGATATTTATAAATGTTCACTCAGAACCAGGCATTAATTTTTCACATTCACTTAATAGAAATCTACCCCACTGGCTTTGTCTAGGGTGCAAAGACAAAGGCAACAGCCCAAAATTGGCTCTTAAAGCAGTATTTTAACAGTACAGTGATGCTGGTATAAAGAACTCCAACTAGGTCAGAGTCGATATCCAGCTTAGTTCCTTCTGGTGCATATTTAGACAGAACTGAAGACTAATGGAATTGTGCCTGTTTATGCCAGGAATAAAGCAGTTTGATTATGAAATATTCTTTACTTCTTAGGTGTTTTTTTTTATTTTTTTTTTTTTTTTTCTTTCCTGAACATTCTGAATGTCCCCATGACCACAGCTAGAGATGGGCCTTGAGTAGCCCTTCCTGAGCCCTGTCCTGCTGTGTCCTGGTGCCTTCCTGAGCACTGTCAGGAGTTACTCTCTGAATGCCAGTGTTTGAGCAGGGGGTTGAACTTCAGCAATTGTCAATGTCTGCTTCTGTTTCCTTGCTGTTTTGCTAATGCCTTGGTAGATGCAATCACTGCAGGCTGTGCCAGAGATCCTTGTTAGTTCCCCACCTCTGTGAGCAAAAATTATCAGATTCACTGACATTTCAGACACAAGGAGCAGCGTACATAATTGATGTGAGACCACTGGCTGCAGTGAATTTAAATCAGAAGTAGGGAGATGCTGTCCAAAGAACTGAATACACCAAACACTCGTCATCAAGAAATGGTTCCAAGAGCCAACTGCTGACCACCAGGAGGCTTTTCTACCAGCTTGTGAAAAAGAAGTTAATGGGACAGGAAATAAAGAAATCTTAGCCCTCAAGTGGAATTTTTCCAGATTGTCGAGGTGAGTTTGTTGGCAGTGCCTTGAAAAGTCAGGATGGCTGCTGTACCTGAGAGAGGGACAGGTGGAGTGGTAGCTATTGCTGTTCAGATTGCTTTGCAGCAAGGGATGTAAGCTGCATCCCAGGGCTTTTCCACACTCCATCCCAGCTCCACTAGTTTGCACTACTTCCCATTTTCCCTGGTGGGAGCAGCCTGGTCCTGGTACTGGTCCCAGCTCTTCATCCCTGGGATGGTAACTCTTCATTCTGCACAGGCTCCTGACAAGCCTGAAGTGGATCTACTCCACATATCCCTCCATAACCTCTATCTAACCTGCAGCCTGCTCGTACCACCCTGATGGAACTGGGAGATGCAGGTACTTTACTGCCTCATCTTTGCCCAGGCATGATGGGGATCCTCTGAAAGAGCCATCTCTCCATCTTTGTCTTCCTGCATCTGCGCTTTGGAAGAAAATCAATATTGCTGTTTGTTGCTAAATTGTCAGACAGCTTTTGATGCTAATATCTGATGAAGCAGACATGCTGTTGTAGATAGTTACTCTCAAACAGGTTCTCTATCATCTACCATCTGCTTTTAAAGGGTCTGTTTTTCCCCTTTTTTTTCTAGTGACTAATGGTGCATTTAACCTCGGAGAGCCTCTGATCTGAACATCAGACAGTTTCCACAGCAGAGGAAGAGAAAAAAAGGAGGTGGAGGAGGGAGGGTAGATGAGCTTCCTGTTGTTCTAACTTGGCTTACTGGTAGGGTTCTCAAATCGAACTAGAGATCTCGCCACTTGGGGCAGGTACCACTCAAACCCTTGATGCAGCTGCCAGATGGAATTACACCCTCATTCAGAGTCTTGAGATAGAGCAGCATAGCCCAAGGGGAGCCAGGTCATGTTGCTGGCCCAGGTGGACAAGCCCCCTCAGCTCTCTGTCCATGTGCTCCATCTGTACCAAGACGTTAACAGCACCTTCTTCATAAAGCAGCATTAGTTCTACAGGTGAACATTGCAGGGATAGGAGGCCACCTGTTTGCTTTGGCAGCCTCAGAGATGAAAATTTACAAGGAACTGAGGAAAAGTCCTGTGAAAACGGCACAGGTTCTTCAGTGTTTGGGTACAGCATCCTCCCTGAGGGACAGAGAGTTTTACAGAGATACCAAGTGTGATTTCTGGGAACATGGCAGAATTCTGCAGCACCTGAAAGATGGGGGAGGAAACGTCATGCCATAGTTTTTCGACCCTGGGTTGGCTGAATTGGGATTTCTGTTCAGGAAAGTGTTGGACAGAATGATTCCCCCAGTTCCTGCAGGTCCTGTGTGGGCAGGAGTCCAGCACAGCACTGACAGTGTAACTCCTGCTATGCCAATGACTGTGTACAGCCATCAAAGCTGCCAGTGCTAAAGAGCCCTAGTCGCTGTGCTTGAACCAAAAAGCACACTGGACTTGGTCTGCAAAGCCAAAAGGCCCATTGCCTCTATCCTTGGGAGAGCCTCCTTTTCTTTCTATAGGTGAGTCTGGAAAAGCAAAAGATTTTCCTGCAATTTTAATTCACAGACTTTCCGGAATCTTTTGGTGCACTAGACCACTGGATAGAGCAGTGCTCTGATGAAGGATCTTGGGGCTGCACACCCTGAATCAGCCCTTGCTTTACCCTTTTTGGAGGGCAAACAACTCTGGGAACTGAGCAAGGAGGAGAAATGGAGAAAGCAAAGTAACTTATAAGAACTGAAGCACAATCCTCGTTGAAATCATGTACCTCTTCGTGAGGTACTATTCAATTCTCAGAACTGAATGAGAGCAAGGGAGATGGAAAGTGCACCAAAGGGGAAGACGTTTTCTCAGTATAAGCTGATTAAGGCAGAATTACTTGGAGTACGCAATACAAATAATTGCAAAATCCTGGGATGTTGCTCTCCCAGAAGCCCCAGACTTCTATGTCTTGCTTTTCCAGTCTCCAGGGAACAGCATAATAATAAATGCTGTTTAGACAGCTCAGCCTGTGTGCCCATGCAGTGCTGAGACCCTCATGGCAGCTCCGGGGCTCACCCAAGCGGTGCCTCTGACTCCGTCCCTGCTGCTGAGTTTTCCAACCCTAGGCCACGAAAATAGCTTGGCACGAAAGAAAACAGAAACCTCTAACAGGTTTATAGGCATTTTTCCAGCTTTGGCATCTATCTCCACTTAAAGTTTGTAGGCTCAAGTCTGCTTTGTGTGTGTTCCTACCCCCTTGCAAATTGTGCTGCCAGAGCTGTCTGAGCTGCAGCAGGACCGATTGACAGCTTTGCCTCCAGCCAGATTTCTGATTCAAAGGAATATCCAATTCTGTGTAATAAAGTTTGCATGAAATTTTTACCTGCAACAATTCCCCGGTGTGCTGAACTGCATGATACAGACTTATATAATACATCGTTTTTGCAGCAGAGTTAAACAAAATGCAAAGCCAGACTCAGTTGGATTTTCCTCTCGTGATCACAGACATTAATACCACATCTGAGAGCTATAAGCCGTTACCTCCATCATTTTGTAGTATATAAACATCAAATACAACAAGTGCTTCAATCAAGTGTTTAAATGTAGACCTTTTAAAAACATTACAACTACAAAAATTAAAAATTAAAAAAAAATACTTTCAGGTAAAAGATTGAAAGTATGTGAAATATTGAAAAGGACTGGCTCAGTATTATTGAAATACTTTAGATTTTTAGAAAATGAAATGTTACAATGGACACATTTCCATAGACAATTGATTTAGATGAAAACATGTTTTCTAACAGAACAATATTCCACTGAAAAAATTTCCAATTGCATTTTCTAGTGGGCAATTTTTCAATGACATTTTCAAAAGAGCAATCTACATCTGAAAAATTTTCCAACAAGCTCTTGTGAGCTCTTAAAGGCAAGAAGAAGTAGTTTTCAAATAATCCATTTTGAAAGGCAGTTATTATTCTATGTTTTACATCTTTTACAGCAAAAGCAGCAGACCAAGCACAAGGCAATTTCCGGACTTTCTGTTACCTCCTTTCTAACTTAAAATACAAATTACTGAGAAATGTTCCCAGACTTTAATTAAAAACCAGGAGTAATTTTGAAATGGGTTGTGCTGTAAATGTTGCTTACCTTGGGTAGGGATATAGACCTGGGATCCAGACATGGGTCTCTCAGAGCTGGGCCTGAGCTCTGCTATCCAAGCACGGCCTCCAGTTCAAACTCGTGTGTGCAGCTTGATTTTCTTCTTTATTAGACTGATTTAGATAATAATCTGAACTTTGGTGGTACCTTCAAGTCTGGTTATTGGTCCTAAATCTCATAGCAAGTGCTATCTAACAATATAAAACTGCCCAGCACAAAACTTGTCACATCCTTACCCTGTGATGAGATCAGGTGAAGAGTCTGCTTGGGAATCTGCTGTGACACTGTTTACAGGGAACATTTACATTTCCAATTCCCATTCTGTTTTCTTAATTATCGCTTCCAGTTTTTCAGCCACACAATCCCTCCTGAAGCTGGCTATGCCTGGCTGGCCATTTGTGCATCTGAGCCCAGGTTTGTGTCTATGGGATGTGTATGTGAGGAGGGAAGTGGCTGGTGGCTTCAAGTGACACCTCACAAGTGTGATTTAGCAGAATGGAAAATATCACAGTGATCTACAGCCCAAGTTCCAAGTCTGCACTTTCAAATCTGCCAGTGCAGGACTTGGAATCCACACTGATTCCAGCACTCTGACATTTAGGAAAAATCATGGCCTCTTTTCAAGATTTGAATATATTTCAAAAGATGCAGAGGTTGATTTCCTCCAATTCAGAGGGACAGCACTTAGATCTAGACCAGAACCACCTCCCAGCCAGTGTAAATGACAGTGGCCTCTTTCCCTTTGTGGCTGTTCTGCAGCTCGACTCCAGGTACAGATCTGCTCTTTGAGTTCACACGCAGAAGTCAAGAGGGAATACAGTTTTCAGTCCTTCTCCACTGTCACAGAGAGATGAGAGTTGTGCAGGCTACAGCACACAGCTGTGTCATGAACTTCACTTGACAAGGTCTGGTTGTTTTGCACCACGTGAGTTGACAACCACAATGCCTTACAGCACCTGCAGAGCTGGGAATTTACAGATGTACTCGGATACGGAGAAGAAAAGACTGTTCCACGTATTCATTCCTCTCTTGTTTCACAGAAATAATTAGATCTCTTGTTCTCTGCCACAATCTCTAGTTCCACTTTTCCCATAAGGTGGTTTAGCTGTCCTAAATTACAGATCAAAAAGCTAAATGCTAAAGGCCAAGATAATTCTCTTGTTTCTTTCTGTAGTCTATGAAAACCCCAGACAGTTCAGAGGGCAATTCATCTCACCCTTAGATAGCCATCTCCAGTAAGTCAGACAAACAGCTCTTTGGAGGTATATCTCTGTTCAGTGCAGAAGGAACCTCCTCCAGAGTTTGACATATGCCTTTCCTGTGCCGAAAGCGAAGTGGGATAAATCACATCCACAGCTGCTGTCCGTGTACAGAGGGCTCAGACACAAAGCTGCAGTGAGATCAGATCACTGCAGAAACAACCACGGCAGCCTGAGATGCTCCATCCCCTCTGCCCCACCGGCCATCTGTTCCAGCCATTCCAGCAGATGGTACTGATCCCTGTGGCACAGCCAGTGGGACACAGACATCCTCCACGTTCTGTCTGGTGAGCAGTCAGCTGGTTGCTCCTGGAGGCATCTGACGCTGACCTGGCTGAACTTTTTGCTGAAGCAGCTGAGAAATGTTCCTACAGTCCCTCCTAGCACTTAGCTGTGGACTCAAAAGCTTTCACAAGAGGGGCAGGAACAAACCACAGGCAGCTGTTCCGCAAGGTTGCATTATCAGGACATTAGGAATGAATGCAAAGCGCTCCTGGAAGGCTCAGTTCTTCCAACTGATACTTTCTTATTTCTGCTTGAGCTACAGCGGATCTCTGAAGAATCATCCAATTTGTTCTATATATACCCCAACTGGTTGTTGTTCTTTGCCCTGGAGGGAGTTGCAAATCGTGTGTGCAGCCTGTACTTTCTGTAAGGAGATTGCACACAGAAGTAGCCCCCCTGCTTGCACAGTCCAAGCAGATGGCCCTGGGCAGGTAAAGAGCTATTCTCTGAGAAGTGGAAGCTACAAACAGCCTTTCAAACATTAATAACTTGAGAAACACAGTCGCAGAAATTCGATGTAAAGTGACATAAATTAGTTCTAGAAGGTTCCATTAGTTAAAAAATGATGTGCATAAAAGAGAGAAGCAGAAAAGCACAATCCCACAAGCCAACAAGAACTGATCCAGTCTACCTGAGAGACACCCACAGCACCAGGAGCTCATTGCAAAGACAAGGGAGCAGCTAATCTAGCGAGGGCAGCCAGGCCAGATGTTTTGTTTGGATTCTGATCGTATTTCCTTGCCAGCTGCTGCACACCAGCCTGCAGCCCCAAGATGGGGGAGTTGGGATGAACAGAGAAGCAGAGGTAAATTTGTAATTGAATGAATGCATCCTAAAAGGGAGGGATATGGCAAGGAGCGAAGGATCTGAGGACAATCCATCTGTAGGTCAATTTTTATTGCATTTCAGATCAGCAATTGCACGGGTCGTTATCATCAGGTCAGTTTTATTGAACCAATTTGGCAATCTCAACACAGCATCTGATGTATGGAGGAAAAATGTTAAAAGACTGAAGAGATTTAAGAGTCTGAGCCCCACTCCTGATCAGCAGAACTTAAACTCTCCCAGGACTTAAGTGCTTTTGAGAATGGGATGTGGTCTCCTTAGTCACATGAAAGAATTCTCCTCCTTGGCCCCAGCACAGCGTGGTGCTCGTGGGTCTCCTCGCTGTCAATCACAGAGGTCAAGGACTGAGGGGTTCACAGCAATTACAGCCTTATGAAATTCTCCTTTCCCTCCTCTCAGAACAGTCCCCTCCTGTTGAGAGCAGGCATGTTGGCAGGCAATGATGTAGAGAAATATTTCAGTGGAGAAACAGAGAAACCTGCCGTCTGGAGGAAGCACCATGATATTTTCCACAAGTAAAAAAAAAAAAAAAAAAAAGTTAAAAATTGAGAGATGCACAAATGAACATGATGCAGAGGCAGGGATAAATTAAATGAAACATTGGCAGATCTGGAAAGATCTGATGTGCCACTGGGACAGTGGAATCTATTTTCCTATAAGTTTCAGGACTACAAAGGAAACCTTCAAGACTGTTAAATAAAACTGGAGCTTTCATTTTAATTAATGCCAGGAAGAATAGCTATTTTCTTCTCTTCTGATTAAAATGGTTATGGAAAAACAAGGCTACAGAGCTGCTCCAGCCATCAGTGGTTGTGTTGCTGCTGCTACCAACCAACCTTCAGCTTCCTCCACTCAGTATGATCAGAATCTCACCTCATTTCCACATCCTGTAGCCCAATCCCTACACTTTATTCCTCTCAGATTCCACTTACTTGGTCTCATCAGATGTTTTCATCGAGCCAAATGAAATCCATATTTTTTTAACGTAATAAATTACCCCCAACTCCCTCTCAGGATCATTGTCCTCATGGGTTAAACATCTGCTGTCCCCTTAGGAGGTGCTGGTGGATCAGGAGTTGTGGCGGTGTCTGTGGTCTGACCCTCAACCCGGATCCCAACA
This sequence comes from Pyrocephalus nanus, assembly GCA_038380795.1. Classification (NCBI taxonomy): domain Eukaryota; kingdom Metazoa; phylum Chordata; class Aves; order Passeriformes; family Tyrannidae; genus Pyrocephalus; species Pyrocephalus nanus. The sequence continues at coordinate 12,213,910 of CM076276.1, forward strand.
CCCAGGCTCTTCAACACAGCTCCAGTTCCATTCCATACGTGCATCCTCAGCCAGCAAGGGTGAAACAGGAGTGAGCTCTGGGCACATAACAGAGAATTCTGGGAGCCCCCGCTCCAGCTGGGTGTGTCCTTTGGTCGCCCAAAGACTTCCATTTCACCCACTGTTTTTTTTCACAGCTGATCTTCATCCACCCAGATGGTTTTCCGCTGCTCCTCCCCGATCCTGTCTTTTATTGTTCGGATGAGATCCTCAATGCTGCTCCAAGCATCTGCCTCCACAGAGGCATAAAGACAGGGCAGCGCCTCCAGCTCTTTCTCCTTCAGACGGCACATACGTAAAAACTCATCCTCAGCCTCCGGCTTTGGCAACAGCTTCCTGTATCAAATGAGCACACCAAAAATAAATGTCTTACAGTTTGAGTTAATCCCGTAGTCCCAGCTGTCCCATCAAGAATTTACTGTCTACTAACTATATACAAGCAATAAAAGCTGTGGAGAACACAGCTACTCCTGGCCTACCCTCCCCTTACCTCCATGCTACCCCAAGGAAACATTTTTGCTATGGGGAAACAATTTAAGAGGATTGAGTGGAGGAGAGTGCAAGTGTTTACGACCTTCCCTCTTCCAGCCAGCATTACCTTAAGAAATGCTGTGGGAGGGCTGAGCACAGAGAAAAACACATATTCTTCGGTCTCATCCTCCTACAATGCTCATTGCTGCCAGTGACAGTGAAAGAGTGCTAGATTTGGGGAATTCCTGCTTTCTCTGGTTGTAAGATTTCAGGGAGGAGTCATGGGAGGAAACAGTGCACATACATTACGAGAGATGAGGTCCTTATTTCTCTCAGTGAGAACATTATTGGACTCCAGAGTTATTCACTGAATAAGACAGAACATCAAATATGCAAAAGGTTTGATATGTTACCTGAATCTCTTGATGTTTTTCTCTGAGACTCTGATAAAGAGAACAATAGGATATATCTTGGCTTTGATTAAATCCTTTGTGCAGCTTATTCCAGCCTCCAGGAGACAATGCTTGTTCTAAAAACAAAGTCATAACATTGTCAAAAAGGAACATTCACTGCTGTGGAATCTCATGATAAAGGTATCCATCCCTTAAGGGGTCAGCTGGAAAGCTCTCTATTTACCATTGTACTGATTTAAAGCCTTTTAATCAAATATACATTTAAAGTCCAGCTCCTCCTACTAGTTTAAACCAGTCAGACAAATAACGGCTGAGCTTAACAGCTTTTATAAAAGGTTTAAATAGAAATGATTTGCTCTTAAGATGAAAAGTATGATAAAATACCAGTTTTACATATAGACACAAACACACAGACTTGCTCTTTGTTCAGAAAGAACATCTACTACAACTACTTATGAGAGAAAAAAACATCCCTTTAATTCTCCTTTTTTTTCCATGCTGTGCATCAAATCTACTCTACTTGACATCAGATCTCTGTCTTTGGCATTGTTATCTTTGTTCTGAACACCCCTGTGTCTGGGTTTCAGGCTTTCCTTTCCTTTGTCTAGGTCCTTGTATCTCTTACTGTCTCGTGTATTCATATGTGCTTATGATATGAAAAGGAAATGAATAAGGGATGGAGGATAGAAAATGAAAGGATATTTTGCTGCATCAATGTGGGTCATCACAGGGAATGAGGGAGAATATAAAAGGATATGGCTGAGGATGGAAAAGAAAAGGAGAAGCGAGAACACAAATAAAAGCCATTGGGGGAAATAAATACAAATCTGAAGTTGAAGATGGGCAAGAGAGAGAACATGCAGCTGTAAATTGGTCAGTCTCTTATTCAAGGCGTTGCAGAGAGGTTCTCAGCCAGCCTAGTGAAGGGACACTGAGGACTCTGCACACCTTGGCAGTGACAGCCTCGATATTGGCAGGTACAATACATTCGTACGTGTTCAGATTCTTTTCTCTGCTGAAGATGACAGTCTCTGTCCTCTGCTTCCTTAAGAACTCTTCCTTTGTTACAATATCTGGAAAGAGATGTGGATGGGGACAAAATCAAGTTTACAACAGCAGAACACGTAGAAAACTATCCAATAATACTTCACCCGGGATGCAAGGATGGTTCAGGGAAGGAAGACGAGCAATGAATTGTCTTAACAGCTGCCTCATTTCTTCCATTGAATTCAATTAAAGCCTAATCTGATCACAGCTGAGCATCTCAGCTATATCCTGCACCAATGAGTCCTTGGGCAATTACTACAGCACTATGAAGGCATTAAATTAAAACAGTAAATACAATTCCAGCACCTAATGTTATATAGTAACAGTTCAGGGATGGAGGATGCTGAGAAGCGCTAAAAAAAGGAGGTCTCTTCAGCACAGCATCCTAAAGCAAGGGTTTAGTGTTCCAGCATTTATGTTTAAAGTTCCAAAAAAATTTGGCTTAGGTTGCAATGTGTGATACCGGCCCCCTTGTGAATTGCAGCTCTACATCAAAGCTTTTGTTTTATGTTACAAGACAGGGGATATTTATTATAATACTTAACTTCTCAGTTTCTGTGTCTGGATGACTGTAAGGCTGCATTCTATGCGGTGGGTATTCAATATTAGTGTAAAAATGAAACGTCAGCTCTGTTTAATGCTGTGTTGTGTACAATCCTGCCCTCCAGCCATCACGGTACTGCTATTGCTTTAATAGTAAATACTTAGCATGGAAGAAAATCAGTCTTTCGAGTAGATCAAATGCACAATCTTCACAGCTTGGATGAGACAGAAACCTAAAGTCGCTCTAGGGAAGATATTCCTCATAATAGCAAATACTAGAAACAAATTAATCAAAATTTCACATTGCCTAGATATGCAGTATGCAAACAGTATGCAAACAGAAAGAGCACTCACAGCATTTCAGTCTCTGAGGGGCAGCCTAGCAACCACACAGCATACACATGGATAATATTTATAGACACAGAATCTCATAACCATGTGCACTGGCTGTCTCAGAAACATTCAAATATCTCAGATAGTCTCAAAAAAGCAGGATTTACAGCTACACATCACTCTGATGTGACTTGAAGTACCTCAAGCAACTCTCCCACATTCATGGCCCTACGTGTCTGAGCATATAGATGTTCATATTTCCAGCACTGAGGGGTGGAAGTCGTGGCCCTCTTTTATTCCATTACCTGGCTTGCATATGTTGAATTCCAGGGCACCTCCAGAGTTGAGAAGCTTCTGTACCAAGGGCTTGGCGAGCATGGTGGGGGTGAAAAGCACGGGGCGCCTGCGCTCACAGTGGATGGGTCTCACCAGGCTATAGGGGATCAGACTGAGCTTCTTATTGATTTCACTCTCAGAATCCAGATCTGAGTAAAGAACAAGAGACATTCATCCTCTGGTTTCCTCTCCATCAATATTTGGAGAAGAAGAAGGAGAAATAAGTGAACCAGAAATGACATGGTCAGTCATGCCAGTCCTCTTTTCCTTTTTGCCAGGATTGTCTTTACTATGGATGCAGCAGCATGATGTCCCACCTAATGCTAAGTAATTCAAGTGCCTTTTGCTTTCAAGAGATTATTCCATAATCTCTTCAGTACGACACTTGCTTGGGGACTCTTTCTGCTTCTTAGCTTGGCTCTCTTTGAGTTCAATGTTTTTGAACAAAAAGCAGGAAAGCACCAAGGAAGAACTTCCAGCCAAACAGGAAGTTTCAGTCTCCTAAACTTGCTCATGAGGCCTTAGTGCCCCAAGCACTTTTAGCAGAATCAGTTTTGGTCTCAAATGCTGTTGAATTTTTGCAGACTGGATCACAAATGCCAGTGGCAAGCAGGGCCTAGGACACTTTTCTCAGCCATGCTGTTATGCTGGATGTTTATGTAGGCCCTTGTATCCGTGCCATGTGTGGAAAAGCTATTTTATATCCATACCTTCTAGTTTCTCAGGAAGCTGCCTCTTTGCTTCCGAGGAGGTGCGTGCCAGACCGGAGGGCCAGCCGGTGACGATGCGGACGCGCTCGTTGCTGTTCATGCGCTTGTATTTGTTTTCAGACCTACTGACAAACTGGAAAGGTGACCAAAAAAAAAAAAAAAAAAAAAAAGGGATTTGACTCTCATTTCTTGCATTATTTATTCTCCCATGTATTCATCAGCCAACACGTGTTACCTACGGGGTCTGAATTACCCGTGTCTGTCAAAGACAGGACTTCATGGATCTGTTGACTGAATTGTAAGACTCTTTAAATATCACAGATCTGATTCAGAGCCTTTGCTAATCCCCTTTGGGATTTCTTGTTTTGTTCTCTGCTCTTAGGAGGCACGGTTTCCCTTCACAGAGCTCCCTGCCATCACCAGTACAAGCACTGCTGTGCCCTCAGCAGAGGAACATCCCCATAGCACGTGCACAAATGTATCACAAGTTATACCCAAACTGCCTCTTCTTTGCTCTACCAGAGAGACTTAAAACCTCCCAAATGGCATCTTCTTACAGTCATTTTACACATGAGAAACAGGTTTCATGCTTTCCTTCCTCGCCCACCCTGCTATTCCTCTATCCAAATATTAATTCCTCCTGTGTATTTGCTAACCTTCACAACCACCTTCCTTCACAAGACTTTATCTTTCACCCACACAGTCTCTGTCACGCTCAGAGTCACTGACCCACAAATAAAGGACTATTTTCTGATGGAGCCTTATCTCACAGACTTGGAGATTTGGTCTAGCCCAATGGATTTGTCCTTATGGTTCAAGCAAAACACATTTCAGCCTCTGATGGCAGACGTGTGGGATTCCTCAAGGTACATCAGTAATGGCAGGCACGCTCTTAAAAATGAACACCCCACACCACTAGAGAAAACACAACCCATCCTTCTCTTTCATGTATTAAATCTCTTTTTGATAGGAATAAATTCCTAGATACAACCTCTGTACCTGAGCTGGGATTTCTGGGGGAATTAGGATAGCCTGAGAATATCTGCTGTTCAGATCCACTATTTCAGACACTGCATCGAGGATTTGAACTTTATTACCTGTAAAATCTGGCCCAAAAGAAAGCTGGCTCTGGACAGGCGAGGGCTGGTTTTTGGGTCGTTGGGCTGGGCAGGCTCCTCTGGCTGCAATGTATTCTATCAAAAAATAACACAGGAATTTTTCTTCCCCACCCTCTTTTTCTTTTCTGTTTGTTTGTTTTCCTTTTTTGTGTGTGTTTTTTCTTGTTGTTGTTTTTTTGTGGTTTTTTGTGGGGTTTTTTGTTTTTATCAAAACAACTGAGAAACAAAACAAGCAAAAGCAGATACTTTGTATTTCAAATTAAAGGGCTGGTGATTGATACCTATCCCAAATACAATGTTCTAAACAAACTGCAGACATAGCACGGCCTGAGCTGAGAAACCCTGCTCCTTCACTGCTCTTCCACATTCCCTTTTTCACAGGAGACTGCTCTCCACACCTTAAGAAAGAGGTAATTTCTGCACCAAGAAAGAGCATGCAAAGCTCTTGCTTTCACCAGCACCTCTGCCAGTGATCTCTGTCCCTTTAGTCAGTGGGGACACGAGTACAGAAGCAATGTGTGACACTTAGCCTTGACTGAAATCAAGTACAAGCACTGTCTACCTGCCTCTGTAAATCTTAGAAGCACATGTGTCTCCCAGACTCTAAAAATAACTTATGGTAACTAATACACCCAAAAGGTAGTTTTAATTATGCAAAGATGGAATTTTTTGGGTCTAAAGAAAGAAAAATCAAATTACTTTCACTGGTGGAAAAGGAGAAATTAGAAGGGCTATCATGTGTGAAGACTTGATAATCCCAACTGTCTCCATAGCATGTAAGTTGGAAGAGACAAGCCTTTCTAAATGTGGGACAATGGGCTCTGTGGGTTAGAGGTTTGTTCATAATAGGAGAGATAATTCTGATTATTAACTCCAAGGACACATCTTCTTCCTCATGTGCATATGAAAGTGCATTAGAGGTTTACAGGCTGAGAAGGACAGAAAAGATTAACTAAAACACAGAACTTGACTTTCAAAGTGTGCTCCCTCAGAGCTGGAAGGGTTAATTGTGAGTCAGATCTGTGTTCACTACCAGGGACAATATTATTTAAAATCAACATAAGGTGCCTAGTTCTTGGCACAACCAAAACCTACACAGAGTGTAAGCAGGACTTTCTGTAAACTGATGATGATGAAAAGAGAAAAATGAAAAACAAGTATCAGAGAAGTAGCAAGTGTTAAAGAGACCTTGTTTGTACATACTTACCCGGAGTGCCCGAAGGGTGTTGTAGGAGTTTTCTGTCTCATCTTTGCTTCCTCTTTGCATCAACCGCTGCAGCTTCACCAAAAGGAGCTGCTGGGCTCTGAAAGAAAGAATGGAATCACATTGATCAAGACATTTCTGAAACCACTCACAAGAAAGCTGGATTGTAATGGCTTTGTGCCTACAGAAAGGACTGAATAGAAATAGCAGTGAGGACTGACTGAACCACGCAGTAAATGCAGGAACAAAATAATGAGCAGGACTGCAGTGCAGTTAAGGATTAAAGAATCTCCATGGCATATTTTCATATGATACTTTTTTGAGTAAGCCGCATTATTCTTTCAAGTAACATCTGAAGTGTCTTTTCTACAGCTTTATAGCTTGTATTACAGTTTAACATCACCAGCCCTTATGTAAAAAATTAAGACATGCACCTCTTTCCTTGCAGCAGTTATTCACGTCCCTGTTCACAGAGCCTCTGCTCTCAGTCATGGTCACTCAGCATCACACTCACCTGCTGTAGCTGGGGATGGTCCCCATTTCCAGGTCCCTGTCCGTGAACGGATCCACCCTGGCACAGAGCCACTCACACCTGCCCTGGTACATGGTGTCCAGGATGTGAACGATCTCATCACACCGCACGGACAGCGAGCAGCAGTCCAGCTGGCTGGAGATGTTCAGGTTCAGGCGGATGTGGAACGAGTCCCCCGATGTGATCAGCCCTTCCTCCAGCTCCGACAGCAGCTTCCTGTACCCTGCAGCAGTGAGGGAAGGGGTGAGGCAGGATCTCATACCTTGGTGTTGCTGCATTCCTAGGAATCCTCTCCAAGAAGCCACAGCACCAACTTCTGCAGCTCCTCCGAGAGAGGGTTTGTTCTTGCAGAGTGCTGGTTGCACTGGTTGCAGTGAGGTCATGAACCTGCCCCTTAGAGACACCAGTGGGGCTCAGGGACAGCCCATGCTGCTGATGTCAGATCTGTGAGAATATTCTCATTATAATGCTACTTTCAGGGAACTCCATTTTCAATACTCCACCCATGACCTGTGAAACACAACTCTGCAAAGACACAGACACAGCTCCATCCTCTAAGTACAATTTGAGTTCTGCCACCAATTTAGTGACAAGCTGTTCTGCTTATTATTAGCTCTAATTGGCACTTCCAGAATCTATAACATTCTTTATCTGCAGTTAAGTGGCGCTCAAAAAAAATTGCAATAGTCTTTCCTACCTCTGAAAACATCAAAGAAAATCAAAGACATCGCTTTGTGCGTGATCTATGCAGCTGAAATTCTCTAGCCAGCACAAAAAAAATAAACCCCCAAAACAAAAGCCAATTTATACATACCAGTAAAAAATGGATTTTGGAATGTAATTTTTGATCCATAACCTGAAATTATCATTATAGGCCATGAACACTAAAATCAAATTCTGTTCGCCAAACATGAACTCCAGCTGTTAAAGATAAGATAAAGCCACAACGGTAATAAACAGGGCAACTCCGTCAGGTAAATGCTAAATCGACCAGCTGGATAAAGATCACTCAGCTCACCACATTGTATTGCAGAAAACTGTACATAAAAATAAGCTTGAATGTGTTTTGTGAGTCATGTCATTATTGGCCCACCACCTAAATTCTTCAGAATCCTGTAGTGACAAGCATATGGGCTTCTTTTCATTCTCAGTCACGGGGCTAAAAGCTGGAGCAGTTCCAAAGAGGAGCTGTAATTAACACCAGTGGCATTCTCCAGATTTATCCCATTACAAAGGATGTTCTGGTTTTGTCACTCTCTTCCAGACAGGTTGCTGTAACAGACCTGGGACTATTTGAGATAAGAAATACTTCTGGTCTTACCTTCATGATTTGATTTATACTGGAGTGTTACTGGACCACTGCACCTCTGAATTGTCCAGTGAACTTCTTCCTTTGTGCAAGTATCCAAGGGAACACTCTGATTTTCCCCTTTAATGCAGCCCTCCAACTAGGTATGAAAGAAATATTACTTTCCAGTGCAGGTTCAACCTCTAAGTCAATTATATAATTTTTTTTTTTAAAGTGCCATAATCTTTCTCTGATTAAATAATGCAGACACTTTGCTATCAGGATGTAGATTATGTTGTGATTATTTAATTTCTTTTCTCTCACATTAGGAATGCCAGCAGTCAACAGAGCTGCAGCACTTCGGCAATTTCAGGCTTCCCAGGAGTAAGTAGTCCAGGAATATAAATTGTGGGATGGGTTTTTTCCCCTTGGAGACATTTTAAGAGGAAAATATTTTGGGAGCATTGGCAATAGAGAGAAAAACTGGCAAAGAGAAACTTAGCAAGAGCACTGCTGAACTTATGTGAGACCAGGGACAGCATATGTAGGTGGCCAGGCAACCAGTACTGCTTGGTGATTATTTCCAGCTCACCAGGAGGATTTGGTGGCCCTCCCGAAGCCCAGCTTTCTCTGCAGGTGATCCTGTCTTGACAGAGCTGATGAAGCTGCCTCTGTCGTTGCCCCCCACCAGGGTGATCTCGGAGTTGAGGCTGTCCCCGTTCAGGGTCACGCGCTGGATGGCTTGGCACGAGTTCCTGAGGCGGCCCACGGAGGTGACAGAGGGACGAAAGGGCCTGTGGTCATGAGAGGAAGCGACAGTTACCTCAGTCTGAGTTCAATGCATGACAAATGAGAGATATATAAATCAATAAAAAAGTATTATCGAGCACTAAGGTCTAAGGACTCTGGAAGAAATCCTTCTTGATGCTGCACAGGTTCTGGAGAAGAGCGTCTGGACAGCTTCAAGTGGTCTGGCATGACTGAGTAACTCAGTGTATGACAGTAGTGCACTCAGCAACCTCTTGCAACAAGACAGCAAGGTCACAAGGATTAATTCAAGCCTTTGGAAAATTTGGTCTGCCTCAAAGTTTTTGAAATTTTAGGATGACCTTTGTGGGTTTAGAGGACATGAGAGGGCTCCAAGATAAGGTGTTATACTGCCACCATAAAGAAGTAAAGACTTAGCACAGTATCATATTTGTGTGTCCCCTTACTTTCTGTCATCTCAAATACCTTTCCAGAGAGAACTTCCTGAACAGGGAGTTGACATGCTCAAGGTCATAGGCATCCAGGCCTTCTGACTGATGAGAAGAAGAGGAAGAGTGCACTGAAGGAGCTCCGTGTGACTGCCTGTCATGACTGTCATCTGGAAAGAGAAACAAGAATGAAAATGAGTCCTTGATAGAGTGACAAAAATGGAAGAGGGGAAAGTGAATGTTTGATTGGTTCCAGCCCAAGCTGAAGGAGGAAATTCCTGATGCAGAGGCATGATTCATATCTACAGGACATGGCACAAGGAATGCCAGCCTTGCTTACTGGACCTTCCTGATCACTGTCACACAACAGCAAGTGGGAAGGGGCCTCTGGAGACTGTCCTTGCTCAGTGCAGGGTCAGCTCAAGGAGATTGCTCAGCTGGGTTTTGAATATCTCCAAGGATGGAGATTAGTCAACATCTCTGGACAACCCTGTTCCAGAGTCTGAGCAGTCTCACAGTAAAAAAACTAACCCTGTTCCCACTCAGTTCTTCAGGAATAACTGCTTTGTCATTCTCACCACTAGCTGACCCTTTGTTTTCTTGATTTATTCTCAGACTGTGTGTCCAATTATCTAGAGCAGGAGTTGGTTATTTGCCAGTCTCTGATTAGCTGGTGAGCTAATCACACAGATCTCATAGTTCAGCTGTACACGTGATATCCTCTTGCTTACCATCCAGCTCCAAAGCATCACATCCAAAGCTGTCATTGTCCTCTTCAACCAGGCTGGAATTAAAAACAAAGCATGAGATAATGGGGGAGGGAGAGAGACAGAGAGAGAGAAAGCTGTTCACTTGCCAGCTTTCAGCAGATTTCCAACTTTCAGCAGATTTCATTAAGTGCTGAAAGAGGAACTTCTTGTGTGAAAAAGGAAGATGTTGGAGGTGTTGCATCAGGCAATGGCACAGCTGCAAGAAATGAAGCAAGCAAAGTGGGTCCAGGGAAAATGTAGGAAAATGGCAGGAAGACAGTAAGTGTCAGCCAACACGGGAAGCATGTGAAGCAGCAAGAAGGTTCAGAGGGAAGAACTGCTAACAGCAGTGAGGAAATGAAGACCTTACTGAAGCCAAAGGGAAGCTGCTGACTGATGGTCTCGTGTGTGACTCACACCACATCTGCTTCAGCACCCAGATAAATGGCTGCATAATGCCTGCTGTACATACACCTTGGCTCTTTCAAAGGTGTATCAAAAACATCAGAAGCTCACTGATGGACAGAGTGAATGCAAGGGAAGTGACTGAGGTGCAGCAGTAAAGGAGTAATTCACTTGCTTGATTTAAAACCCTTGAAGTGTTTTATATCAGTTTGGTGGCACCCCTCACAGTTAATAAGGTACCTACAGTACAGAATGAAGGTGTACCTGGCTTTGGCACAGAAACTGCCACAGCTCTGCTCCCAGCCCAGCTCCCCCTGCCACAGCCCTTCCTGTGAAAGGTGACTACTTTGGTTGGCCTTAAAAACAAACAGTCAAAATTCCCCAAAATTTTGTTCTTCCAGGTATATTGGGGCTGTCCAGCCAGGTGAGTGATCTGCCTGCTTCCCTGGAAGGACTTCATTAAAGAATGTCCTTTGGTTGCAAAGCTGTTTAAATAACAGCTTGTTGTTTTTCCCATTCAGAGTGATTTGTAGGTCTCCTGTGAAGCTGATATTCCTCATATTTGGCTTCAGACGAAGGGTGAATTTTTGCAGCCAGGCTGCCGAGAGTCAGATATTTTTATACCATGCATAAGCAGAGAAATAATATACTTTTTCCTACATTAAATAATGATCTCACTTCCCCCCCCACACACAAATTAAGATCAGATGAACTCTGAAACCTGCATCTTGGCATGCTAATAGCAAGTATTCTGTATTATGTTGACAAATAAGTTAAAAAAAAAATTACCAGGCTAATTATAAAGATATAAACTACAGTGAACTTTTGGGCATGTTCTTAAGATATTTGACTTTGGTGATTATCAGCTCAACAAAGATCACATTCAAACCTTGCTCCAGGGTACCTTTTCCTTCCACATGTCAGTGAGAAAGAGTATCTGAGAGAAAACTGCAGATTTCAGTACAACCAAGTCTTCCAAAACTTATGGAACAGAATATAGTCAGAGCTACAGTGAAATAAGTCCACAAGATGAGTAATCTCCATATAATCTGTACTGCATTCTGTAATATACTGCAAATATTGAACAGTTCAGGCATGCCAAAGGCTTCTCAAGTACCTGAAACATGAACCATTCAAATACTTAATAAAACAACCTTTTTTTCTCCATCTTGAATTAATATAGCACACTTAAAAAAGGGCCATGGAGGACAACATAAGAGAAGCTAAGGCAGACTAGAATAAACACTGCCCAAATCCTCAGCTGCCTAGAAAATTATAAGGGAGAATCACCTGAGGATGCCCTCAATGGAAAGCTGTCTTGCAAAGCTGTCCAGAGAGAGAGGAAGAAGTGTTTGTCTGCCCAAAATCAGTTTTGAAAAACTTAAAAATAAAGTCCTAACAAAGATTAGATATTTAAAATGGATCTAATAAAGACTCAAACCCTCTACATATATTGCTTTCTTCTAAATTGCTTTGCTTTGTTTTTTTTCCTCCTTCTGCTTCGGACCTTTAGGGACTGTATTTGTGTCTTCTGATGTTTCTGATACAAACACTGATGCCATTGACACCAACACAGTACGGCATTGCTATAAACCTTCCAGAACAGGGGTCAGTGCCATTTAGGGAACTGTGAGGCAGGAGACATCTCTTTCCTTCCTGCCACCGACTTCCCACTCACCAGCTGATCTGATTTCTATGCCAGGGGAAGTCCACAGGGCCGTGACCCCACAGAATTGGACGCTGCAGCAGAAGGTGAAGCCGAGGGCGATGCCTCTCTCTCTCCTCATTGCTATGCTGAGATACAGAGCCCTGAGCCTGATGAAAACCACCTCCCTCCTCCACTTCTCCCCCCTGTTCTTCACAGACTTTCAAGCAGCTCTGCTCTATTTTGGCAGCTTTACAGAGCAGAAGGAGGGGCTTTGAGAGAAGGGGAAAGGACAGGGACAGACACAGGCAGCAAAAACTGAAACTGTTTCACTCTATGAAGGTAGAACACTTTCTCCAATAGCACTGGTGCCATTTCAGTACTATTTCTATTTATATACATTAAGAAGTCACTGTTGCAGGGGTATCACCATCATTCATCCCAGCTGAACTACCAGAGACCCCTGAGTGGTTTGGAGAAGATGTGGGATGAGGGACTGCGGCCTTGAGAAGTTTAAGCACTTTAACCCTGCTGCCTTACAGAAACTCTTCAACTAGAGCCAGACACGAGGACATCTGCAGCCCTTTCCACCTTCTCCTTGAGCCAGCAGGTTCCAGGGGTGTTTCCCCAGCGTGGGGACCCACCTGCAGTGAGGGGCGTCTTCCTTGCACCGCCGGACTATGGAGTCGTTTCCCGGAGGCTCCGGAGTGGTCGACATGATGCTGTCGTTGCGATTCCTCAGCGCCTGCTTCAAGCAAAACACCGAGAGGTGCCAGCAAGGTTATCTGTCTGAAATGTGCTCTCATCTCTAACTCACAGCTGCATTAGCCCGTGGTGCTCTGCTCCGCACACGGCATCAAGAAAAATTGATTCTCGCTGAGCAGAGAGCTGCGTGCAGGAGCAGTCACGTCTTGCAGCGTCTCAGCACTGTGCACAGCATGGGTGCTGGCACTGTACCTTTTCCTGGGCCCACAGGACTGCCTGATTTACTAAACCATTGTAATTTTACCCTTGATGTGTGTGCATGTGTTGCACAGCTGACTTGCAGGATGAAGAGGATGCAAAGCAGAATGTATGCGTACTTACATGTATAAATTAGAAAAATACAGATCTCCATACATTAAAATATTAATCTCCCAGTACACTGGAAACTAAAACTTTGAATTGTAGTTAAAGGAAGACAGTGTAAATCATCTAAAACATCCAACAGATATTCCAAAGAATACTCCTAACCCAGCTAAGCTTATTAAAAGTGGCAGGGAGTTCTTTCCTGGCTATTCTTGAGCATAATTTTAATTTCCTGGGGGCAGCATTTTTCACGGTGCTCTAGAAAGATGTTTTGTTCTTTGTTATTAACACTCTGCGAGAGCACTCTCTCTCTCTCTGGTTGTCCTGCTGTGTCAGTGCTCACATATGTATAATGAAATATCTACCTTGGGAGATTATGGGAATACAGCAAGCAGGGAAGAAATGGTTTGAGTATGATATGCAAAAATTTCCAACTGGGATCTGCACCCTTTTTCTCACTTACTGATACTTATAGACAGCAAAGGCATTAGGGAACTCAAAAAACCCTTAAAATGTTCTTAAATAAGTTACAAAGCAGCTTTGAAAGCTAATCTCTCCTAACAGTAAATGTGAAAAGGAGCCAGGGAGAGGTCATAAATACCTTGGAAATATTTTTAAATAAACATAAACCAATTCTGTCTTTTGGGGAAAGGCTCAAAACGTGGTTCTAACAAAATGCTGGTAAAAGGATTAAGGGACCCTCTGACAAGGGCCTTGAACGTGATCAGAGCTGGCATGCTGGGAAGGGCTAATGCTAGGTGGTGAAAGCTCTCAGCTACAACAGGAGGAACAGCCTAGACAGGCCAGGGGCATGTGGAGGGTCCTTACAATCTTGTTGACTTCACAGCTGCTGATGGAGACAGAAGAACTCGTGTCCGTGCGGCCGTTGCTGCCGTCGGCCCCATCCTCGTCCTGCGCTCTCACTGCTGCGCTCGTGGGAGACAGGGAAACACAGACAGCACAGGAAACCAGGTCAGACCACTTCCCAAACAGTGTGTCACAGATATGCAGCAACACTTAGGTTATCTTCCCATTTCAGCTGATCTTGTTCCCCCTACATCGTAGTGGACACACTCTGTGCCCTGCAGCTCCAGTTCCCTTTCCTTCCCTGTCAGCCAACACTGCATACAAATGCCCACCACTCTGGACAGGCTCTGCCTCTCAGCTCTCTTCTCTATGTTTTTAATAGATCTATGAATGCTGTTTGCCAATTGAAGAAGGATTGTTTCATCAATTTCTGTTTTAACTTCGTCTCCTGAATCTGGCAGTCTGCAATAAGGCTGACTCACTGAATCATGCTTTTTTCACAACAAAAAATTCACAGCAGGGATCAAGAAGTCTGAGATCCCTCAGCAGTCACAGATAAAACAGTGTCAATGTCTCGGGGGACTCCTTCCCTTCCTCAGCACCTCTGATTTGTACTAATGATGCACATTGCCTCATACCAAAACTACTACTTAACATGGAATATCTTGGAGCAGAAACCGTGTTTGACATCATATTTTGTAAAACAGGGATCCCACTGCTACACATAACAACTAAAGGAAGTGCTGCCTACAATGGTGTTTGGTTTGAGAACAGTTTCACATAAATAAGTGGAATTAGGAGTAGTTCAAACATGACTATACAGCAACAAATTTGGTAACTTGGCAGCTGGCTGGTGGGTGGGTCAATCACCCTCCCCCAGCCTTTGCAATGCTTTAGATTTAAAATTAATTCCCTTTTGCTGAAGGACAAAAGAACTCATTAGACAATCGCTAGATTAGGGCCTTTTCAGCTTGAATGATTTTTCCAACAGCAAAGGGAGAATGGTATAATGACTTCTAGTACAGATGTTACACAAATGACTTTAAAATTTTTGTAAACTTTAAGGGAAAAATCAAGTAAACAAAGTTTAGGTAAGCTATGGGATGCAATATTTTGCGTGTTTATAGAGGTATCTTTAGATGGAGAGGACATTCAGACAGAACACTAAACTCCTTTATATTATGACATTGGTAACTATGAGAGAAACTGCCTATTTTACTGACTTGGACTTACTTAGGAATTTCCCTGGTTGGCATATTTGTTAAAACAACTTAAAGAGATTAAGTGAATGAGACAAAGCAGTGGAAAAGGAATAAGGACATGGGTGCTCTTTCTGACCTTGAAACTCTGATGTTTTGTTCATGCTGACAGGGGATTTAGCTCTTGGACTTATCTATAAGAAAGAGGACAAAAATCAGCAAAAATGCAGAATACTTGCCACACACTGTAAACCAGATATTTTCACCTTTTTTTTCTTCATTGTTATCCTGCAATAAAGCCCTCCTTTAAACAACAGGACCCTAAATTCAGAAGATATGTAGGTATTTAAATGCCACGGCAGTCATTGAAGGTTGGCTACCTGACTACTTTGGGAAGTCTGCCCCAAATGCCTTGCACTTTCCAGATTCTGCTGAGGGAACAAAGAGACAAAAGGTAAAGTGGGTGCCTTGGGACTGGTTTTAGGCAGCTGTTAATACAAGGGGCATCCTTTTGGAGTGGGAAATGTGAAAAATGCAGCTCTATAGCCATAAGTAATAATGACAGTCAGAGCTCAGAAAGGTTACGAAGGGCAAGGATAATTCAACTGCAGATGAAAGGAAAGGGAACCTCAAAACTCTAAATGTTAGATTTTATATTTTTTACAATTCATGAATGTAGCACCAGGTAATAGCTGTGTGAATGCAGCTAGTCAGGGAAATCATGAACCTAACCCATGCTGCCTCTTCCTCTTAGGGGAGAGGAAATTGCCATAATTTAATTCTAAATTAGACAGTTAATTTTGCTCTAGATTCTGTCCATTTCTTTATATTTTTCCTTCCAGCTGATGTGAGCTCTTTCACCAATGCTTCTTTTTTAGCCTTCAGTGTGTGTTGGACCTTGGGCATTATGTAATTTTTTTCCCACCAATGTTCAGGAGGCAAAGAATCAATTTATCGACTACGATCCAAGAATGTGAATGAACAGCAGAAGCAAGAAGAAAACACAAAATGGGCAGAAGGGACAGAAAATGGTCTATGAAGCTTGATTGTATCTGCCCCTCAAGATGCAAATCACCACAGGGCAAAAACTGACAGATCACTATCACACACAAAACAATTCTTATCTTTACACCACGGCACTTTCAGAGGCATGACCGCAACATGTGTTACGTCTGTTAGTTCTATCAGTACCTCTGTATCATTCCAGCCTCATATTCAGAACACACCTGGATTCCCTTCAGATTCAGTCTTCTCTTGAGACGAGCTTGATCAGGCAAGAAGAATTTGTTGTCTTCTGGAGAGTCTTCAGACGTGGAGGAGTCATCGGCTTCCTGACCGTTGGCTTTTGGGCTGGAGTTCCCGAAGGTCTGGGAGATAATGGTAATGGGTAGATTCCGTGGCAAACTCTAAAGATCACAAGGAAACACTTTGCTTCTGAGACTGGTTTGGTACAACTCATGGCCTCCCTTTAGAATAATCTGGTTGAAGTTGTTGTGACTCCAGTGCCTCAGAAGCTTGTGCAGAATGTGGGGTGCCAGACTCAATCCAGTAATTTAGATTATCTGTGGGGATTCCCGTTCACTGGGGTATGTTCCTCAAAAGTATTTGTAATTTCTATCCCAGTGTAGAAAACAATGGGTTTGTTGCATTTCATTCCCTTCCATTTCAAAATCAAAGCTGTGAAATTCCAGCCTTTGGGAAACCATGTCTGTGACAGACAACCTGAATCTCACTACAGCAAAGAACTCACAGCGTTCACATTTAGTAGGAGGAGATTGGTTTTTTTCCAGGTAATTCATGGAGAGAATTAAAAAAGCCCCCTCTCCCTTCCCCACCAAAATGTTTGGAAAAGCAAGCCTTAACCAAAGAAATCACATCAGTGTTCCTAAACCCTACCTGGTCGAGGAAGTTGTTGTCCTTGGAGAGCCGGCGGAGTTTGCACTCCAGGTTGACAATACACGCCTCCTTCCGAACCACCTCGATCCGGAGCTCGTCGTTCCTCTCCTCCAGCTCTCGGATCTGCTTCCTGTACTTGTCCTTCTCGATCAGGCAGTGGGAGTACTGTGTCTGGGCCTCGTCACGCGAGCGGAATGCCTGGGGTGGGGAGGAGAAGCCTCTTGGGCACCCGGGCACCAGACACTTCTCCTGCTGGGTTTGTTTGTGAGGTGTTTGGAATGGGGGCTTCAGAACTGGTAACCAGTCACCAATTAACACAGCAGTAAGGAGCTGGATGTGCCACAGCAGAAACATTAAATGTTACGATGATGAGGGTGGTTCATTTACAGCTCCCTCTTGGCTGGTGGGAAAATGCTCCAGAGCGCAAATGGGGTGACTTAACACTGACATAAAGCCTTGCAGTGGCTGTTGTTAAGGCCTTGGTCCTGCCTGCCAGATGCTACACAGTGGAAACAACCCAATATTATCCGATGCTTAATTACTGTAATGCAAATTCCAGCAAGTAATTCTTTTAACTGCTAATTTTATAATGGTATTTTGGGCCCAATTACCCACAATTCCCCGAAGCGACACAGAGGAGATGGAGGCTTTTGCTACCGATTTCCCCCTCTTTAACTGTTAGATACCTGGTCTCGCTCCTTTTCCACCTCTTCCAGCTGTATCATCACAGTGTTCATACGGTGCTTGTACATCTCACAGTCTTTTCCTAGTGTTGAGCACTTCAACTCCAAATCCTCTTTCTCCTCAAGGTACTGGAAATGACACACTGTTAACCACCACTGCCCTCAGAGGCCTTTTGGGGCCCACCCTGAGATATTCCACCTCTCTCCCCTTCTGTTCCTCACCTTGTCTCTCAAGTCCTCCACATGACGAATCTCCTCTTGGAGATTAAAGATCTTGTTGACCAACTCATGACGATCTTCCAGTGCCTCCTTACGGTCGTGTTCCAGAATATCCAGAATGGCTTTATCCGAATCTGGCAAACTCCTCTTGTCAGCCTGGGGAGAGACATTGTTATGAGCCAGGCCAGGGAAACAGGAGATGGTACTGCAAGGAGAGAAGTACCAGAGGCAGTAACAACCGAGAGGAATAGAAAATGAACAAGGTATTGCAGTGGGAAAGCAGGAGAAGAGATAGACATCTGTTCACATTTTAAAACGGTGTCAGAAAAGATAAACAAAGGCTGTCTTGCTGTCAGAATAGCCTGATGAAGGAATTGTTTTACTGGCCTATTGTACTGGCTATAATTTGATCCATGTTGGATGCAGTGACAATTCTTCTCTCCAAGCCCTGCATTCAAAACCCTTTTCTATTAATCAGCTCTCACTGAGCACAAAAATCACCCTTTGCCAAAGAGCAGGGCCTAAGAAAGCATTCAGGGGAATTTTTAAAGCATGCACAGCCTTTGCAGGGCTGTGCTCAGAGAATATTAAACATGCCTGGAGTGGCTTGTACCATTGTTTCATTTTCTCTACTGTCCAGCAATATTATTTCTTTCAGATTTAAAATTAACAAGATTACCAGAACATGTTCCAACACATAAATTGCCATCCAAAATTAACCATAAAAGGAAGATGAAAAAAAGCATAAAATGCCAGCACAGAATATGAATATTCATTTTTGAAATACCTAGACTACATTGGAGATTTCAGGGACATTTTGGTTATCTGATATTTCTAAGCACACCTAAGCATTTCTAAAACAAACTGCTTTGAGTTTGTCTACACTTTTGCTTTGGAGTATTTCAATCCTATTTTTAGATATTTCATGATTACTTCTCTGTTCCTTTAAGTGCTATAAGACCATTTCAATTAATATAAGAGATTCTACATGGACCAGAATTGCCAGAACCTTCTACACTCTACCCTTTTTCAACCCTTGAATTGGATTTGTGTTAGAACCAGGAATCATTAGGCTCTGCTAGAGGCTACAGCCCTTTCTGAAAGACGTTGTATTGATATTTTTTTAAGTGTCATTTTAAAATGCCACAAGCCTTTTCCAACAAAGTGCTAAGTACTCTCACAGATACCCTAATATTTGGCTAAGCTTCTCACAGAGAAGTGCTCAATTTGCTGCATCACATATTCCCCTGTGCAAGTTACAGCAGAGTTCTACAGGGCACCCTGGTACCTGCTGACCACCCAAGCTCAGGGATCTTTATTACCCTCTGCTTCACTGGGACTGTTTGGCACAGATATGACAGCAGCCCAGGGCACAGAGAGCCACTGGCAGAAATTTCTGAGCTGCATTTAACACAGCTCTGCAGTGACAGGCTGGTACAAAGAACCACAGCAGGGTAAACCACGGAGCTGAAAGCTCAGCAATTAAACAGCTGCACTCTGCACCTTGAAGGAGCCAATCTCTCATGTACAGCTTGATTTATTAGATGACAATTTTTTTTTGGAGCACTCCTCCTCCCACATGTGTTTGTGCAAAGAGTGCCACGGACAGCTGGGAGCTGTACAACCAACCTTCTGTTTATCCAAACTCTGCACTTCTGCTTGTTGTAGCTTTGCAGGTGGAGGTTTCACCCAACACTTGCTGCACTACAGTAGGACTGTGTAAGAGTTTGAGGTGAGGAGCAGCAGCAGAGACCAGGCCACTGCCTCCTGTCCATAGGTACCATTTTTTTCCCTGTTAGACACTCAACTCCCTGTCTTTTACTGAAAACACATGGGAGCTGTCACCACTGACCCAGACTCCTCCAGACATTTAGATCCCAAAGGGCAGCCTCCAAGGCAGGCTGTGAAGAGATGTGGGGGTGCCTGGAGACAAAGACTGGTTGTAACCTCCTGAATCCATCCTCAGGGTAAGCAGGAGGGGCAAGCTGAAGCGTCAGGAATTTTAAATGTAGCAGCCTGCTTTTGTACCTGAATGATGGACTGTAACTCCTGGATTTTAGTCTTCATCATCTCATTTTCCCTCTCCAGCTCCAGAACCTGTTCCTTTTTGGGCCGGTTTTCAATGTCATTTTTCAGCTTCAAAGACTGGTTCCTCTCCAGCTTGCACTCCTCCTCCACCTTGTTCAGGCGGTGCTTCAGCTGGTCAATCTGGAGCAGTGAAAAGGAGAAACAGGAAAGGAAAGGATTACTCTGATAACTCACTTCCAGATGAAAACATACTGTCACAGGTGGAAAAGATATCTTGAACTGGCTAAGCTAACAAGGAACAGACAATTGGGTGCACGTGAATGTGTGCTGAATGTCCACAACTGAACTGTTGAACTTTCAAAGCCCAAACCTGCTACTTGCCAGCTACAGCTGGCATGGGCTGGTGGGCTGGTGGGCTGGTTGGGAATTTTTAGAACACCTGGACTAAAAAGCAAAAAAAAAAAAAAAAAAAAAAAAGCACATCCTCAAACCTCCAATGAATAAAGAGATATGAAACAGAACTAACACTTAAGAGGCTGACCACACACTGTGCTTTTTGCACATGGACTTTCTGTATCGGGGAAAACAAGAGCTTTGAGTTCTGGATATGAAAGAAGGGTTCCCCAAAAAAATAAATAATGTCTGATGTAAAACGTTTGATATCGTGGGTTCAAAGTTAAAATGCAGCATCCACTATGAGTAGTTGTTTGCTCCATTTTTGTCACACACAAGGCATGAATTCTATGGCACTTGAAGCACTTTGTATTTCCTAAATTACCTCAACCTGGTCCATTGCTCTACGAGAGACTTTTTGAATAGACCCCCAGCAGCTGTAGTGCAAACCTGGGTAACTGATAACAGTAATGCCAAGATACTATGAGCTAAAATTATGTTTTTAGCAAACAATTATGTCTTCCAAATTTTATTTTTACTTCTGTTCTGCTTATCCATTGCAAGTATGTAAATTATCTGCTATTAATACACATCACTGCAGTTGGCATTTCTGTACAGTCATGCCTCTAATCATCTGGGTAAGCAAAGCAAATGAGAGCTCTACACCTTCCTGCTGTCAGAGAAGGTCTTGCTTTGTCAGGTGCCACTGGCACCCTCCATTGCTGCTCCTGACTGAAGCACCCCAGAACATTTCTCTCACCTCTAACTGGAGGTCTCGGCTCCTCATCACAGCCATGCTCTTCTCGTCACTCAGCTGGGCGTATCTCATGGCCAGGTTGTAGTTCTCATCCTTCACCTTGACCAGCTCGTCGTTGTAGTTGTTCCTCTCCTCCTTCATCTTGTTGTACCTCTCCTGGAAGGTCAGCAGCTCGATCTTGTTCAGCTTGAGCTGCTTTCGCTCATCCTCCAACTGCCGAGACTTGGCCAGGAGTTCACAGCGCTGCACGTCCTTCGTCTTCACTTGCTGCTGGAGCTTAATGATCTCATTCATTAGGAAATGGGTAAGGCCTTCGTGTCCCTCCTCCACTGAAAATGTTTGAACAGCTTATCAGCATCTAGTAAAGTGTCTTATTTAAGTTACTTTATTAATAAGGTAATAAGTAGGATCAGCAGAACCGAGAAACAAATGGCCCAGTGCAGGCACAGAGGGGCAGAATTCACACAGATTCAGACACATTTGTATATCTAACTGGGAACAGTACAAATATTACACAGCACACTGCTACCAGAATCACAATATAAGCACATACAGCTCGTCTGGATAGAAGGAGAAGCTTTTACATTTTTGTCTTATTTCAGCTGAGCCTGTGGAAACAGCACAAACATTGTAAAATTAATCTATTCAAGCACAATTAATATGAATGCCTCAAATATGTGGCACACGTGTAGATCATCAGTGTGATTTAGTCCACAGTTCCAATGTTCCTTCCTCTTGGGATTTCTGGTAATGCCTATCATTCAATCTGAAGCTCTTCAGCTGCATTTGACAACTGAGATGTCCCTTCTCTTTATATATTACCTGTTGCTATCACATTTCGCTTTGAAGGGGACTGAAAAACTGCAGAATGCCACAACAAGATTGGCTTTTATTTCCATTTCCTGCCCGAAAAAAAACAAACCCCGTTTCCAAAACAGCCCTCACTTCAGCAGGCTCCTCTGTGATTGATTCTACTCACCAACAATTGTGGAAAATCTCCGTGTAGGTTCTTTTCCTGTTACCAGTTTGTAGAGCTCAGGGTAGTAAAACTCCAGGCTTTCTAAGAAAACCACGTAGCCCCTTTGGCCCTTGGTGTGGAGGATGTCCAGCAGTCGGCCTAAGGACAGACAGAGAGGTGACACATCAGCACCATCAGCAAGCACTGCACCCCTGAAGTCAACTCTGCTTAAGGTTCATCTCTGCCACAGCAATGGGCTGAGCAAAATCTGGCTGATTAACACAGTTCAGCTGAACTCATAAAGCAATGGCTCAAATTGCTTATTTTTGTGGTGATGGTTATTCTGAAGGAGTGTGGGCAAACTGGTCTGTGGAACAGAGATTTCAAAAGACTCATTATTTAGTAGAGCATTTACAGGCAAGGATGGCAGATCCTTCCAGTGACAAATCACGAGGTACAGCAAGACAGCTGGAGAGCTACTCCTGGAATGGCACTGACCTCTGCTCTGTATTAACTGAAATATTTGCCAAGGCTTTGATGGGAACATGAACCCCAAGAGCTCCAGTCTGCACAGGACTGGAAAGAGTGTTTGTTATCAAAATAGCAGCAGCAGAATCCCTCCCTGCATTAAATCTTCCACAAATGAGATATAGGGTTTCCATTTGTTAACCTGTAACTTGAGAGAGGCTCCCTCCAGACTTAGCAAAGCAATGCCGTTCACAAAGGAATGCAGATGTAGCCATTCACCAAAAAATTACCTGCTCTGTTAATTTTGGAGGGCAGCATGAGCGAGTTGAGCACCTCATCCTCGTCCTGCTCGTCGATGACCTTGCACTGCCGCAGGTAGGGGGTCAGTTTGGCTGGGTTGATGTACCGGCTCAGCATGTGCCGGTTGCATTCCACGTTCTCCCACAAAGCCTCCTCCTCATCTTTCAGCGTCTCCAGGCAGTCATCCATCTCTGGCTCTCCTCCTTAACAAGGGGAACAATTGGCCAATGAACACCAAACAGGAGAACTTAAATCCCAGCACTTTTCTGTGCTTCCATGTCCTATAGGATGGACTTGGAACCACTTCTGACTGATGCTGGAACTGTTTGAAGTGAAGTGCAGCCCGTCCACAGCTCATCTGGGAAGTGACAGTTCACAGAAGTGCTGTCTCCAGTCTATGAACTATTGCTCCTCACCCTCCAGTGATGGATCTGCACTCAGCCAACTCCACGAAGGTCTCCACCACTCAGAGAGTCCTTCTGCTCAGTGAGAGCAATGGCAAAGGACACCATGCAAGGCAGGAAGGGAACAAACCTGCAGAGCTCTGAGCAAAGAAAAAGACTTGCTGTGGGCAAGGAAGGCTTTTATCCCCACCCCCTTTGCTCCTCTCAGCTGTGCCCATGTGAACCTGCATGTATGTGGTGAGCCAACACCTGTAAATGGCTGCACATGAGGATAGTTAACCCACAAGCAGGCCAGGTTTGGACGGTCTGAGGGGTGTGAGTGGGAGCACCTGTGAGCTCAGACCTTGCCTTTCCCCCCCTCCATGAGAGGGTAGGTATGAGCATTGCATCACTGCAGTCTGAAAATGTTCTTGACTCATGCAAATATCGTCACATGATTTCTGAGGGCTTGATAAGCAATTTCCTGACAACTCCTAATTTGTACCCACCTCATTAGAGAAGGTTACAAGGCAGGCAACACTGAGGCAAGACAACTTGTACCAAAGTTAAAACTAAAGAAACTTTGAGGAAAAAAAATAAAAGACCTTTCCTTCTTTATTCTCTAATAAATGTCAACCTTTAAACAAATCCTATTTTTGCATTCTAGCTTTCAGGTGGTACACGGAACACAAGCTTCTGTTTCAAGTTATTTTACCCCATCAGAGGCTGTGGTGAAACAAGAATGTGCAGTTCTTGGGTCATGGGAGATGAGAGCTGTGCTTTATGAGGCTTTGCTGGTAATCAGTAACTAAAGACCTCAAAAGCAACGTGTTTTTCTCAGCTTCAGGAACTGCAGAGCAGCCTGGGTTACACTGAGCATCCCTGGGCAAAGCCAGCTTTTCAAATGTATAGCCAAGGGCTCATTTTGAAAAACTAAAGCCAAAAGTGCTAATCTGCTAAAGAACATGTTTGTCAGTGTTCTTGCATGATGAAATATAGAATATTCCTACCAAAAAATGCATGCCCTCTAATGCTTTTAAAAGCTTTCCCAACTTGTCAAAAATCGTAGCTTGGGTTTCAATATTCCTATGAGAAAAGTTTTAATGGGTTCTTCATAGTATGGACAGCTTAGAGAAGTATTGCCAGGGGCTCTGCTCTTCTCCTCTACTCCAGCAGCTTTCCCAGAGTTCTCTTCATGGCAGTTTCACATTTTGGGATTCCCTTATTCTGCACTTGCTCTGTAGATTCATGGCTCCAGTGACTGCTAGTAAATGTTCTGGGAGAGACAATGGTCCTCAGAGGGTGAAGCAGACCAGGACTGCTCAGTGGGATCCAGACCATGGGGGCATGGCTGTAGTTGTGGGAAAAACCTCCCTGGTTTTATGAACCCCCCACGAGCTGCATGAAATTTTCACTAAATGCCACAGTATTTACGTGTGGTAAAGATGACAGTGCAGGAACAATCAGAATAAAGGTAAAACAATAGGGAAAAAAAAACCCTTTCTAAAGCTGGTAGCAGTGGGAGGAACGCTAGAGGTGAAAGCTTCATCTGAAGTCCACACACACTCTCATGAACCTTACTCTCCACCACTTATTCTGGAAGTAACTGTATTTAACTTCAAAGGTGAATTTAACAAACACTACGTAATTGGAGAAGATGAACTTTTGGGACTAGAAGGCAGTGAAGCAGAAGGTCACACAGTACCTCAGTCATCTCCCAGCCACAGCCACCTTCTGCAGCTAAAAAAAGGAGTGTGGCAGGCCCTTTAATTCTGAAGTGCAGCAGGGAGCTCACAGATGGACCTCAGAGTGCAAAGGAAGCCCTTGCCTGAATTCCATAAAACGCAAGATATCCTGTAATCTGCTGCACTGAACCAGAAATTATTGCACACTGTCAGCAGTTCCCTCAGGACATTAGTAAGGGATTTCTCCATTAAATGATTCCAAGAAGAGTTCACTCATCAGCGTAATTCTCAACGTGAATACGCTTTTATTTTTTACCTGACATTAAAAATACCTTTATCAAATAGTCCCTGGTGTATGGGCATAATACATCCATACTGTTATTTTGGGGACATAATGTTTAATGGGAAAGTAATAAGTATATTGCATGAGTGGCTAAGAATTTTAAAAGGAGATCTCTGGTAGCAAACTCCTGTTAAACACAGTCCATCATCAGGAGCAAGCCCTGAGAAATGACACTTAGTGGAGTGGTCCTTCATTGCCCTGTAGGAATGTCAGAATCTTCCTTTTGCTTCCTTCTTTGGAATTCCACCTTGGAAAAGCCAGAAGGACATCTGAGCTCTGTCCTGACCCCCTGTGCTGTTCATGCCCTGCCAGGGATGTGTGACAGGGATCACTCCTCTCACTCCTGGAGCTTCAGGCACGGCCTTTGCTTTATTTCTTTGGCCAGGCTGGTCTAAGTGCACAACCCCCACACAACTCCAGTGTCCTGTGGAGCCCCTCATGGACAGCTGATATTAGTGCAGCACCCCTCTTAATGAGCAAATAATGGTTTGATTTAGTGTTTAATATAATACTGAACAGGAAACAAAATGTTTGTGATTGGTGGGAATTTTGTAGTGCTGGTCAAAACCCCCACACGTAACAACTAAAACTCAGTGGGAAACCAATAAAGGTTTTATACTACTGGCTTTAATTTCAGAAGTTTTTTTAGCAGCACATGCATTTTCTAAGCATTTAAAGGCCTTTATTCCCTGTTTCTCTTCTTTCTTCATATGATGATATTGCAGAAAAGTTGTTTTCACTTATAAAATTAAAAATTACAGATTTATTTTTTTTTTTATGTGTAGTGTAAATGTGTAATCACTATTTAATCTGATTTTTATTACCATTATCTACTTTCTGATTCCAGCACCTCTTGAGCTGTAACCTAACACATTCAGGAGTTGTGATATGTCATAGGAATACTACGGCATCCATTACAAATCGCAGGTGTGAAGTCACAGACTTGGACTGACTTCAAGAGACATTAACCAAAAAGAAGTCAGAATCACCACAGCAGTTAAAAATTGTTCTCCTGCTGCTGTTTTCAGTAGTTAGTACACAAAATTGCTTTTAACTGCAGGAGAGCTTAATCCAGTAATAATCTCAGCCAGTTCCATCTATTTCAAAGGTCTCTGCAGACACAGACAAAAGAGAGAATCCCTTTCTACATGAAAAGGAACACTCTGCTTCCTTGTCTCCTGCTCTCTCTCGGGGACTATCCCTCTCCTGTTACACACAAATGAATTGTTCTATATGTTTGCTATTTTTTGTGTTATATTTTTCAGCCGAACAAATCACCTTGCAGTTAAAGCTGCTCTCTGTTCTCACTCAGACTCCACACTCTCATATGCCAGTGACACTCTCCACTGATCAAGGGAATAGAGCCTGCAGGCTTCAGACCCAGGGGTTCTATAAAGTCCTCCTCATCAGGTCACATCTAAAGCTTCATTTTTTTTTTTGGTGTGATTCGTTTCATGACGGTGCAGAAATTAACCCTTCAGCCGTCAAATTATTTGCATGCCCGTGCTCTGAATTCCTGTCAGCCTGTCAATACTGAGGAATCTCCATGCAGCAGACTGCAAGTGCAGGTTGCAGCTTGGGTTTCTGATTTCCTGATATCTCCTTTGTGGAATATGAAAAAAAAAAAAAGGGGGGGGGGGTGTTTTGTCCTCATACTGAGAAGCAGGAGGAAGTTTATTTCAGAACAGGTAATCAGTTGTAGCAGTTTGGACTTCTGCATTTGTCACAGATGTTCACATTGTGGCGGTATTTAAAAAGAAACCATGGCACAGAAAATGTTTTGCAAATTATAAGTTAATAAGAACATAATTTTAGCTTAAATACTTAGTATGTACACATAAACCAGGAAAGAATTACATATAAATCATCACCCTTTAAAACAAAAAATGAAGATGAAACTAGCACTCTAAAACTGTGTATATAATTATCCTCAACATTTTGAGGGTGTTGCATTACATCCTCTTCCCCTGCACATCTCCAGATGCTGGAGGGCAATGCCCTTTCTCCCTCGAGTTTGTACAGCACCTCACATGACAAAGTACAACAATTGGGTGATTTTCTCAAAAGCTGCTTGTGTGGATATGTGCAGATTTGCAGTATCAGAGAACCACAAAACCACAAAGGGATTTAGAGCTATTTTTACTTTTAGAGGAAAGTCACAGTTTAAAGTGTGATAAGGAAATTATATTCCTTTGCTTAAGGACAGGAGAGCTGTGTGCCCTGCAGGCTTTCTGAAATGCTGAATACCAGCAGTTTCCAATTATTTTGGTGGCACTGCTGGATGTTCTGTGGTACTGAAAACCACTTTAAAAAGGCTTAAATGTTGATAAAAAAGACTAAATTTGCTTACCTATACTGGTAATTTTTTTTCAGTGCAGGTGCCTAAATCTGGGCTGCCAAAGGATAGGAGACAGTGTCTTCATCTGCCTTTAGGAATTTGCACTTCATATTCCTTCTTTCTACCCCAGTGTCCCCACCTGAAATCAAGGCTGGTAATACGTATGCTTATGACAAGGTAGGACCTGTAAATTAGTGATTGCAAAACACATGGAAAACATCCAGATGGGAAGGCCCTAGAAAAACATTTATTATTAGTCAAGTTTTATTATTTCAGCCTTTGCACCCCCCAGAACACTTTCTGAAGCCACAGCACTGTTGGATGAGCTGGGCTGTATTTCTGTTTTGGGTCACAATGTATAGGGAAAGAACCATTCTGTGTTTCTCAGAACCCCCTCTTTATAGAAAAGATTCAACCAGCTTACTTATTTCAACAAAACACATAAAAGAAAAAAAAATACAGAATAAGAGATACCAAAGTAAAAGAAGAGCAGGAAGCTTTAAACATGAAATAGGATTATTTTTGCACAAAAGTATCCAATTCAATTCCATTGAGTCAATCTTCCTGTTACACACAGCCTACAAAAGAAACCCCAAACACCAGCAGAGCTGCAAGGCTTCAGTGAGGTGAAGCCAGATGAGAGCCACAGTAATGAACAGTACTCCTATCACCTGATCTTGGAGGAAGGAAATGACTCATTTGCCTCAATGGCAAACCCACAGCAGGTTGTGCTGCCTCGAACACGCAGCACTCAATCAGATGTGGTTGTAGAGCACTTATTATCAACAATAAACAAAGAAAATGGAAAAATACTCCCCTACAAATATGCTTCAGTGATGTTTTGACAACTATCACTTTTCTGTGTGTCACTGTTTCCTACACACAGTGAAGCTGCTTCTGCCTCCAGCAGTAACACCCTGTCTGAGCACTACTGAGAGAGGAGAAATCTGGGGGGGTGGGGGGTGGATCCACCTCACCAGTCTGAATTAGGCAGCTATTTTAATTCAGAAACCCAGTTCCTCTCTAGTGAATGCCAAATGTTCTGTTCAAAACTTCCTTCCATCATTTTATACTTCCACCTTGGAATGCCCTCTGAAGATTGGTTTCAAGCCACTCCTGGTCACTTGGGTTCCTCCAGGGTGCATGGAGAGAGATTTGTCCCTTCTGATGTCAATACCTCCACTGGTGATTAGATGGAAATTGCTGTGTTTTCACATATTGTTTGAGAGTCTGACTCCCAGGTTTCAGAAACTGCCAGTGACACCATTTCACTGATAATACATATAAAATTAAATAAGAAATGAGAGAGATGAGCAATGAGAGATGGAGAAAAAAAAACTGAAGAAGGGAGAGAAAGACAAGATTGGAAGAGGAAAAATGGTGAGGTCAAGGGGAGAGGAAATATAAAAAGGGAACAGGAGAAGAAAAAGAAAGTTAGAAAGAGGGGGACTCAGAAAGAAAGTGAGGAACAGAAGTGAGACAGATGGAAACAGGAAAGGCTTAGTGCAGGCAAAGGAGGTGTAAAGCAAATGAAGGAATAAGTAGAGAAGGACTTGCCACAAATCCCGACACATTAGAAATCGGTGTTACTTCTGAGCATGCAAATCAAGATAATGGTAAAAAAATTTAAATAAATAATTTACCACAGTGCATCTGTTTTAAAGGATCTGCAAAGTAGCAGCAGAGAGTGAGCACCTGACATTTAGTAAATGCTGCAATCTGCACATGCTCCATCCTGCTCTGCATGTTGATGAGGAGGAGGGCAACAGAAATTGCTGTGCTAACAGTGGACAAATTTGTTTATAGGGCTGGCCCTCTGTTCTGGAGCATCAGCTACTGACACAAGCACTTCCTTCACACTGATGTGTGCTAAAAGCCAAGATCTGAGAAAGAAGCTGCCATCCTCAGGCTGCCGAGGGCTCATGACAACGCTGGCCCAACAAACACCTCAGAAATCATTACCAGGTCCCGGGTTAATTTTTTTCTTGAGACTAACTCACTCTGTTTTTACAACTGAAAATGAGATTCTCACCGGCTCAGGAGGAGGGGGAGGAAGAGGCACAGCTGGGGGCAAGCACACAGTCCTGTGTGCTTAGGAGGAATCCTGAATTAAAACTTCAAGTTGCCAAAAGATGCAAATGGCTTTGATGACCTCAGGTCCAAGTAAATGTGTGCTCCCATAACAAACCCCAGCACATTCTTTGGTACAGAAAGGCAGTGTTGGGAGGGATTTCCATGGACTGAGCCAAAGAAGAACATGGTGAGGACAAAGGTTCATAATTTGATATGTACCAGCGTAACCCTTGCAGAACCAGCTTGATTCTTATCGGTGTTATTAGAAAACAGGAATAGAGAAAGAAGTGCAGCTCTGCCAAACAAACTCCTGCTTAGTCCATTTCTTGAAAAAACTGTCTCTACCTGCAAACTCTTCTATTACACAAGGTAAAAAAAAAAATCAAAAAATACTCAGGGAAGAACATATTCCACACAGTCAGATAATGACTCTTCATAGGTGATATCCTTGTCTCCAAACAGTCCAAGGATAATGCAGAACACATTCCAGGAGAGGACTGCACTATCGTTTAACAATCTCCAAATTCAGAAACAACTGACAGTAAATGTGTTGGCCATTCTTAAAACAGAAAAGGTCACACTCCAATCTTAAATACTGTCAGATAATCTCCCTGTAATTCACCATGGCCCAAGAAACTTTGAAAATAATATTTCATATAGCAAGCTTTATAACAGGGCAGGAAAATGAGATAGAACCCTCTATGAAGAATCACAGAATCTCCTGAGTTGGAAAAGACCCACAAGGATCATCGTGTGCAACTGCTGGCCCTGCACAGGACAACCCAAAGATCGCACCATGTGCCTGGGAGCGTTGTCCAAATGCCTCTTGAAATCTGTCAGGCTGTGACCACTCCCCTTGGGAGCCTGTTCTAGTGCCCAACCACCCTCTGGTGAAGAACCTTCTCCTAACAGCCAGGCTAAGCCTCCCCTGTCACTGCTTCATGCTGTTAAAGAATCCCACAGTTAGTCAAAATACACAAAGAAAGAACAAATAAGAAGCCAACTCTCATAACCTTCATTTTAAGGTCAGCCTTAACAAACTACCCCAAACACAAAAAACAACCCACATGCACACTGTTTACTGACTTGTAAGAGCACTGATTGTGATGAGGATATGCTTCAGTTAAATATCTTAAATGCACTGTGCAAAGGTATAATTTTATGTAAAAGCACAGCTCCATGTACAAATAGCAGATATGTACACCTTATTCCTTTTGGTGACTTTGTAACTATTACTTTAAAACAGGCTCCAATTTCAAAGAACAGGCTGCTCCCTGGCACTTGCAGCTCCACTGAAGCTTGAACAACAACATACATACCTTACATAACAAACACCTGTAGCCTTTCCACCTCAAAGTCACTGGAAGAAGTAAACTCCAGTCCTAGTCACAGTCTGCCATAGTCCCTGATGCTCTGCTCATTGACCAAATCCTTGCAGGTCTGCTTAAAGCTTCATGAACATCTCAGCCAGCAGGGCTCGACACACACAGAGAGGACAACTGGAGGCCATTTGACCAGAAGAAGTCCACACCAGATCCCAGCAGCCTGGCCTGGGAAGGGCAAACCCTCACCAGGAATTGGAGCTCTGGAAATCAAAATTTTCCTTTCACATGCAGGTGGCTGTACTTGTTTCATGAGTAGGTTGTTCCCTCCTATGCTTACTGGTCACTTCTTCTTCCTCTTGCTCTGTGTCCTCTCTCTTTCTGCACCAGTGTTGTGGGGCAGTGTCACGTAGCCCCGGAAACACAACACCCACCATCCTCTCTCTCAAGCCTCCTGCCTATAAATAGCGGAGAGAAAGGTGCTGGGGGCTGACTTAACTTCCCTTTTCTTCTGAACAGAAGGTGTGGGTAACTTTCAAACATGACACCCCTGTAGAGGAAAGTCTTGGGGGAAGTGCTCTCCCAGCCACAGAGAGCTGTGTGCTCTGGATGGAGCAGGAAGGGCCTGAGGAGCACTTCAAACAGGTCCCCTTTTTTCCTGCAGGTAACACAGCTGGGTTTTCTGAGACATTCCATGTCATCAAGGAAACCCCACGTAAGGCCTGCAATTAAGAGCAGGAAAGCAATCCCTGGAAAAGAGAGAGACAATTCTCTCTCCATCCTGCAGGAAGGCTCCTGTAAGTCACTTCTGCAGCAACGTGAAGCAAAAATTGTCTGGTTTTACACTGTCTCTACATTATTTCTGCAGTGGTAATGTCTCCATGACCTTGTCTTGCTGTCTTGGGGAAAAGATAATACCAAATACTTGTCAATTGTATATTTTTTACCTTCAAAGCATTGCAAGGAGGAATTAAGAATCTTCTCTTGCTCTTTCCATAACTAAGCCCATTGCTCTGATGGTAGAGAATAAAATATTGTAAAGCTTTCATGTGGAAAATTTATCCCAGAAGAATTAACTAACCATGGGAAGA
This sequence comes from Pyrocephalus nanus, assembly GCA_038380795.1. Lineage (NCBI taxonomy): Eukaryota > Metazoa > Chordata > Aves > Passeriformes > Tyrannidae > Pyrocephalus > Pyrocephalus nanus. The sequence goes on from CM076276.1 coordinate 12,245,950, forward strand.
GACTAAACTCCGTTCTCATCAGGAAACTCTGGCCGGTTCAGTTCATGGTTAATGTGTATTTTTTTGCAAAGACCAAAGAAATGAAGTACTAAAATAGCAATAAATCTGATTATCTGTCTTCACCTGGTGTGGTTCTTGAGCATGAGTCAAGGTAAGAAGTATGAGAACTGTACTGAATTCTCTGCTGACTGTGGAAATAAATACTTGTGGAAACAACAATTGTGAAGTGATGCCAGAATTACATTCCATCTGTGACCATCCCAGTCTTTAAGCATGGGCAGCTGCTGTTTAAACAGCATCTACAAGCAAGATTACAAAAGCAAGATTTTCAGGATTATTTGCACCCAAACCCTGATCTTGAGGAGATGTTTGACGGTGCAAAGGGTGGTAACCAACTCAAAGCCGGGGCAAGTTGTGCTTTATTCTCCAAACTTATGCCTTGAAGCACAACAATTCCTTAGCACAGGCTGGCAAGGAAATCATTTGCAGAATGTGCAGAAAAGCCTTTGTTTTAAAAAGCAGCGTTGCATTTGTGTCTGCACTGAGGTTACACACGAGATGAGCACCAGCAAATGGCTCCCACGCAGGAGGATTGATTTCCCCTATTTCTCATTCCTACTCAAGGGCACAGCTTGTAATTAGGGTCAGGTTTTCAAAGAGTGCAGGTGGTATTTAGGCGTCAAAATAAATGGCCAGATTTTTGCAAGATTTGCCTCAGAGTGTGGGGTAAGATAGTGCTATGAATCACAGAGCTGCTGAGCGTTAAACACTTCTTAAAATCAGGTCTTTTGTCCACGCCTAAATTGAAGCTGAGCTCTTTCAAAAAATCTTCTCACAATTGGAACATCCTTCAAATTCTAAGTATTGGAAAAATGGGCCTTTAAAGCTTTGTGAGGTGCTAATTTTTATATGAATAGGGAGCTGCTCTGTATAGTGCCTATAAATCTGCCTGGCAGCAGTATTTAGGTAGCTCTGATTCTCCAGTGTTGTATAAACTCTCCAGCAGTACACATTCCACAGGGAGGAGGGAAATCCTGTGTGTCAGCGTTTACCTGTGTTAAGTCTAACCCTCCTGAAGCTGTGAAATAAATATTTTGCCAGCTAACAGGTGATGGGAAACACTGCTGATGCATCAACCTCTTTTCAGCATATTGTCTACAGCCACAGCTGAGATTTTAAGAATTAAATGACATTTTAAGCTTCGAACCCTCTGAGACATAATAAAAGAAGGGTTCTTTCTACATGACTAACAGTATTCATTTCTATGAGGAACCAAAACAAATTTATTTTTCTTATGCTCAAAAGCTAATACAGTGTAGAAACTATATGAGGTTTTGGATTAGAGTCTCCTTTCATCATTAGTTGCTCTATTTATCTTTTTTTTTTTTTTTTTTTCAAAGCCGGTGAGTTCAGCCTTGCAGAATCCATGCTGCTGACTCAGCTAACTGAGCCAAAACTCATAAAAATCTATTTAAAAAAGGTCCAACGATTTTATTTTCCAATCGTAAATATGAAATTTAATTAGCATCTCGTTGCTAACGAAGTCACCACGGAAGACAAGACTGAGGAATTAGGGCCAGGGATGGAACACCAAGCATAAAACAAAACAACTGTTCTGCAGGAGCCAGTTTAACTCCTGCTCTCCTCCACCCACGTCTCAGGTATTTTCAGAATGATGTGCTGTGTTCACAGGTTTCCTTCTCTGATAGCAAGGCCCTTCTATCCTCTGTGGCAGTAATTACTCCAGCATCATGTGAAATATGAAATAACAACAGATAAGGTTCACTCTGGATTAGAAAAAGAAGCAAGGCAGAGCAAGTTGGATCTGAATTCAAAATCCTGTTTTGTCATAAGCTACTCAGGTCAGCAAGTGTTTCAAATCCTGTGAAAGCAATAGACTCATCAACTGAGAAGAGAACTCTCATTATTCTCCAGGGTACTGCAAACATCGGGAAGATTAAAGGAATTTTTTTTTAAAGGAAGCATATGGAGAATTTTAAAAGCCTCTTCAAACAGGAATGTGTCCAGCCTTTTCATTGCTGGCACTCCCAGGAGCCACGTCCTGGCTGACATCAGCACCAAGGGTGGCATTACTGGTGAGATTCTGGCACTGTGAGATATCTCTGCCATCTCCTCTCCGGAGCTCTGGAGAGGTCAGGAGCTCTTGCTCTGACTTTGCCCACCCAGATCTGTGTGAGGGGGTCACACCAGAGCATTCCCCTGCACAGCAGCACAGCCACATGGGCTGAGGGCAGGGAGAGGTGCCTGGGAGAGGGAGCAGCTCACACAAGACCATCCCAGGAGATGGGACTCGCTGAGACCGTGGGAGAGCTCGGCGAGGGCTGCTGAGCTGCAGTAACCACAAAAGTCTACTTTCTCCTTAGACTCACACTGAAATTGTTCACAGCAAGTCAGTGTGGGAGGAAGTGTTTACGGGACCTGTCCTGAGAGCCACTAATTACTAATAATTCCCAGATTGCTAGAAGAGCTTTAGGAGTAACTCTGTGAGTGGGCATTGCCCCTTGGCTGCTCTCAATAACAACATTCTCTGGGTTAAAAAAGGGCTTTATTAGTGCTGGTCCTGGTTACGTATATGCATCAGAACAATTTTATATTGCTGTTACGTGATCATTCACTTGCAGTAGCAAACAGCCACAAGCCAGAGATGTCATTGCCAAGACTGACTTGGGGAACACTGCACATTTTATCAGCAGTGCTGGTGTTGATGTGATTGGTAGAGTTGAGGTGAGCTGAGCAAGGACAAACAGCTTTCTTCAAACACCACAGTCCCTGGTATCTTCAGTGGAGTGGTGATGTCAGTCTCTGTAAATCAGACTTATCCCAGTCCAAATTCCTGAAATAACTCTTTGTTTCTTTCTAATATTTATGATGTCACTCACTCTAGCAAGAAAAAAAAGAAAGGAAATTAAACCATCTCACTCTACAGTTTGAGAATCTGAAATGAATAATTCTGGTAAAGCATATTTTAAAAGAATAAGGCAAATTTAAAGGAATAACCACATGCTCCTTTTAGATTCTTATATGCAAGCTTTGGCACTTAGCCAAAAATGTTGCTGTTCCTTTTCAGGACAGAATGGTCCAGCTGGTGGCTTAGAAGCCATATCCAACCATCAGAAGGCATTCATTCCACTCACTGTGTTTTCCTCTGGAGGAAATAAGGATTGCTGGTTTGGGGAGTACATTTTCTCTCGAACTTGCATAAAGCCAAATTTGTGGTAGAACAAATTTCTGATCTGGGGTTACAGAGTTCAGTGCCTTCTCGAGGGGAAGGGGAAGGTGGGCAGGAACCCATTTTTAGCCACAAAGAACATAATACAGAAGGCCAGGATGTGTCACTGCCCAGCCCATGGAATCTGATGCTCTGATCTGACCCTTTCCAGCAGCTCTAGATGCACAACAAGAGGATCACTTTTGGACCAAGTTGTCTGAAACCCGGTTCAGCAACCTAAACAACCTGTACTGTACAGCCAACTGTTTGTGTTAAGCATTGTCCACTGGAGAAAAGAGGTGGAAGAATACCCCAGCTGAAAATGTGGCTCTGTCAGCGAGGTCAGAACCCTTGCTAAGGCACAATGACCTGTCCCTGCCTTCCAGCAGAGTTTTTTCTTCATTTGCAGTGCTGGATGCTTTGCTTCATTTCCCTGAGGATCAGTCACAAAGGAGGTGATTGATGCCTTCTGCTCTGGATTCTGCTGTACAGAGAGAAGTTTGGCAGTTCCCTTCTCTCACCTGATGCATCTGCCTCTTGTGGGCTGGGAATCAGAATCAGAGAGGAAGAGGAAAGGAGACACTAAACAAGACAAGTGAGGTGAGTCAGACAAACCGGTCAGTTTGAGGGGAGAGAGGGCATGGGATGTGCTGTGAGGACCAAAGGAGCAAAAACAAACCACCCTGTGCCTTTTCTCATGTTCTTTCCTCACAGTAGCTGAATATTCAAATCATCTTTACGTTCAGTCCCCTTGTGCAGAGGCTCTACCAGACCGGTGCTGACAACATTATATTTAATTGCCTAGATTTTTAAATGCACCCAAGATTTCTAATACCATCCTGCTCGAATAGCTCTGGATTTCTGCACTATATAATGATGCAGTTGCAATGAGTTTACATTTTCCTGCATTGCAGCACATACTACAGTGTATCAGTAACTTCTCAATAAATCCACAGCCTTCAAAGGGGCATTCAAATTCTGATCATTTCTGTCTCAGACACAGCATTTTCCCGTTGTTCCTTGCAGGTGAAGAAGTTCCATCCTTCCTGATGCTGTGTTCTCACATGGCTTCTAAGGCAAATATCGAGCCAGACACCATCCTCCCAGGTGTGCAACCCTTGTTGTTCAGTGATTCAGTGAAGGTGTTGCTGTCAGCAGCATTTAATCCAGCAAAACTGCCTGGAAGCTGCTCTCGGTATGGGTATGGATGAGTCACAAACCCACTGTTCTGTAGTGTAACACTCCATATGAAAACACCCAAGTATCACTTTTCCTTCAGGCCACAGACTTGTAAATTAAAAAAAAACCATCAGATTCAGTGTTTCCAGCCTTACAGGAAATGTAAAACTCCTTAATTTTTCTCAAGCAACTGAAGCCAAACACACTCTTTTCTATCCTGATACAAAAGTTTAAATATTTTTTTGTGTCATAATGCATTGATATCTTCCTTGGCATAAATTGCAAAAATGAGAGAATAAAAGACAGAAGGAAATTAAACCTTCTACAATAAAACCTGTTAGTCTTGGGTGTTCCTGAAAAATACATAACTGGAAATACAGGAATCTGTTACTGAAAGGATGAAACACACCCAAAATCTTTTTAAATAATCAAATATTGACACTTATTCTGACTTAACTTTGGCAGGAACTGTGAAGGAAGACTAGCAGTGTAGTAGCAGGGTAGAGTCTTACCTTAAGCTTGTTTTTTTTCCTCAGGAGAAAATCAGCTCAGCAATAGTTAAGGTGTGGAAAAATTATGGAATTTTAGATTTTCAGTCAGTGAATTAATGGTCTGACTTAATGATCTTAAAGGCCTCTTCCAACCCAAACAACTCCATGGTTCAGAAAAAGCCAGGAAACAGGGATGCAGGAAGCAGGTGCTGGAACACTGTGACTTGTTCTTATGAAAGGCTGGGGTACCCCAATAGACTTGGGGTCAAAGTTGCAACCAGGGAGGAAAGTTCTTTTAAACACAGACTTTATGAATGGACCTGCTTGGTCAGTGAGTAGTGTAGGTCACTGGTATTTTAACTGAGATTTAAAAGCCAAAAGCCTTCAAATGATCTTATTATGTGATAATCTCCCAGTTCATGATCAAGGAGAAAAGTTTCAATCACCATTTTCACTGCAGTTTGGAAATGTATTTGGTTTAATCTTTAGGAAATGAGTTAAAACAACCGTTGGGTGTTTTCCCAGTTTTCTCAGGAATCAAAATTTCCAGAAGGAAATATTTGAAAGGTGTCTTTATTAGTGTTTCAAACCTTGGAGGAACTTAATTTTGTGCTCAAATATATTAAAGCGTGTGTAACAACCTATTAAACATCCTCATCCTGATTTCAAATATGGGCACAGATAGATTGGAAATGTTTATACACATATAGAGCTATAAAAATGAAATTGAAACAATCCATTAACTGCTAATGATAACCATATATGTACTGCTAGCACACAGCCTTTTCTGCATTCAGAAGAAAAAAAAAAAAAAAAGTCCTTATCCCAGTTTAAACAGAACTTTTATGTTACATTTACTCTTCAGCATCCCAATTACAACCTGAGGAGAATTTGCCAGCAAACACCCAGTGCTCAGGAGGCTGGGGGGAATCTTTTCCTTGGCTCCACTGAAGCTGATTCTCCCCTGAACTACAAAAACCAGGACTGACTTGGGCAAATAACAAGTATCTTTGTGTAAGGCCAAACTGGCCTCAGGGACCAGAACAAACACATCCCTTAACACCACACCAAGTTACTTCACACAGACAAATTCACTGAGGCAACAATTACTGCAAATAATATCACATACTCAGCTGTATATACATTTATCCTTTTGACAAAACCAGAGTGTTATAGCATTCCATTTGACATTTCTGATAGATTTCCAGAGAGATTTGACAAATTTCTTTTTCCTCTCGAGCTGCTAAACAGATTCACTGAAGTAGACAGCATGAGAAAGTAATGCCCCATCCAGCCCTGAAGATAAAATGGGTTTTGCAGGACTAACTTAACAGGAATATTCTCCTCACTCCCTGTTCAGCAGCAGAGAGTGCACACCAGGTTGCCAATTTTTGGTGCTATCAGTAATGTACTTTTATAGGCTGTGGAGAAAACCCTGTGTGTTTGCTTTTTGTGTGAGAAAGTACAAAGTTCTTACCTGCTGGTGAAATGTTACATGCACCCCGTGTAGATCATTAAGCACGAGAATTCATGGTACTCACAAACTATCACCATTCCTAGAGCCCAACTGTTTGGCAGAAGGTTATGAAGGAAGGAAAGTGTCAGAAACCAAAGTTCAGAGGACACCTCCTTGTTTAACCCAAGTCAGTGAGCAAACCTCCAGCCAAACCCACTGCCCACAGCTGGGACACTCCATGACAGGGAATATGGCAGAGCTGCTGCTTTGTCACACTGCACTTGGAACATCCTGGCACTGTCTCCTCCTCTTGCCTGAGAGGAGCAGAAGGGAGAGGATGATATAGGGAGAGAATACAGACTAAGGCAGCAGAGAGAAGGACGCTTTTATCACTCGTTGGATGTGTGCCACAGAGACCAATTATATACATTTGACAGCAACCATTATAATTCCAGAGTCCTTGAACAAATCACAAGCAGAAAGGTTACCTTCCTTGAAAATGTTCATTGCCATTAAATAACCGACCCAGACTAGAGGGTGAAGGCAGCACTTAAGAGAGAATTTGGGGGAAGGGAGGAAATGGAGAATCTTATTACATGCACACCTGAGAAAACCCCATCGTTTGTTCTGAAAGAGGAATTGCAGATTCACTGCAGATACTGGACTTGCAGCAAAGCAGACACTGTTCTGCAAATGCAAATCCTACAGACAGCAGGGACAAAGCAGGCGAGAGAAAGAATGTCTCTCTGATACCAGTGTCAAAACTTGACTAAATTTGGTGAGGTTTATGGTTTCGCCCTCCAGTTTCAAAATCACAAGGCCTGGTCCCATATTCCTTGTGCTTTTAAGTTTAGATTGCTATGGAGGCTACAGACAAAGAAAGCTGCCATAGGTCAGATTCCACAGTTGCACAACTTAATGACCACATCTAAGTGAAAGATTCATATTTCATGAAACGTGTATTTCAATATCAAAGAGAGAGTTGAGGCACCTGCTGACAAGTGGGTACCTTGTTCTCTCTCAGTAATAGAGGCATAATATTGGGACATCTAAGGATCTCTATGAATTTCATCCTCTGTAAGCAATCATCCCATATCTCTGATGAAAAGTTTCACCATGCAACCGTATATAAACCAAGGTTGGTTGGTGCATGGCATTCAGGTTTCTTCAGCACATCCCATTATTTGGGATGTATCCCTCTAGAGAAGGTTCAAATTGCCTTTCATTTTAGCAGACACATCCAGTCAGATGGTTCTCTCTCTTCACACATGTTGAAAGTTTATTGTTCTCTTAATTCAGAGTTAAATCTAATTGGAAATCACTATTTGCATAAGAATGGGGAGTCAAACATGTGATTCTGAACTTCTGTTCTGAGGTTGGCTCTTTCCATACAGGATTTGCTGGGTAGGATAGAAAGTTCCCAGGCTCTTTCCAGCTGAAATTTCTCCTCAGCCAGAAATGTGACTCAAGAAATTAGACACACACACGCACACAAAAAATAATTTCTGTCTACATATCCTCTTGCAAATGTCACAACCCAACTTTGACAATGCCTATTTTTAACACCTCATGCAGCAAACTATCATGACGCAAAAGAAAAAGGAGGAAGAGAGAGAGAGAGAGAGATGTTGGCTCAGTCAATCTATTTCTGGGAGACATCAACCCTTTACAAAAAGAACCAGTAATGAGGGCACAAAACACTGAAGAAAAACAAAAAAGGCACAAAATCAACAAGTTTTGTAGAATGACTCAAAGGAACACAAGTGCTGTTCACAGCACAAGATGACTTGTAACAGAGTAAGAAAGAGTCATGTTAGACCCGTATGTATAAAATGAGCTCTTATTTTATCGTTCTAGACTTGTGGACTTTTTGCAAGATCCAAAAGGCAAAGATATTTTAATGTACCTCTTTCTGTATTCAGAAGAGAATGCTCACAGCTCAAAGGCCACAGTTTTCAGCTCTGAATCAGAAAGGATATATTATAATTGCAAACATAAAATTTAAGCTCCTTTCACTCATATGGAGAGGGACAATTTGAGAGAGCAGGACAGATCACTAAAGAGAATTCTCCCACATAATAATTCTCTTATTAATTCAGCTGAGTTTAATAAGTGATCCTTCCTCAGTTCCCAAAAGCCCACATCAGAACATCCATAGAAATAAATCTTCAGTCTCAATGGTCCTGCTTAAGAAGGTGAAGCTAAAATGCTTCCTCAAAGAAATGGACTTATTTGTCACATCTGTTTCGAAGTTTACAGACTTCAGCAAGGAATAGTACCAGCTGTTGTCCTTGGATGCAGCTTTCAGCCATGCCTGATCCTGGTGACTCACCAGTACATCTGGTATAAAAAAGATGAACTGTTTCCAGATCCTAGGAGCAAAGTTACTCCCACTACAGCATTGAAGTTGAGAACTTCTGCCTCTGAGACTTGGAATCCCACAAGGATTCCACAAGGAACCAACAGGACAAAATTACGCCAATGTCGGACCAGAAGTTCTGCTTTGGGACAGGAAGTCAAGAAGTCTATTAAGTTTAGTAAAAAGCCTTATGAGCCACTAGAACTGCTTTTTACAGCTTTCCAAAGACATTTTGCATTGTGCTGTCCCATTTTTCAATCTGCTTTCAATCCCATCACTAAGCTCTTCCTCTGCTGCACGTTGCATAGTCTGCAGAGGAAAGGGGAGCTGAGACACTGCAACAGTTCCTCCAGTTCCCCTGCAGGGACACAGAGGGCATGGGAAGGCAGCAGAAAGTAAGCCTATGTGCATCACTAATTCCTCCCAGTTTGAATGCAACATCAAGATAAAAACACATAGAGAAACCTGATGGAGGGTGGTTGTGAGGAGATAGGAAGGAGTGGGGAGGCAGAAACAGAAGGGATGGAATACCCAAAGTCAGGGCAGGCTGTGTTTGGGAGTGGAGGGGAAGCTAAAGGGTGTTATAGGTGTTAGAAAAGTCTGGTTTTGAGACGGAAACAGAGACACAGGATGACATTTGTTGTGAATGACTAAATGTGAGTTCGAGAAGTGTAAGGCAGTGTAGAAGTCTGGAATTTTGGGATGCACTCCCAAAACCTGCAAATCCTGCACATGCACATGACAGACAGGGCAGAGACCTGTGTGCAAGGACAACCCAGTGGAGAGACACCACCACTGTGTGTGCAAAATTCACAATGTGCACGAGAGAGAGAGGATGGAGCAGGAAGGAGGAGTGCGTGTGTGGAGCCAGAGGAGCACTGGGAAAGGGGAACACCAGAACAAGAAGGAACTGACAGAGGGGGAGGAGAGAAAGATTAAGAACTTGGGGCAGGATGTACAGTGTATTGCACAGGCATGAAAGAGAAGGGAGAGGGAAAGGGAAGGACCCAACAAGGGACACGTCTGTCACACAGAAAACACGCTTGATGAGAAACAGGCATAAGAAGATGGTGAAAAAGATAATAAGAGATACACGGGGCTGAGAATAGAATAAAGGAAGTGTGAAGAACAAATTAAAAGAGGGGAAAAAACAAATAAGAAAGATTTTATTAGTCAACAGAAAGCACCAATCTCAGTGAAGAGATTTAAAGAAGGCACAACACACTATGGGCAGAACCAGAGATTCCCTGCACACCAGTCCTTTCATCTCCCCTCTCCAGAGCTCCACATCAACTCTCCCTCCCAGTGGACCCTTCCTTTCAGAATGTGTTTGCACCTCCAGCCACAGCTGGTTTGCCTCCCTGAGCCTGGGGCTCCGAAGATTGGCACATGCAAAGTACAGAGAGACCTGCTGGAGGCACGGGAGGTGCGAACGCAGCCGCTTCCAAAGAAACATCATCCGGAAAATCAACTCAAAACCGACAAAAGGTGGAACTGGAACTCGTGGTGGTCAGAGCTGTGCTGGTCAGGGAGGAGGGGCTGCTCTGACAGCTGCTTTCCTTACCTTGGGTGCTCATGAGTGAGCGGGCAGTCTCGCTGCAGCTGCTGCAGGATGAAACTCTCTACGTCGCCTCCATGCAATTGCCAGTGTATTTCCAGGAGTCTTGGAGAGGTTGTTTGCTCTCTGCAGCTGTGGAAAAGTAAGGGAAACACAAGGAGAAAAGCACCCCCGGCCCCTAAAGTACGAAAGTTTCGGGAGAATCTGGTGCACCGGTGTCAGAACGAGCAAAGAGCCACACAGAAAGTAAGAAAAAGTGTGTCAGAGACTGGGAGGGGCGGAGAAGGAAAATGCAAAGATCTGACAGGAAACCAGACTATAAATCTGCTTAGGGTTTGAAAAAAACACATTTCTGCTCCCCAGCGATAGAGCCTGTTTGCAAATGACTCTGCACACAGGTGACAGAAGAGCCCCAAGCACCATGACAGCAAATAAAGAGGCACCTTTGCCCCTTCTCCAGGAAGGGCAGTGGGCAGAGGCAAAGCCTGGCTCAGACAGAGAAAGCAGCCTGGCTCCACTGCCTCTATTCCAGCTCTCCAGACTTCCATGTTCCCTCAGGAAAAAGGGGACATGCTGAATGCCAGCCTTGCTGCTGCTGTGCCTCTCCCAACAACGAGCATCTCAGGGCACACGCTGGTGGAAAGTAGGAGGGAAATGGAAAAGAAAGGAAGAACTGAAAACAGTTTCAAGAACGACAGTTCCAGGCAGAAGGAGTTCTGGGTTTTCCCGAGGTTTCAAAGGTTTTTCAAGAAACCATCTATTTCATTAATAGCTGGTTTTGCTAGAAAGGTAGTCAGCAGGGTTTACTTCATGCATTAGATTATTTTGCAGTCGAATGGTCCTTTAAACAATACATTTTCCAAAGGAAGTTTTGCTGAGGGGAAATGACAGATATAAAAGCAAAGAAACCCAAGGAATAATAAGCGTGACATGTGATAGATAATTTAGGAATGTGGGGAGCGAAAAAGCATGATGACAGTAACGGAGTAAGGGAATGAGAAAGGAAAACCTAGTTGGTAGAGAATAAAAGAAAACACAACAAACGGAAAGTAAGTATAAAAGAACAGTGGAAAAACTATCAAAAGATACAGCAGCGTCAAAGACAACAGAATGGAGGAAGTGAGGTGATAAAGTGAAAAGAAGAAATGTGAGGGAGAAAATACATGGCTCAAAGTGTTATTACAGTAACATGCAAAAGTGTTCTTAGCAAACTGAAAGGCTGAATCCTGCAAAAATCACGAGGGAGCAAAATGCAGAGGGCAGCTCTGTCCCATTTCTCCCTGATTTCTTCTCTACTTTCACATGTTTGGACCTGTACCTGGACTGGTGAGGGTGTAAGCTTATCCAAAAAGTTGATACTGAGAGGAATTCTGGAATGAGTTCCAGTTCTCTAAATCAAGATTTTTTAAAGACTAAGGAAGGCAGGGATTTCTTTCTCTGGCTGAACAATAAACATTCTATGTCCCTACCAATTTTTTTTTCCAGTGAGGACTACACAGTTTTGTGCTACTGATATCCATGTGCAGCTTTACCAAAATTCACTGTTGAGCAAACTTGGAGCTGCACGTGACAAGGTGCAGGAAAGCCTCCTGCTTTGAGCAGCCAAAACATCTATTCAGGTGACAGCTGCACAGGTGAGGTTCTGCAGTTTCTGACCGGGGGAAAGTGATATTTTGGGGGAAAAACTGTGAAACAGAGCTGTAAGAATCATGGCCTACAATTATTCAGTCAAAACCAATTTATCACTTTTGAGTCAAGCTTTCTGCTGCTTTCACAGAGGAAGCTGATTTGTGCATGCAACAGAGGAACCATTTTAAGCACAAGCAGAGAAACTCTGCTGGCAGGAGGCTTTGCGGCCGCACTTCGATTTAAAACCCACAGATCTTCCACACGTGGTTCCCAAACCTGAAAGGAAAAACATGCTAGAAATTCAAATCAAGACTCACCAAGTCTCGTTACAGCTTTCTCCTTCTGCCCTTGATTTCTTCAGCAAACAGGGTGTCAGACAGCACACTCAGAAATTGCCAAGCAGAGCCAAGCAAGGGGTCAGGCATCACTTGTTCCTGTTCCTGCTTTAGTTTTTTGTTTTAATGTTGTAGATTACAAACAGCTCAAAAAGCACAACATCTGTTTTAAAAGAGATCCCACATTTCCCTGGGCCTAAAGTGATGCCCCAGAGATGAAGCAATTATCCAGTGAAGCCTGAACAGCTTTAAGGAATCTATCACTGAAACTCAAAGGACCTAAAATTCTCATAGTCATAAAGGCTTTACTGGCAAACTGAGATTAGCTGAGCAGGACCTAGTCATCAATCACAAAGCCACATGTAACTGAGTATCAGTATCAACTTTTTTTTTTTTTTTTGTATAAGAATTTACAGTCTTAATCCCAGTTTCCAGTTATAAAAAATTCTCTCGAGCTATAAAAGTGTTACGGTGAGGTTACGGTTCCTTGAGGCTGGTGGACTGAAGTTATGTGTTTCACACAATGTAAGTGTAGAAAATAATTATGTTCTGCTTGCCAGCCAGAAAATACAAGAAAATTCAGGTGTACTACCTAAAATACAGCAAAAAGCTGCAGAGTTTCAATCAGGGGCTTTCCTGACCCAAATGTAGGGTCTAGGATCTTGACTGGTAGAGTTCTAAGCATAAAAATTTCCTCTCACTTTTTTTTTTTTTTTTTTTTTTTTTTTTTTTTTTTTTTGGTGACAAAAAGGAATTGCCTCAAAAAGATACTTGTCTCTGTCATCTGTTTCTTTTTTTACAGTCATAAAAAAAATCCATGGGAACTTTCAGTTTAACAAGATGTCCAGTTAAGGGGTAATAATAAACAACACTTTTTTTTGTTGTTGTTGTTATTTTTGTTGGTTATGGCTTCTCAGACTTCTTTCATTAAACTTGGTGTAGGAAAAAATAAATTGCACCTCTGCCTGCAAAGTCACCTGGAGGACACACCAGGTATGTTTGTTGTCTCCCTCTTTCCCAGAGACTTCAGAAAAGAAGGGGATAATTAGTTCCTTCCAATCACTCTGATTTTGCAGGATCTGAGCCCTAATGGTACAACCTGAATAACAAGTGCATGTTAAGCCCTTTGGTGGTGCTGCACCTTCCCTTCCTCCAGGCTTTTACCTTGGGATCCTTGCAAAAAAATTTCAGCATTATTCTCTTATTCCAAGCAGTGGAGGAGATTTGGAATCTTAGCAATTCCTCCACGTTGCTGTTTGCCTCCGAAGTATTTTGCTCAGGGGGACTTTCACACCGTGACATTGTTATTGGGATGAAATATATGGAAAGTTTCTCTTCTTCTCTTTCTCAAACTTCCTGCAGTGGAAGGTTCTCCTTCTGCACCGTGACTTCCTACAGAAGGCTTTTTTACAGAGGTGATTCATCAGCTCAGGGGAGGCCGTAAGTCAGAGCTGAAGCTGCCACACAGCTTTAAATGCCTGCAGACCGGAGAGCGAAAAAATATCAGCATTTGGAAGTAAAGAAACACGAAACTATCTAGCTCTTAATCTGCTGCTCCTTTTCTTCCCTTCCCTTCTTCTCCCCAGAGATCCATCCCAGCCCATGAGGAGACTGCCCTTGACTCCTTATCAGCGTAACAGTCCTGAAAATCCCTGGGTACCAGAAGCGCATTTCACAAACTAGTGATTTGAGAACTAATATATTGCATTTCTCCTGCATGCCTGGGCACAGCAGCACCGTCTATATTGTTAACACAACCCTTCCAACTCTTCAGAGCAGAGAAACAGAAGTATTAAATATTTTCCCCCGTTTTACATATTTTATATTATCAGCCTTGCTCAACTATCCTTAGAGACTATCAGTCTTACTTAAGGATGCTCACAATTTATCATTTTTCTCTGGAGATGTGACTTCCAGAACAGAAGTATTTCCCTATTCAATTCACCAGCCTGTGGATAAGCAGCTGTTAGTGTTCATTTGCCTTTTCTAGGCATTAACACCAAAAATGCCCCTTGATCTTAAAAAGTGACACACGGCGGGATTTCTTTAACACCTTTGGGGGTAATGGCTTAAATCCAGCAGGGAAATGTTCTTATCTATAGGTTTATGATACACATTTAAACAGTGTTTCAATTGCCTGAACTATGAAATAAGATGACAGGCAAACATATATCAGTGGGGAACAGACAGTATAAAATTCCCTCTTTCATTTGGCAGTGTGTGGGGGGTTATGTATTTTTGCACTAAATGTACAACCTCTGTTGAGTTCAACAGTTTTATGGGATTTATCAGAGTCAGATAGAAGCATATGCATCCATTATGGAAAATTTGGGTTCAAATCCAACCAGGGCTCTGGGTTCCCAATCCATGGCATGGGGGGTGCCAAAAGACCAGCTCTCCACTGAAGCAAAGAACACTCAGATTTGGGGGTTTAACAGGACAAGGGTGAAAGGCTTTAAGCTGAAAGAGGGTAGATTTAGATTGGATATTGGGAATAAATTTCTCCCAGTGAGGGTGGGGAGGCCCTGGCACAGGTTACCCAGAGAAGCTGTGGCTGCCCCATCCCTGTAAGTGTCCAAGGCCATGTTGGACGGGGCTTGGAGCAACCTGGGATAGTGGAAGGTGTCCCTGCCCACGGCAGGGGGTGGGACTGGATGGGCTTTAAGGTCCCTTCCAACTCAAACCATCCCAGAATTCTACAATTCTATGATTCTATGATCTATTCTGCCCCTTCTTGGGGTCAAAGGGAGGGAAGCTTCAAACTCTGTGATGCTCTTTCCAGAAAAGTCAGAGTTAATTTAGTTATTACTCCAACAAGTCTCTTTTCATTACACATATAAAATTCAGCAAAACTGGGTATCAGCCATGGCTCAGGTGCTTATACTCTTCCTTATGTTCTTAATTACATGTCCATAGGGTTTAAAAGCCAAGGATCTTTAAACTTTCCAGACAAATTATTTAGTTTCACAGCAACCAATGAGTGATATTTTTATGTCCATACTCCATAGATGATGAGACAAAGTATTGGAGAGATAAGAAAGGAATATTTATTCCCCCTTTAAAATGTTAAAAATGGGGGTATTTTCACATAATTCAATTTTAAAAAATACTGACAATCTATTAAAAAAAAACAAACAACAAAACACAAAACTACAACTGGCAAAAGTTAAAAAATCAAGGCAGACACAGCATTTTTTGGTAAAATCAAGGGGGACTGGAAGGAATCCAACCACTATTACTGAAAAACAAACAAACAACCCCAAACAAAACAAAACAAACAAACAAACCAACAACAAAAAAAAACACCAAAAAATCACAAGAGTTCAGATCGTTATCACCAGAACAAACACTGGGAAAAAAATTATTTTAGTTCAAAAACTTCTGTTAAAAATTTTTCTAAATAAATTAATCAGTCCCATATCTCATCTTTTGCTTAAAATACAAGGTCATCTTTCTCCATTTTTACAATAGCAGCATTGTCAGTATGTGTTCTGATTATTAGACTGAAGGATTTAACATATCTGCAAACTGAAGGAATAATCTATCAAACTTGAAATGTAGAAGATATAAGGAGAGGTTGAGTTACTTATTTTTGCTTGCTGGAAATTGGAAGGTTTCTTGTCTTCTTTATAGGTCAGCATTTATTCCAATTATAAAAGTATGCAGATTTTTAATAGAGACAAATTGAAAACAAGCGCAGAATGGGTCCCATTCTTCAACATTTTCTCTCTTTTTAATCTATACAAATTCTTCCAAAGGTCAGGAGGAGGAAAACTTGTGCTAAGAGCTGTGCTTTGAGAGAAAACTTACCTGACAGAAACAGGAATATTAATAATATAAATGGTGTCATATATAGAAAAGAATTTTATACTAATCCACACAGTTCGAATGG
The DNA here is from genome assembly GCA_038380795.1 of Pyrocephalus nanus. NCBI lineage: Eukaryota > Metazoa > Chordata > Aves > Passeriformes > Tyrannidae > Pyrocephalus > Pyrocephalus nanus. Next base: position 12,262,078 of record CM076276.1, read on the forward strand.
CAAGGGGATATTTTCCATAGTTTCAGTGTCCAGGGAATGCAGCACAGACCTGGAAGTTAAGGAGTGTTTAACTTCCACTGCAGCTCTGATGGCACATCTGCTGTGATTCACACAATCCACCAGAGAACCCACCACCCCCTGAACCTGAAACTGTTACATAAACGGGATGTGTCAAAACCAGACCATGGAGCCCCACGTGAGCACACGGAAAGTAAACGTTAAAAAAGCAAGAATTACCATACTGAGTCACACCAAAGATCCCTCTCTCCCAGAGAACTGTGTCTTCCCAGCGCTGGAAGCTGAACTCATCCTTATGGAAACAGAGCTCCTCTGCAGGAACATTGCGGGTTCATTACAGAGGAGACTGGGAGAAGGTTATGAAAGAGGAATTTGCCAAAAGCAGCTTGGGCTAAGTCAGTAATTTGATGGAAAAGTTATCAGAGCCCAGAGGCCAGACTGAGATATTACCATGTTATGCCTTATTTCTCCTTATTGTTTCCTTTAAATGGGACGAGCCAAACTCCTGTGCACAGCTACGATCACTGCTGAGAGCAGAGCTTTCCTAGGCAGGTTCTGAACATATCCTGCATTCCAAGCAAGGGGGAGAGGGCAGGAACAGCAGGGAATGGAGAATTCTCAGTTGGTTCTTACCAGCCTGAAAGGCTCAACTGGCCTGCATGACTTTCAGCCCAGCCCTGAGCTCACCGAGATCTGGGTGTCACACTCGATCAGGACTTGTGATTTCGCTGTGACTTGCTACTATGCTACTTATCCTTACATCTTCTAAATTATTTTTTTGGATGTATTTGTTCTTCCAAGCTCTCATTCTCATTTTCTTTTTTTTAACTCTGCAGCTCCCAAGGGAAGGACACTGAGCATTCCTGTAGAAGAGCTCCTAAGATGCATATAAATAGTGGTCATATATCACGGAATATTTTACATATGTGAGATTAAACATGGCCATAAAACTATATGACCGCTATTTATTGATCCATAAATGAATACCTGGGTTTGAATTTTTTATATTTCTCTTTGAAACAATGGCACAGGTTTCTGGAAGCTCTGCTTTCTCATGCATGGCAACTCTGTTAGAGTATTAAATACCTTTACATCTGTATGTAGGACTTCCATTCCAATGCCCATATACCCACAGACACTGCAGGCCATGGAATTTGTAACAATCATTAATTCACTTGTCATTCACAGAGTTACTTCTGAGGCACCTGATGTAATATAATGCAGATACCACATCTCACAATATGCAATGGAAATGAAATTAATTTAAGTTTCCATGGGCCGAGTCTATTTTTTTAAATCTGTGGATCTAAATTGCCACCATTGTAATAATGTCTTAAATTTATGACATTAATAGATAATGATCTCTAATAAAACTGAAGGCTGATTTTATGAGACATTACACTAATTACCTGGTTTGATGTGTTAATTACCTGATTCTTGTGTAAAACACACCAGGCCACTGCTGAGCTCACTGACCCCCATCCATTCACAGAAATATGCCTAAATTGCATTTTGTATGTAGGAGGGAAAGGGCAGAGTTCCTTCATATTAAAACAGGAAAAAAATATTTGTCTAAAATGTACAGCACTGCAAAGTGCTTTAGAATTTAGGAGTTTAAAAAGTTTTGGATAGAACAAAGAAATTGAAAAGACATCAAATTATGTATTTATCCTATTTTGGCTCACCAAAATATGAAAAACTGCTTATAAACTTCTAGGCTTAAGCTTCAAATGAGTAAAACCTGTAAATTTTAAGAAACCCTAGTGACTCCTAAATTGGACTTTCAGTGAGACAAAGAAGCAATAATCTTAAGAGTATTGACAGAAATGGGGAACCTACCATTTCATATTAGGATTTAGGGAATTATATATTCCCCTTGCAACTACTGCATCAAATTCTTATCCTTACATTATGAAAGAAACCAAATTCCATATTCTATCGTGGATCTGTTGAGCTCTTCCTCTGCACCAATATAATTGAGGAATTTAACAGTTGCTCACACTAATCCTGAATATTTATCCACAACAAAATAGTTTTTTTCTCAAAACATACCACCAGACAGTCTTTTACTAATTACATCCCTGTTGTTACCGACTTGCCTGCCTTTCTTCTGAGCAGAAGTCACGCACATCCTGCACCTCAGGTATTTCTCTGATCATTAAAAATTAATGTGTGCACGGAGTATATTTGCTTTCACTGTATTTAACAGCTCACTAATAGGTGATTAAAGGGTTTTTAGCACCATCCATTTAACAAACAAGACAGAACTACTTCCTTCAGGAATGATCAGCAATCCATTTCTGGCTGTGGCAGCTTCCCAGGGAAAAAGTCAAGTGTGGTTTGGATCTTAAGAGACTAACACATCGACAACAGGCTGTCAGGAAGGCTGAGAGCTGCTTGGGAAACTATCAGTCTTCTGCTGACACGTCAGGGAATGGGTTTCCTTGGAAGCATTCTCCAAAATCTTTGTCCTATTCTGTTCTCACAGAGCCTGACTCTGGTGACTGGGAGATGTAAATTGCTCATAAAACGTCAGAGAAGTTGAAATGGGGAATCTGATTTTTCTCTGGCTTTTAGTTTTAGAAAGTGTCTTTTTATACAAAATAGGACATTCTTAAATTAAGTTCATATTATTTCCAGTAAGGGAATGAATTCAATATGGGAAGTAAATACTAACAAAAGGTGGGTGCCTGAGCCAGTTAAACTGATCTGGTTCTGTGCCTCTGTTTGGGGTCCAGCAGAACTCAAGCACCTCAAGATCCACTTTCAGGAAGCACAACCACAGAGGAACACAAAGTCCTTGTCTGGCTCTGTGACCATGTGCAGGCAAGGAAGGGAAAAAGGGGAAGGAAACAAAAAGGCTTCCATGTCCTACAGGCTGGAGACCTTGACAGTGCTGCTGTCTTTAGTTCTGCATGCCAGGGAGGGGAGTGAGACACATGGCAGGACCGTGACCAGCTCTGAAACTGCAGCAAACCCCACAAATGCAGCAGCAGGTGCCCTTCCCTGGGAGCCCTGGACCAAACAGGGGTTGATGAGTGGCTGTACCTGTGTCCAGCTTGGTCCAGGAAGACATTTCTGGTCTCTAATATGTGACTGGATGTCTCAAACATTTGTTACTTAGCTAAAATTACTACTCGCTGGACAAACTCCATGCACTTCCCAAAGTTGTATATTTACTTTCAAGTGTGCTGCAGTACAAGCAAAATTAGCTTTGGTAAATAACACCCTGTTGTAATAGTGAGCATCCATAAAATATTCTCTGCACAGGGAGTTAATCCAGCACATGACAGTAACAAAGATTGTGTCTGGAATCTAATGAAGGATGAGAAAGAGGGTGGGTAACCCACCCTATAGTGATAATACAGTTTAATTTATTTCTTTATACAGAAGGTCTAGAAAATATTTCACATTAAGACACAGCCTTCATCTGGAAATACAGGCAAAGTAACTAAGCAATCGTGTAATCAAAGTAATGAAGCAAACAAGCAGGATTTGGAGATGGGTAGATAAGTTACAGAAGAATTAACTCTTGAAAAGACAAGAGTGCAAGCTGTTAGTAGCCAACAGATGAAGATCTGTCCCAGAGCTGTAGCTCTCCACAGTTCTGCATGGACAAAGTAAAAAAACAAAACAACTCATGGAAATGGAAGGGTAGTGAAATTGTCCTAAAAGTGACTCCATACAGAGAGAACATCGTTCTGGTCCACAAATCACACAGCAGTCACTGGCCAAAGACCTGTCTGAGGAAAACTCTGGTACTTGATGGCTTCAGAGAGAAGAATAGAGATGACAGCAAGGAAGAAAAGAAAGCTCTAAATGTAGAATCTGCTGGGAATCAGAAAAATCATACAGGAATATTGCACTTTAGATGATGGAAGTGAAAGGAAACAACACAAACCCAAACCTTGGACATGGCATGCTGGTGGAAGGAGCAGGTGTGGAAGGATAAGTAATGATGAAAACACAGATATGTAGGCAAAGGCAGAGATTTTTGTCCTGATTTCTTGAAACAGACCAGGAATAAGTTTACATTTCTAGGGACAGTGGTAGTGCTCTGCTTTCAGCAGAAGATAAGAACTGTACATTTACTATGAGTAGCAGTGCACAGAGCTACAGTACCTTCTCTAAGGTTCTCAGCAGTCACTGCTTCTCCCAAAGAAAGAAGCTCAGTAACACTGACCTACCCATGCAGAAAAAAACAGGACTGGAATTTCACAGAACAGCCACGGACATTCTCACCAGAGGCAAACAAGGAGTGGCCTCATAAGACTTAGCACAACTTGATCCTTATTACATTAAAATCAAGGTCCAACCTTTTTTCCGTGTGGGAAACCATTGTGGACGTCTTAGGTATAAGAAACAAAATAAGCCTGATAGTAAGGAACAAATGGCCTAGTAAAGATGAATTAACAGGGAAGAGAAGTGAGGAGAAAGACTAAGCTGATGATCCAATGCTTTCAGCAGTGGCTTTCACTCTGCTGAGTCTGGTCTAAACTGACAGCCCTGGCTGGGAGCAAAAGCTCAAGCGTTCAGAGGAGTGGGGAAGGAGAGCTCACTTTTATATTTTGCTGAGTTGAAAAGTGTCACTTTTCATTTCGCTTTTATGGTCGCTGGGGACCATTACTGCTCACCCTGGATTGGCTCTCCCTGCCCCGCAGAAAGTAAATGACATCTGAGAAGGCAGTAACTGTGTGGTTTATCGGCTCATTACATGGTACCCCCACAAAACCACTGCAGGCTCATCTTCAGTGCCTCAGCTTTACATCACTTGGGTGAAGCAGAGCACCAGGGACGGCTGCTTTTGTTTGTATAAATCTCAACAGCTTTACAACAGGGAGGCAGGAGCACAATGTCTGCTGTGACAAGCCCAGAGGAAAGCAGCATCATGACAGGAGACCTTGTAGGAACTTGCTGTCCTTGAAGAGAGGTGGGAGGGGGAAGGGAGAACTCTCAGGATATGTAGTGGAATGTGCACATGGTAGAGACAGTGGGTGAATCTTATTTCTGGAATAAGACATATAGACCCTTTTTAGCAGAATGCCTCCATATGCTGTGAGGGGGTGAAGGTGATGCAGAAAGGGCAGATTATTTCTGGCATGACCCTGAGAGCAGAGAAAGGGGCACTTCAAAGGACAACTGCTTCTTTTTGGTTGCAGAATTTAGATTAACCTACTGTGAGACTTCCAAAGGAGGAGACAACTTTGGGTATGATAGACCTCTCTTTTTTTTAATGGATACTCAGCACTCCTGTGGAAGCAGAGGAGGAAGAGGAGGCTGCACCCAGCTATGCTGCTGGAATGGTCAGAAGCAAAGGGTAACTAATTCTGTCATGGAGCAAAAGAGAGTAAGAGAAAATAAAAACAGTCACTGTCTGTGTGTTCAATGACTGGATGGCACCAGGGATGTGAAGTCAGACTGGAGGATCAATGCACAAACACAACCTGCCACTCTACAGCTCCCTGTAATTGAGGTAGCTGCTAAATGTCCCTGAAAATGGTGCACCATTATAATTAAGGAAGAAGACTAAGACAAAGGTGGTATCCTGGATCTCAGTTCTGCAAAGTCTTACATGGGTTCTTCCTCTTCCATACTGTGAACAGTCCTAGTGAAGTATCAGAGCTTAAAATTAAGGCTACCAATAAGTCTCTGCAGGATCAGGATCAAGGATTGTGTTTTAAATCCCATGTTAATCTAGGAAATGGGCTTTATGAGGAAGACATTAGAATAAAGTAGACTGCAAAGCATATTCCATTAATTCTGGGATCTCAGAACCTATGCAAGCTGTGCTAGTCATTAGAATTTCTGGTCTTCCTCAAAGTCATCAGAGATTAATATGATTGCTGCAGCAAAGGGCTACAAATACTATTGAGAAATAAAACATTTACATGCATATAAAGCCAGACTGAATTTGATTGCCTTTGTACAGCATCTTTGTATTTGTATTGATATATATGCTGTCATAAAGTGGTAAAAAGAAGGCACTAATTTCTCTGCATTATTTTGAGTGCTGAATATATCAATACTGTGAAACAGCAAGGTAAAAGCAGGAGAGAAAGGAGAGAGAACATAAATCATAAACAGCTGTGCAAATCCAGCCTTTCCTCCCATCAAGGGTAAGTCATTAGCTGTGTTATTATCAATGCAATGACACATGCAGAGAAAAGGAGAGGGTTTGGGGTGGGTTTTTCACATCAGAGGTAAAAAGACTCTTTCCATGGTGCTTCTGTGACTGTTTTCACTGCCTCAAGCAAGTTGCATCAACCCCCCCTGTATTAGACATCTTCCATTACCTCCACATGGATGCAGAGAGGGTTATCTCATACATTAGCTTTTTATTCAGATAGCTAATGACTTCAACCAGAGAAAAAGTCCTAAGAGTAAAGCCCAGAAAATTTAATTGGAATGGTTTTAGAGTTTAGAAACTCCTAGCAGCTAGCAGAGTCAGAATCAAAAGTGAACTTTAAGGCTCTGTACAAACTGAAAGATGGATTAAAATATACTTCTGCTCATCTCCTTTGTATTTACAGTAGATTAAATTATTATACTTGGTTCTTTTTGAGATTTTTTTTCCCCTCCTCCCCAAGTGCCCTACTCTTTTCCCTGTTCCTGCATGAAAAGAGACAATTCCATTCCTTACTTCCTGTGCAAAAGCATATGAAGGAGATTAGGGGTTATTTAAGAAATCTTTGCCTCCAAACTCAGGCTCTCATTTGCTTCCCAGTGCTGACTTAAGAGAGCAGGCAGTGATCTGAAAATGTGGAACCAGAGACTGTGCACACTTGGCAGTTCCCAGCTCCTCGTTCCCGTAGACGCTCAGTCACTCCTGGCGTTTGCTGTCCCTGTTTGCCTTCCCCAAACCAGCAGCACAACCCCCTCAGCTGCCTCGCTGTTCCTGGCTGCTTTCTGCCACCTGCACGTGTGGCACTGATTTATTCAGCTCGGAGGGACGTCCCTGGTTTGGGAGCACAACACTTGCATAAATCCCATCACAAGGCCCTGGGCTCTGATTTGCACCTGATGTGCCACTGCCACCTGACAGCGTGGATAGAAACCAAATGTCCAGGTCATAGATGTTTCCACACCACAGCAAACAGCAGCAAACACCCCCTCCCTCTCCCCCTGTAGTGGTCAGTCCCCACCATCCCAAACCCTGACAATCAGGCCGTGCTCTGCTACCTCAAAAACTTCATTACTTCGACAAAAACTTCATTACTTCGACAAAATATGTTGCAGCACATTTACCAGTGCACTGTGAAGGATTATAAATAATTAAAACCAAACCATTCATGTCAGAAATAAATGAACAAAGCCCATTTTGCGCTGCACCGTCCCTGATTTATTTTTATGGCATTCATTTAGCGCGTTTGTTAATTCTCCAAACCCAGCAGCCCGCACAGAGTGGGGCTCACGCACGTTGGTGAATGCTGGTGAGGTTTGTGTCCTGTTCCATAAAGGAATAGATCACTTTAGGTCAATAAAAAACATTCAGAATACAGCAAATTAACAACCAACTGCTTCTGGATTTCACACTCTGTTTTCCAGGTGTGTGCTGTTCTGAACATCTCTTTTTAAGAACCTGATCTGAATGCTGCGATTGCAGAGGGGCACAAAATATGCAGACTCACACTCCAATTAGGAATAATTTTAAATACAGCTCTGGTTAATATCTGTGCTGTGAGAGACTGATATTATCTTGGCTTCTCCCTGACTTCCAGTGGGCTTGTTTGTTAGTCTCATAAATATCATTGCTTTTTTCCTTTAAGTTGTAGTTTTGTGAGGTGAGGATTTCTTTGGGGGTCCAGGTTATGAAAGTGGAGATTAGACATTCTTCCCTTATTTCTGTGCTATTCTCATTTTCTGTATTACTGATATATTTCAATTAAAAAAAAAAGGCTCTGATCAAATGTGAAAAAGGATAAATAAGCAGATCATCTCAGATCTACTGGCAGTAATATGAAGCCATAATGTAAAAAAACCTACTTTTTTTCTTCATCTCATTTTTAAAGACATTCTGGGTGGGGGCATATGCAAATCTATAGACAAATTCCTGTATTAAACACTGAAACAATTCCTCAAAATTAATAAAATCATAATGTGCTTAAAATTATTTTAAAACAAATATGCACATATACCTACAGCAAAATAAAATTCTGGAATAATCTTGGACCCTTCCAATTCATTTCATCACAAACCCAGGTTTCTCTTTATGGCTCAGACCCTGACAGCAGTGACTCCTGCAACAGAAAAAGCCATTTGGGCTTTCTTTACTGGGAGATTGCCCAAGAAAGTTGGAAAGCACAAATTATGTGAGAATCAGGAGAAAGCAGGATGCTCATCTCTCTGAAGTGTCTCTTCTTATGATTCTGCCAAAATTTTTTCAAATTCTATGCATGTATTTTTTATATTATGCTTAATTAATTCACACTATTCCAGTATTAATTATCCTACAAAATTTTGCAACCACTGCAGAGCTATCTTTGGTAAAATTTCATAGGTTTATTGATTGCATGTCAATATTTTAATCACAAACAGTTTTGCAGATGGAATATTTTAAATCCTTCCTAAGGTTTCCATGAGCTTCTCTGGGCTATTTTTTCTTGCCATTTCAAGAGGAAGTGTATTCTCAGAAGTTAAAATGGATGTGAACAGGTAAGAAAGGTTTTGCTTCTCTTCTGATCTATTCTAAACCATTCTCCACTGCTCTGTTCCATTCCCATGCACTTCGTGACACTGAAAGTGGAGAGCTTTGCAGACTCAAGTCACTGCTCTTTTCTGGGAGTTTTCCTCTTCATGAAACTGTAGAATGTCCCTACCTGCATTCCAAGTGCACCACAGAAATTAGAGCATTTAATCTTGCTACCTTATCCCAGCAAAAACGCCTACAAAAATGAACAGGATGCAAAATGAGGTGTGTTTAATTCTGAAAACTTGCTATCCTACATAATTTTCCCCAGCACAAACAGCTCCTTGATACCTAGGCAAATTACCAACTACAAGTGCCTTGCTCCCAGAGAGGATTTGGGCACATGTAGCCCTGCAATCTGTAGTACAAAGTGTGCTCAGTCTGGCATAAAAGGGACTTGGAGAAAAATCCAGTCCTTGCTGACAGGAATCCAAGTGCTGCACAGTGAGGGGGGCTCTTCTGTGTGCAGTGGGGGCTTTATGCAGGGAAGTGCAAAGGGATGAGTATTTGGTGAGTTAAGGTCTGAGGAGATGGGGGGAAGCAAATCATCTGCCCTAATTCACAGTGAGAGAGAAATTCTGCACAGCCTCTGCAGGGAGAGTCTTCAAGGAAGAGCAGCTGAGCTCACCTGAATCCCTCAGGAAGAGATCCCTGTGCCCACACATCCCCATCCAGGGCTGGAACAGCCTGCTCAGACTCCAGAAATAAATCTCCCTCCTGTCCAGCAGGGTGGGAGCCTGCACCTCCTGAGCAGGGAGCCTGGCTTCTCCCACAGCCCACCACACTTGAGGTCTGAACTTATGCACGTAATTATTATTCTACTCCATTCATCTTTATGCATGAACTTGGGTTTATTTTATTTTTCTAAGCCATTATTTAATACAATAGGCAGTGCAGAAACTAAGAAGCTAATACAATCACTTCTGCTGTGTACTGCACGCTTCCCTGGCTGAAAATGTAAAAATGTCACAATGCATGAAGTATATCAGAAGTGTCACCAGGCCTGTTTGGTATGCAAAGGAGCAACTGGAGAAATTATTTTATTTGAAATAAAATATTACATATAATATTAAAATATTATATATATTCCAAATTGCATTTCTCCTGGTATACCTTCAGTACCCAACAACTACTTTTGGAAGAAATTTCCCACTGATTTTTAGATATTTATAAGAGATGCAAACCAAACTATTAACAGAACTCAGATCCAGACTGAGATGTGAAAATGCACAGCAGCCTCCACTGAGCAGGCTCGTCATTCATACCTGAGGTTTCAAACAAATGGGAACAGTTAAGGTGCCTCCCAGCTCCTACCAAAGGAACAGCTCTGAAAACTGTTTTGTGTTGACTAATGCTGCAGAGAGAAATCTTCCCAGAGGACCCATGCTTCAGCTGGTGCTGCTCAGTTTTAAACCCGAATGCTCCTTATATTTGGCATCTCTTATTTTCTACCTTACACATAATTTTCACCAGAGGGAAGCAGCTACAGAAGGATCTGCTGTGCTCACCTGAGCACTGAATTTTTTTTTATACATATGAACTTCATAAGGGATTGCAGTTCAGTTTTGGTCTTGGGGAAACACAGTTACCTGGCTGTGGTAATTAAATGATGCCACGACATCTGAACCAGTAAAAAATAAAGCAGAATGCACGAGTCTTCATCTTCAGCCTGAGAACAGCAAACAGGCAGAGTCAGTCCCTGGCCATAGCAGGGCCTCTGGGGCCCTTGAGCACAGCTCAGAGCCTGTTTGCTCTCACTGGCAGGGCAGAAAGTGAGAGCTCCATAAGCAGGATCATGATCAAGAGCAAGTGGAGCCCAGGGCTGGGTGCCCAGAGCCAGGCTGGGGTGCTGAGTTACCACTTGCTCTGTTATATTTATTCCAGTGCCCGAGCCACTACAGCAACAGGCAGCAGTGTATTAACACAATCACCATAACAATGACGACTCTTCATTAGTGAAGAAATACTATTTAAATCACTTTTTCTATTTATATTAACAAAAATCCCCAATAAGTAAATCTGCATTTCACAAATGACAGTGACCTCGCTCTGCTGCTGCTGCAAGCACAACTTGCTTTAGGGCAATAGTCTCTTAACAACCATCAGTTTACAGCAAATGAACATTTATCTGATTTTTTTTTTTTATTTTATTGTATTGTATTTCTGTAATGGTGCTTGAAATTAACATTTTTACTCAGGCTTTTTTCACTTTTTTGATCACTAATGTAGTAAATTATACCAGCAAAATGACTACAACAGTTTCATTTGTGTCCTAAAAACCTATTAAGTAGAAATTGTGTAGCTTTTTGAGGTTGACTATCTTATTTCTAAGGTCATACTTGGGCCTACTGATCTAAACCAAACGGACTCAGCCTCAAATATCCCCAAGAAGAATCCTATCAGATTAAAAGCATGAAGTGAAAGAGGAAAACAGAGCCAAGACACATGTTTACATCATCAAAGATAACATCATCTGTAACTAGTCCAAGTGTTCCAGTGACATCCATGGGCTTTCTTTCTGTGAGACCCCTGTTGCATTCTTCAGATTTTAAAAAAACTCCTAAGTTGAGGTATTCAACAATCTGCTGCACATAATTTATCTGACTCTTAATTTATTGGAACGTGTTTCTATATCACTGTACTCATTTTAACAAAGAGGTTTTTAAACTGGTAAAACTAAATGCATATTTAATTTATTTTGCCCGGTAAAGAATCCTTCAGAAAATCAATTTCCATTTGCAAAGGTATCCCAGCAGGTTGGATGTCCCATTACCACAGTACTGTACCTCTTACATCCAGTTTTATGTGACATATGGTACCATTTCTTTTCCACGACTCTATTACTTCTGGAAAACTGTGCTAAAATATCATTATAAATGTAACTTAAACCTGACAAAAGCTGTGAAAATCTAAGCTGATCACTGGCAGGTTTGGCTGCTCAGCTGATGATCGAGGCACACATTTTCACATCTCTGCCATCATATGACCAAACCTCTTTATACTTCCCCCTCACAACTACTGAGGTACTGCCAATAGCAGTGTTTTTAACCTGCCAAGGCATGAAGTGGGTTGATAGTGCTTTTTTATTTAATTAGAAATGCCTACTAAAAATATCTCTTTTTCTGGTGTGTAGTTAAGTGCTTAATCAAACGACAGTATGTGGTATCCTAATGTTGAACCACTGACTGAATTAAAATCTACTGTTTTGCAAAGGATGGGATCTCAAAGTGTGCATTTCATCCTCCCACAGGGCTGGGAAGCCACATCTTCAAGATCTTCCCTTTAAATCTGTGGTACAGGCTGAGCACAGGTCGGTGGGATGGGTTGTCGTGTACATGGGAAGCCTTGCAAAACTCACCCTGGGCTCCCCTGCCACCTTTCAAAATGATCCTTGGCACCACATCTGTGATCTGTGACTGTGCCACCAGAACCCAAACCATAAATTACAGCTCTGTAACTCCAACCTGACCTGCTTTGTATCTCAGACAAAATACTGGCCCGACTGCAGAGCTGTTCCCAGCACTGTAGTGCTGCTGCACCTGCTTCTGCTGCTTCCTCGGAAAGTGCCCTCCACATTCCTGTGTCCATGGACTTCCACTCAGCCTGGCTCCTCTTCAGGTGTTTCTGGAGAGTTCTGATGTTCTTGTACACGGCTCTTTGCAATCAACGAGCACAACTTCAGGAGGAGTCCTGATTTAGGTGCGTGCCCGCAGACCCAGGAATTACGAGGGCTTTTTCTGGAGCTGCAACGAGGACAACATCCCAATGAGTAATGCTGCACTCCCCCAGCTGGCATAAGGACTGGCTGTAAAAATAATCACCCCACAGCCCAAGAATGACACAGCTGAGGTTGCCTTTGCATCCTTGATTCATCTGGAGGTGTGTATTGCCCCTCATCCACACTAGCACAGGTTTCAAAGGCAATTAAGGGAATCAGATGCTCCCTTTTCACTGAGGTTCCAAGGAATGCAGCTCTGCACTCAGTTTTACAAACTGTTGAAAAGCATAATTTACTGTATTTAATTATACAACCCTTCTGTCTTACTCAAGGATAGATGGTGCTTACCAAAGCTGTGTCTGAGCAAATGTAATCAACTTCTTGAATTTTAGTATATCCTTAAATCCCATTTCCCTTGGTGGGAACGGAATGAATCTCTGATCTGATGACATGCGATGTTTACTTTAAAATAATGTCTGAAAGCAGAAGAGGAAACCATCTCACATCTAAGCACTTTCCTTTCCTGAACTGCAAGAGCACTCAGAAGTGAAGAGGAAGACAAAAATGTGTGTTTCTTAAGAATGCATGTTATGAGCACAGGCAAAAAGAATGAAGACAAGATTTCCAAATGTTGCAGTTGTCTCCTGGCTATTCACAAAATTAGTGTGTAGACTACACAATAGAAATAACCATGTTCAGGGTAAACACTTGTTTTTACTTGCTAAAATAAAGTGATTGAAATTTGGAAAAGGAAACCACAGGTAAGGCAGTGCCAGCAGTCATTCCAATCCACTGATAATAATCAGCCCATGTGACAGGAGACATTCAATTTTTATAACCTGGATCTGTGTCAGGTGATTGGGATCAGAAAATAGAGGGCAATTTCTTTCTAACACTTCTTTGTTGCACATTTTTTACAAGGTTTTAACCTCCAGCAACTCTGGGATTTCAAAGGAGGAGGTCTCTCCCTTACACAATATCCCTACATCCCACATCAGACCAAGAGTAAATTCCAGCAAGCCATTAACTGTGTGTAAATCAATGAAAACCAACCAAACAAAAATAAATCCCAGAGACCAAACATATAAGATCAGAATTTCCAAGTACTTGCCTGATTTATAGACTCTCTTTACTAATTCTGAACCCAAGCCTGTTATCAGCCCTTGAGCAGTGCATCAGGAATGCCACACAGCCACTAGTCTTTATCCTTATCTTCATCACCGTTTCCCCTCTGCCACTTCAACACAGCACAGAAAAAGCAACAGCTATTCTCCTTTTGGCTATCACTGCAGGCATTTCTGCTCCTTATTTCAACATTATGTACTCGACTGCTGGGCACACGTTTGCTGTTGCAAATACAGTTGTTGTCTTCATGCATCCCTCTTTAATAAGCTGCTGCTAAAAGGGCCTTAAGATGCCCACCACGTCGAGCTCCAGCCCGTAAAATGCAAACCAAACTGCAAGGTGCTTGTGTGTGTGCACACGTGGAACAAACAGCAAGGAAGGAGGCACATTTACAGCTTGTCCTGGTGGAAGGCTGTGCTGCAACCCAGGCCAAGGTGATGCTGTGCCATCGCCACACAAACCTGCACAATAATTCGGTAATGCACCCACACCATGCCGAGAAACAACAGCACCAGGAGGAACTGTTGCATCAAATTACTGCAAGTTGAAGTGAACGTGGAGCTGCACATGCTGACTTCTTCCAAATATAGCATGAGAGTATGGTTTTCCCCTACAGATCTCTTTGAATAGTTATGAGAGGTTGGGGCTTCTTGTGAGCAGTCACAGAGCTTCGAAAACGCACATTTTTGTGCCGTGCTGCTGGTGAGAGCATCTGTGGAACAATGGCACGGCATATGCCACGGGAATACAGCACTGAAATCAGTCAAACGAGCCTCCTTTCTGTGCTGGGGAGGGGGGGGGGGGAAAGTGAGACAGAAATATTCTTTGCAAAGCCGGTGCTTGGCGGAGCTGCCGCGGCGTTCCTTTCCTGCCATGGCTCATCCGTGTTCCCAGCCTCTCCCAGAGCCCACGGCTCCAGCACACACAGCCAGAGCAGAGGGGGTTTCCCCTCTCAGAAGGAGCAGGCAAAGTGCACCCCTGCTCCCAGCCCATCACTGCAGGGCACTTGCAGCAGAGCCAGGCTTGGTTCTGTCCCCGTAACATCCCTGATCTCAATGCCCACTAAAATATCCTCGGGCAAAAACTCAAAAGGAAAGGAAAATGGAAAAGCTGTCACCTTTCTTTTGGCAGTGGGGTGCCTTCACACTGCTAGGGACTGTCTCAGGGGGTGATCAAAACAATTAGCACATTATTAAGTAATGAAGCTCATGCAGCAGAAAGCATCTTCTCGTTGATATTTGGGTCTCTGAGATCTCAGAGGACGGGACCAAATCCAGTGTTCTCAGCTGTGCTGCCCTTTAACACACCAGACACCTGCACTTTGTGACAATTACTGTTCCCTAGAAAGGTGCTTTTCTGTGGCTGGAAGTTAGCTCATGGACTATTAAATCCATATCAAAGGCCAGCTTGGATGGGGCTTGGAGCTACCTGGCCTAGTAGAAGTGTCCTGCCCATGGCAGTGGGATGGAACTGGAGGGCCTTTAAGGACGCTTCCAACCCAAATCATTCTGTGGTTCTGTGATTCTGAGAAATTAGGTGACCTGCTGGCCAGATGGAGGGAGAAACAGGAAAAGTTTCGGAAGCAAAGGTGGGGAAGTGTAAAGAGGCATTTAATTGAAATGCAAAGGGTGGGGGAGGGCAAAAGCTCATTCCGTGAACTTCCCCCCTGCTGTCATGCCAGGTTGTGTAAATATTAGCTATGTGAACTGGAATAATGGCTGGACTGTCTGAGAGGATGACAAGTGACAGCAAAGAACTGGGTCAGGATCAATCCCTATTTGCATACCAATTAGTTAATGTTCTTTCTTTTCTCACACAAATAGACAAAGAGCAACATTTCTCACTTTTAGAACAGAAAGCTTCAAATGTCTTTCACACAATGACTTGTGTTGTATTTTTAGAAGATATGTTTAGGCCTCAGGAGCTCTGCTAAAACTCCTTAATCCTGATTTTAAACTCATCTAATTCCCAGCTTTATCAACTCTGCTAATGTATCTTGTACCATTCACCTTCCCAGTAAACCCATGTGCTTAGCAAAGGGTTTCTTTCTGGGTCCAGAGCACTTGCTCCTATTTCAGTCCCACTATGCTTCCTTTTAACTCTTTTCAATGTATTTTGGGACTGATGTTTGTGGCTTGCCTCTTATTTGAGCTACAGCCCCTGTGTCTACACACCAAACCCCAAACATGTGGCATTCCTGCAGATTCCCCCTTTGGTCATCATTGAGACAGAGCTTGAACTCCCCCCTGTTTCTGTGCACAGCAAATTTATGATCAAAATTACAAGAATCATTCATCTTTTTCAGGTTTATAGTGTAGTTCACTGCTGGAGCATTACCTCTCCTAAAGAGGCTACTTGCAGTAAGGAAATTGGAGAGAGGAACAGCTAGATGGAAACTTTCATCATTTGGACACTGTTCTTGTCCTTATTGATCCTCCCCTTGGTTCAGCCAATACCCCCAGCTCCAATAAAAACCTTATTTCTAATGAGGGCAGAAGCATCAGAGAGACTCAGAATGTTGGATTAGTAAAACCACCACTTTCCAGGCTTCTTTCTTCAAGAATTTTAATATTTCAAAGAATTAATTCTAAATGTTTTAAGAGCTTTAAATTAGTAGCTGTAACCTGATCATAAATTAAACATCTTCCCTTCCCAAAGAAAAGCAATGCCAAGTTATTTGTATACTTACCATTTGTTTGCACTCTGCATCAAGATATTCCCTGGAAACTGATGTTTATTGTCAAAAGAATCTGAAAACATAATACGACTTCCATGCTAACTAATCTCATGTTATACCTTCATCAAGCAACTTGTACATTTCTTGTCATGCACAAACATCCCCCCCAAAAGCCATGAAATTTTAAATTTAAACAAATATCCCCAGATCCACTAATTCTCACATCAGAATGCAGATAGGGGAGAACATGTGTGCAACCATATCCAAAAGGAATTTCAGGTGATGTCAAAGCTTAAATAAAGAGCACTGGCCAACTGGAGGAATCACAGTAACTCAGGCTTCTCTCCCCTGGCAAAATGGAAACTCAGAATCCCAGTCATGCTTATCTGCTGAGGCTGATAGAATTTATTTATTTGTTTGTTTGTTTATTTATTTATTTATTTTGCTTTTTTTAAAAATACAGTGCACTTCAAGTCACATCTGGTGCTGCATGGCCGTATAACACAAAGTAGTGGCTTAAAATCAAACCAGAGGAAATCTAAAGGGAATTGGACATTATAGGATCGAAAATAAATAGAATCCCAGATTAGCTTCCTTGGGACAAGTTGTCCATTGGTTTTCCATAAGCTGAGGGTTGGGTTACACAAACTGCCCCTGAATAGTGAATAAGTAATAATGACACCTAATTTACCCATAATTAGGACTTCACATGGCAGCCATATCCCACTGGAGTAAAGAAACTGTCAAGTCAACTGCAGGAGGGTCGGGAAAAGAGGAAACAGAACTTTGACATGAGCTGGATCTCTGGAAATCATTAGCTGTTGAGGTGGGATTGGCCAAAAGGTTCACAGATACAAGTAAAACATTATTCTGTATCAATTTCTCAGTTTCTTCACCTCAGAAATGGATTGACTCAAATTTCACAAACTCAGGCCTGTATAACAATCCTACATGATCCCCGCTATGCATTTTTCTGCAGCTAACATAACTCCCGTGGCACAGCCATTCCAAAAAAACATGTTCTAACTGTAGAAAAATGAAATAATTAAGTTCTTGTTGGCCTATTAGTTTTTTAAACTAAATAAACAACAGTTCTTTCCCGGGTATTTGCAAATCTCCACAAGTATATGTGTGAAACTACCCCTGGTTTCATTGCAAGTTGTGCACTGGAGTGCTGGTTTGGGCTGGGGGGACAGTTAATTCTCTTCACAGTGGCTGGAATGGGGCTGTGTTTGGGATTTGTGCTGGCAAAAGAGGTAACACAGAAGGAAGGGGGGATGCTTGGAGTGATGGCTTTTGTCTTCTCAAGCCACGGCTCGGTGTGCTGGAGCCCTGCAGTCCTGAGGATGGCTGAGCACCTTCCTGCTGAGGGGAGAGCTGAATGAGTGCTTTGCTTTGCTTTGCTGTGCTTTGCTTTGCCACACAGCTTTTGCTTTACCTATTAAACTGTCTTTTTCTCCACCCACGAGTGTTCTCACTTTTACTCTTCCAGTTCTCTCCCCCATCCCCCCAGGGACGTGGGTGAGTGGCCGCCTGGGGTTAAACAACCACAACCTGAGAGTTCCACTGAAGCAGTGATGAAATCCATACAAGTAGCACAAGGCTCCTGGAGACGTCCCTTTGCCAGTGCCCTAAAAACAAAGGTACACAAAGCTCAGTGGCTCCCAGTTGACAGAATATTTGCAGAGCCTCATGCCTAAATGTCATTTAATTGCATTCTCTCTGCTTCGTTCCCTATAAATTAAAAGATGTGTGATTAATCGGTTGTGCTTTGGGTTCCACACAGGAATTCATGGCATGCCCTGCCAAACCCATAGCCCAAGTGTGCCACCTAATGGCCCCGGAGTCAGGAATGCACCGACGCTACAAGTTCAGCAATAAAATCTAAAGGAAGCATCGCTGCACTTGTTGAGGTGGAGGAGGAGCTTTAGCATTACTTCCCTGAAGGACTTATCCACCACATTTCACTCGCAATTCCGAAGGGCTGATGAAATAATTGTTTTGAGGCACTTCAAAGGTTTCAGGTAAGCAAGCGTTTGAATGTGACTGTGAGGTTCAAGAATCCCCCAGCAGCTTTAATCTCACAGTCCCAACCTCATGGGCTACAAGCTGCACAGAAACTTGGACAGTGCCTGGCTGCCTCCAAGCCTCACTGCCCAGCGATTGCAATTCCAGTGGTGAGTGGCAGCAGTGGATCCAGCCTGCTAAATGAAAGTGTTATTTCTTTTATCTGTTGATGTACTTACAAAGGGCGAGCTTGATTTAGCTGATAACATCTCTTTAAAAGGCAGTCCATGCCCAAGAGGAGTGTGCCTTAAGAAGCATCAAGGAAAAAAACTACATGGAGGAACTGTGGAATAACATTTGCAATGGTGATACATATGAAGACAATATCATTACATTATAGAATAAATACCACAGTAGCATACACTAATGAAATTGTCAAGCAATGTTCTTAAAAATACCATTCGTCTAAAAATACTGTTAAGGAGTGAAAAAGGAAATACAAGGGCAATTTATTTCATGTAACATTTACTATTGGGAAGCGCAGCTACTTCATAATAATCCACAAAAGTAAGAATCACAAAGGTGGCACGGGTGTTACGGATTAAGGAAATGAGTTACTGGTTTGGTTGTGTGCTCAGAAACCGAACACCAGGAAGGAGGTTTGGGATTTACGTTTCCATCCCTTACTGTCAATCCCTGTTTTCTATTGCTTGGAAAGAAGATGCAGAAAATGCTCACATTTGCATGGGATTAATGATTTATTATAAACACAGTGTGCCAGCAGATGAACAAGGGAGGAAAACGCTCCTTGACGCTCAAGTTATTTTCGCAGGTACTCGGTGCTTCCTGTTCATTATCATTAGCTAATAATGCAAAATCTAAACCTAAATATTGACAGATACAAAACTGTCTGGCAAGACAGTGTTTACATTTATTTTGTAGTAACTTATAATAACTCCCCATTTCTTTCCAAACATACCTGAGTTCTGTGCCTTTCCTCCCAAGCTCCACTCCCCCACCTTGCTTGCTTTAGGCAGGATGAACTGTATCTTTCGATTCTGATAAATTCGTCCACACCACAAGATTGTTTTCTCTTTTTCTAATGTTAACAGCAGTAAAGAACAATTATATCTGGTTTGTGGAGCTGTAACAGTGCAGAATATCTCCCTGATACATAACTATGGGGCTTTAGGAGGAGCAGTTGTTGAAGAAGTGCCTTGACTGTGCCAGTGACACAAGGACAGCAGTGAGGAAATGCCTGTGCATGGGGGGGCTCCCAAGAGACCCCATGATCGGAGGGGCAATGGGACTTCACACCTAGTTAAGTACAACACTAAGCACAGATTATCAAACCCCAGGCACTCCAATGTGTGTGTTACACATTCCATGCAGATGTCATTGCAAACACGTTAATTTAAAGTCCAGTGCCATTCTGCATGTTTTGGAACTCAGGGCAGGATGGGGGGAGGTGTAATAATGATATAATAATGTCCTTCCACCTGTTTGAAATCCCACAGGTGATAAAGATGTTTGGATTTCAGACACGATGGCCTCAGTCTGTTTATTCTGAAGTTCCGGAAAGGGATTCTATTGTTACAATTTCATAAGAGATTTCAGAGAGATTGAAGAGAAAAAAAAGTGTCTTATTTAGTGGGGTATTTAGAAACCCTGCAATACACAGCTAAATTTGTGCAACTCTCACCTAATCTGTTTATAATTTCTTTACAGCTGCCTGTTAGCAGCTGGTAAGCTGTGCCAGCCATGTGGAGATTCCAAACTCAAGTGGAAAGGGCTATTATAGGAATGGGAAACCAGCAAAATGGGGATTTTAGGATGAATTTATATTCTTTAGTCCAAGCCTGCTATTCCTGAGGCGACCTCCTACCACATATTCAAGCAAACATGAAAATAACCCTTCCATTGTGATAAAAGCACCTCTACACCATGGGATTTAACTTCCATTCCAGAAGCCTTCTGGGAGTTGCCTGAGCAGTACAGGACTGATCTTGTTCACCAAAGCAAAGAGCACCGTGACCAGGAGAGATGGTCCCACAGGTTTGTCTTCCTTTCTGAGGTCAGGCTTGAAGACATTTCTCCCTCAAGGTGTACTTTTTCAGTTTTCTGAAGAATTTGCTGTCACGGTAAGAGGTGGAAGGATGTGCAGAAGAAAATATTTATTTCTCTTTTCCTATAAGCTCTTGATTTCTTTTGCCACAGAGCTGAAGCTGGGAGAACACTCTGCATGCGGTCTGACCAACAGGAATAGAAGGATGAGGCCAGAATGAGTTGAGGCAGAGTGGATGACAGAATTAAGGAGTTGGGTTTTTACCTCTCTTTCCTTAATATTCCATATTCATGCTTGGACAATTCCACCCAGGGCCATCCACCCCCACCCACCTGGAGCTGCAAGATTCTCTCCTTTTTAGATCTCATTTCTCTGACAGGTTGGCAGACAGAGAGGAGGATGTCTCCCAGTCTGTCACCTCAGGACAGTGAGTAATGCAACAAAAGGGAAATAAAGACAGAAAATACCCAAGACAGTCATGGACAAGACACTTCTGGAGAAGTGAAGTTTAAAAATGGTGTGGCTCATACACAGCTCTTGGCACAGCCAGGGCTGCTCTGTTTCTGGCTACATTAAGGGTAGGAACAGCTGCAGTTTATGGAGCTACAACACTTCCTTTATTGTGACAAGAACAAGCCATCCCTCCTATCCCACTCCTTTCTTCATTTGCTGTGTTGTGCAATTTGTATATTCTGCTAACAAATGGAAGATGCTTTTATTCCATCTCATTACAACCAGCTCTGACCAAAAGACTTAGTTTTAGTGTCAGTAATTAGCAGAGAAGGAATCACTTGACGTTTGTAGCCACAACCTTTCCCACTCTTTATTTGAAGATAAACTTCCCTAATGTATGGCTCCTTAATGTGTGCATTTTAAGACTGTAATTCTGTATAAATATTTAAATTAAATCAGTGGCAGCTTTCTCTAGTGACGAAATACAAACGAAACTTGCAAAGAAAACAAAAAAAAAAAAAACCCAACACTTTCACTGCAAACTGCATAAGGTTTTTATGGAAATTTTTCACACCACTCCCCCTCTCATTTCCTCTTGTCATATAAATAATTCACCAGCAAAATCCTCATTCGAAGCAAGAAATGAAAAAAAAAAATTAAATAAACAGGAGATCCACAGACATGTCTGGGCCCTGCAGAAGGTATAATTTTGTTTTGTTTTGTTAAACTAGGTAGTGAGTTCTTAGCCAGCCCTCCTGGCGCACTGGGACAAGAGGAGGGGGCAGCAAAACTCCCAGATAGATAAAACTGCTTGAGAGGCCAGAATTTGATTTCCTTATCAGAGTCAGAAAGTTGGCTGGTGCAAAGCAGAGTGCAGACACTCACCTATCGGGTTTTCAGCATGCAGAGAAGAAATGGTAATTGCACAGTGATGGCTCTGAGTTCGTGGCAAAATAAGTCACTAAAGCAGGTGAATAATTCAGATTTGACATATCTGGTAAGGTAGGGGAATGGCCCAGGTGCCTTCCTGTCAACAGCAAGTAGTAGATATTCCTCCATCCCTATCATGCTCCAAAGATCTTTAAGTCAAAGAATCTTGTTATCTGAATAATCCAGTTTTAGCTCAGTGGAACAGAATTTGCAATTATAGAATGTTGCTGTAAACTTTGACATTAGTCTTGTCAATATTGCTCATCCCAACGTGACCTGTAAGCTCAAAAAGCATTTTCAAAAGAAGGATCTGAGCATTTCAGAAGGAATCCTGCTTCCCGTGCTTGTTGAGCCTGCTGATCCTTTCAAGACTAATTCTTCCTGATGGGGGAAAACTTGAGCATCTTAGTTTGTTAGTTGGATAGTTTCTTCCCAAAAGAAAAGGAAACTTGCAAACCATATTTTATTCTCATTTTGAGGCTCCTGGGTACACGTCCCATGGCTGCACTTCCCCTGCTTTGTCAGCAGCCACTTAAATAAAAGGCTGATGCATCATGAGAGTTTACTCTAGTCAGGGAAAATAAAAGAAAGTAAATAAATATCTCTTTGATACTTATGATGTGATTCCACTAAAATAAACTACAACACAAAACTCATATGAGCATAGTATTTTTATCTATGTGCCAAAAAATAACAAGTAACCATGTTTTGCATTGCTGGTTTACTTATGGCTTCGGGGTGACCTAATTGTGGCCTTCCAGTTCCTGAAGGGAGCCTGCAAAAAAGAGGGAGAAAGACTATTTACAAGAGCATGGAGTGAGAGGACAAAGGAGAATGGATTCAAATTAAACCAGAGCAGGTTTAGATTAGATATTGGGAGGAAATTCTTCCCTGTGAGGGTGGGGATGCCCTGGCACAGGATGCCCAGAGAAGCTGTGGCTGCCCCATCCCTGGAAGTGTCCAAGGCCAGACTGGATGGGACTTGGAGTAACCTGGGCTAGTGGAAGGTGTCCCTGCCCGTGGCAGGGGGTGGGACTGGATGGACTTTAAGATCTCTTCCAATCTAAACCATTCTGGGATTCCATGGCTCTTCCATATTATATTTGGGGAAACCAGTGCCATGAAAGGATAACTGTCTCAATATGATGGGAGATGTGAGGGGGTCTGTTCTGTCCTTAGTACTTCCACACAACTCTAATTAAGTCAATAGCATTGCATAAATGTAACTCTGGGTAGAATTTGATCAGCAGTTTAGAAAGGATGGTGGATACTGCTGGAGTCTGCAGCTGTGCTCTGCTGATATTTAGCTGCTCTATTGTGAGCCCCTGACTCCAATATGAATAAATGCACCAATGACAGAAGGCACAAGCAGCATAAACCTCAGGGGGACTGCAAATGGATTTTCTTGTTTGGCTTTTTTTTTTTTTTTTTTTAATCAGTCCAATCTCCTTTATTTGGAACCAAGATTTGCTGGGAGGAGGAACAGAGAAAAACCTTGTGAAAATGCCATCAGGTATTTCCGAGTTTGGATTTTCAAGCAGCCTGTTGAAGGGTAATTAAACTTAACTCACACTAAGGAGTTCTGTTTTTGAAGAGCAGGTGGGAATAAGTTCGTGGCAGAAACAGAATAAAACTTTTGGATACTGCAGAGTTTTTCTGGAATCTCTGGAGACAGGGTTCCACCTTTCTTCTCCAGGCTGATGGGAACGGAGCATACTGTGACGTTCCCAGTTCTGATGGGTACAGGGACATCTCAGTCCCACACACTGACTGGGATTGTTCCCTGATTCTGTACATGGAGAGGGGAAATATAGGCCATGCCTAAGTGGTGAACTGCAGACAATGGTGTGCCCAGCATCCTTTGTTCTGCTCTGGCTGCACAATGGACCAGCTGTGATCCAGAGGCACTGGGACATGCTGGGGGGAAGGGGGTGGGTGTTCCTGCTGTTCCCAGGCTTCCACCCCGTTGTCCCTCGCAGGACAACTGAGCCACAGCAGGCAGGAGGGGAGCAGGGCTGTGACAGCTCCCTGAGCCTAAAGATGTCTGCAGTCCCCAAATCATCAGACTACACTGGGTCAGAGAGGGAAAAGCTGCCTTACATTTAGGAAAAAGTATATTCCTGTCACATGAAAAGGCTTTTAAAATCCAAGGCAAGCTGTCTCAGATTCATCCCACTGTGTAAGAGCTTCAGGAAGGAAAGATTGAATAAAAGTGGAAATTGGCTGTTACCTGGTTTGCATTAGCAAATGTGTGATTTACCTTCAAGATGAATGGAAAGAACAGTGAGACTTTTTGGGAGCCTGTCTTGAACAACACCAGTGTGGAAAAAAACCCAAAGAGAGGCTTTTTTTTTTTTTTTTTTTTCCTTCAGACAAGATAGTTTTGCTGGGTCAGAGTTGCAGCTTCACTGCTTAACCAAGACTCAGAGAATTCAGGACTAATCAAGTTTCACTGAAGGGAAAAAAATGTCTGAACTGGGAACTGAAAACTACAGATCAAATAAAAGTAAGATTCCTCTTTTTCACCCCTGAACTTAATCCTGGTCCAGACTGATGGACCACAATTCTGAGCATAGAATTCTAAAAATAAAGAGGAAGGCAAAAGTAATTTTTGCCATTTCCTTTAAATGAACCCAATGATTCCATCTCCTAGGGCAGCATTAAACTCTCGTGCTGCTTCACCAAAACCAAGGGATTCCTGGGCACTCTTGTCCTGTAACAAACAGAATGGGTTAATAGCTGTCATTGCCTTTCTAAATAGAGAACTGCATCATTATGCATTGTTAGAGCTGCCAGGAGCACATCCCTACTGCAGCACTCCTGTAACCTCACACAATAACAGCAGTGATGTTTTGCAAGATGTTTTGATATTTGCAGACCTTATGAGACTTTAGGAAAGGCGGTGTTTAGGTTAGAGAGGGAAAAGGAGGGCGAAAACAGAAATATTTTTCTTCTTCATTCTAATTTAATGCTGTTTCCTGCACAACTCTTGCAACTTTTCTGACATATGAGAAATGCCTGGAGGAGGCCAGTCTGTCAGCAAAACAGCCAGAGAGAAATTTATTTATGGAAAGAACAGAGGTGCAGTTAAAAAAGATAATAAAAAAATACTCCCCTTTGAGAGGAGATGGAAAAGCAGCTATAGACTAACGAGCCTTTCTTGATCTTTCCTCCTTACTTAACAAAACTGTGCTAAGGAAGTTGGACTCAGAATAAAATTGGAAATTGCTATGCAGTGTTCTCAGAGCTTCCTACAATATAATGTAGGCTTGCTTCGGGGCTATTTCCCACCTTCGTCCTGTGTAACATTCCCACACACAACTGGTGGCACTCACTGGAGACCTCCCAGAGTCAGATTTGAACCCCAGCATCAAGCTCACAGTTTGATCCCTGTGTCAGACACTACCCCAGAGTTACACATCAGTGCCCCTAATAATGGCTGTTCTGATTTTCAGTTTCTTGTAAATGTTTTTGAAAGACTGAAATTCTTCTCTTCTGCCTAATTGTACTGCCAGGATTTTTTTTTTTTTTCCCCTTTATAAAACAGGCGAAGGAACTGCAGAATAGATGTGATATGGATGGTAAAATTATTGTACAGGGTCAGAGAATGTTACAGCCAAAACCACATTTCTTTTCTTTGGTCAAGGCACTCCTAAAATGAGCTTGGACAATAAACCCATTCTACTAAGGGAAAACCACAACACACTGTAATGCAAAACATGTTTATAATATAGTTGTACTTAAATCTATGGGTTAGCTATTGGTATTTTCCTGTGAGTGCCACTGTCTCAATTGGAACTGCACCTACTGACAACAATATAATTTTATCTCCAGCCTGTTTGGAACATGGGCAGCTTTGTTGCAGGGAAATGCATTCTCATATATTCTTTTTCTCTATCTATCTTCCTTAGTCATTCACACCATATAAATGCTTTTGGTTTCACATGTATCTCTTGCAGCATACTAATTAAATGTTTCAAAAGGCTTTATCCATGGTTAAGTGATGATAAAATTTTAATGATTTAATTAGCAAGCTCCAAGAAAAAAATAATAACGAACAAAGGGGGGGTGCTTTTAGTGGCTTCTCCTCTCATGTTACATTAGAAGCCCAAGAAGATGCAACATTCAACATCACTTTTCCTCACATACCCAGCAACAGAGCACGTGGTCCATGCTAGAAGGGAAGTGTGGGACACAAAGCAAGTGAATTTTGCCAGTTCTCAGCTGCGTGTGTGAAGAGCAACCTCTCAAAGAGAGAGTGCAGCTCTGTGGGGGACAACAAGCCAGCTGCCATTTGATCCCTAATGTTTGAAAGCAACTGGGAACAAAATGAATGCTAATTTCAGGAGGATACACTGAAAACTGGTTCACTTTCAATATTTCCTCATGACTTCGTGTTTCTCTTGTCAGTTGGCTGCTTTACCCTCCCAGATCTCGGCATTTAGGGCTTGGTAAATACAACATTCTGTTGTTCTGTATTATAGGTTGGAGAATAAAAATGCTAATCGCTCTGTGTGAGTAACTTCCTATTACAATTTGGAACGTATTCTTTTGCTTTCCTCTCCACCAAGATTAGCCTATTATGAAAATCACTACCCAGACACCACATAGCAGGGACACAGAGCACAACATCCCTGCAGTCTGAGCCTGCCCCTGGGATGCAGCCATTCTAATCCCACCACTTGGCTCTTCCCTCCCAAATGCGAAGACATCAGTTATAATATTCTGTTTTGTGTAGATCATGATGCCCCATGCTCTAATTCACATCCTGAATATCAAAAGGAGATTAAAGGTAGCCCGGATTACTCCCTCATTAGAAAGCATCATTCATTCAAAGAAGTTAAACGCATCACTGGGCAGCTGCACTCCCTGAGCACAGTTCAGGGGGATCAACAGCACATGGAGCGCCTGCTTTAAGAATTAGAGATGAGGGCAGAGCAGAAGGAGGGCTCAGAAAACACGCATTTAAGCTGCAATTAGAATTCCAGCCCACTGGAACATAATCATTGTTTTAGTTCACCAAATTTGCGGTTGGCAGCGATCTCCCCCCGTCAGCCATCACTGAGCCTGCTCTGCAAAGACCAAGAGCTGCGCTCACAATCAGCTCTTGGCAAGGATGGTCACCGTGCAGTCACTCAAAGCAAAGTGATATCTATATTCTCATCTCATTATCATTATTCTTCTCAGCCAGGATCCCCAGTAAGGACACGTAGCTGGCCAAGTTCTGTGGAAGGCCGTGGGCACGGGATAATAAAGCTGTGAAAGCCACAGGCAAAAGGAGGGCACATCCCAAAGGTGCCACGCAGAGGGAAGGCAACTGGGAAGGGATGGACTGAAGAAACTGAGGAACTGCCCCCAGTCTTGGAAAAGCTGCATAATGTGCAACTCTCTGAGAGTTTTTGGTAGTATATAGTGCTTATTCTCTGTTCTGGTTCTTAAAAACTCAGAATACGGGCACTGCTCACGCCTTTAATCTGCAAATCCCCTGAAGCAAGGATTTACTTTTATATGTGTTAGTCAACCCCTTGTAAATCACTGTGTACACAAACAACCCTGCAATAAAAGAGTGTAACAGGGGTGGCTGAGGCACTCAGAGAGAGAAGTTGCAGGAAGCAACTGTAGAACTGATGTGGGTATAAAGAAACACTTGAGGTCAGCTCCACGTGTTCAACTTAAAATTCAGACTTGTTTTTTAATGCTTAGTTAAGAAACAAATTATGTGAGCTGTACATATCAAAGTCCCATTTGCTGGACATCCTTATGCTGCTCATTTGTGCACAGTATGCTCTTCACACTATTTGGCTTCCTTCCTTTAAATCTGACCAACCAAAGATGGTCTGTACCATTGGAAAACACATTCAAATTGGTTAACAAAAGCAGGTTCAGAGGACAGAAAGAGGAGAGGAGAATCTGAACCACTCACTCATTAAAAAGCATCATCCATTCACAGCTGGCACTTTACAGCTGGTGTATTTTGTTTTGCTTTCTCTGCATAAACAAATTGAGCAAGGAAATCAACAATTTTGAACTTTGAGCTACACTGAAAGCAGACACCGAGAGTTCTGTCCTATGTCAAGTTAAAAAAAAAACCAACAAAACGAAACCCCACTGAAATCCCCTAAAAACAGACCTTAGAGATTTCCAATATTTAAGTGCAGTAATCTGAAAGAAGTAAAATGTATGGCCCACCCAAATCTCAGCTATAAGCCCACCAGTATTATCATGCCCTGGCTCTTGCAAACGTCAGTGAAAATGAGGGATGGGGATTCCAAGTGTGAGGATTTTCCACACTTCCCACTGCTACAGAACACAGCTATTTTGCTGGTGGAACTATGGAGTATTACCTCCCTCTTTCCCCAACACTTAAAATGCAGGAAAACTCGTGCAATAAATACATTAACACTTTGTTTAAAATTTGGTTAAAATTATCATAGGCTTCTAGTAAGCAAAGGTCTTTCTGCTCCTGCCTGGCAGCTCTGCAAATTTGCCTGTGAGGGTCTTCAAAAGTTCTTTGATAAAGATTAATTAAGGAAGAAAGACTCTGTGTTTGCGATCTCTTAATTCTTCCAGGAAATGTAAATGTTTGAAAACACTGGGAGATGAGTTTCAGACCTTTTTCAAACACCAGTGAGATCGATGGTAGTATGTGTGTGTGTGGGCACAGCCAAGACACAGGAGCTCCAGATCACAATAACCAGGGTTATTTGATGCCCAGGCAATCAGCTGGTAAAAACTAAACTGGACAGAAGCAAATCTTCCAACTGCAGCAGTATCTCAAAAAAAACTCCTTCCACCAGGGATTCTCACATTGGTGTGGCTGTAATAAAAAGTCTATCAGTGTTAAAGTTGTAAGTCTTGCTTAATTTAACTACAAAAATTTGCTGGAGGCAGAGATTTGTAATATAAATTTTTAGCCCGGCAGCAATTTCCACTTTACACATTTTGAAAACAAATGTGGCAATGTTTCAGTTAGTGGAGAACAAATAATGTCGTAGAAGTCTATCTGTTAAAGGAGTTGAGGAAAGGAAGATTTGCACATTTCAAAGCTGACAAACTCCCATTTCTATCAGTGCTGACATGTGCCTGGCTAATTCGTGCTTTACCAGAAACTGCCATCAAGTCAGGAAATGTGGAATGACTACAAATGTTCCATAAGCACTTACGGTGACAAATCATGTTTGATTGCCTTGACCAGTTTAAGTAGGAAAATTTAGAATATACCACAGAAAGCTGGACTTGATGGTTCTTTGCCAGGTACTTGCTGGTCAGAGGTGTCAACTTAAATCATCTCCTTGCTCAGCAGGAGGAGGCACATTAATCACAACTTGAGGTGTCCAGAATGTCAGGTACTGCAATCTAACTTGCCTTGTGCTGAACAGTCACTCAGAGTGCCTGGTAAGTCATTTACTTAATCAAAGATCAGAACTTGGATATAGGATGTCACCCTCCACTTGGCTACCATTAAGTTAAAAAATCCCACAAATCCTTCTTCACAAACTTTTTCCTGTGGAAAATGTTTTATTGCAGGTTATAGGTTTCATTAGATCACTTCATGGGAAAACAATGAAAGAAGAATTGTACTAACAACTCCCAGACAGGAGTAAGAATTGTGTTTCTCAAACATCCTACAAGTATAACAAGGCATCACAACACTGGAAGTGAGAGTTCTAGATAGAAAACATGAGGCCAAAAAGAGACAAATATCCCTGGACATGGGGCAGAAGTGCATACAATTCTGGAAGTACAACTGTGATGCAAAGCACAGATCTATGTGACTCCAGAAATCCCATGACCCTGAGAGGGTCCATGTGTGCACAGTTCCAGGCACACCAATATTCATCTGCCCACAAAACAGGCCCTAATACATCCTGATCAGCAGTTGTGTTGCCTGCTCCCCATGTAATCAGCATTTGTGTGCTTTTCACTGCCCAGGACTGTCATCTAGAATCCTGCAGGTTGCTGCTTTCCATTTCCCCTCCAGTATTGCAATTTCTGCCAAACTGCCTTAATGCCAGAGAACAGAGTTGTAAAATGATTAAAGAAAAAAAAATAAATTAACAAACTCATCATGTTTGATTTGAACTGCTTTCCATGTTCATTATGTGATCCGTGTTTCTCTCCCAGGCTTTGTGGAACGCTTACCCCAGGTAGGGCCCTGCAATCTCCACTGCACAATGGAAACCCTGCTTGCAATTATTGTCATGAAATGAGAAGGATGGGATGAGTCCCGTAACAACTTAATGGATTTCAGTTCTTAATTTGACAAGCGAGTTTTGGCTTATTTCTTAGTAGATTTACCCATTAACTTCTCGGTAATCTGCAATAGCTTGGAAGTGCCTGTGTTATATGCAAAGTGAAAACAGAGCATTTCCAGTCACTCAGTCAAATCCAGGGAATCCACTGTGCTGTCTTTTAACCGGCCCCCGGGAAAAAGCAGGGGTTTACTGGATGCTGTGAAGCTTAATGCACTTAGGGTCTGATGGACCAAGGAAAGGAATTAATTGCTCCTCAGTGGAAAATGTTCTAGTCTCTGATTCTTGATAAACACTTTTTTGCTTCTAAGGTTATTTCAAAAGAGTGGATATGACTTACAGAGGGATGGTCTCCAGGTTATGTTGGATTTACACCATTATGGCCATTGTATAGATTAAACTGTACCCAGAAACAGACTAGAAGCCAATTAAAAGAAGCCAATTGTTCTAAAAAGAACAAAGATTATTTGCTTTACCAAGCAGCAAGACAGGAGGATTCTCCAACAGCTGAGATTTCACTGATCTTTTAGTATTGCTCCAATGCAGGTGACAAACCTACAATCAATTCTGGACACGGCAAAGACATGGATAACTGCAGTGGGGACTGCCATCATTAAAGATCAGGAAATAGGAAACAAAGAGTATGGTAAAACAAAATCATATTTCAA
Organism: Pyrocephalus nanus; assembly: GCA_038380795.1. Lineage (NCBI taxonomy): Eukaryota > Metazoa > Chordata > Aves > Passeriformes > Tyrannidae > Pyrocephalus > Pyrocephalus nanus. Next base: position 12,292,677 of record CM076276.1, read on the forward strand.
ATATTGAGTGTTTTAAATAAATGTTTATTCTGCAAAAGCTTGCAGAAGTTTTATTAAAAAAACTTTCCTGGGAACTTGATTTTCATCTGAAGAGAACTGTTCTGGAGAGTAAATTCAGTCTATTAAGTGCAAGTCCTACTTGGTATAAAAATCTCAGTGCAACCTGAACTGCCAATTTACTGCTGATAGCTCTGTGACACGTGACTTTAGAAAGCATTGTCCAAGACTTTTCAAATTAAGTATTTGCACTCTTAAATCACTCCAGCCTGAAAAATACCGGGTATTCAGCAATTTTGAAAATCATGCCTTTGCATGTCTAAATATAGATGTTCTGGTTGACTAAAACATCACAGACTCCTTCTCAGCTGAGAGAGTAAATATTAATACTACTCTGAGTCCTAATTCATCCCTGTGCACAGTGCTTGGAGATCCCTGCATGGAAAGCATTACGTGTCCATTTCCAGGACCTTCTCCAGAACTCTGGGAATATTTAAAAGCTCTGTAAATCCATTTCTTCTTTAATAGGACCTACAGCACATGCTTTCAAAAGTCATCCTCTGTTATATATTGACAATTGGAGTTCTTTTGCCTTAACTTGCTCTTTGTTCTATTTTTGTTTTTCTGTGTCACGCTTTCCTTTTATCGACAGATGCTGGAGCTGTGCTAAATGATGTGCACTTTTAATGAAAACAAGCTCACTTTCAGCTTGCTAGCCATGTCATCTCCACCTTATTATTTTCTATACATAGCCTGTTTCTTATTAATTGTATATATAAATATATATTTAAAGATAGTAAATGCTGAAACATGAGGCCTGGAGCCAGCAAAAAAAGAGTGAAATAACAGCCAGGCAGCCTTCCAACAATGTTCCAGCAAAAGGTAGGCTCTGGCTTTTGTTGCATATTTGATCTGTCCAGAGCATTTTCATTTATCAGAACAGCTGGTTTACAGCTCTAGTGCACAATTTTTTTTTTTTTAATAATGGTGCATTCATCTTAACGCTATTAAGTAAACAAAATTAAACTGCTCTTGTGACTGCAAAGGGTTTATCTTCTTTTTCAGATGCTTTCTTATGTTTCCAGTCACAAGGTTGTTTTTTAGTGGGAAAAAAAACACACCTCTGTTTTGAAAGGGTCCAATTAGTAAGTCTGGGGACGCTCAGCTTACAGTGCTGAGGGAAATTGGAGCTGGACTTCTGCAAAACAAGATTCCAGTACCCTGCTCACTGGTCAGAAAATGTAGTCAACTGAGAAGCAGGAAATAAGAGGAACAACAAGGAAAAAAAAGGAAAGTGGATGATAAAACCCATTCTCCCCACATGTTTTCATTTATAGAGTGTCATAAAAGCCTGCTTAGAGGTTTTATTTAGTCTTAAACCAGACACGGGAGTTTTCCCTGAGCATTCAATATCCCTCACTAGAACAAGTAACACTATTTTCATAGATAGACAGAAATATTTCCTTTTGTTTTGTATGAGATTCTAATTTTTTAAATCTTGGATATGATGCACGGATTGATGAGTAGTCTGGGAACCTCAGAGCAAATAGAATTACCTTCTTCTTCTTTTTTTTTTTTTTTTGCAAAAGAGAGGTAGAAGCGGAAAATGTGCAAGATTAGTAAATATAATACAACAGTCCAGTTAGTGCCAGTAGAAAAAAAAGGAAATTGCATGTGATTTATATGGTGGGGAATGCAGGAGTTCATACAGACTTTTTAAATGAAACTCTTCTCCCATACAGCATTAAAACCAAAACTTGTAAGGATCCACCAACATGTATTTTCTGTTTTGCAGTGGCAAATGACAAACCAGGCCTGCATATTCCATGCAATACACTTAAAAATCAGTTTAAATTATGAGCCTGTTCACTGTTGTCGACCCCTCTCACCATTCCAGCAACATCTGATGTATTCTGAGATCTCTAAAGAGGGCACAGTCAAAACATTGCCAAAAAGCAATCAGAAAGTTGTGTTTGAACAAAAACTAGACAGGCAACAAGAAGCCAAAAATACCCAACAGAGATGTAGCTGGGGCTGCCTCAGTGCCTCAACACAGAGAGAGCACGAGAGAAAACCTGCTGGGAATCTTTGGTAAATGATGTCCCCCAAGGGATGCTCCCCAGGACAACACAAAAATCCACAGAGCAACCTACACACCTTCCCAAGACTGTCACACAGAAGGTATCACAAAAGGCAGGAGCAGCATTGTTATTAGCACTGGTCCTGGCAGCTGTGCAAACACAAGGAGCCATCTGCTGTCATTTCATAAGTGCAGGGGGGATCTGGGACAACAACAGCCTAAAAATATGATCTTCCCAAGGAAGGGAAATTGGCTCAGTTTCTAACATTTCTGTCAACAAATCCGTGGGCTAGGTCACACTCTTGAGACGTTCCCACTTAGTTTCTGCATTGTAGGTGTTACATCAGTGGCTTTTATGACTGTAATAGTTAAGCCCTCAGGACAAGGACTGCAGTTCATGGATCTTAGGGGAGGATGTGCTCAAACCCGGCTTTGTGGTAGGTCTGACCTCCTCCACAATCCCCCCCTACAAAAAGACAATGCACAGGAAAAAGAACAAATAGCATATTTGTGCAGCCTAATCCACAGCAGTATCCCATCTAAAATTCATATGCTGTTTTGGGGCTTTTTTCTGCTTTTCTGGCACTGACTTGCATCATATGTCATGTCAAACTATGCTGGATTAAAAGCATTCCATGGCCTTAACAGAGTGTGGCAATTCCTACAACAAACACCCAGTTATCTCGACCTGACTGTTCACTGCCAGCTCACCTGAGGGAAACGTCAGCTCCTGAGGAAGAGCAGCAGCTCAGCAGCCTATGGAAAATGGGGGTTTGCTTGTTTATAACATACAGCAAGAAGCTATTCAAGTAGTATTATTTCTTGTCAGTGTTGCCTCGTAGAGATTACAGCAAACACTGGCTATTCACAAAAACAGACTGAAAAAATTAAGTACATAATAGGAAGTCCTGCCATGCAAAGAAAGGAATCCAGATCTCAGGAAACTAAAAGTCATGGCCTAATACTGGGACTTGGTACTTCCACGAAGCTTTGCATTTCCAAAGAACAGTACAAACATTGCCTAATTGATCCTCATGAATAATTTACTGCTGGAAATGACACTATAACCCTCGCCTTTTCAGTGTATCGCTGAACCTTTCGCCTCATTTTAAAACTGTGGATTCTGCAAGGCACACACATAAGCAGGTTTTAATCATTTAATAGAATTTCAGCTGGGGAATAGTCCACTACAATTTAGTGGGAGCTGTGTATCTTATCACAAACGACTTGTTGATTCCCCTCGGTGATGAAGTGTTCTGCTCACATAAATAAGTGAAATGCTTATCTAACTGCCTTAAATGTGCTACCTTTGCATGTGCATTCTATCTGTGCAAGTATGCACATAAATTGCACGAGGCCCTTTAATTTTTAAAAAATAACTTCCCCAGTAAAATGTTGTGAACTTCTCATTAGTCTCCTTGTGACTTATCATGACAACACACGGAAATCATTGCTACAGTGAATCATTTGCTGCACCGACTCTGCTATAATAAATCTCACGCCACAGTTTCAGCAGAATTCAAAAAAAAAGGATCAAACATTCACAAAAACACCCATAATTCCTTCAGATAGAACAAAGTTAATTATCAGGGGTACAAACCCCTTGTGGTGTTTTTTTTAATACCTGTCACCAGTGTGTTTTATACCTGCAAATGTCCAATAGATGACCCTTAAACCAACAGCCAGTATGATCTGGCAAATCTTCTTAAAAAAGGTAGAGGAATTTTTGCAATATTCACTGTGAAAGCCCAAATCAACTGGAATCAAGTGGTAGAACAGTAATTATTTTTTTGTTTTAAATGAATGTGCAAGAGCATCCATGGTGTTAATAATTTAATTTATAATCTGATTTTATTTTTGTTATTAAACACGACAGTTGTGTGCAACACACTTAATTCACTTTCACTTAGTCGGTACCTAAAATGTAATAATCCTGTCACCACCTAAAACTTTTTATAGGACATTCATTACACGTTCTTTAGAGCACTGTATATTTTTTGAGCCCCATGTATATTTTAATAATGCTGAGTGAAAAATTTATAGGAAGCCTTTTTGCATCTTTTCAAGCATGAAACTGCCTTACTACAGATGAAGGGCTACCCTGCAAAAGTGCAGAATGCTGTGATGGCTCCAGAATTACACAAACAGTGCACTGTACAAACACTAAGGAAAAAAGAGGAGTATCTACCTCATGTTCACATAATCCACAGATTTTTCCACTAAAATAGAAAATTCCATGATTTTGTCTTTCTCCCTTCTCCCTGCACAACGGCACAAATGTGATTTCACACACACATAGTTTTTTGAACTATAAACTTTTTCCACCTGCAAAGTGAATTACAAATTATAGCCCCTGGGGCCCAACTACTGATATTCTCTTAACACACATGGCCAATAACAATATAGAGTTTCATGGCTAAATAGTAACCCTGTAATTCAATCACAGGCTCCTGCTGCCATGTATAAATTGCTCCAGCTTTTATGATGCCAGCATTGCACCTTCTTTGGGAACACAGAATGGGATTCAGACATAAAACTTGTATTATTGCACCTGTACAAGGACTATAATGCAGTGTCCACATAAATGTTAACCCAGAGGGAATATGTTCTTTCTGGTCAGAGTTGCTGATGCAGTTCACCAAGTTGAGACATGTTTCCTGAAGGAGAGACAGGCAGGTAGACTTACCTTGTACTTAAAGGCTAAGACCTAACAAGGATGAGGCAAAAACCATCTTGGATCAAAGGTCACCTTTTTCTCCTTGTTTGTGCCAGTTCTTGTATTTTGTACTGGGAGCAAAGGGTGTCAGAATTCTAGTAAGCCTTATAATGCAAGGCGGCACCTTCCCCACGAAGCAGAATTTTCATGTGACATATTTAATTTTCACATCCAGAATAAAATTACAGTTGGAAACCCATATGCCCACAAGCTCAGGGAAAGCCTAAAGGAAACCAGTGGAAAAGAATTAGGTCAACAAGGAAAAGAAGAAAACAGCAAAAAGAGGGAGGTGGGGGAAAGAAGAAAAAAAAAATTTATTTTCACTACTGTGATTTTTTTTTTCCATAAGAACTCCTCAAACAGTCCACGTTCAGCAAGTGTGATGTGCTGTACTATGTGTGCAACATCTGCCTCCTTCCAAACATGTCCTGGCATTGACAGCTGACACCACAGGATGACTGTGTAGGGCAGAGATTTCAAAAGTCCTTCAGAAAGAATGTGATAGTTACAAATAGTTACACATTTTGTGCTTTTTTTCCACAAACATTAGTTTTGTGAGACTACTACTATAATAATCACTCTTCTGATGAGGAACCTCTAGCAGGAGGAGTTAGAGGGTCTTGCTATGTGAACACAACTGCTCAATCTTTTAACAGTTGGAGAGGATGAAAAAGATGGCACTTGGCACAGCTCGATGGTTTCACTGTTTTCTTTCTTTAGGAGTTCACACTGACACCCTACTGCTCTTCAGGGAATTTTTTTCCAGGTCAGTTCCAACATAACACTTCAACGTCAGCAGAATTAGCATTGTCTGTCTCTCACCTTCCTCTCCTCAGTGACCTTGGACACTTCTGATAGAATCTGCAAAATCTACAGAAAGGGGGACTACAGTGAGGACTGTGATCCCCAGGGCTTTAAAGGAAGTTTCCCTGAATATAAACGGATTCGTACTTCAGATTAATAACCAAGGAGAATGACTGATGAAGGGAGGCATTATGACTGTTGCAACTGAGAAACTGAAGTATAACTTAAAAAAAAAAAAAAAAAAAGAAAAAAAAAAAAGAAGTCAGGCTAACTCCACGGGGTTGCCATTGTGTCAGGAGCAATGGAACCACAGCCTCACGCTCCATAAAATATCTCTGAAGGGAAAAGTCTCAGTGAAACTTTCTGCAGCTCCACTCATCCCACCTGGCTTTGAGGGACTGAGCAGATGACCCACCATTTGACCTACTGAATTGTAATTGGAAATACATACCTCTGCTTCATTTTCTGTAGGGATGTCTGCTCAGGGTCTCATATTCAGTTCTTAAATCTGAACACAGTCAGGATACACGTTCTGCATTTAAATATCTCGGGTATTCCACACAAGTAGAATAAATTTGTGCCTAAATTAAGATAAATCTGATTCAGCTTAGACCTCACTCTCACTGCCTGCCACATGGGTGCAGAAAGGATTGTAGAACTGTTATTGTAAAAAATACTAGGATTCCATTGGATCCTACTGCATCTCTCCCTCAATATATATATTTACTCCACACAGGCATGAATGACAAGAAAACCAAATGCCAACAATGACTGGATAATTAGTTTAGTTATTACTGTCTGCAAATACTGTTCCTACTGCAATTCTTGTGTTCTTCAGCACATGCACTTACACATACAAAGCTGAGAGAAACGTGGGAGAGAAAACCTGGCTTTACTGAAATCAGTCTTATTTCAAAGCAGAATCCTAAGGCAAAACCACTACCTCTAGAACATACTAATGACACAAATAGCTGTGTTTCACAGTTCATCAAGACACAGTAAAGATCTTTGAGCTTTATGTCTAAAGAATTTCCCAAGTTGGAAGAGACCCATAAGGATCATAGAGTTCAACTCCCTGCTCCTCACAGGACTACCTCAAACTAAAACATATGACTAAGAGTGTCACCCAGACACTCCTTGAGCTCTGACATCACTCTTCTCTCTGCTTCATTGCCCTGTTTTGGGTTTTCTGTGAATTAATGTTTTTTATTTTCTTCCAGGCCAGCACAGAAAGAAGTCAATCCCCACTGCTCCCATCCTAATCTAATGCCAGCTGTTTGCATGGAGGCTGGCTGTCAGCCAGGCTCCTGATGGATTCTGCTGGGCTTTGTAGGAGCAGAGGTCATGGATTGAACTCCTGGGGAACACAAAAAACATACTTCAATATATGCTCAATAATACAGCTCCAAGATAATCGAACAAACGTTCCCCTTTCAATGTTCCTCCAAGACCATAAAGGTAGGTTGGCCTCAGGATAAATTCTGGGGTTCTAACTGGAAAGGCCTAGGTTTGTGTTCCACAATTTAGGGAGCTGTTCTGAACTCGTGATCCTGTCTACTAAAGTCCCCCTGTTACACTCTTTAAGTATGTACAGAAGATTCTTTAAGTCTCTGATGACTACAACACTTTTTTTTTTTTTTGGTTTTCCTTTTCTGATTTAAAATTTTTGTCTCAAAATGTCTTTCCAAAGGATGCAGAGTGAACAATGGAAACATCATTCAATCCAGCTTGCATACAAAGATTGACTTTGTACCACTGACACTGTAACAGGTTGATGTCACTAAAATTAATAAATTCCATCCAAGAGTTGGACCTTAGCCACGGGAAAGGGTTATGAAAATGAATGATAGAGCAGATGTCATATATCAGGGTAGGAAGAATCATTGTTTTCCACTCCACACAATGCCCATGATAACATGAGCCTTGGGAAGGACATCAGACTATCAGGAGATTTTCAGTGTGTGAGAAAACTGGACAACATGGTCAAAAAAGGCAACTTATCCATGTCTATAAGTTTATAAATATATTCTCTCTCTCCATAAACACCATCAACCTGCTTTTCACACAAACTTAGAGAGCCAAGCGTTGACTTAATTATCTAAATACAGAATCCACTGCTTCTGTTTCCTTGATTAGCTGAGGTCAGTGGGAACACAAGGATAAACTAGGATAAAGCTAAGCCTTAAAAATTACATTAGACTCTCTCCTTATGCATAAAAAAGCAGAAGGCATAACTACCTCCTAGGAAATTATTATCATAATATAGGCTTTCAAAAAATACATGAAATGGGCATGTAGATTATTTTCTATAGCTGGATTTTTCAGATCTGAGTAGGAAGGACATAAACTGACTAAATATTCTCAGGTTTGCTTGACTTTCTAAAGGATGGATTCAGTCCATTCCATCACATCTGAGCCATTTTGAATAGACACACTAGATTATCGTGTTTGGCAATCTTTTGTGTAAGTTATTTACAGGTAAGACAATTGTAAACATCAAATTATGGCCAGAGGAACAGGTAAGTCATCCAAATTGCCTACAAGCACTACTTTAGATATTGAGTTTATGCAACATTTCTCCTTGTCCCTACAGCCACACACCAGAGGGTTAGAGGAGAGATGCCTGGGTTTGCTTCTTGGTGAAAGAAATCAAATAATTTTACATCAGAAGGGTAAAACATTCAAGCAGTCAAAATTCTGGGGGTTTTTTTGTTTGTTTGTGGTTTTTTAAACTGGGAAAAAATGTTCATGGCTGATGATCCTAAATGTCTTCCATCTCTTTGCAATGAAATCACCCAAAGATATAAATAAACTATTCTAAATAAAGTTCAGACTGACTGCAGCATTAGATATGTCTACTAATGTATGTGACTGTCAGCCAAAATAAATTAACCTCCAATAGAAGTCATTTTCATAAAATTAATTATTCCAATGTCAGCTAAAAGAGAGAGGTGCACCCTCCCCACTCCTTCACCCAGATTTTTCCAACTTCTCAAATAGGCTGCAGATAGAAGAACATGAGAATAGATCTATATTTGAAGGTTTTATTTTTTCTAAGCTGTGAGTTTAGTTGTTGAATTTTTTTTTTTAAAGTAAACCAAGGGATCTAGCAAGAAAAATAAAGGATTACTGAGCAATTTATATACAGCACAATTAGCTAGAAAAATGTAAGAAGAAACTCACTGGTGGAATGAACATTAAGCCTCATGGACTAGAACATGGAAGTGAGATACTGGAAAGTGCCCATTACTCATCTCAGGGATTTAGCTTTTGCCACTCTTCCTAAAATTTGCCCAAATTTAGTTGCTGTAAATCTTTGAAAAATGAGTTTGTATAGCTCACTGGAGACTTTGATTTTAGCTGCCAATGCCTGCAAGATTCAATCCACACTGAAAACAGGATAGTTCAGCAGGAAGGGACCCACAGTGATGGTTCAGACCAAGTGATGCATCGAACACACCACGCTCAAACCTTCTTTCTGCAGCTGCAGATCTGCTGGGAACTGTCTGCTCCTGACTTCAGGCATAAATGCTTACCCAGAGCTTGCACAGGAATTCCTGCATTGTGAGTTACTGTGCTCTCTGAGCAAATCTGTTATTGTTCTGAGGTAAAACTGATCAAAACCCGAGTTCCACATTAAAATTTAACTTAGGCTGTAACTGCCTACTGCTAAATTGCAAGCAAAGCTCTAGATTTTTAGAGTGGAATTTCACTGTCCAGAGTGACCAATTTCAGCATTATTAACAGCACAGATCAGATCCAAATGAACTCCAAATGTATCAAGGCTTGGACGTGCATTGTTAAGGCATCAGAACAGCATTGCTGTGGCAGTGATGGAGCCCTGCAGGAGACAGCCAAGAACCACATGGGAGGGTCTGAGCTGGTGCCAGTCCAGGCCAAAACACCCACATGGAGCAATGTAGGACTGGGAAAGACCATTTCAGGTTCTCAGTTATTTCTGGTTCCAGAGTTTTTCTGTCCTCTTCTGCTGTGCTGGGGGTCTGTTCCCCAATGAATTCCATGCTGCAGGCATGGCCTGGAGTGGAGGAAAGTATATTAAAAAAAAGACAAAAAGGGCACAGCTCAGAGCTCTGGTTTATCTAAACTAGTGCTACAAACATACTTTCATAAGGACATAAGTAATTATGTACTTAATGCAGAGGTTGATAACTTTTTTGCCAGGGTGGCAATGCTGTTTCCTTGCTGCACACCACTCTGGAGTAGCCTGCACAACTCTACATATATTTTCCTCTCTGTTGGCACTCTTAAGTCTCCCTGAATGGCACTGCTGACAGACCATTCAGTCTCTAACTCTGCTTCCACACCTCATAGATCCATTCAAATACGAATGGACTAATGTGATTTTCTAGCTTTGTAATTCTTGGGTTGGGAACAGCTATTACATTTTCTTGACATAAATATATACCTTTGTTTTAAAGATGTTAATATGCATTCTCAAAATTGTTTTCCTCCAGGCTTAGTGTTTGGGGGGGATGGGGGAAGGCAACAAAAACTGCTTAATTAACATAATGAGAGTTTGCAAGGGATAGCTAAAAGCTGGTTGTGGAGAGGTTTGGCCTAACAGCAATCTGTATATAAGAACATACATTAAACATATGGGTAGGGAAAAAATCATAATGCTCCAGGCAAGGCTTTGCTGTGGAATAAAGATCCATCTCCTTCTGCCCAGAAACACAATAGTTTCCTAACACCACGACATTCCAAGAGAGAATTGGAGCATATACTATTCAATTTTATAAAACTGTTGAATTGTGCACTTGAGACAGTAAATATGGACAGCAAGATAGACAGACTTTTTATTCCAGCAAAATTACTTTGTGTTGATATTCCGTGTCCACGATGCACCCAAAGAGCTGCCCTGGGGCAGGACCCCAGTGCAATCAAGCTGTCAGGTTTAACAGATATTCTATGGAAATAACTTTTATAAACAAATTAAAGATCATGGCCACTTGCAAAGGAAGCTGTTTGCTATTTTACAGGCAGTTTAGGCATTTTTTATCCCTAAAAGAGCAGGTTGCCATCAGATATTTAGAGGGTTAGTTTCATCACCAGCAGGATGAACAAAAAAAAAAAAAAAAAATTCCCAGCCTTTAAATCCATCTCCTGTCGACGTCTTAACAAATTCAAGCAGAATCAACTGGTTGTACTGTCAGAATGTTAGATGGAGTATGAGTGCTGTCAATTTGTTGGGATAAACCACTGTGTGCACAGACCTCAGAGCACAGCTCCCAGGTTTACTTGCTGGCTTCATAATTTGGAGAATAAAAAATAGTTTTGATGAAATGGATATCTAACTTAGCAAGGCATAAGTTGTAGCCAGAAAAATATTGCTTTCTTATTGTAAAGCATTTACATGCTCTTAATTAATTTGTATCCCAAAGGATTCAAATTATTTTGAAGAAATAGTCCCTCAACCTCTTAAGGCTCAGGATTCTGCTGTTGTTCTGCCTAAGCTGATGCAACTTCCCTGGAAATAAAATGTAACTGAAAAAAAGCATATTTTTACTTCTTGGTTGCTATAATTCTGAGGCAACAAAGATACAGCTCTATTGTATTTCTACAAGCACTCGAAGGAGAACAAAGACATGAACTGTAAATGGTATGTAAGAATTTCCCAACGCTGGGTGTTTGGGATCTGTTGTTTTGTTGTTTTTATAGGTGGAAAAGCACAGACAGCGAGCAGCAGCAAAGTTTTTGTTTTCTGGAGCAAGACACGAAGTCAGCTTCCCAAAGCACTTGCCTTTCTCCAAGAAACGAGGCAATTGGAGCACTGGGCTGCCACATCCTGTTGGTTCAATGGACAGCAATGGGGCAGAGCCTTCAGTCATTTGGATGTTGTTATGGGAACTACGAAACTAGAGGTCTGAAAATTGCAGGCATCAGTAAAAAATGCCATTTTTCTCCAAATTCATTTTGGTTGGTCACTCTTCTCAACACTAAAAATCAATAGGTACTTGATAAATAAGCCACAGCCGTTCCTTTCCGTGCACTGCAACTCATTGCTTACAGATAATAGACTAATATAAAACCTTATTTCTTCTTCTGTGTGATACTGTCAAAACATTTTAATTCCAGGCTTGAACACCACTTGCTAAATAACCTGCATTTGTTTTTTCGTGTTCTGAAATTAGAATAGACTGTGTCAAAATGACAGTCTAGCAATTAAGTCATTACTCAACATCAATAAGATTACAAGAATCAGATCCTTAGTATGTCTATTTGAGGCATGAATTTGAATGAAGTGGAATAAAAGAAGCAACAGTTCAACCAAACTGCTGAACACATACTTAACTTTAAGCTTTTCTTAAAAAGAAATGCTGTGTAGCTTTTAGGCCACCAAAAATATAACCAAGTCTTATTCTGCAGCAATATCCAGTTCACAAATTACTGCCCTATAAAATCAATTTACAGTAAGAGGCAGTCATAGTAAAACACAGGCAATATAGAGTTTAATTAAAGCAAGGCTCTAATGATGTCATCAGTAAACCAGTTTGTGCTTTGTAAATAGCAATTACTCCAGAACTGCAGAATTATTAACTTAATCCTATTTATCTGCTCCTCTGTTTAAAGCTTCCCTGTTTAGATTGTGAGTTACAGTCCATCGTGATTTTCAGCAGCATAAGCACAATAGGGAGATCTAAATTCTATCATACATGAAAAATAAAGAGAGGACAGCTCCTTCTACTTTGGCTCCACTGTAAATACTGAGTCACTGATTTCACAGGGATGAGTTGTAGAAGGAGCAATTCAAAACATATAGGAGAAGAATTCTTAATAATTGCTATTACCCTTAAACCAGTCTTGATTCCAAAATTTTGGATACATTGGGATGATGTCTGAAAACTTCCTGATCTTCTCTATGTGTGTGAACATGTGTACAAACTTTACACTTTGCTAATTTTGTGTCTAATTAATGCAAAACTTGCAAACCCATGTCTTATAATTAAAGTTCTTTGTCATTAGAGACACACTGCTAAGACACTTCACAAATATGTCCAATTTCATCTGCAAGGAATGACAGATTATAAGCAGCACACGAAGCAATTTGAAAATCATTTGGGAAAAAAAATCAAAACTTAATTACAGAGTTCAAATTATTGAAATTGCTCATGTCAGTGTTAAAAAAAAAAAACAACCAAACAAAAACACCACAAAAACTCGAAACTCTCCAACACAAACTATTGACCAGTGGTGTAAAGCTAATCTAAGAAATACAATTTGTCTTGAGGCTTTTCTAAAGAAAGCAATAATTTAAAACTGTGCTGGTCCCCAATAAGTAAGGCTCCAAGACAGTTTTGATCCATTGATGAATTCTTCCTAATACGTTCCCTGAGGTACGGTTTTCCTAAATCTATTAGACATTTACAGTCTTTCAGGATGTGCTGCCTGAGCTGCTCTATCACACTGTATTAACTTGACAAGGTAATGCAGCACTATCTTTTATTTCCATAGAAAGAACTAAGGTTTGACCTTGGAACTCCAACAACAGTTTATTACCCCAATCCTTACTGGAGGGACACTCTGATAGATTACTGCACGTTCTGACCCCAGACATGTGATACACATCAGATGGCTGGAGGGATTTACAGTGGGGTTACTGAGAACAAGATCCCAGATCTACTAAAAATCACACTATTACTTCTACCTATTACCCAGTTCTCCAAAGAAAGGCAAAACAAACCCAAAGCAGTCCATAATAACATAGAAAATACAGTGACAATTCCCACTGGTTGCTTAGTGGCTTCTCTAGGCTCTCTCTCAGCATGGAATCACGGTACTGACTCCTCTTGCAGTCACAACTGATCTTGAATCCTACATACAATAATTCTTCTTCCAATATACACATTTACATGTCTGTGGTGATATAAACAGTGTCCAGGCCCTCCTCATTCTGCAGCAGCCTCTGGAAGAGGCTGATAAAAGATCCCAGTGATGCTGAGCACAGTTGTAAACCCTCCCATGCAACAGATTTTGTGAGTTTATGCATCACAGTAAAGCTTCCAGGAAAAAGAGTTATTTGTGCATTAATCTTCATCTTAATAACCCCTCTGCTCCAAATAAATTAGCTATACTTAGCTGTGTCATAAGACATTATACTGCAATGTGCTCCAAGGAAAGCTGCTCTTCCATTTTTCTCTCCCACAATGACTCTGCCCTGCAATGTTTCTCAGGAGCCAGTGCAAAGCGTGACGAGTCAGCACAGGGACACCCCCAAAACAAGGGCTCTTTTTCACCCTTTTGATGTTTTTCTAGGGACACATTTATGGACATTGTTTAACAATATATCTCGAAATAACTAAACCCCAAATAATTGGAAACATTTTGTAGTTGAAAAATTTGACATCTGCAGCATTTCAAGCAGCAATTCAAGATGCATTGTTCTTTCATTTTTCAGAGGCTTTATAATCACCTATTTTACAGCATTTTAGGATCCCTTTTAATGAGTTTTTGCCTAAATAATGAACACTAAGTGACTGTAAGCCCCTGGGACTTGTTAGAGATCAAGCAATAACAGTAAGCAAGGCACAGTGTCTCCAACCACAGCACCAAGTTCTGCTCCAGGTGACATTCACTGAAACTAGAAGTGTCTGCTTAAATTAAATCCTGCAGAGATATTCATCTGCTGGAAGTTAAGCATGTATATATTACTGCTGCAATATATAGGATTTGTCCCTTGCCTGGAGTATAGGCACTAAGTCCTTGCAGTATTAAGGTTTTATTTTGGATTTATATCATTATGACAAAGGGCAGAATTAGTCTCAATATTATTTAGAACAGATGTATACAGTGAAACTATAAAGGCCACAGCTATGAAAGCTTTTCTTGATCTATTACAACTCCCTGAGACTTCAAACACCCAGAGCAGGACTCAGCCTCCATTCAGGTATCAATTGATTACAGCTACTAATTTTGTAAAAAATTAATTACAGCCGAATGAAAGAACTCTCTGAACATATGGTTTTGAGATTTGCCAACATCCAAGGCCAATTTATTTCTTGTTAATCTATGTTTGTAAGATGTCTGAGACAGTGTGCAAATCTCCTTCTGAGAGGCCTGAAGTCAAGAGTAGAGAAAGAAAAAGCAAGATGTGGTGTTGTTCAGTGAATCCACACAGCAAAGCTTCTCTTGTCAAGTAAAACAAAATTGGAGCCTCCAAACTAACTTTTTTTTTCTACAGACAGGAAAGCCATTGCATTTCTAGCTAAAATTCAAAGACCAGTTACCAACTGGAATGATCTGTGGATGGAGCAGGAAAACTAAGCTGGTGAACACTGGCAATAAATTAAACACTTTAAACTCAATGGACATTATTTCATTTCAGATGTTAAAAATCGCTTAAATTCCAAACTTCAGCATACTAGAGTTCACATTACTCAGGAATGATGGCATCCACAAAGGCATTTATCATTCTTCAATTTATGTTCTTTAATTTCACACTTACAGTTGCCTCAGCTGAGCTTTTTCAAGTGTCACCATAGAGATGCAAATCCACTGTTGACAACCTCTACTCTTATTTGTAGTCTGAAATAATTCAGCATCACTTTTTAACTGTGGACTTTTTTATTTTACCTCCCAAAGCATGGTTTTCCTGACAGATTAAAGACTTCTCAGAACATCATTCTCTAGGAAGGAGCCTGAATATCATCAGGCCAAAAAAATAGGTCTGACAAAGTTCCCCCAAACAGTCACTTCTTCCACACACCTTTAAACCCGATGATGATTTCCTTAAGCTTGTCTGAGTTTACCATTGCAGTCTGAAGGGCTGAACATCAGTTAACACACTTGTTTTAAAAACCATAATCATGCAAGACATTATGGCCAAATGACAGTGCTGAAGTGCATTAAATGAAACAATAGCAGATTATCTGTCAACGCTGCAATCTCATCCAAAGCACCAGAATGCTCGTTCAATATCTGCTTTCCATAAAAATCGTATCCATCACCACTGATGGTTAATTTTGTTTCCAGTGTTTCCATCTCAGCCGGTCCTTAAGTGAACGAGAACTGACCTCCAATTAACATGTCTGAGATTACTTGTGACATCATTAAATTAACCTTAAAATATTTACACAACACTGGGTTTTCTTCACAGTCTTCTGGAACTTTTATCACTAAGGAGAACACTGACAGTTTGTAGGACTTGTCAGGTAATTCTTTTAAGAATCCCTGGTATATCCAGACATTACATAATATAAAGTAATACAGTTATTTAAGCATTGTAAACTTGAAGGTGTTTTGCATACCTGTGACTCTCATCAAGTATTAACTTTGCCTAAAAAAGAAATACATTGCTATTTTTTATAAACACAGATGAAAAATACAACAGCTCCCATCACTTTCTTTAGCCCCAGTTCTTTGTATTTAGGCTTTTAAGGTTATAAATTTCATAAACAAGTTGAGAGTTGTGTGTGAATGAACCCAAGTTGCAACACAATATTGAAGTTTCACCCTGATCTGCTTAATATTTGTCCCCGTGAGAGGACTTTAAAAGCCCCTTTATAAGACTTCATGAAAAGCAATGATATACACTCTAAGCAAAACAAAGTAGCCCTTATTCTCATAGTCTCTGATCTGGAATCCACTACACTTTTGGTGGGGGGAGGAAATAAAAAGACATGACTTTCTATGTTTTTTTTCACCTTACCAGTAAAAACCAGAAGTAGCGACCCCCAGATCTGTAGGGCTGCAGCAGAGACACGCTGGATCAGAATTAAGCTCCATTTCTTCATAGAGATCAGACTTGGCTGAGCTTTACTTTGGTTCACTGTTAAGGCAACAGGAGCCCTGTCCTGATCACTGGGTTTTTTTACTCATCTCACTTTGTAGTTTGTGCCTTTTCCTCTTGTACCTCTGAGAGCCCTGTGGAGCTGTTCCCAAAGGAAGGTCACATTATAGTCATCTTGGAACACTTAAAACCTGCTGATATGCATACAAAAACAGGAATGAGATCAGATTTAAATACTAATTGAGGATTTATAGAGTTTACAGTATATTCATTAGAAGAGCCAAGAGGCTGCAGCGTTTTTTTGCTGCAAATGCCACTCAAATTAAATGTTATCATTTTCCTTATTTTGCTAACCTTGTTACTAAAAGAAAAATATCCAATCTTTTGCTGTCCTAAAACTCTGTATTAGTAGGATCACATGTATGTATAAACCACCTACAGGAGTCAGATCATCTTACAGCTCACTGACAATTATTTTAAAAGTGTATTTACATTCATCCCCATAGAAGCGTAGTGGGGGTTTTTCCATTACGGTGAATTATTTACATCAGAAGTGTTGATTCATGAGGCTGAGGTTTCATCAAACCTGACCTATGTGAAATGCAGGCATCTGATGGAGTTCTCTGAACTATTGATTTTCCTGCATCCATCTGTCTCGCACTCACTGTGTTCCGAGTACTCTCTGAAGAATAATGCTGGCATCTGTTTTAAGTATAAGCTTTCTAAATTACTGCATAGATGCATTACAGAGTAGTTAAGAAAAATCAATGGTTTCTATGTAAATAACCACAAAGCTTTGCTACTTTCTTTAAAGCATAAATTTCCTTAATAAAGATGGCTTTATTTTATTTTTACTCCAATATTTCTCCTTTACATCAGCTACTCCTGTCAAAGCTATCATAATATTCTGCTGCTGTTTAAATTTACCACTGGTGTGAACTCCTTTGTTGTGGGTGGATTTTTTTTCAAGGAATATGCATTTCCTAATGTATTTATTACTGAAAAGTGAGATTTGGATTCTGAATCAAGACCCTGGTACACATTTAAATACATTTTCATAGCTTTCCTCAAAACTGTGCAAGGGTGTCACCCAAGTGGATCACTTAGGAAATATTTCAAATTAGCCTTTTAAAATAACATTTAATTGCTATGGAAATTAAGATAAAATGTCTGTAATTAGTATGCATTCTTCCCTTCTGAGCACAGAGCAGCAATAATAACCTTGAGCTAAAACTGTAAGAACAGTGAAATGTTCTGTCCCTGTCCAAGCCTGGATTTCTACAAAATTAATTTCTGTTGGTAGAATCATGATAAGAGACCTGTGGAAAGGAAAGCTCTTCAGTATTAATCTGAACCCTTGTCCTATCTCGAACAGATTCAAAGATATATCATAATTGGTTTTGATCATCTTAAAAAAAAAAGGAGAAAAAGAAGAAAAAAAAAAAGAAAAACCAAAAAACCAAACACCAAGTCCAATCTTAGAAGAAAAGGAAGAATCACAGAACTGAGAAGAACCAGTTTAGAAAAGCAGTGAAGCACTGACCAGATGCCAGGAATTGTAGACAGTCAGTCAAGAGAAGGGCTGAGCTGATGTACACAAGGATGCAGCCAGAAGTGTGGTGACAAATAAATTACTTTGGCTGCTAAATATAAGAACCTGCTGGTGAAGATCTTTGCACCAAATATCTGGTGAAAAATATTTTGGGACAACATTCATTGTATGCCAAAATAGCAGGACTTGTAAAATCCAGCTGGCACAGTGGCTCACTCACATTAACCCTCTTACTTCATCTTTCTGAACTGACAGTCTGGTCCCCTTTTTATTTTTGTAAGCCAGAGCTATGGGATCTAAATCTGATGTCTCAACTTCAGTCATCAATAAAGCTGGAAAATTCTTGGATACACAAGTGTTCAGGCCCAAAAGATTAATAAAGTCAAAATGTCATCAAAAGCCAAGCCAAGGTTTTGTTATGGCAGAAAACTCTCTGCTGAAGTCCCCACAGCAGCAGAGTCCTCTGCATTTGAATCTTACTTTAAAATACTACTGATCAATATCTGTTCACGTCCTATGGAACAAAAATAATTTATAACTAAGGTGCCAATGCTGCAATCACTGCAAATACCTTCTATGTAGTCTTTAAAGCTCACTTCCCCATTTCATGACCCGTTTATTTTCTATGATGGGCAAATTGTAGCCCGTGACAGCAGTAATGTGGCCAAGATGTTCAGCTTTATCCCCTTTAGTAAGTGTGATTGCCCAAGCCCTTGTGGTAATTGTTTTCATCCTCCTTCTTGTTATCTGCTTATCACACTGGGATTTTTCTTTTAAGGCTATTCCATTTGAATCATGTCAATCAATTCAGAAAAGCTCAGGGTTGTAATAATAAACTCATCACGTCCAGCAAGCCACATTTCTCAATTACAGGATCACAAGAATATGCTATTTTTTGGAATATTATCTCCATGTATACATTTAACACTGTTCTTCACTGCAATAATGTGATCCCCTCACAAAATGTTCAACAGATGTCTTTGTTTACTTAAGAAAAGGTGTTTACACTGCATTTGAAAATAGCCCACGCACTTGATAAAAACAGTCTTCTGCACTTGATAAAAACAGTCTTCTGCACCGTTCAGGGACTGCAAGGAAGTTATTTAGGTCTTCATAATATCTTTGTGAACAAAAACAATAAGAATAAGAACCAGGTCACTGATCACTGAACTAGAATCCTCTCTGGGTGAAACCATGGCCATATTATAGCATCTTAGTACAGGAAGATCAGTAAATTAAGAAAACTGTAACCAAGAGAAATCACACTGGATCTTGAAGGGCATACAAGGACTTCAGTTTTGGGTTTTGCTTTTTTTTGTAATTATCAAATTATCAATTGAAAAAATGGCAAACACCGTGCAATCTTATCCTATTTCAAAGTGTTTAACATTTTATGCTCTCCCTGATATGCCCTGCAGAAGCAGCACCTTTTAATGCTGTAAATGGGTTTTGGTTTAGTTCTGGAGGGGAAAAAAAAAAAAAAAAAAGGGAGGGGGAAAGAAAGTGGCTGACACTGCACTCCATACGGTCTGATGTACTCTCTGAGAGTCTTCTGCCCAGTGTGATCAAGTGCAAACTGACGCATTAATGCATTTCAGTAGTAATATTCAGTTGCAATTTAGGAGATTTCTTTTGTACTTATGGTTTCACATTCTGCTTCGTTCATTTTTTTTCCTGATCAACTCGAAGGTTGAGGAAGTCACCACGATGGCCCCTCACAGGTACAAAGGTGAGGTTAAACGGGAACATTTAGTCTTTGTCCAAAGTCCGCCCTCCTATTTACGGGCAATTTCAGACATTCCTCAAAGTGCTCAGGTCACTCGTGCCTGGGGCATCATCTGAATCATGAAAGGGTAAGCCCAGCAACCCATGGCTGGAGAGCCAGACCCGCTGGTGTTTGAAGACACAGACTTCTTAAAATAAGATGTCTGTCTACACTGCAGCCCAACTTGGCTGGAGCAGGATCATTACAGCCCCTGTAGAACTCCTCTGGGAGGCTCTAAGAATGTTTTCAAACGTCTACATCTCAAAAAGTCAGTACCTGTTGTCTTGACCCTTTATGTTACTTTGCTAACTCTCTACTCCATAAAACACAGCAGGGCAACATGGCTGGGGCATTGTGAATGTCTTCTGATGCCTAAATGGGAAAGCCTATTGTTACCTTGGGATAATGCAGGAGATGGGATAATTCAGAAGCTGCGCCAGCCCCTTCTCCTGACTGTACAGACACCATTGCCATCAGCTGAACTGTATCTGAACACAAACACAGCCGTGTTACAGCTCTAGCAGGGTCCTTCCCAGGCTCATAAAAGCCATCAAACATTTCAATATATTCACTCTGCCCTCAACTTTTACCACTCTGCTTTGGAACTGCACCTCGTCTGTTCCCAAACTCCTGAGCACAGTCATATTAAGCAGCAAGAGAAGGAATTTAACTCTGAATTCGCTCGCATTTCTGAATTTAAAATCAGACCTAAGAGGTACATAAATCTAATTCTAATTTCTTTTATGTAAATTCAAACCACATGGAGAAAACAAAAATTTGTCATTCTGCTTGGTTTGGGGCTTTATAAACTGACACCATATTAAGTTATTTAAGCCCAGTAAAATTTAATGGGAGTTATTCTTGTTCTTGCAACAGCGTTTCCTGCAGAAGATACTTCCAGAACTGTGGTGAAGTCATCGTCTAATGTGTCCCCTGTGACTCCCAGCTATGTAATGGGATAGTTTTTTCCTTCTCTTCCAACGTTTATTATTGACGTAGAAGCATCTTTATATGATAAAAGTGAAGCAGCTGCCCAGTGCCCCTTGGGAATATCCCCTCATTAGTGGGGATTTCAGCCCCCTCCCAACAGTTTATTTAGTATGCTGAAAACCAGTCCCATTGGAAAGTAAGTTACTTTCTACTCACATACTCATTGTTTTCTAAAGCACTGTCCCTCCTGGGAGAAAGTGAAAGGCAATATAAAACCCTTCTGGGACAGCCCTGAGTCAATAAAATAGCCTGGGATGAGCTCTGCACTTTAAGCTTTTGAGTGAAGAAAAATGGAAGTGAAGGAACAAACCATGAAGCTGTTTTCAGGGTCCTGACAAGATCTACACCTTCTGTCCAAGGAATTAGAAATATTAATGGTTCTACATTGCTTTTGATGAAGACCTTATTAGTATATTAATTTTTGGGTTATATATTGTATATGTTAAGATTTTGCCTGTTACGGTGTTCATATCTCTCTCCATTTAATTTTCAAAGGTTCTGGTAAGGGTTTTTTGTTTAAAACAGACAAGCAAACCATAGCAATTGTCTGGCTGTCACATTTGGTGTAATCCAGACCCCAGCTGGGGGCTACCCATCAGTGACTGCAACCAGAGACTGCATCAGGAGGAACACTAGATCCAAACAACCTGCTGCATCTTCCTCGCAGAAAACAAGCATATAAAATTATTTGTACATCAGAATGCTCTGCCTATAGGAGTTTAGCTAATTCCAAATGTTAGAGAGTCAATAAGCTGTACCCTAGAAGATGTACAGTCTTGTAAAAGACAACACGGGTTGGATTTTCCTGTGCAAGTAGTTCCATGATTACATTTTCTTGGCTAGAAGGCTGCTTTTCATTAAGTGGCCTGTCTTGAGTACCGGAGCCTTCTATCCCTTTCTCTTTTGTGTCATTATCTCACTGCATTTACACCTCCTTTCAAAACACAACAGTCATTGAAAAAAACCCTTTTTAACCTGCTTTTTTCCCCCACCTTTAAATGAAACCAAGTACATTGCTTCTTTTGTTCTTTTACTTACTTTTAAAAATCCTGAAAACGCATTGCCTTTTTTTCTTTTCTGCCTTTAGCACCATAAGATTTGTTTCCTGCTTTTTTTTAGGTGGGAGAGCTGTTCTCCTGTAGTGTTCCTGCTATGTGTTTAATGGTTTGGTTCCTCACTTGTTACATGCATGCCTAAGGGAGAATCAAGTGGTAAAATGATTTTAGTAATCTAAATAATAAGATTTCATATATTTTTTCTCTGATAAACAATATTAAGTACATTTATTGAAATTGAGTTAAATAGAAAAAAACCCCAACCATGAATGCTGTCTTCTAAGGCATGTCAAAGGGACATGCTTATTGTTAAAAATAGGGAAATAACAAACTGCAAACATTTCGCCCAAACTGTGGAGTTGGCAACTAGAAAAAATACTATGATATTGAAACAATTTCAAAAGCAAGGCCTGAATGCTGAAAATAGCTTACCTTCCTATTCTTAACGTCTGCACACTGAACAGCTTTAAAGTGCTACAAGGAAAATGTAATAATTCCAAGATGAAACAAACTTTCACTAACATTAAACAAGATTACAGAAATTAGTATTTCTCCTTTGTAGCATCTTGGTTTTAACAGTTTGACAATGACTCACTCTTTCAGCAGACTTTAGATCGTAATATAATCACTGCAAACCGCCTCCCTTAGAACTTAGGAGGAAGCACCAAGGAAATTCTTAGATATCAAACTGAATTTCAAATCAAAAATTTCCATGGGCAGCCCTACGCTCCTTTGTTAACAGTCCTGAAAAATAACAACCACCCAACACATTAATTAAATATATTTTCCTTTTTCAGTTAAGGCAAATCAGTCCCACCCAAAATTACTGGTTTCTTCATGCTGCAGTAAATTAACAACTATTAATGGCGCAATGGGAGCTACAAACAGATTGTTACTTCCTTGAGGTCAGTTCTGAACGCAACTGAAAACAATCTGGGTTCATTTTGCATTGTTCTCAAAACGGACGCATTGAAGGGAAAATCATAAACGCTGGGTCCTGATATGTGTAGATAATTATTCATGTGGTCCGTGCACAAAAAAAGGAAAGTGTGACGTGAGAGGCTCAACAGAATCGCTGTTTGCACTCTATTTACC
Source organism: Pyrocephalus nanus (assembly GCA_038380795.1). Classification (NCBI taxonomy): domain Eukaryota; kingdom Metazoa; phylum Chordata; class Aves; order Passeriformes; family Tyrannidae; genus Pyrocephalus; species Pyrocephalus nanus. The sequence goes on from CM076276.1 coordinate 12,315,478, forward strand.
ACAAGGAAGAGACGGCTGGTGAATAATACAGCTCATATCTCTCAGTTACCAGGAAAAGGTGCCAGAATAGGAGAAGGATTCAAGTCCAGCAACTTCTTGAACACAGGAACAAGCTGGCACACACAGGGATGAAGGGTGGGCAGAAAATGGATGTAATAAAACTTAATAACCTGTTGGATACTGGAAGCAGCAGGGACTGGCGTAGGTGGGAATCTGGCAGACAAGATGTACCTGGGAGATACAAAGGGAGGGTCAGGAGAAAAAGCTGCCCGGCAGCTTTGGATGCTGATGGATGTGATGGCTCAGATAGGGAAGGTGAGGGGCAAGTGTCGGGCACGGGAGACACTGCCAGGGAACCAAGGAATGCCGTTCGCATGTGCTGGGATGCAAACAGTGAACACATTTTCCTTTTTTTCACGCCATAAAATAACAAAGGCTTGAGGAAAAAGGTGCTTTATTGGATAACACACCTCAGTCCGACACTCAGCTGCCAACGATGGGAAAAAATGACCTTGCATTTGGTGCGATGATGTACTGTGTTTGCTGCACGGCTCGATCACCACACACAGCCTGGCAGAAAGGCAGAAGGAGGAAGGGACCCGCTGCCAAACCTCCAGCTTCGGCTCTGCCGACCTCCAAACCCCCGCTGCCCTCGCAGGGGCAGAACCGCAGCGCGCCCGGGGGGGGACGCGGCAGCCCCGCGGGTTCAACCCGCCCGCACAGCCCAGCGCGCAGGGACGGGGATAACCCGGCCCTCGGGGCTTCCCTGGCTCCAACACAACAATTAATGTGCGGGGGGGAAGCGGCGCCGCGGGGCCGGCCCGGGATGAGGCGGCGGCGGGACGAGGCCCGGCCTGTGCGGGAGGGCCCGGCGCGTCCCCGGCCGCGGCACCGCCGAGCGGGCACAGGGGGCGCTGTTGGCGCGGGGACGCGGCCGAGCGGCCCGCCGGGAGCGCGCGCGGCCGTTGGCGCGCATGGATGGGGATGGATGGAGGATGGGGAGAGGGGGGGAAAGGCGACAGGGCACGGGGATGGGAACGGGGATGGGGGACGGGGGACAGGGATCGGGTGCCGCGTCCCCTCCTCGGGGGGGGGAGGGGGGCTTTGGCGCGAGCGCGCGCACCCGCCGCCCAACGAGGGGGATGAGGGGGGGACAGTGGAAGGGGTGCGGGGGAACAGGTCCCGCAGCGCCGGCGGGGATGGAAGGGGGTGCTGTGTTTGTGTCCCCGCTCCTGCGGCCGTGGAACCTGCACTGAAATGCACTCCCCCATCCCCCGCACCGCCCAGTCCCGACACGTCCAGATGCACACACAGATACACACACAGATGCACACACAGATACACACACAGCCCCCGATCCAGCGGCTTCCCCCCCCGGCCACACACAACCCCCCCCATGCCATCACCCCAGACACAGCCCCGCGCTGGAGGTGTAGGTCAGGGGAAGGTGGGACGAGGCGCTGTGGGCGGCAGAGCCGTGCCCAGGGGAGCCGGGAGGTGATCCAGCAGCGCCGCTGCCGGTTCGGAGGGAGGTGCGGGGGAGCCGGGACGCGGGGCGGGGATGGCGGGGGGCGCGGGGGGCGCGGGGGGGGTCGTGCCGCCGCCGCCGCCGCCGCCTGAGGCGACCAGAAAAGTTGAGGCGGCTCTCGGGGGCGGGGGCGAACCGGCGGGGCTCGTGTTTGATCAACTTAGCGCTTAGGTGCTTTGTTTTTAACTCGCCTTTATCCCGGGTGCACTTCTCTTAAAACTACTCCTTTCCTTTTTTTTTTTTTTTTTTTTTTAACAAGGGGTGGGGGGAGAGGCGGGGAGGGAGTCTCCCACGAAAGTTTTTCTCTTTACGGAAGGCGGGACTGAAACAATACCCGATGCATTGTTCAAATGTAAAACCTCTAGCGCTTTTTTTTTTTTTTTTTTTTTTTTTTTTTTTTTTGGCCGGGTTTTATTGCCGCCGCTGCCGCTGTTGTGATCGCGCTTTCCCCCTTGTGTTTACAGCGTCTGTGAGCGAGAGACGCTCGGAGGAAGAACCAGGATCCCTGGGCTGCATCAGCACGGAGGGCTCAGCAGAGCTTGGAAGGATTTCACCTTGTTGCTGCTTGTTTCGGGAGATTTTCGCTCCCGAGATTTTTCCCCCGCCCCCGGACACTGTCCAGCTGAGCGTTTGTTTCCTTGCTGCGTCCACAACCGGCCTGAAAAAAAAGAGCGCTTTTCCATGTTAGAGGTGATTTCTGTCGTGGTCTCCCTGCGAGCAAGAGATCGGCACCAGCCTCCGAGGAGGGAGACAGGATCAACTGAGGTTTTCCCTACCTCCGGCTGAACGTGAGAGTTCAAGTGACACCGGCACTGGCCTGTGGCTGACTGACTGCACGGCGAGCTGGAATCACAGCCAGAGCTGCTCAATTTACCTGCTCGAGGACCCTTCAAACCCTTCTATTGACGGTAGAGATTTGTATTCCAAGGAAAATCGGATTAATATAAACTATGCAGAGCTTTGCAGGGATATCTGGAGACTACTCTGTCTGCATGGCTAATCTTGAAATTGTCTGAAATAAATCCTCAGTGTGAGGAATAACGAGATACTTTCAATTAGTTTTTTTTTTTTTCCTTGACGCTTTTTTTTTTTTTTTCCCCTTCTGCGAGAATTTAACACTTCCATTGGAGGGTTTTTACAGGTGAATGGGACACATGCTGGAAAACTCACCACGCTTCATAAAAATCACGGGGGTAACAGTTTCCATCAGCGTTGCGGTATGAAAGGTTCTCGATGGATTGTCTGCTGGTGGCTACGATGTATCAGTCTTTCCCTGTTCCTGTTTGCGATGTGCTGAAGGATCCGGATTTAGTGAAATACTGACGCCTATAAACTTACTCCCTCTCTGCTGAAGGCATCGGAGGTGACAGTGCAGAGAAACATGTGTTTCACATTTCTGACTGGTTGTTTTGGTGCAATCAATACCTCCACGAGAAACATTGACTTAGGTGGCGACTGTCATAGCGGGAGGCACACGGAGTGCAGCTCTCGGCTTGCAGGCAGAGTGAGCACAAATCAAAGAGCCCGCCGTTCCTGGGAAGCGGGGGCTTCGCTTCCCCCCGGACTGCGGGGCAGAGGCTCCCGAGCCACCCCGGGGAGCCCGGCCCGGCGGTGCGGAATGAGCAATGACCAAAGCGCTGTCAGGAGTGGCGGGCAGCCGGATCCGATGGGGATCAGTGAGGCAAGAGCGGTTGAAAGAAAGGTGGATCGCGAAATTATTGCCCGAAGGAATAGCAGGCGAGGCGGAATGATGATAAAGTTAAACTTCTGTTTCATCTTCTGTCGGGGATGGTGGGCGTTTCTGTTGCTTCAGCTCCACATGTTGCAAGCACTGGCACAAGGTAGGGCTAGAGACATTTTTGTTTATAGATATGCTGCATCTGTCTTCTAAGAGGAAGGGAATCTCGCTCGGGTACAGAGAAACCCTTTGACTTTTATCCTTATCAGAGATAAACTGCAGAATTCGCGCTGAGCTGATTTCATGTAGGAATGGTCTTTTTTTACAATCGTTTCTTTATGGAACAGGCATTTGCAAACTGTACCTACATGTTCCTCTCCCTTTCTCGTCCTATCCTTCCCTTATCCCAACCTCCCACAGAGAATCAAAAGCCCCATCTGCACCAAACCTGCTTTTAATATTTACTTTAATACATCCGTACTGTTCTTTCAGGCAGCAAAGGAGTTAACTGCTGGTTGTGTGTGTGTCTATGTGTGTCTGTGTGTTTAAAAACACTGTGCACCGAGATAAGTTATTAGGAGAAGGGGAGTCATAAATCCTCCGACTAGAACTAAATCGGGCATGTAAAAGGAATTCTTTAAACATATGAGCACTATTCTATGTGAACCTCGGTCTCAGCACTGCTCATTTCTTTTGGATTGCCAAGTAACATTTACCCGAGACAAAAACTGCAATTGATTCGTATCTGAGCATTTCCACATCAGAGATCCTTGCAGTCAAATGAGTCACTTGTAAACGAAGGGTCAGAGTCGACCAATAGACTCTAAATATCAAGTGTCAGTCACTTTGCATGTAAATTCCCTTCTCAAAAAAAAAAAAAAAATTGCCAAAACACAGCCTAATTCTTAATAATCCTTTGAGAGAGTAAACAATAAATGGCAGGCAGGAGCATTACAGTTGGCTGCGCCAAGTAACACGCTGAACAAACGCAGCTTTCACTTTCTTTGCTGGGCTGAGTTTTATTGCTGGGAGCATTGTCTGGCTGAAGTGGTGTGTGCTGGACAATGGAGGGCTGTGTCGTGTGGGACCACGAGTTGGTTGTTCAAAGCGGAAGTTCACACTCCATGAAGGGCAACGGGCTTTGTGTTTTAGTTCTTTGTTTTCGAGTATTTCATAGGGAAACAACGGTGCATTCAGTTTTAATAACTGCATGGGGCTCGTGTGTTGAGGCAGAGGGCTCCTAAGCCAAGTCTGCTGTAGTTTGTGTGTTCAGGGTTTGCTGCTGCATCCTGCAAAAGTTCGGAGCCGCAGGATACAGAAGAGATTTAATCCAGTGTTTTATATGGACTCCACCCTCATAAACCTCTCTCAGTGCTTTGTTTATGCTGTCATTGCTATTCCCAAATTACCTCTGCTGAGGCCTGCAAGCCCTAACAGAGTTATTGTTATCCCAAAACAAGCCATACCTGCCATAATTATCTCTGCAATTTTAAGTTCACGTCACTTTTTTCGGTTTTCTTTTGGTAGTTGTTGTTGATAGACACCAAGATGATGCTTCGTTTTTGAAGGTAAATGCTGCTGATTCTTGCAGTTTACATTAAAATGAGAAAAAAAAAGATAGTTTTAAATGCTTCAAATGATTCAGAAATCAGATGCCATATAAAAACAGTTCTCTATGTTTTAGTAGTAAACTACTCATCTTACTGAATTAAAAAGTGAACTGAAACTTTTGTTTAGCACATAGTATAGTATAATTTTTCAATAGCACCTTCCAGATTACTCAGCATTTGCAGTACTATCCATTTCAGGTACTGTATATCTCAGGGAGGTATGCAGTGTTTACAAACTATCCTAAAGAAAAGTCCTAACACCAAGTTAGTTTTACCCATTAAGAGGGGGAGGGGAAGTGAACAGAGTAGATACATTATTTCTGAGAAATATTGGTGCAGATAAAAGTATGGAGTTTAGAAGACACAGACAATGGAAGATATTTTAATTTTTATGTAATGCAGAAGGTAGAAATTACAGTTAGTCCTCTTAAGAATTCTTTCACATATAAACCACCGTGGAGGTCTTGATGCAGAGTGCTCCTATTGGGTTTCACAAAATTTGTTTTAATTTATAACTTACGGTTCTTTTAGCACTCTGAATTCTAATGGATTCTGAGACATTCATCATTTTTATGCAAAAATTTACTTTAGAGAGAAGATGACAGTTTTTATAAAAGTCCTTCATGAAAATGGAAATTCTACTACAGCCACAGAAGTTTCTAATGGAATGATGTGGTCATATGCATGAGAGAATTACATGACTTCAATCTTTTTATATGATAAAAAAATGAACATTCTAAATATATGGGCCATAGCTATTTTGAATGAATCATATTACTGTGCTATAACCAGCTAATGTTTCTAAAATAACTATTTCAGCATTAAAGAAGTAAGAAATATTTCAGGAGTACTGAAATGCAGGTTCTCAGTTCATATGAAGCAGATTAGATAAATTGGTTGAGATTAAGTATCTTCTCCTGTAAGGTGAATGGAAAAAAAGAGTTTCAACTGCAACAGGTTGGTTGAGTATTCTCTAAACTTCAATGGTCATGCAAGTGAAAGCTGATCTAGAGGCAAACTGTAAATAAAACCACTTGTAAATTCATTTTTGGACTTAGCTCTTCAGCTTTTCTGACTTCTGTAGTTGTGTTACATAATTCAATATAAAAATTTATTTGATTTCTTTTTCCTTCCCAAAGCGAATTTAGTTAGTATGAAACATGCAGTGGTTTGTTGTCATGAGAAATAAAGGATTATCTTCAAACTTTGGGATTGTTAGTGCAGACCTTCTCCCTGTGGGAGTGACTTCCTGGGTGGAGGAGATGTAGAGATGACAGAGGTCGTGGCCTGTTCCACTGGCACGGCTGGGAATGGTGCTCCCAGAGCTGTGCTGGCCCCTCAGAGTGAGGGTCTGTCCCACCCTCCTCACTGCACTGCCCCATCTCTGAACAGGGGCTTCTCAGGAGGATGAACCTGTAAGAGTCTCAAAACTGTTGCACATCCTTTTGTTTACCCAGCTCTTTAAGCCTCCTGGCCTCTGCCATCAGCCCTCTCTTCATGGCATTTTTGTTAAATTTGAGTTCGAGATGCTAGTTAGCCTCAAGTCATTGTGTGTCATCAAATAGTGATGAGATGCTAATTGATAATCACTATAATTATCAAATTAGAGTTTGCGAGGTGATGGTACGAGTGAATCATTGGGACACAGTAACCGACTCCTGTACTTGGAGGATCATCATCATCCCACAGAGACGTCTGGCCCATGGTCTGCATGCCTGGGCAGAGTCCTGTGAGCACACAGAGCCCTTGCAGGGCTGGAATTTATGCTTTATGTATGAGATTAACAAACACTGATGCCTACTGAGCTACAAAATGTTTACTAAACTACTGGAATATTTGTATGGAAATAGAAAAAGTCTGCTTATTTAAATAGGTTGGAAGTTGCTAGAGGCTACTCTACATGCATCTTAATGGGTTTAAGTACCTTCCCAATGCCTGTCTTTTGTTGAGGAATGAAAGAATACTTAGAAAATATATTTCTCTGGATTGATGGCTGTTGTTCAGAAAGATTTTAAAATAGATAAAAGGAGTGCAAGGCTTTAAGCTTCTCCAGCTGGAGCCTGGTATCTTTAAATATTAAGAAAGAGAAGCTTGTCTGATTTTTCTTAGCATAACAGCAATGGAAGTGTAATCTTTTTATGCTGCTTAATCAAATCTGTAATTCAGAATTCTACACATACCTGAATATGCATTTAAGGTGGTATTGATACCAGTGGGTTTGACAGAAGCCATGGCATGGTAAATAGATGAAAATGTTTCCAGGGCCCAACTTTTTTAATTCAAATATTTGATCTGGTGTATTATAAATATGCTGAGTGTAAGAAGTGTTTTGGAGCAGATTTCAAACTGCATTAGGTGCAGGGATGATAAAGAACTTGCACAGAGTATTTGGTTGTTGGAAGAGATGGAGAGATGGTGAAATGTGAGGGCAATGCTTATTGGGAAGTGAAAAGTGTTCTGAATTAAATGTAGAATAAAGCATTTCTAATTCCAAAGGCTTCTGTTACTCTTTATTGGAAACTTTGTATTGGATTCATCTCTCGTGTTGCCTTTCTTTAGATGAGCATTTTGTGCTAGTTTTTAAACAGGTGATTTTTCTTGTGTATATAATTATAATAATTATAAAATTGATTTGGCAGAGCAGAGACAAGCCTAGTCTAAACAGTAACGGGAGGGGAGAGAGTTGGAGTTTTCTGTGGCCAGATCAGTCGACTTCTGAGTGTCTCTACTGTGGTAACTCCTGGTTTGCTTGATATGTTTGTGTTTTGCTGGAAAATTAAGTGTTCTCAAGACTTCTCAAAGCAAGTTCAAAGAGATGTGAGTATTCACCTATGAGCATTTTAAGTGCAGTGTTTGAGAGGGTTTCTTTAGAGTGCAGTGTATTTCACATCACTGTAAAGGAACAGAAGGCAAATCTGTGTCCATGGCTCGTGGTCCTTGCAAGGTTGTTCTGGAAGGTTCTGTCATCTCTCTGCACAGTCATGTACTTTGGATAACAGAGGCAAATATTGTCTAATATTTTAATGATTGATTAAACAAACCATAGAAATATTAACAAACAATCCTTAAGTGGATTATTGGAAAGCTGTTAAGTGAAGAGCTTGGACTTCTGTATGGCCCAGAGAGACTGTTTTACCATCTTACTCTTCCACCACAGACGTACATGCCTGGAACATTTTCTTGTTCAAAGACAAGCTTCTTGTGCATTTATGAACTTTCCATACAGCTTTACCTGAACACCACATTCTGAATGGACTAGTTATTTGGTTCACTGGGGCCTTTTTGCTGTAATGAATCTGTGGGCTGACTAGAGGCAATTAGACTCCTCACGGAGCAGAATCTTGTTCATGCTGAGTTCATTACAGAAATAGACCTTTCTTTCTCCCTCTGCATATGTACATACATAATATGTATTTAAAGAGTTTTTAAGGAACAAATTGATGATTTGTTGGTATTTTCAAAATTGTGTTTTCTTGAAGTTTTGTAAGTAGGATAATTTTTAGAAGATGTGTGCAGAGATTATAAAATGCCAGAACTAAGGTAACTTTTGCATCTTTAATGTACATTCTTTATGCATGTGCATTATGATTAAGTTTAAATTGATACTATTTACTGTCTATGTCAGAACTAGAGACTGAATACTGCTCACTGATCAGTTTTTTAGTAGTTTGTTTCCTTGTCAGTGCTTGGCTCCATCTTTCATTTGCTTCAAATCTTTTAAATTCAGCACAAGAAGACTTTTGTGTGAACTAAAGGAAGAACTGTTAGCAGCTATAGCGTGGCATTGGATTAGTCTACTTACAGTTATTACAGCTGGAAAGCAAGTAATTGGTGAGATTTGGTTTCTATTTCTGACTATCAAGTGAGTATTTTCTAGCGAATAAAGACCCTTCGCTCCACGTGCCTCAAAGACAACCCTTCACCATCCATTCAGCTCATGCAGAACAGAAATGTAACTCCATGAAAGGTCTGTTCCCAAAGAAGTTGGGCTGTATGGAGTCACTTCTGCCCATGCAGTAAAGTGAAACTTTCCAGTTCCTTTACAGATGTGGCCTTTGAAACATCACAGCCCTGGAGATTCCAGGAGATGCTGCAGGAATTAGTTCATGTAGCACTTGCAGGCCTGAGTTCAAGGGGTGACATGGCTGAGAAGGGGAGAACCTTTTATTTTAATGTGCAGAGTAACTTAATTACCTTTAAACATATATGAGTGGTTTTGTAGGATCTCCTCATGATACAGATTCTTAACTTCTATACACAGAATCACAGAATCAGCCAGGTTGGAAAGGACCTCTGAGATCATCAGGTCCAAATACATACATGACACTGGTATATGGTATCTTGAGCATACAGTATTTTAGATTTACTGAGAGCTATTTTTTGTTCTGTCCTTTCTATGAGAAATAACAAAGCTGTTACTAGAATATAAACTGGTCTGTTGCTAATCATATGTTTTATCTGTGAAATGTCCCTGAAGTGTAATATAAGCAGCACCCTTGCTAATATTAAAAGTGTAGATCTAGGCTCTTTAAGGGAAGTGTGTTTAAAGTTAATTTTCAGCTGTTGAGCTCCCTGAACTGGCTCCGACTGGGGTCACAGCAGCATCAGGGACAATGCAAAGGAGGTGATGGGAGTCATGGCCGGGGGCATGACCCTGACAGCCATCGAAGAGCAGTTCAAATTGCTGGAGAATTTTCCGACTCTGACAAAACACAGGGGAATGTGCACTGCCTGACTTCCTGCAAATATGTGGAGGCCGCTGTTCCTGGGTAGAAAATAGGTTAGGGAGGTGATTTGGAAGGCTTAACTTTATTTTTTTTTTTTCTGAAAGAACCTTTCAGTGACTTTCTCCCTCTGTCAGGTGGAGTCTTCCTGACCTGAGCACGTAAGGTAAGTGTTAAAGTTGAGCACTGTGAATATTCCCCTTAATCCCATGATCCCTCGATTCTGTAGCTGATAACAGGAATTATATTTTTTTCTTTAAAAAAATGAACTTTGTAACTGAAGTTGCAAATTTCTCTGTTATTAGTTCTTAGTGTTTGTATCTAATACACAGATTCAGCAGGTAAAAAGGGTGGTGGGAGCTCCAACAGCTCCAACTAAAGGAAGTCTTTTAACACCACTTTGTACAAAATGTGGAAGTGGATTGTACAATCTTACGTCACACCAGCCAGATCACTTTTGAAGTGTCATTTTTGATAAACAACGAAGCATTTGTTGTTTTTATGCAGATAACTTGATTCCTTAATCCCGTTTTTCACATTTCCATGCTCTGTTGCGGCAGCCTGAAGAGAAAGTTGATTCTGGGAGATAAATCATTGTCCCTTAAGTCTCTTTAAACCACTTTATGGTCTTTTAAGCCATAAGCCATATATTTTTCTAATAAACTCCTAGGTCTAACATGTTATCTAAAAAATAATTTGTTCAGTATAGCCCTCTCAGACCAGAAAGTGGAGAATAATGATACATAGCCCCAGAATGTGTTGCCAAAATGGCCCTACATTGATTCCAGGCTGAAATTGAAGTTTGTTACTCATTGTTACACAAAGAATCAGAAGATCTGGTAGACACTGCTTTCATCCTCAGATTCATATTTGTCAGACTCTGTATATTTATTAGCCTAGAGTGTTGTGGGTTTGATATGTGGTTTTGGCATTGAGTTCATAGGAAATCAACTCTTCAGCAATGCTGCCTTTTAAGGGAAGGTGCTAAGAAAATCATGGAACTTCAGTGAAAATATTTCAAATGTTTAAATACTTAGAAAAAATGCGTCTTGTTAAGCTGGTACTGCTTTCTCACCCAATATTTATGTTAAATACAGACACGGTACTAACACCGTCACTGCTGCCTTCCTTGCACATTGGGGAATGAGCGTCCCTTGTTTCTTATTTCTTACCTGTCAAGAAGTGCAAAGGCCAGTCATGACTAAATACTTCTGAAATAACTGGATGGTGTGTGGTGATTGGAAAAGAAATACCCAGTGCTGTGCCATATTTGCAGTTCAAAGATAACACATTTATCATAACGTGGAACACACGGCAAGTGAACAGTGCTGTGTTACTGAGGTGGTGGGAGGAGGGAAGGGGAGTTCTCCATCAGTGTTTCTAAATGTGTGTACTGAGAAGTGTCATTTTAAGTCTTCTTGAATCTGTGAGCATAGAGGCACAACAGACTTTTCTTGCAGATTGTTTGTGATTCTTCAGGATCAAGAGGATGAATAAACTTAGATTCTGATGTATCTCTCTAACGAAACGTTGCAAACCAGCACCCTCCTGCTTTCTTCCCTGCTGTCCCTGTAGTTTAGGGGACACTCTTTGCCACTTCTGCTTTATCTTATGATGCACAGAAGAACTTTTACAGTAGCTCAGCTGATGATGCACTGGAAATAGTGTTGCCCATGTTGAAGCCTGTCCCACTGTTTCTGTGGGTGTCCATCTGTGTGTCTTGCTCTTGCCCTGCATTTGCTTTATCCCCTTGTCCCAGGGTGACACCACAACGTGCTTCTGCTCTCTGCCCAGTGCTCCTCCCTGCTGTTGTAATACAAGCAATGCCTGCTCTTGGAGAAAGGCTGAGGAAGTGGCTTAAAATGTGTGATTCTATATGGGAAACATGGAGAATATTCCATTGTTATCCTCCAACTGGACACGGAGCAGCTTTTCTGGGACACTTGCACTGTGTTAAGCAGGGCTTTTATTGTGCTTGGGGCCTTTGCAGATGAGCAGTAAAGTTGTTTAATGGTAGATTATCCCAGCATTTTTTTCTAAAATGTTAGATAAGACTGAGGCAAGAGATCAAGAATAATAACAAGACTAAATAGAAAACTGTTTCACCTTTTCTTGTTTTTATTGCCTTGAAAAAGTTGGATTTGTTTTTGAAAATGGAGTAACTGAAATTATTTAAAAAAAACATTTGAATACCTGTCACTTCAAATGCCAGAATTTAAGGTAAATGCTGTCAACTGATTTACCATTTCTCTGTAGAATTTATTTTGTTTTTACAAACAAAAAAAATTCCTCTTGAAAGGAATACATATTCTATATAGTAATTTAATGAAATTTATATTCTGAGAGAAGGTGTCTCCTGTTCACAAAGCCTAATCATGCTAGTGCTCCTTATCCACAGAACAAGGCTAAAATTTCACTTTTAGGTGTTCCTGTTCATGGAAATGGGAGAATAGGTCAATTGGTCAATTGACTCTACCTACAAAATAGGCCAGTGATGCTATTGTTTAATGAAATCATCAACAGAAAAATTTGAAGTGACTCTCAGGATAAATCTCCCATTTATCCACAAGTCTAAAGCAGCAATGAATAAGAAAGCAAAATCTGTGTTTTGAAAACTTCTCTTGAAGCCGTTTATGTAGTACCTAACATCTGTATTTCAAGTTCCTCGCTACTAGTGTTGATAGCAATCTTACTCTGATTTAATTAATTATATATGATTTATTATTAGCATTTAATGGGTCAAATATTTAAGCATATTTTTCTGACTCTTCAGTTGAGAATTCTGAGTTAATGGCACTCATGTCGAACTCGAAAGTTTTAAGTGCTGGTAATTCAACGTTACATTCACTATGTAAATGCAACGTAATTAAAATGATGCCTTGTCAATCCCACTCAGGTTTCTTGTGACTGTAATTTTCAGCTTTTGTATACTGGATGTAGCTGTGTCTTGGGTTACCCAAATATATATTTTATACCCACTGTGGAAAAAACTAGGCAGTTAGAAAAGACAGGATGGCTCTGCAACTGGACTGTCCTGATCCCATGGGCACAGATGGATACTTTTCATCCGTATCATTGACAAATGAGATCAAAGGTTTTATGTTGTATGTAAAAAATGAAGGGCTGAATAATGTTGGATTTCCACACTTAATGTGAACAAATGTTCTTACGTGTAAGAACAAATCTTAAAAAGAGATTCTTAACGCTCTAAATGTCTTTTTTCTGTAGAGCTGCTGGACATTATAAATACTGATAAACCAACTTTTGTGCAAATGTTCACTAGAGTGGAGTAAGTGTTAGCTGTCACTTTATTAAAATTAATGGCATAATTACTCATGTTTACTTGGAATTCATTGCAGCATGAAGTGATTAGGCATTAGTGCTTTGGTAAATTATGGCATATTGCACATTTTTTATAACCAGTTAGTGAGTGTTGGTCTTAGGCACGTGAGTTGTCACTCATTAACACCCATATCTGTATGTTTACCAGAAGAGTTCTCTTGGAACTTTTAACATATGACAAAGACAGTGGAGACATATATATATATACATATAAGCCAGGAAAGACTAAAAATACCTGCTCTTGTGTGATTTAGTACAAGAGCAGAGATAGTGCTGTTCTGAGGACATGACTGCCTTGACTGAAAAGCTCCCAACACCAGTACTGAGTTGCCAGATATGGATTTGTCATAATTCAGTCAAATCCCACATTCTGAGTGAAAGGCAAATGTCGACTTCATACATGTTTGCAGCTCTCAGTCACTTTTCCAGACATCCAGCAGTCTCAGCTGTCTTGAAATTCTGGAGAAGTGGCTACAAGCTGAAAAAACTCTGTGTTTGCCTGCTTGTTTCAATGCTGCATCAAGGCAAAGACACAGCTATTCAGAGCTCACGTAGTAATTTGGCAAGCACAATGTACTGTACATATGAAGAACTGTCTGTAGTGATTGATATCTTGGGAATTTTTGAAGTCTTTAGTGTGTTCAAGGCTTCTGAAGTCCTATTTCTGATGCTGGTCAGAAGTTCTTTTGCTGTTCTGATTTTTGCAGGCGGAATATTTTTGTGATTTAAATGCGTATATAACTGAATTTCAGATTTCTGAGCATAATTCGTGTTCATGCCTTGTTATGCTTTAAGCCCAGCTGGCAACTAAACACCAAACAGCCGCTCACTCTACACCCCCATCGGTGGGGTGGGGGAGAGAATTGGAAGAGTAAAAGTGAGAGAACTCGTGGGTTTGTTGCAGTTTGGTCAAGGTTTGCCTGGAGCATAAGCCTGAAAAGGCCCTGCCAGAGACAAGTCAGGGCTTGCCCGAAGCTAAGTTGGGACTGGTTAGACATTAAAGCCGTGCTGACCAAAAAGAAACAATAAGTCAGGCAGAACCAAACAAAAGAAATTTGCAACTAGAGATAGGATGTAATCTGGTGGTGGGATTTAATTACACGGTGTTTACAGTTAGGTAAATGGATTAATATTTGAATGATATGTAAGTTTATGTTTAACTGCTATGTCTCCTGTGAAATGTAAAACCAATCATGTAACCTTGCTTGGAAAATAGTATAAAAGATGCGTTCAAAATGTGGGTCTTTGGGTACCTGTCTTGGGACAGGAGTCCACAGGGACCCCGGGCCCTGAATAAAGCACCGCATAAACTGACACTCTGTTAGTTTGTGTTCTCATTACGGGCAACAGGTTGAGCTAAAGACAGTTTAGCAGGTGAAGCAGAAGCTGTGTGTGCAAACAAGGCACCACAAGGGCTTTCCTTGCCCTCGTCCCCTCACAGGCTCAGCCATCCCTGGCCCTGCAGGTCTCCCTCACGCTTAGCAGTGGCTTGGGAAGGCAAATGCCATCACATGTCCTGCCCTTCCTTCTTCTTCCCCAGCTTTATATGCTCAGCATGACACCAGCTGGGCTGGAATATCCCTTGGGTCAGTTGGATCAGCTGTCCTGGCTGTGTCCCATCCCAGTTCCTCGTGCACCCCCAGCCCACTCGCTGGCAGGGCAGTGTGAGAAGCACAAAAGGCCTTTACTCGGTGCAAGTGCTGCTCAGCAATAACAAAATCATCTCTATATTGTCATCACTTCCTTTTTTTTTCAGCACAAATCCCAAACACTGTCCCATCCCAGCCACTGTGAAGAAAACTGCCTCTTCCCCAAAGCAGCACGTAACTGCATCTGTAAATGCATTTTCATTTGGTACCTTGTAGATTGACTGAGAGAAACTGCATGAAATGGCATGATCTTAAATGGAGATCTCAAATCTCATAAATCTGCATTGTGAAATGTAATCGTGTTGGAGGCAGAACACTTGTGGTTTTTCAATTACTTAGTGGTGCTTTTTCATATCACTGTGTGTGAAGCGGTTCTGTCAGAAACAAAGAACCCGGTGCTTTCAGATGATCCACCTTTGAAGAAACAGCTGAAGGCAACAGGTTTCGAGCTCTTTGAAGCCTTTTCCCTTTGAGTTCCTGGTAAAGGATGGTCTGTCTTAACTATTGGTCACCTATTAAGTGTTCTTTTAAATTTGTGGGGGAAAAAAATCAAGTGCATCATTACATATTCATGTAGCACAGAGAGGTTTTATGTTCTATAACTTGCAAAAGTTAATAACTTAATTACAGTGAACCCTATAGTGACCTTCTAAACTAATACAATAAAAAGGGAGGTTAAGATTTGTATGACTTGGTTAAATATGAGAACTAAGGTAATTATACTAATATAGTAACATGATGTATAAAACCAGGTGATTTTAGTTTTAACCTATATTCTGTAAAGTTTATGTGTTAGAAACATTCTCTATCATGGTGATTTACACTTCAGTCATCTCTGAAGCATAAACTTTCGACATTTGAATTGCTGTTACAAGATTCCTAATAGTTTTCCTTTAGACATTTAAAAGCTTCAGTTGTGTTGGGATGGTTTTAAAACTTTTTTGGTAGAAGAATTAACGTCTATAGGAGGGTTTGTTAATAAGTACTGCTGAAGTTACAAAGATTCATTCTGATAAATTTCTTCAATGCCAGTGTGCAAGCTGCTCTCCTGTTCTTTCTGTCACTCTGATAAATTTTTTTTTTTTTGAACATAAGTAAATGTGAGGAATTTTATGGGTGAAAAAGGATGTGCTGCAGCAGGTTTCAGGAACTGAAAAATTAGTCTGTCCCCTCACTCAGATTGGTAATGCAAGTAATATACTTTACAGGTAAAAAGCCAGTTGAAATATAAGGATTTTATGATGGAATACTTGGCTTTAGGGATATATACAGCTTTCATAGCAGTTCTTCATAAAGCCAAGGAGTCCCATGTTTTGATTTTAGTGGGTTACTTTTTTTGTTGATTTTTTTGGGCTGTTAGGGGTTTTTTTCTTGATGTCATATCTTGGCTTTATATAAGAGGTTTAAGAAAATAAACAGAATCAGGTTGGTGGAAAGATCAAAACCGTGAAAGGTTTTTTAAACAGAGATTTTGTTTGAACCAGGAGAAGACAAGACATGAGACTGCATCTTCATGTGTATAGTAAGCAAAACAAATGTAGTGCTTTTTAACTAATGTTGCTTACCAAGTTGCACAGAGCAGTGTGATGGCTCCCCACGTTAGTAAAAGAAAGCCATAACCTTCAGTCTTCAACCTTCAACCTTCAGCTTCAACCTTCAGTCTTCAACCTTCAACCTTCAGCTGAAGGATGTGTGAGCTAGTTAGTAAAATTAGATATTTTTTCCAAGCCTTAAGTCTTGCTAGTTGCTTGTAGTATTCTAGACAGAAAGAGCAGTACTGAATTGTGGGTTGCATTTAAATGTACTTGGTTTTTGCAGACGTGTGGATCTCCAAATCTTAAAAAAGGTTGTATTTGTTTGAAACTCTGGCCTTTCCTTCAACAAGACCCAAAGGAAAGAAGGATGTGTGTTCTTAATATGTGTGTAACTCTGGAGATAGGTACGAGAATTTAATTTGATTGCTGTGATTGGAATGGCAGAGGAATCCTTCATAGTTTTGGGGTTAGGTATTCGAGAAAGGCTCTACCCCCAGAGGGTATTTGGGCACTGGAACAGGTGGTTCCTGCTGACAGAGTGTTTGGATGATCCTCTCAGGCACAGGGTGTGGCTCCTGGGGATGGGCCTGTGCAGTGCCGGGAGTTGGACTCGATGAGCCTTGTGGGTCCCTTCCAACTCAGCACATCCTGTGATTTATCTTCTTCAGTGTCTTGTTCACTGTTTGGCCACCTTGGATCCTCTTTCTCTTCAGTTCTGAAGAGTTAAACGCTACAAACTCATTGAGGGCAAAATAATCGGAGCAAGTGCCAGTGAAGCACTTGCACAGTGTCAATATTGCATTGAAATTGCAAATGTCATTCATTCATTCACTTCTTGTATCTATTTGATAGTATGACATATTTTAAGAGAAGAAAAATAGATTTTAATTAGCATATTCCTGTATTACTGAACAGCTAATTAGGGAAATTAAAGTACTTTCTTAGCTATGAATAGTATGTTAAAAGAACTGTGGAACAAAAATACTCTTGTAGCTGCTTTGCTTCCTGGAAAACACCCGATTAATTCTATTACAGATTATTAGTGGTGCATCATGAAGTGTGATTGCTCTCAGTTGAAGAGAATTATAAAGACAGAAGAACCAAACCTTTGAAGGTGGTTTGATCAGAGTTTACTAGAGACTTTATCATATTGACCAGTTCATGTGGCAATGGTAATAATGGAAAAATCTGATACTTGCAGCTTTGGGCTTCTAAAATGAATGCCACAGTAATGGGGAAAATTTGCCTCATCATCCAAAGGAGTTTCACAGTGGTTTTCTGGTACTTCTACTTACTGATCTAAAGTTATTTTTAGTCAGTTTTCACATTTTGAAAACTTCGTCAGGGAACTGCAACTATTTTTTGTGATGATTGTTGTATAAAAAATGATGCTCCTGCTAGGAAAATATGTATTTAACTAGCATACAGTTTTCTCTGACAATCTAAATTGCATTAAGTTAGATAAATTATGTATTATCAACAAAAGCAATATAACAGAATTCATGTGGAATACATTGAAATACATGTTAGTAGTGCATCAACTTTGTAGAGAACCATGTCTTTGGAAGGTAGACAAATATTAATCTGATTTTATGGCTGCTTTGAGAGTTAATGGCCATAATAACAATAAGCATATCTTGCTAATTGTCCACTAGTTTTGTTTTAAATAATATTTTAATTTGCATATTGGTCATCTGCTGAAAACACATGGCTTTTAATTGTTCATCTTCAATTCCCATCGCTTTTCAGGTTTTTGAATGGGCTTTAAAAAAGTTTCAAAAGTGCTGGTTTATAAAGTTCATCTAAATGAATTGAGATAGAAATGTGCAAAAATAGGCTCATGTCAAAAATACTGGGCTTTAGTTAGAAACTTAAGAGTTGTGTGTTCAGTCTTGTCCTACGTGGTCTCCAACTTGGAATGTTTTGGGCCATTCACATTGACTGAGTCCTCTGTTTTATCCTGGACAAAATGGAATATTGTTTAGAGCCTAAAATTACAGTTTGAAAGGATAAATTATTGATTGTTGGCATTTTGCAAGATATCAGATATTACTCTCTCTAAGATCTTTCTTACAGGATGGAATTTAATTTCTTTGATCTCGTAAATGGGAAGCAGAAAAGCAGACTTGAAGTTGATTTGGGAAAAAAATTGCTTTTACAAATAAAAAGATTTTTTTCATATTTGCATTATTTAAAATGCATTTTTTTTGTCTTATAAATATGCTAATCTTCATAAGCTGCTTCTGGTGTGACATATGGTATATAATTTTCAGTTCTTTGACATCAACCTAGTTACTATTACAGAAAAAAATGTACAATTGGCAGGGAAAATTAGTATGTTCAGTGGCAGAATACTTAGAAGACTTTTGAGAAGTATCTGTGGTGTTCAGCTGCGTTATGAGCTGGCAGCTGTTTGAAGAGGTCTTGGAGGTTCTGTTAATTGTGTGTTTGTTCCTTTTCAGACAGCGCTTCTTTGGGGCTCATTTGGTCTGGCAAAAAAGCTGCAGATAAATGCTTGACAGTAGGAGAGCAAAGCTCAGTTAAACATATGTTTATATTTTAAGTAGTTTTATATATATATAGAAGAGGATATTTAGTTTAGAAGTGATTGAGATTATTTTCTTAAAAGGGTAGAGCTGTGTCAAGAAAGAAAAAAAAACAACTCAAAACAAGTTTAAAGGATTGATGGAAATGCCTCCTTAATCTATTAGCTACATATAAACACAATATTGTCTTAGGAAATGAAGGAAAATTAGATGATAATTTCAAATTTTGTAGTTTTTTACTAGTATAGAGCCAACGAATGAAAAGTTTGAACGAAATGAACTAAAAAAGCTTTAGGAAAACAAAAGATACTTTTGCTACCATGTTGCTTTTTACATGCAATGTTGCTTTTTTCCCCCTTTTTTTGAAATTTAACTTATTGATCTACCTCTGCTCCCATTTTACAGGGCTCTGCAGAGATAAATTCTGAATTGAAAAGCTGGCTTGGGTAACTTGGAATAATGTAACAGAAATAAAGCAGAGCTTGATGCAGGTACACTTGGTTCAAGTGGGGAGTTCCATGATCTTGTCCCTACCCTCTGGGTCATGTGTACAGTTTAAAATACTCCAGCTAACCTTAGATTTCCTACTCCTTTTCTGTTCTTCTCCTTTAGCATTTTCTAGTCCTTGCTGATAATAACTTCTGAGAATCTCAAGTGCTCAGCTCTTCTCAGCTGTCACTAGAGCTGGATTTGTGATTTGAACTGCCTCAAGCAGCTGTCAAAGAGTTGGGTTTAGTACATCCCCATTTGTTAGATCTTAAATGATGGGATATGTTAAAAATACTTGCTTTCATTGTTAAGTGCTTTCTGCTCACCTTAGAAGCATTTAGGTGTTGTTACAGGCACACTTCTGCCTTTTCTTACAGGTGTTTTTCCTCTGTCTTAGCAACACAAGAGATCCTTGCTAAGCCAGGGAAAGACAGCTGTGGACAGTTTGACCTCACTCTTGGTGTTAAAGCAACTGATAATGAAGAACATTTCCAAAAATTAATTCATTATTCTTGGGTTTGGAAGGTTGGTTTGATTATGGTTTTCATTTAGTTAAGTTCCGTCCTCAAATCATTGGGCAATGATTCCATACAATTTTATTAAAACTAATGAAATGAATATTCTGTTTATAGGCCAAATTCAGTGTGGTACTTTAGCAAAAGCTTAATTTGAACTACATGAGAAGTGATATTATTGATAAGTCAAGCATGCTCTATCTTATTGAGCTGTATAATCATTTGTATTAAAAAAACTCCCAGTCATTTTGAGGTCTTTCATAATGAAAAGCTTATGTAAATTATTCTTAGTAAATGGAAAACCTCCTGTTACTCTTGCTTGGCTTTATTTGCTCTTGAAAGTTTTTGAGATTTTTGAGTGGTGTGTAGAATTTCTTGTACTTTTGGGCCATTCATTTTAATATTTATGCAAAAACTGTCAGCATCACTGAGATTTTATCACATATTTTGTGTCTGTAGTTAAGGCATCTCCTTTTTTTGTCCTGACATCTCTAGTCTGGTTTTGATTTTAACACAAGTCTGCATTTAGGAAGGTAAAAGCTCCAGGTGATCAGGATTAGCAGGAACAGACTGCAAGGGTGTGGCTGTGGCTCACCTGCATCTGCCTCTCTCACTGGACATGAAGATCAGGTGTCCCAATTAGGTCCTAATTTGCTCTCCACCCATACCCTCCCTCCATTTAAGCTCAGCTCTGGGTGTTTAGTCCCTGTCTGCTGGAGGGACCTCAGCCCTGTGTGGTGAGTGCCTTGTCCCCTGGGATGTGCTTTCTAAGTTGTGTTTGACCCTGTTTCTGTACCCATTTCTTTCTGGCTCCTTTGCCTGAGTGCCCCTGTCTCCTCTCTTGTCTGGGGTTGTCATTGGGTTCCATTCCCAGCACCTCCCTCTGCCTGTTGTGTTCCGGGTGCTGGGAGGCTGCATCTGGGCATGGAGGGGAGCCCCTGTCCTGGTATCACACTTGGCTCCTGGTTTGCTCTGCCTTTGGGAACAGCCAGCCCTGGCTGCTGCTGGACCCTGCTTCCCATTCAGTGCCCTGTTCTGGGATGAGCTCTGTAGTAAAGAGACTTCCTCAGTGTGGGCAGCCAGTATTCCTATTGTTGTCCTTTTCCATGGCAAACACAGCTCTCTGGCTTAGTTGCAGTTTCCTGGCACCAGCAAAGCTTCCCATCTCCTCACACCTGCCTCTGAGCCCCTTGCCTTGTTGGAATCCCACTCTTCCAGGCTGACTCTTCCCCACTGTCACCATAAGGCTGTGAGCTTTTTATGATCATCTGCTTCTTCATGACTGAATTAAATATGCTTAATTTTGAGTGTGCTTTCAAAAGATAAATTGACTAAACTACAATGATGCAGATGCTGCAATTCAGTGACTCAAAGAGAAGAAAAAAGCAGTGGGGCTGGATGGGGATTCAAAGGTTCAACAGTATTTTCTCCTGGGCTATGGCAGGATCAATCATACCGACACAATTCCTGACAGATATTTATTTAATCTGTTTTCTAAGTACTTCAGTAAGGGAGATTCCAGAGATTCCATTGTCAATCTGTTCACTATTTAACTATACGGGCTGTAAAGACGGAATTTTCTTGAGTTCAGAGTCTAATTGCTTTTGCTGCTACCAGTACTCCAGATTGCTAAAGTAGATGGTATTTTGGACACCTGCTATCCATAATCCTTTTCTGTTTCATGGGTTTGATGAGCCTATGCCGCTCGCACTGAAATTTGAAAAGAAGCAAACCGAGCTATCCTTTGTTGGTGAAGTAAACAAATATACAAACTGTGTCCTTGAGGGATTACTCAGACAAGTTTGGGAAACCACTTGGAAAGTCATAAGAGTGCTGAGGAAGAGTTGGCAATTATGACCTTCATTTAAAAAAAAAAAAAAAAAGAAAACC
This sequence comes from Pyrocephalus nanus, assembly GCA_038380795.1. NCBI lineage: Eukaryota > Metazoa > Chordata > Aves > Passeriformes > Tyrannidae > Pyrocephalus > Pyrocephalus nanus. The sequence goes on from CM076276.1 coordinate 12,336,984, forward strand.
AAACAAACCCACATGAAAATATCTTTCTGTTGTTTTCAAAAACTGGCATTTTTGCAGCCTTCGGGCAGGGATGGTGGTGAAGTTTTATGGTCCTTTCAAGCTTGATTCTTTCCAATCTGATGTGTTCTGGGTTCTCATGCTTAGGTCAGAAATCTTTTAGAGATGTCTGATAAGAATTCTTTAGTTCTGAGCTCATTTGCTCAGTATCCAACACACCCCAGCAATTCCCCCAGTATATATTCATTGGAGCTTCTCAGCTGGGGAGGAAACACCAATAACTTATTCCTTAAGCTAAAATTGAGATGTAAAATTTCAGTTTTCAGAGCCTGAAGTCCAGCTTTCTTCTTGCTTCATAGTGGTTGCATTAAGCATTGCTTTTGCAAGACTGAATGCTTGCAGTCCAGTTGGAAAGTAAATATATTCAAGTTAGAGAATGTAGGAAATTGCAGTGTTTAGGGAAATCTTACCTGTGGCTCAAGCAAAATTCCATTGCTTTGTTACCTTGACTTGTGGAGTTTGATTTTTTTTTTCCCAAGGAAATTCTAAAGTTACCTAATTTGGAAGAAGGCTGTTTGGATGTGCTTATCTGCAGGGAGGATGAGGAGTGTGTATTGGGGGAGGAAAAAAGATGTTGTAGTGGGGTTCAAAAGAAGTTGAAATGGGGCAAAAGAGAAGAGCAGAAGTGTAGTATTTTAGAATGGATTTTTTTTATTATTATTAAATAAGAGGTCATACATTTGCCAAAGACAGCTGCTTGGAGAAGGACTGGAGCCCACATTTCAGGACAAGCCAGGAGGTCAGAGACCCAAGATGCGATGTTTGGAACCCTAAATTTTTGCGAGCGCTCAAGTGTAGAGGGAAAACTCAAGGGAACTGCTAATTTTCACTTGTCTATTCATCCTTCGTTGTGTGACTTCAGCGACCGCTTTTAAACTGTGAAGCTGTTTTGGGCTTGAGTTCTCAAATGTCGTGGAGTGAGTAAGCTGGGTGTTGGACCAGCTCCAGGTTTGGAGCTCTGGGGAGAGGACGGTGCCAAGGGATCTGCAGCCCGTGGGTGCCCTGAGGGGCGGCGGGGGCTCCGTCACCCCCCGGAGCTTTGCTGCTGCTACGGGTGGGGGGGAGCTTTGGAAGAATGAGAAAACGAACAGCCAGTGCTGGCTCGGGAACAGCTGAAGGAAAGCTGAAGGTCGTGTCAGTCGAAGGTGGCGAGGCGGGGACAGGCCGAGCGTCCAGCAGGGAAGAGCCCCTGGCGAGCGGGCGGCGCTGTGAGGGCTCCGCAGCCCCGGCAGAGGGCGCCAGAGCCCCGGGCGGGGGCCGCGCTGAGGGGCGGGAGCGACCCCGGGCCCGACCCTGACCCCGCACCCGCCACGGGCCCGACCCCGAGCCGGGCAGGGGTGACCGCGGGCGTCAGGCACCGCTGGGGACCCTCCCCGGAGATTTACATGTTTATTTAAATTGGCTTGTTTGATGCAGGTCATCATCTCTGTCGGCGCCCTTCGGAGGGATCCGGAGTACAGGCTGCTGTGGTCCAGCCTAAGGGACCGCAGGATCCGGTCACAGAATCACAGGATGTGCTGAGTTGGGAGGGACACACAAGGCTCATAGAGTCCAGCCCCTGGTCCTGCACAGGACTACCCCTAAGAGTCACACTCTGTGCCTGAGAGCATCATGTGAAAGCCCTTTGAGCTCTGTCAGCCTTGGGGCTGTGCCCACTGCCCTGGGGAGCCTGTTCAGTGCCAACCACCCTCTGGGGAAGAACCTTTTGCTGAGATCCAACCCAAACCTCCCCTGCCACAACTTCAGGCTGTTCTCTGGGGTCCTGTCCCCACAGAGCAGAGCTCAGTCCTGCCCCTTCTCTTTCCCTCATGAGCAAGTTGGAACTGCCATGAGGTCTCCCCTCAATCTGTTCTTCTCCAGCTGAACACACCAAGTGCCCTCAGCCTGTCCTGTGCTAGAACAGTCAGAGACTTTGAGAAGAATATTTGGAGTAATAACTGCACAGCGTATGGCAAAAATGCCTTCAGTGCGCTGTACGAGGCCATGTGTGCTTAAGTTGGGTAGAAGAGGATTTTATGCAGTTCAGTGTATGAGTAAGAACTTAAAATTTGAAAGACATCTCTGAAGATGATGCTTTAACGTTTCTTTTCCAGTTATGAAATGGATTTTTCTTCTCCCTTCAGTCCAAGAGGAGTATTAAACAAATCAATCAAACAAATAATGCAAGGTTATCATAATCCATTTGATTTTGGTCAGAAAAACACGTTTCATTTTGTTTTCATGCGTAACCTGTTGAAGGACTTGATGAGCTAAGACTTACAGGAAGCTTTTCGGATAACTAATGATGCCTTGGCTATCCAGTTATCTTCTCAAGAGAAAATAATCTTAGAAAATGGTCTGTACATTTCGAGGAAGACAATATTTCATGAGAGATCCTCCACTACATTCAATATGCAGCTGAAATCCCAGTAACATTAACAGGGTCAGGGTTTTATGGGTACTTGTCTCCTGTATTATCCTTCATAGATCTCTGACTGTCTGGAGGAAGCAGTGAGGGAGAGACACAGTGCAGTTTATCTACCTACCTGGTGGCATCAAAGCGAGCAAAGTGTTGTACTTGGGAGTTCAATTCAATTTGTTTAGAAATAGTTTCTTAGAGATAAACATCAAAGCTACAATTTTAAGACAACCAACCAGGAGAAACTGCATTTATTCAAAGTCTTTCTGCTTTCCTAAATCTCTTGTGCTTCTTAAATGGTCACCAGTTCGTCAATCTGATTACCTACCTCCTGCTTTGTAGTAGAACTTATCCTTTTTATTAACATTAAATGAAAAGGTTGAATGGAAGTCTCAACTTCAAAACAAATTATGAGATTTTTTTCCTTTCTGGTAAATAGAATCTGAAACAGAAAACTCCAAGTGCTTCTAGTAAGTGAAAGACCTTAGCCCTCACCTGATGGAGGTTGAAGCAATACTTTGTGTGTGGTTGGTTTGTTTTGTTAACAGCAGTAATAGATTAGTCCCATCACTTTAGGGATAAGAAGGCTAAGTAATTTAGCCTGCTGGCAGGACCTTCCCCTACAACAAGACTTGTCCTGTTTTATCTATAATAGACAGTTTAGTTTGCCTTTACCTTGGTAGGGAAAATTTTCCTTCAGGTCCTCAAAGTTTGGATTTTAAGCAATTTTTCTCTTGTTTCTGAATTTCATCGGTAATGAAATTAATGTCTTGGTGTTTAGTAATTCCGGTTCCTTTACTTTCAGCACACGAGGCTCCTGCTTTCTTGAAGAATTCTTTTACTCTATTATCTTGTAATTCTTAGTATATCTGCTTTTAAACAGGTATTTGGGAACATAATGCTCTTTGTCTTATGACTCTTCCCTCCCTTTGGTGAGGAGTTTAAGGAAGCATTTCTGTATAACTAATCCCCAGTCTGGTGTGTGCAACTCTTACACTTAGGAATGTGTATTTCAGACTATAAGATGAGGAATGCTTAACTGAACTTTTCACCTTGAAGAAAAAAAATGAAACTCAGAAGCCTCAAAAGCCTTCTGTAAAAGACAAAGTTTTTTCTTAACCTTTTGAAGTAAGGAAATCACAGCGTTAGGAGAGCTCCTGTTTTCAATAGGAAGTCTGTTGGTATCTAACCAGAGGATTTTTCCTCTCTAGCAAGAGAGAAAAGCTGAGAAGAAAGCCGGGGTTTGCCATCAGGTTTTTAATAATGTCTCTTTTTGCATTATACCTCCTTGACATATCAAAGCTGAGGATCTTCAGTGCTCTCCAGTCAGTCAGAATAGCTTTGAAAAGCAGCAGAAGGTGATTAGTTTTTATGTAATATCAGTTGGAACCTTAGATGAAACTTTAATTAAAAAACTTTAACTGTTTAATTGCTCTGTTTTGCTGTGTTTAACTTAATTGTTCCTCCAGTATAACTGTGCAGCAAAAGGCCATTTTAAGCCATATGTAGCAAAATTCCTTCCCTGCATTTCTCTGTCTTTGAGAACTTGGGGTATAGTGTACAGCACTGCTCTCATGTGAATGTAGGGGAGTTTCTGAGTAAGGGAAAGTAAACAGAATTTATCAACAGGAAACTGTGTTGAGGCCACTCTTTCCATAGCTATATACAAAACAGTCAGGCAGCCTTTCAGTGTGTCTGCCACTCAGTGGAATTCCAGGGGTTTATTTCTTTCTAGAGCTCAGGTGTGTTATTTTACATCCAGCTGTAAATGTTGTTAAAAGGACTGGTGATGTTGGAGCTGTGCCCATGGAGATTTTGCCTCCTTGACAGACAAATTGCTGCTGCACTGTGGGTAACCTGGTTTTGGTCTGTGTTTCGCTTGACAACTCAAACAAATTCTCCTCATAACACACAAACCTTGTGCTAGGGTCGTGCTTTGTATAGATTCTTTTGGTGTGAGATTTGTCCAAGTTTAACTTGACATATTAATGACGTCACAACTTTTGTTGCTGCTTATGAGAATTCCAAAAGGTTGTCTCGAGTTTCCATATATTCTCATCTTTAACTTTGAACCAGCTTTATTGGTGTTCTCAGGGAAACAGTTTAGGCAAGGAAGACTCGAATATTTTTGAAATGTTACTGAATTCATTTACCTTCCTGAGTAAGGAAGGATTACTGACAGCTCTCTGGTATTCAGGGTGCAAAGATGATTCATGGATTGGCATTCTGAGGTTTTATTTTATGGTACTGAAACAGATTCTCACCCTTCTGAAAGTTCTGGATAAGGTTTTTTCCTACCTTGCTCATCCCCACCTTCACCAAATACCTTATGTCTGCTGACAATGTTCCATAGAATTCAGCATCTCAGCTGCATCTCATGCTCTGCTTTTTTAATCACGTCTTTTTTGAGTATCCTGTTGGTGTGAGACCACTCAATAATTTGTTATAAATCAACACTATTTTTTTTTCTTTAATGAAGACTGATATACCAATTAAGAGGCTGTAAAATGGTGTGCTCTTGAATTGGGAGCTATGACAGGTAGCAAAGCTCTATTTAGTGAGGAATTAAGATATAGTAATTTGCCATCAACACTTTTATTTTTGTCAAAAAAGTATACATTTTAAATCCAATACACCTCATGTTTTATGTTTGTCATCTACTGGGTTTCTTATGTGGTGGGGGTTTGAGGATTTCTTTGTTAGAGTGAAGCTGACAGTATTAATGAAGTGCAAAAGCTAATTTGCTGTATTTTGTCTGAATTTAGCCTGCTATCCACTCAAGTGAAGAATTAATCTTGGGTATATGATGACATATAATAGTGTTGCACTTGAGATCAGTGCAGTAACATTTCTCTTATTTAATTATCATGTCAAAGAGAGGAGAGTGGTCTCCCTTTTCAGATGGTGTGGTAAGGTTATATTGTGAATTTTTCATGCATACAAATCTGAGCTGCTGCAGGATTGAGAAATCAGAGGACAGAGCACATTGTTGGAGCAGGAAAATGAAATGTTTCAGTACTAAAGCCTTTACTCGCTATTTGAAGATGGGGAAGAACAGATAAGTGTGTTGCAATAAGAAGGATGCAGAGATGAAGATGAGAAGAAAGAGTCTGGAATAGCACAATAGCTTGTAATTAAAAAGGGAAGAAAGATAAGGAAAGATTGGGTTCCTAATTCTGGGCTATTTTTCATCCTGCATATTAAATTTGTGCTTACAGGAAGTATCCTCTAAAACTGGGTGGGACATTTTGCTGGATTGAGCACGAGGCAGAACATCCAAGATGGAAATATAACAGCTAAGAACCATTTTCATACCTAATGGCTGTTTATTTTTCTGCCATGAGTAGTTGTAAGGATGATGTTTTCACATATACAAGCTCTTGCCATTTTTGGAAAAAGGAATTCTGCAATTTAAGCAATGGAATCAGAAGAGCTCTTTTCCTTAAACTAATTCCTCCCGACACTTGACAGGATTCAGATGGAATTAATACTCTCTATTGAGGCCCTTCAAAAGCCAAATAATACTCTGCAGTCTCTTGCTTTTATTTATTTATTTTGATTAGTCCCACTTGAAATATCCATTGTTTGGACAGCAAGGAAATAACAGGGGAAAATAGTTTCACTGCTGCCTTTTACATATTCAGTAGCCTTTTGATTGGATTATCTGCAGTTTTCTAAGCTGGTATTCAAAGGGAATAGCCCATTTTAGGACATTTTGATTTCAGATACTTAAACAGATTGAAGTATTATTTCACTCTAAACTTATTTAAATTTACCTGAGAATACCTGAGAGATCCTAAAGCACAAATAGAGACGGTTTTAATACAACACAGTTGCAAGCCCTTTTGCTCATTTCTTAACCTTTACAGTCATGGGGTGTCACTGGGTCATTCAGTCTGAGCACAGGAGTTATTGGTACCCTGTTTAATGGTAATTGAGAATAAAAACCCCTGCCAGAGTACAGGCAGGTGTGACAGGGGCAGTTTGAGAGCAAACCTGTGTGCCTCTGTGGATTTATTCTTCCCAAGTCTGGAAGCCACTGCTCACTGTTCAGCTCTAAAAAGCAAGGCCCAGAAGTTCAGTGTTCAACTCAGGGCAGTGTAAAAGCTGAGAAGAGCTTTGCACATCTGATATTTGAGATCTTCAGAGGACCCAGGAGTTGACTGGACCCGCAATGTCCAGTGTTCTCTGCTACATAAGAGAACAATTTTCCCCATTTATTCTCTCAAGAAGTCTAAAACCTGAGCTGAAATATGAAAATTAAAAAAAAAAAAAAAGGGGGTAATTTCTTGAAGGATATTTAGGATGTCTTTTAGTATCCTCTACTCTCTCTTGAGTTGGTCTGAACAGTAATTGGAATGTTTGGGGGAAAACCTAATGAGCCAAATTGCTTGAAGTTATTTACTCAAGAACAGTTTTCTGATCATCACTCCATAACAGGCTGTTACTCCTACTTTATGTGCTTTTTATTGAATTAATTTTTACGCCCCAGAATTGCTATTAAAACATCATAACTCGGATCACTTGTTCCTTAAAAGCAACGTAGTAGTGCAGGTCGTAATTACACAAACTAGAACTGGACTAATTCAGTCTTTTTAGGTAATGGCTCTGTTTCATGAGCCAAATAGCAAAACCTGCAACTCCTGACAAATAATATGTAATAGAAAAGTAAGGAGGAACATCAGAGCTTCAAACCCAAATTTGAGTTGGGTTGGTTTTTCTGGCTTCCAAAGGTGTTCCTGGGCAGCTTAGTTGTTTGCTGTAAGGAAAGGAATCGGTTTCCTTAGTGCATGGGATTTGTGAAATGTTTATTTTTCAACATGGGAATTATCAGACGGGGCTGGATTCCAGACAGCTGGGCAGATGGTTCTTTCTTTTCAAATTGGGTTGTGCCAACAAAGAGAGACAGCTATACAAATGTTAACCCCTGAGGGATTGAGAAATCTCTGTCGTGGTCCCCCCTCCGCCTCCCCCTCAACTGTCTGTTTGTAGAGAAAAGCAAAACAGCAATTTTGATCTAATTGCTGCAAAATATTCTGGGTTTTAAATATAAGTTTTCAAACTTTCTGTCTTTCCAAAAATACCCGTGTAGAGAAATGTAATGGAGTTGATTAGCTGGTGTTCTGCATGTGGTTGTGTAGATAATGAAGCTTAAAAGCCCAAATTTGCCTCAGGTCCTGGGTGTATCAAGTGCAGCATCATGAAGATGCTAATATATATTTAAGAGAAGTGGTTACCAACTTGCTGCACAACTGATTTGTGCATGGCTGCAAGCAGATCTGGAAGGTAGTGATTTAAAAGCAAAACTTAAATTCTTTGAAATCCTTTGACCTCTAAAATAAGTTTCAGTTGCTATTCTGTGCCCATTCAAATTCATGTTGCTGATAGTTTATTTTTCTAGTTTTGAAAATAAGAAAGCAGTTTTGTTATCTTTTTTTTTATGTGGGCTTGTATTCAGATAATAAAGGCTTGACCAACAGGTGTAGAAGGAAAATTCAATTTTCTGTTGAGAAAGAGAAAGTCTGAGATATTGCAGACAGAACGAGCAGTTATTGTTTGCCTTTATTTGCAAAACAGAATAAGAGAGGAAAATTATTCAGGCAGAGGTCGATGCGAAGTTTAGTGGTTCAGAGAAGGGGTTTTGTGCACAGCAGTTGAGGGATAAATAGATAACACTCCTTCCTGTTCTGTAGCAGGAGCTCACTTTGGTTGGAACAACTGCAGTGCCCTCTGAGAATTCCATGGAGCCAGAGTTCCCCTCCTTCTGCAAGGACAAGTTTCCTTTGTACCTAGAATTGTTTGCTTTAAAACAACAATATTTGGCTTACTGTGGAGGAAAATAACATGAAATAATAGCTCTGCATTTCATAAATGTGCCATTTAGTGCCCTTTTCAGATACTTTTTCCTCATTGCTTCCAATATGTCCAGATAAAATTATTGAGGAGTAAGTGAGGAGGAGCAAACCACTGTGGTTCTGGTTTCCTGCACGTGGCTGGACACATAAAAAATTAAACTTCTTCCTCCTGTCACAAGGAGATAGATCAATATCATGTCTGAATTTCTGATGTGTCTATTGAGAGAGTAACCTTGAGTTGTGTTTGTCTTGGAAACTTTTTTTTTTTGAGCCAAATAGCGAAGAAAAATTGCGACTTGGGAAGCTTAAAAAAAAATAGCTGCAGCTAGCTCTTCAAGGTTATTTCACAGTTAAAAGCTAAATTTGAAATGCTAAAAACAATTAACACGGTGTGGAAACTGCAAAATAATCTTACATAAATGTTATTTACTGTAAGTGTAAGAGAGGAGGGTTTATTGTCTAATTAAATTATATGGATGCAAGCTTAAATGACATTATATATGTATGCAATAAAGTTTACTTGAAGGACAAATTAGAAAAATCTGGTTATTAAAGCCTTATTTACAGAAAATATGAACAGTACAGAAAACAGACGGGAATGTTTTAGTTTTTAGCAGCATGTTTGTTAGTTTAAAGATCATTCTCTGTAGTACGGAAGTTTTATGTTTCATTTAAGTTTTCTTTCAAGCTGCTGGTTTTGCATTCCTAGTTTTGGACAGTGAATGGTCTCACAGTGCTGAGGCTTTGGGTTCACTGGGAACCTGCCCTCATTTCATCTCTGCTTTTCCACCTGCTGGAATATTTTACACTATTTATTACCTACCAGGGCATCTCTGGTTTTGAGCAGCACCAACCCCACCAAACAGAGTGGGTTGGAGGAGCAGAAGCCCTGCCCAGCTCTGAGACTGGAAATGCTCTGTAGTCATTACAATTCCTCCACTTCTGCCTCAGTGTCTAATGCTCCCATTAGAGTACAAAGGAAAGGAGGAGAAAAGGACACCTGGGGAGGGTGAACCACTTTCTCAGATCCTTTTCTTTTAATTCAGTAAAAAATTGGCCCAGAAAATATGAAAGGTATCTCATATTGAGGTAAATGGAAGTGATTGGGGTTTTTTTGCTGTAACCACAACGGTTACTTGTACCTTTTTAATTTGCATATTTTTAATTTACTTTAGGAGAAGATGAATCCTAAGAGTTCATCAGCTCATTTCCAATTTTATTTGGTTATGTTGGTTGTAACTGTGTGTTTATATATAATGTAAGACACATTATAAATGCTAATAGATTTGTTCTGCAAGCAAGGTTTTCAAGTCAAAATGTTTTCATTTAAATTCCTTCTTGAATATACAGGAACAACTATGCATTATCCCATTCCAAATACTGGAGTAACTCAAGAGTGTGACCAAAATGTATGTAATGCAATATCAGACACTATAGAACATTATTTTACTTCCAGATAGCCCTTGAGTCTTAAATGACTTCAACAATCACTGAAGCTTTTCTCTTTTAGGACATTACTGCTTGACCATTTTTATGTATTTATTTAAACAGCCAGCTTGACATTATTTTTGACCTGCCCACTTAATTTTTTTTTTTTATTGCACAAATGATTTCTGCAAACTGGCAGCATGTTATGATAGCAGACTCTGAATTTAACTGCTGGCAGCAGTAACCAGTAGCCACCTTCTCTATTCCTCACAGGTTTTCAGTCAGTTTTTCTCTGTATATCCAGTGGACCTGGGTCTGTGGAAGCTTTTTAAGGTCAGATTGTGTCAGCTCACTTTCACTTGAGCTGTTCTGTTCTGATCTTGGTCTCTGGTAGAAGGAGATGTCAGATGGAGTGAGATCAGGGAGTGTTTTTAACTTTTTCATTTCAGGGTTACACCGTGGTTTTTGTTGTCCAGTGCTGTAAAAGCAGGAATCATTTGACTGCTGCTGGAATGGAGTTCAGGCCAATTTTCTAGTGAAATAAGTTAGAGCAGGGCAGTGTATAGAAATTTATTTGGCACAGCTTCCTGTACCTAGAACAGTTCTGGCACCTTCAGCAATCACTGATTGTATATTTCAGACCCTTAGTTAAAAATAATCATGAAGATATATGTTAAAATTTCAAACAATGTTGTTTTGGTGTGTGTGTATGTCTTCTGGACTTCATAAACGTCAAGTATGGTGGCAGCAATTGATGATTGATTGTATTGTGAAATAGAATTTAAATTGATTTTTCACATCTGAACACAATATGAAATTAGGACTGTTCTTTAGAAAAGCTTTTAGTAGACTTGGGAATGAGGGAAAATGGAGTTTGTTGGACTACACTGGCAAATCAGTTAATAGAAAAGCTAAAAAATCCACCCCATACCCTCCAGGAAGGAGCTTGACCTTCAGCCAAGGCAGTGTGAGGCCTTTCAGCCAGCTCTGTGACTGGCAAGGCATTAATGAAAGACTTTTCCAGTACCTCTATTTTTCTGTAATCAGGTTGTCAACTGGATGGTTTTCCTTTATTTGTATAATTTAAAGTTTATGGGGGTTTTGTCCTGCTTTCTTTAAGGCTCTTGGAGCTTCTAAAGAGGATCAACCAACTTCTTTGTTGTAAATAGATCCAGACTTGATAAAGGGAGTTTGATTTTCTTTATTTTTTTTTTAATTATAGAAATTGAACTGGAAAGTAACAGTTCACCACATTCTTACTGTGCACAAATAGAAACCTCCTGGGCAGGGGAAAGGAAAGTTCTTGTCCTAGGGTGGTTTTGCTTTGATTGAATATGTGTAAAAATAGGGGTCATGAAAACAATGTCAACTCAGGACTCAACTACATATCAAGAAAAATGGTTGTTTTCATGTCATGTTACTGTAAGTTCATGGAAGATGTTAATGGTCAGTGTGTGTACATTCATAATGCTTTAAATGATCAAACTGGCCAGCTGTGGATCCCTTTCAAGAGGATCCAAAAAGTTGAATGTCAAACAGCAAATAGACCAAATTTTTCATCTGGAACCTGGATCTTAAAAATTCCAGCTTGAAAAGCTTCGTTATTTGGGAGTATGACTTTTCCAGTTTTGCCATAGGAATGATTTTGGCCACGGGTTGGATTTGTGTTTTTTTTTTTTTTTTTTTAATTTCCTCCTTAACATTCAGGGAGGGGTAAGAGAGTATGGAAATCCGTATGGTTTGAGTTTGGTAAGCGAGATAAACCTTCCAGTTGTGTGCAAATGTCATCCTGTGCTACATTTCTTTAGTTCTGACATTACACAGAGAGAAACACTTTTGGGGAGAAAATTACCTTGCTTCAGCCTGTCTTCTGAAATGTTAATGGTAAAAGCAAAGCTGTTTCTGAGCAACACTTGACCTCTTAAAAATACAATTGCTTGGGAAAAAAAAAATCCAGTGAAAACATCTTGTGGAGAAGGGAGAGACAGCAGGAAATTGCACTGGAGTGGGGCAAAATGGCAGTTCCAGCAGCTCTTGGGTTTCACTGGTTCTCAGTGCTTTTTTTTTTGCTTCAGAAGTTTTGTGCTGAATGCTGGAGGGTCTGGGTGAGGAAGAGTGTGATGCTCTGAGGTATTCCTTGGATAAATCACTTGTGGTTGTGCTCTGTGAGGAGAAAAAATCCTCAGTTATCTCTGCAAGGTTCTGGTTGGTCCCTGTTGAACCTGAACACACTGCATGTTGCTCTTCTTTGGGTGTTTCATCAGCTTTCACTTCTGCCTTGAAAAAATACTGTTATTAAGTGTGCAAACAGTCTAGGGAAAAACCACTAAAAGCTGAAGTAAATCAGAAGTCCAGGCAAGGTTCAAAGTCTGTAATTATGGGGAGCTTCTGCCCTCTTTATTTGAAAAGCCTTTGACTTATTTAAGTGCAGTAGTTCAAAGGTGAGTTTTGAGTGAGTAGTTTGTGGCAAAAAGTTGCTTTTTTATTAGTTAATATTTGAAATATCACAGGGCTCAAAATTAAAGCACGTTTCAGTCACGGAACAAGATTGGATGAAACTGTTAAACCTTGGCAAAGGATACAAATGTATCTGTGGAGAAAGATTTCCTCTGAAGAGTGCAATCTGACAGGAAAATTAATTCATCCCTGAGAAGGAATCATGAGACTTTGACAACAAAATATCTTGTAAAAGGCAGATCTTGAAGATGCCTCGGTTACAGGCAGTGAATCTGTTCACCTGAGTCAGGTCTTTGTGCAATCAGAGCAATCCTGAGGAGAGGAGAAATTCTCCAAGTGGGCACAGTCATTTTCCTTCCTGAAGTGTTTGAGTCTACAATCAGGGACGGAATTGCCCAAGAAATATATTTTTTGATCAATAGAAACACAGGAAAACTGTCTGAAAATTCTTTCCCTGTTTCTGCCACTTTTCATTCCCTTCTATTAGAGCAGTACTGGTTGTTAAACTTGTTTGTGCTGAGGAGAAGCTCAGAATGTCAGTGAGAACAGGGGAGAACATCATCAGAACTCCAGAACACAGATGTGATGGAATATCCTGACTCTATAAAGCCACCTGATTTAGGGGCTGAGTTCTGCTGGCCTAGAAACATGAAGTCAAGTGACTCTGCAGCAAAAGGAAAAGTGTTCTGAAGGTGTCCTGGGCTTGGCAGGGGCTGTGATGTGGGACTGAAGTGTCTGAATCTGGGATTATTTGAAGGTGGTGCTGAGCAAATAAAAAACATTTTTCTGCGTTTGAGTAAGTCATTTTGCTTTATGTTGGTGTAAATTAATTTATGTCTTTGAGTGGTTTGAGGATGCAAGAAGGGGGACCAGTGTTTGAGTTTGGTACAATTGCAGTAAACAAATTGTTAAAAGTGTTTTTTCAGAGTGAGGTATTTAAGGATTCATGGGAGTATGAAGTGGCTGATTGCTGCCTGCTGGCATTGTACTTTGTATTGGAAGATAATAATGAAACAGGCTTTTTGCCTTAGCATTCTTTACATTTATGAATATATATAAATGAATAAATTTCATCAGCTCCTGCAAGGACAGTGAAGAGGCTGCAGCAGCACTGACCCAGGACCTCGGAGGGCTCTGGAAACATTAGTTGGCAACGTGATTAAAAAGCAGATCTCGGGGCTAGAAGGGAAAAATCATGTTTCCAAGATATGAGTGTACTTTGAAATCTACAGTGAGTGTTTTTATTGAAGTTAGCACTTGTTTTTCCTCACTCATAGTCTTAACTCAATAATAATATGAGAAAAAAAATATATGTTAAACATATAATTGAATTATTTGCTGATGCTCAAAATACCATCTCAGTCTTCTGAAGTCTCCGCTACTACTTCATAAGAAATTTGTGTATTTTATGCGTAAATATTTTGCATATTTTTAAAGAAGCTTTTTCAGTCTTAAAAGACAAAGATTGAAATTATTTTTGACTCGTGTCCAAAGAGTCATTGCTGTTAGAAAGTGCCCTACCTAATAAGTGAAAATCAGGTTCCTGTAGATGTCAGTAATACAGGAATCTGCATTTCATTGTCACATGGACAAGGGCAGGAGACACGGTGAGGGTCAGATCTGGTTGTTTTGGAGCGTTAAGAAATGGGCAGATGTAGAGAAGCTATAAAAGGTCACAGGATAAACTCCAGTATATATTGTTTTTCAGCAAAGCATTTCACAGGGTGTTTACTGGAAGAAAATTTCCCTTGTTCTACTTGAAATATAACAAAGGTAAAGGAAATTGGTAACTCCTTAATTGTGAAGTGATTTGAAGTCAGTCCATCAGTTTGCACTGTCTGTATTAGGAGTGACCCTCACAGGCACATCAGATCGCAGGGTTCATTTTAATTACTTAAAAATATGGAAGGAATATGTATTTTTAGTTTGAAAAAACCTGAGGCCAATGTACCCATCGTATCTGATCTTGGCTTAACCTTTAAATCAACTATAGAGCCAACAAGATCTAAGGTGACAATCTTTGACCTTTCTGTATTATCGGTTTTATTTTGGGGCTTGAAACTCAACGTACAACTCTATGGAAATGAATTGTATTGTATTTTGTCACTAAAAAGTGATAGAAAGCTGTAATATGCAATTTAGTCTTTTAATAATAAAAACTACCACAAATGGTATTTTTATATTCCATAGAATAGAATGGCCATAGCAAATCATTGACCCATTATTTTCTCAGGCAAATATCTTTATAGCTGATGATTCACTTTCAGTTAGAGGAGCACTTAAATAATTTTTTTACTGTTATTTTAGTAGAATTCCAATCTCTTTCTTTTCACTCATGTAAGGTAAAAAAAAAAAAGCTGTTAAAGTCTATATAATTTAAATTTTTGCTATGTTATTTAAAAAGAACCCAGAAGCCAAGGCACTGTTGTTTCTTGAAATACTTTCCTAATGAGGTCTAAGCAATGCTTGTTTCTCTCCCCAGTGGATTTCAGTTTTGTAGAGAATCTTGAGAAAATGGCACTTTAAATATGCAAAGGGAAGATCTCACTTGGTTTCTTTTCTTGTAGTTTTGTAATATCAGATCTTCCCTTTCTCATCTTTAAAACAGAACAAAAAAGCTTCCCTAACCCCCCACCACTTGTAAAGATCTCTTGAGCTGGTGCTGTGCTGCTTTGCAGTTCAACTCCGAGGTGATGTGTGTGCCCTCCTGGTGCCCTTCAGCTATTTGAAAATATTTACAGAACGCTGCTGACTTGCAGTGTGTGAAATGGTCAGTTTTCCACTGTTAGCAATTAATTCAGATTGTATAAATATTTCCTGGTGTGGTGGACGGAGGTCTGTTTGTCTGGAAAGTTTAGCGGGGGTGGGGGTTGTTCTGTTTAACCCTCACTGGCAGGCAGCGATACCTTTCCCCGAGTGTTGGGTGTTTCAGTATCAAATATTGACACATTCATCTACTCTGCAGGTTTTTTTTTATCCAGGGAATTTTACTGTCTTTCATGTGCAGAGCTCTTGACTGCTCTCCTGTGTTTCCATCCCCGTTCCAGTTTGGTTGCAGGATGTTACAGAAAACATCCCAGTTGTTTGTGGTGCTTGGAGAAAATCTTGCCAATGTTTTGAAGCATTTTCCCAAAATTTGCATCAGAGATCATGTCAGCTCATGTTTTTCTGGTAAAACCTGCTAGTTTGATTTTATAATTCTTCCAACAATTTAGTTTGAAATTTCTATTTTCTCCACTGTTTTAAGGAATTAGATACTACAGGAGAAGGGGCTCTTCATTACAAGAGTTTTTTCTGTTCTTCACCAAAGAAGCTGAACTGGAAGTTACTGTTGTGGCTGTAATTCCTGGTCAGAGCAGTGATCCTGGTGCTCCATTCCTGGAGCAGGGAGCAGGCAGTGGCCAGTCCCCCTGAGCAAAACTCTTCTGCACTTGTATTTCCTGCCACACAGTGATAAGAATTGATTTCATAGACTCCTTATCCCATATAACTCTTTTTCTTTATTTCTAGACTCTTCTAACATGGAAGCCATTTAATTTTCCAAAGAAAGATCTGTGCAGTTGTGTATTTTCATTGTCTTCAAGCCAGTTAATGGAATCCAAGCATTCTGTGCCATGGTATTGCCACAAGTTGTTTTGCTTTGTTAGCTGGATTAAAGCTAACAGTGTTCTGAGGGATTCCACAGTCGTGCTTTATCTGCCTCTGCAATTATTCCTAATCAGTTCTGGGGCCCCATTATTTATGAAAAGGAGTAGGAGCACCATAATTCAATGTGATCTAAGACTAGCTTTCTGAAAGTGTGATTTTAACGTTGCAGAGTGTTTATTTACAGAAGTGTAAGAAATATGAAGTGGTTAAGTTCTATCAAGTGGATCTGTCACTGTCATTGAAGCCACATTTAATGTGCTGGTTAAGCTTTGTGTTTGTTGATCTTTCTAACCCCCATCACTTCCATCAGGGACCCCCATTACATCTCCTGTATAATGCTCTTTGTACAATAGCAAATTTTAAATGGAAATGGAACTACATTTTGTAATAGATCCCAAAGGCAAATTATTTCTATGAAGTCGTTGTATGCATAAATAAATGTGTTTTTTTTTTCTGTACTTAATAGAAACTAATAGGAAGGACAACACAAAAATCATGTTTAGTTTTATGCCTGTTTCCAATTTTTCAGTGTGAACTCACTGATTTCTCTCAATTCAGTAACTTCTGCTGTGGAACCAGATGTCATCTTCACATAATTATGTGTGCAGCCTCTAAATTCTTTGTGGAAACAACGTTAACTACAAGATTTAGTTCTTCAGTTTTACTGTATGATGTACTAAATTATATATTCATAGAGATATTAAATTTAGATGAACACTCTCTCCGGGTTCCTTTACCCTTGTTTAGACACTCTGACTGCTGTCAGGCCTTGAAGGAACTTAATCCAGCTCTTGAGCAGGTACTAATACTCAGAAAACAAACTGGCAGATAAGCTTAAATTGAATTTACTGCATTAACTAGGAAGGGTAAAAGTCTTGCTGGTGTCAGTGTAATGCTGTGCATGATCAGGATTGTCCTCATCTTCCTGGATTTTCTTTTATGGAGATTCTGTGCTTCACTCTTGCATTTTCCTGTATTTCTGGACACAGCCACTGCTTGGCAGTGAGGTCTGGGCTGCTCCACACCACACAGTCTGTTAACTGTGCTCATTGCAAAAGCCAAATTTACTTGTGAACTCCACTGGACGCTTTGTGCAACTTGAGGATCTGCTCTGTAGGAAGTCAAATATTTTAGAAACCTGTTTTATGGACTTGTGCCTGTGTTTGAGTCACATGCTGAGCAAGTTCAGAATTCCTGGGAACCTTGGAAATCATTGCCTGCATTTGGTGCAGTGGGTTCCTGCATCTTTCTGTGGGGAAGACTGTGCAGCTGAACTGAGCCAGCTGTGCCCAATAACCACAGCAAATAGCCCCTGCACTTCACATCTTAAACTGTTAATGGAGGTGAAAGATGACTCTGAATCACGTAGAAATGCAATATAATTTTATTAACTATGAACCAGTGTTTCTGTGGAAATGCAGAGGCTGAGCCTTGTGCTTGACAGATCAATAAGCACCTACTGTGTGAACACTGAAGTTGGGTCTGGGGAAAGGAACAAGTATTTTCTGGTTTCATGGCTTGAATCTGATATTTCTGATGGATTGCTCTTCTGTGAAGCACATTTGTGTTAGTGTTGATTTTTAATGGCACTAATCAACCATAATCTAAGATTGGTACATACTACAGCAGTGTTGACAGCAGAATGTTTTCGGAATTCAGAGGGTGAAGATCACTGTGTTCTGTGTTATTACAACTTTGCCTTTTGTTTGGAACGTTTGTTGAGAGTTGCTCCACTAAGTACGTTTATTTTTAAAGGATGGTGTTTGCATTCCTGAAATATAATAATTACAGAAGCCACAGTTACAGCTCCATGAGGTTTTTATAACTAAAGCATAGAGGTATACAATAAAACCATGCTGAAATATGTGAATAGCTATGTAGAGTTTGGCACAGTTTTGACCTTCTAGATATTAAAATACCTGTTTTCTGTTCCTGCTTTCATAGCAAATTCTGATCATATTCTGTAATTATCTTTTGTTACTTAAATATTGGCATTTTCTGAAAATGACAAGCCACTCTAGAAAGTAAAGTAGATAAACAGTGGTGTGATAAGTGATTTTGGTCAAGGACAGAAATTTGGTGGAAGCTTTTCTTACATTGCAGTCAATTCTATGTGGTTTTAATGAGGTGGAAGTGGTGGGAAGTGGTCTTCAGCTGTGTATGACTGTGGAAGAAAGAATAAGAGATGAATATTTAAAATCTTTCCTTCTAGAAGCCCTTTGTTCACATAATGCACACATACAGGTATTTAGTTTTGAGAGTCAAGGTGTTTTTTTCAGTAGAAAAAATGAATGGCAAAAATACTGTTTGAGGTATTTTTCCAGGTTTTTCATTAAAAATATAAACCAAACAATATCCAATTGAAATACTGGAAGCCTGAAATTTAGAGTTTCTGGAATGTTTATCAGGTTTTTTTATTTAGCAATTTGTACCACAAATTGGGTTCAGCAGCAACATTTGCTGAGGGTGTCCCATCCACTCAGAGCCCTCCCTGTGCTCACCTTGGCCCTGTGGATGTGTTCCCACAGCTATTTCTGGGAGTACTCTCAACTGGATCAGAATGCTGATTTGATTTCATTATTCCCTCATTTCTACTCTTTTTTTTTTTTTTTTTTTTCCTCTCCTTTCCCAACCTGGATTAGTTCCCCAGTCACAGCCCTGGAAACAGTTGTGCAGGACAAGTGAAGGGCACCATGGGGGACAAGGATGAGGAGCAGGGCAGGAGGAATGGCAAACCCTGAAATCATCACTGTTGTTGAGGAAAAAGGTGTGTGGAACCTTGCCCTTATTGGAAATACCACAGGATCTTTCAGTAATTGCATGTTCTAGAGTCAATTCACAAGGCTTGCAGTACATACCAGGTAAAACAGGAATTATCAATGAACAAGAATAAATCACACTGTCATTCTGGTCAAATCTGAAAACCCAAAGTGCAGGGCACTATTTATCAGAAAATAAATATTTATTTTTTTCTTTATTACAGCAGTCATTAAAAACAAATGATTGCTTAAGCTAGTTTTGCCTCATGATTTTTAATGGAGATTCAGAGATTTATTTTTCATTTAAAGAGATGATGGGAACATTGTGAAAGCCCTTGGAACTATCAGTCTCTGATAAGCTAATATACACAAGTACCAAATCTTTGGTAATAATTGAAATATCAGTTATCTATAACTTTTCTGAGCAGTGTTTGACATCACCCAGTGGTTATATTGTTAATGCCCTTGAAATTAGAGTGTTTTCAGTACCTCAGTCTGCCTGTGCTTTCTATACAATCAAATGCATAAAATTAAAATATAATATTAATTTGAAAGGTGGAAAAGCCCAAGTTTAACACTTGGCAGAATTGCCATTGTTTATATGAATCGTTGAGGTCCTCAAGTAAGGTTGAATGTTGTGTGGAAAGAAATTACCAGGAAGTTGTTACTGAGCTGAAACAAAGAGGCTCTAAAGGTCATACAAAAAATTATGATTACATTTCTTCAAGTGAAACAAGAATATGCCCTAAGAAAGCAGAATAGTTTGAAATATATTTTTTTAAGGTGGGTATAGTTCGTGATGACAATTCTGACTTCAACAGGAAGCAAATGGATTATTTTTATTCTCAAGCCATTTCTCTCCCCTGTGGACTTATTTTTTTAAGTACAGAATTTCAAAGGTTCAAAATGTAGATCTATAATTACTGTAGATCTGCAACAATTTGATGTTGGATTGTCCAGGAAATGTGAAATAAATTTGACCAATAGCTTGGAATCTGAATTCTCTCTTATGAGCTGGGGTCTTTATGAAAAGTGTTATTCCCCCTCCTCTATCCCAAAATGCCTAGGAGATATTAAGAGCATCTATCAGCAATTCACACTCTGGAATGCTTTTATTTTGGAAAAACACATTTAGGGTGTTAATTGTACTGCAGGAGAATTTTGACTTGTAGGCTTTGGCCATTTTCTTTGCAGGCAGCTCAGTGCAGAGCAGCTCCCTGGTTGTGTCCTTGGTTTGTTCAATTCTGGCCCCACTGAAGCAAAATTATTCCAGGTAACACAGATAGAGAGGGCTCAAAACTATGAGGCTGAACATTCCTTCTGTGTGTAAATAGTACTCACTGCAGATGCTTTTTTTAGCTGGATAATCTGTGATTACAGTTCAGGAATGGCAAATGGAATGGTGAAATCCAAAAATGGGACAGGAAAATGTCTGTTCATGGGACGTTTGGGGTTTCTGTAGACTCAGAAGGACTATTGACCAGTTCATGGTATTATTTAAATTTGTACTTAAGCCCAGCTTTGGAATTAGAGAGGAGCTAAAGGCACATAAACCTTCCAAATTAGTCCCTGCTTCCCTTTTCCTTGCCCTTCAGCACAGCTCCTGCTGTAGTACCGTGGCCACTTTCTAGCTTCACAGCCCTACCTGTCTGAGGAAGGGAAGCTGCTGTGCAAGAGCTTTTGGGGGTGGATCATCACCCCAAATCAGAGCCTTGTGCTCAAGGTCAGTGTGTATAAAGCTGACCTTGCACTGGGGCTGTGCCTGGTGATTCCTGTGTCCTGGGGAAATCAGCTCAACCTGACTGTGTTAGGAAAGGCTTCACTTAATGGATGGGCTTAATTAAAGTGTATGCTGAAGTGTTATTTAATTTGCATCTTTAAGAAAGGCCTGTGTTTAATTTCTCAGTGTGCTCTTTGCCTGGTATCTTTTGCCCAGTGGTACCAAGTCCCTTGTCTGTGGTGGGGAATTTTGTGTGCAGGGATAACAAGTTACTGAAATGATGAGGTAAGTGGATCTCCTTAGGCCCAGAAAGCAGGTTCTGTTTGTGTTTGTTCTTAGTCAGTGAGGAATTGATTTGAATACTTGTTCTCATGTATTTCTTTTGAATCCTTAAAATTAATGATTATTTTTAATTCATAAACTGGTGAATGTTTTTTTAAACGTTCTCATCATAAATTTCTATATAATATTAAGAAACTGATTTTGGTCAGTATTTAGTATAATTGAAGTAAATACTGAACTATTCTTTGTTTATTTCTCAAAGATGGAGAATTGGTGTCTTAGCTTGCTTTGTACCTGTATGAAATGATCTCAGGGGTCTTTTCCAACCTAATTGATTCTGTGAAATAGGTGAAGAACAACTAAATGAGCTTGTAGGGGTGTTTTAGTAACTGAACTGGTGTGCAGTTCACAGAACTGAAAATAGCTGCCTAATATGCAAGTCAGTGGAAAATTCACTCCGTTGTTGCAGTGCAGTTTCAGTGCAAACTTCAGTACACCCTTAATTATGGAGTCACATAATATTTGCCATCAGATCCGTTTGTCAACTCCATTTGCTGTCCAAAGTTACAGATGTCAGGAATTTGTACATGTCATCAATTCATTTGTCAGAGTTGTTGTCTGTTAACGTGAAAATGAAGTCAGCTAATGGTGACATCTAAATTGCCATCTTTAGATTTCAGAGTCTATAACAGATTTCAATTAATTTCGTGCTGATCTGAGCTGCTGTGTCAGGGTGATACAGATCCAGGGCAGTCAACAATGGTTTATACTTGCTTCACTTACTGTTTTTTTTCAGAAAAAAAATCACAACAAAGGAATCCTGAGTGTAATTTTCACAAGTCAAGGTTTATATTGATGCTGGAAGGATAAGAAGTTACAGCATGAAGTGGAATTCTGATGTGAAAAAAAAAGGAAAAAGTGAGCAGGAAGAAAAAAACCAATTTTACTCGTAACTTGTTGTTGTAAACTTAGTAAATTGTTACTCTTTAGATAGGGAGCTTACAGTAGTTTGGGAAGATGATATAAACAAGAAGGCTAACAGCTGCCATTACATGTTTCTTATTTTTTAAAATGAAGATTTAATGTTGTCAGCAGGTTGTTACTTGTATTCGTGCCTCAGTGCGAGACACTTTTAATTAAGATTTAGGATATTGCAAAACACCATTTTAAATTATGATGTTCTGAGCAAATGTTGTGTTGCTCAAAGAGAGGAAAAGCAAAACAAATTTAGTAACTCGTATCCATAAGATTCATAATGAGCTTTATTAAGATGTAACACAAATAGAGTTTTATGGCTGTGCTTTTTTTGTTGTTGTTTGTAACTAAAGTAGTGTTTGTGCAGCCAAACTAGTGAGAGGCTGAGAAGTGGCTTTGCAGCCTGAAAAACAGCTCATTCTTATCAGAGAACATAACTGGGATCAATAACTGCAATACCCACAACTGCACATCCAATAAATAATGTGAATTTGACCAATCACACCATATCCAAGTCCTTTAGATGCTGGGATAAATAGCACTGATTTTTTTTTTTTTTAATCAGAAGCAAATGTAAAAGCTATGCTAGAATTTTTTTGGGGAAAAAGAAAAAGTTTAGCAAGGCTTACTTGCAAATCTTTCTTCCTGGTGTAAAGAAGTTGAGCTTTCAGCTTGCCTGTTCAAAAATGTACAGACAAATCAATAGATTTGTTTTTCTCTATCTTTCTCTGGAATAATGAGGTCAGGATTTTGTAGAATATCATGGTTTTGTTCTGTGCTGGTTAAGGAATCCTGTGCTTCCCAAATCCTGCAGTGAAGAGAAGTGGGTACCATTTGGAGGTGTCACTGGTGTGGTAGAGAGCCCAGCTCACAGGAGGAGCTTCCCCCTGCCCAGCCCTGATTGTTCTTGCTCTGGTGATGATGTGGATGCTGCTGTGGAATGGCTCTGGAATCCATCTGGGTGTAATCGAGCTCATCCCACTACTGCTCCTCACTTACAGATTTCCTGCTTTGTGCTTTTCTTTTCATGGCAAACAAGAAAACCCTGGCACTTGAAGTGTGGTCTGTCTGGTAGCACGAGAGGAGAGCAGCTCGGTCATCTCATTGGAATTCTTATTTTCTGCTTCTGAATATGTTTACTGTCCTACCATACACGAGGTGTATTGATCCTGGGATGTTCTGTAGTCAAAACCTGGTAGGAGAATTGTCTGGGAAAGCTGTCAATAAGCTGTGGTCCTGGTTTTAAAAACAAGTAAATGGTGTAGTAAGGGGCTCTTAAGTGGGAATTAAAGTCTGTATATCTGTCAAGGCCCATCTCTGTAGCTGAGGAGGAAAAAACAAATTGAAAACTGCAGTTACTCTGAGCAAATATTTCATGTGGTTAAGTAGAAACTCTGCTAGTTATAGTCAAGTGAGTTCTGCAACTTCCACAAGCTGAGAGATGAAGACAATCCATGAATAATCACAATTTTTCTGCTGGGTATGTTCAGCCAGCTCCAAGAGAGAACATCACCTAATGCTCCCTGAGCTCGTGGTGTGTTTTGGGGGATCAGGATCTATCAGACAAGGCTTTGTATGGAGCAGCTTGGACCTGCTGCCCCAGCACTGTTCTTACTGTTTGAGAGTAAATGTCTTGGTCTCTGGGGAAGAAAACTTTCTGCACTTCTTTCGTGTTCTGTTTTGCCTTTAGAAAATGATGTTACTTCAGGGAGGAAAAAAAAAAAATCAATTCTTGTTTTAGGTTGAATTTTTTAGAAAATTAGTTGAAAAACCAAAGCAAAACAACCCCCCAAAAAGTGCAGTATTTCTGGATGTTTGGGATTTTATGAGGAAGCCTATGTTTTTCCAAATTTCAGACTTGGAGAAATATTCTGCTCAGTAACCTGGAAAGAAAAACCTTATTTCCTGTACGGATATTATGAGGATTTCTTATATAATGAAAAATATGTCTGTAAATAGGTATGTTCTTCACGTCTTCAGTTGGATCTGAGTAGGGCTTATGGAATTTTTTGGGGAAGAAAGGGAAGGAGAACAGAGTGAGAGGTGCTGGTCAGGTAAGAGAGCTGAGCCCAAATAAATGGAGTGAATTACAAAGAACTATCTACATGTGAATCGAGTGAGGAAACATGAACTTCTAGCTATAGGCAGCCAGTGGAAGGAATTCACATGAATTCACTGTGATTCAGATTGGAAAAAAAAAAAAAAAAGAGCTGGTAAGTCAGAAAATCCTGTTAAGTATTTGCTCTTCCAGTACAGTGGAAGAAATGAAATCCAAGGCAGTGTTTGAGGGAGGGATGATCCTGCTCATACTTTGTGCACTTCAGTTTTCCATTCCATAAGAACATTACAGTACTGCATCCTAAACAGATCTCTGGGCTGCTTGGAAAAATAATGTCCCAGGATGGGTAAATTTTTGGTCACAACTCAGATTCTTTTTGGCTGGTTGGAAGAGCCATAAAGGGAAGCAGGTGCTAAAGACAAGAAATTCGAGTTGCACAGCCCTGAGTTCTCTTGTAAAATAGAATATGTGGGCCTAGATCCCAGTTTTTGTTGTGCACAGAGAGGCACAGGCTGGTACACTTGCAGAGACAGAGGGGCTGTTCCAGATACAGTTTTGGTTATAGAAGCCTGGAATTCCAGCTGTGAGGGTGAAAGAAATAGGAGGGGAAAAAAATTATCTAATTCTTAAAGTACCCAAATGTTGTACAAGTTTAGGATGCTGATAGTCTGTGATAGGAAGAAGAGATATATATCAACTGGTGAAGGAAATAATGGGTGAAAAGAAATAAAAATTGCCTTGCATGCCTTAATGTGTCTTCAGAGCTGTGTTAGAGGAAAGTTGGCCTGCATCTAATTAGAAGTTAGCACAGCCCTGATTTTGTAAGGCAGGCATGTGCACGCAGTGAGCTGATGGCTGGGGAAGGAAATGACAAGTGCACAAGAGCATAAATCAACCTCTAGCTGAAATCCCTTGTTTTTCAGCAGTGCATGAAGGCTCTATAAAAAATTTAACCCTAAAGCAGTTCTTAGTTTTCAGGGTTTTTTTAAGAGGACTTTTTTTTTTTTTGGTAGCTTTGGAAGTCGTGGATTGGCTCCAAAGTGATTCAACATCTTGAAATTTGTACAAGGTGAGAACTCAGGGGTATTGGATGCAGTTGATCTGCTTAAAGTAGAGGATTTGTACTTGACTGAAGTGGAGTGAGCAGCAGTTCTGCACTGATTTAGTGAGCAAAGGAGGCCTGGCATGTTAGCAGCAGGAAAAAAAAGATCAGCAATGTAAAAATTATGTCTTTATTACATTTTAAGTTTGAAATGGTATTTTCAGTGGATATTTTAGTGTTTGTCTTAATTGCTTCTGTACTGAGCCTATAACTTCTGAACTCTGAGGGTGTACATTGAGCTGACCTTTTGAACTTAAGGAATTTTAAACAAACAGAGCTAACAGGGACTAGCTGGAGTAATATTTACTTTTCTGTTTGATGAATTACCAGCACTGGGGTGCTAAAGGGTATCACAATGCCCGTGGTTTCAGTACCTTTGTGTTCTTTCTGGGTGTTTATTTGGAACTCATTGGTTCCTGTTAGAGCAGTAATTAGTTTTTGGATGTAGCTGAAATTCTTAGTTCTAGGTGAACCGCTCCTGGGATTTTTCCTGCCTCTTTATTTTAGTGTATTTTAGTTTTATTGCATGTCCTCACAACCCAGTGTTTATCTTGTGTTTGCTTAGGCTTTAAATTCAGTGTAAAACGATAGGTCTGTTTGATTTGAGAGTAGAGTTTGTCTTTCACACTATTTATTGTGTGGGATGAGAATGTGGAAGGCTGGAGTACCTTTACCACTGATGCTGTTGCAATATCTTTCCTTCTTCGTTTCATCTGAAGAAGTTCAGGTCATGTGTGTGACCCAAAAGCAATTGCAGGTGAGTCCTTGGAAGAGCTTGCCAAGTTTCCTTTTCCAAGTACTCTTGTTTTTACTCACGACTGTGGTTTCATAATCTTTATTGCTGGGAATAGACCAAGGACATTTGACACAATTGCTGATTTCCTTTGTGCTTTTCCACTCTTTTTCATGTTCACTAACAAACTCTTCTAATAAATCCCTGAGATCCTAGAGCTTGGAATCTTTTAACCCTCTTTTTGCTTTCTTTTCTTAATGCTGAGGTAGTAAATACATTGTTTGGTGTCACTGGATAGAATCTGTTGTTTCAAAACTGAGAGGAAACTGCAGTTCTACCTGACTCTTTCTTTGCAATGTGGCTTCATCTCATTTTTATTTTTTTTTTTTTTTTTACCTGAAACCAGCAGCAGATTCTCCATGCAGATTATGTCTGGCACAGATTTAGGGATGTGGCTGCCAAGATTATTGATGGAGTAGATGGAAAGCTACTCCTTGGCCATCGTTACACAATGTCAGTAGTAGCCTACTGCTCATGTTTGTAAGGGCATGGGTTGAGTTTCAGGCAAAACTGGTGTTATCTCATTTAAGCAAATTGAAAAACAATCTACCTTAGGAAAACTCTTCACTTGAGAATCCTGATTTATGTTATAGCAAAGATTGGTTGCTTGATCAGGGTTTTTGTCAAGTTTTTGCCCACCATAAAACTATTTAAAAAACATTTTTCATTTTCTTTGAGAGAGAAAACTAGATTGGACTCCAAGGAGTTCTGCATTAAATGTGATAAAAAGTACCTAATATAAATTATAAATCCAGTTTAAATGCTTTCCACAGTGTTACTGGGCCATAAAACCCCCTGTAATCAGAACAAGCATGTTGTAAAAGCAAACCTGTGTTCAAAAGAATTCCTTTCTCGCAGTTCAGAAGGAAACCATCAGTAATTGTATTACTTAGCAATTATAGGGAAATCCCTTTTTGTTTAAAATAGCTTAGAAGCTTGAGCTAATCCTTCAATGGTCTGTGGAAATAAACTGAGGCATTAAAAAAAAAAAAGGGATTCAACCAAAACTAGAGATTAATGACAGTCAGAACTGACAATTAACTCAGAATTTTGGGGTTTACGTCTCCAGTAAGACTTGGAATCTCAAATCCTGTTTACTATCCTCTGTGCTTTTAACATTAATATTTGATACATAATATTTGATGTGTGGATTAATAGCGAAATACATGAAAACTTTTGATTTGGGTGAACTGCACGCAGCAAGTCCTGCTCTCGGACCAGAATCTATGAAAGAAGCAGAGTGGTTTGTGTTGCACAAGGGTTTTATGTGAGTTGTTGGTCCAGTGGGTGGTGTTCTTGCCAGATTGGAAAGGCATTGCCAGTGGTGATCAAAATAGCATCTGAAATGTTTTATAAATCACTTCAGAGGGTGCCATTATGACTAAGACAGGTTTAAAAATAGGGGCATTTCAAAGAACTTGTGTGCAACACTCTTGCATTCTCCAAGTCACCAAATTCCACAGAGTGTTCTCAAGCATTTATAAATCATTTAGACTTGTACTGGGTGTTATTGTGGGCATCTTGCTGCATGAACCAACCTCAGACTGGCAATCTGAACTAGTGCTCAGCTGAACATACCTCGTTAGGAACTGAAGCCACATTATTTAGATAAAATTTTAAGACTAATAACTTCGTGGTAGAAAAAATTCAGTCATCAGGAATTTAATGATAGCTGACTTATGACACAAATTGAGATGATAGTCTAATAAGTACAGATTAACAGCATGCTGGATAAATATCTAGAAAATCTCCTATTTTTATTGTTGGGAATTAGCCTCAAAAGTGCTCCATCCACTTCTTGTATTCATGAAGAGAGATCTTCAAGTGAATCTGTCCTCACTTTTAGTGTTGAGGGCTGTCATGTGTTGGTCAGGCAAGTTAAGCTGGTGTATTTTTTTGTTCATACTTAACTTTCTGCTGAGTTTTTTTAATAGTTGCATGATAAGAATAAATAGCAAGAAGCTGAAACACTTTATTTTAATAAGCTTGAAATATTGGTGGGTTGCTCTGGAGCTGTGAAGGGAGGAAAGACTTGGTGTATAAACTTGATGGTGTAAGTACCACCTGCACTGGCAGCTTTCCTGTTGTGTGGGGCAGTTAAGGAAGCTCCTAATAAAGTGTAAAATACTGGGTTTGAAGTCTCTTGCACTGTCTGACAGGGTTGTCTCTAAAATGCTGTAATTTGTGACTGAGACCACGGAGTGGTCAGAAAACGGTGCCTGTTTCCCACAGCTGCCTTTCCCTCTGCTGTGCTGGGGGGAGCTGAAAAAAACCAGATTTAAAAGTGACAGGTGCGGTTGTCCTCGTGGAAGAAGAATGATGTATTTTTCATGGCCTTTAATAATCTCATGAAAAAATAAAATTCCCTCCTAAGCTCTGGGCTGTACTTTGGATCAGGTACTCCCCTTTCCCAAGCAAATGCAGCAGCTCTGCAGCCTCCTCTGGAAGTTTTGGTGCTTGGAGAGCTGGAGATCTGCAAACTGAGTAGGAAAACATCATCCTGAGCCAAGTGACAGTGCTGATACAAGATCTTTGATCCTTTCTCTCTCTAACAACTACAAGATGATCTGTCAGGCATGTGCTTCTTATTTTGTAAAGCCAGGAGTTCTGCATTTCATACCTGCTTTCCCTGCTCATCTTACACAGGTAGTGCTGCCACTTCTTAAAATAAAAAAAATTTTCTAAGACTTTCTTGTGTGTGTGTGTGCTCTTTCTGTTTCATGGTAAGAGATTTTTTTTTTTTTTCCAAAACCTCTTTCATATTGTCCCCTCTTCATATCCTTTTTCATCCTGGAAAACAGGAGACATCAGGAAATTGTTATTTTGAGAAGGGACGTGGCAATGGAGATGGCTGAAGTGAGATACAAGGAATTCCTGCACGTGCTCTGGCTGTGCCATAACTCACTGTCACTTCAAACTGCTTGTTTTGGAGGGCTTTTATGCTTAAAAGAGTAAAAATAATAATAAAAACTAGGAAGTTGTGTCTAATCTGTGCCTGCCTTCCAGCAGTGCTGCTCTCGATGGAGTTTTGGTTTTTTTAGTAGAAAGAAACTGCCACATCCTCTCTTGGTTTTCTGGTGGCAGGACACAATGTTTGGCTCCTTCCTAATTCCAGGCAATGTCCTATAACACTTCAAGATTTAAAGGATGGTGTCTAATTTTCCTTTTATTTATGGAAATTGGTTTGCACCTGGTTGCTTGGAAGTAGCAATGAATTCTGGAGTCTGAGGAACCAAGAGTGGTAATAGGGCTGCCTTAGCCATTTGTAACTTTTATTTTTTCATTTTTCTCAGGAGAATTCCCTTACTAGTTCAACTTAAGAGTTGTCATACTGAGATCAGGCATTTTAGATTTCCAGTAGGAAAAGAAATAACTCAATAGATAAAAAGTAATGGATTTTCCTTTTTTTTTTTTTTTTTTTTTAAAGGAGAGTAAGAGGAAAATCCAATGGCACCAGGAGACAACCTGCATAATACTAACAGTGCAAACCCCTGGTTCTTTGTGGGTTTTCCTGTCAGTTTAAATTATATTTATCATATCTATGTGCATTCTCAGTACTGGAAGTATATATATGAAAACAAAAGTGGTTTTAACTGGCAAGAGATTTCAGCTCCAGTTTTGCAAGCAAATGAAGAGGAAGTTCAGTCATAAACTCTCCATTTAATAAGCCAGTGATGTGGTATTTAGTTTTCTCATTTGTGTTGGATTTAGATGAGTGTAATTGTTATTACTGGCAAAAAAAATACATTTATCCTTTGTAGAACTTGCACTTATTAAAAAAAAAAAACCTACAATCACGATGCTTTTTTGATGTTGGTAATGCAGAAAGAAAAGCAGTTCTGAGTCGAGACTTCCTGGGCTTTGTTTTGTAATTTTGTTACAGTTGATGTAACTTTTATTTTACATCAACTAGTTTTGTTCCAAGATTGTTCAGTGTGATAGTGGTAAGACCAGGTAGTCTTTGTGTGTTTAAAGTAGTAATTACAATTTTTGTGTCTCGGGGGCTTGGCATCCTTGAGCCTGAGATAGTTTGGATCAGTGTACTTTTACCTCCAGGGTAAGAAACTCATCAGGTACTTCTGGATTTTTAAGGCAAAATTCTCCCTTGTTTAGTAAAAACCCTAGTGAAGGAAGTACACTACAAGTATTGTTTTAATATTTGTTTTACATCCAACTTTTTGTTTTACATGCAACTTTTAAGTCTTGTTTTATAGAGTTTAAATTTAGAAGTGACTTTTGTTTTACATGGGTTTTTTAATGCAGAATCTATAATTGTGTCTGTATCTGTGTTGTTTGATTGCCCTTTCACAGTTGTTTTCAGAGCAGGTTTAAAAGACAAATCTTGTCATATGTGTTGTGACAACTCCTTTGAAACGTGGTGAGCCAAAAAAAGCAAAGTATCCTTTGCAAGTGTTTCAGAAATGAAGATACGAAATTAAAAATGTCGATGGGGACCTTGAGTCGAATGGATCATAACTTTAATTTCTAGAATGGGGCAGTGACTGTGACATGGGATGTAACTGAGCTGGGGGGATGTGCAGCACTGCTCAGTGCCACGTGTGGGGCTTGCTTGGGGTCAGAACTTGCCAAAAACGTTTCCGTCCCAGTGCTGCGCTGTTTCCATTTACACCCAGCTGGGATATTTCAGAATTACATGTAAGATCACAGCTCTCCAGCAAAGTTGTGTTGTTTTGGGACTTTTCAGTGTGGGTGTAAAGGATTGTGGTGAGCCGTCTCCCTTCTGTTGTGGTTCAGGATTGCATGTGATTCCAGCTTTTCATTTTTATCTGGGAGTTTTCGAGTCCTGTTTATGACACTGATATTCAAAGACTGTCTCGATGTTTGAAGATGTGACTTCTGTACGTAATGAAATAAAAATTGGCTTCCAGAATTTCTGTCAGGAAAGAAGCTGAATAGAAATGACCTATTTATATTTAATCATAATAATCTGAAAGATAACCTGAATAATATTGCTTTAAATTACTGTAGTGGAATGTGTTTAGTGTTCCGAGTACAGACAGGGATATGAGGGGCACTGAGAATGTTAATTACTAAATACTTTCTTTGCCATTAACTCTTGAGGAGAAAAAATCTCATTTTAAGTAGTTTTTCCTAAAGGAAAGATATTTCCCTGTGGTCACTCTGGGTCCTGTTTGAGATGTTGCACATCTGGCTGAGATCCAAGTCACAGGAGCTCAAATTTGCTTGCAGGTTATTTGTAATTTATACAAACTTCCCTGGGCTGCTGTTCCTGGAAGGACCCTCTGTAATCCTGATAGCCAAGACTTAGCCAGTTGTTCACGATGCAGCAAAATAATGTATTATTAATAACATTATAGCACAAGATGTAGGAAGTTTAGGGCCTTTTTCCATCTCCTTTTAACTGAAGCTACCTGTAGAATTTTAATTTTTTCCCTGTCACAGAATCCTTATTTTTCCAATATAGAGTCAGGAATGCCATGCTTGATGAAAATTGATTAACCTTCACACAGATTATGGTAAAGTTAATAGTGATAGCTCACATTTCAATCCAAATTTATAACTTCATAAAGAAAAATCATGTGCTGCATATTCTTAAATTTATTATTAGTAGTATTCTATTTCTTCAACAACAGCAGCTCTAATCTAGTATTAAAAGACTATGTAATTTAAGAGCTATAAAATACATATTCTGATACTATACCCCTGTACCTGTGGGCAGATGATTACATCTATAACAACTTTAGGACTTTACAATTCCTTTTGATCTTTCATGTCCAGTTTTGGATGGGGAAGCTCTCAAGTTGTCAGGTAGATGGAAAACCATGAGAGAGTGCAGAACTACACCCTGCTGGAATAGATTTATTACAAAGCAGCAAATCTTTTGAATCCTGTTGTAGGATTAATTGAAAAATCAGTGGAGTTGGGTGGGAATGTAGAAGTCATAATCAACCTAATAATTCGTGATGCAGCAATAAAACCAAAACTGGGAAAGTAGATGAGAACACACACAGTTGCTGAGCTGGGTTGTGTCACAGGTTACTATGGTAAAAGAGAAAAAAATAGGAAAGGGAAAGACAAATGTACTTATTTTTTTACTCTTGCTAACATTGTGAAACAGCTTCAACCTTGTTTTTGGAGATTATTTTTGTGGTTATGAGGTTAGAAAGATTTATTTTGAAATGAAAGCTTTAGAGTCTGTAGAAAATATTTCATCTTTCCAAGTACAATTTTGGGTCAAGTCATGCATGTGGAGCATAAAAATGGTTGCTAGCAGGTGTAATTCTTACCCAGTTCTTACCCTCCTCTAACTCTGCTTTGACTTTATCATTGCCATTCAGATTTGGAATTGATGTACACTTCTGCCACGTCAAATATAGATGAGAGTAGTTTTGCAGTTTTTCTGGGAAGAGCTGATCTGTTTTTCTGAAAATAATGCTGATTGTTGTTAATCAACTTGTCAGAACGGAATAGTTTTCTTCTTTATCAAAGTGAAGAAAATTGGGACACTAAATAACAGCCTGTGCAGAAGTAGGACACTCTGTTTGGAGACATTGCTCCAGACACTGTAGAGGATTTTTTTGACAGATAAGCTGTGTGCTTAAAGAGATAAATGTTAATCTAATACTTTGGAAAACAGACAGATTACAGGGCACTGAGATGCATTCAATTCAAAAATAAGTTCTGTGCACCAGCTGAGTCTGTTCAGGAAACTCCCCAAACTTACTATGGAGACCACAGTAAATTGTATATCATACACTCAATACACAACCAACATTGGTAAACAACAGCTCTACTGATGTTTTTAATATGGAAATTAATTTTTTAATATGGAAATTAATTTTTTTTTAATTTGGGTTGTAGGGAGTTGAAAGAAGATGAACACAGCGTTATCTTTGTTCTCAGTCAGCCTTCTCTGCTTCTTCCTTTTTTCTTTTCAAGTTTTAGGAATAAATATTTTGTTCCTGCCTTGTCCAGGATCCTGAGGCTTGATACAGTTGTGTAAGCTGGTCATTTGTAGCTCATAGATGTGATTTCTTTAGTGAAAGGGTCGCGTTAGTGCACACACAGAGCACGGTACACATGGCAAAACCAGCTCTTCACAATGGTAGTTTAATTCTCTATTGCCTCAGGCACATATGATGGGACATATTAAAGAATGATGGCAATTCAAAGAAGAATTATAGAAGCTTCAAGGTTAGAGAGCTGTTCTTGTCAAAATATGACTTGTTCTTTTACTGTTAAAGCCAAGATAAGGAACAGTGAAAATGGATCCATTCAATCAAGGTATTGAGTTCTCTGGATTTGTTCTTAAATACTATTAACTGAATATAGGTTTGGAGGTGATTTTTCTTGAAGAGTTTTGTAGTTCCTAATCTATAATAATGAGTTTTAACACATATACACACTGCTGACTGCAGAAGGTTTCATGTGGAAGTAACAGGTGGAGGGAAAAGAAAGCCACAGTCTCCATAAGCAGAGAAATCTGTTGGCCCAGGACTGTGATGGGTGTGGTAAAACTGCTCCACAGATGCTGAACTTCTGTGTTTTTCATGTAAGACAAACCTGGCAATTCTTCTGAGAACATGTATTATGTGGTAAAAAAAGCTGAAAAAAGAGTGAGAGAGATTGTGCCTTACAGCTTCTCCGTGAAGTTGTGGTAAGAGCCTGGATGTCTTTTGGGTTTGTTTATAATTGCTGATCCAGTAGGATATTCTGCAGTGCTTTTTTATTTTATAAAAAGTAATATTTTACAAAAGGGGAAGTTGATTTTGCAGCTTAGAGTAGTGCTGTCTCATCTTTTCTGGAATAATTTATGAACACATGGAAACACAAAATATAGCAGTTGGGTGTTTTACGTATGAAATACAGGGCTGTTATAACAGATATAACAGGAGTAACACTTCTAAAATTTGGACTCTGCAGCACCTTAGAAGCAAGCATTGTAGAGATGAATTTTAATATTCATATAAATATATGCCTGTCTAATTTTAACACTGAAATAAATACACAGTTCCCTGAGTAAGTGACTGAATTTTTAAAGATGCTGCACAATGAGAATTCACTTTGACTGAAGAGCTGAACCGAAATCACAGACATCACCACTTCTGCATTTCCTCATCTTACTTCACTTACACTTCACTTCAAGATGATCACTCACACATAATCAAAATACATGAGTATTTGGAGGACTGGAGGTGTGTTTTGAGATGGTTTCTTGAGCATAGGCAGAAATGTCTTGAAAACTGGTGAAATAACCCAAGTACAGGTTACAATTCTGGTTTTCTTCTGGTTAACTGGGCATTTAACCCTGGAGTCCTATTGCACTACAGCATTTTCTGAACTTTGCTGTGTGATTTTTAAAAGCTACAAATTCAAATTCAGAAGAATCGTTAGATGCAAGATTCCTCATTTTAAAAGTACTGCTATATATTAGAATTTTCAGAGACCTTGGAAAAGTAAAAGCTTCTTCAAATAGCTTTTGATTCTGTTGGCAGCTTAAAAATTATGTTCAGCCCCCCTCTTGAAGGGCTCTCATTAGCATTTTTGAGATGAAATGGAGGGTGGATACTGTTGTGCCAACACTCTGCAGAGTATTTGGTGAGCATTTTTAATTTGTAGATTCAGTTTGCCATTTCTGCCTTTTAAATGCTTATTTGCAGAGAATATTGAGTCAGAACCGTTAGAGCTGAGGGATTTTCTTGTCCCACAGTTAAAGATCTTTACGTGGCCATCACCAGCATTTCACCCTGGTACATAAATCAGGGAAATAGTCAATATACTGAACAAATGGAAAAGGTGTGAGAAACTTCATATGCCACTCCAATTTGATCTCTACCAAATGATGTGTGTTATAAGATAAAACATACTGATATTACTTCATGCAACTACCTTGGAAAAAATGGTATTGACTCAGAAATATTAGTTTCTGTCACAAATGTTATTTCTTTTTCCTTCAGGTAGAACTCAGGGTGCCAGCAACGTTCTGGTAAAAGTTACAATCACTCTTGTGGTGACAGGAAGTGACAGATTTCATAATACTGCCTTTTTTAAAAGATTTAAAGTTTCAATTTTAACAAAGTATAGAATAGATTTTGAGGAGTGACAAAACTCCAGTTCTCTTGCTTGATGTAATTTTCGGGGGAATGTTTGGCTTCAATGAGATTTCAAAGATGCAACTGGATTTTTTTTTTCCCCTTATGTAGTGGAACAGACCAGCAGAGTACAAATGCTCTCGTGGCTTTCTTTGCTTTATTTCTGCAGAATTAGTTTTCCCTACTGGAGAATCACCCAAGTGATTTAAGGAGGAAGTGGGGGGGAAAAAAAGTATATGTATATATTTTTGGAGCAAATATGTCAGTATTTGATGTTTTCACAAGGTATCCTGCATTAATTAGATTGTATTAAGAGTATAAATATTTAATATAGACATTAATTCTTGAGTGAGAACTTGATCCATTTTATTGCCTAAATAAATTCATGGTAACTGACCTTGTCTAAACTCTGACAAGAAGTATCTGAGAAATTATTATTTGGACCTGCACATCCATCCCAGACTGGAAAAGCTTATCTTAGAATACATTATTTTAAGCTTATTTTCAATTTTGAATAAGAATTAATATACTGAGTATATTTTCATTTCATTGTCAGTGTGCTAGATAAATATAAAATATTCTTTCTTATCCTGAATACTCTCTTCTAGCCATTCACATTTAATGTTTTAATGGCCTGCTGAACTTCCTTGCTCAGAACTGGAGACTGAGAAAATGTTCTCAGACTATATTTTAATAAGTGGCTGCAGATTTATTTAAATTGATTGAAAGACATATGTAATTACAGGTAATCAAAAAGCAAATGATGATAAGGAAAAGGTAGCATTTAGTTGAACTATCAATCATTCTTTTTTAGTGCATTCTAATTAAATTACCAACTGTTCTTTCAGAAAAAAGTACTTTGTAATAGGCATAAATATCGATTACATTGCATGTTTGTTTACCTGGTTCTGTCTCTGTATTTCTCTGGTTTTGTATGCCTACACCACTTTACTGAGTGCTGTGGTACTTAAAGGCAGTGCAGTGGGGCTACTGGGAAATTAAAACCCACTAAATATTTAATATCTTAATTGTACTCTTTAATCTCAAAAGAATTTGGAAATGTCTCTCTCATTTGAGCTGATTATTTACTGAATGCAAGTAGAAAGCTTGGAACATGTAATTATGCACTGTCATGGTGAAGCAAATTACCAGTATTTTAAGAGATTTTATATGTGAGTTATTAAAGCAAATAGAAAGAACCCTCCCCAGGGGTTAACACCACCTCAACTCCCTCCCCAAAAAAACCACAACAAAACAACAAAGCCCAAATAAAGAAAAAAACCTCCTCACCAAATTTGTTGAAATGCCCATGTTGATGTTTTGCTGCTGTAAGAGGTCATGGGTGGTAATTGATTGTACTGTATGGCCCCAAGAACTTCATGGTAAATATTTTATTGAATAAAGCTTTGCATTACAAAGGGACTATTCAGGTTGTAATTATCAAGCTGAAATCAATATCACTTTCCCAGACTGGTGCTTTATGTGTAGGGATATTCTTAAATACAAGAGCTTAATCGATAAACAACCGGACACTTTCCATTTTCAGTAATTAACTCTATCCAGGAGTTTTTCAAGGGACCTTCTTCTTTCTGGGCTATTAATAAGAGTTGTACTTCTGCCCCTCAGTGTTACTAAATGGAGCTAAAAAGCCTGGACCAAATTATGTTTGGGTTTTGAGCACACTTAGTCTTCCACCACCCCTCTCTCACTTCCTTGGGTGGCAAATCTGTCATCACTGGAACGGAGCTGTTAGTTTGCCTTTGCACAAAGATAAATATCAAATGAGTTTTTTGGACAGGAACTGGAGAACCTTCTCCTGTACTTTGAGAGAAAGCCCTGTTTATTAATGATCCCACCGCAGATCAAGTTTATTAACCTCTGTGGCTGCTGAAAGCACAAAATGTTTGAGTGTGTGCTTTGTACAGATTAGGTATCACACCCTCCTAAGCATTAATTTTGCTGGTGTTCTGGGAGTGACTGTTCAAAAGGTTAAGACACAGCCACTTTATGATATTGAAGTCAACAATATATACTCACTTAAATTTCACTGTGTCAGCAGATCTGACTTCTGAAGAATTTTACAAGTGTTGCTTCTCCTCCTTCCAGCACGGTCTAAAACCTTGAGTAAGGCAGGAGCTGCTGGGTGGTTGAGGAAATCAATCTCATCCTGTCTGGACAGCACATCAGCCTCTTCCATACAATGCTGTCTCCAATTTCCCACTGCCTTGATGTCCTTCTAGGTGGTTATTTCATCTTTGTCTGTGTCCTTCCTGCATGAGGGAATGGGAGGCTGGATATTGTGCTCCAGAGGTGTCTCCCAGGTACTGCCTACAGACAGTAATCAATCCCTTGGCTTTCTGGCCATCCTCTACCCAGTTATCTTACTTTCATTTATTACTTTTTCCTAAAAGGAAAGGAAGGCAGCAAAAAGGGCTCCAGCTGGATGCAAGGATGAGGCAGTTTTCCCTTCCCATCAGCATAATCAAGACTAAACAGGTTTAAACCATCTATGTTGTAATAGCCTCGTGTTCTTGATGAATAGGCACAGCAGGATGTCTTTTCTGCCTTGATAAAGGGTGCAGCTGTTATCATTATTGGTGTGATTGTTTAAGAACTAAATTAAAAGCTTGCTTTCGTTTTAGATTCTAAGCAAAGGATACATCAATGCTGGAGATATCTTATTTCAAAACAATAGTTGTAAATATTCTGTTCCAAGGCAACTGAAAGTAATATTTCCTTTGAACTTTATATCAGTGAAATGTTGCCATTGTTCTGATTGTTTTGTTTTAATCAGAATTTATTTTAGAGTGAACAAGTGTGAAATTGTTGTTTTGAAAGATGAAAAGTTCTGTGGTAGACAAAAATTATATTTCTTGCATAAGAAGTTACAGGTAATCCATATATTGTCTTTGAACCTAGAAGGAAATTGTTCTTCTCAGAATAAGCTCACTTTGCTTCCAGGAGTGGCAAAATAAATAGCTAAAACAGGAAAAAAAAAATCTTTAGAAAGAAATCTGTCTTTAAAAATGGTTAATAAAGACAGATATTAGAACTCTGGGGGTTTTTTAAGAGTTAGTGTAAATTGATTCCTCTGAATGTAGGTTATGTATAACCTGGGTGACCCATCTGGATGGTGTTTTAAAAGAACTGTGCTGTGTTTCGTTGATGGTGGCCTCGATGTCCTCACAAGGTGGCTCCAAAGTAGGGACCGTGTGCCAGGAAATCCTAAAGGAAGGGTGATGAAAATCGGGTGCTTCCCTGCATTTTCTTTGCTCTTCAGACAGCCCTGGTGTAGCCAGGGAAGATGATTCCTGCTAAAGACTGTATTGGAGTTATTTTATTGCCGAGTTAGTTGAATAAATCTTAATACAATTTACCCCATCCCTTAATGAAGTTTTAAACATCCTTATGAGTCGTTCTGTTACCTGTACAGCCATCTTCTAAGGATGTGCTTAATTGAATTTATGTCAGATGGGATTTAAAACTTTCATAATATATGCAGAGTAAGTGTAATAGGTTTTGCTTTGGAATATGATAACCAAGGGACATTTTAATTCCTCAAGATAACCCAGTGTATATAATATTTCTGTCTCCAACTGATGATAGAATCTTCAGTTCCTCTCTCTTCCTCCAACCTTCCTCCAAGAAAAAAGATGAGAAGAACAGAAAATGAGTATTTTGCAGTGGATACTCCATTTACATATATTTCCTGCATGTAGGAGCATAAAGTTTGGAAATGTCTAGGCAGGCAGGATGCTTGCAGAAATAAATACAGTAAATGCTTTTTAATGGCTTAACATAAATCTGATGTACCTGACTCAGTACTGTAGTGTCCACACTTCTTTTGCATGAATTTTAAATTTGTGGTTACCTTGGGGATGAGAGAGAATTCTATTGGTGATCTTTGGGAT
This sequence comes from Pyrocephalus nanus, assembly GCA_038380795.1. Lineage (NCBI taxonomy): Eukaryota > Metazoa > Chordata > Aves > Passeriformes > Tyrannidae > Pyrocephalus > Pyrocephalus nanus. The sequence continues at coordinate 12,375,502 of CM076276.1, forward strand.
ACAGAAATAAGTTATTGTTTCTAATCTGCATTGCTAGGAAGAGCAGAACAAGATAACAAAGAATTCCTGGTGTTTTCAAAGCGTTTTCAGCCTTGGAGTTGGTTCCTAAAATAATAGAAGATTTCACTTAAAACTGAGAATTTTTCCCTTCAGATTTCAGAAGTCCTCACAGAATTTGGCAGTGACAAGTGGAATTCACAGCAAACCCTGACATTTGTATAGACAAGGCAGATGGAAAGAGGATTTTAAGCAGATCTATTCTTATCTTTGGTATTATCTATTAATAACTTGTGCCCCATCCTTTTGGGTGGTGGGCTGGAGTTAATTTTCTTCGTAGTCGCCCATATGGTGCCGTGTTTTGAATTTGTGACTGAGATGGTGTCGATAACCTGCCAATGTTTTGACTGTTGCTGAGCAGTGTCCAGGCTTTCCCTTCCTCTGCAGCCTGGGGATGCAGTCAGGCAGCTGATCCGAGCTGGCCAAAGGGATACTCCATCCCAGAAAACAGCAGGCTCAGCAACAACACCCCCCTAGTCCGGAGGAAAAACAGTGTAGGGGGATTTGTCTTCCAAGGTGGCTGTTGCTTGGAGACCGGGGGGCAGCAGTGGGAGGTGGCGAGTGGTTGTCTTTGCATCACTTGTTTGTTCCCTCTCCCTCTTCCCCTCATTTATTAAACCATCTTTATCCCCACCTCTGTGTTTTCTCACCTCTGCTTCGTTCTATCCTTCATCCTATTGTGGGGAGTGAGCAAGAGGCAGTGTGGGTGCTCAGCTCCACAACCTCCAGGAAGAACAGGGAGGGAAAGTATTTACTCTTTGATTTTTCAACAGACAAACCAAGTAACCATCAAAGGTGTGTTCCACTTTGTAGTTCACTGGCCAATGCACAGTTCTTAGAACTGGCAGGATGTTTTTCAAAACAGAAATGTCTTTTTTTTTTTTTTTTGATAATTTTTGAAATCTTCCACTTATCCCAGGAGATAGAGTTTAGTTTGAGTTACTTTATTATCCTGGAAAGTAGATGTAGATACCATAATTGCAGTTTACAGGACAGTTAAAAGCTGACCTTAGATGTTATGGGTGTTTGATATTATTAGTTTTATTAGTGTTGAAACAAAACGTGCGTAAGGCTTTTTTACTGTGAAGATTTTGGCGTTATTTCTGTGATGGTGAAATGCCCAATGTGGCTTTGGGTATCTGTATTCTGCTGTTGGTCAGTGCTTTGCATTGTTCCCCTTTGTTAATAAGTAGGTAAATACCTCCAAATCAAAAGCTTGGTGCTGAGCTTATTGATCTTTGGGAAGCCTTTGATTCCTGACAAAGGAATCTTTCGAGTTGCAATGTTTGAAGGAAAAATTTGAGCGAATGTGTCTCATCATGTAGCTCAGACAAGGTGGTGACCATTAAGGATTTTAACTTCTTAACTTAAAAGAGTGGTTATTGAACAAATAAAGACATAGTTTCTTTCTATTTTGACCCATCAGAAAACCTGCAACTAATACACAGTATTGAAAATATCATAAATTCCAGGTTTAAGTATTTTATGCATTATATAGGTTACGGTTTCTCCTTGATTCTTACTGCCTTTCAGACTGTTGGCCTTGTATGCTGAATTACTTAGGCTTTATGTAAGAATGCATAGTTAAACTGGAGTGGCTATTATTATTTTCATATAAAATAGGAATAATAGGCTTTATAACCATTGGTATAAGCCTATTGTTACTATAGCTGATCTCATGTAAGGTTTAGCAGTGATCCATGAGAATATTTGTTACATTAAAAAGGGCAAAAAACATCCTCACCTTTTATGAATGTGTATGTATTCTAGAAGCACATAATTTATCAGGGAGCCTCAGGCATTGTTTAGCATCTTTATGAATGATGAGGAAGAAATGTGGTGACATCGGAGACATTTGTGACTTGTGCAGTTCTGGGCCGTGGGTGATACCGATGTGAGAAGGAATTGCATCATCCTGCACTCCTGTTATTCATCTTGCACATGCAGTAGCTGTTGGTATAAAGAGTGAATGAGCTGTTCAGATAAAATAATAGTGTTGCAACAACAGCCAGGCACGTGGATGTTGCTGAGAGCAGGAGTGCCCACTCACAGAAAGTGTCAGACGTGGAGTGAGAGCAGCCTGACCTGTAGTCAAACTCTTGTGGCAGTGGGATGTTCACCACAGGTTTTGCTTTTTTGCAGATTTACAGGTAAACAAATGTTACCTTTAAATGAGCAGGAGGGATCCAAATTGGTGCAGGTGAATTATGGGCCAGTTTCACGGGGCTGTCACTACCCTGGTCCAGGGGTTGAGTAATTCTTACCTGTTTTTTGTAATGCATGTTGATGTGATATGATGAAGTTACAGCTGAACTCTTGAAAATATTTTGATTGGTTGAACAAAACTTGAAGTAATTGCAAAGTTGCACTACTATCAAATTGCTTATAGTATGTATAAACCAGTGTGTTTCAAAAACTCAGGTTATCGTGTTGGACATAGCTGGAAAAATTTTAAAACAGAACATTATGGAAAAACTCCTGAGTTCCATTCTTTTGTTGCCTGCCTAAAATCACGGCAGATAATTTTCCTAGGGGAGAATGGTAAATTCCACTACTGTGCTATTTTATGCTTCCTTTCTTTGATTTACATTATGTATTCCTGATTTATTTATTTGTGCTCATCTGAGGAGTGCTGTGAGCTGACAACTGACTCAGCAGGAATAGGATCACAATAATCAGAGTAATTTAGCAAAATACATTTTTTTTTTGTTTTTCACCATAAATAAACCAGGTTAATCTAAGGGAAAAACATGTGAGTCATCAGCTTGGAGTTCTCTCACTGGCTGCCTGTCACCTGCTCTCTCAAGTGTATTTCTCTGTGCCTTTTCAAAGGATTTTTTTAGATCTCTTCCTTTGTTGTGCTGGTGGTCAGGGCAACAGCTCATTGCCATTCAGTTGACAGTGGCCCCAGCACCTGCCACAAGTACCAGAAGTTAAATCAAGCTCAGGCCCTGGGAGATGGTAACTCAAGCCTTTGCACCATGTGAAAGAAGATGAGCAGTGGGAAGTGTTATCAGGAGAAAATCAGTTTGTGTGTTGAAATAATGTAGTGAAAGCTCCTGGTGTCTCCTCCCCTTTCCCCAGCCCAGGAAGCAACATTAGTTTCTCCAAACTCCAGGGTACCCCAAGGCAACTTCCTTACCTGTCACACACCTCTGGAGCTCACCAGGCTGTCAGATAGCAAGTCCTGCACATCCTGCAGCAGCTACAGCTCAGGAACAGGCTCTGGAAGGTAAAAGAAATATCAGTGATGTCCTTCCTGAACTTGAGAGCTGTCATTAAGCATCTGTTTTAATTTCTCTGGCATATGAGCGAGGATGCAAACTGTCTTGCAGAGATGGTGTTAACATCTAATATTAAGAAGTGAACAACAAAGTCAACCCTGCAGATGGTACAAGGTTCCTTTCGCTCAAAACACGGGTTAGTCTTGATAAGAACCTTTCAAACAGGGAGGCCCTGCTGGTTCCCCTCTGTGCAGACAATGAGTATCAGCTTGTTTTTTGTCTTGAGTATAAGTAATATTTTAGTAGAGAAGCACTGAATGACAGAAATATGGAGAGGTTTGCTTAAGAAACTGGCTGAATCATATCTAGATTTTTCAGTCTTCCTGGCAGCCTTAGAGTTTGTGCTCTGTGGCTCATACTTGAGACTGAGTGCTATTCCAGTAATGAGGTTAATCTTGCCATTAAAATTAACTGTGAAGCATGATGTTTGCTTTGGGTTTATTCTGAAATGTAGGAGCGTGTCTGTGATGGAAGAGATGTGTTATAAATAGTAGTTGTGCTATTAATTCTGAATCATCATATGCTTTTTTGGATTTCCCTAGTAATACTTACAAGTAGGGGTTTTATTTAAATGTTTTCCTTCTCGTGTCCTCCATACTTTGTACCAGCCTTGGTTTGTCCTGAATTACTAACACAACAGAGTAAAATGCAATGCAACACTCAGAGAAACCACACTGTGTCCTTGTATCAAACTGCAGGCAAGCAAAAAAAAGACCTGTGTTCCAGATCCTAAAACCAATACTCTGAAATGGTTTCACACCCTTTGACCAGATAAATACACAGACTATTATAATATTTTATTTTTAACTGCAGGATTGATGTAAAGAACTGCAACCTCATCAAGTACATTTTGACATATATATAAAATAGTCTAAAATTCCAAGTTATTCTTAGTAACCGCTTTGCTTTGTGTTCATTTGGAAGCCATGGTACAGATTTTCGTGGAGATCTGTCAGGGATCCTCTAGAGCTGTCTCCTTCCATCTGTCAGTTTAAATGGTGATAGGGAAAGTACTCCTGCTCATAATTTACGCATTATTTCAGTGTTTTAAAAGTAATTTTGGTTTCCAATGAGAAACTTGCTGCTGGACCTCTCAAGGTACCTCCAAACAAAAAAGGTAGGGGTGGGGGGAGGAGGATGGGAGTTCTCTGTTAAGACTGCAGAGATTGTTGTGCTCATCTTGGGGGTTTAAGGTCACCTTTCATCACAGCAGAGCTCTAAAATAAAGCATAGGCAGGTATGTTGTGTGAAGTCACTTTGGGGGAAAAAAATGATGTAAAAGAAACGAAAATACAAATGGTTTTAGTTAAGGAATAAACATGTAATGACATAGTGCAGGGAAAGCTAATGAGCTGCTTACAGTTACCTCAGTGTCATTTGTTTTGTTGGCCCCATCCGAGGGGCAGGGGCTCACCCGGACATTCCACACCACTGGCTGTGCTGCACCAGTTCCCTTGTTCCGTCTGGAAACGATGGTTTTGTAGCAAAAGATTTTGGCAGTTGGCCACGTTCGGTTCAACTTGATGGCACAGGCAGAATTGATTCAGGATTCCTGTGTGTGACCGGGCCCTTGGTGGGCAGCACGATTGCCGTTGGCTTAGGGAGTTGGAGATCCGTGGAAAACGATGACAACGAGTGTTGCATAAATGCTCCCTCTGGAATCTGGGCTGGAAATGTAGGGGAACAGCACCTGTGAGCCTCCTGAGGTCAAATGGCAGTGCAGAGGATGTGGGATAATGCAGGGATGAGGGATGAGATCCATTCAGATTAAATTAGTTCGTATGCGATCAAATTAGTTCGTTAGGTTCCCATTATAGCCCAAAAAAGACAGTTTTAATTGATTCTTATGGAGCACGGTATATTTTTTTGTTAATTGTTTATTTTAAATGCATAGTGAGGTTAATCATCTGCTCAGTTGATTTCTTAATATCCTGGGGGATTTTTGCTGTTGTTCTTTAAATATTTGTTTAAGCAGTAGTGCTAGAAATAAGAAACAAAAGGCATTTTATCTTGAGCAGAAACAGTGCAGCGATTTGAATTTTGCATGTTTCGTGTTCTTTCCCAGCAGTTGTTGCTTTCATGAACACAGTTCCTTATTTTAGAGAAATTAGTGCCAAATACAGTGAAATTCCACCGATATTGGTTAACTCCAGGGGTAGTGGAGTTAAACAAACAAGCAAAAAAACCCACAAGCCAAGAAAGCCTCCAAGTTAATAGTCAAGATTTCTTCTTTCTATCTCCATTGACCTTTTTGAAGGTTTTTATCCTCTGTTCTGCTGCCTGATTACTCAGGGATTCACTGAGCACTTCCCTTGAAGGCCATTCTTTCTGCTGGCCATTGGCATGAAAATGCAGCTGCCTGAGTGAGACCTCTTTGATCTTCAGAGGGCTTTGTAAAGATAGATTAAAAGGAAAGCTATCAGGCATTTTTTCCCAATGCAAATACTGTCTATGATTCCAAGTCAGATAGTTTGGAGGGGTTTGGTTGGTTTGGGATTTGGAGCTGTGATCATAGCTTTTTGGTTTTTACAAAAACTGAAAATACTTGACTGTGTATTGTACCCTTTGGAGAGAAAGACAAACAAAAAACCCAAACCAGCTCACTGTAAAACGTTCTGTGTTCATTAAAATCCAGTGGGATGATGAATCTAGTACCCTCTGGACAAAATTATGTTCCAAGGGACTTACAAGGGCCTTGGTTCCAATAAAGTAATTGCAACAAAATAAGTCTAAGTACTTTTTACTTTATATTGAGATGCTGATGTTCACATGAATCAAAATTTGCTCTTGCAAGTTAAAAAGATTCTGCTGTGCTTACAAATGATATTACAATCCAAAACATTAAACGATACATTAATTTGCAGCACACAAAACTGTGTTTACATTTGTTCTTCGAGACCACATATTTGTATTAAAATTTCAAATAATCTGTGTTCCTATTTTAGACCCCTGAAATCAGTCACGATGAGATCACCGTATCAGTTGCTACTCAGTGTCAGGAACATGAACTAATCCAGCTGCTCCTGGAGTGTAAAGACAGGTAGAAGAACTTTGATTAAAGTTTGCCCAGAGGGACAGGTTAAGATTATACAGTTTGGGTACTTTTAGACCATATCATTTGATCCAGTTATTTTCGGAGTCTTTATGTATCAAATTGAGTTTCCTCATCTTCCCACAGAACACCTTAAGCCATGGGCTGTTTTAGTTGGTGACAAAATAGTCTCACACTCTACAGGCTGGGTTGGTTTGTTTTTGTTTTTGGTTTTTTTTTTTCGTTTGTTTGTTTTTTTGTTTGGGTTTTTTGTTTTGTTTTGTTTTTGGTGTTTTTTTTGGTTTTTTTTGTTTGTTTTATTTTTTTTTTGGCAAGACCCACTTTCCTGCTCTCTCTTCATTTACCAATTTTGGCTTGGTGATTTCTCTGCTGAATGTGGTGCAGTCAAGCACTGGTAGAGCTACAGAGGAAGATAAATATCCCTCAAAGATATTAGGTTTTGTCTTTCTGCTTTTAAATGATATCTGCGGAGTTCTAAAACATCTTCATTTGTTTTTTGGATAAAACCAATGTAACTTATTCGGGGAAATTCATCAACTCATTAATCAGTCCCTCTAAATCAGGAATAACTCACAACACTGGTTAGAGCACTAACTTTGGGGTGCACTAGTATAACATTTTCCATTTTGAGGAACAGCTGCTGAGATTTTGAGAAGGAAATGTTTTTATAGCAATAGCTGTATTTTGCTTTCATTTCTCTGATAGTGTTATAGCTGCGAGTTAGGGAAATCTGATGATCCTTACTCACTAAAAGGAGGTTTTATTACTTGTGGTGTATTACAGGGTTTATTGTCCTTAGTGTTACTAATTAGTTAACCCAACTGTTTTGATTTTTGTGTATAAGTGCTTACTAATTATTTTATCACAAGAAAAATGAGTGGGGTCCAAGTGCCCTATTAATTCATTTCATCCTGATTTTTTTTTTTTATAATTAGTATGGCAAGAGGAATGAGTGAAATTAGCTACTAATGAGAAGATAAGTATAGTAATCTTCTTGTGATATAAAACTGTGATTGTCAGTAGGTCATAATAAGAACCCAGAGTGTATTTCATGGGACCTTCGTTCTTCCTGTGAAATCATTAACATGATCTGATATCGTAAATTGGGTTATTTCACACCTGTATTTCCATCACTGACTGCTAACCCTCCAGCCACAGATACTGATAAGTTTTTGCTAATTAGAGAGTCATTAATGAAGTAAAGAATATGAGCAATCAATTATGGCTTGTTTTGGTAATCCAAACAAAAACTTAATTGCATAAATTTGTCATGTACTTTCAAGTTTTGACAGTATATTTGTGAAACATGGCAAGAATGTCAACACTCTGTAAGTAGCAGGTGTGACCCAGACAAGTTCTTCTCGTGTTCAGTTGCAAATTGCTTGACTTGTGATACACAGTGATGGATTAATGGCTTATTAAAATCCGCTTCCCTCCATAAACAAGAACTTCACATTTCCTAGTCTGGCTCATTCTAATCGCAGCCTTTAGATGGTTTATGACAAATAACTTATGTCTTTTTTTTTTTTTTTTTTAATCCTATGATTTTACACCTTAAACCAGTACTGGGTGAACAAAGTTAAGCATTTCCTTGCCCTCTGGCTTCAAATCAGAACACGTTTTCATATGTAAAAACTGCACTTCTTGTGGTTTCTTGCTCTTTTTCTGCTGAGGTCTCTGTGGTAAAATAAGGTTTCACGCAGATTACCTCTTATTTACATTTCTTTGCCTTTCCTCGTGGTAAAAAAATAATAATAATAATAAAAGTTACCATTCCAAGAAATGGAACAGAGATCAATTACTTTTCACTCTATTAGCTGTGCAGCGGTAACTCGGCTGCAACGTTCCTGTGCAAATAAGGCTCGGGAATTTCTCCTGGGAAGGTCGGCAGCGGGATTTCTTCATGGTGCACTTCACTTGCACCAAAGCCACTGGGAGCTGGTGAAGCGTGTGGCTGCTCACATTGAATAGAAAGGAGGAGAGACGTTGTGGGTGGGTAGGACCGTGTTTGGGATGCAATTTTCTCTGGAGCAGCTCTGAAGATGAGCAGGGCAGCCCCAGGGGTGTCTGAAGGAAGTGCAGCAGGGGGTTGTAGCCAGGACAGGTTGCACAGTGCAATGTTGGGACCCCACGTGCTCTTTGTGTGCTCTCCAGCCGTCAGATCCGGCCCACTCTTATGCCAAAGTATTTAATACCAACACCCCCTCAAATTAAAATAACCTTTCTGATGAGTAAACATGACGTGGGAGAAGGTTGCTGGGAAGGTATTGCTTGATATTAAGTGGGATGAATTTGTAATTGAGGTTTCCCCATTTATCTTGGAGGTAAAAATGAATAACTTTTGGATCATCATGAATTAAGTGTGACTGATGTGAGTACACTCAGCAATTCGAAGAAGAACTTGCAACTTTTTCCATTTCTCAGAACTGTGTGGATATCTAGGTGTGCAGTCTCAAATGTATGTCAACACTTCTTTTCTATTAAGTTCTTCCTGCCTTAATTTGGATGCTTAAAAGGATTGCACTGAGGGCGTAGGTAGATAAATATAACAATTATTTTGAGGTCATGATGCACTGGTATAACTACCAACATCTGGAAGGGATTTATACAGCATGGCAACGCTGTACTGGAGTGGATTTATTAACCTTACTTTTGTTACTAACTGATTAAGACACAGGGGAGGGAAGGTGTTCTTATCATTGCACAGTCATTTTTCAGAGCAGGATTTCACACTAAATAGCTCAGGTAAGAACGAGACAGCTTGTTCTGAAGCGAATGCCCAGAGCTGTCATAGGATGTCGGTGGTGTCCTTGAGAAAATGCCTGATGCATCAGCCCTTCAAAAAAAAACCACCCTCTTTCCAAATAACTCTGTATATTTTGTGTCTGCAAGGGACCAGCACTGGAACCCCTGACAGAAGGTGGTTGTTTTGGGGGTTATTTTGGTCAAAGAACTGGTAGATGTGATTTCTGTTCAAAAAAAAAAAAAAAACCAAACCCCTCTGTCATTTCTGCGTCGTCCTGATTTGTTTGAAGAAACAAATTTTGAAAATTGCTACCTAAATATAGTATTTTGCTAAGGATTCTGTAATTGGAGGATTTTGATTTTTGAAAAACATTTTTTTAAGTAAAAGATAAGGCAAATACTAGAAATGCAACTTTATTTTTAACAAACCCATATCAGTTATTTACCTGATAAGTGTAAGGTGATAAAGATGATGAAGGGGTATTAAGCTGTGAATACTTAAGAGTTTGACACTGCTTTATCTTTTAGCCAGAGATGCACAACAGGAGTTTGAGCAAATGTAAAAAGTCATAAAATATTTTCTGACATAAATATCCTAAGTGGGAAATCTGAAAAACATTCTTCCCTTAAAGCCCAATTATATCCCTTGGGTATGAAGCAACAAACAGATAAAGACCTAATTGCTGGGTGGTTTCCTGTTAATGACATTATTTATTTATTTGTATTGAAAGAATAATCAAGAATTATAGATGATGCCTTTCCTTCTTGTTTGTATTTTTTTCTTCCAATATTTGGGTTTAGGCTCCAATTAGCTGTGAAATCTGCCTTCAGTGAAATTACCACAAGTGTTGTGTGGGTTTGTCAGCAACTGCTTAATTCTGTAGCTACTGGGATGCCTCAGCCAAGCAACTGAGCCCCTAAATGTCTCTTAAAGGGGCTGGGAATAATTTAGGTTAATATTGCTCATCATCAAATAGCAATTAGAGGAAAGAATAATGTTGACTTCCCCCCATTGCCCCTTATCTTTGAGTTCAGCTGTCTGTCTTGCTGAGGTGTTTAAAGGTGTTTGCTGCTTCCTTGGGTTGTCACATCCCAGTGTGACAATGGATATTGTATCACTTTTTATAGTCTGCTTGTTTGCCTGGTTGGGTCTAAGGATATTATTATGGGTTGTGTTGTTTTTTCTGCCTCTTCTAGATCATATTTAAGCCCTAATTTGTTTGTTCCTAAACACCATCAAAATTGACGAGTCCTTATCCCCAGGGAGAATAAATGTCTCTGTGCCATTAAGGGTCCCTCTTGCATTTGTCAAGCTCCACACCCCAATTACAGGCTGACATTCCACTCTCCCAGAAAGGAAACCACTCAGAAGAGCTGCTGCTGTTGAAAACCCATCCTGTAAAAAATCCCCACAGGAATAGGAAGGTCTTCCAAACCTGCCAGACCCAAACTTTTCACTGCCAGCCAGTCAAGAAATATCACACTGTCGTTGTCTGCAGATTGAGGCAGAGCACAGCAGTATTTAAGGCAAGGCTGTGCAGTATATCTTTCAATAATCCTTTGTTGAAGCTGCAGAGCTGACTGATGAATAAATATGACAAGGTGAGTGTCAAAGACGTCCTGTGTGTTCAGTTTACCAGTTACAAATGGCAGGTGAGATAAGGATATTCCCATGAAACAAATGGGATCTGACCAGCATCACAACCTCAAAAGGCTTTATGGGCCCAGTTTTAACGAAGCTGATTTCAAACAGCCCCATTTAGCCATGAGCAGCTCTTCTAGCAGCCCAATAAGAGCGTTTCACCCCATTCTTTCAGATGTTTCCAAGTGGCAGCTGCTCTGTGCTCTCGTGGGGATGCTGTGACTGGTTCCTGAGCACAGGTCTGGAGCTGTGGCCACGTTCAGCACTGTGGCACCAACATACCCTGCACTGCCAGTGCCCTTGGCATTCCATTTGCAACTTGGAAATCACCTCTTGCATTGCAGAACTGAGAAGCAGAGGTGGAGAAGCCCCTTCAACACAGTGTTCTCCCCAGAGCTGTTCTGCTTGCACAGAGGGCTTCAGAATGTCTGACTGGGATCCAGCTGCTTGTCCTGTCCCATAACCTTCCTGAAGTGTCCAGACCCCATCAGTCTTTTTGCATGGTTGAAGCTGCTGATTTATCTAGCAGTGTTTTAGGATTATACCTGCTGAATGTAAGGGAATAAGGTTATTGATTCTAGAAGATACTTTTTTTTTTTCTTTTTGGTTTTCATTTCTGTCCCCCCTGCACATCTTACGCATCCCCAACCTCTGCATTTAATCAAAGTTAAACTATTTTTCGAGTATGAACCTCATCTCCCCAGCTGTGCATGAGTACTAAACCAATTTTCTTTATTCAAGTAACACAGAAAATATTTTTTTTTTTCTGAAATTCCTGCTTCACTTCTCTTCCTGTGGAGACAACTATATTAGGAAAGCAACTCAGAAAAGAATAGCATTTCCCCTTTGGAAAGCTTTTTGTGGTTGGTACCTACTGAGGAGCTGAAATACTTTCATGATTTTTTTTTTTCCCCAAGCATAAACTGGAATAAAAGTAAAACATCTTTCTGCCTTTTAGTCAGATGCTGTTCCTTAACGTTGACAGTGTGTCTTATACTTAATATCCTCTGACCATTATGTGGCTGGGGGTTGTTACTTGAAACTCTTCCTTGGGGGCAAAATTTGACACTCATATTATTATTCTTTTTTTCTTTTTGTGTGTGTGGTTGTGGTTTTTTTTTTTTTTTTTTTTTTTTTTTTTTTTTTTTTTTTTTAACATGTAGAAATGGGAGACCAAAGAAAACAAAGTAAACCTATTTTGGTCAAGGCCAATGGGACTAGTCAGTAGTAACTAAAGAGAACTACAAAAATTTTGTCCTTACCAGTGCTTTAAGTTGCATTGATAAGTAATAGGAGAGAGTAATAGAAGAGAGGGTTAAACTGAAGCTTTATCAAAACCAACTGAAATCAGTGGCCAGAATTGTATGAGCCAGAAGCTTTGTTTGGTAACAGAAATCAGCATGAAATGTGTTTTTCACGTTTTCAGATCTTAAGGACGCTTCATGTGTGTCAGGGACCAGCAAGTCCCCGGTGCTTTGTGCAGGAGGCCCTTGCTGGGAGGAGCCCTCAGCACATCCTCCACTCACTTTAGACTTCAGTTTATATTTCAAAGCTGTAAAATTAAAGGCAAACCTTTCTATTGAATTTAGCAACACAGTAGTATATTCTGATGTAGTTTTCATAAATTCTTTATTCTCTCTGTGCTCTCAGTGCTTTCCTGTGATGTTTGCCTGTGCTTAGAGGGAGATGCTGGGGAAGCCTCCTCTGTTTTGTGTCCTCAGCACTTGTTAATCATCTTCTCTCCCTCTGCCCTGATCCCATGAAAACTCCTGAGGCTCATCTGTTAATTTAATGGATGTGTGGAAGCTCTTCAGGAGTTATAAATTTAGAAGGATGTATGAAAAGTGTTTTGTTCATTGAAAGATGGTAAATTGAGATAGAAATGTGAATACAGTATCAGTGGAATGGTATAGACATAGTTATGCCTTAGAAGGTGTTCTGGGTACTGCCAGAGAGCCTGAACACTTCCTGTTGACTTAGATGACTTTTTTTCTTCATTACTTCAGATATTTTGAAGCTGTTTGAAGTCAGTGGAATGAAAACCACCAAAGGTCTAGTTCAGCAGCAGATTATTTTGTAGAAAGATGGGCAGCTTTCTAAAGTTTAACCAAAGTATTGCTATAATTCTGTCAAACAAGTCAAAAAAGATGCATAAGTCTATTATCATTTTAGTAGGTGAAATGTAGAGGAAATGTTCTCACTAATAAGTGGAGATTTACTTGTCCAGGGAATCAAAAACTGTCTTACTGGTATTATTCTGCTGGGAGCTCAAAGCTAAACCCTCAGAATGCATTTTCCTGAAGGACACAACTGTTCTTGTTGTCAAGGAAGAAACCAACTGAACAGAGAATAACATTAAAACAATGAAATTGTTTAATAACATTTAAACCATGATTGAGACTTTGAGATTAGGACATGCAATGAACACCTTTCCTCCCTCACCTGCTCCTCTAAAACTATCTAGTTTGCATCTCCTAAAGCTGACCAGTCATGTTTCATTAGTGATTATGAATCTAATAAGTTTTGCAGTGCCTGAGAATTTGAGATCTTTTGTATTGTAAACACCTTCCATATTGAAGGTGCCAACTCTGCTGTTAAACCCAAATAGTTTGATGAATATGTGGCAGCTGGGAGAACACAAAAATTCCTCTATTGGCTGGAAATATTAATAAGTTTTTTAAACAGTGTTGCTACACCCATTTACTTCTCAAGTGTAGCTCTAATTTTCTTCACATTTGGTGAGAATATTTATTAATGTCAGAGGGTGTATGGTCCTAATTTTTTTGTTTTCGTTGCTTCTTTTGTTCTTTGCAACAATGACTTAAAGAACATGAATGGAAAACAATTTTATTGAGCCATTTACTGTATGTAAATTATGGACTAAGTGTCCCATTCAAACAATCTCTGAATATTTTACAGTGTTTCTGTGGTAAATTATTTATTAGCACTCAGGCTATTAGCACAGAGCTACTAATTCTAAACCACATCTTGGGGAAAAAAACCACAGATTCCTAAGTTTCTTTTCAGAGTCATGTAAGTTCTGCTGTTTTTAATTATTGTGTTAGGGAAGCAAAGTTAAGACTCTTAGGAAAGCGAAGTAAGACCCCAAGGCTGTCAGAAAAAAAAAAATAAAGAAAAAAATTTGCAGACTTTAATGTGCTGTAATTTAGTTCTTATAATAAAAACTGACATTTAAACAAAAAAAAATCTGGGTATTTTCAGACCTTCTTTGAAGACAGTTTGGTTTAGTGTTTAACTTTGTCTTAATTTGTTTCCCTCACAGTGATGCAGTGTCTCACATCTATACAGTAGAAGGGATGATAAAAGTAATAGAGTTTGGTAATCACAGCTATTCTGGAGTGAGTTTCTGGAACAGCAGGAGAGATGATTTTACAAGTGGCTGTACAATACCAGTTATGATATAGCAGGAACTTGCAATTTCTGGCCCCTTCAAAGAGATGACATTTAATTATGGTAATAGCTTTACTGATAGCTGATACCCAGTATGGTGTGCATTAAAATGATACTGTCTGTGAGAAATTACAGCCAAATGTTGTCAGAAAATAAAAGGAAAGAAAACACCTCCCCACAGGGGGAAAAATTGTCAGCGAATCCTCTTGACTAGAGGGGTAACAGCAGTTTGATTTCCTGTGTCTTTCTGCAGAGGTGTGGGAAGAGATAATTTGACAAACGCTGTCAAATGTGGTAACCTCCTGTAATTCCTTGAGTGCACATCCTAATCCCTGGTGCTCTGCCCTCGGATGGCCGGGCTGTGCTGCCTCTGGAGCCGCTTCCCCGCTGACAGATGCAGTGACCTTATCACACAGACAGCTCTATCCAGCCTGACAGCCCGGCCATCTGCCTCCTATTGATCAGAATTGATTTAAAGAAAGTGAGCCTCCCAAGCTTGGTGCTGGGAGACCCCACAGCTAAAGAGACGTTTGAGTTGGAGACTTGAACCTTTAGGGTATTGGGTGTTTTTTTTTTGTGAAACACAATCTGAAAAATGTGTCTTCTGGTGGTAAAATGCTATTGTCTTTCCAGAGCACAGCTTTGGGTATCTGAGGCAACTCACATTCCAGAAAGATAAGAACAGAACTGGAGTTCACCACGGTTGAGATAACAAATAACTGTTCACTGGTCCTGAAGAGCCACAGAACCTTTTCAACAATTTTCCAAATAAGAGAAGTATTTTATCCAGTTCTCCAACTGTCATTATTTTTGTGTAAATATTGTATGTATGTAGATATTTTTCTTACTTGCTTTTCAAATCAGAAGTAAATATGTGTTTTTTTCAGTTGTAATGGTCTTTACATGTACAGTAGATTCAAGTTCTTTACAGTGAGGGTGGGCAGGCCCTGGCACAGGATGCCCAGAGAAGCTGTGTCTGCCCCATCCCTGGAAGTGTCCAAGGCCAGGTTGGATGAGGCTTGGAGCAACCTGGGCTAGTGGAAGTTGTCCCTGCCCATGGCAGGGAGGTGGAACTGGATTATCTTTAAGGTCCCTTCCAACCCAAACCATCTTGTGTTTTTGTCTCAAACTTTTTACAGCAGAATAAGTCAACACTACAGGTCATTCGTCCTTTTAGTGTTTTATGTGTGGTCTCAATGGGAAGATGCCAACAGATAAAATCCTACATCATATAAACATGTGTGTGATGAATTAGGTATTTTAAAGGGGTCATTAGTCAGCTGTGTAGAGGGAACAGTTCAGGTTGGATGAGGAATGGAGGGCTCCAGAATGAATGCAAAAAGCAGTGAAATAAGTATTGGTGCCCCCTACATCCAGGAGGAATGCAGAGTCACAGGGTCCATTGGTACAACTTAGGGAGTTTGTGTGATCCTTGGCAGATTTGGGAGGGAGGGAGTTTGAGGAGTATCACAATGACAAATCCTGGATTCCTGGCTCAGGGGATTCCTGCTCCACTGTCTGGGTCGAGTGACGAGGGCATGCTCTGTGAATTTTAAGTAAGAGTAATTAAGCAAGTATTAATTGTATGTTATTAGGCTGTGGATGAGTCAGGATGAAGGTGACAATCACAAAGCACACCCTGTTCTGAAGGTGATGAATCTGAGCAGGCTTGCAGACAACCCTGAAAGGCTTTTGTCCTGAGCTCCAGATGGACCCTGCAGTGTTAGTAGCCACACTCAGATTCATTCACTAGACCACCACTCCCTTACAAAAATCTCCACACCTGCAGTTTATTTTTTCTTTATTTATTTACCATTTTTCGGGCTTAATTTTTCAATCTCATCCAAAAAAAATGACAGTACAGTCCTTTTATTGCTGCTTCATGTGTTCCTTGGGAGACAGAGTGACCTGGAAGACCTCTGCAAACATTGTTTATTTTAACCAGTATGCAAAGGGAGTGGATATTCCTAAAGGACATCATTTTGAGGGCTGTCTTGAGGCTTCTCAGGAGTGTAGGCAAAATACGCTCATGCGAAACCAGAAGTTCTCTGCAAGAGGAAGGTGGGTGGTAGGAGGGAGCTGATCTCAGTGGGGTTTCAGAGTGAGTGTGAGGAGTCAGGTGGGATATTAAAATGCTGTCAAAAGGAGGAAGAAATGTGGGAAATGAAGAGTCAGGTTCTGAAAACAGTGGGAAGAGAATATTTTATTGCAGATGTCTGTAAAAGTTCAGGAAAGTATCCACTGCTGCCTCTTGCACAGAAGCGCTCAGGGTTTCACAGCCTGAAGATACTGTGCTTTCCCCCAAGCTCTTGTTTGCCAAATGCCAGTTACCTGCTTTGCCCAGGCCAAAAGTCACCTCTAATCATAATCCTCTTGTACTATATCATAGTTTTGCCAAAAAAAAAAAAAAAGTGTAAGGGTCTCGATAGTATTAATGTATTTCCAGGAAAATGTGCAGATGTCTGAAACTTTTAAAAGAAGATAACTGGAATCACATACTGAAGTGTCACTAGGGATGGTGTTTACTTGTAAGTAAAATATAAAAATAACTGCAAACCTGATTGAACTAGTTTTAGTTTCTGAGATGTCTTGCAGGGCTAGAAGAAGATTTATGTAAGTTCACTGAGAAGGATTTTAAGAAGAGAGGAGATGGTTTGTAATTTGAAAGGTACAGAACTAATGTTGATACAGAAGTAGACCAGACACCAACCTCCTTTGGAAATGTTCTCACTGTTTAGATTTTTGTTTTTCTTTTTGAAATGAAGAAGCAAGACCTGAGAAAAACAGCTGTGAGTAAAGAGAAATGGGGGTACATTAAGATGTCCACTTTGTGAAGGAGGTTATAGGGACCTCCTTGTGGAAATTACTGACATTACTCATTTGTCTGAACAGAGTTAATGAGCACCGAGGCAGGCACTTGTATTGTCCTCAGTGGCTGGTAATTGCTGGTACTCAAGGTTCTCTAGTTCTGCAAAGCCTGGAACTAATCCCCCCATGCTGGGACACTTTGTGCTGATGGTGCTGTATCATCAGATGAATCATTAAATTGGCCATTGTAAAAAAAAAAGAGTAGGAAAACATTTTTGGTTTTAGATTCTTTTGCAGAAAATTATTCTTAGTCACAGTGAGTGGGTAATTTAAACTGATAAGAGGTTCACATATAAAAATGTTTCAGTTTGCCCAAGAAGAAGAGGGTGGAGGTTTCTCCAGCCTGGTTTAAAATGTTTGTGTCATTCAGGTTTTTAATGCACAGATGGTACAGAATGAAAAGTTCGAGGAAAGATGCATCTTGCTCAAAGAGGCCAAACAGTCACCAAAAGGCAAGGTGGAAGTTTTGGTCTTCTTTGAAGCAAGAACCCCACTTACTTGTAACATGCAAGAATAAAGGCATGAAGGTGTTTTGGAGATCTAACAGAATCAAAGTCTGGAAAATAGAGCCCTGAGAAGGTGGCATTTTTCAATTACTGCTGATCCAACTTAAGTTTGGCTTGTAAATCAAATGTTTTCGTATTGATTGGCGTTACTTCCTGGAGGAGTTTGTATTGGGAACTTAAGGTATCATCAGATTTTGGTCAATATAATAATATCGATCCAAACACGCTTTGTTTGTTTGAAAGTTAATATTGCAGTTTGCTCCTGCTGATCTGTAAAGACCTCAGAGAAACTACAGTAATTTGTATCACAGAATCACCTTGATTCTCAGCAATAGCCCCAAATCCCACAGCGGTTTGTGGGATTTCCCAAAATAGCTTTGTCCCAGACGTTTTGAGAGCAGTTCTGTTTAATTTCCAGACTCTGGCTGGATTTTAAAGAGAACCTGACTCTGTAGATGTGTTGCAGGCTGGATGTACAAGGTGGGTGTTGTTATCCTCCTGATCTGATTTTTGTGGAATGCTTGTGAGTAGTTGTTTTGAAGTTGAAAATCAACAGGGAAAAGAGCCCATTCCTGTCAGCCCTCCCACCCTTCCATTTGGGTTCCCAGGAGTTTGAATTTGGTAGCCAACTTTTTCTCCTGGATAAAAAGTATTGCTTCTTATCTTAATAATTATTGGTCTTTATTTCTCAGATTGACCACACTGTGAAGTGCTCTAAAACTTGCAAGAGTGAAAATTATTAGCTAAAAAATAATGGGTTTTGCCATCACATCTTTTTGAAATGGCTTTCAGTAACTTCAGATGCAGTTCTAAATGCTGCTCATTTGGGTTTTGGAAAGGCACTTACTGGGGTTTACAGTTTATTTTTAGAGATAAATAAATGTTGATAACATTTTCTAAAGATTGCATGGACTCAGTAAATATGCATTTACTTTGATAATGGTTGGCAAGTGTTTTTGGAAACTTGGAACAGGTACCACTTTCTTCAAAAACTTTGAAATCACCTCATATTGTGATCTTAGAGAAGTTTAAAGTAAGTTCTTCAACTACACAAAAAAAGATCGTAATACGGGTTGGTTTCAGCTTTTTTTGGTCGCTGTTTTTTCAGTTGCTCATTGTTTTGTCATCTGTCTTTTATGACACAAAGTCTTCTCAGAACTAATAAGTTTTTGACGCTGTATTAAGACTTTCAGATCTGTTGGATGATACATGCTGATGAGGTATTCGAAGTTTTAGGCATTGATTTTTTTTTTTTTTTTGGTTGTTGCTTTTTTTTTTTCTATATATATATAAATTTTTTAGGTATGAAGCAGAGTGCATAAAGATACAGTGTTTAAAAAAAATAAAAAAACCCCACAGTCTGTAGTTGTTTCCCTGTAATTCCAATATCTCTGGCCTTGTTTAGTGTGTTGTTTTGGATATTGATGGCATTGGTTCACCTACTGTTTTGGGTTTCTGGTAATTAAAATTAGGGAGCATTGTTGGGAAGCTCTGTGCAATCACATCCTCGCTAGCACACCATGAACACACAGAAACTGAAATATTTAAATGATAGGTAATTGCTGGGTTCTTGACTCAACTCTTTAGTTGGCTCCGGGGAGAGGGAATGAAAAAGGAAAAATGTTCATTAGGGCTTAGGGATTCAGCCTGGTGTATCAGAAGGAATTGGATTATTCGGTTTACAGTGTTCTTAACAGATTCAATTTCGGGCAGAGATAATTGAAGTGTCGTCAGAGCTGTGTGCATCACTAAAACACCCGGGCACACGAGCTCCCCTGGGCTCCCTAAAACAATCCAGAACAATTGGAGGAGCTTTGCAGAGCTTTAACTGCCCTCCCCAAGCCTGCTTTTAAAGGGTATTACAGCAAACTTCAACAAATGCCTTCTCGTGGAGTTCCCGGAGATTGGATGTTTAGATTGTTTGATTTCATTGTTTCATGTTCATTTGTTGTTTAACAAATTATTATTGTTGTTAAATCTAATGCCCAAACTTGCGGATTTGCATCAGAAATCCATCTGTTTTGTTCATGAGTATATTTCTAAACTTCTCCCAATTTCTTTGTTAACATTCAGATTTTAAAGGTGTTTTTTGAACACAATGACACATGTGGATAAAATCAAGTTTAGTTATTGTTTATTGTGAGATCAAAATATGTGATTATTGAGAGGGATCTATTACAGAGCCCCTCGTTCCACCACATTTTCAGGGGGATTGTCTCCTGTTTCAACCAATTTACTGCCCTGATGGGAACAGTAAATCCATCCTTCCTGCTGAGTGTTCTCTGGGGGATGTTCCTGTCAGCCAGAGAGGTTCTAATGAGGTGTCAGAACCGATGAACTCCCTCTGTGCTGCCTTACAAAATGGGCTTAATCACATTTACTTATGTTTATCTTCTGGAGAGCACTTGAAGAGGACTGTCTACAGTAACTTGTAGCAAAAAACCCCAACTACCCGAATGGCAACTCCACGAGATCAAGGTGGAGTCAGGGCACAGCCAAGAGTTGACATTTCGTGGCCATAAATAAGGGGTTTAGTCATGTCAGGATCCTGTTGATCAAGGCCTGGCTGATGTGGGTGCAGAAAAAAAATCACTTTTCCCAAGCTGTTCACACAGAAATCACAGGAATTTGGGGAGAGGTGCAGGCAGAAACAGATGTGATGCAAGATAAGCAGGAGTGCTAAAATGTTTAAATAACCTTTGAAAAAGTCATCTGCTGCTTTGGATGCTTCCTTAGCCCATGGAATTTCTTTCTAGCTGTTACAGGCAGAATTTCCGTCTGTCTATATATATAATGCAAACTTTTGGATTAATTGTGGATCCTCCCCTCCCCCCCATGTTTGGTTGGGTTTTATTGCATTTCACATTCTGTTGGGTTTTACACTTATAGAATACAAGTAGTTCTTGTGAAAGTAACTGTTTCTCTAGTCCTTGGAACTTGCTTCAGAACATAGAGAGTTCTTGTGAATTTTAAGTTATTTACTTTTTTTTAAATCTACCAGATTCCCACTGTATTTATGTATAATGGACATCAGCAGGGATTTAGTAAACCATTGATTTTTACTGTTCTTTGGCTCTGAACGTGAGGTCATTAATTTGTGCAGAAACTAGAAAAATATTTCACATTTTATAGTGATTTTTACAATTTGTTAACAAAATTTTATCTTCCATAGAATTGAGGTACTTAATGTATTTTATGCCTACAAAGATGTAAGGAAAAGCTCTTCCATATCAATACAGAAAATCATCCACTAGGGCCACTTCATAACCGTTTTAAAGAAGATTTTCATAATGAAACAGATTGTTGCTTTTAGAAGGCTCCTTAAACACTCTTCATCCAGATAGAGAAAGACAAGGAGAAGTATTAAAAGTAATTTCACAGTGTGTGTTACATCTGTAAGTAGAAAAACTTGAAGTGTTGGTTTAAGTTATTTTACTTTTATCATCTTTTTTTTAAAATTATTGAAGTAGGCAAGATTATTATTGCAGAAGCTAAACTGATTTAAGTGATCATAGTTAATTCTGTATGAGCTTGACATGGTAAAGGCAGTAAGGAAAGGATGCACAAGATAAAACTTGGTGCTTTGTGCTGTTTTCAATTCACTGATTTCAAAGCACTTTACCAGGATTAATATTCTAAGCCTACACAGAATTCCCAGGAGGAAGTTAAGCATTATTCACATTTCAGAGATGGGTAAATGAAATCCAGAGAGGTTATAACCTGTACAAAGTCACACAGAGGAACGAGGCCTCTGGAGAGCGAGGGAACAGACACCGAAATTTTTGCATCTTGTTACCTGCTGTTACCCTGTGAGTAAAAGATCACTTGGTAGGTACGAAATAACCCCTCTGAGACTCAATAGTTTAAGTCACTTTTAACCCATTTAATGGATTTGTGAGGAAGAAGCAGCAGTTATTTCATGCAGGTCTTTAATTCCTAGTGAGCTGTGTCATATTGAATCATATCCACCAAGGGAAGGCTGCACAGACCGGAGTCTCCTGGTTCATTGGCTCTTGGGTGAAATGTCACTGCTTTTGGAGCTTTGCTCTGGGAGGAACAGTGAGCTGGGAGATCAAAACCCTCCTCTAACTCTTCTATTGCACTTGGTACACCTCAGAATTTTAGTTCCCTGTGTGGACAAATACGAGATGAAAACAATGTAGAAGCTGGGATAACTTCTGTTTCTTTATTGCAAAGTAAGTAAGATTGTCAGTACCCCCAGCTGTTAAATGCAGTGGCTGGCATAAACAACCTTTAGAGCTTGGCAAGAGGGTTTTGAGTGGCTTTGTTTTTTTATATATATATACACACACTGACATAAATTACCTGCTTTCCTGCATGTATTGCTTGGCTCTGTACTTGCTCTGTAGTTTTCTGGCTCTAAAGCAACAAATCCATGTTTATATTTGCCTTCCCCCCAGTGCACTTGGAGATTCTGCATTGATATCTTATTGTGGTTTTCATATAGAGACACTGGAACTGTATTCTTTGGGGTATGTATTTGAAAAATTAAAATTCAGTTATGCATGAAAATGCATGATATTATTAATGAACATACTTTTATTATAATTAGTGATGCTCTTCAGACTATTGATTCATCTCCTAGAGAGATCAAATTAGTGTAGCATTATATTTTTCCTAGTCTGTAGCAAAACCAAGTAAATGGGATGGAAGCTTGAGCTGTTTTGGACAAGGCAGGATCATGCTTGGAGAAATGAATAAAACAGAGATGACCTTTGAAAATACTCACATGGAGAAATTAATATTTTCTTAATATCTCTTCATTTGTAGCTCTTGTTGTGGGCTTGTTATTCATCAGGAATGATTTGATGCTGTGTAGTGTTTGCTTGCAAAGCTTAATATACAGAAGTAGTGAAATTAAATAATAATAATAATAATAATGTAATAATAATAATACTTTGCTCTAGGGAAGTGAACCTTCTGAAAATGGCATAATGCTTCCTTGGTTACCTTTGTGTTTCAGGATGGATAGTGTGTTGTATTTGTAGCTGGAAAGAACAAAAATAGCTGCATTTGAACACTTTCCTTGAATCTCCATAGGGATTCTCTTTGTACAGTACCTTTTTATTGATAATTCTGTCTTTAGGTACAATCAAGTGATCCCTGAAGATTCAACTTAGCTAAGTACCTACTACTTGCTTGAGATAAAACCTGTGAGCTGTCCAGCCGACTGTGAAAGAGTTATTTATTGTACTTTTCAAACTACTGCCTACCTGGCAGAAAAGGAAGGTAAGATTCTGGGTGAGAAATCAGCTCTTACTGTTACAGACTCCAAGGAGCACAACTGGTGCTCGTGTAATTGCAGAGCCACCTTGAGCAGGGACACCTTCAAGGCGAGTGTTTTGCTGATGTCGGAGCGCAGGGACTGTCAGGCGAGGCAGGGAGGTGGGAGGTGACCCTTGGGAGATGATGGTTCTGTTGCTGTGGACAAAATTGCAAATTTTTCAGGTGGCAGAACGTTCTCCTGCTCAATGTCATTCATATAAAAGACCTTCTAATGAGGAGAAAAACAGGCCAAGTGAAGGGTGTGAAGTCTCGAGCAGCGATCACTGACTGGCAGGTTTTTGGCCGGTGGTATCCAGGTTTAAAAATCCTTGGATTTGATCAATGGCCACTGACAGGCTTTAAACTCTAATGTGTCAGTAGGAGCAAATAACATCAGAGGATGCACTAACAGCACTGACAGTGGATGGTGCCCAGTTCTTCCTTTAGGAGATGCTGCACTGACAGTGTCATGCCCAGCCCCTGGGCTGTGTCCCAGCTCAGCTGGAGCTTCTCCTAAAAACTTCTGGGGGGAAGAATCAAGGCACCAGGCTTAATGTTCAGCTGGTGTGCCATCACCTGTTACTTCTTTTTATGTCATCTGAATTGAAAGAAAAATGTTATGTGTCAGAAAATATGATTTTTTTCAGCGAGCTGGTCCAGCGGTGGGGGTAGGGGATGAGTGATATCCATGGGTCACAAGTGAGCAGCAATATTCCAGAAGCCTTTCTTCAGAGCCTGCAATACCCTGTTTAAAATATGGGCTCTGATAGGAGAGGATTTGTTTCAATCATGATGTAGTAAATTTATCCTTGGGGATATCAGGAAGGAGGGGTTGCATCAACAAGTGTCTGCCTTTCTGTCAAGATCTGATTAGTTGTGAAATTACAAGTAACATTTTAGACATGGTTACAGTAAAGGTTACAGGCACTCTTGGATCTGAAATTTCATTTTAGAGCAAAAGGTCCCCAAGGGCTGGTTTAATTTATTTAATTACATTGTACAAGACTTGGGTAATAGTTTTAGATCAAAGTATAAGAACCAACTTCCAGGCGAATTTGTAATATAATTCAAAGTGGTAAATTGCTAAACACTTCAACAATTGTGCTTTGTAAGACAGGATGATACAAGGATATGGATTGCAATTATATAGTGCAACTGTAAGTCTTATATTAAAATCGTAAATAATAAACTAGGAAAAGTAACTTGCTTAATTGTAATGGCAGCAAATCTTTCCTCAAAAGATTGTGCTACAAAACAGAATGGAATGGCCTAGGAAGCCTCCAGGCCTTTTTAAGCATTTCTTATCCCTCTTGGTAGTTTGGAGAGAAGATGGGCTTTAAATTTAGTATTTTCATAAGATAATTCTATTCAAAGGGTTCCCTGCCTGTACTGCAGAGAGAATTACTGTGTTAGTTCTGGGTCTTTCCTCATTAGGTGTGTCATGATGATGGGTGAAACATTCTTAAACTTTGAGATTCTCCTTATTTGCATACCTTGAGTGATTCTTCCTTTCACTCTTCCCACTTCCAGTTGAAACTCCTGTACCCATTTTCCTAGACACAGTGCTTTGGATGGCTTTTCTTTCCCAGCTATTTTAGTACCACATGCCCAGTTGAGCATCCTCAAGCTGTTTCCCTGTTGGGTCTGTGATCAGCAACGTGGTGAAAATGATCCAAACCCAGTCACCAAACGAAGCATTAATTACTCAGTGCTCTAAAAGTACAGAGTGCACACAGCAAGAACCAGAAAACGTAAACCCCACAATTAACAGGCCCAGATCCTTTTCATGCCATGATCTTTCTTTGCCAGCTCCTTGGATTTACCCTTAAGCAAACTATTTTCAATTCTTTTGCCAGGGCTAGTGAAGCACTTGGTTTGGGAATGCTGTTCCCTGGGTGTTTCCTTTCTACTCAGGCAGCTCTGAGTGTCACTCCCAGCATCATATCTGATTATTAACACAATTCCAAGGCTCCCCTCATGCCAGTCATGGCTAAAGCTTGACAAAGGAGATGTATGATGAGGGTGGGGGCTGGCAATAAATCTGAGCTCTCATATCGGATGTTTGAGAATCTGACTTTTATCTGACATACTCTTTTACAGTTCTTACATTAAATCTTGTGATCCACAAATATATTCTACATCCATCAGAAGTTTTTTCCAATTCATCATGCTTGGCCTTAGAGCTTTTTTTTTTTCCTGTGATTTTTAAAGAAAAAAATCGACCAGGGATTTCATTGAAGCCTTCCTTTAAATAGAGGTGTTTGGACACTTTGCAATCAGTGTTCCAAAGATCAATATCCCTCTGAAATATAGTGTATTTTCCTCTGTTTCATATTTAAAGGGCAGTTCTGTTTGTTTCTGTATTGATGGGCTACTTTTTTTATGGTTTCCATCTTGCATATTTGATCTATTTGGCAACAGAGCAATCCTGGTATTTTGTCAGCTGAGGTGCAAGTGATGACTCATCTCAGAACTGTCTTCCCTGTGATGGCTCCCAATGCAGGTAATTCCACCTAAATAAACTATAAGTACGTTGCATTTTAATATCCAGCTGCTCATTCTTGGAAGAAAAAAGAACAGCAAAACCTCCATCAAATGCAGGTTGGTTTTTCTAGGGTAAACTGATCTATTTAATGAAAAAAAGATTAGAAAATGGAGTGGTAAATTGAGGAATAATGTCAGACTTAGTTTTTTCTCCATGGTACTGATATTTTAAATACGTATATATAAATTATTCCAACAGAAATATAGAACTACAGTAGAACTTCTTCATACTAAAGCTCAGACATGTCTTTTCTGTTGAAGGACAGTGAAAATGGGAAGTGGAGCTCAGGATCTGATCCCTGGCTTCAGAGCTTATCAGACAGTCTTCAAATTACCTTTAAATTCTTTTGGCCATTTAGCACTAAAACCACTCCTGATTAATACAAAGAATTCTGTGGATGATTCTCTGGGTTCACTGGATCAAACAGTATCTGTTGTTCTTCTTGCATGAGCCAAATTGAGCTGCCTCATGTTTAATTTTTGTGGTATTGTGGCAGATGATAAAATCTGCTGCACTTTCCAGGCTTATGGAATTCTTGAAACATCACACTAAACTTAGAATGGGAGAGTCCTTTGCTAAACCTGTTCACAGACACAAGAATTTAAATGCAGGGGGCTCACCAGTTTTCAAATATTCTATATTTAAATAATTCTCCTAAAATATTTGATTAGTCTTGCAATGTGCTGTTTAACATCAAACATTCAGTCAACGGTCACGATAATTATTTGAGCTGAAGTCCCTTTTCCTTGTAAATGAAGCATTAACTGGTGGTGAAATGGTCTATTCTGTAATATATATATATAATTTCCAAATGGATATGAAAAACTACACATGTAAGGGGGTTTTGTGGGTATTTTTTGGGGGGTTGTGTTTTGTTGTTGTTGGGTTTTTTTGTCCTTATAAAGTTTTTCTTGGAAGTTTTTTTGCTGGAGGGGGATGAGAGGGAGGAGGTACCTTCACTGTATTTTTTCACATTTACCACACAAGGCTTTGAGCTATTTTTTTTCTCTCTATCTTTTGAACTTTGATGTTTTGAAGGACCTTTTCTTCCTGGCTTTCTCTGTCCTGCTGTTTAACCTTTCTGGCCCTTTTAATGCACTTCCTTACTGCAGGCAGTTTTCCCTTCTGAAACAAAATAATACTGTATTAGATTTTTCTTATTGCTATGATAACACTTAAACTCCTGAAATCTTGCATTAAAATAGGTCTCTTTATGGAAGCAACAAAATCCAAACTGTGAAGGGAATCCCATGCTACTCTATTAAACCATTAAAATTTAGGAAATTCCTTGACATGAATTAGAAAGTTTGATTTAAAATACCACTGAGGAAGTTTGAAGCTTGGAAGTAGCTCATTAGCTCAGTATCACTTGTGGGGTATTACAGCCTGCTTAAATGTTACCAGGAGAAAGTTGATTATCTGAAGGATAAAAGTCTTCATAGGAACTGATTTGTCTGAGCTGTTAAAGTTGATAGTTTAGTTTAAAAAAATTAGTTAAAGAACTGGACTTGTTTAAGCATAACCTACAGCCAGGAAAACAATTGGAATAGCATTTACCAAAGGCAGAAGCAAACTGCAGGTTTGATGAGGGATGGAGGTGGAGGGGGCCTGGTGATGCTGCTTAGAGAGTCAGGAATGAAGGGGAAGACTTTGGGCTTGTTGGAATTTGAAAACAGGGGAATTTCATAGGCACCAGCATATCCATGAATAACTGGATTTATTGATTCCCTGGCAGACAGAACACTGGACTTGCTTGACACACTTCTCAGTGTTGTACTTGGGGGAAAAGGAAGATGTGTTTGTCACTGTGGTGTTTTGCTGTCTTTAATTTATATCAGGGTTCTTTGCCTGCTCTAATGAGTGAACTCCAGCTGCTGGATTCCATATGGGAAATGCAGCCAGCATAGCTCTTCCTGACAACTTGTGCCTGTGCTGTGAAAGCTGAGAATGAATCAGCATGAGAGATCTGGGAATGATAGTCTAACATAAAACAGATGACTGTCATCTATTATTTGGGTGGCAAGGAGAGATAAGAGGGAGGAAAGTTGGCTTTTCAAGCGGGGTTAAAGAAATGAATTTTATATCAGTGCAGTTTGTGGCTCTAATTTAGAAACAATTTACAGTCACTTGGGAAATTCTGTCTTCAGGGGTGGATTTGAAGGTGTGTGCTAGGGAGAAAGGAATGGTCAGAGTAGCTTCCAGTGGCTGTGGGGAAGGGGGAAGATAAATGAGGGTTAAAAAACAACCAAAAAACTCCAACCTGTGTGCCTTTAGTTGTGACTGTAATTAAAGGAGTTAATGGATGTCTGTGTGTGTCATCTGGCAGCCTGTGCAGTTTGAAGAAATAAGTAGCAAATGAGAAATAACTTAGTTTTGTAAATCTGTATTTTCTATTTCATGAATGCTTGTTTTTTCTCTGATTTTAAAGACATACCCTTTTTCACCGTTTTCTTTTAACCAGAGACAGCGTGAACAGAAGGTAGTTGAGTTACTAGACCCTATCTGGATTTCAGAATTTCCATGCAAAGTTCTGGGTCTCAGGTTAAAGCAATGAGAAATTATGTTGTATATTGTGCATTTGAGGAGAATTCAAGACAGAGAATCAAAATTCCTGTGAAAATTTACCACGACACTCCTCTCTGTTGCAGTGTATTTTCAGTATTTGAGGCAATATTCCTTTTAGAATTCAAGCTTCTTGATCTTTTTTTTTTTTCATCTCAGACAGAAGTACCTCCTTTGGGACACAAGTCTGATTCAGATTCTTCTCTTTCTGTTTTCCATCTCTCCACTGAGTCCATCTAACCTGATTTCACCCAGCCTGTTCCACAGTCCCCCCTTTCCAGGCCTTTTTTTTTTGTGTTGAACTTACAAAGTGTCTCTGCTGAGCTTCTGTTCCTTTGCAGTTTAACTTGGTGGGGCTGGTTTTCCTACAGCTTTCCCCACATGTTCTCCAAAGCTTGGGAATCTTTCAGACATCTTCTGTTTTCTTCCAAGGAGTGCCAACCCCACGTACATGTTGATTCATGCACATTTATTTCTCTGTGAATTCATCTCTAATTTCAACCCTTTGATAATAAATGGGTTCTGAATCTGTCCACTGAGATAAATATACATATTTATGGAGCTTCTAATCATTGTATCAATAGAGAGAAGGATGAACTGATAAACTCATACTACATTTTCCCTAAATAGCTTATTTAGACCAGCAAAGGTTCTCATGAAAGAAATGAGAGGAAAAAAGGGCTATTTTGAGTGTTTGGTAATGAACAGAGGACAGGTGTTTGGAAGAATGAAAGCATTAAATGTGTATAAATATCATAATGACACATAAACCTGTATCATTATGATGTTATATGTACTATAATTTATTTTGCCTATATATATTTACTTTTTGTAGGGCATATTTGGCTGCAGAAAACTTTTAATTGCTTGAATTTTGAGCTGAAATATTTTATGCTGCTCTGTGCTTGAGGGTAAAATTTTTGGGGGGAGCTTGAACGAGAATTAATAGTTGAAGTCTTTTTGCATGGAGAAATATATGGCAGAACCACTGCTGCCATTGAAGATGAAAAGCTGCATCGATTTAGATGGAGCACGACAGTTTTAAAATAATGGGCGTACAAAGGTTTATTTTGAGCTCATGAAGCTTATTTTCGTTAATGATCCAACTCAGTTTATTAGGAGCCTGTGATATAAATACTTGATAATCTTATCCCTGATGACACCTTCAGAATAGAAGAGGAGATTGCTCCTTTTATTTGCACAGTTGCTGTGGGTATTTTTGTTTAGGTCTGTCTGTGAAAAGTGTCTCTTAGTTCACCTTCAGAGGTGTCAGCAAGCGCTGAGATGGGAAGTGGACACCTCATCTCAGGTGGCTGATGCTCAGTAGATGAAGCAGCCGTGGTCGTTGGATACATCCTGTAGGTCTGTGGGTGATAGTTGGTGTCTGAAGGCACAGGGGCATCACAAAAAGCGTCTGTGAGTTAAATAGACCAGAGGGGAAGTGTGGAAGCACTGATGCAGGGTTTTTGCACTGAACAATGAGGAGCAAATGTGCTTTGGTGTGGTTTCTTGACTCAGGTTTTCGAATTCCATCAGCGCGGGCACTCGGCAGCGAGATTGACGATCAGACCATGGTGAAATGAGTTGTGTTCTCTGAGGGGTGGAGGTGAGCAGGGACAGACCCAGCGGGGTTTGTATCTTGCAGGATTCACATGCAGACCAAACCCCGGCTTGTCATGTTTTCAAAAGTCATCTGTCAATGGGCTGATGCCACAAACTGAGCCCTCTGAGTGTGTTTCACAGAAGTGAGGGCTCGTGTGTGCCTTCCTGAAACAACTGCTGGGAGAGCAGCTTGTTTGGAGTCCACTCAGGTGCAATCATAAATTAAAAGGGATTGCTGCTGAGCCTCTCTTGTTTTAGGGGTTAAAGATGAGTTCTGCCAATGTATCGACCCCCTGAGCCAAAAACTAACACTGTATTTCAAAACTTCTGCTCTTCTCTCCCTCTCTGCTTGTTGGGTACAATTTATATTTATTTGCTGTAAGAAGATGAGGAACAACATACAGAGTTGAGTTTTCAGAAATATTTGTAATTCAAGAGAATATGCAAGTAGTTCAAGTTCTTTATCTTCCAGATTTTTTTTTGTGTGCTTCACTAGTGTTTTATTGTTCCACATCTCCTCTATAAAAGACTATTTCTCTTCTAAATGCGGTTGATAAAATCAAAAGATCGGTTTCACTTTTCGATCTCCTGAGAGAATTTAGAGAGAATTGCTCTTGAGCAAACGAAAATAAATTTTCACCTTAAAAGTTTGCAGATTCCTTCCATTTTGCCTTCCAAATAGTACATAGCTGCCAGAATATAATTAATTAATATTTCCTTGGAACCTCTGTGTGCACTTGAAGCACTCTTTAAAAGTAAAAAGGCTGGAAATCGTGTGATGGCTGCCATGGATTTTGTAGTTGCTTTCTCTCGTGTATTGATATCCAATTTTAAGGCTCAATAAAACCTCTGTTACCGATGTGCATACTCTTGTGACACATGAACAGTTATCAGGCAGCAATTTGCAGTAAACAGTTGTAGAAAAACAAGGAATTCACCAAGATCTTTAAAAAGGCCGAATAGAAACTGCCTTCCAGAAAGCAAAGCTCAGCTCAGAGCAGTAGTTTGAGCTTTGTGAACTTGATACAAATACATTTTCACTGAATAGTGTTTATTGCTGCTTGCTAAGGTTATGTCAACACAGCAAATCAAATCCTTCACACTTTTGCCTTGTTTTAAAGAAAACATCATTTTCTCCAGGAATGACTCTTTCAAGACTTTCAACCAGCAGTGAGAAATAGGATTAATTACCTTGGAACACAGGCAGGTACCATTAGTCAAGCAGTGCCTGGCAATCTGCTTGTGTGCTGGTTATTTCTGACTCTGCCTCAGATTCTTTCCCTCTGTGTAATCTGTGTTTGTTTGGGTTTTCTGCTTTCTCCATCCCTGGATGTTCTGATGGGAATACAGCAAAGACCGAATTCCTTATTTCAATTTTTTCCCCCCAAGAATTCCAGGACGCTCAGTGGGAACCACGTGCTGCTAAAACCCAACAAAAAACAGTGTTTTGTCCATTTAAGAAATACTGTGTGCCTAGGATAGATGATAATAAATGCCTTGTTTATCTTAGCTGTTTTTCCTCTGCCAACTGTGCAGGCAGAGCTGCAAGGTAAAGGTCCCCCATCCACAGATTTAATCTTTCTTCAGTTCAAAGCTTTGTAAGTAAAAGCAACCATCTGTACAGGACAGCTGTTGAGGTCCCTCTTTTACAAGCATTGTGTTGGTGCCAAAGTGGAGCTTCTTGCCCTCATATCATTGTGCTCTCATTAAAAATAAGCAGCACAAACCCACTCGATGTTCTCCTTGAAACCCATTAAATGATACAGTAATTCCTGTTGCAATCATTGTCTTTATTAGAGGTTTTTAATGGAGAACCTCAATGAACTAAATGTTCAGTGCATTCTCAGCCAAGGTATGGTTAGTAAGGATTTGGGCTTGGTTTTGACATTTAAATAGTTTAATGAATGTTGGTTTTATCGCCCAGGTCAACTAACCCTTCTTCATTCATTCCATCTATGGGCAAACCATAGAATGACACAGTTCAAGCAGTTGTGGGTTTTTTTTGATCTCCATGATATATTTGTCCTCTCTGTAAATGTTAGTCTGGAAAAGAAAAAAATGTAGGAAATTAAAACAGAAAAAAAAATTGCAAGTATAAAGGCATGTACTTTCGTGAAAGAACAGGCTTTCAATATGTGAAAAAAACCTTGCCCAGGTACTATCAAAGTGAATAAAAATAGAACATGAACAATGTATAAAAGCAAAGAATTGTTTTGAATATACTTGGCTGGTATTCGTTTCAAAGGCACAAGAGTGAGGATCAGATGCATTTAGGAATTTATAATGGAAATTCAGTTGCTTAATGATGCAGATGATTTTCAAGCACCAAAGGGGAAAAAAAAAAAAGCTAAGGCTATACATTTGATTTTCTCTTTTACAGTGCTTTTCTTATGTCCTTTTCTGTAGTATTCTTGCCTTCTCAGTATCTGTCTTTGAAATCAATTTCAGATGTCAGGAAAAAAGTTAAAGATGTTGGCAGTGGTTGTCAGGGATCAGACTCAGATGTCTCATTAAACTGAGCAAAGAGAGAGTGCGAATCACCTTTAATTTTCAGATTGGTTGGTCTTTAATGTTAAACTGAATGTGATTGATGCCTTGCAGAGTAATATGTGATAATATTTACTGAAACTTCTCTTAAATATTTGAAGATATATTTCTGTGTGTGCCTGGTAGGAATGATTTTGGTTTCCTGGGTTCTTCTTTCTTGGCTGATGGCCTCTGAAGTGAACTTTCAGAACAAATGTAGAACAAGTCAGGCATAGCCCTGTTGTGTTGATAATATCAACTTGACAAATGTATTCTGAATTTTGCCTGCAGCCATTAAAATGGAAAGCGAAGTCGGAAGTGTTTTATGGGAGGTTTTTTTTTTTTTATTGCTTGTACCAGCAAGTATTGTACTGATTTTGTCAAAGGAAAACATAATTTTTATAAAGCACTTGCCCTGTTGACTCCCAACTAGAACAATATATTTTAATCCATCATCGTGTTATTTTTACTGCTTCATTGTTTTATTTGCCATTACTGTACTCTTTTTCTGTTTACTTCTAAGCTGATATAAACTAAAGGCCAGAAGTCTAAACTAAATAAATATTGTCTTAATGCTAATTTGGGCTGACTGTTTATTAATAGAACTAGCTTTCTATATATAGAGAGAGAAGAGAAATAAGGGAAGCTGTTGTTGAACTTTGCACACACCATTGTAATGCTTTGGTTGTATACACAGGAGAAGGTCAGCTCTGGTCATGCTGTTTTGTCATGTATACTGTTTTTATTAATTTTATTTATTTTTGCCATAAATTGTGTTTGAGCTACACTGTAAATAGGAACTAGAAGGAGAAAAGTCATCAACTCTTGCCAGATACAATGGGTTGGCAAAAAGCTCACGTAGAGAAGTGCCTTACGTAGTTTGACATGTGATTCTTTAATAGAGAAATAATAATTCTTGCTGTGAGGCTGCTGGATTGGCCTTTGTCCAATAAATGCTTTTTGTAACCATGGAATACGTTAATTTAATGTGTTTGCACATTAAAACTACTGTCAAAATAAGTACCTGTTGAGTATTGCTAAACAAAGACAAAACCCAACTAATTTGCTTCTTAATGAGGCAGCAATAATGCACCAACATTTCAGGCTGTTTACTCTTAAGGCAGCCAGGGGTTCTGGCTGAGGGTGATTTCAGAGGTTCTCCTCCACAAAGAAGCCTTTTGAAATACATGCTTGGGAAATACATTTTCATAAACTACATCAATGAAAGTTCTGCTTGTGAAAAACGTATGAATAGGAGTATTTATGTGATAGCCCCTTGAAATAATAACTGTCAGTAACTGGGATATGTCAAAGAAGGTTCAATGATATTTGGGCCAAACTGCTCTCTATTTTTTTTGCAATTTATGGAATCGTAAAATCACAGAGTGGTTTGGGTTGGAAGGACCTTAAAGCTCATCCAGTTCCACCCCCTGCCATGGGCAGGGACACCTTCCACCAGCCCAGGTTGCTCCGAGCACCGTCCAACAGGTACATAACATGGGCTTTTTTTTTGGATTTTGTCTTATTCACACCATGATGGGAAATACAGCAGTGGAAGTGCCCAGCAGGCTGCCCTGTAACCTCACATTTGGGATCACTTCAGTTCCTCTGTGCCAGGGTTAGGTGTGTTTTACCCACAACAGAACCTGCAAAGTCAGGTTTGTTTGCAGCAGTGTCAGAGCATCACTAAGGGATTTCAACTGTGTTCTGCTTCAGTGGCCTCCTGCAAAATTAATTAATCTATAGAAATCTTCTGTCTGTTAAGCAAAGAGCTACAGGCTTTCCTTTCTTTTGTAAATCTTCTTTTGATATGGAAGAAATCATTTTCCAGGTGTTTCTAGAGGACTCTATTTCTGCCATTTGCTTGTACAAGTTTGGTGTTAGAATTGGAATTTTTTGGCATGTGCTGTAGATAAATGGCTTCATTTTAAAGTTTCAGTTTGGAAGGACAGGAAGTATACCTTGACATTTTTTGACCCTGTGTCTAAATATGTGAGGAATTACAAATTCCAGTGTGTGAGTCAGAAGAGGGAGAGCAGGGAGTAATATTTGTGAGGCTTAAACCTCAAATAGCCCAGCTTGTTTTCCAGCTGGGTTGGCATTAAATGCTTGGTGGAGAGTGGAGTTGGCTTAGTTGATCTAGTCTCACCTATTGCTTCTCAAAAGAAGTCAGTGCTCCTGTTACACAAAGGACTGCTCTTTGTTTAAAAATAACTTGAAGCTGCCAGTCCTTTCAGAGAACGTAATTATTTCCTCTGGGGAAAATAACATGCCTTATCTACTCAAAGAAAGCATTTAGGATGCCCTTTCCTGCTTTCTTTGTCCTGCAATAATCTACTTTTTTTAGGAGGAACATTTCTGCTGTCACCATTTTTCTCTGGAGCCGGGTGAAAACAAGCTCAGTCTGTGCTGTCCTGTGATGGTAAATATGGGTAATACGTCATCTGTGTTTGGTCCCTTTCTCCCACAGAGTTTAATAAAGGAAATTATTCTGATTAATAGCTTTTAGATTTAACAAACAGCACCGTTTGGGGTTATACATCCATCTGGTCCAGCTCCTAAATTGTCAGCTTGATGATGTATGTGAACGTATAGAGCAGAAACAGATGACTGGAGGGACTGGTGAAATCCTGCTGAGAATTAAGCTGGCAGATTGTTTCCCCCAGTGAGCAATCTTAGAGAACTTGTAAACCCGCCCAGGGCTTCCCTCTTGCAGGGTACAGGAGTGCTCCTGACTCGGGGTTCTGGCTGATTCCACGTTCCCTGTGAATGAACATCCTCACTGTTGTCAGGGGGTCCGGGTTCAGAGCTTTGCTGAGCAGGGTATCTGTGTTTATCTGATCAGGCAATCAGGTGCTTCTGGCTGGGATTGCAGGAGAGCAGGGTTAGGATGCAGTACAATAAGCCTGACATGCAGGTGTTGGGTGGTTTTCCTCTTTGCCAGGCTGTGTATTTGCAGCAGGGGGATGGGACTCAGCTTGATGCTGCGTTTCTGTGAGGAGTCCAGAGTTGGGTGTCAGATCTCTCACAGTCGCTCACAGGCTGTGCCCTGACCCACAGTTTAAAGTGGGACACGAAGGTTACATGTGCAGAATTCCTACTTTTCAACTGGGTAATATTTTCTCATCACTAAGGTGACTGAGGGCTTGCACAAAACTCTACCAGACTTACAAAACCAAGCTTTCTGTGAAGCAGTTCATCCACCTTCTGCTTTCACCATTTAGAAGAACCATCTCTCTGAAGGGCAGCCTTTTGCCTGATTATTTTAGACAAAATACTCAAACTGAAGACCAACTCATGACCTTTTTTTTTTTTTTTTTCTTTTCTTTTTTTTTTTTTTTTGGCATTGTCAACCTCATTAAGATAACAAGACTTTCCTGCAGGACATGCCTTAGTAGTAGACTAAGTGATCTTTTTTTTTTTTTTTTTTTTCAATTCTTACTTTAAAAGTTTTGGTTAAATAGAATTTCATCTTGTCCTAAGGTTTGAGGGTAACTTTATAAATGGTCTTTTCTCTTTGACACAGACTCACCACTTATTTTCAGTTCCTTTTTTTTTGGTTAAATATTTCTTAAACATGCTGACACCACTCATAGGTTGTAGGCATTGCTTTTTAGTTTTTCTGAGTATTGTCCTGACTAACAGAGGTGTCTTTTTATTTTCTAGTCAGACAAATTGCACTAAAATGGAATGATTATAGGAATTACTTCAAGTTTACATTCATTACCTTATGTAACTTGAAAAAGCCCATCCTGATGACAATTTTTAATGCAAAAGGACTTTTTTTTTGCCACTCCGTGAATTGAAAATGATATATAGTGCAATTATTACTTGTGTCCTGAGAAATCTATCCATACTAGAAGGAAAACAGTTTTCCTTTCTATTTCAGTACATGATTATACATTGTGTATATATACATACTTCTGATAATGGGTTTTAACCAATATTTTATTGATTTACTGTAGTTACATACAGAGTAATAGCTTTCAGTTCTTTTGGATTTCATAATTTTAACATAATGTCTTTTTTACAAATGGCACAAATGAATAACAAATATTAGTTGCACTGTGAGCTGTGGATCTCTTCAGGATGTTCAGGTGCATTAGTACTGGCTCTTAGAATGATTTTTAACTGAGTGTTTCTTTTATTACAGCTCATAACGCAGTGAATGCAATCTTGAAGATGATTTGTGATCACAATTTTACTTGCACATCTTTTAAAATTTAAAGCACATTAACTGTAGCCTGTTTGCAAACAGTAAAGTAGTTAAAAACTGCTTTATTTTATCACCTATTACTATGTTTAGATCGAAGTCCCATGTGCTGAACAGAGGGATGTGGTGCTTTAGTAAAATATATTTGAAGTTTGAGATATGCAATTCAGTGCTTCTCTACCCTACAGGATATAGAGATTTAATATAATATTTCTGTACATAGAACAATCTGCTGCTCATTGCTTCAGGCCTTGATATTAAAAGCAAAAAAAACCCCACAAAACCCACCACAAATCAGCCCAAAAAGAAACCCCCAAACCTTGAAAAAACCCAAACAAGAAGAAAATCTTTCACACCTTAATAAAGTTATGACGTTGTTTTCCAAACACTGTTTCAGTTCCCTGTCTGCCTAACTGGGGTTTAACCCTGTCTGACTTAAAAATAAATCTTTTATTTTTCCTTTACATATGCTTTTGATGTATGTCATCCATCAATGTTAGCAAGAACAGTAAATGCATTGATCTATCGCTACACTTGACAAGTTAAATAACACTTTGTGTAAGAAGTATTGATTTATAAAATCCTCTACATGTAATTAACATTAGAACTGTCAAAAGTTGAAAACAGTATTAACTTGCTGCTTATTTATAACCCAAAGAAAATTAAATAAAATTTCCAGATTAATCAACTAACTCCTTTTTTTTTCCTGCCTTCAGATGTGTCAAGCTCAGTTATATTTTCTAGAATAGTGATGTGTTTCTTGCAGTTTTGACAAGAAGAAATCATATGTTTCATCAGTATTGTTGCAAATAATTCTATAGTCTCTAGACCTGTGTATTGCCCTTGAAGTGGTGAAAGAATTCCACTTGGATAGTTCTGAAAGGCTTTAGTGTGAAAGATGCAGAAATAAGTGATGATATTTGGGAAAATGAAGGGAGCTGATTTCTGTGAGTTTTCCAGAGAGCCTTTGATTGGGCCCTTTGGGAGTGTCCACACAAATCCTTCAGTGAGATCCTCTGAGAGCTCTGCACGGAGCTCTCTGGGCTCTTCTTTATGACCCAGTGCCTGTTCCAGAGTTTGCTGAAGATGAGGGGAATATTTCAGTTGAGTTCCATGAATTTTTGCTGCTGGTTTGTTATAATTTCTGTCCTAATCCAGCATCACACAACAATGTGAACAATCCTGTGCTCAGCACCCTCTGATTCAGCAGCACCACTTGAGCCTTGTCGAGGCAGGCATTATCCAATTTGTAAACCTATTTACATTTTTCAAGTTTAAAGAGCAAAAAAAAAAAAAAAGAAAAAAAAAAAAAAGAAAATTACCAGTTACATTTAAACAAAATAACAATAGCAGAAAGGAGTGGGCGTTGCTTTTAACAAAGGTTTGTGCATGAATCATTTCCCCTCCAGTCCCCTTCATCAAAAGAGATGTGTTTATATCTTCTCTGGATATTCATAGCTGTTTTGCTGTTTAGAAATAATTCTTTCCTTGAAATAATAAATAGGTGGCCTGACACAGCTTTCAAATCTGGCAGTGCCTTTGCTGTGGGTGTTTTTTTCCCCTCTTGATGTACTTGTGTTTCTGCTCTGGTACCTCCAGCCACTCCTAAGCTGTTTACCTTTTTGATTTCATTTCTCTTTTACAAAGTCACCAACTGAGAGGGGATCCTCATATTGGGGATGAACTTGTGGAAAGCACACTTATGTTTTCATCTTGTTCCTGTTCTGTTAAATGTTCTGTAGGGTTTCATCTTACCTTCATCCTGGTGTCAGCTGGAATAGTTAGAGGATATAAATATATATATATAAATTGCTGGTTAGATATCAGTGTGATCAGACTGCCCTACAGTAGTGGAGATTGGAGATTATGAAGCAGCAACAATGGCTTCCTTTGTGGTTAAAATAACGAAGGAAATCCTGCTACATTTGGATTCTCTTTGGGCAAGGCAGAGTTGCCTTCCACCTGCTGTGGGCCGAGATTTAAACAGTAACAACTCATTTCCTTGCGAGTCTCTGTAAACATCATAGATACGAAGAGAATATAAAAAGCACAGTAGGGTTGTGCTTTGATACCAAATGCAGCCCAGAGAGGTTGGAGGTTTTGTTTCAGTTTTGGTAGTTAATGGGTTCCCTTTTGTTCTCCCTCTTTGTGCTCCCCTTTTTCTCTCAGCGCGTTTGTAACTTTAAGAGTTCCTCGTGAATATTTAAAAAAAAAAATAATTAAATTCTGCAGCTTTTTTTTTGCTGCTGAACTACACTAAACATAAGAACATCATCTCCAGCCTCTTGATTTTTAATCTTGCAGCAGGTAATGGCTTTAAACTGCAAGAGGGTAGATTTTGATGGGATACTGGGGAGAAATCCTTCCCTGGGAGGGTGGGGAGGTCCTGGCACAGATTGCCCAGAGAAGCTGTGGTTGCCCCATCCCTGGGAGTGTCCAAGGTCAGGCTGGTCAAGACTTGGAGTAACCTGGGATAGTGGAAGGTGTCCCTGCCCATGGCAGAGGGGTGGAATGAGTTGATCTTTAAGGTCTCTTCCAACCCAAACCATTTTGTGATTCTACAATTTTCCAGGAATTTTAAAAACCCTGTGAATAGTGATTGCCTTCAGATACACAACAAACCAATTTTTTTTTTTAATTTTATTTTGCCCTGACTGAACTGAATTATTACAGTAGGTCAGAAAGTGAGACTAAAACATGAGGTGTAGAAATTAAATGGGGAAAGGAAGCCTTAGTGGGACTTTAGGTTAATACATTAGGAGCTGCTTGAGGCTCTGTTAAAATGATATCAGCTCATTATTTTTTTTCTCCTTGGCTGGTCTGCTAAAGAAATCAATTTTAAGAAAAGAATGATACAATTGCACGTGGGAAAATCTTTCTCGGTGTATTTGGGGATAACTGAGAGAGTTTTATGTTGAATTTTAATGGAGTGATGTTACCAACCACTGTCTCTTCTTTTTTTTCTATCAGAACCAAGGTCCTATAAAAACTCTTCTTGGGCCCTCTTCCTTTCAGTTATGAGTGTTTCTAATAAAACTTGAGAAATCTTCTCTTAAAAGAGAATTCTTCAAGAAGTGATCCTGTAGTCAATTGAAAGGATGGTCTTTAAAGAGATGCCAGTATTAGGGAGTAGATTTTATGAATGCAATGAATAGATATATTTAAGGAGTTTTAACCAGTTGGTGATAGTAAGGTTTTCTTTTTTTATCATAAGAAAACCCGCTCTAGCTTTTTTTCTGTTGCAGATGTATTTTTGTAGTTGATCTAAGGCTGTTTGTAGGGGAAAATGGAAGAAGGTTAAGAGAGATAACTGGGACTGTTTGGGCCTTAAAACAGGGAAGAAAGGTTGGAAATATTAAAACAGGTTTTCCTGTAGCAACTCACTTTGTGGGGTTTATCTTAGAATTGTAAAATTTTCTGAGGGAAAGAATTGGCTTGTTTGTTCTTTTCAGCAATTCTGGGCATTAGCCAAGATTTGGGAAAAACATTTGATCTCTGTTTGCCTCAAGAAACGAGGAGCACAGAAGCCAACTGGAATCTGCTGTGCCATTTAGGTAATTCTGGAATAGAGAAGTGATGCTTCCATAAGAAAAAAAAAAAAAGTTTTTAATTAAATCTACTTAACTATCAGTGTGAAACACTCATTTTGGCCACTTGGGACTCCTATTCTATTGAATTGTGAAAAGCTAATCATAACTATACATTACAGAATGTTTAGTTTGCCTCTTGGGACTGAGTGCAACAGGTTTGCAATCTTTAGTTCCATATTTCTTCTATCCAAATCAAATATATGATTGGCAATTACCCAATAACTAACTTGGCAATTAGTTATGTGACCTGTTCAAGGCAAAAAAAAAAAAGTTACCCATTGAAATCTTGTCTCCCTGTGACTGTGCATTTAAAAGAAATAAATGTCACTTACTCTAGAAATATGTAGGCTTCCTCTCAGAACTTGCTGAGTCCTAAAACAATTTAATTCCATCCCCAATTAAACCTTTAAAAGCACTATCCATCAACCTCAGCTGATACTGTATTTGCATTCAGGGATTATAATAGAGGTATCCAAAAAGCTGGTTATCTTTTTTATCTGTAGCAGGACAAAAATGGGTAGTGTGGGCTCATTGACTTGACATATGAAATTGAGGAAGAAAGACTGATTTAAATACAGTTGCTTCAGTACTCGTCCAATATAAAACCAGATACCGTCTTTGATAAAAGTTCAGGAAATCCATTTTAAGGGACTACTTTATACCATTGTGTGAAAATTCTTAGCTGCAGCAGTATATTTGAAAAATAACCTGATATTTTAATGAAATATTCACCATGATGCATCAGTCCTTTCCAATCGAGGTTTAGAATGAGGTGGTAAAATGCAATTTAAATTTAATTGTTGTACTCGGTGATTTATGTCACACTTTCAACCACGAAAATTTGAATCTCAAAGATCCAATATTTTGGGTGAAATAGACTTCCTGCAAATCAATACAGTTAAAGTGACTGAATGCTCTAATGTATGTTTGACATTGTTGACAGTTTATGAATAGATCATACACTAACTTTCACAGCATCTCACCAATGCATTTTAGAAGGTTTGAATTCAAAAGAAGATTGACTCAAATATATCTGAGTTCAATCTGACTTTCTGGTACATTTCCCAAGATTTACTGTGTAATAATTCCAAATTCACATGCCATATAAGCTATTGAAGTTCATTTCCACAAGAGAATACAGCTTGCATTCATAGCTAGCACATGGTATGTGTGTGTATCAGAAACTGAGGCAGTGAGATTAAAAAGCTGAGATAACAAGGTTAAAAGAGCCTTTTGAAAAGGAAATAGAGAAAAATCTTTTCCACTTCCAAGTCAGAAATAAGAAGAAAATGGTTTTGATTCCCCAGAAAGTTGCAGTTGTGGCTGTCAGTCAGTACAGAGCAGCTCGTGCTGGCTGTGTGTGCTTGTGGATGTCACAGCTGAACTTAAACCTGGCCTTCATGGGGTTTTGCTGTCCATGGTTGTGCCTCCTTTCTTTGGATTACTGAAAAGATTCTTCCTGTCTTTACTTTGGGTTTCCTGACTCTAGCTGCCTTTTTAATTTAACTCTACCTTTGTATTCCTCGTTCAATCCCCTTGACGGGTCTTTGGAAATACTCTTTTCATGGCAGTCATTAACCCATCTGAAGGTGGCTCACGTCTCTTTTCCTGGTAAATACTGAGGGCAAAAGCATTTCTGTGTTGTTGATCTTCTCCTGGGCTGATTGTTCAGCCTCTGCCTCGTTTTCCTGGAAAATTCCTCCGAGATAATTTGGTTCTTTGTTTTTCTGTGTCAGTTGATTGTACTTTAGACATGCAGATGTAGAAAGAGTGATGTGCATCATGCTTTGACTAGGGATTAATAAGCTAAAATCAGTAAAGGTGTGTTATTTAATAAACCAGTTGTGGTTTTATTTGGGTTTGAAAAATGTGTCCCAATTTTCAGTATCACATCTATTGGATGAACTGAGCGATGGAAAGGCAGCTGCTCACGTGGTATCTTTTAGTGATTGAGCTGAATTTGCCCTGAATTGCTGGTTTCTGTGCAGGTTAATTTACTTTAATATTCAATATTGGCTCACCTAAAAGTGACTTAAAAGTAGAGATACATAACCAAGACAAATAGCAATGCCAGTGGGCCCTCACTGTGTTTCCTTCCTCTGAGTGTTCAGGACCACAGGAACTGATTTTCTCAGAATGTGAACATGGGACTTGACCTTTAACTGTTGGTGTCCAACACCTGTGGAGAAGAAATTGCTGAGGTTTTAAGAGGGTAGTTGCAGTGGGTTTTACTGATGAAGGTGATGTGGTTCTTCTCTGGAGAACAGTAATGTTCCTGTTCTCTGTAGAGTAGAGGTTCTCAAGACCAAATTGTGTCTTT
Source organism: Pyrocephalus nanus (assembly GCA_038380795.1). Taxonomy (NCBI): domain Eukaryota; kingdom Metazoa; phylum Chordata; class Aves; order Passeriformes; family Tyrannidae; genus Pyrocephalus; species Pyrocephalus nanus. The sequence goes on from CM076276.1 coordinate 12,417,711, forward strand.
AATTAAAATATAGTAATTCCTGAGGGATAGGACTGTGTGACTGCTTTCAAGATCTTGTAGTAACTGCAAGATCTGTTTAATCTGACTTTGCTTTATGTATTTTACAAATGTAGGCTCTTAAAGGGCTAAGAATCATTAGCCAAGCCTTGTAATTTGTTTATTAGAGGGTGTGTTTGAGGTCCCTGAGTTGGTGCTCTCCTCCTTTCCTGAAGTCACGTTCACTCACACCATCCTTAGGAGATTTGGGTTCCCTTGGTTATCTAATGAGTATCTTGGAAGTTTTGTTGTCATTCCATTCAGTACAAAGGTTTTCTCATCCTTCCTCTGGTTCCTCTGTGCCTGAACGTGGTTTCAGGGAGGATGGAGTACAGGGGAACTTTCAGCTGTTCTCTGGTACATCTTGTCTGCCAGAGCTGAGGACAAGCCCACAGTAGATGACAATTGCATGCAGCACCATTTTGTATTTAACTGTCAGCATTAATCCAAGCAAAAGTGTCTGTGCATTGTTGAATTAAGTCTTAAAACTGTATTTTGATATAAAATCCATCTACGCTTTGCATGTACCTAAGAAACCAGACAGGCTACCCAGGCAGTATAATGAGACTCTTGCAGTTCAGTGATACACAAAAGCAACAAAGATGTCTTGTGGAGCAAATTTCCAGATAATTTTGGCTATATTCAATATTATTTTTTCTTGAGGTGTACGTAAAAATAAAATGCATCATCCTTTTAGGGATACAGGTCAGGATGTTGGTGAGTTTGGTAAACAGACTTGATGAAAATTAAATGTATTGGAGCTGTGTGTGCACATGTGCCAACAGATTGGCACCTTATCCCTTCGCTCCTTCTTGCAACCCCGAGAATTCTTTAATTACTATTACTTTTATTTTTAAATCAGTGTTGGTGAAAAACCAGAAGGGGCTGGAAGTATTAACACATGTAGCATTTAGAAAAAGCAACTGTATATGCAATGTATATGCCTGCTTTTTTTTTTTTTTTCTCTTTTTTTTGTCAGTAGAAAAGTATCCTAGCTAGGATTACTCCTTGCAGTATTTTATTATATTTGTTTCTAGTACTCAGGCTTTCTGTTAGTATTTTACTCCATTCTTAAAGACAGGAACAGCAGAGATGCTTTCCTGGCTTCTAAAATGTTGGTTGGCTTTGTGGTGAGCCCTTGCTGTAAGTTAATTCCTGAGTGCAAGAATCCCACACCTGTTAATTGACCCTGTATCTTCCATCCCTCAGCCAGTTCTTTCTCTCCTACAGTTTCCTTTCTGAGATGGTTTTTGTTTTTCCTGCCATTTTTCCTGTTTGGGAATGCTCTGGGTGCTCTATAACAACCAGACTTGTCCTTGCAGGTCCAGTTTAAAATTTTGCTCTCCATTCCAGCTTAAAGATGTAAATAAATCTCAAGGGTGCAGCACTGGTGTGATGGTTTGCCTGAGGTGTGAGCTGCAGAAACACCCAAGTCATCAAAGCCTCCCTGCATGGAATCTTTGCTCCCCATTTTATTTTCACTTCTGCTTTCTGTGAATATTTAGTGAGCTCTGATTACATAATTGAATTTGATAAACTGATGGTATGTGATTGATGAGAAAGTCAGGAATAAAAGATTAGAAGATAAAATTACTTGGAGGGTTTAAGTAAATCTTCCAGAGAGCCAGGGTAATTTATAAAGCATGCTATACTCTTTATAAAAATAGTCCCCTAGGTCTATTAAATTTTAGCTTCTAACAGAGCTGGATTGAGTTTTGAGAATCATTTTCATGTAATACCAGCTTGATTGTGATGCTTTAAATAGGAGATGGCTCTGAGTGGGCTGCAGTATCACTGGGTTTGGAATATTTGAGCAGGAACTGTAGGGCTCAATGACAGACCTGTGGGCAGCAGTTCTTTGTCTTTCGAATAAATCAGTTTTTTTTTTTTCTTGGAAAGACGTAAGTTAGAAGGAGTAAGTGGGTAATTCAGAGTGAAGTAATGAAGGAGATTGTGCTGCTGGGTCTGTAAATCACTGAAAACCAGGATTCAGCAAAGGACTCGGGTAGGGGTTTATAGAGCAGGCACCACTTTCCCTGTAATCTCCTTCAGTGACTCAACTTCCTTCAGGGAGGAATAGTTTAGGAAGCTCATTCCACGAGCCTCTCTGCACTGGCTGGTAAATGTTTTCAGGGGACTTGGCACTAATGATTTCAATGTGCCAACTGGTCCCTGTTACAAACCCTTCCCCTGCACACCAGCACTGCTCCCAGCTGCTGCCTTTCCATCTCCAGAGGGAGCCTGACACCTTTAATCTTGCAAGGGTAAAATGTCTGTCTTGTAACTCTCTTGTGAGACTCCCCAAAATATATGTGAAGGCTTTGACAAGGTTTAACGTTTTCTCACTTGTTTAGAAATGTCTTCACAGAAATTTGCTCTTTGCTCTGGGTGAAATAACTGCATTTCACATGAACATCCTCTGGCTCCGACTGAAATTTTTCTTCATAACGTTTAAAATATTGGTTGATTTTACTGGTTAGGAGAAAATGAGAGTTGAGATAAGATGACTCCACAATAATTGCAGTCATTAAAACAGGAAGCTTTGCACAATATATTCTCAGTCATGTAATAGAGTGAAGAAGTGTAAAAACCATCCTTGGCTTGCCTGGGAATATCTGCTAGTTTGGAACTGTTCCGATTTTCTCATATGTTGAATTTTCCTATCTTCCTGTATAGCCAATTTAAAGAAGATATTGCTGATCTGCACTCGTCATATATCAGTTTGTTTGAAAAACAGGTTCTTTTAAAGCGCTACAAATCAGAAAAGGGCCTTCCCTCAAAATGCAGCTTTTAATTCAGTTTGGTAGAACAGATTTTGTGTGATAGTTTATAAGTATTGCTTTAGGATTATATGCCTTTTTTTTTTTTCCCCTCCTTGCATAAGTGGCTATGTTTCTGGAGTTAAATTCTAAAAACTTAGGATGTGTTTGTCAATACAGATCATCAGAACATCAGCTGCTGTTTGATTTATGGCCGGTCGCAGGAGATATTTTGGTGACAGTCAGCCTGGGGCTCCCTGACCACGCTCAGCTGGAGTCCAGCTGCTGCCCTGGGACATCCTCTGTGCTTCCATGGGGCTCTGGGAAGTAATAAAAATTCCCTGATAAGAGGCCAAGTGAAAGATAAGGGCTTGGAGAAGATGACATCACCAGGCTGGGCTGCGAACCCAGAACACCAGAGCTCCTGGAAAACCATCAACACCCCTTGCCCGGAGCTCTTTTCCCCCAGTCCCTGTGCTTGCTCTCTTGTGGCCATCACCTGTTCAAGATTACAGTGTGTGTGACCTGTGGATTCAAGAATTTCAGCCAGCCTTGAATAGCACATGAGGTCTCTTCCCTCTAAACTGTAAAAAAAAAATAAAAATAAATCTTGAGGTCTTTAAATAGCAGGTATAAAAATGCCTGAGCTTATCTAAAATAAATTTTAAAAGAAAGGTTAGCAGTTTAGCTGAACCATTACTTACACTGGGACAGCATTTGTGTATCTTGGGGTTTTTTGGTGTTTAGTATATAAAGTACACACCCTGCACTCTTAAAAGCAGATTTCAGTATCATCTGCCTGTTAAATATTATTCATGTTCTGGATTAAATCTCTGAATATAACTCGTGGGGTTTATATATAGACATAAACTCCCTGGAACTGTTTCAGACTGGGTTGGATGGAGCTCTGAGCAACCTGGTCTAGTGGAAGGTGTTCCTGTCCATGGCAGGGGGTGGAACTGGATGATCTTAAAAATCCCTTCCAACCCAGGCCATTCTATTATTCGATGTTAATTTTGGTTGTGAAAGGTATTTGTACAATTCTAAGATTAAGCCTTTAGTAGTAAGTAGAAGTTGGACACATGAAGTGTGAAAACCTTCATCTTCCAGAGGTGACTGGGATGGATCTCCAGCAGGTGTGGACTCAGAATAAATCTGTGTTTGAGTAGAGATTTGGCAATTTACCCATCAAGGATTTTGCTGCTTTGGAGTATTTTGAGTATCTGTGATACACAAGAGTTTGAGATTACATGTGACCCTTGGATATTATTGAAGTACCCTCATTCAAAATCTGTTAGTGGCTTCAGGTAATATAATTTAACACATTTTGGTTGGCAAGAACGTTGGAAAACGTTTTAAACTTGTGATTTTGTGAGGTGTTTTTTTCTAACTTCTTTTCCCTATCAAAATTCTTTATTTACCCTGAGACTTCTCCTGCTGTGATAATCAGTTCTATCCAAGATTACTCTTCTGGTTTCTATTCAAGAAATAAAAAAAAAAAAAGCTTTGAGTGGGTTTAATCCTCACAGAGGAGAGGGAGGGAAAAGCCAATAGGGCTGATCACTGCTTGCCACAGCAGACAATGCTGGAATTCTTGTATGGATAAACAGTAAACATGGACAAAAGCTTGTCTGAGTGGGCAAGGACTAAGGTTATAAAAATCCTGGGGGATTCTGCCTCTGAAATAAAGCTTAGTTATGATGCACCAATGCAAGCCTTGACTGAATCACATTGTTTCTTGTTTTATGATGCCCATTTTGAAAAGAAATGAGCTAAATATCAGTGGTTTATCCTCTATTTTCTTCAGTAGCCTTCAAAGCAATTTTCCCCTTTGTGTTTCAGATGATGTTGCCCCATACTTCAAGACAGAGCCAGGCTTGCCCCAGATACACCTGGAAGGGAACCGACTCGTCCTGACGTGCCTTGCCGAAGGCAGCTGGCCCTTGGAGTTCAAGTGGTTGCACAACGACAGCGAAATCACCTCCTACTCCAGTGAATACAAGTAAATAATCTATATAATCACCTTCTCCTAGTGTAGTTGCAAAAAAACCAAAACACCCAAACCAAATGCTACCCTCCCAATTCCTCAATACCTCAAGCAGCTTTGTAGATACAGACACGTGGACATTGTTTTTTTTTTTTTTTTTTTGTTATGAAGGAAGACTGGGTTTAGTAAACTGGTGAGAACTCTGTGAGAGAATCTCCTTTGCTAAGAGTGTTTAACACTTCAAAACAGAATTTTTAAGTATCAAAAATGCCTTTTGCTGGAGCTTCAACCTTACCTGTGTTTGTATAAATAGGAGACATATTCCTCAGCTAAATGTTCCACATGATGTGACTCATCCCTGAAGGGAGCTGAGCCCAGTGGGGACTGTTCTTTGCAATCAGATCCAGAAGAATGTGCTCTGTCTTAAATTCCACTCAAACGTTTCTTTTTCACTGCTAAGAATGCCAAAAGGAAGCTGATAGTTTAACAAACTGTCCTTTGATGATTATGCACTTTGCTCCCCAGGACCTTCCTGACTCCCTCCCCATCCCACAGACTTCCCATCAAACAGGAGACAAACCATGGAGTGGTTTATCAGAGCTACATTTGTGCTGATAGGCAGCACATGGCTGGCCAAGTATCAAAGTGTCAAACAGCCAATTTTGTCTGCTTTTCTTTAATGTGAGAGCCTTAACTGGGTCTTCTCTGTGCAGTTGGCAATTTCTGTAACTTTGGAGAAGTTTAATATTTGTGCAACTTTATTGTTGCTCTCAAATTTTGTAGAAATTACCCGGTGAATTCAGAATTTATGAGGGGTTTGTGACAAACAGAGCCCTTGCATAATCCCTGTGCCTTTAGCAAACCAAGCTAAATACTGCATTTTTGAGATTACATGAGTTTAGGTAGAGAAAAGTTGTGCTCCCTCACTATTTATAGAAATTACAGTAAAAATTGGTATAAAAATGCAGATAATGATGTAAAGTTCTATATTGCTCCATGAGGTAATCCATAATTACTTTTCTCAAATATTTTCAAAATTGTGACCTAACATTAGTTCTATTTTTGATACTATTTACATTTACTGAGCAAAAAGGACAAAAAGTCCCTCAAATAACTTCTTTAAACTTTTGGGGGTGATTTAGAACACTTAGCATAAAGTATTTACCAACTGCTTCCAACCACACCTATAGTTATGTGTGAAGTTTCCTAGAAATGCAAGACTTTTGGTTTAGATGAGCCCACCTAGTCCTGAGTAACTGCATTTATTCCTGGCTGTTTCCAAGCCTTGACATGCCCTGCTACCTGAAAATGAGCCACATGCACGTAGAGAGGAGATCTGTGAATACTTCTTAGAAAAAAACCCAAAAAATCTCTTAACAGCTCAACAAATCACAGAATGTCTGAGCATCAGTTTGTGGAAATGCCACTTGTTTTGACCAACAGCAGCAGAGTCAGTGGTAGCTGCTCGGTAGAAGGAGCTGAAAACAGCTTTGAACTGCATAAGGTGCTGAGGAAGTGGGATATAAAAAATGGAGTGGGAGGACAAACACATGAACGTGGAATCAACAAGAAGCAAAGGTTACAACTCAAGCCTTGTAGAGGTGCTCGTCAGTGGGAGACTGACATTTCATGATATTAGGAGGAACCTGAATAAGAACGTGTGACATTTTGGAAGAAGATCAGAATGCCGTGGTATTTCCTAACCAAGTGGACACCCTCATGCAAAATGAGAATTTTACTGTGTATTGCAGTGTGAGTCAGTTATTGGAACACCTTTGCCAGGCTCTGTTTATACACACCTGCAATCAGCCCTTTGTTTCTCATCGTTGCATTTAATTTAGTCTAGTGAATGTCAGGTCATGATTCAAGCTATTCTTAATAATTCTGCGTTTTTTATATTGTTCTTAGTTCTATTTCTGATTAAAACATCTGATGCAGGGGTGATTTAGAAGATAGGAAGCTACTGGTTTATAATAATAAAACATTGTTAGGAAATGCTAATTTAGAAGTTGAAGCTCTACTGCTATTACTGCACCACAGTCAGACAGGAACCAAACAGGATTTTGATTATATAGAAATGCAAAGCTTTAAGCTCCCACAAAAAGATTATATGGCATAGGTGCATAAAGATGAATGAAAGCCAGGGAAATATATGCTTAGACATAAAAATTCCAGTTGCAAAAGTTAAACTTTGACCCCCTAATAGTTTGCTCTGCAGTTCTCATGGGTAAATAGTCTGTTTAAATGCACGAATCTTCCTGAGTAAGTGACTTCTGCTGCAATTTGAATCATCAATCAAAGAGTTTTGGTAATTGATATTACTTAGTGAGCCTCAGTTTAAAGTAATGTCTATATTGTAACAGGCTGAAAATATATTATTATAACACCCCAAGTGAGTAAAGAACTAATTGGAGTCTTTGCATTTTGACCTTGGTGACCCCCAATGAACAGCTTTTCTTTGTCTAACGAAGCTGATTATGTGCAAAGCCTGGCTCTTACAGTGACTGTGCATACACCGGGCTGGATTAAGAATTTATAAAACAACCTTATAAATTCTTTGTGATCTGAGATACACATAATGAAAACAAATCAGTGCTGCTGACTGCAGTGGCAAATCTGCTTATGTCTAGAAGTTAAGAGACTTTAAACTTCAGGCAGTGACTTTTTTCTTTTTTTTTTTTTCCTTCCCCTCTTTGTTTTGAATTGAGTTTGGGACCAAGTGTGTCTCCCGTGTTTGCTTTTGTGGCCTGAAATTTATATGAATTTAAGAAACGAAAATTAGGTCTCATAAGCCATGTACTTCAAATTATTTTAAAGAATCTGATTATTCTATTTGTGTTTTTAGCATCGGACACATTTTAATTTTATTCTGCATAAAAAAAAAGGTTAGATCAGTTGATGCATAAGTCCCTTGTTAAAAAGTCTGAATAGATAATAAGTTACATGACTATCTAATAAAATACATTTGCTTTTAATTCCGTGTTCATAATTATGACTATTAAATCCTGTAGCCTATAGGTGCGCTTTTAACTCTCAGAGCATTTGAAATTAAGATGAGGGTTTAAATTTCAAATTAGGGGAGGAAATCTAAGTGCTAGTGCATTTCTCCTTGGGTATCTGATAGCCCTCCATCCTTAAACTGACTGCTGGCAGTGTGGTGATGGAGCACGTTCCGCTCTGCAAGGCTTCCCTCGGAGCTCCCTTTCCGCTTGTCGCTTTACATCTTTCCGTAGAAACTTTCCAAGCACCGGTTTCTGGTTGGCTGTTCCACTCAAAGTGAAGAAACTGTCGGCTCTGACTTTCTGAAGTCCTTGCAGAGATCCCCAGAAACCTTAAGTAGCCTCCTGGCATCTATACAATGGGAAGATCTTCTTGCAAGTTAAGAGCGTAGACAAAAATAAAGCAAAATTATGTCTTGTCACTGGAGGAAATTGTATTAACTTTTGATATAAATTCATTGTGGGGAAGAAAGTCTTATTTTGAATTTAGAAAGCACTATTTATATCCCTCCTTGAAGATGAGAAAATAAGTGGAACGGGGAAAGCGTAGCACAAAAAAGCAGTATTATGACTGTTGGGTCAATAAAAAAGTATATTTTCAAAAATAAAACACGTGAGGTGCATAAAGACTGTTTACAATTGTAAACACAGAATCAGAGATTCCATTACTATTTATCTCTTGCCCAGGTATGTAATTTTCAAGTTAGTCTCCAATAGTATAACCATATGTCCCATCTCTTTCTTTTTTCACTTTTGTTATTAAGTTCTTCTAATTTTGCTTCCTGTACCTGCACATTATACCCAGTAGGTCCACTGAGAATCCAGCTGCTCAGTAGGTTGGGGCTCCCTTGGAATTTCCAAGGTAGATGGCATTTTCACTGTAAATTTTTAAAAGATTTTCATTTCTTCAGGCAACATGTTAAGAATGTTTCCTGCTGAAACATTAATAAGTCAGAAAAGAAAAACCAAAGTAGGACACTTCTGATCTAATTGATTTGTTTTGTCCTGGTGGCAGCAAAACTAACTCTGCATTACTGTTTTAGTACAGATGAATCCCCAAAAAAAGAAGCCTTTAATTTTGGCTTTATTTAGTAGAAAAGCCAATGCACTAAATGTTGGCCAAGTAGAACACTAAACCTTTGTGAGAGGAAGACAACCTGCAAAGCTACAACCTATCTGGTAAAATGAACTGTACAAATTAATTTTCAATATTTATTTGCCAGAATATTAAATGTATTTTTTTAATAACGATGTTTCACAACAATCATCTGCCCAGCAGAGAAGGAAATTATTCTGATTGCTGCCTTTGCTGTCACTTTGCTGCCAGGGTCTCCCAGGGATCCTTAAAATTTGTCCATGGTGTTGGACTCTTTCTTAATTCCCTGTATTTGATTGTATGACCTATTTCCTGTAGTGTGTTTATTATACCATGCAGTGATTAGAGACTGCATTTATCACACCAGATTCTTTTCCCCCTTTTGTTTTTGTGGTGTCTGATCCTGCTCAGATATTAAGTTCCACGTGTGGGTGTGTGCAGTGGATCTGAGCCTAAGTAGAAATGTTTTCTTTTAGTGGAATTAAATTTTGAAGATTAAAATTCAGCAGTTTTCTTTTTTTTTCTTATCTTCCATAAAGACTTTCATTAATCCTACCATAATATCTCCTGAAGGTGACTGGGGGAATATGTGCTTTTGATTAATGTTTGTTTAATGCAGGATTATCTCTATTATTCATGTGTTTTTATTCCCATTAAAACTGTGCCTATCAGCTCATTTTCATGTTGAGTAATCAGATGTAGCTGAGTGAGGAAGGTAAGCATTTAGTGGACTAAGTGTCTGTTTAAGCACAGTGAAGGGCAGAACAAACACAACGAACAGCACACGGTGCCATTTCCAGACTTACAGTGAGTTACAGTGGCCACACAGGGTAATAATCACTTTTTTTTTTTATTGGACAGCTTTGATATTCCTTGCAAGTCTTCCTAATACCTACATTTAATTTGCAGTCTTCTTATGCCTCCTCTGAACAAATTACCTGCCTGTTTTTACCAGCCTTATGAATGAAAGTGAAGAAAACTAAGGAAAAAAATTTAAGTCTATATTTCAAGAGAGTTTTTGGATAGACTTGGTATTTATCATATACAGAACTGAAGACTGAGAGATATTTCATGCATTTTGTTTTGTTTTGTTGTGTTTTTTTTGGTTTTTTTTTTTTTTTTAAAATCAGTGAATGACAGACAATATTTCAGCCAAAGACCAGAGATTACACAAGAATGCTGCTTGTCAGAAGAAAAATATACAATAAGCATTTCAGGCAATGTGTAAAACAGGAAGAAGTGCACTATAATTCTGCATTTTGTCTTGCAGGTACATCATCCCAGCTCTGCAGAGGTCTGATGGTGGCTTTTATCAGTGCATTGTACGGAACAGGATGGGGGCCCTGCTGCAGAGGAGATCTGAAGTCCAAGTGGCATGTAGGTTGGGAGGGAAGTTATCCTGTCAATGATTCTTTCTGTGGGGAGGGAAACACCACACCAATAACACTTGTTAGCCTGAAAAGTTATTAGATATCATATTTAACAAATTTTTAAGTTATTGCATCACAAGAAGTTTCATACTCTGGGTGTCTCTGAGAAGCAGCTCAAAGTGGTGCAACATTAAGTCTTTAGAACAAGCTTTGAGGGGTTCAAAGCCATGAAAAGAGCTCGTTTGGAGGCAGCTGTAGCGTGAGAGAACTATTTTACCTTTCCCTGAATGCACAAGGATTAAGCAAGGCCATACAGCACAAAACTATCAATCAAAACAGCAACACCCAAAGAGGCCCAGAGGACACCTGAGGGAAAACGGTGTGGGGGAGATAACGCCAGGCAGCTTTCAGATCATAATCCTTGTGATACAAAATCAGCAGTTGCCTAATAATACTTTAAAAGTCTGTTCTCAACACCTTCCTGATGTTTGCACACTTCAGTTTGGACTGTGCAGAGTTTCCAAAATCCAGCTGCCACTGGAGAAGGTTTTCTCAGGAGTTTGTGCCAGTGAACGTGACATAAGAAATGATCACATACTCTTAATTTTTTGTTTTTCAGTTAACATGTAGAAAATATAACCCAAAAACATCTTTGGAAATAACAATAAAATTAGACCTTATCCTTTTTTCATAGTAAAAGCATTTAAAAAAACACACAGATTTGCATACCGTGCCTAAAAAAGTCTGATAAATGGATCGGATTTCTCCTGCTCAGGGTCAGTGACTGGAAATTCAGTTGCAGTAAATGTCACTTGATAAGTGGAATTTAGAGAAATTGAATTATTTATTAGAAACCCAATTTGAAGGAACTGATTCAAGTTAATCAGTATGTCAATGAGGGAAATTACATGGGATTTCCTGTGTTTTAAAATAAAACCAGCTGCAAATGTTGTTATGTAAGTTTTGCTATCATGTTCATCAGTTTACTGAATTACAGTAGATTATGTTACTATATCTGTAATGTCAGTAATATCAGTAATTTGATGTTTGATCCTCCCTATTGTTTCAGAGCTACTGGGAGCTAAAGTAAAAATAAACTCCTGCTAAACTGGGGGTTTCCTTCCCTGACTTCTATCAACCCTTATGCCCCTGCTGTGCAGTGACCTTGTGCTCACCCTGATGTGTGTCAGACCCTTGCCAAGTACTTTTCCAAATATTCTCCTTCAGTTTTAGTGAATTCTGTCGGGTCACAGAGGACCTACTGAAAGCTGTTGTGACTGAACAGAGCTCTGAGTGAGGTGTGGGGTGACGAGCAAGGTGAGCAGGGGAAGGTGAGGGGGAGCTGCTTCTCGTTGTGCAGCACTGAGCTGTTAGAGGAGCCTGGATGCCTCTGGAGTTGCATCTCCAGGTGTGGTTTCAGGGGACAGAGGCTTTGGCAGCAGCACCAGAGAAAAATGTACCCATTTCCTCCTCCATCCCCCCGATCGTTCCCGCTCTTACACTGCAGTGTAGCCCACGATCCCTTCAGGCCCAGCAGGAAAACTTGTTTGTGCAGATGTAGGCTGGGAAACTTCTCCAAAACTTTTTAAAAAAGTAACAATTATTTTGCTGGGTTGTTAAAGCAGTTCTTCCCCCCCACTCCTCCCCGTTCAGTTCCCTACCCAGCTGCACAAGCAGTTGTACTGACAGAGCAGAGGGAGCAATTCCTGAGGAAGTGCCTGTGGGAACAGTGAGGAGGAGACACAGGAATACTTCACCTTGATGCTGCTGCTGAAGAATTCTGCCTCCTGAAACCACAGCTTTATTCCCCTCTGAATGAGAATAAGATTTGCAGTGAAGTGGTTTGTTTCTCCAGGTTGGTTTGTGTGTGTGTGTGGTTGGTTGTTCTGGAGAGAGAAAGAAATGCAATTGTTTGCTTTTCTTCAGTTTAAGTTCCGCCCCCCCCACCATTTAATTTGTAGTTCTGCGTTGCTGAACAAGGCTGAAAAGCTCTTCCTTAATTCTCTGTCTGAATTAAGCAGTCTATTTATTTATCTATCTATCTATTTATTTATTTATTTATTTATTTATTTATTTTTACTGATAAATACATTGAGACAAAGCAAACCAGGTCTTATATGGCTTGGAAAACTTTCGTCTTTAGCCTTTAGTGACATTTGTGGTTTCTATAGTGAAAGTGCCAGTCAGATTTGCACTTTATTTCTGCAGATTGAAATGTTCCCCAAGTTTTAAATATCCTCTTCCTCCTTCACCCAGTGTAGCTACTGATACCATGTGGTTGTTTTCTGTCTTTTGACATTTTTGATCTAAATTGAGGCTGTGTGAAAGAAGTTCCTGGTATTTTATCATACATTACTTTTTGGTTGGTCTTGAAAACGTATCAGAGAGCAACATTCCAAGGGACTCCTAAAATCATCTTAGCCATTCATCAAGACTTACTGGGAGTTGTGTTTTAGACATTTTACTCATAAGGATTCACAGGAAATGATATATTTTTGCCAGTGGATAGAGGATGCTTCCCAATACACTTCAACTCAGATCTCAAGTGAAAAATTGGAAGATATAATTATAATGTGCACTGAGAAAGATCTGAGGTATTTTCCTTGTCCCAGATATCTGAAGTAGCAGGGAAGGTGTTCAATAATTTAAAAAATATTCTCAACACATGCTAACATATTGCTTAACTGAATGGGAACAGATATTTGAGAGAAAACTGCTGAGTAAATCTTAATTACAGAATGGGCTTTAAAACTCTCGGATTGTGAAAACTAAAATAATCATATGACAGTGAAGTTAATTAGATCCACCTACGCGGTTTGAAACTTCTTTTCAAGTAGCTGATCTGATTACAGTTGTGAGGAATATGGAGCAACAGAGGAAGTACAATGCTGATTATCTCTGAATAAATAACTTGAAAATCACAAAGATGATTAAAGCTTCTTTAAAATACCATGTGTTTTTAATTTCTGCTCTTGTTCTGTCTCTTCTCATCTCCTGCCATTCACAGACCTGACAGCAGTCTTTTCTTTCCTAAGTCCTTCACATCCTTCTCTACTGCACAGAACTTGGAGAGAACCCTGTGGTCCTTAAAAAAAAAAGGGAGTTCACTGACAGAAGCCAGAATAGTTCTCTATGTGTGTGTGTGTGTGTCTGTCAGTTCCTTAGTTTAAATCGAATTAAAATGCATAGAAGTTCTTTGGAGGGTAAAGAAGTAAGAGCCTACAGCCCTGATTTTATTTTAATGGCTCAGAATGAGATACAAGAAGCAAAAGAAAAACAAGAAGGAAATGTTCTCTCTGAATTTTTTTCAGGGACTCCTCAGCTATCTGAACTTGTCTGTGAAATAAAGCTTTTAGAGGCAGAGGTTCAGCAGTGGTAGATTCCTTTCTTCCATTAAACTTTTTGTTAAAAGCTGCTCTCTAAGACTGGGGATGCTTTTGTAAATGTTGGAGATCCACAGGCACTACTGAAATCCTAGTGTAGTGCCAGAACTGACAGCTCCCAACACGACTGTGGCCTTGTTATTTTGGAATCCATTTGGACCTTGCATAGGTCTGAGTATCCATTGCCTTGACCTCAGTGATAGAGCTGCTTGTCTGTTTGTGTAGCAATGGATTTAAAAAAAAAAAAAAAAAAATCACCAAAAAATGGATAAATTCATCCAGACCACGAGCATTCCTTTGCATTGCAGGAAAAAAACCAACAATCCAAACCAAACAAACCTCCATTAAAATGTCACTTCCAGTTAAAACCACTCTTATATTGCCAGAGAGCACTGGGGGCCATTCAGGACTGCTGATGGATGCTCCAGCAGCACTTGGGTTTCCTTCATGCCTTATGTTCATCTGACTGTGTATAAATCAACATCAAAACTGTCCCACGATCTCTTGTGTCCTGTTGACTAATTATAGCAGTGCCAGTGGCTGCTGGAAACACGGCTCTTTCTCTGTCCACTGAAGAGAAATGGGGGGAGAGAACAAAGAACTTCCAGGACTCTAAGTATCATTTTTTTAATTTGCAGACATGGGGGATTTCATGGACACAGACCAGAGAAAAACAGTGACTGAAGGACAAGCTGCAGTTCTGAACTTCCCACGCATCCTCAGCCACCCGAGACCCCAAGTGACGTGGTTTAGAGACGGGCACAAGATTATCCCGAGCAGCAGAATGTAAGTCAATTTAAAGCTCAAAGTACACCCACCCTAAAAGATGATTAATTGTATTTGATAACACAGCTTACATTTTGAGTACGCTAATTAAGGTTTAAAGAGAATAAAGTAGCCTGGTTCGTACTGAGTTGGAGATAAATTACTATTTTAAGACCATCTCTGAACTTCTGAAGCAGTTTGACAAAATAATTCATGTGGTTTTAATGGTCCTGGTGCAGCATAAGGGGCTGGATATGCAGAATGTCTGTGCTTCCTTCACGCTATTCATGTTCAGGGTACATTTTGGAAAAGGAAATGCTCATCTCTCAATTACGTTTACTTGAGTGGACTAACTTAATGAATACTGAGATTTTTCTTTTTAAATCTATGAATCCACGTTTGTTTGTTTGTTTTTTTTCTCCAGATTTATGCTTAGTGCTATTTTCCTCATAAAAATTCTAAATATTGATTTTTTGTTGTTGTTGTTTTTTAGCCTACAATGACAATTCTACTTGTTTTGGACTAATTAGCAGCTCACCCACTAATGACACAATACTTGCACTTTGATTTTATCTCAAGGTGTGCTCATTTATCCTTTTCTGAAACTGTTATGAAGCCATCCCATGTTTTTACCTGCATAGAGACTGAAGGGCTTGGCTGTAACATTAAAAAATGCAGATTGAATCTTGTCTCATTTATTGGAAAACTGTTGAAATGCCAGGAATGTTGCTGGTTATTTCTGTATTTTATTTTCACATGTTTAAAGGGATAGATGTGCTAACAGATGATGGTAAGGGGATATTGCTGTGTTCTACGAGTGCTGAGTCTTTAGAGTTTATATTAAAAAGGGAAAAGTCTTCTTGGATTTGAATTTTGTTAATCTGCACAGTGTACTTTACTGTTGCTTATGTGCATTTTTTAAACCTGAAAGATGGTATTACAGGCGCTTTGAAACTGTGAAAATTAGTATTGCAGGGATGTGAAGAAACTATGTAATAATTTATGAATAATTTAATAGTAATTTGATGGGAAACAGCTGGAAGATGAAACAATGGGTTCCTGGGCAATCTCTCCAAGAGAGCTAAGTGACAAATCCTGAGTTATTAACCATTAAGAATCTACTTCCTCCACTTGTGCCACATCACAAATTTCCTTTTGTCAGTGCTGAGAATACACAAATCAGTTCACAGATGGTGACACAGCCTTGTTGTGCTGCTATCCGAGAGTTTCTTGGGCACCCTTAGAGGGGAGCAGAGTGGAGTGACCAAGGCAGGCATGAGGTGTCTGAAAATGAGGTTTGCCTGAGTTCTCTTACAGTTGGGAAAATTGCAAGTAGAGAAATGTATGTCCTGTATTTGTTGATATAAATATCCTATTTTTTCATCTGCTGTGCTTTACTCTTATTCCTGCCCTGTTGGGATTGTTGGGGCAGGATCATTTGGAACTGATGGAGTGTGCAGATGCTCACAAAGGAGAGAACTGTAACACTGCTCTGGAGCAGGGCTTCCATATAAATTTTATTCCCCTGGTCAGAAATTTTGTCTAGAAGGAGCTTGGAGACGTTTGTCTGGCCTGTGTAGGAATTCCTGAGTACTTTTTCAGTGGGAGTGCACGTGCTGAAAGTGTGACCCTTGTTGGAAGTTTGATGTATGTCAGATAATAAACCTGATAAGTTCAGGAGTGACAGATTTATGGTACACATACCAATCATCAGAGCACTCTGTGTGCACTAGGTCTCAAGGCATTGGAAAAACCAGAGAGCATCCACTCACATCTTGCTGTGTGTGAAATTCAGGAAGTAAATATGGCAGCTCTGTAAATGTGGGAAACCTGAGACATGGAGAGGATGCAGAAAGAAGTCAGAAATGTACAGATATCTCATGGAAAGTGGAGCAAGTTGTGCATTTAACTTGTTCTTTGCACACAAAGAGATGCATCAATTTAACTGATCAGTTTAGCCAGTGATCCAGTTAGGCTGATGCATCAGTCTGACTGGATCTCCTGCTGAACTGATGAGGGACATTGATACAACCACCTCCTATGATGCTCTTTAATCTGATTAAAAGTACCTCATATTGCTAAATCAATATAAAGCTTTTTTAATGCTCTTAAACAAGCTTACAATGATTTGGCCCATTCAGTCAGCCATAATTTTGTGTGTCAGCTGTACCAATGATTTCCAAGTGACATCGCTGTCAGTGTTCGTGGACAGAGGACATAAAAATGGGGACAGGAGTGGTGGGTTTGGTACAATTTATTCAAACAGTTGGTGAAGTGAAGTCTTACTCATGCAAAGCCTTAATGTGCACACACTTAACCCTGCACCATTTTTATGCCATAAAAATGCTCCTGATGCTGGACACAGAGCTGCTGTCACTAGTGGAAGGGATTCATTTCACTGATGTGGGAACAGAGCGTGTGCTGAGTTGTCCTTATACGAGAGATAGAGAAGATCAAAAGTAACACACACAAAACAGTTCTGAGAAAAAATAAATCCTGGAGATGTTTCAAGGAATGTCCTTTAATTGGCCCTGCAGAAGGGTTTCCCTACCAGGTTGAAGGCAGTGAATGCTGATGTCATTCTCCTTCACCACAAACAGGTATTTAGGACACTTATGGGGTAGGAGGGGGGTTCTGCCAGATATTCAGCATTTCAGAAGTGGTGTATTTCTGGGGAGCCAGCATAACAGAACTGCTGAATTGTCAAAAGCTATGATATCACTATATGCATTTTTTAAATGTACTTTACAATACATCAAATAAGGCTTTTATTTTTCTTTGTGTTTTCTTACAATTATTATACATGTTAACACAGTTACCACTTCTGCTAGTTTAGAGAATAGTTTGGGGTTGGAAGGGACTTTAAAGCCACCTAGTCTCATCCCCTGCACTGAGCAGTGACATCTGCAACTACAGCAGGTTGCTCAGAGCCATGTCCAGCCTGGCTTTCAATGTTTCTGGGGATGGGACATCCACCACATCTGGGTAACCTGTGCCAGGGCCTCACCACACTCAGTCTTGAAAAATTTCTCCCCTGTATCTACCCTCTTTTAGTTTATAACTATTTACCCCTTGCCCTGTCCATTTCCATGTCCTTTCCCCCTTTTCAGTTGTGTTGAGGAGGAAAAAAAAGCTTCAGTTGGATAGCTTTGATCTCACCTTTTTTTTAAGTCAGAATGGTAACTCTGTGAGTATGCATGGCTGTGACATTTTCTGGCAGAAGGTTTCCTTTGAGACATTGGCAATTTTTTTCAAACTGTATGTTCTGTTGAATTTAACTGCTAGTGTTACTCATGGTGGGATTTTGCAGCAATAACTATGTATTAGTTCCCAATTTAGTGGTGTTGGTAATACTTTGTTAAAGCCCCCAGATAAAAACAAGAATGGGATGACAAGTTCCTCTGTAATGAGTGGGTATGTAAAGTCAACAAATCCCTGTATAATATATGACTGTGAAGCAAATGGCCTGCACATACTCATGGGATTGTTGTTATAGTTTATGACTTAAGGCAACTAACAAATCTGCAGCAGAGCCAGAGTGATGGGAGGGTGTGTATTTAAAAATTCAAGTCCTAAAAGTGTCTGTCGTCCCACCACCACTTAGTACAGTGTGGCTGTATATTCATTTTGGCTTTTATGCATTGTCTGTCACCAAAGCTTCAGCTTGGTATTGTCAGGAGCTGTTTCTAGAAGGAAATAGCTGTGTATGTGCTAGAAAAGTGTGAAGTGGAGAATCAGAGAGAAGACCAAAAGATCAAGAACAAGAGAGAATGAGCAAGGAGTGGAATTAGGGTTTGACAAGTTTATTATTATTTTACATTCCCTGTGAAACTTCAGAAAACACTTTGCATTACACCTGGAGAGATTGATGTTTACCAAATGCACTGTTAGACTAATGTGGAATTGCAGCTGCACCGTTACCCAAGGTCTTGACTGATGGGATGATTTCCCTGTTTCCCTGCACATCTTACCCAAAGCAGTAGCCTCTCTAAAGGTGACTGCATCAAAAGGAATTGCTGCTCTGGCTTGTCAAGTATTCAGCTTGCCTTGCCTGGCTCTACTTCATCAGCCTGGAAAGCAGAGCACATTTAACTTCCTTTCCACGGGCACGTTCAGTACCTTGGAGAGGCACAAAGGACAGTGGCACCACCAAGGTCTGCACTTGCCTTTCAGTTGTGGTACAGAGGAATTAAATTCTTGGTACTCTTAGAGGATTTTTGTACCTTTTTTCCGAGTGAAGCACTTTTCACTGAAAGGGTTCACTCTGGCCATCAATTCATTTATTCTGGGTTTCTTCTCTCTTCTGAGCAGATATTGTTATCATCTTTATTAGCATCCTTACAGTGACACTATTTTTTTCCCCTAGTAAGCTGCAGCTAGATGAATATTAAGTCATGTCTTTTGTTAGTGGGATTGTGTCTGACACAAAACAGAAAAGTTCATTTTTTTGGCATATAAAGGCACTTCTGGAGTGTCCCTTTTGGCTGGATGGGCATTTAATCACTTAATTAACTGTCCATGAACCAAAACACTTCACAAATGCACTTCAAAGCACTGGAAAGGGACAAGGAATTGCATTGTCTTTAGGTACACATGAGTTTATATCTGGTTTTTGCTCTGAGATCGAAATCTCTTAATGGCAGCCTCAAAAAAAAAAAAAAAAAAAAAGGTAGCTGTAGCTAAATAGACTTTAAAAAATGAGAAAAATTAAAATATCCAGGAATAATACATCAGATTTTGGGCTGATGCTAGCATTAGATTAGGTTTTGCTTTGATGAGAGCAGCTGACTTAATGTGCCATGTATATATTTTTCACTTCAGAACAAACACCACTTCATTTTTCTGTGAGCAGTTCTGGTGGCACAAAGCATTTCTCCACGAACACCAGCCCGTCACACAACGTGTGCCAGTTGCACATAATTACTTTTCACACACACTGGAAAATACTTTCATTAAGATTGTGATGATTATCATTACTGAACAATAAATTCAGAGACTGTCAACTCTGCAATGTATTAGCTGAGCAATAATTTAAAAGATAAAAAGTTTTGCAGATCTCTTGTCTGCTGACATTATGGAGTGACACCTCTCAGCAGTAAGAGATGTGACAAAATCCCCTGTAATATTGTTTTTATCTGCCCATACCTTTTACAGGCTCCACATTAATTTTGAAGTCACTACCTGAAAAAGAAGAATATTTGGTGGAATTAAATTATTTCCTCAAACTGAAATTCATTGCTACCCCTTAATTCATTTATCCAACCAAACTGCTGCGCTGAGTAATTTCAGTCTGAGGGAACAGACAACGCTGGGAATCATCTTACATCGAGTTTTACTGCTCTCCCCAAGGCCCATATGCATATGAAGGGCTGTAGGGAAATCTCCCATCATCTCTTGGAGTTTGAGCAGCCCTGATGCTGTCAGTGGGCTGGTGTGAGTATCACTGTGTGCTGTGTTCAGCAGAGGATAACAGGAACACCTCAGGGTAAGCAAATCCCAGGATTATTTTCGAAAGCTGTTTGACTTGTCGAGATTCACCCTCGCTGTCTTCCTCTTCACACATAATTTGTTTGCCACAGGATTTAAATGCAGGTTTCAGATACGCCCTTCTCAACTTTTAGGGCGAAATTTTGTGTGTTGGTTTGAGGAGAGGGGAGGAGGAGGAAGATTGAGGTCATGTTTAGGGACTGGGGCATGCAGAGTGCAGAGAGTGTGGGAGCAACACAGCCCAGTTTAGGTGGAAGAGGGACAGCAGAAAACAACTGACTGCCAAGAACATGCCTTTTAGCAAGGCTCATTTGGAAGTGGATTCCTCCCAGGTGAGACACTCTGGCTGATGAGATGCGAGGCACACTTTGGGATTTGACCAATATGTTTCATTACAAATTTGGGCCACAAACCACAGAGGGTTTTTTTTTTTTAATATATATTTTTTCATAAGCCAGGGGAAGCTGCTGCACTGTAAAATCCATATTTTTTTGCTAGAAAAAAAGTGTCTGCTTGGAACTAATATTGTGCTTTAATGGGCCTCAGCTGCTCCCAGTATCTTTCAGCACAATCTTCAACAGCTGTAAATTTCAATAAAACTTCAAAGATCACTGTCTAAGAGGAAAATCTGACTGCTGGATATTGTTTTTCCTATGATGATCACATATAAAGAACAAAATCATTTTATATGCCACTACGCTTATTAATCATAGATTTGGAATTTGTAAAACAAAGGGAATGGAAGTGTCACTGGAAGGAAACCTTTTTGCTCTAAGTATGATTTACTTATCACAGCTTGCAGTAGAAACTGATTTATGACTTTGTTGCTTTCTGGGGACAAATGTACTTTGAGAGAGAAAATATGGACTATGAAAGAAGTGTTAATAGCTTTACTCTTTGAAAGTGAACTATACACTGTTTTCTAAAAATCATCTCCCGTTTAGAGGTGAGTAAATATGAAGGCTCACTGTCATCGTACTTTGGGGCTCACTTTTTGCATCTGCTGCATTTTCTAATCAGAACTAAATATGCTATTAGGGACAAATCATGAATAATCCTCTAATAACTAATGGGCTTTTGTGGGAAACCATTTTTCTGTCAATCTTTGAACTGCTCTGTCTCCAAATGGAAATATTTTAATATGCAGCCAAGATAAGAATATTTGAAAGTGTCGCAGTCATTCTTAAGAGCAAATATGCAAAAGAAAACTATTGCTTTACGCCTAAAAAGTGGCAATTGTTCACAAATCCCTGGGAACAGTTTATCTCCTGTGGCCCCTCACATATCTCTGTTTTTATGGAAATAGATGCAAAATGCTTGTGACTTATCAAATATAGCAGAGGGTAATGTCTTATGTTTACCAATTAACTTTTATTAATCAAAACTGACTAAAGTAAAATGTATCTGTCAGTACTTGTGGCTGGGTACTACAAAGGATTGTTCATTTTCTTTCTGTGCAGAAAAGGACAAAATCTGTCTTTCCTTGTGATTCTGGTGGATTTTTATATGATGTACAAAGGTGTTAAGACATGTAAGTTTGTAACTTTATGATCCAGGTTTACATAGAACACTTTAAAAGCTCTATGATTTTGGCAGATTTACTTTCACAGTGAAAGCTGCTGTGTGATTCAGGAAAAAAAACAAACCACCTCAAACCCACAGAACTTGGCACTCTGGGGATGTAGTGTGGCTTTTGTGGTTGATTTGCATCAAGTCTACTTTGTTAACAGTATTCAACTTGAATTTAAAGAATTTGGTACATGGGAGCAAATGGGAAGCAGCCCTTCCATTCATTAGTGCTGCAGAGAAGGAGGGATCTGGCAGCCTGCTTGTGGTTTATCCCTGGTTGTGAGTGGAGTCTTCAGCTGGTTTGTGTTTGGCCTTCGTGGAACAGGTTCCAAATGAATTTAAATGTGTTGTAAATGTGCTCTCTGATGTTTCGTGAGTCTGTCTGGTCTGTATGAGAGGAGGGATTTCTGGCTCTGCTAAAACTTTGCAAAGGCATCTTGCAATTAGAAGTGAGAAAACAGTTGAACTCTGCCAATATTCACATGAAATCTGTTTGTCTGCTGTGTGTTAGTGCTGCCTTTTATTTATTAATACTTGCCTCTGGCTATTTTCATATATTACACAAATCTGTTGTTTTACATGAAAGGACCAATTCTAGACACAGGCAAACAAGGCAACTGTTTATTGGGGTCACCACAGCCATCACTTGCTTGCTCAACTTCACTCTCTTTGCCTTTCTCTCTAAATTCCTGCCACTTGGGTGGGGAAGAGTTGAACAAATCAGTCTGCTTTTCATCCCAGCAGGGGCAAGGGGAAAGGATAAGCAATGGAAATGCTGGAGGAAATGGTGCCTTCCCTCCCTTTCCACCTGGCTGGTACCTGCTGTCACCCAGAGGGGAAGGAAACACGGCTGAGCCAGGACAGGTTTGTGTGTGAAGTCAGGGATACTGAGAGGGGGATGGATGGGGGTGTTCAACCCTGATGGAGGAAAAGAAAGGCAGAGGGGAGCTTAGAAGATGGCATGGCCCAAGAAAAGGATGGCAGATCCTTGGAGAGGGAGAGTGTGGGTGAGGAGGAGTTGGGAGGACAGTAGTTTGGTCTCTGCAGCTTCCCCTCACCTCTCAGGAGTGCCCAGTGTCCTGAGAGTGTGACCCTCACTCTTTAGTTTCTTCCCCCAAAAATCTTACTGACCTTCTCAATCCAAACTCCCTCTCCCTGTATTCCCACTGATCCCTGCAGACAGTTGTCCCCTCTGGCACTGCCCTCCAGTTGCTGGAAAACTGAACTCTGCCAGCCCTTTATTTTTGTTTGTTGTGGCCTCTTTGTAGGATCAGAACCTAATGTCTCATTGACAAATGAATTCACAGCTCCAAAAGCAGAAGAAGGAATATCAAGCAATTTCTAGCTTGTGTGTTCCTGGCTCCTTGAATTCTCAAAATACAGGTATAAGGGAGACCTCGTTTAGGAAAAGCACTTGAAAGCACTGAAGCTCAGCTCTGTACAACAACTTTTTATGTGGTTTTTCTCCAAAACCTCAAAGGCTCTTCACTATATAAAATGGGAGGTTTGCTAGATTTTATTCAATGATTTTTCAAGAAACTGCATTTGCTGTTTGATTCAGCAGCCAAGACCATTTGCAGGAATTTTAACAACTCTGCTGCTGTCTGCCAGCTGCCATGTGTTCTCTCCCTGCTCCCTGCATAATGCCTCTTCACTGCAAGAAGAGTGCAACACTTTCATAGTAATCACTAGTTCAAATCACTGATTATTTTAAAACATCAAATCTCATTTTTGGCAATCCATCATCTGTTTCCATGGGAACTGAAACTGGCCTTAGCAGCAACCAGAAGCAGAGTTTATTGGGATACTTACACATCTCAATGGCTGTTGTTAGACAGCTGCATTTTCTGTTTACCCAACAGATATTGCAGCAACAGCCTCATAATATGCTTTTAAAAGTCTATGTACATTTCATTTTAATGTATTTATATCATTATTCATATTTTTCACAACTTAGCAGAAATGTTGTGATTGAGAGAGAAAATGTCAGTAATTTCCATCATATGCAGTCAATATTGGATGTTTCCATCAAGTGTCCTTACTATTGTTTTAACTGGGACTGTGGCAAAAAAAGAAGGGAGAAATTCCCTGCCTTGAGGGGGCAAAAGATAGGTGGAGGCTCCCACTTCTAAGCATTGTCCTTTGGTAATCTTATCCCAGGGTTTCTGCTCTCCAAAATCTTATTTCCTCTGTAACTTTTGCCCCAGAACAACCATTTTCCCAAGGTTGCAGCTCATCTTCCTGCTCCAGAGCTCAAATTCTTGCTGTTTCACCAGCATTTATAAAAGCCATGGATCAAATCAGTAAGTAGTAGTAGTAGTAGTGCGGATTTAAAAATGCTGTTTTGCTGTACATTTTTATGGAGTATTTCAGTATCAAAGAGAATAATTGGGCAACTAATTGAATGTAGTATTAATATGCATATCCAGCCAGCTTTTTTTTTTTTTTTTTTTTTTTTTTTTTTTTTTTTTTGGCTTTTCTTCTAACTGCTTTAGAGTGGAAATCATTATTCTGGAGTCTGACATTATTTTGATTCAGGAGTGAGGCAGCCACTTAGGATAAATCTCGAATCTTGAAAGGCTGTTCTATTACCACACCTGATATCCAATAAACAACCCTCATCTTCTCCCATCTTCCAAGCCTGTTTTTATCATCACAGGGCTAAGCTGGCTTACAGGGAGGTATTTTGGGGCAAAATAGATCATATGTGCATAAACGTGTTGCCATGAAATTAAAGATGATTTGTCTTGCAAAATAAGGGGAGAGAGGGAATTTTTGGATGCTCCATCGAGTGCTGAGGTACAAGGGGAGAAATGCTGATTTTCCCAGGCTCTCAAGTTAACTCTAAGGAGTTTCCACTAACATGAAGCATCTCATAAAACTGTAGAAGCTGGCAAAAACTCTCCCTGTCCCAAATCTAACGTGTCAGGAGGCTTGTGGAAGTACCTTGAAAATTCTCAGTTCTTGATCCTTTCTGTAGTCAGTGCTTTCACAGAGCTGATCTCAGCTTGTGTAACTGGTGCAGTATTTACCACAAAAACCTAATTTCTAAACTAAATATCTGCCCTCACATCTTTGCCTCCGTGTTTCCATCAATAATTCATTCGCATTTAGCGTAATTATGAACAATTCAAGCTATTTTTTCAAAGAGATGGATTTGTCTGCATACATATGTGGTTAAAAACCTGCTGCAGCGAGGGAGATGAAAAATAACTGCTAAGTAGAAGCTGAGGGTGCACAGCAAGAGGGTGTTAGCAGAGAATATTGTGCAGCTGCTTTGCTGGGACCCAGATCTGGTACTGACTACACCCAACTATGGTTTTAACAGCATTATTTGAAGGGTAAATTAATTTATTTTTAAAGAATTTTTATTTTATTTCAGCAGAAACAGTGAAAATGCCTTCCAGAAATCCTGTAAATGAGATCTTTGTTGTACGTTGATGATTTAAGTGTTCCAATACAAGAAATAAACTAAAATGTCACTCCTAATTTAATAAAAACAGGGAGTTGGCCAAATCATCTTGTTTCAGTGAAATATTAAGAGAAGTGGCGGTTTAATATTTTAATGCCTGATAGCTTTTAATCCATAGCTGTCAGTGCTAATTTCACTAAATAAAAGACTTTATGGTGCTGAAGGTTCACTAATCAAGATTCATAAAGGTACAGTTTCAGTTGTCATCCTCGTCTCTTTGGGAAGCCACGTTTATTCAGGAACCAATTCCCGAGTGGAAAAAAAAAAAAAAATTACTGGGCATGAAGTGGAAAAACTGGTGTGCAAAATACACCTTCTCATGAAACCTTCAGAGGTGAAACTGGATGAATAAAGAATCTGAACATCATGCCTGAATTTTTGAATTATTTAAGCAAAATTATTTCATCAGCAGGAAAATTTCTGATTGAGGAACACTTTTTAGAGTTCTCTTCTTCTCACTGGGAGATTGCAGGGAATTATGGGGTCTCTGAGTGCTGTCAACTCCTCTGAAGCCTGCAGCACCCAATGGGATATTCACTTAATCTGCTCCAACACATTCTGTTACTGGTAGGTGAGAATTTTAATCATTTCTGTACTAAAATACACATTTCCATCAAATGCGGTAGATTTTTGTTCTTTTGGTGGGTTTGTGTTAGATGGCACAGGTGGATTGTTTTATACCAGAAGCAAAGGCAGCATAATGTATTTGCTGCAGTGTGTTTTATATATATATATATATATATATATATATATATATAAATTAATGGTCAAACAGTATAGCAACAAATCCAAGCTACCCAGCTAGCTGCCAGGTGATTTTGCTAATAATCTTGTTTTTTAAATTTCCTAATGCTTAATTTACACCCCTGAAATAACACAGTAATAAATCTTTCTTTTGTATGACATCAAAGTACTTTCCACAGGGTCGTACTTTCCATAGGGTTGAGGTTTTTCCTCACTCTCAGACTTTAAAAAAAAAAAAAAAAAAAAAGGTCCACTGGGTCGTTACTCAGATGCAAATGTTGAATATCTTCTTTTATTAAACTGCAAAAGGGATTTACCAGAATTATGAAAAGGACTCTGAGCTTGTACTTTATAAATGCAAATATAAAATCTAGTATTTTAATAAGTTTTTTTTAAAATTTGCATTTTTAAGTGTAGAGCACTGAGAGAGCTTTGAAGGTGCACCCCCTCTCGCTTTGACATTTACCTTCTGTTCCAACAGTTCCTACCCCTTTAATGCAGTCACACTTAAGAAGCTCTTTGTACTTTAATCTTTTAACCATTCCAGAGTGTTTTACCCTGTGCTGTGCCAGCCATGAAGTGGAGGGGGGAGCTCTGCAGGGGCTGCAGTTTGGTCAGGAGGTGAAACAGCAATGGCAGAGCAGGAAAGTGTCACCTCCCCAGCCCCTGCTGTGACCCAGGACAGCAGCAGAGCCCCAGGGAAGTGAAGAACCCAAGTTGTCTGAGTCAGCCTCAGTTTTGTGGTGTCAGTAGCATTTTAACCTGAGTGAATGTAGTGAGAGCAAAAATGGAAACCTTTCTAGAACAGCTCAAACCAGAACTAAACCTGAAGGGAAGAGCTGGTTGCCTACTGATGTGTGTCAGGGCTGTCCTGAGCAGTGTTGGAACGTGAATGGCTGATGTTATTCTTTTCAAAAGCCCTAGTTTTTCACACTAGTTAACATTTGGTTTTCCTTTCAACCTTGTCCAGTTGTTAGGAGCAGATGAACACTGCTTTGTGCATTGCCATATCACAGTTTAATCTTTCAACATCAGCCAATTATAGCAGGACCAGAATTGTCCAGAATTAACTCTGCCAAACTCTGAACTGACCATTTGCATGTCATGTTTATTTTTACCCCAAAATTACTCAAAGTCCCAATCTATCTCATTATTCTGCATCTTCTTCTGTGAAAATGTGGTTCTCCTAATACCATCTTGTTATTTGGAAGTTCTGGTGTAGTACCTTGCAGTTCTCCTTCATCTGCTGCTTTATTGATATAACTTAGCAAAATCAATAAGGGTGTAGGGTAAGGTAATTTAATTTTTTATTTATTTTGAAAACTCTGATTCTCAGGGAAGGGTTTTTTATCTTCTTGGGATACTTGAGCACATAATGAGTCCTTGAGCCATTTTGCCTGTTGTACAACAAGCACGATCCCTGCATGTTGTTTCAATGGATCAGTGCTAAACCACGTTCTTCTCTTTAAGCACAGGATGAATTTACTGCATTTATTTGTGTAAATATTTATGGGATCTGATCTCTGAAGATTAAAACCCCATATTTTAATTAAACATTGTTTAATTGAATAAACAGTTTTTGCAAGATAACCTGGTTGCTATTTGCAATGTTCTTTGAAAGAGTTGCTGAGCAGGCAAGCAAAGCAACACAGTTGGGTTTGAAGGCATTTATGACACATTCACTTGGCTGTATTCTCAGTGGTGCATTATAAATTTTCAGGGTCTTTTACATTTTTACAAACCTCTCAACTTCCCTTCAAGGTTCCAAGATGAAAATAATTGGGTTGCAAGTATCAACAGCTTAAAACTGAAATTAGATTTATACGTTCATAAAATTCAAGCCACTGCTCCTACATTAGGGAGTTTTATTTCCATAATGACTTGTAAGATTTGAGAGACTGGAACAACATATCTGTGTTTTCTATGTAACATTTCTAACTAAGTGTTGTAATGAGCAAACTATTTTCCTACTCAGAATACTGAGCAGGAGTGAACTGTGTCACTTGAAATCTCTAGTTTAATTGCTTTATTTATAATGAAGGCATCTGCCCATTAGATAACAGTGTTGAGAGTGAAGATAGTATTAGGTGCCTTAAATAAGAACAAAAAATACTATGATGCTATTAGGGAGAGACTTGCATAGAATTGTCAAATATAATCAGTCAAACCTGTACAGGATAAAGGAAGAGAAGTAATCCAGAAAGGAACATGTCCTGATGATTTTAGAATAGTGCAAGAAAACTGTGCAAGAAATTAGGTCTTGCCCTGGCAATTGGGACAGAATTTGCAATGGCATTAGAAAAGCTTTGTCGAGCAGTGTCTGCATCGTGAAAGACAGAAAGGAAATGTCTGGGGTTTGGGTTTTGGTTTGTTTGGGGGTTTTTACCACTGGTTGTATCATTGATGTGTTCAGTAGATTTACATAAATGTTCATTTGTGTGTTTGCACTCAAGCTGTGGAATATTGCAGTGCCTGGAAGGTTTTCAAGTCAAATGCTCCAGGTGCAGGTAAACCACCTCTTTTTCCTTTGGATCATTTTGTGTTGCTGCGAACACTTATCTTTGTGAGAGCTGAAATAATGGTAAAGGTAATGAAATCTCATGCTTCAGGGCCTATGCTAATGCCTACAAATCTGTTTCACGTTTTGTGAGATTAATTAGTTAATATGTGTGCAGCATTTAGAACATAATTAATTTTAAATTTATGCCAAGAATTGCTACAGACTGATCGCCTGTGGAACTCAAGAGTTAATTTCCTCTGTATACCCTGTACAAATTAAGAACAACATGAATTTTTTAACTCATCCGTGTTTGTTACTGACACATCATTTGTCCCACAAGAGTAATGTCTGCTATATTTAGTTTGTTTAAAGAACAACTATTCCTGGTTAGTTGGATCATAAGATCACAGCTGCCTGATGAACTCTGGGAGACACCTTTAAATGCTTTAGATTCACACTTCATGTTCACACTAGGAACCCTCAAGGGGCAAGCTAGAACTAGGGCTCTGACACTTGCCTGGTTTTTCTTCCAAAAAGAAGTTTTCCTATCCATCAGGAGATCAGAAGTGGTTTGAGGTGTATACTACCAAATTTCCAGAGCCTGGAAAGGAGGATTTCTATTAGGAAGATGAGGAGTGAAGCTGGAATATAAAGATGAAGTGAAAGAGTGCGTGTCCACAGACAAAATTTTGAATAGTCATGGTAAACTGGGGGGGGGGAGGGAGGAACAAACCAAACCAGTCTTCCCTCTGTGCTCATTCAATGGAAAACAGGCCATTCTCAGTACTCCGATTGTATCAAGAAAAAATCCATTTAAAAATTTGTTCAGGGATAGTAATCTTGACTGAAATTAGGGAAAGGGTGGACTTTTTGAACTGATCATTTTAGTTTTTCCTCCTCAGAAGGTGCACATAGCTTAGTTTTGTTAATCAATCCGTGTGGATTTGCACTTGAGAAAAAGACATTTATCTAAGATTTTCACCCCATATTATATTTAATTAGGAAATAGTTCAGGCTGAGATTTGTAATTACAAACTGGCTTCAAGTTTAAGTACGTTGAAACAAGCATTTCTCGGGGAAGCTTAATTTCACGGAGACTGAAAAGGTTGATACTTGCATTGCATGTTGTGCTTGTTTGTTTTATGATTTTTCCTGGAACTATGTTTGCTGTCATTTGCAAACAAGAGAGATCAGTCTGTTATTTACTGAGGCTGAGTAAATCACAGTGTATTATCCAGTTAGGAGACAGTACACAGAGTAAGCAGATCAGGAAAATGTATTTCAATGCCAGCTTCATTAAGTCGATAATCATCTCAATATATTCCCATACAACTTCAACAATTAGTAGCCATAGTTTTCTTCCCATGATTATCTTTAATCAGTGGTACAAAAAAAAAATCCCAAAGAAAAATTCCATGGTAATCGGAAGCTTCCAGAAGAATATTTTCATGTGTGGAGCGTTGCAGCAATAAGAGTCACAGGACCCAAATTAGTTCTGGGTTCTGAAGGGTGGAATTCATCACAGGTGATAGAACAGCAGCTCACCTCTGAGGAAGCACCTTAATTTCTGTCATAAACCATATGTTTCTTCAAAAGATATCCCTGTTTCCAGATACCTCAACAGTAGGACGTGGCCACATGCAGAGAGTGCCAATGGCTTTGGTGGCCCCATTAGGCTGATGTCAGGGTTTAGTATTCTGTGCCTGTGCTTATCTCCCCTGGCAAGCTCAGGAAGAATTGCTTCACTCTCAAGAAGCAGTTACCGTGTTATTAACTTTGCTCACACAACTTTTATGCTGGGGGTTTCAGTTTTAGCTTCTGCCATTTCAGCTTCAGCTTCTGAAGGCATTTTTTTTTTTTTTTGTGAAGCTTCTTCGGAATTTTCAACAGTAGATTTAAAAAAAAAAAATCAATAAATTTGTTTACAGAGTGTAGGAGTAAATATCCTCTCTGAAGGTGCCCCAAAGTGGGAGATAGTGAGAAAAACTGGAGCTGACTCTCAGCTGGACCAGTCTCCTCCACAGCTCCTGTAGATCCCCATGGGCATGGCCATTCCCTCGTCTCACCCAGCCTGTGGTCGTGGGGCTGCTGGGAACTCAGTCAGATTTATGGACTGGCTGTACTGGAGAGGCCACTTGTTCAAACAGTGTCCTCCACTAGAGGAAGAAGTTTGTCCTGGGCTGCCTTTTTTTATTATTATTTTATTTTATAAGGTGTTCTCAAAAAATTAGAGATGAAAATATTTTGGCTGGCACGTTTCAGTCTGACGGATTTGCAGTTTTATTCTGAACACAGGCAGTGATCTCTGGTGGCATTGCTTGCAAAGAGAATATTGTGTCACCAGATCAGTGACAGTGGAGATGAGACAGGTGAATAGATATTCTTGGAAGTGTTCCTGGCTGCCATGGTATCCAAAATACAGTGTGCTGAAGCCAGTTCTGTATCTCAGGGGGAAGACTTTTGGATTTTTAGTTGCAAGGTTAAACATGTTTTGTTCTAGATATTTAGAATTATAAGTTCCAAGGACGTTTGCTTCAGAAGCAAAATGCAATAATCCAAAACTTCCCATTCACTTTGGTCCTGTCTAGGGAAGAACCTCCCTTTCCCTTTTAGTTTTTGTGGTGTCTGATAACTGAAGACAAAAAATTTCAAAGGTGTCTACAGTTGCACACACACATTAGTCTGATTTGAATAGAGTTGATGGATTCTTGATACTACAGTCTTGGGTGAGGAATGAAGCTACATGAATATCTTTCATTCATTCAATGTAGCTATTCAAGGTATATTATTATTTTCAATTGACTTACTGATTTTAAATAAATGTTTATGTGAGATAAAGTGTTACAGTATGTTCTGTAACCTGTCAGAAAATTTGCTGAGCATCTTCTGGATTGATCACACCCAGAATGAAATATACTGATAGAGTGTTTCCATGGTGATTTCTTTTTTTTTCTGATCATGTCTTTTAATTCTCTTTCTCTAATAGAGTAGACAGGTTGTTCTCATTGTGGTGAGCTGAAAGCTCATGGACCACAAGAAGCTTCAGTCTTATCCTGTGCTCCCTGCTGCTTTGTGTATTCTGTCACTGGCATAGTCACTTAATTATTTGACAGGCAATAACTGCTCTCTGAGGGAGTAAAAAACAACTGTTGAATTCGTTTTTAAATTATGTCATATCGCTCCGTTCGAAACCTCTTTTAAACAAATGCTGAGGATAGAACTATTGACGTGGTTTTTAAACTTTAAATTTCAGTTAGTTCAGATCATTTTAAGTAGTCCTTCAGCAGGAATAAATCAGCTTTTATGACTTATAACTCTCAATTACAGTCTTGGGAGAGAATAGCAGTGCGTTTCAAGGAGCTGTAAAGTACAACAACAAGGAAGTGTTGCTGTTTCATTTGTGCAGCCTTTAAGCTCCTGTGGAAACCCAAACAGGAGCTTTTCATAAGGAAGCACATCCTAGAGGAATCCTGGAGTGTGTCAGTCTGAGGTGTGGCTTTGATCTAGTGTTTGAGCTTTCACTTGAGGAGCTTGCTGGTAAACCTTGTGGTGGGGGGGATGATGCTGACCTACTTTGCTGCATTTCAGTGTTCAGTAAAAATGGTCTGAGAATCACAAGCTGTTCACTGATCCGCCTCTGAACTGCGTGGAAGGATCTTCCCTCTGCACAGATTGCAAACTGGGGGCTCTGATGGAGGAATTTCAGGCTTAGCTAATAACTGACTCCATGTCAAGGTGTTGGACTGTGCAAAAGGTTTAAATTATTACAGGAGCAAATGTAAATGAAATCAGGTATGGACTTATTGTTAGGTGCTTATTTAGAATAGACATGAGTGTTCTATATTTGGAACAAACACTGTGGAGTTGGATGGATGGATGGATGGATAGGTAGAACCCCCACAATAGCGTGGATTAAATAGAAGTCTTACCTGGTAATTGATTCTAAGCGTGTTAAAGGACCCAGCTGATGGCTTCTTATCTGGAAATGTTAGTTCTTAACAAATCTTTCGAGCCTGGTAAAATCCAAAGGCTTGTGTGACTGCTCTGATTCCAGTCCTTAAAGAAACAAAAAGAATGAACTTGAATGGCAATCTCATTAGGGGACATCAGTCCTGGGCAGAGCAGCTGAATGGCTCTGTTGGCACTGTAGCAACAAGAAATGGTAAATTCATCCTCCTTTAATTCTTTAGAGTGTCATTTACTGATTTGTTTCTGCCTGAGCTTTGTTTCTGTGTATGCAGATTGAGCTAATGAGATAGACTTTGGAAATAATGGAAAGGCTGGGGTAATTCTTCTCTCCTCTTTTTCTGACTCTCTTGCCTGATGTTGGCACTTGAACAGTTGGTATTGGGAACAGAGCACGTGTTGCTGTCACTGTATTTTCTTTTCTGCTGGACTGAGGCTGTCCCAGGTAAATTATCTCCTCATAAGTGTCCCTTGGTCCAGCTTGAAGATGATGGGTACCAGCAGAGAAAAAGGTTACCACCTTCATTTTTGACTGCATAGGGACATTTTCCTCTGGCCAATTAGACAACGTGACTCTTGAAACTGTATTACTGGATTCATTACTTCTGCTCTTGCTTTACTGGTGAAGCAGAAATGAGGAAGCAACTGTTTGAAAATGACGTCTGAAATGTTTGGCATTAACACCCTTCTGAAACTTCTCTTTGTTGTTTGCATTCTCTGGTCTCCTCTGTAGCATTAAACACTTAGGTAACTATTTTCTTTTGTGTTATGATAATGCCATATTCCATGTTCTAAGGATTTCGTTTCTAATAAACTCTTTACATCTTTTTTTGGTTGGTTTTTTTTTTTTTTTTTTTTTGCACAAAGGCAGATCAATGAAACGTATGAAAAAGTTGCTAAATTGGCAAATGCAGCGTTAATTCTGGGATAGCTGTGTTACAGATTGACCTGATATTTTTCCATTTAAAAATATTTTAAAAATTAGCATAAATAGCAGCAAGATGTGTAAAGAATAGACTTTCTTAGGTGAAATCCCATTTAGATTGTCAGGCATAGATAATTTAGTTAAAACAAAGGTGAAAAGTAATGTCCTTTAAACCAACTTCAATGAAATGTTACAGATTAGAACAACAAAGTCATGAACAGTAGAAATACGATGAGTTTTCTGATACCAAATGTATTCTTTGTTTCTTTCCTTCACTCTTTCCATCTTTCTTTCCGTTTTTTGCTTCTCTCACTTGCAGTGGATTGTAAGGTTGCATTATTTACTGCATAAATCCCTATTTCACCTTTTGTAGGTGCTTCTCAGAAATTTGCTTGCTTAGATTCATGTAATGAAATTCAAATTGTGTTGCCCTGTTACTCCAGAGTTGATATTCTAAGGCTTCTAGAGCTTTGCCCTTTGATGAAGCTGTTTACACCACCCTACAAATTACTTTGTTTGAATTTTCAGCTGATGGACTGCCACTGAACACTAAATTCTGACTCACCATCTTACTGCTCAGTGTGATCCAAAATAATTGCACGTATAATTAGTATTCAATTAACATGAGCTACATTTCTCTAACTGCTACTAACTTTGAATCTCCATTTACAGATTGTCCTAACTTGATAATAATATCTGTCTTTTATGGTGTCTAATTGGCTTTTAGAAGGGATAAATTAGCTTTTCCAGTAGAACATAAGAAATGCCCTATTGGCTCAGACTAATGATCCATTGAGCCCAATATTCTGTCTTGATACCAGGAAAATGAGATGCTCTTCAAGGAGAGTGTGCTGCTCTTGTCCCTTGTTCTCCTCCAGAATTTTTGGGTTAGGAATGCTGAAGGGTTAATTTCTGCCCCATTCTTTTAGTATCTAGTTACAGACTTGCTGTCCATGAGTTTCTATAATCCTCTTGTGAACCTACTGATACTGTCAGTCTCCATAAATTTACCTTTCCTTTCCTTTGCTGTCATTAAATATTATTAAAATTATGATACAGCTTTATGTAATCATAAATTTGATTTCTTTAAAACAGATTACATAAGGAATATTGCAAACAAACAAAAGGACTGTCTGTACCTTGGGCACTTACAAAGCAGGAGGGCAGCATGTTGACGACAGGATGATTTTTTTTCTTTCAAAATTTAGACTCAGGAAAAAAAAACAGAGGAAAACCTAATCAAAACAGTGAACTGTTTCAATATGACAACATGGATCTATGAAAGTGTGTTTCCTGTTTGATGTTTGTAGGATTTGTCTAGGAAAGAGATGAGACACAGTACCATGGTGATTACGTTCACAGCTCATGCTAAATTTAATGGAATGCTAAAGGACTGAAGGAAATGTCTGGAGGTATTAGACAAGGTAAAAACATGGCTAACAGTTTAATAATAAAGAGGTGGCACTTTCTCTGGAAGAGTATTTTGAGTCCAGCAGTTCTGGAAGGCAAAAAAAGGAAGTAAAAACTTTTTGTGTGATCTTTCAGGGTAATCATCTGACCCTCTAAACTTGATTCAGAAAGAGGGCAATGTGTGCTTCTCTTACTCCTCTTATTTCTTTCATCTTTGCTTTTGGACTGTTTCACAAAGGACTGAGTTAGAAAAGGTTTCCTGGGAGTTACACTGAGAGCATCTCCTGGCATATACAGCTGTGCATCAGTAATGGGAATGTTTATACTGGGTATATTAGACCTGAGATAAATTGTCCTTTAATCACTAAACCCCAGCCTTTTTTCAGGGTTAGGATTCACCCACAGATATAACTGATAGAACTACTTACAGATCACGGCTTGTGCTGATCCAGAAATGCCTGTAAATCTCCAAGCAAATTTACTGCGTTGACAAAAATTCTAAGGCTTTACTGACACAAGTGGAAGAAATGTCCTGAACTCTCTTTCTCTGCTGTACATGGGCTGAAGCATTTTCCCAATCTGCCCTATCATCACTGCTTTGAGCTGATTAAGGTTTAATGTGTTGTGAAGACACTGTACTCGGGAGGGGGATTAGCTCTGCATCAATCCATAGCAATAACTCATGAATCATCAAAAGAGGCCCTGAATGGCCATGTTTAGCATGGAGTATTTTCTTGGGTTAAAACACAGTTCATCAGCTTCTTCCTCCAGTGAAGAGACTTCAAACTCTGGGTTATTTGAAGGTCAGCCTTGAAAACCTCCTTCCTCAGTCATGGAAGGGCTGGTGACAACATAAAACTGAACAAAATGCTGCTTGTCCCAGGAGGAATTTATTGACTTCTTCTAAAACTGCATCAAGAACAGCCTGACCAGCAGGTTGAGGGAGGGGATTCTCCCCCTCTGCTCTGCTCTGGTGAGACCCTCACCTACAGAGGGCAAGGTTAGATGGGATTTTCGGAAAGAATCCTTCCCTGTGAGGGTGGGGAGGCCCTGGCACAGGTTGCCCAGAGAAGCTGTGGCTGCCCCATCCCTGGGAGTGTCCAAGGCCAGGTTGGACAGACCTTGGAGCAACCTGGGCTGGTGGAAGGTGTCCCTGCCCATGGCAGGATGGTTGGAACTGGATGTTCTTTAAGGTCCCTTCCAACCCAAACCATTCTGTGATACCATCGATACTTCCAAGCCTAAGGACTATTTTCTATGATAAATAGTAGAGACATCTAAGATATTACTAGGTAAATATTTCTGGGCAATTCTGTATTTATCACTTTCTTCAGGAGGAAGCCTTTTGGACTGTGTGACTCTACTGACTTAAAGTTTCTTTAAAGACAGAGCTTGTAATTGTAATTAAGTATCTGAAATTACAGCAGTCAAAATCCAATTTGATAAACCATCAAACTGAGTCTGCTTTAGAGTGCACTTACACCACGGGAAGGGAGGGAGTGGAACGAACTAGAATTTTTCCGTTTTTTCTCTCCAGCCAGAATGTTACAATGAAGCACATTTGCAAAACCTCATACAAGAAATTCCATGGCATGTGCTCACATGCCATGTATCTCCAGTGAGTGCCATCAATTCTTGTTCCTGCAGGAGGAGGGTTTGCCCCAGCAGTGAAGATAGAAAAGGTTTTGATTACCAAATCCCAGTATGAAAAGGGCTTTAGATCCAGAAGACATTTAGCAAAAAGAATGTATACTGATCAACATCTGGAGACAAATAGGGTCCTGCAGGAGGATGTTAGCTGCAAAATAAAAGCAAAGGGGATAATAAATGCAGATTATAAATAAACAATAAGATTAGAGAAGACATTTCAGCTGTAAGCTCTTCTTAGGGCTATGAGAAAATATATTCTAGTTTTTTTCCACAGCCTGAAGATGGTCTCATAGCCCAAGTGTCATCTCTTATTTGGCTTGCTTTACTTGTGCAAATTAACCCTTCATTCAGTGTTTTTTACCCTCTATACTGATGCTGAAAATTATATGAAATAGTTCTATTTTTAATCTTAGGGAGGCTTTCAGTAGCTTTCTGAACAGTCTTAAGTAGTTAATGACTTCAGAGAGAAATGGGTTGGTTTACACCATTCATTTACAAATGCAGTCAAGATCAGTAAGATGTACAGCAGGATATAATTACCATCAGTGGCAAATGTGTATGTTCTGTAGCTTCTTTTAAGCCCTAATGCAAGGGTTTTTGGACAAATTTGTTCAGTATGAAATATCCTGAACACCTTTATTCAAGCCCTTCTCCAAATCTCTAATATCTTTTAAGTCCCTTCATTGATCTAAGTAAAATTATTCTTTTATTAGAAATAAGGATTAATTGTATGATCAAAGTCAAAGAAAAAAAAAAGTAACATTTCCAGTGAATTTTGGTGGTATCAGAGGGTTTTATATTTAGAGACTTTTTACTTTTTGCTTTCTGATAAAATAAACCAATCAATATCCCAGGAGATTTTCCTCAGTCCGTGAGTGGAACGTGAGAACTGTTTGTGAAAAGCTTTATAACCTCTTTCCTAGTGAAGGATCACTAAAGAGGTTTCCTCTTCTGACTGACATTCCTGGGAATGTGTTTTTTAAGCTTTAGGAGAGTGACATGGCTGTGATAAGGAACGGGGATGGGCCGTTCTGCTGTGGTTACAGAGAGACACTGATGCTCCCTCTGCTGAAGGGCATTGATTTTTCCATTTTGCTTTGCATCATAAGTAGACGTTGAGGAAAAAAAGGAGCACTCAGTGATTGTTTGCGTGGCAAAGGAGAGTGGAGATGCTTTTCATTTGAACGGGAATCTTGTTGCCGCATTGATTTTATCTGACTGCTGTTTGTTCCTGTGTACAGATCTAATGTATAATCAGAATCACTAAACAGGGAACACAGTAAATCGCATTATGCGTTGTTTTAGAGTGGCAGAAAGTATCAGGTCTGTTTTTAGAACTGTAACGTAGCATTAGGCTGTAATTTATCCAAATAGAGGTTGAAAATGTGAGCAGTTAAACAGTGCAGTGACCAGGAAATGAAGATTCTGAGATACATTCACTTTTTTTTTTTTTTTTTTCCCCCTTAAACACCGAGTGTAGATTTCTACGCCTTCTCTTCATGTCAAAAACGTCTGTTAAATTAGGGAGACTTTTCCTCCAAATACTTTAATCATTGTAAGTGTTTGCATTATAGTCAGATTCATGCTCAAATTGTCACACAGAATTATACTGCTGGGGGAAAACAGAACTTCAAGGAAAAATTTGTAACCATTTGCCATCTCAACCAATTCTTCATGGTTTTTATTTTACTCTCCTGGGAAGAATCTTCACTTACTAAGTAACACATTCTTACTGTTGCACCAAAAATGCTGGATCTGCCTTCATTGGGAGCAGAATTATTCCTCCTCAGGAATCTGGAGAGTATCTTGCCGGTACAAATGTGATAAGTGAGCTAAATTAATTGTCATTCAGAGTCTTCTAACACAGAAAAGTCCTTGAAGGAGTGTCACAAGAATAAAGGAGTGAAGAACTGAAAGTAAGCAACCACTTAAGAGAGATGAGAGATGTATTTCTCATCCAGTTAAAAAGATGAAAACCTGTTTGCAAGGCTTCATTGGCTTTTAAGGAGAAAAGCCCAGAATTAAAATGAAAGATGATGTGCTAGAAAGACTTGAAGAAGTGGAAAATACTGAAAAGTGCAACACGAAATACTAGGACTAATTTTTATACTGATTTTTTTTAATAATCTCCATCTTTCTTCCAGCCTTTTTATATAAATCCTTATTACTTCCTTATTGATTCTTCCATGTCTCCGTTTTCCTTTCTCTTCCTTGTTTTTTCCTCTCCATCTCTCATTTCTTCAGTCCGTCTTTCCCTGCCCGTTTTGTAACCACGATCCACAAACTGGCCTTTCTTTCAGGAGGCCTTTCCACCTATTAGATCATACTTGCACTAAGCAGCCCAGGAGAAGTGGCCAAGGCCCTGCTCGCCAGGGAGTTCCCTGTGTTGTTTTTGTTTTGCTACAAAGCTTTTTACAGTTGGATTTTTTTCTTTTTCTTTTTTTTTTTTTTTCCCGCTTTCCTGAGCTGCTTTTTTCCCCCCAGTTAAGCCAAAAGAGGAACAGAGTGTCTTTGTAAGACTCCTCATCATTGTGCTACCTGAGTAGTGATGTTCCAACCTTTCTGTCAGTCACCCCCTTCCTCCCCGAAGTGCTTTCATCCACGGAGCTCTATCCTTCAAAGTTGCCACTGAGTTGGCCCACAGCAGACAAGCAGCTGTGGGCTTTGTGTAGTGGTTATCAACTTGGTCTCCACAATGTAAGCTTTTATGTTAAAGGTAAAAGACCAAAAAAAAAGCAGTCTCTGTCTTTCCTGAAGCTTCTCTTCCCCACTCATGCCATTCAGTTTGTGGCTGATCTTGTTAAAACTCCCTCACGAGCCGGGCACAAAAGCCTCTCAAAGCGGTGCCGTTGAGGAATGGCTCGAGATAATTTGTCCAGCAGAGATACAGGGCAGACCTCCAGAAACCTCCCCTCAAGAGCTGTTTTTCCTTCACCTCATCTCACATTGCAGATGGGTTAACACTGGGACATAATCAAGGGCTGCTGGTTTTTCAGTGACTTCTTGCATCCTTCGGAATATCCCATTCCATGGCTTATTCTGACTTTCATCCATTACTGGTTCCCAAACAGTCCACAGCGCCCAGTGCTCTTTGGTTTGCCCTGATCCCAGAAGCAGCAGCACTTCTGATCCAGGGCTCTGTGCCTTTGGAGAAGTCTGTGGGAAAATTTTCATTTTAGTATTAGCAAGTCTGAGTGGTAAAGCGTGAACACACTGCCCTTCTAGAGGAAGAACAAAG
The DNA here is from genome assembly GCA_038380795.1 of Pyrocephalus nanus. Taxonomy (NCBI): domain Eukaryota; kingdom Metazoa; phylum Chordata; class Aves; order Passeriformes; family Tyrannidae; genus Pyrocephalus; species Pyrocephalus nanus. The sequence continues at coordinate 12,457,067 of CM076276.1, forward strand.
CCAGAACTGGGTGAGAAGGGCAGCCCTTGTTAGAAATCTAAAATAGAACCCAAAGGTTGTTGTGAGGTTTATTAATGATGCAATTGTTCTTTTCCTCACTCCAGTTGCAAATTATAATGTGAAGCTTAAAATATTTTTGTTATATGTATTTATAACCCTTTGGTGACAACCTCAAAGATACATCAGTTTCTATGTTTTGCTTGGTAAATCGAGCAGATTAAGAGGATGTACAGAGTCAGCTGTAAAGGCTCAGGTGACTGGTGGAGACTCTCTAAGCTGCAGTAATTTGTCACTTCTGACATCTGTCTGTATGCTGAGAGATTTGTGAACTGTCCCATTGAAACTGGAATTGTAAACATGGAAGGATCAGGGTGATAATGTAAATATGGTGACACGTGAAATGACACTTTTGAGATCTGCGTAACCAGAGATGGCTTAAAATAAACAGAGTAACTTGACATGATTTTAGAAAGATTAATATTGGGGAATTACAGCAACCAGTAGTTACAAAAATTAGCACCATGTATGGTTGAAGTTATATAGAAATAATGAATGTATCAATAAAAAATAGCATTATTTTCTCATCTTACCCTAGATTTGAAGTGGGAAAGGGATAAAACCATGCTCACTAGGGGTAAGCCTGGGGGCAGCACCACTGTTTGAGGGGCAAGTCTTATGAGGAGCAGCTGAGGGACCTGGGGGGCTCAGCCTGGAGAAAAGGAGGCTCGGGGGGACCTTCTCCCTCTCTACAACTCCTGACAGGAGGCTGGAGCCAGATGAGGGTCAGACTCTGCTCCCAGGAACAATAGATAAGACAAGAGAAAACAGCCTCAAGCTGTGCCAGGGGAGGTATAAGTTGGATATTAGGTACAATTTCTCCACCTAAAGGTCTGTCCAGCCCTGGCACAGCTACCCAGGGCAGTGGTGGAGTCACCATCCCTGGAGGGATTTAAAAGCCCTGTAGATGTGGCAGTTGGGGGCATGGCTTTGTGGTGGGATTGGCAGTGCTGGGGGAATGGTTGGACTCGATGCTCTTTGAGGGCTGTTCCAACCCAAACAATTGTGTGAGTCTATGATAGGAATTTTGTGATGTGAACACATCACGTGTGGTGAAATGAAAAGCAGCACCTTTGAAGCTTATAGTTGTCATGATGACAGTTTTGCTTTTTCCTTTGCATGTTCTGACATGTTCACTCACACTTCTGTTGTGCTCAAGTGCAGTATGTTTTAATTTCCTTTGTAACTGAGATTCACCTTCCTGTGCATCTTCACAAAGGGTTTTATGGAGATAAATTTCACATCTTGCAGTCAACTTGTCATTCCCTACAATAGGAGGGTAGGAATCACAGAAATATAAATATCACTTGAACACTGTGCCTTTAGCTCATCTCAATAAAAGACGGTGAAAATAAAATATAAGTATTAAGAAGTTTTTTCTAAGTTTGTACTGAAGAAGGAGGGTGGGTGGGCTGGAAGGGCTCTACAGGCAGCTTAAGGAGGGAGCCCAGATGTGGATTCTAAAGAGAACGATGAGGTGTGTGAAACAGGCAGTGGTGGTAACCTCTACTAAATGATTATTCTCAAGTTGAACATCTAACAGAGAATAACTGATGTGGTTTAGGCCTGAAGTGACCCTGAAGAGATGCTGTGGTGTCTTGAGGACCGTTCAAGAGTGAGGTGCTTCTTAACATGAGAAGAGAAAGCTTGTTCAGAGAGCACCTTGCATGAAACAGCACTCCAGAACCTCAGTGGTAAATGATATCAATTATTCATTTATGCTTTTAGTCCCTGTTCATGTTTGGCATCACCAGCTTATGGGGGCAAATAGTACAACTTGACCCTTCCCACGCTGTGGCCGGAGATATGAGAAATGCCACTTGTTAATGAGTACTTCAGCACAGATATTCTTCAGAAGATCCTTCTGATAAGCTTGGAGTAGAACTTGAGTGCTTTTACTTAATGTGAAAAACCACGGAGACTTCCTGGCCTTTTTTGTAAACTTTTGAAATTGGTTAAATTAACCATGATCAGATGCAGTAATTAAAGCAGATATTTGGCATTAGTTTTCCTTTGATGACGCTCATAACGTGTGGGAAAGGATGGTAATTTTTTCATCACCAACTCATTGTCATTCAGAATAAGGAAAAGAAAAAAAGAGAAAAAAAAATTTTTCAGTAGAGTGGTATTTGATGAGGCTGTTGATGAGGCTGTGTTTATCAGCAGCTTCCTCAGCAAGCTCTTACATCTTGCAGGAACATTTTGGTTTTTCCTCTAGGTACTTCAGTTCCAGTCCAGTTTTAAGGTTAATTCTTCATAGGTTGAAGCAATTGTAGAACACTTACAAATCTGATGGCATTCATTGTAGGCTGCTTTTAATTCAGTCTAGAAGTTGAGGGAGATTAGGATTTCCCATGTTGAACCCTTTCTTAAGCAGGTTAATAGAAGAAAAACAGTGTTCATAGAGTTGCTGTAGCTTTTGAAAGGGTAACAGAGCAGGTCATCAGTAATGATGTCAGATAATGGAAAATTATTTTCTGCATGTGGAACTTTGTATCAACAAAAAGGTCAATATATTATAGTTGCTAGTATATTCTAGTAGTTAGTAAATTATAGTAGTTACATGGAGTCACCAATAATGTAATCAGCAGGAGCTAAATTTACTGAAGTAATGCATTAGTGTTTAGTCATCTAAAGTTTCTGAGGAAGTCTCCCCTTTACCCTTCCTAATTCTCCAAAATTCAGGACTGGTGTACATGTGGGACATTTGGCCAGAGTAATTATTACCTCTTAAAAGAGGAATGTCCTTATTTGTTGCCTTTATGAAATGTTTGCTACACTGAAGTTTACATCTGACCTTTGGAGTGATTTTTTTCTGGGTAAACAGAACTCCTCAGAGGGAGACAGATCAGGACAACGCAGGTTTCCACTGTGCCTGGTGTCCTGTGTGCTCTTCCACGTATCATAGCCCAAGTTTCCTCTCGTGGTACTGGTTGCCTGGTTTTAGGCAAGTGATTCAGATCTCAAGAGGAAATCACTCCAAACAGGTTAAGAAATCTAAATCCAAGTATCTGCACATAAACAGAGGAGTCTGAGCTCCTGTTACAGCTGCTGCAGATGTGTTCTGTTACCAAGCTGCTCGAACAAGGGAGCAATTAAGTAGCTAATTAAAGAAGAGGATGAGAACAGACAGTGAGGGTTCTAACTTCTTTAATCAGGCATTTAATTTGCCTCTTCACATGTGCATGTCCTGTGTTACAACTATTTTATACTATTGCACATCTCACAGAGAACAGGGTGAGATGGACCTCAGGACTCATGAAATCCAAAGTGGGCACAATTTACATTATGTAAACCTGCTTATGGAAGAGAAGATACATCTCCTGATATAGGACTGATAGTGAATAGAATTCTTTAAAACACTCTTTGGGCTCACAATGTACAAAGGCAGTCTGAACTGGTGTAAAATTAAAAAGGTGAGGAGTTGTTGGAAGCACGTGGGTACTGATTACTCTTGATACCTTTAAGCTATTTCAGTCTATATGATATTTTCTTTGGAGAGAAGAGAGCTTAGTGACAAGGGTGCCTGCAAACCACTCCACAGATGCAGAAACTGCCAGCTCAGAGGTGAACATGTCAATGGATTTATTATTCATTTGCATCTAAATAACTTTTTTTGCCCCTCTCAGTGCTAATACCAGACTTCTATCAAGAAAACTGAGGAATGTTCAATGTTTTTACCTTATGTACTCTCTAATGGCAATTTACAGAAAGGATTCTTCCAACATTCTTTTCTCCTGTAGTTGTTCTCCCATGCATGTCCATGTGTGGTTATTAATTTATGTAGTGCAGAGAAGCTGTGCTTGCTTTATCATTTTCAGCTCTTATTCTCTGCAGAAGAAGAACAAATAACATGTTTACAAGTATGTTGGTTAATTAGTTTAAATATATACATCTCAAATTGACCTTATGAGACAATGTGAGGGTAGCAATTAAAATAAAATTGCTACATTGTTTTCCTTCCAGCTTCCACAGACATTTAACAGTTTAGTGTTTTTACTTTTCTCTTGGCATCAGTGGCACCGTGATCCCGCCATGGGATTTATTTTTTGTGAGGAAACCAAACAAAACATAGTGGGGGGAAAAAAAAAAGGGTATGGAGAATATATTAGAGGGCATCGTTTTATCCTTCCACGCTTCAGACTGGAGTCAGGTGGTGTCACGTAAGATTCTGGTACAGAAGGTCGAAAAGGAGGACACCACTAAGTGTCAGAAAGGGGGAGAGCAAAGAGGTTGCAATCTAAGAGGAGCAGTGAGGTGTTTTGTTTTGTTTTTGGTTTTGTTTTTTGTTTTGGCAACAAAAGTTGATAAATAAAACCCCTCTGCCAGCACAGGCGGTGGTTTCGTGCACTCTGCAGTTCAGAATCACCTCGTCGGACCTGCCGTCCGATCAAACGTCGTGCAGGGCACTTGGAGAGCCGGCAGATGTTTTGTGAGAAGGGAAGTGCTGAATGCAAGTGAAAACCCTCTCGATGGGCAGTGAGAGCTGTGGAGAGGGTCACATCCCCTCAGCCACACAAAACCCTTCATGCTCCTGCTCATCTGCCTTGGTTGGTGCTGTCTCAGTGCACGGTCTGACACCTTCAGAGGAATGCAAGGAACTTGGGGAGAGCGACTGCGCTGCGTTAATGGAACTGCAGCCTTTTTTTTCTGGGACACATGGCCTTCATATTCTGTAAAATGATCCTCTCGTGTCACACTAAAGCTGCACGATGTGTGGGTGCTGTGGTGGCAGCCACTGTGCCCATAATCACACCACGACATTTTAGGTGTGCCAGGTTATGCATTCCCAGCTCCCACTGTCTGTGAGCCCTGGCCTGACATGCACACACTGGGAATCAGTAGCGAGAAACTGAAATTCAAATCAGTGATTCCAAGAGATATCTTGATCTTTACCAGAGCTGACAGGGTTGGGTTCCCCCCCCCCCCCCCCCCCAGTTCTAAACAAGAGCAGAAATCATAAAAAACTCTTATATCTTCTTTTTAATTGCTTTTCTTTTAATTTCACAGTTATATTTCAAGAATTCTTTAAAGAAACACATTAACAAATTTATTCCAGGTTGCTGCTTAAGGTCACCATCATGTAATGTAGATGCATAGAAGAAGCTGTGTTAAATTCCAAATACCTTTAATCTGTAATGTAATTAGTTTGATTAAGACTGGTTATCTCTGTTAATTAGCATATCTGTTAGAAGCATTGACTGAAGTGCTTTTCATGATCGCAACCGGTTCTTTCTGAATTTAGAAATTATTTCCATGTGTCTGTTTCTGGGTTAACTGGAAAAAGATCAAATCTCCTCAAAGCTATGAGACACTGTCACTGTGGAGGGAGCAATTCTCCCAGAAGAACTGGCAAATGATGAAAAGATGAAGGAATGGGATTTGTTTAGTTTTGGAAGATTAGGAAGGAACATGATAACATTTTCTAGCACATATTAGATTATTAAGTGGGTGATGTTCAGTTCCTCTGTATAGCTGTTGGGGAAGGGAGATAGAACAAGAAAATAAATGAGCATAATTTGTTGTAAGGGAGATTTGGGTTAGGCAGGTTTTTCTAACCAAAAGAAAAAGTGGAGACTGATACTTTTCTGTGAGAGGAGCTTTGGACAAATCCTTTACCAGGTAATTTTTGTAAGTATAAGACAAATTTCCCTTTGCAATAACCTGAGTATTGCTGTCGGGTCCTAAACTGGAGGGATTTATCTAGATGATCTCTTATGATTGCTCTAGAAATAGCTGATTCTGTGATTCATGGCTCTGTGATTAAGAGGAATAGGTTATTATTCATAGGCAGCTCTTCTGTCAAAAGCTCGGGGTAGGAAATTTAGGGAAGGCGCTTGCTTCCAAAAGTGCTGAGTTCTGAACTTGTTATTTTATTTATACCTAATGAATAAAAGGCTCAACAAGTCAACTGAAAGAAGGAGAACAAGCAGATGCTTTTTATTTAAAAATGCTCACACCCTGAGAGCAGAATTAAATAAATGTGCAGTGGAGGAACTACGTATTTTGTTAATTTTGGGTCTAATAAAAATGGACAAGCTCGGAACACTTAGCAAAAAAGCAGTGCAGGATGGGGCTTTGTAGATTATTGCTTGAGGTATTCTGCATGTATAGAAAGTTCTTATTTTTCTTCTCTGGTATTATTGAGAGAGTTTATGAGGTGCTTTACAAGTTTCTCATGGTTGAAAGGCTCAAATTGACTCTGCTAACTTACCTCCCATGAGATTTATTCTATACTGCATAGAGTAGTAAATTTTTACAATCAATTTACTTAATTAATTTAGTAGATCAATTTATTTTTTCTGTGATGTATTCCTTCAAGGGCTTTAATTTTCTTTTTTTTTTTTTTTTTTTCCCTTTTCTGACTGTATTTTTTTTTCCTAAAGCTTTCATGGCTTTCACTTTGATATTTATTTACTGAATGCACAGACTTATCACTTTAATACATTATTCCTTTGTGGTTCTAATGGATTAAATTAAAAATACATGTTAAAAAGTGTTGCAAGTTGCATGCCTATTAGCACTGCCCATCAGGGGCTAAGGGAATTTTATGGCTCTACTTGAGTCAAGGGTTCACAATCAAAAAATCCCAAAGACTTTGGGTAGAAGTCACTTGATTTGTGCATTTTCTTCAATATTTTTTCCCCTTCTTTAATTTCAATTCTGAAAATACAGGCTGCTGCACTTTAAAGCTGCACCATCACTGTTTTCCCTGTGTAGGGTTTTAGTTTTCCAGCTGTTTAGCAGCCATAGGAGGAGGAAGTCAAATGAGCTCCTTCCATCTGACTCGTGGTGCTCTCACACGTGAACTCTGACACAAATGTCTCTCTTTGGCATCTCTGTCTGGATGACAGCAATGCCAGGCCTTGCTGAAGACATGAGAGTAAAATTGTTTCTGTGTAAAGAGTGATCTATTCAATGTGGTTTGAGATTAGTAAAATAATCCACTCACTTCCTTGCAATTTCTTTATATTAATTCACTTAAAATCACATCTTTTTGATCTAATTTGTTTTATCCATTCTTTCTGAGTTTCTGTCCTTTCCACCACACCCCAGCTCTTTCTTCCTTTCTATCCCTTCACTTCCTCCCTCCCTGTTCCTACTTGCCTGCTCTTTGTATCTGCTGTAGTTTGAGTTTTCATATGATACCCAGGACTTTAATGAAGTTTTGCTTGCCTGGTTGGACATCAAAACATGTTTTGAATTCTTGCACACTGCATTGCCCATTTAGCATCTCTTTTTTTTTTTTTTTTTTTTTTTTTTTTTTCCAGTTGGGGTCAAGAGCGATTATCCATAATTTTTAATTGCTGTGTTTATAATTACTGGCTTGAAGGTACTGAGAAGATTTCTTTTAATTAACAGACTACATGAACTATGTGCATGGCTGGACATCTTTTTTTCCATTTAAAAGCAAGTGGTTGTCGTGATTTCTTTAAACTCTGCCTGCCCAAAATCATCAGGACATCATCCAAGGAAAGCTCGTTAGTTGGCTGAGCCTGCCTGGTTCTAAACTTGCATGTGATAGATGATGGCTTTCATATAACATTAGCTTAAAACATTAAAGGCTCGAGGAGCATTTCAATCAACTTCAATATTCCAATTGATATGCCTGAGTAAGCTGCCAAAGTGTATTATTTAGGCAAAACCTTTTTACCTGGCTACAGGAGAATGAGTGCCGTTGATTGAGGAAGATGGATTTCCCTCTTTGTTTACGGCCTCAGAAGTTTGGAGATTTACAATTTGTGTCTTCAAAGTCTGCAACATTTAAAAAACCCTGCTGTTTTAAAGAATTCTGTGGTAGATTTTTGTGCAGGAAGTTGCAGGTGAGGTTGGGCTCTGTTCCATCTAAAGCCTTCAAAAACCTTCCTGTCCCAGGACAAAGAACAAGATAAGCCTCCAGCATCTCAGTGGAAAACGATGGATTATAAATAAAACTTCACTGCCGTGAAAAACAAAAAGCAGTTTACATTAAACAACCCCTGTTCTATAACAATCTTTCTACGAGCATCATGTTTACAGAAAAATTTCCTCGGAAAGTTTCTGTAAGCATGTGGCTGGAAAACATTTATTTCTGAAAGCCATCTGTCCTAAGAGAGAGAAAAAGAAATTTCAGAACTAAAATCTGAGTCAATGGAGTTTGAGTATTCCTGTGACTCGGATGGTGCTGGCAGCTCCTGTGGAATTCATCACTGAATTCTGAACTGGAGAAGGGGGGTTGGTGCTACATTTTTTGCTTCCTTGGGCAAACTTTGTTCTACTTTTCCGTCAGAATAATTTTAAACCGGCATCAAGTAATTTAGCACAGATTAATCTTTTCCCTTCTATTTAGGAATGTAGCGGCCTGTTGTAAGTAGGGAGGAAGAAAAGCTTTCAGAAATGAGCCTAGAAATGCTGGCTTATTATGGAGTGAATCATTTTAATCAGGCGCTGGAAGCGTTCCACCAGCCCTCTCTCCACCGGCCCTCTGGAGATGAGCTCGTGGAACTTCCTTTGCTGGGAGGATGACATGGGAATAAAACAATTCTTTTCCACGCTGTTCCTCCCCTTGCCTGCTTCTCCCCACCAAAGTTTGGTTATGCAGAGATCACTAGCAGTTATATCAGCATGACCTGGTATCCAGGCAACCCAAAACCTTGTCAGCTTAACAATACACAATGAAGAACTCCGGGATGATGAAAGCTGAGAGGCTCGTTTGACAAGATAGCACCTGTTTCACTCTGAACAGCCAGTGTTGAAATAATGATGGCATTAGTCAGGGGAATACAAGAGGTTCAAAAGGGTTTTTGTGACTTTGAAAGTGAATGGTAGCACAGGGAGCTGTCACCAGTTCCCTCTTCTGAGATGGGTTGTTATGTCTGCTATTTATTTGGTAGCCAGTTTTTAGGATTTTGTTGCCTCTAATGCCTCTCTGCTCTCGGCTGTGGCCACTCACAGGAGTGCACAGGCTGCTGTCTCCCAGGTAAACACAGTCTGGTCTGTACTGAACGTGTCTAATAATGTGAATTATAATCTGCCCAGTGTAATGAGGAAGTGATTGCACTGTTGGCCACGATTTTTTAGTTAGTGGCTGTCCCCCAGGTGTGACACAGTTCAGCTGTCTGCCTTCCCTGGGACATGGACTGTTCTCCTGCTGGAATCACAGCTTCTGTCCCAGGTCAGCACACCCAGAATCTGCTGAACTGGAGAAATGCAGAGCAGTGAGGGGAGTATCCTGCAGTATAAAAGTGGAACATGTACAGAGGGGACTGAAATGATTCAAAAGACTGAGAGCTGGAGAAGCAGGAGGAAACATGAAAGCAATGTACAGCAAAAGGGATGGGGAGATGGGGAAATTATTGAAGCAACTCAGTAGGGAAGCAAAATATGTAAAATTGAAATATTCAGATGGTGGAATAAAGCAAGAGTGGTGGTACACTACAGTGGGAAATGATATGAAAATGAATTAATCAGGCAGCAGCAGTATTACCTTAATGGAATTTATTTAGGGAGACTGGATGGTCCATGAAGGATGTTTGATGGCTCAGTGGCTTGGGAACCAGGAGCTCAGAGGGCATCTCAGTCCTTGTCATTCACTGAAGCTTATTTAAGGCTGCAAATCACCAAAATCTTGCCCACATGTTGACAGTCTGATAAACTGCAAGAAATGAGTTAATGAACTGGGGTATCTCCAGCAGAGAATACAAAAAAAAAAGGTATTTTTTTAACTCATCTCAGCTGCTGTGGACATGAAGGTAATAAAGCAGCAGTGAATTTGCGTTACTATATTGCAGACATTATAATCCATTTAATTACTTTTTTTAATAATTAAAAAGATCCAACAAAATGTAAAAAATCACTAGTAAGTAGTGTACTGAATTCCAAAATAAATATAGAATGGAAACCTGTATGGAGCAGAAGAGTAGGTGAATGATAATAAGTTCCCATCAATCCCCTTCAATGTGTCTTTTACTCAGAAAAGTTAAATAAGGAGAAGCTGTTTGATCTCCAAAACTTGAAACTAGAAACTTATATAAATTGATTTAAGTTTGCAATGGAAAGAATGACTGTTAAACTGGATTTTATAACCAAAAGAACACTGAAAATAAATAATAATTAAGAAAGCCCTCCTCTTAATTATTAAATAATAATTAAGAAAGTGGGAACTTCCCACTTCCCCTGGTGTCTGTCACCTCTGTTTGGTTTCCCTCAGTTCCACACCTTCCTGTCTCTCTGACACTGCCCACTCTGGGCCTTCACAATCCCTCTGGAAGCTCATGGCTGATTTCAACCAAAGTTGACAAGAGGGAGAGGTGTCTTGAATTCTGAAAAGTTCCAGTGATAATGTGAAGCTGGGCAGGAGAGGCCAGTAATGCATCTCTGTGAGAAAAGCTACAGCCCTTTTTAGCCATTAGAGTGTCCCCATGGGAGCTCAGGCTGAAGGTACAATCTGAGACGAGTCAAAGCTTTATTAGTTCCCTGCTTATGGAGCTGATTATGCCCTTTTAACCTGCTACCCAGGCTTTGACTCCTCTTTTCTACTGCAACGTATTCCCTTTTTTTCTCTGTTCCCTGTACATCCTGAACTCAAGTTGTCTTTCATCAAACAGTGAATAAAACATAAGTTTTGGACAAACAGAAATTAGAGCAGTCAAAAAATTAGACGTTGGCAGCCCAGAAGGGGTCAGGAAGGTGAAAAAAAAGCAGCTGAAAGATTCCAGCATTGATACATCAGAAACTGAAAAGAGTTTGGAACAAAATGATCCAGTAACTGGATGTGTGTAGGAATGTCTGTGGCTCTCAGTTTTTGGAAGTTTGAAGTAAATATAAAGTTGGGCAAAAAGGTCTTAACTCTGTCATTTTGCATCCACTGATAGAGCTTCCTGTGCCCACGTGGCAGATCTCTTGTCACGTTCTACCACTAGAAAGAGCAACCTGAGGATCTTGGATCACACTTCAGCATTATCAGAGCAGGTCTGATAATAAACTCAGCTCTGTCACCGTGTCCTCTTCCATCTCAGGGTGCAAAAAGGACAGTGCAGAATGCAGGAAGATTCCTGAAAAATCTGGGATTTAATGTGTTTGGCGTTTCTGTGTCTGGGCTTTGCGTAGCATTTCCCATTTTCAGTTTTAATATCAGAGCAGAAGGTTTTGGCATTCATTGGGTTTGGAGGATAAAGGTGAGGTGGTAGAATAATTTCTGCAAATTAGCAGAAATATGTTTTCTTACCACAGTGTTTTCATATCTCCCTGTCAGTGACTAAAGTAAGCTTTAAAAATCCATTTGCCACACAGATATAATGGTAATTAGTGGTGAAATAGTTCTTCAGGCTTTAAAAGAGTTGAAATTTAGGTCTAAAAAAATACTGTAGCATTTAATATACTGGAAGTTCTAGGAGGAACAAATGGATGGAAATGAAATTGTTGCTTTGGAACTTGATGATGTAGTAAATCTCAGTATTGTGCTCATTGATATTGAAGATTTCTTAAACTGAGCAAATTGTGAAGATTTACTTTTCTCCTGGAGGGACTGGATTATGTTTGTCTGCTATTTGGAGCTGGAAAATGCTGAACAATGTCAGGGATAAGCAAAGAGAAGGGATTTTGTAGATGAGTTTGCAAGCTCTCCTGTCTTTAGTGGACTCAGTGGAGCCGCAAGAACACAATTCTTTGCAGTGTTGGGAGCTTTGAGAGTAGCTTAATATCCAGCCAGCTTTATGGATCTGCATTAAATTTTTTGTGATAGAGGAGACAATGTAGAAGTCTTGTGGTAAAAAGCATTAATTTAATTTGGTTTGGAAGCCTGGCTAAGGAAGCTGAATGTTATTAATAAAACAGTCTTTAGAATTATAATTGAATTTATGGGATATAACGAAAAGAAGTTCCCCATATAGATTCTTGACTACTTTTTCCTTGCTTGCTCAAAGAAAAAGAACAGGAAAACTGATTTTTTAGAGGAATTATTCTGAGCTGAATCTGGGTCGGTGTCCTGACAGTAATGATCAAATGGCAGATGACTAAATTTGGTTCATTCAAATGGATGCAATGAGTCTGTATTTTGGTAATTTGAACATAGTCTGACACATTGATGGGGATCTTTGCTTTATTAAAATTAGGAAAATAATTTTAGATAGAGATAGGTCAGCTGCTGAGTTTCACAGTTTTTCTGCCCATTTGTTTGTTAGATATGAGATAGTTTCAATCCCACAGTTTTTGATTTTCAGCTTTTACTCTTAGGAACGGGTTCTCACAGTTTATGATGTTATTCCATTTACAGTCATATAAAACTTGACTATCTCTTTAAGATTGGGAGAAACACGTTGTTGTCTTTTTTTTATAGCATTTTCTAGCACAACAGTATTTTTTCACTATTTACTTAGAGAATCATAACAATCAAATGGGAAATCCAGAGGGGGAAAACCTTGGAGTAAATCTCTGATACCGATTTTCTGTCGGCCAAAGAACAAACCCATCAGTTGACAGTGAACAGACTAAAACTATAATTCTCAAACAATCCACAAAACATAGTTTAATGACATTACTTCAAGAGGGCTTGTGGGTGTTTGGCACCTTTTAGCCTTCTAATGATAATGTAAAAGATATGAATGTTGATATGTGTTTGGAGATTGATATCACTGAGGAACTGTCACGTTCTCAGTGCCAGAGGTGAAATTCTGTACTTGAGGACCACTTGGCATTGCACAATCCAGCTGACTGGAACTTTCCATGTCCAGGAAATACTGTCAGTGCTTGTAGGATCAGCTTTACCTCCTTCAGTATTTCATATACATTGGCACTGTAAAATATGCAGACTAATTTTTTTCATCCATCTCAGTTTGAATGCTTGGTGAATTCGTGCTTCGTTAATCTGCTCCATCTCAGACACACACTCCAAACATCACCACCTGCAAACTGCATGTCCTCCCGTTCCTTGGATGTTTTATTTTAAAGATTTAAGATTAGAGAGTTAGCTGGTGCTGTGGGGATGGAGAAAAATGTTTTTTTGAAATTCAAACAGCTTTTCCCAGTGCAGCTGATGAAAGCCTTTTCAGAATCAGTTCTTTCTGCAAACTGCCTTCCTGTGTGCCTCACCTAATTCATAGTGAGAAAGGACTGGATATGTCTGACCCAGGACTTTGTTAACTATGCTTTCTTCTCGTTCTCTTTTGCACAAAAATACCCCAGAAAAACGTTACCAGATCTTTAAATTTGGCCATTGAATTTTGAAAGTTGTCTGTACCTTAGGTGTTGCTTCCTGTTTGTGACCTTAAAAACTGTTGGACAGAAAATATTTGTCCATCTTTGGGGTTTTCTGACTCAGTTTAATGTCTGATTTTTTTTAAGGTCAATAATTTTGTGAAGAGCTAGGATGAGCTTGGGCAGTGTAGAGAGCAGTGGTGTTTCACAGAGATTTTGGGGTTGTTGGTAAATGGTCACGAGTCAAATGCAGGCAGCACAGAAATGCACCTTTTCCATGCCTTGTGCTCTGAAAGACAAGGTGTGGAGTGGGAAGAGGAACTGCCATCAGAAGTGGGAACTCTGAGGAAGATCTGAAGATGATTCTGGGTTCTCAGGAGGGAGAAGCTAGAGCTTAAACTTTATGCTAGAGCTTTGCTTGAAAACCTGTTATGTAATTTCACATCAGATGTGTGTTGCTTTGCTGGGTTTTTAATGTGTAATGCTGCAATCTTAGTAATGCATGCACTGAATTTTTCTGTTCTGCTAAATCCTTGTCCCAGTCAGTACAGTGTGCAAGAATCACAGAGCCACAGAATGGTTTGGGTTAGAAGGGACCTGAAGGATCATCTCACTCCAAGCCCCTGCATGGGCAGGGACACCTCCCACTAGCTCAGGTTCCTTCCATGTGCATCAATGGTCTTTATTGCAATCAAATACCACCTCAGTCTTGGGAGTGTGCTTGTTAACTCAAGTGTTTGCTCCAATGTTTTGATCCAGTTTGGAATCTCTATATGGGACAGGATAGTGGCCCCTGGCTCCTGCATTCCCCTTCTGTAAAATTATGTTGTGCATAAAGGAAGAACAGGGACATAATTATTTAATATGCTTTTCTCTGCTGGCAAAATATGCCTCAGTGTGTAAACAGAACTCTCAAGGGTGTAGTATCATATCCACAAATATTTATTCAACCTTAAAAATCCTTTTCTTCTTATCCTTAAAGCCTTTTCCAAAATACATTGTCATCTTCAGTAGCATATTCTGATGAGCTGTCAGTTAAAAGCTGGTTTATGTCTCTTACCTTTCCACCCAGTTCTAAGTAAATTACACTACTTATAGTGTTAGCATGAATTCATTCAGAAGAAATCACTCAAGAGAAAGACTGAGGAAATCTTTCTTTTTTTTTCCTGAAAATGTTCATCTGACCCTTGTAGTTTAGTTGACTATTGATTCTGCCTTTCCTTTTGTTGTCTGTATTATTCACATAGTTCTGAAATCTCTGCCTATCTGTTAATATTATTCATAATTAAACTCTAGAGAGTTGATAAAACTAAGGATGTCTAAATAGATGCTTTTTTTCCCCAGTTAATATTTTCATCCTGATTGACAGTGATAAGATTAGTGCCAGGATGCTGATTACAGGCAAAAACAAGCTCAAAGAAAAAGACCCTTTGGAAGGTACCACAGTGCTGGCTGGAAAGTTAATTTAAGTTACACTTTCTTATGATTTGAAACTACTGAAGTAAGCATTCTCCAGAGACTGACTGGGCTTGTTTAGAAATCTTCTTGAGTGCTAAGCTGTGCTGGGAACACACAAAAGATAAACTGACCTTAAAAATGGCTGGAATACAGACTGGACCCTCTCCATTGTTGATAGGACAATGGGACTGGCTAGGGAACAAAACATTAGTTGAAAAATTAGATTTATGACTGCTAAACATATTTGAATTTAGTAACAGGAACTGTATCCAGGAGCGTTAAAGCCATTGTGAAACTGGTGTTTTATAAATATGGCAGTTTTTTAATCCATATTTTGTAAATTACAAATTGCCTCATACTATCACCCTCAGAACACAATTCCACCTGGGACAGACAGCAGGAAGGTGATCTTGCCACTGTAACATTGCCATGTGCTTGGAGTGACTGCAGCCTTTACCTTCAGATGCTCAGTTATTGTTAAAGGGACCTGGGGACAGGGTATAAAAATGGAAATTTGATTAATTAAGGTGTGATATTCCTTTTGATCATATATCCTTTCCTGCACTCGAGTCACGTGCTGCCTTAAAACAGAATTAGATCTGCAGTATAAAGATGGAACATGGAAGCCGAGTGGGACTGGAAATGAGGAGTTTGACTTCACCCAAGACTTTGATTCTGGGAGAAGGACAGCTCAGAGTGAGACCAGGCTGACAGCACATCCCTGCCCAGATCCTTGTGATTTTATTACCCATTTTTCCCCAGTTGTAAATACCATCATTGTCAAAGCAGCTGAAATTGTGAAGAGCAACGGAGAAAACGTTGCTATCTTCTGGAGTCTGAACAGAAAAGCTGCTGCTTTGAAACTCTGGAGAATACAGGCTTGTATTGTATAACAGGATTACTCTGCATTAACTGAAGTGTAGGCACCACTCGGCAGCAGCACTCTACAGAACAAATAAACCAGCACAAAAATAAACTGCTTAAAGTTCTTGCAAGAGAAAAGCTTTAAGATAAAAAAGTGTAGTAATATAGAGGAATAATTTATTGGTCGACTGCATCCTTCTCCTTACTTCTTCACTGAGACTTGTCTATCAGTGTGCTCTGACAGCAGGTTTATACAGAGAAATGACATTGCTGGATAAAACGTGATCTTGGCTCAAGGTACTAGGCACAATACACTTATAGCAAGGCATAGTCTTGTCTCACAAAACTTAGTGTCAAAAAATCCCTTAATAACCATGTTGATTACAAGCAGTGCTGCACATGGACATTTCAGCTCCTTGCTTCTCTGTTGGCATCTTAAACACAGAATTCCTTCCCAGACAAATCTCTCCTTCCTCAGAAGGAGCTTTCAGTTTGCTGGAAGTTTACAACAGAAATGTTTTCTTGCATGAATGAGTAAGGATTTCCCATGTGAGGTTCCAGCTGCCTTGAAAACAGATTTCCTAGTTCTGAGTGGTCTTGTACCACTGGTGCAGTGATTGTGCTGCCACGAAGGCATGTTCAGGTCTTTACCTCTTTTTTTTTTTTTTTTTGTGCAATGCAAGCCTGGAGCACACTGAGATTCTCTTCCTGATGCTCAGCTACAATAGGAATGATGGTGGTGGTGGCTGTCTTAGTCATTCTTTTTGCCCAGGGAGGTTGTGGATGCCCCAGCCCTGGCTGTTCAGGACCAGGTTGGAAAAGGCCTCAAGAAACCTGGTTTAAGGAAAGGTGTCCCTGCCTGTGGCAGGGGAGGTTGGGACTGGATGATCTTTAAGGTCCATCCCAACCCCTTAAGATGCTAAAATTTCATGATTCTCTGAGTCTTCTGGCACAGTGACACAATTGAGAAGAAGCCCCAGTGATATTAAGCTTTTCCTCTAATAGTGGCTGTAATGAGGAGAGATAGAAGAGACTAAGCACAGTCCTTTGAGTTTTGTTCACTAATTTAACCAAAATAACACAGGACATGCCTACAAGCAGCACAGAAAATGTCAGTGAAAAGTAATGCATTTTTTAAAAAAATAATTTGAATACATACATACTGATAGGGCTTCAAAGTTAGATTTGATGGCAGTATAAGGGAGGGCAGTAATCAGGGATTTTATAATATGAGTTCTGTGCTCAGGACTGGGATGTGAACAATTACCACAAGTGACAAAACAGGGGCTTGGTGGTTGTGCTGGAGGTCATGGCAGCACACTGCTGACAGTGATATTCAGGTATCATAACCTTTATTGCCAGTGAGCAGGAAAAAGAGGCAGGAACAGAGCTCAGCCTAATGTTCAGCTTAATTTTTGAATTTTGCTATTTGTGATCATAAATTATAGCTCCTTTCCATTCTAAACAGCTGTTGTCATCAGAGTGTGGTTGACAGATACATGTTTGGTTTGCAGGGTTGACAGATAGATTGGCTATATCTTGTAGCATCCTTTTTTAAATTAGAATAGCATTTTATATGAAAATAATGAGTTTATAATTATATAACATAAACAGAATAAGGTTGAAGGGTCCGTTGGGTTTCATTACTTCAAAGTGCTGCAATGCTTGCACATTATAGACAAAATTTTACCACTAAAAACAATCCACTTGAGACATTAGCAGGCAGGAATACAAAGTAGCTAAATGCTTTTAGACGGAGGTTTCTGTTTGTTTTGTAGGTTTAACTTCCTTGACACTGAAGAGAACTTGGCATCCCTTTTGAAGAGGTGCTTTTAGTACATGACACTTTAATAGAATACCTCAGTGTGTTATTAAATTAACAAAGACAACGCTAAACTATTAATGTTGGTTCCCTCCTCCCTTCCTCTTCTGTCCTGCCTGAACTTACCCTCTCTGTTGACTTTTCTAAAATAAACATCCAGCCTGTCTCGCAATGCAGTTTGATATCCATCACTGGAATAGATTTGGAATAGAAAAAGGACAGATGTTCAGATTGCCAAGTTGTCCGTCTTGGGCTGGAGCAGTGAATTGCATTAGAGTTGCAGTTGTGTAAAAAGAACCTGTAATAAATCCCTGCTCTCTTGTGGGCGAGCGCCAGAGTCGAATCCGTCTTCTGTGTTACGGTGTCCGGGATTACAAACGATCCCGAGGGGCAGAAAGTGGGGATAACATCAACTGCTTTTGTGGGTGTCAAAGGTGCTGGTTCCGATAGGATCAGTGCAGCACACTGAACATTTTTAGTTCAAGCCAACCTCGAGAAGCTGTAAATGTTATTTATGTTTGAGAATTATGTTATGTAGTACTAGAAAATTGGAAAACACCCTGGTATGTCTTTCAGAGGTGGAAACTGTGGTCACTTCTTAGTAATGCTTCTCCATTATTATAAAACAGTTATGTTCAAGAGCTCAGCCATGTGTCAGAATCCACTGAGTCTTTGATGTCTGTGAACTCAGTGAGAGCTTTTAGTCTGTGCCAGAAGGTGAACAACCCAACACTTGTGGGAGATGATGCGTAAAAATAAATAAAAGCACAACATTTTTTTTTTCCGTATGAAACTTCCTTGCTGTGGTAGTTTTCAAAGTGAGCTGCTTTGCAGTGTTGCTCGAGCTATTTTTCCCAAACATGCTCTCAAATAGGGTGACTTTTTATCTCACATCAAAATAACCACGATGAGGTGACATAACACACCAGAGAGAGCTGTTTCGGCAGGTTTGGTACAAAAAGGGCTTTTTAAGTAGACAGAGCTGATGTCAAAAGCCATCTCACAGTGGCCTGTTATGTAGAGAAAAAAATATTTTCCCTAAACATCTGGATTTTTTTCCATCTTGTAGGTGGATTTTTTTGGTTTTTTACATTTATTCTATTTTTTTTTAAATTAATTATGGATTTGTTTTACTACTTGGAAGTGGAAATTGTGCATTGGCCATTAGGGCTTCTGGTGCTCTTCCTCAAGATGTCTCAGCCTTCTACTCATACTGGGTTGGTTATTTAAACATCACATGGTTTTTATTTTAAAGGATGTAGATCTCAGGGTGATGGTTTAGTTTCTGAAATGGAATTTTAGTTAAATGGCCATATAACTTATTGAAGACTATTATGTGAAACTACAAGAGGTGATTTTAACAGGAAGCAGGGAACATTGGGTCGTTGGTTGTTGGGTTCCCCAGGATCTGGGTGTAAGTGGCAGTGCTTGGAGACCTCAGCAGATGCACTCCTGTGTCTCAGGATTGTGGGTCTGTCGAGGATGGACCTGTGTTTAAGAGGAAAAATCAATGATTTTTTGAATTAAAAATGAGAAGGTTATAATCTTTGAGTCTAAGATGGGCTTGAAATATCTGAAGTTTATGCAGCTGATTTGTTCATTCATTGCAGTGCTCGGAGCTGTGCCTTTGATAAGCAGATACTTTGAAACCACAAGGTCTGAAACCTTTGAATATTCCTTCCTAGGCTGGACAAGGTTTTTGATTTTAATGGAGCTGCAGGAAGGATGCAGAACATAACCCTTTGTTTCCCCTGTATGATACAAGCATCTCTGATCACATTTGTTTAATATTCTTATCATGCAAAATATTGAATGTTCTTGACTTCCTTTAAAGTCAGGAATGGCAGCATCTGTCTCTAATTAACCCGCAGCATTTTCAGAACTCTTGTCAAATTCTGCCTTAAAGGAATTATAGTTTACAATCACTTCTGGATAAAATAATGTTGACTCAGTCTCCTTTGCCACATCTCCTTCACCACTTATTGTCTATAACAAGTCGTGTTCTCCTCTTGCGCCTCGTCTTGGGAGAATTAATTTACATCCATAATGGCAGCTGCCTGGGCTGTGTGTCCTGCATACATCCCGGGGTGGGGATGGCTGTGGGATAGTGATGTCGAGTCATTCTCATTCTGAAAAGCACGGGGAAGCCAAAGGATGATCGAGGAACCCTGGCAGCAATTTGGGTAAGTTCATGTGCTGTGCCTCAGGCAAACAGTGATTAATGAAATGGCACCGAACCTGAGCAGCTTCAGAATCTGCTGAGAGAGGCTGTTTATGGCAGATAGATTGTGTATTCGGACACTAATTGTCTGCAGCAACAGCACCAGGAAGTTCCTTATACTTCTGTAATTCTAAGGCACAAATATAGATATGCCAGAAAAGCCAGAATGTGTTCATTTCTTTCCACATGGAGCAGGAGGGGACATGGGGGAAGTGATGCCCCTATCCCTCGTTTCCCAGCCCTGCTCTTAGAGTAAATATACTATATAATATCCTAAATATACATATAAAAATATAATAGTAAGTATACTATGATAGTATATTTATCTGTATTTCCAGGGTACAGCAAGTCTGACCAGTTAACTCTGGAGTCAAGCAGCAATGGCTTCTTTTCAGAGGCCAGATGGGCTTTTGGGGCTTCTTGGCAAGATTGCTGTGTCACAGTTACTTTCCAAACAACTGTAATAGAAAGAAAATAAATGTTAGAAGAACATGGGGAGTTTGACTTATTGCAATTCATTGCTTGTGCCCCTTAAAAGCCAAAGCTGAAAGACCTGGCAATTGAGGGAACTGTGATACAGGATTTATTCTGACTAACTCTGCATCTCTAAGAAGTAGTTCCGAAATTTGTAGCAGCCTGAGCTTTTCCAGAGGCAGAGTGAGCTGATTCAGCAACAAGCTTAATCCTGCATTTAAACTGAAGAGAGAATTTACTTGTAGTTATTGGGGAAATTGGGACAAGCTGTACACTCCATACCTTCTGACGGATCTAATTAAAAAGGGGGAAAGGGAGGTGGCTTGATTTTGAGACAGTAATAACGTTTTGGCTCGTCTGTAAGACCGGCTCTGTGTTTGCCTTTCATCTGCATGCTCTGATCAATATCTGTAAGCCAGAGCAGTTACTCGAGTCTCTGCAGAAATCCCCTCTCGTGCCTGATATTTCTGTTTCCAGTCTGGAGATTAAATTCCTCTCAGCACCTTTAATAACTGTATCACAGTGGCTGCATGTGGATATGGGTGGGCTTCTGCCTCTATCCTTAGAGATTTAGGACTTTTCTTTTGTAGGCCACCTTCCCCAGGATTTCCACTTTGCAGCTTTTGCATTTCAAAGTTCTGTTTCAATCCTTATTAATTAGAAATCCATTTTTCATATACAGCCACAACTTCCGTTTTTGCTATTGGAAACCAAGTTCTATGTGACACACTGTGGGTTTGCAATACTTATTTTTTAAAAAAGAACATAGTGGCCAGGCATTTGGGGAATATTTGCATGTTTTTATAGTCAGGCAGAGAAACACAGAGATGTTTGTGTGTAACTGCAGCCCTGTTTAATGCCCCGAGGAAAGTTCTGTACTCCTGTAATCCACCACATTTGCAACAACTGTTTAAACTGTTAAAAAATCCTGAGAATTTCTTCTAAATTTTATTTATGTATCATGTGGTCAAACGATGCTGGGCCAATATCGGTTCGGAGGATCAAAATTAGGCTTTAATCATAGAAGTTACAATTGATACTTGCCCTAGTTGACAAGAAGCGTGTTGCAATATTCCTTTTTTTCCTTTTTTTGTTGAGGGATTAGATTAATTTGTGCAATCATATATAGACTGCATATATATGTATAGATACATATTGCTGCCAGCTGGTGTGAGTAAAGGTGGCAAAAAAAGCCCCAAACGTGAATCACATATTTGCTCACTCTGTCAGGTACTAAATTGAGGTACATAATTGAGGAAGAAAACTCTCTTCCATAAGAGGAAAAAAAAAAAAAAAAAGAAGACACTTTTTCTTCTCTATTGGTATTCCAAAATAAATTTTTAGTAGGTTTTCATATCACACTTCTGAGTGAGCTTTCCCTGTAGTATTTTATGGGTTAATTCCTTTTCCATAAAAAATTCCCAGTGATGGCTCCTTTATTCATTGGTGAAATGGTTGTTTCAGGAGGCTTTCCACGAGTGCTTGGACTTTAACTGAAATCAGTTTTTCAGTTGGGAGCAGTGGGTTTTCCTGAGAAAAAGTTTGCAAAGGTGTAGTTGTTTTCTAGATGGAGCTTCACTTTCACCAAGTAGAATAACTCATGCAGTATTACTCAGTCAGCTGGGGATGGAGTTGTTAATTTACCTGGAGATTTCTAATAACTCCAGTCTAGTGTTGTATTTATTAAGGCTAATACGTATTGCAAAGTGCTACTGAGAACTGCAGTACCAGATCTAAGTTTGAACTTATCTAATGCAACCTGTTCTCCTTCTGCCTAATTTATGTGTGTGACTTAAAAATATCTTCCCATTTGCCCCCTGTTAACGTTGCATTTTCTTAATTCCAAGTTAAACCAGCCCGGGGGAGTGTGGGGGGGTGTTTACACTCATAATGCTTTGTTTAGATGTTGGTGCTAAAAATACATTTAAAAGGGAAACAACAAAAGAACAGTGGCACTGACTGTATTAAAGTGAGTAATTTTAAAGAATAAATGCATAAGAAAGCTCCTTATTCAAGCCCTTCCAGAAAATGAACTATTCAAATGTCTTTCCCACGGTAAGAATCTTTGAGCAGTATCTTCTCAGCAGCTCAATTGCAAACACCAGAAAGGGAATTGGAACGATTCCACTTAGGAAAGCTAAGAATGGTCTTATCACATGAGATGCTTTCTATGGAATGCAAATGCTTACCATACATCATTTCAATTTTTCTCATCTCTGAAATGTTTCATTGGAAATAGAAAAAAAAAAACCCAACAAAAACACTCATCCAGATCCTGGGTTTTGAAAACACTTAGGACCAAGCAAGCAGCGTTTGTTGTGGCCATACCCCATTGCTGCTCAGTAAAATCCAGCTGCCAGGACTGCAGTGAACCCAAAGTTATCACACAAGTAGCTCTAATATCAGCAGTATCTGAACAGTGGGAAGTTTTACAAGTTTTACAACTGGTAGTTATCTGGGGTGTACATTCCCGTTATTGCCCTTTCGCTGCGTGGATTTTGAATTCCTTAATTGATTCATCGTCTCCATAAAGGAGGCAGCTAATGAAGATTTTCTTATCTCGTGGAGCCAGGGCTTTTGAAAAAGAAGGATCCCAATTTGGTCTGTCCTGATGCTTTGAAGTTCTGAGTGGCAGTGGTGCTGCACAGTGACAAACGGGATATTTTCGGTGACTGCGGGGCTTTTTTCATTACACTTGGAGGCATAAAAGACGCTGGAATGAAGCAACAAGTTGGAGCTGTTAGTTTAAAAATTGGGGGAAGGAGACAAATTGAATGTGTGGCTTGGTGAAAAAATAATAGTTTTTCTGTATTTTTAATCAAATGGATTTCATATCAGTATACTGCATAATCTAAGAATTAGTTCTCCCTTTCTACATCTACTTCCTGGAAAACCCTGATAACAGAGATATTTTTAGAGCACTGCACTCTCAAATTAGCGGTATTTTAGAGTTCTGAAATTACATTTTTGCAATTCACTCAGGTATAAGGAAGATTTTACAGAAACAAACAGTGAAGATACATCATTGTAAGTGCAATATCCTACCATTATCTAATGCAGGAAAGATAATGATGCCATTATTTTGTCAAAGGTGTGATTAGAAAATCTCTTTTCCATTCTGTTTCCTTTTCATTTACAAATATATTTACAGGAATGGCATGTATGTGCTCATAAATGCACATAAATATCTAGTACAATTCTTGTACTTCTTAAGGTAATTCTTAGATCCTTTAAACTTTTATGACTGGTACACACACTGTGCCAGGTAATACATATTTATGAACAGTACACACAGTACCAAGTAATATGCAA
The DNA here is from genome assembly GCA_038380795.1 of Pyrocephalus nanus. Lineage (NCBI taxonomy): Eukaryota > Metazoa > Chordata > Aves > Passeriformes > Tyrannidae > Pyrocephalus > Pyrocephalus nanus. Next base: position 12,480,448 of record CM076276.1, read on the forward strand.
AATATCCCACAATTATCTACAAGCCTTTAAATATCAAGTGGTAGAAGGCCATGGAATGGGCTAACCTTGGATACTACAAATACTGCTGTTGGAAAATGTTAAATCATTCATTGCATTGCAAAAACAAAACAGGAGCGCCACTCCTGTGACCCCAGACACCAGAGCTGGCCGGGAAATGGAGAGACTTCGCAAATAAGATCGCTCTCAGTGCCGTGTTCAACATCCTTTCTGCAGCACAAAAGAATTCCCATTCCTGGCCCCAGAGCTCCCGAAACTTGCTCGAACGGCATTTGAGGAAATTCTACGAACCACGGAGCTTGTGCGAGTGGCCTCTTTATATGTGTTTAGTTGCTTAAAGTAGTTAAGTAATTCTCCTGAAGAATGATCTGAGTGTGGAATTTGCGTTAATATTCAATATATAACATACTCAGGTGTTCTGGGGGGCTCTGCTGCTCTTTGCTGATGTTCTTTGCTGATGTTCTTTTCTGCATGTAGCTACAGGGGAGGTTTATCAGTGCTTACTGGTTTACATAACTCAAAAGGGGAGCATCAGCTGGCTCTCAGTACTTTGAGAGCAAGAAATTGATGGTCAAGAGACCACAGGCGCTGCTTTGGAGCACATTCCTGCATATGGATCCTCTTGAACCATAACCATAGAAAACAAGTGAAAACTCTCTTCACATCTCTCCCTCCTTCTCGCATTTTCTAGAGCAGGGAAAGGTAATAATAGTCTGCCTTCCAGCCATGGGGCTTGGTGTGTTCTGCTCTGCTGGCATCTCCCAGAACATGCAGAAACCTCTCCCTGCTTTTCCTGTTCTCCGCTCCCTCTGTCCTGATCTGGAGTGTTACGAAGCATGGGATGAAAAGATCTCATATTTTTATCAGCTGCTCCAGCAAGCATCTAAATTACTTCCTCAGGAAGTAATTCCTGAGGAATTCCTCCCACATTTACTTAGGACTTCTGCTGGATGACTGGAGTCATCCAGGAGGAGAACCCTGGGCAGCACAGAGTGAGCAGCAAGTGCTCGGGGCACCCGTGGCTGGATTGCCATGGAGGCCTGGGGGGAACATTGTCAAACAGGAGCGTCCTTGAGGTCCCCTTCCAACCTGGTAGTCTCTGATTCAGTAATTTAGCTTCAGTTTTAAAAACTAAAGCGTGCATTGAGAGGCTTCATTTAGGTCACATTAATTTTCTTTTTGACTCAATACCCTTTCAAGGCCACACACCATATCCTGAGGATCAGAAGTGCTCCCTGGCTAGCTGGAATGATAGAGCATTCAGTGTTGCTGAGGTAATAAATTGGAAATAAGTAATAATAAAAAACATGAGAGCATCACGGTGCTTTTGAAAACAAGCAATATTTCATCTTTATTACATATATAACCATCCCTCATGCTTGATGTCGTAGCTTAAATATTTCTTAATCAATTGGACAGGTGATCTTTATCTAGGTTATGTAGAGAACCTACTGAATGATTTTGGAATGGTTAGCAGTTATCCTGGGGAATGACTGCAGAATGTGAGCTTGGGATGCAAAACACTGGGAAATGTCACGCCTATTTTTAGGAAGGGGGAAAAAGAAATCTGGAAATTAAATGTCAGTCAGCTCACCTCTCATTCCTGGAAAAGTACTGTAATAAGCAACCAAAGGAATTAATTGTAACCTCCTAAACAAAAAAGAAAGGTTATTTAACAATTTATACTTTTGTGTATATATATAAATATGTCAGAAATTGGTTGTGTTGAACCCTTCTGTGGTTAGTAGTGGGCTCTGTAGATATGAAGGAGCAGCAGATGTCACGCATCTTAATTCCAGCAGGGCTTTCAATGCTGCCTTGTAAGTTGTAAGAATGTCTGGCAGAAGTTACTAGGAAAGGGATGGAAAACTGGAAAATTGTACTTTGAGAAGAGTTACCAGCAGCAGTTCAGCCCTGTTTGATTTGCAGCATTCCCATCCTGATCCCATGAGCCAACCAGCACTCCTGGAAGCTGTTTCTGCTATTTCCATTCATGGTGATTATAGGGTTGCTATTTGAAAAAAAAAAAAAAAAAAAAAAAAAAAAAAAGTCAAATTTTGAGTAAAGCCATTAGCAATTTTACAGAAGGGGGGGAAAGAAATCAATAAGCTGTTTTAAAAGTCAGTCTTTTCTAATATAAAACCCCAGACACATCAAGCTGTAGTGCTCTCCATTCAGGTAAGGATGGAATGCAGACAATACCGTAAATCCATTGCCAGTATTTACTGCACTAAAGCCTCGATGCATTCTAGAGAAGTCTAATAATTTTTAACCTATATCTCTACAAAATGCTGAAAGCTAGATGTCTGGCCCCAGTTATACTGCATTACATACTAAAACCTGTCTTTCCCTGGTTGCTGGGTGCGTGGTTTATAGAAAAGCAGTTTAGTAGGAACTCCTGTGCTTTGTGCTCCGTTGGCACTTAGTGAATGCAGGTCCCTGCTACTTCTTAGTGCACAAGTTTATCTTTCCTTATTACTTCTGAAGAGTGTTTGAATATATCCAAAGTTTTTTGGACTCCTTAGAGACCTATTAATGCTTTTGATCAGTAATTCTTACAGATGATAATATAGAACAGCCACAGTTGACCACTTAGAGGTTATATTTTCTTTTCTTGAGGTCAGGAGGGTGGATTATTGTTTCAAAAACTACTGAAAATTTACACGCAGTGTCTGTAAACACACAGCTTCCAAAGCTTTGAGATTTAAATTTACAGAAGGCTCACAGAATGTTGTCCATCCATTTCAACTGCAGGTGCTCAGGACAAAAATTATGTGTAATTTTTTCTTAATAAGTGAAAAATACCTGTGTTTTAAGGACATTAAAGGGCTCTGAGTAAGCATATAATCATTAAATATTCAGAGAGTACAAGGTTTAATGTGCACAACATTGAATACACCAAAGAATAATGCCATAATTATAGCTTCTGTAATAATTATGTTTTATTGTGGCTTCCTTACTCTTTTTATCCCACAGTTGGCATAAGCTTTTAGGCAGATGCCTTGGGTTTGCCCTTTGCAGCTTATAGGCAGATCACTGCTGTGTTGATTCTGCAGTCAGTCAGCTACTCAGCAATCTCATTTTTCTTTTACTGTTTTGGCAGAGATGAAAAGCGAAGTTTTTAACCTTCCACTTTCCTGCTACTTATTGGGCTGTTGGAAGCCAACTTTAAAGCTTAAATAGGAGCCCAGGCAGATCTTCACAGCAACACATTTTTCTTCTCCCTGGAGCTCTTGAAGCAACTGGCTGAAGAATGAAACCCAGTCAGTGTGAAGACACAAATGAAGGACTGGAGTAAAAAATAATTTGAGTGGTGTCTTTTTTAATTAACAGGAGCTTGGATTCTGTAGCACAAACCTCCAAACAGAAATTTGTCTGTAGATATAGAACATATTCCAGATTTCTTATTATAGAGTATCTATAGATATATACTGTAGAATGTAGAATATCTCTAGATACATGCTATAAATATAGTCTACAGCATAGTTATAGATACATTATATATATATTTCCATATATATTTCTATGTATCTATTCTATAGATATGGAGTATTCAGAGAAGTATATTCAATATATACATAGACCATATACCCTGAAATCAGAAGTTTATGTGGACTTGTAGCCAGGCATCAAAGAAAAAGTCACGTAAGAGTAGATTTTGGTTCTAGAACTTTCTGCCCTGCGATGATGGGAGCACTGGAATTTGTCATGAAAAGATAATTACCCACAGGACTCATTGCAATGCTGAGCAAAGTAGAACAGCTACAAATGGGATCTGGCATGGTGTGGGGTTTTTTTATAAAGGTTCCTCCTAAGAGACTGAACCTTGTTTGTTCTGCCACATCCAGTTCTGGTTTCTTCCTGCAAAATCTTTTCACAGAGTCACAGAATACGCTGAGTTGGAAGGAACCCACAGGGATCATTGAGAACCTGTGAGACAGATTTTGGAATCTGTGAGGCAAAATGAATCCCACTGAACAGAGGGTTTTGTTTTGGAGGTTCCCAAAGTCTTTGTGGGAATCAGATGCTGGGTTAGGGGAAGAGGCCCCAAAGAGGCCCCTCACTAATGGAAAGGCAATGGAACAACTGCTGGTTTCACACTGCCAGGCTGGCCTCTGTCTGCACCAGTTTACCTTGTCAGGTAGCTCTAGCTGAACAACAAACATGCATAGTGCTGTATTTGTTGGTACTAAGGTAAATGATTGCAGAAAATACCAGGAATGTGGAATTACAGTTGTGCTTCAGCAAATTTTTTATGTCCTTTTTTTTTTTCCCTTCAAGTAAGTTCTTGGTTGAAAAGAGTCCCAAGGACGTGTTTTAAATCTCCATTAAGTGGATGAAATATGGTTTAAAGCAATAAAGCATGGAAATTCAGAGCTTTGGGGGTTGCTCATCCATCTTCACAGGTCATCCTAACATTATCCTCTACATATTGCTGCTGGCTCCCAGAAGTGGGTTCGCTGGCAGTTTGTCTCAGGGTCGGGATGTGTGGCACAGCCTGAGCTGCACATTTACAGAGCCACTGCTGTGTCACAGGCTCAAGTGTGGGCAGCTGAAAATGGTGATGGGTGAAAGAACAGGGTTTCAGGCAGCTCAGCAGTAAACCTGCAGCTGATTTCTGTAGGAAAAAAGAGTGTTTCTTAGGCAAATGCTTCATAATAATGTCATTCTTGCCGTAGAGATTACCCGCAAACATTGCTTTGATACGTCCTTGAGGGCATCAGAGATGCCACTTCTGAGCAACAGTGGGAAGGCAGAACAAAAGTTCTATTACTGAAGTGCTGAATTTTGCTGGAGAGTTTTTCCCTTCTGTCTCCAGTGCTGTTGGAGTGAGGAGTTTGCATAAACTGAGACAGTCCCTCTGCTGCTTTAGGAGATGCTGTTAGTGGTGCTGCTTCTGCTCTTGTGAGGTAACTCAATCTCTCTTCTCAAATACTCCTTTTTCAGCTGCCACTCTGCAGCGAAGTGTAAAGAAAGAGGGAGGAAAAGATACACTTTACATTCACGACCTTTTGGGTGAAGTCGTCCAAACTGAGCAGGCTGAAATTATCTGTAGAGTGATATTGTTAGGTCTTAAAACTTGATTCCGAAATGATGACAAACTCAACCTTCATGTAGACACTACTGGCTCATTTGAGGCACCAGGGAATGGAATTTAAAGTGTCTACTTCAAAAACTCGGGCTGTTGAATGAGCTGAAGGAGGAACTTCAGGACTTCAGTTGACAGAGGGATCAATCAAGAGGCAGCTCTGACACATCTCCCGAGATGTATCTGTGTGTTTTAGTGGGATGTGTGCCCTCTCTCCTGCTCATTCTCATACACAAGCACTCAATTAGACACGAGCTGTGCCATGACTTTTTTTTTGCCAGCAGTCTCTCTGCCTTTGCAGAGTGCGTTGAGCTGAAGTGGATCTTGTATGGATTGAGTAACTGTGAGCCTGTGTGTCTGTGGAATGTAATTCTGAATTTTAGCTTTAAGAAAAGTTTCGGTCCCTGGGGATCTGCTCACCTTCTGTTCTGGGCTGAATTTTAACCATTTGAACAATGTGCTTATTTCTGTCCTTTGCATAAAGATTCTTATCAGGAAATGAAACTTTAAGTACTACAAACCTGCAAGAGGCTGTCTTTGTTCCTGTATTATTAGTAAGTTAGCAGGACTTGTTGCATATGGTCATTTTTCTGGTTGTTTTGCATGATTCTGGGTAGGCTGCAGTACTACCAAATATGTGCTTTATCTCTCAGTTATTGAGTAAAGAATATAGAGAAGAAAACTAGACATTTCCCTCACCATCCTGCATGACTGTCTTCTTCCTTAACTCTGTTTCCAGGATTTCATTCTGAAGTCTGTGCATTGCTATTATTGCCCTCATGGTTCTGGCTCTCATAAAACACTATTTTGGCCTGGGTTTTATTTTAGTACCATGTTTTCATCTGAGGAGATAAGAGGTTAATTTTCCCATTTCCTTCAGCAAAGTAGCCTGCAGGGTTTATTTGAACATTGTTTCTGTTTTCCATCTTCTGAGTTCAGGATTAAAAACTTGGAAGTTAAAAACTCAGACATCCGTCTAATTAAAGGAATTGGCTGTCAGGGCTGTATTTTTCTTTCTCATTAGCATTCTGTTCATTCTGTTTTCTTTCCCTATCTCCCTGTTCCCTACACACTCAGCTTGTAATAAAAGTTGGTTCTTGAATGTAAAGGCGTGTTAATGCACCTGGGAAAAACATGTACAGGAAGGAATTGAATTTGTTTCTATCTAACCTGGGTAAGATAGAATGGAATGTTCCAGTGTTTATCTTTACAGTAATAATCAAAGCATCCCTTCAGTGCTCGTAAGGATTATTTAAGAAGAAAATTAAGTAAATGTATTTATTTGTTTGGTTTCAACAGGAAAAACAATCTCCTATTTTAAGTTTATACCCCTGCAGCCAAGCGATAAGGGCATTTTAATGTTTTCCTGCATCTATCTTTCCATTTTTATGCGTTGCAGGATTAGGGGACAGCTGATGCTGCCGTAGTGTAAATGTGAGCAAGCAGAGATCCTCATTACAGGGAGAAGTGGATAAAAAGAGTCTTTAACTGAAGGTGATGGAACTGTTGTGTCTACTGTCCATTAACTCAGTAATAGCACCTCTTCTCCAGCTGAGGGGAATCGCAGGGAGCAGCGTTTTGCTGCCTTGCAGGAGCAAATCCCTAAAACCTCTGCAGCGGAAATGTCTGCAAGCGAGGAGATAAACACGTGAAGACAGATTTCAGCCAAGACTTTTGGGCGCATCAGAGGTTTTCTCTTCTGGTCTAACTTTTGTGTAGAATTACTTGCACCGGCAAGATGTTGAGCATTCCGTTCACAACCCCGGCAGTGCAGGCTCTGCCGGCCCTGCCAGGGTTTGGGAGTTCTTCTGCCGTGTAACTCAGCTGAGTCTTCCTTCAGTAAGAATAAAAATGATCTGCAAAGCATATTGTAGCCATAAAACCAAAGAAACCAAACTCTGCATGTGCTGGCACTTCAAGGCTTTCATTTCAGTGCTTATGGATCATCCAGCAAACGCAAACAAGGCAGTCCCTGGGATGCAGCTTCTCTATTGCTCTTTGTTAGAGGGCATGTGTGGTGCTTGGAGCTTCAGTACTGGGAGGAAGGCAGTCGAAGTTCTTTGCCTTCTATTTTACCTCTGGGACTGCTTCTAAAGCAGAAGTTGCTGTCATTCCACCAGGGAACTGTCCAGATTTAGTACATGAGCTTTGACCATCTGACTTCCTGAAGCTTTACAGCCTGGAGTCCTGAATATGTGTCATTGCTCCACTGCAGGGAAATTTGTGTCTTTAGGCTCAGAAGTCAAATAAGCAGTAATTCATGCAAACACACCCGGGTATTGATTTCAAGTAATCAAAAAATAAGTGGAGCTGATAGGGTACCAATCTTCTTGGTTTTGGCAGCACCACCCAAGTTGAAAGAAAAGAAATCCGCGGGGTTTGCTGTACTTGAATCATGTGCTATTTACACTTGAGTTGGTCATTGAAGTGTTCTTGATGAGATCTGGAGAGCAGGGCTGCAACAGGGTTTCGAGTACAACATACAAATGAGATCCCAAAAGAGAGCTCTACTTAGGAATGTCCAAAGCCAATCTTCCAAGACACTTTCTGTTAAAAGCTGGTAGTGTTCACATTGATGGTACATAGATTTTACTGTGGGTAGTATTACTTTGCCTGGGATTGGGATGATCAAGTGGTCAAGTGCAGATATCACTGCACTGATCTTCTCACTTTCTCACATAAAACTTCTCATAACTTTGCTTCCCACATTTTAGAACTCCATAGCTTTGCTACACAACAGCTTTGTGTGTGTTTGGCTCATTAATTAGAAAGAGGTATTTCTCTTGTCCTTTCTGAAAGATTTTTCCCTTGTATTCTTTTTGATTAGTAAATACAAGTAGCTTAATAGATGAAGTGCTATTGATAGAACAATATTTTTCAGTAGTTTACTGTGCTCTGTTTCATGCACTATTGACAGGAAATCATGTTCGGGCAGAAATCATAACAGAAAATGCTGCTGTGATCTTACACAGTTTTTTTTTTTTTTTTTTTTTTTTTTTTTTTTTTAATTCCACAGTTTCCACTGTTTGGCTTCATATGTTTGTTCAACATACAGTTGAATGCATCCAACCTGGCTTTGCCTTTGTGTCATTGCATGGCCTATTTATAACAAAAAAAGGGAGTCACTGCTTCCTTTTAAATTTCTGTTTAAGTTCTGCTTATTTTGGTGTGGTTTTGTTTTGGTTTGTTTTTTTTTAACCAGTGGCTTTTCCGTTTCACTGTCACAAAGTTGAGGTGCTTTGAAATGTTTGCATTAGGGGCGTTAGGAAAAGAAATCTGAAATTGCTGACTTGAAATTTTGTTTGCTGTATCATTGACAGTAATAACCAGGATTCTGTGGAGTCTGAGGTCGACATGTTTGTTACTGAGGGCACCTGTACTGAGTATGAGGGGAATCTGCTGAAGGAAGTAGTGCAGTTCTGTGAGTTGCTAGAAGACTGGTGTTTGGAAAGCAATGCTCACCTGCCCAGTGTGTTTAGCTCAGGTGATGGTAAAGCAGTTGAAAATCAGTTGCTTTGCCTGAACTTGTAACAAAATGCCTGATAGTCAGACTGAAATGGAAGGGGAAGTAAAGGGTATTAAGACTGAGCACTTACATAATCCTCTATATCTTTTGAGTGCCAGAGGTATTAACTATTTAAGCCTCAAGATAAATTTTTTTCTGCATAAAAAGACATATATACATGTATCATGATTTTTTTTTCTCTTGGCAAAGCATACAGACTGACTGAAAGGCTGAATAACTCCCCCAAGGCTACACAGCACTGGCACAACCTGGCTGTGCCCAGCTCCTGGGCCTGCAATAGTCTGTGTCTTAATGGTGTGTGAGTAGCAATAACCCCACAAAATCCCTATTTTGATGTAGACAGCAAACCTAAGATACTGTGTAATAACCCTGTGTGATGAATCTGCTGCAGTAACACAAATGCTGGTGTTGGCAAACTGCAGTGCTGTACATAGATAGTGTTTACTGTTGTATTGATCCACGCCACTAAATCTTTAATTATCTTTCATAGTAAAACTTGTCCAAATAAATTGCTCTATTGCTGCCCAGTGCTGCTGCTCTTTGGCAGCAGCAAAGGTTGATGCTGGGGTCACTGGCCACCTTTTACCATATCCATATTCTTTGTTTAAAGATTTGGTCCTATTAGAAGAAGTACTAGATCTAAAAACTAACAGGCTGCTAGGCTGGTAGTTCCAAGGTTTAAAATTCCCTGCTCTAAGTGTATAATAAGTCATGGCTGTACAAATTTCCTATCCTTTGAAACCACCCCATTTATTATCCCCTAAAGGGGTTGAGGGGATGGTTTGGTACTGCACTTCTTGCTCGTGGAGCTGGTGTGGTACATTTGGATAAATATTCTGCTGTTTGTGAAGTGGAGATGTATTTTTCTGGCACTAGAAGAAAACCAAAGCCTTTGGCTCATGTGATTATGAGAAGCAGTTGCAGGTGATGTCCCTTTGAGGTTTTCCACCTGTGTGTGGCTGTTTTGTCTTCACTGACACACAGCTGCCATGGATTGATGATTACAGACAGGATTGCTGTCACTGCTCTGTGCACTCCCTCTATCAGTTTTAACTACACTCATGTGCATGTATTTAGCTGCTGAAGGACTTGTTTCAGCTGAGGAAACTGAGTGAATATGTTAAGAAGAGATTTACGTTGGCCTGTCCAAGATTTGAAATTCAATTTCCAAACGGTGTGGATATTTCAGTGGCTGTGATACGGATTTTTGAGTCCCTGAGATGAGGTGTGTTCATACCTGGCTGTGCCAAATCTTATTCTCAGCTACACCTCTGCGAGAATGGAGGTGGTTTCAAATGAGGTATGTGTGAAATCAGGAATAAAATGGCAGAGATGGTGCTGGGGCAGATCCAGGAACATGAATAAGGAGAGGTTGGGAGCATTTAAGTGGGTGCAGTTGTGGCATGTCTAAATAGATCTGTTAAATATGCTGTTAAGAGGTTGAAGTTTTCTTTGTCATTGCTGTATGATCAATTATCCCTTCAGGGCATTGCCCTGTGACAGGGCCGTGCTGCTGCTAATTTGTTTTATAGTTAGTGCAGTTCAGTCCTGGCTTATGCACTGCAGAATAAAAACAAATGTATCTCAGGGAAGTAATGGTATGAATATACAATATCCAACAGAAAGCTCTTCAATACTTGACTGCAAAGCGCTATACCACGTACCATTATGCTGACATGTTTTATCAGAAAAGAAGATATAATTTAATAACACAAGTTTTCCTTTCACAGTGAAGGAAAGGGGAACAAATCAGTGTTTAAAAAAACCTACAGCACCTTGAATAATCAATTCAGGAGAACTATCATAAAGTGAGGCAATATTCATGTCTGTCTCTGAAAATTGAACTATAAAATCCCAAATGATTACAAATAGTCTTTGTGCTGGCTGTCAGTGAAGTCAGCCAGCTGTGTAGATCAACAACCTGTGGTACTTTTTAACTGCAATGTTTTGTTTAAATAACCCATTTATATTAAAAAATTTCCACTATTCTTCTTTCCTGTGGTTGCTAGCAATGTCCATAGCAACAGCCAGTGACGGCACAACTGCAGTTCAATGTGTTGATTATACAATAAACTGGAGAGGAAAGGAAAATAGATGCTCTGCTTACAAATACCTTGAATGCTGTAAGAGTTTTATAAGAAGAGGAGACTGGAGAAAACGGACTTGTTTTATCCCGAGTCTTTGGTCTCTGTTGTTGACTGGGATGGTGTATTTTGTCTTGAAAGTCTGGATTTTTCTACTAGGTTGAGAAGTGCTGTTGCTGACGTAGCACATCCAGGCACACCTTGGTGTGGTTCAGCAAGATAACACCCAGGAGCTGGGATTTAAGCACACAGAAGTTCTTGTGTCAGCTGCACGAACTCTTGTTGCTTAAAATGTAATAATAACAAAAAAAACCCCAAAAAACCAAAAGAAAGCAAAAAGAACCCCAAACCAACCAACTAAAACAAAACAAAACAAAAAAACCAAACAAGGAGCAAAGTTGTGTGATAATAATTAAGCTTCATTAAGTAAGAATTCAACCTGCCGAAAACCTGGGGAGAGAAAAAGAACATTTTGTCATGAGTTATGCACTTAGGAATATTATTCCTTAGTTTGTAGTTGTAATTTCTCACCTCTAGGTTGGCAGCATTGTCTCTCCCTGCAAGCATCTCTCTCATGATCAATTAAATAGTGATTATCTTGGGTTTTGTTCTGTGGGTTTTTTAATCTCTAGGCAAGCAACTGCTTGATATGGGCATGATTTAAACATACAGGTGTGTTTAAAGGCATCCTTTCTGGGAGCCTCTGTCTCTAAGGACTAAAAAAAAGCTTTCTGAGGGCGAACTGCTAAGATTTTTATAACAAGATTCAATATTTGGTGATTCTGCTTAAATCTCAGTTACTTTTTTGTAACAATCCTGTACGTATATGAAAACACTTGTGGTGACTTTTTTTGGTTTGGAGTATTGTCCTGCATGTCCGGTTTTCTGGATGAGTCTTTGGGTTGGATAGTTGAGACAGGAAGGGAGCAAATGGTTGTGATACCATTGTCATAGTTTTTTGATTCTTCTTGACCAACCCACACTTTTAAATTCAATAGCCAAAACTGAGTGGAGGCCACGCTGGGTGAGAAACAGGGTTATTTCTTAGTTTTTTGCGATGGTTCTGCTGTTTGCACAACCCCTTGTGAGGTTTCCCTGTTGGGCAGTCACTTATTCCTTCTCAAATACAATGTTTTGAGCTTGTTCACTGAACTGCAAACCTCAGTCTTGTGGAGAGGCTTGAACAGGTCTCTTGCATTTGGAATTCTGATTCTGTCTTCCAGAGTGTTTGGGACTTTATCAACAGATTTAGTAAGTGAAATCTATATTCAGTCAACGAACACCAACAAAAATATTAAGTCATGCCAAGCCAAAGACAGACTCTCTGGATTTCTATCTGATGCTGCTTTCCAGTCAGGCAGTGGATCACTGATCATTTGTCAAGTGCAATTTTCCATCTACTTCTATTCCAGCTTTACACAGCACAGATTTTGTGTAATGTGTTCATGAACAAGCATGGGGAATACTGTCTACAGCTTTACTGAACCAAGACTTTGCAAGCCCCAAAACTAGTGCTGGAGAATAGGAAATCCAAGCATAATATAAGGAAATTCTGCTGCTTCTCTTGTTTCCTCCTGAAAATGTATCTGCTCTGTATAACCAGTCAATAGCTGGTTGTCCCTTCGTTTCACGACAGTGTTCATCCCCTGCCTGGCCATTAGGACTGTCTTGGTTATTCCTGTGTAACCTTGGGATGCTTTCATGACCAGATATCCCAGTGCCTTCCCAGAAGCACGTGTTGTGCCCTGGCATAGCTGGAGAAGATAAAAGAGCAAGAGCAGCGTGAACTGCTTTGATTGCAAACTCAATGCATGGATTCGTGCAGTTGTACTTAATATTCAACACCTGTGTAAGTGTAAAGTTTTATTAATAGATGGTTGATTTGCAGTAACAATATACCTGGAACCTGAGTAATACTCTGTGAGGCTCCTCCAGTCGCCAGTCCCAGTGTTTTGTTGCTGTGCAGGTGCTGCTCTGTAACACATACACTGATGTTTCACTCTGTGGCTGAGTCCTGAGAGAACAGTCCTGGGAGGTTTGTGGAGGACATGTACTAAAATGATGTGGATTAATAATTCCCCTCCCCTCAGCAGTGGGAGGCCCAGGGGTGGTGAGATGCTGGCTGGGGTGAGCTGTGCACGCCCTGCTCCGAGTCAGGGCTTCCCTCCAGCAGATGTGTGTTTGACTGAGCAGGTCTGTGCTCTCCCAAAAGGGGAAATCCAGGGGGGAAGTCTCTCAGTAATTATTTCGTTATTGCTCCGTAATCTCTCCCTTCTCTGTTCTCATCACTGTTCCTGTGTGTTTGTCTGGGTTGTGGGGATAGATCAGTATTTGCTAAGGAGTGTGGACAAAAGTTTTTAAAAGGGGAACAGAGAGACTCTCCAGTAAAAAATATCTCGTAGAGAGGGATTGATAATCGTATTAGCTGGAGGTAATATTGGAAAAGAGGCTTTCTGAAGGTCTTTGTGCTAAAATATTGCATGCTGGCTCAGGAGCAGATGGCAGCCTTCTGAGAGAAAGCCTAATCAGGTTACTCTGATTTTCGTTTTAGATTTTTATAACCCAGTATTATCTATTTTTCATGTAATCTGGTAGACTAATAACATAACAAATATTTAACTTTGGGGAATTATCCACTTGTAGAGTAGATTTTGGTATTTTCACATACAAAACATAAACTGAAATCCACCTATTTTAAGATGCTGAAGGGTTCATTTCCAGCTTTTAATAAATGATGCAGTTTTCACTGTGGGGGGAAAAAAACAATTTAACTCCAAAGCCTTTGTGTTTAAGACCATAATAATGTTATCCCTTTTGGAATATTCTCTTTACTTCTAAAGACCTGATTTATGTTCAGTTGATTTTAACAATTCCCACAAGCTTTAGCTTTGCATCAGGGTTTTGGACAGTTTGGAAGGGGAGCAATTAAAAATCCCAGAATGGATAGAATCACAAAATGGTTTGGGTTGGAAGGCACCTTAAGGATCATCCAGTTCCAAACCCCTGTGCTTTGGGACATGAGAACACTGGATCTGCAGTTACAACCCCCTCCCACCCCCAGCCGTGTCTGTGCTGGTGGTGCATTGGCTGCTGTTCCCCACCGGCTTTCTGAGCTCCAGAGAAACCTTAAAAATTCTTCTATTAAAACGTGTGATTTCAAATGCTCCTTTCCTACACTTAGGGAATCCCCAAGGATCAGTCTGCTTGCTTTGCTTGCTGGTTTGCTCCTGTCTTGAAAGTGTTAGATTGAGTTAAGTTCGATACTGCTTTAAAAAAGCAATATTTATATTTTTCATGAATTCCGTGCTGGTTATGAATTACTGACAGGTCCACTCTATCTGCTGCAGTCATCTTCCTCAAATATGCTGGTGAACTGAGCAGCCAGGAATCAGATTTTCCTTGGAACATTAGAGTGGTGCTGTCAGAATTTAGAAGTTATATCAGACAATGAAAACAAACAATAAACCCGGGAGAACACGTTAAGCCAATTTTTGAGTCCTCTGAGCAGCTGTTGTACAGAAAGTTGCTTCAACCCTGGTAAGGGCCGGGGCAGGAGGCTTCAGATGGTTTGGAAACATTGGAATTAATGAGTCCTTAAAATGTGACTAATTGATTTTCCTGATGCATGAGGCTCATGCGTGATCTAAATAAAACTCGCAGACTCCACAGCCTGTGAGGGCCCCTGGCTGGCTCCATACCTGTCTTTAGTTAATGAAATGGAAACATTCCATTTTTCACAGAACTATTAAGATATCAATAACTCATTTTCGGGTTTTTAATTTAACTTTGACTACGTAATTGATGAACCCTAAGAGTTGTCTTCAGTAGTTGCATTATCTTCTAACTCTTTTTTCTATACAAATTAATATCAAACTTTTTGCAGTGTTTTGAACATGTAATTTATAATGTTTAGCCCTTCTGCAGTGATTTTTTTTGGTTTAAGTATACTCGTGTTCATTAATCTTTATAATACACAGATTTTTATTGGAGTGCAAGCAAGATGCAACATTTCTGAGTGAAATGTAAGTAAATTTTAATGAAAAAGGCCCACTTCATTTTCAGCAATTTTCTTAATAAATACATTTTCATTTCCTTTTTTCTTGATTATTATACAATGAGTTTAATGGTTTAAGTGTCAAAATTTCCAGTCAATTCAGTGCAGATAGTAACAGCATCCATCTCAGCAGTATCCGAGGATCACCTTTAAAACTTTGGGTGCACTTGTAACAGGCATCAAAACAGTCTGAAATATATTTCAGTGTTTTCCAAGAATCTTTCTAATGCTTCTTTCTTTACTCTTTGGAATTAGAGTAGAAATAAATGTAAATGTAATTGTCTTTTAATATTCAATTATTAGCACTGCGTTGGAATTTTATCTTTATTTGTTCTATCAGGTGTCATATTAATTGTATTTCATATTCTCACTCTGGAAATCTATCACAGTTTCTTTGATTAATTTTCTAAATCAATTAAACTAGTTGAATAAAATAACTAATTGAATAAAATAAAAGAACATACTGTGATTTATTTATTTTTTAACAGGTTTTATAATGAAAACTGTCAATAAAGATACTGTAAACAGGATCTTTAGGTGGTGTGTAATGACTGATTTGAGAGCTTTATTTTTTATGTGTTGGAATCTGGAGCACAAGTGCTGAGGAGCTGCTGAGGGGGCTCAGCCTGGAGAAAAGGAGGCTCAGGGGGGACCTTCTTGCTCTTGGCAACTCCCTGACTGGAGGGAGGAGCCAGAGGGAGCCAAGCTCTTCTAAATAACAACAGGACAAGAGGAAAAGACCTTGAGTTTCACCAGGGGAGGTTTAGATCGGATATTAGGAAAAATTTCCTCAGTGAAAACACAGCCCTGGCACAGCTGCCCATCCCTGGAGGGATTTAAAAGCCCTTGTAGATGTGGCACCTGGGGACAGGGTTCAGTGGTGGCCTTGGCAGTGCTGAGGGAAAAGGTTGGGCTTGATGATCTTGAAGATCTTTTCCAGCCTCAGTGGTTCTGTGATTCCGCGATAGCTTTCCAGAAGTTCAGGGTTCTTTGGGTTCACATCAGAAAAACAAAGTGTTATGAATAAAATACACAACTTTGAACACAGCTGTGTTCTCACTGTAATTTTTTATGCCTTTCCTATGTATAAAAACTATTATGCTGCACTAGGAACTTGTGATTTCCACTGTTGCTTTAGATGCTTTTTCAAAGCAAAATACTTGTTTATTATTAAGGATAACCACCCCATGCCAGAACAGGAGGATGAAAAACAGGGGTGTTTGTTACTGAGTGATTAGTGTACAAATGCTTTGATTTAGCACTGACTCTTTTTGAGGCCTGTTGATGTGTGAATTTGTTTCTTCCAGTATAATAATTTTATATGTTGTTTCAACCTCATGCTCAGTGATACGAGTAATGGCACAGCTGAACTCACTGTGGCTTCTCATCAAGTATTACAGGTGAAGGTGGGAGTTCCTTCCTCCAAGTCTTGCACTCAGATTTCCAAGCTATGCCTGTCCCAGACTGCAATAATGTCAAATCTTTGCTCCACGGGCTTTCCCTGAAACTTTACATTTTCTTTTATCTTACCTGGGTTTTGAGTTTCCTGTGTCCTGTCCTGTCAAGCCCTTAAATTTTTAAATATTGTCTCTAGGTTAATCCTTTATCTTTTATAGACAAGAAAAGAGCATCTAATACATGTGAAATACAAAGTAATGAGGTGGGTAAATCTGCCTGTGAGGGAGTTTAGAGACATTTGTTATGCAGTAGCCCTAAGAATATACTTGTGTTATAAAGTGACCTTTATTGTCTCCCTCCAGCTCTCACCAGTTAACTACAGGGTTGTGCTTTCCTAACTGCTTTAGGCTGAATTAAAATTCCTCCCTCCCTACACACAGATCATGTCTGTTGTAGCCATTAGTCTCTAACTCGTCCACGTTCTTGGCTGTGATGTTGGGATAATCAGCGATGCCATAAATACAGAAAGTTTACCTCTGGAGGTTCTGCTGCCTTTGATTTTTTTTGCTTCCCTTTTTCAATGAACTTGTGTTATTCCCTGAGTGTCACTCTTTAATACTCTGCCTTTCACTGGTTGAGAAGGTTTTCAATAAAACTGCAGCAACTGCTGCTGGCCAGGACTGTCATCAGCCCACGGTGGGGCAGTTTGCAGGCTGTTGGTCTCTGGTATCATTTGTTGTCTCTTGTGTAACTTCTTATTGCCTTTCTGACTGCCCTAGTTTCATATGTTGTAGCTTTCTGCATGTCACCATAAACATATTACGTGATCTAAACGGAGAAAAGGCCTAGAGGCATCGAAGATCTTTATTTCCTGTAAATGAGTTTGAAACCGGGCTTGTTTGGATTCCACAGCGTCTTTATTTAGGTGACCAATGAACATCATATCAGCCTGTCGAGTCTGAAGTGTTGTATGCTTTTTGCCTGATGGATAACATCCTTCTGGTATTAATGTGATCTTTCTCTGTCCTAAACAGAGCCATCACCCTGGAGAATCAGCTGGTGATCCTTGGAACATCAGCGACCGACGCAGGAGGTTACTATGTCCAGGCAGTCAATGAAAAGAATGGGGAGAACAAGACAAGTCCCTTTATTCATCTCAATGTAGCAAGTGAGTACCCAAATTGTGGATAATGTGCTCTCACAGTGAGGCTGCAGACAGGATTCACAAAGGCTGCCCCAATAAAAAGAGCCTTGCTAACAAAGGATGGGACCTTTCAAAGGAGGTCAGCTTTTCCTGCTTGGTTTGGAGCACACTGAACTCCTTGTGTAGTAAGAGGGACCTAAGAGAGTAGATGCCCTCAACAAATCACCCTCAAAGCCTTTTGTCTGGCAGCTTATTTTGTGCCAGGCAGGTATCCGGTGAAATTCCTCACTGTTTATTGTGAAGTTGTGATTATAATTTCTTTTTAATGCAGGGGTTTGTAACGTGTTGTTTTCCATTGCGAGTAAGTAAACAAGTCACTCTTCTGAGTGCAAATTTATTTATGAATCTATTCCCAGTCTATGGCATTGTTTTTACCTGGAGTTATCACGGAGTCCCAGGGAACATGCATTTCATTGTTATTACTTATTATTTAACATTACACAAATTGTATTACCACCATTACAGAGGTATTCCAGGAGTGGCTTTTGCAGCAAAGTGGAGGGAAAAGCAGCAGAGCACTGGGGTCAGAGAGATGACTGCACACTAAATATGCTGATGTGCACATTCAGCAAAAGTGTACACTTGTAAACTATTGTAGAACATTTAGTAAACGTGTTTGCATGAAAAATTAATATTCTAAATGTGTAGAATGGTTTAACTCCTTTTCTGAGCCATTTGAGAAAGGTATTTTTAATGTAGCAGGGAGATATTATTATATAGCAGTTATTCTGCTGTGGGGACAGGGAGGTTTGTAGTTCTGATTGAACAAGGAAGAGCTGATGGGGGTACATTGCTGATGACAGTGGCAGCTTCACTGACAGACTGCTCTCGTGGTTTGGGCTTTGAGAAGATGCAAGAGTCAGCTCTAGATCACTTGGCACGATGAGGTGCAGACATCTCTTCATCTTGGGTACCATTAGATTTGGGGCAATCCCTGTTGGCTCGTTTCCTTACAGTAGCAAAACGTGGGAGTCTGGGTTTCTGGGCAGGAAAATCTGGCAAAGTGGTTTTGGAACTAGGCTTATGTTTGCCAGAAGTTCATCTAAAATGTGAGGGTCCTGTGAAACATTTAATTTCTAAGAAGCTGTGATTCTTCTGCTGAAATTCCTAATGGGATTTCAAGGAAAGCCATTCTTACCCATGCAGTGGGGCTGGAATAAGTAGGGGCAGCAGCTGGTTTGACAGGCAAGAGAGACAAACCTTTGTTGTTTTCTTCTGGATAAGTATCTCAACTAAATGAACTGCTCAGGGGTTTTATGTGTATCTTTCTGAAGTGGAAATAATATTCCAAATCCACTTGTGAATTCTGGCTGTACTGTGGCATGTAGATTGTAAACATTATTATTTCTGACAGTGTGAAGAGGTTTGCTAACACTTTAGTAATTTCATTTTTAAAGCAAATTTGTATTGTTTGTATTATGTGACCAATAACATACTTCCCACTATAATTTCATATCTTAATTAATGCTAGAAATAGTCTGTGATCATGCATGCATAACAAGTGCTATGCAAAGCATAGTACAGGCATATGGGAAAGAAAACACTCCAAAATGCTTACAGACTTGATACCATGAATGCAAAATCTGTCTGGAATGGGGAAAATAGGAAAGATAAAATGGATAAAAGAAAAAGAAGCATGAGACAAGATGGAAAGCCAGAAATGGATTTGGTTTTAAAATTAATAGCAGCCAATGAGGTTTCTAAATTGACACCTTGATATTCAGGATTATTAATACTCCCTGTGTGTTGAAGGAAGGCATTGACTGTAAGGCATTAGATTCTAAAGAAAATGAGATTAAACTGGTCATTTTAAACTTTGATCTGGGGAAGAAACATGTGATACATTACGTGGAAGTGAGTAAACCTTCTTGGTCCAGTAACAGAAAATAATCAGGCAAAAATATAGCCCTGAAGCAACATGCAGAGAATGGTTGCAGAAAAATGATATATTTTTGAAAGAGTAGTAAAGAATTCAAGCAAGAGGTTGGAAACAGATTGTTAAAGGTACATCCAGGTGAGGAGGATACCACGTTGAATTGTCACTGTCTGAATCCTATTGGACGTTAGGAGCGATGACACTTGTAATTTTCCATTAGGACGTGCATCTAAAATTTAAAACCAGTTTAACCAAAGTGAAATGAGCCACAAGTGAAGTGGAATATACAATCTCTGTGTGAGTAGATTAAATATTAATTATTGAGTTCAACCTTGCTCCATGACTCAGCTGCACATTTCCACTGTTATTGAGGGCAGAAGGAAAAAACCTGCGGATAATTCCCAGGGCAGTCATTCACTGAGAGCAGCGTTAGATATGCATAGCTCGTTATTCCTTGAAGGAGACTGGTGTCAGATTTGCTCCAGCCTGTAAGAAAAGCACATTTGCAGAATCATTCTACCAGCTGAGAAAGCTGTAAGCTGTCCTGTTCTGCTCCAAAATACAAGACTGACAGCAGGAGAAAGGTCTGGCTCTGAGCTAAGCAGGAGATGAGTTACAGGGGCCTTATTTTGCAGGTTAAAGTCGGTGTTGAATTGTGGCTGAAGGTAAATGGAGCTTGAGCAACAACTTGGAAATACACTGAACTATCCTTCAATTAATAATTATGTTTGATGCACATGGAATAAAAAGATTAGAGGATGTTGAACAAAAACAATCTAAAAGCCCCAATCATAAGGAATTCTGTAGTAGGGCTCCAAATATTAATGGTAAAGCCATTTTGTTTCTCGTCAGTCTAACCTGAGATTAGCTCCGTTGGTTAGTGCTAATAACGAGATTGTGAGTTTATCCCTGTATGGGCCTTCTACTTAAGAGCTGGACTTGATGATCCTTGTGAGTCTCTTCCATCTCAGAGTATTCTGTGAAACCCAGAACTCAGAGTCCCAACACCATGAAGTCTTACACCCCCCCATCGCCCCTGATTACAAACTTAATGCTGGAAAGTTGGGAAGCAGCTTCCAAAGGAAGCCTTCAGGTGCTTCTGCTGCACTTGGGTTTGCTGCGTTTGGGAGCAGGGGCGTCAAGAGCTTCTTAACGAAGCCACAAGGATTTCTGGTGTGTAAGTCAAGAGTTTTAAGTAGGTTTTTTTAGGAGGGGGAAAATAATGAAAGATTCATAGGGAGCTTTTTATTGCCGCGAGGAGCTGGCTGAGGTATTTACTGCGGTGTACGCAATGCGTGTCCTTGTTACTTTATGATGTGACACCACGGCCAGGCTCTGGTGCCACTTGAGGAGAAGTTTGCAAAGCCCTGCTGAGATGGTTCTATTATTAACTTCAGCGCTGTGAGCACCGCCAGCCCAGGCCTAGAAACTTTTAACAGTTCTTCGTGGCTGTTTCCGAGGTATTCTATGAAAAATCAGGGCAAGTGGGCCTCAGGAAATGATTTAAACGGCAGGTTTGCAAAAGGTGGGTGTGTGTAAGCTGTTCTGACAGCTTAGATGCTCCTGCCTCAATTGGTTTTGTGGCGCTAATCGTCCGGAACTGCAATTCAGGGCCTTGCTCCTGGACCTTCTTGTTAAGCTGTGAAATATTGAGATGCATGTCGCCTCGATAGATTTATTAGTAAATTAGATAGTCTCCAGACCTATTGGTAACACTGGGAGATACAGAGTGTTCTGCAGCCTGATGTCATTTTCTGATGCAGGCGTTGTGAAAACGGGAAACAAGATTGATGAAAATTTTAAAAACCTTGCCAGCCAGCATTTCTGAAGAGTCAAAGATAATAAAGCCAATTATCATTTAACGAAGATAAATTTTTCCCTTGGGCACTGGCAATGCTTAGAAAAAAAACCAAAAAACAACAACACACCAACTAAAAAAAATATAAAAAAGTTGGGGACTGAAAATTAAACTCCTGGCTTGGTTGTATTGCAATTAATTTAAAGTATGAGGGTGTCATGTTGTTCTGCCCAACTTCCACTTGCAACCAGAAGAATTTTATTTTGTTATGGCAGACATTGACATGAGGCTAAATAGACTCCATTTGTCTCTGGTTGGTGCCTATTTTGTTCTTCAGTTTAATGTGCTGAAACATAAATTTTACAGACAGGAAAAGTCCCATTTCAGGCTTGCAGGGACTGAATTTGCCCCAGAGTTTTTCTTTGGCTTGTTTTCTGTTATAAAGAAATGTTCTCATGATTGCACAAGATTGTTTAGGTCACTTTTAGTGTCTGTAAGAATTAAATCTTTTTTATGTTGTTGGGAAAGGGATGGGGTGAAAGTGCCACGTTACCTGTTGGTGTATTTGGTAGGATGTTCCTCTCGACATCCTTCTGTCAGGTTTGGTAAGAAGAGAAGTTTTCAGAAGATCCTGGGCAGACATTTTCCTCTCTGGAAGAGAGCATTTCACTAACATAATTCTTCATATTAACTGTCAGGGTTTGTTCAAGTCAGCAGATGTTGAGGATCCTTCATGGATATGTTTGAAGCGTTCTGCTGCATGAATTTTTCATAGCTAGTTCCAGCTTTCAGGTGTAGGCAGGAAAAAGGAAAAAAGGAATGGGCTGGCACCCCCAGGGAACAGATATTTCCATTCTGACCTCAAATGCACACAAGCTCTATAGAGTTGTCAAACTGGTTTTAGTTCATGCCAAGAGAATTTACTTCTCTCAGCCTCTGCAGGTCAATGCTGTTGAGGTGAAATTAGTGCTTCGATGATGCCTTTTTTGTTTTTCTTTTCACTTTTTGGTTTTATTTTGCTGGGGGAAGGAGAAGGAATCTGGGATGAGATGAAACTGCATTTCTGTGGCGTGATTGTACCTGATTGCCTGAGGTTGTGACCAAATACTGGGGAAGTCCAGCATAGCACAGCTCAGCCCTCTGGGCACCGGTTTTAAGTCTCTCTTTGAAATGATCACATTTGTTTCCCATTTCCTCAAAGGTTTTGCTTTTCTCTTTGTCAGGCAGGATTTCCAGGAAGGATATCATAGTGTGGTTACATGAGTAAATGTGTGCCTTCTGCTTTGACTGACACCTCACATTCCTCTGTCATCCCAAATGTTAATTTGAAGGGGGACGGTAGAAGTCTTTGGGGTTCAAAACTGAACCTTAAGGACACATTCTGTGTAAATGCCGTCTTTAATACCCTGGTAAAACAGTGTCTAAATGCTTCTTTAGTTGTAGCTCCAGTCTGCTCTAACTCTAAAGGACACACACTTTTAAATTGGGATCTTTTTTTTCTTATTATTTTGAGAGTAGAGTGCAAGTTAACCATCCTTTCAAGATGGATGGATGTATTTAAGTCAAATGCATTTTAGTAACAATAATAACTATAAGAAAAAGGACTAAATTGAGTTAGTGTTAAAGATTTGGATTTGATATATTGGAACAAATGTTAGTTTAAGCTTTATCCAGAGCTGGAAATTTCAGTGCAGGTTGATATTCTCTATGGTTACTCTATTATCTACTGCAAAAGTGACACTCTACTGCAGTATAGACTGATTTTATATGCATTACAAAGAAATAGCAGATGATGTTCAGGATTTATCAGCATTCTTGGACTCCAGATTTCATTGTTGGGGTTTTTTTAAAGCATCAGCCAGATCTCTTCCATAATTCTCTACTTTTCTTCTCCTTAAAGGAAAACTTTCCTCATTTTTGACTGTAGTGACATAGAGGGAAACCTGTGGTTAAAATGATAGATTGCTAAAGTTCAGGAGTAATAAAGGTGAGCCAAGAAACCTCTGTGGCAGCTCGAGCTTTTCATTGGATTTCTTCAGATATTCTATCAGTGCTCTTCCTGATAAATAACAGAAATATTAGTTGGTCTCCAATTTCCTCTTCCTCTGCACTATTTTTGATAATTCTTATTTCCACACATGGTGCCTCTGCTGCAGCCCCTGTCCCAGGCAACCAGTGTCTCCTCTGCTGGTAGTTTTTGCAATGAAAAGATGTTAAAATGAGCTGTCTCTAAGATTATTTCAGCCCGACTATTGAAGGGAACTTAAACAGCCAAAATCAGCATAAAACGTATTTAAATATCTGGCACTTAATTTTCATCATATTGCATCAACAAATGTAATGAAGCTTTAAATGCATGGTTTATGGGAAGAATAGTTATTTCCTCTTCTCCCAAATGCAACAATAGAACCCTGTTGTTGTGGGGACTCCTCAGTGGCTGGTGAAGCTGTGGAATTGCACCCGAATGGAGTGTCTGTTCCTTCAGCATATGCACATCCATTATGCATTTTGCTCTGAAAAAGTGGCAAATGCTGAAGTTTCTATAATCAAATGTGTTATTTTAACATGGCTTCCTGTTACACTTGTCTGTGCATAAGGTTTGGGGTTTTGTCTGGAAGATCTGGAATGCACACACACACACATGCTCCAAATCCCGGGTTGTCTCCTAAACCCTTTATTTATATCTGACACATGCAATTAATCTCTCCCTATCCCTAATCACTTTTGCTATTACATTCATCGGAGTGATTTGTATCCTATCTCTGCCACTGCTCTGTAATTGATATGTGGGGATAAGGGATTCTTAGAGGACACAAACAAGGAAAAGAGAAAATTGAATTTACCTTGCAATCATTTTATAAAATGTGACACACATCAATTATACATGCCAGCCAGGAAAATGCCATCTTGAACAAACTGTGATGATTTGTTGGAGGACCAGCATAAGAGAAATGCCAGAAAACTTCTCTGGACAGAAAAGTATTGCTGGTTCAACAGATGCACTCTTTCAGTCTCACTGGTCCACCTGCAATGTTTTTAAATAATACTGCAGAATTTACAAAGAAAGTATAGTTTTTGATCAGTGCTTTTCTTCAGTCAATCTTGTACTAATACTCCAGGGTGGAATAAGATGAAAGGGAGCTGTTGGAATAAACATTGTTTTGATCAGACATAAAAAGACGTTGTTGGTTACTCAAGACTGAATCATCTTTCATGGGCAAAAATGGTAAAATCGATAGTTTAGTCCAGTTCCAATTTAACCACATTCCACTGTGAACATATTTCTATTTAGCTTCTCTTTTCCATTTCAGAGCAGTGAGAAGTGAATTTTCTCACTCTGGTGTAATTACTTTGTGCTCATGATTGGTTCTAATTGTTGGCATGAGAGGAGCAGTTCCTGTCCATACCTGTAAGGTTAAGTTGTACTGTGGGATCTTTGGAAAGCTTTTTAATATGTACTTGATAATGTTACAAAAACGAGTGTTGAGTATGCAGATGACTAATATGGTAACAATAATAGGAATCATAAAACATAAGATTTAAGTCCAGTAATATTCAATGCTGGTGGCTTCCAGGAGCTTGTCAGTATGGCAAACAGTCTTTTCCCTAGAACTCTTTATTTCTCTGTCATGTACACCCCAGATCCAATTGCACTTTCTAAAAACTCCCAGAGCAGACAGAAGGGCAGTGGTTTGTAGGCATTTGTAGAGAGATTCATGTTTCAGTTTATGTAAGAATCATCGTTCTGAAGCTTTAGGGGGAGCAGCTACTGGAGACTGGTTTATTAATTTACCTTTTTTGAACATGGTTTCTTATGAGTCCCCTTCTGCTGTGCCAAACTCCTGGAGTATTCCACGTAGCTGACTTGAAGTATTTTGCTTTGTTTCCCATCTGTACACAGTGGGATGTATTTAAAGTATAATTTTCATTTCTTTAAAGTTGCTAAACCCTTTTGAAGGTGCTTTTTATTAAAAACAGTAAGAGTCTCTAACTTACTGAAGTGAGCTTGATCTTAAATATGCTATTTGAAGGGAAAACCCCCCACATTTAGAGAAAACCATGCCAGGAGTTGGATTTCAGTGATGCTTGTGAGTCCCTTCCCGCTCAGGATATTCTGGGATTCCATAGTACATGTGCTGGTCTGAAATGGTGTGAGTTGTCTTGACCAGTCTGGGAGTGAGAGGGGAAAAAGCTACGAAGCACTTACTTAGGGAGATAATGAGGAGCATCTAGTTTCTTATGAATTGGATAAATTTGCAGCATGTTGAGTGAGGTTTTTTTTTTGATTCATAGGAGACTCACTTTTCAATTTAGAAAAGAAGTAATTTAGGAACTATTTGATGGAATTCTTTAAATTGTCGTGTTAGGCAAGCCTGAAATGTCTTATAGACAATAAAAATAAGAATAATAAATATGGTCAAACCAGATGTTTAGTGGAATAAATTTTGCACTTAGTTACTGCAAAAGCCTAAATATATCCTGAACATTGTCTTCCACATGCTAAAGGTCTGCATGGCAGAACTGCCCTGCCAGCATATTTACAGAAGCTGATTTTCATCTCAAGCTTTCACAAACATATGGTTGCTTGAGGGTTATCATTTTTAAAGCTCTTCATATAAAAGAGGTTTTTAATTTCTTCTCAATATACATCATAAACCAGTAAAATTGAGCAAGAGTGGAAACTCCTAGGATGTCTGTCCCATCCTTCTGCCAGATAGGCGTGATTTGTCCAAGTAATTGTGGAAGAGCAGACAACAGCCTGTGTGTGGACAAAAATGGAGAAACAGCGATTACAGCTGCAACCCCAGCACTGGAGAGTCAGGACAGGCAGCATTCAAGGTCACCTGTAAAGCTATAAATATTCCACTTTTAGATTTTAGTAAGGCCTTGCTATGAATTTTAAAATAATGTAGAATAATTGGTTTTCCCTTCCCCATTTGTAATAGGAAGAGAAACTCGGGGCCGGCCATAACCTGGGTTGCCTCACCTGGTGTGTGTGAGAGCTGCATTGATTTCCTGTCCCCTTGGCTGTGCCGTGGGAGCTGTAAATTGCCAATCCAGGATGTTCGTTATCCCTCGCTTTTGTGCTGCTCGGTTTCACATATTGTACTTTGCAGCTGGGGAGTGGTGAGACATCACAGTAATCCAAGCTCTGGGTTGTTGTTTTTTTTTTTTTTTTTTCCCCTTACAGACTGTGCTGTAAGGTGTTGGAAACAATGATTTCTTTTCATGTGCAGACCGTTGTCTACACTTTTAAACCCTTTAAAAAAATAATCCAGAACTCTGCCTTTTTCTGATGGAAAATTCATTCTGGCTGCTGAACGTGGGAACGAAGTTACAGCTCCCGTAATCTGGGAGAACATCGTTGTTAAATAGTGTGTCTTTAAAGGACTGTGAGCTTTCTGTGATAAAAATGGAGCACAGCAGCCAGGAAAATGCACACAAACATCCTGGTCTCTAAGGCCCTATTTGTGCAAAATTTTTACTCCGTTTTCTCCAGACAGGTTTGCTGTTAAATATCTTTACAAGCTGGGGACAAGTAGCTTCTGCTGTTGTCTGTAGGGGAAAATTCTGCAGTGGACATTGTTTTGGATAAAGAAGGAGAGAGACAAGTTGTGACTGGTGGTTTTTTTTATTCCCCACTTGCTTGTTATGCACTAAGGAGGGATAAGAAGAGAAGTTTGCTGTTTCACTCCGTGGTAGCTGCATTTTGATCTGCTCATAAACCTGACTTAGTAAGGACTTGGTGAAGGCTTAAATAGCCAGCAGGGCTGTACCTTCTGCAAATGCTGGGAAAGAAACTGCGAAGCCTGTGCTGCCTTCAGCCATCCTTGTGGATTTATCAGATATCTGTGAGTGATACTGTCAGAGCTATTAAAGAAAGTAATTGGTAGCGAGTGATTAAAATTGCAGATGGCCTTTTCAAGGTGATTATGAATATTAAATCAGGTCAGTAAAAGCGAGCTAAAAAGGCCCATGAAACCAAAAAGTGAATATGCTGAGGATAATTGCGTGAGGAGAGGATCTTGCAGATGTGCCGTGCTCATCTGATCCCCCTCAGCCCATCAATCAACCAACCAACCAAAAAGACCTCAAGAAGCAAGATAATTCAAGTGGGCCTATTGTTTCAAAGGAGGTGGAACTAAATATCTCCTTTTCTTAGGCTGTAAATTCCTCTGTGCAGAGAACTTGGTGCATCTCACTCCTCTTTAATACAGAAAATTAGCCCAGGTCCATCGCTGTTGTCGTTGAGCAGTGACAGGTCCCCAAAGTCCCCTGTGCCAGGCGATGCTGAGTCATTAACAGTGATCTTTTCCTGTTCTTTTCCAGTTGTAAGTGATTATGACAAACGTTTCTTTCCACATGGCCCTGGAACAAGGCCAAAAAATGCTGTGGAGTGACTTAATTTCATTTGGTGATCTTTATCTCACAATGCAAAGGTTATGTGGGAGGTGTTTGTTTGTTGTTTTTTTTTTTTTTTAGCTGAAAAATCCTAAGGTTCTTTTTGTCCTGTGATTTAAAATGGAAACTTCAGATGCAAACAGAGATAAAGGTAGAGCAAAGTGGAAAAAATAAATGTCTTCCTTTTGAGCTCTGCTTACTTACATGAGTGTTTTAATACAAATGCCGAGTGCTTTCACATATATCTAAATAGCTTGTGAACTTGGAGCCTGAGGGGTTGTTTTCTTGTGCATATTGTGATTATAGACTTATCACTTTCAGACCAATTTCATGCTTTCAAATAGAATTTTGTATGGTTGCTTATACTCCAATGTCTTATTATTGTATTGATCTCAAACATCATGCTGACCCATCTGATCTGCTCTTAACTCTAAAACACCATGGAATTTAGTGGGAAGACTTATAGAAATGTGCTTTGCAAATATTGTTTACTATCTTTGGTGTAACAGGAATCATTTGTTTAATCATCTGAGGAGCTCTTTTGCCTTTAGACAATATTTCTGTTTACCTGGATTTTGTGGTCATTGTAATGTTAGTGGTTTTGTTGCTTATTGATTCTTCATCTCAATTAATATTCTTTCACTTACAGTTATTCCCTTGGTGAATTTGATAGAGAATTTTGCTCATTGCACTACAATAATACTGATTTCTAACCATATTGGCTTAGGAACTGGTTTATGGCCTCCATGACAAAAACATCTGTATCATGCCAGTATTTTTAAAGCTTTTCTAAAATATACTTAACTTAAAGGTTCATTGCTAGTTGATGCAGCAAGTATGTTTTAAGGGAGAAGTGGTTTCACTTTCCTTTAACTGTGGAAAGGCAAGCAGTGCAAATAGCCAGTACCCAACATTGTGGGGAATTAAAAAAGAGGAGGATTTGTTTTGTTTTGTTTTGTTGTGTTTTTTGGAGGTGGTGAGGAGGGGAAGGCAGTGATCCCATGGTGGCTGACAGATATGGTGCGTCCACTGAAGAACAGGGTCATTTGCACCTCAAGGCTAATGGGGGGAAATATGGAATCTGGCAGATCGTTCAGGACTTGGTAGTGACTGCTGAGTTCCTGTCTTGAGTAAAATGCGGAATTCATTTGGAAAAAAAACGAGTCTGGGGCGGTTTGAGCATTTTTGTTGTAGCTCGTAATGGCGTTGCTGCAGTCAGCTGGGCTGCTTGGGGAGGGCTTTTTGATGATTTAAAGATGGAGAAGGCAGTGCAATTTTTAAAATTCACAGATAAATCTTTTTTTTTTACAAGGCTGTTACAAATGTTTTCAAAGGGTGTTTGTAATGGAAGAAGTGACAGACCTCTAATTAGTGTGGCCGGATGAGACTCTGGAGCGGCTGTGAGAGGGATGAAATAACACTGTTTATCTCGAGTTTATGGCTAGCAGATGCAGGTAGATAGTGTTTTTCTTGGTTCATTCTTCCACTGCACATGCAAGAGGAGGTGTTTTTAATTTTGTCAAAATATTTCTGAGTTGTGAAACTTAAAACTTACAAGTTACGAGTCTACTGTGAATAATGACCAAGCTGTTTGCCTGCAGCCTTTGCACGCACTGGTTCTTAAAGGCAACTTCCTTTCAGAACTATATTTTACTACTTTTAAAGCAATAAAGCTATTTTCTGTGTGTTTCAAGTAGAGGCTTATGAAGTCAGCTGACAAGACTTTATTGCAATTTTTAAAAGACTGGGTTTTAATGAGTCAATTATCTCATTTCAGGTTTGTGTGACTCAGGTACTGCATTACAGTTTCACTTCACAATGTCACAAACAACCTTGATAACTTCTTGGTATGTCTTAATGTCATATTGACACAGCCCTCATGGCACAGCACACCAGTGGAACGGGAAGTACAAACCTCATTTGTGTGCTAATGCTGTAGATGAGACGTTTGTCATAAATCCTTATCCTTAACAGAGTGGTATTTTTGAAATATTAATCAGAAGTGAATATGATTTACCAAAGTAATATTTGTGGTTGTATCTTTTAGTAAGAATTTTCCAAAGTGAATTTACCCTTCGTGCTGCAGCATAGGCTGTGGGACTTGTAGAAAGTTCTGTCAAAAACCAATCCTGTCTGTGCTGCCCACCCTTCTCAATCCACAAGAAATGGTCACTGGGAAAACACTGCCCTGTATCAAAAGCCTCTGCAATTCAGCTCACTTTAGCATCCTATTATGTTTGTCTGACACAGCTATTACAAAAACAAGGAAGGGAACAGAGTTGTTGCAGACAGTGCGTGTGTTGTAAAGAACAGGATGCGTTGTGAGACCTGTCAGCTCTTGAAATATGACACAACCACCCCTTTTTCTTTTTTTAAGGGTACATTGGTGTGTTTTAAGTGGTCTCCGTGTCCTTAACTGTAGTGGGCCTGTGGTTAGAATGAGGCAAAGGTGAGCTGCATTGAGCAATCAATTCCAGATGAAGAGAGCCATCAAAATTGTCTAATGCTCACTCTGAGCTCTGCAGATTCAGCACTGGCAAGGGAGGGGGCTTGCCTTTACAGCCAGAGTTGTTCCTTTTGATGAGCCCTTAAGAACAATCTCAGATATCTCTGCTCTTCCTCCTTGATCACCAGGGGAACTTTAAAATCTGTGTTTCAGAAGGAAATCCTGGGTAGCAGTCTCTGGAAATGTGCAAAGCTCACCAGAACTGTATGATAGGCAATATAAAATCTCAATGAGAAGTGTGGATCCTGATTGAGAGAAGGAGTGCACTGAATCAGAAAAAACATCTCTGGCTTGGAATGCATTGCTTCCACTGGGCTGTAGATCAGAGTTTTATGAGCTTTGCAGAAGATGGGGACAGTTCTAACAGTTCTATATTTTTCTTTTTTTCCCCCTCAAGAATGTATCATATGCAATCCATTCAAAAATTGCAAAGTAAGCTTAAGAAGGAATAAAAACCCTCTGTAGCTCACAGCAGGTTATATTGCAAGTAATTCTCATTTTGCCATTTTTCTTTGATTTTCTCAAACTGAATTTTGAAACAAAATAACCAAGTTGTTTATGCAGTTAAGGATTTATGGGAATGTGATTCTCATTCACAAGAGGAGGGGGTGTGTGAGAATTCCTTTTTACAATATGCCACCATGATCCTGAAGTAATTCAGAGATTGATTTGTAAAACATTCTGAATCAATTAAGGCTTTAATCAGCAAGCAGCAAACTTCAGATGGCTCGTGGACTAATTTTACCATCTCCCATCAACACGAACCTAAGCTGGAAAAAGAAAACAATTAAGAGGATGTAATTATCTGTCCTGATTACTGAATTAGAAGAGTTTGTGTTTATTCCATCGCTATGCAAAAAGAGAAATCTGCTTTGAAAAACAATTTGAGGCAGCTACTAAATTGCCAGGGGTTTGCAGGGTGCAGTGGAGATGTCTGCTAGGCCAGTTTGGGAAGAGGTTTGTAATCCACAACTGTCAGACAAGTACTGTCTGTCAAGCTTTGGAGGCTGTTACCCAAAAGCTGGGTAGTGCTCTATGCAAGTTCTGGTACAGAGTCTTTCTCCTCCCTGTGCTTAAAGTTAGTTTGGATTTTCAAGGCAGAGTCTCATCTACAGTCACTTGTCCAAGCCTATCTCAGGTGATTGTGTCTAGTGATCACAGAAAAATCTTTCTAGAAGTCAGGAATTGATATTTAAGTTGCCATCTGAAGACAAGCTTTGCTCTTCCATCCCTGCATGATCAGACTAATTGTCTCACTACCCTGTGGTTGTGTCTTCCTGCTACCAAGTGGAGCTACTTTAAGTTACTGGTATTTGACATCAAATGAGAAGAGCCTATAGAAACATAGCAAACTATTACAGAATTCTTTCTCAAACCAGACTTTTAGATTTGGTGGGATTTTTATTTTCAGCTTAGTGGAGAGATAAATACAGATTTGTGGTAGACCTTTGCTTGCCCTTTATATCGTCCCAGATCTGATCAGAATCCACAAATTGCATAAAACCTCTCATAAACCCCCAGCTTACAACACTAGTGTAATTTCTCTTTGAATATTTAGCAGAATGTTAATCCTGGCATATTTAGCTGCCACGCTGAAGGATTGTTGCTACAATTCTGTGCAAAGTTCTGAATAAATGTCCAGAACTCCAGTGAGTTATAGGTCAATTACAGTAATTGGAAAGAAAAGTAAACAAGAAGCCTTAGTAGTATCCAGAAGGAGTGATGCCTTTATTTTTTATTAATGAGCAGTAAACAAGCCTGTCATCAATCACTGACTTTGAAAAATGTACCATATAACTTGCTCCTATAAATGGTATCATTTCTGGGTAGTATATGTGTCTCTTGGTAGTACTGGGTTTATTAAATACTGTTGAACAGAATTTTCGGTTGAATGAGATTAAAACTGTTGTCTTAAGAAAAATGAAGTTTATTTAAGCAGCAAGAGATAAAACTGCCTCAGCATAGAACCACAGATTGGTTTGTGTTGGAAAGGACCTTAACAGTTCATCTCATTCCAATGCCCTGCCATGGGCAGGGACACCTCCCACTAGCCCAGGTTGCTCCAAGCCCCTTCCAACCTGGCCTTGGACACTTCCAGGGATCCAGGGGCAGCCACAGCTTCTCTGAGCAACCTGTGCCAGGGCCTGCCCACCCTCACAGGGCAGAATTCCTTCCTAATATATAACTGTAAATTTACCCTCCATCAACTTAAATCTATTCCCCCTTATCCTGTCACTCCACACCCCAGTCCCAAGTCCCTCTCCAGCGCTCTAAGAGCCCTTTTAGGCCCTGGAAGGGGCTCTCAGGTCTCCCTGGAGCCTTCTCTTCTCCAGGGGAACCCCCCCAGTTCTCCCAGCCTGGCTCCAGAGCAGAGGGGCTCCAGCCCTGGGAGCATCTCCGTGGTTTCCCCTGGAATTGCTCCAGCAGCTCCACATCTTCTGATGTTGGGGGCCTCAGAGCTGGACCCAGCACTGCAGGAGGGGTCTCACCAGAGTAGGGCAGAGAGGGAGAATCCCCTCCCTCATCATGTTGCCCACACTGCCAGGGTGCAGCCCAGGGTTAAGTTGTCCTTCTCAGCTGCAAGTGCCCATTGCTGGGTCACGTTGAGCTTCATCCACATTTACTTTACTGAAGGCTGATTTTATAATGTTGATGATGTTCAAATAATGGTTTAGTATGATTTGAAACTTGCGTTGTTGTGAAATAAACTGCAAGTACAGTCACTGTACACATAAAAATTACATCCTAGCTGTTAGAACACACTTATAAAGGCCCAGCCAGTCCCTCATTTACATAGTATCACATAAATTAGACTTTAATAGTATTGTAATTTATGCAGATTTAAAAAAATATGTTTGACTTTCAGAGCCATAAAATGGGTTGGAGCATTATCATAAATGTAATTGTTACTGGTGTTGTCTAATGGTGTTTCATTTTTAAATTAAGAAAAATCCATAATGATAGGTGTGTTTGAGAGAAACAGATGATGAACACTAAGGCCCCTTCCTGTTAATCCTCTCTTCCTTCATTCAGTGCTGTGCACTACCTGGGCTTGATGGGTTGTGTTGCTTCTGGGAGGGACCTTCATGAACATCACCTTCCTCTTCAGAGACAAGAAATAACTGCTATTTACATTATTTGTCTTTGTTACCTAGTCTGGAATGAGACAATTCTTGCAAGGAGGAGTCTCTGGGGACATTCAGGCTGCCCAAGCCAGCCCTGTGAAGGGCAGGAAGGGGGAAAATGACTTTCTGAGGAGTGTGATATTCTGAAGAGTCAGATATTTCTGCAGGTTGAAGAAACAACAACTTGCTCTCCTCTCGCCACTTAAGCTCACGGAGTGTGGCAGGACAGATAATCATCAGTGCTGGGTTTCCTTGCACAGCTTTGTGAAATCTAAAAGAGCACTTGTTTAAAACTGGGAATTTGTTGCGTTGGTGGAATGCTGCAGAGAGTACTGAAAAAGCCTTGGAGAGGTCTCTAGGCTGGCATAAACACATCCACAAAGGAGACTGCTGTCATTAGGAGACTGGAGAGAACAATAAACCAGAGAATGAATGTACAAAATAGTTTAAATTAAATTATTTTAAACTCACCTGAGGCTTTAAGTGGTCCTAACAAGTTGTCCACTTTCTGTGCACCCTGAGGTCTTAACTGGGCAGAGATTTCAGGATGTATTTGAAGGACTGAGCGAGTTCCAGGCTGTGTCCCCAGTACAGATGTGCTTTGGTCTCAGACCACTTGAGCAGCTTTGGTGTTGCCATGAGTTTGTCAACAGTACTGGGAACAATTATGAGGGTACTGTGGATTTATCATGAGAAGAGAGTCAGGGGTGCTGTGGTTGTAGTAACATCCTTATTTTAGTGCCAACCAAAATCCCTGTTAGGTGTTGCACCATCTGGATAAACGTGTTGCAGTGGAATTGTTCTGTGAGGGAAGGCAGTTCATGTTATTCTAGCAGGCTTCCACACAGGTTCTTAACACAGGAACTACAGGGATTGAGGAATCTCATTTTTAAAAAATCAGTTCCCCCAGGGATGTGTCCGTTGTGCATTTCTTTGGGTTGTTGGCCTGGAATTCTTGCTGATCACAGTTGTCTTGAAAACATTCTAGAAATTCCTCTTCAAAACTCTCATTTCTCATAGGATTCTGAAATGGTTAATGGAAAGGGTCTAGTTGAGCAGGTTTCACACAGACTCAAGTGTGGAAGGAGAAGGCATTTGCATGAGATCAAGATGTGTCTGGAGCACACAGTTCAAGGCAGAGAGGGCAGAGAGTGAATTGCAATAAGCAGTGAACTGGTGGGAAGCAGAGTCTTCTGCCAGAGCCACCTTCCTCTCTGTGCTGATGGACAGGCAGCATTTTGGACAAATGTCATCTAAAGAGATGAAAGTTTCTTAGGGAAACAGGCTTAGAAAGGCCACTTTTCTAATGGCTTGGGGAAAAGGACAATCTGCAGTCAGTCTGCTCCTCTGAGGGCAAATAAATAGTAAATCTGATTTGCTGTGGAGACAATGAGTGGATTATTGAGAATGGGGACTATATGCAGAGCTGCTGCCTCACCTGGTGAAATCCTATCAGCAGGAAAGGTTTTTGCTTACCAGGGCTGTCACAAGGTTTCTTTATTTACCAGCTGGGTCATGATGTATGTTAACAGACATCTTACCTACAGGAAATCCAGATGGCCTCCCTTCTCTTTCCTTTCCTCTCCTTCTAGATGGAAAAGGTCACAAGAAAAGCAGCAATGGGAATTCTTGCTGCCAGCACAAGATGCTCTTGACTATGCCTGCATCAGTCCCACAGACTTTAATTTCCTTTACACTGAACTAAGGTTAGACTCACTTAAAGGTCATTCTCTGTGCAATAGGGTTTGTTCTGCCTTTTATTTATTGAAAACAGCCTCTTTCCTGAGAACAAGGTTGTTTTCCTTGCTATTGCCTCCCCTCTTCTTAAGTTGCTTTTGAAAGGTGTTTCATTACTTGCTAAGCTCTAAAGTGATTTTTCTGATAGTGATAATATCAACTTGCAAAACCTTTGAGCTGGGGTTGTTTTTATCTTAGAACTGCAGTAGTGCTTGTTGCATGAAGAGATGGTGACATTTGGAAGTGACCCTGTCCTTATTAACTCAGGTTTTGAGAGAACCCTGAAATTATCCTGTTATCTTTATCAGTTCCACCGGATTCTGGAGATAAACTGGAGACCAGTGCTCTCACTGTACACCTTTCTTTGTAAAGTAAAATATTTTCTTTACTCAGCTAATAATTTTGAGTCAAAAAATAATTTTGAAATCTTACTCTTCCAGTTGGTTCAGGTTTTTGCCTTCAGAACTATACAGGTGAAGAGCTCTACTCTAAAATGAGCCGGAGGTTCTTGCCTCAAAACTGTGATATGTTATTTCATAGAAAAATAGGTGTTGTTACAATGCTGTCTCCTCTTCTTGGCAGTCATGTTCATACTTGGTCAGGGAATGGTAAGACAGGGTCTGTCTCGTGCCACCTTGGGCACCTGGATGCTCAGTAATTGTCAGAGAAACCTCACTCTCCACCCATCCATAGGAAGATGCAGAAACACAGGGCGAGGGATTTTCTGGGAATGTGTGAGGTCAGAGATCTGAAGCTGCCTTTAGAAACAGGCATAGGAAAGTATCTCTGAAAGTATCTCCTTCCTCCTGCTTGTTTCCTGACCCCCAAAACATGATTTTTTTTGGTTTGTTTGTTTGATTATGAAGAAAAAGCAGAAATAAAAGCAATTTAAATGTGGGCTTTTTCATGCACCTGGGAAAAAGCTGGAACCAACAGAACATGACAGCTTTAGGATTAAGGATGAGTTGGTTTATTGGATGATGGAGTTCTCTAGGCAGACATGGGAGGATTTGGTTAGATATTGGTCTTATTATGTAATTCACTAAATGTGTTTATAGCTCCAGATGGCTGGATTTAAAAATAAAATTAATAAATTATCTTCACACACTTTTTAAGTCCCATGTGTATAGCCAGGTACATCCAAAGCATTATAGAGAGAATTACTGATGGGCTGCTATGAAAGGAAATAAATTTATTTTAAGGGTTCTCCTTGCTTGATAAAACACTGCAGAAGAATCTACAAGAATCGTCAAATATTTTGGATGCTTGTGCAAAAGAGGAGCTTATTTGGGGCTGAATGATCTTCTTGGGTCTCTGCTTTCTGATATGAAAGTAAAGTAACCTGAAGACTGTATCTGGCAGGGAAAATGTGGCCTTGTATTAAAGTGATGTCTGGCGGTGTGAGCGAGCCTTGTAATGAGGATCTGTTTGGCTCAGGGATCACTTTGTTCAGTCAGAACCCATCCATGTTTGACATTTTTTATGTTGTAATAAATATTGGCTGCTGGTGAGAAGCCTGAACACTCTCCTCATGCCACCTAGTTTGAAAATAATTTAAATAGAATGTAACAATGTCTCTGTATGCTCCAAAGGGAACAAAGGCAGACTTTTCTCTCCCACTTCATTCCACGAATGGCACTTCCTCCCTTCCTCCTGAGGGCCAATATTCCTTAATTAAAGAAAAAAAAAAAAAAAAAGGCCTATTCAACTCTTTCTTTTCAAATCAAATGTCCATAAATGAGAGATTTGTCTGTGTGAGATGTAAGCACAAAACACTGAATAGAGCTGATAATAAACCCCGGCCGAAGTTTTGAAAGGAGCGATCCTTTGTTCCCACGTCGGAGACGGGAGCTCTGACTCCTGTGATTTCCAACCAGTTAGTCCCGTCTCTTTTAACGTGGCTTTTCCTGTCGCTCTGCAATTATTCCACTTGTTTGTCTTTGCCTCTGCTGGGGTGGGAGGCTCTGAGAGCGGAGATGCGGGTGGAGAGGAGCACGAGGGGCGCGCGTCGGGAACGCGCTTTGGTTCCAGAGGCTCGGGGAGCTCTCGGGGTCCAAATCCAAAGCGGGAAGGGACCCCTTGTCCTCTGTGTGACCCCTCGGTGCCATCCTGCCCCAGCTCACACAAATGGTCAGGCTCAGTCTCTGCATTCGGTCGATAGGTTTTGTGCTTTTTTTTTTTTGTGGTTAATGCGCCGTGTTTCCTCCCCTCCCTCGCCCTCCCCTGCTTTAAAACAAACATTGCCAGGCCTGAAGTGCTTCTCTGGCTTTTACAAAGTTAGAGCAGAGCGGTGATCTGATTAAAGTGATTAAAACCATATACAGAATGCATAATTAACCTCTGCCCTGGCTGTCACGGGGAGCTGATGCTGGAGCTGATACCGTCTCTCTCCATGGCAGCAGGCGTATGCTACGTGGCTATTTTATTTTATTTTATTTTTTTCCTAGAGAACTTTAATCGCCTGAGATAAAGAGCCAGGAGAGAGAGATCAGGGCTGTATTAATCCTCTCAATGGCTTTATAATTTCCCCACTATTCTGCTGCTGGTAATCAAGAAAAATAATGCTGGTTTAATCCTGGACACCAAGGTCAGTCATCCCTGAGCCTTTCGGTAGGAAAGGATGTCATTACGAGAAGATTTTTAATGAACGTAATTTTCCTTGCCTACTTTGGGACTGGCAATATGTACGTGATTTCTTACTCCAGGTGGAAGAATATTTCTTGGGTGGAGTGATAATTGGCCCATTTTGATCATTGTTTAACAGCTGGTTAGGGCAGCAGGGTGGCCACAGCAGACAAAGGCTATTTTGGAGGATGCTGGGGGAGGGAGAGTCACCAATCGGCCAAGGCTTGTACCACAGCAGCAGAGGCAAAAAAACCCACACACAAAAAAAAAGAACAAAAACCCAACCAACCAACCAAAAACACACACACACAAGCAAAACAAAAAAAACAAACAAAAATTCCGAACAAGAACAAACCACCCCCCCCCAAAACTTCAAAAGTTCTCTTTTTCTGATTCTGAACTAAGGTATAAAAGCTTTTTATCTGTTTCTTGAAGGCTGAGATTCTGAGCACCGTAAAAAGCCGGCACTGTAAATAATGCTGCTTACTCATCACATTTAAACTTAATTCTGCCAAGCTTTTGAGATTAGAAATGGCGAAAGATGTGTCTGTCACTGAGACTGAGGGCTAAAAGTGCTAAAAAGGCCGAGCTGACACAAGTACAAAGGTTGATGTTAATAGTGGGCTCATCTCATGGAGAAAGGTACCAGCTGTATTTGTGTTTGGAGAAGAAGTGTTAGGGAATTTTCGGGTTCGTTCCTGTAGCAGGTTAATCCTGGGAGATTATTCTGTGTTCGTGCTTCTCACGCTCATGGTTGATAACATCTAAGAGTTAGAGAGTGTGCAGAGGATATTAACACTTCTGCCCTCTGCAGAACAAGCCCTTTCTTCTGGAAGCTTCTGTGAGGAGTTGCTACCTTTTGACTTGGTTTATTCTTAGGTTGCAATTTGCATCATCCAAACCGTGGAGCCACCGAGTTATGTGAAGTCATTGGGAGCTGAAAAATAACAACACAAAAAGAAAACGCTGCTGGATACTCCATTTCATGCAGATTCAGCCAGTCTCCCTGACTGGAAACTTCTCACAGGAAAATACGAAATGCAGTTTAAATGCGAACACCCACTAAAGTAGAACATCCATCTTTGGATTTTCACTGAATCCGGGAAAAGCCAACAATTCAAAGAAAAAGGCTTTATTGCACAGCTCTGTTAATTTTGGTGCTATTTTATGGTTTTATCTGTCATGGCCCTGATATTGTCATAATATTGCCAATATTATACAATATTATTGCCATTGATATCACAAATATTGCATAATTAACCCTTTCTTAGGAAGATGAATTAAAAAATCATTATCCAAGATTTGGAGATTTGACCATTGGGTTAAGGTGAGGTGCTGTCAGGTAACTTAGATTTTCTTGAAATAACCATGCATTGTTTTATTTCCGTGGTGGAAGTTTTTGGATTGTTTCACAGCAGTCATTTTATCCACAGGCAAGATGAATTATATGTTTTACAACATCATTTTTTTTCTGGGTCTAGGGGAGATGTTGTTTTACAGCATCACAGCCAGAAAAAAAAATCCCTAATGGTTTTTTGAGTGATATTTTGATGTGACCAAAACAAATGGTAGTTATTCTACACGACACATTTTGAATGCAATGTTTTGAGGGTAGATAGTATTTTAAATGAACCCAATTATAAAAGTAGCTGAAATATTTCTGGTGCCTGACTCTGGCTGAAACACAGCCCTTTTGTGTTTTTTAAATAATATACTTCTCATTGTGCATATCCTTCTATATAGAAACCAGGTACTGAGAATCATTATTCTTTTTTCCACGTATGCACATTCCTTGTTTTGGGAAATGAAATGGGTGTTAGCAGTGCTTAAGGTCTTGTATAGGGCACATAGTCCAAGCCCCAAACAGCCTGCTCCCTGTATTTGATTTACAGGTTTTTTTGTAGGAGCACCTTAAACTATAAAAAAATATACACAGTGTACAAGTCCTGAACTCCAAAATGAATTCCACTGAAATGCAGAAGTTACACTGAACAGAAACGACAGCTGCTTAGCCTGGTGTCAAAATTTGATAAATGACAAAAAGGGGCAAAATTATTGTTTCATGGGGAAAAAAAGAAGGAGCTTTTTACCTAAATTTCTCTGCTTAGTTGTTCTCACTTTCTTCCCCATTGAGAAGCAAATACTGCTGGAAATGAGGCTGCTCCTTTGGATCCCCACCTGCTGCAGGAGTGTTGCTGCAGGCCATAAATACGGGTCGCTTGTTAATTCCTCAGAAGTGCCGTGGGCCAGGGCCATCCCTGCCCATCAAACTGATTTGATTTGTTATTAAACAAAACAAAGCATGTTCCTGTTTTCCCCTGGAGTTCTTGTTGCTTCTCAGAGGTGTGAAGATGCTGCCTGAGCGTGGCACTGGGGCAGGCAGGGGTTCTGCACTTGTTAATTGAGACTCAGGCAACCGGGGCGGGACGGGGGGGGGGTTTCCTCCTCCCATTTCCAAACTGGAATATGGGTTACAATGAAGAAATAATGTTCCTGGAGGGGAACATTGTGGTGAAGTCATGGTCTCTGGTTAGATGTTTTTAAGTGAAAGAGATGTTTCTGAAATACAAAAAAATACTGAGTATTGAACTGAGTGACTGATGCAGCACTCAGCATTTGGCCTGATAATTTCTGATGCAATCTGATTAGTAATTAAGTCATTCATTAATGTCTTGCCAGAATTAGGATGGCTAAAAAGAGCCATGTTTATGGTTTACTTCCCTCAGGTGGAAGATGTGTAAACAGGAAAGAGAAAGTTTTTCTCTGCAGTGTTTTATTAGGGGATGTATTCTTAAATCCAGTCCAGGCTTTAAGTGTTTGCAGCTGCTCCCTTTAATTTCCAGTAGTGAATATAGGTCACACATCAACAACCTGGTGATCTGAGAGGAATTAATAATCATCAACACACAGGATAGATGAGGCTGGAAGGCTCCTGTGGAGTCCACCCCCTGCCAAAGCAGGTCACCTACAGCAGGCGCCGAGGACTGTGCCCAGCTGGGCTTTGAGCACCCCTGAGAGTCCTCAGTGTCCCCAGGCAACCTTTCCCAGTGTTTGGTTACCCTTTCCATAACAAAAAATAAATAAATCAAAATTTGTTTGATGCTTAGACAGAACTTCTTGCGTTTCATCTCGTGCCTGTTGCCTCTCTCTGTGTGGCTGGGCTCTGCTGGGATGATGATATCAGCTTACGGTTGTTCCCTGCCGTTTGTTATGGAGACAGTGGGTGAAGCTCCCACTGGAGCCGGTGCTGGGCTTGTTTTCTGACTGCCATCACAGGCTGAAGTCTCCTCTGCTGTAGCCCGGATGCTCTTGGCAGCTTTCAGCACTAAAAGCACAGAAAAAAAAAAAAAAAAAAAGGAAACCATAATGAGCTGTGCCCTGCAGAGTAGTTGTGTGGGATAATTGCACTAATAGACACTGGGTTTTACAAAGGCTTCTGCAGATGAAAATATAGGGCACATTAGCGAATAAATCAATGGCAATACTTTAATAGACTGTGGCTCTGATCTTCACTCAGTGAAACTACTTGATAATGACATTTTGTTCACTATATCATTTCAAAACAACAGTGGTTCCATCACAATTGTAATGACTTTGATAAACCGTTGCATAAATGGAAGGTTTGAAGTTTGACTGTTGATAGAATTTGGGGATTTGAGCATTTGCATTAATGCTGAATATCCCAACAGCAGCACAAAATTTGGCTGTTTGCCATGTGGGATCTTCAGCAGGTGTTCTAAAGCCCTGGAAGCTGCAGGGGCAATAATGCAGAGGGCTTAGTGTCTTTTTTTCACTTGTAACTTTGTGTATCCTCTCTGAAATAACCTGAGTTCAATTTACCTGTCATGGTGTAAGTAAAGCTGGGGTAGATCTGAAAGATGAAGCAATTAAAGTACTAATATTTTCTTTGAATTTAAATAGCACTTATCATCCAAGGATCCCAAAGCAATTTACTATTATTAATAATAAGGCCTGATTCATATCTAATGCTTTTCATCAGTATTCCTCAAAAGTCTTTGCCAAGATGCAGGTTATTAATTCCAATATCAAAATGAGAAAACTGATGCACAGAAAGATAAAAGTGATTAGCCTACAATCACTTTGTTAGAATAGGGGCAGAAACAAGGTTAGAAATCACATTTTGTAATTCCCAGTCCCATGCTCTTCCCACTTAACAAAATTGACTCCTATATACAACACAAGGATAATTATTTTATAGAATTTATAAGAGCTGTGTCAAATAATTTCTATTAAAATACCTCAGTATCTGTCTTCTTTAGGGGACAATGGTGTAATAAAGTAAGGAAAAGCATTTAACAGATCAAAATTGATCCACATTGGACTGCTGAAGGATGATTATCAGCAGTGATTTTGACTTGGTCTGCATAATAGACTTGAAGACCAGGTGTGCTGATCCTGGAAGATCAGTGAAAATGCACATATAATACAATACCTTGAATTTTTTCTGTTCCCATCTTTAAAAACATTTGTAATTTTGGCAGGAATAGTCCCTTTGTCTCTGATCCAGTAATCCCTGGCCTCTGACACAAGGTACTAGGCTCTCTTATAAAAACAGCTAATGAGAGGGCCAAATTCTTTAAAAATAAATACATAAATGAAGAGGAAAAATGAAAGTTGTCCACAGATTTCATTGCAGACAGAACATTTTCTTGTGAACATTCAGTTGAACTGTGAATGCCATATCCAGTGTGCTCTCCACAAGATCCCTGAACAACTTACCTTGATGCCAGAGAGAGAAAAGAAAAGACAGATCTTGCTTTATTTCCCCTTCCCAGAAAGCAGTAACATACATACAGGTCTTAGTTCCTTAGTTTTCAAGCTGGGCACAGCTATTTTTGATGACACAGAATCATACTTTTTCCTTAGTATTTTGCTGGTAATGAGAATGCATAGAAGAATATCTGTATTTTCAGGAAGTATTTGAATCAGCTAATTTTTGGCAATGTATTTTCCTCATTTTTTTTTTCCCATTTCTGGACTGCACTGACTGGTACCAACCAATTATGGGAGAAACAGATATTTCGAAGTTCATCACTGTGCTATTTGCTTGCAAGAGACAGCTAGCACACAATGAAGCTTTTTGGCAGAATCTAAACACTGCATTGGAAATTATAGGGCAGAGAGCAGAAACCAGAAGAATAAAATGCTGGAAATTACCTAATGAGTGAAGAAAAGCATGGGTGACCCGAGTTTTTATGAGTGCAATTCCCATCAATGTTAATGGGAATTGTTGATATAAAACCCATCTCTGTCTTCCACCCTGCCATTCTCCCTACACACATCACCTAAAGTTGAAATTGAAAAATAGGAAGAAATGATGGGGGAAGAACATTCTCTGTGTGCTATTGAAGTGTTTAAATAATGATTTGCAAGCCATTTTTTAATTGTCTTCACAAAATGTTGAGAAGGTAATGATTACTGTCCAAGCCCAAAACTGTGCAGATAAACAGCCTATTTTAATATGCCATGATAACAAAATTATAATGTATCACATGATAGTGATGTTAATATTCAACATTTTGGGCAAGAGGTCGCTCTGTATTTTCTGTGTTGACCCAGCTGACTGGAAGCTGAGATTGACTCATGGAGGTTTCACTTCAAACCTCAGTCAAGCCTCAAATTCCAGCATGTTTCCTTTTCTCTTGTAGTTCTTCTCCCTGATCCACTTACCCACACAAATTGATGATAGTCTGCTGTAGCTCTTTCCTAGAGAAATGGGAAAGCTGTGCTGCTTACACTTCTTCCTTAACTCCTTGTTCCCACCAGGGACAATCAGTCTGGTACAGAACATAGCAGGAGGTTTGAGGGTGCCTTGGTCAGGTCGGTTCCCCACCATTGTTGAGAATCCCTCACATTTAGGAAGATGATAATTCCATGTGCTAATTATCGTTAGTTCAGACTTTGAAGTCTCTCAGAAGGGTAATGGTGAGAGGAGTTACCTTGGGTAGCAGGTGATGCTCTAGATAAAAATGTGTGATCCTCCCCTGTGGTGAGTGTGCTTTAG
The DNA here is from genome assembly GCA_038380795.1 of Pyrocephalus nanus. NCBI lineage: Eukaryota > Metazoa > Chordata > Aves > Passeriformes > Tyrannidae > Pyrocephalus > Pyrocephalus nanus. The sequence goes on from CM076276.1 coordinate 12,523,915, forward strand.
GAGATGATGCTTCTGAACATCTTCATACACAGGCTGCACACCGGGCGAACCTGAGAATGGAAAGAATAAAAGGTGAGAAAACATCACTGAAAACTAGGCTGAAAACTGCCTGCAGGGTTTGGCTGATGTAAGGAGGACATCAAGGAGCTGGTTCTCCTCTTTCTTGTACCAGTTTAACTTTATTATCCTTGTTTGACTTAGTTCTTTGTTTAATAGAGAATGTTTTCTAACTGAGTGTTGTTTGGGGTCTGGCAACTGCAAGGAGAGGTGAAGCTGTGGACAAGAATCAGCATCAGGATGTGATTCTGTCAGGGAGCCACAGATAAGTGTAGGTCACCATTTCTTTTTTATCATGAGTCAGTACCATTCACCAGAATGCAGTCCTGGACTGCCTGAAATTTCTATGAAAATTGCCCCCCAGTCCTTGTAAAGCTAATTACCTCGAAGTAATTGTAAACAAATTAAACTAAAGGTTAGAGAATAGGGGTAGCTGGAGGGTAGCTTTTGTTTTCCTGCTTCTGAGGTATTTTTATTCCACAACTGTGTTTAAGAAACAAGACCCAGAGTCTCTGTGCTATTTGTTTACCCAGAGTGAAGTCATCCCTGTTAGAAACTCTTGACAACTGGTGTTCCTTCCCAGGTGTTCCCCTGGTCCCTCAGCTACCCATCACCGATGCAAGGAGTTTGTTCCTAATTGACACACTAACTTGTATCCTGGACAGATTTAATTTGGCCTGGTTTTGGTTAGCATTTTGAGACTCCAGCAGCTTGTTTCAGTAGATATTGCACTTCTCCCTGCAGAGCATAACAAATGTGTGGCTATTAAGCTGGGGTGGTTTCTAAGCAGGAAGATCTAGTATGTGTGTTTGGGCACTGGGGAGAAACATAATGCTGGGGGATTCTCAAATCAGAGCAACAGCAAATGCTTGCAGGTTGCTGTGACAGGCTCTGCAGATGACAAGAACACCAGCTCCAATGAAACCTTGCCACCATCATTTGTGGAAATCCTGATTACAAATTTCTACACGAAGCCCTTGCTGTGAACATTCATAGATTAAACCAGACAGCTCCTTTTCCAGTTTTACTTCATCTTTGCTGTGTTTGCTCCTGGGGCCATCTACAGCACATTTTCTGAGATTTAGAGAAAGAGTGAAAAATTACAGTGCATGTAGTGCCATAGGAACATTCTTCAAGATACTGATTTTTATGAAAAAGGAGAGAGGATGGATTGAACGCCAGTCTAGTTATAATTGCAACCACAATATTTTTCAAACTAGAGGCTATTGATTGTGTCCTTGAACCAGCAGTGATTGTTTTTATGAAGCTTTATGTTAACCATTAAAACTATTTTAATATTTCTTGGTCTAATTAGATTCTTCTGTAGATGGCAATTAAGCAAAAGGGCTGCAGTCAGTTATATTGATGTTAGATCAAAGTCTTGCAGCAGTGCTGAAGTTAAATGCTGTCAGCAGTGCTAATCCAAAAATTATGTGCATTATTTACTGTGGGGTTTGTGTATCACTTGCAATCCAGAATTGCCCTAATCATGCTCCAGGATTATATGTAGGAAATGTTTTATCTTCTGTTCAGTACAGGTACTGTTGTAATGATATTTTTAGTTACCTGTTGTATAACAAATTGCACAATGGTTTAAGAGCTGAAATGAGGAAGGATTGTGCATCTCACTGAACTGTCATGTAGACTTTTAACTAGCTGCATAATATGTATTGATTAATGTTAATATTAGAGCAAGAAATATTGTGGCAAACACAGCTAAAATTCTATCATGCCGTGCCATTTTCCATTTTATCTTGGATTTTACTTCCTGGATCCCCAATATCATCCAGAGTAGGGATTCAGTCCTCATTCTGAAAGAAACCTGAATCTCTCAGTGTATCTATGCTATAGTTCTGTTGGATTTTCTACAGGTCACTTAGGTGGACACTGGTAAAACTTATTAAGCCTTTGCCATTAGCTTGAACAGGTTTTATTTAAATAAAGCTATGCTGTCATCCAGATCTTGTGAAGCAATTTCACAATATGTTAAAGAGTTGAGCCAGGCCTTCTTTATATTTGTGCCTGATACATAAAATATTTACCAAACTAGTCTGTGAACACAAAAGCTTTAATTCTTTTTTCCCTAAAGTCAAAATAAAGTAAGCTAACATTTAGAATACGTGTAGAAGTGCTAATCTAGGGAAGCAATGTCAGGTGTTTGTGACTGCCAGCCAAACCCCCCAAAGTCAGCAGGTTTGAAACAATGATATGAGATGGCTGTGAGGGTGAGAAGCAGATTCTCTTTCCTCCCAAGGTACATCCATTCAAAGTTATGGATTCAACTTGGTACTGAGAACAGAAATGTGTGAGGCTCTTCTGAGCACCTTGGGCAGAAAATCTCATACACACATCAGTATTCTGGCAAATCTGAGAGCATCAGGTTACAGACACTGGGCTCTACAACAGTGAGAGAAGACTTTTTTTATACATTTCTATGAAAGAATGAAAAACATGAGGTTTCACAGCAAAACCAAACGTTGCAACCTGTATCTTAAATTATGATAGTTAAACATTGAAGAGACTTTTGAGCAAGACCTGTGTTTTTTGACATTGACAATGACCTTCTTAAATTGACTTTCAGCTAAAGAGTTTAGAGGCTTAAAAAAACATTGAATGTTTTATTTCTTACTCACAACACATCTCTAATCAGCACAATGAGGGTTTAGCTGTCTCGCCCTGTATTTGCCCATTGTATTGAGTTGAGCACCTTTTCACACTTGATAAACAGAAAGGTGATTTTTCTTATATTCTGAAGTGTGATTTTACTTCTTGTTCTCTCATATTTACTTGTTAATAACAGGTAGAAGCTGAGCCTGTTCTTTTAGTTACAGATATCTCTCAGATGTACATCCCAAATGGTGTGTTGCAGCTACATCCACCTGGAGGTAAAATTTCTTTGAAAGCCAAGTAAGAGAGGAGACTGGTAAAAAATGAATAATTTGGACAGCGAGAAAGCTGGCCAAGAATGTTGCTAATTTTTCCTGAAAGTAGCAGTGGAAGAACCGTTTCCTTTTGTGTTGCAGGAGACGCCACGCTCTGTGTGTGCCTGGCTCTGCACTGTGCTGCATCAGCAGCTTTCTGGGGAGAGTGCAGTACTTTGTGTCTGTGTTCAGCAAACAATGTGCAGAATTGCAGAATTAGTTTTTCTTCCATTTTTAAAGCCAAAACAAGACTCGACTCTCACGCTGTATTGGTACTTCACTCCCCAACAATAGCGTTTCACAGCCACCTCTTACACAAGGATTGTTTTCTCCAGGCAGATTTACAGACACGCAAATTGTTCTCTGCCTACAAAGGCATCTGTTTTCTGGTAAACTGACTTTGCTAATAACACATCTGTGTGTTACAAAGCCAGTCAGCATCCTTAAAATACAAGGAGATAGGAATTAGAACTTTTGATGCCTTAGTTTTTGGACAGCAATAATTTCTCTGTTGTATAATGACAGTATTTCAGTAGGTTTCTCTGTCACCCCACTCATGTTTCAACTTTGATGCTTTGTTTGCTCACTGCTTTTGTATCCATTTCACACTTGAGGTGCTGTGTTTCAGCCCTTTCTAAGGACTTGCTTTCTGTGCATTTGGTCTGGATGGGGCTCTGAGCAACCTGGTCTAGTGGAAGTTGTCCCTGCCATGGCGGGGGGTTGAAATGAGATGACTTTTAAAGCCTCTTTCAACCCAAAGCATTCTATGATTCTATAATGATTCTGTGATTCTTTCTTAATGCTCAACCATGAAAAAAGTAAAGAGGATTTTTGAGAACTTCTTGGTATTTGAAGTACATGCCTTAGCAAAGATATTTAATTTTATTATTTTTATGTGGGAGTTGATAACACAGAGGCTTCTTTTATCTGATATTTTGCTTTTTGCTATTGGTCCTCAATGCCAGTTCAAATAACAAAAGGAGTGGTAATCTCTTTGGATGCTTTAGCACATATCTTCCTTGGAATCTTGACCACTTCTGCTTCCTTGACATCATCCTTGCTTGATTTCTTATCAATGTAATCACTCTTTCAAAGAACTCCAACCTTATCCCTATTTCAGCTTTCTTGCAGTATCTTTTTTACCCTTTCTCGAAATCTCTTTGATATACATCAACTATTTGTCAACCACTTTTGGAAATCCACATCTATCTTCCCACAGCAGTTCTTGCAGATCCCACCCCACCTCTTCCTCACATTCTCTTCTGATTCCCCAGAGAATGTAAACATGCTGCTTGTCCCACAGGATGTCACTGCTTAGAAATTACTCTCCTCTTCAGAATCCCTCATATTTATCTTCTGTATCCATTATTTACAAACTGCTCTTACTTTTAATAGTCTTGTGATGATACAGCCTTCCCAGTAAATCAAAAATTCTTATCAAAGCTCTTAACAACTCATATTTCAATCCCTATGATGCCTTCTCTCTTCCTCCTTCTCTTCCTCTTCTCTTCAATATTTCTTTGATGTTCACCCTCACATTTTGTGTCCTTCAGTTTGTCTCCCTCTGTCCCACCTCTGAGGTGGTTTTTGACCTCTCCCATCCTGGAGGCAGCAGGGATAGATCAGCCCCTGGCTCCCCTCAGCCGTTTTCCAACCTTCTTGCTCTTTTTCTTTCCCACTGAAATCAGGTGTCCAAGCAAGGCTGGATGTGCTACTCGGTGCTATGCATCCTGTTCATCTGTACATGCATCTGTTTCTTATTGTTGTGTAGCTTCTACTGCAGACATGATTCTTTTTCCAAGATTTATTTCATTTAATTTCTGAAGTATTTTCTGGTGTTTTATCTGATGGAACATTGTGTAAAAAATAAGACTTGAGTAGATTGTATCCAGAAGTAGAGAGAAAATATGAGGCTATGACAGACTGCAAACAGAACTTTACCAATTTAACTGAAATTTTACAGTTCTATAATTCAAGGAATGCTTTGGATCTCAAAACTGAAAGGTTTTAATGGCTCCATAACAGCATCTAATTGCTCCAGCTATTTATAAAAAAGAGGAATTGTAAAACATAGAAGTTCAACAGCAAGCTATTGCACATGCCCGACAATCTTCTTCAACAATAATTTCATAATGATTTTTAGCTTGAGGACTTTGTGCTGTGCATTTGTAGCAGCCAAATTGACACGATGGAGTGTAATAGCTCCAGAGCAGCTATTACAGTCTGTTGGGTAATTAAAAGCTAAATGGAACGTTGAGAAATGATCCGTACAATGGGATTGGCTAATTTCTTCCCTTTTGTAGATTTGAGTTACTCAAGATGATGTTATCATTTTTTTTTAAAGTGAGTTTATGTTGTTTAAACCACCAGGAAACCCAGTTCAGCCTCAATATGGTGTTAAGGAAGATGTCAAGCTTTCTTGGTTTAGTGAAGTTTATATATGTTATTTTCATCTAGTGAAATACGTTGACACTCATGTTGTCCACTGAGCTGGGGATGTTCAATTTGGAGAAGAAAAGGCTCTGGGGAGACCTGAGAGCCCCTTCCAGTGCCTAAAGGGGTTCCAGGGGAGCTGGAGAGGGACTTTGGCCGAGGGCTTGGAGTGAAAGTGGCAGAGCACAGGTTAGATATTAAGATTGCTGACTTTTAAATGTTTTTGAAACAGCATTAAGTTCTGTGCTTACCTTAAATCTCCTTCCAGCTCCTACAATTTCCTTCTCTAAAACTTTACTTCTCCTAACTAAGCAATTCTTGCTGGATGTTGTCAGTTCAGTTTGTGGACCTGTCTGTCTTACCTCTACCGGGTGGAGGGCCATGTCACGTCTCTTTTATTGGTTCTGGGGTCCCCTGAGACAGGCTCACCCTGGGAATGCAGCAGCAAACGTTCTGCACCTCCATCAGAGTTTCCACAGAACAAGCTGTTTCAGTTTTATTAGCCTTTATTAAGCTGCATGTTTTTGCTGATCCATTGGTTGGACACTTCAAACAGGCTTCACGGTGATGCTGCTGGAACTGGACGTGACAGGTATTTTTCAACCTGTCTAGTGTTAGCTTGGTTTTTAGTATCATTCCAGACAGCTGTTGTAGCAAAAATTATGCTGCAACACAGGCTTACCCGTTGGAGAATCCATATTTCAGGATGTAACAATGTTAAGTGTGCATTCAAACTTGTTAAAACTCTCTTCGACTGTAACTACGTTTAAAAATGGTTTCAGCCCCAGTTACAAGCCCCAGAGGGAGCAGGGCTTTGCCATCTCGCTCCTCCAGGGCAGCACACACTACCTGCTCCCCGAGTTCTTGCTAGCCTACAGAATAAATGGTGAATTAATCTTCTGTGACTGAGAGAAACTTATGGTACATGAAATTTAGAATGCTGTCCAGACCCTTTCAAAGAGGCTTCCATCTCTTTCAGACCTCGGGCTCTAGAAAATTGAACCAAAGGAATATATGTTGTACCTCTGACAGAACTCCTGTTGTTAACTATTTCTCATCCTTTAATTTCTCTGAGTCGATAGCCTGCTGTGGATGCAGGCCAGGGTTTGGTGAGAAACCCGCTCTGAGGAATATTGCACCTGCACAGCGAGACAGTCACCTTCATCAGCCTGGCCCTGACCTTGCCCACATTGTCTGAAACCTCTGCTTCTGCCAGGGCTGAATCCCTCCATCTGCATTGTCTTCCCTTTCCTAGCAGGAGTCCTTGAGGAAGCTTTTTCTTTAGACAGGGAAGGACATTCTCGCCAATACGGAACCTGCTTGTCTAATTCTTCACTCTTACTAATTGCTAAAGTTGTAATTTTAAATCTGACTAGTGGTATCAGAAGGCCAACTACATGGTGTTAGGAGGGTCAGGACCTGCAAATTCCAGCATCTTAATTTGACCTCTGGCAATTGACTTTGTGCCGTTTTATTCCCCATCTTTTCTCCTTAATTGCAGTTGCAGCTGTGTCTGGCTGCTATTACAAGAACTGAATTAGAAAAAGGGAAGAAGTTATTCCATGGTGCTTTGGCTCTCAAAGTAGCTATTTAACCCTGTGATTTTGTTAGAGCCATGCATGAAATCTATGCCTCTGATGTCTCTTCTGTCATATGTACTTATAATGCTGAGGAAGAACACTCTCAAAATGATGATAAAGGGAAAGCTTCAGAATTGTGATAATTTTGACACATCATTACTATGATTGACATGATAAATAAGTCAGGTCATAAGGAATAATGCAGTTCTAAATCCCCAACCACATAAGCTTGCTGAGAGGGAAAAAAGGGTCTATTAAATTTTCTGTATAGAGATTGCAGTCAGTGGTGCATAAACAATACATTCTATAGCAACCTGTTCATTGCTCAAGTTGTTATTGGCAGGCACTGTGGCATTTCTACAGTCATTAAAAGAAGCTATCACTATTAATCTCCAGTCTCGAGGCAGACAGGTTTAACCTGAAGCTGATCATCAAATAATGGTAACATATATTTATTCTTTGTTGAATGTGCCCTTTCATCTTCGGATGCCTTTCCTGTAATGTGATGGGAAGGGTTGAGGATTCCAGCCTTCATTATAACTGTAAGTTAATAATGTGTCTTTTAAAGGACACATTGGCTTTTCCCCCCAAATTGGGGGTATTTGTGAGGGGCAGGAGTTCTGGGTATCCCCGGCATTCAGGGTATCGCTTCCTTATCATTTTCAACATCCTTGGTTTCCTAAAAAATCCTTAACCTTCAGCTGTCCAATATTCCTCCATTAGAAGGAAAATATTTTTCAATTTGCTGAGCTCAGTCTTTAAAGTTATGTCAAAGAGTGATGTACTAACTTGTAATGTGTTTAATGTGTCCCTTTTCCTGGTGGCCTAGGGAATTAATCCCACCCTGCAGGTACATCTGTAGGCACAAGAGCACTGGGAAAGGGCAGCTGTGTGGATGAATTCATCAAGTTCCTTCCTTGGAAAGAGGTCCTTGAAAGAACTGAAATAATCAAAATATTTTGACTCACATTCTCTTTTGCTTCCCCTTCCTCGAGGAAAAATGTATTTTCCTCTGGGAAATACGGGAATCTGTCACCACAGACAAATGGGAAACTGTGATTCATAAAGGTTACGGGGAGAAAATTCAATTTTTCATCCTATTCTCATTTTATTTTTCATTCTTCCTAAAAAAAAAAAAAAAAGTCATATCCCTTCTCGAATATCCCTTAACATCCTCCCAGAAATAAGATGACATCTGTCGTTTAAGCTCTCTAAGTACTCTTGTCCCAGTTCCAACTTTTGGTTGTGGTAATCAAGTGATTAGGGTGAAACAAACTCATCCCAAGTTACACCTTCAGAAACCATTTTTATGTGCAAATGCAGAAATTGAATTGCTGCCCAGGAGACTTCCCTAACATACATTGTCCTCAAAGCATCCAGTGTCACCAGGACATGCAGCTCACAGGAGGCAGCTGCTCTGGGCAAATAAGCAGACAGGAGCTGATTTAGAGGGTATGACACTGGCCACGTCTCTGTTCATAGAAAAATTGGGAGGGCAAGGAGATGTTGTTGGTTTTCATCTTGGAAGGACTCAGCTCAGAGGCTTGAGAGGAGCAGTTCCCTGCCCGGGCTCCTTTGCTGGCTGGTTCACAGGGCAGGCAGTGAGTCCCAACACTCACTGACAGCACTTACACACCGACTGAATCCATGTTCTGCAGCCTTTCAGACTGTTTCTCATCTTGGCTTTTTTTAGTCTTTAAATTTGTTGAATCTATGCGTTTGATCTCTCTGAAAAAGGACAAAAGAAAGATCTGGCAGAAAATTACTGTAGAGGTGGAGGAGCAAGAAAACAGGTTTTTAACACTGGAATGGAACCTGCTGCTTGAATGGCCTTAGCATACATTTTGATCTGGGGTTTAGACATTCATTTAGAGTGCTTGTAATAGCTAAAGCTCAGTTAAATTGGTGTGATGACATGTGCCAGAGTCTGTGGGCAGCTTGAAACAATAACTCTGAGAAATGCAAATTGCCTGGTTTATCCTCACACTGGCATTGCCTGTGATAAAACCTGGGAGAATACACTGCTCTTCCTCCCTGACATCCTGTCAGCTGGTGACCAGCGATGCTGTGAATAACTGTCCACCAGCAGAATTGAATTTAATTGCCATATCCCATCAACAAATGTCCCAACTGAGAGCTGGCCTGCCAAGGGAGTGAGAGAAGGGAGGCACAGCCTCAGAACCTGCAAAGATCCCCATGGAGATTGTATTGCATCTTCTCCCAGCTGGAGACTGGAAAGGAGGGGGGAAAAAAAAATCCTTCCATCCTGTATTGGAGTGTAACCTAAAGTGTTAAAAGGTTGTAGTAAACAGGTCAGACACACCTGCTGTAGCCTCATTTCACTAATGTTTGTCCTCCCCTCATTTTCACCACATGTAAAATGGAGATAATGGTTCCTCCATCTTCTGTAGAGGTCTCTGGTGTGCTGGGAAAAGCAGTTATTATTTTTCAAGAGCACTTTCTACTCCTTAGCTTTCCAGTGGTAATAAATTGTACTTTTTAATGGTAGGAGTAAAGGATCTGTGCAGAAATAAATCAGCTTTTTTTAAACGCTCCACTTTTCCTCTTTGGGTTTTGCATTTTTATGCATAGAGAGGAACCAGAAACAACAGAAAAATTGTTAGCAGCTAAAAACATTTGTTTTAAAGCATTTTTTGTGACTCTAGTTCTCCTATATGAGAAAAGAAACAGATTTGTTTGCAACATGCTATTTTTTCTTGTCTTTTGCATTGGCTAGTGCTATTACTTATTACGAGTGATACGTGTGATTCACTGTAAAATATGTTTTATTTATGTCCACCCTTCCTGTATTAAGGGAAGGTTCAACCCTTTAGCACTTTCAAAGATAGCTTTGAGTAGTTTACAATGATTTGCAGAAGTTTCTTAATGTCTGTCAGAAATCTGGTCTTTTTTATCCTGCCCGTGGTTGTGAACCTAAAATTTGTGACCAGCCAGAAAAAAATGGGAAATGCAGAGAAACAACTTCAAAGGCCACATTTTGAGAGCTTTGGGTACACATTGGAGTTGAAGCTTGGAATTTTTTTCATACATGTTATTTAAACCCACCTGTGATTTGTGCATCAGTGTTAGCTGGAATGGGGGTGAGTGGGAAGCAAGGAAAGCAGAAACCCAAGGCAGTTTCCATGATGTGTGAAATAAATTGCTTTATCAAATGTATAAAATCCTCAGTAGATATGTCTGAAGTCCCTGCCTTAGTTGTGTAGCCTGAACCCAGTACTGGTACCAGAAACTGCTCTGCCCTCTCCACACTGGCAAGTGCAGTCTTGTCCCAGTTTCCCTCCAGGTCCCAAGTTCTGGGGAGCAGTGGATGTTTGAGTGTGAAGACCTTTATTTGTACCTTACAGTGGGCTCTGTTACAGAGTGGCATTAAAGTGTTTTGCTGAAATAACAAGTAATCCTTTTCTTTTTCAGAAGTGCTAAGTGAAAGCACATTGATTTTTATTTTCTTTCAGCAACTTCAATAGCTCAAGATTATTACTATTTTTAAGAGTGATAGAGAAATGTCAAAAATGCTTCATCGGTACTTTTATTTTTATATATCACCAGGCTTTGGTTTTTTTCAGGGTATTTTTTTTGTTTGGCTTTACAGGCTTTGGGAGCAGAAGGACAGAGAGATTATGGTTTATTTTGTAAAGCTGCTTCTATTTTCTGAGTTCTCTCAAAGATTTTGTGGTTCAGTAGGTAACATATTCTATTGTCTTAAATTTGGTCTGTGCTGTAAAATTCTTTGGCTCCTGGATGGTTGAAATGGTTCTGGCACACCTTAACCTTTACTATGTAATAACTTCTGAAAGAAGGGAGATGAGGGAGATGGAGCTGCACGTGACACTCCATAGGATGTTCCCAGAGAGGCCAGAACCAGCAGTGGATAATTCACATGATTAATTAATTCAGTATTTTCTCTCACTGAAGATAAGCATGGATTCACTGAGTTTGCAGAACTCATCCCACAATCAAAAACCTGGGTAGAGGTCACCAAGCAGGAGAAGGCAAAACCAGCTTTGCTTTGGAGGCATCGGGGCATCCCCACCAGAAAGCAGGGGCCAGGTGCTGGCTGCAACCAATTCTGCCAGCCTGGCTTCCTGGCAGTTTTGTTTTAGGTGCTCAGTATAATTTCAGTCCCATCTAAATGCATTTTATGTGTGTGTAGAAGTGATTCATCCTTCTTCGCTCTGGGTAAGTCGTTTGAGGAGATTGCGTGTGTAGGAGAGAAAGCGAGCGACTGCTCTGTTGCCAAGTGGACCCTGCAATGTTTTCTTACTGCTTTTAGCTGCTCTGACATCTGATAATTCTGCTCTATCACAGCCCATTACCAGCTGGATGGCAGAATCATATTGTTAAGGGTTATTTTTGGGGCAAATCTGAATAAAATGGGTTAATTAAATCGAAACAATGCTGTTGTGTTCTGCCTAATGACACATTGCCAATTCATTTCAAACTGACAACCCAAGGACATTTTGGAAAGTGACAGCATGTTTCTAAACCTAGGGGTGAAATGATTTCTTTTTAAAACAAAATGAAATAGATGTCACTTGTATCTCAACAGTATATAAATTCTCGTCTTAGACAATGGCACATTTCCTAATGTACCTTTTTATCTTTCATTTATTCCCCCTAATTTTCCTCATTAGCTGTAATTCTGTTGTGACATTCAAGTGTCATATTATAATGACAAAAATTTCAAATAAGAAGCAGCACAAAATGCAAAGTTTTGGATGAGCTGGGAGACAAGAACACCCTGTGGAAATAAGCTTCTGGGTTTTGTTACCACAGCAATGAGTTCTTGTATTATTCAGGGGAGGCTGTTTACCATCCATACAGCAAAAACTGTGACCAGCCCTCCTCTGAGAGGGCAAGGAGTCAGTGCAGGATTGAGAAGACATCACGCTCTTAAACTCCTCTTTTAATAGGGCACAGCAGATAGGAAATCATAAGTACATTAATGCAAACAGCGTTTGTACAGGCCAAGCAAGGTACAACCAACAATTTATTTTTAACAATGCTGACACTACCCAAACTGCAGAAATACTAACAAAGAGCCAGGAGTAATAACTTCCCCTTAGATTTCTTTTTACAGTACTCGCAGCATTCTCTGAGCAGCATTTATGTCCTGGGTATAAATAGGCAGGTACAAAACCCATTCCATCTCCCGGAGAAGAGAGACGCTGCTTTATTCTCACTACGGAAAATTAAATGCTTATCCATCTGTGGAATTATTTTTGAATGAATAAGTTTGTAGACTTTCTGTAGCTGGGTTATTGTTTGCTCTTTTGGAACATTCTTTGCTTTCACAGTTGTTTTGTTCTTGCGACAGAGGAAATACAGCAATGTGTATTTTTCTCCCTGCTGAGGTCTGAGGCAACCTTATATTATAAAATAACCAAAGATTGATAATCACAAAGGCTGCAAAGGGGAAGCTGCACTTTATTTAGAAAAGGCATCTGTGCTACAAAGAGGAAACAAAATTTTTTCTTCTGTTAGAAAAATGTATCTTTGGAGTCTGAGCTCTGCTGTGTGCATGGTTGTGCCCCACTTTTTTATTTTACAGTACTCTGAATATATATATGTAACATATATAAAAATATATTTTATTTGCTTCTGAATGTTCGTGACCTGAACAACTCTACTTTTATTAAGGATTCTCTCCCTTTATAGAAGACAGTGAAAAAGTAGCATGATGTGGTCAGGAGGATGGAGAACTTTAGACCATATGGAGTGGACCTGAGGCCCCTCATAACCTATTTCTCAAAACATTTTTTTGACAAGTCATTCCATATGTTTGGTTGAGTTAGCTGCTGGAAGAAGGCTGTGGGGTATCTCCTTGTTTTTCAGAGCTGTTCTCTTTATGTAGAGCCTTGGAAATCGCAGACCTTTGGGAGCAAGGTAGCAATCTGGATCCCAAACCATGTTTCTCAGATATGTATATATATATAAATAGAATGCAGCAAGAGTTGACTTTGAGCTTAAAATGCTGCTCAGTGAGTGCATCTTGGTTTGAATGGTAATTTCTACAACAAAGAACAAGAATGCCTGTTTAGTTCAGTGTTATAACTCTGTACAAGTGCTCTCCTTTAAGCCTTCATAAACTGTTCCGAGCCTGTGGTACCTGGGATCTGAGGACAGGTTGTTAAATTTGGTAGGGTTTTCTTTTTTAATCTCTGCTCTTAGAGTGGATTTTGTGGAGAAAGCTTTGATCAGCACCTTGCTTATCCACTAACTGCAAAAATGTACTGGCATGGCTTTAGCTGAGTGTCCCTCACGTGCACTGGACAGGGAATGGTGGCCCAGTTGGTGACCTGTACACATTTACTGGCACAAAATATCTGGGACACAAAAGCCTTTCCTTTTGTTGTGAAGGGCAGAGCAACTGTGGAACCCTTCCAGGTTTGTCTTTAGCTTCTTCTCAGTGAGGGCAGGTTTAAGTTCTTTAATCTCTTAGGAAGATCACAAGGTTTTCAAACAAGCAACCAGGCACAGCAGATATCCAGACCTAGAGGAATCTCTAAAATCAAGTAATCTTTATTATTTCCATGTATTTCCAAGGTGTTTCATTGCAGTGTCCTGAATCTGAGTTGATGCTAGAAAACTCCCAACTGTTTTTAAACTTGAAGCCTCACTGAAATTCAGTATTAATTTTATTTTATCAAGACTGTTTGTCAAGCGATTTTTTTAAACTCTCTTTTAAACCTAAAGAGGAGAGATTTAGATTATTTAGGAAGTTAGGAAGAAATCCTTCCCTGTGAGGGTGGGGAGGCCCTGGCACAGGTTGCCCAGAGAAGCTGTGGCTGCCCCATCCCTGCAAGTGTCCAAGGCCAGATTGGATGGGGCTTGGAGCAACCTGGGATAGCAGGAGGTGTTGCTGCCCATGGCAGGTATTTAGAATGAGGTGGTCTTTAACATCCCTTCCAACCTAAACCATTCCATGATTCTATGATCAGTCTGGATGTGCAAGTCTCTCCTTCCAATGCACCGCTCCACAATGTCAGGTTCATTTAAAAAGCTGCTAAAAAAAAAAAAAAATAGGTCTTAGGAATTCACATATGATCAATTGTACATATTTGTTTTATGCTCTATAGAGCATATTCAATCTTAAATCTTCCCTGTGAAAATAGTGCTTCCATTATTGCTGTCATAAAATAAATTGTTGAAGGCATTTCTTAAAGAATTTCCCCCAAAGCCACTGCAAATGCTTTGCTTTAAGTCCAGTGAAGGATAGATGAGATTCTTTTTTTTTTCTTTTCTTCTTTTTTATCATAATGTTTTATTTGTTACCACCCTTTCATTTGTACATAGAAGGGTGTTTAAGCTTGTTACAAATAGGAGCTGCAGATTGTCAGTTGTGTGATCTTACTTGTGCTGAAATAAGGAGGTGGGAAATGCATTTATAAAACAAACCCTAATATGAAGCCATACACAAAGATATATTTGTAAATAGAAGGCAGCATTTTATTGTCTCCCATTTCTCTCTCTGTCCTGCTGTTTGACAGTAAACCAGGATCTGCTGGTGAGAATTGGAGCATCTGAAATTGGAGCAGCTCTCTGATCCCGTTGACACAGCCACATCCCAAGCTCAGCTTTCCTCCTTTTTTTTTCTTCTCTCACCAGAGAATTTTGTGTTTCTGTACATTATTATTAACTGACAGTTCTGGTTTATTTAGCATCCAGTTACTGATGTGTGGTTTACTAACTTAATTTGCCTTTATTAATAACATCAAGAGGTAAATACCAAGGTAACATGAAGTACCAAGGCTGTAAGACTTTAAAAGTTGGGTTTTGTCCTCAGGAGAAAGTGAGTCCTCCTGTCTGCTGCAGAAACCCCTGCAGCCACTGCCAGGACCCTCAAAGCTGTTTCCTCCTCCCAAATGCATCCCTGTTTGTAGTTAAAAAGGTGCTTCTCTTCCAGTGCACTAAAGTACATCGTAAAAATATACAGCCTCTTAAAAGGGATTTCCACTGATGAGATATTTTTAAATCTTTTCAAACATGGGCATGTTTTGGGAGAGATTTGAGGTTGTTCAGCCTGGAGAAGGGGAGGCTCTGGGGAGACCTTAGAGCACCTTCCAGTGCCTAAAGGGGCTCCAAGAGCTGGAGAGGCACTTGGGACAAGGGCATGGAGTGACAGGACAAGGGGGAATGGTTTCCCACTGACAGAGGACAGGGTTAGATGGGATATTGGGAAGAAATTCTTCCCTGTGAAGGTGGGGAGGCCCTGGCACAGGTTGCCCAGAGAAGCTGTGGCTGCCCCATCCCTGGGAGTGTCCAAGGCCAGGTTGGAGGAGGCTTGGAGCAATCTGGGCTAGTGGCAGGGATGTGGAACAAGATGGTCTTTAAGGTCTCTCCCCACCCAAATCATTCTGTCATTCTGTGATTCCATAAAGAGCCCCCAGGCTCTGGGCTCTGGCTGCAGGGAGCTGCTGTACCTGTTCCCTCTCACATCTCTTTGAAGATGACTCTGAAGCCAATAGATTCCACTGGTAGACCATGGATATTTTTCTCCCTTTTAACTGCTATTGAATAAGATTACACACTCTATCCACTCATATAGCAGATATTAAAGCTATCTGGTGAATTGAAAAGCCACCTGAGTGTTCTTTAACTAGGATAGCTTGAGGCTATATATTTTTTCATGATACAAGCTCTAATGATGTGCTGGATGATAAGTTTCCAGGCAGAAAGAAACCCCTCACTGTGCATGGGGGAAGGTCAGGTCAGTGACAGAGACTGAACTTCCAAACTGCTCTTTGTGCACAAGGAGTTGTGAGAAGGGAATTTCAGAGTGTTGGAGCCGAAATTTGGTCTGCCTTTGAATTTAGCTGCTGAATCACAGGGAGCTGTGTAACTAAACAGTGGTTTAATTTCCTTAAAACTACATGGGACAACACTAGAAATGTCTTTCTGAAGTAGTCCTAAAATACAAAGTGGGGCTGTAGACCTCAGGAAGTAGAAAAGAGAGGAATTCATCCCCCAAATAACACTTGCTGGGTCACCTGCACTTAATGGCCTGTAGAAAAGGAGCAAAATCAGGAAAAAAGGCAGATCTATTATCCCTGTCCCAGTTGTCCGAGCAGAACTGGTGAGAGACAAGATGGGGTGGCTGTGTCACCATGAACCGTCCCAGCCTTGCTGCTGCTCCTGGGGCACTGCAGTATTTGTTGGCTCCAGAAATACATTTTCCATTTTTAGATCAACTGTTTTTAGGCCCCTGCCTCTCATTATGCCCAGGAGTAGACCCTAAAAACTCTCCATAAGGTTTTAGAGCTTTTCAACCTGTATTTTAGAGTCAGTTTTTATCTAATAAAATATATAAATTTCCTCTTTACTGGAGTATCTACACGCAAAGGGGTATAAATCGTCTTGTGGCTGGAGCTGAGTTCTCCATTAATCTTTCCCCAGGGCTAAAACTAACAGCACTTGCAGTCTGTGTGAAAGTCCTTACAAAGGGGGGAAAAAAAGCTGTTACAAACGTGGCTGTTATTTGTTTAAACATTTGGAGACATTTATAGTGTGATGCTAGCTCGGTTTTTTTGCCCTTGCTCCCAGTCTTTTGTTTGTGTGTATTTCAGTGGATCCTTTCAAACTTGTCAGGCAAGAAAAGTTTTCCTTGTTTAGCAGAGTAAAATTAAGACTGTGAAGGAGTATGATTGTTTTCTATAAATACTTTAGGACGTAAACATCACAGAGGGAGAAAGCAGCTCTTTAAGCTAAAGGACAGCTTTGGCAGAAGAACAAATGAAGTGCATTTTACCATGAATACATTTAAGCTGGAAATTAGGAGTGTTTTTAACAGGTTGAACAGAAAAGCTTTAGGAAATTTTCCAACCAGAAAGTGGTGTTAAAAAACCCTCGATATTTTTATCAGTGTCCCCAGTACATTCAGAGAAGGGGTTGCATGATGGGGTGTCCCAGAGACAAGGAACTGTGCTGACCCAGGAGTTGCTTTTTCTAGTTCTGTGCTCCAAACACCATTTGCAGGAAGCTCCATACACATAAAATACCTTCTTGACAATGCTTTCAATAATTAATATATATCTTCCATTTTCAACGAATCGTAGACTGACAATGGTGTGGGTTCGAAGGGACCTTAAAGGTTACCTAATTCTGTCCCCCTGCCATGGGCAGCGACACCTTCCACTAGCCCAGGTTGCTCCAAGCCCCTTCCAACCTGGCCTTGGACACTTCCAGGGATGGGGCAGCCACAGCTTCTCTGGGCAACCTGTGCCAGGGCCTGCCCACCCTCACAGGGAAGAATTTCTTCCCAATATCCCATCTAACCCTGCCCTCTGTCAGTGGGAAGCCATTCCCCCTTGTCCTGTCCTTCCAGGCCCTTGCCCAAAGCAAATTCCCAAAGTTCAGTGCATTTTGAAGTGCTTGCTGAAGTGCAGGATGGACTGGCTCAATCACACACTATTGCAGGCTAATTTCTGGGGGTAACTTTATATTTCAAAGTTAAATGCATCAGAACTTCTGTTGTAACATATAGAGACCCTCACCCAGGCCCAGGAGGGGTGAAGAGAAAATGAGGAGGGCAGAGTTTCAGGCACTGCATAACTCGGGCAAGATGAATTTGTGCCAAGCATAAACAGTTGTTGAGGAAATCTTTTGTAATTGCTTCTTTACCATATCCCTCCTCATACACTGGGTATTTAATCTGTGATCTGCTTGCTGTAAATTATTCTGGTGTTTATTTTTTTATTCCCTCTTTTTTTCCTTTTTTCTTTTTTTTTTTTTTTTTTTCAATTTTCCTTGCAGTGGAAATGCATCATGTGTTTGTTCTGATGTGGACAAAGCTTAGTCACTCTGACAAGAGTGTATTGAGTCAATAAATATAACTGACCTGGATCATTCACTTGCTTTGCTTGCATTGTGTTTTGTAAACCTTTTTTCATGACTGGTGTTTTATTCATATGTCGTGATGTCTGATGTCTGGTTCAAAACGAGGGCTGTGTGTATAAGAATTCACTTGCTGTGATAATTCAAACAATTGGGCTGTTTTCCCTATAAATTTGATCCACAAGTTTTTGTGTTGTTGCTTATTTACTTTTTTAAGTCTGCAGTCTAGTTTCTCAGAATTTAAGTAAATTATATTAACATTTAATTGCTTAAGGAGTCTTAAGACATCCTTGGGTACTGAAAAGTCATTATGCTCCATACACCAACTCTTTACTATTATTCAGCTAATTATTTTATAAATACATAACTTTGACTCAAAAAAACTCCATTTGGAGTTTTTATGCTCTTCATCAAACTAAACAAATGTGACCAAGAATCCTCACAGGAAGGTCTCTGTTATTTTCCTTTACATTTAGAAATCTGAGCAGAGCCCTCTGCAGTTGCACGGCAGCGTTTTATTTCCCTTTTTTGGAAAATGAATAGTCCTTGCTAGAATCAAAGTGGAAAAGTGAAATTGTAACTTTGATTATCTTAATGCTCTTTTATTGTATCACTCTAATAAGCAGGGAACAAATAGGCATGTTTTGGGATAGAGGTTTATGATTGAGAACACACTTTTTTCCCAGTATTTGCATAATGCTTCTCTCTGGTGCCCGCAGGTGGTTGTCAGCATTTGCTTTTCTGTTGATCAGGCTCCAATTCCTGTTGTGCATCTTTACTCCAAAGGGGAAGGGAAATTAATCTATTATTGATCAGGATCCAATTCCTGTTGCTTGTCTTGTACTGGGAAGGGAAAAGGGCATTAATCCATTAGGGGTTGATAATTCAAACCATCTGCAGGTAGGACCTGCAAACAGTGAATGTATTCCATTAGGTAGTTTGTAAGGTCTTTTCTTTTTTTCTCCCTCGAGCAATCTTCAGATGCTGTGTGATTGCCACTTCTCCTCTTTTCTCATATTCTGTGTTAGACAGAGTTTGCACATTCTTGATGCCATAATGTTGCACTACATGTAATATTTTTGCTATTTGTATTGAACTCTTATCTCCCATCCTGCTTTTTTTTTTCCTAATCTAGGTATCCATAATTTGGTAACATGAAGCTTTGCATGTATCCTGCATAATAATTGCAGAGGCATTTGTACATACTGTGCAAGCCTCAAAGACTGTAGGAAGTTTCTGGTGAAGGTTTTCTAATCTTTTTCTCCCAGGGGAACTTATAAATGGTTTCAAAGTTCTGTTAAAGTATTCTAATTTCTCCATTAGCTTGAGGGTAGGTGAGCTCTCCTGTAAAGCATTTTTCTCCCCTAGACAAAATCTGCAAGTAGGTACATTCATTTTTGGACAGTGATTCCTGTGGGATCCTTTCTTCATTGGAAAGTGGATGTTGGAAAGCAATTGCAGTAGTAAACTTACACTAAGGGTAGGGATAATGAGCCCTAAAACAAGGGTGATCTGGATGATTATTTAGGAATCCTCCCTCCTCCTGCTCATGGTCTCATTCTTTGGATTAAGGGTCTTCAGAGGGTTGGGATTTATAAGCCTCAAAAATAAAACTTACCGTTTTCCTCAAGTCCAAACCCAAATTATTACTTCTTTTCAAGAGATAAACATTTTCTCTCACTTTCTATTGAGTCTAGTTTAACCCCTATCTCTGCCAGATGAATTTGAGTATCCATTGAAGTAATATATTTAATATTCTGCACTGAAAATACAGATAAACTTTGCCATAATGTAAAATCTGAGAAAGAGCCTAATGTTTTTACATTTCTGAAGGGGAAAGAACCTGTTGTGTCTTCAGTCATATAGCCTGAGTAAGATTTCAGTTCTGTTGGGGAAAATTAAGACCCCAAGTGGCTTTGATAAAGTCTGTGATCTTTATAAACTGTACATTACAATATTTAAAATTCCCTGTACCTTTCATGGCGTAATATGTACAGAGATAAAACCACTGTCTTTCCAGAGATGATAGGGCAGTGTACATATTTATGGTATTTAAATAACAGATTAGAATTCTCCAGCTCATCAGGATTAAAAAAAATCAGTGTCAAAAAGCACTTGGACAGGGGGAGGGAGGTTCAGTGAGCTCCAGGGTCAGTGATGTGCAGCCACACACAGCCACAGGTGATGAAAACAAATAGACCATGCAAAAGTTGTTCACTCTTTCTTTTTCTCCCTTCTCTCAGTTTATATCTGCTTTGTGTGGAAATGGCATATTTGTGAATCCCCACGGTCTGGAGAGGAGTTTATGTTTAGAGGGAGAGGAAAAACCCCAGATCTTCTTTCCATTTGCTGTTATTTTGTCTCATTTTTTCTTCCTTTTTTGGCTCTTTTCTTGGGAAAAAAAGTCTAATATGGAGAAGGTAATATCAGTGACAATTTACATTGATATATTGGGCTGTAAATGGCAGCATTTCACCACCTGCTTCAGGAGCAGCTGGGGTTGGGAACCACTGAAGGACTGGAGGACAAACTCCCTCTGCTCCTGAGTCCAAACCTTTGGTGTCACCACAGTCTTGTCTCTGAGACTGGTTGGGGTCAGTCCTGAATGTTACTTTGCTTTCTTAGCTGAGAGGAGGGGTTCAGAAAGCAGATAGAAAGGAAAGAAGACCTCTTCTTTCCAAAAAGGTAGGGTATGTCTGGGAATGGTGGTGCCCAATTAGTGAATTCATCTCACTGTGAACTGTGCCTTTGTGTTGCTCCCCCTTTTCAGTGTCTGTAATAAATATTTCCTTCAGAAAAGCTGAAACTCAGTCATTACAAAAAGGGGGTACATTGGAAATTGAGCTGTTCTTAAACAGTGTGAAACATCCATAGGGGACCATGGGATGGCAGGGAAGGGAAATGGCCAGTGATGAATTCAGAGCAGTTGCCTGAGGGAGGGCAGGAGGAGGAGGAAGAGGTGATGAAAAACCAGAAGGAAACAGCCAAGAGCTAGAAAGCTCAGACAACAAAAAAGTCTGATGAAGTAAAAACGGAACAGTGAAGAGGAGAAAAAAAAAAAAAATTCAATTGTTTTCTGCAAAGGATTTTCACAGAAAATGTCTGTTTACTAACAATGACATTCTGCATTGGATTTTAGTGTAGCATCAGTCAAGTAAAATCACTTCCATGCAGTGCATTAGGAGGTTGGAGAAGGATGGAGTGGCTTTATTGACAGGTAGGATGAGAAACCTGGAAAGTCTGAGTAGTTGTTCACTATCTGATTATTTGCAGTATCTCTCTACCTTCCCCAGCCCGATCTGCTGTGGTTCATCATTACAACAAAATCCCAGTGTTGCTCCTTCTCTCCATCAGGGTCCTGGCTACTCTGAAACTGGGGATTTCTTACAAAAGCACGAAGTTCTGAAAGGATGGGATGGACAGAAGGGTGCCAAGTTAGAGCCCTATTGAGATTTTTTTACTCTAAAGTAAAACTGAGTTCCTCCTTTCATGCTTCAGTTTAACCACAAAACAAAGCTCCAAACTGCCCTGGGAACGTCCCTGTCGAGTTTGATTTGGTAAGATCAGGGCCAGAGTGAATTATGAGTGCTGCAAAGGGAAATTAAAACTATCTTTGACTAACAAATAGGAATGTTTACACTGTCTCCATACTGTTTAGATAATTATTGGAAATGTTGTTGCTTTCTCTGTATGCTTGTTACATCCACAGCTACCTTTGTAGGTACATTCCTGGGACTCCAAGTGCTGACCATTTTGATCAGCCCTCTGTATCACATCAGTATTAGTTCACTCACAGTCTTTAGCAGCAGCCTGCTTTTAATAGATACGTTTCAGGGATGAGACCAAATGAAAATAAACACATATTTTGTTCTGATTCTTGTTACAGCCAGTAAGAAAGTCAAAGAAATCTTGTGTTTTCCTGGTTTCAGGGGGAGGAATGTGCACTTTTATTTCCTCGCTTATCTGCTGGCTGCACACAGGGCCACTCGTGTGTGGTGATGGAGGTTACAACAAAGCTGGATTCTCCTCTTGGGCTGTTTTTTCTGGGCTGGAGCCATTCTTCAGGGGAGCTGATAAGTCAAATAAGTGGTTTTCTTCTTTTCCAGGTGGAGATAAGAAAAGATTACTGCCAAATTAGTAACCTGTTTTTTGATCTTTTAGCATTTACTGTTATAAGCCTTCATCTTGGCCAGAAGTAGTGATGAACAGTGATGCTGTAGTTATTTCTTCTCATCAGTAGCAAGCTACTAATGTGATCAACTCTTATTTTCTGGTGGTTTTTTTTTTTTTTTCAGATTACTGTCTGGAAAATTTCTGGCACGAATGCCTATAAAACCACCATGGAAATCTTAGAAAATAGATTTGCTACCTGGTGGCATTACATTTCCAGGATTGTTGAGGAGTAGATGTAAAATCTACTAACAGCTTGATTTTTGAGATCCCATGGGAGTTGCTTGTAGATCTGTGTCAGGTTGACAGAGCATATTTATGGGAAGAAATAAATATGTGCTTATAGTTTCTGCAGTACTATTCTTGAATGCTTGATTTTATTCACAACTGTGGATGGTATTCTTATAATTTTAAAATTCCACACTTCCATCTCCAATAGTAAACTACCTGCTGTCAATTAGAAAAACATCAGAAGGTGAAAGATTTTTCATTCAGAAATGTGCTAACCTGGTGAACATTTGAGCCCCACTACCCAAGGCTTTGTCTCCCCAACAAGTGAAATCTGATGTGAAATGGCTTTTGGAATGCTGGGTATGATCCAAGCAAAGAATCTTCTGTCCATTTTTCTGTTCTTTTGGGAATTATCCTAAACCCTCAGGGTTCCCAGTTTTCCATTCTGCTTAATGGGCATGGACTAGCTTCCTTTGCAGAAAGCATTTGATAAACTGGCTTGCTTTTCCATCAGTTTAGTTTTATTTTCATTACCTTTCTCTGTAATTTGTTTATTGGTTTCTGTATCTTTAGAAAATTTTATTACTCTGTTATTCAAGCTAAAAAATAGCTAATTTTTTCTTTCCCAAATGAGTTGCTTGAAGCAAAGTACCTATGAATACATGGGTATTTTAATTCACTTACTAAATGTACACAGAGAAAATTTACAAGCTGCCTTTTTACCATTTTTTAAGTGTCTGCTGACTGTTGCATAAGCTAAATTATTTACAGTATGAAGCCTCACAAAAGAGTAACAGATTTGGGTTATTTACTTTCCTGATAAGAAAAAGGGATTGAAGTTGCTGTGATATGCTGCTTTGTTAATTTTATATTTGTTCCCCAGTGTGTAAAATCTTTTTAAAGAACTAACATGAGTATTGGCAGACTCTTTTGAAATGGTATGGAAGGAGTAAGATTAAACAAAACATGAAAAGGTCTTAAAAATATAAGTCAGCAAGTGTTTGATAAAAATAAAAGTGCTCAACAATAGAAAACCTTTAGGATGCTTAATTTATTTGCTCTCTCTTTGAGAATGGCCCCTGCACTCCATCTGGGAGCAGTCCTTGGGAGTTCTGTGTTTTGAGTGATTCCAGGCTGGGTATGTTGGAACAGTGTGTTTGTGCAGCGTTGGCCACTGCAATATAAGGAAGATCTGAAGCCATGAGAGAGTGTCCAAAGGAGGGCAACGAGGATGGGGAAGGGCCTTGAGGGGCTCTGAGGGCACTTGGTATGTTCAGCTGGAGAAGAGGGGGCTGAGGGGAAACCTCACTGCAGTTGCAGCTTCCTCAGGAGGGGCAGGCCCTGAGCTCTGCTCTGTGGGGACAGGGACAGCACCCAGGGAATGGCCTGCAGTTGTGTCATCGGGGGAGGTTCAGGTTGGATGTTGGAAAAAGGTTCTTCCCCAGTGCAGTCGGGCACTGGAACAGTGGTCACAGCACCAAGGCCGACGGAGCTCGAGGCGTGTCTGTGAAACGGCCGTGCTGGAGCTCTCCCCTTTGGTGAGGGGATTAAAATCCGTGGCGAGGCCGAAGAGTGAGATTTGCAGTCTTTGTTACCGCTGTCCCAGGTGTGCAGAGCCCTCACAAGGTGTCTTTGTGCCCGTGCAGGTGCTGCAGACCCCTCTGAGCCCCTGGGTCCCACCATCGTCGTCCGCCCCCACAACACCAGCGTGGTCGCCGGGAGCAGCGAGGCCACTCTGGAGTGTGTGGCCAACGCCAGGTATGGAAACACCCCGTGGGGACTGCTTGTCACACACTGTCCTTCACTGAGAAGGGCAGAGGAAGTTATTTTCCTTTTTTATTAATTTAGAGATCGAAGCAGAATGCTCGCTCTTCAGTGCGACCTCATGA
Organism: Pyrocephalus nanus; assembly: GCA_038380795.1. Lineage (NCBI taxonomy): Eukaryota > Metazoa > Chordata > Aves > Passeriformes > Tyrannidae > Pyrocephalus > Pyrocephalus nanus. Next base: position 12,548,047 of record CM076276.1, read on the forward strand.
ATAATCTTGTTTGTCCAACATTACTGAATTAAACCTATTGATTTTCCTGGCCAGATGAGGGTGTGGGCAGGGGTACTTTGCCACCTGTTCCTCACATGGAAAGGGAAAGAAGTACAGTGGTGTTAAATCAGCAGACATTATCTTAAGGAAAAGGTTATGGTAAGGGTTAATAACATCTCAGCTGTGTTGCCTGTCAACAGGAAAGGTGATATTGTTGAACAGTCGATGCTGCCTTGTAAATAAATTAGTGAGGATCTCCTATGAGGTAATTTATTTCAGGCACTCTCATCTTACAGTGATTATTGCTCAACTGTTCATAATGCACTGTAATATAGAATTCACAGCATTTCTCTATGTTTCCATCTAGTTGGCCTTGAATAGCTTTGAATTTCAGTGGAAGCAAATAGTTGAAGTCCTTGGATGATAAGACCAACTGATTCACTTTCCCCTCTGAGGGCAGAGATGTTCTTGATATGATTAATATTGTTTTGGTAATTGAGTTATAATGAAAGCACTTCCCATGCAGCTGATTCCCATAGCAGTATTTACTCCTTTTGCTTAGAGAAATCAAATTATTAGCACTTAAGTTCTATTGCCGTATCAATTAGCTGTACTTGCATAATGCCACTTGAGTCGTCTGTAGTCTTGGTGAGTAGAAGTTATATATGCATTTATTTCTTAATAGTGAATGTTGGGAATAGAGGAAGGCTTTAAGAAGTTTTATAATCTGTAATAATATATTCTTTCTGTGTGTATATATATTTTTATACACATATATATACACACACATGCACACACAGAAGGTTATTCAGTAATATATAAGTTTTATTGTTGTATTCTTGTATTTCTTGGCAGACCTCTTGAGAGACTAAGTGTGACCTGGAAGAGAAATGGAATAAAGATAACCAGTGGCATTAGCAGCTTTGGGAGGCGACTCACTATCACCAACCCAACCTCTGCTGATGTGGGGATGTACATCTGTGAAGCAAAACTGAGAGAGAGCACAGAGGAACCAGCAAGAGCCAAAGCCTTCCTTTCTATACTGGGTAAATCTCAAGGCAGTGGGTTTTTTTTACTCAAACAGGCTCTGGGTTGAGGTATAATAGGAAATAAAATTGATATCTTAATATTTCATTGACCTTACATTTGAACCTTTCTTCAGAGAACAGAACAAAGGAGGTGAAAGAGGGTTATCTTCCAAATTAATTCAGCTGTTCTTCCCGACTAATATAAATTCATCAAATAGATTTTTTTAAACACTGATGTGATTCTGAATCCCCTGTGAAACTATACATTTAATGAGAATTTTGAGAAATACAGTAGTAAAATCCTTAATGGGCAGCTTCCATATCTTGGCTTTCAGATGCATTAAATCCTGATTAACTCCTGGCTTGCTTACACTGAGTTTTCATATGTCAAGTGCCTGCATTTCTGAACGAAGGCTTTTAGGAGCACTTCTGTGCCTTGTGTGTTGCAAATGCCAGTCAGGGGCCAAGGATGTTCTTCCCACACAGGCAGGCAGAGAGCCCTGGTGAGGTAACAGGAGGGGGAAGGAAAGGCCATTAAAGCAGCTCTGTTTGCTGGACCTTTGACTCCAAGGGAAACTTTGCACTTAATACTTTTAAGGGGACATTGCTGTCCTTTCCTGGCCTGTTTCCACCATCACCTCTGTGTCCAAGTGTTGCTGTAGGAGGGAGGTTGGCATTTGGACGTGGTGGTGACCAGCATGTCATACCCTGCTATCACACTGCAAATTCTCACCCTGCACACAGAGAGGAGTCTCCCAGGACTTTTAGGCTAAATGAGATGTTTTAGATTAGGGACATGGAGGTGTTTTAAGCCAGAGCTGATTGTGTAAAGTCAAGCTTTTGTGTAACAGTGCCAGTAATAACTGTGTGAGTGTCCTGGGGAGATCATTGCTCTGGCAGTGACACAAGTCTGAGCGCTGGTCAGGATTCATGCACGTGCACTTCTATAGCAGTGCAGAGGGAATTCAGCCCGTGGTTCTCTACACTCTTTGAGCCTTCTGAAAGTGCAGTTTTAAAGACTGCTGTAGGGTCTGTATCCTACTAAAGCAATTTGTAGTAGTTCCTGCTAAGTGAGAAAGCAGCTCTTCTCTCTGCAAAGCTCCATTCCAGATTCACTTGTAGTGCTGTGTGTCTGTTATATTTATTACCTACTGGACAAAGTTTGATTCCAGTCTTTTTCTTTGTCCTCTGTTTCTTAGAATTATTACCTTCCCTTTAAGGAACAGAGATGGATTTCTCTTATTTATGGGTTTTGTTTAAACTCTTCCTTATTCATAAGATTTTATTGTACCTGGTTTACCTTTGCTGCTCTGCCATCACATCCAGTCTAATGTAATACTTAAAGCAGCCTCTTGGTTAATGTAAAAGATTCTTAAATACAGCTACAGTAAAACTGAAAAATAATCACTGGGGAATCATATTAAACTAGCAGTGCTTTAGTAGCTTACCTGCTCTCTTATTTTTAAATGTTTTATTTATTTCTTATCCAGTTTTAGGAGGCTGTCAGGGAATGGAGTTATGAAAAGGTCTGTAGATAAGAACAAGCAGATGAAAGAAAGCAGAAACAAATTGGTTACCAATTACTTTTATTTCCTTCTGATGGAACACGACACTTCAGATGCAGGTGTTTACTCAATGTGTCAGCAAAGCCTGATAGATTTCTTTATTTATGAGTTTCTTGAGCTGCAGGATGGATCTCTAATTCTAAACAGGGAGCCAAATCAAAGGATTAGTAGTTAATGCATAACTTATATTCAGCTTTAGAATACTTGGATGGATCTGGCCGTCATTTAATTAGCCAAGGGACGGGTTCTAGAGGAGAGTGCAGACAAGATTCAAACCTGAGGATTTCTGCAGTGTATCTCTCACAGTCCATTGGGGTAGTACTTACAGAGAATCAAGTATGCTTGTCCATTTGCATGCATAAAATATTTGTAGTGTGTAGGTGTAGATGGGGAGCTGATAATGAGCTGTACTTGGGAGAAAAACACACTGTGGACCTAATGAGGGGTCTCGACTAACAGGAAAAGGAAATTGTGTTAAAAAGCAAAGGTTTGTATTCAAAATGGGAGAAATCAAAGACAGACCCTCAATAGTATGGCAGTGAGAGCTTTTGTGGATCAATAGAGAAAAATACTTTGCTATTAACAGGTAGAATAGGGGTAGGGATAAAAAGATGCATCAAAGATATCACAAACACTGAGTTAATAAAAGCTTTTTTTTTTTTTTTTGCAAATATATCAGTCCTTGACTTTCCCAGCTAAGGGAAGTCACACAATTTCAGTGTGGCTCAGATGGTGACAAGAGCTTTATTAGAAGGCAGTGGAACTTAATACAGAGGCACCTACACAGTTTAATTTATTATTTGTGACCTACAGTATTATCTGTGAAGTTTTTTGGCTGTTTCTGAGAGTACATTTGGTTTGTAAATTAGAATCACAATAATATTCAAAAAAATCTGAATCTCTAATGTGTTAGAGTAGTACTGTGTAAGCAAGGAGGAAATCCTCAAGTCTTATGCTGCTGCAATTTTCTTCTGAATATGGCAAGGAGCTTTCTGACAACTTCATATTGTTCCAGAAAAGATAAACTGAGGTGGTTCCAAACCTTGGTTTTATTAGCTGCAGTTGTTATAAATTTTTAAAGGGTATCATGTTCCTCGGTTGGCAGAGTAACAGTTTGGGAAAGATTTGTTGCAGATTAGATAAGAGCACATTTGTTTTATCACTAACAGTTTGAAGATTAAGTAATTTAAGGAGTCTTCTCATGAACAAACCAATTTGAGAACTGAGCTAATCTTAAATTCTTTTGCTCCACTTCTGCAAGTTTTGTTAGTGACAAATTGCAATAGTCATTTCTTAAGTGACTATTCTATAGGAAATTACGAATTTTAGGAGCTTAAGAAAATGAGGAATGAAACTCTTCCACTACATGAAATCCAAACTGCTCTTTAAAATTAGATGCAGTCAGAAAGTAAAATCTGAACAGATTGAAGAGAAAAACAATTAGAAAAGAACAGCCTGGCATTATGAGGGGTTGTACAGAACTGAGGATTGAAGCCTTGTTATCCTGCCCAAAGGAATAGGATTAAGTCAGAGTCAGAGTAGAGGGCTGCTCTTCTTTCTGGAGCAATTTTGCTTCCATAGAACTACGTTCATAGACATATCACTCTCATCTTGGGAGAATTTTTACATCCCAGCTGGGCAGATTTCTTTCTAATAGGACGATAAGGGAGTGTTGTAGGTTTGTGTCTCTCTTAAAGGCTCCCCTGGTTCTCATCAGATGTGAAGGATTCAGCTTTGAGGGACCATGGGATTCAGGAACACATCAGAGAAGTCATGATGTTAGCATGAAAGGCCCACCTGGCTGGGCTCTGAGATGGACTCTGGGGCTGTTTCTCCTTCCCTGTTCTCCAGGAGAGTCCAGGTGCAGAAGGGTCTGTGTACAGAACTGCCAGAACAGAAGTTATTTTCCTCTGTAGCTGTGAACCACCTCAATGCCTTGTGCTCAGACCTCTGGAGTCAACAGCTCTCATGGCTCTGGCTCAGACACTTTGAAACACTACTCATGCTGCCTTGAAAGCAGTGGAAAGAATTTTTACATGGTGATTGTGTTCGTATATTGTGCTTAAGAGAAGACCTTGGTGACTCTGTTCATGTATTGTGTAAGAAAGGAATAAGTTTTCAGGGAAACTATAATCTGAAATGTCTTTGGACTTGCCTAATCACAGTTTGGGCTCAAAGGAAAGAAATATTAATAGGTTTTTGATTTGTTAAGCCTCAGAGGTTCTGAGATGGTCACAAACATGCTGCCTTGGGCCCAGATGCACACAGGACCTATCCCACAGGGAAGCAATGGGACTTCTGGGAAGCCCAGCTCTGACATTCCTGAGCTGTTCCTCCTGCTTTCATTCCTGCAAACAGGACATGTGTTCCCTGTGCTGTTAGAAGGTTTCAGAACACACACACACACTGCAGCTCACAGTAGGGGTAGTAGCAAGAAACTAGACACATCTTTTCATCTCTCTCTGTTCTAACCTGATATTCATGCAAAGAAAAATCCCGCTTCAAGGAACCTGCTATGCCTGCATCTACAATGGGGCTTCTCTCCCAGCATGGCCAGTCTGATCTACTGTCTACAGCTGAGGACTTTGTACCTACAAGGGGCTGTCAAGTTTCCAGTTCTTCTTTCTTTAGAAGATATTCACCAAATAAATTAGTTTATGGTAATGCTGGAGAAAGGCTTCCATGTTGAAGGCTCAATTTTCCTCTTAAATATGCAGCCCTGAATTTCTGAGTGATGCAGGAATTTCAGCTTTGGAGGAGCCCCTGGGGCTTTCTCTGTTCTTTCTGACTTTCATGTGTGTATCTAGGATTAGGTCACACATCTCCAATGCAGCTTGAAGGGTATGTAATGGATGCTGACTGCTATCTTTTGAATGTTAAAATCAGTGACCATGTAACTCTGTGCAGGGGAAGTTAGAAGAGTATCAAATTTTGCAGGCTCTCAAGGGCTTTGCCAAGAGACGTCTTTCCAGTGGTGTCTGGAGTGCAAAAAAACCCCAAACCCTCAACAATTATTAAAAGCATGCATTTGTATTCAAATAGTCCTTTTCCCCTTTGCTTGTACTTGACCTTTTAGTGAAGATCAGTCAAACACCAGTACAATATCTGAACAATACAGTATCTGTTTCCTTCAGTCTGCTCTGAGCTGTGACCCCTCTCATTGCCAGGACGTGGTGATGCCGCAGGGTGAACTCGGAGTGATGGGTCCTTTCCTGTTCTAACTGCTCTGATTCTATAATTTCCAAAAAATTACTGTCATTCCTAGAAATTGCCGTGTCTGGGGACTTGTGTCTGGCGTGTTATATAGTTTGGGAGACACCGTAATTTCGCCACACGTATTAAATTTCAACACATGATTATTGCCTACAACAGTAAATGTTCAAATTCGTACTGTGTGATGCAAACCAAGCCTTATAAATATGCAATAGAATCATATATACAGAAGACAGCCAGAATGCCCCTTCAGAGTGCCATCTGACCCCTATAAATATTGCTGCATTTTTATGGCCACTTTCTGACAGTTATTCACCAGGTGCTGCTTAACCCAAATTCAGACATCCTGAATTTTTCCCTTGCAGTTAGTGCTGGCCATCGAGGCCCTCAGGCACACACCTGATGTGCAGATGATACATCTGACAGCTCTGAAAACTGAGGAGCTGAGGTTTTGGTTGTCCAGCACCCGTAACAAGAGCTGTTTCTTCCACAGCCTGAGTTCTGTTGAAGCCATAGGCCCTCAGTGCAAAGGACCTTTAGAGCTTCCATCCTGCTGGTGAAAGACAAGTGGATGTGGAAAAGCAGCACTGTTGAATGGAAAATTCAAACTTCTTTACTCTGAGGGTGACAGAGCACTTGAGAGAGCCCAGAGAGATTGTGAAGGGTCATTGTCTGGAGATATTAAAAACACACCTACACACAGTGCTGTGCAGCCTGCTCTGGATGGACCAGCTGTAGCAGGGGGATGGGTCAAGATGATCTCCAGTGGTCACTTCCAACCCCAGCCATTCTATGGTCCTGTGTGAAATCGCTGTTTCATTTCCCTCAAAACCCTAAGAGCATCCCTACACCAATCCACTGCTGGGATTCTCTCATTCTTTACATCACCAAGGCTAATTTTCCATGAATATCTGGGATGCCACAGCACTGTTGTCCATGTTGTATTCTAGATCTTCCAGGCTTCCTTGTGCATTAGCCTCATCTTCCCATCCAGGCTTTTCTCTGTCTTTAGGCAATAGAAGCAGTAAATTGTGGAGTTGCTCCTGGAAGGTTTTCTGTATCAATGCTTGTCTTGCAAGAGGAACATCTGACTCCTCTCTGGGTGGTTGTTGCACTTGGCAGTGCTTCCAGCTGCTGGAATGCCTGTGAGAACAGAGTTCAGCAGGCCTTAGTCTGAGGGAAAAGGTGAGTCTGGGCTCAAAGACTGGAAATCAAATCTGTTGGCACCAACAGTCCTCTGGGAGCTGTCTGTGGCCTTTAGTTTGCATCTTTCTGCCGCTCCTGCTCTCTTTCTGTCTTGTCTGCTTCTGTTTCTCCCTGCTTCTTTCGAAAATAAAAAAAAAGCTGATGTGAATCTTCCTCTTATAACATCACATCCTGTTTGCCAAGTGACAGTTGTCACTGACTTCAAGTTCCTTGTCACGTAATTCACTGTGTGATACTTGCTCACCTAAGCATCTCTTAATGGAAGAAGTTCCTTTGAGGGTGGCATAACAGCCTGTATGGGATTTAAAGGAAGGAGCACAGGTTGCAGGTTAGGATTTTGGGAGGGACTCCGGGAAAGACAACTGTGTAAATATGCCAGGTGTAAGTGCAGAAGCAGCAGCACGAAGGCAGGGGTCATGGAACCACGTCTTTGAGGTCACATTAAGTGCTTTGCAGCTGGACTGCAGGCCCATGGTGAAGATAAATCTGCAGATTTATCACTGGTGTGTGAATGTGTTGCTGATGCTGGTGGCTGAAGGTTGCCAAGTTTAGAAATTAGCCCATTAAGGTCAGAGTCCTTTGGAAAAGGGAGGGTGGAAGATGTGCAGTCAGGAGGTCCCTAAACAGAACAAGATAAAACTTGAGCTTCGCTGACTCAAGGGACATCCACAGAAAAGCCCAAATTTTGAAGGGAATGTCTGGATGTGGGGGTTGTCTCTGGATGTGGGGTTTTGTGTCTGGATGCTCTCTTGGCCCCGTGCTGCTTTGGCCACCCTTCGCCTCCCCTCACGAGCACGTTCAGTTGCCGTAAAATGAAAGATGCAGATTTTATTCTGAGAGATGGACCTACAGACACTCACCTGTGTGGTCACAGACAGATATGTAGATAAGGACACCGGGCTAGGAGTTTGGAAATTAAAAAGTTAACATCCTAAAAAGTGGAGCACAAGGGAAAAAACCAGCCAAGGCCTGGAGAGGAAAGAGAGAGCACTCAGAGTGAAAACGTGGACTGAGATGAATTGCAGAGGACTCAGCAGCTTAGCTGATCAAACATGTCAAACTGTGTGCCATCAGTGAATTTCAATTAAATGTTCAGCTTTTCAATTTGTTGTTTAGATTAACGCATGAGATCATATGCAATAAATCACAGCTTATTATGTGTGTTTATTAATAGCTTTATATTGAGGCAGCGAGGATCAATAATGTTAACACATGTATATTATTAGAATATAATAAATCAGGTAGCTTGTTTTTATTGGTTTTGCTGGGTAAACAAGTATTCCAGGCTATTTTGCAGCCTCCCCTCCTCCTCTACACAGCATGTTGAAGACTAATATTGATTGACTTTCTTTGGAATGAATACAGAATTGTAATATCCCTTGGTGCTCAGATGAGACCCCAGTTCTGTACACTGAAATCAAGTATTTTATTGCAGTCAGTGGGAAGAAGTGCTGGGAAAAGGGGGGTTTCTATTCCAATCCAGTGCCTACTGATATGTACCTGCTGGCATATCATCATGTCAGCCCTCTGCAGTGAGAGCTACACTTCCTATACTGCAGGTGGTAGCAGGAGAAATAAGATTTTGCAGGATAAAAATTATATGATTTTTATTTTATTTACAAAAATACTACTGTTTCATCAATAATACAACCACAAGTCCTTTTTTCAGTCATGTCTGGTGAAGAGATTTGAGAGGAGGTCACCTCAGATGACTTTGGATCTTGTAGTTTACTTCATTTTTTCCAACCGTGCTTGACTTCCTTAAATGAAAACACAAATATCTTGTTCTCACAAGCTACTTATATTGGTTTTTTCCTGTATTTTCTAAAACTTACCAGTGAGTTTGTTTATGCTACAATAGGACTCCATTTATAATCAAATAAAATCCTTCTAAAAACAGTAGTCAGATGATAATTGCATTGAGCAGACTATGACAGTTTTTAGTTACCATGATAATTACTGCAACCTTAGTGCCTCTGGGACTTTGACATGATGCTCTTCAATTTTATGCTGCATAGAAGAAAGAGTTACATGCCAGCACACTCAACAATTTCTGCAATCTTGTCTTTGTTTAATTAAACGTCTAATATCTTTTCTTTAGCCCTAATGATAAAGTGGGAATTTTTATGATTATTACTATAACTTCAATTAAAGCATTAAATCTGTTTGCTTGCAAGAAATAAAACAGCTGAGAGGAATTTTTTTTAATTATGCCGCACTTGTCCTCTGATGTCAACTCTCTGACACGCTATGGCACTTTATTTGACATGCTTCATGCCTCTGTGAGGTGGAATTCAGTCTAGATACTGAAGCAAACTATCCTATAAAATGCTGTGTTGTAAATATAAGCCTTTATAAACCTCTCGGGAGGACCTTTCTGAGCCAAGAATTAACATGTTCCATGATTCAATCCTATAAAATGAAAAGTAGCCCTTGCTCTGAGTATTAATTTACAGTGCAAACCCCTAAATCTTACCTTACATTGACTTGACTCCTTGGAATTCACGCTCAGCATAGCAAAAATTGTCAGCTTTTTTTTATGACTCTTTTACTACCAAAAAAAAAAAAAATAATAAAAAAAAAAGCACCTCCAATAGAGACAAACTTGGTCAAACTAATCTGTTTGTAACACACTACATCAAATGCACCACCTGTGGAGAGATTGTATGATGAATATCTTTAAATCAGCACCTGTTTTTCATTTTGCTGTGGCTTTGCTTGTTGACTTCTGTTTGTTTTCCCCGTTCTAAAGAACCACCGTATTTTACGGCTGAGCCCGAGAGCCTGATTTTGGCTGAGGTGGAGAAGGACGTGGACATCCTGTGCCAGGCCATGGGTGAGTCTGCAGAATGTTCCATGATCTGTGTGTATCTGGTGTGGAAGTCATCAACTTACATAAACCATCTTATGTAAATGTTTAATGTTTAGAGTTCTCTGTGTTATTGCTAATTATCACAGATCCCGAGTACAAGGGAGAGGGTTGTCCTTTCCCCTTGGAAAGCTGGGCAGTCCTTGTTGTTTTTAGTTTAGACGTGAGTAATGCCCACATGTTGATGTTTGTCTGTTGGCAGCACAAGTCCTGCTCCTGTCCCTCTGGGAGCCTGTCTTTGCTTCATAGTTGTCACTATGTAAGAGGCATCAGCCAGAAAATAAGCATGGTCCTGGAACCCCTCATTTGCAATGCAAACAGTCATTATTTTCCACAATTCAAATGTCCTGTTTTTCTAAAACTTAGAGAACTTTTATACTGAATGGAAATGTCAGTAACTGACATCTGAGTGTAGTTATGAAATCTGCAGGAGGGTATTACAGGCGGTTTTTAATTGGCAGGTGTTTTAATAATATAAAAGGCTTCAAATGTCTAGAATTTCACCTAAACCAAAATGGGTTTTTTGGATTTAGTTCCAGAGAAATGCAGTCACCACCTATTTAAGCCCTTCAGTAAAGTAAGAGACCCTGTAGTCATGTGATTAGAGCAGGGTTGTCACAGTCACCACATTTCTTCATGAGTTTGGCATGTGACTGAAGGTTTTGTTATCTCACCTCCCTCAGTGTTGAGTTTAAGAAGCAATACATATGAAAATGCCGTGACATCCTTGGGGAAAAAGATCCTTGATTAAAAAGCACCCATATCTAACTAACAGCTTATTTGTATGGTGTCTTTCTCCAGATCAAAGCAAATAAAGATATTTTTGCTGTGTGATTATATTATTGCCACTATGATTTCAGCATTTTTTATGTGTTTTATGTAGGAAGGGGTCAACCCTGCTTTTCTAGAAGGAAGATTTGCCAACTGTGTGATAAGAAAATGTGTGTGTTAAGGGTGCTCTGGCTGATTTGGAATTTCAGAAGCCTTTGATGAGGTCTCTTGCAAAAAGCTCTTATAGAAATGAAGCTATCAGATTATAAGAGACAATGTCTTGTTGTTAATTAATAGCTTTTTAAACAAAACACTGCAGGACCTGCTGTCAGTGGAGTTCTCCAGGAATCTCTGCTGGAACCTGTGCTGTTCAGTGTAGTCATAAATGCCCTGGAAAAGAGGGTGAAGAGTAAGATGATGGTATTTGCTGATTATATAAAAATATTCAAGAAAGTCAACATCAAAACTGACCACAAAGGAGTTACCAAAGGTCCTGATGATTTGAACTGACTGGTCAATAAGCTGACAGATGAAATTATTGACACAGATGAAATTTCCTATTACTGTGCAGAAAAGGTTTTTCTTCTGAAAACATCAATTCAGTGCCGAGCTGTGCTTCAGAATGTGAGGTGCTGGGAAGAAAGGAATAGATTAAAAATAAGAATGACACTGTATGGATCCATGGGGCAACACCCCCATCCCAAGTCCTTCACACAATTCTTGAAGAGATATTCTAAAGTAGGAATGGTATAGTTAAAGCTCTACCATGGTTTTGGAATAATGAAAAATTAAATTGACTGGAACACTTTGTGAAAGAGACAACTGAAGGGTGGGTGACATATGGGAAGGTGAGCAGGAGAGGATGATTCTGTGTTGCTTAGTACAGGAAGTAGAGGAGACAGTGAAATTTTCGTGTGGGAGATGTATGATGAAGGAAAGAGTTCTTTTTCAGAAAATATAAACTGTGGAGGTCATTGGTCCAGGCAGTAATTAGGACATAAAGAGAAATAAGAAGTATTTAGGAAAAAAAAACAAACAAAAACAAGCAAATTTTATGGAGGAAATACCCAGTAGGGGCTGTTAAACCCAGCTGTGTGTGCAGGTCTGGCTGAGGGAATGGCCAAGGCACAGATTGTTAGAGCTGGGAAGGTGGGAAAAACATCCTGTCCTTGGGCTGCCTGAGCATCCATGACTAGACAATTTCAGAGGAAGGGATTATGACAAGAAAGACATCTATTCTGGCCCTGTGCCACCAACTTTACGTTTCACCATGTGTTGTGGCAAACATTATGGCTTTTTTTTTTTTTTAATTAGAGAAGATTTTTCAAATAGTGGAACTAAGTGTATCATCAGAGAAATTGAGTTTAAAAACATTCTGAAATTTATTTTCTTTTAAAGGTTTCAAAACTACACAACTGCTTGATGAATCTCTGGGCTGTCTGACTGTCAGTGAAAAAACCTATCTGCTGTCTCAAATGTTCTTCATATATTACAAAAACAAACAACCTGGAGCAATCAGGGAGAGATGAGGTTGACTTCAACTCTTCCTTCTACCTGAACTCTTGCTTTGGGCAGCTCAGTTCCCAAGGAGGTGGAAACTCAGTGGAGATATGGGAACTCTTATTAGACAAAATTATGTATTTCTGGTGCACATCGGATCTGCTGATGAATGTGGTGCAGGAGCATGGAAACCTGTCATCATGGGGATTATTTTCCTGAGTATATGTAACAGAGTCTTTTAAGGGCAGGTACTAGAATTAAACATAGAGGAGTTTAGATCCATTCTTACACAATTGCCAGCATTTAAAAGGAGGGTAAATGAAGGTTGTTGCCTCCCTGCTCCGACCTGGGAGCTGCAATAAAGCACTGGGGAACTGCAAAGCTGCCCTGAACCTTTGTTAGAAATGGGAAGACAGGTTGTATTTCCCCCAGCCCTGTCAGGTTCCGTGCACAAAGCCCATTTGCCAAGTCTTCGTGCGCTATGAATGTGTGAGAGACAGATTAATTTCACAGTATAAGCAGAGATTACCTGTAAATAAAATTGCAGCTTGCACCAACCAGCTTTCTACTCCCCTGTAATGGAGTTTCAGTGTATCAGGCTGTGCAATAACCAGGCTCTGCTGTTTGTCTTCCAGCAGTGGTTGATGCTGCCTGCATGTTCAATGGGTTTGCTTTAAATGCTCCTTCTTATTTGCTTATAGAAAGTTTAGAGCTGCAGGCACTCATGGTGGTGTCTGGGGAGTGCAGTTAATTGGACTTTAGTTCAACCTGTTTAGAAAAGTAGATGGGAAGATGCTTTAGGAATTCCCCAGTAGCCCACTGGGATCTGGAGAAGGCTGTAAAAAATAAATAACAAAAATGACACAGTGAATATTTCGAGCCTTTTATCCAGGTTCTTAAGTTAAACTTGGCAAAGAGTCAAGCAGCTGTTTCACAGATGGGGAAACTGAGCCTTAGGGTCCAGAAGTTATTTGCCCAAGGTTACAGAGCAAGTGGCAAAGCCAGAACCAACATCTCCTTTTCCTGCCTTCCCTTCTCCCCCATGGCACTAGATTAATTTGTCTGTGAAAAATGACGAGTGCTGCACAGAGCTCAGAAATAAGGTTATTTTATTTATTATTTCTACTCTTTGAGGCCACTCTCTCATGTCTCAGACAGTAGAGTAGGGCTGATGCTGCTTGCAAAGGTATAGTGCAAGAGGTCTTTAAAGTGTTTTCATCGTAATTTTGTTCGCCAGAAGTTGTTTAGAGAAGCAGAGAAGCAAAGTCCCTTTGGGGGTGTGTGGAGAGGAAAGGTTGTGAGGTAGAAGAGGAAGAGAAGAAAAGGAGGCTGAGTTTAACCATTCCTACAGCCAAACAGGTGGCAGAATTATGAAAGAACATGTGTACAACTTGGAAGACAAATCTCTCTGGGAAGATCACTAAAGCCCAAATGAATGCTGCTGACAGGCATCAGAGTGCTTAGATAAGATCCTATTATTCAGACTCATAACTTTGAGTAGGGGAAGATATCCGTAACTGAAAGGTAGAGAAATAGAGACGGTAATATTCAGTTTGTCAGCTGAGTTGGTGATAGGAAGGTGTATCTCACAGTGATTATAGGATTAGAAGGTTTGCCAATACTGTTAGTAGAATGGGATTTATGGAATGACACCAGTGTTAAAGGTTTGAGTGTACTGAATGCAGGATTTCATTATTTCCCCGGTGCCTATCAAGTCTAATGTGTGGGAAAATGGAGTTGCTATTATTTAAACTTGAAATCATTTCCAGGCTTCTCAGCATCAGGAGAACTATTCCATTTTGCATCATCTGTTTCTTCATTACTCAGTGATAATTTGTATTTGCCCAGGAGGATTTTCAAGAGATGAATAACACTCTCACCGAGATTTCTGAACACTGAAATTTACGCTAATTCTGTATATGGGCTGTTGTATGAAATTTAAATTATGCCTATTGCAAGCTACTACACTCTGTCTATTCTCTATCAGACAATGCACTCTACATAGTGGGTTTCTTCCTGAGATGATTACCTGCAAGATTATGAGTACATTTTACTTTATCAGCAGAACAAAAGCATCACAGGTGATTGAAGTAAATTATACGTGTTTATAAAAGTAACAGCAGCAGTTGGATGTTGTTTTTCAATCATTCTATGCATTGTTTGTACATTCTTTCCAGGAGTTAATGCAGCTTTTGTCTGTATAAAGGGAATAAGTACATCGAGAGAAGATATGAATGGAAGTATAATACAGTAGTATTTAACTCTGGGAGTTTTAAAATTATAATGATGATTATATAGATCTTCCCATAGCACTTTAGCTCTCAGAACATGAAGTGACTGCCAGCATTGCAGTGAAATTCATTGTCTGCAGATGCTCAATTCATCAGTGACATCCCATCCTCCACGCTTCGGTGACACCCTGCTTCTCTCTATTTGGGCAAATTTCACTTGCCCGTGAATTTAAGTCCAACTTTATTGCGAGGGAACATGTAGCTCAGAGATTTCAATGTGATATGTTTTCAAAAATAGCTGCTGATTATGAAAATACCACCTTTGGGGTCAGCTTTCTTAAATCAGCCTGATACCCTGGTGTTCCTGTAATTACAAGCCAGGGTGTGCTCAGGTGGCCAGGAAGGCAGTAATGGGACCAGCAGGGCAGGGATTGTCCCCCTGTACATGGCACTGGTGAGGCCACACCTCAGGAAGGACATTGAGGGGCTGGAGCGTGTCCAGAGAAGGGAACAGAGCTGTGGAAGAGGCTGGAGCACCAGGAGAAGATGAGGGAGATGGGAGGGGCTCAGCCTGGAGAAAAGGAGGCTCAGGGGGGACCTTCTCACTCTCTGCAACTCCCTGATAGGAGGGTGGAGCCAGGTGGGGGTCGAACTCTTCTCCTGGGGAACTTGTGATGGAACAAGAAGAAATGGCCTTAAGCTGAGCCGGGGGAGGTTCAAGTTGGACATCAGGAAGAATTTCTTCATGGAAGGGGTTGTCAAGCATTGGAAGGGGCTGTCCAGAGAGTCCCCATTACTGGAGGTGTTCAAGAAACAACTGGACGTGGCACTTAGTGCTCTGGTTTAGTTGACACAGTGGTGTTTGGTCAAAGGTTGGACTCAATCTTGAATGTCTTTTCCAACTGTAATGATTCTGTGATTAGATAATTATTTAATAAAATACCTGCCTCACTTCAGATCCCTGCATTGGACCCTCAGCATTTGATCCTTTAGAGATTTCTGGGAGGTAAAGATGAAACATTGTCTGATATGAGGAGTGGGATGGGAAAGTCTGTGTAAGACTGTTCTAGGCCCCTGACATCTCTCGAGGAAAAGAGAATCCTACACTATTTGTATATACTGAATTTACAGCCACTTCATCCCAGCTGATAGGGATATGACTGCAGTAAAAATATATGTGAAATAACTGTCAGGGTTTGTGAAACATGCACATGAAAGAAAACAAGAATAAATGAGAATGTGTTATATCTAGGGTAGGATTTTTGTTTCTCTTTATGTCTGCATTTTTCAAATAACAGGTGAAGCTTGAGATTGAATAAAAACAGTAATAATTTAAAACTATCTCATTGTTGGCAACATGTTGTATGTACATCAGCTCAAACTAAGCTGCTAAATTGGGGGACTCAAATACAGCCATGTGAGCACTTCGTTTTTTGTGTGTAATTTGCCATTTCCTTTGTATTTTGACATCTTAGCTACAGGAGCACAGAGGAATCTTATTTGGGATGGAACGGTCTTACAGACTTGCCACACTGCTGCTGTTTAAGTAGGGTGATTCTGGCTTTCAACATGAAATTGCTCTAAATCTTATTTTGTGGTAGCATGAAATATGATTGGGTGAAGAAAGTAATTTGATAACATGTTTTCTCAAGATTCCCCCTCCAGTGTTTGCTGGTTTTATTCCCACATGTTCTGCAGTGTGTTATTACCATTGATAATGTGAGATGCAGCCTCAATTTATCTAAAGCGGCTTGGAAAAGTATAAATAATTGGTGTAAAAAGATGGGAAAACAGGGATATGACCATAACAGCGCTGGAGTGTTTTGACTACTTAAAACATGCTCTGCACAGATTAATAGTGAAGTTCTTATTTTATTTTTCTCTCTAGGTGTTCCCATTCCCACCCTGGTGTGGTACAAGGACTCTGTTCCCCTCAGCAAGCTGGAAAACCCCCGTTACAAAGTGCTGCTGAGTGGTGGGCTGAGGATCCACTCCCTGCGCCCTCAGGATGCCGGAATCTTCCAGTGTTTTGCCAGTAACAAAGCTGGGGAGATCCAGACCTACACCTACCTGGATGTGACCAGTGAGTAAGGAGCTGTGATGCGAGATCCCTGAGTTGTCATTTCTGTAGGTGACCCTGCATCCACCAGGCCCTCCACCAACTCTGTGCTTCTTTAGTTTGACTCACAGAAGCTCGCTTTTCCATCAAGGGAAGCTGTCCCAGCTGTAAGGAACCCCAAAATGTCCCTGTGGCCTCAAAACAATCTGCTGAAGCTTGTGGGAAAACTCTCCATGACATTAAAGGGCTTGAGGGGAATGCTTCTATTTCACACAGCAAGAGATCTTAGCAAAAGGAAATGTTAATTCTGAAATAAGTTTATCTTTCCTTTATACTTCAGTAATTATTTCTACTCTCATGTAATTCTGTTCTGAACTTGAGCTGCTGCTTCATGATTGTGCATGTTATTACTTTATTTCCCTTTGTCTGCTACCACATTTAGCGGGGAAAGAAAGAAAGTTCAAGTTAGATGTCTTTTTTTTGGCCAAAAAGTCTGAATAAATGGTTTTGTTAATGAAGTGCATGCTCCTCTATGGAAGAATTACAAATCCTAGTAGTCTCTTTTAAAAGTGATTACTAACAGTCATTTTTGTAATACTAAACTACTCTTCAGGAAGCTGATTTTTAGCCCAAGAGCAGTTTGCACATACTGATCAGAATTCCTACTGGCCTCAGAAAATAGAGCAGCCCCAGTTCAATATATATCCAGGAAACTGGAAGAAAAAAACTGTAATAAAATGCAACTGGGGGAAAATAAGAGAGAGAGAGAAACTTGGAAAATGTCTTGGATAAGACTCAGGTTCTAAATTCTTTTGGCTGACATTTAAGTTTCAAAGTTAATGCCTTTCTCAAGTTGCTTTTCATCCTAAGGAATTCTATTATGAAGATGAAGGAAAATAGTTTTGTTTATCTAGGTTTCTCAACTTCCCCCCAAACACTCATTTTGAGCTTTATCTTCCATCTTCTCTAACCCATCTTACTTGTACAGGTACAGGCACTGATAGATTTTTATTTTCCGTGTAGGTAATAAACAGGATTAGAGAATTCCTAGGAGATGAATAAGGAAAGGTTACAGTCACTGCTGAAAGGTTTTCATGTCTTATTGTCATGTCCTTCTCCATGATCAGCTCTATAAAAGTGGATGTAAAGTAGTCCCTGATAATAGGTAAAGGATCTTTCTGAGAGCTGATGCACTGAGTTTTTTTGAACTTTTGATTCTAGACATCAAGCCAGCATTTATCCAGCCTCCAGAGGACACCACAGTCACAGAGGGGATGACTGCAGTGCTGACCTGTGAAGTGTCAGGGGCTCCAAGACCTGCCATCTCATGGAAGAAAGGTAACGTTATTAACTTCTGGAAAAGCTGAAATCCACGTTTTCCAGGCCATTCCCATTACTGAGATTCTGTAGATCCATTCAGTGCCTGTTTCTCCCTTTCTGTGGCTCCATAAGCAGCGGGGTTTGCCGTGGGGCTGCCACGAGCCGGTGGCCTGGGCAGGCTGGAGCAGTTTGTTGGAAGAACTAGAATTGCAGAGCTTAATCCTTGAGCCTACGTGACACTAATCATGCTGCTTCTCCCTTCTGTGTTTCAGGGAACCAAATCTTAGCCAGTGGCTCAGTTCAGATTCCTCGCTTCGTTCTTCTCGAATCTGGAGGGCTCCAGATAACACCCGTTTTCCTCCAGGATGCTGGCAATTATACTTGCTGTGCAGTCAACTCTGAAGGAGCTCTGAATGCTTTTGTGATGCTGACAGTGTGGAGTAAGGATAATGCTTTGTTTAAAGTCTAACTTTAATCAAGTATTAATCAGTTTTTGTTGTATGCTCAGGAAATTTTCATAAGTAATTATGCTTTTCTCGTTAATAGAGATACTTGTATGATTTAATGGGAATAATGTATCTATTTTAGGAATCCCATCACAAATACCCTTTTTGTTTGTAAAATTATGCATATAAATCTCTATTTTGAGAAAGGAAGTGTGTTTAAATTGAGCTTCAGTCGCACTTACAATTTTACTCAGGTTTTGCTTTGGCGTCTCGCATTTAAAGTCAGAAACTTTAAACTGTGTGGTGCATATTTGGCATTTCTTAATCCCAAACTAACTGCAAGCTGGATCAGCCACATTTTTCCTTTTGAACTTGGGAATACCTGAAAACATTACTGGTAGTAACTGTAATGCACTTGTGTCATATGGCCATGGTATCTTTGTTTTGACAATATGGATATCAGGATGCTGTAAACTGAATGATATCCAGGTGTGTGGATCAAGTAAAGGAGATCCTTCCCATTAATTCTCAAAGCTATGGTTCTTTTATGTACTGAAGATAGTTCCTATTCATTTTATTGCATCAGAGGAGGGAAAGAAAAGTGATCATAACCTAATGTTTGTGTAGCAACAGCACCTTATAAAGCCTGAAGTCATGCATAGGTACATGAGAAATAATGCTAAAAATTCCATGCTGTAAGAGTCAGCTTTTGGTTTTGTTGATGATTCCTTCTTGTGCATGTATGAGGTGTCTCATGCTGATTATCTCTGCAGGGATTTGGGACTGATTAACATTATCCACATATTTTCCATACTCATCCTGGTTGTCTCCCTGCCTCAGCTGATACTATCTGCTGCTGCTCCTGTGTGTTACACATAATAGACATCTTTCACACTGGATCCTGTTGCTGTAGTTACAGCAATTATTGTGTTCTGGGGCTCCAGGAGAGGCCTGAATAAAGATATTCTGAAATGTTTAAGTAAACAACATATCTTTGCTACCTGGAAAATTGGTCTACTAGAAGCTCCTCCTCCTTTAGCCTCAGTCCTGGATTTGATGAGATTGTAGGGTGTCACGCTTCTCATTCCTGGTATTTTTCCAGTGCAGTCTTCTCTGGGCAGGTTTTCTTTGGTTTTGTTTGTGTTTCCCCTGCTCTAAACAGGGTGACTCGTTTCCTGACTCTCTGCGTGCTCGGATTCCTTCATAATACATCACAAACATGCCTGTTGCCTTATGACTTTAGGGAGTTGCCACAAGCCAAGTGAGAGTTCATTCATACAGCTTTAGCTTCTTCTGCTCTCATCACCCTGGGCTCGTGCTCGTGCCCTCTGCTGCTCTGTCTCTCTGCCCCCCACAGTGTGTCACCTCTCCTTGTCACAATGACTTTAGAGGGAGGGGAGCCTTCTCAGCAGAGGCTCGAAGAGCAGTGGCCTGCTTGCTTTGAATGACAAAAGCTCTCTGAGCTTTGAATGACAAAAGTTCTCTGAGCGAACATCCAAGTCAAAATGGTGCCGTTTCACCTGAGCTGTGCCTTGTGCTGCTTTCAGATCGCACCTCCATCGTCCGCCCTCCCGAGGACAGCACTGTGATCAAAGGAACCACGGCCACCCTGCACTGCGAGGCGACTCATGATCCCAGAATTTCAATCAGGTTGGTGGTGTCACTCCTTGTTTGTGTGGTTTATCCCAGCTTAATTTTATAATCTGTGTGAATAGCAGTAGGTGAAAAGTTTCAGGACCCCAGATTTTCGCAGCAGACCCCTGATTACTGCATTATAAGGTTGTACACTGTATCATTAATCATATAAATCCCATCTTCCATTTCAGCCTTATGTATTATTTACAATGAGCTATGTTCCACTTCATGACTTCAATATAGCCTTCCATGATTTTACTGTCAAGGTTAATACACTATCAATAAAACCAACTTGTCAGAAGCTGATACTTAATGAGAGTAAAAGTCAAAGAGAAGGAATAGGATTTCAGAAGTGTTTACTCTGGGGTGCATAAAAGCAACACAAGAGATGCCCATGTTTTTGGAAACACATCAGTGACTTGGGCTTATATTCTGCTTTAACTATATAAAGGAAAGCAAAATTTATATAAACTATTAAAATTTGTACTAGACCACTTAGAGAAAGCTCAAAATCTTAAAATAAATTTGCCATGAACACTTATGTAGTCTGAAAGCAACGTGAAAGAAACTGCAAGGCAGAGGTTGGAGGGTGCTCAAGGGGTGAACTGCAGAAAGGACTTCAGGAAGAGAAATACAGGCATAAAAATTTCTAGAGATAGGTAATTGTGAGACCATGTGCTATACACAACTCTGGGACAGGTTGGTGTGTGATGGGCTTATGAACTTGGACGTTTATGAATACTTCACCTTTTCCATGTAAAATATTTTTAATATTGTTTATAAAATATATAATATCTTGGTTGGAATTATTTTTCTCTTTCTGATCACTTGATCTGAAACTTAAATTTGTAAAAGGCACTGCTCCTGAAAGTAACCGTAGGGACCTGTCTTCTTTAACGTGTGCTGACAGAAGCTGATACCTTATAGCAGAGTTCAAATAAATCTATTTTGACATTCTTATGAGTAATCAATAACTGAAACGTTGTAATACTCAGGTACCTTTGGAAGAAGGACAGTATTGTAATAAATCCATCCAGCAGTTCCAGGATCACAGTAGAGAAAGATGGAACCCTCCTCATCAGCCAGACGTGGTCAGGTGACATTGGAGATTACACCTGTGAGGTCATTTCTTCGGGAGGAAACGACTCCAGAATGGCTCGCCTAGAAGTGATGTGAGTATTCCATCTTACACACTCACAGTTTTGACTGAATAAACAGGTCCGATCTGATGGCTGACCCTGCTTTGAGCAGGAGTTTGGGCCAGAGACCTCCTGAAGTCCTTTCAGACCTGGATCCTCCTATCATCCCATGCTGCAGGAATTTCCCATAAAGCCCAGGTGCTGCCCTGTGATGCCAAGGTTTGAAACAAGAAAATTGTTCCTTGTTTTTAGTATTTTTTCCTCTGTTAAACATTTATCAGAATAGCTGGTCCCTGGACAGGCATTGCTTATTCTTGCATTCTTTTGATACATCATTTTTTTTGGGGGGGGAGGGGATATTTTAAGTATGACTTTCTTTATTCCCAAGGATCTTTAAAAATAAAAACAAGGAAATGTTTAAAGTACCATTCAGTTCTGGAAAAGGATTATAAAAATGTCATTACAGGGCTCCATATTTTCTATTTCTGTCATTCCACTGGGGTGAAGTGCACTTCCATTTTATTTTTATCACTAAAAGCAACAGCTGTGGTTTTGGTACATGTGTGGAGCAGATCAAAAGAAAAAGAAGGTAATGTTTTATGTAGACTTATTTATTTATTTACTTACTTACTTGAGTAGTGCCGCACGCTTGAATTTAACTAAAATTGCCTCTGTTTCTGCTGGTCATGCCTGATGTCTCTTAGAAGATGGCAACTCGTGCAGTTGGCAGTGTAATGAGTTCACCTCTGAGGTTTGCTATGCAGAGGGCTGTTTGATACAGCATTATTCTGACAGTGCCAAGGCTACATCAGATGCCCATTTTCAGAGAGCGGTCATACATTCTTTTTCTAATTAAGCGCTCCTCAGCTCTCCTCCCGGAGTGCCTTTCACTGCTGGTTTGAATCCAAGAGCACAAGACAATTCAGAATATATTGCAGCTATAGAACCACGCTCGCTTCTCTCTGAGGGTGCGTTTTGAATGGAGGGCAGAAAATTACAGAGTAAAGACTGAAAAGAATGTTAAAACCTGGACTTTGAAGCGAAGCCATAAATATGTGCTAACCACTTCAGCAGGGTTTAATTC
The DNA here is from genome assembly GCA_038380795.1 of Pyrocephalus nanus. Classification (NCBI taxonomy): domain Eukaryota; kingdom Metazoa; phylum Chordata; class Aves; order Passeriformes; family Tyrannidae; genus Pyrocephalus; species Pyrocephalus nanus. Next base: position 12,570,113 of record CM076276.1, read on the forward strand.
AGTTTTTTAATCCTTAATAGCAAAAGATGCCCCTGTGCAGCCCCGTACAGCACAGCAGATGTGTTTACTTGCAGTTCCCTGTTGACTGGTGAGGAGCCTTTTTATGGTCCATAAAATCTGGGCTAGGAGTTAGTTGGGAGAGGCACATCTTGTGTGCGTTGCTGAGGCACCCCAGCTGTTCCAGTTGTTCTGGGTGACTCTCCATGCCCTGGGACTGGCTCTTAATCCTGTATCTCTGCTTCCTCTGATGTTCTGTTGCTGATGGCCCATCACCTGTTTTTCCTGGAGGAATTAAAGGAATCTATCAGACCCACTCTTTTAGAGGACTTGAGTAACTGATAAGTCACTCAATAATACTTTGAATTGTGACATTTCATTTCAAAGCAGTGCTGCAGGTAGGGCAATACTGCCAAAGAATATTGCATTTCTTTGCTGCTTTCATCATTATCGTTTGGCTCAGCAGCACAGATCTGTGAGAAGGAGAGATACATGATACAACAGGAGTGAAATGAAGAAGAAAATACGTGGAAAGAAAACGTCTGAAGTAAAGCTGAAATTAAATTCCAGCTTGTATACGAATGACAGATCTATAACATTCCCTGTTCTCCCGGATAATTCTCTTGTGCAGAACATTAACAAACAGGGCATGTACATTCCCATCGATGAGCACTTACACATCAGTGCCTTGAGTAGCACTAATGTCAGACAAATGTTCAAAGGAGGCCTCTCAACCAATTACAGGCTGGAGCAGTCACCAATGGATAATATCATACCCCACCTTGCCTCCTCTGACAACTCCAATTGTCTCTTCACCTTTTCCCCCCCAGGAACGAGCATGGTCCTCCTCTGCCTCTGTGCACGTCAAGAGAAATTTCCAAAGGCACAAATAAGTTTGTTACTGATTTCTTTTCAAACTGATTCAATTCAAAATCGTTGACCTTCAGGGTGATCTTCAGTTATTTAATCTCTGAGTGGTCTGGTTTGCTAATCTGTGAAAAGTAGGAAAGAAAACTTTCTTCCTTCGTCTTCCCTTGTTGAGAGACAGGCTTGGGGAGAAGTGTAGTGTTCCTGTCTGGAAGAACCTACACTGATAGCACAGCACATACACATTGGTGGTGCAAGCAGGACGGATCATTTTTCTCAGCGGGAAAGGAGAAATAAAATATTTGAAAAGAAAAGCCAGAAAACTAATGAAGAACTTGCAAAAGTGCAGCCAAAGGTTACCTCGCTCATCAATTTTGCGCTGATGGTACTTGGGCGCAGAAACTAATTGCTAGTCAAGATACTCTATTCATTTGTCTTCCCTCTAAATGTGTTTATTCTTCATGTACATCACTTGATTTGATTTGCACGAGGTAAACCATTTGCGAGTGATGTTTCTCTTCTGCAAGAGATAGATTTTAATTTTGTACTTACTTTTTTTTTTTTTTCTCCTCCTACTGGAGTTTCTCAGCCTCATATACAGAAACATTTGCAGGTCCTTTGGTGGTGAGCTTCTGCTTCTCTTGCATCCCTCCAAATCACAGGATTTGGTCCTGAAAATAATTGCATGTTGTGAAACATCCCGGCTTCATTTAGCTTACTTTTATAGCCCTGTAAATACCACCCTGAAATACATATAGAGGAAAAAAGGCTGGCTCCTAAAGCTGCATAAGCTGAGTTATCACAGTGTATCACTCAGCTGATGGGAAACTGTGCTGATTCCAGCCCAAAGTATCCTGAGGATTCTCAGTATGTATAAAATATGCAGAATTACCACTATCTATGCCTGATGTTACCCACTGCTCAATATCAGCCCGTCTGCAGCCCATGCTAAAGAATCTCTTTGTTGTAAGAATGTGACTGAAAAGTATGGTAATGCTGCATTGTTGGAAAATCAAAGCCCTCTACAAGCCTCTGTTATGTTACAACATATAGTAAAACCTTTTAGGCTCTTTTTCTATGCAAAAATATGGGAAGGACAATGTAATACAAAAATAGACAATTTATTCCTGGCAGCAAGTTCATCTTCTTTCAGTTCCCTTTCATCAGAGAAAGAACTATTATTGTTCTGTCTTCTTCAAAAGCAGGAGAGGGGAGCTAACCACTTATAATAAACCCCAGTGGGTTGCCAAGAATGCATGGTATTGCCTTTGTCAGCCATCTATACATGAATTTTGATGCCCTTTTTACTAGAATATTTATAATTGCTGCTTCTTCCAATTTCTTCCCAATATATGCCATAAAAAATAGCTTGATCACTAAAATTAAAATCAGTATGACCAAGACAGAGTAAGAGATCACAATGACATATTGCAAATATATCTTCATATGGATCCCATATCCCTCAGTTCCAATAGCCCATCTCTTCTCCTTTCTGCAGGGAGAGAAAGCAGGAAGAATATCAAACTTGAAAATATATTATTCCTTCCTCACTGGAAAGAAAGCTTCTATTTATTTTTCCAAGCTCTCTATTGAGATGTCATCCAAGAAGCAAGGTTCACTGCTGAGTCTAAATGCACTTGATACTCAAAAGAGAAATATCACCCAGAAATGCACTTGGAAATAAATGCCATTGTGTGTGTTTGTCATTGAAGGTATTGCAGAAATGTGGGTGTTTTCAGCAAAAAGAAAGCATAAAATTCAAAACCCTTTCCCGAGTCATCTGTAGATTTGAGCTTGTGGTGACCAACAAAATGAAATGGGAAATAAATCTGAGTGTTCTGGAACTTAGCAACTCTTTAATTTCAAAAATTCACCCCTATATACACCTATGAGAGACAAAAAGCCTCAAAAACCCAGGGCTGCCTTCAAAGAGTCCTCCCCGTGCTTAGAAACTGGAGAGGATTCTTTTGCAAGCAGAGCTGGAAAGTCCTGAGCAACAGTTGACACGTTTCTGAATTTAAAACATGAAAAACTTTTATGAGCAGAGCCATCAGGGCTGAGAGCTTCGTTAGCCCTTCTGCCTCAGTGTCTCGCCGCGCTATCGGCTGGAGCAGATGAACCACCAGCTCCCGAGCAAAACTCACGTGGTGGACCTGACTCAGGAAATCGTTTATGAAAGAGGAGCAGGGCTTTTCATAAACTGACAAGAAAACTTGTTTAATCTCCTGTGCCTTTTTAGTAATCCCCTCTTCAGTCACAGTCTCTCTAATTACCTGCTGTTGGACCATTTTTCTCAGAAGTCTCTCCAAACCATGTCTGGTTTATTTTCCTCAGCAAATAGTCTGCTTTTAGCTAATTTTATAAAACGCTCTATGTGTTTGCTGAGTGAATTTTTCAGCTGCCCTCTGGCAGTGATGAGCTGACTCAAAACATTAGGGTTTCTGTTTTGAACATGTATCATTTGCAGCGGGCTAATATTTCTCTCCTAGATTGTCACGACGACTTCATGTTCTTTTCTTGCAAATCTGCTATTTTAATTGCTTTGTCAGAGTCCCCTCAGAGTCCCCTTGGTGGCAATGCCATTAACCCTGGGCTTATCTATCAATTACAGATTTTTAAAGTGTCCATGGGTGTATTTTCCTATCATACAAAGTAAGTTATGGAAAAGTTGCCTCCATGCAACTCTTCAGCATTAGAGGAGTGAGGTCTTGAGATATTCTATAGTGAAAAACTTTCATATATTTCCTGTTTGGGGCTTCAGTGAACAAAAGAAAGATAATAATGCCGGAATTACACTTCCAGTGTCTGGTCAAGGGGTGTTCAGTGCCCTGGGTGTTATTGTACTAAACCTCATCCACTTTCATGGTGCATCAGAAGGTGAGCAGTTCTAGTCTGAGGTCCTTCTCATCCTGAAAAAGGGTTGAAATTAGCATTCCCTACAATAATTTCTTGGATGTTAGCAGCAAGGAAAAGTAATTCTCTGAAAGGAAAAATAGAAGCAATGATCTCTTTGGGGAACGTGAATATTCATGATGGTGGTACAGGTCTCATTTATCATCCCTTCCACACAGTATGTGGTAGAAAATGAGAAGGAGACAAAGTGTAAGTGCTTGCTAAAGTAAAAATTACTCCTTATTAATCTCTGCTTTTGTATACTACAAAGAGAGAAGTACACTTCTGTGCTGAAACGTCTTTGTAGTTTTAAATATTTATTTCTGCCCAGGTGTGTATCTTAAGCACTTGTTCTGTCTGCCTTGAGGGACTTAAATCTGTAAGCACCATCTGTTGCTGGTTGGTGTGGACACATGGCTAAAGACTATGATGTTAGTGAGAAGGTGTCCTCTATGGCTGCAGCTCACGCTGCTCAATCTCTGGTCTGAACAGAAAGTGCCTGTTTCCTTCTGATTATCATTGTCAATCTAACAGAACAGTCAACTAAACCCAAATCCTGAGCAAACAGAACCCCGTGTTTAAACTCAGTTTGTGTGTTAAAATTAAAAAAAAAAGCAGGACTTCTCCAAAAGTCTTCTGAGACTTGTACATTAAGAAAAAGAGGCTCAGCTTTAAGTCTTGTAGCCTCTGTCTTCAAGTGAGCTGTTGATTGAGCCCTTCTAATGTAAGTGAGATCAAGATTAGTAAATGCACATCCTGAAAATACCCATAATATGTACCAAGAGTGCTTATGTACTTCCCAGAAAAGCAGCTCCATGGGGATAAGTTTGTTGTGAGCTCCCCCTCAGCTATTCCTACAGTGCTACTTCTGTGACCATCATCTTCCAGAAGGAGCTGAAGCCACGGCCCATCTCTGAGCTCTTCCCCATCTCTTCCCCCCTTCCCCATTTATTGTTGAAATGGGGGCTGGGACTTCAGTGAGCCATGTAGCAACAAGACGTTTCACTCTTTCCTTCAGTAATTACCTTTGCCAGCTTAATCACAAAAACTTTTCCAACCAGCTTGCTTAGGACATGATGATAAATTGTAGCAGAGGTTTAATGTTTATTATAATTTAACGTTTCATTCAAAATTAAGTAGCACTCTCCTGTAGTCCCTGGGTAAATGGCCATATCTTACACCCCCTCTCCACACTTTTCAATGACAGCCTTTCTCTGCTGTTCTCTCTCAGGCCAGCTGCCCTTCTACTTTGTTTCCAGGTCCCCCTCATGCCTAAACTTACTCATCCAAAATTTTACAGTGCTGTGTTCAAACTCTGCTTCCTCTGGGCCCGGCCCAAAAGCGGCCATGTCTGAGCAGTCAGCACGTGCCCAGATCTGAGTGAGAGCTCAGTCAGCCCAAACTCCTCACGATCAAGGCATCTCAAAGCAAGTGATTTAATGAAGTTAAGATCTGAATCACACCCTGAGGTGTCATTCCATGTTTACTAGAGAAGGAGCCCGGGGTCACCGTGCTGCTAATTTCGTTATGCATTTAAAGTCAAATGAGACGAGACAAGACTTTAAGTCTCAGGTTTAGCCTTAGGAAGCATCAGCCCTTCTAGCCTGGAGAGAGGTGGGCAGGGAAGTGCCTTCCACTTGTGTTGCCTCATTAGCTGTGTGTTTTTCTTACCACTCCTTTGCTCTCCCAGAGATTTTTTTTTTTTTTTGGGGTGCTAACTCCACAGTGTGTCTCCCTCAGAAGCACGTAAACAAAAGCATTCACAGTTTTAACAGGAAAATAATAAAGCTATTGTCTGGCTCTCCATATGTTCCTCAATCTTCCAGTAGAAGCCGAAATCCAGGACATATTTATTGTTCTGGCTCAAAGCCAGAGCCTGTATTTACTTTTGTGAGTGGCTGAGGAGTTGTGGTTTTTAAATAACTGTGAGCCTTCAGTCCATGATACATTGCACCCTGGAATTACTGTGTTTTTAAATTAGGCATGTGAAGTACCCTCGTGGCTTTCTGCCCTGGCCAGGAGCTGTGGAAGGGTCACCCTCAGCTTTCCCTGGGAGGAGGATAGATTGAATGGGTAAAAAGCTTTCCCTCCTTGCTTTTCCTTCGCTGTGAGATCCTTGTCCTCCTTAGGAACAGGATGATAAGGAGCAGAAATCATGCTCAAGTGTAACGCTGAAGGGCTTTTATCTCTTAAAACACATCAGCATCGAAGGGTTGCAGCAGAATTTAGTGTTCTCACTGCACCGTGCAGCCTCCCACTTCCAGTCAATGAGTACAAATGACATGTTTTTCCACAAATTTCCTTTATGTGGAGAAATTACACATTTTAATTGAGCTGCTGTTTTATTTTGGGGTTTTTTTAATGTTTCATTTGGTATTTCCATGGGGTTACTGCAGGCAGTTTCGCTACATTTTCTGGTTGGGTGCTCCCAAAAAAATCCCTATTATAGGAAGGAAGGATTCCACCCATGACAGGATAAGCCTGAATCCGCAAGTAAATCAAGCTGTTCTGTAGCCTAAGAATACATATGGTAATTTTGATTAGTAGCTCTATATGGATAGTGTCAATGTCTTCTGCTTCCTTGAGTATGAAAAATTCCATGTTAAATCATATCTCCCATGTGTTTTACTGTTTATACGTATTATGGCTGTCACATTGCTGGGACATCATTGTAAGAAGGGAGAAAAAGTGAGAGAGGAAATTTATTGACCAAGTTGCTCAGTCACAAACCGTATGAAAATTGGCTTTTTTCCACATTTAGCAACATTTCCATTAGCTGTTCTAAGCATCAGCCTTGGGACTTTCAGCATAAATTATTTTTTCCCCCCCCCCAAATAGGATAAAATGGTGAAGAATTCAGAGATGTCTTTCATTTATTTAATTGTACAATAGCTGCCGGTGGTTTTATATCTGTCATCATACAAGGCTGGTGTCGTCTGCCTTTAACTGCCTGTAAGACCGTAGCTGAATGAAATGTAGATTAATTTTTCTGTGCTGATTTTTTTTTTTTTCTCCCTTTTCTCTTTTCCTTGACAGTGAGCTGCCTCATTCCCCTCAGAATCTTCTGGCCACTCTGAATTCCTCCCACAGCCGGAGCGTGATGCTCTCCTGGGTGCGCCCCTTCGATGGGAACAGCCCCGTGCTCTACTACGTGGTCGAGCTCTCAGAGAACAGTAAGTAAAGTCAGATGTATTTCAGCCTCACGTTGTTCTTAATTATTCAGACTCACCTTTTACCAGAGCTGCTGACAAAATACTGCTGGAGTTTGCTGAATGGGAGACGTCACGCACAAAGGGGAGGCTCTGGGTTTTTCAACTCCGCTTTTTGCACACCGAAAGAGTGAGACAACAAAGACTGAAATGGTGAAATTATTGTACAGGAAAGGCTTAGTTCCACCTCCAGCATTGCCAGCCAGACTTGAGGCATACCAGCTCACTCCTCAGTGCTGTAAACCAGCAGTAATCTGTTTCTTCCCGTTGTTGTCTTTTTCTCCTGTTTCTTAGATATCTTGATGCATTCAGAGCCCCAGTTTCACCTAAAAGTTGCAGGCAGGGTGATCATCCAAGGAACTGGTGGTCTGTCAAAGGAAAAAACTTGGATATCAGTAGGAGCTACTGTGTTACCTGTATATGGGCTCATATATTTTCTCTGCTTTCCCTAGATTATCATTTTTCACCGTTCTTTTAGGTAGGTGGTTGAGGATGCTTGAATGTGAGATATCCAGATATCTTCCTGGGTTACAAACCTGGCCATTGTGAATTGCCACTTCTCACAGGTTTATCATGCTCTGTGCCTGGGCCTCTGTGGCTCTCAGTTTGCAAGGTTATTCAGGGACATTGCTAATGCCTCCTTTGGAGTTAATGGAAAGATGAGGTTATATGGAAATCGGTCACCTTGGCAATACTTTCTAATCTCTCTCACTCTAGGAGCTGGAAATCCAAGCTGAACAATTGATTCTTGATGAAAAAATTAAGAGCATCACTTTTTCTGACATGTGGAAATTAGTTACTGCATAACTGAATGTGAAGCAGTCCTGATTTCTGATTATCTAGAGAGCAGCAGTTTGTTTTGCCACACAGAGAGCCCGAGAGGAAACTTGAGCTTCAGATCACATACAACCCTTTTGCTTTGCAGGCTGAAGTGCATAACTTTTCAGATGTGGAGGTCTCAGAACTGATGATCTTGACAACTGTTAAGCAAAGTGCAGGTTTCTAATCCAAGCAGAAATCCAAAGTCATGCCCGGAACGGCTGTCCTTAAAATAGTTCTTTTCAAGCGAAGACTCCTGATCTTTTCGTAATGAATGACTAAGAAAAACCAGTGCCCTGCAATCACACTCCCCCTCTGCCTCCCCCTCTCCCACCACCTTCCTTTTTATTTTCACTCTTATCTCTTTCCCTCCTATCGACTACAGGCAAGTAACTGCCTTTTTGCTTTTCCTTGCCTGTTCTTTCACCCAAGAATGAAACACCCTTGTGTTTCTTGTTTCCCAATGACAAGCCAGAGAAGTCCCAGCCTGGGAGGATAATGCAAAGGTCCTAGGGCTGTATTTACACAGAGACAGCACAGAGCTGGCAGAGCATGTGAACCTGGGTGCTGCAGTGGGCTGCACTGGCTGGGGAGAGTCACTAAAAGAAGAGGAGCATTTTACTCAGTGCCAGGAGAATCATGGAATTGCTTGAGTTGGAAGGGACCTTGAGGATCATCTTGTTCCATCATGCATCTTGTGTCATGGGGAAGTTGGAAGACCTTTCTAGTCCCTTTCTAGCAAGGCTGCCTTGCAGTTGTATAGCAATGAGGTAAATGTGCTGCCATTTTATAATTTTATAATTAATTCACTGAAATTTGTCAAAGGCTCAGCGAAAATCAACAATAATTCTTCGGAAATCATGCAGACAGTCCCTCAGAACTCCACAGGATGCTGTGAACCGTTGCTCACCCCATGATAGATCAAATAATTTTGGCTGATGGCATTGCAATCTGCCACTGAGAGGGTCTCATTATCCCAAATCCCAGGTACATGTACTTCAGCAGCTTGCAGCTGCAAAAGCCAGACACACGCCGGGTTTGCTGTGAATTGAGCATCTTAACTCCCAGATTTACTCTAGATCTTGCTGTCCTTTAAATTTTTGCCTTTATTTACTTTGCTTGTATGTGCAGTATCCAAATGGCTGCCCACAGAAGTAGGCCAGAGAGGAGTCTAAGCCCTTGAATATTCCACTCTTGCTGTGTTCTCTCATTTCATATATTCTTGCTCAGCTTTACAGGTGCCTACAGAATAGTAAAACACCATCAGTGACTTCAGTTTGGAAAGCTGGCTGTAACGTCTGCAGATTGTCCCTGCCTTGCTTTGGTTTTTATTTTCCTGAAGTTTGTTTCTCAGAGTTATTTTGAACTCAGTGGGGTGTGGTTAATATTTAGTTTCTCTCCGGACCTCCTACTCCTCTGGAAACCACCACCTTCCCTTTGTTCCCACCCTTCCCGGGCGCTGTTTGTGAACGAAGCTGACGTTTGATCTTGTGTGGGTACAGTTTGGTCTGATAGGACTGTGGAGAAGCTCCCTTTGCTTTTCAAAGACAGTTTCCTTTTGGGTTTTGTGCTGCAGAAGGAGCGACTGTCGGGGAGGCAGCGAATGCCCTCCGTGAGCTCCAGCGCTGTCACAGCAGCACAAAACACAAAGTGCTTCACATCCCGATCCCCCTTGGCTCTCACATGTGTGAAGGGTAGGGAGGGACATCAGAATTAGGATGTTATTTTCCAGTTAGCAAAGCTGCACAGAAGACTTTGTTGTCGGTTCTGCGGGGTTTGCTTTGCAGTCCCAGGTGTCGAAGCATTGCCTTGTTTTGTTCCTTTTTTTCAGCTGTTTTGCTTGGGATAATTTTCTGATAGCTTTAGGATCCGTGGTAGGGTTTGAAGCACGTAGCACAAATGAATACACAATAGCAATATCTGTTGCAGAGAAGTAGCTGAAGAGGGTTCAAAATAATGAGTATGAATTTCAGGGGTTTAATTACTAGCTGCATTAGAGAGAGGCGTGTCACTCCACCTGGCATGGATTAGAACTCCTTTTCATTAATATCAATTCAGTAAAGAGATATAAAAACCTTCTTTTAATTAGAGGGAAAAAACAGTGGCAGATCGTGCACATAAATTGCTGGAAATATGAACGACTCTAGCCACCTAATTTTTAAAATGAATGTATTTGGCACTATGCAATAATTCTCAAATTACAAGTATTCACAGTAGACTGTGTCTGTGGGTGACTTGAGACATATGGCCTTAAACATTTGGGGGCAAATTTATAATCTAATTTGAAAAACACAGTTCCAGGGAAACACAGTCATTAAGTATTCCTGCCCACACAGAGCCAAGAATGTGAACCTTGATTTGAAATAGGATTTTCAAATAAATAGTACCATGCATTGCTGTCATTTGCACTAATATAATTTTGGATGTTTCATGACCTGTTTAGCCCCTGTTGCGATATACCCAGGAATTCCAATGAAGTATCTTCATGGTGTTAGAAGGGGATATGCTTAATTTTATTCCAAAGAGGTTTAGACTTAGGGAATTAATCAAAAAATATTCTGAATAGGCTTTTAACTGAAGAAATGAATTAAGACTTAAAGAATTCTGCTGAGTACAATTAAGATAAAAGCCCCTTTTTGTTTTATTGTATTCTGGGATATCTGTGCTGTGTGATGTAATGATATAACTCAGATTCATCACGTTGTGCCAATAAGGAGATAATAAAAGCTCCCATGAAAAGCATCTGTACATGCTTAACTTAAAACCTATGAATTGTCATCCTGAATTTGGTAGGAATATTCAAGTGGCAAAAACTTAAAACATTGACAAACCATTGCAAAAATCAAAGTAAAACTGTTTGTTACAATTGTGACTCATATCTAAACAGGATAATGTGAAGATACTTTTTCTCAGGCCATTGGTAGTCCTTGTTTAAGTCCTACCAAACAAAGGATGAACCATCTAGCTTTTATTTGGATTTTTTGCAATATCATTTTGTTATGAGGGTCTGAAAGATGAATTTAGTGAACTCCAGTAGTACAGCAAATTCCAATACTACTATCTATGCAAAACCCCCCTGGAGATGGAAGGAGATGGAAATGTGCTCCAAACCTGCAAAAATCAGCTTTCTGCAGTAGATCTAATCTGTAATATCAAATTAGAAATGATTTTTGAGGAATTTGCAATTAATGCATGAGCTGGAAGGTAGATAGGGAAATACAGAAGCAACACCTCTTGGCCAGCAACCAGAGTTACTGATCGCATCACAAGCGCATCCAAAAATTCTTGACAGAACAAAAGTAATTTCTAAAACCCCACCTTGACATTGTAAACTAGAGAGTGGCCTGTGAGATGCTTCATTTCCAATAAATGAACTTGGAGAGGCAATCAGAGTTAATTCAAAATACCCAATATCCATAAGACGATAGCCAGCTGAACAAGGAAGTCGTTCAGACAGTAGCAATTAGAGGGGAAGAGCAAGCAGAGCCCAGAGTCTGTTCTGGGCAGCTTAAGTTAAATGAAGGATTAGCACAGCCTGTTCACTCCAACAGAGGCTTATTTAATAGTTTGACCTGGCAAGTCTTTTGTCACCATGGAGCTTCTCCAGGCTTCCTGGGACAGGTGAGTGACAGCCTGGAGAGGAGAGTTGGTGTTGAAAATTTTATGGCATGTTTCCAGTGCTAGAACGGTTCTTCTCTCCAGCAGAACGAGCTTCTGCACAATTCTGGGGTTTGTTGTTGCGTAGCTAAAGAGGGAGATGAGTTTTTTGAAGTGTTTTGTTTATTGATTGTCAAAAAGAAAAAAAAAGACTTGACATTTAAATTTTAAAGATACTCTGCACACTCACTGTATCCACTGCTCTGAGTGAGCAAATGCTCCCCAAACTACCCTCCTTTACGAATCAGAGCACCCAGGAGATGAATAGGCTTCGTTTATATTAGTTTTCAGTTTAATCTCTCTTCCTGCCAGATCTTTTATCTTCCACCAGGAGAGGAAAAAGAATTAATAAAGTATTCTACAGATGCAGCATATAAACAGAGCAAAGCCCCAAGGTGCTGAGGAGATTAATAGGGCCTGTTGTTGAATCAAACTGCTCACTACATTGAGCTGCTTGGGTTAAGCACTCTCAGGTGGTGTTTACACTAGCAGTAAACAAATGAAATGCTCTAAGAAACGGACCACTGCCCAAGTAGCTCATACAAGGGTGTTTCACTCTCCTGTTGGTGTCTGCTCTTCCATTTTCCTCAGGAAGCTGCTTCAGGCAATGTACTTGGTCAGCCGTACCTTAACTTCAGCTTACCTTGATTTGTTACTGTGCACTCTGGCTGTAACAAGGTTGGTTGTGAAGTCTTAAGGGAGGAAGCTTGAGAAAATTCAGAAAGAACTAGGGTGCAAAAAAAAACCCTCCTAAGCAATGCTTTTCTGGATAGCCCAGGTGTGTTCCTCTGAGTGTTTTCTATGAGAAATTCAATGTTCAACTAAGATAAATTGGTATCAAGATCTTGCAGCCAAAGTGACTGTTGCTAAATCAACAACTGGCAAGGACAGAACTTGACTGCTGTGCAAATGTCCTTCTCCAGCATTCCCTGTATTCTGCTGTGTCAGTTTTCCTGCTAAAAAAGACTTTGTTCTGGCAAAGCCCTTGCTGGAATAAATACATTTGGAGTAACTCAAAGATGCAGTGTTTATAGCCCAAATGGCATCATACCCTGGAGGACTTAAACTTGCTAAGGAATCTGCCAGAAAAATGCTAAATTAGTGGTTTCTGCCTTGGTGTGAATTTTAGCAGCCTTCCACATTTGGGACATCTCATCTTCATTTTCAGGCAGACGTTGAGGTGACCTGCCAGGAGCCACGATGCACTTCTGATGAGCAACGTGCACAGATAACAGTGCCAAAATCTACAGCTAGCTCCTCAGCAATTTCCAGAAGTGTTAGTAATTTTGAGCAGGGAGCATGAAAACAGCTGGTATTATTTAAAAACTGAACAAATCTTTAAATTGGCTGATTCCATTGCTGTACTGTTGCAACACAGACCAAATGTCACCTCTCCCTGACTATTTCAGTCATGACTTCAGGGAGAATTTGTGACACCAGGCTGTGGGAAAAAAAAAGAAGTCAGAATATTTAATTTTCAACATGTTTAATTTCCGACCTCTTTGAAAACTTGAAAATGTAATTTGGGCATCAGAAGGAGCTCGTTGTGGAACTAACAACCAGGGTTTTATAGCACTGTCTGCCAGGGCTGTTCCTACCAGGGAATTTTCCTGGGACAATTACACTCGATGCTGAATTCTATCACTAGGAAAAAAAAATAAATAAAAAAAGATTCAGACATGTAGAATCCACAGCAGAAGCTTTCTCAGGTCTTACAGCAAAAGGCTGATTTGGCAGAGGGAGTCACGCTTCTACACCTGCTTGCAAGCTGGGGAGGAAGATGTTCCAAACCGACTGTGAATTTCATTAGAGTCCTTCCACCAGAGCCACTCATGGGTGTGGTGGTGTGATGGCCTGCCAAACAGATGGGTTGTGAAATACACAGCCCATCTGTCTTTATCATGCTTGTTTCCTCTTTTATTAAAATGTTAATGAATATAGTTTTTATTTATTATGCCATGACATGTGCAGCATCACTTTCCACTAGACAAATGTGCAATCTGCATAACCGTGTGGGCTGACAGGAAGGTTTCTTCTGCTGAAAAGAAACTTCTTCCCAAAGTTCCTCTAATGAAAACAAGCACAAGAGCTCTGAGCAGTCAGAGGCTTTTCCCCACTTCTGCAGGGCTTTTGACAAGCACTTCCATAATTTTATTTATGTTTTTTTTTAATTTCACAAGTTAATTATTCCAACAGATTCCCCCTGGAAGGTTCACCTCTCAGACCTTGACCCCAAGATGACCACTGTCACTGTGAGTGGACTCACCCCAGCCAGGACCTACCAGTTCAGGGTGTGTGCAGTCAACCAGGTGGGAAAGGGCCAGTACAGCACTGAGACCAGCAGGTACAGTAACAACCAATATGTGTGTGCTAAAGCTACAGTAACCTACGGTTAATGGGAGGAGGAAAAGTGCTGGTTGTGAATGAATTGATCAAATAAAGTTATCTGTGGGGAGTGGGGCAGCTGGCATTACCCAGGCCTCTGGAGAGTGTGCTCTGCAGCCAGCAGTAATTGGTGATGATGACAGTGAGGTCATGCAGGAGATCAGCACACGATGGGAGAGGTGTCCTCATGCTTCCAGAGTATCAGTTGAGCAGAATCTTGGAAATGATTTTTTGCTCTTGTGCTAAGCCCCAGCAGTTAGCCCGGGCAGGAGTACAGCATTCACCCTGTCATCACAATGTCACTTCTGGAACTCACCCAGAGGTGACATAGAAGGATGGCTTCATCAGACTTAGTTTCAAATGCATCCCCCTTCTTCCGTGAACCAAGGCTTGCTGCGAGCTTGAATTGCAGAACAGCTGAACTCTAAATGGCTTTTTCAAAATGTAGGAGTTTGATATGAAAAATATTGAAAGAGCTGAAAGAAACAATTTGGAAGGAGTCACAGACACTGGACCTGAGCTCTTACTCATTCAGGCTTGTAATCTTTTTAAAGAGTTGTAGCAGCCTGGGTGATTCAGAGAGAATAGGGTTACCTCAGCTGTCTGTCTTGTTGCTTGCTTAACTGATTTCCCATTATGTTGATTTGTTGTAACTATTTCATGCATGTCTTCAGCAGTTTGATCAGCGTTATATTTCTTTCTAGTCATCAGACTGTGACAGAAGAAACTGGTTCGCTTGGACTGGATACAGGAAATAGAAGTGTTATTTCTGATTTATTTCAACACTCGTGTCCATCACATTCTTTAGGTTGATGTTACCAGAGGAGCCTCCCAGTGCCCCACCAAAAAACATAGTGGCCAGTGGGCGAACCAATCAGTCTATCATGGTCCAGTGGCAGCCTCCTCCTGAGAGTGAGCATAATGGAGTTCTTCATGGCTACATCCTAAGGTAAGAGCTTTCCTAACCTGGAGAGTCCAGAGATGGGTCCGAGTGTGCACGAGGGAATTCAAATGGTGTGACTGAAGAGCGTCCTAAAAGCTGTCTCTAAAAATTTGTCTCGTTGAATGTATTAGTTATTATTTGCAAATGCTGTGGCTGCCCTGGTTTGTTAAATATGAGAAAGGGGTCACGAGGGTGAAGGCACTTCAATTCTGGCCTGTCTGTACTGGAGAGTCAATGAGCTGGGAGCTCCCTTAGCTGCTCCAAATGCACTGCCTGAGTGGACTGGCTCCCTGTGGAGACTCATGACATCCAGATAGCTTTTTTCCATATTCAAAGGGAATTGAAGCACCAAGTACTAAAAGTGTGCCCGTGGGAAGCTGGTACAGTGCAGCCTATGCAGATGTATATTTGCTTATTACAATCTCAGCTTCCTGCTCGAAAGGTTAATTAAATTTATCAAAGACACAACAGGGCTCCTGCCCTGCTGAGGAGCAACAAAAGAATCAATAAACTTCAGTTTTGTGCCAAACAAAATGGAGAGAGGGAATGACAGGTCAGATGCTTCATGGCAGACCTTGATTTGGTTTTGAAAATCAGCCAGTTGAGTAAGATCCTTTCAGCCCCATTGCTGTTTATTAAAGAGAAACACTTTCAGGCAGGTAACTGGGAATCCTGGATACATCCAGTCTTTCTGCTTGCACAGGGCTCATGGTGTTGGAAAGGGTGTTGCCACACTGTGACTCTTTGCAGAGCATTTCCCTTCTGTAATTTTTTGGGACTCAGTATTCACTCCTACCCAATTCAACTACCGTTTACTGCTCATTTGGCATCCTACTTATCCTGTAGTGGCAGCAGCCAGCTAGGGCCACACCTCTAGTGAGGGAGGCATTATCTAAATTAGAGTTTTTGTGGGAAACTCCCAGCCACTGACATATTTCCAAGTGATGGTAGCAGCCTCCTGTGGGCAGGCTGCTGACATTTTTAATACAGTGTCCTCCAGAACCGTAAAAGATAACTAAATGCTACAGTTTAAATGCCAGCATCCTGTTCATGCTGTGCTCCTACTTTTGCTGGCATGGATGGAAAGGCTTTTGTGATGTAAAGAGTGTTGGTGAGCTCCCAAAATTGTGCTGGAAAGTTCCTTCTCTCTGCAGGCAGAGTTGAAGTCTGTTAATCTCCCTGTCACCTGCACAGACCCGTTAACACTGGTGAGCCACATGTACAAGTGCCTGTTTGTGTAAGGTTTTAGAGCTGGACTCAGTTTAGAAGCTGTGCCAGCCATCACTGACAGATGGGGAAAGGTGTTTTAACTTCTCCCTATAGATAGAACCTTGTCCTGAGCCTTGGGTACCCATTTGCACAGAGTACAAATGTTCTTTCCTTCAAACTGTCCTGTTCAATGGTAGGATCAGTTCCTTAGATATTCCCAGTGAGTCTTTCCCAGTCCCAGCACTAAGCCCTTTAAAAAGCAGTCCCATAGCCTGCTACTTCTGGCAATCTGTGCTATTTTTTCCTTACAGCATTTTCAATAATGTTTAACTTCAGTATTTTCTACATCATCTATCAGCGTAATCTATCCCTGTCCTTGCCATAACATCTTCCATTTTAATAGTGATCATGTTCATTATGCTCAAACTGTGAACATTTTGGATGTCTACATGCTTTGTCTTGACTGCAGAGCAGAGAAACCATTTATTCAACAGGAGTTTAAGATTATCACATAAAAGCACAACTGTCCCAGGTAATAAACCAGGCAGTTCTTCCAAGTCGAATTGTGTGGTCACAGCAATATGCACTGAAGGAAAGTCTTTCTGCACTGATTTCTGTAGGATTAGGCTGTAGCAGAGTGAAAAGCACCAGGCATCCCAGAGACCCAAAGCTCGAGACATGCGAGATACTGAATTGATGGAACACCTGATCTTTAAAAGTGAAGGTGCACTGCACAAGTCATATGGAGTGTACATCAAAGTCCGTGGTGAGAAAAATCATGAAGACATGACATTTCTGAACTGGCCTCCTTCCTCTGCCCTTTTTCTCATTGCCAGTATTGCATTTAGAGGTCTGCCATGCTAACAGCATAACAGATTAAATCACAGGAGCACTCCTCGCCTTGTCGGCTAGGTAGGAGACAAAACATTGCTGCACTAAGAATTGACCTTGCCAGGGAGCATCAACCCTGCACAGGAGGCAGGAGAGAGAGAAAGGGAGATATTGCATAGAGTAGGGGAAGATCAAGATGTTCAGTAAACTCAGCTGAGGGCTGATATTTATTTCAATTTGTATTTTGTAAATGGAATAACAGCAGCGCAGCATTACAAATATTAAATGTGCTAAAATATGGTCAGGCAAGGAGCTCCTCAGAAGAAAATAGAGGTGTTGTCAGTGATTGAGAACTGATCTCTCTATAGGAAGACTTCAGAACAAAAATCTGTGGCCGAAATACATGAAGTTGTCTAGTCATAAACTGCACCAATTTAACCCAGATGAATTTAAAATCTGGCTGTAAGACATCACTGAAATTGTTCCGTGTCAATAGATTGCAGCGAAACAAAGGATGACTAAGAGTATGTAGAAGTTTTGTGGTGAATAAAAACACAAATGTTTCCATATTTGTCTTTTTCATGGAATAGTAATGTCTTGTGTCCCGTATTTGGCCTCTGGTTTTCTGATTTTTTTTTTTTTTTTTTTTGGTGAATTAGCATATTGTAAGCATCCACTGTACCACTTTCTGAAAGGAAGGAAAGCAAACAGTATTATTCACATTCACAGATTTGCAAGGCTTGTTTGTTTTCTATGATTTAGTTCTTCTCTGTAGTTTCTTGGCCTGAAGAGACACATCAAAGGGGCTCTGTTTTCTGGAATACAGTTTGTACATGGGAAAATATATTCGGTGTTTCAGCATCTCATGTCTGAGCAGAAAGTTTGTCAGGGTATTTACCACCCATCTGTATGTGGCACAGCCCTTCTCCTGGGACTCCAAAGCTTACCCAACCCTTCACTCTCAACTGTATTCCATCCTTATTTTAAGCATTCTGTGAGGTAAATCCTGGTGGAAGCCAGAGATGCCAGTGCCTGAGATTCCAGAAGGTCAGAGCCCTCTGAGCTCTTCCTTTTCAGATTTCAGAGGAGAAAGAAAAAAAACATTTCTCAAGCTGATTTACAGCAGCACTCTGATAAAAATCACATCTGGGCTATTTTTTGTACTAAATCATAGCTTTTACTAGACAAGCCACATTTAAAAAGCTGTAATTTTTCTGCAACCATAAAACAGGATAAAATACCCGTTTTGTTTAGCCCTGAGCCTGTAATCTAAGTGAGATCAGATTATAAATACTATCGCAGTCAAACATGATATGGTCTTATCTGGAGCTACTCTGTTCTTTCTGATTATTTTTCATTATTCTTTGTATAATTCTGCTGTTAAAACTTTGCATATTGCCTCTTCACAAAGGGAGCTATTTTGCCAGTCAGGGCTTTTGCTTTAATTGATACCATCTAATTAACTAGCTAATTTTTCTCCCCATATGGTAGGTATCGCCTGGCCGGCCTCCCTGGAGAATACCAGTATAAGAACATCACCAGTGCAGAAATCAACTACTGCTTAGTGAAAGACCTGATCATTTGGACCCAGTATGAAATCCAGGTGGCATCTTACAATGGAGCTGGGCTGGGAGCCTTCAGCAGACCCGTGACAGAGTACACTTTACAGGGAGGTGAGCAAATTAGACCAATCTCTGCATTCTATTTCCAGTTTATGGCACAGTTTCCTTAGGAGATGTGCTGTGTGGTAGTCCCAGCTAACAGCTTGTGAAATGAATGGTCATTTCAGTCATATTTGATGGGCAGCTTGGAGTAGGAAACACCTGCACATTTCAAATGCCTGAGCAGAGACAAGTCTCTGCTTCTGTCTCTGTTGTAGGAAAAGTGGTGAGTGAATTCAGGAATTATCTATTTTTGTTGACCCTCATGATGACACGTTGCCGCAGTTGCAGGTCAGAGTCAGCTGCAGCATAAGTAATAAATAGAAATGCTGACGAGAGTGGGGTCCTGGGGAATGGATTTATAGGACCTGTGACAGGCAGGGGCTGAGGTTACTCTGCCAGGAGAATCAGAGAAAATCTTACAGGGAATTGGTTTTATCGTGGCCAAGATATGCAATATGCTGCATATGCAATATGGGAGGCAGAGGCAGAGTAAACCAGCTGTGTTAGTTCTGATAATCACAGAATACCTTGTTTTAGGAATATGGAATAAATTGTAGGGAAAGTACAGGGAGGGAAATACAGCCTGTGGAGAAAGTGTTCTGAAGCATTTCAGGAATGGTGCAGATATTTGCAAAGAGGAAGATAAAGTGATCTGTAAAGCCCTGATTTTTATGCTACAGCTCCTCCACACCTTTCTAAGTGCTTTAAGAAGAGTATAAATTACATCAACAAAAGGATATGTAATTACTTTTTACAACCAGTGTAAGGCATGTTTACACCTCTAGATTGGTATAAAAATCTGTAGGGTAATTAAGTACCAGGCTCTCAAAGCTTTCATATGTTCCCATAATTGCAGGGTTGCACTGGATGCTGAGCACTGGACAGGACATGGACTCTTCTTCATTGGTCATAAAACAATTGCACTGTTTTAGAAACTTAGAGATTTATGGTACATCAGTTAATTTTCAATCTGTGAAGAATATGTAGTTGTTTGCTAATTGTTGCTAGGAGTACTTTATAACATGATTAGATACAGTTTGAGGTGTAGGAAGATCTTTAAGAAAAGATTATTCATATGCAACACTAATTAACCACAACAATTAAAGAAAGAACTATCTATATTTTTTCTTAGGGCATGCAAAGTCTCATAGTTTAGAGGAGCCTCGACACACTCAACCTCATTCTAGAAGTATTTATAGCAGACCTTGAAATGTTTTTCTTAAAGTCTTCTCCTTGCAGCCAGGATTAATGTTTTCTATCCCACTAAAGACCCGATCTCTGCAGAGAATTGGTTTGCACACAGAATTTGAATCTCTTTTGTGAATATGCTTGTAATTCATTACTTTGTTTATTTGCCCATTTTAAGCTATCATAGCACCTTAACCTTCCATCCATTAGGGCTCAGGTTTGGACTTCACACTCCTTTTTTCTTAAACCCTGTAATTGACTCTAATTTCCCTGGATATTATGTGCTGTTATTATCATCCTTTATTGATTGGCTGTCTGTTGTCATTTATAAGGATATAAATCCTCTGTTATAAATTAGGTGTAGTCAGTCCCACATTCATATTAATCAGGAAGGGTGTTTGGAGTGCAGGCCAACCTGCAGTGGCCTGTTTGTCTTTATGTAGTTCCTGAATGCTCAGTGCTGGGTGGAAGAAAAACTGGGTATTTCTTGTATATTTTATATCAGTATTTTCTAATAGCTGTAAATAACTACTTCATGGATGATGCCATCTCCTAATGGAGTTTTTTGCTGGGTTTCTGTGCAAATCACCAAAGGCACATGGCCTGTTTTATAAAGAGTTTGAAGCCTTTCTGCATTAAGGACTGAAAAGGGAGACTGGTGTGTATCAGCATCAGTTGAAACTGGATTAATATCAAGTCTCCATAAGTCATATGCTACTGTCTGAAACTCTGCTCCTTTATGGGAGTTGGGAAAAGATGGGAAAAGCCATTGACTGTTTCTTGCTCCAGAATGTCCTTCCTAAACCAAACCAGCAGGAGTAAGAAAAAGCCATGCGTAAAACTGCCTTGTAAATCATATTCTGATTTTAATATGAGCAGAGATAAATGTCAAAGACACACACTCCCATCCATCCCCCTCTCCTGCTACCAGCACCGCTGACTCTGTTCTGACATGCATTAAATGATGTGAGCTCTGCTGGCAAGAACCTGTCTGTCTGCAGATGAAAAATACCTGCACCACCTCACACTAATCAAGCGTGCTCCGCTCTCAGACCCTGGGAGGAAATGAACCCCGGGAGCAGATCAACCCATTGGCAGGAGCACATCAGCATATTGGCATCTTTGTCATAGGGGGTATTGACTGGCCATATAAGCTGTGGATTTATACCAGAAGCTAGTCTATTAATCCCTTATTAGTCCTCTGGCATTGCTTTAGCCACTGAAAACTAATCAGCTACTCAAAGCTCTTCAAAAATCACCAACTTGTAGAATGCAGCCAAACTCACGAGATGCTGAGGGATCTCAACTTGTAGGAAACTGATGCATAATGTCAGATAAAATGTCAGAAAGACTTAGTGGCAAAGCACTGAACATCCAAGCACTGGGGTCAGACAGGTTGACTGTCTCTAAAATCTTGAAAGTCTTTTCAGAGTGATATTCAGCCTAATCCTTTGATGCTGTGTATATATAGGTCTTCCTTCATCAGAGTATCTCCAGCTGTTCTTTGCTTTGATGTTACTTTTCACAGGGATTTTTTTGCCAGCCTTCTGCATAGGGCAATTTTACTTATTTAAACAGTGTCCTGCAGGACTTTTCATTGCCACATGAAAAACTGAAGTTTCCAAATACCTTTTCATGTCAGAATAGCTTTGTGAGAGGCATAAACACCTTCCTGTGGTGACTGCATTGTTTCTGCTCTGTACTGTTGGACATGTTTACCTTTTTCTTCAGGTTGATTTGACAAATCAGCAGCTTCTGTCCTTTTCTTTGGGTCTGTCCCTTTTATCTCACTAGTGTGAGTATTTCTGAACTTCCTTCTCTTTGAAAAACTCCCACTGCACCTTAGATTTAGGCAGGGCAAGGTTTACAAGGAGAGATATCACTTCCATCAGCCTCTTCACATTGACATTAATCCACTTCTGTTTCTGCTTTTAGTGCTGTGTCTTTCTTCTGATGCCTATCCCAAAAGCCAGTCTTATTTCCTGAAGTTCACAGATCTCAACATGGAGTTCAGTGTTGTTTTATTTTCCCTTCTGTGATGTGCATCAACACCTCACCAGGCCAGGAAACTCTGAGCAAAAGGCCCTTCCTGAATAAAAGAGTGGGTGAGACACCAGACTAGTGAGTCTTGATGGTGTGGAGAAAAGAATAAAAGCAAGACAAGTCTGTTCAGCCAGGCCCAAAGTGGTGTCTTGCTCAGGCAATAGGAGATGAATCAGGGAAATTTATATGACTTAGGTAGAAGAGCCAGAATAAAACCCGTTAACTGAAAGCTTCCTGCTTTATGGAGGAAATAATCTTGAAAAAGGACTCTGTGAATGTGGAGTGTCCTCTGCAACCATTCAGTTTTATCTCAGTAAAAAGATACTTCCATTAGTTTTTCCTGGGGCTTTCTTGGCAAAAACATCTTAAAGATCCTCAATTCACTTCCTTTGGGGAACCTCCCAATAGCCTTGGAGTTTCCATGGCTGTTTTGGGCCCAGCTTCTCCTGTGCAAAAGCAGGTTGGAGTTGTAGTGGCTCGAGTTTTATCACTGTTAGGTGTCCTTTGCCATCTACTGCATTTATTTTATTTTTAAGTGATTTCACAAGGTGGTGAAATTAGCAGTTGTCTCAGTGAGGTCCTTGGCCCTCAGCTCTTAAAAAAGAAATAAAATCTTGTCTGTGTGAGAGACATGCAAGAAAGGCAGGAGGCATTTCCCAGCTGCAAGAAGCAGAACTCATCTGTTAGTGCCAAATCTCACACTACTGAATTTCAGAATTCAATTTTTCGAATGTGTAGAATAACAGAGACCACTTTTATTCTGTGCACCCACAGAGCACAGCCCAGAATGTCAGCTGGGAGCAGAGGGAATAGACTTCACAGGAGGAATTACCTTCCTCCACATCCCCACCGAGATGTGCAGTTCAGCACCTCGAGCTGGTGCATTTGGGGAACAACCAAATCCTCACAAAGAGGAAAACCTGCAGCTCCCCCAGCCTTCCTCACTGAGACAGGGAAGCTGCCACCTCAAAGGTCAGGAGCTCCAGAGGAGCAGGAGATTTTTCTCCAGGCCTCTGTTGGAGTTCTATATTTAGGAGCGGGAGTCTGGCTGTCAGAAACTCTGCGGGATTTACATGCTATTTGCACATAGCTGGAGACAGAATAATTACATGTACACATGCTTAACCTTAATGCCTTCTCTCCTCTCAATTATCTTGTCAGCGAAACCCTTTTAATGGTTTTTTATCTCGAGTGCCTCCCTGACCTTTTCTGCTTGGAATGCTGTGCATAAACCCGCAGTCCCCGGGGCTGAGCTCTCCGTAGATTTCCAACCATGGGAACTTTATCGGGGGAAAGTCACGGTTGGGTTTTTTTCTGACCAGTTTGGCCTGAAATTCTGGGATGACTCCCAGGTGGGTCTCTGCTCTGAGATGGCTTTGGAATACTTGCAAGTATGATGAAGTACAGGTTTAAAAACTGGGAGTGTTAATGCTTGGGGATTACTCTTGAAACACCTATTTGACATTGGCAGCTTCTGTACAGTTTGACAACAAACTTGTAGGAAGAGGATAGATATCCACCACTAAATTAGAAAATCCTTTATGTGGACAGTCACAGCTCCAGTAAGTTACTATCCATGATCTTGGAAAAGTATTTGAGATTTTAAGTGACCAGAAGGTCAATTCTGATTTAGCTTCCATCAAACTTCTTTTCTTTTTTTAAATGCAAAACTGTTCGGATACCCAAGGAAGTCTTTAATATCAGGACATAAAAGGAGAATTTTATACTGGCACTTTGAAGTAAATTTGAGATTATAATGCCAATATTTTACTGGTTAAAAATATAAAAATGTGTTACATTATGTCTTCTGCAGCATAATTAAGCCTATGCATATCAGATGAACCATGTTCTTTCCATCCTTTAAATGCATTAATTGACATACAGATGTTGATTTTTCAATAAAGATGTCCAAAGAGGAATTGTGATCTAAATCATTATTTCCAGCATTCTGGAGGTTTTATGTTTTCTGTTCATAATTTTTTATCATTTTTCATATTGCAGCAGGTACTTTTTCTGCTATGACTGTATATTCTTGTTTCAGGAAATTACCTCCTAATGAACAAAAAATATTTCCCTTTTTAAAAGAAGTAACTGATGCATTTGGTTATCCACATTTCTAAAACTGTAGTAAACCTATCCTCTAAGTGCTTGCCTGAGCTTTTTTGAGGACTGCAAGGACCACAAACAAAAACTTGGAACTTGTTAATGCAAATTTTTCTTCTCTTAAAAAATATGCAGTATTTTGGATTGTATCTAAAAGACTCATCAGACTCTTAAAATAAAATCCATGTGATGTTGAAATCACTGGAAATTTGCTATTCATTGAACAGTATCTGTGGGATCCTCCCCTAAAGGAAATTATCACTCTCTGCAACTCCCTGACAGGAGGGTGTAACCAGATGGGGGTCAGGCTCTTCTCCCTATTAACATGCAACAGGACAAGAGGAAACGGCCTCAAGTTGTTGCTGGGGAGGTTTAGGTTGGATATTGGGAACAATGTCTTCACCAGAAGGGTTGTCCAGCCCTGGCACAGCTGCCCAGGGCAGTGGTGGAGTCACCATCCCTGGAGGGATTTAAAAGCCGGGTGGATGTGGCACTTGGGGACAGGGTTTGGTCGTGGCCTCGGCAGTGCTGAGGGAATGGTTGGACTCGATGCTCTTGGAGATCTTTTCCGACCTAAACGATTCTCTGATTCTACATAAACAGAGTTGTAATGTAGCAGTTCAAGAGAAGGAAGAGGAATGAGGGGAGAGGTTGTTGATGCTCAGCTGATTTAGCCTTCCTGGCAGGAGGAGATGAATCTATCCATGATATCCTGGGGACTTCTGATAACAAACCAACACGAAGGCTTGTAATACAGTTTTATCCTGCATATGAATCTATGGCAGTTACAACATCTGAATATGCAAAATATGCAGGGAAGTAAGAATTTTGATTTTAAAAATGTTATGCCTGTTAACCATTAATTATATGAAGTATTGCACACAGGAGCAAATTCAAATATATCTTGTGGCTCTCATAATAAACAGTTTCATCAAAGAACAGGAGTAAAAAAAAATGCATTTAGTAGGGGACTGTAGCCAAAGCAACTCATTATGACTGTAGAGTGACTTTAATATTTATGACTGTATCTCAGAATGATTTGGTGAATCTCTTAACTACAAAAACTTTATGATGTCTACAGGTCATTCAGATAATAGTATAACCTTCCAAAAGCACACAAGGAATTATGATACATGGCAGGAAGTAGGGCTTGGATTTTAATGAAAATTTAGAGTACTATCAGATAAACTCCAGTTTCAGAACTCAATAATTATGGATAGTTCATAAATTGTGACATCAAGTTTTAAATTAGGGCAAGAAAGTTGTGACTAATATGCAGCTACTGAGGTTAAAAAAAATGTGCAGAGCTAAATTGTCGAGCCATGGTTTAGTCTTCAGGGAGTTTTAGTGACAGAGGGCATGAAAGTGGATGTTCTTGTCATTTCAAACCTCCATCTTTGAGGATTTCTCCATTTTTCTGTGCTGATATTTCTATGCTGTGGATGTCTCTGATAACTGTTGGTTCCAGTCTTACTGTAGTGTGTGTCCCAGTTAAGAATAATGTCCCTTTATGACTCTTCCAAACAAAAATAGCTTTTTGTGGGAAGAGGGGCAGTTTTGCATTTTTGAACTTATTTTCTTCATTTCTTCTCCACACAAAAGACTCATCTTCCAAAGGTGGTTTGAACCTTTAAAAGTTTGGGACCTGTTTTTGAAAAGTATGGAGCAAACCAGCATTTCTCAGTGGGAATTGTGGATACTCTTTAGAAGCACAAATCATCGGGCTTTGGTAGAAATTCTCCCTTGGAAGCAGAAGGAACAAAGCCTTCCAGGCTTCAAAACCACTTGTGGATAGTTCTTCTTTCATAGAATACAAATGCCCATGCCTGTCAATAGTAATATATTTGAAGCATTATTAAACTTCTTTTATGGGATTTAGAGTGTCTTAGTCCATTTTACTTACTCAAGTAGCAGTTTTCTTCTTAAACTTACTATAAGCTTGATAATTTCAGAAAAATAGACCTGTCTATTAATATTCTTTCCACTGAGAACTGTAGAAATGACATCTTAAAGCAGCAAGTTGAAGAAATTGCCTGGAAGGAGACATTATATTAAATGGCAAAATATTTAAGTGCTATTTTTGGTTGTTTGAAGGCAGGATGCCTTTATGCTCCATGCTTTCTTTTGTATTGAGAAAACATCTGTCTAATTAAATCCTTGGCATAAAATGTTTATGCAACTTTTAGTAGATTAGAGGATGTATTGGCTCAGGATATATATAATCAATTCAATATACATGAATGCATATCATATCAAGATAAAATGAGAACATCTCCCAATTCCCAAGAAAAATCTTTATTTCATGTGATATGACTGGTCCTAATTCTTCAAGCAGCAGTAAATAATAAACATCTGCTGCTGCCAGATTATAATTCACAATTAGAACCTTAATTGTGTGAACTCCATGTTTTGTTGTCTGATCTAGGGAATTGAGTGGTATTAAAAGACTCAAGAAGTTTCTTTCAGAGAGCGATCATTGTCTGTGCAGTCATGGATAACTGAAAGAGCTGTGCTCACCTATCGGTACCCAGCTTCTGCCTCAAGTCTTTCAGAGAAGCTCATCTGCACAATAATAAACTGCAGAAACCATTTCTTCTCCTCCCCTGGAAAGTGTCTCCAGTACAGAATGAGAAATTAACCCAATTACCCTGCTCTCCAAAACCTGCTGTTTCCCAAGAAGTGCATCCTTCTCTCAAGGTTGTTATTACTGCGTGAATTGCGAGTGACAGTCATTGAGTTCTGAGTTCATTTTTCTCTTTTTCCTCCCCCTTCCACCTCCGCTGTGTTTTGTTCTGTGTCCCTCTCTGCTGACTGGGAGCAGTGCCCACGGCTCCACCGCAGAACGTGCAAGTCGAAGCCGTCAACTCCACAACCATCCAGTTCCTCTGGAACCCTCCGCCCCAGCAGTTCATCAACGGCATCAACCAAGGATACAAGGTAAACTTCAAACAGGGTTTGCCTTAACAGTCACGGTATAAAAAGAAGCTGAACCTGATAACCTCTGAATCTCCAAAGTGACCGTGTGATTTCAGGGATGTCTTGCACGGGTAAAACAAAGGGAGAAGTGAGCAGTTGTTGCTCCTAGCAGGGCTTGGAGCAACCTGGTCCAGTGGAAGGTATCCCTGCAGGACCTGGCAGGGGTTTGGAACTGGGTGATCTTTAAAATCCCTCCCAACCCAAATCTTTCTGTGATTCTAATATTTGCAATTTACGTGAGTTCTGAAAAGGGAACATGTCATAGGCTGGAAGTCCTAATGCTTTCATCATCTTCCTGGGAAGTTTCCAAAACCAGAAAGCAGTTCAATGTCATTTTGGAAACTCACCACAGGAGACATGTCATTGTGCCACTGAAAACCAGCTTGAGATTTCTATTTACAGCAATGCAGAATTCCCATTCATTTCACTGGGAACCAAGACATTACACCAAATATTCGTCTTAACTTTCCCACTGTGATGACTTGGGAGGTGTAAGAATACAAAGTTTATTAATCATGCCTGGTGACATGGAGTTATCATGGTAAGTCCCTGTTGATGGGACAACTGGCAATATCTTACAGACCAGGGAGTTCTTAACAGAGCCCTCACTGGTCCTCTGGCCAGTGGAGTGTGGGCTAAGGAGGCAGCAGGAGGGGTTTTTCCTGCCCCTCAGGAAGAACTGCTCCATCAATGGTTTGGCAGTCAGGGCATAATAAATGAAGGGTTTAAAAATGTTCATGGAAAGAACAAAGAGAAATCTCGTCAGAAGGGAAGGAAGGTATGGTTTATGAGCAGGGAGGAGGAAGGCTGATTTAGGTGTTGGGTGAAGGAATGTGGAGTGGGCTGAGAAGAATGTGTAGTTAAAAAACAGGCTGTGAATTAAGAGACTGAACGTGGATTTGAGATGTTTCAGAAGACTTGGTCCTTCTCCAAGAATGTCTCAAAGTGATGGAGAAACTGAGACAGAGAGGGGTATGCTTGGGAGTTCCAGTATTTTTGCCCACATTTATGTATTTCTCAAAGAGACCAGCAGTGGTTTCAGAATCCCACTGCTGAAGAACTCAATACGTGCCTGCTGTTCCCACAGACAGAATCAGCTCTCAAGGCTCAGTGACTGACAGGGCTGCAGGACAATATCCTAAAAGCTCAGAACAGGAGTAGTACTTGGCTTCTGTTCAGACTCTGGAGAATAAAAGCAGTTTTGGGGCTCAGTGGGCTGCAGTGCAATACAATTTTCTGCTGCAATTCCAAGCACAGTGAGCCCAGGTTTGCAAAAGTCTTATTTCAGATTTTCATTCTCTGTTGTAGTCAGAGTTTCAGTCTTAAGATCCTTCATCTCATTGCATAGCTACCTCTAATTTATGTTTCCATTTCTTGAGCAGTGGTATAAAATGACTGAAATCATAAATTGTATCTATCAGTGGCCAAGGAAAACTTTGGAAATTATCAAAATTTCTATTTCTTTGGATTTTTTTGATTGCACTAGATTGCCACAGCTTTACCATTCCTGTTTCTCACAGGGATTGTGAATTGCAGTACAAAGATCATGTGAGAACATTTCTGTCACTTACTTTTATAGCCTAGTTTTGTGTATGATTTATAAATTACTAGCAGTCAAAGTTAGGCCTTTGTGTTTTTTAAGGATTAAAGCCATTTTTTTTCCTTAAACTGACAGAATTGTTCACCTGTATTTTCTGCACATGTTTCCTGGAGAACATGCAATGAAATGCACTCAGAAAAGAGGTCAGCCCTCTAAAGTTATAAATGCCAATTGTAATCCACAGAGGTGATTTAGAAAAGAAAATAAAACTTAGTATCCTCTTCAAGCACTTTCCATTTTTATCTTTTCTTTGAAATTTATTTGCATTTCAATAAGTTGTAAAGCACACCTCCTCAAATATGAAATATTTCTAACAAAATTACTCCTTATAGTCCACTAACTGTGCTTTTTGATTATCAGAGACTAGACATTGGCTAAATGTGTCAAATATGGCTCATTAATTTCAGGTATCTATTCATGTTTATGAGCCTGAAATCAATAGAAGTAGCAGGATTTACACAGATATTGAGTCAGGCCTAGAATTTTAACATGTTTTATAAGCTGCTGGATAAGGATTTTTGGACAGAATAAAAATTTCACAAGCTTTCAAGCTTTAAGACCCCTAAGCCTTTAAGGCAATTCCAAAAATTGTTTCAAAAATTCAAAGCCATTTGCCAAAAATGAATTTTTTAAGTCCTCATTTAGGTACCAACACACAAAGTATTGCACTCTCAAAAGATATTGATCTCCCAGAACATCCACTGAGATGAATGAGACCTGGGGGAACTGAGCTCTTCTGACAAGCACCCTATTTTAAATGCATGAAAATGTCTTCAGGAGTCTAACTTTTGGGACTCAGGTGTTGGAAATTGTAGTAATCATCTTTACAACCATTTTCTATTCTTTCTGTAGTTCCAGAACCACTTGAATCGTTCACAGTGGGGATGTCCCCAGTCCACTGAATGTTGTGGTGCTCTCATGTTCATGGCTGCTCAGGGGGATGCTGGGGTGGTTCTGGGAGAGGAAGGAGGATGTGTGTATCCCCTAATCCCACTAACCTCCCCAGACAGTGGTATCCTTAAAGGAACCCCGAAATCAGATCAAACATTTATGTCAGAGTAGCACTGAAAGCACTTTTCTTCCTTTAGCTTCCTTTCAGCAGCAGAGAGTGGCCAGGCTGATGAAAGGCCCTTGTCATACAGATGACAATTTGCAATAATTTTGGCACTGTTCAGTAGCAGACATTGAGAATTGCAATATTGGTGTATCCCCCATCACTGGTGAGTGTTACAGACATCCCTCCAGTATCTCAGTATCACTGCTACATCCATCTGTTCAGCATCAGAGCTGACAGT
This sequence comes from Pyrocephalus nanus, assembly GCA_038380795.1. Lineage (NCBI taxonomy): Eukaryota > Metazoa > Chordata > Aves > Passeriformes > Tyrannidae > Pyrocephalus > Pyrocephalus nanus. Next base: position 12,599,791 of record CM076276.1, read on the forward strand.
AGTTTAACAGCATTGCTTGGTTCTTTACAATCAGATTAAGATGGGTTTGGCAGCCAAACATACTTTGCCTCCAAACAATCACAACTTCTAATGAGAGCTCATCCATATTTAAATCTTCCAGCTTCTGGCCTGGCCGGTGGACGCTCCAGAGAGCGTGACTGTGGTCACCATCGCTCCGGATTTCCATGGAGTTCACAGTGGCTGCATCACCAACCTGAAGAAATACACCACTTATTACACCTCAGTTCTGTGCTTCACCACGCCCGGGGACGGCCCTCGGAGCACACCCCAGCTCCTGCGCACCCTGGAGGACAGTGAGTACCCCCAGCACTGCCAGAGACCCCCAGCGCTCGGGTTTGGGTGGGTTGGATATAAAAACCGGAATTTTTAAATCCCTGCGCTGAAAATTTGACCCCAGCTTGGCAATCAGTTGGCAGTCTCTTCTGAAGTTACCTTTCAGATGGTGACCTCAGCTGGTTTTCCGTGTGTGTTCTTGTAGTCTGTGGCAAATATTGGATTTTTTTTTTTTTTCTTTTTGTCATTATGGACTAAACCTGGATGCATTTTTTTACACTGATCAGTCTGGGACAGCCAACACACAACGCATTGTTTGTGTTTGTGAATCCTTCTAAAGTCCATGTTCAGGCACCCAAATAAATATCAATTGATCTTCTTAGGAAGTGAGCCCTGGAACTTCCTGTGGAGGTCAATGATTACTTTATGATTGTTTCCTTCTGTTGTTCGATATATTGAAAATGTCTGTTTCTATATTTTATTGCAAAGGTTTGTGTAAAAGAACCAGAGTTGTAACAAGGCAGTATCTTTTATTCTGAAAAGCTGCAGGCAGGGTGAAGCAAAATGAGCTGGATAGTTTAGCATATAAATTGTTTCTCGAATCAGAAAATGGTTTGGCCTCTGTGGCCCCTTGGAAGTGTTTGCTCAAGACATATTTGGGACTCACAAGTCTCACGTGTGTCTGATTCAGATAAGGACTGAACTGCAGTTCCTGTGTCCACACTGATCTTGGCTCTGCCCAGTGCTTTGGTATATTCCTGTACTGGAGCATGATAAACACTGCTGCCTATTTACAGATTCAAATCAGAATAAGAAGTGTCTAATACATCCATTAAGATATTGTTTTTAGAAATACTGCTTTGCCTTAATAGGGATCTTTTAGGTTGGTCAGTGTTCCCGTAAAGAAAAATCCGATTGTCATTAACATGCACAGAAGTGAGGCTCAAAGTGCTAATCCAATTTTTCATGACATACTCTTGAAAGAACATGGAGAAAATTACTTTCCCATGGATTTTCCTGTTGTGGTTAGTCTCCTCTGTATGCTAGAAGGGGGACACAGGGACTGTAGACTTAAACCAGAGACAGCAGTTTAACCTACCAGAAGCCTTTGTGACTCACTAACATGAACTCAGACTTGTTTAGCTGGGTTTAAAGCAAAAGGTGCAGTGGAAAGAGAAACCTGCATGAGGTTCCTGTGTGCACTGTCAACTTCTTTGCCTGTTTTCCTAAGGAAACAAAGCTTTAGACAATGATGGTTTGTAAATGTGTTCAGCTGTCCTTTTTGGGTTCATCTGTCTTCTCTCTCCAAGGACACTTGAACCCTGTGGCTAATTTCAGTGAAGAATAAGAAACCAAAGATAAAAGACTCCCAAGATTTTGCAAAAATTAATCAACTGTTAATATTTCTGCTGAAGGAAAGGCTGCAGAAAGGAGCCTTGCACACTTTCCACAAAGTGGGAGAAGAGGCAGAGTCAAGACTTTGAGACTATCCCAGGGAAATGTTGAGATCATGAGAAAATTCCATCAGGAAACATAAACCAAGGGAAAACCAGATTTGTATTTTGTAAACCATGTGAAGCATTTCTTGGTGTATGCAGCTATATGCTGCAAGGAGCCTCAGCAGTGGAGATGAGCAGGATTTTTGAATTTATTTATTTATTAATCCCTCAGAATTGCTTCCCTCGGTTTTCAGAGTGGCTGAGAAGTTATGTGAAGGATGGTATAATGCATCTTTGTGGAGAACTCGTTGACTCTAAGTTGCTTCAGGATTTATGTGGCGGGAAAAAAGGTTTGAAAGGACTGTCATTCATGTTTGGAGGTGATAATTTTCAGTCTGTGCAGAAAAAAACTTGTGCAAAGGGATCTGTTTGCTGATGAACTGTAGGTCAAGTAAAATTTACCATCCAGTCAGAAGTACCTTGCCCTGGCTTGGAGTCACTTGCAGCTGTGTTTTGTGATGACATTAAAATTTGACTGCAAGTGCAGGGGCTAATTGGTGTGGTTTCCATGTCTGCAGATCCATGGTCCCAAAGAGTGCATAAGTTCTGTGCTCTCGTTGGGTATTCCTGGGATCACTACTCGATCAGCAGTTCTTCTGTGGTGCTTTGACTGCTGGGTATCGCAGAGTGGATTTGGAAACTTTCCCCACTAGGATTGCAGAATTGCAAATGGGGTTGTATCTGACCTACTGGCAGGGTTTGAGCTTTTTTTGTCATAGCTGGAGGGGAATGAGAGACTGGACTAAATTGAAGAGGAAACAAAATATGAAATTGCAGACAAGAAATTGCCAACTGATGTCAGTGGAGCTGGAGGATACTCGGGCAGGGATCCAATGACAGAAGCACAGTGAATATAAAGTGAACAAAACCTCCTTTTTCCAGCACATCGATTGAGGACAGAACAGTATTTGGATCAAAAATCAGTCAGGTTGTCTTCCTTGAAGATCAAAATTGAGGGAGGATGGCATATTCTTGACAGTCATTCCATTTTATGCTCTTTCATTGCACACTGGGGAGCTGAAATTTTTAAGAGCTCTTTAGCTACATCGTAAAAACCCTTTAAAATTTTCACACACTTGTATTCATTTTCCAGAAGACAGTCTCCAATATGTTGGACATTTTTAGAGTTGTTTGGAGAGAATTCATCCAAGCAGTGGCTTGGTGACTCTGTCCTTGCTGTGACCTTGCACAGGGAAAAAGCTCTTTCCGGATGAGGGGGTTGCTGGTGGTGTTGCTGCAGACCTGGGTCCACAGAAGCTACACCCAGCAGTGCAGGTGAACACCACACACCTGCCACTGAGGGGAAAAATGGCAAACACCAGCACTTTCAGGATTGCCAGCTTGATTGTGGCAATTAGGTTAGGTTAGATGAAGAAGAGAGGAAAGCACAAGTTGTGTGCAAGTCTCCTGCTTTCCACCCTCTTTAGCTCTCCACACAATTGGGATGATGGCTGGCTGGAATAATTTACGTGATGATAAGCCAGAGTGTTTCTTCCCAGCTTGTCTTCTCCCTCTCAGTGATGTTTTCAGCTTCCCTTGGCCCTGGCTCAGTGCTGTATTTCTTCATCCCTAACCTTGCCACATGAATTAGATCACAATTAAGAGGGGTTCTCCTGGTAAAAGCTTTCCTTCCCTGATTTCCAGAGCCAGGAGCAGTGGGACACCTGAGTTTCACCGAGATCCTGGACACCTCGCTCAAGGTCAGCTGGCAAGAACCTGTGGAGAAAAACGGCATCATCACAGGTATCAGCTGCAATGTCTGCTTTTATTTCCTTGCTGTTGAGTATGTGTGGGGTGGAATTTATCACTGCAGTGAAAAACTGTTTGTGTAAGAGAGCATTTAGGGAGAACTGGCACTGTGAGCGCTGGTTTCCTGGCCCTTCTTTTGGATAATTGAGATGTCACCAGGGCACATTATAAAAGGTTTGGGTCCAATTACTTGCAGCTCATGATTGTGGTGGCTGGAAAGGCAGTTTGTGTTAGAAATCAGCTCCCCACAGGGTTTCTGGTCCTGTTAAATCTTCCGTGACCTCCACCTGCGTTACTGAATTTCTGGAAATTTGTGAGACCGTGCTTGGCCTTTGCCCCGAGGGTGGGGGGTTCCTGCACAGAGCTTACAGCTGCAATATCTGGATTGGCATTGCTAAGATTTGCAATCAAGACCAAGCCTCAAATCAGCAGTGTCCTTCATCTGTGATCAAGTGGCCTGGCTTTGGACTGGGTGACAGAATTTGCATGTCATTACTTAATCTGTTATAAACCATCACAAGGGTTCAGAACTCCCTTGTTTCCCTTTGATGAGTCTGCCATTTGACAAGCTATTTATCTATTTACTGTATGCCAGTGTAGATACAACATCAGCAACCTCATTATTTTTCATACAGGAAGCTATAAATACTTGAGAAAACCTCTAGTTCTTATCAACAGCGGCAATATTGTTTTCAGATGGGAAACTATTACAGCTGCACTGGATGGCCATTCCATTAACAAAGGTTTCAAGGTTTTGAAGCACAAGAAAGCTCCCAGATTTTAAGTTACTGGAGCTAAAAAGCACAGTTGGGAAGGGATCAAAATATTTTGGTTTTGGGAACATTGACATTGAAAACATTTAATTTTTTGAAAAAAATTATTGTCATTTGTAAGAAAATACACTTTAGGAGTTAGAAAAAAATCAGACTTCCTGACCCTTGGCCATTGAAATGTTCTATCAGTCTAATTCCCTGAAGCATTTTAACTTTGACAGGTCTGATCATTTTGATAGGAGTTGTACTTGTCAGTGTTTCCTCTGTGTGTCTGTGACATTTGTATGTGTGTGTTCTGTGCTGTTTGTGGTGAGTCCTTGTGCAGATCATCTCCTGCCTTTACACCACGGTCACCTTCCTGAAATATGCACTGATTTAAGTGGTTTGAGAATAGAAACTAATGACTTCTGAAAGCAGAGCAGTATTGATTCAGTGAAGATGGCCAAAGCCTTTCAAGCCCGAGTGCTTAAATTTAGGGACCTACATCCAAGCCTATCCAAGATGATGTAATACTGATCCTTGCTAAGCATCAGGGAGCAGCACCATGTTGGTGTTGCAGAATTGCTCTGCTAGAAACAAGCTGCTGCCTCCCAGGTTGGGTTGAAACCTTCTGGAACTCGATGATGGTCTGTCTTATATTTGGGGCAAATTGTTTCAGAGAGAATTAACTAAAGAAGCTCTATTGTTCATGACAAAACACCGGTGTGAAAATGCCCAGCAGAGTTTATAAGGAAAAAGAAACATCCTCAGTGATGCAAATTGCATTTAGGATGGAAGAATAGGAAAATTGTTTATGCCCTTTGAGCACCTCAGAGGTTTATAGAGGGCCACTTGGAGATCTGAGTGCTCAGGGAGGCAATTATTCATCATTTCTGCTCATTGATGTCTTTACTGGACCTTCTTGTTTCCTGCACCAGCGCTGGGAGGAGGGAAGCACAAAGGGGGTGCCCTGCAGCCAACCTGAGCTGGGAAATTGCCCATTACTCTGCTGTAAATCTCCGTATCTTCCTCGTTCCCTCAGTAAACATTGATTTATGAGGCCCTGGATGTAGACAGACAGTTTGTGATTGGGTGTACTGCTCCCCTGTAGAGAATTTACTCCACATCAACAGAAAATTATTTCTGAAACTCCTCTGGTCATTAGTTCCCGTTAGGCAGTGTTTTCTGGCGTGCCAAAGCGTGGGGGAAGGCTCTGGGGCACCTTCCCTGTTCTCACTCACCCTGGAGCCAGAGGAAACCCTCTCTCCCCCACACACGTTTCTAGCAGGGATCACATCTGTAACACAGGGACTGTGTTTCCACCAACCACGTGTCCCAAAGTTCTGCCCATCTGTCAGTCAGCGTGGCTGAAGTGCTACTTGGGGGTGCAGTGCTTGTTGTTCCTTTTCTTCAGCATTTTTTTTTCCATCTGTTTTTGTTGTGCTCGGTCGCTTCTGGCTTTGTGTCTGCTCGCTCTGTATGTGCACATTTTCTGTTCTCATCCTTTCTATGATTGGAATTTAACTACACATCCAGGGCTGAAATACCAGACAGTAAATGCTGCCTGTTTGCCACTTCTTCAATTTACACGTGAACTCAGGATAGTCTTCCTGGTGAGCATTTTCTCAGGAAATAAATACATGGAGACCCTGTGCCTAATGGGAGGGAAAGCTGGGTCTCATCCTGTGGTCACCAGGGAGAAAACATAAAATGTCCAAAGAATAATCACCAGTGTTTGATATATAACCTGAGCTTATCTAGATGGGAGAGGAGATATCTCAATCACTGAAGATTGCCTGGTGCATGGTGAATGACACTTCCTATTGTCTGTAAGCAACAAATGGACAGAGGGAGCATTAAAAGTCCCCTGCTTATCTTCCTCTGGTTATTTACTGTCTGGAACAAACTGCACCCACAGCTAATGAAAGAAAAGGGTGTTTGTGATGGTCTTTCCGTTTGCAACTCCTCCGTGCCTCTTCACTGAGCATCAGATGCAGGAGAAGATCATCCCCCACCTTTCTGCTCATCCTCTGTTAATACAGGCAACGGAGACCTTAAATTTTGTCCAAATCTTCCTGCAGATTATATTCCTGCCTGTGCTACCTCAACTGTGATCTGGTAAATGATTCTTAAGCCTTTTCAGAGGGCAGCAGAGAACACCACAGTGTTTCCAAGACATCGTTGATTTACTGAGTTAATTAATTCCCACTCAGACACTTGTTTAAAACCAGTTCCAGATGAGCGTTCAGGAGTTTCTCCCCTTCCCCTCTGTAGTGCACAGTCAAAGGAGCCTTTGTGGTGTAGCTGGAATTGTTGAAGCATCACCTCTCTTTATCACTGCCCCCTCACCTGAAAAGTAATTAGTGACTATGTGAGCACTCTGAGCCCATTTTCATTCTAAATCAGGTTAAGATGAATCTGTCAGTAATGGCAGCTCACAGAGAGGACAGAGAACATCTCACACTTCTCCAACTCTCACAGAAATATTTGCCTCACCGTGCTTTTAGCTCATGAGATGACGTTTTCTTCTTGATTAATACCATAAGGGATTTTGCTATGTCAATTCATATATGTTAATCAGCTTATCATGGGGGGTTTTTTATTAAAAAAAAAAATAGGGGAAAAAAAAAAAGGCCTCGAGCCTCTCAGCTGGTCTGAATTCCTCATCTCAGACGATGGGAACGGGAACGCAGTAGGGAGTTTCTCTAGTCAGTTTGCCTCGTGCACGGTTCACACAGTGGGATTCCTTTCTGTTAGTCCTTTTCACTCACTTCAATTTCACAGGCATTCAAGAGCTATGTGTATTTTTTTTTTTTTTCACCCTCTGAGTCAAATCACAAAGAAAGCTGCAATCAAGCAAACTTTTCAGACACGCTCTCTGGAGACTGGCACAGCAAGGTTCACGTAGGTTCAAATGAGAATAAAGTAGGACCGGGCAGGAGGAGGACAAGCAGATTTTGGAGGTAAAATTGAGCAAATCAGACAGTAGAAAGTTTCAAAAGTTCTTGGAAGGCAAGTGGTTATCAAAGTGATAAAAAGGAAGCCTGGTTATGATAGAAGAATAATATGGAGGTCAGGGCAAGTGCAGCTTTGGACAATGCACTGGCTCCATGATGGTTTTGAAAGAAAGGATAATGATTCACCCTGCTGAAGGATTTGTGCGAGGAACAAGCGGTGGGGAGTAGAGGTTTTTCAGTTCCTGGAAGATTCCCACAATGTTCCTGCCTGATTGTTATTGTCAGATTTCTAAGTATTTCTAGATATACAGCAGTGAAGGTTACTTCAGCCTGGAAAGGGAGTAGCCCTTCTAAGCACATATAGATTTTTAATTAGATATTCCAGCTGGTGAGCAGATATATTTTCCAGAGTCTTTGTTTCTTCCTGTTTGCTTCATAGAGTTCACAGAGTGAAAGTCCAGCCTCCTGTGAGATTATCCCCAGGTTTCCAAGCCATTTCTTAGCAAGCCCTGTATTATCATAGCAAAAAGAGACAGTCTTTTGAGACCTCGTGTCCTCCCTCATCTGTCATCTGCTAGGCAGATGCCCCATGGGGTACCTACATCAATTGTTTACTGGAAAAAACAATATCAGAAAAATACTTGGGTATTTTAGCCAGTTTAGTTTAGATTTAGATTACATTAATTTAGCTTACATTTACTTCAAGGGGTTTTTTCCTGCTTATAAGAGGTGACCACACTGGAGTAGAGCAAGGAACGATGAACCAACATGGACCACAAGCAAATCGTGCTGACACAGGAACTCACCAGTCTCTGGGTTGTGTTATAACTGGGCTGTGGAAGGAAAAGTATGGCCCCCTGACTTGTGTGTGGTTGTTTCTCAGGGTACCAGATCTCCTGGGAGGTTTATGGCAGGAATGAGTCTCGCCTGACCCGCGCCCTGTCCAACACAACCCTGGAGTACAAGATCACGGGGCTCTCGTCCCTCACCACCTACACCATCGAGGTGGCAGCTGTGACTGCCAAAGGCAGCGGGTGGGTCACGTCCTCCACCATCTCCTCTGGCGTGCCCCCAGGTTGGTAAAACTGCCTGAAGCAAAAGAAAAGGTGCTGATACTTCGTGTTCCGTTGTTTTCACCGCAGATCACTTCAGAAGTGATGGAAACGGTTTTGTTTGTAAAGCACTGAGAGTCTTGACCACGTGGTTTAAATTTCATTTGTAGGACAGGTTGGAATGGGAGCACGGACATGCTTGCAATTTGAAAATTCCGGGAAGTTGAGGCTGTTTAATACAAATACAAAAAAAAGTTGTAGGTATGACAGTGGAATGGACAAAGTAATAAAGTGGGTGCGGTACAGGATCCCTTGACATTTACAAAGTAGCATAAGAAGAACTAAGCCTGAATCTATTCAAAAAGTATTGCTTTGGGGGGAAAAATACAGTTTGGATGTTAAAAGGGAAAGGTTTTCCCTTGTAGAGGTAGTATAGGTTATGTCAGCCATGAGAGGTTACTTGTATAGTGAAACTAAAATCTTATTTACAACATTTTGAAGTTGTGGCCTGAGAAAGATTTGGGAGGAGGTGTTTTTGTCCCACATTGTCTGAGTTACCATTTGGGCACCTGTACATTTACCCTTTTTGCATTTTAGTTTTAAAATTCTACACTCTCCCTCATCCAGTATAAAAAGCAAACTAAATAGCCAATTCATACCTCAAACAAGCAGTTTCAGTTAATATATAGGTTATAGAAGCAGAATTTTCCAAAGTGGAGCAGTTATTGTACATCGCTGAGAATAATCCAGTTTTTCCTTTCTGCGGTATTTTTGAACTTTTCTGTATGTCCTGAAGTATGTTTGCCTTTCTTTTCCCCAGTCATAGGTAATTGTGACAATCTGTAGGCTGGATCAATGCCATGCTCCCTGTTGTTAGCCAGATAACAGCAATATTCTACTTGGGCAGGGTTAGCTTATCGACCACGGTTCCCACAAATGTGAAGTAAGAATCAAGAAATATTGTGTATTCCTGCATACTTGATATATATGCCAAAAGCCTGCCCATTTTTGGCCTGTTGCATTTGCACAGAGTGTACCATTATCACAGAATCACAGGATGGTTTGGGTTGGAAGTGACCTTAAAGATCATCTGGTTCCAAGCCCCTGTCATGGGCAGGGACACCTTCCACGAGATGATTACAGATTATAATAGTTATTTCCATTTCTTAAAATTGCAGGTTCTATTGAGAATTTATTCTAAACAGTGTATATTTAATCTGTCTTTCCTGGACTTGCTTTTATTGTTAGTTCAGATGATATAAAAAATGTAAATGCACTGCAAGCTTGACTGATGTGAGGCAGAGATTTGATTGAGGTTGCAGATTTTCCTTTGCAGGATGGTCACCCTGTTTGTTTGCTACAGGAATTTTAAAATTATTATAATTATTACCAAGGTATTTTATCTGTTGAAACGCTGAATTTCAGCTTATGTTACAGAGCCCTACACAAAGAGTCTTTCCACATCTCATTTACACTTCTGTTTCTCCAGAACTTCCAGGTGCTCCATCCAACCTGGTGATTTCCAACATCAGCCCTCGCTCTGCCACGCTTCAGTTCCGTCCAGGATATGACGGCAAAACCTCCATCTCCAAGTGGATAGTTGAAGGCCAGGTATGTCCCTGACAAAAGCCACTTAATGAAGTCTCTGAGGCGTTAAAAGGGGTCTAAATAGTGAATTGCTGTCTGGATTACAGTTTTTGTTTAACTTTGGATCACATGTCCTCTGTAAATGGGGGGCTGGTAGATGTTCAGGGGGCCCTGGGAAGGTCGGGATGCAAAGGAGCTTGAGAGGCTCAGCTGGGAAATATTTGTGTGTCAGCCAGGGAGAAAAGGGCCTTATGAATACTGTGAATCCTGTTCAAAGGAACAAAAGGAAAATGTGATTTATAATATATATATATATCTGTATGAGAATGCTTATCCTTTAAATAAGTCACATGGATTTTTGTAAAGCTGGTTTGTTTATTTGCAGAAGAGCGCCAGACACAGCATAAGCAGCACACACAGCAGGGCTTTAGTCCATCCATTTATTTTAAAAAAGGATTTGAAACCTGTGTTTAGGTTCTGTGAGGTGTCTTTTCAAATCACATGCAAACCTGGAATTACCATCTCATAGATTCAGAAGTATGGAAAAAATTGCACTGAACAGTGAAGATGCCATTATTCGTGAGATTGAGTGTATTTTTCTATCTTGTAATGGAATATACCAAGGTTTTCTATTCAGGCCTCTAGATATGAATAGGATGAATTCTCATCTTCATCAGCTTTAAACAATATCGCTCTTTCTGCTGTCATTCTGCCTTGGAGGAGTTATATATTCCTCATTTGTTCTCCTGACAGATGAGCTTTGCTTCTTTCTTTCCACCCACAGATCTTTATAAATAATATAATCTGTTTTTAAGACCAAATGTTGGACTTCTTAAATCCCCATCACCACTTAGACATGTTGATACAATCACTTCACTTGGTAATGAGATTGTTGTGAACAAGTTGGTACATTTTGTGCCATTTATATACACATTATTGCATATTACAGAATTAAACACTGAAATCCAATAATATGGTGTCTTAGCACATTCTGAGAAGCATTTTCCTGCTGGAACACCACAATGATATTGCTGGGAATTTGCTAATTCTGGGAGTTGCGAAATGCCACTATAGTGAAATGAATTTGAATGCTTTAAAACTGCTGTAATAATTACCATGAAGTTCATCTGCATCCTTGAAGAGCCCTGGCTACCAGCAGTGGTTTGAATGGTCCTTGGTGGTGCAAGGAGAGAAGGGAAGGTCTTTCTTGTTCACAAACCCTCATCAATTATCTCATGCAGTCAAGAGGTTCACAGTTCTGATAGATCCTGAAATTATTTGCTCCATTTAGGGAAGGAACACCCCAAAGTCCTTGTAGAGTCTGGGCAGTCCTTGTCACCACACTACACCTCACTGTTCAGCTTCAGCACAACAAGAAATGTGGTTCCTAGTGGATTTAATAAAAAAACCTAAAAATTCTCGCTCACCTGATTAACAAAAATCTTTTCAGGTATGCAGAGAAATTGGTGACTCCTTAAGGATACAGCAAATCCTGTTTCCAGGATGACAGCTGCATATAATCCTTTGTTCACAGCCCCTTTCTGCCAGCACTCCTCTCAAACTCTTTCTCTCCTAAAGTGCAATTTCACAGCACCTTTAGCCGATCTAAACCAGAACTCTTGTTGTCCTGCTCCCTTTTCCTCTGCCCATCCCCACCACACTTACCAAGACTTTCCTCCTCCTGCCTCCTGCGTGCCCCGACTCAGGATCATGCACAGGGCCCCTGTGAGCCTTGATCCAGCCCAGAGCAAAGGAGCCTCAGACAGATCAACCCTCTGCTCAGGCTGTGTGTGATCAGAGGAGCATCCCTGTAAGGGGAGGGGTAGAGAACATGGCACTGGGGGCAGAGATAAGGGGAGAAATGCCTCCATCCCCACTTGGATCCAAGCTGCCTTGGACCTGCCCTGTGGAGCTCACGGGTTTCCCTGCCCACCTTTCTCAGAGACACAAGCTTTTGCAAAAGAGCTGCCAGTGACACCCCAGTCCTCACTTCTGCCTTTCATGGAGTGTGTTCTAAGCTGGGATGTGTCTGTGCTGGGGTGCAGGCTGCTGCTGCAACATCTGTATTTTAGTGTAGACAACCATAATTTCTCCTTAGGACTGTGTTAAAGATTGGAGAGCAGTGGTTATACCCCACCTACAACGGTGTTTTCTGAACAGAAGTGTAGGGAGGATTTTTGTCCTTCTGGATCTTTCATTCACTGACCCATTTACAGCTTTTAATAGCAGTGTTAAGTGTTTCATGCCTTAGCATTAAATTAAAAGCCACTTAAGGGGTGGTTTTGCATACTGTGATTTTAAAACAGATGGCATTGCCAAGTGATGGGATCACATTTAATTATAAAACACTAATCTGGACGTTGTGCACTTCATCTCTGTCCCCCTCTGTAAACTGGGCAATAGCTTTACATTGGACATCCCTTATCTTCTGACTCTTCCATCTCTACTGGGAATATACCTTTCACTCTGAAAGTCTGAGTCCTTACAGAAAAAATTCAGCTGTTTTATATTCACACACACAAACAACCTGCCACCAACATGTTTTTCTTCTTTGTTGCTTGATTTGGCAGAAAGCTTCCTTGGTGAGGGCAGGTCTAGAAAATGTTCCAAGTACTCCAGTTTGGCGAAGAGCCATTTTTGAAGTCTGATACCTCATGAACAATTTGGATGAAAAACACAGCTGGGAATTCCAATTGACGTGAAATTTTGGGCATCTGGCCTTGGTTTCTGCTTTTTGTGCCGGGGTGTAAATTCATGGGAGCCGCTGTGGAACTAATTCTCAATTATGTCAATGAACATGAGAGGAGATCAGGTCTTTAGGAGTTTAGTGTTGGTAGATACTGAAATATCAAGCATTAAAAATCCCATTTCTGTGTTTCTAGTGAAGCTGCATTCTGTGCTTTTGAAGGGATTTCTTAAAAATCACTAGGTTGTTTCTTTCCCATCTTCTTATCTGGACTCAGGACTGGAGGAACTGGATGTACTAATGCTATTTAAAAAATACTTCTAACACTGTTTTTCCCATCACATAGAGTGAGAATCTAAAGAGAAGAGGGTCAAATGTAATATAAAGGTCCTGCTGACACTTGTTCAGAGGGACCAGCAGTAGCTGCCTTGTGGCACTGACACTCACAGGTGACTTGTTTCCTGCACAAGAAATTTCAGTAAATCCTTCCAGCCATCCTGTACTCTCAGATGCAGTTAGGAAATATATTGCAGAGATTTTTTTTCTGGCAATTTTCAGGCAAGAATGACCATGAATCCCTGCTGGTGTTCATGTAGTTTCATGTTTGCAATCCCGTTTCAGCTTATTTTTCTTGTGTTGGTTTGTGCCTGGGGTTTTGTCAGGAGAAGTACATAAATGAATCACAGAATGGTTTTAGGTTGGAAGGAACCTTGATGATCATCCAATTTCAACCCATCATGACTGTGCCTTGGTGGGTGCTCAGTCCACACCATTGAGCTTTCCAGTGGCTGATTAGAAAAGCTGGGATAACTTCTGCCCAGTTTGGTGCATTTTTCTGGTGATTAATGTCATTTGCAGGCAGCAGAAGACCTGTGGAACGGCTGAAAGCCATTTCTGAAGAGGTATTACATTTCCTGGAGCCATGAGTGTATGGGCTATTATAGAGAGTTTTTGCTTAAAGCCTTTCTGCTGTTTTTAGAGAGATTTTGTGTGAATGTCACGGTGAGCAGTAGCAGAGTTTCAAAGTGGTAAAACCTTTAAAGTTTTATCACTGTATTCCCTTCTGAAGCTGTGAGTTGGGAAGGGCGTTGCAGCTTTACCCATGAGTTTATCTGGTTTTGTGGGTTAAGTCAGTGACCCAGATAGGATTCATCCATTGTACCAGGTGATTCTGCTGGTGTCGTTTTCACTTTGGGGCTGGTAAATAAAGTGTCTGAAACTCTGACAATTTTATGCCTTTGACAATCTTTAAATCAGAAATGGCTGAATCGATTTAGGGGATTTAGTGAGGAAAAAAAAATTGCGCCCAGGCTGACATCGCGTGAACCGAATTTCTCCCAAAGCGGTTTCAAATGTGTGAGTTATGGACCTCTTAAATGAAAACTCTGACACGTCTTGAACTATAGTGGAACACAGGGTACCTCTATAATGTACAGAAACATCGTGTTTTCCTTTCCTGCAGTTAGTACTTCATAACTGTTCAAAGTTTCAGCGGCACCACTGTCTTACACAAGTGATTTTTTCGCTCCAAATTTTATTTATTTTGGGGAGTTTAAGTCAGAATTCTGCAAATTGTCTCATACAGCACGTTCCATTAGAAAACATTAAGTCATTTGTAACATTTTCCTTTTAAGAAAAGGAGTAACTAATGCACAGAGAAGTCAAAGATTCCAACATCACTTCTGATATTGTTTTATACTGTCTCATTTCTGCAATAATAAAGGAATATGCCCTTTTATTGAGTGCAATGCCTTGGGAGCAGCTGAGAGATGGGAATGAATATGTGTTAACTAGTGATGGCTGATTGTTATGGAGCATTATATGAAGTGTCTCGGGGGACAGGGGTGTTTTTATTGTGGCAGTCCTGGGGTCCCTGGGGATTGTGGCCCTGCTGCACAGAGATTTGGGAACTTGCAGAGTGCAGTCCTTGAGGAGTTCTTATGCTGATGGTAACAGAAAAGCAGTTGGTGTCTCATCTGCCTCCCAAAACAAGGCACCCACGAATACGTGTGCGTCTGTCAACAAACACGATCCTTCTCTGAAGTTTGCACACACTGTTATCCAAAAAAACAGCTACAAGAAAGAAGCCTTTAACTTCACTTGATTTTATGCAGAGCTGCTCAGAGTGGGCTCTCTTGCCCCTCAAAGGACTCTTTTATCCCTACCACTGCCCGTGGTTCTTCGTGCCCCGTGGGAATCCCTTTGTACTCGGGTTCTTGAAACTGATACGTTTCCTCTGATCTGACATCAGAGTGTTTCAGCAAAAAAATAATTTCCTTTCCCTTCCAGAGCCTGAAACTTGGAATCTGCTACAGATCTCAGGGAAGTTAAAAACACAGAAGTCCATCACTGAAGGCTTTCTTCCAAGATTCACTTGAGAATATATATATATGTATATATATATGTATATATATATATAAAATAAATAAGTGAAACTTCTTTTGAGTAACAGGGACCTAGAATTGCTTGGCCACACAAGCCAGAAGTCATGCAGAAGTCTCCAGGCTGTTCACCAAGCTGCCCTACAGCTGTTAACCATTCAATCCTCTTGCTTTGGAAAAATCTCCCCACGAAAAATATAAAATATGCTACTGATTTCAATAGCAGTTAATTTCCCAAATGCTGGTGGCAGATCCAGGGAACATTATGAGGTATTATTGTAACTAAAGCAGCTTCCTGATGTATTTTTCTTAAAATCTTTTCCAGAATAACAGAACTATGCCTGTAGTTGTGGTTTGTTTTTTTTTTTTTTTTGCTGCCTCTCTGCTGCTATTTGGAATATGAGTCTGAAAGTGGTTAATTTGGGACTGTCTCTGCTGCCACTTTGCCCACGGTCCCCCACCTCCCAGCACAGGTATTGGCCAATTGTTACCAGCTGACTCCTGAGCTTGGGAACAACCAATGTTCTGGGCTTGGTTGGAATTTCTTTGGTTGCCATTTCCCCATAGGCTGCACCCATCATCCCAGAAATCTGCCTCCTGAGTGGCTTCTGAGGTGCTTGCCAGAGTCCTGCTTCTCAAACAGCACAAGATCCTCAGTATTTCCACCTTTCTGGCTCGCCTGTAAATGCCTCTCTGCAAACCAGGCTGGGGTTTGGACTTGTCTCACTCTTGAGTCAGTCAGGTGTTCACAGCCCTGTGGTCCTTAATGTGTATTAATGACCTGCCTGCTGCTCCACAGCAACTGCAACCTGGGTGCCTTTTTGGAGTTTTTGCCTTTTTTTTTTTTTTCTTTTATTCAAGAAATATTTTGAAAAGCTCTTACTGCTCTTAGAATATAAAAAGGCGACTTAGTCACCACTGGAGATTATTTGCAGCCTCCAGAGTGCCGTGGATTGTTGCTACATAATTGCTGCAGCCCTTGGAGGTGATGCTGTTAAGTGGAAGATTTGCAAAAGTAAGCATTTACTGTAGACTTTCTACAGTATTAATAGAAAACTCATTTAATAAGAAGGGTTCTCTGTTTCTTTGACTGAACTGAACCCTCTCATCCTTTCTTTGTTCGTGTAGGTTCTTGGGCTTTTTTTAGTTCTCTTTATCATCTCTTTCTTCTCTGGCTTCAGTTTAGGGATGTTCTGTTTTACCATTCAGACCTGTCTCAAGTTGTT
Organism: Pyrocephalus nanus; assembly: GCA_038380795.1. Classification (NCBI taxonomy): domain Eukaryota; kingdom Metazoa; phylum Chordata; class Aves; order Passeriformes; family Tyrannidae; genus Pyrocephalus; species Pyrocephalus nanus. The sequence goes on from CM076276.1 coordinate 12,615,974, forward strand.
TCCCTCAAGTTTCTGCATCCATGAGCTTTAGTACAATTTATGGAGCTCAGTTAGGACTGGGAATTTTAAGAGGTCCATAATCTTCACTGCCATCTATTTTATATGTTGTTTGCTGTGTGGCAGTGACCTTGGTCACCAACAAGACTGAAAGGCCTGTTCAGCAACATCCTTCCATGACAGCAGTGCTCTGCTGGGAAGATCACAGAGGTTTCTTCCCACAGTGCAATGCAGAACTTATTACTTTGGCCTAATTTTCTCTGTGTCCTTTCTTCATGCACAAACATAAATATGCAGCACATCAAGTCCTGGGTGAGTGAAAAACTAAAACATCTATAAATAAATCAGGCTGCTTCTCCTGAAGGGGGAAAAAAAAAAAAAAAGAATGAGTGAATGAAACCTAATTTTCTATTTGAAGTACTTGGAGTATGTGAGATACTTTGGGCTGTGGTGCCTATCGAGTGCTCTGACAGTGTCTGTGGCTGTAACTTGTATACAGAACTCGTAAGGGATCTGTTTAAAAAAGATTAAAGGAAATAGCTCTTTACACAGTGGATTGAGAGCTTCTGGAATTTGTTGCCACAGCAGTCTGTGGGAGTGGATAGTGTCAGCAGGTTGAAAAAGGATAGGGCATCTTCATGGATATCAGGTCTGCAAATAGACACTGAAGGGAATAACTGCCCATTTACCCTCTCATATCCTTCGGCCCTTGACTGTGGATACCAGGACAAGGGAATCAGGCACAGGTACTGCCCTTTGTGGCAGAAAAGCTGAACAAAAGGGCAGAAAAATGGTGAATTCTCAGGTGTTTTATGGAATTATAGCAGGGAGCTAGGGAATTACAGCATTGCCTGAGCTGCCCTGGGAATCTTCACAGTGAAGCCCAGCAATCTTCACCCATTCTCTGCGCTCCTCCTGTGACTCTGGAGCACACGACCCTGCCCACGGGTGCTGTCACGTTCCAGGGTCCCAGGTCAGGCTCTGGCCTTTCTCTCATGCTTTATTGGCTTCCTTTTAAGCCCTGATTCATCTTCATTTAATCTCCAGGAAGCTGCATGGAAAGCAATGCTCAATTCTCATCACCATTTAGTCCCTTCTAACACTGCCGGAGCTGAGGGACCATGTTGGGCAGCATGTTGTGATTAATTAATACAAAGGATTGCACATGGAAAAGTCTGGTCTAAGTGCAGAACGGCAGATGAGGTTAAAACACTTTTGTTCTTCAACTTTGTTCTTGTTTCTCTGTCTTCATTTCCGTGGCATTTTGCCTCCATTGAGACTTATTTAGTATGCATCAGTTCCTGCGAGTTATTATCAAGGCTATTTTTCATTTTCTTATATTACTACTTGATACTTTTGTATTGTGGCAGCAAAATTGAATAGGGTATTACCACTCTCATGGTGTTTTTCTAGAACAGATCTTATCACAGGTCCTAGTGAAGTCCCAACAGGTACAAGGAAACTTGGCTAACTTGGCTGTATTTTCTCTTTACTAATAACTAGTGCCTTGTCATATAAGAAATCAGTGTTAACTGCATAGTGTGTGTTTAGCAGCATTTGTGCTTCCACTGCTGTGATGACACACATTGTAAAAGAGGTTATATATATTTATTTTTATATAAATATATATATACAGTCTGATTTTTATTCCTTCTTACCTTTCCCTTGTACAGGTTGGCGTGCTGGGTGATGAGGAAGAATGGGTGAGTCTTCATGAGGTGGAGAATGAACCTGATGCTCAGATGCTGGAGGTACCAAACCTTACTCCTTACACTCATTACAGGTAAGAACAGCAGGTAATTAGCTACAACATAAAAAAAAAAAGGAGTAAATAGCAGCATGGAACAGCTTTCCTATCAGAAACAGCTGACTGGTTTTATAATCTGAACAAAAGGGAAAAGGTTTGCTATTTTTACAGTTTATACTTGAAATTGCTAATCTGATGTTGTTAATTGTAATTTGCATACAATGCAGTTCATAACATTAAAAAGGAAATTCAAGTGCACAGTGAAATGGTTTTAGGAGTAACTGCTGTCCTATGACTTCCCTCCTTTGAAGAGAACACCAGTGTATCATCAACCAGTGACAAATCAATTGTAGTTAAGCTGGTGAAAACCTGTAATTACATATTTACATCAGTTTAAACAGCATTTTATTGATTTACCTTAATTTGGTAACATCAGTTAGATGAAACCTTTGTTTATAAGAATTTACCAAGTTAAGCTTAATAGATATATGCAATGCTTAAAGTGATTGAAGTGGATCTGCATTATGGGTGCACCCCAGTTAAACAAGATTGATTTTTAAATCAATTCAATCCAAGCCATGCATTGCTGTACTATAGACAAGACTGGAGAATTTGAGGTACTCAATCCTAATGAAAAATACCTCCACGAACCAGCCTGCTAATGTAAAGGCTGGTTGCAAGGAGATCTAGTGGCAAGTGTTAAATCAGCTTACTAGAAACTTGTCCATTTTGTGCTGGCTGAAGGGCCTGTTAACTAACCCATGTGCTGTTGTAAGCTGGTAGTAAGTGCAACCAAGTAGAGCTCATATAATTTACAACTGATCCAGTGCTGGCTAATTTTCTTCTCGTAGTCACAAATGTAAGAACACACTGAATTCCTCACTGACTGCACCGAAGTGTTTTAAACCTCATCTTCCAGAGCTAAACATTTCACTAAGAGCTCTTTGAAAATTTTTTTTTAGAACTTGGCCAGAGGTTTCTGGTGCAGAGGTTTAGGAAGATTTATCTTCAGGTTAAGAGGATTTTACTCTCCTCATAAAGGTGGATCCCTAGGGCTGAAAGCAGTAAAGTGCACGTTGTACCAGAATTCAAGGTTGACTGTCCATGAAGAGTAAGGAAGACTTGCACTCCCAGCCAGGTGTATGGAGAAATGTCTTTGGGATAGCAAGTAATGAGGAAGTATATGAGAGATTTGGGGGAATTGTGGGGTTTTTTTCTATTGTTAAAATTTTCAGTTTAATTTTATTCCTACATTTCGCTTCTCTCTTGTATTCATGAAATTCTGGGGGGATCCAAATTATGCTGGGATCTTTCACACATCCAGTTCTTCTCTGAGAGGAGAATTGTATTTCAATTTTTTCATTGTTAAGCAGGTCCTTGAATTTTGTCTGGTTTTCTTCTCTCATGCAGGTGCAGATGGGAGCTTTTTTGGGTTTGCTTCAGTGTTCAGCAATTTTATACAGATTTTTGAAACCTAGAAAGTTGTTGCCAAATGGATTTGTTATCCTGTGGTCAGCTTAAGTCATTGCCCACTGAGGAAAAACACCATGAGAGCTTATTATCAGACCCATCTTTACAGACCATCTTCTTTTCTACATTTCAGACCAGTGTTTGAGTATGAAATCAGGACGTATTTGCTTAATATATTTCCTTTAGTGTACTTTGTAGGGAGATCAGAGCAGGTGAATAGACACTGCTGTGTTAACTAGCTCATTCTTTTCCCAAGCTCAGTCATCGGGTCTAAAAATTAAGTTTTTAGTCTGTATGAACAGGTCAAGTTTATGTGCAAGTGCTGGGTACTTCCAATTGCTTGTGACTGGTGAGAGTATCTGAAATGTACAGCACATCTTAATTACTTGGTGCTGCCTGTAAAGGAGATTTCCCTAAATCTTTTGTGACCCAGTAGGGGATTTCTATTGTAGGAGAGATGGTTTCAAGCCGACAGGGTATTTTTTAAAGATGCATATCCATATTAAATAACTTAATCTTTCTTGTGCAGGAAGGCTGAATACGCAGCACAGGGATAAATCAGCCTCTTTCAATGAGTAATTGAGGGGAAATGTTATCACTAGAATATTCTTTATATTGACAGGGAATGAGACTATCCAAAGTTTGATATTTTAATACCTTTCTGAATGTATTGTATAAGCATCGCAAGAGAAAATCACTTACTGCCAGCATAAGCTCATCAGGCCTGGTATAATTAACATAAATTTCTCACACAAATACCTAAGTTTCTAATAGACCCTAAGCTAATCTCATTTTCATTTTTTAAATACCTGAGAGGATCTGAGAGCAGTTACCATAAAGCTTTCAGCGGCGAATGCAAAGGGGACCCCGCGTGCAGCGACCTTTGCGGAACGTTGTCGAGAGCCCTAATTTGTATTCTCCCGTCTTCTCCCTCATCCTGGAAATGGGAAATGCTTGGCTGAGGTCTCACAGCGCTCGCTGCGTCTCTGCTCCGCTCCAGGTTCCGGATGAGGCAGGTGAACGTGGTGGGTGCCAGCCCCCTGAGCCAGCCCTCCAGGGTCATCCAGACGCTGCAGGCCCCTCCGGATGTGTCCCCCGGGAGCGTCACCGTGCGCACGGCCAGCGAGACCAGCCTGTGGCTGCGATGGGTGGTGAGCAGCACGGGGGACAGGGATGGAGGGGACATGGATACCGGGATTTGGGATGCGGCTGCTTCCCCTGTGGGGTCAGGACAGCACCCCAGAGCGCCTCCTCCTTGCATCCAAACGCGAGGAGCAACAGCAGAACTATTTCCTTTCTCTGAATAGTCGGAAATCTGAGACTTACCTTAAAGTGCCTTATTAATCAAATAAATTGCCTACTGCCGCTGTTCCTGCCGCCTCATCGGGGGAATACACACCTGGGTGTGAAAGCTTGGGCTTTGAGGCTCTGCAGTGCCACTGGCTGGGTCAGCATGTGGGGCAGGAACGCAACACTTGGGCCAATTTGCATCTCTCCAGGGCTCAGTTGTTGGCTCTGTACAAAACGGTCCCCAGAAGGTGCATCCTGGCCGTTGGCAGCCGTCCTGTGGTACAGAGAGCTGGGCTCCAGCAGCAGCAAAGCTGGCACGTTACACCCCTGTAGGAAGATTGTGTTTGTTTGAAAGGGTGGGGAATTGTGGGGAAAAAAATGCAGAAATGAATGATTAATTGGGAAGATGCAGTGATTGCTGACATCCTTGTGCCCCTTTGGCTGTTTCAGTTACCTGCAGAGCTGCCACGTTGGGATTTACTTGGCAATTAACCTGCTCCAGAATGGTTTTTCTTCACCCCTGTTAGGCAGAATTTTCCACTGGGGTTACTGTGGTGTGAAGTTGATGAAGCACAGGTTTCCTTTTGCCCAAATGTTAGCTTTTCCATGCATAAACTCATTATGGCTGGAAGTCAAAATCAGGCTGGAAGCAAGAGGGCTTTTTTCTCCTGCTCAGAAAGGAGTAATTCCAGTTTCTCAACAGGACACTGCACTTAATTCTGAATCTTGCAAGACCAAAATATCAGACTTGAAGGTGTCACCTCATTATCCACAGAAGAGCCATTGCAGTTCCTTTGACAAGACACACTTAACTCTCTGGTGGCTTTTGTGTGGATAATATGCCCTCCTTGTACCTTGGGTTCTGTATCCAGACCTACAAATCTCCCATCAGAATTAACTCAAGGTTGTTTTAAGAGACGACCTTGACTTGAAAACATTTAAAAGAGACTTTAAAACATTAGGACTGTGCTACGTGGAAGGCTGTTTTTCTTTAGTCAAACTGTGCAGGGTTCAGGAGGAACAACAACCACGGTTAAAAATGACCTGATAAACCATTTTCATGCTTAATAACATCAATATTTGAAAGTGTTTAATCTCTTTTATTTCAAGACCTGAAGGTGAATTTGTGTCCCCCTGGGAGCCAGGAATTCCTCCCTTCCTACAGAATAAGGGTCACATTTCTAGCCCTGCTTGCCTGCAGGGTACAGTCTTCTAAGCTGTGAAATGTTAATGTGTATCCAGCTTTCCCAGTGAATCAGAACTGAATCTCAGCCATCCGTGGCATCATGTAGTTAGTTTTACGGCAGAAAAACTCTAAACTTCATGAAGTAGGCTAATTATTTCATATTTTAATCTCTGAAATTGCTTGGGGAGTTAGAATACTAGAATGAATCTCTGCTGATAAATGAGTAGGCAGAGAGTCAGTAAAAAAAAAAAAAAAAAAAAGAAAGAAAAAAAGTACGATAAATGAATTTGTCACATGCTTCAGCAATTTATCATTCATTTCCATAATTAATCACAAAGCTCTGAAATATATTGTATTCATATCATCTGTGTTGATACACCCACAGCAAATGGCTGGGTTTTGTGAGCCTATCTGTTTGGCTCAAAATGAAGGTAAAAATTAAAAGAAAATTTCAAGCAGCACAGAAACGTAGAGACCATGAAACATAAAACAGCAAATCAACCTCTTGATATTTTTTGCCTTCCTGTGGCCGTACACGAGTCCAGGCAGCCTTGGAGAGTAGTTTGGAAAGCCCTGGCAATGTGTTCTGATAGGAATATCGTGTCTCTCTTTGCCATTTCCAGCCCCTCCCTGACACGCAGTACAACGGCAACCCAGAGTCAGTGGGGTACAGGATCAGGTTCTGGCGTGTGGATCTGCAGTCCCCTGTCCTGACGAAGGTCGTTAATGACAGACTGGAGAGAGAGTACACGGTGGAAGACCTGGAGGAGTGGACAGAGTATGAGCTGCAGATCCAGGCATTCAACGCCATCGGGGCAGGGCCGTGGAGCGAAGTCGTGAGGGGCCGTACCCGGGAGTCCGGTGAGTCAGAGCACCACATCTTCTGGGACAGACACACCTGAGAATTCACCACTTTTCTGCCCTTTTGTTCAGCTTTTAATCAGTTTTTTTGGTTTGGTGTTTTGTTGTTGGGCGGGGTTTTTTTGCTTCCTGATCCATTAAATCAAAAGTGAAATTAAAAAAAAAAATCTCTAGATGCACTAAAGACGAAAAGACATGCAGACATTTGAAGGAGTTATTTATTTTTCATTCCTACCCTGCTTTCATGCAGAAACCTGCAGGTTATTCATTTAAAGCAAACAAAGCAACCTCTCCCCATTCCTCTGTCCCAGTCTGGCAGCGGCATGGACAACACAAGGAGAAGCCTGTATACCAATTTCTCTGGCTGAGTTTCTTCCTTCCCAGTACCCCATTGCCCCTAATTTTCCCTCTTTCCTCTCTGCTTCTAGGCTGAGGCAGATTTTCTCGTAGCTGTGGTCACCTGAAGTTTCATTTCAAGCATCAAATATTTCTAAAAGGGCACAAGTCACTTCAGAGAGATGATTACACAGACAGGAATGAAATAATTATCGGAGATTTGGATGGCATGTTTTCAAACCTGCCTTCCAAAACTGTGTGTACAAGGCTTTATAGATATAAGCTGCTTATAGACCCAGAGCACAAGGACTGTATTGTCAAGCTGAATTGTCCAGGCAAGCACAGAGACTTCAAATATCAGAAGGAAACCGTCACTCTCAGGAAACAGTAAATTGCTGTTTGCTTGAGTTGCAACAATAAAGGCAGATGTTGAAAAGCTGCTCTCTAGCAGTTGGCTTCCACAAAACCTAATTCCAAACCTGCCCTACGTGCATCTGGGAAATGAAAATTTATATTTCAACTAACTAACAAAGTAGGTGACATATATGGTTTAAAAGTTTAATAGTAGCAGCTCTTTGTGACCCGGGTTTATGCAAGATTCAACGCCAGTATTTTTTCTTGTTATTTTTTCCCTATTTTTCCTCATTAAAAAGTTTTGGGATTTAATCCTGTGCATGCCCTCCCCTTAAATATGCATGTCTGTGCACTGGGTAGTACACAATGTTACTTGGTGGGAAGCATGAGCACCCACAGCAGGATTTGGTCTGCTGGTTCAGATAACTCGCCTTTGAACTAGCCAGGGAGAAGGCTAAACAAAGTCATCCCCCTCCATTAAAGTGCAGCTTTTTGGGAAGTAGTAATTGGAAAGCTGTTGCCAGCGGTATTTTAAACAAGGCTTGTGCTGGAGTTAGAGATAGCACGACCCAGGAAAAACAGTTCTGAAGTGTTGTGTGACATAATAAAAAGATATCGCATCCTCCACTTTCTCCTTTCCCCTGCTCTTCAAACACTTCTTTTTAAATGTAGTAAATACCGAGATTAAGTCATTTCATAAAACCTTAGGATTACAGTGCTCCTGCTCAGCATCTAAAGATCAGAGGTTACTCGTGGATTTGGCATTTTCTCTGGCAGTATTAAGAGAAGGTTGACTTGAAACCGATTGTAGGAGGCACAGAGAAACCGGGATCAAAATAGCACAAAGCTGTGATTTGGGCGCAAGGACTCGTTTGGTTTTTTCCAAGTGTTTTCTTTGATAGCGACATCTGATTCCCTGCACAGAGCAAGTCAGGGCTCAGACTTTTTGGCTGTATCTTCTCAGATTTAGAATATACAAGACACGCTGGCGTAGCAGCAGGCTGTATGAGAGCACTTCAGGGAATCTGGAATTAACCTGTATGCACAGTCAAATGGGGTTGAAATGCAAATAAAAGATATTTAAAGCCTGAGAGAAAGGTCAAAGCACTTTTAGGTCTGTCTTCTGAACTATGAGAAAAATTCTATTTATCGCTTATGTTTTCAAAGCACTTCAAAAGCAGGTGTCCTAAATATTTCTGTTTCTCTTTTTTAAATACAAAGTCAGGGAAGTTGATTTCGCTGGTGCTGTGGATTGTAAACATCCCTCACAGCTGGCCAGAGGAGCCTTGGCCAGGATTGTGTGGTAGTTCATTGACAGAACTCACAGTTCTATTTGACATTGTCCAAGGAGCTCAGGAGTTAAAGCCTGGGCACTAAACCAGGTCATGGTACCTCATGACAGTGCAGCCACTGAGGTTCAAAATCTTTATTGAAAATAAAGCTGTACTTGAGCACTTCTGTTTATTTTAGGTTGTGCAATCCCATCACTATTAGCTGAGCACACATGCCAACAATAGTGGAGTGTGTCATTACAGGTACTCAGTGGTTCCTGAAGCTCTTGAATATAAAACATATGAGAGAATAAATAATCCTGTAGGCTTTGGTAACCCAGGCTTGAAAAACAGTTGGAAAACCCTAAAATGAAAATCTGAGAAAGGGTTGCAAGCAGCTGAAGATGGAGGGAGATGAATTAGGATTTTTAAACAGGATGGGTTTTATCAATCCAAAAGGTTTTTTATACTGTTAGAAATTAAATAGCTCATTAAATTTTACAGTGTAAAATAACTGCAGAGTAACAAGCTCAGATTCCACTCAATAAATTGACAACAATAGTAGGGATATATAGAGAAAGCAAGAAAATGCAAAGACATCTGATATATTAGAACAACCTTGGCAGGGCTGCTTCCTCTTACAGACCCTCTTGTTCACAAAAAATTCATCTCCAATACACCTAACCCAGTGCCTTAATAGATTTTTTTGTGCCCTTAATATTCAGCTACATGAATGTGTATACTTGTCTTACAGGATGAGCTACTCTGGGAGCATGGTCACACATCCATGGCAAGGATCAATCTCCTGGTGCTTTGGAGACTGACCTTCACCAAGCACTTACTGTGCTCTGATAAAGCATGGCCTGATAATTCAAATGTGGCCCAGTGTCACTGGGGGAATTTGTCAGTTTGTACAAGCTGAGGATTTGGCCTGCAATATCTAATTTTATAGGCAAAATGGATGTGTGCTGTGGCTACGCTGCTTTTGCCACGTACCTTGCTGGAAGTTTGCACTTCTTAATTGACGTCAGAGGTACAATGCGCCGCTCTGATTCTTGCTTTCAAAAAGAGTGAGAGATGTGCAGCTAAAATGAGCTGCAAAACTGGAGAGAACCACTGCATCCCACTCTGTAGCTTTCTTAGAAAGCCAGAATACAGACTAGCTTATTAAAAGCTGCTTTTGGCCCAGTTAGAGACATAAAACGACATAATTTGCTCTACATCAAATGTGGCTATGTCAGATGTAGAAAGAGGATGCGTGATCTTAGATGCCAACATGGATAACCTTAAATCTTGAGCTCTTATTGAAGTTGCAGTGCAAAGTGCCAGTAACTCTATAATTTCCTACGTTTGATCTTCAGAAGTGCACGGTGCAGCTGGCAGTTTGCTGGATTAGCTCATCGTTTAGTTTCAGCGTTTCCGGTTCATTTTGTTAAAGCTCTGGGATTTTTTTTTTTTTTTTTTTTTGGACACTGTTGCTTGGCTTCTGTATTATTCTTACAGGTTACTAATGAGAACTCAGCTTTGGAGCTTATAACAAAGTCTTCAGTGCAACAGTTAAGGAAACCAGCATTAGAGGAGAGAGGGATTATGTGCCTCACTCACTAATTAGTCTTAGCAAACTATCATTTCTTTGAATCGTGGTTTCCTGAGAGAGGAGAGGGGTCGGAGAAATGAAGGTTACATTTCAATTCATTCTTAAAGGGTCGATCAAAGTCTGTTACTTGATAAAAGACTGGCAACAATAAGATCCATAAAATCATTTGCAGGTCCTGAATTCATCCATCCATATTAGAATAAAATTCTCAGCGCTGATATGAGAACTGAAGAGTTAAAGGACATTCAATGAACACACAGATTTTTGCCATTTAGGCATTGGATTTAGATTCCCTTCCAGGAGAGGGGACATTTAGCTGCTCTGTCACTGGGAATTGAGCAGAGTCTGGGCTAATGAACCTTCAGATAGACCGTTCTCTCCTTTGTCAGCTTTCGAGTGCCCCTGCCAGCAGCCTGATCATACACACCTCAAAGGGAGGGTGCACTCAGGGCCAGCCCGGGCACAGCCTCCACCTTCTGTGAATTCAGGACAGCTCATGGCTGCTGATCAAAGAGGAAAAGAAATATTTGTAAAATAAAGTAACTTCTTTTCTCTCTTGAAAGGCTTCAGAACAGATAAAATAAAAATAAAGGTGGCTGGAAAGGGCTTCTTTCCTCTACACATCCTGGTTCCCTGCAACCCACCTCCACCCTTTCTCTCTCCAGAAGTGATTCATGTGGGAGTAGCTCTTTGTGAAGATCTACAGATAAAGTTATGGCAGCTATCCAAAGACACTCATGGCTCCTGGCAATCTATTTTCCTTAAACATAATTATATCCTTGTGGGGGATAAATCTAGGAAAAGATTTTAAAAAAAAAAAAAAAAAAGTCACTTCAGTGTTGGAGGGGAAAAAAATTTGGATTTTAGTCTGCTGCAGTGTTGTGTGATGGTGCTCTGATTCTCATGTCTCAAATAACTGCTAAAGGGGATATTGTTTCAGAAATTACTCTCTCTGCTGTTAAGTTTGAGTGCACAAGGGTGGGAGTGGTACATTTTTGGTGGGGGGGAAGAGGTTTCAATTTATATTAATTCTGGTGTCATACTCATTATCTCATTCATGTTGCTAGGAGCTTCAGGAGCTCGCCTGCAAAACAGCAGATCTGTTCTTTCATTTGGACAGCCAGGAAAGCCTCCCTTTTGGCAGAGATTTGGGCTCCTTTTTTGTGAAAGATTCAGGCCCTAATCAAGCCTTACTGTCCCTAAGTGCTTGTGTAACATAACTTGGTGAATGTTCTCTTGAGGTCTGACAGGTGTATCAGGCTTTAGAAAAGATTGTACCCTTCAGATGCTGGAAATGCCACAGGGAAAGAATGCGAAAGGGCAGCATAAAATGTGAACCCTTAAAAATAGCCTCAAATCCTGCTTGCATAACGTGACATGCCATTAGGCTTGCCTGCAAAAGCTGCAGTTGTGTGGTTCTGCAGCTCTCAGAGTTTTAATGGCACGGGGAAAATGCAAGTTTGCTCTTCTCTGGAGTCAGAGAAAATTACAGTGTTCCTGTGCCATCAGTCCTAATGATGTTTCTGGTTTCCTAAGAGCCAATTTTGCAACATAAATGAAATAGGCATCTCTCATTGACACCGTATCAATCCCTGAAAATACACCTTGTGTTAATGCATCCGTCTGTAATTGATGTATTGCAAATGTTGAGCGCTCTCACATCATCAAGAGGCTCAGAGGTTAAAGAACTTCTTACTGAACTGGGACTGCAATCCAGTGGGGGAAATTATTGCTAGCTCCAGACAAGATGCTATAATTTCCTTTCAGATAATATAGGAAGCCAGGATGGCGTAAAACTTCTTGTTAAAACAGATCGTGCTATAAGATAAACTCCCATTCAGAAAGATTTCCAGCTTTTGGCTTAGGGAAGTAAAATGTATGGGAAAGAAATACTAGGAGATAGACTTCTGGAGAAGTCCAGCGATTTAAACTTGGTTCTAATTACTGCAAATACATAGAACTTGAAATTTATTCTTGGCTGTCAATATTTACTCTCTGTCTGTAGACACTGATAAGTATTAAATGTTTAGCTCTTTACAAACCTTGTCATTTGTGAGATGAACTGGCAAGAAATTGTGAGACAGGCTGAAATATAAAGATGATGTAGAACGAATACGAGAGGAGAAGGGATTGTCTAGAATGTATTCCAGTCCTTTTGGGTCTGAATACTCTTCTGTGGGAGTCTGGCAGAATCCTAAGCAGATGGAGCAAAATTATCTGATCTGTCTTACCTATTTCTGCTCTTTGGTAATTCCATGTTATTCCAGTTCCCTCTGCTCCTCCTGAGAATGTCACTGCTGAAGCTGTGAGTTCTACCCAGATCCTGCTGACATGGGCTGCAGTCCCCGAGTCTGAGCAGAATGGTCTCATCCTGGGGTACAAGGTATGGAGTTTCGTGATTATTTTATTTTTCATGCATTACCAGGAAATGATTTTGTATTTTTTATATAATATTCACCTGCTGGATATTCATATCATTCCTAAGTTAGCTGGAGAAGATACAGGAAATGTGTTTTCTTTGAAAGGAGCAATTGGTGAATATAATCTCATTTTACATTGTGTGAAAAGGAGGAATCTGAAATGAGTGTTTCTCTCTCCGGTCCTCTTGCAACGATCTTCTTCCTTCTTTGTTTCATCCACATTTATTCTGCAGATCCTTTTCAAAGCAAAAGATTTCGACTCTGAAGCAAAGAGCCAGACAGTGAGAGGGAACCACACCCAGTCTGTCCTGCTCTCGGGCCTGCGGAAATACGTCCTGTACGAGATCCAGGTGCTGGCGTTCACTCGGATCGGAGACGGAGTCCCCAGCTCTCCTGCAGTGATAGAGAGAACCAAGGATGATGGTGAGTTCCAAGGTTACCAAAACAACCATTTGATTTGGTCCTGCACTGCTTTCTTTTAGTGATGCAACTGCTCTAAGGTTGCTTGGATTTTGGGGGGATTTTTTTTTTTCCAACCTGGATCCCCAAGGACTTCAGGCCATGCATAGGATAACTCAGCACTAAGTCATTGGTCACGAGCTCCTTCCCTGCAGCTAATGAAGAGGAAAAAACCTTACAAAATTGAACTCTCAATTTCTATTGAAAACAACTTTAGAGCCCAATTATAAATTCCTATTGAAGTTCAGTCATGCTAAAAAAATAAAAAAGAGTGCTGCAATTGAAAGCAATAAACAAATCTGGGCCTGATTGGACTGAAGGAGAAAGATGGAATTTGCAACTTCAGTAATCCATTCTCTTTTTTTTCCCAAAAAAAAAAAAAAAGACATGGACCCTGGAAGATGATCATACCAGCTTCCTTTTGCAGCTGCCTCCAGCACTTCCCATGAGCTCAGAGGCTTCCCAATGCTGTTGGATGTATTGAAGGAACCCAAGCAAGCCCCTTGCCCCAGTGCTACCTGGGCACAATGGTGTGGTGGGAGCATTCCTGATGGTGGAATGCTACAGAAATTTAGTTCAGCTCTTAAAATATTTTTGGCTTTGTGGACACTAACACTAGTTTTAGTTTTGTTACCTTTGGGGGAATAAATAGGTCCATATCAGTATGAGAGGCTTCTGTTTAAGTCTTTCTCTTTTTCATCAATTTTTTTTCTCAATAATAAAGGAATTAACATTGGTTTCTTCTAGCAACTTCATTAAGGTAATCTGGTTGGACTGAAAACATTCTCACATCTGGCTTAACCAAAACATTTTCTGTGCAGGGAAGGAAGGAGTAGGAGCATGAAGGGACAAGAACAGGGACAGCAGCTCCCTGAGATTCTTTTAGCCCTTTTCTCAGCATACTGTCTGTGTGGAGACCTGGCTTCTCTGTGAAAGGAAAAATTAGAAAAATTACTGTTAGCAGAACTCTTCAGGGAGAGAAAAAGCACTCCATGAAATGTACATATTGGGCTGTAATGAGAAATACTTAGAACTGTTTGTTTTGGATAACCCCATTATAGCAGTTCCCTCCTTAAGTGCATGTTGGCAAATGAAACAAATTGTTCTTCCATCTCCATACCCCTGACATAAATATGTTGTGTCTCCTCTGGGCTCAACTTAATTAAAAGTATCACCAGGAGTAATGCAGGTGGAATTTGTGCTGAAGGGGAAATTTCATGGATGCTAATTTGTGAATTAGCATCTCCTCACCTTGTGGACCTGGGGTGGTCAGCACAGTCTGTGTTCATGTGCATCTCACCTGCCTTGGGTTCTCCTGCTCACACATAAGTGTTTTAAGATGCAAATGTTAAGCCAGGAAGCAGTTCAAAGCCAGTGCTGATGACACAGAGAGGGGATATTATTCAATTCCAACAGGTATGAAGTGGATTAAGCTATATAACTCAGGCAGCTCAGTGACTTGCTTCACAGTATGTCCTCAGCTACACCAGTAGTGATGCTGCTGTGAGAAAAATCCTTCAGGGTTCAGAGCTCCTGGTGCAGTAAAAAAACACTGTAGGGTGCACTGATTCTGTGTCATGTTTGGTATCCCTGGGTGCTGGAGACTTCTGGCCACAGACAGGACTCCTCAGAATAAACATATATTTTATACATGCCCAGGTGCTCCCAACCATTTATTTACTGGGGAGCTACTGCTTGGGCTGTAATTCTGTACAGGGTGAGCAGAAAACTTGTAATCCCTCTGACATGCAGTCCTTGCTGCCATGGCCTCTCTTTTTCTTTCCAGCCCCTGGCCCCCCCGTGAGGTTGGTGTTCCCCGAGGTGAGGCTGACATCCGTACGGATTGTTTGGCAGCCACCGGAGGAGCCCAATGGAATTATCCTGGGTAAGATGGAGCAACGAACCCTGGGCTGGGAGGAGAGGGCTGGAGACCAGGGCGAGCTGCAGCTGTTGACTTTTCCTTCCCCTTGCACATAAGCAAACCTGTGGCTGAAGAAAAGAAAATGTGCTGGTGTCAGCTGCGAGACTGTGGCAAGGAGAAAAGTCTGTGTGGCTCCGTGGTTTGTGATTTCCTGAGCCAGAATTTGGTATTATTCAGGCACTGTGTTTGAATGTCATCCCTCTTCCCATCTGCATTTGGGTTGGTAACCTGTTTGGCTGACTGTTGGGCAAACTGCCTGGAGACCTGGATTTTCCCCACCCTTGCCAGGCACACCCAATGTTTCAGTCTCATGTGTGCTTCCTTTTTATTGCTTCCTTTGGATAATACTGTCTGACAGGTCACAAGGAGTTAAATCATATCTGGCTTTTCATCAAGGGAATGAGAGGCAGCAAGGCATGACAGGAATTCATGAAAAAACCTTCTCACCTTCCTGCTCTCATAACTCTTGGGTTACCTTTGCAACATGTTCACCAGTCACTACTTGTACTCAAAACATGAAGACTTTTATAATGTAAGAATCCATTGCTGCCTCTAAAATTAAGGTTACCCAGCAATTTTGTGTTCTCTGGTGATGTTGAGCACATTTTACAGTAGTTCTAGCTGGTGAGTAAACATTTGTTTCTCAATTTAAAAACAGAAGCAAAAGCTTTTGGGTTTTTGTCTAGTTCTCAATCTGACAGACCTTTCAGCTTCTAATTGCCCTGCTACCATTCAGGTTCATGTTTAGGCTTTTAGCAATATTTCCTCAAGCCTCCCTTGCTGAGCAGAGGGGACCTGCATTGGTGGCATCCCTTAAATACAGGACTCGCCCTGCATTGTGCTTGAATCTTGAGTCAAGAACTCAAAGTGTTTGCTCAGGTGTGTAGTTTACCAAAGTGATCCTGGCACCTGAAGATGCAGGAGAGTCATCAAATGGCATCCAAAGGCAGACACTGCAGGATTTTCTGAGCACGAGGAAGAGTCTGTGTGAAGCTTGGCAGCAGTGAGCTGCCAGAGATGGATCCACGCAGGGTTTCTCTGCAGCTCGAGGAGGGTTGGCTTCCAGGTTGTCTTGTGGGTTTGATTTGTTGCTTTTTTTTTTAAGGAACTGTGTGTCCTAGAACTTGCTCTCAGCAGAGATTGGGATTTGAATCACAGGATGTGGTTAAGGAGAAAAAAAATCGTTTGATAGGAATGATGAGAAAGCACAAAAGACATTTTGCTCCCCCGACTGTGTTCCAACCTCTCACGTTGCTGCACTTTGTCAGCCTCATTTGCTGAAGTTGCAAGCCTGGTGGAGTAGGAACTCTCTTTTATTTTGTCTTTGCAGAGTTCTTTGTGCAGTACATCCCCCCTCAGCTGGGTCTTACTCGTTGCCATTATGTTAATGATAAAATCATACAAATGCAGGGTTGGAATGAAAGGGGGAGGGTGTCCCTGGAAGAATCTTTGGCATGTTTAGTGTTTGTCATTGTTTCCAGTGACTTTCACAGTCCATTCCCATTAATACATCCCAGTATACTTCATACAGTCCTTGACTACACTGATGGTGTAACTGAGTAGGTTTATGTCCCACTATTAATTCCTGCCCTTTTCCACAGTACACTTCCAGGTCAGCCAGTCCTTCTTTTTTACAAGTACATTAAGCTTTTTCCTCTTTAAGTGTGATAATTTGCAGATGCCTTTATTGAATTTCATCTCACTGATTCCAGACCATCTCTCTTCATTACCAAGATCTCTTTAAATGACACTCTTGTCCTCTGAAGTGCACACGGCCACTCACAGCTTGGTGTCATTTTTGGAGGTTGCAAGCAGATTGGCAATTCCATGAGCCAGGCCGTTAATGAAAGTATTAGAACCAGACTCATTCATGAGGTCTCATGAGAGCTTACTTAATACATCCTCCCAGGTTGTTAGCAAATCATTGATAACAACATTTTTTACTTTTCTTTTTTTTTTTTTTTTAAGTGTTCATCTCAAAATGTGCAGTATTTTTCTTGTTTGTTTTTTTTTTTTGATGGGACTCTGTGCAACCATATTAAAACCTTACTCAAAGTCATCGTGGATCATACCTACTCTTCCCACCTGGCCAATTACACTGTCAAAATGGAAAACAGATTATTTGATATTTATTATTTGCTCCAATCAAACAGAAATTGGCTGTTCCTTAGCACGTTATTATCCTCATGGATGCTTGTATCTTGACTCTTTTTTTTTTTCCCCAGCATCTTCCTGGGTATTAAACTTGAGTTAGATTTTTCCATAATTCCTCTAGTTGGTCTTGCCTCATTTTAAAAGGCAGTGTAGTCTGTTTGCTCTTCTGTAATATTCTGGGATGTCACCTGTCATCTACAAGTTCCTGAAGGGAATGGCTAATTATTCAGAGATGGCTCCCTCTAGTTATATGAGCACTGCAGGGCAAATTTCATCAGGCCTTTCTGACTTGATTACATCGAGCTTAACTAGATATTTGTTAACCTGCTCTCTATTCTAGCCTACATCCCTACTTATATTGTTGTCAGTTTTGATTTGTGTTGAGTCTCTAGTCAGCATCAACTTTCTGTTGTGTGTGAAAAGGAAGGAATGGAGGTATGAGCCTCACCTGTCTTGTGCTCATCTTTTCTTCCCACTGCTTGACCTGTCCTCCTCCTCCTCTCTCTTAGATTTCTAATGTATTTATAAAATCTTTCTCATTGCTTTTGATGCCCTTAAGGTTATACCTCACCTTGCCCTTCAGCTGTTCTGGTTTTGTCCCTACGTGCCTGTGCTGTCTATTTATACACTCCATTAGACCTTTGTCCTGTTTCAACTTTTGTCTAATTCAGTTTTGATTTTCACATCATTAGGGAGCTCTGAATGCAAACATATTGGCCTCTTAACATCTTTCGTCTCCTCTGGGATTGTTGTACCTTTTTTTTTTTTTTGGTCTCTTTTAAAATGGTCAGCTAACCTGAATTCCATTTTCCCTTAGAATTCCTTCCCAGGGCAGTGTTACCTGCCAGTTCCTGAAGTCCACCTCTTTGAAGTGCATTGTCTTTATTCAACAGTTCCCACTCTTTTTATTTTTTTCCGTGGTAGAAATACTGAGGAAGTAGTTAGCTGCAATGGCAGAGAGAAAAGTGAAAATTGCTCATGCTGGGTACTTCTGTGATCTTTCCTAAGAAGTGAGCTGTGCTTCAAAAACAGATAAAACCTCAGTATGTAGCATTCTAAAGAAAGGTTGCATATTTTTGGATTTGGGTTTTTTTTTTTCCTGTTCACCTTTTAAATCTCATTACTTTAATGAACTTCCAAAACACCTTGTGACCCTCCCCACCCCAGTCAAGTGCAGCGAAGTGGAGTCATTGGGAAAAATAAGTGAACTAATTTTGTGCAGTGCCCTTCTATTCACTCTTGGGGCTGGAAAGAAAAACCACTTGCGTTGCAAGAGCAACTTATATTCAGAGCCTTTGAACTAATGTTCCTGCTCTGCTTGCCTTGTCCTCTGAGTATACACGCACCTTTGCAGCTAACATTTTTGTAATCTATATAAAAACACGCTCTAGCATTTCAGAGAGAGATTAGCAGGATGAAATACTGGCAGGCACCAAGAGGGAAAAAACCACTTGTTTGTTTGTTTAAATATTTTACTGTGGAAGGCTGTTAGATATTTCCCTTTCTCCTTTTGAGAATGTTACGCTAACCATCTGAGGCTTCGCTCTGTCTTCTTTTCTGCACACAGTTCAGCCAGCACCCACATAGTTCCTGCAGATACTATTAAAGATAAATGATGCATTAATGTGCACTTCAAGCTGTGAGCTTCCCCTGAAAACGAGAGCTTAACCTGCATCCTCCCAGGCCCTGGTTAGTATTCCTCATGGTATCCTGGTATTTAGCATTTACCTGAAGCTTATGGCAAAAAAAAAAAAAAAAAAAAGTGTGAGAACTCCGCTGAGAATCAGAACCAAAATTGGATGTAATCCATGTTTGCAAATTCCTGTTCTGATCCCAGGCTGCACTTGCACACCTGCTGGCCCTAAAACAGATAAGCAGGGAAGCCAAACAAACCGGGTCGCTGCCGCACCGCGCCGCCCGGAACCTCCCAGGATCGTTCGCCCTTCCCTGAGTTGTGTGACAAATTAATAAGTGGTTGTATCTCTGCTGTGCCATGGCCTGCACGAGAGGGTGCTGTCAGTTCTGAGGGGCTTTGTGTGGTGATGAGCTTGAAAGCTTTTTGATATTCACGGTGTGTTGGCATCCTCCTGCCCGCTTGCTTTGGGGAATCCACCGGTTGTGTTGCGGTGACCGAACGTTTCACGAGGCAGTTCAGACTGATGCCATTGATTGAGCTGAGAGAGTGCAGCTCGTGGAACTGCTTGCAGTTGTGCAAGAAGTACTTAAAAGAGATGCTCAAGTGAAAAAAAAAAAAAAAAAAAAAAAGCCTGGTTTCAATGAATAAATAAACTCCTGAAGAGTTGATCTTTCGGGGTTTTGTTTCATGATGCATTGGCCTGGTGAACAGCAGCATTCCCAATAGCAGCAGAGATTTGGGATCTGGTGCTATATGGGGAAAAAATTAGGAAAATTATATGAATTGCTCTTATTGGCCATCCAGATACTTCATGTTCTGTAAGATATTCCTTTCCCCACAAAGTTTCTTCTGATCACCTTTTCAAGATTTTACTTTCACTCATAACCTTTGATTTTTTAATTTATTTTTTTAATTATTCTAAGATATCTGCAACATCTTATTGTCATAATCTAGTAAGGGAAGGAAGCTGCTTATTCCTCTACTACAGCAATTGCCTCTTACAGCCCTCAAGCATACATTAATTTCTCTTTGAACACTTTCCATTTACCTCTATTGATTTGCCTTGTTTGATTTCACTTAACATTTCCTTTCTTCTCCCATCCCTTGTTGCTGAATTCATCAACTTAATAATTTTATCTTTTTGATCTTGCGTTAGCCCCAGTTATTATCCAAGCTGTAGTTTAAATGCTGAGCCTTCTGTGCCACTCAGAAAAAGTAAAAGTAGTGCTTTTTATGCCAGTCTGTATCCTGGCTGTCCCAGACTGTCCAATAGGAGATGCAGGGGATCAAAATGCAGTGCTGGGTGTCTCTCTGGTGGGTTGTAGGTAGCAATAAGAGCAAGATGAATTCAGGTGTAGAGGTTGGATATCTACCTTAAAATCAGACCCATGGAAGTGTTGATTTTCTTAGGAAATCTGTAAAGCTGACAGCTCTGATTGTGTAAACTCTGCCTGAGGTATCCAGGAAAATAGATATTTACCCAGACTGTCAGACAGCACAGCAGAGGTAGGAGAGGGCAGTGAGGGCTGATGCTGTTTTTCACAGGGATGCATAGAAAGGGAGTTTGCAGAGCCTGTCAGAGAGACAGGCTGTGACAAGTGATTTCCTCTTTCTCATGGGTAAATTAGTTTTTACACTAGCCATGGACCCAGTCTTGTGTAAGATATTATAATGGCCTAGATATGTGTTCCTGTGCCTAATCTGAGTGTGTTTGTAATTGGCTTTCCAGCACGAGTACCACCATTTAGCAGTAAATAGTTATCTTTCCATTCCCTCCTTACATTTTAACGACATGTTATATTTCACAAAGGTTTAGAAAAGAGAGGAAATTGCTTGACAAGGATATGTCCCAGATATCATACTTATCTTTTAATAACTAGATAAATCAACTTTTCTATTCTTTTAATATTCTGTTTCCCTCCAGGTCTTATTCTTTACGTCTTATGTCCCTTTATCAAGCTTCTTTAGCCATCTTAGTTGCTTCTTCCTTCATCTTTCCTGCTGCTGTAAAAATTTCCCCAGTGCTTTTCTTTGACTGCTTTTCCTCCTTGTTAAGATCCTGCACTGGGGTTTTCATTCCCACATTCTTCACATCAGTATAAACAAAAAAGATCATATATTTCAGTTCCTTCTCCCCATTGCTCTCTGTCTTTCTGTAGACTTTAAAAAAGATCAAAATATTACAGTATTAAAGACACAGAAATACTTTGGTGGAATATACTGGACCAGTAATGGAAGAGCTAGTCCCACGGATAAAAGGAGGTAATTTGGAGGTGGAAAAATGAAATGTTGGGAGGGTAAGACCCTCAGACTTTGCTGGGATCTAAGCATGCTCAGGAGCTCTGAAAAGTCAGGCCTCTTTTTACTGATTAGATTGGAATAGACTACTTCAGTTGGAAGGGACCTACAAAGATCATTAAATCCAGCTGTCTGACCAGCACAGGACCGACCAAGTTAAAACATTATTAAAGTGTTGATGCAATCAAATTGTTCCATGTGAAGCAGCAGTGGCTGTTGCCCCCCATCCCTGAGCACCTGCCAGAGAAGAAAGGACAAGGATGCACTGGTGCATCGTCAGTGGCACTGTGAGAGTCAGCACAGCAAAATTAATACCATCTGTATCCCAGTTAAATTCCACTGTTTGTGACAGAGTGCACCACATGCAAGTGGCACTCATTCCAGGGGCTGCAGGAGCTCTGGGCCTCTTCTGTGAGCGGGCACGTGGCAATTGTTGCATATTCACAGTGGGAAATAAATGCCACTGAGTTTTGTCTAATAGCCATAGGTAAGATAAACCTCCTCAGATTTCATGCACTGACCTTCCTGAATGAAGCACGCCGGGTTTGGCTCTCCTTGGGTTTGTTACAGCCAAAATGTGGTGGGAGTTCAGAGTCTGGCCGGGATATTAATTCCGTGAGAAAGGGACGGCTCAGGTGCTGCGGATGCCTTTTGTCATTCGGAAGATGAGCAGAGGGTTGGCAGAACTGTGCCATGACTGTTTTGTTTTCATCTGCTTTGATTTGGATTTGTTGGCTGCCCTCTGCCCCATGTAACTCCGTGAAGCGTTTAATCACACATTCCGCTTGGGCAATAAAACTCCACATCAGTTCTGGTATTAATTGATTTTGGAAGTCAGCTGCTGGACTGGAAGTTACCATCGAGCTCCAGAAGTGAGAGCCTGATTCAATTGCTGGGTTTACAGAATGGATCTGAACATTTGGCAGACCCTCTTTGGGGGACAGTTGTTGCTAGTGGTGCGTGAGAACCCTGGAAGCCCTCCTTGCACAGTTGAATCATTAATAACATGGGCTAAATATGAGCTGTTGATTGTCAGGCAGGGTGGAACAGGGGTTAGCACTTACAGGCTTCAGCAGAATTGACTATTCAGAGCTGAATGGATGAAGCAGGACCACACAGCTTGCAGGCTCCTCCTTGGACTGTGGGCAAGGGCAGCGATGCTGAGTGGCAGGAGAAGGGCGGTTTTATTGGCAGTTCTGGCCCCTTTGCACAGTTGCAGGGGTGTGGGAGAGCTGGGGAAAAAGCAAGTGCAGAAAGGAGGAACAAGCCTTGACTGGAGGGTTGATAAGACTGCACAGTTCGGGCAATCCAGCTGCTGGAGCTGCAGCTGGAGAACCTTGAGTTTGAGCCACTGCTGAAACTGTGAGAGGGCAGAACAACCTGTGAGTGTGGGTGCACACACATGCACACGTGTGCTGGGGTGGAAAGATGAAACTGGAGGGTTGCCTTGAACCACCTCAACCAGGTGACATATTGCACCAGCTCTGTTTGTTCCTTTGATTTCCAAGAAGGTACCGGTATGCTCAGGAAAGATTAGGCTGGTTTTGCATCCTGTTGGTATAAAGGATGGAATGTGAAATGGGTTTGGTGGCAGTTATATTCTGTAGACCCTCATGAGCTCCACTATGTGTGATTTTCCTTGTAGGGTATGGAATTTGCTGTAGAGCAGAGTTTTATAACAGCAACAGAAGTAAATTACTTTCTTCTGATCTCAGATAAGCAATTATGATAAACTAATAGCTCTGGTGCTCTTTTGTCCCTGCTAGTAAAAGCAGCTCACCCTTTCCCCCCTCCCTGGCTGGTGCTGTGCTTGCAGGGTACCAGGTCGCCTATCGCCTGGCCAGCAGCAGCCCCAACAAGTTCACCACGGTGGAGGTCGGCTCGACGGTGCGGCAGTTCACGGCCACAGACCTCACCCCGGAGTCAGCCTACATCTTCAGGACATCAGCCAAGACCAGGCAGGGCTGGGGGGAGCCCCTGGAAGCCACAGTGATCACCACTGAGAAACGAGGTAATGCTTCCAGCCGCGGGTTGAGAGCCTGCCCCTGCCTGCCCTGGAGCCTGTGCTGCCCTTAGGGGAGTTTTAATGACAGCTCACAGCCTGTGCACCTCCTCCTTCTCACCCCATAAACCTGCCCCAAACCATAGCAACATCATGATTTGAGAAAGCAAGACAGGCTTTTATGAGGCACAGTTCTTCTAACCTGCCGGGCTGTTGGAATTGATTTTTCCATCAGCTGCTATATTGGCCATATGCAGCCTCCTTTTGCAGTCAGATGGCTTTTTTTTCTTTTTCTTTTTTTTTTTTTCCCCCCAGCTCTCTCGTTTTCTAGAAAGATTGCAATCTTAAGAAAGTAAGTGATGGATGAATTATATTGATTAAGGAACGCAAAATGAGAGGCAGTGGTGTTGCAGAATTTCTCCACAGCTCCTCCATTGTACCTCAGCCCCGACCTAATGTGTTTGTAATTACTCTGGCCTTTCACTGCCACACGCTCGAGCAGAGCGTTTGCATCTGGATTGCCCAGACCTTTTCTGTTTCTTGCATCAGCCGTGAAATGGTTGTTTGCTATTCTGAAACTCCAGTCAAATTCTGTTCTGAAGGGAATCTACTTGAAGGCAGCGTTTCTACATGTCTGTAAATGAAACCAGATGCTTAGATACCAAACGTTTCAAAACGTGAAAGACACGTAAGGTATTACAGGATCTGCGCTGCATCATTGCTTGTTTTTAATGCTTTGGCTCAAGTAACTGCTCATTTTTCCAGTTTTAGAACAGATCTCTCAAGCTGCCAGATAGAAAAATTGCATTTTCTACTTGTGCATGAAGATTTATTTTTTTTTAATTCAGAGGCTACAAAAGGATATTTTGGTGAATATGTTGGTGCAGAACAGGAGGATGGGTTTTCCTCCGGTCTTGCACCATCTGCCACATTTCACTGCAAAGGATGTATCTGGTCCCTGGAGCTGACAAAGTCAAAGGCAGCCAGGGTAACTTTACCAGCATCACTGGGGTTTGTGCGACGTGCTGCTCTGACCCATTGTGCTGTCTGAATATTGATCTTTAAGAAAACTTCTCACTCAAAAGTCAGAACCATGCAGCTTGTGTGAAATATAAAAATAAGTGTTCAGAGAGAAGCACACTTCAGCAGGTCACCAGGGCAGACCTCCACAGATGTCTTTCAACTATTGTTAGAACTTTTACCTGTGCTTCTGGGCCTGGTCTCAGTTCTTGCCCAAGTCTTGCACTGTAATGCAACCAGTTATATTTATTTTAGTTCTTAAAATGTGCCTTCTAATCAATCTTTTGTTTAAAGTCCTTTCTACACCTTGCAAATCATTTAGTGAAAGAGTAAGGATTTCCCATTTTATTTGTCCCCAATGTCTTCCCTATTGTCTTCCTATAACAGTTCTAAGAAGAGAGGGCATTGGTCTGATGTTCAACCACCAGCAGCAAGAACCTGTGAGGTGCATTTCAACTACTTCTGGCCTGTGTGGTTGGAGTTAAAATTCCCACTGGCGTAGCTCTCTAGGTCATGTGCAGCCTTCTCAGTGCATAACAGTGCAGTCCTCAGAGAGAGAACCTCTGGAGCTGTGTTAGAAAACTGAGAATGCCTCTGCTAAAGATACTGTCCATCAAAGAGATTTATCAGCTCAAGATTTCTTCCGCCCCTGTCTGATTGCTGTCAAAGGGGAAGTTCAAAGTCCAACATGTGGAAGCTTCAAAAAACCCCACCATGCCAAATAAAGTGGAGTCTCAAAGCTCAGAGCCTCTCCTTCTCAATAAAATGTGCTCAGATTTCCCAGACCTTGCACGAGGATACACAATAGCTCAAGTCAGAACTCCCAGCTCTGCTGTGGGAACAATGATCCCTTCTTGCTATCAGTGCTTTAGGGTTATCTTGAGAAGGCAAGTCATGGTATAGTATGAACCCTTTCTCTTTTTGATGGACAGCTCTGCTGAGTCTCTACACATGCTATGGAACCAAGAGTTAACTGAAGTGATCCCATGTATAAAGTGTAGGGAGAGGAATGTGTATTCTCACATCAGGAAGAACAATATAAGGGGATGATAAAGAAATATATCCAGTGCAGCTATTCTGCTAACAAGAAATCAACCCAAAACTTGTATATATGATGGTAAATATTCTAGAGGAAAGAGATATTTCCATTAATAAAAATGCATTTGATATCCTTGCAGTCCTCGATACTGAGGTAAACAGGCACAACAATTCCCTTGAAAATTAGCAAAATTGGTCACTCGTGTCCTTGTAAATTTCTTGGATAAGGAAAATATATTTTTTTACATTTTACAATGATACCTGTGATTTATGGATCCCAAGTTATATTGTGGCTGTGCTCTCCAGAGGTTCTGCTGCAGTACTTTGAATCTACACAGTGATATTTCAGAATAGTCAACACCAGTGTTCAGGGCAGAACTGAGTCAGAAAACGTGAATGTAACAAGAAATTAAAAGTAGCCCGTAGAGTCATGTGGACTGGTACAGTCAAGCCTTACATTCCTGCAAAAACGGCTCTCCTTAGCATTTGCTTGTGGCTAAACTCCCATAAATAAACTCTTTATACTAATGGGTTTGTACAAACAGTCAGGAAATATATCTTGCAACACAGAAGATTTTAAGATCTCCCATTAGCAGCGGAAGGAAAACCGAGTCAGGGGAGACTGACTGCAAGACCTGACCTGCCCAAAACTGCACAGCACATCAGCAGAGTGTATAAAATCCCTGCATGGCACTCACTTCCTGAGATGGAAGAACCTGAGTACCTGTCTCAGCCTGTCAGTGTAAGGCACTGACCTTTTGCGTTGTGCTGCGGCTCGCAGGCTGCTGGCACCCAGGGCTTCCTCCAGCTAATAGCTTACAAGTCTTTGGGCACTGATGTCAGCAAGAGCAGGCTGCAGAGAAATGCCAAAACACGCAGGAAATGGTTTTAGGGGGGCGGCAGGGAAATGAAGTGCTTGCCGTGAGGAGCTGTGAGGAATCAGGCAGGCAGAGGTGTGTTTATGGAAACAAGTGCTGATGAAGTTGAATTGAATTGCTTCTCAAAAGCAAGTCACTGCGGTGTCTCCAATCAATTTTTGCTTTATTACATGCCACACATTTTAATCAGAATCAATAATCTTCATGATAAACAATTAAACAATTATTCCTCACTCTATAGAGTTTCTCTATTGAAATCGATGGAGTGCTGAGATGCGGTGACGGGAAAGGAGATCTGTAATGAAACAGTTGGGGACTGGCATGCTTACACCTGCATTACCATTCCCTGCTCATCTCAAAGGTGTGCTGGTAATTACTCTGGAGGGATCTCCCTCAGCACAGGCTGATTTGACTTTGCAGGTTCAAGGTTAGTGGGTAGAAAGGGAAGAGCTGGGAAGCTCTGGAAGTGACCTGGAGCAGGTGCTCCAGCCCCAGCTCTGTACTGGCTCCAGGCTGGGGCTTGGAAGCAGCACCAGGAGCTGCTGATGGCTCCCAGATCCTTGCCAGAGAGGGTTGGTGCAGGAATCCAGTATCAGCTGCGTGTGCTTGGACTCAGCAACACAACAGCCTGTTCCAGCTCATCCCTTTCTCTCCTTCGTGCCTCGACTGGGCAGCAGCTGCAGGAAGAGGCTGCTACATAGCACAGAGAGAACAAAGTCCCTGGAACCAAGGAGTAAGAACAGGTTAAAAAGTGAGCTAATTTATAGGCAAATTCTTACAAAAGAGCAACTGCAGCCAGAAGCACAGCTGAGTTTCATTAAAGATTGTCTTGCTTTGCTAGACTGCTAGTCCTAATGATTCTTCTTTAATCTACCAGGCCAAGACCCCCCTTAAGTTTGAGGTTCACTGCTAGGAAGGTTTATATTCAATGCTGACCTTTGATGCAGGGAGATAAGAATCAGTTTTACTGCTCCTCTTTGCAGGAGAAGGTTAAGGAATGGGATGGTCGTATACTTCATGGGGCAAATCCAGAAGTTCAATCTCCTGTGGCGTTCCCACTATGAAAATCTGATCGGGCTGTCACGTTTTATGTTGTCTTGAATTTCCTCTCAGAGCAGTATTGAACTATGGTTTAATTGCAGAACGACCAGCACCTCCCAGGCAGGTGATGACCCCCCAGAGCGACGTGTCCTCCCGGAGTCTGCTGCTGAAGTGGGTCCCTGGAAGTGATGGATCTTCCCCGATCCGATACTTTACAGTCCAAGTGCGAGAACTGCCCAATGGAGACTGGCAAACCTACTCCTCTTCCATCAGCCACGAGGCAACATCCTGCATTATCGAAAGGTACCGTATGATCCCAGGCTAGCATAGAAATTCCCACGCTTTCCCAAGAGTTAGGAAACCAAAACAAGCATCATTCAGCTTCACAGTCTTCTTGGGAGGGAGAGAGGTTAAGTGAGGTCACTGCTCCCATTTTAGAGGTGGTGTTATGAACAGCAGTTGAGAGATTTGCTGAAGGTCATGCAATAAATCTAATTAAAGTTGGACTGCAGTGCATCTTTTTGAAGCCCTTCCTGGAAGCTCAGCACCGCAGATAACACTACTCAGGCTAAATCATATGTAAGCTACACAGTGCTCTGTAAAATACAACTAGTTAAAAATCCTTTCAGTACTGACTGATGTTAAAATCCACTCTGAATGCTGCATTGCAATTATCTCTATATAAGCATTTCCAGATGAAATGAGAGCCATTTT
Source organism: Pyrocephalus nanus (assembly GCA_038380795.1). Lineage (NCBI taxonomy): Eukaryota > Metazoa > Chordata > Aves > Passeriformes > Tyrannidae > Pyrocephalus > Pyrocephalus nanus. The sequence goes on from CM076276.1 coordinate 12,643,664, forward strand.
TATCTGTATTTTCCATACCGAAGTTTATAGATAGCATCAGAATGTTTAAACTTTGTTATTCAGGCTTCATTATATCTTCAGCAATGCTGGTGTAATTAAAGTCCTTGTAACATTGGCAAAAGTAATTGAATGTCTATGAGCAGGTACTTGTTTTGCTGTCCATTTCCTCTGTTGACGAGCTGGTACAGATCAGATTATCTCTAAAAGGCCGTGAGCTTTAGGAGAATCAAGTATTCAAATCATTCAGACACAGATCTTTCAGGCCTGTTATAAAAGCATCAGTGGCTATGGTATATGGCAGCTCACTGGTCCTGTGCCAGTATCTTTCCAGTCAAAACCTGTAAAAACAAGGAAACCATCTCTGCCATTTAGACTTGGCATTGACGTGACTGAAAACAAAAGATTGGAAAAGATGATTCAAGTTGCTATAGGTAAGTAATGGTGTCCTAATAGGGTGGCACCGCTTAAAGAGATTTCTTCTGCTCCTTGCTAAAAGCATTTTCCTGTGGAAGTCCGGAAGAGTCGTAGATGTGAGAGTGCTGCCCATCAGGATGCATTATCCTTGATGTTTAATCATTCCTTACAAGTAACTTTACTTGGGCTTGCAGTCAGTGTTACATCTGCCAGAGGATGGCTAGACGCTACCAATTAATTAGCTAAATCCCCCTGTAAGTTACAGCTCTGCATTTCAAGCCTCTGCCTGTGACTCCAAAGGCAGCCTCCCCCTCACCTTCCCCTGCCAAGCCAAGACAGAAGCATCTCTGTGAAGGTTGTGTCAGCTGGAAATCACTCTTTGCATATCTTAAAGCACCGCACAGATAAAAGAGCTGCAGGGAATCTGTTGTTGCTGTCTTTATTAAATAATCCAGGTAATAGCATTAATTTGAAATTCGGTAGGAACAAAATGCACTGATCAAGTGGTGTAGTGTAAGGGATTAGTCAGGAGGCTGGTGCTCTGAATTCCAGTGCCTGCTGTGCACTGGCTGACCCTGGGCAGGTTACCTGCCTCCACCTGCAATCCCCCTCCATGCTCTGAGGATCATTTTTGAGGATATCTCAGCAAAGCACCTTGAAAGCCAGGTTTTGCACAGCCACGCAGAACTTGAGTAACAGCGCAGCTTGTCCTTCCCAACAAGCCCCATCCACAGGCTGCTCCATGAGCTGCAGCTTCACATCTGTTTCCTGGTGCCCAATTCTGTGATGAATCCAGGAGTGGTTTTGGGAACCGAGGCCAATGGACATCTGAGAAGATGCTGATGGCAGCAGGGGTGCAAACACCCCCACGTCACGAGGAAGCTGGGGAGGCTGCAGAGAAAAGGCGACGGGGGGAAGAGACAAACTGCTGAGTGACTTTGTTTGGCAATGCACAGATTCTCTGTAGAAGCAAGTTGTGGTGATGTGGGGAGGTTTCATCCCTCAGCCTGATTTTTTACGTTCCACAGCTTGAACCCCTTCACCTCTTACAAACTGCGAGTGAAGGCAACCAACGACATCGGGGACAGCGACTTCAGTGCGGAGACAGAGGCGGTCACGACTCTGCAGGATGGTAAGGCAGGAGGAGCGCCACGGGGTGGGCACTTCCCAGAGCTCCTGGGTCTGCTGGGCCCACTGACACGTGATTTCCACTGGGACTGTGCAGTGAAAAATCAACAGGCAATGCAGGTTTGTTCATAGGAAGTTGATACAGGTAGCAATGAGATACGGCTGAATTAACAGGCAGCCTCAAGTGTCCTGCTGTGCCCTCTGATAATGAATCATACTTTCAGGAGTCTCAAAATGGAATTAAACTTCGTTTGATTGGCTTCCAAACTCTGCACCAACCATTATCTTTGCAGAAATTGAATAATTTACAAGAGATCATTAAAAATAAATGTAGAACCTTGCATACATTTGAAGAAGTTTCTTCAGTTGTTTTCCCTCAAAATCCACATCAGTCTGCAAGATGGCAAAATTGCTGAGGTATAAGTAAGAAAAGAGTATGAAGCTCCTGGAAACATGAGCATTTAATCCTGCAGATCAGGACTAATAAACTGTGAATGACATTGACAAGGCTTTTATTTTTAGCCTTAGAGATCAGCCTCTAATTCCTTGATTGTATAAAGTCGATGCCTGAATGCAGAAGTAGTTCTGATGTCTTAAATGGAGAAAGGAACTCTGCAAAGTATGAAAAAGCATCAGTAGGTACTGTTACTCTGGGAAATTGGGTAATACTGGGATATATACATATATAAATATATATATATGGGTGTTGTGAGGTAGGGATTGATCTCTTCTCCCAAGTAACAGGACATGAGGAGTTGGCCTCTGGTTGCACCAGGGGAGGCTTAGATTGGATATTAGGAAAAATTCTTCACTGAAGGGGTTCTCAAGCACTGGATTAGGCTGCCTGGGGCAGTGGTGGAGTCACCATCCCTGGAAGGATTTAAAAGACGTGTAGATGTAGCACTTGGGGACATAGTTCAGTGGTGAACTTGGAAGTGCTGACTCAGTGATTGGACTCAATGATCTTAGAGGTCTTTCCCAACAGGAATGATTTTGTGATTCTATATACATGGTGCTAGGGATTCTTCAGGATTCTTACAGAGCAAGGAATGACGAGTTAAACAGGACACCGAGCTACAAAAGCAGGAAAGCATTTTGCAAAGGAGGGTTTAAAGACTGTGATCTTGAAATCAGAAAAACAGAGGACGTTGCTTAGGAGTATCAGAAGCTAAACAAGAACCCTTGTAATAACCTGAGGAATGTGCCAAGCAGCCTTTTAATGACATCCCGAGTCTCCACCTTCCTGCGCAGCCGCTGCGGGACCAGTGCAGGCTGTAACTGCACTAATGAGGCAGCACTGACTCACTCTTTCAGAATTTAAAGTTTTATTTTAAATTCCCTTTGAATTTAGCTACAGTGAATCCAGAGTTGTGCTTGGCATCCTCACAATACAGCGGGGAAACGCTGTGAAAGCTTCTCACCTCCTCAACAAACCGAACACTTATTCTGCTGAGCAGACCCGGTGCTGCCACCGGAGCGTTGTGCTGTGGAGGGCTGTCAGCTCCTGATAAGCCTTTGCCTCATGTGTTTGAGCTGCTGTGCTGTCTGTATGTGCTACAGGCCATGGGCACAGGAAGGGGTTAACCTGGGGTAAATCAGGATGCCCTAGAATAATTTGTGACTCTTTGACACAGACTCCTAAATACGAGGTGGGCTTGCCCCAGCTGTGGCAAAAATCTCACAAAGAATCTGGGAGAATTTTGCTCACACTTTAGAGCCCTCACACATTTAACTTCCTTTCAAATGGGCACCCAGTGGTTTGTGAGCACTGGCTGCTGCAGTTTCCTTCAGGCTTATGCCCTCAGCTTTTGTTGTTCCTCCTCAAGCTTCCAAGGCCACAGGTAGAGCAGGGGATGTAGGAGAATGGCCTGGCTTCTGCCTGTGTTCCAATATCCATATCCACCATGCTGCTTTTGAGACCCACCACATAGTGGTTGGGATGGAAGATTTTCTTCAGCAGTGAAGAAGGAGACTCTGAGAAATAAAATCTGCCTCTTTTCCACCCTCTTGCTATAACTGTTTTTGTTTCCTTTTTCTCTCGTTTAGTTCCAGATGAACCACCCAGTTCTGTGTTAGTGACTCCCCACACGACTTCCTCTGTCCTTGTGCAGTGGCAGGTAAGTAAAATGAAAAAATGTGATATTTCTGGAACAATTTTTTGGTTGCTTTGACTTGTTGACCTTAATGGTATGTTGCCAGGGACATTTTCCTGAGCTGGAACTACCGTAGTAAAGTTTAAGGACTGCAGCTACTTCCTTATTTTCCTGACCTAGCGCAGATTTTACTGATGGATGGAAATTTCTGGCAGTTGCTTTTACTTTTTGCCCCAGGAGAAGTTTGGGAAGTAAAGGAGTTTCTGTAGCTGCGTCCAAGATCGTTACTTGTCAGATTCTCCTGTCCTTTTGTTGATATTGATAGATGTGCATCTTTACATGGAAAACATTCCATGGAGTGCGGTGGCGGTAAAATCAGGTAATCAAAAGCTCCCTTTGGTTCACATCATCTCTGGCCTCCTCCTGCTGCTGAAATGATCAGAAGCCTGAGATCAGTGCCTGAGATCCCATTCATACCTCTGAAGAGCTCCAGGTGCCCTTTTGGCTCTTCGAGAGAGAAAAATCGAGACTTCTTCAGAGAAGAGAAAGAAAGTTGGAGCTGTCCGTGATCCCTCTGAGCTGGATGGGGAGCTGTTCATGCCAAGTCCGCATTTTATGTTGGCATTTCCTCTGCCTCCCTTTATCTCTCAATCCTGGCCTCCTGGGAGATGCAGGAACATTTTGTGACCCGGTGCCTGAGGCTTTTTTTTGCAGAGTGGGCATAAACAGAGGGAACCCAGTGGGGTACTGCACATTATCAATAACCTATCCTGGAAGGCCTCTGCCCACCCTGCTCCCAAGACAATGCCCCCCACACATAATAAGGATAACTTTGGACAGATTGCATTATAGTGAAAAATGTACATATGCGTTTACAGTACAGATGGGACTCCTTTCATTTTTGGAAGAAAAATATATGTATGAGAGTCTGTTTATTGCTGTGCAGCAGCACTTTAAAAATATGCCTGGCTGTGCTGCTGGGTGACTGGCCCGAGTTCACCAGCATAATCCTGAGCAACAACATTGCTTACAGCATGTTGAGCAAATAGGAGACATGTTGAGCAGTTTTACCAAAGGAATTATGGAGAGATGTGAACCTTCCTCCCCACTTAAAACTGCAGCCCACAGCGAAGGAAAAAAAAGGTACAGGAAGAGAGGACAAAGAGGATGAGAGGCAGGATGGGCCAGGGAAATAAACATTCCCCCAATTGACTGATTATTGGTGTGTGGTTAATGTGAAATAGGTGGTTGTTTAGGTAATTGGATGCTTTTTATTTCCTGAAAATGAAATGGGGTTGTTGTGCCAGAGCCATCTCAAGGGAGTTGTGGGTGATTACATGTCATTACTACATGTATATTAATAGGTCCTGGTAATTCAACCGTACTATATTTTTCAAATAAACAAAAATCTTCAAGTCCCACAATAGCCTCCAATTAAGAGGAAGTTTCACAGCAGTGTCAAGGAAATAATGTAAACTGCAAACAGCAGTCAAGCTTAATGGGAGAGTGGATTTCCAAGCAAAGCTAAATTTTTAACTTTGAGCTATGTTAATAATTCACAAAACAAACTCTAGATGCACTATCTGGGCTTTCAGCTGCTTGGTCCAATCAGTCCATTATTTTTAAATTTAAAGGAGGAAGAAAATAAGTGATTTCCATGGAGGTCTGTTGTATCAATAATGCAAGGTGATTTCAAATGTTCTGGAGGATGTTACACTTAACATCAGGATCATGTACTGTTCTGCTTCTACCTTAGAGAGAACAATTATTCAAACTTACATTTTGGTCTTTTTTTTTAAAATTTATTTTTAAACAGCACAAAAATGTTTCTCTTACTTCTGTACAACATTATGGGCTGCCACTCATAATCATTTTACCTATTTCAGCAGATCCCTCAGGCCCTCCTACAAAATCCTGAATAATCCATTACATCAAAAGCAGAGTTTTGTCCATGGAAGACAGATAGGAAGGGGAAGACCTGACCTTTTAGCAGAGTACCCTTTTCAGGAAAGAATCTTCATTTCCATGCAAGGAGAAAGACAGTTTGCAAGCCATTTGTTTTCTGAGCTTTCCTGTCTCAGATTTCAAGGAAGGAAAAAATGGAGAATCACATGATAGCATAAAAAACCACTGTTTGGTATCAACAAATCAGTGTCAGACTGTAAGGAGAAATTAAGTTTTACCTGTTAGGCAGTTGCATGGCAGGGCAGGCAGTAATAATCTCTTTCTCAGCTTCAGCAAGGTTTTCCTTCTAAGATTCTGTAGGATATTCCACCTCAATTTTTTTTTTTTTTAATTTAAAAAAGATTTTTTGTAGTTAAAATAGGAAAAGTCAGAGTGGGGCAAGGCTGCTGCTGTGCTGTGGAGCCCTTCTCTGTAAGGGCACTATCAGGGCTAAAGCAACTTCTGTATAATATAAAAAAAAAAACAAAAGAGGGGAGTCGAAAGATTGGAAAAGAAAAAAAAGAAATGATCAGGAGAGAGATACTGGTGATTTCCATTAAACCACATCTCATCCCCTTGCACAGGAGAGCGTTTTAGCTGGTCCATGAGCAGCAGTAACATCACTGGGCAGCTCTGGAGAAGGCACTTTGCTCTATTTGCTTATTCCCTTGGACAAGGGGCTCAGTCTGAGACTGGGAAAGGCTGTTGTACAAGAGCTTGATTTATTTGCCTTGTAAAATGTAGTCGTAGAGGGAATATGATTGCCCTTTCTAAAATACATCACAGGAGTAAACACCCCACAGGGAGAAGAACAATTTAACCCAAAAGGCAATGTTAGCACAGGAACAAATGGTTAGAAACTAGCTATGAATTATTTAGATTAGAAATTAAATGAGGGTTTCTAACCACCCAAGTAGTGAGGCTTGAAACAGCTTTCCAGCAGGAATACTGGAAAGCAGAAAAATCAGCCTGTTTTCAGGTGGAGATTGTTCTCTTGGTGAAAGGGACTTAAAGCAGGTGAGTTTCTGCAGTGGTGAGGTCCCAGTCCTGATGATTCCCGAGTTCCCTCACAATCCTCTACTCACACAATCATCCTGTAATGCAAATGCTAAATAGTAATGAAAGGTGGTCAGAGCTTCTCCAAAGAATGGAGCACAATAACAAGCATGAAATAATGATGAATAAAAGACCTCCAACCATGCAGAGGAAGAAAAGTGAAGTCTTGGGATGATTTGGGTTGGCTCTGTGCAGGACAGCTGCAAAAGAACAACTGCTTCATTGCAGGAACAGCTTCTGCTCCTTGTCTTGGTGGCTGTGTAGATTCTTTATACTCTGATTCACATAATTTTTTTTTATTTCCATTAACTGCAGTCTCTGCTCTTAAGTCCTTCAGCCTTTGCCCAAAGCAAAGTCCCTTGCTCTGAGACAGGACAGTTTTCTCCCCCCTCTTGCCATTGTAATGGGGTAATGGAAAATTCTTGTCATCTCTGGAAGCAGAATGCCAAGTTATTACCAAAGATCTTCCTCCTTTCCTTTAAAAATGTCCTTACTTTCTTCATTAAAATTACATGTGGTGTTACCTTCTATTGTCACAGCATTTCATACCAGCAGTTAATTTTTACACAATGGGCAGAAGGCTTTTCCTTAGTAAAGTTCTCAAGGCTGGCAGGGATCTTTCTGGATTAAAGGCAAGATCATCATTAAAATCCTCTTCATTTATAGTTTCAGCCCCTTAAATTTCAGTACAAGAATCTTTAGAAGATAAATGGCTCAGGGCATCTTTTCTTCTCTGCAGTTCTTAGCCCGTATTAGGCTCATGAAAGTAATTTTTTTCCCAAACATGAAGAATCCCTTTGCTTGTCTCTATTTAAGCAAGCCACTCAGACAAAAATCTCCTTTTCAGCGTTCTGGCTGTGTATCTGTATCTGAAGGAGCATGTGAGGGGCTGCTGAGGAAGCCTTGCTGAGGTATTATGTCTTTGAGCATCTCCCAGCATGTTGCTGAAGAAAAAAACTCCTGTCTGAGCCAGCCCATGGCCAAATTGCTCAGAGCTGTTAGGGAGGAGACCTGGGTTTTCCTGTGGGAGAGGATGTGTGTGACACTCCAGAGCCCATCACCCTCTGACTGCTCTCTAAGTGCCTTTACGAGGTCATTATTAGACCTAGTTTCATCTTCCTAATTAAAGCCAGAACACACCAATTCCTATTTATTTTCTCATCAGTCTTCCAGTAAAATAATGGCAAATGAAGAATGTCCTGTGATCAGTCCCCAGGGAAAATACCCACTAAAGGAATTGTGTCTTTAACAAAACAGCCTGCTTCTTTTCATCTCAGAAGAAGTGAAATACTGTTTAAATACTGTTTGGCTGTTCCACTGTTGGTGGCTGACACCCTGCATTGCTAGGAACATGCTTATTTATGCTCTTCATCACCACACAAGTTTCAGTGGAGCAAGAAGGAAAGGAGCTTGGCTCTTGGTGTGGATTTTGTAATGGCCACAGCTGAGGGAAGTCATCCCAGTTGCCTTTAACTTGTGTTTTTGAAATTACACAACCTTCCACCCTGCACATTATTAATGTGTGTATTCACCAGAGCACTGTCCCCCTTCACTCAGGGCCTGTGTCGGCTGCTGCCCGTGGTGATGGATGTTTTGTTGCAATGCCCATCTTAACAAGCCTGTTCTGAACGTGAATGTTTTTCAGCCGCCCAAAGTGGAGAGTCTGAATGGTTTGCTGCTGGGATACCGGATCTACTACCGGGAGCTGGATTATGACACTGGACCTGGAACAGAATCCAAAAACATCCAGAACCCTTCAGCTCTAAGGGCAGAGCTCACACGTAAGCCTACTGTAGTTTGAACCCTAAAATATCCCAGAATGGTAATCTGTCATTGCACCAGACGCTATAAGCCCTCTTGCCCCATGAAAGTAACACCTAAGTCTAGGAGTGCTGGGGATGATTTAGGATTTACACAATCGGGGTGAAGGTGCTGAAAAATGCAAGTAACTCCTGTGTGATCAGCATTGTAATGGTCCATGCTAATCTGTGCCAGCATGCTGGAATTGATGTTCTGTCCCCCAGGTATCCTCTGATTTCCTGTTTTTCACTACCTCCAGTTCATGATTACTCTGCTATACTTTGTTCTGCCACTAGACAAAAGAAAGACACTTCATTTTCCTCAGCTGGCAACTTTTTTCTTTCTTGCTATTTTTTTCAGTAGTTTTTATAATTGGCATTTTGTTTTTCTTTTTACTGTGTAAGGAGACAGCTGGGGAGAATTTTTAAATATAATTTTTACAATTTCTAAGCTCTTGTCCATATTTTAGAGGAAAACAGCAAGGATGAGGAAGAATTTTTAGGTGCATGCTTTCCATGTTAGTCACAAGGACTTGTGGCTCACGTGGAAAGAAGGTGGAGAGGGAGAGGAATAATAGAAAAATGAAAAGTCTTTTTAGACAAAGACTAAAAAGGAAATCAGAGGGAAGAATAGGCAGAATAAGGTGATGGAAGGCAGAAATGTGAGCACTCAGGAGCCTGAAAAATATGGTCCAGCAATGAGATGGGCTCACAGAGAGACCAGCTTTTGTCCTGTTTTATGTCAGTGGAATATTCACAATAAGATAATACTCCAAGAGCAGTAGAATAGGGCTGAGTGAGACCATTTTAATATCTTACATCATCTTCCATGAACCCTGAACCCATAAAAGTGTTCTCTACAAAAGCAAGAGTGAATTTTTGCGAGGGTGTGGGAGAAGTGGATGCTTTAAATGTAACGTAAGCACCTAACTGTGACCTCACTTACATGGTCAGTGCTAATGAGATTTCTCAGACTGTGCAGTTTTAACCAGGACAGAGTAGAGATGTAAAGCTCTTATAGGAGCATAAGGGATTTTCCCAGACAAAAGCTGAATGACTGACTATGTACATTATCATGAAGTAATGATTTTGGATGCTCTCACAAGCCAGGGAGCCTGTGAAACCAACCAGTTTCCTCTTTTCCCTCTTCTCTTGTGGCCCTGCAGCAATGTTCCTAATAGCTGTAGAGTACAAAAAAACGAGCTATACCTCTCCAGGGAGTCGAGAGAAAGAGAGAGAAAGGGGTGGAGACAAGTGTATTTTCAGATACATCTCCCTCTTTCTCCTCATAATTCTCACCTTAGAACACCTCTGTTCCTCTCTGACCCGCAGTTTTGCACAGCTTAGCATATTATTACAATTCACTCACAGCAGGAATATTGAATTCTTTAAGTGAAACTGTGGGAAATCTAACTCACACTTAAAGAAACAGGTCCTGTCCTAATGGAAGTGTTCACTCTCCGGCCCACGTTCCAGGTCTTTCCTCTGCAGCTCTTCAGGTTTTGAATTTTGCATCTCGAGAAATCAGGATGTAATGCCCCGTTCAGAGTTTTGCCCCCTAGAAATGGTTTTGTTTTCCCTCGTTTGTTCAATTTAATGTGAAAGTCAGAACATTTTTGTGTTGTGTATTTGTGAGTTCCTCTGTTTGAGGAGGAAATGAAACAGCCCCGTGTGAGCGAGACGCTTCCGATGCGTTGCGAGAGAGCGATGTGATTTTATTGCCCTTCAAGGTATAGTCCTGCAGCTTAAACTGTGTATGGGTGTGCTGCCTCATTTGCCTCTGTCTCTGCTGTACATCATTTGCAATAACTATTTCCTTGCACTGTAACAAGCTTTCTGCTTTGCTTACCCTGAATAGCCCAAAGCAGCTTCAAGACAGTGAACAGCAGCTCTGCATTAACGACGTATGAATTAACACGTAAGTGCACATTGCCTTTAGATGAGACTCTTTGTAATGGTTCAAAATACACTATGGGCAAACTCCTATGGCTCTCCTCAGTGGATCCAGCAGAAATCAACACAGATTAATGATTCTGCTTCCTCCAGTTTCTTTTTCCTTAAGCCTTTGCTTTCCCTACACCAAGAGACATCGATGATGCAAGTAGGTAGCTGTTGTAAAAATGTGGCTGCTGGGAAGGTAAAACATTATTGACTGTAACAACCCAGTATTGCTGATGCTAAATGAATTTTGATTTGCTTGCTACATATTTTGCAGTCCATGTGAGCTTAGCTGTATCACATCATTAGTCCTATGATTCAAGCACTGCGATGCTCAGGCATTCCATGGACTACGAGGCCAGTTTAGAGAGGGCCCAGTGAATTTATGTGCATCTCCAGAGGTGTTTTCAATTGGAAATGAATAAAATAGCATTCGACAGAGTTAAAAGGCAAGTTGCTTTGTGGTGATGATGGTTCACTAGATAGGTTTTGCCCAAGGCTTTTGAGTCACAGATTGTGATGGGCTAAAAAAAAAAATACAACCCAACAAAAAACATGAAGTCCTATCCCCACTGCAAGTTGCATGCATGAACTCTCATGTGTTCCATTTTCTTCCCCATCCAGTTAACACTAAAATCTCCCTTGTGGCTTTTCATGGCCAAATAAAAGTAAATAAAAATCAAAGTTTCCCTGTACAAGCTGCCCGCTACTATATCCTTTATATATCTTGTTTGTTTATAAATTTAGCACCATTGTTGCTGATTTCCTTGCTCCAAGTTTTGCAGTCCATCTGAGTTCAGTGGTGTTGCCTCAAAAAATTAGGGACGTATCAGATGTCATTTACAGTATGCCAGAAACTGGGGAATGATGCTGGACTTGGAGTCAGATATGGGAGCACAACACTTGTAAACACTTCCATGAAACTGAAATTAGAAAAACTTATCTAATTAGGCTCATTGAACCTTACCAAACCAATGGCATACTGTCAGCCACCGAGTTAAGGGGACTATCTGATTCATAGATAGCAGGGAAAATTATTGGCAAAGGGAGAAATTTGGACCCCTGGCCATGCGTGTCTTAATTCAAACCTCATTTAAATGGGGCAATTTATATTATTGATCGCCCTCTTGCTCTAATTTCCCTGTTAAATATTGTAGATGATAAATATATCTGTTAGGATTGATTCTTTCATCCTGAAAATGCAAAATCTGAAACTGCTCAGGCGCTGCCTCCCCTAACGACGTTGACGTGATTCTACTCCACCCTCGTTTGCATCAGTTAATTACCCGCATACAATTGGGTTTTCTAGATTTTTTCACGCTTCTCTCACTCTCCTGCCTCATCTGGCAGAGTAGTTTCTCTGTGTCAGCAAAGGAATTTGGTGCCTGGTGGCCAAATGGAGTCCAGCCTTCAAACTCTTCTTTCTCCTCGTGGTTGTTGGTCAGGTTGTGGTCACGCTGAAGGAGAAAGATCCCCTTGGAGTAGCTGCAATGGGATTGCAGATGCCCCTCTGCAGTTTTTCCTCTGCACTCTGCTTCACCTGGGGCATTCTTGAGCAGCACAGTTGCCAAATGCCTCCCTAGGTGAATGTCCCTGGGATTAGGAAAAGGCTTGCAGCTCTTTCCTACCAGTAGGGATGGAGAGGAGCCCACACGTTGACATTCAAAGCCATTTTGTGTCCTGAAAGAATGACCTAGAGATGTTCCTCCAGCTAGACATTCATCAGGAAGGGGTATATTCCAGGAGGAATCCTTTTTGCCTCTTACTGGAGCAACACTGTGAGGAAGCACTGGAAAATCCTACCTTTTCAACACAAATATCTTTCCTAATTGTGCAAATCCTGCTGTGAATTAAGGAAGGATGGAGTCCATTGCACTGTTGTACTGTTCCATTGCTGTGTTTCCCAAGAGAGAAGTATGGTGATAAAGAGGTGTTGGAGTCTAAAAACTATCTGTGATATAGTGTAAATGATAAGATAGAATATTGATACAAAATATTTTACTTTTTCAGAGTTGAAAAAATACAAGAGATATGAAGTACTAATGACAGCATACAATGTCATTGGTGAGAGCCCTACCAGCACACCAGTGGAAGTGTTTGTGGGTGAAGCAGGTAAGTAAAATGAAAATTGTTTTTTGTTGTTTTTTTTTTTAAGTACTAGCATGTTTTAGTATTTCTCCAGATAATATTTAATATTTGCCCATGAAGGGGATGATTTGAAAACACACACAGTTGTTGTAGCCTCCTCTCCTGGAGCAGGTTGGCACTGACAACTTCTTGCCACTGGAAAGCCAGTTGCTCTGCACGAACAAGGGGAGAAAGGGCATCTGAAAGAAAGAAAAGAAAATATTTTTGGAGTTGCAGGAGGATGGCTGTTCATACCAAGTTAGCTTGAGGGAAAAATTGACTCAAGTTAAAGAAGTGAAAAGTGGAGCACAGGAAAGCCACAAGGGAAAAGAAACAAAACCACAAAACAAGGGAGGCTTGGAAAGTCTGGTTCTTTTATTTTATAACTCGCCGTGTAGAGACATTGCCTTGCACCACACCTGGCTGTGTTTTTGTGCTCTTGAAGCAAGAAGACACCGTGTCCAGATTAATGCTGGCTTTGGAGGCACTGATAAAGGTTGCTCTCTGAAACCTGCAGGCTCTGTTGTACCATCCAGTCCCTTCAGAAGCTGGTGGTCAGTGGCTGGTGGTCACTGATCATGGTCTGTTCATGCCTTTGCTCACTGTGGATTTAGTGCACTAGTCTGTTATGAATTGTAACTTGATCATTATAAAATCCCTCCAGTGGAAGGCTGGAGGTGGAAATCAGCACGAAACAGATAAGAAGACATTTCCCTGGGTGCTTTTGTGAGAGGGGTGGTTTTGCAGACAGCCCAAAGCTGAGTCTGTTGTCTCAGTAACTGCAGCTGGGGAGGGCAGGACTGCAATAGCTGATGTCTTCCCCCCAGCCCCGCAGCAGGGCTGTATTTCTGGTGACCCCAGCTGGAGAGAGGCTGCCACCAAAATAGTTGTTAGTTCTGGTATCGGCTTCTGCAGCAGCATCTTTTGAAGCTCAGAACAAGAAGAGGCAGCACACACCCTCCTGTTGTTCTGCCTGCTTTGGAGAACGGGTCTGGTTACACTTTTGTTGCTCTGTCTCAGGGCTGTGGGATGTAGAAGCTATAAAACCCAGCACTAATTAATTTCATTGTTATTCATTAAATGTTCTATTGCTCAAAACTAAGTAAAGCACTTTTTATTTTTTAAACTCTACTGCATATTTTCTTTAAACTCTACTTAACCTTTTCATTTCAGATATGGTGTAACATTCACCATCTTTCTTTGAAAACATCATAAATTAATCAGAGCAGCATGGTTCTGGAGAGACAGCTGGCAATATTTACATTTTTTCTAGTTTGCTGCTGCTCCAACTTACTTCTGCAACTGCAGCAAAGAAAGTCCCAAGTGGAGCCAACTGTATCTGGCTTCAAAATACATTTTTGTTTCAGAGCTAAATATCTCACTGCTGCAAATGGAGCCAGTGCCTGCACTTAAACACATGTACACAGCACGGAAAATCAGCTGGGGAACACAAGGAAATACTGTTCTATCGTGTCTTTTAATACCACTGTCCAGGTCTTCCTTATCATAACTCAGACAGGGAACAGGGCAATGGGAGGAGATAAACTTGAGAGGAAACTGAGATATTTATATGACTCCCAAGTGGAAGGTGCCCCTGCCCCTGGGAGGGGTTTGGAATTAGATGGGCTTTAAGGTCCCTTCCAACCTAAACCGTTCCATGATATCCAGGAAATCTCCTTTCACGGGCAGGACTGGTGTATCTGAAGTTGTAGCATGAGTTGGATGGGTTTTTTTAGAGTTGCTGGATTCACCTCTGGTAAGGGACAATCCAGGTTCATGTGGTAGAAATGATGAATGTAGGATCTTCCTGCCGATTTTCACTCCTGTTGTGTGAAGTTATTACGCTTTGTTATATAACTGCCTCTTCCACCTCCAGAACAGGCTGTGATTTATCCTGTGAGTAAAGTGATTGGAGCTGGTACTGCAATTTAAGTTTTAAATTGATTTGTGACACCTCTGAGTCAAAGTGTGCTGTGGAAATACAAGTTTTTGTTGTTATTGTTTGCTCAATGTTCTTCCCCATGGTCAAGGCAGTTAAGCAGCAAGCTGGGGGAAAAAATGGGTCTGCTCAGCTCCAGCAATGGGGCATCCAGGTTAAAAATAGAGAAAAGCTTCCCAATAAACAACAAGTGCTGACACAGGCATAGCACTGGGCACAAAGTGACTGAAGGTGGCCAGTCCCTGGTCTGAAGCTCCCAGATAACTGATGTCCCAGTGCTGTTAAATGGTGCTTCATTCTGCCATAGGTGTTGCAGTAATTCTGGGAGGTGCAAGAACATTCCTCTCTTGGTTGTAAAAAGGAATATGCAGCACATGCCTTTGGGGAAATGCTCTGGGCTTAGGCCAGCTCAGTCAAAATACCCATTTCTCTTGGATATTGATGTTGCTGGTGGTTGATGCGCTGTTCAGCTTCTATGTCTGGTGCAGCCAGATGAGTGATGCAGGAGAAGTGCCTGTGATTCCTTCCGCCCTTCTAGTGCTCTCCCCTGTTAGATTTGAAGATTTTCTTATCGTTGTATCTGGATTTTTGTAATAAAAGTTCCAGTAGGCAATGGATCCACCTGAAAACCAACCTTCTGCAAATTTTTCCAATTAGATGAGCAAAAAATACCCAAATGGGGAGTTTCTCTCTAGCCCTTAAGTGCTGTGGAGCTGTACCCCAGCCAAAAGAACATCCTCTTTGGGCAGCCTGAGTGCTCAGTTCTTCCTTGCCTCTGACTGATGGGCAGGTGGAAATTTTGGGAGAGAACAACCTGTTGGCAGGCAATGGGCCAGGTATGAGTAACAGACCTCTGTATCCTGACTTGCCTGGTGAATAGGGAACCTGAATGCAAGTGGTTTGGGTCTTTTGGGGGGCTATTTGGTGGTGTTTTGGGTTTTGTACTCTCCAGGTGGAGCAAAACCTTTTTATAGCAGCCCATAAGATCAAAGCCCCATCAAAGGCTCCATTTTGATTTCTGCCTGGATGTTGGCAAAGCTCACTGGTGGGGAGTGTGGAGACCAGTGTGGTGTGGAGAGCAGTTTTTCCCCGTGCTGGGAGAGCAGGCTGCGAGTCCTTGAGCTCAGTGCAGCTGGAAGGACGTGCTGCCTGTTCATTCTGAGCAGAGCCCGTGTCCTTCCCCCACCTGCCTCAAGCATCTGGCTCCCTCTCCTCCACGGACCAGAAGATCCTCTAACGCTGCCTTTTTCGAGCTGGCTGCAGCTCTGCCCTGCTCATTAGGGAACCATGTGCATCTCCTGACAAATGACAGAAAAATTGAAAGCCACCACTTGCAGAAATTAGGAAGGGAGTCGCAGCCCCGCTGGCAAGCCCCCTTTTTGCCTTGTTAATTCATTTAACAGTTCAGCTGTCAGGGATGCTGGCTTTGATTGGGAAGGCAGTGAGTGTTCAGCGAGAGGCTGGGTACTGATATTCATCCCAGCCCGAAACGCAGCTGCTACCAGAGGTGCTGTTCTGCTCGACTGAAATTAAGACTCTGTTAGAGCAGCCACTATATCAAGAGCATTATTCTACCAGGTCGCTGTCACTACCTGATTGTGTGGTGGGCTCTGGAGTTCTGGAGACTCCACTGCCTGCATTTTAATTAAACAGAAATCACAGGTTTGGGGCAGCCGTGCTTCACCTAATTTGGGAAGGTGAATAAAATAAAAGGTGGCAATACAAATGCTGTGCTAACGAGCCTGCAGCCTTCAGTGCAAAGATGTTTTGGATGAGAAATAATGGAATTCATCATTTCTTCCAGCAGCTGCTGCTGGAATAGAATACGTGTGTGGAGAGAGGAGGTGGCAGAAGGGGTGAAGTGCTCCAAGAGGCACTAGCCTTTAAACAGGTTGTAAATCCATTTGTGTGAAGAGGGGAATGATGTGTGTCATTATAACTGATGGTGACACTGGTGACCTTCAGAATTCACAAGAACTGATGGGGCTGGGCTCTTATTGTTGTTCTTTTTAATGATGATCTCTGAGAGTTGGTTCTGTAATGGAAAAGGAAAGGAGTAAAAAGAGCTGGGAGACAGATCCCTTTCTTTAGAAGTCCTCCATTGAAGTGGTGCCTTGGTTGTATCATCATCTTTCAGAGAAAGTCTCCTGGCCTTCTCACTTTCTTCCAAGTGAAACTGTAGCTTGGAAAGGAACAGGAATGGGAGAGAGGGATGACTACTTCTTACCTGTGTCTTCAAAAGCTGAATCTGCCTCTTGGTGCAAAGCCAGCAGACACCAAAGCAAATTCCTTCCTGTTATCTGCAATTATTTTCATCTGCCCTCCTGTCTGCAGCTCCACAGGTGTTCATGAACTTCACAAAATTCATTTTGTTCAGCCGTAGCTGACACAGGGAGGGAAGATCTGCTCTGCCAGTAATGTCAGCAGAAGCACTTGGAGCTGCCTGACTATCTCCAGCATTTTGCAGGCAAGAAACAGAGACCATCTGGAAAGCTCCAAAACTAAAAATACTGAATTAGGTTTGGGAAAGAGAAGGCTAAATTGAGGGAGGAAGCCATGATAAGAACAGAGAACCCTTGTAAGGAAGCAAAGACTTGACTCCCTTCATAAACTGCTTCTAGCATAGAGCTCTCATCCCTCTTTACCTGGTTATCTGTGCTGGGACAATGTCCCTCTGTCTCTTGTGCTCGTGGCAGAGGAGGTTGGCAGAGCAAGGCTGCCTGGTCCTTGGGTGTTTCCATCTCCTCCAGCCTCACTCTTTGATGTGTTCACTCAGAACACCCCACGTGGTGCCACCTCCCCATCAGAGGTCGCTTTCTGCAGAAGGGGGTCCCCCAGCACTACCTTGGGCCCCCCTTTCTCGTACAGCGCAGCAGCTTTATCTCCCTTCCCTGCCCCAAACAGAGCAGAGGAGATGCTGTGCAGAGCAGTCCCCTGTGCCTCCTTGTTAACAGCCTGGGAGAGGAACGACAGCGTTTCAGCGCATTAGAGCTGGCAGCTTCAATCAGCTGCCGTGGCCCCCGTGGCTGTTTTCTCCTATCTTTGTGGGACACGTGGGCTGACTGTGCCTATGCAGATATGGAGCACGTTGCTGCTGGCACAGCTGCAAGAGCTGGGTGGGCAGTTCCATCCCAGATGCCACTGGAGGAGAGAAGGGAAGGATTATCGTGGCCATTTCACATTGCAGCAGTGTAAAACCTGTCAGCCCAGGGACAGTATCTTCCCTTGATAAACAAAAGGGGATGAAGGGAAGCTACTGGGAAGTAGCATAGTAAATAAATTACTGGTTTCACTTGCTCCAACTTTAAACAAAGGGCTTGAACTTCCTTGGCACTTTAAAAAGCACTGAGCCTTTGAAATGTGACGGTATTTGCCTTTTAATTGCTGTCACCTCTGGACATCAGCAGAAGGCTACTTTTGGGGGATGGCAGTGTGTTTGAAAATGTTATCTTTTTCCCCTCCATTTAAACTTAAAGAACCTGCAGAACTGGTCCAGTGTCATGCTCAGTTCTGAAGGAGCTTTACCCAGCTCGTTCTGGGAATGCCCTGCTCCAGAAGCAATCCTGGGTTGTCATCCTGTCCCCACTGTCTTTCTCCCTAAGGAAGGAGAAGGTCTCCTCTGAGCTTGCAGTTAAAGATCCAAGCCATATTCTCCAACAGTGGGCTAAAAAAGAGAGTAAAGTCAGAGCAGAGCAAGAAAGGGAAACTGTAGGAAGATGGAGATGGGAAAAAAAGTGGCGAAACATTTTCTGTTTGGATTGGGGAAGTAACCTCTGTCCAGTTTCTCTTGGAAACCCATATGCCTGTATCCCAACAGCACTCCATGTCTGAGAGCAGGATACATCCCATCAGTATTTCTTGGTGGATTTTAAGCTTCTCCAGGTTCACTCTGTATACGGGTGTTCCACTTGGGGCTTGTCTGCAGCAAGTCCAACTTGGATTTGTTGTTCCCATCAATGCAGCTCCACTGGAGGTAACAGCATTGTAGATGGCACTTGGCTGCAGGGTCTAATCCTGCAGGGCTATGACAGGACAGTAAAAATGAACAAACTAAAGTGTGCCCACATTAGAGAACTGCTTTTGTGTTACTGGTATTGCTGCAATGCTGGGAAGTTATGGAAATGAATTTTCTCTATAAACCTTGGCTCCCTTTCCTACTCAAACTGACTTTTTTTTTTTTTTTTTTAGGGTAATTTTACCTTCTTAATCTGTTTACTGATGATTGCAAAGGTTTCCTAATTAGGCTTCCAGATTTGGTAGCTTAGCTCAGTCGCTGCTCTCACAATGGCAAGACAGAAAGTAAGCCCATGCCAGTGTGAGTCTGTGGAAGAAGTGTCCTTAATGTCAACATGTCAAAAAGACATCCCTGCAGCTCTCTGGAGACTGAAATCTAATGTCAAGGCAGAAGGAAGCAAAGTCTGAGAGTCGTACTGCTGTCAAAGCAAGTTATTCTACCATACAGGAGAAGGAATTTTAAGCGAATGCACTGGAAAGCAGTGTCCAGACTGAGACATAGATTTGATGGGCTTATTTGACATCTTTAATTCTCCATTGACAATCCAGAAGCTCCCTAAAATGATTTGCAATGTTTTCGTGCTGCAAGTAAAAGCTGAATGCGCGCCTCATTAACAGCTCATTAAGTTGTTAATATTGGTCATAAGCAGCCTTTGGTACAGCACAATGCTTTATGCAGTGCGGCAGCTCCTGCTTAGCTCGGGTCTAATTGCCTCTTTTTATCACGCCTCAATGTAGGAAAGATGTTTCTGTCCAAGCAAAAACATCGCCAGTTTTTTGATCAGCTGCACTTGCTTCTCCCTGCCACGGCAGTCCCTGGGGTGGGAGGTGCTGGGCTGCGGTTGCCACGCAGGGTTTTGCTCAGATGATGAACTTTCATCTCACAACCCCAACAATTTGACGTGGATTCTCACGTAGCCCAAGACAGACAGACTGTCCATACCCAAATCCATCACCAGGGCTCCTGGCTTAGTGCTGCAGCTGGTGGGAGCAGCAGTGGGAGGGGAAGGACAAATTAGCTGTTCTGCTGCAGTGTTATATGGCCTGTGAAGAGCCGAGAGCAGGGACATCCCTGCACAGTGCACAGAGGGCAGGGGGAGGAGAAGCCTGATCGTGTATGCAAAGCTTTACTGAACTAACAGCAGAGCTACTCCATTAAAAGCAAAGGAATTAACCTTCCTTTCAAAAACAGAAGCAATCAGTAGTAAAGTCAAACGAACCATAAATTGCTCCGGTGAAGAAGTAGGGAAGCCCCTGGCTGATAACCCCTCTTCCAGTAGACACAGGCTGGAGTTGAGTGCTTTCAACTAAAGGGTTTTATTTGCAGCCAAATTTCTATTTCCTCTAATTGTGCAGTCCTGCTCTGCTTGTTTGCAGTCATCCTGGGATATGTGAGCAAAATGTTGTAAGTATTTTCATATGGGTCTCAACTCCCGTGGCTTTGCCTCCTCTGTACAGCTTTGCTGTGAAGCCAGCTGTGGAGAAACACAGTTGGTTTTCTTTTCTGACATCTGTTTGCTGTATCCGTCGTCAATCACAGAACTGGAGGCTTTTCAGGTTGTCTGTTGTAGACCGAAAACAAACCAACAAAAAAGTTGCCATTTTTTGTTATGAAAGTATGAATTAGCAATAGCCTAAAATATTTTGGTCGCAGCAGTCCAGACACTGAGATGACATGGCAGGGGTAGGACTGCAGTTATGAGCTGCAGCTCTCAGGGATGAAAAATAAACAAAGAGAAAACTCTCAGTGAGAGTCAAGGAAATTTAAATTTAATCTCTCTCTCTCTCCCTAGGAGCACAAGATCACAGTCCTCTGTGGGCTCCCTGGTGTTCTCTGACCATTGCAATCTGTAAATCCTAACTTAATCCCTCGTAGGGGTCAGCTGCCCAAACTCACATTAAAGCCACAGCAAAAGGTTATTGCAGGGGCAGATCTCACCTGTGCCCTCTTGACTTTTTTCTGATATGGCTTTTGACATTTAGAATATGGCAAACCCAGTGGAGATTCACCCTAATTATTTGATAGGCTCTCTTGGCTTCAGTGGAGCATAAGGAGTTGTTAGTGCTGATTAGACTTCAGTAGGTGCTGCTGTGTTGCTCTTAGTGACCATGAAGTGGGTGCTTTTGTAGCTGCCATGAACTTGTGGGTTTATGATATTCAAATGTGGGATTAACAAATCACAGTGAGTGGAACATGACTATAAATGGAGGAGGAGGAATCTTGGGAAGCCTGGAGAGCCTGAGGAAATAGCCTGAAATGGGTAGTTTTGCCTCTCTAATGGGCAGTTTTTTAAGAGAGTGGAGAGCAGTTCTTTCCCTCCAGAACCGCTCCCACTTCTCCCAGTGCACACGAGAGAGGATCAGGTCAGAGTATCAAACACTCAGGAGTTCTTCACCACCCCTTGAACAACCTTCAGTACCTCCTGGGGGGCAGCAAATCGTGGCTCGTCAAAGCTGACACTGCTCTCCAATGCACAACATTCATGCTGGGTTTGCTCTCAGAGTTGTAGCAGAGCAAAACCCCAATTTGCATGCGAGTGAGAGGGGATTTTAGGAACTAACCCTAATTTGCATGGATGTAAGTGAGAGGGGGGGTTTAGCTGTAGGTTCGTGCCTGTGTGTTTGTTTGTGCATACCTAATGCTGTCAGACTCTTGCTGTTCCTGCTCGTGGCCCTGTCTCTGCTGACTGATGGGCTGCCTGCCTGCATGGGATCATATCCTTGTTGACATGAAAGAAATACAGGAAAAAGCTCATTTTATTATTTCCTCCCCCCTTCCTTCTTGGTTTAACCACCTGGATGCCCTTCCCAGAGGCAGGCTGACAGTTCTATAAGGGCTTTACTTTTGGGCCAGGCACTCTCACTCCCTTGATGGATAATCTCAGTATGCAATGTGATAGCCTATTTTAGGGTTGTGTTAGCTAAGTAGAGCTGTGGGCTCCAGCAAAAGGAGAGTGTGTAGTTTTTGTTTGCAAGCCCTAACTCTTTCACAGCACTGCTCCTTGAGGTTCGCCGTGGTTGCAATCACGGTAACTTCTTCTGTACCAATCAGATCATCTCTCTCCCATGAAAATCCCAGATGGCTAATTGGGAAATCCAAACCCCTCTTTAAAAGATTAGGGATCACAGAAACAGTATTTTCACCACCACTGGAAAACAGGGTGAGGGACAGGCTTAGAATGCCTCCTCTCTTCAAAAAAGGCAGTGGCAGGTAACCTATGGAAAGGACACTCCATTTATAGTTCTTGCTTCATTTCAGTTTCCCCAGTATATGCAGGAACATCATCTCTCCCTCTTTCCTCCCTTCCCCCTCATTTCCCTCTCGTATCTCTGCAGGTGCTGAAGACCTGCCTAGCCAATGTTGGGAAGCTTCCCAGCGCTAAGCAAAGAAGCTGGGGAATGTTACATTTGGGTATCGTTTGCAGCTGCTTTAATTTATGCTTTTTCATGACTTAATTACCCTTAAAAATTTGATGTGGCAAAACACACCTACTGTACTGAGTGTGGTATACATGGAGAGAGAGCCAAGTGTTTGCCTACCCAGATAATATGGAGTAAAGCGACTGTGGGTGTGCGAGACTCCCAAAGTCCCCATCCTGACAGCTGTTCTCTTTCTCCTCTCCACCCCTTCTTTTCCACTAAAAGAGGTTTGTCTTTTTATTTTTGCATTGGTTAGATTGTGCTCTCTCTTCATCAGCATTCATGAAGGTGAAAGAGGCATTGTTCAAGTTCCTCTTGTGTTGACTTATATTGGTATGATAAGAAATGTTTCGGTTTCTCTTACACTGATTTATGCAACTGTGTAAATCAACACATTCATAACATACATAAATATCCCTTGAAAAGGGCTATTTCCAACTGAAACCTGGTTTTCCAGCTGCTTTAACCTCCTCCCCCACCCAGTAGCAGGCTGGGCTTCTCAGAGAGTCACAAAATATTCTGAGTCAGAAGGGACTCACAAGGATCATCAAGCCCAGCTCTTAAGTGAATGGGCCTGTACTTCTTAAAGGTGGGGAGACCAGATTGCTCCTTTGCTGAGACTCATTTCGTGTCACAGGGTGACACAAGCCTGACAAAGTTAATGACTGGCAGAGCACTGGGTTTTGGTGCCAAATTGCCATTCCTGATTAAGAGGGTGGGAGCACTCAGGTCCAGTGTTAGTAAATGGAATGTGTTGGAGGGGTTAAGACCCACGTGCTTTGTGTGTGGCTCTGCCTCTCTTAGAGCCTCTGAAATACAATCTGAGTAACCACGGAAAGTGCAGTCCTTGGAAAAAGCGCAGACTTCCATCACAAGATGTAACCTGGCTTAAAACAGCCAGAAATTAGTGGGAAACATGTTTTACATTCTAAATATAGCTTGTGCTGCTTTGTCACAGCGGAAAGCAGCTTCGCAGTAGCTGGTTTCGAAGCACAATTAACTAATTGTTATTGAACTAATCAGCATCGCTCCCGCAGCATTCCTGATGGCAGCATTCCTGATGGCACTGAGGTTCTGCTGCACAGGGGAAGCTCCTTTCCTTGTTCCTGCTGCTCTTTCACTGTAAGAAAATGGCCAATAAACACTGAACATTTTTCTCTCGTGATGCTTTTCCTTCATGCAAGGAGCAACTGCAAACATCTGCAGGTCCACTTTTTTGGTCTTGAGAGAGGTACCATCCTTGCATTCCTTCTCCAAGGCCTTACTGCAGGAAAACCCTCTCTGTTCCACTTTGTTCTGTAGATCAGTCTCACTGTTTTATCTGGTGACCTTCTGTTTGTTGTGTTGTTTGGCTTTTGAATCCACTTAACTGTTGCTTATCTACTTGAGGGCAGTGGCCACAGCTGAAGAAGAAACAATCTGTTCTCTGTGCCACTGCAGGGATTTAACTTAAATACATGGAGGATGGTTTAGGTTAGGCATTAAAAAATCATAATTGAGTTATTTTATGAGTTATTGTTATATATTTTTATATATATCCCTATTTTATTTATTTTTATTTTTAAAATAGGAGTCTTATACATATCCCTGTTTTAAGAGTTCTTAAAATAGAGATGTGCTGGCAGAGCTTGTGTGGGAATGGCAGGGCAACCTGGAAAGTCAGTGATGGAAATGACATGTACATCTGACCAGCAAGCTGATCCTGGTGTGACACAGGAGCGTGATGTCTGACCCTCATCCAAACCCTTCCCAGACCTATTTTGCAGGACTGTGTGTACCAGGAACCAGTGTGTAAACTTTGGAGGCACTGGTGTGCAAGATTTAACCATCAGCACGTGCTCCACTGAATGTTGCTGTGCCTTCTCCCTGTTTTTACTCACTAGGTTGATAACATTACAGCTGATACTCAGAACACACTGCAAACACCCCTTCACTGTAATGTAGAGACATTCAGATTAGAGGATTTTGGGGCCTGGAGCTGTCTCTTTGTTCTGTGTTTATGCAACACGTTGTGCAATGAGATTCTGGCCTCTAGGTGCTAACACCAAAATGCAAATATATCGATTCTGAGGGAATAAAAGCAGATATGTGCACCAAAGCATGCTTTGATGAACTGGGGGAAAGGCTTGCTAGATAGAAAAGGATCAGAGGTCTTTACAGAACAGAAATTTGCTCGGGATTCTCTGGGATCAAGGTGATGCACAGGAAATCTCCAGCCTCTTTCACTGCATTTTTTTCCTCGTTTTTGGCCTGCATGTTTATTCCAATGGCATGTGAGTATCAGGGAATCTTGTCCCAGACTTGTCCGTGAATTTCCTGGCATAAGCTGGCATTACAGAAACAATTAGAAAACCAGTAGAGGAGAAATCCTGGGCTACCCAGAAACTGGAGCAGATGTAAGAGCAGCAAGGAATGCTTCATAAAACTAGTTATTCAGTTTACCCAATGAATCACAGGGATTTGTAGCCTACCTGTGCCACAGAGCATCGTGATGACTGTCACTGAGAAAAGGAATAGTAGTTTCATATTGATGAAAAGCTCTCAATGCCACACAGCCCAGAGAGAAAATATCCCACGTGAGAAAAGCTGAGGTGAACCCTCTGCAGTGAGTGCACAGAGCTCTGGAGCAAGCAGGCCACCAGGGATTTTAAACACCTTCTCTTTAAAGGTTATAAGCGTTTGCAAGCTCGAATCGCCTGCAGTGTGAGCAGAGGCTGCTCAGTACGGCAGGAAAATGAGGGCAGTGATATGTCTGAATGTGGATTTAGATGTGTAACTTTATTTATGGCCTCATTTTGACACTCTCGCCACGTTTCTAGATAGATTTGTCGTCTTTATGTGATCCTGCCAACATCAGCCCAGCACATATTTGTTATTATTTTCTACTAATTACTGTACAACCTGCTCAGTCTTTCTCCTTACGTTTTTTGCTGAGGGAGAGTTTCAAGGAGAGAATCTCAAAGGTAAATTGAAATCAGATAAGAAAAGAGATGTTTACAAATATCTGCCTGAGATTCCAAGGCAGGGGACGTGCGCCGAATTAGACTCTGTGAATACATAGATATTATTTTCAGGGAAAGTGAAATGCTTTCCACCTGCCAAGAGCTGTGTTTGGACCCTGGGGGGTCCGTGTCACTCCTGCTATAGTTGATAATGTCACTAACACCTAAAGCAGCGTGAGGAATGCAGCTTTAACCTTGCTTTTTATGTGTTGGAGATTTCAACAGCCATGAAAAATTCCGAGCTCAGTAATCTTGAACTGCATTCCTAGAAGGTAAAAGCCTTTTGAATTCACCTTTAAAACGCACTTGCTTTTATTGGCACAGGCTGTCCATATATTTGGCGAATGGTTTGGGATTGCAAACAGGTAGGGTCTTTGGGGATGTGTTTCCTTCTTTTTGAAGTATTTCATTTCACCCTTAATGGGACGTGCTGTCTGCACAGAGCCACATCAAGTGGCAGCAGCACTTTCCTGCCGTCCCTGGCTGTCAACAAGAAATCTGTGCTTAGAAGAGGAGGGACACATCAGCCTTTGAAAGTTGAACAGAGGGACAGACTCAAAGGGCACAAAACCAAACAATTTGCATCTCGTGCAGGCTCTGGGGTAGCAAAGAGAAATGCCTTTTTCCACACTGTATTTTCTTTTCTTCCTCCCATCAAATTTTCCGCCGCCTTGCCAGCAGAAGTGCAGCTCCAGCAGCAAACATGTCAGTGCCGAGTTATCACTGGCAGTTTTTAACCACTGTGTTTCTCAGATGTGCTCCAGGAAGGGTTTGAGGAAAAGCAGTGTTTTTCTGGCAGTGGGTTGCAAAAGCCGTCTCTTCTCATGGTCCCATCTCGGAAGCAGCGTTTGTTCCAGGCTGGCACATGGCATCCAAACAAAAATGCTGCTTCAGACTTGGGTGTTGAGAGCACTTTGAAGCTGTCAGCTCAGGACAGACAGTAGTGTCAGTCCTTAGAAAGAAAATACACTGCTAAAGTGATCCGTTTTCTTCTGTGATTGTACATATTCCTGTTTCCCTGAGCGTGTCATCTTACAGATCTCCCAGATGTGTCTCAGGTTTGTGCTCTGTGATCAGCTTGGCCTCATGCTGTGGTTTGTGCTGTGAAAGTCTCAAAATCTTGAGGTTTTTGGTCCTTAGCAGCACTCAGTTGCACTGAGGGCATCCAGCCAGACAGCTGCTGCTGCCCGCGCTCCTCCAGCGAGCGCTGAAGACAGGGCAGCAATTAGAAAAGTGCACCCCTGGGAGCAGGCTGGGCTTTACTGATGGTCACTGTCACCTCATGCATTCACCATCCAGCCAAAAAGGAAACAAAAAAAACCCATAATAAACAAATAGTTTTAATGGAGCCCTGGGATAAAGGCTATTTTCAATTTTACCTTCCACGTTTTAATTGTATAGCAATAATTTTGCAATAGAGTCGCCGATGGCAAACATGCAAAAGACATTAACTTTATTTATGTTTTGGATTATTAATGTGGCTGTTAAAATTCCTCCAGTTAGTTTTGATTGAATTGTTTTTTTGTGCGATTCTGTCGTTTAATGGAGCGGTAAATAAGAATTTCTGATAATGAGCCCAAGCATCTGTCACAACAACCTGGCGCTGGTTATTAACATTTCCATTAACGGCAGGGTGGGCAGTGATAATATGGAAACCACACAGTTAGAACAAAATAAATAGTTGGTGTCAGGCTGAGTGGGTGTTAATTACTTTTTTATTTTATAACTCTGGGGGGAGGGAGTATTGGTGGAAAAGTGTGACTTATGAAGGTCATTCTCTCTTAAGAAAGAAGTCTCCAGAGGGATAGCTAACCGGGGCTATCCAGCTCGAGTGGTGAATATTTTATCACTTCTATTTATGGCCCATAAAGGGGCAGAGAGAAAAGAGGCAACTCTCTCAGGTGGGCAGGGTGAGGGCTACGGCACGGTGGAAGGAGGAGTGTCCCCTTTGCCCTGCCTTTCTCCCCCTACTTCTGGAGTTTGAACAGGACACGCTTCGGCACCTTTTCTGTGAACAGAACATGAGCTGCTTTGTTAAAACCTGCCGGAGGCAGAGACAGCAGGTCAGGAAAACAGAGCGTCCTCTCTAGCCACTGGGGAGGAAAATCCACCTGCACCGAGTTGGATCCTGACAAAGGGAAGGATGGAGTGACCCAGGTGCACTCAAAGATTAGTTTTCTAGCACAGCACAATGCAAAGAAGAAATGCCATCAGCAGCCAAAGAGAGCCAGCATGTGCATGGGAAGGTATAATCAAAGCAGAGCTAACAAGCAGCAAACTAAAAGTCATTTTGTCATACATAAAATATTAGTGAGTTGATTAGTGTCTGACTGGGTTTGGAGGTAATTTTAGGCAGTATTATGGTCCTAAGTCCTGGAGCCTTGGGAGCAAGCTGTTGTAAGAGCTGCTGCTGAGTGGGAGCCCAGGGTGATGGTGGCAGGGGGTGACTTGCAGGAGCAGCCGATCAGGAGCATCGGCCACTGACGAAGGCGAGCCCCAAACAGTACCAGAGAACCAAGACAAAATTCTTCTTTCTTTTCCAAAGCTGCTGGCAGGACTGAATTGATTCAGTGTCTAACTCAGCCTGCACGGAACTGAACACAGCAGTCACGTCCCGAGGCTCAGCTGCTCCTCACTCCACGTGTGCTGAGACATCCCGGTGATTCAGATACCCCGGGGCGGGCTCCCTGTGCTGACTTGTGGCATAAACACAGTCTGTCCTGGGTCCTCCTGCAAATGGAAAACTGCAGCCTGGATATGAACTAGTTCTGCTTGTCACTATTAATTCTTCTGCCCTCCTTTCTCTCTAGCACCGGCGCTGGCCCCACAGAACATCCAAGTAAACTCCCTTTCTGCAAGCCAGCTGGAGCTCACCTGGGACCCCCCTCCTGCCGACAGCCAAAATGGGAACATCCAAGGCTACAAGGCAATCCTCCCATTTCTACTGTTTTCATTTATCTTGCTTGGCATTGCTATTTACTTGTGAGATAGCTCTACAAACTGCAGTTGCCCTCGCCGCATAAGGCAAATTAAAACAGCGTTCAGACTGCAGTGCAGAAGCAGCACTAAGTCCCAAAACCAAAAGAAAGAGAATGAGATTGGGAGGGGGGGAGGAAGGAGAAGGGAAAGTGTGTTGTTGTTTATGGACAAATAGAGTATGGGGAAACAGGGCATGCAGATAAGCAGGTAGTTCCACTTACGCAGGCGACATACCTGCTCCAAAAAGCAACACAGTCACATAAGAGCTGGGGGCAAGAAGTGTATTGAAGAAAATTAACTGAGCTTTCTAGATATCAAATGGTACAAGCCTTTAGGAAGAGCAGAACTTTCTCCCAGCTAGAAGCCTAAGCCAGGTCAGATATTGGAAGAATTACTTCATTTCCTTAACTCTAACAAAATTAAGTCAGAGTATTAATTGCATTTGGTTCATAGGAGATGAGCACGTTGCAGAGGCACGTTGCTCAGCATCTCCAGCATGAAAATGGACCCTCAGAGAGTGGAAATGGGCAAGTCTACAAACACTGGAGCTTGGCTTGGGTTCAGTGTCTGGCTCTGCCTCTCTCCATGAATTTAGATCCATAAGTGAAGGAAAGCCAAGCCAATGTGAATAATCTGGCATCCCTTCTTGGCAGTAACAAGCATCCTTATATATCAATTCCTGTCCTTTCCCTTTTGTACATATATAGATGGCTTTAACAGCTTGGCTTGGAGAGCCAAGGTGGAGTCTTGCCTTGGCTTGTTCTCTCGGCTCTCTGGCTTGCTTTGGCCTGTTGTAAGGCTCTCACTGCCAGGCCTGTCCAATAAGTAGGGCTGGCACCACTTTTCCTCTTGGAAACAACTTCTCCAAAGCCTAATTTTACGGTACCGGGATAAAAATTATGTAAGGGGAGAATGGGGGAAAGCACCTCAAGGAGCTTTAGGGAAAAGCTTTATTACCCCCTTCAGGGAGGCATTTGCCTGGCTGTCCTGGGAACACCAGTGATGTAACCACTGTGTGTGTACAGAGGTGAGCTGTGGGCCATCGGATCAGGATGCCAGTGCTGACAGGCAGCTTGCATTGCAGGGAGAATTTAAAACTGACCTCTGCTCGCTGAACTCTGGCAGCTCATGTCTGCTGTCACTAGGCCATATTCTTCAGCCTGTGCTCTGTTTTTGAGTGATGTACTCAGCTGCCTGGTCACTGGACTCAGGGGAATTTGCCAAAGGAAAAGTTTGGCACGTGCTGAAATACCTTAGTATCCCATTTAACAGAGGAGTTCAGAGCAAGACCTGCACCATCTTCCTGGTCTTTTATAGCTGCAACGCACAGATATTCTCTAGGCATAGGATCTACTAGAACATTTGACAGGATGAGAGGAAATGGCCTCAAGTTGTGCCAGGGGAGGTTTAGATTAGATAATTAGGAAAAATTTCTTCACAGAAAGAGAGGTCAGCCATTGGAACAGGCTGCCCTGGGAAGTGGTGGAATTGCCATCCCTGGAAGTGTTCAGAAGTGTTGATGTGGCACTCGGGGCCATGGTTTAGTGGTGAGCACTGTGGGGCTGGGTTAATGGTTCGGCTCATGATCTCAGGGGGCTTTCCCAGCCTTATTGATTCTCTCCCTCTTACTGTCCCAAAAGATTTATTACTGGGAGAGTGACACCCAGAACGACACGGAGAAAGTGAAGGTCCTTTTCCTCCCGGAGACAACGGTGCGGCTGAAGAACCTGACGAGCCACACGCGGTACATGGTCTGCATCTCCGCCTTCAACGCCGCTGGGGACGGCCCCCGGAGCAGCCCCTCCCAGGGCAGGACACACCAGGCGGGTACGGGAGCGCTGTCCTGTCCCACAGCTCGGACCTGGGGGTGACCAGCGTGGACTGGGCACTGGCCAAGGGGAATGGGTGGATGCAGGAGGACACCGGCGTTTGGGTTGACATTGTAATGGCCTCGAAGGGGGCGGGGGGGAAAGATCCAAGATGTGGAGCGTGTGGAAAGGGAGGGATAGAGCAGAAATGAGAATGGAGTGGCAGAAGGACCTGTCCCTTCACAAGCTGGCCCAGAAGGAACCAGTCGGTGGGTCTGTTTCTGATTTCTGCTATCACACCTGGAAATGTCAGGCATTTCTGTGCCCAGACATTCCTGTGAGACAATTAGCATGCTTTTTAGAATTCCTTCTTATTGTTTTTAAAACTGGATCAGCAGCCACCCAGTCAGGCTGAGCAGTGCCTGTGCTGGACATTCTATGGTGGGAGTGCTCTGGTGCAGGGTGAAGGCAATGCCCTTGGTGGCTGTGAAGAGGAGCTGTGTATTCAGGCTGTATGCTCTCAAAGCACCCTTCTGAGGGTCCTTCCCTTCTGTGTCCTATCTCCCTGTTTGCTTTTGAGGTACAGTATTGGAGCCGAGTCCTGTGTTTTTAGGACAGGCTGGGTTTCTGACTGATTACGGGACACTTGGAGATAATTGACAAATCCCATTCTCAGCTTGTTTCCTTTACATTTAGGCTGGGCAAACAAACCAATGTTTTATAATTTATATGTATATCAGCTCGACTACTTCTCCTGCGATTCAATCTGTGTGTAATCCTTTCAGCACCCAGTGCTCCCAGCTTCTTGGCGTTCTCTGAAATCACTTGCACTACACTCAATGTGTCTTGGGGCGAGCCGACAGCAGCAAATGGAGTCCTGCAGGGTTATCGAGTAGTCTATGAGCCTCTGGCTCCCGTCCAGGGTAAGAAAGACCTCTGATCATACATATTCATGGGGAAGTGACAGAATAGTACTGTAGTATCTTTCATCTCTGCCCAATTTCCCACTTGCTCTCTGCCGTTTTCCGAGAGAAGCCAGGTGGCAAGGGGTAAGTAAAACAATTCCACTTTTGCCAAAACCGTTCAGCGAGCCGTAATATTGTGGAATACGGCTTTTGTCTGTCCCCTCTCATTTTCTTGCACAAACTATAGCCTGTGTGATTTGAGAAGTCATTTTATGGCCGTCATTACCTGGTCTGGGCGAAGAGGGGAAGCTCAGCCTGAGAGTCCCTGATTGTCTCCCCGCTGAGGGAAACTGCTGAGTAGGCTCCATCCCAGAATAGTCGTCAGACACATTTGTGTTGCTTATCACGTCGTGTGTCACTCCTGCTATCGCAGAGATTGCCTGGGCATCAAGTGTGCTCGTCATCACTGGCGCTGCTGCTGGCTGACAGGGGGGGAGTGACTGCTGGGGAGTCGTAGCTGTGTCTTTACAAAGAGTTTTCCAAGCAGCGTTTTTAACCCAGCTCTGGATTTAAGTCGGACCACCAGAATGTGCTGGCCACAAACGTTTCGTTAATTTGCCAGAGCAGCAACAGAGAAGGATTTGGCAATTCCTCTGAAAACAAATGTAAATTCACTCCAAAGGTGAATTAGAAAAGATGACAAAGTTTGTGGATGGTTTTATTAATATTTTTATATTCCTGGTAGATTGCCAATTGTTCAATAGGATGTCCAGCTTTGGCAGGGTGACAGCAGGGAGAGTAATTTCAGCCATTGTCAATCCATTTTAAACTCTTTTCCAAAGAAATAAGGATATCAATCACCTGTATTTGCTTCTTCTGTAAGGAATTATGATCTATACTGTCTGAATATCTATGTCTCTTGCACAGAGAAAGTTATATTGAGGATTGAAAACACAAGAATAAAAGCACTGTCAGCCTTTACAGTTGGCAGGTTTGAGCACAAAGAGCTAATGCAGAAAGCACTTCTAATTCTGACCAGGAAATGTGCACAGGGTATGCAGGAGGTTCGGGCTGTTTGGGCATTTCCTGCCTGTTATTCATTCCTACACAATGTTTAAGAATACATTTTTTCCCCTGAAAATATGGAAGTGTCAGATCACATTTTGTCTTCATGCATTTGACTTAACATCCTCAGAATCTTTGTTTTCTTTTCTTCTCTTTCCCACCTCTGCTTGTGCTGCCTCTGACTCCAGCTTGTCTCTCCTTCCCCTGATGGGAGCAGGGAGGTGTTATGGAGGGCTCTTTCTCAGATTCAAAAGTTTTGCCTAAATTTATTTTTCCAGTCTCTACCCATTTGCTCTTGTGCCAACATTTTTCTTTCAGCAAACATATTTATTTTCCTGCCACGGTAAGGAATCCCTCCCTTGATGCCATCATTTTCCTCTGGTAGAAAAGCCGTGCTCCTTTATTTAGAGAGCAAGGTAGAGCCAAGATGGAGCAGGTGACGGCGCCGAATACAGCACGAGGCGTGTGGGGCCAACACTGATGGATCCTGTGATCCCAGAGGATCATTCCAGCCCCAGCTCTCACCTTCCTCCATGCCAGCACTACAGTGCAACAACTGATGGACCAAACCCTCTGGAGCTTTTTCCTGCATCCCTTGACTTTCATGATTTTTGCCTGAGCACCCTTGTCATGGTGACCCTCCTGCCTCTACCTCTCCCAACATCCCACTACCTCTCCCAACATCTACCTGCCCATTTTTCCAGGCTTTCCAACAGCAACCTGTTCTTTAGCACAGTTTTCTCCCTGTTTGACCTTTTATTGTTTAAGCTTTACACTGTTATGTTTTACACAATAATAGACAACAGAATTGCCCTGGAGCCTTTTTTAACAGTTCTTTTTTCTTTTTTTTTTTTTTTTTTTTTTAAACATAACTTCAAACTGACAAATGCCTCCTGATTTGTCTCAGAGAATAGAAATAGTTCACCTACAGAAGGAGTGAGCACTTTTACTGCTTCCTCGTTAGCCAAGGAAAGATTCCCTGAGTTATAAATTGTATCTGGGAGAAAACTTGGAACAGAAATTGCTTAGACATTATTCTTTAATTAACTGCTAAAAACTGAAAGCATCATCTTGATTTGCATAAAATAAGCATCTGGATTGAAAAACATCTTCCTTCTGCATTTTTCTGGAAGGATAAACTAGCAAGCAGCCATTTCTAGTGGGGAAAAACCTTCTCCCCCTTCCTATCTTCTTGGTTTGAAATGAGTTATGTAGATCTACAGGACCAGAAAAAAGCCAAAAGGACTCTCTAAATTTGAACTTTCTGTTCTGTAAAATACTTTATAAATCAACTTCTTTCCATTGACTTACTTTTAGAAAATTTCAGTGAAAACTAGATTTTTTTTTTTTCTCTCAAAGCACTCATTGCCCCTCTGCCCTTTATGCAGCATTGAGAACCTAAAGGTGAAACTACCATGAACTTCAGTGAAGGAAACACCTCTGATTTTAATTCATCCCCATAAGAAAAATTATGAGAGAGTGAAAAGAGTGAAACACAAGTCACAACTCCAGCCTTTTTAAGCTCAGAGTGCTCTGATTGCATCTCCTATTGCTGTGGCATTTGCAGCCCCCAGGTCCCTGTGGGGTGCACACATCCCTTATTCTGCATCCACGTGGTGATGGTGGACGTGGCAGGATGAGCTGAATGGAACAAACCTGGCCCTTGTTTCCTCCTCCAGGCAGTGTTGCAGGTTATTTGGTGAAGCACCAATGGAGAAATGCTTGCTTAGGAAGCAACCTGCAACGTGCACTCCCCTTCGTTTACCTCCCTCTTTCTTCCCAGAGTAATTAGTGAAGTTACATGTAGTCTCTTGGTAATTTCCCAGTTGTGTTGTAAGGTTTTTTCCTTGTCAGTACCCACTTATCAAGCTTAAACTCTAATTATACTTATCAGTGCTGAAAATTGGCTATTATCACTACTTAAACTCCTGCTAATTGTAAGAAATACTTTCTTAGCAAACTGTTAGATAATTTTACTTACCATCTAGATGTAATAAGCTCCACTTGATTTCTATTTTGGCATTGCAGCCTTCTCTTATTTTTTTTACCTGCGTGGCTGTTCCAGGGGTGAGCAAGGTGGTGACTGTGGACATTAAAGGGAACTGGCAGCGCTGGTTGAAGGTCCGTGATCTCACCAAGGGCATGACCTATTTATTCCGAGTGCAAGCCCGAACCATCGCCTATGGACCTGAACTGCAAGCCAACATCACAGCTGGGCCAGCAGAAGGTAAGTGGAACCATAAAAGCAAGTCACAGGCCAGACCAGTTGTACAAACATAGGAGCACAGTGCACTCAGGGAATCTCCAAGCCAAGGAGAAGCTGAGTCACAAGAGCTCAGGATGTGATTCAGATGGTTTCACAACTGCCCACGAAAAACACGTTTCATTTTTCCTGAAATACGTAAGTCTGATGTGAATAAACAAAACAGTGTAAATAAATCATAATGCAGACGGGGCTAGCCAGGGATTTCAGAGCTGCAGCCTGACAGCGCTGTGCATAATTCTGACTGTACTGCTCTGCAGTGGAAGAACTGCCGAGACCAGCAGAGGTTCCTTGGTGTAAAACCAGAAAGAATTTACAATTATTCTCTCCTGACACGTTGGCTTATTGAGAGGGAGAGATCTGTGGATTTCTTGATGTGTCAAGAGCAGCTACAGGCTGTGCAGCAGCGCTCTCCGCTTGGGTCGGTGTCTGTACCCGAAGAGCTGGTTTTCTTATTTGATCAGTGATTTTGATAAACACATAATCTAACAAGGTAAATGCCCTCCAATGATACCAGCCTGTCAAGTGAGTCACAGAACATCAGTGCAGTGGTCACAGTTCCTATTTTTGGTTGTTTTCCACATCCACAGTCTAACTCTCACACCACACCACAAAGCAAGAATCTTTTCTAATGTGCCCACAGCATCTTCCCAAGCCAGTGGGCAGTGGCTGTCCCCATGACCCTCTCCCTGAAACTCGGGAGCTTTCACCTCTGAGCTCAGAGGTTTCACCTCTAAAGTCAGAAATAGCAGTGGCAATGTGAAAACTTGCTAATGCTAATGGGTAAAATGAGAGTGCTTTTTCCTCTTGCCTTCTTCACACAGGGACCTTGTTCTTGGGATTGTCTGTGTAGGGCAAGGAGTTGGACTGTGATGGTCCTAGTGGGTCCCTTCCAACTCAGGATATTCTAGGATAGTGTGATTGCATGAGCTGTAAACCCCAGCCTTTTGATATGTAACTGCTGTTACTAGAACTAGTGAAAAAATTAGGACAGTAACATACTGAGCTGGTTTATGTTGCTTATTTGTTGACCAACATTGCTAGATAATTTTTTCACCCTAAATCAGCAGAAGAAATTCATACTGCAGTCTGTCTCTGATGCCACCCCCTTTTGCTATTCTCTTTTCATCCTTCAGGGTCTCCTGGCTCCCCTCAGGAAATTCTGGTGACAAAATCTTCTTCTGGGCTGACGCTGCGATGGACTGAGGGAGATTCAGGAGAAAAACCCACAACTGGTTACATTATAGAGGCACGACCCTCAGGTAAGCCATGGGAAACACAGAGAGCTTGATGTCATGAGTTCCCTTCCTTCGGTCCATGCTGGAAGCCATCCACAGTGGAGAGGTTGTTTGTCATCCCAGGAAGGTAATGGGATTTTGTGAGAGAACGTGTTTCCAGACACTATTAAGCTGTTACTGGTTTATTATGTGGTTTAGCATATTTTCTCCTCTTTAGGAGCAGTCACAGAAAATTACCCCGACTGCTCTGGCTTTCACTGTGCTACATCACTGGAAAATCATCCAACAGATGAACTAATATAGTTAATAATTAAAAGTCATTTAAATGCTTACAGCATCTTTCATGCACAAGGACTAATAAGTATTTGCAAGCTGTATTTTGAGGACCTCAGATAGAAATCTGTCCTCTTCTGCAGCAGAGCACAGCAGCTAATTACTGTTTTACTGTTAATAATGGGGCCAGGACTTCAGCACCGTGAACACGTTGCTTTCCCCATTTGTTCTGCAGGGAGGGCATTGAGTGGGGGGAAGGAAATCCCCACCACCACAGCTTTTCTCAGTGCTTTCCCAGAGCTCCTTTGCTAGTGGGATTTGCATCTTACTGAAGCTGTTCTCTGCTTTTTGTGGAATATTTCCCCACTTGGACAAGGTAATTTTAAAAGTCAGCGTGTGCTCCAGCCTGTTCGCAGCCGCTCCCAGCTTGGTACCCCTTGCAAATTCAATAAGCACACACTTTCTGGTAACTGAGTCATTAAGGAAAGACAGAGAGTGCTGCCAGACCCCTGTGCAATCTCACTTGATAACTTCCCTCCACTCTGACAGTGAATGTTGATAACCCTTCTCAGGGTACAGTTTTCCAGCTGGTGATACATCTACCAGATACTTGTTTCACGTGGGCCGTGTTTGAATGTCACTAAGTCAAAAGCTTTGCTGAAGTCAGGATAGATGATGTCTGCTCTTTCTCCTCTATTGACAAGGTCTGCTACTCTGTCACAGAAGGAAATTAGACATGATTTATACTTGACATATCCATGTTGGCTACTTGTTCTTTCTTTTTTTACTCCTAGGTGCTTGCACAATGCTTGATTATGTATTGATTAAAGGAATGCTTATCTGTTTGATTATATAAAGGACCGTGATTCTTATTTTTGTCTTGAATGTGAGGTTGCATTTAAAACCACTGATTCTAATCACATTTAACCAGACCAGTAACCAAATTATTGCCTGCATTTCTGAGGTCATCCCTGAAGATGCAGATTTCCATACCTGTATCTGACAGAATTTGCTCTGTAGTGAGGCTCTGCTCTGACCCTAAAATGTCTTTCTTATTTCTGTCATTTAACTTGACAATTGTTTTCAAAATGAAATCAGGGGAAATGGGTGCCTTCTCACTGGAGTTTCCCAGAGTGATCAAGTTTTCTTTCAATTAGAGGCATGGCACTGCTGTGCTTCTATTTCACTTACATCAGCTTTTTGATTTCTGTCCTTATTTCTTCATAGGTAGAAAATACTTTCTTATTTGAACAGCACTAAGCAGTGCAATTTAAACCAAACCTGTTCACTGAAGTTCACTTACCAGCTTACATTTTCCTCAAAGAGATTTTTGTGAGCAAGAGTATTTTAGGGGGAAACCTGCAGCCCGTGTACAGATTGTCTGCAAGCTTGGAAGTTCAACTTATGTGAGTGGTGACACTGCAAACTTATCTATTTGTCTCACCATTGGATGTGAACAAACATTTCTCAGTTCATGGCTAAGGATGTAGGATTTGTGGCCCGCTCTTTTTGAGTAGGAAGAAAATAGTCCCTGCAAGGCAGGTCTGAGCTGAATTAACCCTGGGTCACTTCTGCTGGCCCCACTCCACTGATCCTGGAAACACACAGAAGAGGTCTTATTCTCCTGTTCTTGCAACCTGACTGTTGAGGCATTTAATTCCTCTTCAGATTATTTTAATCCTATTCATGCTGCTGCAGCAAATGAACTCGGCATTTGTGTGCTGGATTCTCATCCTTCATTCTGCTGCAGCTGTAGGAAGCGTGAAATGTGATCCAGGAGAGGGGACAGACTAATTGGAAGGTTTCCTTATTCCACCCAAGCATCAGCTTCCTCCCTGTGCTGCTTTTCTTCCTCATCTCTGCACCCAAGAGTTTGAAATCTGAATTACGGGCTTAACAAAAGCAGGGAACTAATTCCTCCTGTCAGGGCTGGTCATTCAGAGCAGCTCCTGTTTCAATATCATTCTAATTATTTGCTTTTGCATGTTGATTTATACAGGCAGTAGAGCGTGGATTGGAGCAACCTTTGTTTTTAAGGATTTGTTGCCCAGAAGAAGAGCACTTGACTTGTGGCCTTCACATAAAATCAAGGGAGGAAAAGATATTCATCCTTCTGAGGTCAAAAAAGGGGCGTTGAGCCGACAAATGAAAAGCTTTAGCTTGTTGCCAATATTTAAATGCAATACCACTACCTTAGTGTTTCACATCTCAAGTGTCATCTATTATAGGCCTCATTACCCCAAACGTTAAATGCTGTATCATCTCATTTTCCCTGCTGTAGTTCCATGCCAAGACTCTTCCATCAGAGTAGGAGGGTGGCTTTCTGTCAGAAATGGCAAACCCTACTCCTTTTTGTCACTTCCCTTCAAGTTTTTCAGAGTCCTGCTGTGTCTTCCAGGGCTCTGCTGCCCTGCTGGGTGGCAGCAGGCAGCTGAGACTGTTCATTTGATTTCCCTGTTGCTCTGCTGGGTTTATGGAAGGTGACCGGGCTCGCTACCTCCTCTGCATTTTGAGTGCGCTCAGACACGGGGATGAAGCAGGCAAACCAATATTTTTTCTGGAGTGATCTTTGCTAGAGGAAGACATTACAGAAACAGAAGAGTTTTTCTTTTCCTTCAACTTCTCTGCCCCTGGAGAAATGGATTCCAGTTTAGCTCCTTGTGCATTACAAGAAATGCAATTAAGCAGCCTCTGTCTCTGCCATCGTAAGCGCTCCCTAGACATCAACTAAGCTGGCTGAGGAATGGGTAATAGATCATGTCCTCAGCTCTTACACAGAGGAAAAGACAGAAATGGCACAAAGATGTTAAAGTTCCTGGAATGAATGGAGAAGATGGTTTCACCCCTCTTTTCCCAACCCCAGTTCATATCCAAAGGCTCCTCTTGCTGTGCTTTAGTGGTGAGCACGTGGTCTGTGGAGTGCCAGCAGTTTCACGCAGACTTGCCTTCCCAATTATCCCCTGCCTACAGAGGATGGGTTTCTGTGTAATGCCCTGGGGATCCACAATGCCAGAAGTCCACCTAGATATGTGGCTGTCCCCTTGGGACCTTCATCCATGTATTGGCCTGCTGCAGTCATCTTCATCTGCAGGGCAGCCATGGAGGTGTTCAGTCAATTTGCTTCATAGAATAATTTGGATTGGAAAAGACCTATAGGATTATCAAGTCCAACTGTAAACTTAACACTGCCCAGTCCACCACTAAACCCCATCCCTGAGTGCCACATCTTCATGGCTCATGTCTAGGCAACCTGTGCCAGTGCCTCACCACCCTCACCACTCGCCAGTGCCAAGAATTTCTTCCTGATGTCTAATTTAAACCTGCCCTCTGTCAGTGTGAAGCCATTCTCCCTTGTCCTGTCACTCCATGCCCTTGTGAAAAGTCCCTCTCCAGCTTCCAAGATGATCAGTTCCATGAAGACAGCAGACGTTTTGGAGAAGAACCCATCTACTTGGAGAGGGGATTGTCCATCTCATGAACGCTGGGCTTTGCTTCCCACGCCCCGAGGGCAGATCTCACTTCAGTTTTCCTTTCTGGTGTCTTGAGTAGTGTTTTTCTGTTTTCCTCCTTTTCTATTTATTTTTAACCAAATGGGGGAGCGCAGTGTCAGACATGGACACAGACCAGCACAAGTCAGTAAATTCAAAGTGAAGGGTGCAGCTGCATCGCCGGCATCTGCCATGGGGCCTTTTTCGCTTCTGCTGGCGAGCGACATGTCAGGGCTGACAGTTTGTCAGCCTTCACTTCCCATTCTTGTCCTTCCACCAGTTTGCATGATAATCCAGCCCCTTGCCTGTGACAAACACGGCCACGTTTTAATTGTGTCCTCTGTAGGAGGAACACCACCCGCGTTCAGCCGGGCCTTAACTCCCGGCAGCTTCTCCCCTCATAAACCTCCTAATGTGTAATTAGCAGGGGAGCTTTATGGCCAGGCTCTCCTTGTAGGCCGAGGAGAGGGGCAGGCCGGTGTTTAAGACCCAAATAACTGACAGCTCTCCATCTCCCCCGCCGCAGCAGCTCGGCAGTGGGTTGTTAGTGGCTTGAGTTAGCAGAGCCGGGAGCCCTGGCCACTGACTGACAGTTTTATTTAGCATGGAGACCCTGATTAATGGCCTGTGCAGCCGGGCTGGCCCGCGGGGGCCGTGCGTGGCTGCGGTCGGCAGCGCTGCTCCCACACGGGATGGTTGGCACCCAGCCAGGAGGGCTGGACCTTCTCTTAGGTCAGGGCTGGTTTCACCTTCCCCTGTCATTCAGATCTTCTCCCCCTCCCCATCAGGAGCAGATGGGATGAAGGTACCAGGGCTGGGAGGTGAAGATCAAACCCCCTGTCAGCAGGAATAAGGATGGAGCAGGGGCTGGTGGAGCCTCGAGAGGAACAAGAGGCAAAATAAAACTTATCTTTTTTCGAGGAACCCTCTCTTTTCCATCACACATTTAGGTTTTTTTAAAGAGGCTGAGTGCCCAGTGAAAGGCAGTGGGAAATGAAGACAGGGATTGATGTTACTGAAGGAAAAGCAAGGGCAGCCTCCCTTGGGCTCTTGCCGGGGACCAGCTGAGCCTTGCATGTCTTCATGTGAGTCTGGTGTTGCAAACTTTGCTTTTTTCAGCAGTTTCTATGAGTTAATACCCAGTTGATGTCCCAGCCACAGCATGTGCATCTTTCCTCCCTAAACTGAGTGGAAAATGCTGTGTGTGGTGCACTAATGATTTTCTCCTGAACTTAAAGGCCACTCTTTGCTATCACAGGTGACCTTCTAACAAATTCTCTTTCAGTTGAACTTCTAACATTTAGAGCACACCTAGTTTTGAGGGTTGGGGGGGAAAGATGCAGTGAATGCATTCGGTGTGTTCAATATTTAATCTTGAAGTTCACCACTGGAATAAAGTGCTTTTTTAGTTTGGATATATCTGACTGTGATCCCCGTGTACAAAGAGGGGTCTGAATGTTCCAGATGGAGATAAGATAAAATAATTGAGGCTCTGGAATTAAAAATCTTGTTGGCCAGGGCTTGGGAAGCCACAGGCTGTCCTGTGCATAGCATTGGCTTGGGGTCAGCAGTGTGGAAGATGTAGGACATCCCTTTTCCCAGGCTGCCACCTTGCAGACTTCTGGCCACTGTAGCTGCATCAGCACCTCTCTGGGATCCCAAGGATAACAAGCTGGTTCCCATTTGGAATCAAAGGGGGGTAGGCAAGAGGATACATGGCCACCATCTGGAGCATCTGTGAATCCCTATGAGACAGAAATCCCTCTGAAGAAACACCAGCATCCTTTGCTGCCCCACAGGATCACCACCATAGCCAAGGGGACAGAGATGTGGAAATGCAACACTGACTTCTCAAGGGTGATTTTCCCAACTTACTGCAAGCTTCACAGAGTGGTTAAATGTACACGTCTTGGTCTGTTGGATTTTCTGCACTGTGCATCCTGATAGGTTTGAGAGAATGAGTGAGAAAGTGCATGTCTGAACAGTTGTGTTTGTTGTAATGAGTGCTGAACATTCATTTTTATTGTTGCTTTTCTTCTCTCATTTAAGTGGCTTTCAATGCAAACAAATTGCTTTTCAGACAATTCACAATGGGCTCAAATTCTCTTATTGCTGTTTACAAATGTGTTTATGAAAGCTTAGGCAATTCTAGCAATTATGGCAATATTTTATAGTCGTGAGATGCATCTCCTTGGTATCGGTGGTTGCAACAATCCAACTTTGAAAATGCATCCCTCACTTCACCCTCTTTGGAGAAACTAAATCCCAAGCTCCCTTTTTTATTACATTGTAACTTCACATGGTAGAAATAATCTCGGCTTCTATTGCCCTGTAAAAGGGAAGTCAATATTTTATCTCTTGTTTTATAGCCATTGTAATACCCAGCTAATACATAACAATGGTACATTATGATAACTTCATTATACTCTGATCATGCTGGTGAATAATGTATTGGTCTGAATTTTAAGCATGGCAGGAAAATTACCTATTTTTATTGTTCTTTGGTTTTTCTCAAATGCAGCTGGAACAATAACATTTCAGCCTGCTTTTTGCATCCGCTGAGACTGCCAATCCTCACGACCAGAAAAGATGTAGTTCGGGGGTTGTTAGTCATTGTGTGTGTCTCCAGACATGCAGCACGGTGCAAATTACCAAGCCAATGCTTACTGATGCCAGAGTTAAAACATTCACATGGAAATGCACCTGCAGTGTTAATCAGTCCATCTTTGCTGCTATTCCCCGTTGCACAGGAGTAGGCTGAGGGCCAAATTTTGCTCTATTACACCAGCACAGTTCTGGAATCGCTGCGGTGACTCCAATTAATTTACACTCAGGTGAAGGCAAGGCAAATGAGAACAGATTCCTGCCTTACACTGCAGCAGTGGAACAAGGCGCTGAGGGTAGTGCTGCTGGCTCCTGCTTTATTGTTGCCTTGATAACACCTCAAGCTACAGAAGTCCTGCTGCTGCTGGAATCTCGCAGTGCAGAGGACTGTCTTTCAAAGCAGGCGGCTCCTGCGCTGGAGTCGTATCTATGCAGAGGTTATCATCCTATTCCCACAGCTGGGGGACATGCAGAGAAAAATAGACATTGCTGGAGCAGCTTTGATAACTAAAAGTAAGAGCCCAATGGGATACTTGTGAGGTCAGGTCTGTACGAGCTACGCTGGCGTTTGGCCCCACGCATAGACAGTGACTCCATTTCCTCAGCGAAAGTGCTGGGCACGAGTTGTTACTGGAAAGCAGTTTGGTTAGATTAATGTCTGATTCCTGCCCTCAAAATTATTGAGTGACATTTTTAATTATAGTTGGTTTTGTTCTTACTGGTACCAGCATCCGTCTTGTTGAAAGTTCATTCCATTGTAGTCAAGTGAGTTGAAGGTTGCGGGAATGGATCAGGGATGGGAATGGTGCCTGGTCTGGATGTGCATCAGGATCAAAGTCATTAAGGCTGTTGAGAATGGAGATTAACCTACTGAAACACTCCCATCAGAATGGCATTGTGCTTCTAACGACTTTGAGAGGTTTATAATACAAAGAAAAACCTCGTTCCTGTTTAAAAATGTACAGCACAGAGTGCAGCTCCAGCTGGCTCACTCTGCGGGCTGTGCCATGAGAAGGACATAACACTGTTGGTGTCATGGAGCAAGCAGCACTCCAGTGACACCAGTCCCCCAGGCACCAGTTTACAAAAACTTCCCAAAACCTCCATTAGTGCAAGCCTCACCTCTGCGCTTCCATAACAAAGCCATTTTCGCAGTGTAAAAAGTAGGCAAAAGCTTTCTGATTAGGACTGGCTAACGCAGCAGTTGCTTTGGGTTTACCTGCCCTGTCAAATGCCAGGCGTGCTGATGAGCGGCCTTACCTGATCAGGAGGGGCCCAGATGGCTGGGCAGCTGCTCTGGCCAGCTCAGGTCACCGTGGGTGCTGCTGGTGATTTTAGAGGAGACCTCTTCCATCTGGGCTAAGACCCCCATCATGAATAAATGCGTTTACAGATGGGGCCGTGCAGGGCACTCTGATATTTGTGTGCATCACGGGGCAGCCTTCAGGTGAGTATGTCCACTGCCTGCAGTTCCAACACACGATTGATGACACCTTCTTTCAGTGAGCAGGAGGAGGTGCCAGGTCACACAGCTCATGCCATTTCTCTCCTCGCTGCTTTCCTAGATGAAGGACTCTGGGATATGTTTGTGAAGGACATCCCTCGCAGCGCCACCTCCTACACGGTGGGCCTGGACAAGCTCAGACAGGGTGTCACCTATGAATTTCGGGTGGTGGCTGTCAACGAATTTGGCTACGGAGAACCAAGTGTTCCATCTGTGGCAGTATCAGGTAATCATGGATTTTTATTTTTTTTTTTTTTTAAATATCTTTTTCAGTGGAATTTATTGAGGTTGGGAGAGAAAAGGGAGGGAAGAGGAACAACCCAGATTCTCTAGTTGCAACAAATAAGGAATGGCAGCTTGTTTTCACTTGTTTCAGGATAAAAGTGGAGTAATATAGTGGTGAGTCAAGGTTTGTAATTACAGTATGCTTTACTCTCAAGAGGAAAAATGCATGTGTGCCATTTTTAAGCTTGACAAAGAGGCTAGCCAGAATGTTTATCTGTAAGATCTCTTGTCCTGAGACTAATTTACACAGTCTAGAATTTGTTTGCTTTTTCTCCATTCCTAGTCTGTTGTGTTGTTTGCTCTGCTTTCTTCTTTTCTTCCCCGAGATTATGTGATAAACATTTTCTGTGTAATTTTCTCAAAAACATGAGAGAGTGGTTTCACAAAATTATTCCTGATAATCCTCTGTGCTGGCAGTTCCAGCCCAGTGTGATGCCTCCAGTTGTCCTTCATCAGAACAGCTCGTTGGTGATGCTTTCAGGCTCTTCCCACCCTCCCTGCCCTCTTGTGCTTATTCCTGGTAAACAGGGCTATGGCCTAACCATGCTTCCAAAATCCCTGTGAGCGGCCCAGAATTCTGGTTTTCTGAAAGAACTTCAATACCTGGAAAAGCAAATTCCCCTCAGCTTGCCAGGGCTGGGCAGCTGGAGTTCAGTGGCCTGTGGTGAGGTGGGAGACCTTGCCCTGGGGACAGCTTTGCTGGGTCTCCTCTCGCCCTCCCAGGTTGCTTTTGAGCAGCAGGTTTCACCCTTGCTGTGTCAGCAAAGACAAGGGGAATAAAAGAACCTGATAAAGCGGCTTTGTGATTCAAAATTCTGGAGAGTCCTGAGAACCTGGCAATGCTCCAGCATCTGGAGTGGCTTTTATCTCTTTGCTGCTCCAGTGAAAAGCATAAACACCATTCAAGAGCTACCCAGCAGGCAGGAGTAGCAAACACGGGCTGCTATTGCCATCGTGGCTGCGTTTGTCCTGACACAATTAACCACTTAGCCCAGGAGAGCTTCCATGGATTTCAGTGTGAGTGCTACCCCTGCTTTTCTTCTTCAGGACAAGGGCATGGACAACCCACTTCAAACACCACGAGTCAATGTTTTTCCTATCTGTGGTTTTGCAGAGGCTGTAACACAATGTAAAGGATCAGCAATCATGTCAGTCTTTCCTTTCCTGGAAGACATTATTCATCTGAAGTTGGGCATGCATCTCCTTGTGAGGCTTTCTATAAATAAAGTGCTTGTTTGTAGGTTCTCCACTTGAACAGAACTATTTAATTCAGCTCCTTTTGATGCTTCAGTGTTCCTCTCAAATTGCTGCATGAAAGTAAGAGGCTTCTGTTGAGATTCACAGTTATAAAAGTATAAAGCATTTTAGGCTGACCACTTCAGCTGGCACAGGGAGGTATAAATTGCTCTGAATCTGCTCAGCCCAGCATGGCTTGTGCAGTTTGCCTTTAGGACTTTATTGGCCTGGACTGGCCTCCTAGCAAAGAAGAAAAAGGGGCTGCTTTTCCCTGCTGTAGAATACCTAGTGATCTGGAACAAATTTAAGCTCATATTGTCAGGCTTACAACAGACTTGTATGCAGATCCAGGCTCAGGACAGTCAGGGAAAGAGAGTGCCTGGGTTTGGTGCTAGTG
The DNA here is from genome assembly GCA_038380795.1 of Pyrocephalus nanus. Lineage (NCBI taxonomy): Eukaryota > Metazoa > Chordata > Aves > Passeriformes > Tyrannidae > Pyrocephalus > Pyrocephalus nanus. Next base: position 12,688,583 of record CM076276.1, read on the forward strand.
AGGGGTTGATGTTGGTCTCCTGGCATTGCCCATTCCTGCCAGGTGGTGTTCCACTCTCTGGACTACAGGGGAATTATGTACAACTGCTGGCTCAAGCTCCAGCAGCTGCATTTTTTCACAAAGCTGAGGGAGCTCAAGGGAAGACAAAGAGAATGTCACCTCAAGAGAATAACAATACTTATTACTTTAAATCAAGATGGGCAAGATAACTCCAGAGAGGGGAAGTTAGTATCATTTTGTGTCTTAAATTGAGGTCAAATGGGGTGAAATGGCCTGAGATTGCACAAAATCCAGGAAACTGAATTGATACCCATGTGCTGCACATCAGGCTTGGCTGAGCGGGTGGGAAGTGATATAGAGCAGCAGTGAATGCTGGAAGTTGGAGTTAATGGAGGTACTGAAAGACACTGAACCAAGTGTACTTTTTTCCCTGGCACTGGCTGTATTTTTCAAAGAGCTACTGAGCAGCATTTTGGCAAGGCAAGCCTCTTGAAAAGTGGACTAATCATGGGTCATGACAGATGTAATAGTGGTTCCTTTGACCCTGGGAGTACTAAGCATAACATGGTAGTCAAGACTTGTAGGTGTGCAGAGCTGTGGGAAGTAACCTGCCTCTCTTCTCTTTGTGATAACTTCTTCTAAGGGATCCTGAAATCCTACTCCAGGTGTGTGAAAGGTGCTTGCAGAGATGGAACAGGTTGCCCAGAGAAGCTGTAGCTGCCCCATCCCTGGAAGTGTCCAAGGCCAGATTGGACGGGGCTTGGAGCAACGTGGGATAGTGGAAGATGTCCCTGCCCATGGCAAGGGGGGTGGAACTGGATGATCTTTAAGGTCCCTGTGATTCTGTGTTGGAGTTGTGATTTGATCCTGTTCTCTGCCATTTCAGAAGTGTCAGAAAGCCCCTCAAAAGTGAGACTGCCCAGTAGACTCTGTGACATCCTTTGAACACCTCTCTCTCCTGAGCACCGTTATCGATGCATCATTTACTGTGGGGAGAAAATTTTGAAGGGTCATAAAGAGGAAGCCTAATTTGTTTTTTGCTCTTTCAGCACAAACAGAAGCCCCTTTCTATGAGGAGTGGTGGTTTCTGCTGGTGATGGCTCTCTCAAGCCTGATCCTCATCCTCCTGGTGGTGTTTGCGTTGGTCCTGCATGGCCAGAGCAAGAAGTACAAGAACTGCAACGGAGGTAAGGCTTCATCTCCATGCTGTGCACACACTCTGAAGAGCTGTGGGAATCAGAAATATCTTCCCTTTGAACCCCTGATTTCATCAGCATGGACTGTCTCTTTTTTGTTTGTCAGAAGACTCAGATCTTTTTGCTGTCTGGTTTAGTAGAAATGGCTTTGGCTGATAATCACCACTGGATCAGGGGTTGGATACTCACCAGCCATGGGCTCAGACAGGACAGGACATCTGGAAGTCCCAGGGACTGTAGCAAAAGCCAAGGAGTCTGGGTCAAACACGTGGCAAAAGACCACAAATAAGGAATCAGCTGAGACTTTGTTTAGCTTTGTCGTCATTCCCTGATAGATGGGGAGAAGGATACAGATGCTGCTTTTCTGTGGCTGCACTCAATGCAGATATTCTAGATCTGTGTGTGTGAGAGCTATATCACAATTCCTGTATATTTAGAGTGCCCTGCACCTCACATTCCTTCCCTAGGCCAAGCTGCATTTCCTGGCCAAGAAGGCAGGAGGTGTCTTGGTTATCTGGACCTGTTAGACTTCAACCTATAATGAGCATCAAGCTTTGAATTTTCCTTTAGTTATGATTTTTACCAGTCTCCTTTATTGAAAGAAAACAGGAGCTACCTGCTCTGTAACAGGAATGTTAAATAGTTCCCTTTCAAAAAGCCTAGTTCTTGAGCTCTGAATATAGTTTTTACCTTTTCTTCTCCCTACATGATAAAGTCCTGGAAGGGTTGTTCACATGTGTATTTCTCTGATAGGCTCCTCCACCTGCAGCAAGAATTGCTCTGGTGCCAGGAGGTGCCAGAAAAGGCACATTAATGAGTAGGATCAGGTGGCTGGGTCTTTGCACTACCTGTTCTTAGGGATTAATGTAATGAAGTCTTCCAGGCAGTATTTAGTAATTCAGTCCCAAAGTGAAGATCTTCTCTTTCTTTGTAATTCACTTCTAATAAGTGTTAGAAAATCAGATTTCAGTCCCAGGAGATACGAGATGTATGAATACCGTGGCATTTTACCAAGTTAATACTATTACATATTTGTATGCACAGCTCATAGGAAATCTCTCATCTTCTTAGTTTTGCTCTGTGTTTGGGGGACAGACATGAAAAGACGGGTCTGACCTGTACTGTCAGAAATCCGTGTTCACAGAGTCTTAATGCAGCACTGAAATTGAAGCTGAGGATAAAGCACCTGCTTGTGGCAGCTTGTACCCAGCCCTTCTCCCTGGGCTGAGCTCACACCTTTGGGATTACAAAGAAGGAGCACAGGAGGGAACAAGCTCCTGCTGTATTTGATCACAAGAAATAATATACTTTGCTGTATTTTCCTTCTTCTTCCTGTCCCCTGTCCTTGTTCCTGCCTTACATTGTCCAGTGATTTCTCACATCTGTGTCTTATCCTCATTACAGCTTTGACATCTTTTTCCCATTTGCTGTCCACTTGCCCTTTTCTTGCTTTCTTTCCTGCCTTTTATTTTTTGCTTTCTGTTTCCCCTTTTTCTGCCTTTTCTAGTTGTACTTTCTCTTGTTTTGTTTCAGTCAGCATGAATGGGATTCACAGCACCTGATTTAGGACATCTTCAGTGGCCACCTGAATTAGTCACCTATTTTCTATTTATAGCCAAAAGACAAGAATAAGCACTTTTGGAGCACAGTTTGTCTGTGCTATTTTACTAACCTCTGAATGAAATGCATCCATCCATTCATAAATCCTATTTATTCCCCTCTTTTGGCTCCCTCTGCCCCTTCAAACTCCTGATACACTCCTTTTCTTCACTCTGTTCTTAGTTGCCCCTAAGAAAAGTAAAGAGAATTTCAAATAATTTAAAAGAAAGAAGGACAAGTTAGCTTCTACAGTTCTGTTTGGGGGGAAAAGTGCCTTTGTTTCAGCTGAATCTTTCATTGCCTGGCTCTAGGTAAAACCATCTCCAATGTGGAAGAGTCGGTCACCCTGGATAACGGAGGCTTCACTGCTCTGGAGCTCAACAGCAGACACCTGAACATCAAGAGCACCTTCTCAAAGAAAAATGGAACCAGGTAAGAAGCTGGGAGTGCCATGCTTTTGGAAATTGCTTTTTATGTAGGTTCAAGCCACTGTTCAATAGGCAAAGGGGAGGGACTGTTGTCTGGAGAATATAGGGAGGGCTTTAATGCCCAAGTCTCTGCCTCAGGCAGTGATTCTGGCTTCTAAGCATGATTTAATTGGGCCACTCCAGAGAAATGACAGCATCCCATACACTCAGTGTTGCATTCCCTAGGTCTCCTCCTCGCCCAAGCCCAGGGGGGCTGCACTACTCTGATGAGGACATCTGCAACAAGTACAATGGAGCTGTGCTGACAGAGGGCTTGGGCCTCAACGAGAAGCCCTTGGAAGTGTCGGAGTCAGAGGTAAGGGATTCCCTTTTCCTCGCCAAGTACTGCTCAGTCACTGCAGATAATCATTTACCTGCTGAATCCTGGCAAGTCTTTGAAGTCCCAGTCCCATACCTGCATCATACTGAATGGTCACTGCCTGTCTTAGGGGCTTTAAAATGTCCACTGGCTGTTTGCATCACAAAAAAATTAAACTAAAATTCAAATATCTAAGGAAAGAATAACAAGCAGGACCCAGCCAGGGCAGATTCCAAAGCTGGCCTTAGCAGATATTTAGTTTTCCAGGGTCAGGTAGAAAGGTAAGTGCAGTCAGCCAGACTGTGTATGCTGACCTCTGGAAGGGACTGAACATCCTCTTCTCCCTGGGGGCTGCAAATTTGGAGCACTTTTGGGAAAAGGCATAGACACTGTAAAACAACCAGCTACTGTCTGGATGAGGTTAAAGGTGAGATGAGTTCTGGACTGTTGCACTGACTGAAGTAGGAGCTGTGGTTTGAAGTCCACAGTGCCTGTTTTATAGACAGCTCCAGCAAACCCCGTGATTCAGAAGAGTGGTCTGAGTGGTGATAATCACTGCTTTAGTTACAGGGGGAGTCAGTGGGGAATGAGTGACTTGCCAGGGAGCACATGGCCCCCATGGCTGTGAGAGCCCAACATTCAGCTCTCTGGACACCCCAGCCTTATGCTCAGGTTGCCCTTAGACTCTGTTCTCCAAGGAAGGGGAGTGCGTGCCGGCATTATCCATCTGCCTGTGCTCCATCTTGTGTCCCCTATTCCCTGGAAGAAGGAACAAAATGCTTGTTGTCTGTGAAAGTCCAACAGTGGCCAGGGGTGAACAGGCAGACTCCAAAGGATATGCAGAAAGGTAAATCTGTCTCTACAATCACACGTTGTCAGCTGAGATCCTGATGAATCTGAACTGACAGCGCAAGAAGCGAGCAGTGGGCCAAACCAGTCCAAATGTGACCCTTCGAGCAAGAATAAATCAAGAGCAGCAAGTAGTGAAAGAAGATGACAGTTTTCATCTGTAGCTTTTCTGCACCTGCAGCTACAGCTGCTTTTCCTGGCTACCTAGCTCTCACCTCCTGCTAATTACCACAGACAGCCTGCTGCTTTGTGCTGCCCTGTGGCCGACCCGTCGTGCAGGCAGCTCTCCTTGGTGCAGCTCAAGCTGCTGTCTCTGCAATGCACAAGCATTACCCTCCAGATTAAACCCATAGAGCTTTGGTCATGTCACTGTAACAGCCCAGCATTAAACCTGTCATTAAAACAGTTTGCTGAGCATGGTCGTGAATTTAGCACCGGCACCTTTTGACATTAATTTCAATGTCCCATGTGGTATTTCCTGGTAATGTGCAAAAGCCTCCTTGCAGGGTGTCATTATGCCTCCTGTGTGCACTGTTTGTACAGCAGAGAAGGAAGTGATTTGGGTGGTTTTCTTCTCAGGCTACTATTAATATTGTTTATTTACTGTGTGTTGCTATTGAGCCTGAAGGTCTCAGTTGAGATTCTGGTGGTTTTTTGAATCTGGGTGTGCATGTGAGTATGTGCACAAAATATGCCTCCTGTTTTTCCTTGGGGCTTAGATATGCAGCCTGTCTGTATAATGTCTTTGATGCTGGGTTTTTTGTGGTGGGGAGTGCTTTTAGCCATGAAATGTTAATATGCTCCCAGTAGAGGTAGCAATAGGAGATGCTGCCTTTTGATCAGCCTGAAAATGCTGTTTATGTTGGTGGGTACAGACAGGAGGTGAGAGTAGGTTGGGGCAGAGGTGGGTATGGATGATTGACCACTCTCTTTTCAACTGTTCCTGTACCTATTAGCTCTTCATGTTTGTCTTGTATTTTCTTCTTTTTTTTTTTTTTTTATTTTCTGTTCTCAAAGGAGATCTTAACAGACAAGCTCTGGTTTCTGAGAGTTCCAGAATTTCCAACTCTCCTAGCAGGCAGAAATGTTTGCCTTTACATGAAGAGTTAAAGATATCTTTTTATGTAAGAGCTCTACCTAGTTTTGGTCCCCTGCAACAAAGGGTGCTGATGCTGTTTTTCTCTGATGCATCTATGCATGGTTCTCAAATTCCACTTAATGTGATGCACATGAGGGCAGGCAGGGCCAAAAACTGTGCTTTTGCTTTCAATCCACACGTCATTGTGTTACTGCTTAGTCTTACGCCTCTTGCCTGAGGTGTCAAGAATTTTTATGGAAAAGAAGGAAGTTCACTGGCTTCAGGTCTCATGGGGTTTACTGAACACGAAGAAGTCTGTGAGAAACTCTTAGCCTGACTTGACTGCACTTAAAACACAGCTGCTTGGGAGCGTTCCTCCGAGCTCCCTCCTGAAGAGGAGAGCTGGAGAGAAACGTTGAGGAAATCAAGTAGGACCCTTAATATTCATAAATCAAGTGGTTAACTTACTCCATGTCATGAAAGCCAAGCACCAGTACTGTTAATGAGGTTAAAGAAGTTTAATTGGCAGGTATGGAGCAAGAGACTGCTATGAGTGTAATTTCTAAATGATTAATAATAATAGGCTTTTAGTTAATGAGTCAAGTGGACAAGGCCCTGGACAGATATTCTGAAGAAATCTGGTGTTCACCATGTACAGAAATTTGATGATATATCTGCTATGTCATCCGGCCATGGAAGAGCAGTTTTACAGAAGGAGAGGGGAGAGTGGTGCATGTTTGTGTGTTCTCAGGTGTCCTTGTGGTCTCCCAAAAACTGTTTCCAGGAGAAAATATTCTCACAGGTCACACACTTTATCCGTCAGGGCAGAATGCTGGCAATGCTTTGGTATTCCCACTTCTCTCTGCAGTCTAAATGGCTTTTGCTTTCTCAACTCTGTAGGAAGATATTATAAATTTCCACTTAACACTTCACAGGGAATACGGTTTAACTTGTTTCCAGTAAAGTTCTCCAGTGATTTTGACAAGTTGAGCACTACATAAAAACCAGCTGCAGGTGAGACATTAAATAAGCAGGGGCTGCTGTGTCCAGAGAAATCTTTTTGCATGTTAGGTTACCTTGTGTCTTTTTCAGCACGTTCATTTCAGGACAACCAAAAGAAACTGCTGCCATCTAGATTTTTAGAAGTAATCTTATAAGACTGTTTCTTTTGCAGTCACTTAAAAAAAAAGTATATTTTGAACTATTATCAAATTTATTATCAAATGTCCCACTGACTAAGGCAGCCAACTCTGGTCACTGACTTGGCCTCTGAGCAGCGTTTGTGCATTTTGTGCTATCAATAATATACCTGAATAGCCTCTCATTTTCTGTATTTGTTGTTTCATAGCCATCCCTGCACCTTTGGTTGACAGTCTGTAATGTCACCCAACATCCAATCACACTCCAGCCTATGGAGGTTTCCAAGGTAACACAGCCACAGTCGCACGGAAAGGAGGAAACCGAAAACAAAGCAAAAAGCCCTGCAGCATTTCTATTTACTCAATAGTTTAAAAACCACTAAAAAGTAATCCTCTGACATAAGCTGACTGTATTGTCATGCTAAACAGGTTTATCTTACTTCTCCTTGATTTTCATCGGGGCTGTGGGACTGGCAATTCCTTGCTGATAAGGGTAGTTATTGGAGTATTGCTTGGAGCAGATCTTAGAAGATACTTTAGAAACATGGACAGAATAGACAGTTCCTGCCTGTTCTGAAGGAAACACAATGAAAACATGTTGTATCAACACTAGCAAACAGATTATCCTTTCCAGCATCAGTGCTAATGATGGTGAAAAGGCTGAAATTAGTGCAGCTATGTTTTATGAGACTTGCTTCTGAAACGCACTGGCCTTATTTACACCAAATTAGTGTTTCCTTTCAGTTGGTATAATGGACTAATTAGTGGGCAAATTATCAGCAGGTGGTATTGTTTTTAAATTCCCTCTTTCAGTTCATGGCACGTCAAAGTGTCACCGTATTTCAAAAGGCAGCAGCCCATCTAAAAGTGTTCCAAGCATTTCTCCTCTTTATTATGTTGACTTCTGGCAGTCTTGAAAGAACTTGGCTTAGGTACAGAAATTATATTAGTTTTGTGGGTGAGTGTTTTTCTGCAAGCAATGGACAGAAATCAAGTGGCTGCATCAGTACTATTATACCTATCAAGTCATGTGTCATTCTTCTGGGTACAGCTTCTTTTCTGCATTTCTCCTCAAAGCTTCCAGCCTTTTAGTTGGCTTTATGTTCCTGTGTGTCTATGGGGACATCAGGAAGACCAGTAAGGAGTCAGTAGAAGTTTTGGGTTTTTTTTTTCTCCTTATCCTTATTCCAGCTAATCTCAGCTGTGATCCATCTGTTCAGCAGGGGTTTGTTTCCCTGAGGGGTGGCTGAGAGTGTCCAAGTCAGTGATGGTGGATTGGGGAAGGAGTCAGAGGACATGGCCAGGGCAGTGGCAGCCTTGTGCCTTTGATGGAGAGAGCACATCCACAATAGGTGAGAGGGTTCACATCTTTAGGTGCCTCTGGTGAGTGTTCCATAACCATTTGCCTCTGCTCACGGTGCCCACATCATCCCCAGCTTCCCAGGCATTTACCTTAAAATTAGACTGTGGAGACACAACATGATGTTTGGAGATGTGGGTTGATGCAAAGTGCAACAACTTGTTTCCTGCTGAGTGCAGGGGGAACCAGGGTTTGGGGATTTTTTGGTAAAGTTGCTTGTGTCTGCAGCTGAGGACCAGCCTGCCTGATCTCCTGCTGCCATTCCCTGCCGTGCTGCCACATCTGTGGTCATCAGCAGCACTTCTGTTGGAGCCCCTCACAAAAACAGACAGGGCAGTGCTGGCAGGATGTTCCCACCAGCAGTGCCAAGAGTCTGGAGCTGCTCTCTGCATCCACTGGCTGTGAAGTGGTCAAAATCTGGGGATATTCCAGGAATGCTGCAAAACCCACCTGTTCAGGAAGGTCTTTGGAGGGAGTTGGGTAGTGGCTTCCCAAAGCTGGCAGCTGGTGCAAAGGAGTGTTTTTCTAGGAGAGAGACTTGCTGAGTTCCTTCTGGAATAATTACTAAATGCTAGTAGGGCTTTGTTGTATTAGTAATTACATGTCAAAGCACCTGAAGCTTTTCATTCTTAAAAATCAAACCGTGAATGATTCCTAAAGAGCCAGAGCCTGGGTGATAGTGGAAGGGAAGTTTTGCAAAGCTATAAAGAGCTGCTTTGCTCAGACTTTTGGAAATCTCTGGCAAAAATTTCTCAGCTCTGTCCATCACCCTCTGTGCTGGAAAATGGGCACGGAATAGTACTGAAGTAGCTATCTAAGCAAAGAAGTGGGATGATGGATGCTGTGCCCTTTTCAAACGATGGTTCGTAAGGCATTTGAGGATTGTTCTTCAGAGACCATTAAAAAGGAGCTTTAGAGGAGGAGAGACAAGTTGTGTGGCAGGCAGGATCAAGAAGGATGTGTGTTTGCTGTGTGATGTCATAGATCAGAACGATACCAACCTTCTGAAAATAATTGCAGCAACTAACAGTTATGAGCTGCACTTGTATGCCTTGTATGTCTTAGGCAGCTACTACTCTGATATTTAATTACCTTTAGAATTGGCTACACAGATTGTTGGGGGCAAAAAAAAAAAAAGAATAAATGCTTTTGCATGCTCGAACCGGAGATTTTGAGGTAAGGCACGAGTTCTGGAAACGACTGGATAAATGTTAGCATGCTGTATGGGATGTGGCTGTTATTGGTGGGAACATTCGTGGGAACAGAAGGAAAATGTGCGCTTGGATACCGTGGCCAAGGCTTTGCCGTGGTCTCTGTGCTCAGCAGAGATGTACAAGCCCTCTGTGATTCCTCCAGCTGCATCACAGCAGCAGCACTTCAGAGGAGGGGCAGACGCACAAAGCTTATCTGGTTACATCTCAATAGAGCTCCCGCTCGATATTGATATGAGCTTTGAAGCTCTCCAGCCACCGTGCATAAATGTTTCAGGGGGAAGATGCGCTCTGAACGCGGAGCTGCGTCTGACTCATCCCAAGAAAGCAGCCCCTCCTGCCTGGCAGCTCTTCTTTTCCAAATCTTGTATTCTCTTTCTTCTGCCGCCGCTGGTTGTGCACCTTGTGCCATCAATAATCAGTTGGAACATGCAGATGGAGTTGTTTGCCTGTAAAAAAAAATAAAAATCCAATTTTGCTCTACTCCCTTTCAGTTATAGAACTAATTTTCAATACTTAACAGGGTCAACCACACCCAAAGTACAGTGCAGGTGGCCTGGTCTGACCACCACAAGCAGCAGCCCATCTGGCCATCCTAAGTGGGTTTATGTGGGAGACATTCTTGCTGTCCTTGCATCAGAAGAGAGATGCTCAGTTCTAATTGCAGCATTTCTGATTATTGCTCCAAGTAGTGATAGCGAAGCTCTTGGTTTCCCTGTGGCACCTCTAGAGTTTCCTGCATCTTGTATCCAAATAGGAACTCCTGGCTCCTGCTGCACCATCCTGCAGTGAATTAGAAGGGATTTCTCTGCATTGTTTATCACCAGCATTCATCAGGGGTGATATCTAGGAGCAAAGTCTGGCTAAACCAGAGCACAGTGCTTTTCTACAGTCCAGCTTGTATTACACCTGAACTTCCAACCACCCTCCCTTAACATCACATCTTTTGTCAGCTGCTGATATTAAACTTGCCTCTATTTTCTTTGGGAGTGGAACAGGACAAATAAACCATAGATGCTCATGACGGATTATTTAATTCTATTTTTCCTGATGCTCCAGGTCACGGACTCAGACTATGAGGACGAGCTGCCAAAGCACTCCTTCGTGAACCACTACATGAGCGACCCCACCTACTACAACTCGTGGAAGCGGCAGCAGAAAGGGGTGAAGCACCCGGCGTCCTACAGATACGAGGAGTGCACCGCCAGCGAGACAGAACCCTATTTCCAGACTGTCATCACGACACAGAGCTCAGGAGGGGTGTACACCCCCACGGGACAGCCCGCGCCCGGCTCCCGGACTCCAGTGACAGGGTTCTCCTCCTTCGTCTGAGCCGGAGCTGGGGGACACGGCCGAGCCGCCGGTGACACCCGGGGGGACCCGTCACAGGGACTGTGTGTGCGTGACCGGGGCGGTGAACTGTGGGTGACTCCTCTATCAGGGTAGAAACGGATGGGAAACACGGATGAGGCTGGGTTGGTGTTTTGGTTTTTCTTTTTTTTCCTGAAGACAATCAACTCTAAAAAAAAACCCAACGTGGAGCTGATCGAGCTGAACATTTGTTTTAAAAAAAAAGAAAAAAAAGAAAAAGACAAAAAGGAATTCTGAAAAGCGATGATTTTAACCACTTGTGAATAGTAGGGGTTTTTTAACTGCTTTTTGTAACACTGCTTCAGGAAGCAGCTCCCATGCCCTTCTCTTCCCTCTTTCTTTCTCTCCCCTCCTTCTGTCCCACCGTTCCCAAACAAGCAGGTGAATTCCCTAGATGCAATGAGTGACTTTGTGATGTGATTTGAAGAGAAAACGTAAAACCTTCCAGGCTCCTTTTTCTTCCTTTTTCTCTAATCTTTTTTTTTTTTCCTCTTTTTTTTTCTTTCCTTTTTAAATTTTTCCCTTTCATCAAGGTCAAGTAGAAAAACGTAGAAAAGGGACAAACTTTTAGGTGAAAAGCAGACACCTCCTCTCTCCTCCTTGCTGCTCCCCACCTTAGGAGCACTGGCTGATCAACGTAGGCTCAGATGTGTCACTCTGTCTGCTCTAGCTCACTACTGGTGTATTTATACTGAATTACTGACCTGCTTTTCTTTCTTCTTCAAATGGGACCTGCTGAATTCTTTAAATATTCCAACTCCAGGGCCTTTGGAAGAGAAGATGGCTCCAAAGAGCACTGTAGGCAGTGGCGGGTGAAGCAAGTGGGAAGAATTCAGATGCAAGGTCAGTTTATTTTTGGCGTGGCTCTAATCCTCCCCTGTGGACTGCGTGTGCCATTTGAATCAGTCATTTTCTAAAAGTCAAAGGACACAACCCAGCAAGCCAGAAGAATTTTTCAATTAAAATTGCAGTGACAAGCCTAGAGAGTCTACTAATTGATGAGGGGTTTGATCGTCAAAATTATCCTGCCCTGCCAACAGAAGTTGAGCATCCTGTCTCACCCAGGCACTGCAGTCCTGTTTACTGGTCTGTAAAAGAGTACTCAGTGGCAGGGTTTGTTTGAATTTTTTTTTTTTTTTTTTTTTTTTTTTTTTTTTTTTTTTTTTTTTTTTTAGTACAAAGACACATTACACAGACTAGGAGAGTTTTGGTGTCCACAGGTGCCTTTTATTGATTCTTCAGCCTTGTATCTGGGAGAAGCAACAACATGTCTCCAAATAAAGCTAACTGGGTTTTTCAGGCATTAGGGTCATGAATTACCTTGTGCACGTTTACAGTCTGTTTGTGCACTTGAAACTACAGCCCTTGGAAAGAAGAGAGGGGAGTTTTAGTTTATTTTCCATCCTTTTGTACAGCTCACTTTTTGTTTTCTTCTTTACTATCCTTTTCCCGAGTCTTTCATGTTTTAGCAGCAAGTTATTCACTCACAAGGAAGTTGTCAGGTGTTGAAAGGATCCAAGTCCAGCCCTTGGACCTGAACAGTCCTGGTCACCAGAGTTTTTATTGCAAGGGTTTCAAAGGTGAATTTGGAAGTAGGTGAGTCCTTCCCACTCCAGCATCTGGCATTTGCTCCCAGGTGGATCAGCCAGAAAAACTGGTGCTTGCTGAAGTCCCAGCAGGGCACGTGTGGGCCCTGATACTGTTGAAAATTGCCCGTCCTCTCTAGGGATGTTGTTTTTATGTCATCTAGGGATGCAGGACATCTGTGGCATGGGGTGGTGGTGTCTTCACCAACCTGCCCATGGGGCCTGGTTAGGAGTATGCTGGTGGCACCTCACCAGAACAGTTGAGGTCCAAGGGCAAGCTCAGCCTCGCTGTCACCTTTCAGTGCCTCTTGGACAGGGCAAACGATCTCAGAACTGCTTTTACTCTCTGGCACTGCCTCTGAGCACTGCTGCTCTTGGTGCATGCAGATTCTGGATAGCTTTGGCACTGGATTGCTGTTCCTCTCCAAAGGCTCCAGAAAGAAAAAGTTCAAAACCAAAAAAACTCCAGTGGGTGTGTTTAAGGGCTTTTGAGTTCGGGATAATGATCCGCAGCTCATTAGATGGCAAGGGATGCACAAAGACACGGGCTCGAGCCAAAACCCTGTGAGTCATCCCCCTCTCTGCACCTGGGTAGGATGTGTGTGGGATGGAGAAGGGGCTCCAAAGAGGATGACTTGGAGTATGCTGTGAAGAGGAATGCAAAGCAAACAAAAAACCCACTGCCTTCTGTGCACTTTGACTGTTCTCTTAAGCCATATGGACTTTGCTTTAATTACTGAACTGCCAAAATTTGTTTGCAGTCTTGAGTTTTTTGTTTCTTAGACAGAATTATCTACGTGACTTTCTGTTTTGTTTTCTTTTTCCTTTGTTATTTCCTGCATCAGATCACATATTTTAAATGCCTTGGTTTTATACATTTGACATAGCAGTGCAATTGCTCTTGGAGTTTTAATGGCGCTTATCCAACAGGTATGAGAGGTAGTGCTGCAGGAGGAGCCTTTCAAGGACCACTAAGGGATATAGATTAGTAGGAAGCAGATCAAACACTGAAGAGTTTGCTCCAAAGGAAAGCATAGTGTGAGTAGCTCCATATCTCCTGAACATTGCCAGATCAGAATTGGTGTAAGGTGCAGTTACTCCCTGGGGCTGATCTGATTCCACACTGAGCAAAAACAAAGCAAGAAAACCACGGGGAACAAAGGAAATGGACTTTGTGGCCACTGCTCCACTGAAGGACAACACGGGGAGCAGCATTATCTATACAAAGCAAGGAGAAGAGACTGTTCCTTTTTTTCTCAGAACCAGCTGCAGCTAAAAAGCCTGAGCTTGCTGAGGCCCTGCTGAGTTGGCTGTGTGGCTCTTTTCTTCTGACTGCTGCCGAAACACCAGGTTATGTGTGATCCCTTTAGGACCCGTTGATCCAAACAACGGTGTTTCTGTTCCATTCTCGTCCACACTGTTGTGGCTCTCGGCTGTGTTTTGTTTAGGAGGTGGCTGTTCTGACATGGGGGGTTATTTTCAATAGGCAGTTGCAGAGTGTGGAGATGCAGTGCCCTGCTCAGCCCTCAGCTGAGCACAGGACAAGCGTTCTGCTGCCCAGGATCCTGGGTAGCTACGTGGATGCTGTGCCTCCTTGCTGATGTGCTGTACTTGTAAAATATGGTTAATGGGTAGGTTTTATTTACTTCAGATATCAGGTAAATTGTTTTACCTGGGAGGAAACACTCCATCAGTTAGCAGGAAAGCTCTATTTCACAGCTGCAATCTTTGGGAATTGCAGCCTTGAAATACGACTTTTAAACATTAGTTGTCATGTTACAGTAACTTCACCCATCAAATCCACTTCCATTTCCATCTTCCTGTTTGGAACAGTCTTGAAAAATTAAGGCTTATATTTAAAACGCATTCTTAGGATGTTTTATTTTTATTTATTTATTTACCTTCCCCCTTCTCAGGTCTCTTGGTGGCTGTTACTAAAAAATAAAAACAGCATCATGAAATGACCAAGGGAGACATTTCAGCAAACAGTTTAACAGGAGCTTGTTCTTCATGCAATAGCCATAGCAATATCCAGTTTCCTGCAGGAAAAAAGTGCCCAAGTCTTCACCCTCTCCCAGGGCTGAGACAACACCCACCACCACTGCCAGCAGCACTCCGAGCACCTTGTCCCTGACAGAAATCACGTGCAAAAGTGCACCAGGTGGAGGAGCTGTGCTGTTGCAGCCCACTCCAAGTGGAGCACTTTATCCCTCAGTACTCCATATCAGACCTGGTGCGTTCCCACCACAGCCCACAACCCTTGGGTGGAGTGTTTTCCATTCCCACCTTTTCATGCTCCGACGCTGGTGCAGGGCCAGCGCTGTGGGTGCAAGTGGCAGCAGTGACAAGGGACAGGAGAGGGCACTCTCTTGCTTTCACCTCTGACAGTCTCTTTTTCCCTACCCTGGGAGTCATAAATGCCTTCAGAGGGAGGGCAGGGAGAGGTGAGAGCACAGAGCAAAGGATTTCAGCAGCTTTTACTTAAGGAATCACACTGTGGCCAGCAACCCCACTTTTGCTATAAGTTGGCATTACTGGACAGAAGAAAGAAAAACATACAAAAAAAAAAAAAAGAAACCAGTGATGTTTTGCAAATGGGCCAAGATCTCATATTTTCTACTTATACCCAGGTCTCTGCCAGAAGCTGCTGTAGCAATTGTTTAGACTAAATATCTAAGCCTGTCTTGACATGGAGATACATTTATTATCCTTGTCATTGCTTCCCTCAAGAAATCCATTGGGTCATCCAAAGATTATCCAATGTGCTTTCCAAAAAGGGAGGAGAGAGATACGTTTATACATACAGAGCACTGGTGTCTTCTCCCACTCACTACTTTCAGATAAGCAGGCAACTTGTTTGAGAAAAATCCTTTTTAAAAAGGAATTTATCGGGAAACTTTAAAAAAAAAAAAATCCAAACCACCACATGGGAAAGATAACCTTTGGCAGAGTCACTGGAAATCCTGAAGTCTAGAAACCTGTGACATGTAAAACTGCCCATGATGCCAAGACCTCCTGTCTTTACTGATCTCCTGTATCAGCAGCAGCCAGAAGGGCACACACACAGTGAGGGGTGGTATTTGGAGAGGAAAAGCCATCCCAGAACATCTGGTACGTGGGCAGGTTATACTGCAAACAGCTTCCCTCAGCCTGGAGTTCCTGCTGGTTCAGTCACATTCCCTAGATTGTTTTTATGGAGTTTTGTCAGCTCGTGTGGAATCCACACGTCATCAGGGCGTCACTAGAGGTAGGGAAGGGTATGTTGGTGTGGCGTTTAGACAAAGCCCCACGTGTGATGATGGGGTTGTACAGTACCCACTGAAACCTTCCTGTAGAAACTGCCCCTGGATTAGGAGCGCATTCACCCCGGGACTGAACGTGCTGGGTCTGAAACGGCTCCACCTGACAAGTCATAGAATCCTAGAGTGGTTTGGGTTGGAAGGGACCTTAAAGATCATCTCATTTGAACGGCCCTGCAATGGGCAGAGACACCTTCCACTAGACCAGGTTGCTCCAAGCCCTGTCCAACCTGGCCTTGAACACTTCCAGTCCCTTCGGTTCTTTGTATTTCTGTACTCCTTTTCTACTCCTCCCAGACAAGCAAAGCTGGCTTGCACTTTGTGAAGGTGTAAAGTTTGCTGTGCCCCGGGTAATAGAGAGCCACAGCAGATAAGCACACACAGAACAGTGGGACAGGTGAGATATGTTTGAACAAGGAGTGAAATACCATTAGCACTTGAGATTCAGGCTCTGACTCAGACTTTTATCTTCTCAAAGCTGCCACCTGCCCACTTTAAATGGCCTTGAGGCCTCAAGGCTTGGCAGGAAATTCATTATTCCGATGCTGTTCGATCACTGTGCACTTTCTTGGGGCTTGAATCACTGGATATAGAGACAGGAATGGGGTTGCAGAGCTTTATGTCAAAGTGTTTTCCCATTTTTGTCCAAATCTCTAGATCTGGGCATTTCTGCTACCGTGGAATGGTGGCGTCCTGCGGTTGGGGCACCCGGAAAGTGCCACCAGCGCTGTCCCTTCGATGCCATTACACCCCTGGGCAGTGCTGGGACCTGGCACAGTGCAGTGGGAGCTCTCAGGTAGCAGAGAGGTGCAAGAACCCCATATTATGGTAAGTTTGTAGCTGGTCACTTCGCCACTCTTGGGATGGAGTCCGTCCTCTGATTTGGGATCAGATTTGCTGTCAGTTTAGGGGTAGGACCACCTTACACAGCTGTGTCTGAGTTACCCTCGGTGTACTGCGGTTATCGTTGCTTTTAATTCAGCGTCTCCTTGGAGATATCGCCCTGGATTTTTGTTCCACACCTCTTGTTAGCCTCACCTTCACCACTCCACTATTTTATATGAGAAAGTTACTTCTTCTTTTGCAAACTTGCTTCTGATTAAAAGAAACCCTTTTTTGAAACCGCTGTGTCCTTGGTACATTTATTCCGTGGAAGGGAAAAAAGTACTTTTCCAGACTCTTCTGTTATTGGAGAAGTTTCTGGGTGCCTTGCCAGTGTGCTCACGAGTTAACAGCTCAGGACAGTGAAAATGTAACGGGCTGAAATTCCTCACTGTTTGTTCTGGACTGTAAAATCTTATAACCCCTGCTGCTTCTCAGCTAAACTGACACTCTCAAATAGTTTCCACCCAAAATTTGATCAGCTTTAAATATTTTATTATTTTGTGGTGATAAACTTCCTCCAGATCCTTAATAGGAGAGAGTCAGAACCTACTTAGAAACTCACAGGGCCAACACTTTTATTGCCTTTGTCCCCTTGCAAATAATATTTGTCCTCCCCTGCAGTGTTGTAGCAGCCTTTAATCAGTTCCCACAGACGTGCAGATGTTGGGGAGGCAGGACCAGATCCCAGCTGGGGGAAATCAGGGTAGCTCTGTTATTCCAGGGTGGGTGGTTGTGCTTTTCACTCACTGAGCATCTGGCCTAGAGAAGTAAACTAAACTCAGTCGGGTCAGCTACAGCTCTGGTGGGAGAAATGAGGGCGAGAAATCAATGTTTTCCAAATGGGAGAAGGGAAGGAAAAAAAAGTCAAACTGCGAAGGAAAGAATTCATATTCTCCTGCTCCTGAAAGGGATATTATAAATAATGCAGTGTTGTATAAATACAGGCAGCCCTCTGTGGCTGGGAGCTTGTAATAACCCAGAGGTATCACTGTACCCATTCTGAAGATGAAAATCCTCCCGCCACAGCATTTCGTGAACGAGGCATTATTCTGCAAAATTGCCATAAGATGCAGAAGTGCTTTTTTTGAGGCCATTCGGCTCCAAAATGTATCATCCTCCAGCTTCCAGCCCTTCCTCTTCTCAGGGTGCGTTTTCCCCACACATGTTTCTGTGGCTGGGATTGGAGCACGGACCTAAACATGGGAGTGGATGGGAAATCTGCCACAGCATTTGTAGCCTAAACAATACCAGAGAAAACAGATTGGCTTCCCGCCCTGCCCTGAACAGCACAAGCAGTGGCTTGACTGAATCAAGTAATCTGGGCTTTCACTACTGATCCTTTTCCTGCTATTTGTCTCTTTTGTTCCCTTTTTTTTCCCCTCTGCGTTTTTGCTCCAGGGTTATTTATTTTTCTCTTTGCTCCTTTTCTTTTCTTTTTCTTTTTTTTAAGCCTGCCTCTTTTATTATTTTTCCTTTCCTCCTCTTGCCTCACTAATTATTTTCATTTCAAACCTTCATTTCCCACAAAATCAAAAGGAACTTTGTGGGAACATGTGTTTTTATTGGGTTTTTGTTCACTTCCACTGTGCCCCAGGAGTTCTTTAACTTTGCTGCCTTGTTCACTTGGGAATGCTGGGCACGTCCCTCCAAGCCAAGTCGGTGTGGCCACTGACTTCCCAGGCTGGTTGAGACCTTCATTAAGCAGCAACCTGCACGTTCCTCACCACTTGTTAACGAGGTAGGATAATCCTAAATCAGACACGTGAAGTCGTTCTTTGAGGTTTTTACAAGGCAAATTTGTCAGCGGGCGCTGAAACCTGTGAAGCCTTGTGGAGTCAGAGAACCTGCACCCCGTGTGTGTGGAGGAACAAGGAATCTGCAAACCAGGGTTGCGTGACAAAAACGTGTTCAGAGGAAGAAGCGGCCGACGCCCACGGTGTCATCCAAAGGTAATTCCCTGCATTGTGCAACTTCCAAGGGGTTCCGTGAACCCTGGAGCAAAGCCACGGACTTGTTCTTCTTCACCCTGAGCTCTGCTAATCTCGAGTTTGTGCCCTTTGTGCACTTGACAGAAGGTGTAGATAAGGCTAAAAGGCAAGTTTGGAAAAAAAAACCAAACACAAAGATAGCATGTGTAATATGGTCTGGGGCCTCGTGCCAAGAGTGACAAAATGCCTTACAAACACAAGTGACCTCACCACAGCCCTGTCAGATGGGGAAGGATTAATATCCTGCCTTTGGTAGGAGGAAATTGAGGCACAGGCCAGCTTTGCCTGTGGGACCAAGCTGCAGTCTGTGGCTGGTATCAGTGTGCCCAAGTGGCCTTGATTGCAAATGTCCTCAGCACAGGGCGAAGAAAACACATCTTTCTTACAAAACAGCAGGATGAGTTATTTTTGGGTCTTTATAAATTGTCTGTTTTCCAGCACTATCATTCTTACCCTACCAGGGGAACATGACTGACCTAATTAGAGTCTAATTCCAACAGTATAAGGCTCAACTTGTAAATACAAACTTTTCTTTTTTAAGTTATTTTTTATGTATGTACAAGCTTATCTGATTGGTATAAACACCCCATAGGTAGGGAGCAGGAGAGAAGCAGGGCAACAGGAGTCATTGGAGATGACTCTGTGGAAAATTTGGGATGAATAAGGGCAAATTTTCAAATTGATTTATGAGACTGTGACTTAATCTGCTGGTAGACTGTATCCTCTGGGATTAAACCTCACATAACCTGATGGAAATTAGGAAATGTTTTATGCCCACCATGGCAGAGGAAGGATTCAGTATTTCAATCCTCTGTCCAGCAAAAAATATCCAGGGTGATCGATGAAGACACTTTCATTGATCCATAGCTGTCTCTGCACCACAGAAGAAATTAAAAGGTGAGAAAAAGATGCTCGTTTTCAATGAAGCCCATTTCATGAAGCCAGCAAGGGTTAATCCAACCAGCCAAATGCCTGGCTTTAGCTGCAATAGAGAAATGCTCCCAGTGGGGTTGAGTGATAAGCCTCCAGCCATACCTGCTTGGATTCTCAAGGACTGTGCCCGAACATGTTCGGGATGGCTCACATCCCACAGCCGCTGATGGGGAGTCCATAGTGCCGAATGAATCACGAGCCAAACAGCTTCATCCCTGCCCTTAGCCCAGACACTGAATGTGCCCAGAAAAAACATCCAGAAGCCAAGCACTGGAGACAGAAGCAATGGGCCAAACTCTGCCCTTGGGCAGCGATGTGGCTCTGAGCACCAGGTCTGGCTGAGCAGAGATCCTGGCTCTAAAAGAGATGACACTCACCGGGCTGTTTCTAACATGTGTGCTCGTGAGATAGGGTGGGTTTGGAGGAAAGGGGAGCCTGGCAGAAAAGGCTGTATATCGTGTTTAGAGCTGATGTCTTCAGGGTCATGTCATGATTTTTGTTTCTTTCTGGCTTGACTTCTTGGTTTGGAAGTGGGTCGGCAGAAATTGAGGTCATTGCAAATGAGGCAATGATGCTCTCTGGAAAGCACTGGCTGCCTTGTCTGGTGAGACCAAGCTACCAGCTGGGAGGTCTGAAAAGGCAGAGAAGTTCTGCTCTGGTACAGTGTGAGACAGGCAAAGGAGAAGTTGTCCTTGAAGGATCTGGAGTCAAAGGATGAGCAGGGAGTGCACACAGCACTGCCCTCTTGGTGTTTTCTGTAATTGGTTTTGTACTGTAACACTGGCTGTTGGCTTATAATTTCCCACCCTTGCTTAGAAATTATAGAGGAGTGAAAGGGAGATGGGTTTCAGCTGCTGAGGCTTCAGGAGCATTCAGCAGTGTTGCTGGATGAAAGGAGCAAAGTGGTGTTCTGCTCTGCAGAGGTCTCAGAAATACCCAGGCATGAAGCACTGTGTGGTTTTGAGCTTGGTGAGAGGGAAGGCAGAAATTGGTGCCAGCCCCTGGTCCTTCCCTGGCTGCTGGAGCTCTTTGAGGATGTCATACATCTGGTGCTTTCCCATTTAGTCCTTTCGAGAGGCTCGTTAGAGAGGAAGGTTTGTAAAGAAGAGCCAGGAATAAACAGCTTCTGATCCCATTTGTGGGACAAGAGGAAAATAAGAGAATTGTTAAAGATGGGACAATCAGTGAATAAAAGCCTGGTTATTAACAGGGCTGACATTTTGCTCTGGCTCTTAGAAGAGTGTTGTGTGTTGCAACGTGACTTTTCCCATAGTATGTGGAGGAAAGGAAAACCTTTGGGTCTACAATACAGCAGCTGAAAAGCCTGAGATGCAGCAGAGTGTGCATCTCCTGGGGGTGGCCTTCTACCCAGTGGTCTGCATTCACACAGGGCCTCTCTTCCCTCGGCCTTGTTCAGTCCCACCAAGCAGACAGTGGTAAAATCACCTCTCCTCTAGGAGGGACTTTTAAATTTTTGTATCTCTGTCTCTCTGGGAGCTTTTACAAACTGGAGTTCTGCATGAGGCATGAGGTTTAATATCATCTTCTGTGCCCTATCAGTTCAGTTGGTCTAAGATGTATTTGTCCCATTTTTACAGCTATGACTATAGTCAGATATCACAGTTCATGTCTCCTTCTGTTTGTGTTACCCATGGTGACCACCAGCTTTTGAACCCCCACATACCTCATTTTCCTGGCCACCTGTTCCCTTTCAGCAGGGAGGCAGTGCAGGGTGTTGGCAGCAGCAGAAGGGCTCTGTGCTCCAGGACAACAGTAACACAGGGAAAGTATCCAGTGCATGAAAGCCCAGGACCCTGCCACTGCTGGGACAAGGAGTGGTAGATAATGTGTGAGCTAATATTGAACCAGGATTGTTGCTGGGGTGGTGTGGCAAGAGCAAACACTCCAGGATCACATGGTGGCCGCAGGACGAGCAGGGAAGGTGTGCAGGGCCACGGCTTCAGTGCTGTCCAGGACCCTGCCATGGGGGATGCAGGGTCTCACTGGGTCACTCTTCTTCTCCCCAGGGTATAAAAATTAATAGTCTGTTTATAGCCCTGTGCACACTGCCAGGGCTTCCACAACCTTGGGATTTGTTATTAATGGGGAAAGCAGTGTCACTGTGTTGGTGTCAGTACAAAGGGTGATGTCTGGGAGGCTGAGGCCACATCTGCTCCTGACCCAGAGGAGGACATTCCTTTTAGGCCACTCTGGGTCCTTCGTAGGTACAGACCATTAACCCTGGAAACATCACTAGGGCTGTAAACCAGCTCTGTTTTCTCTATATATAACCATGCCTGGAGACCAGTGCATCGAAGAGGTCACTGGCCATTGATGTGACTCTTACCAATGGGGTTTAACAGCTCTCTTGGAGACATCTCCTATTAAATAAGTTATTATCTGAAATGGGAGAGGGGGCAAAAAGTGAGAATTCTGTGAAAGAGGTGAATTAGAAGCAGTATTGATGTCAACTCGCAGTGTGCTGCTGCTGCTGTTATTTTTTGCTTGCTTTAGCACATCTGCTGCACGAGTGCAGGGGGAAGCACTCTCTGCTCCCCTTTTCATGCCACAAGATGTTTTTGCTGGATCACCAGCCTTGGACAGACAAGAGCTGCATAGCCCTAATTGGGCAACTTTCTTCCTTTCTCTAAGGCAAGGTGCTGGGCTGCCATGGCAGACCCTCAGCTGCAGTACTGTTGTGTGGTTTGCTTGCCCACAGTGCTAAACCCCTTTAAATGTTGCCAGAAAAATGATCTGGAGAGCCTTTCCCTCTGCTTTATCCCTCCTGGGTGCTATTTCTGTGATACTCACATTAGAAAAATAGTCTCAGTAAGTACAGATTCTACCATTGCATTTGGTCCAAAGGGCTGTGTACGTTTAATATGTGCAATTTGTACAAAATTATCCAACAGCGACTGTTCAGGATGGCCCCACCTGCAGCTCTGAGACGTGACAGCAATTTTGGTTGGGAGGTGGACTTTTTATCAACTATGATTTTCTCAAATTTGTGGAGCTATGGAGACAACAGTGCTTCAAGGAACGTGCAAAAAAAAAAAAAAAAAAAAAAAAGCAAATCAAAAATCAGATAAATAAGGAGTTTGCAGAAGTTCCCCAGCCATGTGCACACTCTGCAGATGTGGTTCCCAGCAGGGTGTTGTAGAGCCTGGCTGTGGGAGCCCTGCACAGCCATGTCCCTGCCACCTGCCCTGCGGGTTTTCCCTCCTGAGTTCTCAACACCATGGGGTCACAGGGGGCTTTAGCAAGTCTCTGCTGGGAAGAGAAGAGTTCCTGATGTGAAATAGGTCTGGGGATGGTGTCACTGTCCCTCCCCCAGTGCATGACAGAGCGCTAAGGGTTTGATCAAACTCTGCATTCCATCTTCTCTATGGAGCATCACCTCTATATTAGTAGATTGCTCCCACTCAAAACTATTTTGGACAAATGAGTAGCTTCCTTGCACGTAAAGGTGCTGCACAGTTTATTTACATATTTTGAGGGGTAGCTAACATCTTCTCCTCCTCTGAAGTCTGGCTTTGCCTCAGTTTCTGTCTGAGAAAGGAGAAAATACTGAACCACAAACCCACTTTCTACTGAGAAATCTCAACAGCTGTTAGCAGAGGTTATTGGAAAATCAAAGGGTTTGTGTGAGGGAAGAAATGCAGCTAATCCCAGCTGGGGAGTTGCTGCTCCAGCACCTGGCCTCTCCTCCTGCCTCTCACTGCTGCTCTTTATGTCCTTCTGGTATGGGACCCATCAAAGAGAAGAATCAGGCTCTGGATGCAGAAAAAAGGGTAACTCCCAGAGTACAGTTGCTTCAAGGTATCTTAAAAGGGGGAGACCCCACAAAACAGAGAAGAAGGTTCCTGTCACAGCACACTGCTGGGGCACAGTGCTTCAGAGCAGCATGGAGAAGAAGGAATCAGGCATGTGCCTCCATAAAATGTTTGATTACTGTCACTCACTAATTATGTAATCATCAAGCGTGTCGTTGCCTCGTGCAACTCGGGATGCCTGAGATGTTGTCCTACCAAAACTGGCAGCACTGCTGCTCAGCTCTTCCACATAGGTGTGCAGGTGACCCCTGGATCCACCAGCAGCTCAGAACCCACTACCTTTGTTTTATGAGGCAAAAGAAATCTTTGGGCAGAGGCCAAATCTGCTACTGGCCTGGGGGCACAGGTGAGTGATACGTGATGCAGGGGAGCGTGATGTGCACACGGGGTCCTCAGCAAGGTCTCATCTCCCCTTATCCATGTGGGTCTACTGATGCACTCAGGGAACACAGAGAAGGGAATCATGTGGACTGCACGGAGGAAGAGATTCATGGCCTTTCCCAGTGTGATGGGGACAAAGAACATCATGTCCTGACCCATCTCCACACCCACCCACTGCAGCATACGCTGTTGCTAAACTGGCCAGAGGCTCCACTGCAGCTTCCCCATATATGGCATTCACTTTTTATTTCTTTCACAGAAAGAAGCCAGTCCCGTGTCTTTGTCCGGGAGGGGGGGACAAACACAGAACTGCCTAAAGCCAAATGACATCATCTTATGCAACCTGAGAGCAAATAGCATGTCCGAGGCAGAAGGGAAATGGGAATCCATCCTGAAATGCCATGGTGGGCCCTGGCTGACCTCGTGTGAGCGTGGTGCTGCTCCCCGTGCCAGCAGACAGCTCGGTCCTCAGCACCTCCTTCCTCATGGTTGTGCCTAGAGCCACAGGCTGGCAGGTCACCAAAGGCACCATGAGTGCAGTGGGACATCAGGGAGAACTTCCACCCGCACAGGTGAAGAGAGCATGCTGTGCCAGCAGAGTGCCCTATCCTAGTGCCGTATCCTTCTCCCCACAGAACCTGAGGTCCACAGGATCTGCCTGAGGGATAACGAGCCCCTTTCCACCTGGACACGCGTGTTGTGCAGTTCTGTCTCCTCCAGCCCCTTCCCTCCTGGATCGCAGTTGGGAGGCGCAGGACACCACACGTGGAGGTGGGAGAGGAAGGACGAGGAAAGGTGCACCTGCACAGCCATCCCTCGGGAGCTGGGACGGACGGGACGCAGCAGCATCTCACGCCCTTTGCTCCGCTGGTACAAACCACCCTTTCAGCACTTACCAGCCCCAGGGGAGGGGAGCTCGGGGACCGACACCCCGATCCCGGGGCTCACCCCTGAGGGAAAGCTCCGGCTCCGCCCGTGCCTCCCTCCCGTGATGGCGGGCAGAGGTCGGGGCTGAGCGGGGCGGCGGCGGCGGCAGGAGCGGGCTGGCGGAGGGCACCATGCAGCTCCTGCCCAGCAATGCCTCATCCAGCCACTTGCTGTTGAGCCAGCCTGAGACTAAGCCAGACAAATACTGTTTTTTCTCTTTCTCCATCTTTCTCCCTTTGTACAAAAACCCCTCCATCCAAATTCTAGAATTTAGCACAAGAGGGCACGGTCTTAAACTGTGCCAGGGGACGTTTAGGTTGAATATTAGGAAGAAATTTGTTACAGAGAGAGTAATCAGACATTGGGATGAGCTGCCCAGGGAGGTGGTGGATTCACTGTCCCTGGAGGTTTTAAGATGAGGCTGGATGTTGCACTTAGTGCCATGGTCTGGTAACCACGGCGGGGTTGGATCAAGGGTTGGACCTGATGCTCTCAGGGGTCTTTTCCAACCTGGTTGATTCTATGATTCTAAATAGATTTTTAGATGAAACTCAAATATTATTGACTCATCAAACCTTATAAAATAACTACGTAGTAGCTGATCTCAGGTAGCTGATTGCAAATGCAGAACAAATGTATTGGCTGCCATAAAAGAGGTTTCTCACCTGTGTTTGCTGGGTTTACAGCACGCACGTGATCTCTTACTGATGCTTTAGTGAGTGCTGTGTGTCCCACAAGTTTCATCCTTACATGTAACATCAGTTAAAACCCTAATGGGAACAAACCACAAAAGCCATGTTCGCTCCAGTTCGGGAACTGCAGTGGAAGATCATATGAGGACAAGGCAGTAGCAGCTCTCACTTGTTGAGCCAAAGGTGAAAGGACACACCAGGATCTAGTTCTGCCTCCTAACTCTGCTCACACTAAAACTGTGTACCTTGTCATACCTTGTCTTTGTTACATTTTTGGATCAGGTTGGCTGGTAAAAGTTGATAGTGGTTTTTTTATTCTTTTTTCTCTCTGCTCTCTTTTTTCTCTCCAATGCAAATGTCCCTTAAGCATCTACATGATGCTTGAGAGCATCTGTGCACCTCCCAGCCTCAACCTCTGCCACTTACAGAGGGTCTGTGGGATGCCCTGTGCTGCCAGCTTTAATCACTTTTTACTGGCAAACTGTTCATTTCTCCTTTCTTCTTTTCCAGGGAATCCACCATTTTGATCAGGTGTGCTTTGAAAAGTATGGAAAAATCTGGGGGTGAGTTTCTGCAGAACAAAGCTACCTGTTTGGGGGTGAATGGAAAAAGGTACATTGCCATCATGTCACTCAGCACTGTAATTCCAGCAGTGGCAGCTTGGGAAAATCCGGGTTCACCACTGGGAAAGAGTCCAGGGCTTCTCTCCTGCTGGGATTTCAGTATGGTGCAGGGCTGGGATGATGGTGGCCCGTTTGGGGGGTGATTTGTTTGCATAAGCTTTGAAAATAACCTCCACTGCTTGGTGTCAAACTGAGCCTCCTGCCTTTGAAGCTGCAGCTGTGTCTGTCTGGAGCAGGCAGCGAGCTGCAGGCTGCCGTGGGGTTTTTCATCTTGCTCCCTGCTTCTCCCAGAGCTGGGGCACGAGCTACCTTTGAGCCTGCCTCCCCTCTCCCCACACAGCGCTGGTTTTGTGCAGGGGCCTCTTATCGTGCTTCTGTTGAGAACCTCTCAAACTGAAGCAAAATTCCTGTGCCAAAAAAAAAAAAAAATCTTGAGAGGCTTCGTGAAACCTGGCGCATTTTTTCGAGAGATTAAATGTTCTCAAGCTTCTTGAAGATGGCAGCTTCCCTCAGCTGCGGCCCAAGGCTCCCTGCCCTTTAGCCCACACCATGACTTTTAAGTTCTTCTGTCTCTATTGATTGGAAAGTGGAGGAGACAGAGGAGTTTTTCACCTCTCAGTGCCTCATAGACCAGGCAGGAAGTCTCTTTACCCCACAGGTAGGCTGTTCAGCGTGGATTTACTGTTTCCAGCTACCAGGAGCAGAAACAGAGCTCAGACAGCCCAAGTGCAGGGAATCAACACTGTGGCAAAGGCTGCCTTTTATCTAAACCCACACTGCTTTGGCAACTCTTTAGTGCCACAGACAATTTCTAGAAATGCTCATTCTGTCCATGTTTGGCACTTTCTTTCCCTTTCTCCTGTGTTACTACATAATAAAACAGTTTCAGCCTCATCCTTTCAGCAGTTTTCTCAGAGGGGACTCAGCTGGCCCAAACACTTTGTGCCGTGGCTCTGGCCACAGACAGAGCAGGCTGCTTTTGCTCCAGCTGACCATGAGTGATGGATTGACTGTGGGTTTCTCATGGCTTAGGTTTTATGATGGCAGGCAGCCTGTGCTGGCTGTTTTGGATCCCATCATCATCAAAAACATCCTGGTGAAAGAGTGCTACTCCACTTTTACCAATCGCCGGGTAGGTACCTAGTCCCGTGCTTTGCTCTCCAGTACAGAGCACACGCAGCAAGAAGGGGCTTTCTTTGTGGTTTCTGTTCTCCTCTGAGCCTTTCAGCAGGTACTCCTCTCTGATGTGCCCCAGCTTATTGATGGTACCAACACCAAAACTCTGCTAGGGAGGTGTGTGGGCCACTCTGGCTGGGACACTGGGCCATCAGCCTGGATGTGCCATAGGGCTGATGGTAACATATGACTCTTACACTCCTGTTTCCATTTCTGTTGTTTGCTGGTTGAGTTAGAGCTGTCATGACTTTGGGGGCCAAGTGAACTCTCCATGGTGGGTTTTTCTTCGTGTTTCTGTCACGTGGAGGGGGGCTGTAAAGCTTCACCAGTTTCCCTGTATAACCATGTCCCTTCTGCTGCAACATTCCCCCTGTGCAGAACTTCCGTCTGAACGGGATCTTGGATTCGGCCCTCAACGTGGCTGAAGATGAGCAGTGGAAAAGGATTCGTACAGTGCTGTCTCCAACCTTCACCAGTGGGAGGCTGAAGGAGGTAAAGCACAGGCCACTGGTACTTTGCATCAGTAGCTGGAGGAGGATTGGGCTGTTTCCCCTCCAAGAAGGAAGTCTCCCTGTTAGTCAGGACCACATCCATGAGCACCTGCCTTGTTGGTGCAGTTCAGCAATACAGTTCAGTATCTGTCTGCCATCGTGGGGACAGAGTCAGGAGAAGGTGATGGGTGAAATGGCACACAAAGCTGTTGGCCCTATGGCCTGTGTTTTCATCTTTCTTGGCACATCGCTCAGGCTATGGTTGTCCATTTTCCATGTACTCAGGAGCCATGTTCAATCTTAGCTGGAGTGGATGCTTAGCTGGAATGGGAGCTGTGTGTGGGTTTTGGGGCAAGAGCCTTGCTCAGTCATAGTAGATGAGCTCTGTGGACAGATTGTTAAGATGAGAGAAAGCAGTGCCTGAGACCTGGAAATGAAACCTCCCCCAGCCAGACTTGGCGAATGGCAGGTGGCAGTGTGGAATCACCCAGCCTTGCTTGGTGGCAGGAAGAGAGTCAACAGTGCTTTCTGCTTTGGTTTGCATTTCAGATGTTCCAAATCATCAATCACTATGGAGAAAAATTAGTGAAAAACATTGAGAAGAAAGTGGCTAATGATGAATTTGTGAACGCAAAGGAGTGAGTAACTGTGTGGGGCTGACAGGAAAGGGTTTGTGTTCAGTGTGGGGAAGGGGTTGTTTTGGAGGGTCTTTTCTGTGCTGCAGCCTAGATCCCTTGTGAGCTATGGAGGCAAACTCCACAGCAGCCGTGGGCATGGCATGTTCCCCAGCAGTGGGCTTGCTGTGCTCTGCTCTGCTCAAGGGAGTAGCTGTGCTCTGCCCCTTCTTTCATTTTACTGGGGATGCATTTTGAGGAAGGAGCAGGGCCTGTTCCAGAAGCTGTGCAAGATGTGGTATTTTTGTATGTCATTTTTGCAATCTTTTTTACAGATAGAGTATAGTCTGTTATCCCAGACTGCAGTTCAGTGCTTTCCAAGCACAGTTTAGGTTTTTGAAGCTGAGAAAAATTGGGGAATGAATGCAACTGGGGAAAACTTGGGAAAGTATAATGATGGTTACTGCCAGATTAGGACAGACCTACTATGTTAGCACTCTGCATCAAGAGGGATTCCCTCTCACAATGATTGTTTCTAGATGGGCTCTTATTTACTGTTGTGGTTGGGTTCATCTCATTCACTCTCACTTCTCTACTCAGCATTTTTGGAGCCTACAGCATGGATGTGGTGACCAGCACTTCTTTCAGTGTCAATATTGACTCCATGGGCAACCCCAATGACCCCTTTGTCACCAACATTAGGAAATTTCTCAAGTTCAGTTTCCTGAGTCCTATGTTCCTATTGTTAGGTATGGCACACCTCATCTCATACAGCCCTGAATCAAAGGTGGTGACCACCTGCATTTCCTGGTAGCTCCCTTAGTGGCTTTGGGTCCTCTTTGCCGCATGGGAGATGCTCAGCACTTTGCAGGATTAGATTTACCATAGCAGATCTGCAGAAATGTTTCCCCAGGGAAACCACAGTCAAAATTTGTACAGACCATGTGGGACTTTGCAGCATCCTCCTGAAAGCAGAGACTCTGTTTGCAGAGGCATGACAGAGAGCTGCTCTGTCACAGAGAGCTGCACTTGGTGTGGCATTGTGGTCACAAGTAACATGGGAAGGAGATTCTCAAGTGCATTGTATTCCAATCATGGTTAGGTAAAAAGAGATGAAGGCAATAAAAAGCAGTTTTTTGGGTCAGGGTCCATATTTACCCTTTTCTATGCTTTGTGCCACTTTTGAGTTTCTTGGGGCTCCTTTGAGCTCAAATATATTGTTCTCTTCTTTCCTTTTAGTGTTGTTCCCCTTTGTTATCCCTGTGCTGGAAAAGATGAAGGTGACTATATTACCCTCAGACGTCATGAACTTCTTCAAGGACGTCTTCATAAAAATTAAGAAGGAACGGGAAAAGGGCAGCCGCACGGTGAGTCCAGCCCAGGTGGCCTCCTATCTTCAGGAGAAATGTGTTGTCCTGAGTGCAAGAGGGACCTGGTGGCACCTTCAGAATCTGTGGTGTATCATCTGCTCTCCAAACCAGCTCATGGCTCACCAATCCTGAGGAGGGTCAGAACCATGACCTGCCTGGGTGTCCCAAGTAGAGAGAGTGTCTGTGTTCATAGAGGGTCTCTAGTCCAGACCTCACCATGCATGAAGCCATGAGCAGCCATGAGCTGTGCATGGAGCAGATGTCTCAGCAAGAGACTCGTGCTGGACAAGGTTTGTTTTCTCCTCACCCATATCTTCTCTGAGTGCCTCTGCCTCTCTCCCCAGGACCGGATTGATTTCCTGCAGCTCATGATTGAATCGCAGAACTCGCAGGATGGCTCCAAGTCTGCTGAGGCCAACTGGGAGAAAAGTATGTCTTGAGATCTGTCCTCCCCTCAGCAGAGAGCAGTAGTTCCTTTTTGGGTTAAAGGAGGGAAGTAGGGAGAGGATTTTAGTCGTTAATCCCATGCAAGATTCAAGGTCTCAGTAGTGGGGCCATAGTGATGTTTATTACAGATCAGCTTTTTTTTTTTATTATATCCCATTTCCTGGGATAAATCTTGAGGTGTGTTTGTGCAACAAAGGGTACAAAGAGTAAGTATGTCCTTACTCCCATTCTTATATTGTCTTCTCTGAAGGCCAGCTATGTTGGCTGTGTTTCAAAAAGCACACAAAGCAAGTATGTTGTGTGTACCTTGCTCATCTGTGAGCTCATCTCCGTTCCCCATCCTGGGTAAACTGTTAAATTAAGAAAATAATGACTTAGCCAAGAATAGTCCCAGTCCATCAACCTCAGTCAAGTCAGGATGCTTGTAAATTTTGAGGTGCCAGGACAGGGTATTTGTAGGGACACTTTGCACTGCAGGCTGCATCCTGTGAGCTCTTGGACACTGCTGCAGTGCCAACATTAAATCCTGAGTTCTGCTTATTACCACTGCCACATTATGCTCAGGGCTACTAATCCCTTGGCAGTGCAAGGCTCACCTCATGGCTTAGAGGAGGTGCTGGACATCTATTCTTCTCTTTCTTTTCCTGGCATGTGCTCCTATTTTATTTTCTTTTTGGCCTAAGAGCATTGTCCTAGAAGATAGCAGAGACTTTCTGAATCAGGCTCAGGCTGCACATAGCTTGGTTCTGCTCTTAAAGGAAGACATGTAACACTGCTGATCTTGACAGCTGCTCTGGCTGTACAGCTGCCAGATCCACCCCTTTGTGGTATCAGAGGGTAAGCTGGATATTTCCTTTACCAACTGTTAAGTAGTTAGGAGTAGCATTACCTAGACTGATGAGTGGGATCCTGAATTCCCAAGGGTTAATTACTGTCGTTGTCAGCTTCTTGTATGTGCTTTTATGCCTTTTTTCAGCATTAAGTAATGAAGAGATTCTGGCCCAGGCTCTTATCTTTGTCTTTGCTGGTTATGAGACCACCAGCTCCACCCTCAGCTACATGGCCTATAACCTGGCCATCCACCCTGACGTGCAGCAGCGACTCCAGGACGAGGTCGATGCATACCTGCCCAACAAGGTAAAGGAGAGGGGGAAGATGCTGGGGTTGTCCCTACCAGTGCCTTGCAAACCCTGAGCCAAAAGCCAGGTTGGAAGCAAAGCAGAGTGCCTGAGGTGCTGGCACTGAGATTTCCGCTCCTCTGGTCTCTGATGCCTGAAGTGGAAGCACTGTGGGGGTGTTGGGGTGGGAGTGTAAGTCCTGTCCTCACAGCTGTCCCGATCCCCTCCCAGGCCACTCCCACGTACAGCGCCATCACACAGATGGAGTACCTGGACATGGTGGTGAACGAATCCATCCGGCTCTACCCCGCTGGGGGACGGCTCGAGAGGGTCTGCAAGAAGACGGTGGAGATCAACGGTGTGACGATTCCAAAGGACATGGTGGTCGTGATCCCGGCCTTCGTGCTGCACCGTGACCCGCAGTACTGGCCAGAGCCCGAGGAGTTCAGGCCTGAGAGGTGAGGGCTGGGCAGGGGGAATAGCTGAGTGCTCAACCTCAGCCCTGGGAGTGGGAATGGCAGCAAAAGTGGGGAATGCATGATTATAACATTTAAATTAGGCATTTATCATTGTCTGACATCTAGTCCCAGCATTACCGTGAGGGGAGTTTTATGATCTACATCCATAAACTGTGCATGGAATTTAATTAACTGCATTGAAGGGAGCAACAGTGAGAGCAGCTCCCAGCAGCTGTAACACTGAGGGGTTTATGGCCACATATTAAAGCAAGAGTCATTGGGTGACTGGCACAATGCCCTGCAAATCAGCAGTGGAAGGGCAAAGATGGGTAGGAAATAAAACTTAATTTTTAATTCAAGTTATGAAGCAATCTTTGCTTAGGAGCTCTGTCAGACCCTGCAAAATGAGGCAATAGCCCAAGGCAGATCTGGGAGACCCTGGGCCTGCTAGTCTTCAAGTGTCCACAAAGACATTGAGGGTTGGTCCAGAAAGAGCAGGACCAGGCCTTGTGCCCTCGCACCAGGAGCTGGAATACCCCTGGAAACTAGTTCTGGTGTGGGAATGTGGTGACTTCTGGGACAAAATGTGGCAGCAGTACCAGGCAGAAGTTAGAGAGGGAGATGGGAGCTGCTGAAGTCACCTGTGGAACCCAATTGCGTTGAATTCAGGAGGAAATACCCAAATGGGAGTACTCTGGCAATGGGCAGGCTGCTCCAGTTGCTCAAGTAGCTCCATCCTTACTCCACTTGACAAACTGCATGAGTGGTTGGACAGGAGCTCTTTAGGGATCACTTGCCTTGCTGGGAGTTCATCAGAGAGTTGTGCTGGTGTCTCAGTAGCGAGATACTTCACTGCTGACTCAGTGTGGCTGAGGTTTGTACCTGGACCTCGTGCACTGGGAATGAAAAGCCTCCTGGCATGAAAACTAACTGATCACTAAGAAGTATTACTGAAAATGCTCAGTGGCAAATTTCTCTGTGAAGCTGATTGTTCTTCCCTGTTTTTCATGATGAGGAGAGGAATGGCTGGCATGTCTCAAAAGCAACCCTGCCTTTAGTCACGCAGGGGGAGAACGTCTTTGTGTTCGCTCAGTCCTTTGATCTACAGGGAAGCCGTGAAGCTGTAGACCTGTGTGTTTTAGGGTTTGAAATCTGGGTTCAGTTTTGGAGCTGAGAGGCAGTTCTGAGAAAAAGAGTAGTTATGAAATCCATTAGCATATTTCAGGTATTCCCTGGTCACCTGATGCACTTGGAGTTGCACAACTAACTCCAAGCAGTAGGATAAAAGCAGAGGCATAAGGTATCCATTGAGACAGAAATAAGGGACTTAGCGGGATTCTTCTAATATGCACAGAAACACAAAAAGCTTTTGCCTTCCCAGACCTCTCATCACTTCAGATGTGGAAGCTGACACATCCTGGAACAGTAGCTCATGCTAACTTCGTTTTTTTGGTTGTAATCAGGTTCAGTAAAGAGAACAAAGAGCGTCTTGACCCCTACACCTTCCTGCCATTCGGGGCTGGCCCCAGGAACTGCATAGGAATGAGGTTTGCTCACCTTGTCATGAAAGTGGCTATGGTCGTCCTGTTGCAAAACTTCTGCTTCAGAACCTGCAAAGACACACCGGTGAGGAAATGGGATGATATCTTTCATTATCTGCACTTTACTCCCACTGAGATGGTCCTACAGTTATATGGGAATAACTATTGAAATCTTCTCAGTTAATTTTAAGTGGTTCACCAGAAGTTACAGATACTTTTTTTTTTTTAAGCCTCCACAGAAACATATTTACTGTTGATGGGATATTTTAGGCTGAGATCCCTGAAGTCCTCTGCCTCTCTTTGGGTGCACCTAAGCTGTGGTGTGCTTGCTTCTCCACAGTGCACTGTGGGTCTGCCTCGACCCAGCTTAGGAAGACCCTGTTCCAGAGAGCAGGAAGGGACTGTTCCCCCCAGCCCACACCAATGCTGAGCTTTGCAACACAAACACGACATGGTGAGGCTTCCCAAGACACCAAAATTCATCTCTTATGGGCCACCAGGCAGCCCTAAAGGATAACAAATTTCAAGCAAGCACAATCTGAGTCCAGTTTGAATTGGCAACCCTCTCTGTCTTTGAGGCAGTGAGGATCCCACCAGGATACCAGTGAATGCTGCACGTAGTATTGATGGGACAGGCCTTGCAAGCTGGGGCTGTTAGATATGGGATAAATGCAGTAGCTGTCGGAAATGATGTGTCAAGCCAGCCCTCCTGAGAGCACAGCAGCTCCCTCAGAGGCAAGGAGCACCATGGTGTTGGTTGCCAGCCCGGCCCAGTTCTCTGCACTGGCTGCTGCAAAAGGCTGTGCCATTAATGCATTTTGTTGGTGAGGTGAGCTTGAGAAATCAGAGCAGAGGGGCCAGCAAGTGCATTCAGAGGACATTTGTTGTAAGAAACAGAGAAATCCTGATTAAATTATTACTTGGCACGGGTGCTCAGCTGGAATCTCTGCCGATTCAGATTGCAGCTCAACTAGTAACCTGGAGGTGAAAGACTGTAATAGTCCATTAACAATGCAGTGACCTATCCACCCTCCCCCAAGTCTAATGACATTTTTCTAGTCCTCTGCAATCCATAAAATTGATTCTTTTTATAACTGCCTTTAATTAAAAGGAGACAAGTTAAATATGTATTGTATTATTGGTGCCCATAGGTTTATGGGGCTCTTTCAGCCCTTTTTTCTGCCGAAGATGTCATGTACATCAGATCAGAGTGGGAGGAAAAAATTCATGCTGGAACATCCCTTTGGAATATGTATATGGGAGCTGCAGCCTCCTCTCACTTCTCCACTGATGGCACATTGGGCTCCAAGCCATGTTGCTTAAATTTCCTGAAACAAAGCTTACTGGGATATGGGGATTTGAAAGTAGCTTGTCAGGCTGAGTGTATCACCCTTGTCCTGATGGGGTGTGGGAGAGCTGGGATATGAGCAGCATCCATTAGAGGGGGAGATTTAAAACATTCTCCCTTCCCCTGCAAAATGACTCCCTCCAACACCCGCTCTAAATGTTGTTTTTAATGAGCTTTCCAGTCTACCCCATGAAAACCTGTTTGATGTGAGGATGCTTTTTCTTTGGTACTTGGTCTGAGCAGCAGTCTCAGTTCTGTTTTTCCTGGAGAGCTCATTGCTCCTCCAGCTCCCATTATGATGTAGTTCCCCTTAAGTGCTGACACACTTCAACATTAAACAAAATGGCACCGTGTGCCCCTCCTTGGCTGCAGCTCCCTGCGTGGGTTTTGGCTGCCTCTCCCCCCACGTGCAGCCTGTTGATCAGTGCACTGAGCTCTTTGTACCACATGAAAACCAGAAATCACTAACCAGTTTATTCAAGAGCTGAGGGCTATTAAGCACCAGCTGGTAGCTGTTCTGCATGAGCAATAGTGATAGTCCTGCTGTAGGTACACCTGTAGGTTAGGAAGTGCACTGAAAACAAGTGGTAGATGGGATGGGTTTGAGCTGTAGGGCTCCTGTTGTTGTTGTGTCTGTCCTTTTTCCCAGCTTATGTGGCTGTTTTGGTTTTTTTTCCTCCTGCTCAAGATCCTGCTGGTTCTGGACTCGAGAGGTTTCATGCAACCAAAGAAGCCCATTGTCCTGAAGATGGTCCCCAGAGCCCAGGCTGACCCAAAGAATTGAAAGAAGCAGGAACAGAGCAAGAGGCTCTTACTTGATGGTGCCTCCTCTAACTCTTGAGAGGAGACCAGGTCGCTGTGTGTGCTGTAGGAATGTCAGAGGTGCTACCCCCCATTTCACAGGGTTTTGGCCCAAACATAATAACATGAGCATTATCCTAATGAACATGAGCCCCAGGCCCTGCTGCCCCCAATCACAATACGCATTTTGCAAGACCGTTTGCACTTGAGTTATTTGGGCTTTTTTTTTTTTTTCTCTTTCTGAAGAGGCACTTTTCTAAGCAATTTGATTCCAGACACTGTCAGTCTCTTCTGGCAGTGTAATTTAAATCAAGATAGGGAGAGCAAATTGCACATAGTTAAGTAATGCTGCCATTGCTCCTGTTCCCACTGCCTGCTGGGTAACTGTGTGTCTTCTGGTTTTATTCTCCTGGGAATGCAGAGTTGTCCAGGGCTATTTCCTCAGCTCTGTGCTATGACCCTGACAAGTGTTAAAATGGTCACATCCTTGCAGAAGAGAATGCCTGCAGCAAAATTTCTGATGCTGATTTATTTAGATTTCTGTATGATTTTAGATGGCTTTTGCGTGATTCCAAGTGCAGATGAGTCAACTGGAGGAGCCCAGAGAGAAGCAGTTACCCTTAATGTCTGGAGATTGGCAGACTGGGAGAGGAGTGTCCCACAGGTGTTTACTGATTGTTTGCTTATTGTACCCTGGACATGCAGCCATCCCATGGAAAGGATTGTCAACACAGGCACTGTCCATACTGTTATCATGACACCTTTTAATCGGGTTTATATCAGGCCATTGTAAGACCAACTTAACTGAATTAATAATGATGCAGCGCTGAGAGCCTTCAGATGTCCTGAACAACCCTACTCTGGAAAAAAAAGGTGCCTTTGGTTATTGAGAGCTTCAAAGTCTTGCCAGACTTTGTCTCTTCTTATAGCTTCTAGAAGACCTGTATGCTGACATTTGGTATTATTCCTCCAGAAACTGGAGTGCTAACTGCAATAAAAAGCTTACTTACCTCTTCTGTAACCAGTTGATGCCGATCTCTGCTTCTGTGCTTTCTCCCTACACAAGTGACTCCATCTGAAGGTCTCGTAAGCCTTGGCCAGGTGACAATGTCCCACCACCTCTCCCAGCTGGATTCCTCACTTCTTGGGTGGGATCCTCAAAAATCCATGCTACAGAGTGGAGATAGAAGTTCTCTTTTGCATTTCGTGCTTCTACCTCTTGGCACCACAAACCAGTGAGGATGTGGTCTTGCTAATCTCAGCCAGGCATTTGTCTCTCAGTGAAAATCAGGGATTTGATTCCAGCATCTGCTCCGTGCTGCAGAGCATGTGACTTCATACAGTGTTCAAAGGGCTCTCTGTTCTTTCTTTAACACCTCATGCCCCTGCTCTGCCTGCACCTTCCACAGGAGGATGTTTTCTGCTTCCAAGCTGTCAGATTTCAGCACTGGGTGAAGTACTTGCATGTGCATGTACATCCAGCCCACTCACTACCATAGATGATCCCGCTTGGATTCCTGGGAGGTGAAAACTCATTATATCCTGAGTGAATCCCTACATGTAACATCAGTACTAAGAGCTGCTTTTGGAGATGCAGAGTTTAAGGTACAACATTCCCAAAATGAACAGCTGAGCAGAGTCATTGATGGTGTGAAGTAATTCCTATTGTAAAATTTGGCTTAGGAGCTTTATTCACTGCATAGCAGTTTTTATATTTAACATTCTTTTATGTAGAGACAGATTGTACATATTATATATTCTTTTTATACTTACTTTCTATATTTTTCAGAAATTGAGTAGAAAACCTCAGAAAAGATATAATAACCTTTCTGCAGCAAATTAAATTCTCCAGTGAAAGACACCATTGACTGGAAGTGTAAGGGAGGAGTGAAGCTGCTTCTCTAGAGAGCCACCAGTGAGCTGGGTGAGAGGGTTAGAAAATTCCCAACAGCTCGGGCAGCCCTGGCTTCCCCTTCTGCCTTCGTAACCTGCAGCAGTGAAGCTCCCTTCTGCCACCAGTGTACAGAAGTGACAATTCATCTTTGTTTTGAGCTGTTGCTTTCCCCTTTTTTTAAAGCTGTGGCAGAGTGTTTGTGACGGCACATCTCAGGGGAGAACGACAGAGTGCAGAGGCAGCGGGACCCCTGGAGAACAAACAGCTGAAAAGTGCCTGCACCGTCACAGCGCTTCATGAAAAGGGGCACGGAAAATCCTCAGGTCTCTGCCTGGAGAGGGGACTGAGGAGATGAGGGTGACAAAGTCACACGCAGTGTCACAGGTCAGGGATGAATTAATAACCTTGCTGGGGCGAAGGCCGTAGCCTTGCCTGGTGGCAGCGAGGGAAGGGTTTTGCCTCCTCGCCTCGTGCCTGTGTTGGAATTAATCACTCGCACACAAATGTCAACACTACGGAAAACATCCTTCAGGATAATCTCTCTCCCAAAGCCGCTTAACATTTTGGAAATACACAGTTCAGGTGTCGAAGGGTATCAGCCTCTCTGATGTCTGTTCAGAGGCATCTTTATCTGCTCCACCCTGTGCCAGTGAAGTGGGCGAACACTCTGCTGTGCTGGGCAGCACCAACGTGCCTGAAAAGGGACTGGCATGGCACTGCCTCATCTCCAGGCACCTGCACGGGGTTCTGGCAAGAAACAAAGCAGTGTTGAGCTGTGCCAAATCCCATCTTTGTTTTGCTGAATTCAGATGTGCTTAAGAGCAGAAAGCACAGCACCTTCATTGGTTCCAGATTGTTTCAGAGGGGGGGGGTTGCCAACTGATTTTGGCTTTGTGGGGCGGTTGGGTGGGACCTTGCAGTGGGGAACTGGTCTGATGCTGTGGGTTTTCCAACAGGCACAGTACCTGGGACTGTGTTTCTTGGGTTTATTCCAGACTAAGCAGCTGTCTGGGAGATGTTCTGTGTCAACACTTTCTAGTCCCATTTCCAGAGGTAACAAGCCTGCACCATGCCCCTGTAGCCAGGGGAAATAAAGCTGTGCTCTTCTGGGCCTCAGTTTACCTGCACTTGTAATTTTTAAAAAATTATTTA
Source organism: Pyrocephalus nanus (assembly GCA_038380795.1). Classification (NCBI taxonomy): domain Eukaryota; kingdom Metazoa; phylum Chordata; class Aves; order Passeriformes; family Tyrannidae; genus Pyrocephalus; species Pyrocephalus nanus. The sequence goes on from CM076276.1 coordinate 12,726,729, forward strand.
CAGTTAGGCAATAAGAGAACTTAGATGTGTGTCCACCTTATGCCATGCCTTGATTCAGATCCCAGCAAGGTCACAGAGTCGACAAATGGGTTTCTTTTTGGAGGACCCTAAAGCAGAAGTGCTTCAGGAGCTCATCTAACATGCTCCAGCTGCTGACAGCTTGAAGGAAATCCCCTACTCCCCATAAAAAAACATATAGGGTTACTATAGGGCCCCGTGCATCAACTCCTTTGCTCTGTGTATCCCCCTCCTATAGCACAGCACTGCTGCCTCGTGCAAACACACTTCAGCTCAGCACCAGCTCCTTCTGGAAGGACGGTCCACCCTCAAATGGCATCACTCAAATCTGGCCTCCCTCAACTCGTGTTTCAATTATTTAGGCTGCTTTCAAGCACGAGCACCCACTTGCTCTTAACACGGTGCTCCCTCACTGAAGTGCTGTTGCTGCCGGCCTCTACATGTGCTCGAGTGCTTCGCTCTCCCTCCGCCAGCGGGAGGTCCTGGGGCCAGTCCCAGGCAGAGCAGTTGTGCCTGCCCCAATTTGCCAGACACTTGGAGCTTTCCTGACCCTGACCCAGGCTTGCATAGAGATTGTCTGTATTATTGCTGCCGGCGCTGTACTGGACCCGCTGCCGAAGAGGCACAGTCCCCCAGACACCCATACTGAGTGCTCGATTCGGTTGAAATCGATGGAATAATCAGCCCACAGAGTCTGCCCAAAGGTCAGGGAGCAGTGATTTTTTCCTGCAGCAACTTTGGTCCTGAGCTCTTGTTTTAGCGTGAAGATTGCGAGCCAAAGCGCTTCAGCAGGTAGGTTATCAAAGACTTGTGACTGCTGGTATTTAGCTGACAGGCTAAATGTAACAAGTGCATAAGAGGGTCCCCTGAAATAGAGAACTAAGTTCTTTGCAGTATTTTTTTCTTAAAACAAGCAGGTGATGGACATGGTGCAGGGTGGGCTGGCATCCTGCAAGGCAAAATGCAGGAGAGCCTTGAAGAAGAGCCGACAAGTACAGAGGAGGAGAACGTCAGGAAAAGGGAGTGCCAGACCATGGATTGGTACCAGGTGGGGATAACCCCTTTTTCTTGCCCTATTCCATCCCACAGCCCCAAATTTCATCCCCCCAGCCTCTCCCCATCTGTCCCATAGAGGCACCTCTGTGTCTCCTCAGTTCCACCTGTGCCAGCAGCAGCCATCGGCAGAGCCAAAGGACGCAGTGATGGGAGAACCCCTCTTTACCCCTCTCATCACTCCAGCACACATACAGGAGCAGCTGGACACACAACACACTGTGGACTGAATTTGCAGAAGCACTTTGATCTTCCATTTTTAAGCTCAGTGATTCAATCCCCCCGCAGAGCAAAGGTAAACGGCTGCGATGCTGCTTCAGCAGACTCGAGGTTTGGAGTCAAACAGCAGTCATTTAACCACACTTTTAGAGCTCCTATCATTTGAATGTCGTATGTCAAACTGATGCTACTTCCACTGAAGGCAAATAGCTGTTTATTCCCCTCTCAGCTGGCCAGCAGCCTGACATTCATTACCGAAGCCTTGCAGCTGCCAGGGACTGAAGGTACCTGTAGGAGCACGTCTATCAAAGCCTTCCACCTCGTAAGGGTTATTCCCTGTAATACCACTCATACGTTTTGGCTCAGGATCATTTTACAGCTCCTGCAGGTCTGTTTTTCCCTGTGTCTGAACAAGGTCAGGTATTGGTTTTTGCTCTTTCCCTCCAAAATTATGATGTTAGCTAATTTCTCGTGGCTTCTCCTGGGTTCAGGCTCGCTGTCGCTGTGCACCAGCCCCTGAGGTTTATGATGTGAGTGTTCCTCTGCTTGATCTTGTGGCTGTGGACAGTGAGCAGCACACAGGACTGTGGCACTGGTGGCCCAGCTGTGGCATCTTGATGCAGCTCCAGCTCTCCTTGAGGCCAGCACTGCAAATTCTGTTCCTGGGACATAAGTTCATGCATGAGATACCTGATATTTTGTAGTTTATTAAGCACTAAAATGTTCAATTGGCTGCAGAGGAGTTTACAGAATTAAAAAAAAAAAAAAAAAAAAAAAAAAAGAAAAAAAAGGCTACAGAGATGATCAGATTAGTTTGCACTTAGACATTGCCCTGAACGTCACAGAGCAATTTACACCTGTACGAGGAGTCTGCAGAGTTCTATTGAATCAGACCTGGAGCGTTTTACAGCCACTTTGCACAGACATAAATGATAGCATAAGGTGCAAAGGAAACAGCCAGCCGGACAATTACAGAGCGTCTTCACACGCCTTATTAATCCTCATTACAGCCCTCTGTGCTGAGACTCGGCACCTTCCCTTCCTCGACGAGGGCCAGCGAGGCTGTGAAGCCAATTTAGCCACCTGCCAAACCTGTAGTGTCTGACTGCTGCTATCGACGTGCCCTTGGTCCCGGGGAGAGCTGGATGCTCCTTGCCAGTGCCTGAGATGCATCTTGCTAAATTACAGTGAGGGAGATCTCGGCTGCCTCCTGTCCTACCAGGCTTCTGAGCAGCATGTGATGTTATGCTCAGCTATATACGTGTCTTTTTGTCCACTTTTTCTCTTTTAGCTTACCTCCACAGGTATTTCAGGAAAGTGGGATGATGTTCATCTAAAAGAACCATGGGCCCTGTTCCTTGCCTGTGCCCATACACCCATGGAGCAGGTCTGTGTGTGCATGCAGGGTCATGGGCCTCAGGACACGAAGAAATGGGTGAAAGGAAAGGATTATTCAGGTGCTCTTGGAGCCAGATCTGGAAGCACTGCCAGCGTTTGTCTGAGCCGTGCCTGTGCACTCAAGTTAACAACCCAAAATACAGCTCTGTATCTACAGGAACATTTCATGAGTGTGATTGTTTGCTGTAGCTCTCGCAGTTATGGCTGATACTGAAACTCCTTTAAAGAGAGCAGCTATCCACGTGTTTCTCAGCACTCCCAGAGCTCTTGCCCCATTCCCCACTCAAGAGCCTCCTGGTTAAAAGGTGGCGGACCTGAACTTTTCCCACTGAGGTTGACAAGAAAGACCTGGAAAGTGTTGAGGTAGGCAGGAGACAGCCTGAACAGTTAGACTGGTTGTACGCAGTCGTGAGATTAGCTGTCTAATGTCCTTTCTGAGAATCTTATTAATGTTATCTTATTATTTCATAATAGATATAACCCATGTGCTAGTGCTGGCAGGCTGTAATTGGGCCTTGCCAGGGAATTACTCATATTTTTCATTCTTGAAGGAATGAAGAGCGTATTCGGTTATGCTAACGACCTCATTTGTGTGGATTCCATTCACTTGATCTGTCTCTCCCATGAAGGATTACAGCCAGAGCGATGATTTCTCACTCAAAGTAAACGCTGAGGTGTCTCACGGCAGATGCTCTCCCCTCCAGATGCTGAACGGGTGCCTCACCGTGTTTGCCTCTCCTTTGGCAGCTGCAGACTCGCCCAAAGGTGGTTTTGGTTTTTTTTTCTTTCAAGAACATGTTTTGCTGATGGTGATGCACATCTTTCCCTCTCGGTGTCTTGGGGTGCTGCAGGAGACGTGGAGCTCTTTGAAATGGAGCAGGGTTATCTATTGCTGCTTTATAAATCCTTTCTGCCTATTTAGTACCCCTTGTTTGGGCCTTGGGCTGTAATGTCTACCCAAGTTTTTAGCTGAGGGGTTTTTTAGCTCTCCACAGGGTATAAATGATAGTTTCATCTACGGAGAACCCTCCTCCCCATACTGACAATTACTCTCCTTTGTGTGTGTATCAAAGCACAGGCAACATACCCTTGTCAATAAAACCCTTTCTAATTCTTTTTTATCCTCCCCAGGGGAGTCCTTAGAGCCCCATGGAACCTCGAGCAGCCCTTTTAATTCCTCACGCTTTGGTCCTGGCCGCTGCTTGGGGCCTGTTCTTGCAGCAGCTGTGAAAAAAGCTGCTCCCTAATGGAGCAGAGCGGTGGCTGCTGAATGACACAAAGCTTTACCTGCCCACGGGGACCCTGCTGCTGCTTCTGCAGCGTTATCAAAAATGTTCCCCTGCATTTGTTTGTAAAATGCCTTCATCCAGCCAGGAGAAACGTCCCTTGAAGTCAACTAACAAAATAAATAAATAACAGTCAAAGACAATACGGAAAAAAAAAAAAAGTTTCTAGAGGGAAATAAGTGATGGATTGAAAGAGATTTGAGGCTGTTGTGTCGCACAACTCTGTGCGCAATGTGACAGGAGAGTCCTCACTGCGCTGCTTCCTGTCTTCTGCTTTAAATGAAGTCCTAAAAATGCTGATTGAAAAGGGTTGAAGAAACAAAATAAAATAGTCTGATGTGCACTGTGGAGGCTTTTTAGACCTTCTGAACTTTTTTCATAGGGTATCTGCTGGTGGCTGTGTCAAAATAAAGCTCCTCAACCAATAAATGCTGGAGCTGCTGAAAGTTTTTCAGTGTTCGTGGACAGATCCGAGCAAAGGGAAGAATCATTTCGCTTTTCACATGTAATAATATCAAACAACAGGAAACTTGACCTGGAATTTGTCTTTGCTTTCCAAAGGCATCCCTGAGCGGTCTGTGGAGAACAGAGGAAAATGTTGATTAATACCAATGTTAATGAAAATAAACACAGGCTAAAATTCCAAGCGCCGTGATTGCTTCTCAAAGCATCCAAGGATAGCAACAGATGCAATAAAGCAGAAATCCACTTTGACTGCCAAGGGATAATGTTTCCTACTTTGGACACAAGCCTGTTGGGGGGAGTACACCACCCTTAGCAGAGCAGTCTGTGACCTTGAAGATTTCTTGTGTTTGAAAAACTGTCTCAAACCTGAATGGTCTCAAGGGCAGCTTCCCAGCCCCTGCAAAGGGTCTAATACCATCTCCTGACCTGCATGGCACCTGGATGCTCTTCATGTTCAATGGAAATGTCCATTGGCTTTTTCCATCTGCCTGTTTATCTCATTGATTTGACCAAAGGACTTATGGGATTGAAAGAAAATTAATAGTTCCCTGCCCAGCCAGCTCCCTATTTTGATTCATTCCATTCTTGTCACTTTGAGTGAACTAAATAATTAATTGTGTTACCAAAAATAATTAGGGCTAGTATCACACAGATTACACTACCCAGTTCTAACAATAATGGTGGTAAGAACATCTGAATAACCTGATCTGTAATTATAGTCTGGCTGTTTAGTGAGGTACAGGTTTGGGGCTTTCACTCCAAATTTTGGCCAGCCACGTTGATTAAATGAGAACTTTTTATAGCTGGTGTTCAAATTATCAAATACTTGCCTAAAGCAATCCCATTGATCAAGTGTATCATTTGTAATACAAATGTTTTTATTAGGAGCCTTTGTTCAAGATAAATGAAGGATCAAATTAACTGGAGATTGGATTGAGTAGAAAATGCTGCAGCTGGATAATTTCAAGCACCGAGGCTGAACATTTCTTTCAAATGATGAGAAGTCATCAACTAAGTCTTAATATAAAACACACACACACAGAGGCACCACTGTATCGATTCTTCTTATTGCTATGGCACATTTTATCAAAATACATTTGGGTTTTGTAAAATAGGCTACAAAAACCCATCACCTCACTGTGATCAAAGCAGGCTGAAGTTTTAGTCTGGCTAAAATTACCAAAATACCAACATGCACCAAAACCCTCTTCCTGCTTCCTCATTTTCATGCCCATTCTGCTGCCTCTGTTACCATCCAATAAAACTCCTTGTGCAGCTCTGCTCTTAACCCACACCCCTCCTTTAATCCAGAACAGGGCAATCATTTTCCTCTTTTTAGGAAGGAAAACCACTAGAAGTGAGTCAGCATGAATATTTAACTATTCCAGCATTTGTGGTAGCATGGAAGGGTCCAGGTAGGATTGAGAGTTTATCCATAAGCAGCCAATGGAAAATGACCATGTGAGTAAAATGCTGTTAGTTCATATAAATATATATATATATATACACACACATATATATATATGCATTTTAATACATTAATTAGGAAAGCTATTTGGGATTACATGATTTTGGCTGTCATGTAAAGCTGTAGATGTTAAGTGGTTGCTTTCTGAAATAACTCTCCCTTCCCTACATCCCGCTCCCAGAGCGACGTGTAAAGTGTTTGCTGATACAGGAATTACAGATGTTGGAGGAGCTGCTGTAAACCCTCCCAAGATTTACATCTCCTCCGTGAGGTTTCTCCACAGGCTGACTTCACAGGGAGAGGTTTTACAGGCATTCAGGATCCTTCTGAATGTGTCTCCAGAGGAATTTGCAATAATCAGAGGAAATCCCTTGAAGTCCATCAGATAAAATACACAGAGTTAGGAAGGGAGCACGGAGGTCAGTTAATCCCTATGGACAAACTATTTTTGGCTTATTCAGGGATACAAAGCCAAGTTTCCAACTCATGCTGAGTGTTGGATTCATGAGCACCTCCAGATGCCTTGCAGCCTCATCCCAGTTTTGCCTGGCTTACACCATGAAAATACATGTTATTCTCCTAAAACTGCTGGGTTTCTTCTGAATTTCAGGTAGAGAGGGAAATTCAGCTCTTACACCTGGACCTGACCGCTCCTAATGCCCATTCCCAGTGCTCTACTGATGTGTCAGGCTGGTGGCAGCACAGCTTTTAGGGAGAATTATTACTTTAAGCATTGCTTCAGTGAAAGAAGCAATGGGCCCAGGTGGAATTACAGGTGGCAATAAAAAACAAGAGACTTGTTTTTCTCCAATATCTTTTGTTGGTAACTATACACACACACATATATATATATTTATATAAGAATGCAAATGCTATATGTATGTAACATGTATCTATGACAGCTATGCAAAGAATTAACATCTGTATAGAGTATCTGTGTTACATCTCTATAGGTTAGTTATATTACATCTATAGTTTGGAGCTGCAGGCTCTGGAGTGTTTTTCAGGCCTTGTATTTTGTTTTTATGCTGTGGCAATAATAGCTTTTTTTGGCTATTATTTTGGCTGTGGCCAATAACAGCTTATTGCCCACATCGTAAGATTTAAAACCTGTGACCGCTGCATTTGCTGAAGGAGACTTAAACTTCCCTTTGGAAAACTGCAGGGTATGTGCAAGGTGTATTTTCTCCTGAAGAGCTACAGCCCCTGTAATAAAAACAAGAAAACAATCAAGTTTATGACTTATCTTTAAAGAGATGGAGAGTGAGAGGAAATTAACCCCTCTGTGCTGGAGCCAAGGCTGTAGCACAAGGACATCGCTGCCCAGGAAAGTGAGGGATGAGAGCAACAGCAGGTATTGATAATGTGTGACTTGGTACAAGTCAAGCAATTTCATTTCTGGGGAACCCAGTGATTGAAAGCAGCACTAATGCTGATTAATCCCCCTCCCTCTTTTCCCTCTCCTAATTTTTTGTCTCTCTGAGCTCTTTCTTCCTTTCAGCTGATTTCTACTGCGTGTGTTTGTCAAGACACCTCATGTTCCATGCACAGAATACATGTAAAATCCTGCCTTTCCTGGCATGTGTTACAGTTTATATCACTGTGCTTATTTCTGCTAATTCTAAAACAACCTAAGTAATTATTTAATTACCATTTTAGTAATTTACCACAAGAAAATCAAGATTTTTCATCAGGCTTATGGGGTTGTTTTTGTTTCAGGTGAGATTTTGCAGCACTGCATCCCTGCTTGGTTCCCAGGGCCGGTCTCAAAGAACAGGATCTGTCTGAACAGAACACTGTCTTCCACCTTCTTTCTCAGTCTGGTCTCAGGTACAATGGAAGTCCCATAAACTCAAAGACAAGGTGAGTTTGTGTTCCTCATAATTGTCCCCATTTCAAGAAAGGTGACCCAGATTGATTTCATCAGGAATTATGAGTTTGTCGTAGTAGACAATGTGATTTCAGGGGAGCAAAGCGTGCTTTAGGCTTAGAAATGACTCATGTTTGTCCACACAAACATTACAACAGCTCTTTGACTCTTTCCCGTGTTGGGAAATCCCAGTTAAACTCAATGCCCTGCCTCTATCTCTAGCATCTCCTGGAAAAGCCATGGAAGTGAATCATGGGTTGTTTCATCCACCAAGATCGTTCGTGACTGCTGCTGTTGGAGACGGAGATTTCCCCATCTGGGGCAGCAGCTGGGCTGCTGTGTGTGGGTAGAACTGCCTGTGAAAGCAGAGGATGTCTGGGAGACAGGCTGATACAACACAGTCCCAGGCAGGAATGCAGCTGAGGATGGAGTTTGGCAGGGAAAGCTGAAAAGGAGAAAGTGTGCAGAAATTGCAGGAACTGATTTTTATCACGTTGTTTTCAAAAGGAGGGTGATATTTCTGGGGAAAGTGCCAGGATTTTCAGTACCTGTTTTTCTTTTCTGAGTGTTAGACAGGGCTGCCCAGTGGGCACAGTGGTGAGGTTTAATTGACCGGTTTTGAGAAAAAGTGTTCCCAGTTGCCAAAGAGGTCAGGCTGGCTATGCTGGATAACAGCAGGCACTGCTCATCATCTGTGTTCACATGCAATAAGAATAATAATAATAATAGGAGAGCTAACAGCAGTTCTCCTTAGGATGGAACAATAAAAAAAATAAATGTGTGGTTTGGGACAAAATTGTTCTGACTTCTGCCTGAGGTTATGGACAAGAGCTCCACCTGATCAAAGAAACACAGTAAAACCACGGTCAGCTGGTGTCAAGGAGGGGCTGGGAAGGGGGAAAGCCTTTAGTTGCCCAAGGGGTTGAAAACTCTTGCACAGAGGAGCAGCATCTCAGAGAACTGAGGTCCACCCAGGTTGTGTTGGAGGCAAAAGGACTTCAGACTCCGTCCTTGCTGTCACGAGAAGCATCATCTCAGTGCTGCTGAGGGTGATTTTACATCTGACTTCAGCTGGGGCAGGCTCAGGGATTTCCTTATTAAGCACCCACCTCATCTGCTTTACTGAAAAAGTGTGCAAAGATTAAACATGACAAGGAATTTGTTTCCAGGAGACTGATATTTTGGATGGATTAGGAAGTGTGAGTACCTTCCTTTCCCTGGAGACTGAGGCAGGCTGTCTGCTCCATGCTGGCCAGTACCAAGGAGCAGAACAGAAAATGGCATCATAACCATCATGGCTTTTGGGATTTATTCCTCTGCTTTCCCCACAGATACCTTCAATTCAAACTCCAGTCCAAAAACAAGTTCATCAGGTGTCATCTTCAGGATATCCATCTGCATCCCAGCAGTGTGAGTGTGAGAAATGACTTGTTGGGCAAAACTACAGCTGGTGTTTGCCTGTTCTGATCCATCTCCTGTCAGCACTCACACCCCTGTTGACAAACTGAATTTCACCTTGATTTCTTCTTCCAGATAACACAGATTAACTGGGAGCTGTGTCATTTTTTTTGTTTGTTTGCTTTGAGGGCCTGCAGAAGGAGTGATCTGACAGAGGATATACAGATGTTGTCTGAGGAAATCCTGCCCGCCTGGTCAGCGATTCGGACCAACGTGTTGCTGAGACACTGGAGGTACAAGTGACTCCTGTGAGACTTGGAGCACAGCAAATGTAAACACTTGTGTTATTATGCTGGTTTCATGCTGTTTTCATGTCTCCCCACCAGCATCTCCGCTGGGCTTACCGTCTCCATCGTCTCACATTCCGCATGGCGAGGCTGGCTGAGATGTTTCTTGAAGTGGTTCCAGGAGGTCCCTGAGCATCTCTGTGGCTTTGTGTGCCAGGCAAGGACAGTCAGCCCCCAGCTCAGGCAGGCAGGAGCAGAGCTGGCGGCTTCACATCCCGGAACAAACCCATTTGTATTGTGCTGTACTCAGATGTATTGCTGTGTATGCATTCATCAGTGAGGAGGGATCATCCCCCCCCTCACTCCATCCAGGGAAAGAGATGTAGGGAATGGAGGCTGTGATGAGATAAATGGTTATTATGAGGTATAGACATTTTTAATTAGCTTCTGCAGACACTACCACACTGCTAATGAGCCCTTGCCAAGTTTCCTGTGATTCCTCTTTACTTTTTGTAACTCTGTAATAGTAACAATATAATCATTTTCTATAATAACCATGATAAAACCCAGATAATCCTTCTATAACTCCGGCATTAGCTTCGTCTAATTAAATCAGTTGGTGAAACATTCTTGGTGTAGGGATGGATAAACACAGCACAGCTCTGCTGCCTGATGAAGGGTGTTCCCCACATCCTCCTGCCCCCAAAACAGTACAAATCCAGTGCAAGACAGGAATAGGGTTAAAAAGGCAAATGGTTGTGTTTTGGATCTCAAATTACCCCATTGTTGCCAAAGCAGAGGTCAGAATAATGCTAAAGCAGTAAATTTGGTCCTGAGGGAAGCACCTTAACTGTGTTAGGTGGGCTGGTGGGCAGGCAGAGCCCAAAGCAGGGAGCAGTCCCCAGATGGGTGGGGAGGTGTGAGAAGGGATGAGGGAAAGAGACATCACAGGAGCCCTGCTTTCATCTGTCCTTTGGAAGAAGGAGGAGTGTTTCTCAACAGTGCTGAGAAATGCAATTTAGGCAAATAGCTGGCGGCTCCTACGAAGAGTTGATCCAGCTTGCTTGTCTTCCACTGCTCTGCTCTGATTGATGTACCCCAGGTGGTGTCATACCTGCTTATTCTTTTCTCCTTTTTCTTTTGGTTAGGAGGCAAGTTCTTCTATAATTACTCCTCTTTTAAGAATTTCACATGCAAAAGTGCACGCTCACATTGCACAGGAACGGCCTCTCTGCACTTGAGCTGGGTGAATACCTGCAGACCCACTGGGGAGGGGAAGCCTTTTGTGATGCTGCCTGTAGATGAGAGCCTTGCTGGTTACTTTCCTGACTCATCTGTACGCCCACAGAGTTTATTGTCAAGTGCAAGAAACTTACCCCTGGGCAGAGGAAGGCAGCAGCCCCCCCCAGCAGTGCCACAGGATGATTCCTGCCAGGATTCCTGAGTGGAGCTGTTGGAGAGTGAAGCCGTCCCGGGCAGTCCTGCCACACTTCCCCATCCCACAGTTTCCCAGTCAGATGAGGTGGGGAGATAAACAGAGGTGAGTGAGCTGCCAAAATCACCATCCCACGTTTCCTGAGTAGCAATTAATTCTGCAACACAGACCAATTAATGAGGCAACTCCCAGCTCGGGACAGTGCAGCAGAGGAAGGTGAACTTGTGAAACAAACCTGATTTCACTCACTGACAGCCTCAAGTGTTCTTTAGCAGCAAGTGTGTCTGTAGGTGGTTCAGGGTTATTTGTGGTGACACAGAGAACAAGGGGTACTGGCTGCTGCCTCCTCCTTGCACTCCCCATGGGCCAGTGACCTTCTGCGGGGTTTTCAATGAGCACTTTGTACCCATTAGAAGCTGACAGTGATAGGGATGTTTTGTCTCTCCACCTTCTCCTACACCTCCACATGAGTCATTAAGCAACACTTCAACTCCTCTGCTTTGTGTCTCTGTCCCCTGTCACCTGTAATGACTTCATTCATCAGTCTGCCCTTTCCTTTGGCTGTGTTTTAGTGTGTGCTGTGGGGTTTTTGGTCTAGGTGGTGTGGTGCACTGATCTCCATGACCTGCCAGCACAAGGAACAGTAGCACAAGACAGTCTTTCATGCCTTCTTCTTCCAGCTTTTCTTCTTTGCCTTGTGCTTCCACACCCAGACTTTCCTTGCTCTGCTGTGATCTCCTCACATCTGAGCATCTTCCTGGTGCCTTTGATTTAATAACAGACCACAAGAAGAGCTTTAGAGGTTTTGGGGAGGATGTTCACATTCACCATTTTAGGGGAAGGACTGAGGAAAGGTCGTTCATGTAGAAGACAGTGAAATGTGTTGTGAAATGGATACAACGCCCTGAGAATGAAACTCCATTAAGAGACAGGAAAATTCCAACCTCCCCAGCAAACTCTGACAGCGTTTGGACGTGTTCTGGTTTGCAGAGCATCCAGACTTTACTGTTTGCAAATTGGGCTCTTAACCGAACCAGGTGCTGAACAAGTGCTTTCCACAGGTCACTGAGTCCAACTTTATTCTAAATAGCTCCAGCCCCAGGCCAAATTCACTCCTGAAATAAATGGACTCATCTCTCCCTCTCCAAAGCCACGTGCCCTGGCATGGTGCATCTCCTGCAGTAGCCTGAGGCATCAGGAACCACACAGCAGGCTGGTTCCTCCGGCAGCTCTCCTGCGGGCACCGCGGCCACGCGCCGGCCCCGTGCGGGGTTACTGCCTTTCTGCTCCACTTACTGCCTCAGTTTGTGAGAGCCTGCAGTGGCAACGTGGTACTCGTGTTAAGGAGAGGGGAAAGGACATGGGAAGCTGCCCTGGTTTAGCTGGGATAGGGTTAGTTTTCCTCCTAGTAGCTGGTACAGTGCTGTGCTTTGGGTTCAGGATGAGGATAGCGTTGATGACACGCTGATGGCTTGGCTGTGGCTGAGCAGAGTTTGCCCAAAGTCAAGGACTTTTCAGTGCCTCATGCTCTGCCAGTGACAAGTGACAAAAAGTGGGAGGGAGAATGGCCAGGAGAGCTGACCCAAACTGGCCAATTCATCACCAGTTGCTGCTCAGGGACAGTCAATGGTTCCTCTTGCTGCTCAGAGGAAAAAAATGAAACATCAAAATGAAGTTGTTACTTCCTCCTTGCCCTGACAAAGGGGTGGCTGGGGGTGCTCATTTTCTCAGTGCCCCTTCTGAAGTGCTAGTCTCACGTCCAGGCTGTCAGATCCAAACACGCCGTGGGGAAAAGGGTAGGAAAGATAACAAAACTTCTGTGTCTAAGGCCTGAAATGGGCTTTTATAATCTTCTCCTTCCTACCCAAGCACCAAACTTCGAGACGCTCAAATCTCAACTGGGCAGGCCCCTAAACTATCAGGCAGTAATTTCCTCCTGCTGAGGATGGAAGAGGTTCTCCTGCATCCCCAGCATGGCTGGTGGGGACAGACTGACCAGCCTCACCTGGGCTCTACACTCCACCCATGGGCCTAGAGCCCATTTAAGCTCAGCCTGGTTCCCCAGTCCTTTTCTGAGCTCAGCAGGAGATGTGCAGGTCTCCAGTGGCAGTACAGCCATGCCTGACTGTGGCCCCTCGTCATCTACCCAAGGAATGTGGCCTGGTAAGGCTTTGCTTAAGAATTAACCCAGTGGGTTTGTGACTCGTGCTAAGTGTGAGCTTGTTGCAAGGGCTGCAGAGGGGCTGAGTGTCCAGGGAGGGGTGGGGACAGCCCTGCCCCTGCCATCTGTGCCCCTGCCCAGCCACAGCCCCTGTCTGAGCACCTGCCCCGTGGTTGGGATAAGCTTTTCTCAGCTGCACAGGCTTTGCACAGAACTGTGACTACATCAAAAACTCCATTCCTTTAGGAGCTGATGGTTTTGGATGTGAACAAGTGTGGGACCCTGGTGCCCCCAGGCAGGGGCACAGGAAGCAGCGTATTTCCCTTCTTGCTCACAGAGATTCATCCTTTCCTATTTACTTCTGAACATTTTTCATTAGCATGTTCTTATGATGCTTTAGGGCTGGAAACATCAGGAATATAAATCAGAGCTTGTCATTCACGGGCATCACGTTTATTTTACATTAATATATGCTTTCTGTTAAAATATCACAGATTCAGTTGTGAATCTTGGCTGTTACCTGAAGCTTATTGAGATCTTTTCCCTTCCCTTATATTTATGCACATGAAATGCTGTGTTTGATGATGAAGTGGTTTCTGACTGAAGGGATCAGGATGTTTAGGAAGTCACAGACTCCACTGCCTCTGTGCTCTGACTTAGCAATTTTGTTGCCTCTGTTCCCCTGGGTGTTACCTCTTTTCTTGCTGGTGAAGGTAGTGAGGGAGCACAGAAAGCATCTTCTCTATTTCTCTTTACTGGCTAATACAAGACTGCATCTCGCCCAGAGGGGAGTCCAGTGTTGCCCTTAGACTGAAAATACAGGGAATAAAAAAATAATATAAAAGGTATCTGTAGTTCTGGAAAGATTTGAGGATTTCTCTGGGGAGACTGAGAGCGGGGAGCCCTCCCCTGCCACCACCAGAATCGGTCAGCTGTGAAATGCTTCTGAGAGAAGGCACAGAGAGGGACAGTTCTTGTTATCCTGGGCTGTCTGGTAGGAATCAGGAGGGGGGTGTGTACCAAATGATATTTTTCAGCTGTGAGCCTCCAGCTGCATGACATTTCCAATTATCCAAGCACATACATATGGATGTGCAGACCCCACCACGCTCACGGGCCCTGCTGAGACGGAGCCCTCCTGGCTCTGCTGCCACCCCACCCCACAGATGGGCACGGGCAGCTCGCAAAGCCTGATGGAAAGGAGAGCAAAACTTTGTCCTTGAGATCTCCATTCGCTGTCAGGACACTCAGCAGCGTTCTGGAGTGCGGTGCAAAGCCTGGATGAGAGCAGAGGCGCTTATTTCCTACGGAGCTTTTCCTCCCCCGATGCTTCAGGTCAGGTCCATGGGCAGTTAACTGAATCCTAGGCAGACAGGTTTGGGCATCCTGCAGGATCAGTGATGGGTTTCCTGCAGGGCACGAATGAGGATGCTCTTGTTTCTCTGAAGGGTTATTAATGACTGGGATTACCCATCGACTGCAGTAAAAACTGTTCTATCCACACAGCTTCCATGAGTCAGATCCCAAACAGCCAACACAGGCTGCAGTCGGAGAGCACAGAGGTGAGGAAGTGGCCCATCCTACTGATCAACACTTGTTGGCAACAGGAAGTTGGAGGAGGAGGTTTAAAGGATGCTCTTCTCTCAAAATTTCAGGTTTAGGTACAGGATCTGGGCTTTATAAACTTTACAAGAAGAGCTGCTGATTGGATATGAAAAATAGATTGGATATTTTTTTTCTGTAAGCTCCATTTATACTCATTAGAGTGCTACAAGTAATAATACCAGGAAAAAGATTTGCAGGCAAAAGTATGATTTTTAACTTAAGGGTGTTCATTTAATTTCAGCTCTTGTCTCCTAGATGTGCCTCCTCCTAATGCTCTAAATAGCTCTTCTGCCTCTTTGATGTTTACACCCTTCAAATGCATAAAGACAGTTCTCTACAATTCCTCATTTTGCCAAGCAATACATACTTAGTGCTTTTCATCTCTCTCCATAAATCAATCCCTTTCCTCCAACAGGAGCTAGAATAGGATTTTTTCCCTTATTAGATTTGTACTGAGAATTTCTTTTCAGAAACAGATAAATGATACAAGGGTTTTTTTCATGACAAAGCATCCTATCATATATTATTAGCAAACACTTCCACAGTAGAACAGGAATAAAAATAGAAAGTGGGCTATAAAAAAAGCACGTATAGCAGGATAGCATCTAATCTCGCAGCATGGTGCTAAAAGTGGAGCATTTCCTTCACATTTCTTTGCAGATCTTCAAGAAAAGATCCAGGAGGCCTCAGAAACGCTTAGCATCTCTTACTTAAGGTTTTCGTTAAATTCTGTGTGATCCTTGACACCGAGTTAATGAATTTTCTCCTTATTCAAAAAGCCCACCCACTGCCTGTGGTGTGCTTGAAGCTTCAGATCCTTTCTGCTGGCTCAGCTGCTGCTCCCTGCCTTGCTGTCCCTCTTCCCAGCACCTCCACATTGCTCTTGCCCAGCCTCTTCCACTAAACTTGAGAAACTACCTGAGTTATAAACTATCTCCCAGACCCACTTATCCCCAAATCAGATTTTTTTTACATACTGATTTTCAGTGGGAGCCATCAAACATCAACTGCTGGGGGCTCTCACCTGGCAGGCCAGGTTAAACAGGTACATAATGTGCATTTAAGATTGCTTGGGATTCACACCTCTGACTCAGGTGGCAGCTGTTCTTCAAATGCTCAGGTGAGGTGAGATTTCCTGGGGAAACCAATCCCCCTCAGGTTTCCCGTATCTCTGAAAGCAATTTCGGTTGAAGTCCAGCAAACCCTACAAAAATGGATTTTAAATGAAATTACAAATGAAAGATGAATACTCAGATGGACAATTTCAGCAGGTATCTGTCAGGAAAATCTCAAGGCTTTGGGAATCAGGCTGCCCTGGCATGGGGAGGTCACACTTGGACACGTGTTCAGCCAAGAGCCTGATGTTCTTCCCTGCACTGCTCTTTGAGCTGTGAATATGAGCAGGGAGGAAAGGAGAGGCTGATCAATGGGTTTGTTTTCCTTCCTTGAGGCTTCGGGGGTGAACTGGAGAACAGGAACATTCCCCTGGGGCTGAACAGCCCAGCAGGGCTGGCTCTGGCTCAGACTCCCCCTGGGACCTGCTAGAGAGATGGCCAGGAACAACAAGGTTTGATTTTGGTGATTATATAATAAATGTGGCAAATAATAAGCTGAGCAGCTGTGGCATATATTTAGGGAGCTTCTATCTTCTTACCATGGAGCAGGTGCTGCAAGGGAAACCAATATCTGAAACTTTTAGCAAAATTCCAAAGACCTTCTCAGGAGCTGCTGCCAGCAAGCAGAGAGAAGGCAGAAAGCCCAACACAAAGCCAACGTGGTTTTTTAATACACAAATCAGACCTGTGCCAGAAGTTGTTGTGCTCTGGGTTTTGTGACTGTGCAATTTAATTTCTTATTGTTCTCGCTGTCCTTAGAGCCAGGTCAGCCCAGCAGTGGGTCCGGCCACTTCCCTGGGGCAGCTGCTTCTTGGACACTGTGGCAGATCTGTGTGTTTTGAATTTCTCTGTTCTTGTTGCAGAAACTTCATTGCTGCCACCTTGGGGCCTGCCGGGTCCCTGGGAAGATTTATGCTCTGGCTTTTTCTTTTTTCTTTTTTTTTTTTTTTTTTTAAGTTTGCCTTTTTCTACTTTAAAACAGCTTCTGAGGATGTTTGACTCTTGGTGGTGGCTACAACACTGTAAATGTGTGAGGTTGGAAAAGACCTCTAAGGTCGAGTCAGATCATCGAGTCCAACCACTAACCCAGCACTGCCAAGCCCACCACTGAACCATGTCCCCAGGTGCCACTTCTACACATTTTTTGAACACTTCCAGGGATGGTGACTCCACCACTGCCCTGAGCAGCCTGTTCTGATGCTTGACAGCCCTTTCCATGAAGACATTTTCCTTAATATTCAATCTAAACATTCACTGGTGCAACTTGAGGCTTCTTTCTCTTAACCTAACTCTAACCTGTTACCTGGGAGTAGGAACATCAGTGTGGTCCCTCTCAGCCAACCAAAACTTGAAAGGTCAGCTTTTTTAAACTCAAAGGCCAGTGTTTCAAGAATGCATAATACTCTTTTGACCCATTTTAGTTGTCTTTCCTGATTCGTGCTCAGATGTCCCCGGCCCTCCATGGAGAGCCTGAGAACTGCTCAGTTCTGCTATTGCTCCTGAAAACAGATTTCTGTCACTGCTCACATTGTTGTTGCATGGAAGTTTAGCACAGTGAGGTACTGGGGGTGAGAAGCTTTCTTAAATTCAGGTTGTGCATTAGTGAAGAATTTTATCTATGTAAGTCACACACCAAAAAAAACCCCTGAAGATGGCAGTAGTTTTGGTATTTAAGTGATGCTGGTAAATATCAGTTGTGCACCTTGGTGGTGCAGAGCAGGTAAATGCTCAGTGCCATGGTCTAGGCCCTAAGTTATCACCTCAGACACTCCCAGCTGGGTATCAGACGTGGGTTTGGAGAGTCTGTTCAAAGACAAAGATACCCTTCTGTGCTTTGGGTGTGTATATATGCACACAAATATAAATATATATGTACACATCACTGCTATGTCTGTAACAGCCAAAGCTGTCTGTTTGCTGCACATTCTGTTTCTTGGGGCAACATTTAGTCTGTGAACTCCCTGAAGACAAGACTGACTTGCTGAATATTTCCAACTTGCCTAACCCTCCTGGGTTTTCATTTCCCGACTGCCTTTTAATGTAATGTAAAGATTAGAAATTATATCTTCCATTAAAACTTTACTAGGCAGCTCTTCCACTTAAGAGAGCGGCTTCACTTACTCCGAGCCAAATGAATTCCAGTCAGTGAGAGCTAAGCATGAAAATGCAGGAAGGAGAAGGAGAAAACCACTTGCAGTCTTGAAAAGATGAGAGAAAATTAGAGTGGTGGGTTGGGTGGACTGTTTGAGACACACATAGATCAGTCCAGAGCTCCATGGGAGCTGTAATCACAACTCATGGGCGCAACAGCCAGCCTGGCAAACACTTCCCTTCTTGGCAAGGGGAATCTGCAAACGTGTTTCCCCCACTTCTGCATCCTGCAGGTTTCTACTGGAGTCTGTTATAATTACTGGGAGCATCAGGCATCTGCTGCTCCCATGGATGTCACTAAGGCTACCGGTGGGCTGATTGATGTGTGGTTACCACCGGAGAGCAGCCTGAGTGGCAGCAGCTGACCTTCTTAGGAGCATCTGGATCGCTCCTCGCCTTCCCTCTGGCTTTCGCTGTGACCTTTGGATACAGATTGATCCCAGATTAGTGCTTGTTAACAATAAATACCCTAAAATTAGGATACGAGTAGACAAGTTCTGAAAAGGTTAGACAAGCTCAGGGCAAGTTAGTGCAAGACTCTGCTCACCACGCTGGTGGTTGTTCTGTGTGGTCTATTTTCCAAAAGTATTTTCCATTCTTATTACCTGCAACTCCAGAACAAAACCAGCTGGACAGCCCCAGGATGAGAGTACTGTGATGTGGCACCTGTGCCTCCTCAGCTGGGCTGCACAAAGCCCAGGGGATGGACTGTAATTTATTTTCCTGGGCTCTCCTGTGTGGATGGAATTAGTATTTTGTCAAGTGAAGATGGGTAAAAGCATCCAGCTGTGCTGGACTGGCTTCAGTTCATAAGTGGCAGGCAAGGTTTTTCATTTTCTGTTGAACAGTTATATTGTCCTCCCCACTTCATTTGCAAACTTCTGGCTGCACAAGTACATCAGAGTGGGCTTATGCATTATATCTATAAATGATATGAAAGCTGGAGGTTGTAGCTGTAGGAACAAGGTACATTTGTATCCAGCCCATAGAGAACATCACTGATCATCAGCTATGAAATGCTTAATTAAAAACTTTGTTCCCAATCATCAAAGGTATTTTGAGCATCTTTGCAACATCTTCAAGTGTTCAGGAACACAAAAAAAACACAAAACATTGAGGAGAAAATGAACTGTGTCAGGGGTGATATAAAGCTGCATCAGTACCTCTAAAGTGCCCCAGCAATACAAGAAAATTGAAGTAATGAACAGAAATGCTCAGTTAGAGATTTTTCCATATTTTATGTTAATCATTAGGTTAGAGCTGAAATTAGCTTTAATTGATATTAGGAGTTGAAAAAAATGAATCCTCTGGAGGATGAGTCTCTTTAACCTTTAATGATGCAGTAAATAAAATATCCTGTCAACATTTGTGCGATAGTAAGGGTTTTCAAAATTCCATATCTGTGTGGTGAGCGATTCAATCTGCCTAATTCTCCCCATTACAGCAGATAAAAGTGATGTCGGTGCATAAATTCAGCTGCAGGTTTTCCATGTTTCCAAGCTAGCTGGTAATTCCCCACGCTGGCTTGTTATTTCTAACAGGGAGATGAAGAGAGGAAGGAGGGAGTGAGATCAATCCCAGCTCTGTGTGCTGGCTTTGCCACTTGTGCACCTTGACTTGCAGGCTCCTGATGCCGGAGTAGTGACAGAGAAACTGTGCCTCAGTAGAGGTAAAAGGAGCAATGCTGCCTATTCTTCTTTTCGGGTGAAATATGCCTGGAAATGTTTCATTTTTCACTTTAAAGGCACGGCAGAATTGCAAAAGACTTCGATGCTTTAGGGACACTTAGTTTGGTAATAGTCAGACCATTCTTCTCTCTGTCAGGGCTCAGCCTGGTGTTGAAACACCTCATAACTGACTTGGTGAAGCACAGGAAATATTCCCCCACCGTAAGCAGGAAGCCTGTTTTTCATAAAATCCATTTGATCACAGCAATCAACTGGAAGCGTTACATCATGTAGGCAAGTTACTGTAGCGGTGGTGGTGACTGCTGTGGTTAACTGGGAAACAGGAAACAAATCTCCCCACTTTAAAACCAGCTTTTGTCTTCCATCAGGACTGATGCAACAACAGTTCTCATCCCATGGGATATAGATCTCCTTTGGAAAGTTCCCAGCAAGCTTTTCAGTGTTAAGGGGAATGTATTTCTGCATACTCACAGGAGCTCCTGAGTGATGCTGGTGTTCCACCAGGTGTGAGTTTGTTACTCTGCACAGTGATGTGATAATAACTTCTCTGGTGAGACTTGACTGTACAGTTTTTGAGAAAACCATGTGCTTTAAAATGCTGGTGAAACATCTCTTTTCTTCATTCTTTTTTCATTCTTACTTGGAACAGGTGAGAAGGTAAAATAGAAGTGTCCCCACAATTAACTTCTACCTTATACTCCGTTTTCTTTCCTCTGATGAGACCCAGCTATTTTGGGCAATACAGTGTCCCAGACCTGCCAAGGATGTGTTGAAACAGTGGTCAAGCACTGGAACTGCCTGCCCAGGGCAGTGGTGGTTCAAAAAGATGTGTTACTTGTGGCCATGGTTTACATGGTGAACACAGTAGTGCTGGATTAATGGTTGGATTTGATGGTCCAACTGTAAAGATTCTATGAATCAGCCAGGAATGTGGATACAGTAAATTTGTCTTGTCAGCAAAAACCCACTCAAAAGTCATGTTAAGCAGTGCTGGGTCTCATTTAAAGAGGAAACAGCCAAACCAGCAAAAAACAAACCTGATGAATGCCCAGCTCTCAGGACCAGCAGACTCTTGGCCAAGTCATTTCTGAGGGGTGGCCGGCAAAGCAGTGCAAAGTGCTGGGAATGATGGAAGCAGCCCTTACAAGCAAAGTAATTTTATGGAGTTGAGACACAGAGGATCCAATTTTCTTCTAGAAGACTCATTACCATGATTTTGTTACACATTATTTATGGGCTGTTATGATAGTCCTGGCAGGTCATAATTGGCTGAAGCCGGAAAATTAGTCACATTTTTCACATTTGGAAGAATGATCTGTACAGTTACACTAATGACTTCATTCCCGGAGATGCCACACGCCGGGCAGGGACTGCCTGGCTCGGGGTGTGGCTGGATTAACCCTTCCTGGTTCTGAGCACCCTGCAAAGGCTCCTGGTTTTGCTCATGAGACACCAAAACGACTTGACTTCAGAGCAGCTGTTTGGCATGTAAGTGCCTTGCTGCTTCTGTGATGGCCTCCCCTTTCTTTCCCTTCGCTCAAATCTGAATTAGTTTTGCATAGCACTATTTTTCTACAGGGAAAATACATTTTTTTTTTAAACTAAATTGTCCATGCAGGGGCATTGCACTCTCCCCATCAAAGCCACTGCAGCATCACAGCAGTCAGGAAAGCCCAGCTCTTCCACTGATGGTTTTAAGCCCTGGTAAGAGATGGGCAAGAGATTAAAGTGAGGAAGGGCCTCATTGGCAGCACTCCCAACTGCCTTGCTGTGTACACAGCACAACCCAAACAGTCTATCACAGATGATGAATCAGAAGGGAGCACTATAATTGCTTTATCTGCCTTTTGGGACAGCACAAGCTGCTTACTCTTGAATTAGAGCCTGGTGAATGTTGCTGTATCTTCCAGAAAAGTGGACAGCTTTGACTTGGGGATTTCTAGTGATCAGGAATCCACTTCCCTGTTGGCTATCTGCTCCCAAATCCTTTAATCACCATTGTTAAAGAATGGACCTGAATTCCTGAATAAATTTGTACTATGTGGCATTGTAGCATTTGGGTCATGTTGCAGTTTTGTCTGACAGACCAAAGAGAAAAGCATGTGGCCACAGGAGAAAATTATAGACCATGATGCAGCAAATAATACCTTGGACTGAAGGATGCCAGGAGAAAGTTAAGGGCTTTCATTTGGTTTGCAGCTCTTGTGAAAACCTTCCCTGTTTTACTGGGATCTGTCTTAATTTGTAGGCACCAGGACCAGCACAATATAGTGGGGTGAACTGGTGTGTGAAATTCAGATCTGGGAGAAACTCCCAGCTGCTTTTTGATGTTCCCTGTTTATATAGTCAGGGATGGCATAAACCTTTTGGTCAGGGCATCCTCTGACAACAGGACCAGCCCGTAGGGCCCAAGCCATAGAGTGCTCTGAAACAGTTCAAGGGTGGAGCAGCTCAGAGCAGCCTAAAACCCCACTATGAGCAATGTCTAAAACCATCCACGGGTCTGGAAGGCAAGGCTCAGCTACAGGCTGTGTCCAGACTGTTTCTCCCTGAGCAATGGCCTTCCTGCAGTGCTGTCCCCACCTCCTGTGAGCTGCTCCTCTCTGTAATCCATCCTCTGCCACTCCAGCATGGAAAAGGGCTGGCCGGTGCTGAACTGAAGGCAACCTCTTAATCAAACTAAGAGGTGGGAGTTAAAGTGTTTGTAAAATACCATACAAATGGGAGGGTTTGATCACGTTAAATGAAGGATCTGATTCATTAAATTAAGTGGAAAGCAATGTACATGGCTAATTTCAAGGGTTGAGGCTGAATGCGGTTTTTAAATAGGAAGTGATCAGCCCGCTATACACAACACAGAGCAGCTCTCAAACATTTTTAATGACAGTATTTGTACACACTTTAGTTTAATTAACACATGGCACAAGAGGGGTTTGGTAACTAGGATGTAGTCTCACACCAGTCGTCTCAATTATAACACATGAAATTTCAAGCATCGATACACCCCGAAGAACGGCGCCCGTCCCTGCCCGGCAGGCTCTGGCGGCTCGAATTTCCATCACACCTTGTTTTTCTTGGAATGCGACAGTAATTCCTTCTCTCCAGATGGAGAAGTCCCCTTAGAAGTGGATGCACAGCTTCTCATTTGGATTTATTTCTTGTTTTCTGCAATCAGAATTAAGGGGGCTGTGTATTGTCACTGCCCAGTGATCCACGTTACATTTCTGACAGCTATGTTTATTAGTAAATATGTAGTAATTGCTTCCAGAATTAACTAGAGCTGCTCTTGTGTGTCTGAACGTGTAGAGAGATTTCCTATGATGTGTGATCCCTCTGTTAGCACAGCACTCACTGGCTGCTGGGGGACTGTGGCAGGCACAGCTGGGTTTTACTTCCCTGCGGGCGCAGTGTTGGTCCGGGGAACCAACTTCAGAATAATCGGCTTCTCTGGTATTAAGAGCCCCTTTGAACTCAGCTTGATCGGGATCTGCAACAATAAGAGGAAAAACACACTTGGAGATAGACAAATTAAATAAGTAGAGATTAAAGGAAAGAAACTTGGCCACGGTTTAGGCACAAACTGGGTCCGTAGTGCCTGGAAGTGCAAAGTGCCTGGTGTTGGCACCCGTGGTGAGAAACTCGGCACCCACCTCTTCACCTGAGAGCATCAAACCATAATGGGCTCCTCACCTGAGTTTCTTTGCAGGTCTGGAAGGTGAAACGTTGCAACAGGGAGGCGATGGCAACTTTCAGAGTGAGGAGAGCAAACCGCATCCCGATGCAGTTCCTGGGACCAGCCCCGAAGGGCAGGTACGTGTAGGGGTCCATGGACTCTTTGTTTTCCTTACTGAACCTGGATAATGACATGGGTGGGGAAAAGAAATGAAGGCAGCAAAAATTAAAACCTAAGTATGTTATTTATCCAGAGAACTCTCGCTGGTGCCTTGCAGAGATTTGTTTGGGTTTTTTTCCCCAAGGTGTCTCAGGATACCCCAGCAATCGAGTGCTGTGTCAGAGCCCTCCTCCAGGACAGGGTGGGATCCCACTTGAGGGTTTGGTTTTAATTCTGTCCATCTAGATTGCTAGAAGTTGGAAGCAAGGTGAAAATCTAGGCAACATGCTGTCCCAAGGTGACTGATACTTCCTGTCTGTTGTATTTAGTGAGAGAGAAACAGGTTGTTTTGTTTAGGAGCAGCCTATGGCTTCAGTATTGCCAGGAATGGGATGTAGATACCATCTACAAAAATAACCAGCTAGGAAAGGTTATCACTTCCTTGGAAACAAGGAGGGAAGGCAATTCTGGAAAGATCAACTCTGGCAAATTTAGTAGAAGCCTGTGTGAAGGGAACATGTTCAGCAATGAGGGTTACATAGAGGATGGCCAGCAGTTACAAAAACTTACCATCTACCCCCTCTCAGCAAGCCTGAAAACTGGGTACAAGATCCTGTGATCAGTGTTATTGTCTCAATAGGATTGTTATTTGAAACCCTGCTTTAAGTGCAAAGCTCATTTTCTTCTTAAAACGACATTCCCATGAGCCTGCAATTTCTCATCCATATTGTTTGTAAAAAGATAGGAAGCACACCATTAGGAAGCTAATCAGAGATTAATGCTTAATTACTAAGTGAGGAAAAAGCAGCATGATATTTCTTCCCTGTTTTTATGCTTTTTGTACCTTTCTGGCCTGAACTCTTCTGGGTTCGGCCAGTACTGGGGGTCGCGGTGCAGGACATAGGGTGGGATCATCACAATAGTTCCTTTGGGAATGGTCACTCCATTTATTTCTACATCTTTCTTGCAGGCTCTCTCAAGCCGCCCTCCAAGGGGATACATCCGAAGGGTTTCACTCAGTGTCATGTCAAGATATTCCAGTTTCATTACTGCATCGTATGTGAGAGCAGCCTGTAGGATGACAGCACCAGGTATGTCGGCATGAGAATTGGATTGTCCTAAAATAACCGTGGAGACCAGAGTGTCCCCAGCCCCCACTGCCCCAAGTGTTGACAAAGCAAGATAGGAGAAAAACAGGCAAGATAGAAGCTGAGTAACTGGTTTCGTGTTTTGCCTTCCTGAGTTATGGAAATGCCTGGAAATCCACATCCACTTGTTCATGGGGGCAGAGGATGGCAAATGGGTTTGGGCAGCGGGGTGGCTGCAAGGTTTCAGCTGCCAAAGGAAAATTGCCACGGGGCTGAGTTGTCTCAGTGTGTGTCTCTTGGAGCTCTTGGGGAAGCCACGGGGAGGGTATTTAAGAGATGAAGATTTCTCGTTGTCCTGACTGAACCAGGAGGGCAGCAGGGGCAGAGGGTGCTCACCATCACTCAGCATCCCCTCACCTTGTTGGGAAAAGCTGCGTCGATCTCCTGCACCAGCTTTTGCTGCACGTCGGGGTGCGTGGCCAGCTCATAGGCCAGGTAACAAAGGGTGTTGCTGGTGGGCTCGTACCCAGCAAATATGAAGATGAATGCCTGGGCCAGGACCTCCGTGTCTGTCAGGGCTGGGAGGAGAGAGGACACAGGACGTGAGCAGAACTGGTGTTGGTTGATGGTCTCAGCAAAGACCAGGTAGCAACAGGTGGGGTTGAGGCAGGTTTGTTGCAGTTGTTTTCTGGTAACACGTTTGTAGCTACTATATCTGACTGGAAAAAGTCATTTGATAGAGGAAACAGATGATTTCCTGAGCGTCAATGATTAATGCTGAAGTCCTACTCCCTGGCCAAGGATCTTAGCCCTGGTGCTTGCTGGTCAGTGGAGGTGGTGGTGACCCGAACAGCTCCCCACATTCTCCTCACTCCCACAGCCCCTGTTCCCATGAGTATTTGTTACCTTTGTATGAGTGATTTGCTTCCTTGTTCTCATGGTTGGCTGAGTTCTGGGATTCAATCATCAGCTGCAGAAAATCTACCCTGCCCTGAGAGGGAAAGCAGGAGAGTTTCTTTGGTGACAGGTTCCTTGGAAGGTCCAGATAAGCAAATTTCATAGCCTGAGCACAATTTTTGAGCTGCAAGTGTCCCCAAAATGCACATGATTTCCTTACTGAAAAACATAACACTTATTTTTTAATTTGGAAACCTGTCTGTCCTTTTTGTTAAGCCATTGGGTGGCAGAACAGTGTCTTGAATGAATTTTGGGACAGGGACCCAAACTTTAAAATGGAGAATTTTGCCAGGAAGCAGCTGCAGTTTTTTAAAAGCTAGAGGAGAAGTTGTGACCCTAAAGGTGGTTTTGTTGCTTACGTGGTGATTCTTCTGTGCTCCCTCATGCTCTGCCTAATCTTCTTCAGGGAGTCTCCTACTCTGATTCATTACAAGTTCTGCAGGCCAAAGCTTAGTCCAGTTCTGCCTGAGCCTTTATCTGAATTTAGCTTCAGATCACAGATGTACAAAGTCCACCTGACTCTGCCAGGACTGGTCAGGTGGGGCTTTTCTGACAGTATTAAAATCAAGTGTTTACACTTGAGTAAATTCAGGGTTTTGTTGTGTCATTGTACTTTGGCTTTACCTTTGATATCATCACCGTAATTGTATTTCATTCCAGTGTACTTTGTCACAATTGCTATCAAATTCACACTCCCTTACCTTGTGAGACTCCTTTTCACGTTCCTTCTTAATTTTGGCGATGGATCTCATGAAAAAATCTACAGCATCAGCAGGGAAGAAGCTGAAATTCATCTTGGCCAAGAGAGGAGTAGTAAATGGGAATACAACTGAAAAACAAATGAAGAACTCAGTTGCACATTGTAAACAAACTGCACCTCCCATCAGATAGCTGTGGGTGTCACTGAGGAAGTAATGATGCTCCTGAGAAATTCTTTCCTTTTTTAATTTCTTTACCTGGACTGGACTTTGCCTTTTTTTTCCTCTTCCTCGTTCCCTTGGGATAGTTTTAGATGCAACCCTCTCCCAGACTTGTCAAATGGGCACAACCAAGCTGGGTATAATTCCTTTAAGAGATGACCAAGGCATATTCCACCTCCTATTTCTAAGGAACTGTTTTCCAAGGACAGGTTACTTCTGTACATTGTACAGCACTACAGCAGGAATGTGGCTCAGAAGAGAAATATTGAAAATTCTGAACTCCTTTTTCAGGCTGAGCTATTCACTGCCTTGCTGTGCTCACACAAACATTTTCAAGTCCCCCTCAGAGCATTCCCTTCATCATAGAGTCTTGATCTTGAGCTTTTGTACATATTCCTAAAATCTACAGCACCAGAGTCTCCTCTATGCACAGATCACAACTTTCCCTGGGCTTTGGCAAGATATCTAACCTTGATTTAAGGTCCATTGCTGCTAAACTATAGCACTGGAGGAAATTGCATCTAATTACAGTCCCCACTCAGCACTCTCTTCCAGAAAGTGCATTTCAGACAGCACCACTCCCCTCAAGCCTCATTGGCTTTTCAACACTTATTTCCCAACACTTCTTTGGAAATTGCTGGGATGTTCAAGTGTTTCTTGCACTGTGGATGCCAAAGGTGGAGGAAGCTTTCACCCACCTCCTTGCCAGAGTTTTAGCATGAAGATAATAACGAGGAAATGATGAGACAAGGCCCAGAAGGACTTGCATCCTGGCAAGGGAGGTTATCCAAGCATAAGTTGGAGTCACTTACATGACAAGATGAAGATTGGGTCAAAAAAGTCAAACTTGACCAGTTTCTTCATCTCTCCAACAAAGGGGTCTTTGGGGTTGTTCATGGAGTCAATGTTCACACCAAAGGAAGTGCTGGTGACAACATCCATGCTGTAGCTTCCAAAGATGCTGAGGAAAGGTGGAAAAGATAGACTGTGGTTAAATATTTGGACTAAGAGAATGTATTTTTTTTCTAATGCCTATGTGACAGTCAAACATAAATTCTCATAAGACCTCCTGCCCTGGTTTTGAAAAGAAAATTGGATGGTAAGAAAAGAAAAATTGAAAAGAAAATTCAGTGGTGACTGAAAAACACAGTGAAAGGGGTAGATTTTTAGAGAGCTTTGGTTTCAAGCCTGCACAGGTTTTGAAGTCAGACAGCTTTTCTGAGGATTTTAAAACAGCATGGAGCTACAAGAATGGGTTAGTGGAAGGACAGCATGTGGCTCTCGAGCATGTTGGCTTCTTGGGGAGGGGAGGCAACACCTCTTGCTTCAAACATGCCCTGAAAATGGTCTTGTTCAACCCAGCACAGCCCTATGATGTTACAAACTGTCCAGCCCCTCTCCTTTATGTTTGATTTTGTTTTTTTTTTAGGGGAGAGCTTTGCTGGTGTGTGGCTACTGGTGTGCAGCTGCCCCTTCTGCATTTGTGCTTTGAAATTGAGGATGAAATGGAGGGCTTTTGTTCCAGAGTCCATACAGAGGGTGCACGTGAGGATAACACACCTAGGGCTGCTCTGCAGCCTCACTCCACCCACCAGTGGGGCACATGATGGACAGTGCTGTGTGTTGGGCAGAGGGGACAGCAACCCCAGTGTCCCGTGGTATAAGAAGCTGGTGCACAGAGATCCTGAGTATATGCAGGAAAAACTGGGTTTTCCTGGCAGGTTTGGAGCATCTTGGATCTGGGGATTCACAAAGCCGTGCTGGAACATTTTTCTCCCCATCTAATTCCCTCGGGAAGAATTCTCTCAGGACCTCCACCTTTAGGAAGTTTTGCTAAGATCCCAGTTTAAATTTTGCCTTTCAAGTTTCCAGCCAGGCTTCCAGCAGGCCCCATCCCTCGTTTCAGAGCCGTGGCTGACCCAGGGAGGGATCTGCATTGCTGGTAATGAATGAACCGCAGCACTTGCTAACAAGGTTTGCTCTGCCTGCTGCTCCTGGCAGCTACTTACTCCTTCACAGACAGTGAGTTGTCCTTTTTCAATTGCTTCTCAATGTTTTTCACCAAAATTTCCCCATAGTGCTTCATTATAGGGAACATCTGTAACACAAACCAGGTATGGTCACTTCAGTACCGTACATTTTACTCCTTTTAGACAGGCTCATGAAGACTACAGGGAGTTTCATGAATATTTACAAATAAGATCTCTCTGCTAAGGTTTTATTTTAAGACTTTTCTGTTTCAAATTAGGCATAAATTAAACAGTTGCCAGGTTCTGACTGAAGAATTCAGGCCCCTGTGACAATCTCAGCCTGGAAACGCTGCCTACTGGCTTTCTGATTTAGTCTGTACCTGCTCCTCTGGGTTTTACCTCCTTTAGTTTCCCACTGGTGAAGGTTGGAGAGAGCACAGTACGAAGCCTTTTCCACTGTTCATCTTCAGCTAATGAGATAGCATTGGTCAGCACCCCTGCTAGATCCACATGCTAGACAGGGAAAAAGACAAGGTGTTAACCTCGGAAAAGAGAGCAGCTTCCTTGCAAGGATGGGGATGTGGCATGTAAGTCCTTGCCCAGGCTATTTCATACTGCTGGCAGCAGGCTATGGCCTGATAAGCAGCCTCTCTCAAGGCACACATACTTAAATAATCCCCTCTCCTCCAGTAAACCAGCTGTGAGATGCCATTTCCAGCCCCAGAACAAGTAACCCCCCAAGCTCAACACCAGAACATCTGTCTGTACCCACACCTCACTGTGACACAACCCTGCATCCCACTGCTTCCTAGCTGGTGGCATGTGTGCTAGTTGGACCCTTACAGATTCCTGCTTGCTCACACATACTCAGATTTATCCATATATATATATATATGTGTGTGTGTGAGAACAGAATTTGTCTGATTCTCGCTCCCTCTGCCAGCCCGGGTGTGCAGTCCCAGGCTGTAAGGCAGGGGAACAGTGACATACAGTGGCCGTGCACAGCAATCCCTGTAGTGCAGCCACTCGTCCCCAAAGGACGCTTCTTGGCATCCTGGCCCCTCCTGCACGTTGTTTTCTGGACTCTGTGGTACCTCACGACGCTCTGCTCTTACCCTCCGGTTGGTAAAGGTGGAGTAACAATCTTTCACCAGCACAGATTTAATGATCTGGGGGTCTGTGACAGCCAGCACAGGTTGCCTGCCATCGTAAATCCTGGTGGGGGGAGAAGAGGAGGCAGATAAATAACCCCAGATAGCTGAAGTGCAAGGCTTGGCCGATGCCTGTAAAACAATGTGTTAAACAAATGCTCCTCCAGCACCAGCTTTGCTGTTTAAGCATAAAAATGTAGAAAGTAGAGATGGCAAAGAACTCCCAGACCTTCTCCCATCTGGTTTTGTAAATGATAAAGGGGGCTAAACACCTTCCAAATTCACTGGGAAATGAGCAGGGCTCAGTAGCTCAAAGGACCAGATACTAAATGAAGCAAATGTCTCCACTTTCTCCCCTGACTCTCCGTGTTTTTCCAGGCACTTAAACACATTACAGTATTAGAAGCAAACTTGTTCGACCCCTTTCAGGCTCTTGAGCTGGGTGTCTGGAGACTTGGGCTGACAGCACTGAAACATCCTTGGAGATGAAACTCAATCCTTGTTTTTGTCTTTTAAGCTGCCAGTTCAGAATGCTTTCCTGGAACAGATGTAGATTAAGGAGATTTATGTGCTTTCCCCACTTATGTAAAGATATATTTTCCAGACTCCATTTTTTTTTTTATTTTTAAAGCTGCTGTAGGGACCAATGGATGCATCATAGAGGATATACAACTTGTAGCCCAAGATGTAACAGCAGTGATAAAAGCTGTTAGAGATGTCTAGAGCAGAACAACCAGAACTGCAGTAGCTCCCACTGCAGCAGGTTTGGATCAGCAGCACAAGGAAGTCTTTGGATCAGCTTCTTCACTCAGTCTTGGGAGCCACTCACATTCCTCTGCTGTTGGTAAACCTGAGGAACCCACCCTCCCAGTTTCAAATTCCTGCTTAAGTAAATAGTTCTGCTGCTGGTTTTGTTAGGAACAGGGAAAGGCCTTTTGTTACCAGGTTTAAACTGGAATTCATGGTATCAGTCAAAGCAATGTCTGTGAGGTGTGACAGTGACACAGCCCTGCATCGTCAGCCTTCAGTGTCAGCCACCACCAGCACCTGTCATTGCTGTGCTCGCCCTGCTGGGACTGCCAGGGCTGCAGGGAGAGAAAAGAGAGCTCTTCTAATGAATTGTTTTCTCCCCTTTGAGATCAGTGGTTCATACTCACCCCCAGATCTTCCCGTATTTCTTGAAGCAGTTGCTGTCAAAATCCAAGAAGCCCTGTGGAAAGCAATTTAAAAATTATCATAGAGTATCCTGAGTTGGAAGGGACCCACAAGAGTCATCAGAGCCCAACTCCTGGCACTGCACAGGGCAGCCTCAAAAATCCCACCATGTGCCTGAGAGCATTGGCCAAACATTTGAACTCTGGCCGAGCTGGTGCTGAATTATCTCAGAGCAGATGCAGTGCAGAGGACAATTTCGGAGATGGTGGGCTGGGAGCAGTAGCTGTAAACTGATGTTCAGAGCTACCTTCTGAGTTCTCCTCCCAAAAACATCATGGACAGCGTGAATGTGCCCTGTGCTTGTGAATGAGCTGTTTGCCAGGGCACTGGCAAAGCACAGCTGTAAATCAGCCACCCAGGAGGGCTCCCCTGGGGCTGCCCCGTGGTCTGTGCTGGCTGAGCCTTATCCCACACGCTGGCCTGTGCACAGCCCACGTGTTTCAGTGGAGCTTGGCATTCAGAGATAGCTTATCATCCCCCTGTATCTGCTCAGCTACAGCTGCACGAGCAAAGGCAGAGATTTGTGGAGCCAGGAAGGCTCCAGCCACTCACTTTGCGATATTCCAGGCACGTCCCGAAGAAAGGCAGAGGCCTTGGCCCGGGAATACCCAACTTCTTGAACACACCAAATGGCCACGTCCCATATCTGTGGGACAGAAAAGACAAGGGTGTTACATCACTGTGGAACTGGGGCTGTGAGTTCTCTTAGACCTGGAGACTGCAGCAACATCCCTTTGGAGATGAAGTGGAGGAAGTTGAGGCAGGAGCTGGAAAAAAAGTGGCCCAAATGAAAATTGTCCTGTAAAAACTACTTAATAAGCACAGGAAGGCTCACTGCTGCCACACAGAGCTTTGGAGGGATCCCTTTGATGTGAAAGCAGCAGTCTCCACAGGTGCTCCAGAGGAAACAGTACCTTGAAGCCTTTA
Source organism: Pyrocephalus nanus (assembly GCA_038380795.1). Taxonomy (NCBI): domain Eukaryota; kingdom Metazoa; phylum Chordata; class Aves; order Passeriformes; family Tyrannidae; genus Pyrocephalus; species Pyrocephalus nanus. The sequence continues at coordinate 12,758,406 of CM076276.1, forward strand.
GCAAAAGCCCGAAGAGGAGCTCATTGCCAACCAAAGGAGAGGCAGAAGAGGGAGCTGGGAGAAGGAACACCAACCAGGCTTACACCTTTTTACTGAAGAGAAATCAAAGCAGTGCCAGAAGTGATGTCCCAAACAGGGCTTTTGTCAAACTGTACTTTAATTTTATTTATTGTTCTCCCTCCCTTTAGTCCGGCGGTAGCTCAGTGGAAGTCTTGTCTTGACGGTTTTCTCTTTAGATTTTATTGACAGCTTTGCAGATTTCTTTCCTCTGAAGCACCCTTTTTGGCAGCTCTAAAGTTATTACTTCTACCTCAGGGCTTTCTGTTTCTCAACAAGGGCCTGGGCTGCAGCCCTTTGAAGCTTGTGTTAGGCTGTGTTGAAAGAGCACCTCAAAATATTTGGTTTTAGTTAGTAGCTGCAGCTTCCCAAGTGAGCAGTTCATTGCAGAAGGGTTGTAAAACGGCAAAGGTTTGGCAAGGGATATTTTCAGAGGTCCTCTTTGGGCCAGGAGGCAGCAGCTGCTCAGCCAGGATCTTGGGGATGCTTATCTGGAAAACCAGAGTCCAGGCTGAGACTTAGTGAGGGGTTTCTCCTTGCAATTAGTAATACTTCTCTAAATTTGGGGGACCCCAAATGAGATCCCAGACCCAGCACAGGTTCTGCCACAGCACAAAAGCAGATCCCATCTCATGGCCTAAACAGGGCAGGTGAAAAACAAGGAACTGGGCGGTTTCAGGTGCAGAAAGATTTCACAGAGCTCAGTTTGTCAATGTTTAATCTCTTCTGTCAAAGGTTAATTCAGTACTAGATATCAAATGTTTGTGAATTTTTGTTTTTAATAGGATAGCCAGGGCTGTGGGAGGACCAGGAAATGTCAGGCTGGAGTGCTTACAAAATCCAGAAATACTATAGGAGCATGGGCTAGGCTTAATCCACTTGAAACACAGCCAGGAAAATACAGTCTAAAATATAGGGAAAAAAGTCTAACACAACTAAAACACGTCAGGGTTTTCTGCAGGCTGAGAAGGACCATTCAGTGTGAAGCCAAAGAATAATCATTATTTCTTCCTACCATGTATGTGAACCAGAAATGCCCGAGATTCCCTCATGTGTGAACTGGAACAGTATTGCCTCAGATGGATAAGAAGCATCCAAACAACCTCCCTGTGCCAAGGCAGTGAAATTTCTATTTTAGCTCAGATATCAGAGCATAAAGATCTGGGTTTGGTCCCTTTTGCCACCACAGAATTACAAGGGTCTGTGGGAGGTGGAAGTCTGGTAACCAGCAATCTTAGATGACCAAAAAGTTACTGAAATAGGAGGGTTTGGGTCAATAATGAGGATGGCTTTTTTGGTTTGGTTGGTTTGGTACTGGGTTTTGGGTTTTTTTTAAGAGTCTGCCCCAATCAGGCTTTTGAGTGATCCAAATCCCAGGAAAAGGACTGAAAAATATGGCTAAAACTTACAGAGCTGCTTTGGCTGGAGCATTGCCAGGGCAGACAAATGGGCTGTGCTGGTGTGCATCACATTAATCGTTAAGGTTTATGGTCAGCAACACGCTGTCCCTGCCTCAGGGCTTGTCAATACTACACAGTTTGTCAGCTCAGCCTTGTTGGCAGGGGCTGCTAGCAGAGATGCTGTGTCCCAGCACAGGGGAGTTCAGCCAACAGTGCTGAATGGCATCAGCAAGGCCAAGGAGAGAATTTTTTTCAGCAGCACAGCTCCCCTTGGGTGCATTTCTGCCTGTGGGAGTTTGTCTGAAAAGCCAGGGGCAGGTGTCTGACCTCGCTCTGGGCTTCACTTCTTTCCCCAGCAAGGGTGGGCTGTGAGGATGGATGTGGGATGCTGTCCCTGCAGGTGTGTGGCAAATCAAATTCCTGGAAAGGTTCCCTCCAGATCCAGGTGCCCGTGAGTGGAGCATCTTACCTGAGCACTGCAGGATGCAGGAGGAGTAAGAACTGACCATGAATATTCTTTTTCTGGTCTGCTGCTCTCCACCTTTGCAGCAGGGTCATCTTCTGCTGGCTCTCCTCCACAGCAGCCTCAGCCAGGGAGGCACAGCTGTATGTCTTTGGAAAATAACCTCAGGGATCATAATCCTGCCTGAAGCCAGCACCCTGCTGGTAACCAATACCTGGCACCGTCATTATTCAATTATTCCTTTGATGTTTAGCAGCAAGATCATAGCTGTGTGAGAATACTCCAAACCTTGGAGCCAGATCACACATCTGTACAGTCTATTTAGAACTCCTCTGCCACTTCCCAGAGCCTGGTTAGATGCTGGAAAACTGGAAATCACACCTACTGTTTGCTCTCCAGCAGATTAGCTGCGCGGAAGCGAACGATGGCAAGAAGAGGAAAAAGGCAGGAGCAAAGAATCAATAAAGAATATTTTACTCACACTACCAGGAGGGCTACGAAAAGAAGCACGAGGGCCCATGTCTCTGTGGAGAAGGCGGGAAGAAGGTTCATTTCTGTTCTTCTCTGACTGGCTTTGAGTTCTGCCCTGACGTGTTTGTCCCACGTCTGTGGGAAATAGCAGTGCTTGGCAGGGTGCAATCTTTTTTATCCAATCATATGATTTAGGGACCCTCCTTCTGTCATGAAGGAGGAGGAGGAGTGGAAGGCAAAGGTAGCCAAGTATGCTAATCTGAAAAACATGATTCGTGTGAGCGACAAGTGCCTGGCTGAACCGTCCAAGGTTCAAATTATTTCATGCATATGTTGCCAAGCATTTCAGCTGGTTTCTCTTTTGTGAGTAATAACTGACTTCATATTGACTAATGCTCCTGGGCTCCTCCACCAAGCTAAATAAAGCCAAGTTACAATGAAAAGGTAAATCCCAAAGCAGGTGTCAGAGTTGGTTTACAAAAGGGAAAGAGAAGTGAAAAGGTTATTCACACATTGTATGACAAGATCTTTTCTGGCAGATGAATTAACTTTGACAGAATTTAAGATTTTTGTTTAAAATATCTCTTTCTCTTGCAAGGAGCAAGCGCTGCCTGCAGTGGTCAGAAGCAGCTTCCAGCTAAGGCAGGAATTTGCCCCCTGTAAAGGCTGTAGAAGTGCACCTTGTTTGCTGGCACCTGGCCAGGTGTTTTGTAAGAGAAATATTGTCACTCCACAACTGTTAGCAGTTAAAGTACCACCCTTTCCAAAATACCAGCTCATGGATTGAAACCAGCACCCACCCTTCTGCAGCAGCTGGGAAAAGAAGGCACAAGTAAAGCAAAACCACAAATTTTGTAAAGGCTTTCAGGTGTGGAAAGTAAGTGTCCTAGAGGTATGGATGTGCTAAGAGATTATGATTGTGAAGAATACTGGGCTATTTGGATGGTGTTTGTTAGTGGGGGGATCATGTTAGAGCAGGAGGCTCCATGGTTTGCACAGATGTCACTGCAGCCTTTTCAGGTCCTCATTTAGATTCGTTCAGAACTCAAAAACGAGCAATTCCCTGTGGACAGGCAGAGCTGCTGCCTTCAGCAGGGAGTCTACTGTCTGCACTGGGTGCAAATAACTGGTGTTATAACACTGTGTGGCCTGTCAAAAGCCCTGTTTCTCTGAGGATGTTGCTGTGATTGATGCTGAGATGACTGATCAGTGGATCTCTGTCCACGTGGTGATGCCAGACATTCCAAGAGTCATCACCTTGCCTTAGCTCAGCAGCACTTGTATCTCATTTCACCTTTGCCTGGCCTTTGCTCTTACCTTCAGAGACAGCTCAGTTGCAGGTTATTTTGTAATAAACACAGTCTGCTTTGGTTTGACATGAACAGACAAGTTCATGACACGGCTCTCCAAGCCTGGGTTGGGTTCTACCGTTTTTGATTCAGAGCTGTTGCAAGAACATGTGGTTAAATAGGTGCTTTCCCATTCAGAAACTAGTCACAGCAGTGATTGTTTCTCCAGAGTTCCTCTTTGCACATTTTGACGTAGTCTTGAAATTTGAATTTACTGGACACCAAATGTTCCCAGCTCACTGTGTTGGGAAATAGGTTAATACAGTTTATTCAGGAAATAGGATTGCTGTAGGGCTCTCCATCCTCAGTAAAAATAATCCTCAATCTTTGTCCTCTTTGGGTCTTTTTTAAGGGTAATTATAGTCTCTGGAAAAACTTGTATAAAAAAGTCTTGCTGTGGTTTTGCATTGTAACCTGATGATCATTGTAACCTACTGACTTCAAACAAACAACAAAACCCCACCATCCCCTCAAGAAAACCAATGGATAAACTAAAAAAAACCCTCATGTGATTAATCCATGCCAGAGGACAGTCAATGACCCAGGAACAAATGACTGATTTTCAAATAAAAGTGCAGTTCAGGGCTTGTTTGTGCCCAAATGTGCCCTATATTAAAACTGTAAACTCCGACTGTGGTGCCCCTAAACTGCTCGGGGGTGCAAGAAGCCAGTCGGGAGGTCCTGTTTGAGAGGTGGCCTGGGCACCTTCAGAGGGGAGCCAGGGAAGGCTTGTCCTCCTGCCTTTGGGAGAGAGGAGAAACATCCACTGCTTGCATCACCTTTAGGCAAGGCTGAACCCCCTCTCACAGGAATGGTGGGAAGGAGGAGAACCTCACAGCCGAGACCCAGTCTGACCTCTCCCTTCCCAGCCAAAGTCTCTGCCCACCTGGGTGCTGTTGCACTGAGCTGGCATGATTATCCCTTCACCCTATGAAAGTCCTTCAGATGCATCTTATTCCTGATATAAAAGGGAATAGGGAGGACCTGGCTGGATAGGTCTGAATCTTTAGTTCTAACTTTTGAGTATGGTCATGAAAGAGGTTTTCCTGAGATGCTTTGGGGAGTTTGTTTTAGATTCTCAGGGCTGGGCCCGTTGCAGTAGAGACTCTGCAGTGCTACTTGGGGTGTAAATATTGCTGGGGAGTTGTGTCATTGTGGAGTACTTTAAACTCTCTAGATACAGGTCATAAATACTGCTGCTAATAATGCAGAGCTCAGCTAATCTCTGTATGAGAGAGGCCAGATTGTGCACTGGAGAAACACCAAACTGGCAAGAAGTGACACTGATTTAGCTTCAGGGTTGATAAGTAATTTCAAATATTCTGGAAGAACGGTTAAGAGTAATATTACCTTGGGTTGAATGAACCACATTCCTTTAGTTCAACAAAACACCAAGTATAACCAAAACCAAGCTTGGACCTCAGCTTTTTTTTTTCAAAAGGGCAAATTAACGAAATAAAACAGTGGAAGATCTCAGGACCCTCACTCTACACTGTGTCTAACCTCCTTCTTAAGTCAACAGTGCTAATATTATCAGCCAAGCAACTTGCCACTCCCTGAGCAGCTGCATTAAGGATGCTCAGAATAAATCAATCAAGTAGGAAGAGGGGAAAAAAAAAAACAAACACCAAACCAAAACAACAACAACAAAATAACCCCCACAAATATATTGTAGTTCAGGATACACTATTATATGTTCTGTCCATAAGATCTGAGATGGAAGCTTGTTTCTGTGCCTGACAGGAGCAGCCCAGTGCTTGAACACACTGGCTCACTGAGGTCCAGCTTGGGGGGGGTCCAGCATATTGGTGGCACTTCTCACCCCCTTAGAGAGGTGCCCCCCAAAGTCTTTGTTTGTTTAGTCCAGCTTAATGATAGCTGGGCTGGAAGGAGGTTGCTGTGAGATAAATGCCAGGTAGAAGAGCTGTTGAATCAAATTATGATGTTGGCACAGAGACCAATGGTAATAATACAGCCACGAATAACTGCCAAGCTGGAAATGAGCACAGTCCTGCCCTGGGAAGCTCAGGAGTCTTCCCTTCATAGGGTTAAAAGAAAGAAAAAAAAGGGTCAGATAATGTAAAATGAGGCGAGATAAAGCAGCTGCTGATGGGAGGAGGGAGCAATACATTAAATTACCAGAGCTCTTCTGCCAGAGCAGTGCGAGGAGTTTGCTTTCTGCACAGACAGAAGATGTGGGGAGGAAACTATTTATTTTTCACTGATACACAGTGGTTTAGTTACCCACAGGAAAATACTTCATAATGAAGGCTACATTTTGCTGGCAGTGGTGAAAATATTGATACACTACTGCTGAATTTAAAAAAAAAAAAAAAATCAATGTATTTGGAGGGGTCTCTAATGATACTTTATGTAGTTCTGTATAGAGATGACTGATACCCTCCTGCACATAGATTTCCTTGGGATTTAAAAAGCTCACAAAAAACCTCAACAAAAAACTAATTAATTCCCCTGGATGTTTTGTTCCATATACTGAGCTTTGGAATTGCACAGAAACTAGGACATTTTTCTGATGCTTTTTTCAGTTAAAGTAATATCCCTGATACATCCCAATCTTCCTCCATAATCTTTGCAATATATCATTATATTCCTTTTCATTCTAAGAAATGACAGCTACAAAATCTGTATGAAATCTGGATGGCTAATTAACTCCGAGCACTGCATTCTTTTGCCCAACCCAAAACAAATGTCTCTTTGAGGTCCTTTAACCTTTTAAAGTGAGTTAAGAGATAATAAAGTATCCTGCCAGCTCCACCCATGACTTCTTACCTACAATGCAATCAAAGACAGGGTTTATGTCCCGCAAGGGAACAGCAGAAAAAAATCCTGGACAAATGCAAATGTAGGTGAGATGTATTTCCAGCACAAGGTGTATAAGATCATGTTCTTTCCTGGGTATTTTAGGGAGGATGGGGAAACCACATGAGAGTGGTGCTTTGTTGTGCCATCATTTTGGCAAAGTCATCCCCAGGAGTGCCTGTCATTGCTTGAGCAAACTTCAGCCCGGGGATGTCACAGCCTGGTGAAGTCAGTGCAGTTGGCTCGTTCGGAGCAATGGCTCTTTCAGAGGGTGACAAATCACCGGGAGGGCAAAGGGGTTTGTTACGCAAAGCGCTTCCTGAGGTTGTGCCCGCAGCAGGAATGGCGTCATGTCCCTGCCACGGCTGCAGCTTCCCCACAGGGTGACCTGCTGGGATGAGCTCAGCAGGTTCTGCTCCACCGTGGTTGCAGTCACACGGTCAGTGAGGATCATGGGACTCCAGTATCTGTAATAAATGAAACCCCAGTCCTTTCTCAGGTGGCTCTTGAACCACAGATCCCTTGCCTCTGCCATATGACATGGGGGGTTTGCTCCCTCCACTGCTCTTTGGCGGCCTGGGGTAGATGTGGCAGCTCTCACCAAAAGATGTGCCGAAGTAGTCGATGTCAGGACTGCTATGTGTGGAGGTTCATGGGAAGGTTTGGTTTTAGTGCATCTCACCTAAATAGGAGCGTTTCCAAATTGCTACTCCCTCTGGTCGCCTACCTGATCAGCTCCCAGCAGCCTGTAACATTAGAAAAGGATTATCTCGAGGTTATTTTTTCATATCACGTGTCAGGGCATCCTGATATATTAGTTTTCTCTTCTGTTTTCTAAATAGTTTTCTCAGGGTTTAAAGTTTCAGCTTAAAGCCAGACTTTTTTTTTTTTTTTTGCTAAAAGTAAATGGGATTATTTTGAGAACCAGTCCCTAAAATTATCTTATGTGAGCAAAATGCAGGCTTGTTTGAATCACACCGTGATAAGTCTTTTTTTTTTTTTTTTTAATTGGTGTCAAGATAGTTACGATGAAAAAAAAAAAAGAAAAAAGTTGTGTCATCTCGATTTCAGGTTGTAAATGAGTCTGAGGGGTCAAAGGGGTTTAAAGCCTGGACCTGGCTCAAACAGTCCCTGGAACTGGCTTATCTGAACTCAGAGGCTCATGGAAATAAGCCCTTTGGGGCGTCACAAGTTCTGATCTCAGGTCGTCATGTAAAAACATTTCTCTCCAGCCAATTTGCCCAGGCAGTTTGCCCTGTTGAATATTTAACCAGTTGCCAGAAAAATGTGATGGCATTTGAACCACTGAGCCTGGGAAACCCTAACAGATGTGTGGGAGAGGATGAGTCTCACCAGAAAAACTTGCATTAGTCCCAAGACATTGGGCATCTGGTTTCTCAGGAGCAGGGGACTTTTCTTTGATCCTTTTGTGTTTTTATGCCATTTTATGCCCCTCTGGCTTTTGACTTACCCACACCAGCAACCCCACATCTGGCAGGAGGAGCCTTGGCTGGAGGCAGAAATGCTTGGCTTGGCTGATGAGGGCATCTCCAGCCCCAAAGCCTTGAGCCCTTTGGGTGCTTATTTCCTCAGCAGGCCATGCCTGCTGCTCTTCTGATTTAGAGAGGAGTTTATTTTGGAGAATAGTTGGGCGTGCGCTCACCAGAGCGCTCCGGCTGCCGTTCCACACTGCTCGGTACCGACGCCTCGGGGATGGATTCAGGTGCAAATCTGACAAGACACATATAAATGGCAGGGACAGAAATAGTAGCTTTAAAACACAATTATTCCCTCAGGTTGAGGCTCCTGCCCAGCGGCATGGCGGGTTCTCAAGGAAAAAGCAGTGGGAGGGAGAGCGGTTTCAAACCCTTGTTCCTGTAATCCTTGTACACCTGAGAAATCCTTGCAGGTGTGATCTGAGCCATAGGTGCTGAGTGTCTGAGTGAGAATCAGGTGCTAATTAACAGAGGTGGATCACAATAAACAGTTCAGCTGGTGGCCCTCATCCACCTACGGCCTGATTTATGCGTTTCAAGAAGAACTGCAGAAATAACGTAAAGTTCAGTGGCTCTCAGAGCCACTGCTGAACCTCCTGCTGTTTCATCCCTTCACCAGGATGGTTCTTGGTGGCCACTGTGCTGTTAATTTTCCATGTTAACTAGGGCAAGGTTCTTTGGAGCCCTCACCATACACTTTCCTCTCTCCTGCTCCAACAACAGCAGCAATTCCCACTCTTCCCAGTAACCTTCAGCTTCCTCGTGCCTGTACGTATAACAAAGGCAGACCTTTAAAATGTTGGACAGAGACCCAAACTGTGAAGGGCACCGTGATAAATTCTGGCAGAGGTTTGACATGATGGGAAATTCATTCCTCCCACATAAATTATTTCCTGCGCTTTTCAGGCTTTAGCCTTTTACTGTGCATTTTCAGCAATAAACAGTGAAATATGACATTATTTACTTGTGAAGCACTAATAATGTGTACAAACCATAAAACCTGATGATGCTCTGGTGAGCTCCCAGTCACCAGCATAAACACAGGGAAGCAGAACGTGCCAGAGACCCCGGCTGTGTGTCCAGGCTGCTTCCCTGCTTTATGCCTTCCTGAAGCATCACTTGCTGCAGGCAGCCCAATTTATTCCCTGCTGACTTAGCTCCCCAAACACATGGCATGCCCTCTCCTTTAGGGTTCATCTCCCCTGATTTTATAAACATCCCTGAGCTACTCTACCGCTACCTGACCCGGCTTGTTTAGTGACACAACCCCATCACAGCTGAGCTCAGCAGGGGTTGGGATACGGGATAAAACCTGAGCCTTGCTAAACCCCACTGCGGGGCTTGGGCGCAGCTAACTCAGCATGGCTGGCTGCAGGGGTGAAGTGTCCAAAGGGATTTTCAGCATGTGTGCATGGATAATGCCATAATGAATTCCAGACTTTAAGTTTTCTGCATGACTTTATTTTTTTTAATTCTTAAGGCCTTTCATGTTGATGTGGCTTGACTTGGTGTTACTGAGCTTTGGGTTAGCTTAGCCTGGCTTTGCATGATCAGAAATAGCCGTGCCCACACCGTGTCCTCGGACCCACTCTGCGTCCTTGGCACTTGTCCTTGGCTGTGTGGGCTCTGAGCTGGCTGGATCTGCAGCAGCAGCTTCTGCTTGGAGAGGAGGCTTGTGGGATGCATTCATGGCATCCCACTGGTACAGTTTCTTACGTTAGGGCAAGCCAGGGAAGTTTCAGACGAAATTAAAGGTGAAGCCTGGGATGCCCCTGGGTGTTACTGAGACTCTGAACCCAGCAGGATTCCTGCAAAAAACACAGTGAGGACTTGGGTTAACTCTGTGGGGTAGCCAGGTCATTCTCCCAACAGGATTTGGCAGCATGAGGAGCACGGTTGGCTCATCAACCCCTCAGAATGCCCAAGAGATGAGAGCTGGCAGCGTGGTGAGCCTGTGGATGAGCAGGGAGGGGGAGCCTGGCCCCCTCCAAACACCGAGCGGTTCGGCCATATCTATTATCATTATTGGAGCTGTCAGCTGAGATTCAATACAGGGCTTCAGAGAGATGTATCGGGGCCAGCTTCCACGCTGACTTACCACAGCAGCCAAGGAGCCAGCTCCCATCTCATTTGTGCTCATTTAATCCATTGATTTCACTGGAGAGAAGGCTGAGGAGGAAGGCAGCAGCGGGCTCTGCAGAGCACAGCACGGGGCACCCTCTGGGCTCGACCACCTCACCCTCCCTGAACCATTCCCAGGAAAAAACAGGGGGAATTGGGGCCCCAGTGCCTTGTGCAAACCCCAGGACTAACATATAGGGACAGGCTCTTCCAGAATCAGGGCTCTGGGAAGCGCTGGACCATAACCCTCTCATTCTCTGATTTTCTTCTCCCTCTGCAGTACATTCTTACAGCTTGACTGTTTTGCTCCATCTTAAGGTTGTTCTGAGAAAGGGAGGCTGTTTGCTATTTTTGAAGAAGTTAGGGCAGTATTTCTGTTTTCCAGCCCGTTCCAAAGCTGTGCAGCAGTCAGTCTCAAACAAGAATGGCCACAGCAATTTTCTCTTATTGTAAAAATATTGTGTCAGAAGTTAGGTCCCTGTGGGGTGCAGAATTACCTCCAGTATCTATGCATTTGCATGGTAAATGAGAATATTCACGAGAGGAGTCTGCCCTAGGAAAACAGTGAGGGTTTGCTGTCCAGATTAATTGAAGGGCTAGAGATGTTGTGAATGTGATTGCCTCTTCTTATCTTGTTCTAAAGTCCATGCAATATCTACAGTGTTTCAAAGTTATATATGTTTTTTAAAAAAATCAATAGCAGTGGAATTCTCACTATCACCAACCTACAAATAAATTTATATAAGAAGCAGAGAAAGAAAAACATTGGTGCAGGAACAGGCTCCACCTTTATGTTTGCAAGTGGATTTTCCTTGTAAGAAAAACTATTGAAAATCTCAAAAAAATTCAAATTGCAAACCCACCATTGTCCCCTCTTGTAGATGAGGCTTTAAGAAGCTGTTTTCTGAGTACTCAGGGTCAGGTACTTGAGGTGAAACAGGTGTTAGATTTTGGCTTGGCCAGCAAATTCTTCAGTACCTTTTTCTCCATGGGCGAGTTTAATAGTAGATTCCACAGAGAACTTGGTAGGACCTTGAGAGATAAAGATGAGTCGGTTCTTTGGCCCCAAGAGCTGAGCACAGACACCTCAGATCCCCCTTTCCCCCAAGGCACGTGGGTCTCAATCAACCACTGCTATTCCAATCGCTCTCATTAGTCCAGAGTGCAGCATTTGAGACGAGGGAGTCTTTGCACCCGTGAAGGGCATCAGGCATTGCCTCTGCCACCATGACCCTTCCAGAAGCCACTGCCACAGCCCTGGGTGGCTCCAGAGCTCTCAGGCACCGCAATCTGCAAGCAGCGGGGTCAGCAAAGTTCCTGGCGCCCTTTCAGCCTGCTGTGATAAACACACAGTCACACAGGTTTTATAAGAACAGGATCTGCCCTTCGTTATCCAAACGAGGTCGAACCTGTGCCAGCACAGAGCTATGAGTCACGGCAGGTTTCGATTGGGATTTCTGATTCCTGAACAAGGACTGATGAGGCTCCCCAGTAGCTCCCATTAATCTTCTCCCCCGCGAGCTCTGCACGGCTGCAGCTGAAGAGGTTTTGTATTTCATTTGCACAAAAGGTGACGGTGCAGTGGCTCTGGCAGCCAGGACGTGGGTGGGAAGGATCTCGTCGGGGTTTCAGGCCAGGGATTTCAAGTTAGTCCCTTGTCATAGCTCGGCAGTGCCTTGGAGGAGTGAAGCTGCAGGGAGAGGTCTCAGTCTCTGTTTGAGAGATGTGATGGCTCGAGACAGCTTCTCCAGGGGTGTGGAGGAGCTGCTTCTCACCAGTGGGGCCAGGACATCCCATTCCTGGGGAATTCCTTGGCACGACAGTGGTGCAAGGGACTGCCCACCACACCGGTACCTGTGTCCCTAAGCAGCAAAAGCCACTCATGCTTTCCACCACTGGAGGCTTCCTGATGGAAGTTGTGTGGTTTAGTTCTCTCCTTAGCATTTCAGGGAGCTTTCAGACCAATTAAATCTTTAATGATCGCTCCCAGCTCTTTGCACAGGGGCTTTGCTTCTGCCTTTGTTGCAGACAAAGTGTGTCTGTGTACAAACCACCTCAAACACAGCTGGAAAAAGCCAAACATTCCTCTCCCTGCTCCCTGGACCCCACTCTGCCAAGGAGAGCAGAAACCAGCAGCCCTGTGTTCAGAGTCCCAGGGAGCCCAGGGAATCAGTTTTCTATTGAACCTTTCATTCTCCAGATATCAAAACACTTTGTGAAGTCGGGGCCTGTAGGGAAGCAGAGCTGCTATTTATGTGATCAATAAAAAGTTTTACACGGAGCCTTGGATGCTCACAAAAGATGGGAAAGAATGTAGCTGAAACAGCTCTTCACATGAAAACAAGATGTTTATTGGTATTGAAACACCCTGCTAGGCTGAAATCAGATGCCAAGCGATGTGAGCTCGAGCCAGGATGGTTTCTCGTTGTGGAGGGGAGAGGAGTGGGCTGGCTTTTTGCATAGAACTAGCTAAAATTTCCCTGTCATTATGTGTAATAATAGAAGGATAAATGCACAGCATGGTGAGAAGATTGAGGTTGGAGCCAAGGGGGACAGAGCCAATAACTTTTTCTGTATTTTTCTGCCGCTTGAATTCTTCACACCTTGAACTACTTTTTCTTGATTTTCTTCTCCTTTTTTATTTTTTCCTTTTTTTTTTTTTCTTTAATATATTGAGGCAACAGCCAATAAAAGAAACTAATGGGTTAGAAACCACGTAAGCAATCTCCCACTGAGCTTTATTCCCCACAGGCTCATTGCATCAAAGGGAAGGCAGCAAAATAGGGCGACCAAATGCTGTGTAACAACGAAAACAAGTTGGCTGCTGCCAACTCTGCCCCCCACACAGGGCAGGTCACGTTGCCTGCAGGGGCTGTTGGACTCATGGGGTCGTGGCACCTGCCTGGGCTGGAGTGAAGAGGACATTTGGGGGCTTTTCACAAAGCACAAAGCTCGTGCCTTTGCTCTGCATTCCTCCTTCCCCAATCCAAATGCAAATACATCTCTCTCCAGCTGCTCCACTTCTTCCTGTGCCACCTCCACACTGGGAGATGAGGTTTCTTGTTTGCTGTGATTCCTCTCTTGCTGTGTTTAAAGCCTGATTTCTGGGTGGAAGGGGCAGAGAGACAATTTATCCCATGTATCTCCTGCCTGCCCCTTCACCAGGAGGGGTAATTCCATCCCACGTGTGACATCTTCCTTTCCTCACTCTGCCTTCCCGACCTGAGCAATGCAGTTACCAGATCCAGGCCTCCCATATGAAGCAGATGTTACTTCCACCTCCTTTCAAGTTTACCACTTCACCAGTTTTTGTTGTGCTCTTTCCAGCCCTTGGTAATTTTGCTCCATATTAATGGGATGAGCATCTCATAATTAGTGTGAACCAGGGAATGAGACATGGTGAGAACACACTGAGTGTCCCCAGTGCTTCCTGGGAGATGTCAACCCCCGAATTTTCAAAGCAGTCTGGAAGGAGCAAACACTGCACACAAATGTGGCCTGTGGATAGTGCAGCACTAAATCCTGTGCTCTGAGTACAAAGCCTTGCAGTCAGCACAGAGCAAGAGCAGCAACTTTATCAGGGGCTCTGGAAGTTGGAAAAAAAGACTTTATGAAGGATAAATTCAAGGCTGTTTGTAAAGGTTTCTTCTTCTTCTAAATCCTACTGATTCCACAGCTGGTGGGTTTGCTCAGTGGGGTGGGCAATGCAGCTCAGGGTGTCTTGCACCCCCTGCCCCAACACCACATCTTACCTGTGCTTCCCTCCAGAGATCTCCTCTCACACCCTGTGCAGCCACAGTTGTGGAGCTGCTCTTAATTGCCTGTGTTACTCAGTCACAAGCAGTGCTGCTGCTAACAACCACTGAAAAGAAACAGGGAAAGAGCATTAGGAGATAATAAGTCCTATTAACAGCTTGGAGAATCTGCATTTGAGAGTGAGAACCATACTTAAAAATCAGGAGAGACAAAGGGGCGCCTTGCAAAAGTGAGGGTTGCCTGGGCAACATCAGCATCTGCATCCCCTCATCTCCCCAGCCCCGTGCTTAGCAAATATCCTCACCGTGGTCCTTCCTTCCGTGCACTCAGAATTACACCTTGCTCCCTCTCACTCACGTCTGCATCTGCCTCTCCAAGATGAATGCAGGGGGATTGGCACACAAAGCCTGGCAAGGAGTGAATCTTCCCTTCAGCCCTTTCGTCTTGCCTCTCCTGCTGTGCTCTGCAAAGTCCCAGGTCTGTGCTTGCACACAGTGCAGGCTTCACCCCACACTCGTGCCTTCAGGTGGAGCTGGGTGCTCCTGTGCCCTCACAGTTTGGAGCTGAACCCTAGATCCCATGTATCCAGCTGTATCTTTTCTCAAAGTTACATTAATGTAGTAGTTAGGCTTGAGGACAGATGCTTTTCTCTTTTTTTTTTTTTTTCCCCTGCCTTTTTTTCTTACACTGTAAAAGAAAACGCACACGCGTCTTCCAGAGTTCTCTTGACAGCAGAACAGTGTGATGGATGTGCCAGAGCATCATTTCATCAGAATATCAAACCATGAGGTTGGCTGCTGCTGTTCATTCTTGTCATTTGAATCCTCTTGCTGTGTGAGAGCACATTAAAATCCTGTAAGGGGAAAGTGCTGCACCTCTCCCTGTCAGAGAGCTGGTCCATCCATCCAGCCCCGGGACAGCGCAGGTGGACGGGAGCTTCTTCCTCACAGAGTTCACTGAAGGGGAAACAACAAAGTCTGCTGGGACCTCATCCTGATCCAGCTTCATTTTCCCAAGGAAGACAAGGACACAACTTGTGGCATTCATTGCCTGCAGTTTTCTCCACACCACTCATTAAAATAGTTGAAGTTTTCCTTTCATCTTGCCAATGGCAAAAGAAATTTGTCTTTCTTACGCCTTTTACTCTTCCCTGATTGTTGGGGTTTTTTTTTAGACATCTTGAGCAGCAGGCTGGTGGCCAGATTTCTGAAGGTGTTTAAGCATCGACAGATGCAGCTGGGTACCTGGAGGGATTTTTCAAAAGCATTTTGCTGTAATTGCTTATGATATTCTTCACTTCCCATCCCAGTCTCTTTGGTAGCATCCCTATTCCTGCCAGCACTGCATCTCCTATTGCAGACCTGAGTTGGGGTTTGCTTTTTTTTTTTCTTACTTTTAGTCCCAGAACTCCAGGGAACTGAACAAATAGAGCAGCAAAATCTGCTTCAAATGGTTCGATTTGGGTAGATTTTAGTGGGACAGTGGGAGGGTGAAGCTTTCATTTACAGTAGCAGAACTCCAACACGAGCAATCTTGTTGTATGTGTGATGTACAGAGAAATCAGCTGCCTTCTCCCTTTGAAATAGGAAATATTCCTGTATTGCAACATGATGGCTAAATTTGCCAGTGGATTTTGAGCATCTGTGTGACTTTTTGGAAAGAGCAGTTAATTTGCAGAGAGCTTCCTCGTCACTTTTGCCCTCTGTCTGTTCTGGGGGTCATGTTTGTGTTGTTAATAATAACCAGATAAAAAAACTGAGTGAGATTTGCAGGCAGATCTGCAGAAATTAGTGATCTGGGGCTGGTTTCCTCGGCCGGGACAGGCTGCAGGAGCCACCGCAGCCCAGGGTTGTTATCACAGAGAGAAAAGGGGCTGCAATTTCCATCCTGCAGTGCCATCTATAGCACAGCGCAGTGCACAGCAAACCACACTCCAAAAATCGCACCACAACCAAAAAAACACCCCAACGGGGGCAGCAGGCTGTGGGAAACCTTCGTGCAGTGAATTAAACTGGCAATTTAGGGACCGTGGCCCGTGTTGGACTGGGCAGGAGTGGAGGAGCTTGGGGTGTGATAAATTGGGGTGTGATAAATCACCTGCCCCCCTGTTTGGGCATCCCTAATTTTTTTAAGAGGTTTGCAGCACAATTTCATCCCCTTCAAATCAGTACAGAAATGGCCACCTTTCTCCAGGGGACAGTTCAAGATATACTAAATCAGAGGTGTGAAAACAAAACCCATTTTGACTCTGATGAGCAAAGGGAATTTCTCTTTATTTTTGATTTTAAAACCAGATGTTGCTTTCATGCTCTAAAACCTCCGAAACAGCTGAATGGATTTTCTTCAAACTCCTCACATGAATAAAAATTCACCTTTGGGCTGTGAACAAGCTTAAGAAATTGCACTGTGATGGAGATTATTTTTTTCTTCCCCTCCCCTCTTCCTTTTTTTTGATTTAGAAAGTTAAAAGGTTCCTAAAATAGAAGCTGAGAATTGGATTAAACATCTCTCTGTTAACTCTTAGCAGTGCTCCAAGTCTGCAATTATCATTTCTTAAGGTGCCTGGCTCCCATCTCTCTTAGACTTCCAGCTGCCACTTTTTTTATTTAAATAGCTGCTAAAATAACACCGAGGACCAGCTCATCTCTGGCACGGTGTGAAGAGGGAGCTTTGCTGAGAAAACTGAGAGAAAACCGAGAGAAAACCCAGGTTTGGCCCAATTTCGTGTGCCTCCAAAACTGACCTGTGAGACTGGGGAAGGAGAAGGAGATTGCAGGAGCTGGGGAGCCCTAAATTGGGAGAACCCCCACTGTGCTCCTCGTGACTCACCAGCATCCTTTGGCCAGAGGGGCAGAGGAACAGCAGGGCAGTGCCAAGTGCTTTGGCCTGAGCCATTTGGTACCGAAATATGTATCATGAGACCTGCAATGTTAACAGAGCAGAAAAACAGCTCAGCCAGTTCACTGCCAGGAAGGAACAGATACCTCCCAGGCAGCTTTTCTGACCTCAGTCTAGCTAGAAAGGGACATGAGGAATAAAAGGTGTAGTTATATCATATATGTAGAATATGTAGTTGTTTAAGGAACCTTGTAATACTGTGGAAACTTTTTTCCCATCATTTCGCTGTTTTCCAAGATAAAGCTCAAAAGAGTGGCTTCTAACAGAAAGGTTGTGCAGGATCATAAAATCATAGAATTATTTAGGTTGGAAAAGACCTGTAAGATCATTGAGTCCAGCCATTAACCCAGCACTGCCAAGCCCCCACTAAACCATGTCCCCAAATGCCACATCCACACACCTTTTAAATACATCCAGGGTGCTTGATCCCAACAACAGCCTCATGGGATTATTCATTAATGGTCTTGGGAAACACACATCTAGCTTCTTACAGTCCCTTTCTGTATTGTATGGGAATAAATAGAGGCGTTGGATGCTTGGGAAAAAATTCCATTGACAAAGGGTGGGCCAAAATCACCCCCTCCTGTTCCCACACCAATTCTCAGTGACCCCTTCTTGTGCCGATGAAACGTCTTGCACCAGTAACTGCTCCCAGTTTTGAACACAGAGCAATCAAAGCCCTGGGTTGCTACAGGAGGAAAGCAAGGTGGGATTTGTGAGTGTCTGAGTAAGGAATTTCAGCCACCCAAGAGAGCTGGAGATTGAGGGGGAGCTGTTTGTGACCTCTGGAAAGTATTTAGTGAGAGCAGCTCTCCTCATGGAGGAGCTGGACAGGCTCTGAGCAGATGGATGTGTTAGTCAGCTTGGCCACTATCTGCTTTAACAGAAAATTATATGCTAAATCAAGCACTGGGAAACAAATTGCACACTCAGCATGGCTGGAAGGCCAGCCCCTGGCACAGACAGCTGTTCTCAGCACAGGCACATCCACTCCTGCAGGACGTGCTGCCAGGATCTGCCTTTAGCAGTGCTGGACGGAGGGAGCAAAAGCCAGAGTCACAAGGGCAGCCTCAGCACCTGAGTGCTGGGTCTGCTGACAAAGGGGGTGTTTTTTTCCAGGTTTTCCTCTAAAAGGAAAGCACATCGAGGGGCTGCCTGCTGGAAGCTTGGCTTGGGGTGTAAACTAAGCAGGGGGTTTGCCCAGGGAAGGAGTGGAGCCTGCTTGGCTAAAGGCCTTTGGGCAAGCCAAGATGCTCCTGGAGAGATGAGATATGGATTCCAGGGGCAGCATCTCCTGCTCTCGAGCTGAAGGCAGGAAGGGCTAAAGCAGAAACTCACTTTAGCCTCTTAGCTGACAAAATCAGCAGTACCCCCCCCCCCCATTTACACCTACAGTAATTCCTCCCCATGCTCTTGCAAGCCCAGTTCAATTTCCTTTCTAATCCTGTGTGTGCATCTGCAAATAGCCGATTACTCGTGCTGGGCCCTGCCAATAAATTGTGTGCTTATTTGTTTCCCTCCCTTCCAGAGTTGGTTTGCATTAAGCACCACTGCAGCCTGTGGCAGGGGCTGAGGCAACGCCTCAGTGGCCACATAAAACAACTTCTTATTGAGTATGGCCCCCCTTTCTTGCAAAATGAGCCCTCAGAAGACACAAGCAGCTGGAAAATGGGTATTTTCACGGCCATGAAAACTTCATTTTACTTTTATTGCTGCTGAAAAGCCCTCGATAGGTGCGTTTCTCATCCAGCTGATTAATCGGAGGTTTGAGGCTGCCACACCAACAATTACACAGATATGTACCTCTGTGTGTGTGAAGCAGCGTACCTCAACCTCTTTCCACAAGAAAATCAAAGGCAAAGTGTTGCTAGCATGGAGACACAAAGAATACCCTCTCTTTTTCATCTGAGGCTCCAGCACAAACTCGCTACGCCCACTTAAGGCTCCTTTCAGCTCCCAACGTGCCTCCGGGTTGCCTAGCAATCCTAACAATATTTTATGAGGCCTTATTCCAGAGGCACATTTTGCTAATGCTGAATTTTAGATAGAAGCTCCAGGAGGAAGCCTGAGATAGTATCACTCCAATTTATTACAGCCAGGACACGGGGGGGGGGGGGGGGGGTGTAAAATAAAACACCAAATTATCATGCCAGGCATTTAGCAATAAGGTCTGGCACTGTGGCCTGTGAGTCAGTGCTGCCAGGGGTGGTCTCCGTGCCATGGGCTGGCTGCAGCAGCACAAATGTGTATCTGTGGCTGCTGAGGCTCCAAACAGGCACATCCCAAAGGGAGTGGATGCTGGTGGCCAGCGTGCCTGCTGCAGGCTTCTGAGCAAACATCTCACGGGAAGAAATGATGAGGGAAAACAACTTCTGGGTGAGTGGGACAGAAAGGATTCAGTACAGCCAGCTGTTGCCTTCCTAATATTGGGTGCCTGCAGGGGAAGGCTGCCTCCATCACCCAGGATCGTGTGCCAGGGTGACTGATGCTGGGAATTCAGTGGGCTGGAGGGACCAGGGGCTCCAGGATGGCTTGGAGAGCCTGGAGGGAGCTAAGACTCACTATCCCCTCCCTGCCTGGGCTGGCTGCACAGCTCCACTCTGGTGAGGCCCTTGGTACATGCACAGCTCCCCAAAGTCAGTGGGTTTGGGTTTCGGGGTGCCCAGGTCCTGCAACAGCAGATGGAAAATAAAGGTACCAAAATACATAAATGTGTTTCAAATCACATTCCCTCAATAGCCCCAAGGAAATGTAGAACCCAGGAATAACAAGCCCTTGGGGTTAGGATCAATGTTAGAGTCAATGTTTCTAAAGGCTACAGAGTTCCTATTCTTAACTCTTAGTTTGGCTAATGCAAACTTTGCTCAAAACCCAAACTTTCTATAAGTTACTTTTCATGGTTGGGGTTTTTAAATCCTACCTTTAAAAAGAAAAGCAACACTCTTATTTTCATCAAAGATTGCTCCATCACAGTGATCTCTTGCTAGCATAAACTGAATTCGATTTGACCATTAAACTCTCACATGATTATTATTTTGTTGATGAAAAATGACTTTTGGTTAAATTCAGCAACTGTTTCATTTCTGTAAAACATTTATTGAAAAAAAAAACAACCCTTAATGGTCATGTTTTCATGCTTTCCTATTTCTTTCTCTCCCTGTTTTTGGAGAGGTTTTAATTTTTTTTCAATTTCAAGGTGCACAGGTGGGGTTTTTTTTAAGTAGGTAAACATGTCCTCTCCTGTCTGTAAAGCAAATTTATTAACATGAGGGAACTTCTAAGTGAAAACTGCTCCAAACTGAAGTGAGACACATCTCATTGATTTTTTTTTTTCCACTGGCCAAGCTGAAGGACAAGTAAATTGGATTTTTAAAATCCTTTCACTTTTAATACTGTATGGTATTATTAGTAATGTGAGTAAGTAAAACTGTTTATAGCAGATGTTTTTCTACAGGTGACAGTGTGCCCTGAAAGTGATGCACAATGGCTGTAAATCCAGAGTTTTCCAGCACTTACAGCAAATGTCCTTATTGCCCTAACATACCCAGCTAACACAACCGACCGCAAAGGTGAGCACAGAATGGGAAAAGGAGGGAGTTTCACTCTTAATCCAGGATTTTACTGGGAACCAGTATTAGTGCTGGGAACATAATCAAAGGTTGGCTTTGCTCAGTGCTTTGGAGGTGTCTGCAGAACAGCAGGATATTTGTAGGAGAGTCCCTCCCACAGCATCTGCTCCCTGCTGAGAGGCTGCAGTGATCCCAAAAGATGCCCAGGTCCCACTGAAAGCAATTATGGTTTACAAGTGCCTTTGCTAGTCCCTACTTCAAGGATAATCTGTCGGCAACCAAAGCCAAGAATAGATCACAGCAACTTCAAATTTCCTCTGCTACGCAGTGGCTGAAGTCCAGGGCTGCTCCCACATGGATCCCTGGACGCCTTGGTTGGGTTTGTGTCGGGGCACTGTGCCCTTCACCATATTTTCCTTATTTTCCTGGCATGCTTTGGCCCAGTGGGAGTTTTTTCCTGTTTGAAAGGGAAGGTTTTGGTGTCCAGCAGGTTGATAGGTGATAGCTGATTAAAAGAGAAAAGGAGGCTTTTCGTTTCTGGAGGGGGAATTTGTTAAAGGAACGCTTGCATGCAGCCACCTCCAGTGTCTGGGGTAATGTGCAGTCCACGCTGCTGGGTCATGACACAGAGGTGACATAGAAACAGCCCATTTACACACATAATATGCTGGTTATGGAACCGATTCCAGATTGCCCTGACCTTCCCTGTGTGGTTTGTGCCTGTGAAAATACAGGAAGGAAGTTGGGATCAGGCGTGACCGCCGTGGTTTCAGCAGCACGTTACGCTGGCTGCGTGTCACGACAGATGCACCACCACAGGTGTGAACCATGACAGCAGCTTTGGGACAGCAAACACACAGATCCTGTGGCTTTTGTTTAAATGTTTTGTAACAATACAGGGCAAATTCTGAAGCTTTACTGGCTCCTCTTGCTTCTCAGTCAGGTTGTAAAGCAAGATATTTAAGATCAGCTGCTTCCAACCCTCCAGACAATGCATGGAGCTTGTTTCCAGCAGAGACAGGCAGTATATGATGCAGTTGCTCATAAAAGTCCAAAACCATATTCCTTTCGGGCTGAAATGCTTCGTGGTTGGTATCAGATTTTGTACTTACTGGTTCGGTTGTTTGTAGCTGTTGAAAAGGGTGTGGGGTTTTCCCCCTCTGTTTGCATCAATGAAAAGTGAGGAAAATGAGATCTTTCAAAAAGAACTAAAGCAAATGATTCAGACCTGGCTTGTATTATGCATTTCAACGAGGTCTAAGTTTCAAGCCAAAATGAAAGTTAAGTTAGCTAAGTGGGTTTAAAGCTCAAAGCACGCAGGCCAGGATAAATTTTATGAACTATTTTAACTGCAATCATGAAATGGTATTGCTTTTGTAAAATTATCTTGACAACAAATGGTCTTGTTCAAGGCTTTTCAAAATGGGCTATCATACATCAGACAGGCACTGGCTTGGATTCTAAAAAGGGAGAGCATTTCTGCATAGCAAATGAGTAGATCATATAATATCTTAGGGAATAACAGAGTCTGGGCATCAGATGTCCCTAGGTCCTTACTGTATTTCAGAGAACTTGCTGTGAAAATATATTCTTGATAAGTGTGATTGGAAAAAAATCCCTGTGAAGCCTAAATAAACTGTGATAGAAACATTTCCAGCATGCTGGAGTTTACAGTAAACAGGATCACAGCTGATTTAAAAATGAAAAAAAAAAAAAATCATTACTATAGAAAGCACAATCTTTCCAGGCTGTGCTGCTCTTGGGAGGGAGCTAACAGACACAGCATCTCATTTAGCCCCATCTCCCCAGGCACCAAGGCTGCTGCTCAGCACTCAGCATGAAGCACAGCACCTTGCAGGAGGCAGCCCTGGGCGAGCAAGGTTTGAGCAATGCCCCCTTGCACTTGGTCCCCCCACCTGCCTGCCTTTTTCTGTCTCTAATCCTGCTCCCTTCAGCTCAGCAACCCTCTGGCATTTGGAAAAAAAAAAAAGGTGGGCTTGTATCCTTTGTGAGCTTTCAGGACCGTGAGTGCTCCCACCACATTTCTGACTCACTGGTGTTGTTTCCTTCAACCTTCTGCTGATTAGAAGCTGTGAGAGGAGAAGGAAGGATTTCTCTATCAATGGATCACCTCCTCCACAGGCCAACCCTTTTTTATCAGCCCATCTGGATTAAAACCTGGCTCAGAGTCACTGTGAAAGACTTGTAAAGCTGTTCTGACTGAGGAGAGGTATTTATGGGTGTCACAGATGGGATTAAGGCACTGCTGTGCTCCCCAAACCCTCAGTGGCAGGTCCAATCCTCGATCACACTGCAAGCCTTGAATGAGTCCCCCCAGTCAGAGATCCATGCTGTGGATGCAGTTTTAAAAGGCAGGCACATTTACATGGGTTGTCTCAGATCAGGCTTTAAGGTCATCACTGAGAGACATAAGGATCGAGGTTAAAATCACAGATCCTGGAACAGAATTGAGAAAACAGGTAGAAATGCCTGGGGAGGCTGAGTTAGACACCATACAAATGTGAGTGTGCGTGTCAGACAGATACTATCATGTGCCTGAATGTATTTCAAAACAATGCATTTTATTTAACTTCTTGCAGTTGCTTGGTGAAGAAGAAAAGCACAAACCCCTTTCTGCTCCTGTGTCACATCACAGTGATTTCCCTGAGACACAAAGCAGGATTAAAACCCACTCAGCTGGAGAGAGAAGTGAGGCTGCTCCCGAGCACAGGTGTGCTGGGGAAAGTAGCTCCACAGATACAGGGCACATTGCTCATCACTTACACTGCTTCAAATCAGTTTGGACAAAAGCCACAACAGTGTTTAAAAACCTACTCGATGGCTGAGGGAAAGGAAAGGGAAAAGGGTTGCAGGGAGCTGGGCAGGAATTTGAGGAAACACTGCCCTCTTCTTTTGTATTTTATTGAAGTGTTTGTGTGATGCAGGTCCTGAAGGCTCTGCTTGCTTGCTAATGATGCTCACTTTGCATCAGTAGAAGCCCTGCTACCATTAACCCCATCAGATTGGCACCATGCTCAGGAGAAATGCTGGACTGGGCAAGCATGGGGACAGCAGAGCCTGTTTTCCTTAGAGTAATTGCTTTCCTTCACTCCTCTCCTCCTCCTTCCTGGGTCAGGGCTGTGCACGTTAGGCTGGCTTTCACTGTGAGCACCACTGTGTTGTGTAGCTGCTGGGTAAGTACATCAAGAGGCTCACGCCCAGCGTGCAGCTCTCATCGTTCCTTTCTGTCGAAGCTGCTTTCCAATTACGCTTCGGTCTGGGGGTAGAACAGATTTCCTGCAGTGTTGAAGCCAGGCAGATTCTTTGCTGGACTGGGGCTTGATAAATGTGTATTCAGTCTCACGCACCAGAACAGTGAGCAACATCAATATGAAATACCATAGAAATGCAGCATTTCACTGAGAGAAACGCAGTGGTTTTAAGTAGACGCCGTCCAGCAGATAAATGCAGAAATGTACCCTTTTATCACTGTTTCTGCAGGATTTGTGTTTGCCCAGTGCGGTGGTATCTGGGTGACCATAACAACCCATTACATTCATTTGCCCACAATTGATAGCACAAAACAGACTCCTGCCGTGTGTCGCTGTACTGGGACAGTCAGCAATGACACACAGCCAAGCAAATATTTGACAAAGGACAGTTGGGTTTCTCACTGCTCTCTGAGTAACGCCGACTCTATCCCAGCTATTTTCTGCTCTCGCAGCTTCTTTGTTTGAATGTTTAATTTCTCCTCCTTCCTCTGTTGCACAGAGCGGTGGAGCAGCTCAAAATGGCTCAAGGTGTCTCTGCAAAGTGCCAGGAGGGATTATTTCTGCATGAGCACAGGCAGTCATTGCTTGCACAGGGTGTTGGCCTCATATCACACTTGTGGCTGAGCACAGTTCTGGTTGGAGTGGGCCCACAGGTGGCCAGTTTGCATGGCCAAGGATGGCCAAGGTGCCACATCTCGGGTGGCACAAGAACTATGCTCAGCTCCCCGCAGCTCATGAAACCTGGCTGGCAGCTCCTGCCCATTTGAGTACTTTAGTAGGCAACTCGCAGAGTCAGGAAGTTTGGCCACACCTGCCAACACATCCTTCTAAAACCCTGCTGAGGAAAAGGCACCGCTAGAAAGTCAATCCAGCCATGAGGAATGAGATAAATTTAATTCAAACAATTTTGAGTGCATTTACATCAGGCATTTACACCGGGGCAGTCGGCTTGGCTTTAAGCAGGATTAGCTGACTGGAGGAGCACAAAGCGTTTCCGAGGCTGAAGGGCCCTTGGTTTGATGCTGTTGCGGGCGGATTAGAGCCGAGCGAGCGTTGGAGGCTGCCGAGCACAGTGCTCTGTTCCTCACAGCACAAGAAGATTAGGGAAAGGATGCCACAGGCAGATGAGCTGGTGAGACACGATGCTAAGCACAACCCATCAGGCAGCTCAGAGGAATCCTGTTTCTGTACACCACTTGATCACATTTTGCATGAAGCTGCGATTTATCTCAGCAGCGGTGCTGGCTTAAGCAGCAAATTCCACTCAGAAGAAATTTGCAGGTTTGAAAGGAAAAGAGTTGTAAGAAAAATCTCACCGACTGATGCTGCAGGAATGTCCCGGTGGCTGCAGAGTGATCATGACATGTGTGGATGTGCCCATTGACATCACCAGCTTTGCAGCCCCGGATGAGAGAGGCTGCACCAGCTCTGCCCCGGCTACTCAAGCAGGGTGAGGATCTTTGCAGCCGGCCTCACGTGTCAGCTCTGGGGCTATGCCCTGACTGGAGCTGCAGAAATCTGTAGCCTGTATCCACTGTGGGTTTGGTAATGGCCTCACCCTATTTCTGATCCTTTCAGGGCCCTCCAGGTCAAATGACACAATTTGGGATTTTAGAAAATCTTTAGACGTGAACTAAAATCTCTCTGGTGCTGCTTTCTCTTTTATATTTTTTCTGACAGGTCTAAAGCTGCTCTGATATGAGGTCTCCCCTTTCCTGCTCCCACTCACCTGCCTACCACCTTGGGTCCATCTTTAAGCACAGCTACTAGCACGCTCATCCTGATGTGAAGGGTCTAAAGGCATGAGTTAGTTCTCCCATCAGGCAGTGTGTGATTCTGGCTCTCACCAACCCCACGGCCACATTTTTGCTTTCTAGCCGAGCAATTTGGGGCAGGAGAGGAGCTCAGGCAGGCAGGTGCGGGCAGTGCAGGTCCCCACTGGGGCCCAGGTTATGCCACTGCATGTTGAGACCCCACTTAATTGCTCCTCACCGCTTTGAGCAGTATTTCAGCTGTAATGTAATTCCAGGCCTCCAGCACGGCCACTTCTTGTGACCACCTCCCTCCTCCCCATGCTCCCTCCGGGGATGCTTTTCCTCCCTCTCCTGCAACCTTTTGCTGTGCTGGGCCTCACTGCAGAGCTGACACTTCTGTGAAGGAGGTGAGATTGGTGTTTTGTTAGTCAGGGCTTTTCTTTCTTCCTCTCGTTTGGTACTGAACTGCAGAGGCAAAGAGCACTCGCACTGAAGACAGTGTCTCGGGTGAGATGTCTAATGCAGTCCCAACTGCTCAGCAGTCATTAAACATCTCAGGGAAGATGTTTCAGGAACAGGGATGTTAACCTTGTGGTCCTGGACTGATTCCAGCTCGTTTAATTACAGTTTTCATTGCTGAAATTTGCTCTGCACTTTTGACCAGTTATGGGATTTTTTTTTCCCGTCTCCTCGAAGCTGTTGAGCAGCCTTGCTACGAGCTGCCCGATTCCCCACACGACCTGAAGAAACATGCAATTACTGCTGCTCCCTCCCCCAAGATTCTCAAATCCACTGTATTTTCTAGTTACTTAACAATTCAGGATTCTGCACAGTATCACCAGCTCACCTATATAGAAACATTTTACCTGGTTAACCTGGAGAGATGGATATATATGTATAGCACAGGCTATATACGAGCCAAATACATGCCATTGCTGCAAAGAACATGACCTTTATTATTAATATAAATATAGATAAAAACATCATATATAATCATATATAGAAAGTAATCCAAAGCAAGTGATAATGTAATGCAAGCTAAACAACCTACACAGTCCCTTATAATGAAAAATGGTGTAAAGCTATATGAGTATAAAAACACTACATGAGTATATACATTCATATATGAGAGTGTGTGTATATATATATAAACTCTATAAAAATGAATTAAGCTGTTTTAAACCTATGTGAATGTGGGATGAATCTCCCCCTTCAGCAAGCCCTGGCAAACAGTTCAGGGGTAATAAAGCTGTATTGCGATGGAATTCCCATCTCACAGCACAGTGGGATTTGGTGGGGTGTGATGACAACCTCAAAAGGCCAGGCTGGACAGGGCTTGGAGCAACCTGGTCTCATGGAATACGTCCCTGTCCATAGCAGGGGGTTGGAACCCAAACCATTCCATGATTCTATGATTTCCCCAGCTTCAAATTGACAGAGGGCAGGGTTAGATGGGATATTGGGAAGAAATTCCTGGCTGTGAGGGTGGTGATGCCCCGGCATAGGTTGCCCAGAGAAGCTGTGGCTGCCCCTGGATCCCTGGAAGTGTCCAAGGCCAGGTTGGACAGGGTCTGGAGCAACGTGGGATAGCGGAAGGCGTTCCTGCCCAGGGGTGGAACTGGATGGGCTTTAAGGTCCCTTCCAACCCAAAATTCTGTGATTCTGTGGCGCGGCCGCAAAAGCCCCCCGAGCCCAGAGCCCCGCCGTGGGGTGGATGCTCCCCTGCCCCACAGAAAGCCCCGGAGCACATCGGTTTGAGGCGGGGGGAGGGGTTGGTGTTCCCGAGGTGACCCAGCGCTCGGACCCGGCACTCAGAGCGGTTTAACCGCCGGGCTCCGGCCCCCCCAGGCGGGGCCGCTCCCTCACGCCGGGGCTGCGCTGCCCGCCCTGTCCCGCAGGCGGCGCCGCGCGGCCGCCGTTGCCGCCCCCGCCCCGCGCCCCGGACCGCGGCGGGGCGGCCGCGCCCGACGGAGCGGCCGGGGGGGGAGGCGGCGGCCGGCGCGGCTCCCGCCCCGCCCCGCGTCCCCGCCATCCCCGCCCCGCCGGCCCCGCCCCGGAGGCCGGCACGCTGGCTCGCTCGCTGCCGGGGAACATGGCCGAAGTCGGGGAGGACAGCAGCGGGGCGCGGGCTCTGCTGGCGCTGCGCTCGGCGCCCTGCAGCCCCGCCGCCGCGCCCCCTCCCGGGCCGCCGCCCCCGGCCGCGCCGCCCGCCGCCTGCGCCGGGCCGGTGCTGGCGCGGCTGCAGGGCCGCGAGTTCGAGTTCCTCATGCGGCAGCCGGCCGTCACCATAGGCCGCAACTCCTCGCAGGGGTCGGTGGACGTCAACATGGGGCACTCCAGCTTCATCTCGCGGCGGCACTTGCAGCTCAGCTTCCAGGAGCCGCACTTCTACCTGCGCTGCCTCGGCAAGAACGGCGTCTTCGTGGACGGCGCCTTCCAGCGCCGCGGCGGCCCGGCCCTGCAGCTCCCGCCGCAGTGAGTGCCGGGGGCGGCGGGGCAGGGCCCGCTCCGGGGGGCAGGGGCGGCCCGAGGGGCCGCACGGGGACCCTCCGCCCCGGGGAGGGGACGCGGGGCTGGGCGGAGAGGGGGCTCGCAGGAGGGGTGTGAGGGGTTCCTCACCCTCACCGAGGGGCTGTGGAGGTGCCCCCGTGCAGGGGATCTGTCTGGGTCTGTCAGGGCCTGAGGTGACGGTGAGGGGCCACCGCTGATGAAGGAGACAGTAAAGGGTCCGCCTTGCCCACCAAGGGCCTGAGAGTCTGCCTCTGAACGAGTTGGAGAGCTTCAGGTGATGGTGAGGGGCCACAGGTGATAAGAGGGCTGTGAGGGATCCCCCTGCCAGGTGGTGGAGAGCCTGAGGTGGCGATGAGGGATGTCTGCCTGGAGACAGCCAGGAGCATCCACCTCAACTTCAGCAGGGGTGTTCTCGCCTTCGCTGCCATCTATGACTGAGTAAGGGGATGATGTTGGGCCTGGGGCTGCTCCCACTGAGGGAACCATGTCTGGGCAAAAACTGTGAGCCCCTTACTGCAGGGTGTTGTCCAGGGTCATCATCCTCCATGCCCGCCTGCCAACAGACTCATGTTCAACTAGTGGACTCTAAGGGTTTTCAAAAAGACAAATCGGTGAAGAAGTACTCTTGTCAGTCATCTAAAACGTGCTACACCCAGGCGTTGCCTTCCCTGGAAAAGATCTAGTGGAAAAAGTTGGAAACCACTTCGCCAGAGTGCTTATTTAAGGGTTGGCAAGTTGGGTGTTGTTCCTGGTGTTTCTCTGAGGCAACAGAAAAATGAAGGAGTCAGGCCAGGCCAGGGGTGATGCTGCTCCCCAGGACACCTGGACAGCAGGTGCTCAAGGTATCTTTCCCTCCTTGAGGAAGAGGAGAGGGCTGCAGAAGGGTTTCTGTGCTGGCAGGGAGGTGGTTGTCTGTGGTCTGTTTAACTCTCTTGCAGAAAGAAGAACGAGGTTGACATGCATTTCTTTCTTCCTCTGCAAACATTGTTTATGTTTGCTGAGCACTGTCCAGAGACTGCAGTGCTTCACCCCGGGGCAGCAGCGTGGTGGTGGTGGTGGGTGATGTAATTCCTGCCTGCATCTCTTCAGGTTGTACCAGGCAGACTGTGTCTAATGCCATCTCTGATTGAAAATGCGCTGAAAAGTCAGGAGATTGGGGTTTTGTTGTTTGTATAAAACAGCTGTTTTCGTCTGTCGCGTTTTGGCTTTGGTACTGTTTACCTCCAGCACCAGGGTCCTGGAGTTACCCCTCGCTCACCAGCCTGTAGCTCAGGGGAGGGTTTTTTAATTACTCATTTCCTCTGCAGGCTGCTTCATTTTGTACGTAGTAATTTAGTTATAACTCCCTAGCTGCTCGCTCTCTGAGGCGTTTTGGTTTGTAACGTGTTTCATTTTCTAAAAGAGATGTCCTTTAGTGTCTCTTTAATTAATCTGGCTGTGTAAAACAAGACCACCCGAAGCCGAGGGCATTTCTGTTGTCGTTCCCTCTGGCTCTGGGTTTATCTGTGCAAGCTCTCTCCTCCCTGCCATTCTAATTCTTCACTTGGTTAATCATAAGCATTGTGATAGAAAACTCTCTCAAGCAGCAACTTGGTTGCGTATTTCTCTCCCCTTTGCTCGTGACTTCTGGAGTGGGAATGGTAGTTTTCCTTCTTCATTGCTTTAAAGGGAGGAGTTTACTGTTCAGTTATGAACTCTGCACAATAAGACATCCTCTTAGCTTGACCGCTGTTTGAGCTACATAAATAAACTTGATGCTCCTCCCTTTCTGACTTCCAGAGTAGGAAAATGTTTTGCATCAATCTAAAGGAATTTGCCCCCTTGCTTCTAACAGGTAAACAACTCCTTACTGGCCAGTCAAGGGTTTGTAACCCAGACCAGGAAAAAGAAAATGCAGTTGAAGCTTGGTATACACAGCCTTGATTGAGGCTTTAAACTGTCTGCTGTTATCTCGTTATCTCCGCTCTTGAAAAATCAGACAATTCCCTCCCAGTCACCCTGCTACACACACACAGAGACACACACAGATCTCCCCTCTCCAGTAAATATGAAGTGCTGGCTGGTGCCATTTCTTCTCTGTAAAGAATCCTGTGTGCTTACTGCCAGCTCATACTGTCGAAAGGAGGACAGAGTGAGGACAGGTTGTAGTACACAGACTTTGCAGAAGAAACTGTGGATTGTCCTGTATGTTATGGTAACACTCCTGCCCTGTTTGATACAGCCCCACCTTCTCTGTGTACCAGCGGAATGTACAGTTTATGTTATATTTCAGAAATTAATGGTCATTGCATTAATTTACAGGGAGGTCCTTGTGATGTGGGGAGCTCTTGCTGTAATATTTTAAGAACCAGTGGTTTTGGATAGTTGCCCGCCTTTCTTCCACACCCCCACCTGCAAAGGATGGCAGAAATGTGCCAAGTCCTATTTCTTTTGGACCACTGCAGTCACTGCTGCTGTTATATTACATGCAAAGGAAATGCTTTTGCATCATGAGATCATGAATGGAAGCAGAGGGTTCCAGGAAAAAGTGCCTTTCAGCTGTAATTCATAGTATTTGTTAAAAAAATAGATTCTGAGCTCATAAGTTCTGTTTCTGAGGTTTCTTCTCGCTTCGCTGTTTCTGTGTAAAACTTCTCTTTGTGAAGTTTTCTAAGTTTAGGAGTGGTTATTCCTGAAATGTGCTGAAGATTTTGTCAGGAGGGGTGGGGAAGGGAGAAAAGAGGAAGAATTTGAGGCCTCTCTCTTGAAGACCCTACGTACCTCCTGTCTCAACAGACCTGTTCAAAATCAAGGGCCTTCGAAAAGCTTCGTATCACTTCCTCCATCAGCATCGTGTGTACATTTAATCTGCTGTACCCAGGATTTTACTGCTGGGCAGGAGTGTCATATTCCACAGCTGTGTTGTTAGGGGAGGCTGCATTTCACAGATGTGATGACATAACTATAAAGCATAATTAAACAATAATGACCAACAAGGAGGGCTTTTCCTAGAGGTTAATGACAGTTAGGAGCAAAGTGGGTGGAAGAGTGGAGGGCCCACGGTACAGCTGAAGACCCTTAATCAGTTTAATTAATAAGTGCCACGCTGCAGCAGGCATTACAAATATAAATCAAGATGAAATTATGGAAGTACTTACATCAAAAGCAAGTGCTTCAAATCAAATTAAGGATTGCTAGGAACTCTTTTCTTAGCTTGTGATGGGTTTTTTAGCTGTGCTAGTGGGAGCTGGAAATCAGTGGATAAGTATCTCGGTATTTTTCTATAAAAAGGAGCGAAACTCAAAATTATCAGGATATGCACTGGATTTTAAAAACTATTAATACCAGCAAAAGTATAAGAACAGGAACCCTTAGCTGGAGTACTTTTTTCTGTGGAAGACAGTAATTTCTTCAAATTTACGGTGTAACCAGATGTTTACAGGATCAGGTTAATGCTGAATTATTAATGTTGTTGTCTTCAAATGTGATTCAATTTTTAAAGTAAGTGACAATTACAAGTTAGAGACTTCCAGTAACTAAAATAAGCTTTTAATTTATTTATTTATTTTCTGTCTCGGTACCAAAGGAACTGAAACAGCTGAAAGTTAAACTTGCTAACCTGAATTTTAAGCAGCTATGGGTCAGGTATTCAAATGCTCCTAAATACAAAAGTTCTATTAACTAAAACCTACAAATATTGCTTGAGCATAGCCTGATAATGGCACTTGAGCTTTTTGAACTGTGAGCTCAATAGATTGGAAAATGGTGCTTGTCTGGGAATGTTCCATAGGATATTTACTTATTGCTTCTGTGACCGTCTTGAATTTTTGCAGTAGTGCAATTAATGGAGCCTGAAGTTGGTGTTTTTCAGTGTAAATGGATTCTTCCAGGATGAGATTTCAAAGCATAAAAACAAGTTTTTAAACATGTAGTTCTTTTAGTGTTTAGGAAATGGAAGAAATAAATGGAGGAGCTTTTTTAGTTTGAGCGTAAATACAGGGGAAGTAAATATATGAATGCATGAAATAAAATTAAAACGTGGAGCTAAAATAAAAAAATTTATTATGTATATAAGCCCCAGTATAAATTAAAAACTTACCATGCATGTGAAGTTTTATTAAGAGCATGCTGCTTTATTTATAATAGGGTTTTTCTAGGCACTCAATAAACTTGACAAAAATAAATAGCCCAATACTCTCCACCACATATCAAGGTGCTGATCCTGCAGAATTTTACACATGCATTCATCTTTCTGTGTTGGGAGTACACAAGTTCCCTTCAGCATTTGGGCAGTGGGCTTTAGTAACCCAGCAGAAAATGGAGAGTCACATCCAGTTTCTAAGGGACATAATTGTACAGTCTGTTATCCAGTAACTCTAAGCACTAATTCAAGCAAAAAAAAAAAAAAAAAAAAAAAGACATATTCTAGAAAAATGGAGATATGCACAATTCCTCTCAGTGTTTTGGTGACCTCACCAGCCTCTCGCCCTCCGTTCTTGTGGTTTCGAGCGATGCCATCACGGCGGGCACGAGGCAGGGTGTCCTCACATCTCAGAGGGAGCTGCCCACCCTCCCTGCACACACCAAGGAAACGCCTTGACCACATCACCACCACTACAGAACTGGTTGTTTCTGAAGTGCTGCATATGTATGCTGTCTCTGGTTAACTCCTCAGGTAGTTTGACTTCTTAAATATTGTGTAATCTGCATTTGCAGCCATTTTTTTGTTCTTTGTTTCAAACGCGTCGTTTGCTGTGCTATGACTTGTGGATGGTGGTTTTGCTCTCGCTAGAAACTCTTCAAAGATTTGCTTTCTTAGTGCTTCGTCTTGTATTTTTCATGCTCTTACTTAATTTCAAAGACTGCCTTTGAGAACAGGTTTTTTTGTTGCACGGCGAGATGTGATAAAGGATTACTTGATTTTAATTATGGAATTCGTGTCAAGTAATAATTTTTGGCTAAGCAGCTCAATTTGTCATGAGTTATATTAAACGTTTAAGGAAAGTTTCTCTCATGTGAAACTGCTGCTCAATTTGTTGATTCAAAAATAGCTGTGCTGTAAAGTCAGGCTGTGAATATAAACTAAGGCTATGCAAAACTCAGTGCATGTCCTTATGGATTCTTTTAAACCAGGCTTGGTTCAGCTTAGCTGATGTGTTGATAATGAAAAGATTAATCTAACAAGAACATGCCACACTTGTCTTGTACATTTTTGTGCAGAGCCTCAGCTATAAAGGCTTAAATGTAGATTCAAGTTGTGCTGGTGTAACTTCTTTGTGTTTGCCAACTCAGGTATCCTTAACTGACTGTGGGATCCTTCCAGTTGGTACTGTTGTGTTTTTATATAAATCTAGGGGATAAATGAGTTTGGAGGTTTTTTGCTTTTATGAAAATGCGAGTAAAAATGATGAAATCTGTAGTAATTCATATCTTAAGTTATTTTGGTGCCAGATGTGTCAGCATCCTCCTTGTAGAGCATCTGTTTTGACTTCTGGTGACAAATCAAAATAATGCTGTTTGCTTTTTTTTTTTTCCTCCCCCTCTCCAGAAAACGGGATAGGCAGCCTTGAACTGAATAACTGAAAGCAGAAATGACAACCAGATTAATGTGATTGTTTTCTTTGTAAGCAAGCTCCTGGTAACTGCTCCGAAAGCCATTTGGCATCAGAGCTGTTCTGTGGGACGCCAAATTCTCTTGCTCGGTGTTGCAGTTTCCTGGAGGAGTAGATGTGGCAACAGGATGTTGGTAGAGAACAGGAAACTACTTGAATTTGCCACTTATGCCATGCAAATAAAGGCTCATTACTGGCCCAGGTGTGGTAATTAGTGTGTATTATTGACAGGAGTTTGTGCAGATTGCAGAGTGATGAGCCTTGAGCTCGGCAAAAGTGTCTGGGGGGGCTGCTCTGTGACAGCGTGGGGTGACAGAGGGGACACAGGCTGCTGAGGTGCTTGTTAAACCACTCTGAGATCTGACAGCTCCAGCTGGCTTTCCTATTCAGGGTGGATCTCTCCCAGCACTCAGCTCCATATCAGCTCCTCTGACATGTGGTGATTTACTCGGAGCTCCCTGTAGCTCCACTGAGTGTCTGGGTGTTCTGCTGTCAGAGCCAAGGGGCACCATAACCAGAAATGCTTCACAGACCAAGCTTCACCTTTCTGCTGCTTAGATGTGGATGAGCCAGCCTTCCCTCCCCAGTCCCAGTGGAAATGTGGTTTAAAAAAAGAAAAATCATGTGCATTTGAGCTGGTGATGTTAATGAAAAGGGAGAAAAATTCTCATTTGCTTTTAGTACGGATTCTTTCCTCTCCTTTTCCTTACTAGCAGTCCAGAGCACAGAGGCCTCTCTCAGATGTAGCCATACCCAACACCAGCTTTGTTTTATTATCTTTTTTTCAGTCCCCATGCATCTAGGAGTTTCCTGAGGTTGCAGAATCAAGGCTAGGATATCCACTTTTAAAAAAGCAAAGTGTGAAAGGTAAATGTGCTGTGGAGCTTAGTCTGTAGCGTATTAGGTGGTGAAGGTCTTTGAGGTATTTGTTCTCTTAAACTTGCATATATTTTGTAGCAACTGTCTGAGCAGTCCAGCTGAGCTTGTGCCTTGTTTTCTGACTGGTAAACTTAGGTAAAAAAGTTGATTTGTGCATCTGAAAATGGCTGATCTGATGGAACAGACTGCAAGGCTGAAACCAAGAAAAATGTGGAGCTGAAGGTTTGGGTGTCATTTTGCAGTGATATTTTTTTTTTTTTTTGTACAAACCTGTAAGATGGAAAAAGTGAAGCATTTTTTTTTGTCTCCTGAAATGTGGGCTATAAAAAGACATCTTGATGTACTTCCAGACATGGTTAATCGACTAATTGTGAGTACAAATTATTGTCTGGTCTTAATGCATTCACTTCAGTCAATAATTCAGTATTAATCACTGAACAGTTTTGTCAAGTATTTACAAGTTTCCCTATTTCAGTTGACTGCAGACTCCTCATAAAAGCAGATTGATGAGATGCTTATAGGGCAGATTAATTTCTTGCTTAAGTAAATGTGAGTGAAAATTTCCATCCAACAGCATATTCTTTGTTTTCATAGTACAAATACAATTTTCCTAATGTCTACTCACTCTTGTCCACAAATGTTTTTCGCTAGTAATTCTCATCTTGGATTTCTTCAGAGCAGCTCAGTAAATGCATGTGTGCATTCCCTCTGCATGGCACTTAAGTTTTATGAAATACATATTTTATTGGACAGTAAAACATTTAAGTATCTTAATGGTCTAATTAATACTCTGTATCCTCTTCTGTCATGTATTTTGCTCTTCGTTATCCTACTGCTCCTTTTTTTTTCATGTCCTGGTGCATTTTTTTATCATAAAAATTTCAAGCAATCTTGAGAGAGCAGTCTATTAGGAGGCTGTTCTTTGAATATTCAGCGACTCTGAGATTTGATTGATAGTCCCTTCCCTCCCGTCCCATCTATTTTTAGTAATTTAAAAGCGAGTTTAATTTCTTGGGTTGTCGTTTGTTGTGTACGCACAATTTACTTATGGTGGTTTTTCCTCCCTCCTTTAAATGTACCAGATATGTAATTTTCATGTTCTTTGAGGACATCTTGTCAGTTTGGGAGAAATAATGGAGACGTTAATTGGGAGCTCTGCCTTAGCTGAGGGAGCAAAGATGGACAGTCTTTGTCTGGATCTGTTAATCCATGCTGTGTGATTAGGATAGGAGGAGAAATGGAAGAAAACTTCAAGCACATTGTTACCACTTATTATCCTGTTTCAAGAATCTTCTAGCATCAGAGCCTGCTTTCATGTACAAGTACAATCCACTCCATTTTTTAGAACAGAATGAGGAGACAAAAAGCCTTGCAGAGGTGGTGTAAGCCCTGTGGACAAGGATGTCCCCTCCCATTCTCTCTGCAGTACAACATTGTAGCTGTACCCCTTTTTTCTGCTTCTTGCCACTTCAAGGAGAGCCTTGGGAAGTCTTCCCACACAATCCGTTTTAATCTTCCATCTCCCTTAAGGCCACATACAGAAGCCACCAACACTTTGTCTAAGCAGGACTGGACTCCCT
Source organism: Pyrocephalus nanus (assembly GCA_038380795.1). Taxonomy (NCBI): domain Eukaryota; kingdom Metazoa; phylum Chordata; class Aves; order Passeriformes; family Tyrannidae; genus Pyrocephalus; species Pyrocephalus nanus. The sequence goes on from CM076276.1 coordinate 12,794,393, forward strand.
GCAGAGCCAGTTTGTGCACTTGCTAAAGGAATTGTTCTTGAGCAACTTAAGGCCTTTCCTCTCTCGAGGGCATAAGAACTCTGGACTCTTACACGCTCAGAATCCTGAGTGCGTGGGAGGAGAAAAGGACTAGACACAGAAAGCAAATTTTGTTTCCACCTGATGGGTAGACCAAAAATGACTTTGCTTTTCATATTCAGTTTGAGGCGTAGCCCAGACTAGCGAGGGCAGGCTCTTGGTGTGGGCGGTGTGCCAACTGCTATTTATTTATTGATCTGGTTCCGTTTTTAATTGTCCCATGGCCGGTGTAACGTGGTGTACCTTGGGTTGGCCGCCTGCCCACCGTGCGTAAAGGGGTGTTGACTGTCAACAAGCCTGGCAATTGGGTGGCTTTGCCTCCTTCTGCCTCATCCATTCAGCTGGATAATTACTCCATCTCTTCTTTTCCCATGTCTCCCTCAGACACCGTCTAACCAGACAAGCCGTAACGAAACTGTTTTAGCCCTGGGAGGGCCTGCAAAGGAAGTCAAAGGCTCTGCTGCTAATGTGAAGTTGTCTTCAGGCATAGCAGTTCTGAGGAGAAAACTCCTGATGTGTCGTGGTTCCTAGTGTTTTTGGTTTTTTTTCTCTGTGTGTTTTGTGTAAACAAGGCATATGCAAACTGGCTGCTGGAAATAGGCACAGTCAAGTAGTTTAGACTTGCACATCATCTGTTTACAGTTGAACGTCCCAGCTCAGCCTCACTGCAAACGGCCACGGGATGAACTCAGGAAACAACATTTGTTTTGATGGACAGTGATTCCACATCTGAGCTCTCTTGTCACCAAGTGGGTGCATCCTCTTCTCCAGGTGGCTGTGGTTTCTTCTCGATTTCCTCCTGCCTTGTGCTCCACCAAATAGTATTGCAAATGTGAGAATTCCTATTAAAAAAAAACCCAGAGAAGGGCCAGAATCCTCTCTCCCAAAAAGCTGATATTGCAAACTATGAAGTGCATGTCTTCTAGACATCTAGAGTATCTTCATCTTTTAAAGTAAAATGTTTCCCTAGTAACTGTCACTTATGTTCTAACTCCTCTCTAGGAAGAAACCCCTCAGCACAGTCATATGCGCTGGCAGGATTTAAAACCTCTTAGCAATCTTGGGATTGTTTTATATTGTTTGCAGTCTTAGCCAGGTCCTGCTAGGTGGTCTTTCACAAGCCAATCCCGTACATCATCATCTCCTGAATCACAGTAAAATTATTCTCTTTTCCTCTGCTTTAGTAGGAGGGACGTTTGTGCTTCTAACCTTTATTTTCAGTGTCAGTATTTTGAAGGCTGCAGGTAAATGTCACTTTGCAGACATTTGTGTGAGAGGCTCTGTGCTGCCCCAAATGTTTATTTGCCTCTGAGTCTACAAGATGTCAGCTTTTAAAACATTCAAATTACCCTCAGAGCTGTTTTAAAACAGTAATCCTGGCTTCCTCTACTGGGTATTGAATGGGTTGTGAAATGTCTTCAGAGGGAGTGGAACGGACTTGTGTGAACATTTTGCAAAGTCTAACTCCATATGGATCGTTTTTTATAATGTACATAAATAGTACATTAGCTCTTTCAAATCACTTTCTAAATGAACTGAACCAGCCTCAAAGGAAAATACATCACAGTCATGCTCTGTGTATTAGAGCCCTCTCAGAGAGTCTGATTGAATTCAAAGGTTAGTAGCATCCCACACACAAGCTTTTTCTGGCATATGTATGTGGAAATTAGGATCTTTTCCTGAGCTTTGCTGAGGTTATTTTGTTTTGCACAGCCTTTGCTAATGTCTTTATAGGTAGTTCCCTGGCTTTGGAAGGGTAAGTCTGCTAAATGACTTGTGAGACCTTTCAAGGAATTGGGCTGACTCCTTGAAAGCAAACCCTACCATGATGAATGGCCCATTAGAAGAAAGTTGATGGCACTGTAAATGAGATTTTAAGTGAGAATCAAACTGCTCCAGTGTATCCAGCAAAGATGCTGAAACAAGTGCCTCTTTCTGTGATGGTTATTAGGAGATTTTATGAACTGATATTTTCAAATGGTTGCTTTCTCCTTCTTCTCCAGGGCATAAAAATTTCCAAAGGATTCGGATACTTGTAGTAATAAAGAGTCCTCTCAAGAAGAATGGGACTTAGGGTGCAAATAGGGGTAAAAGCTGAAGTTGCTGCTTGCCGGAGGCGAGATTGTGTGGTGGAAGGGGCAGGATCTGCAGCCAGCTGGAATTTCCATGGCAGTTGAGCAAAGATTTAAAATTCTTGGTATTGAGTGAGGTATGGAAATAAATAACCAGTGCTTCTTGCAGAGGCCAGCTGTGGCTCTGCAGTTAGTTCCATACTATCACTACATGTTTAATTCTTGGTGCACTGCTCGATTTCTGATTGAAAACAGAGCTCTTTGTAGAAGCTGGTATAGGGAAGTTCCTCAGAGCGTGGGCGCAGGTGGGGCTTTTCTTTGGCACTGAGGTAGGTGTTAATTGTGGTTTATGATTGAGGCAGAAACATAGCTGAGTGCTTCTGCCAAGATGAGCAAAGAAGGAAAATAGTTAATATTGACCTTTTTCATTTTAACAAAGATCAGGGGGAGCAGCAGAGGCTTGGAAAGCCTCTCAGAAGGGCTCTTGAATTTCACAGAAGCAGGGAAGGAGTGAGAGATGCTGGCGGTGGCCACACTCTGCTGAGTCATTTCTTGTGGTCTCTGCTGTGGCAGAATGGAAGCCAGACTTAGGCTCTTATCGTAAGGTTTGTCTTGGAGAAGGGAAAAATTGAGTGTGAATGGGGGCCAGGCAGCCCTTTCTGGTGCAGAAATGCTGCGGGTAAATGTGTGTGTGTGTTGCAGAGCTGGTGTTCACCATTTCTGTGACATCTCTGGAAAACAATGTCAGTCTGACTGCTCACTGCCTGCTCCTGGCCACGGTCCAGGAGCCTTGAAGCAGCTGGGACTACGTGTTGTCAGTGGGGCTGGGAGCTGTGGTTTGGCAGGACTTCCCTAGGACTGGGGAAAAGTGGGATATGAGAAATCCTTCAGGAAGGTGAGGCACATCACAGCTCTGAGCCCTTGCAAGGCTTGAGCAAAACTTACTCCTGGTCTAAGACTGTGCGGTGTGCGCCATTCCAGTCTTACAGTGTAGAATTTGGTACCTGAAGAAGGGTTGGTGGAAGACAAGGGTGGGAAGAGCAGAATATAGAACTAAATACCATCCTGCTTTGTTTCATATAAGATACCTTTCATTGTGCACTTGAATTAACTTAGTGGGACAGCCAGTTAGCAGGGGGTGGGTGGACTAACCTTGTTTGTCACTGTACTGTGTTTTTCCAATACCATAAAACCTTGGCTGCTGTCAAGCACACGCTTGAAGAATATTTATCTCCACAGAGTGCTTTTCTCTTATAAGCTTCTGTTCCACTCCATAGTTCAGCCAATTTCATCTGTATTTTAGCTTTGTTTAGTGGGTGTTATCTGATAGGGTTGGGATTTTGTTTTGCTTTAGCTTTTTTTCCCTTGAAACATCTCATCAGGACCTAAAATGGAGCTGCTTTAGAACTGAACACTGGGATATGTGTGTATTTTTTATACCAATGCTGTCAGAGTGACAACCAAGTAAATGGATCTCTGTGTTCTCTGAATATGCCCCAAACTTTTGGACATGAAGAGTCCTCCAGGGCTTTGTGGAGATGCTGGCTTAAGACACATTTTAGCTCTCTGTCAAAGCAGGAATAACAAGCATGATGTTGATTCTTCTAAGATGGACACTGGCTTAACAGGACTGAAATTCCCATTTTCATGCAGCCCATTTTACAGAGGTCTGTAGAGGCCAATAACGACTAGAAGGTGTTCAGAAGTGTTTTAGTGTAAGATCTACTTGTTCTGTTGCCCAGTCTAAACAGCTATCCAGCCCCAGGATAAATGTGATCAAAATCCCCAGAGAGATCCTGCAGTTCCTAAATGCACATTTACCATATAAGCAAGGTGGGCTGCACTTGTGGAGAGAAACAATCGATCCTGCTGCCCCTGTGTTGATTTTTGTGGCTCCAGCATGTGTGGTAAGCAGGAGAAGAGTTAATTTTAGCTTGATTAGCAACACAGAAGGGAATCGAGATGACTGTTGTAAATGGCAGTGGGATGAGATCAATGGGGGTAGTTTATTTCCATGCATCTAAGTGGGTGTTCTGAGCAATTTAATTTTTCTTTTTTGTTTGTTTTTAGGAGAACCCAAGAATGTTAATGCATTTAGTCCTTGAAATCCTTTCGGATACTTTAAATGTTGTTGCGTGGTCACTGTTTTAAATGATTACCAGGTGCTTGTGTTCTGGTCCTTTGCAGTTTCTTGTTTCTCTGCTCTCTGTACCTGGTTCAGCAGCAAGTGGTGAGCGATTCTCGGGACTGGACTCTCCATTTTTCTCCTACTCACCTTTGTTTATATTCTGGAGCATGTTCCGAACTGTTTATGATTAAACACTGCTCAAACAGGCAGGTTAAGATTTATTGACACAAAGGAGGCTGGGAGGAGGGAGTGGCTGGCTGGTCATCTGTGTCTACTTGCAGCTGATAGTGATGTTATTGGAGCTGTACACGTGTCTGTGCAACGGCTGGGGGGTGTCAGAGGTGCTGCTGTCCAAAATCACGCTGCCAGGGGACTGATCCCTGTCAGCACCGCCTGTTTTGCTTTGTGTGACACAGGAAAAGCTCAAGCAAGGGATTCTGTGTAGGTGATGAACTCCTTCCTCTTGAGCTCGGTGTCCTGGGAACATCCCGAGGCTCTTGAGCAGGGGACCACTGTTTATCTCGTGGTGGGAGAGGCTGGCACATCTCCAGGGAGAGAGAGAGATCAGGCTTTGAAACGTGGTAATAGGGTTGTGACCTACAGGAGTTTTAAGCAGTGATCCGTTTAAAAAAAGACACACACAGCTTAAAAGACAATGCTGTTCTGTGGGAGGCAAGGAGGTTCAAAATGGAAGATTGGAAGGTGAGCATTATTTAGGAAAATAATACAGAAATATCAGAGTCAAAAAGAGACTAAGTTTATTATAAAAAGTCTTTTCTGAAGCTGAAACAACTTGTTTCCTGGCCTCTCTTAGCTATGTACAGACCAGAGTTGTTAAATAGCCACTTAACTTTTAAATGTGTCTATAGGTAGCATTTTACATTTTGAAGTCACAAATACTGATAATTTTCCTGCTTTAGGAAAAAAACTTAAAATGCAGTGTAGACAATATACTAAAAAAAAAATAACAGATTGATCAGCCTAACATGGAAAGGCATTTTGCACTTACAAGATTTGATGCTGTGGGATACACACACACGTCGCACGTAATTTACATTTTCTCTGAAGATCAAATGTTTCTTGGCTGGGGCAGGAATGGTTTTGATAGGATCTCGACCTCCACAGGCTGGAATACCTGATTAGAGCAGCCGTGGTACACAGGCTGTTGTGTGTTATACAGAGTCTCTTAACTCTGTTATTTTTATGTATACAACCACACACTCAACAAAATAACATAATAGGCTTGCTGTGTGTTACAGATGGTATCAGGCATCTGCAGTGCTGATAGCAAGACTTTCTGGTGCTGCCAGCCAACCTCATTTCAATAAAAGCATTGCTGCTCTCTGTGCCTGCCCACTTCTTCGGTGGCAAACTCTCCTACCTGGTTCTGACACATGAAACACCTCCCTGTTCCCAAGCTTCAAACTAAACAGCAGCTTTATGGCTAATTTTAGCCTTTAAGGACATCTTAGTAAATGTTCTCTGCACGTCTGTTAACATCCCTGGGATTGCAACTGCAGGGTTTTTCAGCACTGTCACTGTACTGAAGGGCAGGATAAATGAGATAGACTTGAACTGACTGGCAGAGTGGTGCTGGGTGAAGATGTGGCTTTCCATATGACACAGAGAAAAAAACCCCTCACTGTAACTTAACTGTGCTCTGAGACATGAAGTTGTTTATAGTAAGGACTAGACAGGAACAGAGCAGCTTCTGTAATGGTGTGGTGGAAGTGGGGCCAGAATTTACCCTCGGGAGCCTTTAATAAAAAACTCAAACAAAACCCCCACCCAGCACCGATTGAAAGGTAGACATCACTGATGCTGCAAATTAATTTGTATTGATATAAAATCCCATTTGATCTTTGTGGGTGTAGGTAAGACCTTCCAGGCTCATACACTGAACGCTTTGGCAGACTTGAGTTGAGATCTTGCGATGCTCCAGCCTGGCTGTGCTCCATGAAATGTGCCCTACGTGCTGCTAAACTGCATCCTGCTGGTGTGGGAAGGAATAGGAGCACTTGGGAAGGGAGGAGGAATTTGTCTTCTGATAGGGAGCCCTGTGCCCAGCGCTCCTGGTCTGGAGTGAATGGCATATTTTGAAGCTGACTCCAATGTTTTGAAATGTGAAGCTGAGTGAGGTACAATTACAGCACCACCTCTTTGTTTCTCCGTGCCCGTGGATGGGCACCAAGTAACGACCATGTTTTAGTGCAGTAGTGTTTAAAAGCTGGTCGTTGTGGTGGGCTTAAGAGAGACCCTCAATGATGTACCAAAACTCTCCCTTAATGGTATTTGTCAGAAAAGCCTATTAATTATATTATTTTGATTATACCAGGGCTTGATTTCTGAGGTCATCTTCCTTATCATTTGTCTGGAAATAATTGTCAGGATTTTTCTGGATTAATTTCAAACATGAGTTTTTATGCCTGACATTTTTCATGTTTAAAATAGATAAGTGAATTAATCCCTAGTCAGGTATTGGGGTTGTAAATAGCTGGTGAGAAAATCCTTCAGCGTTTTGCAGGCATTGCAGTGACTGGAAAGACACTCCGAGCTGCCTTAGAGTGGTTTCTGCTGCAAAAGTTTCAGAAAGGTCACTTTCGAAATTGCACATTCCTGGCCCTTTGCACTCTGATGGCTTTCTGGAGGAGATTGGAGCAGCTTCTGGTAGTGGGGGATTTGGTATTGGACTGAGCAGGATTAATATAAAACCCATCCTGCAAAGCTGGGAGAAGACCTGTCAATAATGGTAATTTCCCAGGCAGGGTGGCAACTTCAGAGGGAGCCTCCTGCTATTCCCTCTGGCTCCCCATTAGCTGGTTGAAACACCCTTCTCAGCAGTTTTGGCAGTTTCTTTCCTGTTCTTCTACAAAATGCTCTTTTGATACTCCATGAATTTATTCCTTGACCTTGCCGTGGTATTTCATTATACTGAAAAAATGGCAACTGCAATATCTTACCTGGTTTCTTTTTTTTTTTTTTCCCTTTTTTTGCACTGTGTGCTCCCCTTACTCAAAGGGCAGAATCTGGAAGTGAAACTGCTTGATGTCTCAAATAGTTTTCAAAGAGTAAAATCAGAACATCATTAAAGAGATGTCAAGAATGTAAAAATAAAAATACAGCTCTCTGTTCTTCACTGCTAATTCCACAGTGTGAAACAGCCTTGAATGTTCTCACTTGTATGAAAAATTAACTGTGCTTTCAGTGGTGTGCCTCAATTTATCAGCTTGCTCTGTGACAGCAATTAAAAGGTTTGCTAAGAAAGATAAGAAATTGTGGGGAAGACATGTAGAATAAAAGGATTGTTGAAATTTCACAGCACGGGGAAGGTTTTGCTTTTGACATCCAGTTGTTGGAGCCTGAAGTCCAAATGCTCGTCTTCTCCTTTTAAAGAAGATAAATATGAACCAAACCAGCATTTTGAAGTTCTTTTGGGCTGGGTGTCTGGTATCTCTTTTCTTTTTTAGCCTTCCTGCTCAGCCTGGGGGTGTTTCTGCTCTTCCCCCTGCACCACCTGCTTGGCTGAGTTTCCCTGGCAGCCTTTTCCCGGGATGGGCAGTGGCTGAGGGCTCGCTGTTCTCCCAGCTCTGAAAGGTGGGATGTCTGCAGGGACTGCAGGAACACAGATATTTTTTGTGCACATCTGTGTGTGCCTGGTGCTGGCAGGGAGGAGAATCCCAGAGCTTGGCCAAACTTTGCTGTCTTCAAAGGAGTTTGCTAAAATACCTTCTTGAAAATCTGCCTGTGCGTGGAAGTGCATCTCGATGTGTTTGAACCTTGATGGAATGGCATAAAGGGAAGCCCTGTGCAACTGTGCTCAATAGAAACATTCATTACAGCTAATTTACTTGGTGCTTTTAAGAGACATAGGTATTCATAAGTTGTGGTTTTGCCTGATGCTGCTGGTAGTATTTGTTTTAAATAGATGCACTTGCCTGCACACGCTCTTTGCCCATCTGAAATCTTGTCTGGCTGTGTTGGAACCCTCATTTTAAACGTGGTGATGTGCAGTGTTATGCAAATCCCAGGGTAACCTGTGGTCCCTTCTTATTAAGGGAAAAAAATCCCTTATCGTGTGTATGGTTCCGAACAGTAACAAGGAGTGCGAGGGAAAGGTCTCGCCTGTGACAGATAAATGGCAATTTTGAATTTTCCTGAAGCATTGTCCTTGTTCAGCCATCTCACTGCTCTTGCTTTCCCAAGGCCATTCAGTGAATAAACTCTGGGAGCACAAAGGTACTACAAAGCATTGATTTTGCAGCGTTCAGAGCCTGCGTGTCCCATCTGAGATGACCCCAAACCCAGTCCTGCAGACGTGACCAGCCGGTTGCCATGGGAGGATTGCCATGGCAGAATTACCATGGGTACCCGGCCACTGGAAGCACTTGTTGGAATGCAGAAAACATTTCTGGGCTTTGTTTGGTCCTCTTGCACACAGCTGAGTGACTTTGGGTTTGAAATAATTAGACTGAATAAAAAAAAAAAAAAAAAAATTGTGACTGCTCTGATTCAGGAAGTTCTGAAAATTTCCAGCCTGAGAGTATCAGCATGTGGCTGATGTGATTTGCCTGATAAAGACCAGAGCTTTTCTCAAAATGAATGAATTTCAGTTTGTTTTCTGAAAGGAGAATGCAGTGTTTGGATCATGTGATGCTTAAATCGGAGTCTTTGGTTACATGCTCTGTTTGTTTTTTTTTTTTAATAACCTATTATAAATCTGCAACATTTCTGCTGATACATCCTTCTTTCCTTCCACTGCTTGATGCTTTTCTGGTCCAGCTCCTTTGTGTTGGTATTGCCATGTGGAGGGCAAGCTGGGGGATCTGATCTGCCTGTCAACTTAATCCCAGCCAAAAAAAAAAGAGAAATGAATAATTATTTCAGGTACATGGTTTGCCTTGCTGTGCAGGGGTTTGGATGGTGCTGATGGCCCAAGGGTGACACTGAGTGGAAGTGGCTAAGGGGAGGGAAAGGTGGTACAGTGAAGGAAATGCCTCTTACAGCAGAGAACTGGATTTAGATTGTGTTAAAATAGATCTGCATGAAGTTGAGTGACACAGTTGATATCTCTTTGGGAAGATTGTTTTTAAGGCAGAGGAAACTGGTGGGCCATCCATGTGAGACATAGAATTTTACCCAGTTACCCTGTTACTCATGCCAGCAAATCCAGGGTGACCATGGAAAGAGGAGGATTTCCAGCTAACTCAGATGCATTTCACAATGTAAATGGTTGCTGGAACTTTTTCTGGATGAAATAAGTTCAGATGAAAATTAAAATTCATAAAGTAGAAGTAAGACCACCGTCTTTTGAATTCAACTAATTATTTCAAACCTGAGCTCGCTCACACTCACACACACACAGACAGTTTTGGTTCAGTCCTGGCTGACAGATGAACCTTTTGTGTATCTGCAGTGTTAAGCATGACAGAATATATAAAATACAGTGAGAGTGTTACAAAGCACACAAGGCAAGTGATTTGTGAGCTGAGGGTAACTGTGAGGTTGGGAACCAGTCCCCCAGATCTAAACTCATGTGGTGACTTTAGGGAATAATGACCAAACATTTCAGTGGGTTGCTCTGTCATTTCAGCAGTGACAAAGAAGGCCGTACTCCTTTATTTGCAGATGATCTCAGTACTTATAAAATCTAGTTTTCCCTCGGTTTTGTTACAAACTGACAGTTTGACTGCAAGTAGTGGTCATTTTTCTAGCTTTTCCTCTGACTGAACAATAGTGGATAATACCAGAGGCATTTTTGCAGGGAGCTCTGCAGTTTATTTCTTTGTCCTGCTGCTGTCTGGCAACGTGCTTGCCTTGCTTGTCTTCAGATTGACTTGATTCATTACAGGAAGAATAAATGTAGTTTCTGGACTTCACCATTTACTTACAGACCCCTTGCTTATCTCTCCTCAAATGCAACAAATTCTTGTACTGACCACCATGTCACAGGTATTTCTGTGTGCAATAGAGCAATTGAAAGGGAAATAGCAAATGCTGAGAAATTTTTACATTTATACATCAGTAACCTCCAAAATGAACCAAGCACTCTTAAAAACCATGGCAGTTACACTGCCTGTGTCCCCTAGCCTAAAGAGATGTGTAAAGAAAAGCATTATAATGACTCTTAAATTGCCATGGTGATAGGGACATGCCTGTTTTATAATGTGTATTTAGACCTCAGAGAATAAAATGTATTTGTCTTCGTTCCTCCAGAACTCTTTCTGTAGTCTCAGTGCATTTAACTTTCTCGTTTGGAATGCAGATAGCACTAGCCAAGTGGATGATATAACTGATTTCTTATTGGTATTGCTTACAAAGTGCTGTTTAGGGGAAAAAAGTTCTAGAGTAGGGAGTGGAACAGGAAATGTTGGGTGATTTTATTATTATTATTTTATTACAAAGGAGGGGTGAATAATACCTAACATCCGGTGACGGCTCAGACAGCTTTCGGAGTTTGTTGGATGGTTTTATGACATTCATTCCAACTAATATTCATTTTAATTCACTTGTGATTGAAAGGTGGGTTTGTCACTTGTGATTTTGCCCACCTTGCTGCTTTAGACAGCTCAGTTCCAGCAAAATAATCATTTTGAACACAATACTTCTGATGATTACTCCCGTCGGGGTGTAAGGGTCGAGTTTACTTTTGTGAGGATGGAGAACACTCATTTGGTTATTTTGGTTGCTGAAACGGGAGAAATCCTTCTAAATCCTTTGCAGTTGAAGTGTTTGTGCTGGGTGAGGCAGGGAGGTTTGCTGTAGGGAAGATGAAGTTGCTGTCCCTGGGCAGAGAGCAGCATCACAAAGCAACAAGTCCGAGTCAATAAATGTTCCCAGCTCAGCTGTTTTGCAGCGGTCACAGCAATTCTCAGGGCCTTGTTTTTGAAGAAATGTGAATCTCAGGTAATTCTTGTCTCAGTTTACTTATCTCTCCATGGGCAGACCTTCAGGGCTTAGAGTTTCCTTAAGTGAAGCAAACTCGTATCTTTTTCTAAGCAATTTAGTTTCATTTTCAGTGCACTGGTGCTTAAATTTTCCCAGTGAGTCTTTTATGTTGTCCAAGGCACCTCCTTTTCGACTCCTTCAAAGGATTCTGCGAATAGGGAGTGGATTTATGATTTTCATAGGTGCTGGCTTGTGGTTCTCCCCTTAGCTGGTTACCAAAGGTGAAGAAATTTGGTTCCAGGGGATAATGGGGCAATTGTCTGTAATGGCTGCTCTATACAGCTCCTGCACACTGAGCACAGCCTCAAATTTTGGTATTTATGGAACACATTCACTGAAAGGGTGAGAAGTATCCACCTTGCCCTCTGGAAGAATCATGTCAGGTGCCTTGAAATAGCTGGTAATGGTAATAGCCTGACAAAGGTGGCTGACACCAAATTCTCACTTGTGCTGAGAAACTCAATGTGATTTTGGACTTTTGTATCTGGAAATAATAGCATATTCTTTTGGGTGAACCATGTGTAATTGGCACAAAACAAGTGGTTTTCAGAGAAGTTACAGGGGACAGAGAAACAACTGTTTTGTGGGGCTTGTTTGGGATTTTGTCTCTCTTAGAAGGGTTTTTGTGGGCATTCTTGGTCAAACTTTAGCTAGTTCTGTTTCATCATGACGTGCTGCTGTGATTAGAGCTCTGGCTGCCACTTCTGCTGAATCCAAGGTGTTTACTGATTATAGAGATAACTGCCTCATCTTTAGGAGTTGGACTACTGTCCCTTCACATCACAGACTTGTTTAGGTTGGAAAGGACCTTTAAGATCACTGAGTCCAACCATTAACCCAGCACTGCCAAGCCTCCACTAAACCGTGTCTCCAATGGCTTTTAAATCCCTCCAGGGATGGTGACTCCACCACTGCCCTGGGGAGCTGTGCCAGTGCTTGACAACCCTTTAGGTGAAGAAATTGTTCCTAAAATCCAACTTAAACTTCCCCTGGCACAACTTGACGCTTTTCTTCTTGTCCTATTGTTTGCTACTAGGGAGCACAGCCTGACCCTCACCTGGCTCCACTTTCCTGTCAGGGAGTTGTAGAGAGTGAGAAGGTCCCCCCGAGCCTCCTTTTCTCCAGGCTGAGTCCCCTCAGCTGCCCCTCATCAGATTTGTGCTCCAGACCCTTCCCCAACTCCGTTGCCCTTCTCTGGACACGCTCCAGCCCCTCAATGCCCTTCCTGAATTGAGGGGTCCAGGACTGGACACGGGATTTGAGGTGTGACCCCACCAGTGCCACGTACAGGGGGACAATCACTGCCCTGCTCCTGCTGCCACACTATGGCTGATACAAAGTCAGAGTGGTGGAGGGAAAGGGGCAGATATTGAGAGTCAGTGCTGTGGTTACAGGATCTGCATGTTTAAATAGTGGCAGTTGCAGCCAGGGGAGACGATCATGCTTAACCAGGTCTTTTGAATGAAAGCTGGGGCCTGTGGTACCACTCTGATTCAAATTGCAAAAAGTGTTATTTTTAACAAAGCACCTCCTACAATGTTTCTCGCTCGACCTGCATCTCAGCACTGTAGCACAGATGCTACTGGTGCAGTTATACCCACAACATTCAGGAATAACAGGATTTCGTAAATTATGGCAAGATAAAGTAGACAAAGTTGGTACTGACTTGCTGATGACAACGCATGTGTAACACTCTTCCAGCTCACTTTTCTGGTTATTCCCTTTTGCATGATGAACTGGAATGATGTTTATATATAACATAACACACTGTGTTGTGTTTATATATATATATTACATAATATATAAATATTGTTCCATGTTTTATATATACATTATATATATTTTATATATATGTTTCACCTTGGCCTTCTCATGATTTGTCTTCTCCTTTTTGTCGCTGTGCTTTTTCACGGTGTAAATGTAAAAGCACAAATCCAGCACAGTTTCCTATCTCCTTTTAAAATCTTTAAATAGCCTTTTCTTGCTGTCATGCAGCACATCTTAGCAGAAGTTATTTGGTGTTAACAGCACTCAAGGTACTCTAACAAAGAGATCAGTGACTGTAATAGCTTCTATTAAACCAGGTGCTATGTTTTGGTAAATGCATCTCCCTTTCCTTTGCATCTGTGACTAAAAGGTGCTTTGAGGAGGAGGAGAATGTGTGCTTTTTATAGAGCCATGCAGGGTATGGATTCATTTTGTTGGGTTTTTCCTTAACCATCTTTCCCAAAGTCTGCTTTAGGGTGACTGTTTATGTAAAGTCTAGTGTTTCCTAGTGCTGTATTTTCAGACTTTATGCAGATGAAATGCTTGTGGTCACTGTCACTGGTTCACCACATGAAGGATGCCTAATAGCATGGGAGCTGTGTTGTGAGGGGGAGGAGCTCGTCCAGGAAACTTTTGGAAAATCTTGTCTTGTTTAAAACAAACAAACAAAATTCTAGCAGCATCTTTTACATGACTGTAACCATGTGTGGTATGTGCACTCCCTCCCTTCTCCTTGTCTCCAGTGTATATATAGCTTGCATTCAGCCAGTGCTGTGGAGTCTGTGCACTCCAGCATGCAGCAGGGAGCCAACAATCCATTTTCTGTGACTCTCCCCTGCCTGTAATCTAAGAAGGCAAGAATTGTTTCTATGCAGTTTATGGAGGTTGGAGAGGGTCTTTGTGTGGTTTTAGTTTTAACACAAACTAAAAAAAAAAAAAAAAAGCTTTCCATTTTCACTGTCTTGCAAGGCATCCTAGAGAAACTGGAATCCTTTCCCACAAGGAGTACAGTACATATGGTTTATATGGCCAGGGATTGATTGCAGGATGTACCTGTCTGTAGCAGGTTATCAAGTAAAACTCAGCAGATCTGGAACCGAAGCAGGCTGCTTCCTGCCTCTAACAAGACCAAGAGATTTTGCAGACCATTAATTCATCCCTCTAATCAGCTGGAAATTTCAGAGGTGCTTAAAAGAGTTGCCTCTTGGGCACCCTTGGAAATACCAGTTAACTTTGTTATGCTTTTTATGTTGAGTCTAATCTGTGCTTGCAGATTGATCTTTTTCTCATGATGGAAATGCAGTAGTAGTAGTAATTGCTGTTGCATCTTTGATAGGAATCATGCAACATGAATCAAATAGTATAACTCATTTAAAATAACATTAAATATATACAGTGATCCTAAGGAATGCATGCTCAGTTCTGCTTGTGCTGTCTGTCTTGTCCTGCTTATCTTCTGTAGAGGTATAATTCTCATAGGCTTAAATCCTGTGCTAATGTGTCTCACTCCTAAATAGGACTACCTCATTTTATCCTCTTGGTTGGAAAAAGGTTAATTAAGGGAACAATTAGAAAAGCTCATTAAAAACTGCATTCAGGTTCAGTATAATGAAAAGGGCGCTTCCTGTGACAAGATGATTCCAAAATCGTGCTCTTCTGATTTCCCCCTGACACGGTTCCCCAGCACTGGTCCGTGTGTGCTGGTTTGAAGCAGTGTCTTGGGCTGTCCTTGTTTGCATTACTGTGGTGGTTGTGATAGAGACTGGAACAATAACCTTAATCCCAGGCACCTTCTCACCCCTGAGGGAAGGGAGGGGTTCCGCAGGAATTTACAATCTGCTTTGCATTGCATTTCCATTTCTTGGGTCTCAGGTTTTTACAGCAGGGAAAGCATAAATTCGGATAGATTACCCCCACCTTGGCTTTGCAGACAGTGTCAATACTGAAGGCAGCCCAGACCTGGCTGCAGGAGCCTTCTGCATAAATCCAATCTCTGGTTGTTCTGGGCCTGGTTCCTCACAAAATGGCCATGTACGTGCTAGTTTAGCATAGTCTGCAAAAGCCAGTTCTGTATCCTGGGTTCTGCTTCAGTGGAGTGGGACTGTCTGACTAAAAACAAAATCACAGCAGCCAAGGAATTGTTTGCTTGTGTAGTCAGCCCAGCCTCTGTTTCTCGTCCCTGGTTGCAGTCTGAGATTGCAGATAAGTCACGTGGCTGGATCGGACAGTCTGGGGTGGCTCGCAGGGAAAAGCAGTGTTAGATGGGCTTTTTCAGCACTGGGCTGGTTCAGACTTCAAAAGTCAGGTCGACTCATGATTTTGGAAGAGTAACAGATTTTCTTAAGATTGCCTGTACTCACAGAGTGGTGGGGCTGCCTCTCACAGGGGTTTGGGTGCAGATATCACCTTTTATCCAACGTTGTTACAGCATCAGTAAGGGTAGCAGAGTTGGGGAGTTATTTTACCATCACCTGGGAACAGTTTGGCAGATACAGATCTTGCATTACTGGGTCCTTCTGAAAAGGAAGAGTTAAGTGGCAGTGGGATAGAGCTCCTTTCTGGGATGAGGGTGCAGTGGGGGATCTTCTGGCCTCAACACTGCTGCAAAACTGCCTCAAGGGCTCTATGCAGCCAGGCCTGTTGATCAGCAGCAAGTTGGGATTGCACTGAATACTGTTGAACAGAGACTGATTTGTCCTTGACTCAGATGTTGAAAAATGCTGAGCAGTTGGTGTTACAGCAGAGAATTCCATCGCTCTGTGAAACACATCTCAGCTTTTCCCCGATAAGGACTTGAGAAATGATGAAGCTTTGCACATCCTGGTTTTGAGCCTCAGTCCATGTGATGCTCATTGCAAATGTATGTGCTTTCAGCTTTTTTTTTTTTTCTGTAAGCTAAGCCATGTGCCAGTGTGAAGCTTAAAATCCAGAGCAGTGGTTCAACATCCTTGTTTCAGGTTCATCTCAGTAGGGTGGTACCTGCTGCTGGCAGACACTGCAGGACACGGACACTGCTGCTCTGAACTGTGCCTTCGTGTTGAGTCTGCAGGGAAGCCTGTTTAGAAGGGTTAGATAAACACAATTAGGCTGCATTGCCAGCAATGATGTTTTTATTTAATGCATTAATGAGTGCAGGTGGCAGGACCTCTGAAGTGAATTAAATGCAGTGCAAACTCATGCTGTACTAGCAGAGCCATTGTGAGCCACTGAATGCTGAGCCAGCTCGTTTGAGAGATGAGGTGGGAGATGGGAATGAGCTTCCCATGCCTGAATGATAATTTTGAGCATTACCTTACAGCACAACCAGCTTGTGCCAAAGAACCAAGAGCAAGAGAGAGTGTGTTTTAGAGCTGCATTTCTATCAATAACAGCATTAAGATAAGGTGGTCGCAAAAACATTTACTTGCTTGTCACCTTATTCTGTTACCTGGTAGAATTCAATAATGCATTGGTTAAAAGAATTCTGTTCAGCCCTCAGCAGCACTTACAGTGCTAGAACAACACCACCCGAGTCCCTTCGTTTCCTTCCATAGGCAGGATGCTGGAATCCAGCACAACTGCTGTGCTCTGCTGGCCTTTCCCCTAGTGAAACCTGGGGTTTATTTCCTTGAAGCTTGGTATCAGTGAAATGATCCCTGGAGAGCTTGTATTGATTGCACATGATTGTCTAATTAAAGTGCAATAACAAGGATTTCAGAACACTCGCTCTCACAGCCCTGTGCTTATTGTAGACACTGTAAATGTGGAAAATGTCAGTGCTTATTTCCTTTTGAATATCCCAGCAACTCCTGAAGGCTGCACTTGTAGATGTGTCATTATTTTTTTTCCTGAAAAAGCAATAGGAAAGTAGTGTTACTTAGAGGAGAAATGAGGCCCTGTAGGCTTGCAGGGGCCCTGCTCTGACCCTGCTAGCTGTTACCCATGTTTTCTGAAGGGAAGCACTTCTAAATGAATGTATTTTGCTCTGAAACCTGCTAGATGATCCTTTTTTAGCAGGGTATTAATTATACAATATATAGATGCCAGTCTTTAAATAGTGCTCTCTGGTCTTACCTGGAGGCTGTTTGTTGATCCATCTGGACTTCATGATTGTTTTGCTCCCTGTTGCTTGTGGTTTCGTACTTTCTGGTGACTTGGATCTTCCTGAGATGTGAGCAAGGCAAATCCTAGTCCTCGATGCGTACCAGGAACCCAAGAGTTTGTCATCACAGGTCTGCATCTTGCTTAGTCACTGATTGAATCGGTGGTCTTGGGGAAATCACTGAACTTACCCAAACCTTCTGCTTGCATTTAATCACTGGGTGATCCCTGATTCACTGTGATACATTTACAGAGCTTTATGAATGATCAGTAATTCTGCCCAGGATGCTGAGCAGAAAGATGCTGTAGAGAATGGTGGACTTTGAGTTCATGAATGATTCACCAGTTGCACCCAAACCCCCTTTAAATATGTTCGGCCTCGTGTGTGGAACTGACTTTTCCCTTTCTTCCTCTTCCAGATGTACTTTCCGATTCCCCAGCACGGTTATAAAGATCCAGTTCACATCTTTATACCATAAAGAGGAAGTAAAAGAGGAAACCTCATCGCCTCCCCCTCGGCCACTTTACCCTCAAATATCACCTCTGAAGATCCACATCCCGGAGCCGGATCTCCGGAGCGTGGTCAGTCCCCTCCCATCCCCCACAGGCACTATCAGGTAAGTTGTTAATTATCCACAGTGTGTTCTCTGACATCAGTCTGTCAGCCCTGTTTTGTTTGGTATCCTTGGTGCAAGAAAGGCCCCATTAAAAATAACTAGTTAAATATCTGATGTTCAGGATTATGGGAGACAGCTAAAAACTGTGTTACGGTGGCTGGAAGAAGGGCACAAGGGTTGTGCTTAGGAGCTCAAAGGGCTCAAGGGGAAACATAAAGTAGTCTGATATCTATAGTTTCATAGCTATAGAGTTACTAGTCTATCTTTGGAAGTGGAATTAGAAATATTTATTGAGAGCTACCTATATGCATGGAAAAAAGAAAGCAGGCAAATACTTTCTATCTTAGGGCTGCCTGTTTTATTTTTATCTCGGTAATATTCTGTTGTTGCTGGGTGGTGCTGCTTTATCTGAAGTGAGGGACAAGGGTGGCCATTGGCACGTGGTTTCCTGGGAATGGAAGGAAATGGGGGGTAGGATGCTGACCATGTACTGAGGGGCTGTAGCAATCTGAACGTGCATCTGTGCCAGTATCCTGTTTTGTACACGATCTCATTTGTGGATGTGCAGTACAAATAACCTGAACATCAAGTTACTATCTGGAACATTTTCCTTCTTTCTCAGCGAAGAGTTGATGTTACAGAGTTTCAGTGAAATCTTTCAATGTTAGATCTTTTACTTGCAGTACAATAAGTTTTATAAAGTAAAGGAGACTCATGGTATTGGATGATGTATTAGAATTTTAAAACAGGTGGGCATCAGAATAGCAGGAGTGAGCCTGGTAACAGCAATAGCCTTTGGGTTGTTTTCATGTCTGCACGTTTGTAAAAAGGTAAATTACGCAAATCTCTCCTGACAGTTACCACTAATTCAGTGAGTAGTATTCAAATTTCGGTGGCTGAGAGTGACTTCAGTGTCACAATGAAACCGGTTTGGTTTTGCATAGATCTGGAGGCTCTCGCTTGTTTGGGTTTTTCCACGGGTCTTGCAGAGCTGCACAGATGTGCAGTGCAGATATTCTAGAAAGAGGGGGCTGGAGGTAGCTGTGGTTTTAGCCCTCTGTTCAGGCACTGCTTTTAGTTTATATTTAACCTTCTCTTTTTAGATGAAGCTTGTTGCTGGGAGGGGAGGGGGATGGTTCCTTTGCCAACATATGGTAGTTAGTTTCCATTCAGTCATCTTGTGCAGAGCAGCTCGGTGTGGTTTGTGTTACTAACAGAGGCTGTATCTTTTGACTCCGGCATATGCCTGCAACTGATACTTGATTCCCTGAGAATGTTTCTTTTGCATAAGGAGAAAGTGGAAATGGTAGTGTTGAATTGTGCTCAGCCCCTAACGCAGTGTTTACTGAGGGTGATTAATGGTTGCATCCGTTTGTCTCGAGCAGAAGCTAATCCAGCCAAGTCTTCAGAAAACCTCAAAAGACATCTGAGGTTTCGCTTGCCAAACCCCTTTCGTTTCCGAGTTCCTCTTACAGAGGAGGGGCTGACACGTTTGTAAACATCCCTGCTCAGCCCTTTCAACCTCCCCCTCTCCCCCAGCAGGGTCTCGCAGCTCTGCCCTGTGGGCCGAGCTTTGGAAAGTCATTTGGGGTGTTTCTGCCTGAGAAAGGGAATGCTCTTTGGGGACAAAGTAGCTCTGCATTCTGGCCATCTGGCTTTCAGAGCAGCACTCTGCTGCTTTCTCGGTGGGGTCACAGTGGTGGGTGAGGCTGGCACAGTGTCCTCTCTTCCTTCCCAAGGGCAGGTCTGGGAGGGCTGGTGAGGGCTCAGCGTGGGACCTGCACTCCTCTCCCATCGCTGGCTTTGGGAGGTGGTTGCCTGAGCTGGGTTCTCCTCCTCCTTCCTCTCCCCCTTCTAGTATTTACTTTCCTAATTTGGTGAGTTTGCCTTGCTCCTCCCTGATTGGCCCATGGAAAATTATTGCAGTTTGGAAATCCTGGGCAGGGTGAAATTTCCTTTTTGGAAAGTGGCTCCTGGCCCCCTTTTCCTGCCTCCACCCTAGTGCAGGGCAGGGGCTGTACCTGCACTCCCAGATCCAGCTCTGCCCTCCTGACCCCCAACCCTGCTCTGCCTCCCTGTTTACACTGCAACTTGCTTCCCTGCAGGTTCTCCCCTGCAAGCTTGTGGGGTTTTTTTCCAGCCTATTTATTTTCCCTCTGCAAAGTGCAGCGCCTGGAGAAGGGAATGAGCTTTAGTTAAACAAAACCAAACCTGCCACCCTCAGCAGCTTTGCAAAGCAAGATTCCTGCTTGCTCCTGAGGAGAAATGTGCTCACTGTTTTCTCAGCTAGGTCTTTTATCTCCAGGAGGGGCTGTGTGTGGATGTGTTTTGAATGCTGCTGTACAGCTTTAAGGGAAAATGTTGGTTGGCAGCATGCTGTGAGGGTTACACACAGACAGAGCTTATTTCTTCCTGCTTTGAGTTCAAAATGCCTTTTTAAAAAAGTCATACTTGCATGTTCCAGAAAGGAACAGGCCACTGTGGTTGTAATAAATTGGTAGAAGCAGCCTGCCATTTTATACAACGTATGAAAGAGCAGAGGAGCACCAAATCTCCTCTCAGTAAGTTCGGGGCATTGAAAAGCTGTGTGAAAACCACGAGCAGTTTGGTTAAATTCAGCTCTGCCTTTTGGGAGACACAGCATGTCAGGGTCTGCAGCTTGTCTGTGGAGAATCCTCTTTGGATGGCAGTGATAGGAAGTTTCTCACCTATGCTGCAAACTCTAAGCTTTGCCTGCTTTTCTGATAAATCCACAATATCTACATGAATGTGACTCCGTATGTGTTGCAATCCAAGCTTGTGCTTGGATTATAAGCAGATCCACAGAGACAAGGTGTGATGTAGGAGCCTATTACTGGTCTTGAAGTCGTGCTGAGTTGGAGATAAAATTTACAGTGTTTAGGTTTCCTTTTATTATTGTCCAGTTTGTGTTAATGGCCCTGTAGTTGTAACTTAACTCAGTTTTTCAAATGGCATCTCCCTGCAGGCACTGCCCCTCAGAGTTATGTTTGGCTTAGTATTTATGAAAATTAAATTCTCTCTCTGTACATGCTTCCCTATTGTAAACAGCAATTGTGATCTCACTGATACATAGATAGATATATATGTATAAACTACAGTAAAGAAATACTAAATGCTGTACTATGGAGGTCAGTGCCATTATTCATATTTTACAGCTACTGCTTCTGGCTTATCTCTGCACTGAAATCACTGTGGGCTTGGATACTTTGTCTTGTTTGGGTTTTTTCATGGAAAGGGCATGGATAGTTAGCTCACATACACAGTCTTTATCAGTAAAAAGAATTCTTTGACATGTAGGAGTAAGAGTCGTTAGAGCCCTGTGAGAACAGCTGCTTGAAAAGTGTCTGGTGAGGTTCTGTGCTCTAATAGCTAAACTGGTACATATTTGTGTGTGGACTCAAATTGGTATTTTAACTGTTAGTACTTAACGTGCCTGCCCATGTCTGACTGTTACTGGAAGGGCTGGTAACTAGTTTTCAATTAAATTAATGGTATGAATAATGAGAGATCAGCATCTTTCATTCTGTAAGCTTGATTAGTAAACCAGAAGATGTGAGCGAATTGCCATGGTTTCATAAGCTACAGTCCCTTTTTTCACCAGGCAAAATTAGCTCAGTAACACGTTACGTGCTCTGATAGTGAATTACTCAGAGGTAGCTGCAATTATCTTGACTTAGCCACCAACTTGTTTTGTGGCCTTTAACAGGTCATTTAAATTCATTGTGTAATTACTGCTTTACAAGTGTGTGTAGTAGATAAATTATGTATTGACCTTCTACTCCGTAAAGCATGACAAGAGTGTGTGTGAGCCGTGGTACAGCAGACCTGCAAATGCTGGCTGTGCTTTGATCCAGACTTGGCCTGGATAAAGGGGGAGCTTTTAAACAGGCTCTGGGATAGCCATGTACCGCTGTTTCAGAACACCTGGGATTTAATCTGAGCTTGCACATTGACTCTAAAGGTGTGCAGTGGGACTCTGAATGAACCCTGCCTTGAGTGGATGCATTCACTCACTGGAACAGGATGCATAAATATTGCCTGCTCCGTTTCATTCAGGCTTTCCTTCTTCCCAGAGCACCGTGAGCCACTGAACTGAAACGCCGCTGAAGAGCTCCAAGGCAGGTTTTTTGCAGGCTCTTTTGCATTGTCTCAGTTATACATTACTTCCTGCATTCAGGCAGAATATGCAGCTCAGGCAACTCCCACAGTTGGACAGACCGGTGATTATTTTTAATCACCCGAGTCTCCAAACCACAAGCCAAGGAGTGTGATGCATATACATTGTGGAAGAGAAGCACCAGTCTGTGCTGGGCTTGGGAGCTCTACTCATGTTTATTTCAGATAATGGACCATGTGCTGGAGGAGATGTGCCAAGCCATGTGCTGGAGGAGAGGTTGCAGATGTCACCAGCTACAGGAGCACTTCCTCTTCCCCAGTCAGTATAAAATTTTAGTTCACTGAATCCACAACTGGAGTGAGGTCACTTCCTTTCAGAGAAGGGAACCACTGGAACACCGACAAGTAATAAGAATTTCTACTTTTGTGGATAGCTCACTTTCTCTTATTGTGGCTTGTTCGACAGCTTTGTTTCTCTTCAGCGTTAAGCAGGCAGGGTAGCTCTCAGATTTCTCCTTTCACATCAAAATCCAGCTTGGTTTGGCAGTCTCACCACTTGTGATTATTTCTGAAACCTGTCTGAAACAGGCAACGTGCAAGGACTTGCCTTTCTTTGAGTTATGATTTTGGGGCTAGGCCGGGGAAGGCGAGAGCAGCGGAGGATTCTCACCCGTTCCTGCTGATTGGTGTATCGTGGAAAGGCTTGTTTCGCAAGTCCAAGGGCTGTACTTTGACCTGATTCTTGCTTATTGCACGTAAAAAGCGTCCCTGTATCTTCATGCCCCTTTTTTTGCAGGCTCAGGAAATGGAATATTGGGGTAGTCTGAGGTTTGTGGCATCTCTCTAACCAGAGTCCTTGAGCAGAGGGCAACACACCTCTGATTTGCATTTGAGGAAGAGACTAGGGAGGATTTTAAGAAATGGTGATTCTTCCTTTGTGCTCAACAGGGGCTATAAAAATGCCTATCCAGACAGGAATCTGTATATTGGCAGTGTTGCCCAGGCTGTAACTCTTAACTCTGCTGTGTCTCTGGACCTACTTCACAAATGTGCACTCCAGCATTTCTCGAAGGCACTGCCTTCAAATCCTAAACCACCAAGCTGGACATGGTTTTGTTCTTTAGCGATGCAGATTCCCAGTCTGGTGTACAATTTTATATGGGATCCCAGGTAATCTTCCCTCTTTGCCATAGGTGTTTTTTTTTCCATACACCTGGCTTAAATGAAGCCTCTGTAACTTGATCCCTACAGATACCTGTATTGTAGAAAAGAATGAAATTGAGTAATAAGGCAACTCTCCTGCATTCTAGTACTGCCTCTCCTTCTGGGGAAATTGGCACTGAGGTTTGGGAGTGTTTCATTTTCCAGATTGTTCACAGACTTGTAATATGACCATAAATAAATTATTTAAGCACTTGTTGCTCCATTTTTATTTTTATTACCCCCGGTCTGTAAAATGTGCATAGTACTGAGAGAGTGTGGAGATTTTTACATGGGAATCTCAGTGTGCTCAGGGAACAGATCCCTGTAGCCCAGTGTTCTGCCTCTGACATGGGTATCTTGGGGGTCATAGAAGAGCACAGAAAACAGAGTAATGCTGATTTAGGTGCAGTTTGCCTCCATTTTCTTGGAGCAGAGACTGTCTTGGAGCAGGGACTTCCTGACCATCTGTCTTAGAAAGCCCCTGATGGCTTCCTTGTCTTCTTCCTTTCCCCAAAGAATTTGTATCCTGGCTTTTTCTATTCACGTAGACTTTTATCATCAGCCCTGCCTTACAGCATGTCATTCCATATGCAGCTGCAGACACAGAAACACTTTCTTTTGTTTTGGAAGGGCTGCTTAGTTTCATTTTGTGCTCACCCGCTCTTCTGTTGCAAGAGGCCAGAAGCTGAACACCTCCCCTTGGCTTTGTTTTTGTGGGCTCTGTCACCTTGCACCTCAGCTTCTACCTTAAACTATTTTTTTCCTGTATGAAATCCATTCCATATCTCTGATCATCTTAGTTATTTATCCCTGTCAGTGCCTTCTCTGGATCTGCTCTATCTTTTTTTTTTTTTTTTTTTTAAATGAGAGTGGACAAGCAAAACAATGTCCTGGTGTGAATGTACCATGCACACGGTGCTACATCCTATTTTTGCAGCTGATTCTTTCCTCGAAGCAACCTGGTTTTGAACATTCCAGCAGAAATGCAGCACTCTTCAGTACACACACTCCAGTAGCTCGTGCTTAGTTAATTGTTGCTGTGAACTTACAGGCTGGGTTCTGGTTGGCAGGAGTTGAAAGTCGTGGTGCTACAAAGATTTAGAACGTTCAAGCCCCGTGTTTGAGAGGCCGTCTGCCGGTTGCAGGGGTGAATGTACAGCAGACACTGCCCTCATGTCTCTGGCCTTCCTGCTGAGGGTTAAGTCTGAAATGGAAAACATGCTGCACAGGACCAGTGTGATTCAGCACGTGGTTGCAGTCTCATTCTGAAGCTGAGTCTCAGGGTGGTATTTAGGGAAGTGTGGCTCAGTGGCCGCCTGCAGTCAGTGTTTCAGGTTTGGATGCTGAACCCTTCAGTGGATATCAAAGATTTCTGGCACTTGGGGCATTAACCACGGTACCATGGGATTAAGACTGTGGGTAACTGCAGCTGGTTTACTTACATGCCCTGTGTGTCTTTCGGTGCTATAAAACACTTGTTCCCTCTCCAAAACACTCCCTTCCAGAACAGACAAGTTTAACCCGAATTAGCTTGGATTGCTGTAAGCTAAGATTGCCAGCATGGACAGCAAGCATGGATCACAGCAGTAAGTTAGGATGTCAGAGCAGGGTGAAACTGTAGACCTAGCTGTGCTTTTCTCAGTAAAAGGTTATAGTATCAATGTGGATCAAGTTATGGCTGAGTATTGATGCAGTATTAATATCCAACAAATCATAATCACTGTCCTTGCACTTGATTTTTGTTTTATAGCACAAACAGGTGGTTGTAGGGAAAGCTCTTTGTTTCATAATGTTTTTAAAGGGGGTGTGAGTGCGTGCAAGCATCCCCAGCCAGCCCCCGGCTCTGGGTGGTGAGGAGAATTCCAGGAACTCCAGGAAACTGATGTCACTGCATTGTGTTTGCTTGTTTTCTTTTGACTGCACTAATGTTTAATTTTAACTTAACCCTCAGAGGGGTATTTTTAGTAAAACTGTTTCTTCACTCCTCCTGTCCCATGTTGGGAGGGCAACAGATTGTGTCTCTTTGTTTTTTCCAGTAGTCAGCTCTTTCTGCCTTCCCTCTGAAGAGCTCTCTGATGATTGACTGAGAGCTTGAGCACTCAGCAGCATGTCCTGTCTGTGCATGGAGTGGCTGAAAGTTGGTGGGTTTTGTGTCTCTTTTAATTTGATCATTGATCCAGGCTGAAGGGAAGCAAATCTACCTGGACAAAACTACTCCATTCTGGTAAAAGATTAATACATCTTCCAAATCTTTGGCACTGCTGTGGCTGTCCTAAGGGGCAGCTGCTTTTGATGTTCTTCAGGGACTATGTACTGGGAGAGGCTGGTTTTTCTAGAAGTTAACACTTCAGGTTGGAGGGGCTTTGTCAACACTCAAGAAAAACCCTGCAGGGGATGGGTTTCTCCCTTTGGTTTTTTTTTGCTTGCTTGTTTTTTAAGCAAGAGATCACACTTGAAATTCATCAGCCCCAGAAACCGGAGTTTGAATAGCAAAAACTGGACTTGCTGATCTCAAAGAAAGGAATAAATTCTTGTATCTAGTTTTATTTATTTATTAATTAAAAATTAAAAAAATAATTAAAAAAATTTTTAATTAAACAGATTTATTGGAGAACTTTCTCTCTTCCATATCTTTGTCCTGAGTTTTGGCTGCTGTTTCTGTGGTTTGATGTTTGTGTATTTCTGCAGCCAAAGAACAAAATCAGAAAATTCTTGTTTCATCCTATTCCATTCCCAGTCTGTGTGTTACAATAATTGCTCGGGTGCCAAACACAAAGATAAAAAGAATTGCTATGTTTTTGGTTTGTCATTGTTTCATGTATGAAAATGGCTTTCATTTGTAATTATCTACACATTATAAGAAGTGTGTATGTGGAGAAGCTATTGAAAAATGACAGTGGAATAATTAAATTCACACCAGCTCCTCATGTGAGTACGAAGACATCAAGAGTGTCTTCTGTGGTTTAGCTTGGAATAGCAAACTTTGATTCACTTTCCTGTACAAACAGGTCTCTGCTCTTTGAAAGGCTGGGTAAGAAATGCCTTTATCTCTGGCAAAGGGAGATCTATAAGTATGGGCTCATCAACTTCATATACCTTGCACCTCCTGAAAGCTTTACCTCCTGCTGCACTCCTGAACAGCATCACCCAGCAGTGCCAAGGGCTGTTGGTGGGCACTGAAAGGGTTACCAGATGCTGTGCAGCACTTTTCAAGGCTTGTTGTTGATGGGAGAAGGGTGAGCTTGGGTTCCCTATTGCAAGGGTTTGTTGTGCCTGGATATTTCTGTTGCCTGTTCTCTCTCCCCTGGCCCCCCCATCCTGTAATTCACTTTTCAAAGAAACCAGTTTGGGTTGTGCTGAGCTCAGCACTGCAGCCATTTGCAGAGACACCACAAGGAGAAGCAGCACTTCTCAGTTTACAGGCTGGACTGTGGTAGGAAACAGTCATTCCTTACACTGACAGATTGCTTATGCACCCAAGGTATTGCCCACTGAGCAAACAAGGGCTGCCTCGCTGCTTCCTTTCCAGCCCCATGTGTACATGTGTGTGTGTGGGAAGTCAGTCACATTTTTGAAGGAGGAAACATGTTCTGTGTTTTCTCGTGCAGCATTCAGCCCAGAGCTCTGATGGGTGTCAGTGACTATTTGTTTGTGTCAGTTATTGGGCATTTTGTTGGTAAGAGGATTGTTTATTCTGTTTTTACTGAATTCTGGGTCCCAGCTGTGGGCTTCAATTTGCGTATTTTCATAACATTTGGACTGCTTGTTTTGCTGTGTTAATCTTCTGTGTATTGGTTTGCTTTCCTGTTTACTGTTTCTCTGCACCTAGAAGATGTGTAATCCTGGGATGTGGCTGTGCCTCCTGCTGTTCTGGCTTTGCACCCCTCGATTCTGGACACCACAGGACAGGGGAGAGACAGAAAAAGGGAATTGCAGTTTCCCAAACTCATCCGTCTCCTACCATCCTTCAAGGCCAGGTTGGATAGGGCTTGGAGCAACCTGATCCAGTGGAAGATGATCTTTAAGTCCCTTCCAACCCAAACCATTCTGTGATTCTCTGGTCCTTCCAACCCCACAAATCAAGGATGCGTGATCCCTAGACAAGCCTTTCTAATTAGTTCTCATCTTGTAGCACTCATTTCTGTGTGCCTGAGTGGTGTTGCAATTTACAGCCCCCTTTCCTGTGTTTGTAGCATTTTCATCAGCTTTCTCGTGCCTGTCCTGTTCCATCGCTGTTCCTGTAATGCCATCTTGTGGTGGCACCAAATGTGTCTTTTCTAGCCAAAACCCAGCTGCCTCTGAGTGTACACAGTGATTGCAGCTCCCCTTTGTCGGCTGCATGACTGTGCTGGTGGATCAAGGAAATCCCTGTCTCCAGCTGTGTGGTATCAGGGCGTGATCTTCTGAAGCTCAGGTGCTGTGTTTTAAGACGGACCTTTGTGGCAGATACCTGCTCTGGGTGCTTTAGTCTGACACTGTAGAAGAACATATCTATTATCTGTTAGGAGGATTGATTAAATATCACCTGTGTAATAAGGGGAGTGGTGTGTTGTTCATTCACAAGTCCTAATAACAAGCTATTCCTTCAGTTAAGTATTCTGATACGCTGTGTGTTGTTTGAAGTCCTGCATTGTTTTAAGTGCTCCTCTGAACACAGAGTGCTTTGAAACACTGCTCTCTTGTGATTGCAGGAAGTGTGTGTGGCGGGGAGTGTCAGGATTTTGTAGAAATTCCAGTTTTATCTCTAATGTGGTTTTTTTCTCAACCTGCTTGGGCTTTGAATAAACCACAGGGGCAAAAGTACGTCCATTGCATCTGCTTCCCCGTGACCTGGGTGCTTTACTGCACCTTGGAGAGTAACCACTGTGTGCCTTGTTAATAAATGAAATAACAAATAACTGTAATTCCTTTTTGCCTCTCCAGTGTTCCCAACTCTTGCCCGGCCAGTCCACGTGGTGCTGGATCCTCAGGATACCGTTTTGTCCACAACATTACCTCGGATCTGCAGCTGGCAGCAGAGTATGCGGCAAAAGCGGCATCGGAGCAGCAGGCAGATGCATCTGGCGGGGACAGCCCAAAGGTTCACAGAGACATTACTTACCCAGCAGTGCTCCTTGGGAGGCTTGTTAAAACCTGGTGCTTTATGGCTGGTCCTGGTTGTGGTTAAAAGAGGGCTAAGAATTCCCTGGCCATAGGGGTTCTGTGTACAGTATCCTCCAGGGTTTTGAGACCTTGCCTTCAAACCACCATTTGGGTTGTGTTTTGGTTTTTTTGCTTATTTGATAAGTCAAAAACCCGTAAGGAAGAAGTGCAATAAAATTAAAAGTCTTGTTTTCTCCTTTTAATTAATGGTATTTTGCAAAACACAGGTGGAGAAAGCAGAAGCAGGGGAAGAAAGCAGATCCTCGCCATGAGAAGTCTGTAGTGAGACTTTAAAACAAACATGAAGGCCTGTCAAGCAGGCATTAAATGAGGAGAGTAGCAAGTGGAATTTAGATTAAAAAATAACTTAGTTATATGTATATTAGAATGATAAAATTTAATTTTGGTGAGCTGATCTTCAGATCAAAGTTAAAGGTCTGGATTCAAAACCACCTGATTTGGGGTTGGGTGGAGGAGCACGGTACTAGATGGCTCTTTTTGTAGAGTTAATTCTCCCTTGAGACAAGGAGGGTTGTTCTTGATGGAGTAATATGAAGAGTTGGGAATATGAGATCTGGCAAACAAATTAAAGTACCTAGAATGAAACAAATCCTGCTGGAGAAGGGAAGGGATGGGATCAGATTTCATGTTGGACTTGTTGCTGGGAGGAAGGCTGATAGCACACTGCATGAAACCTTTCTGAGGAAGTGTTGCTGTAGCTGGGCAGATTTGAATGCTGTAGTTTCATGAACAAGAAAGCAATGAATGTATCCTACACCCTCTAACTCTTGATTCCAGTTGCTTGTCCTGACCCTGCTCCTTGTGCTGATGTAAGCACATGTGGGAAGTTCAGTGGGGAATTGAATGAGATTAAAGTGAACTTTTTAGTGTGTGTTTGTTGGGAAGAGGGAAGGAGATACTTTCATCTGGCTCAGCCCTATAGTTCTGTTTGCACACAAATGCTTGTGCTAAATTGGGTGGTGACAGTATAAAACAGGAGTGAAATGGGAAAGGGTGATGCCCTCTTGGCTGCCCCTCCTGCTCTCTTAATAGCTGTGCTTTTTCAGTTTGGGTTGTGCTACACTGTAGTGCAAGAATTCTTTGTTAGTGACTAAATTTCTGTTTGTTTGTTTGTTTGTTTGTTTTCCTTAGGATGAGTCCAAGCCACCCTATTCTTATGCTCAGCTAATTGTGCAGGCTATATCTTCAGCACAGGACAGGCAATTAACACTAAGTGGGATCTATGCCCACATTACCAAGCATTATCCATATTACAGGACTGCTGACAAAGGCTGGCAGGTGAGTTCTTGACACTGACAAGCTTTTAAACTACTTTAACAGGGCTTATCTGCTTTGAATTGCATTTATTAAAGATTTGGGGCACTGGGAATAGAGCTGCTTTGACTGTTCCCAGAGTGAATTTGCTTAACACAAGCTGACTAGTTTGTTTGTGGGTGATTAGTTTTTTTGAAATACTTTGTAGGGCAATGTAGTGTGTTTCTCTTTTATTGCTGTAGTCATGTGTCTTTAATTCACACCTGTATTTTATTTTCCTACATCCTTGTTATCAGTTACTGCTCTGCTCAGATACTTGCTTAATCCTTCACCTTGTCTTTATTTGGCATGATCTGTCCAAGCAGAGGATATCCAGCCTAAAACTGAGGTTCCAGTTTTTAATCACAGCACATTAAAACGTTACAGATGTTTTGTTTTCCCAGTGTATCAACTGCATTGCCTAAGTCACAGTTTGCAAGTCTTGAATCTGAGTGAGAACTTGGGAAACTGAGTCTGGGTGCTCCTTGTGGTATTAAAGGAAACCTGACCAGCTTCATAGGAGAGTTGAAATGTAGTTAACACATGCTAAATCAGGGTTCAGTGTTCACTTCGGGGCTGCTTTCAAAGTTCCAGGAACCTCAGCTCCACCTGCTTTCAGACTTTTTCTTGGCATCACACTTCTGAAATGAGTGTTGTCATTCGAATATAACACACCAATGCAGCTGGAAAGGCTCTTGCAGCTGCTGATTTCATTGTGGTCTGCTGGCAGGAGCAGAACTGCTTGGTGCACTTTGAGTACAGTTGGAATAAATACATTTCTGCCTCCCTGGCTTTTCCCTGCAGTTCTAATTAATTGTGGAATTCACTTCCTGCCCTAACCTGCTCAGCAGAGTTGTGCTCTGCGAACCAGTTGCTGCCTCCTGCTTGAGAGAGCGGCATCTCAGTGGAAGGTGAAGTTGCCTTTTTTCCCTCCCCTCCAGTGGCATTGGAAGGCTTTACTTGTGAGGAGGTTGTCTAAACCTGCTACAAAAGCTCTTGTTTTGTTTTGGAAGTGGAAGAGGGATGAGTTTGTGCACACCTGGCTTTGCTGAGCCCCTCCCCAAGCCCAAAAGCCAGCGCTGCACCCAGCAAGAGGTGGGCTGTTGCATTGGAAAGGATGAATAGTCCTGTCAGCATCTAGAGAGCTGCACAGTGCTAGCCTAGTGCCACACAGGTAATGGATTCCTCCCAGAGCCAGCTGTCTGAGGGCATGTTGGCTGGCTTACATTATGACTACTGTGAGATGCAGTGTCCTTTAGGGCATGTTTGGGCACCCTGGTAATCGTTTGGCAGGTGAGCAGTCAGCACAGGCTCAGGCAGTTCTTTCCACTTGCCTAGAATAAAGCCTGTCTTCTGAGAGAGTTCTGATGTGGTTTCCAGTGATTTCCCCCTGCCTCAGCAAAAGCTCTGATTTCCTTGCTTTCCACAGAGAAGTCACTGCACTGCCTGCCTCCAGATGTATTAAAGTGATGGTTAGTACCAAGCAAACCCAGCTTTCAGGCTCGTTAGCAGGAACTCCTAACACTTTTCCCCAGGTTTTCTCTTGCACTTTCAGAGCTGTGTGAGCTGGGTGACTTGTTTCTGTCTTCAACACTGATTCTGGCAGTGTGAGTTTTGTTTTTCCAAGCTGTGTGGTGAAACTCATTTGTCTTTGTTACATGCTTTCTCATGGCAAAATAATCACCTCGTTCCTCTGCTTCCTGCAGAATTCCATTCGGCACAACCTCTCCTTGAACCGTTACTTTATTAAAGTCCCACGCTCCCAAGAGGAGCCTGGAAAGGGCTCCTTTTGGCGAATTGACCCTGCCTCTGAAGCCAAACTAGTAGAACAAGCATTTAGAAAACGAAGGCAAAGAGGAGTGTCCTGCTTCCGAACACCTTTTGGGCCTCTCTCCTCCAGGTAACTTGAATTTCCTCTAATCTCTGTGCCAGACTCATTATAAAGAAAATAAACTAAAACTTCTCCTGAAGTACAGTGAGTAAAGTTCACTTCTGTTTATAGTTTGAGAGGTGATGTAGTCTTGAGGCATAATCTGAAAATTGTTCTGACTTCTTAAGTGTTTAACAAAAAAAAAAAAAAAAGGCAGAACCAAACTGCAAAAATGCATCGAATAACATATCTGTTTTGGCATCATTTCAAAGCAGTTATCGCTGGGGTAAGTGTTTTCAGATGCCAATCTCTGATTTCAGGAAAGCTGTGTTTAGATGTGGATTAGATCATAGTGGGAATAACTTCTGTGGTATTTAAAACACTCTCCTGTAGCGAAGATCAGGTTGGTCGTGGTTGTCAGCAGTGAAGCAACCACAGGGGGTTCTGTGTAGCTGCTCCAGTCAGCTCCTCTGCCTTGTGCAATGGCAGCTTCTCTGAGCCCTGTAGCCGTGAGGATGAGACTTGCAATTCAGCACTAGCTGGAGCAGTTTCGTGTAACATTCCTCCCACACCTCCTCTTTTCTGTCAGCTAAAATCGGGGGTAAGCAGGAGGAGTTTGGAAAAAAGCTCTTCAGCTTTTCTATTTGGTTTGTCATTAGAGGAATGTGCAACTCCTCACGTGTTTGGTGGCTGTGTGGTACCAGAGGTGGGAACCAAGTGGCTGGGGAGGGGAGAAGGGGAGCAGCTGCTCTGTAAGCATATGCAGGGACAGACACTTGGCTCTGCATTCCATCTTTCTTCCTCTCCCTGTCACTCTCAAACACTGACCAAGGTGCTTTGAGAACGATCTGAAGTTATAAAACTGATGTGAACATGAATCATTTAGAGCTTCTGTCAGCAGTGGGTCTTACACTGAAATGTTAAGAGTAGTCTGAAGGGTCCAGTTTCCTTCAGCAAGGCACAATATGACAGTATTTGGTGCCAGAGCATTTGTGAGGTTACTGTGCACCTTTTCAGCTCTTCCCAGCAGACTGCAATGGGTAGTGTGGGAGAAAGGCTGTCCTTCTGCTAGAGGATCCTGTACTGGGGAAAACTCTTGGTCTCTGCTGCTGTCTTGTGGCCAAAATGCATCTACACTTGCCAACACTGCGTTTTGTGTTTCAGGAGTGCTCCTGCCTCCCCTACTCACCCTGGCCTGCTGTCCCCTCACTCTAGTGGCCTACAGACTCCAGAGTGCCTGTCACGGGAGGGCTCACCCATTCCACATGATCACGACTTTGGGTCAAAGTTAGCCTCAGTTCCGGAATACCGGTATTCCCAGAGTGCACCTGGTGAGTAGCTCTCGTTCCCCAGAGGGTGACTGTTCAGCTGCACCATGTGCCATGCTGAGGACACAGCAGGGAGGCTTCTGCAGTGTGTTACAGGAGGATCTAGGGTAGTCTCTCTTCACTTCATTGAGAGACTGATGATACATGTGCCACTTCAGACCGTTTTTCTTACAAGTCTCTGGACGAGGGGGCAGGAGGTGGAATGTGTGGAAACACCTCAGCTAACCTTGAACTAGATGGCTGTAAAGAACTGACAGCAGAGTAGCCATGGCAGTGCACAGCTCACTCTCACTAATTTACCAGCCTCTGGATAAGATCAGCTTGGCTACACAGAGCTCTGGTGCTGTGGCCAGGGCTTGGCCTGTTTGTCAACTGTGCTGTAACTGGCCTGGAGTGTAGGGTGAAGTTGGAAGGCAAAGCCCATGAAGTAAAGCTTCTTTTGGGAGGATGTGTTATATTTATTGTGGGTTTTGTTCGCAGAAATGTGCTCAGATGACAAGTAAGGTTTTTGTACATTAGGTAAGAGAAGTTTGAAGGTGGTATTTTTTGAAGCCTTGATTTTTTTTTTCTTTCTCCATTCCTGCCAATGCTGAAGGGTTGAGTATTGAAGACTAGAACTGGGTAGATTAAATGAACGAAGATCTTTTTACCTCTCCTGTTAACTTGTGTTCTCTCTTCTGTTCAGGGTCTCCAGTGAGTGCCCAGCCAGTGATTATGGCTGTTCCTCCCCGACCATCTACCCTGGTGGCAAAGCCAGTGGCGTACATGCCCACGTCAATAGTGACTTCTCAGCAGCCTTCCTGTCATGCAATTCACGTAGTTCAACAAGCTCCCACTGTTACCATGGTCCGAGTCGTGACCTCCTCTGCAAACTCTGCAAACGGATACATCCTCACCAACCAGGGCACAGCAGGAGGAGCTCACGAAGCTGCAGGAGCAGTGTTGGACTTAGCTGGTGACCATCGAGGTAGCTTTTCACCTCCCTTGCTACTCTGCTTATAAGTCTTGAGTAGGCTTGGAGGGGGGAGAGTGGTTCAACAGTTCCACTCACTGGGCACTTAGCCCTTAAAAAAAGATGTTTCTCCAGGTATAACAGAAACCAAATGGGAGCTCGTCCATTTTTTGTCTCCTCCAGAGAGCAAGACAGCTGTGCTCCCTTGTCTCCTGTGGGGAGCAACAATTACAGACTTCGGAGCCTGAAAAAACATGCACTGCTTAAAATTTGTTTATTATTGTAGAATCATAGGACTATTTGGTTTGGAAGGCACCATAAAGATCATCTCATTCCAAGCCCCTGCCATGAGCAGGGACACCTCCCACTAGGCCAGGTTGCTCAGAGCTCTATCCAGCCTGGACTTGGACACTTCCAGGGAATGGAGCATCCACAGCTTCTCTGGACAACCTGTGCCAGAGCCTTCCCACCCTCACAGGGAAGAATTTATTCCTAATATCTAATCTAAACCTACTCTCTTTCAGTTTGAAGCCATTCCTCCTGGTCCTGTCACTACATGCTCTTGTAATTATCCCCAGTATTGATAATATGCCTGTATATTGATCAGCTGGACGTGCTGTGGAAGTGTTTTCCAGCCAAAAGAGATGGCCTGGGAAAGGCTGAAACTCTGCTTCAGGATGGCCTTGTAAATGAATGATTGAGCCCTTCTTTTCCACAGACCTGGATTCCTAGAGGAAAGCACGTGCTTCTGGAAGTGCAGGCAGTGCCCCATTAAAGCAATCTTCAGAAACCAGTTACAACAAAGGCCTCTTTTGTTCCTAAGTTGGAAATTCCAGCCTTGGGGGGTTTAGTGAGTTAAATGTTCCCTTGCTGTGATCTAAACAACACCTTGTCTGCTCCCTATTTGGGAAGGTCTTAGTACTACAAGGTAGATGTGTGTTGTACCATGACCAAGGCTGGTTTCTCTGACTGCTTTTGTGTGGGCAGTGGGACAATGGTTCTTTTTCCATTGCAGGGTAAAAATGACAAAGACCTTCCCCTACTGCAGTACCAGGAGCACTGGCATTTTTAGTTCAGCACTGCTTATCTTGCAGGAGTTTCACTTACATTCTCTAGAAATTCCTGTCTGGATCCCATACATGTTCCTGAAGTGCTAACAGTTGCAGCTGCCTGTCACCTGCTCCCTTCCTTCATTCACTAGTTCTTGCTGTTGTTTGTTCTTTCCCCTACTTATCCCACTCTTATTCCCACTTGTATCCTTTTCTGATCTCGACCTTCCCTGAGTGCTGCATTTTCCTTCCTAATCTCTCTGCTTTTCTTGCCTTTTCTCTCCCCACTTCCCATCAGGTTGCCTGCAGGTTTCAGCTCAGTGCTCATGCCTCATCTAACTCAGCTCTTGTTGTCTGCTAGTGTTAAAATGGAAAAGGTGTTTTCCTACAGGACTAAAAGGTTGTGCTTCCTGCCCTCCCTGCTTTGAGACCCATGGAGCCCCTGGAAGAAAAGAGTGGTTCTCCTCTGCATTCCTGCATGCCCAGCAGGATGCTGCCCTGTATCTGTTCCATACCTGCTGAACTGACCCCTAACTTATCCTGGGAAGTGAGAAAAGTTGGTTGAGTGCTCTCAAGCAGTTACCTTTGTCCAGGAACTCAGCCCTACTTTTTATTTTTTTATTTTTCCTCCCTCCTGGTTTCTTCCTATACTTCCATAGCAAAAGCTTGCAACTGTGGGAAGACCTTGTGATGGTTTTTTTTACCTACTTGTAAATCAAGCTGCATTCAGGCCTGACAGCAAGCTGCTGCAGACTTTTGGCTCCAGGCACTGTTTAAGATCTTAATGCCTTCTCCTGCTGTGTGGTATTGAAAGTCAGGCCAATTTGTTTGAAATCACAAAGTAAGCTCTGAGATTTGCAGAGACAGCTGTCCATATCACAGCTATGATGTGCCAATAAGGGAGGTGATGCCCTTTTAGAGCAAAATATCAAGTTGATAGTCTTGAATATTTATTTTTTGTTAAAGTTTTCCCTTTTTGCTGAGTGGCTTATGCTATAAGAAAATTGTTCTTAATATTGACAGGATAAATGTGCAGTAGAGAATATTTTAGTGTTTCCAAATACTCACCCCTGGCCTTCAGTAGTGCTGAGGTACTGTCACACCTGTAAGCCTGGGGTATGTACCACTGCTAGGGTGTTAATGAGAACACAGCCAGCTCCTAAGCCAGGCTGGTGAGTGATTTTGGCCTCCTCTGCTCCTCAACAGGCATGGATGAAAAGCCAACGATTGCGTTTGCCGCCATCCCCACAGCCAGCCGTGTCATCCAGACAGTGGCCAGTCAGATGGCCCAGGGTGTCCCTGGGCAGACAGTCACGATCCTCCAGCAGGCAGCTCCGGTGGCCATCGGGCAGCACCGGCTGCCGGTGCGGGCGGTCACCCAGAACGGCAAACACGCTGTGCCCACCAACAGCATCGCCGGCAACGCCTACGGTAGGCTCTGCTCCCTTGCCTTTGGGGTTGGGATGCTCCCTGGGCTCAGCAGGCAGTCAAGCTGCAAGCCTTTTCTTGATTAGTATATATCCAGTTATTCTATGTGTCCTCTTCAGAGGTATTCCAGTTCTTCAGCTGCTGCGGCTGTAAATGTCACTGATAGATATCCTCGGGTCCATCTCTTCTCCCTTTCCTGGTGGAAAAGTCTTGCATTGCTACTGAAAACCTAGTGTCCTTCCTTTGCCCTTGGCTATGCAGTTCTTACTACTTAGACTCTCTGCCTTTTGAGGGTTGCTTGTTAAAAGTGTCAGTGATTCTTGTGGAGAGCCTGTTTTCATTTATTTTCTTCTGACCAGCAGCCTTTGCTTGCAGCGTGCCAAGTAATAAAATTTCCATGGCGCTCCTTAGATCTTGTGAAACTGGACTCCGTAGAGTACTAAGAAAATAAAATACTTTCCCATCTTAAGGTCTTAGACCCTGAGAGAAATAAGATCTGTTTCACCAGGTGAATGACTGTAGGATTTTTGTATACACAGGATGTGTTCTAGTAATCTGTCAAGCCTGATTTTTTTTAAATTCCATACGAGCCACGTCTGTGCAGCCTCCTCATCTTGCTTGCTCAGCACCTCAGGTTTTGTTCAGCTAGGGATGATAATATCCAGGTGTCTTACAGCCCTTTTCAGTGAGATGCCAAGCACCTCTGCTGCCCTAGGCTAGTGCTTTTGGGGAGTTTGAAGTGAAGGGCACTGGTGGGATTTGGATGGCTTTCATGAAGGTGGGAATGTTTCTACAGAATTTTCTGCCATGTCTCTTCACAGTTATCACCTGGCTTGCACTTGAATTGCAAGAATCTTATGGGAGCAATGAAAAAAATGGTAATGGTAAGGTTTTTATGCAAGGAGGATATTAAGATATTTATAGATCAGACAGTCTGAGCTTCTACTACCCAGAAGTAGGGTTTGTCTAATATAGAATCGGACAGCTTTTTATTTAACATTTTAATGTTAAGATATTTTAATCTCAACAAAACTTTTCTAACTGTCGTCAAACTGGGAAGTATTCCAGCTGCATCTGAGTTCTTTTGGTAAGTGGCAGTGAGTTTTCTAGTTCACAAAACAAAGCCTGAGTCTTCTTGACTCTCATCTGCTGTACGAAGTTAACTTCTCTTCAGCTGCGTGGTTTAGGTTCTCTGAGTCACTGAACTGTAATTGGTGGCTGCCCTCATCATTACCCTGTTTTTTTTCCGTTCATCCTCTCAATAATCTACAGCCTCCTTCCCATGACTTGGTAGAAGTTGCTGGGCTTTGAGGGCCTTTGTTCTGTTTGCTTTGTTTATTTATCCTAGGGCTCCTTTTTTGATGCATTTAGCAGTGAACACAGCACTAATGTTCTGTGATTCCATCCTTTGCAAATCAGTCTGAAGGGCAGAGGATGTTCTGTCTCCTGAGTCCCCTTTGGCTGCCTCTCTGATTGAAGCAGAGTCCAAAAACTGCATGTGTTTTGTTTTCCAAGCGGTGGTGTGTGCCAAAGCCAGTGTGTAAGCACATTCTCTGTCTGGAACTCGGGATTGTAGAAATTTTTACGGAGGGTCGCTACTTAAATCGCCTCTTTTCTCACCACTTTTATTAATGGAAGGGTGAGATCTTGTGTTCATACTGAAATACAAGACTGAAAGCCAGAAATTCCTATGTCCTGATCCCAGGTCTGATGGGAACACATGTTGGTTGTGTAGGGTAAGCTCTTTCCTGCCCCTTTTACAAGTGAGACGTCAGTACACTCAACATTTGGAAACTAATCTAGTTTCCCAACAGCTTGTCTGTTCTTTCTGTGTGAGCAGAGCTCAAGGGAAGACCCTAAACCTCACAAGTGAAGGCCCAGCACAAAAATGTTGTATCTTGCAGAGGAGTTCTGATTGTGGGTGATCAGAGAATCACCTCTCAAGGAGGAGGTGTGCTCTGGTTTTTAACCAGGACTTGATCCTCCCCTACTGGAGATGAATGCTTAGCTAGCAATGCCTTGTTTGACAGTGAATAGGGAGAGGGAAATTCTTCTATGAACAGGGTTATTCCTGGTTTGGTAAACTTGCACAAAGCTGGGGTTGTGAGTGGAGAGGGAGAGACGGAGGCGAACGAGCCTTTCAAAATGGGCTGAAAAACACTTGACCGCGTGCCAGCTGTCGCACTTGATCCGTGGCCTTTTGTTTTCTTGCTTTCTGGAATAGCAAACACTTGTGCTGGTTCATCACACTAAATCTCTTTCTTATCCTCCTTCCCAGCTCTTACAAACCCTCTGCAGCTCCTTGCAGCCCAGGCCAGCTCGTCCACTCCTGTTGTAGTCAGCCGGGTCTGTGAGACGGGGACCGAGGAGACGGCAGCAGCCTCTGCCAGTGAACCTGAAGTGAAAAGAGCCCGGATAGAAGAGCCCAGCGGAGCGGTCCCAGCCCAGACTGGAGTCATCACATCTGCAATGCCACAAGGACAGGCAACCAGTGAATGAAGAACCGGTGGGAGGAGCTGGAGTGATGTGGGGTGGGCATGATGGGATGGCAGGAATCCTAAAGCAGCTTTCACAGGAAACAAACCACAACTGTAACAGCTCAAAACATAGCTGATAAACAGCTCCTTTTAAAGTCAGATTTTTAAATGGGAGGACAACAGCTGTTAGAGTCACAAGGTGCCAAAAAGAATGGAAAACCCCTCCCAAGAACCCATATCTGGAACTCTGTTCTGTCTTTACCTATGGGATATTTTTCCTTTTTTTTTTTTTTCTTTTTTTTTAAAAGATTCAAAAAAAAAAGTACAGACAACTGATTGTATGACTGCTGGGATATTTTTAACTGTCTTTTCCCCTTTTGGCTCCAAGGGGATGGGATTTGCAGTTCAGCATCTAAAGGAATGTAATACAAATACAGTCTGCTCCCTGGAAAGAAAACTCCTCACGTTCTATGCCTTAATACCACACTTCTGAGAGCTTTGAACCATAGGACCATTTCAATAAGGTCACCTAAGGCAATCAAATGCTGAAAAAGATGGGTGCAGTATCTCACAACAACATTAAAGAAACATGGTACCAAGCTTAAAGAAAAAGGCAAATGATTCTGTTTTTTTAAAACAGAAAAATTCTGAATATGAATGCTTATTTATGTGGGGGTTCAGGAGGAAGAGTTACAGGGCTCAGCCACCTGGATTTACAGATGCAATTTCTCTCCATTCCCTCTGAGGGAGAATAAGATGACAGAGGAACTGTATTAACTTGGTTCCTGTAAAGATATTAAAAACACAAAGGGGTTTGTACCTTCACTGATTTCTTACAATTATTCCTCACTTGCTTTGGACAACAGCCAAAGTATCTTGATGCCTGAGGATCACATGGGGAAGGGTGTCTCCACAGGTTGTGTGTGCATTTGATTGACCCCATCTTGTGCTGGAGCTTTGGTTCACAATAGCACTGTAGGTGAAGGCATGGCCACTCTCTCTGTGAACTTGAGAAAATACTGGTTGATCCTCTGCACTAAAAGCAGTCACCCCCAGCTCCTTTTGGTGGTGTTTTCCTCAGCTCCATGGCCCATGGGCAGGAGGCCAGGGCTGGGCAGGAGGCTGTGCTGCCCCTCTGCCATGGCAAACACCAAAGCTCCTGTGTTACTCTTCAGAGAGGGAAGCTGAGGACTGGGATGAGAGGCAGCAGAAGCCATACAGTGTTTCAACACAATTTCTGTAAGGGTGTAGACACCAAGGCAAAAGACTTTATTTTCCATGTGGCAAAAGCCACTGGAGCTCTTAAACAATTTTTCCCAAAGGAATTTGGAGGTTTCCTTGTGTTGCTTGGCTCCCTTTCCCATCTCTTTTGCCTTGAGAACCTTCACCAGCAGGAGGAGGCTTTTACTCAAACTGTATTCCAGGCTCCTCATGTAGTACAAGGATGTCTTATCAGGAAAGAAGATTTGACTCAACTTCAGCCACGAGAAACAGTGGGTGCATGTGATACCTTGTGACTGGCAAAGAAATCAACCCCTGCCTGTAGCCTCCAGCAAACCCCTTTGGTTTTATACCCATTTGCAGTCCCCTTGGCTAACATGTCTTCTGGCAGCACAGCAGAGATCTTGTAATTTAGCAAATGTTATGGCTTTGGTAATGGCCAAAGACACTTAAGAGGGATGGGCTGTACCTCTGGTGGGTTATCCCCCATCTGTACTGATTTGTTGTCCAGTTGCTGTCCTGTGCAGTCTGACAGTGCTATCACAGAGCAGAGAGGCAAACCCTCTGCAGGAACACTGCAAAAAGCTTTTCCCAATGTGCAGTAAATGATAACTGGCAGCATGTTCCATGGGGATTAGGGGGTAAGGCACAACCCCCCAGTGTCTGCTGGAATCTGGGGAGGGGGAGGAAATCCACAAGGTAACAGCTGGCATCACTTCTTCCCTTCTAGGTTTCCTTTGTCTTTGCCAAATCCTATTCAATAGCCAAGTCCCACTGCTTGAATAAAACCCAGACATGTTTTATTCTCAAGTCCCTTGCTTTGTGAGAAATATTTCTAAAAGAAGGAAAGAATTTCTCAGTCTCGTGATTTGCGGTTTCTTTCTGCGGATAAAGGCACATTAAATATTCAGGGCAGATCATTTATCTCAGCCTGGCTTTCAGAATTTAGGTGTGTGCCTTAAGTGAAAAGTTGTTAGATTGGATTTTAGTACTTTAAAATGGTTTTGTGAAGGAGGATTGTTACAGACCACAAGGTAATTGAAGCAGGCTGGCCTCCAGCTGCCCCTTCTCTCTAGGTGTGGCATAGCGGAAAAGCACATGGATTAGCTCTGTTTTCTGTAGCCTTTCCAAAGCCAGAACTCAATAAAATGAACTTCAAGGAAGAATGCACAAGTGAGAGTGCAGCACAGTTAATCTGTGATTAATCATTACTTTTGGGTGACTGCTGGTTTAGATACAGGCACGCCTCTGAAACAGCCCTGGGGCTCGGGAGCTTTCCGGAAGCACGGGAGTCCTTGGGTTTCCAGAATGTTGTGTGAGTCAGAGCAAGATGAAAAACCACCAGAATACTGTTCAGGATGTGTTGTTCAACTGCCAAAGTTTGCAGATTTTTCTTCGCTGCTGCTTTTCTCTGGGAGAGTCTAAATAATTAGGCCCTGAACTTCTGTAAACTAGTCCAGCACTGTAGAAATACATCAGCTGAATTCAGTGTTTTCATCCACCAGCTGCTGCTTTATAGATACCTCTTGAAAGTCCATCCTCGGGTTGCATGTGTAGATTTGCCTCCTAAGCATTTAAAGCAGAATAACACTTTCTTCCTTTTGTGGCTCACGCTGCCTGCTGGTTCAAGTGGGAGTTGAGGATAAGCAAATATCTTTGTTCTGTTCCCCCTCTCTGCTTGACGTGTCTGGAACTCGTCAGTTCATCCTGTCAGGGAGTTTTTTGCTTTATCACTCTTCTGCATCCCCCTGCTACTGTAAGAAACAGCCATACCACTTGCAGATAGTTTTGTAGGTTTGCCCTAAACATTGCCTGATACTGGATAAAATAACTGTTCCTGCTAAATCCTTTTGAGAGCAGTGGAAAAATGTGGTTCTCATCTGGAACATGCGAGATGGAGGCCTCTTGTTTCAGGCCTCCAGATTAATTCTTTCATCACACTGCTCAGTCTGGAAGACAGCACCATTCTTTTTACATACCAGTCCTGATTCCCTGGGCTGCAGAGGAATGAAAATTAATGTGATGGTGGAATGAAGACTTCAACTAGAGAGAAAATGTTTACCTTAATGGTTCTATGCAGTACTCGGATTATTTTGAATTGATCATCCAGCTTGGGTTTTGTCTAAAAAGTTGCTTCTTATCCTCAGTTAATATAATTAAGGTTTGAGGGGAAGAGAAGGAGGAGGCTTTACAACAGCTGAATGCAGTTGTTCTTGGGTTTATTCCACTGGAATTCCTTAGTTGTTGTTCATCTTGACCTTGGCTCTTGTGATACAGAAAGCTTTTTGCAGTAAGATCAATTTAATCTGATTTAGTGATAACACAACACAGTGCTGAGCACAAAATTGAAGTTCATGATTAGCTCATATATTCTTTTCAGCTCTTTTTCCTTCCCATATTCTTCCTTCCCCCACACCATTTACGCTGTCCCCTGTAGCATATCCAGTCATTTTTATCCACTGACCTGAGCAGCACCTTGCATTAAGCTCTGCCCAGGGACTCAAGGATGAAAATACCTGTGGAATACATGTTGCTCCAGAGCAGCTTGAGAAAGGTCAGTTTGGTCACCCTGTATTCATTTTCATTCTGTGTTTTAGACATGTTACTGTTGGGCATAGCTTATTCAAGGGTGTGTTTTCAGAGACATATTAAAGCTTTGTAAGAGGAAAGAAATAGTTCAATAACAGCAGAAGCCTTTACAGTTCTTCTGCAATCAATGTCATGGTCTGGCTTCAGGTTTTGGAGGGAGTAAACTTGGGTTTGCATGTTTTAGAGAGCTGTCTTTCAGAGTTAATTTCCACTTTTTTTTCTTATTTTCAGTAGGGAAATACCAGCAGTGCAATCGGACTTGGAGCACAGAAAGGTAGGGACCTGTATCAAAGCAAGTGAGAGCATCTGACCTGAGCTTTCGTGCAGTGTGGTGTGGAACACTTTACCCTGCCTGCTGGCAACATTAAATTGGTGTTAGAGCTTTTCATCTGTGTCAGCAGGGGGTGTTCCCGGGGAGATATTTGGTATCACCCTGATGTGTGCAAGTGTGTAAATGAATGTCAAAATGTAGGGTGAAAGGAGAAATGTTTCCCTGCCATACCTGGATTTGGGGATCTTGGATGACGAGGATTTAACCTAGCAATAGTTCTGTTTCCACAGAGAATCCACTCTCACCACCCATGAGGTGAAAACTTCTCAGCAATTTAAGAAGAATTTCCCACAGCTGCATGTGTTTCTTTTTCTCAGAAAAGCCTAGCTCTGCCTCCTCTGCATCTTCCAAATAGGTAGTTGAAGATTCCAGTAAGATTTTCCCCATTTTCTTCCTTTTCTTGAGGCTGAACCAACCTGGTTGTCCTGGTCTCTTCTTGCACATCACGTGCTCAGGCTCCGAGGCATCAGATGGAATTGCTGCAGGTCACTGTGGGTCTTGTACTGGCGAGGCCAAAAGCAGGCACAATTCTGCAGACAAGATCTGGAAAATGCTGGATGGATTGGAAAAGGAATCCCTCTCCTTGGCCTGATAGCTACACTTTGGCCTGTACAGCCCAATACCTGTTTGGGCTCTTGCTGCAAGACAAGTGTCAGTGTGAGAAACGAGTCACAAAATGAACTTCAAATGCTCTGGATTTCATTTGTACATATGGAACCATCTTGTCCCTCTCTTCCAAAAAACAGTGCCAGTTTGAGTCTTGGAGCTTTTTGAGCAGGAGGCAGCACTGAAGGACCCTGATCACCTCCAAATACCTGTGCTTTACATTATCAAATGATAGTTTAAATCCAGTGTGGAACTTGCCTTGGGTTTCTACCCTGATGCAAAATCTTTGAGGTTTTTTTAAGTCTTGCTGCTATAATTTGGACTCGGGCATTAAAAATGAACCTCTAGTGGAACAGGACTCGCTTCATCATTTTGCCCTTGCTGCACACTGAGTTTTTGAGTTTGTAAATGCCATCCTGCAGCAAATGATCTGTCTTCTCTTGCCAGCCAGTCTCTTGGGCAGCTCCTGTGTCTGCTCCTCATCAGTTTTCCCCCTCTATTTGTAGTTCTTTCTGTCAACTCCAGAGTCCTTTAATCCAACTCCTAATTTAATTCCATTGCTTGGAGGTCTGCATCTGGCGAGGATCTGTGTGTTAGGCTGCAGTTACACAACAGATTGTTCAGTCATGTAACTTTTTGTTTCCTTCTGGGTGAAAAATTACGCCAAAGCTGCTACTACTATAGCATACACTACTGCTGGAAAGCGTAGCTTCCAACAGAGCCAGCTGTGCTGCAGAAAACAGTTACACTACAAGGTCATCTGGATTGCTGGAACTGATGGGGTTGGGAAGTGATGCCTTCTTGCATTTTGATCTGCACCTGACCAAAACAGCGCTGGGGCATCTCTCTGTTTGGCTGTGATCAGTGGGATCAGCATCTCTCTCTGCTGGGTGTGTTACTTGCAGGGCAGTGCACGTGTTTGTGCACAGAGGTGGGGATACATCCACGTACAGTAATCTGCAGTGGGAATTAGCTGGCTGTGAGGGTGGGCTTACCCTGTTAGGGTGTCTTTTGTGGGGCAGTAACACCCCAGGGAGCATTTTACTTTGGCCCGAGCGAGACATTTGGAAAAATACTTGGTTTTCTTGGAGCACTATATTTAAATTCCAAACTTTTTATCAGCTTTTGACCTTTGTATTTATATGTTCAGAAAATTCTTCTGATACCTTTTCAATTTACCAACACTGAATTAAAACCTTTCAGAATGTGTGGCTGGTCCTCTCCTTACGTGTCACTTTAAGTTTCAGAGCCTGAGGGTAGTTGTGCCAAATCTACCCCCTTTGCTCTCAAGACAGAAAAAAAAAAAGAAACCATTGACAATTCATGGGTG
Source organism: Pyrocephalus nanus (assembly GCA_038380795.1). Taxonomy (NCBI): domain Eukaryota; kingdom Metazoa; phylum Chordata; class Aves; order Passeriformes; family Tyrannidae; genus Pyrocephalus; species Pyrocephalus nanus. The sequence goes on from CM076276.1 coordinate 12,839,057, forward strand.
GCAGCTAAGGAAGAAACCCTTTAAATATTTTTTTTCAGAGAATATTAAATTAGATCTGTGTAAACATAAAATTTATATTTATTAATGTGTGTGTGTGTGAGCGTGTGTGTGTCAATATAGATATATAAATGGTCCATGACTATTTCTTTCTCTTAAATGGTACTTTCAGAGACTTTTATACAGTATGTTGGTAAACTCTTGCACCAGGCACTGACTCCTGAAGAACGATGTACCTGTTTTTGTAATGAATGTGAGCAGCCAGTGGAAGCAGCTTTACTTCAGTGATTGCTTTCATTCCTCTTGCAGAGCAGAAGAGACAACTTGGTACTTGCATCTTCCTTATGTAGGAGCCCTGCTTCTGGCTTTGTTGTGCTTTCAGCCACCCCAGTCCATGCTGCTTTTCTGGCAAGAAAATCCCCCAAAATGGCACTAATGAAAGCTGGAATCCTTTCTTGTCTTCAGTTATCTGTAGTTGTGGTGTTGGGGAGTTCTTTACAGATTCTGCTCTGTAAGTAATGGGACCTTATTGCTAACAGAGGAGGTTTATGATGGGTCCACGAGGATGCTGTAAGGCTGAGGAATTCCTCCCTGCCAGGTGGCTGAGCTAACACTGGGGCACTATGAAATAGTTTCTTTTCCTCTGTGGTGAGATTATTTTCCTTTTATCGTGATTCTGTCTCTTTGTGGGGCGAGGTGTGTGTATATCCCCTTAAAAACAAACACAGAAGGGTTTTTCTAATGTTCCCATTCACAGGGAGTACATTTTACCAAACTGGCCAAACTTCATTCCACAAGGATCACTAAATTCACAGAAATGTGTATTTTTGACCCACTGGGATCTTTTGGGGATTATTCTTAAAAGCAGGTGACAGTTGGCTTCCTAATTCCTAATTGCTGTTGCAGAAATTCCTTTCTCTGTGAGGACCTGAGTTAAGGCTTCACCTCGGTGATCACTGGCTGGTGATGGGGCTTCAGTACTTAAGGGTTGGTGGTAGGAAGAGTAACAGGAATGGGAGCAGTGAAAGGAAGCAGCTTTCCTTCTCAGCAGAAAACAGCCCTTGTGAGAACCAGATTCCCCCTGATATTTGGTTATTCCTCGTGTCTGCTCGGAGTTAAGCGATGCCCCTTCGCTGTCATCTCCCCCTCTCTGTCCTGCTTCTCCCCCACCTCAGTTTCATTTCCAGCAGTCTGAGACAAAGCCTTCCTTAAAGCTAAGGGCAACAGTGAGGAGAAATGTCTGTTAGCTGAAGAAAAATGCGATTTAAATGGAGCAGAAAAAGCGAGATTTCCTTCTGTTTCACTGTCTTGCTGCTAAAAGTCTGGTGCAGAACATCCTGATGTTCTGCTGATTTATATGCTGCTCTTGGGAGGTGGGCAGGCTGCTAAATAGGCAGGTTGGCTCTGTAGCAATTGAATTACTGTAAACCTAAACTTGCTTAATCTCTCCTGGTTTTTTTCTCCCTCAAATGGGCTTGAAGTAGAGGGAACCAGACTATTGGTTTTAAGATCTTTTTGCTTTAATAGAAGACAGAATGTTAAAAAAAAAAAAAAAAAAAAAGGCTCATTCAAATGTATTGATACAGAAAATGGCTTTAAAATACAAAAATCTTACAAGACTCATATCTTGTCTTGGGTTCTAGACATGCCTTGTCCAGCCTGCCAGCCAACCTCCACATAGCCAAAAAGAGCATTTTAAGAGTCTGTAGCTATCCAAAGGACTGTTATCCAAAGGACTGTTAAAAGCTGTTTAGGGATAAATCAAAAGCTGTATGTGAGCAATGGGTGGTAAAGCTGGAAATTCAGATCCAATTTCTCCAATTGCTCTAAAAAACAAATCCAGAAAAATCTGACTCTCCCCCTGTTCTGCAGATGCACATTCCCACCGAGTCCCCAAGGGAAGGCTGAGAGGAGAACCTGAAATACCTCAATGGCTTGACAGAAGGGTTTGCTACAGAGACCTGGGCCAGCCTTACCCCTTTCCCCTCGGTTTGGCACTTATTTTAAAGATGGTGATGGAAGGGGCAACTAAAGCCATGCTTGCATTTCAGTTCCTGGTGTTACCTGTGCAAAACACCTCCAGCCAGATGTTCTGGGGTTTGTGGGTTTGTTTTGTTTTTTTTTTTAATACAGCTGATATCAAAAGTATTTTTTGTGACTTGTTTTCGTTATCAGTGCTTTTTACAAAGCAGGTGTGTATCCCAAGGGGGAAGCTCCATGTGGGGCAGTGGATGTGAAGTTCACCTTCTTTCTCTGGCCATGTTGCAGCACTGCTCCTGTGAGATGCTCAACTGCACAGGCAGACCGTGGCTCCCACGAGGGTGGGATCCTGCATCCAAGGAGCAGGACCTGCATTTCCACATCAAATGGGATACAGTGGGTTTGTTTGCTTGTTTGTTTGTGTTTTGTTTTTTTTTTTTAATATGGAGCCATACATTTTTTTAAGTAATTTGAGATCTGAATGTGATTTCTAATGTATCGAGAACGTTAATATTTTAAAGCTATAACAAAGTTTAAATTTCTACTTTTTTTTTTTTTTTTTTTTTCATTTATTTTAACTGTTCTGTTACCTTAATTTGATGTATGTGGTTGGGGAATGTTGCTTCTCCTCTTAGCATTTGTTTCTATAACCAGAAATAAAATTATATATGAAAGAGAAAATTCCCTGAAATTGCTTTGCTGCTTTGGGGTGACAAACTTGAACCTTTCCAGTGTGGTATCATAGTGGGGGGTGAGTTTCCTGCAGCAGTTTGGGTTGTTCTCATGGTGTGAGGGGACAGTGTGTTTGATATTTTTTTCCTTTTATTTTATGTAGGAAGTAAGTATTTATCTGCACACCTTGCACTGTTCCAGAGTTCACAGACTTTTGATCCCTCGGCAGTTATTTGGGCAGCTGTTGACTCGCAGCTGAGTGAACATAATGTACCTGTGTTTGAGATCTGTAATGCTTCCCCTGGGGGTTATAAACTATTCCTCCAGCTCCAGCTTTTGTCATGAAGTGAAACATTGTTATTCTGAAAGATAAGCTATTTCAGTGTATTCCCCTGTGACTCATAATAATGGTTTCATGTAAGCATATGAGGTCAGAAAACATCTACCTTATAGTTGGGCTTTTCCTCCCTTGTCCTCCTAATGCAGCTACAATTTAAGTTCTGGGTTTGTTTTCACTAAACATTCTGAGCTTCAAAATTAAATAGGAGTATCTTTTAAGACCTCGGTTGACATAAAGTAGCTGTAATTCATAGAATCACAGTATGATTTGGGTTGGAAGGGACCTTAAAAATTATCCATTTCCACCCCCTGCCATGGGCAGGGACATCTTCCACTACACCTGGTTGCTCAGAGCTCAGTCCAGCCTGGCCCTGAACACTTCCAGAGATGAAACAGCCACAGCTTCTCTGGGCATCCTGTGCCAGGGCCTCCCCACCCTCACTGGGAAAATTTTCTTCCCAATATCCCATCTAACCCTGCCCTCTGTCAGTTTGAACCTGTTCCCCCATTGTCATGTCCCTTGTAAAAAATTTCTCTCCATCTTTCTTGTAGTCTCCCTTCAGGCACTGGAAGGATTTTTTATTTTGATTGACTAGCTAAATAAAAAATAATAACATAGTACACAGTGAGCTAAGATGTTCAGAAGAGCCGTTTTGGGGGAGCATCTTTTAATATTGTCCTGTCTTTGGTTCCCCATGTGCAGTAGGTGTATTTTCTGACCCAGTCAGGAGAAAGGATGCATAGAAAGAACTGAATGCTCCTCCTTGCTCCCCTCTACTCCAGCTCTGACTGTTCCAGCTGGAGTGACGGATGCTGCTGATCTTCCCAGGGCAAAGGGGAGCTGCTGCTCTGCTGGCTAATTGCCCAGGAACGCTGTTAATAAACTCTAATGCCTAGAGGGCACAGGGCAGAGAAGTACCCAAGGGCAGAGTGCCAACCTTTCCTCCCTGACACCTTTTCCTCCTCACAGGGGATGCTCAGCATGGTGGTGAGAGCTTCTGCCTCGTTAGCCATCAGGAGAGACGAGACTGATGGGGAAATACTAATGGATTTTTAACCTTTTGGAAGTGCTGGAGACCCGCCTGCTGAGCAGCTATTTTTAACATCTCCTGCCAGTTTTGGGAAACACCGTTTTGTGAACAGGTTGCAAGAAAGGCTGATATGATCCGGTTTACCATCACTTCCTTAGAAAAGCCAGCTCTGGCATCTCTGCCATGTGATGATGTTTTCCACAGGTCTCAGCCCCCAGAGCTGCTCCCTTCATGCCACGCGCCATGGCCTCGGAACCGAACTTCCCCGCTGGCTCCTGAGGTGGGCAGTAACAGCAGCAGCACCTGGAAATAGTCCGTGATCTCCGATGGAGATAATTTTGGCGTTACCCCCCCTCTGTGCGGGAGGGACGAGGCGGGCGGAACCTTCGTGCAGCAGCCGCCGCTTTCCCCCGGAGGCGGCCCCGGCGGACCTGCCGGCCATGGGGGGCCGCTTTGTGCGCGCACCGGGGCGCGGGGCCGGGTGCGGGGTGCGGGATGTTCTCAGCGGCGGCCGAGAGTTTCCTCAGGCAGGCGAGGTGCGCTGGAGATCCCCGGGGGACCGGGTGGAGAGACCCCTCGGGGCCTGCCGGGGTCCTGGCGGGCGCGGCGCTGAGGGAGCAGCTGCGCCCGGGGGGTGGGTGGGGGAGTTGCGGGAATTGCGGGTCCAGGCTCCTGAGAGCCGCTGTCCTCCCTCTCCCCCGGCAGGGAGATCCATGAGGAGGAGCTGCGGAGGTTCGTCGGCCGCGTGTCCGCCCTCCTGCAGGGCCCCGAGCCGGGCGCCGAGGCCGCGGAGGGGCTGCGGAGGCTGCACCTCACCGTGGCCGCCACCAAGTACCCCCGCAGGTGAGCGAGCGGCTGCTTTCTTAACCCCAGCAAATAAAAGGAAGGGGATGGGTTGGGTTAGCGCTTAAAAAAAAAAAAAAAAAAAAAAAAAAAAAAAAAAAAAAAGCAAGCAGCCCTTTTTTTTTTTTTTTGAAACCCTGAGTTCGATATCAACATTAAGCCCCTCTTTGCCTTTTTTACCCCCCTTGCTGAGCACAAGCTGCCTGCCTGTTTTTGCAGGGGGGAGGGGGGGGTTAAAAAGTATTGGTGTCACTGAGCTCTCTGTCAAGAGGAACAGCATTCAGAAGTGGAGGTGATAAGATGAGATCAGTCACTGTCAGGGGGGATCATCCCCAAGCCAAAAACACGCAGGAAATAATCGTCCGAATCTTTTCTTGCCTGGCAGTGATGCTTTGCTGTGGCTCTTGCAGGCTGGATGGCAGGTTTGTGGAGCTGTTGCAGACAGTGCTGTGCTCGCCCAAAAGCCCTGAGCAGGTTCAGGTGTTATGTGCTGCCATCCTGAGAGAGATGTCACCTTGCAATGATCTGATCCTCCGCTGTGATGAGATTCAGGATACAAAGCTCTTGAGCCTGGTATCCTCCGTCCTTCTGGCTCAGGTAAATGACCTGTCAAGTCACAAATCTTCCCTTGTCAATATGGATTTGCTTTTTGATTGTTCCCTGTCACCGAGCTCCTCCCTGAGCTCAAGGAGAGTAAAAATCAATTGAGAGTATATAGGAAAAAGCAGAAGCATTACCATGTTCATTTAAGGAACCTCATTATTCTGCTTTGCATAGAGAAAAATAGCAGCTTTTTTTGTGTTTAGCATTTGATAAGAAAAACTGCTTAAAATTGTAATGTTTAGAAACTGATGCCCTGGAAGCAAAAAGGAACCCTTTAGTGCTGGCTTCTGAAGTAGATTTTCAGATCAGGGCTGCTTGAACCTGGGGAGCAAAAGATTTTAGACTGAATTTACTACTCCTTTTTATGACACTGGCTTTCATGTCCAAATATAAAAAAATACACACAGAACCTATAAAACATGTAGGGCTGTAAATGTGAATGACACTGCAAAGATCCAGATTCTCCAAGGAGAAGAAAACATGAGGATTTTCCTGTTCTCAGTGCTGCCTGGGGAATAAGCTGGAAACTTCTTGTTTTTCCCCTACTCCTTTTACTATTATTGTGCCTGTTAAATATATAATATTTTTCTGAAACTTCTCATTCTGAGTTTCACTGTATGTTTAGAAATGTCTCCTAGCTAGTGCTGTGAGTCCTTTTTGGTTTGACTTTTGTGCTGATGCCTGATGGAAGAGATTGCAGGGTGTTGGGCTCTAGCACTGGTAGATTGTCTGCCCAGCTTTACCTCTGCTTTATTTTTAAGGGAAATAAGAAGGATGAAGTGGCTGCTGTGGGGCAGCGGGTTGTGAAAGTCCTTGAAGGAAGATTGCCCGAGGGTCAGAGTGCTCTGTTCCTCCTCCCTGTCCTGGCAAATGTCATCAGTCTCACACCAGAATCTCTAACTGAAGGTAAATATGTAGGAAGGGCTGAGATTGCCACCTGGCTGTGATCTGTGTAGTGATCAGAAGGCTTTGGTTAGAAACTGCTGTCAAAAGTGATGTCTGGGCCACAAGGAAAGTGAACTCCCTCCCTGACTCTGAGGCAGGATGAGGAGTACAGGGCATCCAGCCTTGGCATGCCAGTTCCTGTACAGACTGCTGGATCAGAGAGACAGGGATCTAGGCTGGAGAAAAATAGAGTTAACAGGGGTGCAGAGGCTGCTTCTCTGCCCAGTCTGGCAATGACCCTGTGACTTTCCTTGCACAGAGCAGACAGATGCTGTCGGTAGGAAGCTGGCTGGCTGGCTGAGGTATGCCAGTACTCAGCAGGGAGTCGCTCAGCCCTCAGGAGGTTTCTTCTCCAGTCCCAGAACCAAACAGGTGAGTGCTGAGTTGCCGTGGTCACCTCACAGGGGCAGGAAAGCAAATTAGGGGCATTTATAGCTCCGAGATCTAAAAGTTCTGCTGTAAAGCCAGAACTTTAATCATAGAATCATAGAATCAGCTGGGTTGGAAAAGACCTCTGAGATCAGCAATTCCAACTCTTGATCCAACACTGCTGTGGTTACCAGACCATGGCACTCAGTGCCACATCCAGTTTCATCTTAAACACCTCCAGGGACGGTGAATCCACCCCCTCCCTGGGCAGCCCATTCCAAGGGCTGATCACTCTCTGTAAAAATTTTTTTCCTAATATCCAACCTAAATCCTTGAAGCAGTTTTAAGGGAAGAGTCTTAGTGCCCACGTACCTCAGAGTAAAGGGTGATTGCAAATGAGGCCAGTGTCAGAGAGAATAGTAAAGTTTGGAGTGTTTCAGCTGAGCAGAAGGATCCAACACAGTTGGCTTTTCTCTGTCTGATGCCTGCCCTCTTGCAGGACCCTAAACAAGGGCTACTTATCTCCATGGGCTCATTTGGGTTTTCCCTGCATTCCCATTCAGCCTTTCCCTCAGGGTCTGACCTGCTGCATTTTTTCTCTCAGCCTGCTCCTGTCACAGAGGTGGATGGTGCCGTTGCCACAGACTTCTTCACAGTGCTCTCAGTGGGCCAGCACTACACACAGGACCAGTGGCTCAACGTGCAGGCCTTCTCCATGCTGAGGAACTGGCTGCTGTGCTATGGGGGCCAGGAGGGGAAGGCCCCTAATCCAGGTATGGACTGAAGGTCTGAAGGCCAGGGTGAGTTGCATCCCCAAAGAGGGGTGTGTGCTCTGAGATGTCGTGTGAGGTGGCTGCACCAGCAACCAGCAACCTCCTCTGTTTCAAAGCGAGAGTAGGTTAGATTAAATATTAGGAAGAATTCTTCCCTGTGAAAGTGGTGAGGCCCTGGCACGGGTTGCCCAGAGAAGCTATGGCTGCCCCATCCCTGGAAGTGTTCAAGGACAGGTTGGATAGGGCTTGGAAGAACCTGGTCTAGTGGAAGGTGTCCCTGGCAAGGGGTTAGAACTAGATGATCTTTAGGGTCCATTCCAACCCAAACCATTCTGTGATTCTCAGTGGCAGGAATTTGGGCAAGAGTTCAGAGATCTTGGACTAGGAGCAGGGAGACTTCTGGGAGGAGTATCACAAGGCCTGCTGACTGATGCTTAGTGAGCCTTACATGAGGAGTTGCTCATTCAGTGAGTTCCCTGCTTTCAGACAAAGCCCCATGGCTCCCTAGGAAAGAAGGGCTGGGTGGTGGGAGACAGCATCTCCTTAGTGTTCTCGTAACATTTCCTTCTCCCCTGTCCTCCTGTTTTTCACATTGCACTGGAGACAGTCAGCTCCTGTGCTGTTGTTGGGCCACTGTGGGGGCTACATCGCCCAGGATGTCAGCAGGAGCTGACACATGTAATCTTTATCCTGTAGATGACAAACCAGGAGTGGACAGGTCTGTTCCATCCGTGGTCTCAACTGCATCCAGCTCCAGTCGCCTCCTTCCCCCGAAGGAGCATCTGCGGGAGAAAGCCTTCGAGTACTGCCAGCGGCTGATTGAGCAGAGCACCCGGCGTGAGTCTTGCCATGAACCCTCCCTGGAGCTCTCCTGGCAGTGTTCTTGGAAACATTTCTGGCTCACTGCATGTTTGGGGCTGGGATTTCACTCCCTGGAGTCCACAGTCAGGCTCCAAGGGTAGGACCTGCTGCAGCTGCTGGTGCAAGTCATTGACCAGCCCTGAGCTGGGGTGCTGGGAGGGATTTGGAGGCAATGGCCGTGTTCTGCCTCCTCCCTTTGATTTGCAGGGGAGGCTGTGAAGCTTGTTTGTCAAGGGCTCAAAGCATAACTTGGACTCCTTTCTCTGGCAGGACCCCTGAAGAAAGATGATGGAGACCTGCAGAAAGCTGTAAGTACATGGAGGTGAGGCTGAAACTCTGGGAGCTGTGGCTTCCCCTACTCCAGTGTGACTCTCTGCTCTCCTGCAGTGCCTCATTGAGGCAGTGACAATCATGGACATCATCTGCAAGCAGGACTCCTCCTACGTGCACCGTGCTGTCTCCTTCCTGAAAATCCTGCATGGCAGGATTTGTGGGGATGCCACTTATGCCAGGGCACTGCTGCCCATTGCCCAGTTCTTCCTGAACCACAGTAAGTCATCAGCTCCCCCTCCCTCATCCACAATCTAGTCTCGCATACTCCAGCACAGCCTTTTGTCCAGACAGTTTGCTGGCTGCCAGAGTTGGCTAAATCCACCTTGGCTGTACTCTGGGATGGATGATCCCACTCCAGGAGACCCAGGAGATGAGGGGTCCCATGCTCTTTAGAAAAACATAATCCAGATCTAGATTAGCCCCTGGAGCCTGTGTTGGCAGGGCTGCTGGGTGGGCTGTGCTCAGCAGTGTGTTGTTTCCTCACAGGCAAACTGGCAGCTGTGGATTTGGATGCAATCTACAAACACTTGTTCACTGATATCCCAGCCCAGCTCTTCCACAACTCATCACTGGCCTTTGAATTCATCCAGTTCTGCAAAGACAACAACCAGCTCTTCACGGACACCTCCGGCATATTCAGGCAGAGCTTCCCAAATCTCTTCAAGGTACAACTTGCTGGAGCAGCAGAGGGGAGAGCCTGTTTCACATTCCTTTCTGTGCCCCAGAACTTCCTGTTTGCACCCCAGAGCCCTCAGTGTGCCTCCATGTCAGTGCCAGGGAAAGCACAGGCAAGAAGGACTGTTAAAAAAGGAACTGAGAGTTTTAAGAGGGAAGAGGGTTCTGGGTGTGTTTGGCACTGCCAGGAGGGGAGAGTCTGTGGTAGCAGGACTGCCAGTGGGTTGGGAAGCAGAGAGAACACAGGACACAGCACTTTGTTTCTGGAAAACTTTATTAAGTTGCTGCTTACCAGCCACGGAAGCAGCTGCCAGAGGCCTGTGCTGAGCTTCCAGCAGCCTCCTGGATTTTGACCAAACTCTCAGATTTCTCTGGTTTTTCTTTTCAGAAGTGGTTTTCCCTTCCCCATCCCTTCTGTCACAGCATGGAATTATCTGGGTGTGTGGTGGAGTAGCAGGGACAGTGCAGCAGTTTGTGGTTGTTCCTTGCAGTTCCTGGCGTGGAACAGCCCACCCCTTATCTCAGAGTTTGTGGACCTTCTCCCATTTCTGCTGGATGCAGGCACAGCCATTGAGATCTTCCATTTGCTGCTTGACCTGCCCTGTTTGACAGCAGCTCTGGACATCCAGCTCAGGTAATGCACCTTCCCTTGCTCTCACTTGCTCCTCAGGGTCTTGACATTGGCCACAGCCCAGCACACTCTTCTCTGAGCCTCAGCCTTCCTGTGGCTGCTGCTTGGATGACTGAGGGTGCAGAGTGCCATTTTTCCCTTTCCCAGGAGTGATACAGAAGCAAGTCTGAGCATGGGGAGGGTCTGAGCTCATAATTTTGTGTCATCCTGATTGTCTTCCAAAGGGCCTGGACTAACAAATTTGCTGTCACTTATTCAGTGTTCCTGATTCCAGCTGTGTCCTGGCCCGTTCTCATAATGCAACACGTTCTCTGTGTGTTTTCTGCCAGGGCAGCTGCTCTTCCTACCTCTGAGAAGGCCACAAGTGACCCAGCTGTGAAACCAGCCACCTGCCTGGAAGCCTTTCGTCATCCCCTCTACAAGAGCACATTCCAGCATCTTCTCCGCAGCAGATCTGCTCCCGAGGACGCCCCAGAGAGGTAGACCCTGCCACCAGGGTGTGGCTCAGCCCTTCAGCTCTGGGAGGCAGCACTGGCATTACTGGGAAAGGCACAGGCACTCTGGGGCTGGGGTGAGGTGGATTTCCCTGTGTCAGCTTTGCCAGCACTCAGAGGCCATGTGGGGGATAGGGAAGGGCAGCCAGGAGAGTAGCTGGGAACAAGCTTTCAGCAGTAACTCTTCTCTTGCCCACAGTCTGATCCCACTCCGGCAGCTGCTGGGATCCCTGGCTGGCAACCCAAGGGTGGTGCAGTGTGCAGAGACTGTCCCTGTCTTACTGGAGCTCTTTTTTGGGGTGGTGGCAGAGGTAGGTCCTTTTGGGGGAAGGTTGGCTCCCACTTGTGCCACGGGGGCCTCTTGTTATGTGAAGAGCAGTCGTAGAAGCAAAATTATTAAGATGCTGCAACTTCAAGGGAGGGGTGCACCAGGGGAGGGTGGGTTTGATACTGGCATGAACCACCACTGAGCTGGCCATTTCATGCAGAGAAGCAGAAAAGCTCCATGGTGCAGTGTCAGGTTCACTCTCTGCTCTCAGCCAGCTGTAAAGAAGAGGGGTGAGAGCAGAGTGTCTGACAGCTGCTTTGTGCTCTGCTCCCCTCCTGCTAGATCAGGCAGTTTCTCTGCCAGTTGTCTTACCTGGCTGGGTAGTTTGGGGTTTGGCTGCTAGAAGTCACTTGTTTCAGCAAGGGCTGGTTTTCAGTTTGCAGACGGGTGTCTGATAAACCAGCTGGTGGTGCTGCTGCTGCAGAGGAGCGACCAGCTCTATGAGATCCCAGCGTTCAAAGATGACGTGTACAGGTGAGATGGGACAGGAGGCCCAGCCAAGCTCCCAGCCCTTCCACTGGCTGCAGCCTGGCAGCCCAGTCCCTGCTGTGACACATCTTTGGAGGGTGAAAAACAGGAACGCCCTGAGGGCACAGCGCTGTGCCAGTGGCTGGGTGCTGCCAGCCCCTCCTCGGATGGGTGATGACCACCTTGCCCATGGTCTGAGCTCTGCCCTTCCCTCTGCCCCAGGGTGCTGAGCTCACAGCTGGCCATGCTCTGCAAGCTGCGCCCTGCGCTCATCGTGGAACTGTCCACAGAGATTCTGGAATTCTCAGGAGCAGTCAGCAACATCCAGAACAAGGAGCCCATCTTCACCCACGTGGTGAGTGGGGCCTGTCTGCTGCTGCTACAAGCTGCTCTAACTACGGTGCAAGCTGATGGTCACCTTCCCTTTCCTCCTCTCTCCTAGAGCATTAGCTAACCTGATTTTCTGTTCCCTAAAAGTTACTTGATTCCCTCTGCTTGTGCTTGCCCTGAGCACATCTGCCTTTGCCCCAGGTCTGGGCTGTCGGGGAGTACCTGTCGGTGTCCTACGACAAGCGCTGCACTGTGGAGCAGATCACGCGGTTCTTTGAGGCCCTGGAGGCCGTGCTGTTTGAGATCACCCAGCTCCGGCCTCTGGCCAGCACCCCCAGCTGTGCCCCCCGTGCCATCAGCGTCCTCATGGCCACCCTGACCAAGCTGGCAACCCGCAGCCAGGACTTGATCCCCAGGTGAGGACGGGCAAAGGGTTGAAACGTGCAGATCTCATGAGTCCAGACTTGGGTTTGCTAGTGATAAATAACTGAATTTGTCAACTGATGGAACCTGGAACTGAAACAGGACAGAGCAGATAAGCTGTGGAGGGGCACAGTTTGGGGAAGTGGGATCCATCTGCTGACTAACGCTCTGTCACCTGATGTTCAACTGCACTAGTCTGTGGGCATTCACAGGCTTAAGTAGTGACCTGGCTGGGTGTAAAGGTCCTGCCAGCAGATGTCTGCATCCTTCTCTCCTGCAGAGTGTCCATGTTCCTGTCCAAGATGAGGACATTTGTGCAGAGCCCCGCTGTCACCTCTGTTTACTGCGAGGAGGACCTGGAGGAGATCCTTATTCGGGCAACTGAGCTCATGAACCTGCTGAAGATGCCCAGCGTGGCTCAGTTTGTGTTCACCCCCCCCATGGATGTGGCCAGCACACGGCTTCAGAGAGAGGTGAATGACTCCCTCCCTTTGGCCCTGAGGATGGTCACCCAGCTCCTGGAGCCAGCTCCTGGCTGCATGCCAGTGTGAGGGCAGGAGGTTTCTGGAGTAACTCACTGGACACTGCTGACACTCAAGGCTGATCTTAGCTGGAAATGAGGAACAAATGATTGCAAATGAAACAGAAAACAGGAATAAGTAGAGCTGAGGCTGCTCTTCTGCTCTGAGGTTCTTTGTATTTCTGTGTCCCAGCATCTGTTGCTTTTTTATCTCCTAAGCTTGTCTTATCCCTCCCTTTCCAGTATGCATTGAAAATATCAGTGGGTTTGTGTGAATGTGGCAGTAGAGTGAATGAATGCATTAACACCCTGCCAGCACACTGTGCCCCTTTGGAGTTGTACTTCTTCCCTCCCTTCCTCTGCCTCGTTTCCCTCCCCTCTGCTCTCACTACACCTGGCTCTGCACTTTTATTGCCTCTTCTCGCAGCAGATCAGCCGATCCTCTGTGAGGTGGTGGAAGGATGTTAATCTGCTGTGAGCCATCACCACTCTTCTGTCTTACCATCAGAGTGAACACGCTGAGATCCAAGAGACAGCTGCCAGAGCAGAGCTTAGAGAGATTTATTGATCCAGTTTATTGTTGACAAAGAGCATTTCTTAACATACACCAGCCCCGTGTCAGACAGGCGCCATGCTGTGTTCTGTATCTGCACCAGAGGTTTATACACGTTTGAGCTGTACAGTATTAACAGACAGGGAAGTAAATCCATCCCAAGGCTCCTCCCAGGAGGAGCTAGGCCTCATGCACACTAGTAAATAGCAGGGTTTATTTACAGTCTGTTTCAATACCCGACTGCACTGTGAGCAACATACAGCTCTGGGGCTGTTTTCCAGCTCCAGGAGCGCTCAGTTGGGAGCAGAGGGTTCAGCTGGTACTGCTGGAACTTGCCAGGATGCAGCCCCAGCACTGTAGTGCAAACCAAGCCTCCCCCAAGCCCTGCCTTCCAGGCAGAGGGGAGTAAGGAGTGCATGCAGATTTTCCAAGGGCCCTAGGCAGCCCGTTTCAAGTTCTGTGGGGGATGACGGGCCAGCATACCTACTCGAGTCAAAGTGGAGTGAATCACCAGGAGCCCCGTGGGGCCCCGAGCCTTTGCTCGCCTGCCTGGTACAGCTGAGGCAGCGGCAGGAGGGATGCACTGCTCCCAGTCCCCGCTGGGGCAGCACCCCACCCAGGGGGCGTGAGCGTGGCCTAGCAGAGAAGCAAGGCACTAATGTCTTGGTGAAGGTGCTTGGTCCATCTTGCCGAGAAAGGACAGGCCAGGCTGTGTTGAAACCCAGTAGTGGAGCGTTTCCCTTGCATGGATTGTTTTGACATCTCTCTCCTCCCGCGACGTGCGAGACTTAAGCACAGGAACCAAAACTACAGCAGTGAGGTGTCATTAAGGCCAACCCTTTTTTAGCATCACAATCCTCGAGCAGCATTGTTGTGAGGTGCCATGTGAGTATCTGATTTGCTGCCAGAGCCTAGGCCATGCAGAGTGTGATGGAGGGCTTTGCTGCAGGCTGTTTTTAATAAGGTTCGGCTAAACTAGGTCTCAGTATCCGTCTATATGTGGAAATCAGGTCGGGTTTATCCCGTTAATGTTGCTAAAAGCAGAGGAGGACTCGGCAGGCAGGAGGCCGGGTGTGCCAGGGGCTGGACAGCCACACGGTGGAGCTGGTTCCTCGCCTCTGACACCGTGGTTGGCAGCAGGTAGCAGAGCAGTTCCTGAGACACTCGAGACTGTCCATCCCAAGGGAGCCTCTGCTGCCTGTCCTCACCCATCAGCTGTCAGCAGCACGCACTGGTGAGATGCTCCAAGCTCGGCAGGAAACGGGGTGGCCTTGCAGTGGCCTGGCAAAGCTGGAGGGAGAGGACCAGGACACGGTGCCAAGGTGTCATTTGTCTGCCTGGGCTGGTGTCAGCCACACCTGGGGTGTGGCCCCATGTGCTGCCAGGGTCTCTAGAGTTCCTGGTGGCACAAACCCTCTGTGAGGAGAAATTCTGCTGTGGATGCTCCACGCTGCTGGATCAGTCCTGGGGGCCTTCTGCCAGGATCGTGGTGCCAGAGCCGGGCAGTAAATCTGCTGCAGAGCAAGGGAGTCATTTTCTTCAGGGGGCTCTCCCTGGGACTCACAGGAACTGCTGGTGGTGTCAGCCCTTTGCTGTAGCTGCTTCCCATCCCGAAGCAGCCCAGCAGCAGAAAGGCACCTGAGTATGGCACCAGGGAGCTTAACTCCTTGCAATGCATCCTGCGTGGAATCCCGCTCCTGGGTGCTTGTGCTGCCTTCACCACCCCCAGAGCTGGGCACACTTCTCCAGCCTGATGTGCCAGCACCTCAGGTGGCCACTGCCACAGTGAAGCCCAGGCCTGCCCCACACATTCATCTTCAAAATCCAAAGGTGTTTCAAGCCCTCTGCCTGCCAGCATGAAATACCACACAGGGCTCCAGCTTAGAGGAACAGAGGAGCCTGCCTACAGTCCCCGAGGTGGGGGAGCATCCTCTTCCTGCCCCCTGCCAGAGGGGACAAAGGACCGGGAAAGCTTCTGAGAAGGACAACACCAGGTATAAGGTGAGGTTGGGCAATGGATCAGGAATGATGCTCCCAGCCAGTGCAGAGGGAGAAGCGTGCACCATCCTTGCATGTCCTTTCATCTGCTGCAGTGCAGGGACGAAGTGTCCAAAAGCAAATTAAGGGCAGTTGTGGAGTCCTGGTCCTCCCCTTTGCTCTCCCTCGCTCCAGGCTCCCCCAGGGTGAGCCTTAACCAGAGCTGCACCCACAGGCTGCTGCAGAAGGATCCTGGTACCACAAGGACTAGGAGACAGAGGAGCTGGAACTGATTTTTTTGGCTATTTCCATGTCCGACTTGGCAACCAGAAACCGCAGCTTCTTCCCTCCGGAGCGGATGAGGTCCACAGCACTGCAGAGAGCAGCAACAGGGAGAGAGGTGAATTCTGGTTCCCATGGGCTGGCAACCCCCCAGGACACTCACAGAACACCCCCCCTTTGCCAAACACCTGCCCTGTGCCTGCTCAGGGTTACAAGCAGTCTGTTGCTCTTCTGCCTGTAGCTTTCTGGAGGGCCTGACCTCTGGGTTAGTGCAGCCATGACAACAGCAAACAAACCCAAAGCTGCGCTGTCCCGTGGCCACCTGGACTCTGCCTCTGAGCTGCCCCATCCCACCACCTTCAGGTGGAAGCCTGGGGTGGGATGGGGCTGGAGCCATCCCTCTTCCAAACCCCCCAAAACCTGCCTTCCCCCCCTTCCCGGTGTCCTGCACAGGTCACTCCTCTCTGCAGCTTGCTCGTACTGCAGCATCCGCTGGTTTGTGGGCCAGGACTGCAGCACTGGGGGCTCTTTGAGCAAAACAGCTGGAAACCTGGAGCTGAGCAGTGCTGAGTCCATCCCAGCCCCTTTGGCAAGGTGTGGCTCACCTCTGGTAGTCTGCGCCGATGAGGCTGGTGCCGTTGACAGCCAGGATGCGGTCCCCGATGGAGAGCCGGCCGTCGGCGGCCGCGGGGCTGTCCTCGATCAGGGTGCGGATGTAGATCCCCGGGGAGCACAGGGGGGTGTGCTGTTGGCAGGGAGAGGCAGTGAGCAACAAAGGGACACGAAAGGTTTGTGGCCCCAAAGGCCTGAGCTCCCCAGGAGAGGCGACTCTCCCCCAGGGCTCAGAGCCAGGTGGGTGCCTGATGCCAAGTGGGACCCTGGAAACTCTGGGAACGTGGTGGGTGGGTGCTGGGGATGGTGCTAATGGGAAGGAAATACGATCCTTCAGTTTTATATCAATTTATACACAGAAAGGAGAGGTGGGGGCAATCTGTTCTTGTCCAATTTAATTAAGAGTAAAGCATCGTTAACCTGTGGCCGTGCTGGGATGGGAGCCCGGTGCTCACAGCTGTCCCAGGGCTCGGTGATGCTCTGTTTCCTACTGCCTAACAGCACTGCCCTGAAAGGCCATTTAGAAAGATGACCCACGATTCCAACACCACCTTATGCAATGGCAGAGCTATTCTGGCACCCCTTCTCCCCTCCACTTCCCTTGCCACCGCTGAAGGGTGGAGGAAACACCTCAGCTGAGTCATTTTCCTTCCACAAAAGAGCTGAGCCTGTTTGCTCTCCAGCTGCAGGACAGCTGTGAAGGACTATGCATGCACAGCTCAGAGATGTAAAAGTAGAGAGATCCTCTGAGAGATCCCTCTGTGCCTCACTTTCTCAGGAGAAGCGGCCTAGCCCCCGTGGGAAGCCATTGGCTTCTTTGCCAGCTTTTCTGGGAGTATAAACCCACTCCAGCTGCGTGAGGGGCATCAGCCCTGTGCCGCAGTTGCCAAGGACTCACCACGCCATCGATCAGCCCCATGCCCAGCCCGATGGGTCCCCTCTCCAGCTCCACCACGAAGACGTAGCAGAAGTCGTCGGTGGCAGAGCTGCGGCTGGAAGACTCCGGTGTGGGGTAGTCGTAGGGGGTCGGGGAACACCCTGACAGCAGAGAGACCGGCTTAGGGCCCTGGCACGGCCCACACCCATCCTCACCACCCCTGGGCAGTGCCAGCATTCCATACCTTCGGGGGTGCTGCCCTTGGTGCCGTTCATCCCGTTCCTCCGGGGGTCCTGCAGCCCTTTGCCCGTGCCCTGCGGGGACTCCGGGCTCCCAGAGTCGAAGTTCAGGGGGGTTGTGGGCGGTGTCAGCAGGCAGGAGGAGTCTGTGGGTGCCGTGCCAGCCTTGGGGGCCGGACCCCTGCCCAGCTGCAGCTGCTTGAGCTTCTCCTGGATCTGTGGCTCGCCGTGGTGCTCACAGGGGCAGCCGTTGGTGGCCAGGCAGGGCCGGGGGCTCCCCTCGGGCTCGGGCTCAGCGCAGCCCCCCGGGGAGCAATAGTCCTCCTGGGCAGTGGGGCTCCCCAGGGCAGCAGCCGGGCTCTCGCTCACCTCCAGGACCTCTGGTGTCGGGCATGCCTCTTTCTTAAGGAGGAAAATGCTCTGTGGGACCCCTTGTGTTTTTCACTCCCTACCTGCACCCCACCACCCTGCTGCTTCCCAGGCAGGACGGCTGCCAGCTCCAGCCAAAGCCTGGGCAATCTGGACACCGCCAGGGCTTGTCCTGGCTTCCCAGCACAGCTCCCACTCCCCAGTTCTGTGGCCAGGGCCAGGCTGGGGATGTTTACAGGCAGCCAGAAAGGGATTCCTGGTCATGCCTCTGCTGGGGAATCCCACAGGAGGAGGACACCAGTGGGAGCACAGATCCTCCTGTGGCCCAAGGGCTCCAGGATAAGGAGAGGAGGTAGTGGTGCCTGTGGTGGTGCAATGGATGGGGACAGGACAGGAGAGGAGAAGGGGACCTGCTGGAGGGGACGTCCTCCCCACGGAGCTGGACACAAAAGGCAGTTAAGTTTGGCACCCACAGCACGTATCACCCTCCCTGTGCTTTACAGGCATTAGCTAATTACTGCTTTTTGTGCAAGCCTGGCTGCTGGGGACGGGCAGGGTGCAGCACAGGGAGGACAGGGAACACACAGGGAGAAGGGGAGCACTGCCTGCAGACATCTCCCTTTCCTCCCTCCTCTCCCCTAATGGGATTGCTGGGAAGAGCCTGTTCTTCCAGCTCACCTTCCCGTGCCCCCCAGGCTGGGGGATTAGCAGCACTAATCCTTCCAGCAGCTTTCCAGGAGGGCACTCCCACAGCTCTAGGCTGCGGGCGAGGGCAGCAAACCCTTGGCACTGGGCTTGGAGGGGTCTCCAGAGGGACCCAAGACCCTCCTGCCCACCCAGGAGAGGAACAGTCCCTCTGGGGGGTGCAGGCTACCTTTGGGGGTGCTGAGCCGGGCCCCTCGCCGGTGTGGGGGCTCTTGCTCTGCAGGCTCCAGAGGAAGTGGCGGATGTAAAGGAGGTGCCGGTAGATGTTGTCATCCAACGTCTCCACCTCCAGGTCCACTTTGAAGCCCCCACTGGGCAGAATGATGGGTGGGTGGTTGTCAAAAGACTCCAGCATCTCATCTAAAGGGCAGAGGGAGGAAGGCTAGCACTGGCCCAGGCTGCACTCTGCTCCTGCCTCCCAGCTCTCGGCCATGTGCAGTCTCCCAGCTGGGATCAGGGACACAGCGAGCTGCAAACCAGCAGCATCCCTCACTCGGGACCTCAGAAGAAGCCTCATTCCCATCTGAGTGCACTTTGCATCCTTTGCAATATCTGAATCACAGGGCCATGGTTATTCCCAGTTGCTGCAGTTACTACAGGAGACCCAGGGAGGGGAAGGGAATCGCCTGTTTGGTTTGTACATAAAAGCCTTGGAGGGAGCCTGTGGGTGACCAGAGCAGGATGACAGGAGCAGCACTGAGAGCAAAGCCAGGGGCTCACCGGGCTGGAAGGTGGCTGGGCTCTCCTCCTCGCTGGGCTGCCACGCTGCAACGCAGCCCGTGTCCATCGCTGCCTGGCACTGGCTCAGCACCCGGTGGAGCTGTGCAGGGCTCAGCGCCGGGAACTCGGCTCGCAGGGACGGCCACGTCATCTGAGCGAGGAGACAGAGCGAGGAGGGAATGTCAGGGGTGAGGAGCTGCTTCCTGCCAGGAGCAGGGCACAGGAGGCACAGGAGGGAAAGGTCATGGAATGTGGAATGAGCCTGAGCATCCCCTCCATGCCCACCCACAGACCCACCATGCTGGGAAAGGGCAGCTGGAGGCAGGTTGCGAAAGGGACACATCAGCGTAAGGACCCCCCCAAATGCCGAGTGGGGTCCCTCCTGCCCGTGCCTATCCCAGTGCCAGGAGCCACGGGCTGGGCATCCCTCACCTGCACCAGCTGGGAGCCGGGCATGGCCAGCAGGTTGGCCACGCTGGAGAGTTTGGCAAAGAACTGCTGGGCGAGCTGCTCGAAGCCAGCGCCGCGCAGCCAGTCCAGGAGCAGCCGCACGCTGGCCCGCAGCTTCACCCCCTGAGACCAGTGGAAGCAGCCGAGAGAGGAGCCTGGGGAGGCAAAACATCCATCAGCACATGTCAGGGAACAGCCCCTCAGCCCCTGCCCCAGGTTAATGTCCCCAGCATCCCATAGCTATGATTCCTGGTGGCACCTGGACCTTGCCTGGCACTGACAATGGGGCAGCTGTGTTAATGAGGGCTAATTAGCACCTCAGGCTGCAGTAATTTATTAATGAGCTGCCCCTCCAAAACGCCCCCAGCCTCCTCTGCTCAGCTGAAAAGGGCAGGGCTCGGGCTGGGGATGGGGTTTAGGCTCTCCTGGGAATGGGGACCTTGGAACCAGCAGCTGGGTCTGTACTTGGCCTTCCCATAACTGCTGAGGCTTGCCCATCTCCAGCCCCTTCCTTCCTGTACGCCCCGAGGTGGAACTGGAATGCACTGGAGAGCGTCCCACAAGGTCAGTCTCCAATGTGTTCCCCAGTTCAAGGAGGACTGACCCTTATCCAGGAGCTGGTTGAAGAGCAGTGTGTTGGAAAAGAAGAAGAGGTAGGCAAACATCTGGGAGGTGATCTCTGGGTGCACTTCATACTGGTGAAGCAGGTCCAGCACGGCCTGGTAGATGAGCACGACCCTGCGGAGCTCCTCGGGCAGCGGCGGGGCCGCCCTCCAGCTCTCCCGGCACTCACTCTGGAAGGGGTTGCACTCCAGCAGGGCAGGGAGTGACACGTACAGACACTGCAGGGAGAGCAGAAATTTCACAGCAGACTCATTTTGCTTGGTTTTTCTGTTTTTGCACGAGAGGAACGTTTCTGACCCCTCACCTCTGCCAGCCAAGCAAACCCTGCCGGTGCTGCCCCAACAAGGGGCTGCTCCTGCTCATCCCCAGCCTCCCTGTGCTCCTGTGTCGTGCAGAAGTTTAAAATTTATAAAAATTAACACGTTGGTTGCTTTTAGCAGTTGAAGGTGGCGGCATGTGACAGCTCAGCTACAAGGATCTGAAATCCGACATGAGCCAGATCAGTTGGGCACGAGGGTGTCAGAAAAACCAGGATCAAGGCGGATGACCTTCCCCTATTGCCTAAATGGGGGAGCACTGCCTAGCACCCACCCCTGCCGGGGCTAGGGGGAAGAGGAGGGTGCAGGAGAGGAAGGTGCCGCTCTGGAATGCTGCAGGAGCAGCCCCTGCATCCCCTCACGCCGACACCAGAGGACAGGCAGCCGTCCCGCACAGGGCAGCCTTTCTGCTGCCTCACACTGCCCGCTCTGTTCCCGCTCCCGATGCCGCCCGGCTCTCGCGGTCCAGCGGCGACGGCCCAGGGGCCCCTTTCCATCACGCCCTGAATCACACCATTATGCCTCGCTGGCCCGAGCCAAGCAGCCCTCCCCAAACACCTCCCCCGAGCCGCTGCAGTGCAGGCAAGGAAACACGCCGCAGTAATTCAATACTTCTCCTGGGCTGCGACCAAAAATCAGGGCACTTCAGCCCGGAGGAAAACACCTCGGCGTGGTGCAACTGCCAAGGAGTAAAAGCTTGAAAGAATGAAAAACCTCCTGTGCAGCCCGAGAGCTGCTGGGGATGCTCGTGCTGGCCCCGTGTGACACTGCTGCCTGTCTGAGGGAGCGTGTGGTACCTTGGAGATGTAGTAGACACACTGCTGGAAGGTGTACATGATCACCTCCTCCAGCACCGTCATCGCCTCCTCGCTGGCTGTGATGGTCGAGGAGAACAGGGACTCCTTGGAGCCTGTGGGGCAGAGAGGAGGATGGGGGAGCAAACCTGCAGCAGCGAGGTGCCCACATTCCCAAGGTGGGGATTATTGGTGTTTCCAGGCTTGCACCACCACCACGGCATCACCTGACGGGGGCAAAGAAGCTCCTCTGTCCCCAGAGAGCACCCACCTGCCATCCCCCAGGGCTCCCATCACTGCTGCAGCTCAGGGCTGCCCTGTCTCTCCAGCACCTGCCCGGCCTATGAACAGCTTAATTTGCTGCATCAACCAGAAAGGTTCTGAAGCTGATTTAATACCTTTTTCTTTGTTTTCCTTTCTCTTTTCTAGTTTGCTTGAATTAACACAATTCTGCAGGGGCTGCCTGCAAATCCAGGTGCCCCCCGTAGCAGCAGAAGCAGGGGGGAGAAAGCCCCCCCAGGGGCACTAACCACAGGCTGCTGAGGTGGAAAAGGGCTGCTCGGCTGTGGACACAACACAACCTGGAGCTGGGCAGCACCACACAGGCTCCTCCCACAGATTTCCCCAGCCCACACCGCGGAGATGTCCCTGCTGATGAGGATTACGGGGGTTAATGGAGCATCTCACGGGCACTGACCACCGCCTGTGACTGAGGATTAGCAGAACAGAGCCTCTCCAGGAGGAAAAACAGGCAGGGTGTCACATCCAGCCTCACCTCTGATGTCCAGCTCCTCCTCCATGCTCTGGATGTAGGTGGGTGATTTCTGCTGGACGAAGTACAGGATCTCGATGGCGTTGGCCATCCAGAAGATGATGTGCTGCAGGTCTGGAAGAAGGTCCGTGATGGTGAAGCGGGACAAGGAGGCAGGGTCCTGGCTGGGGAGGCAAAGAAGGTGTTACAGCTGCTGCTCCTCAGCATCCCCACTCAGGCTTTTGGCAAGAAAACAGCCAGCCTGGTGTAATGTCAGAGAACTTGGCATCCCCTCACCCCCAAGTCCAGCACTCCCCTTAGGAAGACCCCTCACAAGCAAAAATCTTGTGGTTCCTGCTCTGTGAAATGGCAAAGAGGACCCTGAAGGGACTGGGCTGGCCAAGACCACCTTGCCACCACCTTTTGAGGGAGAGTCCCCATAATACAACTGAACTGCAGTAAATACTCCAGGCTGAAGGACAGCTCTCCCCCAAGGCCCTGCCAGCTCTGGACGGTTAAACGCAGCTCACCCGCCCTGGGCTGCTCAAAAATAAACCAAAATAAATAAAAACCATCTGGGAAGTTTCCCAACTGCTGAACCGCTTTTTCCTGCTATAGGAAAGGCCTGAGAAGCATCCTTGGAGTTTGTCCTAAAGAAGAGCTCAGAGCAAGCCCCAGCAGTTTCTCCAGACGCTGGTTTAGAGCCAGGATTTTGGAAATGGCTGGGAAGCCAGCTCCTTGCATCACTGTGATTGCTCCAGAGTGGTGCTCCCAACACTGGGACACCTCATGCCACCATCCCAGGATGCACACGCGCAATGCCAGCCCCATCCCAGCTCCACCAAGGGGTCCTCAGCATGAAGGGGGTGAGGCCTCCCCATCGGGGCCATCCCTACTACGTCCCTCAGGGATGCTTGAAGCCAAAAGTGCAAAGCCTTGGCCAGGTCTTGGATCAGAGAAAACCCCAGAGCTGCTGCAAGTCCTATTCCCTCCAGAGCTTGCCTGCTTTTCCAGACCCACACATTCCTTGCAGGCATCATGGTGACATGGCCAGAGAGCAGAATGCATGGGATTTAGAAGGAAAATTCATCATGCATCACTGCCACCAGGCCAGGAGGGTGGTTTTACCAGCCACGGACTCCCCTCACTCATGGAGGTAGAACTGGGTCGAATTCCTCCCATTTTGTGCCAAAATAAGGAAGGTCACACTTACTGCTGGGACTGCTTTTCAGACAGCTCCTGTGTCCGCTCCTGGGCAGGGAGAGAAGGGGAAAGCAAAATGAGAACCAGTGGGATGGGATGGCACAAGCATCACCCCCACCAGCACTCGCTGCCAGCAAGGGCCACGCTGGGGAGCCCCTGGGGAAGGGGTCCAGCAACACCCCCACCCCACCAACACCCCGTCCCACCGCTGACTGACCCACACCGTCCTGTGGATCATTTTGGCCACTTTGAGCAGCAGCTGCCCGAAGTCTCCCGGCTCGAAGCTGGTGGCCGAGTGCTGGATGCAGAGGCAGAGCAGGAAGGCGGGTGTCAGCTTGTGGTCGTCCCCGCCGGGCTCGATCAGGGTCATGATGCGCCACAGGAGCATGTCCTCGGCCGCCGGCTCAAACTCCAGCTGCAGCTTCCTGCGGGGCGTCCTGGGGCCGCCGGCGGGCGAGGGGCCCCGCTTTTTGGCAGCAGGGTCCTTCTCCCTCAGCAGGCTGCCACAGGCCCCGCAGACGGGGCGGCCCTCGGGGGCGGCGGGGTGCAGGGCTCGCAGCCTCAGCAGGGTCTGCGCCGGCAGCGGCTGCGCCTTCATGGGGTCCTTGTAGAGGAGCAGGTAGTAGAGGCCGAGGGACAGCAGGTCCCCGTGCCGCAGCACCACCGTCCGGGACACCTCGGCGAAGTTGACGGAGATGCCGGCGCCGGCGATGGGCTCCAGCACCAGCTTCTCCTCCGAGCGGTGCCGGGAAGGTCGGAGCTTCCTGATGGTGCAGTGCAGGGGCAGGATGTCGGGGGCTGACAGGCTGATGCTGGGCTTGCTCGCCTGCGTCCTCTGACCCACCGTGTGCTGCTCGCGGTTCAGCAGGTAAACCAGGCTGTCCTGCCAAGCAGGGAGACGCGGCATGAACCGGGGAGAGGGGAGAAGGGACCCTCCTGCCTGCCATGCAGTGGGTGCTGCAGCCTCCTGCTGTCCCCGGTGGTCCCCTCACTGTCCCCAGCCGTCCCTGCATGCTGCACCTTTGCATGGCAGAAAGACCTTTATTCTTCTCGCTGCCAAGCAGGACAGCAGCAAGCCCTGCTTTGGGCACACTAACAAATGGGCACAATGACATTGGCCATGCGGTAAATGGGGCTGCTTTGGGCAGAAGAAGCCGTCCTCCCACTTCTCTCTCCCTCACACCCCTTCCTGCAGCTGCTTTTCCTTCCCACCTTCTCCCCCCAGGACTGCAGCAATGTCTGCATCCCCCTGCCCAGGGGGGACACGGTGGGACCCCTGTCACAGCAGCCACTTCTAGACCTGCCTTCCCCCCTTCCAGCCTGCCCCCACACCCCGAGGCAGCTCAGTAACCACCCCGTGCCTCAGTTTCCCCAGCTGCACTAACAGGATGGCTGCAGTGCCGCTGTCACCCTGATGGAAAGCTTAGAACGGCACAAAGTAGCCATTAACGACAGAGCAGTCCCAGTCCTTTCAGGTTCTCCAAGTGCCTCCAGCACTGGGGAGCACTGTCGCCTTGCTGCCTCTGATTCTATTTGCCACCAAGGAAGCACCCGGACAGGGGTGCTCAACCATCAGCTCAACCATCCCCCGCAGAACGGGGGCTCCCTTGTGCCGGGGCAGGGATGCTGCTCTGGGGGTTGCCCTGCATCCTGCTGGGGCACTGCTGGGGGGTCACAGGTCCCGGCTCTGTGTCCCCCGTGCTTGAGGACAGGCTGGGGACAGACTTGGGGGAGAAGGCTGCAAGTCCCAAGCCCGTTTTCTAAAGGATGCTCATCCGCGCCACCACCACCACCACCACCACCACCCCCTCGACCCCAGCAGCTCCGGCCATGCAAGCAGCCCCGCTCCCGGGGGCTTTGGGGAGGGGGTGGGAGGAAAGCGAGGCGGGGGGTGCCGGGGGGTGCCGGGGGGTGCGCAGGAGGCGGCGCGGTGCTTACATGCTGCTGGCTGTAGCCCTGCAGGAGCAGGAGGTGCGGGGACTGGTAGAGGGAGTACCGCATGCTGCCGCCGCTCCGCGCCGCCGCCGGGCTGCCGGGCAGGGTGGAGCAGTGCCGCTGGAGCCGGGACCCGGCTCCGGCCCCGGCCCCGGTCCCGGCCCGCCTCGCCGGGGTCCCCAGGCTGGTCTCGCTGAGGCTACGCCGCAGGGCCGGGGGGGGCCCGCGCCGCTCAGCCCCCGCCGCCGCCCGCCGGGCCCCCCGCGCCCGGTGCCGCTGCAGCTTCCGCGCTTGGGCGTTGATGCCTGCGGGGATGGGGGGGAGACAGAGCGGCGTTCAGCCCCCGCAGCCTCCCCAGGACCCCCCCCCCTTCCCCCCCAGCCGCAGCACCCCGCGGCTGGAGGGATGCTGCAGCTCCGAGGAGGGGATGGAGCAGACGAAACCCACCCCTCCCGGCACCGCGCACCCACCCTGGGCTGGTGTCCCATGGTCCCTTGCCCTCTCCGAAAGGTGACACTAGGACACCAGCGCGGAGAGTTTTGTTGCCCCAATGCCACCGCCATAAACGGGGTGTCCGAGCCCTCCCCGGCCCCAAAACCCACTGATGGGGAAGGGGAGCCAGTCCATAGCATCCTCCTCTTGCCCTGGCCACCCTGCTGGGCTGAGGGGGAGGAAATCTCCGCTAAAAAGACATTTCAGTCAACCTTTGCTAAATAGAAAAAGAAAAAAAAAAAAAGAGCCTGGATGCTGCTTTCAGGCCTTCAGTACTCGGTGGCCAGAAGCAAGCAGGAGCAGCAGGGACCCCCCCTCCCCAATCCTTCTGAGCATCAGCCAGGCATGGGAGCTGCAGTGGAGCCCGGCTGCAGCAGGAGCAAGCTGTAATTAACTTCTCTGAAGCATCAATTTGAGCAGAGCTGTCCGCAAGACAAACAGGAGCCGGAGTGAATGAACAGGCCTGGCCGAGCTGCCAAAGCAGGCCCTCAGATGGCATCCCCAGCCCCACGGGGGGGTCCCCAAGGGACCCTCAGTGCTGCAAGCACTGCTTGAGCTCTGCAGGAGAAATAAGAAGTTGCTGTGTCCGAAGGGTGACGCTCATACCTCAGATGGGCAGCCTCCTGGGAGCAGGTCACTGTCATTCGGGGAGGACGAAGAGAGGGAAAAAAAACCCTAAAGGATCTGCTTGCAGGAGCAGCAGTGCAGTGGTGTCAGTGCAGCACAGAGCCAGAGCCACTCACGGATCGGCCGACCAGGGAGCAGGCTTGGGCCAGCGAGATTTGGGGACAGCCACCGGGATTTGGGGACGGCAGAGCAGAGAGCCTGGTGCCCAGGGCTGCTTAAAGGGACACTCACAAGCTCAGACCCAAAAAAAAAAAAAAAAAAAAAAAAGTGATCTGCCTTATTTGGTGAGGAATGGGCTGCCAGTTCTGAAATACATTTTTTTGTTTGTTTGTTTTAAATGGAGCGCTCCTTTGCTGGGAAAATCAAAGAGTTGGGGATGGGGAGGGGAGTGGGAGAGGGAGAAAATAGCCCCTGCTGTTTACATGCCTTGGGATTAGGGCAAGGCACAGTCAAGCCACCCTGGGCAGTCCCATGCCCCTGTCCTTCTTAAAAAGGCAATCAGCCCTGCTCCCATTCCCATCATGGCCAGCGGCACGACATGGGATGCCTGTATCCTATGGATGAGAAATCCAGGGAGTACAACAAGCCTGCCCGAGCCATACCACTGGGGATGCCACAAGCCACCCCAAACGTGTCTGCAGGACACCTTGGCTCCCCACAAGAGCACCATTCCCAACCCACAGGACGGAAAAGGGCCAAAGGGATGAAGGATGGCTGAGGTAACGCAGCTCCCAGACCTGTGGGAGTGGGGGCGAGTGGGGCCAGATCCTGGGGAGCAGCTATTGCTGGATCTCCCTGGGATGGAGCAGGGGCTGCCAGGGCTGGGATCCCACTGCCTGCAGAGACATGCCATCAGCAGTCCCTTATCGAGGGGAAAGGAAGCTTCTGTATTTATTTTGTGTAGGAAAAAGCTGCTGTTTCACTGCCGACAGAGCCCCCGTCACAGGCTCCCGCTAACCCTGGAGCGGCACTGGAAAGATAAACACAGCTCTTTTCCTGAGCATAACAAAGTCCCTCCAAAAACTGGGTTAGTTTTTTTTTTTTTTAATCCTTTGGTACTGTTTTGTCCTCCCAGGCGTGTGCAGGTTATCCCGCCCAAAACTCTGCCTGAGCATCCCCAGCGCAGTTGCAGGCAGGGCAGAGCCAGCAGCTGCTGAATCCACATGGATGGGAACAGGGTGTAAGGAGTTAAAGAGCACAGCTGCCTGTCTCAAACACTGTTAAGGCCACGGAAAGGACTTGCCATCAGTAATACACCTGGACAAAAATGCTCACTGTGGCAAGCTGTGTGAAAAGAAGGAAGTGTTCATACGCTCAAGCAAAGATCACCCCAAGTTATGGGGCATCTACAACCCCCAGTGACCACCCAAGTCCCCTGAATATACCTCCCTGGATACTCAGAACTTGGACTGCATGAAGGTGGTACTGTTGTCTGGGTGTTAGGCCTTGCTAAAGTTTAGGGCTTGGCACGCTTCGATGATCTCAGACCTAGGGGGAGGTCAACGAAGCTTGGGAAAAAAGGATGTACCACTGATAGTGGGCACAAAGAATGCAGAATTCACAGGCCACAGGGCCATTTGGCAGAACTCCCAAGATAAAGAAGAAACTAATAGAACCAACTCAGCAACTGTGCTGAATCAGCTCCGACTGGGTCAAAGGTAATTCCGGCAGAGGGAGATGGTGACCATCAACTCACAGCCACCAACCCCAGAAACCCACCAGGTCAGAACAAGAGAAAGCCTTCCCCTCTTTTCTATTTCTTTCTATCTCTCTGCCATGGCATTCAGTGGGGGCTGGATCACACCCTCAGGGAGAGCTGGGCACCCCAGGCAGGGGCACCGTGCAACCCTTGGGCAGCCTCCACCAGACCCCACCCAGCTGCTCCCTCTAAGCCCCTCCTGCATCCCAGGGGAGAAACTGCTGTTTGTGGTGCCTGGGATCTTGGCTGGGATCTGATTCTTCTTCAGCCTAGGGAAGAAGTTCACTTTCCCTAGCTGAGAAATAAATCAACAAATAACCCCGTGGGCCCCAGGAAAGACGAAAATGCTTTGAATTTACCCAGGAGGGGCTAAGACCAGGCTAGTCCTTCCTAATGTAATTGCTCCGCAGACTCTGCAGGGATTCCTCCCAGGATGCAGTCTTGCTAAGGTATATCAAAGCCAGATCCTCAGAGGCACTTGCCAGAGCATCTTTCAGTATAATAGGCTTAACTCCCAGGTTTCTGGAGGTGTGTGTGCAGTTCAGCCTCCAGCCTCTCAGGGAAGCCTCAGCCACCGGGACACGGTGCAAAATGGGGCTGTTTTGGAAGATGCCACCAAGATGCCAAGTGCAGCACGCCCCCGGGTTTGTGGGTGTTTTCCCCAGATTCTCCATAACTGCTGCCTCATCACTCCCAAAAGAAGCAGGGCCAGGGGCAGCAGTGAGAGAGGGGTCTGCCTCGTTTGCTGCAGAGCTGCTCTACCTGCTGCTAATTAGTGTCATGAGGAGCCAGCACCGTCCTCCCCAGTGGGAAGCAGCTAATAAACTAATTAGGATAATGGGTAACTGAGCAGATAAAACTCTTAAGCTATTTGCTAACAGGTCACGGATGGATGTGGAGCCTTTCCCCCAGCCACCAGCTCAGCAGGCAGCAATGTACCTGTGTGACCCCGGTGTTCCCAGCCATCCCAGTCCTGCTGCTCCAGTGGTGCCCTGCATGGGGAAGGGCCTGCAGGTATTGCCCTGGGGATCCCTCTTTGAGCATCCCTCTGCTTTTCTCCCAGGGAGCTGCAAGCCTAAAGTCCTTTTGTTTTTGCACAGATGTTGTGTTTTCCACACCAGTGCCTCACCACCCTGGGTGGGCAGCTGCTGCTTGGCAAGGGGGACCTCTGCCAGCTTGAGGCTGGTGGGAAGGGTGACCCTGGTGTAGGGCACTCACGGTCAGTCCCCATTACACCAAAAGTTTTGAGCCTTTTTGGGGTGCTGCATCACATGCTGCATCACACCCATTAATCCCTGGCAGCTTGTGGGTGGGTGGGAAAGTGTGGTCCCAGCCCCACAGTATCCCCTTGGGCTGTGCCACCAGAACAGGGTGAGACTGGTGACAGAGCCCCTGTTGCCCCCAGAAAGAAGGGCTGCAGGAGTGAGATTTTAACAGGTAAGACAAATGCAGGCTGTGTAGTCTGCAGGGCAGGCAGCCTGAATGGCCGTGGGTGTGGGTTTTCTGTCTCGGAAGAGCTTGGTCAGCTATGGAAAATGCCCAAAGGTTAAAAAATTGAGAGTTTCCACCGCCCCACCCAGGAGTGCTGAAACAAATGAAGTGATAACGAAAGCATAATGGGCTTATTTCCAGATCCAGAGCACGCAATGCCATCAGGAACTGTTCCTCCTTTGGAAACCACCAAAAGGTGCCAATCCAGGGCCAGCTCGAGCTGCCTGTGCTGGGCAGCCCAGAGCCTGCTGCTTCCCCCGCCTGTGTGGGAGCCTTACCCTCCCCGTGGCTTCCAGCCCACCCAGATCCAGGTCACGGGTGGGAACATTCCTTTCTGCATCCGAGGGGGAGTATTTGAGGCTGAGTTGATGTGACCTTGGGCTCAGGCAGGGAGCTGCCACATGGCCCTCCCAACTGTGTGCTATAACCACGGTGCTTGGCTCTTGCCCTTTCCTCTATTCAACAGAAGCTGTTTTTAGAGTCACCGCTCTCCAAAAGTGCTTTACCTCTCTCTGATCCTGCCTGGAGAAAAAGCTGAAGACCAGAGCAAAGCATCCACCTTCCTGGCCCAGGTGCCAGCAGCAGCTGCCTCTTTCTCTCTGTGTCCCACGTGTGATGAGCTGGGACCACTCCTGTGCATCCCCTCCCTGAGCAGACCCAGAAACTGGACATGTGAGGATGGAGGGAGCCCCATCTCCCCATCAGGTGAAATCAGAACTGAAAACTGCAGCTGGGGAGGCTCCAGCTGCCTCTGCTCTCCCCTGGAATGCCCATGGCTGGATTCCTTCACCTGTGTGCCTGGGCTCCTTCCAGCCTTTGTTAGAATGGGTGGGAGAGGAGCTGTGTCCCTGCTGGTGTGGGACAGGTCGGGCCATTTGTTCTGCTGCTTTTGGGGGGAGAACCTTGGCTCTCGTTTGCCAAGCACCTGCACCATCCTCAGTTTATTTCTGACAATAACAACCCTTTCCTACAGTCATGAGGAACCACTCAGAGCCCATCCCAGCAAAACCCCTTGGCTGACACCTCCAGAAACTGGTCCAGACACCTCTGTCAGCAGGTCCAGCGCAGCAAGAGCACCATGCAAGTAAAAATCTGATTTTAAACCTTTCTACCCTCATCCTCCAGGGGCTTTTATCTTAGGGTGGGAGGGGGAAAACTTCATTACTCAGTGCTGGGGTCACTTATTAACCTGCTGGTTCCTAATGATGCACTTATCTCCTCCTGCCAGCCCTGGGCTCCATCAGGCACTGCCACAGGGACTTTCCTGCCCTACATTGCTCTCTCTTCATTAGCTTTTCATTTTCCTTAATTGCTCCTGCAGATTTGCCCGGGGTGTCTGGCCTGGGGGATGCCCACGGGGAGATGGGGGTGCAGGGGAGCAGGGCAGTGCTTTGCCAGGCACGAAGCTGGGGATGCCACAATGCTGGGTCAGTGATGGGAAGAGCAGGAAGCACTGATAGTCTTGCCTGCTGCTCCCCAGCCATGAGCAGGGGTTTGGTATTAACCCCTAGACTGGCTGGGGTAAATATTTGAGGTAAATAAATTTGACACCAAATTTATCCAGGAGTACTGATCGCTGACTATGGATCGACTCAGGAGCCTTGCAGGTAAAATGTGGCCACCCCTCCCACTTGCACCACCCCCTGAACCCAAACCACGTGTGAAAGCTGCCGATGTGGGGCTGCATCTCCCACAGGCATCTCGGGGGAAGTCGCAGCTCCCCAGACCCGCGCCCGGCTCTGACCTGCAGTGGTGGTGTCCACATCCTTGGCCGCCAGCTCCTCCACCTCCGCCCTCCTGCGCAGCTCCAGCCGCCGCGAGAAGCCCTCCCTGGGCTTCCAGAGGTCCTGGATGAGCAGCGGCTTCTCGTGGTCGCCCAGGACCCTCAGCCCCTCCGTCTGCCACTGCTTCTCGGGGCCCTCGAACCTGCCGATGACGTCGCACAGGGCGTACTGGCCGGCGCTGAGCTGGCTCAGCCCGTAGCGCTCCAGCGCCTCCTTCACCAGCTCCCGCGCGCCCGAGCTGCCCGTCACCAGCACGCTCTTGTAGTTGGTGCCCGCGCAGATGTTGCCCCCGAAGATTTTCAGGATGCCGGGGGCCGAGAGCTGGGTGGAGAGCTCGGCCGGGTCGTCCTCGCCGGCGGCCGGCGAGGCGGAGGCCGAGCTGCGGTCCTTGTAGCTCAGTGTCCGGTACAGGACTTGGGAGAAGAGCCGGCTCTGGCGCTTCAGCCGGTTCTTGGATGGTGGAGCCATGGTGGAGGAGGGCCCATAAAACATCGTGCGTGAGGTCGTCATGAAGCACAGCTGGGCAGGGAAGAGCAGAAAGGGGAGGTCAGTGGTTTGGAGGCCAGATGTGCAGCGGGGAGGAGCGAGAAGGAACCGGCTGGTGGCCAGCGGGGAGCTGCTGTCACCTCCAAGGGGGAAAGAGACAGGTCAAGGGAGGGCCATTTCCCTTGTGTAACCCAAAACACCAGTGGAGAAGCTCAGCCAGGCTCCTTGGCACCAGCACAGTTGCCCCTGGATGGATTTGTCCCTGAAAACATAGCCTGGAGTGGCCCCATATTTCTCCACCGTGTGTGTTAAGAGGTCCCTGTTACCCAGGCAAAATGCAGTGGGAGGAGAGCAGAGCCCAGCAGGACTTGGCAGAGCCCATCCTGGTCAAGATCCAATGCATCAGGAGTTACTTTCACTAACGAGTTTACGGAGCAATCCCATTTTTTTAGAGGTGAAATGGAAAGCTCAAGTGCAAATTCACTCACTCTGAGGTCACCGCCAAATGCTTTTGCTCAGCGAGAGGCGCAGGGTGAAAATGGGCTTTAATTAGCCTTTCTAAAAATGTCCTGACTCTGGAAAATCTCCTGGCTGTTGCTGGTTTGTGAGGACATTCAAGCACGGGGTGCCTTGCTGACAAGGCTGCCCTTGTCACATTAGTAGGGGCAGGGCTGCTCGGGGCAGCCCCGGGCACGCCAAGGCCATGTGACAGCTCCCAGTGCTCCTCAACCCCCAGGAATGGACTGGGAACCACGATGCTCTTCCAGCTTTAGGTGGATAGTGGTCCTGCCCAATGTCACTGCCAACATCTGGGAATTGCTTTGAAATCACATCCCGGACGCGCCAGCACCTGGCACTTGCACGGAGCTGATAACCCACAGCTGCACCGTGACCAGCTGGCAGGAAAGGTCTGGAAAGACAATCTGAGCATTCCTGATTCCCAAAGGACTGGGAATACCCTCACCTCCGGATTTAGAACATGCCAGGACTCGGAGCTTACGCAGAGGAGCCCCAGAATGTCCCATGCCCAGCTGTCAGAGTGCCTGGATGCAGGGGCTGGCAGGATCCAGCTGTGCCTGGCCAGGAGGACACAGGGTGCCGGCAGCTTCCGCAGCCCCGGCTCGCCCGGGCACAATCTCGCCTCCCAGCAAACTCAGCACTATCAGGCAGAATGATGCCGGCCCTGGAAAGCCTCCAAACCACCATCCAATTCAGGAAAAAAGAGCGTCCCTGCTGCTAATGGAAGAGGTCACCTTCTAACCCAGAAACCACCTCCCAGCCGTGCATGGAAGGTTTCTGCAGGATGTGCATCCCCCCATCCCAGGATCAGAGGCCCCTTTGAATGCTGCTGATGGGGAAACTGAGGCACTAGGTGCTAAGGATGTGCCTGGGAGCTGTGTGATCCTGTGATCCTGCTGCACCTCAAGTTATTCCTTTCCTCCCTCCCAGCCCCACCAGGACTGTGAAAATTCTGGGTTCTGTCCTTCTTCCCAACCTGCTGGCTCCAAAAGCAACTGTCAGGGTGCTGCAGGGCAGGGAGGGGAGGTGGCAGCTGCTCCAGCCCTGGCACATCACTGAAATTAGGCTCAGCAATCAGCCTGGACAGCAGGGCTTAGTGTCTTGTGTTTTATACCTCCCCAGCTGAGCACTGGCTCCAAAGCTTCACTGCAACTCGCTGGGTTCAGGTAAGGCTGTTCCTGCTCCCACCTTGCAAGCGGGGAAACTGAGGCAGGGATGAGATTAGGGCTGCTCCTCCTCCTCCAGCTGAGCCCAGAGGTGCTGCTCCTGCTGGGGACATCCCTGGGGACATCCCTTGATGTCTGCTGTGTGACATCTCCTGGGAATGCCGGGGTGGACCCGACCTGGGGAGCAGGTCAGGGCACTGGCAGACAGGTTCAAGAACAGCTGCCCCAGGCTGTTAGCACAGCCACACCAGCCCTCATTACCATTGACCAGAAGGAAAAGTGCCCCAGTGTCCCTACAGGACCTTGTCATCAAAGATGCAAAAGACAAAACTTTGTCATCAAATCACTAGTTTCAGCTCATGCATTTAATCTCCTCCACCCTGAACTACCTCCAGCACAAAAGGAAACTTTTTAACATCTGCTTGTGGCAAAATCATTCCTCCAAGCTCACATCACAGACAGAGACACCATCCTCACTGCTTGCAGGTCCCTGCCTGGTTTTGAATGTGTTATTTATAGCTCAGCTATTTTCCTGCTCTTTCTATCAAACACAGCTCCTACAGAGTTCAGGGGCAAAGACGTTTCACTGGGAAAAAATGAGCAGCCTGGATCAGGAGAAGCTTCCAGCCTGGTTACCCCATTTTTCAGCATTTGGAGCAACACTGGTGTGATTTCATCGGGCTGGTCACATGAGAAATTGCAGCCTTCTCCCGAAGACAGCAGAACACACGGTCTTAATACCCCTGAGGACTCTAATGGATGTGATAAGACGATAATGAAGTGGGCTCCTCCCACATCCGTGTGCTCAGGCACACTGGGCACCAGCGTCTCCCAGGAGGGTGAAAGCTCTGGTACGTGCAATCCTGCTGGGTCCTGCTGCTGTGGGAGCAGGGATGCTCCAGCTGGACCCACCTGCCTGGGGACATGCCAGCAGGAGCATCAAGCGTCGGGCACACCTTCCTGCAGGTCAGTGGGCCACATGCTCCTGGGCATCCCCAGCCCAGACAAGCCCCCTCCTGGCTGCAGGGAGCCTGGTTTCCCGGCTGCCTCACTGCAGGACACGTGCCTGCAGCTATGGAGCATGATCCAGACTTTTCAAAGAGCCCCTTTCTCCAGCCTTCAGTGACGCTGTCCCTGCAAACAACTACACAGGAATCAGCCAAAAGCCTGTGACTGCCTCCCAGTGGGATCTGTAGCAGGGACCCTTCACCTCTTCACAGCCGTGCCTGACCACACCAAAACCAATTATGTCCCGCAGGCAGCTCTGTCTGTACGTGCTCTGCAGAGCTGTGACAAATGCTTTCGGTATTCACATGGCCACCACGTGTCCTTCCATCACCACAACCGACTCTGCAACCACCAGGGGCTTTCCTGCAGGCTCTGAGGTTCCTGATCCCACAGCGGCTGAGCAGCTCCTTCCCAGTGCCCCCACCCAGTGCCCAGGCAAAGCCTCCCCTCACCTTGCCATCCTTCTCACGTGCCTTTTTGCCTTCCATTCATCCTCCTTCTCAAAACAGCCTTTCCCCCTCGCTGTGCATGGTCCTGGGCAGGCGTCCCTCGTGTTTCTGCAAGAGCAAGAGGAGGAGTGGTCTTGGAGCTGCTCACAGACATCAGCTATTCACAGTGTGGTGGGTTTGGAGGGCTCAGAGGTTCTGTAAGTATGCTCCCAGTGTGCATCATGTTTGCACATGTTCATCCCACCACAGCACATAGGAGGGGAAGACCAGCCCAGGCCCAAGCTCAGGCCCCACCACAGCAGGAACTCAGCAGCCTTGGGAGTCAAGACAGAGCAAACCCAGCCATGGTGATACCAACCAACAGCACTGCCCATTGTAGACAGCCAGGGAGAGAACAGCTGTACGAAAAGAAATGCTGTCCGAAAGGAGAAGATAAGATGGGACCAACAACAGCCTCGTGATGTTTATTTCCCTCTCCCAAGCACGTGTGTCCTCAGGGACACCAGGCTGGGTGACCTCTCTGACCCCTGCGTGGACAACAAGTCCTGGACCAGCTCCTTCCCCCAGCAGCCAGAGCACACCAGGATGCTCACCAAGATTTAGTTTCCTGAATCTCACCCTTTATTGCTGGACATTGAGGAGAGACAACAATCACCGTCCCCTCACCCTCCCACCACAGAGCTGGGAGATCAAGACCACTGGTAATTGAGAGAGAAAGACAAATGAAGCACCTGCAAAGTGCCTGCAGTGATTTCCTGGGTGTTCCTCAGAAAGAGCCATCAGGGCACAAGTACTCTCTTCCATGGCTCCATCATGATTAAAGATAAATGCATCATCTAATTAAATCACCTAATCAGGGCCTCAGCCGTGGTTCGATCCAGCTCCTCTTGCTGGCCCAGTGCTGGGGCTGTGGGAGCAACTCTGTGTAAGGTGATGGGTCGTGATGTGAAAGGCAAAGAGATGTTGACCCCACCTCTGCTGTTCCTCGCTGCTTCTGATGATTAATCGTTCCTGCTCGTTAAATATTTATGCCTTATTTCCAACGTGTCTGCCCTCGGCTGCCAGACACTGATTCTTGCCATGCTTTTCACTGCCCAATTAACAAGCTTTTGGTTACCATGTATTTTCTTCTCTGTGAGAGTATTTAGATACTTTTGTCAAGCTCCTATTTAATTTGATTTATGAGTAGACTAACTGGGTAGCCACCTCCTCTCTTGCTGTAATAACACTTTCTGCAGCTTCTTGGTCCCATCCCCTTGGATCCCATATCTCCCCTGCTGAGATGGAGGGTGGATTTGGCTGCCACAAGCCCATATTCGGTTCTGACCAAAAATGCAAACTGCTATTTTTTTTTCCAGAGCAAAACTTCCCGTTACCCTGAAAATTTTCAATTCTCCAGCACTGCAACTGGGACAGACACACAGCCACCCCCCAGGCAGCTCCCCGGTGAGCCCCTGTGCTGCCTCTCCCAGCATCTGTGAGCAGCTCCTGCTGAAAATTTATTGTCCTGATTAGGGACAGGAAAAACACAACTCCAGCTATTACTTTTGGGTGTAAAAAGATTTCCATTTTCCACTCTGCTCCGACTGGGATGCCTTTCACTTGCCCAGTTTACCATCCGGATTTGTAGACAGTGTTAACACTCTGCTGCTCTGGGTCAGCCCCAGGTTTTTCCAGAAATCATTTCTATCTTCTTTATTCCAGATTAGTGATAAAAACACTGAGTGCATGTTACCAGCTAGCAGTGCCCAGCAGTGATAATCTCCCTGATAACTGCCTTGGAAATGGATCACGTTTATTTAATACTCGCTTTCTTGACACTGTCTAATGTCAGCTCTAAATACTAGACTGGACTGACTTTTTTAATACTGGAAAGTGCAGATTTTTACAAGAATATCACCTCCCATAACTCATATGCTTCACAAAATTGTGTTACAGCCAGAGAGTCACCTCTCACATTGGAGACTGAAATCATCTCTACTTGCCAGGAGTTATTTTCCATACAGCCACGCTGGATGGCAGGAATTTATTCCTGGTGCTGAAGCCTTTAATCAATTAAAGCCTGAGCCAAGTTTCCCCCTCTTCTCCCTGTGGGAATGCTATCAAGCCAATCAACCTGTAGCTACCAGGTCATCTTACTCCCTTTTGGGAAGAGCAGCAACACTATTAAAACACTTTTTAATCTCCTGGAATTTCCCCGGGGCTCATCCCCGGTGCAGCAGACGCAGCTCTGCATGGATGGGGGGTGGAATTCCAGTTACAACCATCCCAAAACGGCAACCAGAAAAGCTGTTTCCTCAGATCTCCGTTTGAAAATTTTCCCTTCTCTTTCTTTTTTTCTTTTTTTTTTTTTCCTTTCTTTTTTTTGGATGGAAACCACTGGAGTTGCAGCCTTGGTCTAGTGGCAACATCCGCAGCCTGGATGCTGCGAGCGGAGGGAGAGGCCGCCCCGGCACTGCAATGTGGAACAAATTAGACCTCGGAGAGCAAAGGAAATGAGAACACCCTGGATGCGGCGGCTTTGACGTGCACTCCTCGGCTCCAAATCCTGCCCTTCTGCAGATCCCATCCCCAGGGCAGAGCCCAAGCCCCTCCGCTCTGAACCGGAGCTCCCGCTCCCTTCCCTTCGGGATCAACTCTCTGCTTCGGAGCCCGGCCTTTCCTTGTGCGAGTTTCATCCGTCTAATCCAGGGACAGACCGGAGGCCGACGATGCCCATGCCAGCCCCGGTGCCGTCTTTAGCCGGATCAGGGCGGGTAAACTCCTTACCATGTTATTATTAGCAGCAGGCACCCTGTGGTGGCACCCCGGACCCCACGGCCCTGGGACTGATCAAACAGTCCTGGTCCCGCAAACACGAACAGTTTTTCCCAAAGGCAGCTATCGCCCCACAAACATTATAACAACTGGAGACCCGATTCTACAAGGACAACAGGAGACCTTCCAGCAGGTTTCCTATTCTCGCTTTTTTTTTTTTTTTTTTTTTTTTGTCCCCCTATAATTATTTTGCAAGGTCTTTTGAGCCGCCAACGTGCACCAGCTCTCCGGTAAAGTGCCAGCACAGATGTCAGCCCTCTGCCCTGGCAGTTCTATTCACACACACAGAGGCAAGAAACATTGCACAAAGAGCATTTGCTTCCTGCTCCCTCCCGAGCTGCAGAGTCTCTGTAGGCTACCTAATTATAAGATCTTAGCAATAATTTTTTTTTTTCCAGCGATAATTAACTGGTCCTGGAGAGAGCTGAAAATAAGCACTTCCCGAGCAAGTAGCAAACTCCCCTGAGTTTTCTCTGCTAAAGTTACAACTCAGCATGAAACTGCTCCAGCCTCCCGGGGACACAGACCACGCCAGCACCTCCCTGCCACAGCCTGGGACACCACGACAGTCACAAACAGCCAAATACAGGTGAAATGGTGGGAGTGGAATAGCGGCGGGATCCCAAGGGGTGTGCAGTGGGGAGAAGGA
The DNA here is from genome assembly GCA_038380795.1 of Pyrocephalus nanus. Lineage (NCBI taxonomy): Eukaryota > Metazoa > Chordata > Aves > Passeriformes > Tyrannidae > Pyrocephalus > Pyrocephalus nanus. The sequence goes on from CM076276.1 coordinate 12,877,267, forward strand.
TCCAAAGGCATATGGAATGGGGAGAGAGATCCCCAGGAGTGTTCAAGGGGGAAAAGGATTCCAAGGAACATGCAGTGGGGAGAAGGGTCCCCTGGGGCATGGAATGGGGAGAGGATCTCAAGGGGTGTGCAAGGAGGAGAAGGATCCTAAGGGGTGTGTACTGGAGAGAAGGATCCCAAGGAGTGTGCAGTGGGGAGAAGGAACCCAAGGAGTATAGAATGGGTCAAGGATCCCAAGGGGTGTGCAAGGGGGAGAAGAATCCCAAGGGGTATGGAATGGGAAGAAGAATCTCAAGGGTCAAGCAAGGGGGAGAAGGATCCCCAGGGGCACGCAGCGAGGGGAAGGATCCCAAGGGATGTGCATGGAACACGGATCCCCAGGGGCAGGCAATGGGGGGAAGGATCCCTAGGGATGTGCAGTGGAACAGGGAATCCTCGGGGTCAGGCAATGCAGGGAAGGCTCCCCGCGCTCCCGGCCACGGGACAGGGACCCCCCGACGCTGCGGCTCCCGGCACAGCCCTCCCGGTGCGGTTCTCCGGGCTGCGGGGCAGCGCGGGTCTCCCACGGCAACCGGGACAAGCGTCAGCCGCTCCTCCCGACCGCCGCTGCCAACGGGGACGAGAAAGAAACGCTCCCTGCCCGAGCCGGCGAGGGCGTCCCGGGACGCAACAGAGGGGGGGATGCTGGGGTGAAAAAAAAAAAAAAAACCAAACAAACCAAACCAAGCAAACAAACAAAAAAAAAAAAAAAAAAAGGGAGGTGGGGGGGTCCTTTGGGCAGGGTCTGTCCTCACCACCCCCCGGTACTCACCGCGGAGCGGGGCAGCCTCGGCGCGACCCCGGCGGCGGCAGCGCCCGGAGCCGCCGGGGCTGCGCGGGGCACTCGGCTCGGCCCGTCCCGCCGGGGCGGAGCGACCGCGCCCCGAGCGCCCCCGCGCGGCCACCACCGGCACCGCCCGGGACGGGGCGGACCCGCCGGGAACGGGGACCCTGAGCCCTCTGTTCCTTCGGGAATGGGGACCCTGAGCCCTCTGTTCCTTCGGGAATGGGGACCCTGAGCCCTCTGTTCCTTCGGGAATGGGGACCCTGAGCCCTCTAATCCCGCCGGGAATGGGGACCCTGAGCCCTCTGTTCCTCCGGGAACGGGGACCCTGACCCCTCTAATCCCGCCGGGAATGGGGGCTCTGACCCCTCTAATCCCGCCGGGAATGGGGGCCCTGACCCCCCTCTGCCCCGCCGGGCACCGCCTGCGGCCCCGGGGGTCCCCAGCACGGGAAGGATGGGGAGGCGTTGGAGAGAGTCCAGGGGAGGCTGTGGAGATGCTCCTGTGGGGGACAGGCTGGGAGAGCTGGGGGTGCTCAGCCCGGAGAAGGGGAGGCTCTGCAGACACCTCAAAGGCCCTTCCCCTGCCTAAAGGGGCTCCAAGAAAGCTGGAGAGGGACTTTGGATAGGGGCATGGAGTGACGGGACAAGGGGGAATGGCTTCCCACTGACAGAGGGCAGGGTTAGATAGGATACTGGGAAGAAATTCTCCCCTGGTGAGGGTGGTGAGGCCCTGGCACAGGTTGCCTGGAGAAGCTGTGGCTGCCCCATTCCTGTAAATGTTTCAAGCCAGACTGGAAGTGGCTTTGATCAGCTTGGTCTAGTGTGGAAGATGTCCCTGCCCATGGCAGGGGGTTGGAACAAGGAGAACTTTAAGGTCTCTTCCAACCCAAGCCTTTCTAGGATTCTATGAAAATGCCAGGAGCGAGTCAGGCAGGGCTGCACTGGCAGTGGTGCCTCACCTGCACAGGCAGCTGCTGGCTTTGGCCTAACAGGTTTTATCAAACCAGCTCCAGAGCTGACCTGGAGACTGCTGAGGCTGCACACAGGCTGGTGGCTGAAACCAGGAAGGGAGGGATCATGACTGCAGTAGGGAGCTGTTCGAGATGAGGTGGTCACTGATGCTTTGCTTCCCTTGGTGAAAATGTCTCCTCTTGCTTAAAGGGGTGTTTCCACGTCCAGTGGTGCTGGGGTGCTTTGGGTGGGAAGGTGATTCTGCCACCCAGACACCCTCTGGGAATGACAGCACCAAAGCAAAGCAAAGCAAAGCCAGGAGGCCTCCCAGTCCAGCCCAATTGCCAGCAGCAAAGAAATGATGGGCGAGGTGGAAGTTGTGGGTCAGGTTTTGGAGTGAGTTCAGCTGTCCTTGGAAGCAGGGAACCCTCCCTGGCTTTCTGGGAAAGCTGCTGAGCATCACAGCCTGGGAGGGATTCAGCCCTGTGTAATTATGACAGAGAAGTGCAGGCAAGAGGGCAGCTGGTGGGTGTGCAGAGCCCAGGCCAGGCAGCACCACCTGCCCATCTCCCTAGACAGGGGGCAAACTCTCCCTCTCCCGTGGGAGAGGCAGGTGGGAGATGCTGGGTGATGGTGGGTTTCCTCTCTGGGGACCACAGTGAGCTGTGCTTACCCTCTGCCCGGTGTGCCACAGGTTTACCTCCTCCATGGGTCTGGTATCTGTCACCCCCCTTTAGTGCCAACCCCTGGGCTCCACAGGTCAACTTCCAACTCAGCCACGCAGGAGGGGAAGTTTCAGGTCTCGGGTGGGCGTGCAGGGCTCTACGCTGGAGCCACTTGGATGAGCTGCTGCTGAGCCTTTCAGCACCTCTGGGCACGGGGGCACACTGCCAGTAAACTCAAGAGTTTCTTTATTTTAAAGGAAACTCTGCAGCTTGGAGCTCAACCTGTCCCCCCCACCCCAAATTTCCCCGTGCAGAGCCAGCAGCTGGCAAAGCCATCCCCGCATCGAGGTGAGTCAGTGCTCAGCATCCCATCACCCTGCAGTTGGCTGAGTGGCTCCTCTCCTCATGTGGGGAGCGATGCCACGTGGGATGACTCAGGTAGAAGATGGGTTTATTTCCAGATGCTGCAGGGAAACTAATTTTGATTTAACCAGCAGGCAAGAATGAGGTATCTTGAGTTTTTATTTCAATCCTACTCCACAGGAAACAATATTCACTAGCGTTATCTTCCTTATGTTTGTTTGTATTTGACCCAATACTGCGTTAAATATAAAATACTGATTGAACAAGGATGGACGGTGAAAAACATGAGATGCTAAAAAGTTCCCTCGAGCCCTCCTCCACAGACATCCTGAATGGTGAGAGTACTTAAAATTAGTATAAAATAGGAGGACAATCCGATAACTTGCTCTGTGCCCCCCCATCCTGCTTTGCAAGGGGAGGATTTAGGAGCAAGAAAAGAGAGGGGGCTTCTCAGTTACAGAGAAGCCCACTCAGCAAATCCAGGCTGAAGGTGGTGATGTCTTAGATGGAGCCCCACCACCCATTCCTAAATGGGCATCTCTCCTGCCCTGGATTTTCAGCAGGAGACTGAAAGGAAGTAGAGCCAGAAAGGTCCTTCTGGCACCTCCCTGTGCCTCAGAAGCCCCTGGGAGAGATTTAGAGCCAAAAGTCGCTGATGGCAAAATGGTTTCCAAGTTAAATCCGTTGGGATGAAGCCTACAGACAAAACTCAGTGGTGGTCCTTTTAACATTTGCCTATGGCTGTTTGCATGGTCTGTCCCCAGGGTGGTTCCCCATGGATTTGGTGACGTAGGGGGAGGAGGGCCAGGCACCCTGAGCCGCAGTTGTCACTGTGGCCCACAGTGGCTCTGGGAATCCGGTCCCCCAGACCCAGTGAAAATTGAAGCACGTGTTTGTGAAGCACTGGCTGCCCTCCAAGCTCTTCATGGCGTCCTCACATGAGCCCTGTGAGGTAGGTTGGTGTCTTCACCCCCATTTTACAGATGGGGAGACTGAGGCACAGAGAAGGATAATGACTTGTCAGAGAGAAAATATGGCATCTCCCATTCTGGGACCTCTATATCCTGCTATTCCAACCCCAGATATGCTCCATCAACTGCTGGTTACTCACAGCTTGTCCTTCTCCACCCCTCCATCTGCAGTAAGTGGCAGAGCAAGGGCTGGGATGGGGGGGACCAGAAGGGGCAGCAGCAGAGCCTGGGCTCGCATGAGCTCATTCACCCCATGTCCCTAAGACCACTTGTCACCCCAAGGGGAGCTCCAGCCCAAAGGCTGCTTTGGGGTGCACTGGGCAGAGCCCCCCAGCATCCTCATGCCAGGCTGGGGTGCCGGGCACAGCACCCACAGCCCCTTTTAGGAAGTGAAAACCCACAGGATTTCTTTGCCGACCTGGTGACCACAGCGTCAGGAGGGGATGAATATCCAGATGCTTCCTCTTTGGTAATCTGCTGCAAAATGGCACAGCCCTGCAGAGCTGGTCCCAGGGCACTGCAGGCTGGGGAGGCCTCAGCTCTGTGGGAGGTGGGGCAGAGCCGGGAGCTCGGCTCCTCGGCACGGAGACGGAGAAACGGGAGATGTGGGATGGTGGCCGTAAATCTCCTTCGCTTGCCATGTCACACCATGAACTCTGCAGCTGTGATTAATTGAAGGCCAGAGAGAGATGATGGGAAATCGATGCCTTCAGGGCTAACAGGGAAGGTGCAGGCAGGACTGGGAGCAGATCCCAGCATGTACCACAGCCCAGCACACACCAGGCCCTCCTGGCTCCAGCAGCTCTGCCAGTGTGTCTGGGGAGCAACACCAGGTGTGGGTTTCCCATTCCAGCACCATCAAGGCTGCTCCCAACAACCAGATGAATGTTCCATGTCTTGTTCTCCTGTGTTAGCACTTTTTGGCCATGGTTAGGCATTTAAAAATGGAGCATCGCTGGGATCTCCCTGTCCCAGCTCACCCCCAAGCATCATGCAGATGCGTTCCTTCCCTGCAGAGATCCTGGGAATGTCAGGAATCCTCCAAAAAGTGGAATTAAGCAACAGGCTTATCCAAATGGGAGCAGAGAAGGCAGGCAGCCCCATGATCCCAGTCCAAGGAGGTTCACCACACTCCCTTGAGGAGAAAGGGAATCCCCTGAAGTGGCTGGGCTGGCCCCACTCAGGGGGATGCCAGGAGCTGGATCCCAGCTCTGCTCCCTGCCAAAGGCACACGTGAAGCAGAGCCTGGGAGGGGGCCATGCTTTGGGCTGCCACCAGCACTGAGGCTGAAGAGGAAAGCAGAGCACTCCAGGGAGAAAATGTCCGTGGGGGCTCCCAGGGCCCGTCTAGGAGGATGAACCAAGTTGTGCACTTAAGACTGGCTTGGAGAGAGGGCTTCCCAGCGCTCAGGGACTGGGGCACCCTGGAAGAGATTCAAGTTTCAATCTCATATAAGGCTTGTTGAGTCTGGACCTTCCTGTCAAGCACTTGGGAGGGAGCAGTTGATGCTGACACGACTTAGGACCACTTAGGAGCCGAGTCTGGGTGGTGCAGGGCTGTCACCATGCCTCCCTCCACCACTGGGTCTTTCTCCCCATCCTGACACCTCCAGTCCCCTGGGTGTCTCATGCTAAGGACTCCAGTAGCCAAACCCAGGGTGTCACCAGCCAGGGGTATGTGGGACCAAGGTCCTCACTCCCATGGGATGTTGGGGCCAGGTGAGTGAGCCAAGCCCCTGGCAAGTCCAGTAGGTGAAGCCCCTTATTACCCACAGCCCATCAGTCGGTCACCTTGTTATGAAACCTTTGCCTAAAAAAATAAAACAGTTTAAAAAAAAAGAAAAATGCTTAAAATCAACCTCCAGGCTCTCCTGTCTGTGTGGGAGGGGCACCAGCGGCTGCTGCCTGGGGGGCCAGGGCGTGGTTTTGGGTGAGCCCCCAGTGCAGGCTCCGTCCACACTCCCCTCAGTGCCCCTTGGCACAAACAACGTCTTTAAGGCTTCTACCGGGACGTTTTGGTCTCCAGCGCTCCGGGCCGGTAGAGGTACCTCCAGATGGCGTAGTAGTGGATGCCGGCTCCGATGGCCACGAAGAGGTGCCAGATGGCGTGGGCGAAGGGGATGCGGCCGTCGCTTTTGAAGAACACCATGCCCAGGCAGTAGAAGAAGCCCCCAGCCACCAGCTCCGGGAGGCCGTCCCTGTTGGGCTGGGAGCAGGCAGGGAGGAAGGGTTCAGTGCGGCCACAGCGTGTCTGCCCTTTCCCCACCACCCCATCCAGACCAGGAGTGAGACCACAGATGCAGGCAGGATCCTCTCTCTGCCTTCTGCTACCCCCCCTACCCTCCAGCAAGGCAGTGGGGGCCCAGCAGCCCAGCTTTTCTGGGAGGATTGGAACTCGATGGTCTTTAAGGTCCTTCCAACCCCAACCATTTTGGTTCTGTGCCTCTGTGATTTCAACTCCACGGAACTCAGGCAGGACATCTGGTGGAGATGCACATGGTATCTGCTGGGCACCCAAAGCCCTTGCAAAACCAACCCAGCCCACATCATACTGGGGATGGTTTTATCCATCACACGGCTTTGGAGACTGCCCCAACCCACCAGAGACAAACCAGCCCTGCTGGGATTTGTCCCTTGCACTGAGCCCAAGTGCTTCCCAGCGATGTCTTACCATGGAGAGGATGACCAAGGCAGGGAAGAAGCCCATGATAACGTAGCACACCAGCTCCACCAGCTTGTACCTGCGACCGACAGAAAAGCTGCTTGGAGGCAGGAGCAGAGGGAGGTCAGGCTTTATGCTTATAATGTCCACATCCAGGCTATAGGTAAAGGGGGTGCCATCTAAGCAGGTCCCACGTCCTCACTGGCACCCTGCTCAGGGGTGATGGACCTCCCCACCCTGGCTTGGGAGCTCCAGCTCAGGGCCAGGCACTTGGGGCTTCAGGGAGAAATCAGGGGCCTTTGGCTTTTTATTTGGTGCCACCACGTGGAAGAAGCAACTCATGGCAGCACATCCCTCCTCCACATCCCTGCTCCACATCCCTGCTCCACGTCCCTGCTCCACATCCCTGCTCCCACACAGCCACCAGCCCTGGGCCGGGTACAGGCACTCACCGCTCATGGAAGAAGAAAACATAGACAGTCCCAAAAGATGCCATGATCCAGATGATCCAGCGCATGTGGGAGGCCCAGGGACCCAACTCCCTCAGGTTCAGCCTGCAAGACCCAGGTCTGTGGTGAGTAGGGTGTAGGGCAGCACCCCGGTCTGGGCTAATACAGCAAGGTGACAGGGAAATGCTGCCCTCACTCCCGTGACTGTCCCACCAAACGGTCTTCTCAACTTGTAGCTTCAACTTACTGAGGTTGAAATCTGTAGGATATGAAGGTTTTGTGGAAAGGGGTAGGGTACAGCCTGAAGCAGAGCCAGAACCAGAGGGGAAACCCTATCTGTGGGAACTGGGCTGATTTTCTGCCTTCCAGTGGGGCCAAGAGGTGGCCCCCACCCACCACCAACTCACCAGGGAGCGTAGGATGCTGCGATGAAGAAGTAGATCACCATCCTGTCAAACATGTGCAGGCAGTGCTCCACAGTCCTGTGGGATGGACAGACAGACAGGTCACAGCACTGGGGGGGCCTGCAGACCATCTCCCCCTTCCCAAACCCTGAGCAATCAGGGATGGTACCTGAGGTGCCTCTTCTTCCAGGAGATGGTGTGGAAGATAGTGGAGACAATGAAGAGGCTGGACAAGCCAAAGCCATAGATCCAGGCTGAGATGGTTTCCCACTGGTCATCAGAGAGGATGTAGAGGATGGAGCTGCCGAGGATGCTGGGCAGGATCCAGAACTGGAAAGGAGAAGTAAACCTCATGTTGACTCTGCATTTCCATTGGGCAGCTACAATACAGTCTCCACTTTTCCTTTTAGGTGTTTGTTGGGTTTTTTTGCTTCTGATCAAAGCCACCACCCATAAGGGGCAGCCTGGCCACACACATGGGCCAGACAGGGTCCCTCCCTGTGCGTGGTGCAGTTCCAAAATAGCTTCTCCAGATGGAGGTAGGGAGGAGGAGGAAGGCACAAGGAGGGTGGCTCTCTCTGAGTCATCTCCCAGGACTCAGAGAGGGAGCTGCCAGCTCCCCAGGGAAGCTCTGATGTGGGGAGAGCTGTGCAGGCAGCCCCATAGGCACCTGTCACAGTTCCTGCTGTGAAACACTCTCTTTTCAGGGAGCTTTGGAAAATAATCCTGCTGCACTGGCTACCACAGCCAGCTTCCCCTGGGACACAAGGCCACGGTGGGTGAGAGCAAGGGAGATGCACATCAGCTTCCCAGGGCAGAAGGAAGGAGAACATCCCAATCCCTGGGGCACATCTGCCTCATCACAGCCCCAAGGCTCCCAGTGACTGCTCCAGGGCTGAACACAGAGATTTTTGGTGTTCTTTGAGGTTCCTCAGGGGATCCCTGCAGAGATGAGCTCCATCCTCCCTCACCCTGGGGTGGGGACAGGGACTCACTGCGTGGGTGGCACAGTTGGCCGCGTGCTCGTACTCGGTCGGCTGGTACCTGCAGTTGGACGGGACACGGTGATTCATGAACCTGCAGCAAGAACCAGGGAGAGAAACAAGCTCAGGGGACAGAGCCAGGGGCAAAACCCTTTTGGAGGGGTCTGCACAGGCCCCCCAGCCTGGAGCCCCACTGCAGCTCAGCTTTGCTCCAGCTGCCCAGCAGAAGTGGCCCCAGGGCACAGCTTGTCCATCTGGCTGTCCCCACAGGACCCCAAGGTCTTTCTCATCCACAGCTCAGGCCAAAGCATTTCCCAGGAGCTGCTGCTGCTTGGAGAGCAGAAGGCAGGAGCCAGCTCTGCCTGCTGTTGTAGGCAGGTAGTGGGCGGGCCTGTGGGTCCCTGACCCATCCCATGGTGACACCCTCATGTCACAGCAGTGTGCCCAGCTCCAACAAGGGTACCCCCATGATCCCTTTGGTTTCTGGGTGCCACCTGCATCCACCCCCTATCCACAGGGCCGTGCATCCCAGCACAGATTGCTGTGGGGAGCAACCCTGTTGCTCTCCCTTGGAAACCTGCGTCTTTATTTCCATTTCTCTCAGTCTGAGGTGTCAGCTTGCTCTTGGCATTCTCAGGAACGTATCGATTCCCCCTGTTGGATTGGCACACAGTGATAAAAAATAGTGTCAGGCTTGGCTGGTCCATTGCTGGGTACGTAACAGCAAATTAAATGTGCATCCGTGATAATGGGTTGGAGCAAAGCCCCGCTCACCATCCTCTTCTGGCAGGAGCCAGCAGTGGAGGATGAGCAAAGGAAATAAGAAAGAGAAAAACAGAGAGGGATCCTTCCCTGGTCCTGACAATCAGGGTTTTAAAGATGTTTCCAGCCATGGCTCAGGTCAGGAGGGCCGAGCTGAGTGGGTGCCATCAGGGCTGCCCTGCAGGACCTGGGCTAATTGTTTTCTGACCCTGTTTGCCCCCAGCTCCTGCACCATCTGCAGCGTGTTTCACAGCTGAGTTGTGCCCAGTGAAGGGGCTCAGGGGCTGGCAGGACCTTGCTGCTGGGCACAGGTGACCCCTTGGTGTGGAGTGCTGGGAAAGGCAATAAAATCTCCTCTCCCCATCCCTGAGCCACCCACGTCTGTGCGGACTCCTCTGCTGTCTCCTGCCAGAGCCACTTGCTGTTGCCTGTTAAAAGTGAGCCAGGACAGATTAAATAGCTCAGATGACAAGAATTTTTGGGGGAGAGTGTGGCCAGAACAGGCCCGGGTGTGTGACAACCCACACAGGGACTCTGTCCCCAGCCCATGCCTTGCCTGCTGACAGATACTGGCACTTCAAGAAGATTCTGTGGTCATCATCACCAAAAAATGTCTGGAATTAGGAGGAGGAACGGAGGGGCCACACTCCCACTGCTCTGCAAACCGAGGACCCACTCTGGGTAAATCAGAGCTCAGTAAGGCTGCCCTGCCCGGGAAGCAGCTGGGCATCCCTGGGGACATGGCTGTGCCCAGAGTGCTGTCACCTCCATCCCCGGGCACTCCAGGGATGCCCTCCCCATCCCAGTGCTCCAGCCATGAGTGCTGGCAGAGCTCCCCACGCTGGAGCCATGTGCCCCTGGCAGGAGGACCTCACTGTCCCCAGCGTTGCCAGGAGACTGTCCCCAGCTCCCCTTCACTGTCTGCTTCCCTTTCTTTTCCCTCTTAATAATAAGAAGGAGGGGGGGAAAGGGGGGAGGCCAGACATCCCAGATGACGTCACAGTTGCTGAGGAAACATGTTCAAGGCCTTTTCCTTGATTTTATTTATTTTAACAATGCCTGCACCGTCTCCCCTCTGTTCTGGAAGTGCTGTTCAGAGCAGTAAGGGGGAGCAGCAGCAGGTCCAGTTCCCACAGCCCCCTCCCCTGGGTTGTGGGGCACCCAGACCCTTTGGGAAGGAATCCCTGGCACACAATATCCTGCCCTGCAGCACTTTGCTCCCCAGAGGTGCAGAGGCCACTTCCTCCCCTTCTCCTCTCTCCTGGGGCTTTATCTCTCTCTCAGACCATCCCAGGGTGCCAAGCATCCATCCAGCTCATGTCACCCCTGTGCACACCAGCACAGATGTAGGGCAGGGCACTGGGAGCCCTGCATCATTCCTAACGTGTAGATAGTTGCCATACCAGTGTGCAAAACCAGCCTCAAACCACAGCTCCAGCCTGGACAGACAGGTGGATATGTTTGGAGAGGGCATCTGTGAGTCTCATTAGAGCTGATGAAAGCCCAGGAGGAGCCTGCTGTGTATTTCCCACGCCGGCTCCGTGTGACTGGGTTGGGGAGAGGGAGAATTGCTGGCAGCCAGGCAGAGCTCCAGGGTTATACAGTGATGGAAAACAAGGAGAAGATGAGAAACGCCTCTCCAAACTTAGATCTGATCCCTGCAGCAAGTCTTCTGCCGGGCTGGCTGAATCCACAGCCATGGCCAGCTCCGTGTCATTGCAGCCATAGGCTTGGGGACAGCCTGGCGATGTCCCTGGGGTGGGAGGAGATGGGAGAGACTTGGCCCTGACAGCCACAGTGTCAGCAAAACCACGGAGCTGCGTCTCCCTTGCTGCGGGCCAGTGATCAAACAGCAGCTGGGGGCTTCAGTGCCTTTCACCAGGTGATTTAGGAAGGCAAAGTCCAAAAGACACGGAGAAGTTCAAAGCCTCTGGCAGGGCAGGAACACGAGTGCGTTCATTTCCAGGGATGGTGCGTGGGAAGCAGGGAGCCCAAGGGTTCCCGGGCACCTTTTCCTCCCGGTGCTGTTCCTGGCAGGCTCTCTACAACCGGCTACATGAAGGTGGGGGGCTGCTGGGGGTCTGAGAGGGGGTTATTCACGGCAGCCCCGCGGTTTTTGCCTGCCCTGCTTGTGCCTTGCTTCCCCCTGGCCCCTTTCCCAGGGAGGGAGACTGAAAAGGGCCAGTGCAGCAGGCTCTGGCCAGGGAAACAAAGAGCCCCTTGTCCCTGGCAGCAGGGGCAAAGTGCAGAGCTGGCTTCCCAGGCCTGTTCCTTTCTCCTCCTCTTTCTCCCACTCTGTATTTTTGTGGCTTCAGGGGGTTCTACGGAGTTTTTTAAAAGACTTTTATCCAAGAACAAAATTCCAATCTCAAAATTCACGCAGATCTGCCTGGCTCTTGCTTTGCCAGGGTGGGAAGAGAAAGGTAAAAAGGGGATTAAGTTAAATTGTTCCTCAGGAGGGCTCATGTGGGAGCATCTGAGCTCTCCTGAGGGAACTAAGAGAACCCTACATCAACCACTCCATGGTGACCACACACTCCCAGAAGCAGAGCCATGGAATACTTTTCAGGAAAGCTGTCCCCTGCATGCAGGGGGGGAAGACCCCTGATGGAGACCACCCAGGCTGGGCTTCAATTTAGGAGGGATGGGGCTTAGCCCTGCCTTTGACACTGAGTGTCTGGCTGATCTCTACCATATCACTTCATGTCCTTCTCAATCCCCCTTTCCCCCTCTCCAAGCGAGGAGAATAATGTTGACATCCTTTGGGAGAACCAGGGGATGGATAATGTGAGGAGGGTGTAAAATCACCTCTAAAATAAGGATGGGGAGGGGTGAGTTGGGCTCCCACTGGGCAGTTCATCCCTGTCCTTGGAATGAGCCAGTCCAACACCTACCACCCCCAACCCTGGCATACATCAGACTGTGCTTGTGGCTGTGTTTATGGACAGTGGACTCGGTGCCATGGGGACAAAGGAGCAGTCAGCAGGTCCAGGGTTATCCCAGGTGGTATGCATCTCCCCAGACCAGTTCACATCTACAGGTTTCACCTGCAAATGGCTTATAAAAGGGCTGGGCTTGGTCAGGACCTGGCATAAGGTCTTTGGAGGTGGGATGCTGGTTTGCTTTGCATCCATCTTCCTGACCGAGGAGCTGGTGCTCGTCCAGGCTGTGTTTCCTGCTGGACAGATCTTGGGATTTGGCTATAAAAGGAGAAGATTTCCCTTTCCTCTTGTGACTGGATGTCACAGCTGCTTTTACTGTAACAGAAGAGGATCTTGATGATGGTCAAAGAGCAAGGATGGTGGAAGCACTTGCTGGAGGCTGTGGTGGTAAGTCCTGCTTGGGAGCTTTGAGCTGTCCCTTGGTAGAACAAGTGTTGTAGTGCCTGAGGTGACAGTGGTGGAGCAGATGTGTTCCTGTAGGGCAGACTGGCTTCAGACTCTCAATTTTTTGGGCTGGCTTTGCCCTGAGAAGCACAGAGGCTGCACACCCAGCTCAGATGCCTGGTCCTGAGGCTCATGCTGGCATGTGAGCTGCTGCACTGGCATCCCTGTAAGCTGGGGCTTGGTGTGTGCTCTGCCCTCTGACCCCTAATCTGGTAATGTTCCAACTGCATCCCTGGTAAGAGGCTTCATCCCCTTGAGCTCCTCTGTGGTTTGTAATTAGCTCAGTCTCAGAGGGTTGAGTGTGATGGTGTGGAGCCTGATGGCTGCTTATGTATGGAACACAATCACAGGATTCGGGAGACTGAGTAGGACCACAGGGATATATCCATGACCTGCCTTGAGTCCAGGCCATCAATTCTGCCATTTGGCAACATGGGAAAAGCTCAGGAGCCATTCCCTCTTGTCCTATGGCTGCAGCTCCCAGAGCAGAGCCCCTTCCTCCCCGGACTCTGCTGCTTTATCCAGCCCAGGAGCACTTGAGAGAAATCCTGCTTTTCCTTCCTACCCATTGACACGGGAACATCTGCCACTGGGAAGCAGAAACCCAAAGGCTGATGCTGCCCAGCACTGCCATCTGCAGAGCCACCCACACGGGCACGTGCACGGCTGCGTGGCACCCCGTTAGGAGCTGGAGCCTCCATTCCATGCCCATTCCTCGGCTCCTGCACGCTCCTACGCAAACATATGGTGCTCCTGGCTTGGAAAGCCGGGCTGTGCCTGCTGGAAGCTCGTGGGTCAGCTCCTTGGGTCAGGGGAGATGGGGCAGCCTGTCCATCTTTTGACTCGAGCCCATCCCGGGCAAGAAAGCACAGGAGGGCTGGATGGAGCAAGACAGGGCAGTGTTTTTTCTTTTGTACCTCTTCCTGGCACCATGCAAAAGAGCTGGCAGCTTGGGTAGGGAGCAGGAAATGAAAGGCTTTTCATCTAAACCAGCACTTCTCAATCTTTCTTATGGGTAACTTAGCAGATCACCGGATTTCTGGAGCAGCCCACCCAGATGCCCCTGGTGCAAGACTTGCTTCCACAACGTGAGTCAGAACAGACAGCAGACTGGATAGTCATTCATCACCTCTGATTACTCCCACCCCAGTTTTGCTCATTCCCAGCACTCTGACAGGTACTAACACCTTGCACTGGCCGTAGACCCTCCCAGACACAACCTGCATGCCCTGAGAAATGCTGAACAAGTGCTGCTGCTGACTTAGAGATGCTCCCAGGCAGGGACTGTGTGCTCAGCCATGTCCACGTTGTACTGGCTCTGAGCCACAGGCACAGATGTCCCCCGTGAAGGGACAGAGAAGGCAACCCCCCTGACATGTCCTGCTGCCTCGGGGGTGCATGAGGGGCTGAGGAAGGCAGGAGGGAATATGCTGCTATTCCCCTGACCACACCATTCCTCTTTCTTGCTCCTCATCCTAGCAGGGACAAGCACAGGAGGCTCCAAGCCAGGCTAGATGCAGGCATTGACCATTTCTGCACCCATGAGAGCACATGTACACCTATCAGGGTTTGGTGGGTGGTGGAAACTCAGCAGGTAATTCCCAGCAGGGTCATAACTGCCCATATTCCCATCCTCTGTGCATTTATTTTTCTCTCTGGTAGGCTCTGCTCTCTATGTAGATGGTATCTCTAACTCTTCCAAGGCAATTCATGACCCTGCAACCACAGCAGAGCTGTTTGTTTATTCACAACAGATGGGATTGGTGAGTGTTTCCCAAATTACTTTCTGAGCTGGGACTTCTTGTTTCATTTGGTACTCATGAGACCTCCACCAACAGCTGATTAGTCACAAAATTATTCTGATGTCCCAGGTGTTTTGGGAATGTTAGGAGGGCTGTTTCCAGAACTGAAAATCCTCTATTATTCATTAATTGCTTGTTTGGAAAGTCACCGTGCATGTTCCTTGCTGCCTTTCCTTGAGCACAGAAGTCAGGGAGGTAAATCCTCGGCTGGCTCTGGCTGCTTAACTGCAACAGCACAAGGTGGGCAGGAGTGAGCATGACCACCAGAACCTGAGCCTGCTGGCAGAGGATTTGGATAGTCTTGGGGCTGGAGCCTTCCCAGTTTCTAACCCTGGCTGTGACTGTGAAATACATGGGCAGGTGACAGTGTCCCGTGTCCATAACGTCTCTCCACAGCACAGACTCTCATTTGGGATTCCTGGATGCTGCTCAAGTACAAATCATATCTGTAAATTATTCAGCAAATGCCTCCGCACAGCGACGGCACAGAAGGAAAATCATGTATTTCACCAGCCAGGCATGTAGATAGTAAGATTTCCATTAGTATTACTTACAAGAGAGAGCAGGGCTGTGTCTAACGCTGTGGTGCCAGCCATGCAGCTCAGCACAGAGAGGAGGGAACTGCTTGCCCTGACCTGATGATCTTCCTCTGCATGAAACCCTTCCCTCTCAGCAGCAGCAAACCTCAACTGCAAACCTAAACAGGAGCACAGACCTGGATCCAAATTGTCCTAAAGGTCAGCACTGCTTGGCTCCAGTCTTTGGCATCTGACTCGTGCAGCAGGAATAGGATGCCCGTGGTGTCGTGTTATCACAAGAGGTTGCAGTGTGTCACAGAGTCCACTGGACTCCCACTGCATGAAAATGTTGAGGTTCAGTTACACCTGGAGAACCCCAAGGGAGACCCAAGTTCTGTGTCCCCTCTGCCTTGCTCAGCCCCTGCTCTGAGCATCCATCCCCTCGAGCACCTCTCTGGGTGCTCAACCAACCTCCTTGTGCAGCTGCAGCCAAGCACCCCCCAGGAGCGATGAAGTGGATAAAGTTGTGCTCTTTTCCTTTCCTTTCTTTGGGAGTTGTAGCTGGTTGGCACTGCTTTGTCTCGCTGTGGAGCTGGAGGTGTGGGAAGGGAGGAGGAGGGGAGGCAAGCCCCGGAGCAGTCCTGGCAGAGCCCCATTTCTCGCATTCACTGACCTGCTGTGCTGGGCAGTGGCTTGAATTTCCCATGGATTGTGTTGGCCGCTACCTCATGAAGCTGGCCACAGTCAACTGTGCCAAGGAATCACATCAGGCTGATATCCAACACCAGCTCAAGGAGGGAAAAGATCATCGTGTTTCCCAAGCAGCCAGGAGACTGTCCTTCCCCCAAAAGCACAAAGCATGGGGCTTGGTTTGCCCACAAGTGCCCATCTCCAGTGTGGTGATCCCCACCTGAGCCTGTCCTGCTGGGTCCCATGACCTTCCCAGAGGAGGGAATGGGGCAGTTTTAGGGGATACCCCATCAAAAATGATGCTCCAAGTACTTGTTGCCTTCCAAATACCTGGCTCCAATGATGTGCCCTGGGCATTTAAACCTACATGAGATGACTCCTACCAGTGCTGTCTTAAGAGGGTATCTGAGTCAACCTGGCCCCACAGGGCAACCAGCATGGAATTGATCAGTGACATGAGCTGATCCTGGTTTTCCCTAGGTGTTTTGGGGGCTTTCCCATCTCTTGGAGCAGTTCCTTTTGCCTCAGGGGAGTCTGCTCAGCTGGGGACAGACTGGCAGGTCTTGCTGGGGCTGGTGGGATGGGGTCGGTGCTTGCACGGTGAGGAGCCCCTGCCTCTTGAGGAGCTTCAAGCTGTGATATTAACACTGAAAGTGTTTCCCTTCTCACTGCTTCATCCCACATGGGCTGTGGGGGAAGCAGAGCTCTTGGAAAGCATTTCAGCGTGTGTGGGAGCAGGCAAGGGCTGCTCGTGTTTTCATCGCAAAGCAAACAGGGACCAGATCTTCCCAATGTGGGACCTCTGTCCACACTGTCAACCTGGAATTTTCCTTGTGTTTGGGGTCTGAGCACCCCAATGTTTCCTATTCCTGCTAGTTCTTCCCTCCCTCTCTTTCCCAGAGATGCTGGAGGAGTAGATGAATGTCCCCTTGCTCAGTAATTACAGCTGCAGGGAGCAACAAGGAAGGTCTTTCCAGCTGCCTTTCCCCAAATTTAGAGGATTTGGCTTTAAGCAAGTGTAGAGTTCAGACCTGTCCCCTCATGCTGGTGAGGAGGTGGCAATGCTTACATTGTGACACAGGGCAGGTGAGGACAAGCCTGGACCATGAACCTACAGAGACCGCCACTGAGCCCCCTGCTTCTGGGCTGAGACTGAGGTGTGGATTTTCCTGGCTGCTCTGTGCAGGGAAAGACAAGCAAACAGTAAGATTTAGAGCCCTTTGCACGAACAAATCAAATGGTGAACTGCTATCAGTTTGTTAGAATGATTCAGTGCCCTGCAGCTCCCTGCAAACCCCTCTCTGCTGCTCCAGGGATGCTGAAGCTCACCAGACACAGCAGCTCCCTGCTTAATCATGTTTCCTTCCAATTACAGCTCTGGATGGCCAAAGTCTGGGAATCATTCTGTTTCCCTGCAGGGAGATAGACTCGGCCCCATGGCAGCTACGTGGGCAGGAGACACCAGACCATGTTTATAAAGTGGGCCAAAATGGGGTCAAAGCTGGTGGTGAGGTGGAGGGAGGGTTTGGTTACCAGGTCAGTGTAACCTGACCAAGGAGTTAAGTGATGAAGATGGAACTTACACTGATCTGTTAGACTGGGGGGAACCCAGCAGCATTTTGGTGAGCTGGAAGGAAGAGTGGAAAGGGCAATGGGATACCACTCCCTTTGTTTTCTGCCCCAGCTGTAATGTTCCATCTCCAAAGCCCAGCCAGGAGGGATTTGGGGACACTCTGGTGCCCCTTCAGCCCTGAGTTTTCTCCTGGAAGCTCACAGAACGTTCCCACATTGATCGCTGCTTTTCATCTCTTTGTTCAAAGCCCGGTGCCTTCACTGCAGCTCTCACACAACAGGTCTTTCATCACCATGCTCTGTTTTATTTATTCCTTTTGGTGGGTGTATAGATGGCCAAGTTTCTCCTTTCTTGGTCCTTGCTCAAAATTAGATAAAACAACATGAAAAATGAAGCTGTTCCAGGCTTTTCCACCATGAGGAAAACTTTCTGATTTGGGTTTGTTTGGGTTTTTTTTCAAGGAAGGCCACAAGCAAGATTATCATTCTCTGTAAAGATGTTGCAGGACAGAATCACAGAATTGTTAGGGTTGGACAAGACCTCTAGAATTGAGTCCAACCATTAACCCAGCACTGCCATGTTCACCACTAAACCACATTCCCAAATGTCACATCTATATGGGCTTTTCAAAACTTCCAGGAATAGTGATTCCATCACTTCGCTGGCAACCTGTTCCAAAGCCTGACATCCCTTTTGGTGAAGAAACCCTAATATCCAACCTAGAGTTCTTCTGGTGCAACTTGAGCCCATTTCCTCTTGTCCTGTTACTTGTGAAAAGAGCCTGACCCCCACCTGGCAACAACTTTCTGTCAGAGAGCTGTAGAAAGCAAAAAGGTTCCCTCTGAGCCTCCTATTCTCCAGGTTGATCCCCCCAGAGCTCCCTCAGCAGCTCATCAGCCTTATGCTCCAGACTCTTCCCCAGCTCCATTCCCTTCTCTGGACGTGCTCCAGCACCTCAGTGTCTTTCTTGTAGTGAGGGACCCAAAACTGAACCCAGGATTTGAGATGTTTCTGCTGCCTTGAAAGACATGTGATGCCATGAGGTCCCCTGGCTCCTGCTCACCCCAGTCCCCAAATCAGAGCACAGCTGAAAGTGCGTCCCTGGCACAAAGGAAGCAGCAGCTTTGGGGTTTCCTTTGGGATATGCCACAACAGAGCATTTCTGTGGAGAGGAGAGCTGGTGTGCACGGGGGGGATGGAGATTAGCCCACTGTTATTTTTAAGCAGTAGGCTAAGAGGATCTCTGCAGTGATACGGGAAGTCCTGGGTTAGCATCACGTGCTGGTGACTGCCTTGGGGTGAAAGCCAAGGGATCACCCATCTCCTCCTGCTCCCCCGTGCAGCCCTGGCACATACAGAGAGGTGGAGGACACCCTGTGGGCCTGACCCTCCCTGTGCCCCACAGCCCCTGCCCTGCACAGAGGCTCTCTCCTCACAAGGCTCTCTGTGGTGCCCCATCCCCATTTAACAAGTTCTCTCCAGAAAGGACCACGACAAGGTTGGAGCATGCAGATTTGGGATAAATCACACAACAGGTTGGCAGATGGGTTCTGCTGGGCAAGACTGGGAGAGAGGGGGGCAGCCCCTGATCTGCTGCCCAGCTCCCAAACAGCTTCTGAATCCCTGCTGTGGGGCAAAGCTGTGGTTTTCCTCCTGCTCTGAGCTTTGCTCAACTCCATCTCCCCCAGCCCTGTCCTCTGCAATCCATCTGGGAAACAAAAGTCTTGAATTCTCTGTTTTCACATGGAGCCTTCACCAGATGTGTTGTGCAGACCTGCTGGGCACCTCCTGCCTCTCCCCCAGGCAAAAGTTATCAGGAGGCAGCTACAGCATTAAAATGGTCTTTAAGCAAGTGCCCACGTTTCAGGCAGCTTTTGGAGATGCAAGCATGGATTTTCCCCATGGGAGAGGGGGAAGGAGAGGAGCTCATGGCTTGAGGTGGTAAGAGGGTGGTCTCCTGTCCTTACCTAGCTCAAGCAGACATCCCCCAGG
Organism: Pyrocephalus nanus; assembly: GCA_038380795.1. NCBI lineage: Eukaryota > Metazoa > Chordata > Aves > Passeriformes > Tyrannidae > Pyrocephalus > Pyrocephalus nanus. The sequence continues at coordinate 12,896,261 of CM076276.1, forward strand.
GATCATCCTGCCCGGTGAAGGCAAGAAACACCATCACCACGTCTTTTCACACAATTTTTTCTCTGGTATCTGCCCCTAACAGGACTACGGGGAGTCTGGCAGTGGCAGCACAGGAGAGCCCCCAGGAACTGTGCCAGTCTGTGGGATCCTCTGCAGCCAGGGAAACATCCCCACCGCTGTCCCTGGGAGCAAAGCCCACCCTCGGTGCAAAACTCAGCACCCCCTTATCCCTCTCTGGCCGTGCAGCCCCCAGCGCTGTGGGATCTGACTCATCCCTGGCCACCCTGTGAGCCAGAGGGCTGCGGGTGGCCGTTGTCCCCGTGTCACCTGCCAGCTCCCTCCTAAAAAGGCCACATCCGATCCCGCAGCAGCGCACACGGCCGAGTGCCCTCTGACCCGTGCCCAGCGATCCTCAGGTTTCCCCTGACACAGGTAACACCACCGTGAGGTTTCCTAACACACCTGAGCTTTTGAAACGAGCCCCTGCTGCTTGTTAGAGAACCTCCCTGGGGATTTCGTGGAGCGGGGAGAAGGATCCACCACCGCTGCATCCCATGGGAGCCCTGTTGAGCCCCCAGGTCTGGGGGAGCCACCCCGAGGGGGTTCACGTGGGTGCAGTGGGACCCTGGACAGCACTGATCCCTCCAAAGGGGGTTTGGAGCCAGCGATGGGATCTGTTCTTGCAGGGAGCTGGATTCCTGGTCCCCCAGCAGCGGGAAAAACCACAGTGAAGTTAAACCCGGAGAAAGGCAGCGAGGGCTCCCAAGGATGCTCGGAATCCTTTAGGGATGCAGAAAAGCAGGTAGCCAAAAGCCCAGCCCGCACCTGCCCGGGGCTTTGGGGCACTCAGCAGCTTTTGAAGGTCCTTTCGGGCTCCATCCCAGCTGAGCCGAGCCCGGGCAGAGATTAGGGCTGTCCGGGGGCTCCGTGATGACCGGGGACTCGGGGACCGCCGCACCGACGGATTTACCTGGCGTAGCGCGTCTTCTGGAAATCCAGGAGCCGGGACGCGAACATCGCGGCGGTGCCATGGAGGTCCTGGGGGGCGGCGGCTGCTCAGCCCCGGGGCGGGGGGGAAAGTGCCGCCCGGGGGAACGGCACCGACTCGGCGGGGGCCGGCGGGGCGAGCAGGAGAAGGGGCGGCCGGTCCAGCCCAGCCCAGCCCGGCACAGCCCAGCCCGGCTCAGCCCCGGCCCCTCCCGCCCCCTCGGCTGCTCGGGAGAGCGACACGGGGAAAACAAAGGCGACCTCCGGGAGGGGGGAGCCAGCCCCGTTGTCGCCCTCAGATGTGCAAAGAGGAGGAGAAGGAAGAAAAAAGGGGAGGGGGGGGGGGATCCCTTCCAACTCTTTGCGGCCACGGCAACCTGCGCGATCTCCCTCCGCCCCCCCGGCAGCTTTAAGTACAGCTAAAAATATCACCCCCCCCCCCTCCCCGCCGCCACCCCCGGGGGATCAAATAGCAGCAGATTTGAATTGAAAATGTGATTAAAGCATCGGGGAGGGGGGGAGCGGCGAGTGCCAGCAGCCAGCCCTCTGCCCCCGGCGCCGCTGCCCACGGCCGGGTCCCCTCGAGGGTCCCGGAGCCATCCCTGCCCGCCTCGGGGCAGGGCCATCCCCCGGGAGCTGATTTGTTTGGCTTTGTTCTTATTTATTTGATTTTAATTTTTTTTTCCCATTATTTTCCAGAGGCCCCAGCAGGGGTGGGTGGCTCTGCCCCAGCCCCATCACTGCAGGGTGGCCCTGGGTGGGGACACAACTCCCAACAGCATCCCACCGTCCCTCCCTGCTCTGAGAAGGGGGGACAGAGCAGCACGACAGCAAAGCAAGAACTGAAGACCCCAAAATCCTCATCTCCACCATTAATCTTTCATCCTCTACATTGCCCAAGGAGGCTCCCACAGGAGGTGACATCCCAATGTACATCTGAGGTTGGGCAGCTCAAAGAGAGGATGTACAAAAGCGATACAGGCCTGTCTGGGGTCACATCAGCATCATCCTTGCCCACCCTGTGCCAGAAACTGCAGACACCTTCAGGCCAGCAGGTGAGGGACAAGAAAGGTGACGTAAGGTTGGCAGCAACTGGAGGAGGAGAGTCTTGGTCACCCCAACACAACCTCTCCTTGCTGATGCTGCAGCAACGTTGAAGGTGGAACAGCTGAAATCATCTCGATGTGAAGGGTTATGCTCGTATGGCCATTTCCATGGGAAATCAAGCACACACACATCTTCCAAGGTCCAAAACAGACCAAAAAGGAAGGAATCCTTTAATTCAAGGCATGACTTAATCCTGGCACCCTCTGCAACCCCTTCCAAAAGCAGCTAGCCCCCCCAGGGGATGCCAAAGAGGTGATGCCGCAGGTGCAGCTGCACTGTGGGGTGTCCCCAGGGCACACAAAAAGCACCCCCGTTCCCCAGTGCCTAGAGCAGGCAGCGGGTTCAGCCTTCCTGCAAGTTTCCCACCATGGATGGAAGACACCAGCGGGGACCAGACACCAGCAGGATCCAGGAGGTATGGCGGGGGGGACACAAAATAAACCCCATCTTCAGTAGGACCTTCCCAGGGTATCTGGGACAGCCAAGCCCCGGCTGAGAGCGGCAGGTCCAAGCTGAGATGCAGAGTGAGATCATCTCCCAAAACCTCTCCCACGCTCTTGCCACTTAGCTAGGAAGATTTTTTTTTTTTTTTTTCCAAATTCCTTCCCCAGCCCTGGAGATGACGAGCTTTGGCAAAGGCTATTTCGTGATGCCTGTGCCCTGCTGTACCTGTTCTCCAGGCCTGAATAGGGAGGGAGAGGGAAAAAGGTGATAAACCACGTCCAATAAAACAACCCCCAGCCCTGAAGCCCCCAGCCCACCGTGGGGTTTGCTGGCAAGGGACACCTGAAGTGAACCATCAGTCCTGAAATAGATCTGCCTCAAAGGGCAAAAGGCAAATTGAATGAAAAATAAGTTACTATTTTTGAAGCCTGAATCCAGTTGTTATGGCAACCAAAGCCTCGAGCATCGTGCTGGGGAATGGCTTCAGCCCCAGCACTGCCTCCAAACCCAGCAGACAGAGAATCACAGGCAGCTGGGGGCTGCTCCAAGGTGGGATGTGCAGAAGCCCATGCTCACATCACCCATTCCCCACTGGGATGTGTCCCCTCCCTGCATGGCAGCTCTCCTCGTGTACTCCGCCCATGAGCCCTCTTTGTTTTTCTTTCCTCTCCCATCCCTGGTGCTCTCCCCAATTTCTTGCAAAGATCTGAGTAATTGAAATCAGATTAAGAAGAGATTTCAAGATTCAGGGGTACCTGAATATAGCAGGGTTTTTTTTAATGCCACCAAAACAGGGGGGTCTCACAGTTTTCCTTTAGAGGAGGAATGGCTCATGAAGCCCAGGGATGTTTCCTTCCTTCCTGCCAATCTCTTCTCTCTGGTGGCCAGTGATAGGGCCCAAGAGAATGGCATGAAGCTGTGTCAGGGGAGGTTTAGGTTGGATATCAGGAAAAAGTTCTTTTCCCACAGGGCAGTCAGGCACTGGAACAGGCTCTCCAGGGAAGTGGTCATGGCCCCAAGCCTGATAGACCTTAAGAAATGTTTGGACAATGGTCTCAGAGACATGGTGTGATCTTTGGCATTGTCCTGAGCAGGGCCAGGAGTCGGACTCAGTGATCCTTGTGGGTCTCTTCTGACTCAGGATATTCTGTGATTCTACACAGGATTCCCCCAGCAGGAGACACCTCTGTGCATTGTCCCCTGTTCCTGGCTGGTTCCAGTGGGATCCCAGCTGTGAAGGGTGTGAATATTCACACCTTTGGGTGTGATGGTGGGGGTTGGCCTCTCCTGGCAGGGCACACTGTAATCCCACCTCTCTAAGGAGGGACGTTTTCCTGCACATTAAAATGCCGAGATTAATGCTTGAGATTAAAATCAACCCTTAGCATGAAAAGTCTCCCCAGGAGAAAATAAATTTTGGATGGGTAGTAAGAGTTATGGGACACGTGGATGGGTTGGCAGCAGGTGTAGCAGAGGCAGAGATGAATGTGGGGGGCAGTGTGGGGGGCAGCACCGGCTCTGGGTGGCCATGGCAGGGTGGACACAGGGCAGCAGGGTAGACACAGGGCAGCAGGGTGCTGAGGCACAGCCACTCGGGTTTAAGCCATTTGGAGGAGTCTTCTGGTCAGCAACTGGATGGTGGTTAAACATGGGGGACCTCAAGGAGTCGCTGATACCTCAGGGGGCTGGTGAGAAAGGAGGTCCCAACACTCCCCCACTGCTCCATGTGCATCACTCATGAATCCTCTGGGACAAACTGGCCCCAGAGGCACAAGCCAACACTCAGTGGCTCATTTCCCAAGATTCACCACTCTTTTCCGTACCAATCCCTTGGTTTCGATTCCCATTTCCAGACATCCCTAATTAAGTTCTTTTTCTCTTTTTCCCGCAGTTTGTGTTCTCTCCTGACAAGCTGCTCCCTGGATCTGGCAGCCTGCGACTCTGTGGGTCATCTGGTCCAGCCTCCCCACTGAAGCAGGGTCATCCCAGAGCACATGGCACAGGACTGCATCCAGACGGTTCTGGAATATCTCCAGTGAGGCCACGACAAGGCCACTGCACACAGAGAGCTCCCTGGAAGAGGCTGTGCCAGGAGCAGCAGAGTCACAGAATCACTTTAAGGGGTTGGAAGGGACCTTAAATATTTTCAAATCCCACCCCCCTGCCACGGACACCTCCTGCCTTATCCAACCCGGCTTTGAACACTCAGGGATGGGGCATCCACGACTCCCCTGGGCAACCTGTTCCAGTGCCTCGCCATCATCATAGTGAAGAATTCCTCCTGTATATGTAATCAATATTTCCCTGTTCTGTTTGAACTCATTACTCCTTATTCTACGACTACACCTCCCCTGCAGCCTGTTCAGACACTGGAAGTTGCTATAACATCTCCCCACCGTTCTCTTCTCCAAGCCCAACATGCCCAACTATTTTATTTATTTATTTTTTTCCCCCCCAAAGCCAGGAGCCGCCCCCCGGCACGCTCCTCATCCGCTGAGCCTCGGGGACACCCCGCGGCGGGAAGCGGAACTGCAGCGACCCCGGCGGGCGGGGTTCCGAGGGGGGTGTGACCCCAGTGGGGGGTGTGGGGTGTGTGACCCCCGTGGCGACCACGGCAGGGCGGTGGCGACCACGGGCGGGTCGGGGACCAGCGGGGACACCCCCCTCCCTGGGGCGGGCTGCGGGTCACCCATCCGCGCTCCGACCGCGGCGGGGCCTGCTCAGCTTCGCGGGGCGGCGCCGCGCGCAGGCGCGGGCGGGCGTACGGCGGCCGGGAGGGCGCAGGCGCGGGGTCCCCGCTCCGCCGCCCGCCGCGTAAACAAGGGCCCGGCGGGGATGCGGCGGGGCCGGCGCGGCCGCGGGTAAGCGGCGCGGCCTTCCCGGGGGGATCTCGCTTCGTCCTTCCCCCCCCGCCGGACGGGGGCGGCGAGGGCCGTCCCGCCCGCCATGAACTTGGCCGGGCAGAGCGGCGACGCCGGCAGCGGCCATCTGCTGTTCGCCAACTTCAACCAGGACAACACGTAAGAAGGGGGGGGCGGCCTGAGGGGGGGGGGGGGGCTCGGGCTGGGGAGGGGGAGCGTGAGGGAGGCACTGGGCGCGGTGGGGTGTACCCCTGGGTCGCCTCTTTCCCGGGGCCGCCCTTTCCCGGGGGTTCGGGCCCGCAGCGGGACCGGGTTCCCCCGCGGGGAGGACGGGACGTCCCCGCACCCCTCGGGGCACAGGGGGGGCTGTAGAGTGTTGTTGCCTCCTCCCTCCCCCCTGCTCGCTGCCCACGAGGAGCTGCTCCTGCTCCTGGTTGGGAATCATCGCCCGCTGTCCCGTTGGGAAAGCAGGGGAAGGAGGGCTCCTGCTGCTCCTGGGTGATGCGGCTTCGTGTCAGGCCCCCCTAAGACTTGGACAAGTCTTGGTGAAGCGTAAAGGCTTCATCGTGCTCCTCACACCCATCTCTTTTATCCAGCTGTGTTATTTTCACCTGCTGTGTTGTTTTCGCCTGCTGTGTTGAAGCAGCGTGCCTGAAGGTGCTTTTATGAGCCTCGTGCTGCTTTTGGTTTCGATTCTGAATAAAAGAGGCCTTCCTCTGGTCCTTGGGATTGCACCTATTTAGGTTTCAGATGGTTCGAGCTGCACGTCTTGCAAATTACTTAATCGTTGCAGCATGTTTACATTAACTAGTGCATATTCGATTTTATGAGGGGTATTAAAAAGCAGTATCTTTAATTTAAGAACGCCCTATTCTTTGGGATTGGAGCACTAAAGATCATTTGAAGAAGGATTTGGCTGTCTGAAATAGCTGAGAGATGAAGCTGGGGGGGGGTTAATAACCGAAAGAACTCGTACTCGAGAAAGGAGGAGTTTTGATTTAGGAAGTGAGTAAGAGGAAATGATCTCAGGTTGGCATCACAGAGCGTGATCCACGTGTGTGGTGGTGGTGGTGGAGGGTTTTTCTTTTAACAACTTGTTCTCTTCATGAGCAAAAATACCCTGTCCTCACGAGGGAGGGCTGTGACTGTCCCCTGCAACGTCCTGTAGCATATGGGAATTGTGAAGGTGAGAAGGTTATTTCTGGTGACTGCCAGGATTTGGGAGGGTCACATCCCAGCAGGAGACACTCTGTTTGCTTTTGTAGGCTTTGTTGGGGGTGAAGAGACGAGCCAGTGGAGCTGGAATAGATGTGAGACAAGAGGCTTTAGCAGTAGATAACTCGTGGTAAATGATGGGGGGAAGCAGTAGCCTTCTGTGTGTTTGTAAGTAAATCATTATCCATGTATTGATTCGAGCCCAAGACTTTTGCAACTCCTTTTCACACTTTTTCACTGAGCACCGTACAGAGCTTGCTCTGTCCTTGTGCATATAAAACATGCCCAGGTTTTGCTCAGATACCATTCATTTTTTACCTGTTACTGGAAAAAAGAGACGAGTCATCATTTGCCACCTCTTTCTTTAGCAGTTTATAAGGGCATTATGTAAGTTTTTGAAGTTCAGCTGTGCTGTCCCACAGGGAGATCCCAAAGTGGTATTATTTCTCCTTAAAGCACCTGCCCATTTTCAGTTGCATCTTGGCTTTGTGGAGAGCTGTGTGTGCTTAAAGAGCACTGAGTTGTGACCAAAAAACCCACTTATTTTGAACAAGAGCTGCAGGCTTGACTTGAGAACAAACCAAAACAGAAGCAAAAGGAAACAAAGGCAACAAACTTATCTAAGTTTTCTTTGGCTTCTACACCATTACATCTTTCTTCAAGGAAGAGTAAAGCTGATTCCTTTTTTAGCTTTGAGTTTATGGGGAGAAAAAAAGGACAACTGGCTAATGATTTTTTCCTCAACTGTGTGCTACTGGACTACTTTTCCCATTTCATTTTCATAAATAAGCAAAAATTGTTTTTCAATTTGTGTTATAGCTGATTTATTTTTTTATTCAGCATTCTAATGTCCACTGTGAGAATAAATTACTTTTTTTAAAAAATATTATTTCTATGTAAATCACCTTGAGGTTAGCTGATGAGAATTTTGGTGCTGCATCTTTTATGTGATCCAGGCCTGGCCCATAGATCTTTGCAATTCCAAGTCTTGGGCTATTGGATCTTTTGTGTCACTTTGGAATATTTTTGCATTTCAGGTAGTCATTACAGAAACGACAGAAATATGAACTGGCTCCTGTTCATTTTTTTTTTTTTTTGTCTCAAAATTCTGAGGACAATTTGAAAGGCCACTTACTTTGGGACAAATGAAGTGGTTGATGATGTGGAATAATCCCTTACTAATAGTGTCTCAAATAAATCTCTCCAGTAAAAGTAGTAAGTATAAAACAAGTTCTGCAGATGTCTTTGTGAGCAGCCTCTTAGTGAAACACTTGTCTGATGTGGTAAGTGGCCCAAATAACCAAGTTGCACTGAAGTTCCTAAACTGAGTAGAATTTAGTGCTTGTGTGCATTCTTTATACTGAAGTTTATTTGATTTTTTTTTTTCTCTCTTTTTTCCCCTGCTCATGATCTCTCCTAGTTTCATGTTTGAATAGAGAACCAAGAAGCCAGCTCTCTGGGTTTATAGTGCCCCATTCTGTATATCTAGGAGATGACAGTTCACCAGGTGAGAAGAGCTGAAAAGAACCACTTAGGAGTGACTTACACTTTGCCATGCCAGGCTTCAGAAAGCTCACCTGTTTCAACTTTTGCAGGTAACTGGAGCCCTTCTCCAGACAGGCAAGGTAAACAAATGCATATTCTTTCAGGCAGTATATGAAAGGCAAGCTTTGTTTATGTCTGCCCAGTCAGTAGAGCTACATCATGCTTAAAGGTGCTTCAGTAATTAGAAAAATTGCTGACAGACAGAACTGGAAAATAAGTGACATGGGCACGTTGTTATTGCATTTAAAGCTTTTTTACCTTTACCTTACCAAGGTGCCAGTTCCACTCGGGCTTAAGTGTGTCTTGCTTACCTACACAGCAGAGCCAGTGGCCTGGTGTTAGGAAAAGATGGTGCTTGTTACTGGTAAAAATAAGGATCAAGCCAATTTTCCTTGGTTTTGTGAAGAGTTGGTGATGAGTTACTCTCTCCTGTAGGAAGATGAGCTCCATGGTGGCTCTTAATCTTGGGACCTGGGGTTGCTGGTAGTCAGAAGAATGTTGTCACCATAAAAATTGCTGTTGCTTTTCCCAGTCATTGCAGTCCCTGGTGACTGGAGCAGATCTCCTCTATCCTGCTCTCAGTTGCTTGTTTTTCCCAGACTTACCTTTTTCGAAACGCTCCTTCACAGATGCTGTAAGTGGTGACATTGTCTCTTGGAACAGTATCTACGTTACTGCAAGTGTTGTCTTGCCTGTTTATTCCACATTGCCCTGAGCTTTATTTACATGAGAGTTTTGAATTATTGGCTGGGACTGGAACTCTGCCTGAGAACGCTCCACCTATAATGCAGCAGAAGCGGTTGGTTTGTGGCTTCTCTTTGATATAATGTTTTCATTAAGTAAAAACACGGAAAGGGGTATTTTCAGAAGATGTTGGTGTGCTTGTTTTGGACGTGGCCCTTTTCCCCAGTGAATCAGTCATTGCACAACTCAGCATGACTGGCATTCCCTGATTGAGAGGCACAAGCTCCAGCTTCCAGATCAAAGTGGAGTAACCCGTCAGGATTCGGGTGTCCCAGCCAAACCATGCAGGGGAAGCTTGTGGGTGATCTCAGTGCTGGGTAGGTTTCAGCAGTTGGAAATCTTTAACAATAGATACTTGGGAAGAAAAACCTGAGTGCTCTTTGTATTACTTCTGGGAGAACTACTAAAACTGAGCACAGATACATTTATGAAAAATTAAACACCTCACAAACTCACAGAAGCTTTGAAACTCATAAGGGAAAGGCTAATGGGTTAGAAGTTTGTAACTTTTTAAGCTAAGGATAACTTCAAGACCTCACCTTGCATGTATCTATATAAGAGGTAAAACTTTCAATCTTTAAATTGTTACACAGATATTGCCAGAGAAGTACTTTTGGAAGTACTTAAAAATGGTATTTGGATTCAATTTACAAACACACACCCATTCCCCAAAAGCACCAACCAACAACCACCCCAAAAGACCTGTTTGTGAAATAATGCAAGTGGACAGACTGTAGAGAAGTTTTAGTCACCTTTTTTTTTTTTAAATAAGTAATTGTGTGGCAGCCTCTGGAAACAAAGTAGTCACTGCAGTTTTGAAAACAAAGTCCTGATGAAAGGCAAAAGAAAACCTTGTTTGGACTTCTAAGGAAAACACTGGTGTGTGCCTTAATTTTCAAGGACTTCTTCAGACTGCCTTCATTTGTGTGTGGAGTTACACATGACAAGTATCAGTCCAAATATTAATTCTGCCCTTTATTTCCCAAATAAATAAGTTTCATTCTACATTTTGGGCAGATGCTGACAGCTCCAAATATGTCCAGCCTGCTTGGTGCAGCAGAAGTTGTGTTCAAATTCCCTCGCCCTGCAGTGTTTGGATCTCTGTAGTGAACTGCTTGTGGTGGGAGGAACAAGGGTTAGGTGCTGAGCATTCACTCCTCTGCCTTTGTCTCTCCTAGGTTCAGGTGTCCTTCACCCGTGATCCTTGAGGACAGGAGAGCTCTGTGTTCCAAGGAGGCTTTAAAGCTAAACACACACACCCCAAAAAAAACCCAGGAAGGCAAGAGCGGTCACGTAGCTCCCACGCACGCTCAGGCAGGATAGCTGAGAGAGACAACCGTAGGTTGTGTTCCTTGCTGTGGTGGCAGTGGGCACAGCAGCTCAGGGGGGGTGGCCAGAGGAGCTGCTCCTCAGCTCCCAACCGTTTGGATGGGGATTTGGCCCAAGAGGAGAGAGATTTTCTTGGGTTGTGGCCTCTCTGTTGTCCCACCCTAATGCTGCGTGTTAAGGGCTGAGCAGGTGTGGTCTCCTGTTGCTGTAGCAGATTTTAAGTTTATGGGCTTTCTTTTAATATAAAAATAGTAGGAAAATCTGTGGGTTGTCAGAGCGTTGCTGACGAAAACATCGAATGTGTGAATTTCTGTATCTCACTTTTGCCCAAAATAATGACCTTTAGTATTAAGAGACATCCATAAGATGCTGCAGGTTTGGTTTCAGCAGGCATTTGGGAGGGGTGAAAGTACATTTCCTTAGTAATTCCTTAGCAATTCTTCTGTCATTTCACTGATTTTTCCTTTATTGTGTTCCCCCTCTTCATCATAAGCCTTTGTTCACGAAATGTTTTGTCTGTGGAAATTTACATTGGTTTTGAAATGAGGTGGAACATTAGTATAATGAGACTGTATCATAATGAAAGTAGGTTTAATTAACCAGTTATTTAAAATAGTAATGACTTCTGGAGTCATGTTTATGCTGCAGCTGCAATTGATTTTAATCTTTGAGAGAGCTGCCCTTCGTAGGATCTTCCTGATTAATGTAGAATATTTCTGATTAATAGTTAAGGTCCTCTGCGATATGGAAAGGGAAAAACTGGTTTTCTTCCTTCTGTATGTATATTAAAGAAGCAAAAGAAAACCTGTAGCATTCTAATCCATCTGAAAAAACTTGCTTCTAAAGAGCCAGAGAGATTGAAGCAGCTGATATTCCACTTTAGGTGAGTGCACTTAGAGTGGATGTCAGCATCTTCAGATGAGTGTGTGAAATATCTCACAGCACTGTTCTCTTGTGAGGCTAGTTTTAATTATTTATGACAGTCACTCTTGAAAATACTATCAAGATTTATGTAGTCTTGGATCAGACTGCAGCATTATCTCTGGAAAAAAGTGGGTAAACACAGTTCCATAAATCATGGCTGTATTGATAATTTTGTACTGAAGAGACAACCTTGATGATGAAATAGCTCAAAGTCTGTACTCTTAGGTGTGTAATAGGGGCTACACATAACAGAGCTAAAAAACCCACATGTGTGCAGCATAATATTAGAAGAAAAAAAAGGCAATTTTGGGGAATATTTATTTTCAATTTCAGGCTCATCAGCCTTTGAAAATCGGTGATAATAAAGCGTAACACCCACATTGTCAAAGGAGCTTCTGATAACTACAGCAGCTTCTTGCTGGCCACTGTCTGTCTGAGCAAGAGCTGGATGGCTTATTGATCATATTTCTTCCCCAGATGATTGCACATTTTTTGGGGGGTGAGGTAATTGTGGCTGGATGCTTGTTTTGTGGATTTGGCCATTGAGATGGTTATCGGGTGTCTTAAGGGCTTAAGTGTAATATCAGTGTGGGGGAAGATGGGAGATTTAAATCATTATGATTATGCTGGTATAACTCAGCCTAGTGGGTTCTTATTACATATAAAAAGCCTTTTTCCAGTAGTTTCATAAGAAGTAATTTGAGAGTACATTTTAAAAAAACCACCCCAAGGAAACGAACCCTCCAAAAGCAGGAATGCTGTTCTAGAAGAAAAAAGGGTTATTTTGCAGGGGTTATAACACTTGGATTCTGAAATAGGTTTAATTACGCTGACTTGAACTGTAAACAAATGATTTGTGGCTTCATCACCTCCATCCTGATAGAAATAACAAAAAGCAGTTGCCGTGGATGGAAAGGTCTGCCCTGTGCTTCTTCATTTTGGCTTCTACTGATGATGATTGTTATCACAACTCATTTTTGCCATTGTGGCTCATTTAAATGAGCTATAGGTAGTTGTAGGACTAGAAAAATGGGCTTCTTCACTGATTTCAGTGATGCTGCCAGCAAAACAGTGATTCAGCGATATTCTGTGTCTGAAGCTGTAAGGACAATGCAGGAATACAGTTCTGCCTGGTAATACACTCACAAATAGCTGCTGTGGGGAATTCTCCGGGAAGAAATCATCCCATGTCTTTTGTGGATCGTTTATGTTGCAAGGAGTCTTGTGACTCCCATTTATTTTTAACTCAGTGGAGTGCTTGTTTACCTTTGCAAAGTGACAGTTTTAATGTCATTCTTTGTTAAACTTTCTTCTGAGGGAAGCCATAAAAGAGCTAGGAGAAGCCAATTCATTGCTTTTGTTTGACCAAATTAAGAGTTTCACGTGTTTTTTTTTTCACAGAATGTGGGTTTTTCATTGAGTTGTACAAAAGTAGTTGAGCAAAAACACTTCAGTGTTTCTGGCCTCTAATCAGATAGAGTGTGCTGAACATACTGACTTTGTCTGGAGTAAAATTAAATTCAGTATTTCTGAGCTGACTTAGAGGAGCAGCAACAAAATTTTGTTTTATGGTTGCTCTCTATCTCTAAGCCTAATACGCTTTTTTAATATCTTGGTTATTGAATCTGGGGACTTCTGCCTGCCTGCCTGGTGCATATTTTAATTTGGAAGCTTAAACCTTCTCAAATATAATTTCTTAACCAGATTGTGCCAGTTGTATTTTTTTTTTTCTAGTAGAGAAGGTCATACCATCATACAGAATTTGATTTTATAGCTTGAGATCTTAATTTCAGAGGGTAAGCCACTTGAGGAACAATTTTTAATCTTCTGGATATGTTGAAGTTTAAGAAGGGCTCACTTTGGAGCCACGGGTGAAAAATACAGGAAGAACATGAAATCTAGGAATCTGCATTGTATTCCAAAGGCAGAATTAATTGTTAGTGCATCTGAATTGTTGAGAATCATCTTGCTGAGCTCAGAAGGGCGTTTTTGGCAGGCTGACTGGCAGGGTTGGCGTTGAGCCTCGTATCGAATGACTTGCCACAATTGGCCACATTGAAATGTGCTTTATCGGAATTTAATTAGTTTTTTCTCTGCGTGTCCTGGCAGTAAGAAATGTATGAACTATAAGCATACTGATGCACTTCTGTACAGCTCTTATTGGCTCCTAATTTTCTTAATCTGTGGCATAAAATTGTCCTCCACATGGAGGGGGGGAAACAAGAACGAGCCGTTGTCTGCTGCCTTGGTGTGTAAAGACCTGCAAGACAAGCTGAAGGTTTTTCTAGCTTAAAATTTAAGACCTGTCTTTGACTCTAACTGGAAAAGCAATTAACTGGTCTGTGAGCTAAGTGTGAAAATTGAGTAATGGAGGAAAGAAGGGTTTGTAGTCAGTTTTTTTGGTGTTCTGCTATTGTTCAAATCTGTTTAACATCAGTGACCAGCATTTTTAAGAGGGTGCCTCTGATCAAAGATTCGGTTGGGAGCATTTGTAGGACTGAGACCGAACAATGGAGGTGCTAGAACATCATCACATAAAGCCAGGGAAAATTAGAGTTGGCAGCCTGTAATTACTTTTCTTTTTTTTTTTTTTTTTTAAATATAAAAACTCTTTGGGGATGGTCGGGGACAGTTACGCTGTAAAGAACAAAAAATCCCCAGACGGGCCAGTTTGAAAGGTCTCGGAGGTCACCTCTAATGATGAGGCAATGATGTAATTGGTTTGCATTACATTATTCAAGTCATCATCTTTCCTCCACGCTGAGGCTTTTAGGCTGTGTGGAGAAACCACCGGTGAGAACTGGGCAGTCGGCTCACATCGGGCTGTGACCTCTGCTTTCATTAAAATGTGGAGCAGAATCCCACACCTGAATTCTGTAATTCGGAATTTCTGTAATTCTGAAGCTGTTTGGGCCTTTTCAGAGTTGAGGACCGCTCTCTGTGTCTGTCGTGGCCTCTTTGGGAAAGCTTTTTATCGTTTTTCTTACCGAGCTAACCCAGCTGGAGGTTAGAACAGGGTAAGAATCTGTCCAAGGGTAATCACAGCTTATGTAGTTTGTGTTCCTGACTGGCTTGTTTCTTTTGCAGATCCCTTGCAGTTGGCAGTAAATCAGGCTACAAATTCTTCTCTCTTTCTTCTGTGGACAAATTAGAGCAGATCTATGAATGCAGTGAGTATCTCCTCTTCTTCTTCCTTTATTTTTTTTTTTTTTTAATCCCCTCAGTTGGCCTAATGTGGGAAGAGTAAGACATGTTTCATTTTTTGACAGATTGTTTGAAATTGATGTAAGAGGAACCTTAAGTGTAAATATCGAACAAATACAAAATAATTGATGCTGGCAGGGTAAAACTGTTTATTAGTGTTCTGTATTTAAATTTAGGTGGGATGTTGTGAAATTTGGTAGTGGCTGTGGGAATTCTGCTTTTCTAATCTTATGTCCATTAGCCAGGTTATGTAGCAGCTGGGCATAAAAGTAATAATTTGCTCCTGTGGGAGAATGTCTTTGGGGTCTTTATACTGGCTGTTGGGGCAGGCAAGCACTGATATATCTTTGTCAAATAAGAAAACAAAACCTTAATTATATATATTTTTTTTTAATCCTAATGTTTGCTGTTAGAAAAATACTTTTTAACACAGTAGCTGCGGGTTTGCTCATACAGAAAGGTGAATAATTCACATTCCTGAAAATTCTCAATACTGGTCACATGTAGGGTAGGAAATGAGATGACGTGGATGGAGGCCTGGGAGAGAAGTGGTGTCCCTGGTTTTGCCAGCAGGTCGTAGACTTCCCTTTTTTGAGGTGCTAATAAGCAAACCATGAATGCTATGTGTGAGTATCCTCGCTTTCTTGTAAACTCCATGTGAGCAGGTGGTACCAATAACTATGATGTCAGCATTTATAGCGAGATCCCATGACAGAGTTGTCCTCAGACTCCATTCCCGAAGTGACCTGACCCTGTGGCATCCAAAGTTTGGAAATGGTGTGTGATTCAGATCACCTATTACTGCAACGACAGCCTGATTCTGTACACAGTCAATGAGAGAAGTAATTGGGAGGTTCAAATTAGGTACCTGTGGTCAGGTTAAGTTGTGCTGCAGCTACATCTTCCTATTTGAGTCATGGTCTGGTTTTACTGGTTAATAAGTGGCTTGAATTCCATTTTCTGCTGTTGAGTTTAGGCACCTGACCTCTGTAGTATGTCAGGCACTTACAGTATCTGGCCTGATACCACCCCAGGAGACTCAGTGAAGATGACTCCTGTTACACAAGACACTGAATAAATACACTGAGAGGTCAACTGCACTTTGCAGGACTGCACCTTCTAGGCAGTCCTTGAAAGAAAAAGTACAGGTTGGGTAAAGTGCCTTGTTCAAAATCCTGCAATAAATTGATAAAGCAGCTGGAACTGGAATTTAGACCTGCTGATTCCAGTCCTCAGACTGTTCTGGGATGCCTGTGTTGATATTGTAAGTTTTCTGAGTGTTAAGTCCATAAAAAGAGAGCACAGAGTGTAGTAACATTTAGTAGAATCATGGAATGGTTTGGTTTGGAGGGGACCTTAAAAATCATCCAGTGCCATCCCCGGCCACGGGCAGTGACACCTTCCACTATCCCAGGTTGCTCCAAGCCCCGTCTACCCTGGCCTTGGACACTTCCAGGGATGGGGCAGCCACAGCTTCTCTGGGCAACCTGTGCCAGGGCCTCTCCACCCTCACAGGGAAGAATTTCTTCCTTATATCTAAGCTAAATTTCCCCTCTTTCAATTTGAACCCATTATTCCTTGTCTATCACAGGAAATGTGATACAGCAGATGTAATGCCTTGGCCTGCGTAAGCCAGCCAACCTTTGCTCAAAGCACATCTAAATATTTAGAGACCTTCACTTTTTAATATGAGTTAAATAATTTTCGGTCTTGGATTTGCAACCCATGCCTGTTAAAACTTGATATGGGGGTGGAGGGCTTCCTGTGTACTGGGTACCTCCTTTCCGAAAGGAAAGGTATCCTGAGGCCTCCCAAACACGTCCCTCCTGCTTCCCAATTTAGTTTTAAGTGGCTCTAAAGACTTTGTGTTGTTTTGAGTGAACGCCGTTAAGGACTCCCCCCTCCCCTCCTCCTCTGGAAGATTGATCTGCCAGCTCTTGTGTAGGTGTTTAAACTAAACTACAGAATATGCCCCAGCTGTCTCGTGTTTGAGAGAACAACTGACAAGATGGAAGATTTGGCTGCTCCCGTCATTGACTTCTCCTGTGACTGCACAAATCTCCTGCCTCCCTGCGCAGTTGATCCCCCTGTAAAAACAAGCATCAGATTGAAGGGTGATTTAAGGCTTAATGAATCCTTCTAACATGCTTCATGTTCTTGGATTAAAAATGGAATAAAGGCACAGCTGATCATAATCTAGCTGGCTCTAACCAGCTCTTGTCTGTGATGCTCCATGCTTGTGTTTATGAAACTAATCTTGTTATGTATTTGCTTGTTCTCCCCTCGCTGCTGGTACTTAATTTGTTTTGCAGTTCTTTTTGTTCTTACAGTGTTTTGAATCTGAGTTTCTGGCAAGGCTGGGTTGTGTAGCGTAAAGGAGATAATACTAATAGAAAAAAAAACCACACAACCCTGTGAGTAACAGCATTGCTATAGGGCTTTAGTGCTGCTAAACATATGATTAATTCAGGTCAGCTGAACGTAGGATGGGCAGGATAGCCTGGTACTCACTTGAGCATTGCTGTTGGGAAGCATAAATTACTTGGCAGCTGTGAAGAGATTTTATCTCTTCTTCCTGTTAGAGGAAGACAAAGGACCAGAGGTGCGTCCTGTATTTTTTAAGTGAATGTAATTAAAAGCCCATCACAGAGCCTTTCTCTAAGAGTAACTGTCTGTATTATAGTCTTTTTATGGTGAGACTGAAGGATTATCAATACCTTTGAAGCATTTTGCTTGTTGAAAATCTTTTTCTTCTGTCTGACTGCTTAGTTCTTGATAGTGCTGATAGTGCTCTTTCCTGTGTGCCTTCCCTGCTGCCCACCCTTCCCATCAGTGCAGCAGAGGACAGCACGTTTTCCAGCTGAATCTCTGATGCTGTTCCTCTTCTGAAATACCAGTTCTCGTGGCTGGGAGAGTGACAAATCCCAGAAGCTGTGTCTGAACACGGCTGTCCCTGAATGGGGAAAGAAGCTGTGCTTGTCTGGGAGCAGCCAGGCTGTGGTTTTGGGGTCTCAGTGTGCTGGTCTTCTGACTCTTGTAAAAGGATGTCATCGTTTTTGAAGGACTCCAGGCTCAGATGGAAAGCTGATATAACCCATCCTCTAAAATATTTGAGAGCATTTTATGTAACTAGTCTGATTCAAGGAACACAGACCTCCACATTTCAAAGTCTTTGCATGCATTTATTGAAGCAGATTTTTGTGTTTCTTTTTCATGTGTTTTGTGCGGTATCAAGAAAACGGAGAACAATTCCTTGAAAACAAAGTCATTACTAAAATGCATTATCCCCATTGCATGAGAAAATTGAATTTTCAAAGCCTCTGTGAGCTGTTTTGTCTTCTCTGGAAAAGTACCATATTAAATACAAGATGTAGATAAAAGTCAATTATGTTGCATAGAGTGCTGAAAATACGTAGTATAAACCTGCTCCTTTTCCATAAGGAGGCTGTTTCTCTCAAAAGAATGTAGAACATTAAGTATTTTGTGTTCTTTTCCTTGAAATAACTGCCCAGAAAAAGCACTTTGAAAGCAGACGTACCACGCAGTCATGGCAGCATCGTATGCTGAACGGAACTTTTTTCGTGGAATTTCTATCACTGGTGATGAGAACAGTGCAAGTTAATTATTTAATGTGTCTCTTGGCCAAAACAGAAGCCTTCAGAAACAAGCTCTGTCGTTTGTTGTTTGTTTTTTGGTTTGTTGGTTTTTTTGGGTTTTTTTTTTTTTTTCTGGCAGTTTTATGGGTTGGAATGTGTTAACCATTGAGCTAAGTTTACAGCTGCTTTGAGTTCAACAACCTTTCCTTCTTCGTGGAGAGATGTGTGTGGGAATGCCAAGGTTTTTGGTAGTCAGAAACCCTTCATGATTATTATAGCTTTAAAAACAAAACAAAAAGGCCCAAAAATTACTTTCCTATATTTCTACAGAGATAAAAGAAGGTTGTAACATTCTGTCATTTGACAGTTTGCAGTTTTTTGTATCTTTGGGATTTTTCTCTGTTGAATTCTGGGCATTCTGTATTTTTACACAGACTGAGCCTATGATCCTATGATTTTCTTAGACAGTATTTCCTGTTGCTGTGCATCATTCTTCCTCCCTGAAATGTCCCTCTGTGTTTTCCCCTCGTTCCTGTGATCCCTCAGCTGACACAGAAGACGTGTGCATCGTGGAGAGGCTCTTCTCCAGCAGCCTGGTGGCCATAGTCAGCCTTAAAGCTCCACGCAAGCTCAAAGTCTGTCACTTTAAGAAGGGGACAGAGATTTGCAACTACAGTTACTCCAACACCATCTTGGCTGTCAAACTCAACAGACAGGTGAGTCGTGATTTTTGCCTGGGTGAAAACCTGGGAAAAGGGGTTGTGGATCTTATTCTGCCACTTGGTGTCTCTTCCTTTGGTGACAGAATTGCCATTTGAAATGGACTTGTAGTTTTCCAACTGTTGCTTCTGTGGGGCATCTCAGTACTCCTATTTAATTAAGTATTTTTGGTTCTGAGTTTATGTATTTACTTAGAGAAATGCCCTGAGTAAGCTGGGCATGCTTTGAGTGGGAGGTTGGACTAGAGACCTCCTAAAGTCTCTCCCAGTGTGAATCATCCTGTGATCCCTAATATGAAAATATGTGAGACTGACAGTTTCTGTTCAAGCCTGAACATATTTATCTGCTAACTTCTTATGTTTTTAAACAGTGCTTGCTAAATTCTTTTCAAAAAAAAAAATAAAATTTTGAAAGTATCACTGAACTGGTGAAATTGTTAAGTAAAGTACCTGGAAATGTAGTTTGCTATATAAAACTAAATCATCAGAAGGCTCTTCAGCAAATACAGTCTTCTCTGTCTTCAGCCAGTTCATTCAAAGTAGCAGAAAAATTTTCTTAATGTCTCTCCTTGCCCCCGAAAACTGAGTGTGGGAGGATCGGATTCCTGTTTTAAAATCACGAGGGAAACAGTGGCTAATTTGATTTCTGAGGTAGTGTTAAACAAGTATCATCTTGTTAGTCATCCAGATGATGTCAGCATTTTGTCCTTTTTTTCTTCCCTTTTCCAGAGGCTGATAGTATGTCTGGAAGAGTCTCTTTATATACACAACATACGAGACATGAAGGTATTACATACAATCAGGGAGACACCTCCCAATCCTGCAGGTATGTTGGTAGAACCCAGCACAACTTAAAAGTGCTGTCAGTGTATGATGTTCCCCACAGCGAACTGTGTTGTTGTTAATTCCACTTTCAAATAAAAGTAACAATTAAACACATGAGTGTTGTCTTAAAGCTTAAGTGTTTGATCCAGGAGAGGGTTTTTTTGAGAACAAACAGCAGACTCTGCCTCAAACTGCATCTTCCCAGCAGTTTGGTCTCCTGCAGTGGATGTGTTGAAATGTTAGAAAGAAGTAGCAGAGATAAAAACTGGATTTTGACAGCACTTGGTGTAGTTAAAGGCTTTGTCAGGCTAATGCTTTAGGAATCGTGGCAGATGTGGGAAATTCTACTGTTTAATCAGTTATTTTAGCTCTGTTGGTATTCTTCCCTTTCTATTTTATATTAAATTTTAACTTATGCTAAATAGTTGAATATGTTGCAGGTTGACTCTGAGATTACTCGTCCTTGTTGTGTTTCTGCTGATAATTTGAGTTATCTTTGTGACACTCAAACACAGAATCAGAAAGTTTTGCTGCTTAAATCTTGGAATTTGCCTCTTCCTAATTCTGTTTCTCTGCATCCCTTCTAGGGTTGTGTGCTTTATCAATAAACAATGATAATTGCTACCTGGCCTACCCAGGGAGTGCAACGATTGGAGAAGTACAAGTCTTTGACACCATCAACCTGGTAAGGATCTTTGAATGCTGTTTCCATTTCTAAAGATGCAGGTTTTGGAAATTCCTCTCTGAGCAAATTAAGTAATTACTGGACAGTTAGGTTCCTATGCATCAGGCTGCAGTATCTCTTATAGCCAGGCTTCTCAGAACGTCAGCAAGGAAAATACAGGTGCTGATATTAGATTTAATGAGTAGAATTGGGCAAATGGGTGGAATAAAGTAAAGTGATTTCTATTTGAGGTGTCTTCCTGCTGCTTGTACTCTCTATGCATGTGCTTCAGTGATAATTTTATGTACTTAGCAGTTACTGAAACAAATATTGAAGCTGTTGTCTATAAACTAAGACCCATATTTGCCTTGACTGTGCTTAAATATGCAGTCTTAAACTGCACATGTGTAGCTTTTTGACGTGTACTGTGCTAAGGTTCTATTTTATTGATTCACTGCAGAGAGCTGCTAATATGATCCCAGCTCATGATAGTCCCTTGGCTGCTTTGGCATTTGATGCAAGTGGTACTAAACTTGCCACTGCCTCAGAAAAGGTAAGAGGGCTTTTGATTGACTTGCCAACAGTGATAAAAATCAAATCTGTCTCTAAGCATTTTAAGGAAGTTTAAATGTGCACAGTTCCATGTGCAAGTGCCAAAAAAGAAGGCTTAGCTACAATGGGAAATCTAAGTTAAGAGCTGTTAATGACATTTGACACAATTTCCATGCTGTGAAATATGGGATAATAAGGTTATTTAAATTAAACATTTTAATCTGGCTGTAATTAGGGCAATCCTCGAAGTCTTTCTGCCTTTAATGCAGGAGACTTATTAGAAATTAGCTGTCTTGTTTTGATGCTGTCTTCCTAATGAAAACAAGACAGTTAAAGGCAGCATAGAGAGAAGTGCCTTGCTAGTCTTTGGCATGTGATGACAAATCATTCGTGTAAAATGTATAAATTAGAGAGTCTGAAGCTTTTGCTCTTCGAGTAATAAGCTGAGACTGTAAAGGTGTGACTGATTGCATCTGATAAAGGCACAAAGACATCCGAGTGACTGCACTCTGGTGCTTGTCTGGTGTGGTCGTTTTCATGATCAAATATGATAAGAAGGGCTGGTTTTGATGCACAGCTTGTTCTCTACATTAGTAGTTCCCACCTCTTGTTTCAGTGCTCTTCAAACACATCCTACAAACAAGCTCCATAAATATTTCATGTAGTATCTGGGGTGCACCACGGCAATAAGTTAACAGCAAAGTGGTTTGCTGATTCCAGTTGTACTCTGCTCACTAGAGCTAATACACAATGAATCAACTTGAAATGAAAAATGATTAATTTATTTTTTCTTTGCAGGGGACAGTAATAAGGGTGTTTTCCATTCCAGAGGGACAGAAACTCTTTGAATTCCGAAGGGGAGTGAAGAGGTAAAGTTCAGCTGGGCTAATTACCTGAAGCTCATTCCTTATGGTTGAGTTCCAGTATGTTCTGCAATTGAGCTGGCATTCTGATTTTTTTTGCCTCTTTTCATCTTCATTCATCCTTGCATTCTGTGCTTATAACAGTTTCAGCTTGAATGTCTTCCAATTTCATTCCTTTGGACTTGACTATACTGCAAATCAATCCTGTCAGAATTGTACTCCCTCTTGCCTTTTAAAAATTTATTGGTGAGGGAACCTGTTTAAAGTGGGTCACCTTTTGTAGGATATATTGTATTCTTGTGGCAATTGGAGGCAGTACATCCAATATTCTCCCTCTCCTCTAAGTCCTTCTGGTGCTGTGGTCATTAATAGCCATGGTGAAGTGGTACTGTGGTTTGTGGTAGTAGTAACTCTGTAGTTCTACTGTGCTTTATACAGAGGTAAGACTGAGCTCAGATTGTTACTAATTGATCTCCATATCTGGTATGCATCAGAGTTGAACATCATTAATTAATCTTGTGCTTGAATAGCTTCAGGAAGGTATCAAAACATTCACAATTCTTGTTATGGAAGTTTTGGGGTTTTTTTCTTTTTTGCAAAGTAGTGGTGACTGAGAAATCTGCTGAATCAAACCAAATATTTTGGCTTCATTGTTTTTTCTCCTCTTTGTTTTTTTTCCCCCCCACCAGGTGTGTGAGCATCTGTTCGTTGGCCTTCAGCATGGATGGCATGTTTCTGTCTGCATCCAGTAACACAGAGACAGTGCATATCTTCAAACTTGAGACTGTGAAAGAAAAGTAGGTTTCAGATGTGCCTTAGATCTTGGAAGGAAAAGGCTTTAAAATTGATTATTCTTGACAGGATGAGTTCTCCAAAGTGTGGACAGACTCTTTTGAACACTTCTGTAAAGTAAAGGGCATAAGAAGTCACTTATGAATCAGCAACTGCAGCTGAGCTGTGTACTGTTCTCCCACTGAGCAGAAAAGGCGTTTCTGCCAAAGAGAACTTGGCCATCCTTGACAGGAATGTGGAGCAGTTTTAACATTTTCAGTTACATTTGTCCCCTGACATCCATATGAGAAGAACTATCTCATCGTTGCCTTCCAGCTGCATGTGGGGCTTTAAAAGGCACCAAGTTGTAAAATGTTCCTATTTATGATTTGAGAGGACAGTCTTACTGCGTTTCTGTGGAAGTCATTGGAAACAATGATTTGCTTAGTGATAAACAGATTAATAAAATCTTGAAGCGTAGCACTTTCCACTGGATTCTGCTCTTGTATAATGAACGTTATGAAATGCAGTCTTCTATGCAGAAGCATCAGTTTACAATCAAACATGCTTAAATAACAGGCTGAGGGTATTGTAGGACACATTGTGCCCTGTAGCATAAATTGTGTTAGAGTTCTCAAGGGTGTCAGTTATTTCTGAAGAGAAACAAAGAGCTGCTTGATATCTTTTAAAAATAAAATGTTTCAAAGTGTTCACTCACTTTTCTCTCTAAGATGAAGGCAAAGTCAAGTCACTTTTCTCTTCTGACTTGTAGACCTCAGGAAGAGCCTACGACCTGGACAGGTTACTTTGGAAAAGTGCTGATGGCCTCCACAAGCTACCTGCCCTCTCAAGTGACAGAGATGTTCAACCAGGGTCGAGCCTTTGCCACGGTCCGTCTGCCCTTCTGTGGGCACAAAAACATCTGCGCACTTGCCACGTGAGTACTGCAAAGGAACCTGCACCCCCCAACCCTTGCTGGGTTTGGGCTCTGGAGAGGCTGACACTGTAAAACATAACCCCAATCTGCAGCAGAGCAGTGGATCACCTGTAGTCACTGAAATGCCTTTTCTGGTGTAAGAGCAACGTGTCAGAGCCAACACCTCGCAGTCCTGTGAGGGGAGGAGGAAAAGGCATAATGTTTGAGTGGGAATAGCCCGATTTCCAAGCGTTGTTTAAAGATGTCTTTTAATTTTGAAAGAAGAATGTTGAGAACAGACCCATGGGCTTTTATGGCACTTGCTTCCATTAGTGCTATGGGGAGTGATACTGTGTGTTGTTAGCAAATTGCAAAATTGGGCAATCCAGCCTAACCATTAAAGAAGTCTTTGAAAGCAAGTTCATATAATTCTTGTCTCTAAAACAGCATAGCATTCATTAAAGTTAATTTTTAGGACTAAATCTAATCTTTTATGCTGTCTTCCTCAAAGGCAGGTCCCATTTGGCACAGCTACCAAAGCAATAAGCTGAGCAGTAGTAAACTTATTTTGTGGGGGTTTTTATAGTTTTTATGCTAAATTGACTTCATGTCTGTACTCTCACTCCTCTGATCTCAAAGCACCCTTTAAGCAATAATTAAGCTTTGCAACATTTCAGAAATAAGCAAATCCTTCCCGTTAGAATATTTGTCTTTGGAGTCGCACAAGGCTCGATAACAGGATGGTAACTTCTGAATCTGTTTTAATGAGTTACATATAATTGCTTGATTCCTGTGGCATCCTTTTAGCCCCAAAATGTGGTTGTACCATAATTTTTTAATACACAGGTCTTTCCTGAGTGCTCTGTTAACAGGATTCCCTGTCTAGGAGCAGAAGTGTGGAAAATAATGCTTTAAAAGCCATAGAATCATTTAGGTTGGAAAAAAAACCTCTAAGATAGAGTCCAACCATTAAATCATGGGAAAGGAGGAGAGTGTGCTTTCTTCTGTTCTTAATAATAATCTGGTTTTTAATAACCTGTTATTTATCTGTTTTTGTTAATCTCTCCCCTAAACCTGTGTAGAATCCAGAAGATCCCTCGTTTGTTGGTGGGAGCTGCTGATGGTTATCTCTACATGTACAACCTGGACCCCCAGGAAGGAGGCGAGTGTACACTAATGAAGCAGCACAAGTAAGTCCACATTAGCTGAGGATTGTTGTATTTCATTTCCTCTCAAAATCCAGTTTGTTCTCAGACTTTTCCAGAACAGAACTAAGTTTAACTTAGAACAGCTCATTTCTTTAAACTAATCTTCTTCCAGGCCTCTGACATGAATGAGTAACTTCAGAATCCCCCTGAGCCTTCCTTTCAAGTATCCACTACACTAAGCTCCGCTTTACCATCAGAAACTTAACACTGTCTGAGTGCAGGGAGGGATCAATCGCTGTTTGCTCTGTGATCCTCTTTCCTCTTGGCAGTTTGAGTTGAGTTACTTAAACAAGAACTTGAAACGACTGACACCACCCTCTTCATCAATAAATGAAGTGGTTACAAACATGAGAAAGAGATGTTGCTCTGACTTCACAGAGGGGAATCTGGCTTATGAAATTATCCATATTCTCTCCCTCCTTACTAAAATTCCTTGCATATAGGCCAGTCAGCTAATGTTCTGTAGCAGGACCGTAGAACACTCTGTTTTTCAATAAGGAAAAGCCAGGGTAATATAGTCAAATTACTTGATCAGTCATAGAATTAAAGGCAATAACTCATGATGATAATTGAGGTTTGCAGCTTTGGTCAGTCTATAATAATGGTCAAAAATCATACATTTATATGAACGCTTTAAGGCATGACCTCTGCCTTCACTTACAGATGAAGTGAAGCCTTGTAG
Source organism: Pyrocephalus nanus (assembly GCA_038380795.1). Lineage (NCBI taxonomy): Eukaryota > Metazoa > Chordata > Aves > Passeriformes > Tyrannidae > Pyrocephalus > Pyrocephalus nanus. The sequence goes on from CM076276.1 coordinate 12,921,417, forward strand.
AGGGAAGCCTTTATCAAATTCCTAATCTCTGAAATGTTCTAATATTTTTCTAGAGGGTTTTGTAATATCTGTGTATGAAGCAACCACTTCTGTGGTGGACAGAGCTCAAGACAATCTATACTACTGCTAATTGGAATGGAGCTCTTTTAATCACACACTCTTGTTTAGATCCTGATGCCGTGTCAAGAGGCAAACAGGACGCTGATGAGTCTTTAGAGTTAAACACAAAGTGTTATCAGACGCCTTCTTGCCAGTTCCTCCCGTTCCATTTCTGCATGTTATTCTCATCCATCTGAGGAGATATTTTGCTGTAGCTGCCAGCTGAAGCTGCGCTGTGCCCAGGTTGGGCTCAGCTCTCCAGGTAACCTCTCTGTGCTCGGCAGGCTGGATGGCAGCATGGAGCCGGCCAACGAAATCCTCGAGTCTGCATCCCACGACCGGCCCTTGGTGGCGCAGACGTACAGTGCCGCTGTGACTAAAGGTACATATGTGCCTTCCTCACCCACAAGGCATGGTAAGGAGAAGGCTGGGAATGGGGCAGAGAGCACCTCTGCGTGTCGCTTCGTTCTAGATGGCTGCGTGAGCTGGTCCACGGCAGCACGGAGCTTTGCGTGACTGCGTGCGCGGTGTGGAGCATTGGTGAGCAGCAGTAGGAGAAGAACCCTCGTGGTGTGCAGTAGCCTTCTGTAGATGGATCGCTTGTCTTTGCTGCTTTCCGGGTAGAATTTCGTCTCGAGTTGTGGTTGATTACCGTAGTGGTAGTTTTAGTACTTGCCAGACGGTTCTTGAGACGCCCTAACCAGTTATTCCGTACAGTTCTGCACCCAGACCTTGTGCAAAGCATCTGAATTATAGCCCCCCTCCTTTTTTTTCTTTTTTTTTTTTGCATGTTTTTTAGCAAGATTGATAAATGCTGCAATTGTTCCTTTAAGGGAATGGTGACCTTTTAGCCTGATTTGCTGCTCTGTTAAATCGAAAGGATGAGAACTTGTTTAATGCTGCAGCTCTCCAAGTCAGTGGAGCTTTTGCCAGCTCTGGCACTCAGGTTAGAGCCTCCCTGCAGAGGAAGGACAAGTCGGCACATATTGCATCTGTACCGCATCTGTGGAGACTAAAAAACATCAGCCTGCCCAAAGCACACACACAGAGGAGCTTAATTTTGATCATGAATTTTTCTTGGCTTGGAGAAACAGAGTCATGATAAAAGCAAACATAGGGTGGCAGTGAAACTATTTCAAGTAGCGCCTGGTACTTCAGCTCTACTCATTCACTCTGGATCCAAGCCTTAGTTTGTTGCTGCTGATTCCCCAACTCCTTGTTCCTTTCTCTCCAGCCTATACGGATGACCTGGGTGCTGTGGGTGGAGCTTGCCTGGAAGACGAAACCAGCTCACTTAGATTGGATGAAGACAGTGAGCATCCCCCCATGATCCTTCGGACAGACTAAACTTGGACCTGTGAACTCACTCCTGAAGCAGAGAACACTGGCTTGATGTTTCTTGAGGAACCTCGTGTTATGCTGCTATGAACTTTGACATGAGTTGGGAGAGAGGATGACAGACTCTTACAGTTTAAAGTCGTAGCTGTAGTTCTGATTCTATACAATTGGAAAAATATATGGTTTTCAATTCAGTGGCTTTTAATCTTGCTTATCTATTTTAGCTGTGTCTATTTTTTTTTTTTTGTTGCCAAAACCTGCTGTCTGTGCAGCCCTCAGAGCCTACTAGCTTTGCATGCGTTCATGTGCCAAGCAAGCATAGGAGGGGGAGAGAGAGAGAGAAGCCACTTTATAACAAACTCAAGTTTGTATTTTTTTTATATATGTACATAATATTTAGCCTATATAAAGAAGGAGTAGAGAAGTGGTTCTGGAAGCTGAGACTAGTTCTGCACTGACAAAGGTCCAAATGGTTCCTGTGCATGGGCTTGCAGGCATACCTAGTGACTGACATGCAACCTTTCAAATGCAATGGCCTGGTTTTTTTTTTTGGGTTCTCCCTTCCCTTTCCTGGACCATTTTGTTAATTAAAATTCCTTCTGAATGTTGTGTATTTGTGGGACTGTTCTGTTTGTTGGGATGGAAAACTGGAAGTGTTTCCCTGCGTAAGGATATAGAATATGGAAAGTGCCTTTACAGGGAAGGAATTGCTGCAGGAAGAAAGCTAGAACGAGGGAAGAAGTGTTAGAGAATCTTGTTTGTGCACCTTTAGTACTTGGGTGTCTGTAGTAGTGGCTGATAAGCTTGTGGGTTTTTTAGAGAAGAATTGGAATGCACTTTCTTTCTCTCCTGTACATTGTCCTATTTTCTTGTCAGAGTAGCAATAACCTTTTTTTATACTTTTTTTAAATTATCCAAAGCAAGGATTCTGTCAGGCCGGAGGGAAGTCCCTGTAGAGTTTGGCAGCCCCACTCTATAAACAGCCTTAAGGTTTTCTGCTGGAAGGCAAAGCTCTCAATTCCTGCTTCTCCTCAGTCTGGGGCTGAGTGCACTGCTCTAACAGTGAAGGTTCGTGATTTTTTTCAGGATACTGATGTAAATATAAATGATTTTGAAATATTAATTTTCTTCTGGGTTCTCTTCTGCTGGATAACAATACTTTTCTTTTTTGGTGTTTTTTTTTTTTTCCTCATTTTCCCCTCTCATCAGAGTACCTGCTGTGATACACTCAAGGACTGGTTGTCTCTTTGGCAATTAGGGAATAAATCCACAACTGCCCTGACCCTGGCTAGAGCTTTCCAAGGCTGAGCAGTGCTGCAGACTATTTTTGGGGTTGTAAATGTGCCTTCTCTTAAGTCTGGATAACAGTGAGCAAGTGATTAGCGAAGTACTTGGTGAGTGTTCCCTTCCTTTGCCAAAACGAGCCTCCCTTGCCTTTTGTGTAGCAATGTAGGTTGCTTCCTTTCCCTCTGCTGACTGCTTGCAAAGAAGTAAAAATAAAAACAGACAAGGAAATTGCAGATCTTGAAAGGAGGACAGAGGCTGAGTGCTCCAGCTACACGTGAGCTCCCTGCCACCAACAGGCAGTGATGTGCTTTGAGGATTTGGTACTATTAATTCTTCTCTTGAGCAGTGGCAGGTGGTTTTGTCCCCAAAGCCTGTGTGGGCAGGGGGGCTTCCCCTGCCTCTAAAGTACAGAAGAAGGTGGTAGTCCCTGCCAGGAGACCTCTCTGTCAGTGAGGCTGCTGTCAGTCTGTGTAAGTGGAAGGGGTTTGTACATGACTGTGTGTGGGAGAGAAGGGATCAGGCTTGTTTACTCACTGAAACCCTGGACTGTCCTCAGCAGTTGGTTGGAGTGACTTGTGGTGTCCCCTCCAGAACCCAGCACATTCACAGCAAACCCCTGAGTCATGCTGAAATCTTGCTTAGTCTCTTGACTTTAAGATCTGGCTGATAACTCAATCCCATGGTCTGGAGTTATTTATTTTCTTTCTTTTTTACTGCAAGTGCTCTGAGCTTTGCTGGGGAGCTCTGAGCTGCAGAATAAAATACAAATCTCAAATGCAGGCTCAGTGAGCTTTGGCAAAGTGAACCACCCCAGGAGCTGTCAGATGTCTGCTCATTCCAGACTAAAGCTGGTAACATTCCTGATAACATCCTTGGAGGCTTGGCCTAGACTCCACAAGCACAGTTAGCAGTAAACATGCACCAGCAACACAGGTCTGCTAAGCACACAAGTTTTACAACTCTGGAGTGTAACAAAGGCCATGTTTCATAGTCAGATACCCTCCCTAAGTGTAATTACTAACCCTACTGCTAAAAATGGGTAAAATTTATTTTACGAATTTTACCCCCTTCTTTCCTTTCACACCTTATTTTCCACAGGTGAGTTTGAGATCCCATGTTCACTGTATTTGTGTCTTCCATGTGTTCCTGCTCCTGAGCCACACACTGTGGAATTGCTGTGCCCTACTCGGTTCACTCCTGAGTAGAAGCTGGAAGCCAGTTGTTAAAGTGTCTTTTTGTTGTTGTAACTGGGAGAATCTTTAGAGAGCAGAAGCATTAATATTCTGGGGTTAGTGACCAGCACAGAGCTAGTAGGGTGGAGCAGGTGATTTTTGGTCCACACTGGCTGTGTTTTTAAGAGTGGTGGCAGTAGTTTGTCTTGAGTTCATTGCATGAGGATATAAACATTTTCTCAGATAAAATAGGACTAATATAACTTCTCTGTGATGGCCTTAGGCCCTCAGAAACCACTCTGTTGTGGTGTGCTACCAAAGTTAGAAGCCTTTCAGGTTGGGGGTTCATCCCAGTGACACAAAGATGTATTTTTATTTTTATTTTCTTTAAGCATACCAGAAATGCTGTTTGCAGCTGCATCCTCGCCTGAGTATGGAGCATGTGATTGCACTGTCGTTCTCTGTGGATCAGGAGCTGTCTAAACATTTCTGTTCTGGTGGTCTCACAGCCCAGGGTGAGCCAAGAAGGCTCTAGCCCTGTGGTGTGGCCATGGGCTTCTAGTTTAGGATATGGGAACTATGGCCCCTCTCGAGTTAGACTGACCTTCCTTGGAAGGACAGTGTTTGATCTGCATAGCCTGCCTTGAATCTCTTGATTCAAGCTGCACTTCTTGATAGCTTTTAACTCAGTGGAGGGTTGGGGCAGAGATAACTGAAACAACCAAAGCTGGGGAGGGGGGAACACTGAAAAACTTGGAATCCTAAACTCAGGTCTTAGCTTGCAGTGGGATCAGTTCCCAGTGAGTACCGTAGGGAAGGAGCTGTTTCTCTTGATGTGCAAATGGGCAGCGAGTGCAGGTACTCAGCTGCTGTCTCGACATCTGCCTGTTTACTCTGTATTTCAAGTTCTGAGGCAGAAAGCTTTTATCTGCTCCGCTCTCTTCTTATGTCGCTGTTTCCAAAATACAAGTGATAGATACAAATCTAGCAGTTAAAAGGCAGGGCCTGGCAGAGGAGGAGGAAGTAGAAAGCATTAAGAGGTTAGTAAAAGCTGTTTGTTCCGATGCCCTGTTCAGCAAGGCATTGGCACGAGCGCTCCCTCTGGGATCAGGTGTGTGCTTGTACCTTGCTGCTTTGGGTCCTGCACGGCGAGTTTCTTGGCTCTGTGTTTTTAGAGGTGGTAGCTTTTTTCAGTCTGCCTGAATGCAGATAAATACCTGAGAAGACTTTTAATGCAGTGGCAGGTGTCTGCACAGAGGAAGCTCCATCTGACCTGTGTGCAATAGTGGGAAGGGAGGAGTGAGCTGAGGAGCCACGGGCTGGGTGAGCGGGTCAGCTCAGAGCCCTGGGCAGAGCGCTCGTTGTTACGTCCCGTGCTGTGCTTTCTTGGCTCCAGCAATGGCATTAGCACCAAAGCAACGTGCAGCAGGACAGTAGAATTTCTTTCCCTGTGGGTTGCTGAGCTGTTCAGCACCCCACTGGTGTGTGCAGATGCTCTGCTGCTGTTTGCAGAGCGGCAGGAGTCTTTGTCCAAAGCGTTGGTGGGGGATTAATCACTGCAGAGGTTTGGGAAGTTTTTATTCTGTGCTCCAGCTGTCCTGGCTAAGAGTCAACTTTAGTTAACCTGTTAACATCTGAGAGCAAGGCCGAGCGTCTTCTCCACACGTGCAGAGCAGGCCTTTCTTTCTCTGGAATCTGCTGCCCCGTGAAAGGCTTGCAATGAAGAAAGCATGGCTCTGACTGTAAATAAATCCTTTCAGATTCCAACTGTACAACCAAAGGAATTCAGCAGATTCCTATTTTTCTAATCGTGACATGCCTTCATCTTAATGCTCTTCCGACCGGCAAATCTCATCTCACACCGCTTTGAAATTAACGGGCGAGAAGTTTTATCCCTGGCTCGCAAACGGCTGCCGCTGTGCTCGTTGCAGGTGTCAGTGCTGTGGCTTTGGCCGAGCAGGGACCTGCGCTGGCTCCCCTGCACGTGTCCGACCCAGGAGCGGGGAGTTCTTCCTCAACCTGTAGCTCTGGGTTTCTGTGGGGTGTTGACTCGGCCCTGTGTCTGCCCGGATCTATTTGCTCTTGCATTTGCTCCCTTACCTGGAGAAAACCCCTGCATCCTGCAGTGCTCACTGACTGTTCGGTATCTGTGTCGATAAGTGGAAAAATCTGTCTTAACATTCCACCTCACCAAGTGTCTGGCTCTCACTGCTAGCCCGTTGCTCTTTGTAATTTTATAACTGCCTAAGAAATTAAATCTGTGTTGTGATAAGTATTCTGTGTCTTCTTCCTTTTGTTTGCTGCTTGGAGATGGGGCTGGATAAGATCAGGGTGAGGCTGTTTGGCCCAAACCAAAATACCAGCAGTAATAAGCCCTCAGTCCCACCTGTGCTTTGTAGCTGTTCTCTACAGGCACTGTCAGCTTGGGCTTTGCAGGGACTGGGAAAGGACTAGCTGAGTTTTTCCTGGCACATTTTGCTTGCAAATGTAATTTTCCCTCTTGTTCCTTCTTAAAGCTGCTCTTCCCAGGACTTACATTCATGCATTTTTCTCCTGCTGCTCAGGTAAGTTTGATAACTGCCTTTATTCCTTTTTTTTCGTGGGATGCATCTGAAGCAGTGCTTTCATACCCACCCTATGCTGTCGCTCCAAGCTTGTTTCTTCCCACCTTCAAGCCCTGGAGGAAGATTTGCAGCGAGCCCGTGCGGATGGGAGAGGAGGCATCTCCTGCTTCTCTGTGCGTCCTTCCTTCTGCAGAGCAGCGACAAGTGCTTTGATCAGGAGGGGAGAAAAAGCCTTTCTGCTCTTGCTGGCAACGGTGGAGCACATGAGGATGAGATGAGATGTTCTCCTGGGTGACTGTTTCATGGCAAGGCCTCTGCTGTGGAGCTGCAGGCGCCTCCTCTCCTGATCCAGCTCAGGAGGGCAATGCTGCCCTGTGGATGTCGCTTTGTGCCTCCCTTTGCTCTGGGCAAAATAGGCTGTGTTAGCTCGGATGAGCATCTCTAAACTGTTCATTCAGCTGCTGATGACGTTTCCATCCCCTGCCTGGAGCAAACTGAAGATCTGAGGGAAGCTGCTGGTGGATTCAGGAAGTGGCAGCGAGTTCCAGCTGCAGTGGAGGTGCCAACAACCCCTCTGTCCCCCCACACCCCAAATGGATGGGGGGTCATCCAGACCCACTGATGTTTTGGGAGGTCCAACAGCCCCTCTGCTCCTGCCCTAGGGCAGCAAAGCAGAATATTCTCCAGTAAGCCTGGGAAAAACTGTAAATAATGGCTCAAACCCAGCTCTGAAGTAGGCAGCTGTGGTTGCATTCAGATTGGCAGTCTCGTGTCTGCTGGTACTGAGTCTGGCCCACTGAGCATGAACTCCCAGGCAAAGGGCTGAGCAATCTCTTCCCCAATTATTTGTCTTATTACAAGGGGCTTGTCCCTGTGTCTTTCCTGACATGCTTTGTTTTGGTACTGACTAGGCTTTTGGGTTTAGCTGTGCTGTGATTGATCTATGAAGTGCTCAGGCGCTGAGAGACCCCCTTTGCTATGCAGGACTTGAGTCCAAGATGAAATATCTGTTAGCAGAAGCACAATCCTGGTGTGAACAGCCCCACTTCGTGGGCTGTGTCTGAGCTGAACACCCTGCTGGGAGCAGAGGAAGGAGTGAGGCACCAGACAGAGCAGCTCTGACCAGGCTCACACTGACCCTGGCCTGGCTGGTTGGCAAGGCTGATGCAGCACCACCAGATTTTTGAGCCAGAGAGATGCTGGGATGGTGCTGGGGGAGCAGCAGGCAGAGGGGAGCACCAGCACTGCTCTGACCCTGCCTGTGCTTGGGAGCACCTTGTCCCTCTGCAGCACCCACTCCCAGTGCCCGGCACACACCTCTCCTGTGCCACATCTGACCTGGACAAGTGTCAGCTGGGCCCTTGGCAGGGGCTTTTTGGGTTAATTTGTGATGCACTGTGAGCTAATGAGGGCACTGTGCCCATCCTGCTGGAGCTGAGGACTTGTGATGCTGGCTGTTCAGCACCGTGTTGTGTCTCAGGGTGGGATTTTTAGCAGTGGGTTTTCCTGAGTTATGAGTTATAATAAAGGATTTGGAGATCACTACGTCCAGGTAAGCCCATAGAGTAAAGCTAGAGGATTTTGGCTGTGTTTTGATATTTTGGGTCCTGTTTTGCAGGGGCAAGGAAGGCCTTAGGAGAGAGAGAGGCTTGTTTCTGCACAGGTCTGGTCGGGAGCTGGGGAGCACCGAGTGACCAGAGCAGCACAGATCCACTTCATCCATGTGATCGGATCCACCTTGTCCACACGGTGGGTACAGAGTCACCTTTGGGTGCCAGCCTGGCGGGTTCCTGCTCAGCATCTCCCTTGTCACTGCTGTCCCCTCCTCTCTGCTCAGGGCAGGCTGGTGACACTGGCAAAGTGGGCACATCACTCACTGCTCCTCAGCAGCTGCAGATCGGGGCTGATAACTCGTTTTATCTGTGGAGGGCAGGCAGAGCAACAGCCCAGAGGAAGCCTGGGCCTTTGGCTGATGAAGGGGAGGAGGGGGCTGTGCTGTGCTGTTGTGCAGCTGCTGGATGGATGTGCAGGGCCACAGTGTCCCTGTGCCTTCCCTGGAAGCATCCCAGCCTTCTGTCTCCAGACCATCCTTGTTCTTTCTTCCCTTCCCTGGGACCATCCCAACATTTTCCTGGAAAACCTCTGTTCTTTCCTTCCTTTCCTGGGAGTATCCCAGCCTTCAGAACATCCCTGCATCTTCCCTAGGAGCAACCCAGTCTTTTTCCTCCCACAACCTCCCTACTCATTTGCTGGCACCATCTCAGCCTTCTCTCTGCTGAGAGATCCCTCAAAGCCATCCCAGCCTTTTCTCCTTGGTGCTTCCCTGCTGCTTCCCTTGTTTACTCCCTTAACATCCCTCTACCAGCTTCTGCAGCACCTTCTGTGTGTGCTGAGGACATCTGCTCTGCACTGGTGCTCCAGGACTCGGAGCAGAACATAAGAGAGGGGGAAAAAACCCTGGTCTGTGTGTGTGCCCTCACCCAGCCCCTGAGCCAAAGCTGCTCAAACAGGTAGAGGGCTCTTGGCTGCTGTGTGTGCCTGGGAAAGCTGCTGGGAGGCTGGAGGAGTTTAATCCAACCGTGTTTGGCTGAGGGGACTGTGGTGGGGCCAGAGCAGAGTGGGTCTGGCTTTAGCTGTGTGGCTGTGCTGCTGCTCTGCTGTGTTTTCCTGAACAAATAGTACTGCAGCTTTTGGATTTGGGCCCAAAAATTGAGTCCTGGCAGGAGAAGGCAAAAAGTCTGAGCTTTACCTGGCCCCACAACCTCCGTTGTTGGCTGAGCCTGGAGCAGGGCTGGTGTGTAGGGAAATACAGACCCTGAGCTGTGTCCCTGTGCACCATCAGGGTGGGGGTGCACTCTGCTCCAGGTGCCCCCTGGCATCCCCCTGCTCTGTATGGGCACCAAGCACGGCAAAATCACACAGAGCATCTTCTCACCCGAAAACAATTTTCAAAATGAAAGCAGGGAGAGCGAGCCAGGCGATGTTATCTCACCCCCTGTTCACAGTTCAGATAGGAACCAGCCTTTCATCTCTCCCAGGGCGAAAGGCAATTTGCATTTCAAGAGGTCAGGGCGAAGCTTTTTCTCTTCACCATCTGAAATTAGTTATTAAAAGTCTATTTGGAAAGAAAACAAGGCTCGCACAGGAAGATGGCCTCTGCAGGCTCGAATTAACTGCTCCTGTCATCCCTGATTTCCCTGGCTGCTGCTGGAGGATGCTGGATCGAGGAGGTACAGACAGTGCTGGAGAGGCAAATGGAGCAAAACCAGGAGCTCCTTGGTAGGGCTGGAGCTGCTCCAGGGCTCTCCCCTGGGAATTTGGGGGGTTTTGCACCCCCTGCCCTGTCCTAGCTTGGCTCTAGATAGGTCACTGCAGTGAGGATAAATCCATACCCACCTCCCTGCAAACCCTGCTGGCTTCCAGCTCCTACGCTGGCCCTGGACTGGGACCTCAACCTGGCTCCAGCAATCCAGTCCTGCCTGATAAAAAGCCTCGGGCAGCCCCGGAGCTTGGCCGGGGTTTGCCGGGCGCTGGTGCTTTGTTTTCTCAGCTGCTGCCTCTGCCCTCACCGCTGCTGCTGCTTATTGATATGGGAGTTTGCATTAGCAGGTGCACTCTGGGATATTCAATTACCTATAAAGAGCTGTGGCAGCACAAGACGTTGCTGGAGGGAGCGAGTCGGTTGGTTTGGGTTTGTTTTGTTGGTTTGTTGGTTTTTTTTTCCTTGGTTTCGGGTGTTTTGTTTCGGTTTTTAACTTGCTTTTTAAGGAGACTCGAGGATGGGGAAAGTGGTGGCATTGAATAAAAAAAACCCCATAAGTAAAAAAGCGGAGTAAAGAGGGGGAGAAATAAATAAATAATCCTGTTTATGAAATTAAACAGCTGGGTAAAAAAAAAAAAAAATCTCCGGGAAGAAAGCAGCTCCCTGGGCTATTTTTAGCTCTTTTGTTTCTTCCCCCCTGCCACCCCCGCACAGGCTGAGGGTTTGGTGGATGTCAGTCCTGCTGTTCTCCCTCACCTCTTGAGTGCCAGGTGATGTGCTTTTTTTTTTTATTATTATTTCTTTTTTTATTTTTTTGCATCTTATTTATAGCAGGGATGTGGGGGAAGGGCAGCAGCATTAGAGGAGGCTGTGCAGATATTACCCTCAGCTCTGGCTGGGGAATCAGTGGGACAGCAGGGGCTGTGCCTTTCCTGCAGCTCCTGTCAACAGTGGGGGTACCCCAGAGCTGGACATGGGGCCTCCCCTTTGCTCCTCAGCAGCTTCAGGAGCTGCTGTAACCCCCTCAAAATTCCCTTTCCTCCACTACCCTCAAAGGCAGTCAGTGCTGCAGCCTTCCCCAACCATCCCTCCCAACACCCCGATCCTCCCTCAGCCCCAGATCTCCCATCGCATCCCTCCTGGATGCTGCTGCTGCCCCAGGACCCCTCTCCCCACATCTTCCTTGCCCCCAGTTCCCCCCTCAGCAAGCACCCGCCTGGGCTCCCATCTTTGTGCCTTTATGGAAGAAATACATAATTCTTTTATTATTCAATTAGGAATTTAACACACAATCAGGTGATCGCTTTAAGAGGATTTCCTATAAGGCAGGATTTGAATAACGGGGCTATGAGTAATATATTCCCTTAACTGGTTTATTCCTTTATCAGATTTTTTTTTCCCCCCTAAGCACTTTAATGCATTTACTTTCCCATTGTCGACACTTTTCTCCGCGCTCTTCCTCCCTCCCCGAGCTTATGCAAATCCCCCGTAAGGCGTTTAATGCGCCGTGTGTGTCAATAGTGCCCAAATCTTCACGACAGCATTAGGCTTCATGCATGCCCCGGCTGATTAAGAGGGGTGGTGGGGCCAGCCTGGCTGCCCAAACCCCCTTTCAGCCCCCGCCATGGGGCCAGGGAAGGGGCCCCTGCGCTGGGAGCTGCATTTTTCTGGAGAAAAGGCTGGAGCTGAAAGTGGCTCTTTTCTTTTGCGGGGCGGAGCGTGAATGGGGAGCGCGGGGCTGCCCTGTCTGCCGCTGTTTGCTGCCCTGTCGCTCAGCTTTTTGGGGGGGTGGAGGTGTTAAACAGGGGGAGGGGGGATGTCTGTGGGTGGGATGTGAGTGAAGGGGGTAGAGGAAAGTGGTGAAATAACCCGTGAGCCAATACCAGCGTCGATTCCTGTGCACATCTCCTGCCCATGTGGCAGCGGGGGCATCACCCCTGGGGGCCCACCTGGCCCCGGATCCCTATGGGAATGGCTTTGGAGTCTCTGGCAGGAAAAGCAGGGGGTTTTCCCACTTATTGTGTCACCAAGGGCTGAGGTCAGCTCAGCCCATCCCCAGGCCCGGCCTCCCTTGCGCCACTGGTTTGTTTTCTGAGGCGGCCTGGCTTGTTGTGCTCTTGTTGGCCTTGTGTTCTGTGGGGTGAAGGGGGTTTAACAGCCTTCATGGCCATGGGGTGTGATGTCCCCTGTGACTGGGAGAGAAGGATGGAGCCCCAGCTCTGGGGGAATGTTCTTGCCTCACTTGCCTTGGTGGAGAGTTCACTCTGAAACGTTCTGGCAGCCGCTTGAGCACCAGGGAAAGAGGAGCATGGGCAGGAGGTCAGCATGTGGTGCCACGATGGGAATAGTGAAGTTCCTGGTTTGCCCATTGCCCAAAGGTTTTGTGGCTGTTGGGAAGGCCCTCTGTGAACCCAGCATGGGGGAAAAGCCCCACCCAAGGGTCACCATTTTCTCCTTCCAGGGAAAAGTCTCTCCCAACCTGGGTCTGTAAATAGCCTGGTGAGTGGGAGCGAGCTGATCTGACCCTTCCTGGCGTTGTTTCCTCTACACCCACCGCTGATTGTCTCCTTTTTCACCCTGTCCTGCCGCTCTGCCTCTGCGAGCAGCAATTATGCAAAGTTGCAATCAAGGAGCTGAATTAGGAGCTCATCTTGGATTAATTAGTGATGGATGCAAATCTGTTCCAACAAAGAAGAGCGAGGGGAATGCAAAGGCCATGAGTATCCTCTCAGGGTTTCTCCAGCTCTCCCAGGCTGGTTTCAGGGCAGGAGGGATGCACAGAGTAATGCCTTGAAGGAGAATTGGGGCAGCCGCGTTGAAGAATTTCATTCTTGGCCTTGGGAGGAGGGCTGGGTGCCCCAAAGCTGATGCTCAGCTCAGCCCCTGCATCTCCCTGGAGCTTTTAAACTCAGAGCTTTGGGTTTAGAGCATCTCCTCCCACTCCAGTTCTGTTGCAAAGCTTGGGGGAAAACCGTTTAATCCCTGCGGCCTCCAGGGCTGAGCTCCCGCCAGCGCCGGGGATTTCTGTTCGCCTGCAATCGGATTGTGACAAACCCCTCCACTTGCATTGAACAAATTCCCTGGCTACTCCCCGCTCCTTGCAGGCCCCAGTAATCCCCCAAGTGTGACTCTGGCCAAGAGGCAACATCCCTGATTAATCCCCGCCGTCTCCGTGCAAAGCCGCTGCTGCCGAGGACGCTCCCGGTGCCGGCACGACACGCTCGGCCGGCGTTGGGAGCAGACCCTGGGGAAGGATGCGAAGGATGCGATGCTATTTAAAGGAGCTTTTCCAAGAGGGGATTGCAGGCTTAAGACCGGCCTGCTCTTTCCGTGAAGCGGAAAAGATGGATGTGCAGCCCTCCCGGGAGCGCTGAGCGCAGGGGAGTGGGAGGGGGAGCTCAGATGTTTTGTCCCTTTGCCTGGTCCCCTCTGCTCAGCGGTCACAGGAACAGTGTCACCCACCCTGGCTGGTGCAGAGGGGACACTTACTGGGCTTGGAACACTCATGGCACCCCGGCAAGGTGAGCACAGCTTGGTTAAGGAGCTCCTTAACCAAGGGATGGCTCATGGCACAAGGGAGGGGGAGGGACAGCAGGGACAGCTCCTTCCTGTGGTCCTCAAGGGTTTAAGGCTGTGGCTCAAGGTTTTTGGCAGTGTGGTGGGACCTTTAAGGTGTGCATACATCTGAAAGGTCTCTCCTTCCTCTCACCTCTGCACCAGCAATGAGTAATAAAATTTGACTCCAGTGGAAAGGCAAGGGCAAAAAACCAATACAGGGCATTTCTGGAGATCATCCTAATCCGGCGTCTCGGAGCCAAATGAATCAGCAGCTCCTTATTCTGCCAGTGGGATTAGTCAGTGTTGGTCCAGGCTCCAGGAGAGCGAGGTGGGGCTCTGCATAGCAAGGAGCCATGGAGAGGTGGCCACAGGGTGTTGGCTGGTTCATGGAGCTAGGCAAATCCCTCCTCATAATCTGCAAACGCTGTAGGGATGCTCCTGCTCGTGCTGGGAGCCACGGGACAGCAGAGAGAGGCAGGAAAAGGGGAGAAGGTAAAAATACCTCTAAAAAATATGGAGTGTGGGCGAAGGATGCTTTGTGGGTGTTGGATGTGGGGTGCAGGGGGAGGCTCCAGGACGGGGCTGTGTGTGTGTGGGAATGTCCCTCCTGCCACAGGGACCAGGAGTGTCACGCCTGGCTGGTTTTCCTGGCTGTTAAAGTGGGTCAAGCAGAAACCCAAGGAGCATCCAAGCTCACCAAACTCGAGCCAGCTATATGGAAACTGAATTATTCAGGGCCAGCTTAAAAAATTGAAGAGCCCAGCAAAACTCCAGGAGAGCCCAGCCCATAGAACCCCCCATACCCCTGTTGGGCAGAGGCAGCTCAGCCTGCCCATGCTCAGGGGGCATCTTGGGCACTTTGGGATAGGAAACAGTGTTGTTTGGGTCTAGCCCTTGGGACTAGGGGAAGGAGGTTCAGATGGATTCATCTTCCAGTGGTCTCCCACAGTCCTCCAGTCTGTAGCAGTTTCCTCAGGTACCCCAGCATGGCTTTGTCGCACCTACAGGAGAAAGAACTCAAAGTCCTCTGTCCCCCAAAATGGAGATCTCTTGGTCATGTAATTTTAGATAGGATGTTAAAAGTCAGGAGCTTGTCCTTTGCCACAAACTGTTTGTTTGCAGCAACTCCCCGTGGCTCCGAGAACACCACATCCATTTGGGAGCTGAGATGTCCCCTCTGGTGCTTCTAAGGAACCCCCCCCGGTTCTATTCCTGGGGCTTTCAGAAGGGGAAAACCAGCTCCTGGGGAGAATCCCGGTGGTGAGTAATGCTTCCTGGCGAGCGCCGGGAAAAGGCGGGTGCACATATGCTGCAGCTCATCCTGCTCTTTTCATGGAGCATTCACACAGTCTGGGTGCCAACCAGCAGCAGCCACGGCCAGGGAACCCCCATCACAGTTACTGCCTTTTCTGATGTTTCTGAGGCACCTGGAAGAGGGTGATGGGGTCTGGCCTAGGGCAAGGGGATGTACCCTAAAGGGAGTGATGTGCCTGGAGGTTTTACAGAGACACTGTGAAGTGAGAGCTGAGCAAACCCAGCCCAGAAAATCCCCCCTTGCACCAGTGCAGCGAGCTGTGCAGGTGCTCAGCCCAGAGGGGAGTGGGGAAGGCTGAGCCCTGGCTCCGTGCAGAGCTCGGCACAGCAGTCGCGTGTGCTCTGAGCCAAAATCTGGCTATTTCAGCCAAGGGGGAAAGATGGAAATTTCCACCTGGCCTGTTTTCCTCCCTGCGATGAATTTGCAGGAGACCCTTTGCTCAGCCCCTCTCCCGGCAGAAGGGCTGAGGCGGCACAGGCGGTTTTGTCTCTAATTTCCTCTGGCGTGAGCAGCAGCAGCGGCACATCCCGCCGGCCCCGCGCTGATTTACACAACGCAGCATTTATTGACTGCGAGGAGATTGTAATTCACAGCCCGGCGCGGTGCAGTCACGGTGTGCGAGCAGGGATGGCTCCTTTCCTCCTTCCCGCTGCCTCCATCCTCCCGAGCTCCAGGTGGGGCGAGCACAGCAGGGGCTGGTCCCCCAGGGCTCTCACCCAGTTCAGAGCGAGGGACACCTAGGAGAAAACCCGACAGCATCAAATCGCAGTGATGGATCCTGCAGCCTTGGCCGGCTCACCCAGCCCGGGAGGGGTGGGGACATTCACGGGGTCCCTTCCTGGAGCACCTGCCTTGGGGACACACATCCTTTCCCCAGACAGATATCCCCACCGCCCCATGCTGCTGGGTCCCTTCCTCCTCTGCTCCCACCCTCTGCTTATGTTGGGAAAGAGAGACCTCCCAGTTGCTTCTTCAAAAAGCTGGGGGATTGCTGTGTTCTGCTATCCAGAGTTGCAATCCATCCATCCATCCATCCTGCTGACCCATTCAGCCCCTCCTGCGCCAAAACCCGTTGCAGGGCAGGAATGATCCTGTCCCTGCAGCGCTCGTGCCCTGAATGGAATTACCGGGGCCTTCTTCCCAATTAATCTCTCTTTGCAATTAGCTCCGGGCCTCCGAAATCCCCCTAAAGCACCCATAGGCTGCACCTGCAGGCGGTACCTATAGGCGGTGCCTATAGACAGGGGTATGGGCGTGCTCCGCTCATCGGGAAAGCCTCTCCCGCGGGCCCGGGGCCGGTGCGGGGGCTCGGGGGAGGAGCGGGGGGCCGGGCAGGGGCGGGAGGGAGGCAGAGCCGGGGGGAGGCAGAGCCGGGGCCGCCCCCGCTCCTCGCCGCCGCCGCCGCACTCGGTCCGGCCCCCTCCCGGCGGAGGCTCCGGGATGGCGGGGCCGGGGTCCGGCGGCCGCCGGGGCTGAGCGGGGCGGGCCAGCATCGCTGCCGCAGAGCCACCGCGGCGGAGCGAGGTAAGAACCGCCGCGACCTGTTGGGGGCTCGGCCGGGACCGCCGGGGAGCGGGGGGAGAGCAGGGGAAGCCGCCGCCCCCCGAGGCCCTGCCCGCCCTGCTGCCCACCCTGAGCATCCTCCGGGCGCGGCCGGGGCCGGGCTCCCTCCGCTTCCCCCCGGCCAGGAGCTTCTCCTTCAGCCCAGGGGACGGGGGTTACTGAATTAACCCCGTTTGTGGCAACTTCGCCGCTGGCAAGATGTCGGGGACCCTTTTGGCAGGGCGAAGATCGCTTCTCTGCCCTAATGGGGGGGTCTGCGGTGCTCGGGGGTCACCCAGAGCCGAGGGGCGGCGGGGCAGGGGCTCCCCACGGGTTAGACCTCCGACCCGTGCCCTTGACGGAGAAACCCACCCCCCCGCTCGCACAGTGGGTGCAGAGGGGCGGCAGAGTGTAAATCCAGAGGGGTAGATGGATCTAAATCCAACGGGAAGAGAAAATCCAATTTACAGAGGCGCAGGGATGCTCGGGGGAGTGAGGCGGAGAGTGCCGGAGGCTGGTCCAGCTCCGCGGCTGGGCAGCGCATCCCGCATCCCGCTCTGCTCCTGGCCCCGGCAAGTTTGGGCCACACGCAGTAGGGACAAGGCGTTTCCAGGCGGCACGTTCTCCAGCTGGGATTTCTATTATGGAAAAACCCTGCAACAGGCTTTCCCGGCATCCCAGGAGATGCTTCCCAGCGGGTTTTATTGCCTGGGGTGGCAGCAGGCGCAGGAGGGTGCTGGATGCAGGGGGTCACAGCCAGCTCGTCTGGGAGCAGCAGGATAGAGAAGTGTCCCCAACCAAAACGTGCCCTGCTGGATTGCTCTGCCTGAGAGCTCTGGGATGGGGCCTCTTGGGGCCCACCCTGGTTGGTGCAGGGTAGGGACCCCAGCCCAGCCCCTCAGCCAGTGCTGTGACCTCGATGCAGCCTCGGAGGCAGTGCTGCCCTGTGCCACCGTGCCTGCAGTGAGAGATGCATTTCAGGCTCTAGAAATTCAGTCACAGGGTGTGAGGGCACCACGTTTGCCCCCATCCCAGGGGCCCTCTAGCATCTGACCCATCCTGGCAGCTTGGGAGATGCTGGAAAACCTCTGTGCTCCTGCAAACGCCATGTCTGGCAGGGAGACCAAAGAAATCAGTGCTATTGATTTTTCCTCCCCTGCCTGCCTCAACCTGCTGCCTTGGAGGAGATATTTTCTTTTTCCCCCAGTGCCTGGGGGCTCTGCAGGAGGTGGGCTGGGGGCAGGCTGGCATCCTGCAACTGGTGCCAGGAATTCAGAGCAGCCCCCTGGGCTGCTCCCCAGGGCCCCAGAGGGATGAACCCTCTTTTGGGTGTTTCGGCGCGGGGGTTCGCTGAAGGATGTAAGGTGTTTGGGGAGCTCATTTTGGGATGCATTCACACCCTCTCCAGCATGATGCTGGGTTTTCTTTGAGCAGCTCCATGTCGTGCTGTGGTCCCTCAGAGAAGCAGATCAAAAAAAAAAAACAGGGTCTCATCCCATCCTCTCCCTGCAAAGGCTGCGGGAGTGTGTCTGCCCAGGCCGGTGGCTCTGCCCCAGCCCCAGGCACCAGAGATGCTGAAAAGGGCATAAACCAGAGCAAGCTGTGCTGCCTGAGGAGAGCGAGGGCTTCCCACCGCAGCCGGGATCTTCCCCGCAGCCACTCTCCGTGAGTGGTTTTCATCCATTAATTTCTCTAATTGCTTTTGGAAATCACAGCAGCTTTTTGTCTTCAGCAGAATCCCAGGGAGGTGAGTTTTCCTGAGCCAGGCTGGGGTGAGTGCTGTGCCTTGGGGGGTGGCTCATGTGGATCCCCCACAGGCACTGCTTGCCACCCCAAAGCCAAACTCCTGCCCAGTGGATCAAGGGATCCCGTTCTCCTCGGGGAATTGTCCTCCCAGGTGGAAAAAGCATGGGAGCCACTGTGACAGTGTGAGGTGGCAACACTCAGGGTTGTGCCATCATCCCTTGTAGACCCCTGGCATCACCCAGGGGATGATCCCCAGGGGGGACAGAGGAACCAGGACCCACCTGTGTGCCCTGGGGGTGTGACTGCTCTCCCTCCCTCCCAGGTTGTCCAGGATGGGCTCGGTGGGAGCCGAGCGCTTCAAGGAGCTGAGCCCGGCGGGGACGCCCGAGGGCAACGTGGTGATGAGCTTCAGCTTCGACAGCTACCAGCTGGAGGAGGATGAACTGCAGAGGGGCAACCAGGCCAAGGGTGTCCTCACCTTCATGGAGCCAGGTGAGGGCAGGGACGGCCTCACCTGGCCAGCAGCTGGGTTCCCTGCTGGGTTCCCACCCATTTAGGAGCTTTCTGGGATGGGTTTAATAGTCACAAATGGCCTGAAATGCCACAAAATTGCCCAACACGTTTTCTCATCCCTCTTCGTACCCGTGTGAGCCAACCAGCACATCCTGTGGCAGTGAGTTCTGCAGGCTGGTGAGGAGTTGAGGGTTTGTGCCCTGGTTCTCCTGCCTGGCTCACCCCTAGCCTGCAGCTTCACCTTTCTCCATGCAGCACTCAGGGGTGCTCCTGGGATTTACCCCAGCCCTGCTCTGCATCCTGAGGCATCCCTGTCCATCTCCACACCCACCTCGACCCCTCCTGCAGCACTGCCTGGCTCTCAGCTTCTTCAGCTGCAATTAAAACTCATCAGCCCTCGAAGCCTGGGTGTTTTACTGCCTTCTGGGTCTCCCACTGAATTGTCTTTATTTAGGGAAGGAGTTTTTCAGGGCTGGGGTTGTTTTTTTGTGAGATGTGCAAGGTGCTAGATCATGGAGGCACCTTTCATCGTCCCAAGGCTGGGACCTGACACAGGTCCCAGGGTTGCAGCAGTGCCACTGTCATGTCTTTTTCTCTTTCTTTCCCCTTTTGGGGCAGCTTCTGAGGATCCCGAGCCCCAGGATCGATACCATGGGATTTATTTTGCCATGCTGCTGGCTGGGGTGGGATTCCTCCTGCCCTACAACAGCTTTATCACCGATGTGGATTACCTGCACCATAAATACCCAGGTAGGTCTCCAGCAGCTGCAGGACTTCCCTGCCACCCCAAACCTGGAGAGAGCTCGGCTGCACTTCCAGGGGAGCTGGATCCCTGCCCTCCCCCATCACCTGCCTCTCTGCAGGGACCTCCATCGTCTTCGACATGAGCCTCACCTACATCCTGGTGGCCCTGGTGGCCGTGATCCTCAACAACGTGCTGGTGGAGCTGCTGAGCCTGCACACCCGGATCTCTGTGGGTGAGTGGGGGTCCCTTCACCCCTGGCAGCGCTGTCCCTGTGCTGTCCCCCTGCCACAGCCTCTGCCTCCCACCCACAGGCTATCTCTTTGCCCTGGGACCCCTGCTCTTTGTCAGCATCTGTGACGTCTGGCTGGAGCTCTTCAGCCGCAGGCAGGCCTACGCCATCAACCTGGTGGCTGTCGGGGTGGTGGCCTTTGGCTGCACAGGTATGTGGGACATGCTGGGACGTGCACTGGTGGGGATGGGAAACAGCCTCATTCCAAAGCCATGGTCTCCTGGGACAACCTCTTGCACTAATCCCTATAAGTTTGTATCCCTGCTCCAACCCCTCCATCTCTGTCCAGGCACCACAGGGCTGGCGAGGGGCACTGGCACCACACTGTGCATTGGTCACCAACACCCCTGATCTGGGCCACTATGGTGGCTTCCCAAGCCCCCACACATGGGGGCCAATCTTGGTGGGAAGGGAAATGGTGGGGAATCCAGGGAGGGAAAAAAGCCTTCAGCTTTTGGGGCAAGGAGAATTAGGGAATGCTGCAGCTCCCAGTTGGCTCAGCACGTGGGCTCCCACCGAGGTTTCTTCCCCCTTCTCAATGTTTCGGCTGCAGCAACAATCCCTCCTTCTCCCCTCTTTGCATCTCTCCTGAAGTGCAGCAATCCAGCTTCTACGGCTACACGGGGCTGCTGCCCAAGCGCTACACGCAGGGAGTGATGACAGGCGAGAGTGAGTACCCGGGTCCCCTGCCCGTGTCCACGTCCCACTTGCTCAGGGGGATTTAATGGTTTCCAAATCCCTGCAAACTGCCACACCAAGCTGGGGGTGGGGATGTCTGCCAGGAGCCGCCTTCATCACCCCAAATCCCTGCTCCTCTGTACTGGGAGGCATCATATCCAGGCGGTGAGGGGATGATGGGGATCCCTGATGCACGGGGCTCAGCAGGGCCCGGCACTGATGAGTCCCCCACATCCTCAGGCACCGCCGGGGTCATCATCTCGCTCAGCCGCATCTTCACCAAGCTGCTGCTGTCGGACGAGAAGGAGAACACCGTCATCTTCTTCTTCATCTCCATCGGCATGGAGCTGACCTGCTTCATCCTCCACCTCCTGGTGAAGCGCACCCGCTTCGTCCGCTACTACACGGACGGCTCCCGCAAGGGCCTCCCTGAGACGCGGGGGGCCGGCGACCCCGGCACCGGATACCGCGTCCACCACGATGTCACCTCCGAGGACGTCCGATTTGTAAGCCCAGGGTGGGTTTCCCTGCTGGCCCCCGGGGTCTGGCTCAGCACCGGAGCTCAGCACTGCTGTCCCCTGTCCCCCACCTCAACCAGGAGAACCGGCAGCGGGGGCAGCCCAGCTCCCCCCGGGGCAGCCCGGGCCCCGAAGCTGAGCTGGCTGGCAGCGGCACCTACATGCGCTTCGACGTCCCTCGGCCCAAAATCAAGAGGAGCTGGCCCAGCTTCCGAGGTGGGTGGTGGGCTCGGGGGGTGAGCCGTGCCCACAGGGTGGGTTTGCAGCATTTTTGTGGGGTGGAATTGGTGAGTGGTGATGCAGAGTTATGGGGAAGGATCATCCCCAAGGCTGGAGAGGGACTTTTGACAAGGAGTCCAGCAGTGACAGGACAAGGGGGAATGGTTTCAAAGTGTCAAGAGTGCAAGGTTAGGTTGGATGCTGGGAATAAATTCTTCCCTGTGAGGGTGGGGAGGCCCTGGCACAGGTTGCCCAGAGAAGCTGTGGCTGCCCCATCCCTAAAGTGTCCAAGACCAGGTCAGACAGGGTTTGGGGCAACCTGGCCTAGTGGAAGGTGTCCCTGCCCATGGCAGGGGGGTGGAATGAGATGAGCTTTGAGATCCTTTCCAACCCAAACCATTCTAGGATTCTATGATGCCTTTCCTAATGATGTGCTCAAAACCGTGGGGCAAACTCACCTTTGGAAGCCACCCCTGGGGCTCAGACGGGGCTTTCAGCCTCTGCGAGGGAAAGGCTGCAGTTTTGGCTGAGCTGTGCTGCCTGTCCCTGCCAGACATGCTGCTCTACCGCTACGTCGTGTCCCGGCTCATCTGGGCCTACATGCTCTCCATCGCCATGACCTACTTCATCACGCTGTGCCTCTTTCCCGGGCTGGAGTCGGAGATCCACAACTGCACTCTGGGGGAATGGCTCCCCATCCTCATCATGGCCATCTTCAACCTCTCTGATTTCGTCGGCAAGGTAGGAGGGAGACCAGCACCAGCACAGGGAGGCTCTGTCCTCCTCCTGGGTGCTTTCTCTAAGCCACTTGGCTCCACTAAGGGTTCTCTCCCCCCCATGGGTATCTGACCATGAGGCTGCTCTTTGGCACAGCCGAGGTCGGGCTCCTGTAGCAGTTGGTCTTTCCACCATCTCGTCTCCTTGCTGCCCCATTTTGGGCACCTCCTTGCCCTCCCCAGCTCCCCTCATCTCCCCCACATGGTCTCTCCCCCTCACTGCAGATCCTGGCTGCCCTGCCCTACGACTGGAGAGGGACCCACCTCCTCGTCTACTCCTGCCTCCGCGTGGTCTTCATCCCCCTCTTCATCATGTGTGTCTACCCCAACGGGCAGCCCACCTTCGGCCACCCCGCCTGGCCCTGCATCTTCTCCCTCCTCATGGGCATCACCAACGGCTACTTCGGCAGTGTGCCCATGATCCTGGCCGCAGGGAAAGTGAGCCCAGAGCAGCGGGAGCTGGCAGGTAGGACCGAGCCCTCACGGGAACCCCAGGTGTGGTGGCCAGAGCACCCTGACACCCCGTGTCCCTTCCCACAGGGAACACCATGACCGTGTCCTACATGACGGGCTTGACGCTGGGCTCGGCCGTGGCGTATTTTGCCTACAGCCTCACCAGTACCTCCCACAGCACCTGCTTCTACACCGAAACCTCCAACGGCTCCTTCACCTTGGGGTACTGAGCCCCGGGGTGGGGCGATGGGGACAAGATGGCACCTGCCTCCCACCATGGTCCCCACCGCCCCACTTGGCCCATGTCCCTCCTCTGGGAGGGAATCTGGAGCCAGAAAGCCACCCCAGGGTGGACAGGGACTGACATCCTGTGGGCACAGGGCCCGCATTCCAGAACGGCCCGTGCTGCCCAGACAGGCACTGCACAGGGCCACTTCTTGGGGTGACATTCCTCCCACCCCAGAGGACAGCCCTGCTGTTTTCGGGGGGATCCCCATTAGCGACGTGCAGCTCCCCAGTGGAGCCGGGGGATCTCCTGTTTGAGCCAAGCCATTGCCAGGAGGAAGAAAATACTGCCAAATCCCCAAGGGAATAGGACCAGTGCTGGGGAGGAAGGTGATGGAGGGCTGGTGAGGAAGAAGAGGAGCAAGAGAGGAAGGGAAGAAAGTCTCCTTCAGCCCCTGGTGGCTCCAGGAAGGTTAGTCTTGACTTTTCATTGATGGTGCTGCAGGTTTTCCTCAAAGAATGGTTTGAAATCCCAATCCCTCCCTAAACATGCCAATCGCTGTGTAAAAGACCCAATTCAGTTCTGCTGGTTGGGGAATTTTTTGGTTTTTTCTTTGATTGTGTCTTGTTTTGCACCCCCTGTAACCACAAGAGAGGCAGGGTCTTGCCTCTCCCCCACCCCACACTGTGAATCTGCCCCATCACAAGGGGGCAGGGGGGGGTCCCCGAAGCTACAGCACTGCCAGTGCCACCCACGGGCCACTGCTGAGCTTTGAGATTTATTGCAAGGGACGTTAAGTGAAGCTGATTAAATGATTAAATGTCTTTGCAATGATGGCTGGTCCTTGCTTGTGTGCCACTGGCACTGCTGGCACTGCTGGTGATGGGCTGGGCTGGCAAACACACACAAGGTGATGCTGCTGCCTTGTCCCGTGGGGTCTTGGGGTGCCCCTTGTGCTGCTCCCCAGCTCCAGGGTCCCCTTTTCACCTGGGGCATCTGGACTTGTCACTGGGTCCCATCGGAGCCCTGCCAGCCTGCAAACTGCTGTGGGCAGCACGTGGGAGAGGGAATGGGCCAAGAGGAGCAGAAAGGATCTGGAGAAGGTGCCAACACCACTTTTTGGGACTGGCTGCACCTCGCTGTGCCAGGAGCTGGCGGGTGCAAGGGGAAGCAAGCCCAAGGAGGCGGCGAGTGCCAGGCTTGGCACCCCGACCCAGCCCCCCCAGCACCGGAGGGTCTCACCGTGCCAAGCTCCCCGCTGGCTGAAGTGCAGCTCACACCAAAAAGAGCAAATCCAGAGTTTCATCCTCAACACATGGTGCCATCAGTGTGGTGGCCCGGGAAGGACTCACACCCCCTGCCCACTGGGGTCCCATCCTGTCCCTTGGTGCCACCACGTCGCATGGACGGGTTCTCCCCACAAAAGCCACACTGGCACCTGGGTTGGGTCTTCCCCCAAGACAGGGGCTGAGCTAAAAAGTGACTGTTGCCACCAAGGGGAGAAAAACCCCCACGGTCAGGACAAGCGAGACAAAGAAAGATGCTTTGTTGGGTTGCTTTTTTTCAATTAAATTTTTTTTTTTTTATGAAAAAAGATCACACGGAGTTCTCCAACAAACAGAATGCCAAAAAAATTGTTTTAAACAAAACATAAACAAAACAAAACAAAAAAGACAAAAACCTGGCTCTCCTTTCCTCTCGATTGTCTGAAATATCCTTGTGTTCCATAGAAGGCAGTGGGTTTTAAGTGCTTTCTATTTAACATTAGCATAAAATCTCTCTCGCGCGCTCTCTCTCGCTCTTTAAAATATGCTCACACAATTTGCTTCTAGAAGTACAGTACACTTTGAGCGTGGGGGGGTGTGCCTGTTCCCAGATCATTTACAATCACAATCCAACAGGAAATAAAAAATAATATTCTAAACGTCAGACTGTGTTCATTTCTGCCGCTGTGGGTTTTTTTCTTTTTTTTTTTTTTTTTTCCTTTTTTATAATTTCATAATTTTTTTCACAGTTTTAAAAAGTTTATATTTATATATATATATTTATATTTATATTTATAATTAAAAAGTTGAATCCATTTAAAGACTTATAATACAGGAGGGCTAAAGAGTCTTTTGGTACATTAAAACTGTACAGGCTAGAACCGTTCAGTGTCCGCCGTGCCGAGGCGCCGGTGGCCCGGGGTGGAGATGGTACGAGCTCAGCACCATGTGGTTTGTTTAAAGGACAAGGGGTAACTCTGCAGGGGTGTCCCTCTCCCCTGAGCCCCGGACTCCAGGCTCTGGTACACAGCTCTGGTACCAGGGCAGAGTTTCCAATCTGTCCTTGGCTTAAGCATCTCCCCAGCAGAGCCTGGGCCGAGCCGGGCCCCGCTCCGCGCCCCAGCGGTCTGTAGTGCGAGTCGGTAGTTGTGAAGATCAGTGCGTCTCTTGGAGTTTTAAGTGCAAGGATGGTGCATCGTTCTCCTCCGGTGTCCCCTCTGGGCAGGTGTAAAATCCTGGAGCATCTCCATGGGGAGTGGGGCCCGCTGGATGGAGCAAGAGGAGCGGTCCCCTCCCCGAGCCCAGGGTGGCAGCGGGGCTCTGGCTGTGGGAACGCCGCAGGCAGGCACAGCCGGGCTCACACACTGTCCCCATTCCCTTCAAATGACGGGAAAAGGCTTCCCAGCAGCTCCACGTCTCCGCTCAGGCAAGGCATGGAGGGTGAAGGGGGGTGAGGGATGCCGGAATCCAATGGCCTGTGGTCTTCTCTCCTCCAAGCACCGAGCAGCAGCTTTTCCCAGTCACTTCCTGCCCCTTCACTGCACGCTCCAAGTTCTTTGTTTGCCAAGTGTCACCCCCCCTCACCACGCGGTTGCTCCTCCCCAACACCTTTCCAGGGCAGGAGGAACAGAGAGCGATGAAAAGAGGGTTCAGACTGTTTGTTCGAGGCAGTGGGAAGGCAGCATCCCAGACTGGGTGTTGGCTCCTCTTCCACCTGGCTCCTCCCACCCCCGGATCTCTTGTGCCGGGGCCAGCCCTGCCCCACCATGCTCCATGCTGCCAGAGGGGCCTCCAGGGAAAGGGAACCGCAAAAAGGCGCTGAGAGGATCGAGACGAGGCGCTGAGAGAGACTCATCTCCTTTCTCTTTTCACCCTGTCCTTCCTAAAGGGTCATGCGAAACTAAGCAGGAAAGGGAATATAAGGACGGAGAGGAGCGCGCGTGGAAGGCGAGCGGGTGTCCCTTCCACGCGGCTTCCGAGTTACTGACGGGGGCAAATGACACAAAAGGGATCCCTCCTGCCGGGGGGGCCCCGCTGGTGAAATGATCACGAGACCCATGTGCTTTCCTGGACCAAAAGGAGGAAGGGAGAAGTTGGTCAAGTGTCACCTCACTTAAAGCCTCTTCCAGAGGGGCAACCACCACCACCACCACGCCCAAGGGCACCTTCCCCGACTCCTGTAGCTGCTTCCCCAACCCTTCCCTTTCAGCCCCCTCCTTCCTCCTCGCGTCTCTCGCGCTCTCCTGTCTGTAGTGTGACACAGAAATGAGCATTGAAAGAAACAATCATGTCGTCTGAACAGGCACGTCCTCAGGTTTGTCCCGTCCCTCCCAGGGGGTGGCACGTGTCCCCCGGGCGGTCAGCAGATGACAGGGACCCCGTCGGTGTTGAAGATCATGCCCGTGGTGGGCTCGTAGGTCCCTGCAAGGTAGTAGAGGTCCTCACTGTCCTGGTATTTCTTTGTCTTCAGCATCTGCTCATACTGATCCAGACCAACAACAAGACACTTGTGTGAGATGGTCTGGACATCGTTCTCATCCACATGAGAGGACTGGTAGAGGGCTCGCTGCACAACAGGAAGAGAAGGAAGGAGGTGGGAAGGATAAATTAGATCTCACGGCACTAACAGCATCGTCTTCAATGTGTAGGAAAAACACCCATCACAACAGGACAGGGCTCTGCTCACACTCAAGAACTTCCAATCATCCCAACAGCCAGCCCAGGGGAGGGACACTGGGAATCTGCACCGGCCTATGGGCAGCCTGGACACAATCCATCCACCTCCCTGAGCCCGAGCCCTGGCTTTCACTCAGCTCTCACCAAGGGGAATGCTGTGGCTGCCAAGCACACATAGAGGGGAACATGAAGGCCAGGAGTTTGTCATTATCACTTCAAGGATACAAATGCAAAGATGGGGGCTGGACACCGGCCCACTGTTACTCCCCACACCCAGCACCTGCAGCTACTCCCACCCTCTCAGAAAACACCATCCCAAGTCCTGGACACTGCAGACTCAGCTGAGGCAAAGAGTTGGAGCCAGAGAAAATTGGGGGGCATTTCCCCAGCAGCATTTGTTACAGGGTGCCCAGCATTCCCTCCCAGCCTTCCCTCAGCCACACCAACCTCCATAAAGTCCTTCCTCTGGTTGGATGCCTGCAAAGCTGTGGACAGACTCCTGCCTGATTTCTGATCCCAGCGCTGTGCCCAAGAAGGAAAGAGGAAACAGAAATGAAAAGCAGGTGAATTAGTTGGTTTTCCATGCCCAGCACCTCCTGCCCACCTCATGTGCTTTTGGAACTTCAACCTCCTCCCACAGCCACTGGGAATAAATCCTAAGAGCCTGTTATAAACAAAGCACACATGTGCAAAATATGGTATTTCTGAGCACCAGGCCAGACCCTATTACACTGTAAAGACTTGATCTGGCTCTTGACATTCTTTTTGCACCAACACAAAAGTCTTTATTTCCCATTAGGATAAAACCCCCTGCTCCCCTGTTCAAGGGGCAAACACCAAGCTCACCCACACCACAAGCAGCCCCCACAACATGAAAGGACGGGGCCACCCCCATCAGGGTACCAGTAAGAAACTGGGCCTGGGGTGTTTTCCTCATCCTTGGGAACAAAAGGGGGCAAGAAGCTTTGCAGCCCTCTCAGCAAAGGAGATCAGCCTACCTTGCCTTCGTTGAGTTTCTTCCCAGGGTTGGTTTCTTCTGGGTGATAGAACCATTTGACCCGGACCACCATGTTGTTCCCCCAGGACTCCCACATGCTCTGGATCCGGCCAATGTAGGGCAGGTTGGGGCGGCCGGCGGAGAGGAAAACCGCGCAGTCTCCGATGCGTATTATCTCCTTGCCCCGGACGATAGCCTTGTAGAACAGCTTCCTGGCCTTCCCTTTCATTCCACGTCTCTGCCAAGAGAGGATTGCGCAGGTGAGCAGCCACGGACCACCCAGGTTTTCCCCAACTGCTTGCCCTGTCCCAGGTGCACCCTTTTAGTGCTGGCAGAGGCCCAGTGTTCCCACAGGAATTGGGGAAGAGTGACACGCCATGCAGGATGGCTCCCCCAGACACAGCTGAGGCCAATCCCAATCTCCTGCAAACTGGAAACCTTGGCTGAGGACACACCACGACAGCAGTTTCACCACCCCAGGAGAAGGGGAAGGGTAAGAGGCACCAGAAGGCAAAGGCCACCACCGAGCGTTATGGAGCAGCGGGAGAGGCTCCGTTTACCTGCGTGGGCTTCCCGAACCACTTCCACAGCTGCCGTGCAGGGAGGAAAGCGGCGATCTTGGGCCTGTTCTCCACGGACGGCAGGCGCTGGCGCTTGGCCAGCTCCTTGGTGGTGGGCAGGTGGATGCCCTCGCGCTTCTTGGGCCTGCTCTTGTTGCCGCTCTGCGGCGGCGCCGGCTGCGGCACCGGCTGCTGCGCCGGCTGCTTCTGGCTCTGCGGGTGGGAGGACGCGCGGGATTTCCCCGCCTGCTTGGTTTGCTTGGGAGGGAGGGTTTGCTGCACCGAGGAGCTCGGCTGGGCCTCGGCTACTTCGTCGTCAGAGCTGCAGGAGGAGTCTTCGTCCGTAGTGGAGGAGGAAGAAGAGCTGGAGCTCGATGAAGAAGAGGTCGATGAGGTGGAGGAAGAGGAGGAAGAGGAAGATGAAGAGGAGCTGCTGCTAGAAGAGGAAGAGGAGGAGGAGTTGGAGGAAGAGAGAGGGGTGGATGCTCTTGAGCTGGCTGAACTGCTGTCCTGGGCTTCCCCTCGGTTCTTCTCAGCCTCCTCTTCTCCCTCTGACTCCGAGCTGCTGTCGCTGCTGTTGCTCTCAGACTCTTCCACTGCTGCTGGAGCTGCTGCCTTTTCTTCCTGGTCCTTTGAGGCAGTGAGGCTCTCCACTGAGCCATCAAACTTTCCTCCAAAGCTGGCAGAAGGGTCTCCCTCAGCCACCTTGGCTCGGGAAGATTTCTGCTTGCCCTCCACGCTCACTGCAGCGGAATAGCCCAGCCCCAGGAGACTCTTCCCTTCTCTGCGACTGGCCAGGTTTGAGTCCTCCAGCATCCTCATCGCCTCCTTCATCTTCTTTGTCTTTGGAGACATCACGCCCTCGTGGTCCAGCTTGATCAGGATTTCACTGTCATGCTTCCTCTGAGTCTTGACCACGGTGCCAAACTCCTGTGTCTCTTCTGTGGGCCGCCCTTTCTTGGCTTTGGCTTTCGACCCCGAAGCCTCACTGGAGCCGAAGGCCGCCAGTGTTCCCGGGAGGTCACCGTAGGGTTCTGTGCCAAGGATGCTGCCAAACACAGCAGGCTGGTAAGTGGGTTGAGGAGGGCTGTGCAGCTTAGTGGAGATCTTCATTTTGCTGGCTTTTGACCGCTTTTCCTCCGTGGGAGCAGGAGAGCCTCCAGTTGGCAGCGGTTGCGATTTTCTTGACCCCTTCATGCTTGGCTTGCCCAAGCAGGTTGGCTTCTCTGGGACTGAGGAGGTAACAGGTGAGGACTCACCTTGATCCTTCTCTTCGGGCAAGGCAGCCTCTTCTGCAGAAAGGAGGAAACAAAAACACACAATGTTATCCACCCAGATGGGCTTTATTAGCTCAGACTCAACCAGATGCCAATGCTGACCCCTCTCTGGCCAAACGTGGCTTGCTCCTGCCTGCTCAGGTACCCCAAAGGGACACAGGTACTCACTGCTCACTGAGCAGCCTGGTCTGATGCCAGTGCCCATGAGCTGATGGGTAATGCCCAGAGATTCTGCTTCAACTTCAGGGGTCTCAAACTGCAGATCTCCTGCTCTCATCTGGGGAGAGCAGTAGGGAACTGTGCAAGGATTCCCTACACTCCAGGTGTAGGACTCCAGACCTACCAGCTTTTGTCTTGACGCTTGGCTTTCTCCCTCGCCCTTTGCCCTTTGACACAGGCTCCTCTGATCCCAGTGCAGCTCCTTCTTTTCCTTCTCCAGTGTCTTTGCTGGATTTACGGCTACGGCGCTTGGTGCTGGGCACCAAAAGGGCAGGGGAAGGCTCAGCACCTGCAACAAGTCAAAGTGATGGTCAAATACAGTCAAACAACACATAAAACAGAGATGTGATTCAGGGAAAGTATCCCAGCTGATTCTGCAATAGGGAGTGGGCCTTTTTCCCTGTGAGTTATATTCCACTCCAGCTCTGTTTGTCTGTAATTGATGGTCCAATCTTTGTGATTGAAAGTCTGTGAACTACTCCTAAAATCTCAGAGGCAACTGGCATGAAACTCCCTATGTTTCATAGTAAGAAGTATCTTGCAAAAAACTGAATGGCAAAACTCACACTGGATCTTGTAGTCAGGTGGGAGAAGCCGAATGTGAGACAGTGGGATGCGTCCCGTGTCCCCGTCATCAAACTCTACTGTGATGAGATCACCATCCTCCTCCAGATCCAGGGTTCCTGTGGGATGAGGGAGCAGAAAGTGGGATTAGGAACAAACACTAGAGTACAAACCTCTTGTAAGGCAAGTGGGGACGGGGGAAAGACAGGGATCCTGCAGCAGCTCCAAAGCATCCTTTGCTAGGCTGTGCAGGGAGGGCACAGAAGGCTCACTCTGCAATGGAAAGTCCCTGATAATACAAAATCAGCCCACCCAGTGCGAAATTCCCCAGGCATCAGCACTCCTCCAGAACATAACAGCCATTCCAGTTTGACTCTCCACCTCCTTCCACTATTTCTTTCTGTTCTTGCAGAAATTCACTTCCCTGTTTTCATTGCAGTATCTCTTTTTTTTTTTTTTTTAACCTGCAATTTGTAACTACTCTAAGCAATCAAAAACTGCTGCTACTTTACCTTCTCCAAGAGAAATAAGTTGTGTTCCCATCTTCTCTTCTTGCACCAGCATTACTGGTCTATAACTCATAAGTAATTCTTCCTTTACACACATGTAGGGTGACCAAGGGCCCAAAAACAAGACCAGCCATGGTAGAATTGCCCAGAGCTTTCACTGGCTTTTTAATGGCAGGAGTTGATACATCAGAAGCGAAGCTGTGAGTGTCCAGGTCATTTAGAAACCTACACAACCTCAGAAATCATTGGTGCCTGGAGTCAATTCTGACCTTCTAAAATGTACTGAATTTCCCTGATATTTTTAAGGTCCTAAATCACTCAGACCTCTTCCTGAACCAACAGGATGTCACTAAATCAGCATCATGGATAAGCTGGGCGTGATGTGGAGGAGAGGAATAGTCCAGGCTCTGACCTCCAGGATGCTCATAGCAGAGCTCAGGGCTTCTCCAGACAAGCCTGACATCCCTCAGGACACACAGGACCGAGACATCCCAGGTTCACCACGTGGCCTTACCTCGGACAACTGTCCCTGGGTAGAGGCAGCGGTACTGCTGGCTCCAGTAGGCTGCAATCCTCGTGCCCTCGGGCAGGAACCGCACTGAAGGGGGTTTCACATCGATGATCTGCTCAGGACAAGAGGAAGGCAATTACTGACATTCCCTGCACCAGCACAGACCATCCCACCCCACCTGGCACAGAGCAAAGCAGCTCTGGAGAAGGCAAGGGACAGTCTCCCTGCTGGGGAATGGCCTCCTGTCTGCTCACAGGACGGGGTGAAGGACTGTCCCTGCTGGAATACAGCAGTAGTGCCCACTGCCAATGGGGGAGTTTGGCCATGGGGCAGCAAGCACACCAAGGGGAGCTCTGCCCACACTGACCACAGAGGCAGGAGCAGGGCATCCCTGCAGCTCCAGCTGGGGAAGGGAAGGAGGAGGTTTCCAGCTTGCCTGCTCCAACCCAAACCAGGGCTCAGGCATCCTCTGCTCTCACATACCGCTTCCTGCAAGAGCTGCTCCAGGCAGTAAATGTGGGGACGGTTTCCCCTCTCACCTTCCACCACCACACGGTATCTGAAACACACAGGCCCAGTCAGACACAGCACATGGGAGACATCACCCCAACCAGTAACAGCTCCCTCTGAGCCCCACCACCAGTTTATGTCAGGGCATTTAACGAGAGGTTAAGTGGATTTTCTTCAGCGCTGATACACCAGAGTGAACTCTCCTTCCCTCCCTCCCTGCCAGACTCTGTCAGTCTCTGGGCAGCCAGCTCTACACATCCCCAAATGGATCCCTGCAGCAGCTTTGTCTGGCAAATCCCAGGTGGATACAGCAGTCCCTCAACTCACATGTCTGGTGAATGCACTGTCTTGACATGCCCAGCATAGAGCAGCTTGTCATCCATGGGGATGAGGACACGCAGACCATCTTTCAGCTCATCCTTGTCAATGATGCAGGAGCGAGGAGCTGTGAGGTGTTGGAGCAAGAAATGGGGATTAGAGAGCACCACACATGGAAAAGGGACAGCAAAGGGAGCTGCATCACACTCACAGCATCACCCTCCCCCTTGGAAAAGGCCAGTAAGCAGAAAGGGCTCTCTGTCTCTCTGGCTAGCTCCTGGCAGAGGTAACACAAAATTAATAATAAATGATAAATCCATCCCATTAGTAATAGCAACATACCAATAAATAAAAATAGGGTAACTCGGAGACTGGGCTTCAACTACACGTCAGGGTGGGCCATCCTGACAAGGCTTGCTTTTAACTGAAATGACTGAAAAAGTGGTATCTCCACACCAAGGACTCATATCTTTGGATGAGGAACACGTGAAAGCAGCACAGTCCTCCTCTGAGCAGCCCTGGGAAAGCTGCCCAGCCCCTCTACCTGTACAATCAGCCCCCAGCCCCTCCTGCCCTCACCTGGTGTGGGTGGTCGCTCGACCAACATGCTCAGTGGGATGTTCTCGTCCTCTGAGAAGCTGCTGTCTTGGTTGGGTTCAAAATCCTCCTCTGCTGCCATGCTCTCCATGAGCTTGCTGACAGCTCCTCCTTTCCCTCGGTTCTGCAGGAGAGCAAGCAGCACATCAGCACATCAGCAGCACAGGCAACAGTCTGATCCCATCTCACCTTCGTCCAGCAACAAATAAACTGAGGGTATCGGGACAAACTTGTCTCCATGCTCAGCAATGTTAATCACACAGAGAGCTGGGTGAACCCAAGATTTTTGCTGAGTTTATCCCCAAGCACCACTGACAGCTGACCAAAATTCCCCACGTGCTCGTTCCTGGAGGTTAGGAGAGATGCTGTGGAGCAGACAGCTGCAGCTTTGCTCTGCACAGTGCTCCCGACCCCTCTGCCTTTGGTGAACAGGTACCAGGCACTGTTCCTATTTCCCCTCAAATCTCTACGATCTGTTTCTTGCTGTTACACGCAGACCGTAAGTGTTACACTCAGAAATGGTGTGAGAAGACGCGGTAATGTGTGTTATGGGAGATGACAGGCTACAGCAGCGGAGCAGAAACCAGCTGTGACCCAGTGCTGAGCAAGGCAACTCCATCACCATCTCCTTGATCCTGGCTATCCATGAAAGCTCTCTGTGAAAGCTCTCCCTCCACCCTGTGGCGGCCTGAGAGAAAATCCTGCCTGCTCACTAATTTGGGGGATGAAGGCAAACGAACGCCAGATGGTAGCAGCAGGTACTACCTGACAGCCTTCCTTGGATTTTAGGCTTCTCAAACACACCCAGCAAAACCTGCACATCTGTTTTCCCTCCCTCACAATACAACAGCTCAGGAAAGAGCAGGGCTCTGCCAGCCACCCTCCAGTTCACCCACACTGGAACCAGTCCCTCACCTCTTTTTTCACCTCCTTGGCTTTCACTTTGGCTTTGCTCTTCTTGGTGGAGCCCAGGGCATTTGCCAGGCTGACACGAACATCAGATGGGGAGCTAGGGATGCCAGGAGGAGACATGGAGGAGGAGGAGGAGCAGCAGGGTGTTTCTTTCCCCTTCTTCCGTTGCTAAAAATAAGAAGAAAACACTTCCATCAGTAAAGAGAGAATTGATAAGATCTGGGACCAGGGAGAGGAGAAAGGTAGAGCAAAGCAGGCTGTGCATAGGTAGTATGATGTTCAGCCAACAGTTAGTTCACTGACCACGTCACATGTCCAATCTCTGTTTTCTGGCTTCAGATACTTTGAGAAGAGCTTTTCATTACCCTGGAGAGCAAATCCTGCCCATCAAATCTTCCTCTGAAGAGCTCCAAGGAGATCCCAGTTGGCCTCATGTCACAATTAACTTGTCTAACTCTTCCAATCAGTACTCCTCCAAAACACTGCCATGAACTGAATGGGAGCCAGAGGGAGCCGAGCTTTCAAGTGAGATGAAGATCCAGGAACCCAGGGATCACTGCCACCCCCAGCCAGGGACAGCCCCCAGAAGTCACAAGATAAAAGGTGAACAGTCTTAAAGGCCAGCACAGGGGACACAGCTCAGCAAGTGAATAAGGTCATGGGGAGAGTGGGAGGACTGTCAACTCTGGCCAACCCAAACAGGTAGGATTTGGGACATGGAGGGTGTGACACAAGTAACTAGCCCCGTTCAGCCACAAGAGGTTTTTACTCCCTGCAAGTCAGATTCAAGTCTGACAGATCCTCTAAGTGTATGTGGGGCTGGCAGGGGTGACAAGGGGCAGCCAAACAACTGCTGAGACAGGACCCAACTCTTCTCTGCCCTAGTGGAGTTAACTGCCCTCCCCACACCCTCACCCTCACCCAAGGGTCCCACACCCATTTTGCCAGCACATTCCTCACCTTGCTTAGCTCCTTTCTCTCCTTCCCCTTGCTGCCCTCCTTTTTGGGGCTCATGGGTGCCCCCTTGCCACAGCGCCCAGGCTTGGAGACAGGGGTGGAGCTGGCAGGGGCCGCAGACGTCAGCATGGCCGAGGACGTGGTGGCATCGTGGAGGAAGATCCGCTCGCTCCGGCGCCGGTTCCACAGGTCATCATCGCTGGCCTCCAGCCCAAACTCAAAGCTCAAGTCCTTGGGGGATTTGAATTTCTTCAGCTTGCGGCCTTTCTCAGACCCAAGCTTGGCCTTGTCAGCGCTCCCAGATCCGGAGTCGAGGCTGCTGGGGGCCTGGCTTGGTGGGATGCTGCTTGAGTCCAGTGGCCCCTTCTTTCCCCGCAGCAGCCCTGAAGGCGACTTCTTCCTGATCTTGATCTCACTCTCCGAGTCAGTGTACTCAAACTCTGTCCCTAGGTGCAAAGGATTTAACCATCAGTCAAAGCCCTGGCTGAGCCAAGAGAGGACACATCCTGCTGGAAGCTTTTGGGCTCCATGAGAGATGCTGTGCCTGTTCAACAGAGCCCTTGCTCGTTAAACTTTCCAATTCCCCTCATCCCCTCAGATCTGCATTTCTGCCCCATAAAACACTGATTTCCCTGGAAGTAAAGTCTTCCCTGCTCCAAAGCAGAGACCAACCATTCAGGCAGCATGGTTCAGCATGTTGCCTGCTTCCATTTTCTCCCTTGTCCCACAGCCAAAACCCTGCTGGAAAGCTCTTACTATAGAACAGATACTCTAACTTGTGCCCATCCTCAAAAAGGAGCTGAAAGCCAAGCACGAACCCAACAAGCTGAGTCTCCCATCCCTCCCAGTGGGAGTCCTCTCCAGTTTCACCTTTGTTTCAGGAGAACAATCTCTTTTAAGGTGGAATAAACCCATATTTCAAGCTTATTTTTTCCCATTGGCCAACAGACACCACAGATCTTTTTACTGGCTCAAGTAATCGCCTTAAAGTCAAGAGAGGTAAATGATCTTTTGTCTGTGGCAAGTGGAAATCCCCTCACGTTGGCCTCTGCTCAGCCCCACGGGCACAGCAGTATCCAGGGGCCTCAAATACTGTAGTAATGCCAAGATGTTCCCCACCTTCAGTGTGTCCCCCTGAACCCCATAAAGGAAAGCAAGATCATGTTTCCAGGGGCAGAAGGGAAACTGAGGCAGCACCTACACACCCATGGGCAGGAGGCAGGCAAGTGATATTCATGTGGGAAAATGAAAATGTACATGGCACAAGCAAGGACAGCACCTGCTCTCAGTCCTTCTCTCTCAAACTCACTTTCCTGGGTAAACTCAGTCTGTAGGAACCTGCTCTCATCTTCTAAGCAAACCTCTTTCCCTGAGACAGCCCCAGCATGAACAGGAAAAGAGCCAGCCTGTCAAAACCAAAGCTGGCAAAGCTCAAAATAAAAAACCCACTGGAAATTAAAACACTCCTCCTCTCTCACTACCACATGAGGTAATTTCTAGATGCTTCCAGTTTCAAGGAGGGCAGGTTACAAGACAATAAATTCTTAACAGAGGCTGTTGGAACAAGTTGGCAAAAGCCTAATATAGCATGGAAACAGTGCTAAAACAAGCCAGGCTCCCGAGGAGGACATCATTTTCCATTCTGAAGCATGCTATAAATTCCATTATCACTTAATAAATATTAATAGCGAATTTATAAATGGAACCCATATAGATCTGTCTGACCGGGAACAATGTCACCAATGGGCACTTGTGCAGCAGGGCATGGGGAGGGGAAGAAATGAAACTCCCAGCACGTTGAAACTGAGACAGAGACGGGACAGAAACCCAGGGTCTGGCACTGCAAACACATGAGCAGAGGAAGGAACGCTTGTTTCAAGTCTTGCTGGCTGGTTTCTGTAGGGAAGCTGATGGGATGGGGTGACCGAAAGAGTTTTCCTTCTGAGTGTCTCTGCTTCTCTTGGATATCCAAGATCAGCTGCATTTAGCACATGCTTCCTTCCCTAAAATGTAACAGCACTTCACTGCCTTCTGTACTTTGTCCAGGGGGATGCAGCATCTCACTGTTTGCCTTTGCAGCGTGGCTGCTGAGGATTTTCCAGGTAGGAAAAGAAGAAGCTGACAAATCCACAGGGAACTGTCCCTAGGGAAGCCACAGCTGCAGCTGCTAAACTTGGTTCTTGTTTTCCTGCCAGGCCATTTTCCCCAACTTCAGCATCAGGACCAAGCAGTCAAAGCGAAAAAAAGGGCAACTCAGTGTTTGGGTAACAACCTGCTCTGCTGCAGCACAGCTGGGGCCCCCCAAACCTTCCACCTTGGCCCCATGGCACCAACCCAAGCCACACAACTCACCCATCAGGCTCTGCCGCTCCTCCTTCTTCTTCGCCTTCTGCTTGGCCTCCAGCTGGACGATGGAAAGCGGAGGGGGCACGATGGGGCTGGGCATGGCGCTGGCAGCAAACCTGGCCAGAAGGCCCAGGCCGCTCTCATCGAGGGCAGGAGACGACAGCCTGTCT
This sequence comes from Pyrocephalus nanus, assembly GCA_038380795.1. Classification (NCBI taxonomy): domain Eukaryota; kingdom Metazoa; phylum Chordata; class Aves; order Passeriformes; family Tyrannidae; genus Pyrocephalus; species Pyrocephalus nanus. The sequence continues at coordinate 12,958,105 of CM076276.1, forward strand.
GTGCCGTCCGTGCCATAGTCCTCTGCCTCCTCCTCTTCCTCCTCGTCGTCCTCCTCCTCCTCCTCCGAGCTCGAATCTGGCACGCAGAAAAGAGGGAGCCCGTTACAAATCTCACGGAGTTGCGCATCACCCACATTCCCAAACCGAACCACGACTCTCCCGCTGCTCTGTGCTCACCTAAGTAGCACTGAGCCACCCAGGACTGAGCCAGAAGACACTGGCCATGGACACACACGTGTCCTTGCGGCCACAGAGCCGGTGTCACCTGCCTGCCACCACCCTGGAAGGACACAGCAATACAGGGTACGGCAAAGAGGACCCACTCAGGGCGAGGGAGGGAAGAGCAGGGTGTTGGCAGATTTGAAAAGGATGCCACGCACCCCTTCCCCGCAGCTTTCAGGAGGAATTAAAAGCTTCATTCCTTTGAAAATCCCAACCTGGGAGCTGTGGGATTCCCCTCCCGCCCACCACCGCTTCCTCCATAATGAAATCCATTAATGCAATCAGAATCAGAGATCAGCAGGGAAGGGGAATACCAGAGAGCAGCCTGTGCCATGGCGGGAGGCAAGGGGGACAGAGAGAGGAGAAGGGGCAGGAGGCAAAAATGCAGAGAGAGGGGGGAGAGAAATAATAACTTGAAAGCAATGGGTTTGGAATGCATAAGGGAGGAAAGTGTAGGCAGTGTTGGAGACAAGGAGGAGTGTTTGAACACTCTGCCTCAAAACTCTCTGTGCCTTTCATTTCCCTTTCTTACAGCTCAGTCTAGGGAAGCCCAGCTCAGCACAGGCAGGAAGAGCTGCCCACAGCCAAAATCTAATTCTGGCAAAGAAATCAGCCTCGCTGCCTGGGCTGACACTCGCACAGCAGTGGGCTGGGGGTTTCCTCTGTGCTGCATGTACAGCAGGTATTTTGGGGGGAGATGCTCCGAGAGTGGCACCTCTCCCTTCCTTACAGCACTTCCCAAGAGTCTGTCAGCAGCTCACAAAGCAATTAATTTTAACAGCATCTCATCCAGTTACTGCTGGTGAGCAAGTCACTACACAAATGCACTGTACCACACACATACTTATACACACATATAGGAGCACATATATCTATTTATATATATTTATATATTTAACAGGAAAAAGTGGGTCTGGAAAAGATATTTCATTTCTCTTGAAATTGAGGGCTTAAGTAGGATCATTGAGGCTGCTGGAAAATTTCCACCACTAGCAGGAGCCCTGCTCTGAGCCCACTCCCCAGCTCCTACCAGCCACTATCCCTGCCTCTAAAATCCAGCCAAATGAGAAACCAGATCCCTTCAAAATGAGCTGGAATGAACATGAAAATCCTTTTCTTTTCACATATGCCCTCTGGGATAGATAAAAACGTCCTCAACACTTGGCTGTTCAGGAAAAAAAAAAATGCAATAACACAAGTGTTATTTTTCCATGATATTAGAAAGAACAGGAATATCAGAAAACAATGTTCTCATCCCTGTATTTTATCAACTGAGGTAATGGGCCGCTTTTTTTCTTGCTTTTTGGTTGTTTTTTTTTTTAACAAGGACAGCTTATCTCTGCAGCATACATCAGATAGCCACAGAATACTAATTTTTAACTGCATAAAAATCCCTTCCCCATTTCAGTTGCTCAGGCTGGTTCCTTGTGATATAAAAACACTGCTAAACCTGCAGTAAACACCAAAAAATCCACAGTCCTGCTCACTCCTTGCATAAAAGCCACTGGTAAAAAAAATTTAAGAAATTCTGCAGCAAACTGGGATCAGATTCCTTCCCCTACCAGAAAAGAGGGCACAACTGCTGCTTTCCTACCATGTTTTGCCAAAAAGAAAACGAATTCAGATGAACTTGGCTACTATGAGATGTGGAAACCACCTGCCTGAGAAGCAGCAAAGCCATGCCTGAGTTCAGTGACACACCGTGGGGGCAGTGAGAGCCTCTCCACACATCCCATTTGGCTCTGAAATTCTGCGATTTTCAGCAAAAAACAGAAAAAAAATTAAAAAAAATCAACCTGTACCGCCTCTAATGCCAGACTTGGACAGTTGGCCGAGGACAGAGTGGCTCGCTGAGCAGCTGGGGAGGAAAACAGGCAAAAAAGAGGGGGAAAGTTTGCAGAAAAATCTCTTCGTGGCCAGTCCAGCCCCCCTGGCTCAGCCAGCAGCACCACTTCCTCAGCACTTCAAGGCTGCATGTGCAAGGGCAAAAGGGTGCCCAGCAGCTCCAAGTATTTCAAATGCACTCAGGTAAAATGCATTTAAAAGCCAGGATGACAGTGGCTCTTACTCACCCTACAGAAAACACACCACACAGTCAAATCCCTGGCGGTTATTCCGACCTCTCTCACACACACAGCACCCCACTATGGAAAGGCAACCGAAGACAGTCCCTTGTCAGCATTTTTACCACAACACTTATATTTTTATCTGCAGGAGATGCAATTTTAACCCCATTTTAACACATTCTCAGCACAGATCCGTCCTCCTCCACCTCTCACGGCGAGGACAGATCTTGCTAACCCCGCTCTGCACGCACACAAACAGCCCCTGCTCCGCTTCTTTCTGCTTTTCCGAGGGACAAAAAGCAGCAAATGAAGCAAAAAGAAGACATTTGGGGCTCTGCTCCAAACCCACAAGCTTCTAAACTAAGTCCCCAGCTTCTGGTCATGGTGGCAAATAAGCTGCTGGTGCTCTCTGGCCATCTGCACAGTTCCTTGGAGAGTCTGTATTTAATGGAAAGCAGGAGTTTTACTCCTCCTGTACCCAAACTATGTGTGGGTTTAAAATTAACTATGCACAGATGCCTTTACACAACTGAAGCCTCAATTTTATTTTTTTTCCCTCCCGAAAACTTAGCAGTGGGGGAAAAATATGTTTTAAAAAAATCATTTTTTCCTTCAACAGTAATTCTGTTGACACTGAGCGAGGGTAAGGGAAAAAAATACTCAGAGTTAAAAATATCTTTTCTAATTGACATTTTTAAGAGCATGTATATGTGTGTATATACCCACACACGCAACCACACGTGTACATACAACTCCACAGCCAAAACAAACAATAAATTAATATTTAAATGCTACTGATGTCAGATAAAATGGAGCCAAAGTTGGTTTTTTTATTTATTTTTTTTTCACCTGCATTAAATTAAAACCCAAACCCAGTTAAAAATACTAAGTTTTCTCATTGCTTTTAACAGCTAAGCTGCCGTGGCATGTTACTGAAGGAGAGCAGTAAAAATGCAGATTTGTTAAGGATGAACAGAAATTGGTTAAGCAATTTGGTATTTAGAGACTGATGTATGTAACAAGATGGCTTGAGGGGGGTGTGGAGAGGAAAGGCTGGGGAAGGGAAGGAGTAAAAACACACACTTAAAAGAGTCATTTCACATTGTAAAAATAAACAGCATGATTTTCTCAAAACACCAAGCAGGTCTACAGCATACAAAGCAGGCTAAGTACAGGCAGACTTTAGACAGCTACTGGGTCATTGACATCTGATTTCTGTGATCTGTCCAAATTCTGAAGGTTATTTATTTTTGAATGTCCAATTTGAGACTGTACCTTTTTTTTTTTTCCCCCCCAAATAAGCCAATTCTCATCACTGGAAGATTTTTTCCCCCCCAATATGTGCTGTGCTGTTGACTCCAGAAGTGCTTATTAAAAAAAAAAAAAAAAATTACAACTATCACATGGGAATGACTGTGCAGGGAACTGGTTATCCCTCACTGCTTTGTTTTTCATGGGGGTGAAATCACTGTCTAACTTGGGGAAAGGAGAGCAGGGAAGAAATTACTAAATTCTTAATGAAAACAGAGTATGGAAGAGAAGGACCATATGGGTCTTTGGTTTCAGAAAGCTCAAGGAATTACCTGTCCTGATAGTTTTCAAAGACCCGTGTGGCTTTAGCCCACATTTGCAGTTTCCTCTCCAAGGTCACTGGATTAAAAAGCACAAGCTTTGCCTCTCACGGCAACGTGATGTTTGGTCTGCAGGACAGCAGCGTGTCCCCAGCTCCTCCATCTCCAACCAGACGAAATAAAACAGGTCTTCCTGCAGCTAATCCTACCTCTGACACAGATTCTGGCAGGGCCACGGCCAGGCAATATCCCTGGTGGTGGGACAGTCTGCACCACGGCTCAGAAACCCCCAAGGGCAGCAGCAGAGCCTTTGCACCTCGGGCCTATCTGCAAATCCTTCCCTTGGCAGGGCTAAGGGCTTCTCAACAAGAACTTCTGCAAACAGAAGAGCATTTCTGGAGTCCTCAGTCACATGCACACGAGCAAACCCTTCCATGCAAGACTCTTCATGGACAGAGAAAAGTCAAAAAGCGGACAGTAATCATCTTCAAAATTAAAATAACCAAGAGAACGCAAAGAGCTACGTGTCATTATTCACGGAGGCAACATCGAAACGTCTGAGGCTGACAGATGACATAAAGAAAAGTTATTTTGCCTACCTACATAACAATGGTCAAGGTTCAGGTTCATGGCTAGTGACCCTCGCTGAGAAGTGTCTGCCCTACAACCAGCCAACCACTTTGCTTCTTTAGTGCAGCGTGAGAGCAAATGCAAGAGACCGACACAGACATTCAAAGCATCATGGATAGGGGCAGGGGTGAAAGGGTTGGTCAAGCAGCTGCAAGGAGAAAGCGAGCACTTCTAGAAAAGCTGAGGTTATTAATCGGTTTAGTAATTCAGGGAAAGCCATTAGAAACCCTATTACCCAAATATCCCTTCAAGAAATGCTTCTGACAAAGAATACGCCCCCCCAAAAAAAAAAAAACAAACCAAAAGAAAAAGTCATTTGCAAAAAAAAAAAACCCAAAAAAACCCAAAAAACCTGAATTGTAACCAATAATCCCTCCCTGCCTCCCCCTCCATGCTCACCTCCCACCCCAGGGGGTTTTTCATCTTTGGTTTCCCCACCATTAAATGACACCCCAGAGGGATTTACGATGTGTTTTCCCATTTGTTCCAGATTCCCCAACCTCCTCCCATATCCCCTCCCTTCCCCAGATTTCATCCCATAAAACTGGGATTTTCAATTTCTTTTTTTTTTTTTTTTTAATAAAGCAGACAGGTTACTTGAAAAACTAGCAAAGGGACAAGTTACCTCTCTGCTTACCTGGAGCAAAACCAAAAGGCAAACCCAAAAAAACCCCAAGAACTTGGCACCTAAATGGGATTGATATCCTCAAAATTTCCAACAGCAGCAAAACAAACAAAGAAAAGATGCAGGAAGGAACAGGGAAGGAAGAATGGAAGTTAACGCAGACTCTTCATGGAAATGTGGCAATCTCAGCCTTACATAAAATTCACTATCCCCACAACTTTTCAGGTTCTCTGAAGAACAATTTTTCTTTTTTTTTTTTTTTAAACATATATTTCTCTTTTTTGGGTTTTGCTTGAAATGCACTGGTGGGTCCAGCCCAGAGCCACATCAAACCAAATCAATGTTCTGTATCTCTCTGTCATGTTTGATCTTTTTTATATATATATATATTTTTTAGCTTAAATTATCTTTATTTGGAGATTGGGTTCGGAGGGAAGAAAAACCAAACAGGTGCACGGAGGAAATTAACATAAAAAAAAACTCAGAAAAGAAAAAAACCAAACCAAACCAAAACAAAAGGCAAACTATCCAGCCCCATTTTCAATTAACAGCCCTAAGCAGTGTGAAACACTAAAAGGCTTTTGCTGAGCTACATCCAGCTCTGCCATGTAACTTAGATGATAACAACTGGGGATGCTCTTGCTTAGCATTCAGCCCAGCCGAGCTACTTTCTTTTGGGAGCTGAGGGCTCATTAAAATGACCTTTCCCCATGATTATTATTTAATGAGTGCGCTCTAAAACAGAAACCCCTTGTGTCTCTGGAGGAAAAGTCTCAAGTAATCTCTTTTCCCACTGAAGTACTAATGACAGGCTGACAAAAAAAAAAAAAAAGCTGCAAGAAAAAAACTGGGGTGAGGGTGAGGGAGGGAAACTGCAGAGTCAAATTTAATGCAGTAATTGCCACATCCTTGAACATCGTGGTTTACGTCTGGGTATCTGGAAAAAAAAATTTACCACCCAAAAAGGGACAAAAAAACTCAACGTACAGGTTTTAAAAAGTTTAAAAAAAAAAAAATCTGATTGATAAATACACCCAGCCCCCCCTGCAGCAGCAAGGAGCAAGTGCCTCCATGTTTTATCTGCCTGTCTCGAGAGAGTCTATCAGGAAACAAACTGAAAAAGATAAAATCAAAAATGGGTGAACAAAATAAAAATCAAATTAAAAGGGTTGGGGGGAAGGGGAGGGGAAGCCTAGGCTTTATCTGGACAAAGGCAGTAGGGATATTTGAATAATAGAGAGTACCCCAGACTAGGTTAATTCCAGTTCTACTGATGGGGAGTGGGAGCAGGAGGGGGATGCAGAGCAGGATGGAGTGAAGCGGCAACCTAATCGCCTGATAAGAGACACAGCAAGAGAGACAAGGTACACAGGTTTAGTTAAAAATGAACTCGGTATGTTTAATAAAGCTTGGTATACCAAATTGCAGTACAAACATCAAGTCACACGGCCACACAACAGTATCCCGGTATTAAAAAAAATAAAGCAAAAAAAAAAGGGGGAGAAAAAGAAAGAAAAAAGTGGGGGGAAAAAGACAAAGGGGGAGGAAAAAACGGGGCAAAAAAAAGAAAAGGGAGGGGAAGACAAAGGGGGAGTAAAAAAAAGGAGGAGGGGAAAAGGAAAGTAATTAAAAAAAACCCTTTCAAACCTTGGCAAGGCTCATGCCAAAATAAAATAATAAGAATAAAAATAATAATAATAGTAATAATAATAATAATAATATAATGGTGGTGGTGGCAGCAAGGAAGGAAGCGAGGGTAAAACTGAAGGGAGGAAGGGAACAGGAAAGCAGGGAGAGGTGGACACTAAAACCCAGTCGGTATAAAAGCTCTAAAAGAGCCAGCCAGTAAAAATATCACAATGATACAGGTACAAAAAGGATAAAAAATAACCGTGGGGTGATAAAGCAGGCTACGCTGCCAAGGACAAAGATGGCCGCCCTGGCTCCGACCATCAAAATGGCTGACCCCGGCCCACAGGCCCCTCACTGCCTCGCCCCCGCCCCGCTCCCACACGGCCACGGCAGGGGGTGCGTTTGGGGGTGCGTTTGCTATAAACTAGTAACCTTGATCGAACGAGTCCTCCGAGGAGTCGCTGAAGGAAGATCCCGCCTCGGCCTCCCGCAGCAGCAGGCAGAAGGGCTGCTTCCGCCCCGCCGCCGCCTTCGGCTTCAGCGGCCGCCCGGCCGCCGAGCTGCGCGGGGCCGCCTTGGGGCCGCCGCCCGCCCGGCCGCCCTTCCTGGCCGTCGTGCTGTACAGACCGGGCGGCCGCGGCTTGGGCGCGGACGGGGGCTGCGCTGGCCACTCGTCCCTCAGGGATCCCTCCTCCTCCGAGTCCGTATCTGTGGTCAAAGCGGGTGGGAAGAGCGTTACATCACAGAACGGGGGTTTGGGGGTTCTGGGTGGGTTTGGGGGAGCTTTGGTGCGTTTCTTTGCGAAGATGCTCTAAACGAGGAGGTGAAGGAGGCTACAGGAGGGGCTGTGTGCTGCCACTGACCACTCCTGCCCACTCCGTCACAAGACTCGTGCTCAACAAGTAGGTGCTGAATAAACAAAGAAATTCACATTTCCCCCTTTCCATCAGAAACGGACACTCTCCACCTTGGCCAAACACCTCCTGTCCTCCCTTAAGACAAGATCCAAGGAGTGCTATTATCTCAGCAGCAGAAAACTGAGGCAGACACTTCTGCTATGAAGATGTCCACTGAAAGCGCACCAACGTCAACTGGACCATCAATGTGAATTAGTCTTCACCATGGTGATATTCAACACTCTCGACCTAAATCTCCTTTTCCACATGAACCAACTCTCCCCAAGGGTTTTCAACAGAGACAGCACAACTCCAAATGTCTGACTCCAAATACACCACCAGAGACACCGAAGCGGGGCAGGGACCAAGCAGCTCCTCTGTCTGCGAACCGTGGCTTTACAAAGCTGCTAAGCCTTGTGGGCGGTGAAAAGTCACCAGCAGTCCTCTCTGGCATCTGATGAGTGGAACAGGAAACATATGGTCCCCTTGGACACAATAGAAGTGGGTATAAATTGTCCCCTCCTCGCTTGTGAACACACCATTGGCTCCACAACATTACAAACACCGTGGCGGGGACTGTTCCAGCCTGTGAGCAGCAGCAGATGCTCTCCAGTGTTAGCCCATGTCAGGCATCGCTCCCTAACTCCACTGCGTTGGGTTGTAGAGGGGAAGAAACACCTGATGGCAAGTTTAGGAGGTCCAAAGCCCAAATATGCAAATTATTTTGGCCACCTGACTTTTAAAATTTGTGGGAATATGATGCTCAGCTCTCCCTTTGGATCTGTGCCCAAAGTTTTCAGGACTCCAGCTATAAAATCAAGACATTACGAGGCTGAAGGACTTGGCGCCAGTCCCGCTTCTCCTCCTCCACATGAGCAGCCCACCAGTCATGGGAGGTGCTGCCATATGCTCAACCTGCCTCCCCAAATTCACCATGCCTGAGTGACCAAATGACAGGCTGAAGGCCTTTCCTTGAACCTGCACACAGATGAAAAACCATGCACCAAAGCTGAGCCATTTCCTCAGAGCTGAGACTCATGTGGCCCAATTCCTACATTGGAACACTCACTGGAGAGTGGTCAGATAGAGGCTCTCTTAGGTCTGGGTGGGAGCTTTTGTTCATGAAACCACAGTACCAAGTGCAAGGGCACTGTAAAAGCTCCCTCTGCCACAAGCCAAAGCTTTTAGTTCCAGCAACAGCCCATGCCTCCTCCTCCCATTAGCTCCAGAGATCCCAGTTTAGGAGCCATGTGTCTGTCCTTGGGGGGTGAAGCACATTCAAGAACAGAACTGCTGGGTAGTGTGCACAGCACGATCAGCCAAAAGCTGTGTTCAAGTCCAGTGGACACAATGGCTCTTATTTTGCCATGTAAATGGCTAATTTCATGCCAAACATTTGTTCCGTTGGAGAATCGCTAGTTCATCTCCCCCGTTAGTGAGATTTCTAAACTGGTGTTGCACCGAGAGATGTATTTGTTACGCACACAAACACCCCATAAAGGTTCTAACACGGTCTTAAATAGCCGCAAGCAAAGGAAAAGATGCGTGTGCAAGTGAGCTGAGATCATTACACAACCGGGTCTCAGACCATAAACTCTGCCCTGATGTCTGCCTGAGTTGTTAAAGACTCTCCTTCCTTTGGTTCTACTCTTTTCCCGACACTACTGGCAATTCCGATTTTTCCTTCTGCACCAGGGGTCGGCTGCTGGAACCTTTACCTCAAGTGCACTTCGGGTTCAGAAATAGCAATCACCACACAGGATGTGGGGTGGGGACAATCACCGATGAGACAGATGGGAAGGCCGAGCACAGTCACCCAGGAACCAAACCACAACACTGAAGGGCAGGAGGATGCTCAGGAACATCAGTGTCACTGGCAGGCTGGACTCCACAGCATAATCCTAAAGCCAACCCCACTGCACTCAACAAGGACTTCAAAAGCCAACTCTTAACCATCTCTGGAGAAGAGGCTCTGAGTGCTTGTCTGACAGGTAGAAGGAGGGATCTACTCCCACCAAAAGCAAGAATTTTTGTGGGTCTACTCAGGTTGAACTGGGTTAACTTCTTTTTGGAAGTGTTTTCCCCCACTGATGATGAAAACAAAACAGGTCAGGAAGAGAAACACTGATATTGGCTTCCTCTTGCACAGCAAGGTGGGTGGACAACCCATGCTGACCCTAAAGATGCAGCAGCATCGATTAGCCAGGAAAGAAGTCACTTTTCACTCACGAGCAGAAACAGACCCATCTCCAAGATCCCTTCCAAGAGGCCAGAACCCCCCACCACAACCCCCCACAACACATACAGAAGAGATAGGAGAAGAGATAAATGATGGGTTACTTACTATAGGAGTAGCTGCTCACTTCAGATATTGCTGGTGAATGGGAAACCTTGAGCTGATTTTTGACTTTTAACCCCACCTCCATCTTCTTCATTTTGGCAGCCACTTTGTTTTTACCTTCCTTGGTGGTTTTCAGTGACAGGCCCAGGTTCTTGGCCAGGCTCTTCTTCTCCTCCTTGCTTGGCAGAGCCTCGTGGGGTGGGAGGTACCTACTGCCACCTCCACCAGTTTTTGTCTTTCCCACAGAGCTGTCGGCAAACTTGAAGGGGGATTTGAGTTTGTCTTGTTTGGTGAGTGACAGGGCCTTGTCAAGCTTGCTGGCCAGCTGCTCCTGATCTGATGGCACCTTCTTCTTTTTGATCTTTAACTGCCAGGGTGAAAGGAAGAGACCAGGTGAATACAGAGCAGATATCATGGCAGGCCTGAGGGATTTTACTAGCCCTCATAACAGCCTTAAACACCCTAGTTAATAAAGGCTCAAGATGATAGTCTTAGGTCCCAGTTGCCATAACCCACCACAGTGCTAAGTAGGAAAGAGAAGGAGATGTCAGCAAACAGTACAGCTTTCCTCTTACTGAGCACTACAAAATCTCAAGGTTAACTCAGAAAAACTGAATGTTCTTCCAAAAGAAACATGTTCATAGAACAAGACGTTTTGGAGTTCTTTTTTTTTCAACACTTGTTTTTTAGGATATGTTTGGGTTGGTTTTACAACCTTTTCTCTGAATCATAAGGATTAAAAATCTCCTTTACCCAAAACCCCAGCCAAATAAACACGGATTTCCACATAATCAACCAGCTCCAGAGGCTAGGATGCCAAAAAGACCCAAATATTTCACAGCTAGAGCATCAGCACCGTTGCATTACAGCCAGGGCTGTTACACCCTTTTCACTATTTTCTTGCTTCTTGAAAAAAGTAAATACACTTTACATGTGCTACAGCCAGATAACAGCAGCTCTAACTCAGTACTTCGCCTGTGCACATTTTGGATTTCATCAGCAGCTTAAAGCTCCAGTAAATATCTCATTGCCTTAACAAGAGCAGAAGAAAACCCTGCATTTAAAACAGCACCCTCCACCACCTTGACAGGCAAAGGGGTAACACCAGCCCTGCTCTGGATTCAGAGCTGGTGCAGCACTGCAATGCTCTGGCTGGCTCGAAGGCACCTGACTCTGCTGCCTGCCAAAGAGGTTCAACCTCTGACAGCCAGCGTTAGCCCCTCCACTGCACAGGCCTCTCACGAGCAGCATCTAAACCCATGTGAACTGAAAGCAGACACTGGAAGATCAGGAGGAGTTATCAAACAAGCCAACACTAGCAAAGCAGGAGCGAGATCGGTTTTTGGCCCATGGCTCCACCTTCCCCACGAGGGCACTGACCTCATTTGAGAAGCTGGGAGCCGCATCATGCTCTTCCCAGCTCTGGTTCCTCCCTTTCATCTTGCCACTGCTGCTCTCCACATCCTCGTCCTCCTCCGGGAGGGCCCCTTTGTGCCTCTTCTTCATGCCCTCGCCAGTCTCGGAGTCTTCAGAGAGCAACAAGGACTTGCTCAGTCTGGAAGCCAAGCACAGCATGGGTCAAGGTGGGAGGTTCTCCTCCCTGTGAACCCCACCGAGCTCAAAAGTGAGGTTAAGTGCCTCCTAGAACACTGGGGATCCTCAGCGGGAGCCAAGTCCACTGTGAAGTCACAGCAGTTTGGACAAGGTTTTCCACCGAACAGGAGAGCCAGGGAGCCCTTCTTGCACACTCTTGGCCACCAGCACAGATGAGAGTGCCTGAAATCAGAGACCTGCAAAGCGGTCTCTGAAAGGAAATACTTGGTGGTAACAGCCACCAAAAAGTGCCTGATTTGGTACAGAGCAGCAACAGGAAGGACAGACAACTGAGCTGGTCCTGAAGGTCTTTTCCCACTTCTATTTCCACGGCCTCTGTAGGTGCAGAGAGAGACTCCTAAGGCCCAGGGAGGTGCCTCGCTGCCCAGGCACTTGCTTTGGTTGCCGGGGTATGAGCAAGAAGGTGGCAAAGAGCTGTCACCTGGGGTGAGACTGAGGGACAAGGGCACTGCAGGGACTGGCTCACTTTGAGTGACTACAAGCCTGGACCCTCTGCAAGAGGCATTTGTGATCTGCGTCACTGGACTTGCTTTGGGATTTGGGGGAAAAGAAGAGGGTAAATAAATAAGAAAATAAAATAAAAAATAAAGTAGGTGAGACTATAAGCACATCTTTTCCTACTCCCCAGCCATCTCCAGCAACTATCAGGTGGATGATCAGTCAACACCTCAAGACCCCTACCAAGCCTCCATTAACAGCTCTCATATGCCGCCTCCTTCACACTAAACCTGCTGGTTGTACCACCACCACCACCATAAAGCCACTGACACGGGGCAGCCTTCTCAGCTTCCACGCATTTTCCCTCCCATCCATCCTCTCTGCTGACCTCCACAGACAGCTAAACCAACACCTCAGGCCCTGGATGCTCGCTGAGGGTGCATCTCCATCTCCCACGCCAGCCTGCTCAAGCACTCCTGCGATGTGGGGACATGCACACACCCCATCACACACGCACACATGCACAACTCCAGCCACCTCTGGATGCCTCCAGCCTGTCCAGCCACCCCAACACAAAGAACAAAACACAGAGCCACCGAGAGGACAGATTTTCAGAAGCGCTGGTCAGTGGGAGCTGGGCACCTGAATCTAATTTTTAGTCTTGAAAGGACATTTGCAAAAATATAGAGCACAAAGGAAGGCAGCTTGGAGGTGCCTTCCCACTGAAGAGGCCTGGCCATCTATGGATGGTTAGATGGCCAGCAGTGGTGGGATCCGGGCATCCAAACAAGGGCAGCTGGACTTGCCAAAGACAAAAAAAGCAGAGGAGAGAATTATCCAGAATCTTGAAAGAGAGAGGTCAGGTGAAACCAACTCCCACTGATTCAGGGAACAGAGAGGAAGACAGAAGAAACACAGCAGAAAGGTGCTACCGAGTAGATAACCTGGAACAGCCCTGCTCTTATCGTTTTTGACATCAACATCCCCGCGATTAGATCTACAGCACCTGCTTGCACCACCTGCTCTCCTGAAAACACACGAGGACACACTCCCTGACACCACCAGCTCACCTACAGGTCCCTGCCCAGCCAGCTGCTCCGCATCACCTCACCACTGCTCGACCGCCTGTCCTGCTTGCACCCAACACCACAGACACGTGCTCTACCAGCGGGGAGGGGGGACGCTGGCACCGTATTCCCACCGCCAGGACACACTCACGTTTGAGGCACACGCTTGCACAACACCACTGCAGCCAGCGACCAGCCACGGCGAGCCCCCGCCGCGGCCGAGATGCTCTCCCCAAGTAAGACCCTGCTGCAGCGACCCTGCCATTTTCCCGTCTTCCCCAAATTCCAGCCTTACTTTCCACTCTTGCTGTCACTCTTCCCTCTCTCCTTAATGGGTGACAGAGCGCTTGATCCAAGTTTCCTCTTCCTGGGCCTTCCAGGGCCTCTTCTCGCCAAGCTTCTACTTTTCTCGTCATGCTTTTCCCTTTAAAAAAACCACACGCTTCACTGTTAACCAAGGCAACAAAAAAAAACCTAAAAAAAAAAAAACAACCAAAAAAAAAAAAGGCAAAAGAAAAAAAATAAAAAAAGCAAAAGCAAACTTTGCAACCAAAAAGCAAAACGAACAGGGAAAAAAAAAAATTGAAGAAAAGAAATCCAAAAAGAAGAAAAAGGGAAAATAATTAAAAGAAAGCAAGCAAGAACGGGAGCCAACCCAGAACCTTTGCCTGCCACCAAACTGCTAAACTGAGCTGCTGAAGCCAAGGTTGTCTCTAACACAGTCTCCCAGCTGCATTCACCAGTTACCAGGTTGTCGTGTCACATAGCCTAGGAGTGTGCTGTGCAAAGCTCTGGCGGGATGTACCAGGAGGAGAGAAGAGGAGACAGGGAGGGATGGAGGGCTGTTTCCTCTCCCGGACCAAAAGGCAGCGGAAGTGCCCAGCTGGAAAAAAACGAGACCAAGTGAGCAGCCTGCGACTTACTCGGAGTCCCTGCGGCGCTGCAGCTTCACCAGCTCCCGCTGCTTCTCCTTGTAGCGCCGCTGCAGCTCCGCCAGCCTCATCCTGTAGTCCAGCTCCATCGCGTCCATGTTCTCGATGGCCGATTTGATGGAGTACATCTGAGGTGAGGAGGCAAGAGGGGGCGAGAGGGTCAGACACGTCCAGGTGGTGCCCACTGGGTGCCCTTGCAACGGCCAAGGCGTGCAGGCTGACAGAAAGCCCTTGGTGCTGACAGGGGAGCAGAGACCCCTTGCCCACAAGCACAACCCCCAGAGCAAACCCACCAAGCAAAGATGTTCTGTGGCTTATGCACAGAATGGCATCAGCTTTGAGGGACTGCAACCCTGGGAAAGAACCTCCGGGATAAAATACAGCCATGGAGTCTCTTTTCCCTTGTTAAAAAAGACAGATCACAATATATCCTTTCTTGCAACACTTACTTGCTGGGTACAAAATAATTTGTCGGGCTCTCTCAGGGGGAAGAGTCAGCAAAGAAAAAAATCAAGGAAAAACCCTCCTGACACTATATATATTGTTGCCAAAACAGTAACACATGAGTTCCTCTGGCTTTGTATTTACAAACACCACTTCCAGGGCTGCCCAGGAACACGAGGGGAGCGCCGGCTCGCTCTGCTGAATGCAGACAGGATCACGAGCCCCCCCAGGCTGGGTGAGTTGTGGGACTGGATGCACTGGAGCTTTTCAGGCTCAGCCACGCTAAGAGCTACTTACTGGTTCATCTTTCTTCTGCATCCAGCTGTACTTTTTGTTGGGATTCAGCTCTCGAGGCAGCCGGATGGTTTTCAGACTTTCCATAAAGGGGGTGGAAAGTACTTCCATGAGCATGTGGGTGCTGGCAGCCAGCAAACTCTCCAGTGTTGGCCGGACAGGAAAACTCTCTGGACCTGGTGGGAAGGACAGAAAAAAGAAGTTACAGAGATTCACATTCCAAGATTGCTTCTCCAACAGGCACGAGGAGAGGGTGATGGTCCTTTCTGGGCCATGGCTGCTCAAGGAGCCTCCCAGCCACCCTCAGCCCCCACTTGGGACCTCCTGTTGTACCCAGCCATGGTGCAAGTGGCAGTTCCCATCATGTCTCACCTCAGGAAGTTACTGGAAGGTGAGATTCCTTTCAGGACCTGCCAAGCTCTTGGAAAGTGTCATCTGGAGCTACTGGGGCCTCTTGTGCCAAACCCCAGACTGTAGACTGTAGACTCAGTGCCTGCCAGAAGGGTGTTACCCTGGCAGCTCCCAGCAACTGGGGCTTCGTTTCCGCTACGCATACCACAAACTGTCTAGACATGGCGAGAGCCTTTGGAAGGGGAGAGCAGTACAAAAGCCACACGTAGCTCAGCCTACTGCAACAAAAACCCTGCTCCAACTCCATCCAAAGTACCAGCCACTCCTGCAAGTCAGGGCAATGCTCTCCTTGCTGCCTGGGCTGAGGCTGCAAGAGATCCCACCTGTGCCGAGGCTCCCTTGCCCGCACGGAGAGCACAGGGACCATACATACGCTGGGAGACCCACCCTGGCCCAAAGCTTACCAGACTCCACACTCAAAACTTACTTTGCATTTCTTGCTTCCGTTTTTCCAGCTCCATCTCTGCAATTTCACTCAGCAAAGTGATCCCTTGCAGGAAGGAGTGCTCCAGGGTCTGGTCAGTTAACACCTCCACCTTCATCTGGGATGGAGTGACAGCGGTGGTAGTCAACAAGGAACAAGCCTGAGGCATTTCTGTAGCAGCCACCAAAGCGTTCATCCCAGCCAGCGGGTCACCCGGCTTGATGTCCAGATCTGGGATTTGGCAAGAGATTGCCTCTTCTGTATAGGAAGGGATCTCTGGCCCCTGCTCCCCCTCCTCAGGGGGCAGGCTGGGAAACTCCCTCCCCTGGGGCACGTCGGCGCTCTGCAGATCCATGGCTACAGAGGCCTCCTCCCGCTGGGGGGTCAAGTCCATCTCCGGTGGCTCGTTCTCCGCATGCACGAGCAAGCCATCGTAGTCCATGTGCATGGAACAGGGTTCTGCTCCACTCCCGGTCTCTGCCTCAGCCTCTGCTTCTGCAGGACAGGCCACAACCTGGTAAGGAGGTGGGCAGCTCTGGAGGTCTTCCTGGTCCTGCTCCATAGCACCCAGAGTTTCCCCCTGATGTAACAGGAGATTGCAATTGTCCACGTTCTGCACTGGGACGGCGGCGGAGGCGGTGATGTTCAGAGTCCCCATGTCTTGCTCACAGATGCCTTCTTGGCTTTCCTCCATCTGCACCTCTGATTTCACCCTCTCTTCCAAGGATTCCTCTTCTGCTGCTGCTTGGATGGGCTCTAGGATTTTGGACGGAGACAGGTGGATGGGCTTGACCTCTGAGGAAAGCTCCATGTGCTCAGATCCTTCAGCAGGCAGCGGGACGTCAGGAGCCAGGCCATCTGCATCAGATGCTGGGGCAGGCTGGATGAGGTAGGGATAGTGTCTTCCAAAGGAGGGAGGCAGGGACTGGAATGGATATCCAGGGGGGATCTCTGCAAGACATCAGAAAGGACAGGCTGTGTAATGGATGGGTCTCCAAAGCACGTTCTTCCTCACTAAGGCATACATAACACAGAGATGGTTCCCTTTGCATTCATCATCTCTGGTCTCTTGCTGTTCTCAAGCAGTAGCTGCTTTCAGCACCTCTCTCCTGTTCAAGCTGCCAGAGACAGCAGCACCCCAGAAATCCCTTCTGCACCTTTCCAGCACTCTCCTGCAGCTGGAGAGAGATCTGCCTCTTGCATCCTCTCCCACTGGGACTGCAGCCCTGGAGGAACCAACCCAGGCTGGACCCAAGGGAAGAAGAGAGCCTACAGCCCCAGGTGCCCCTAAGGCCCAGGCATCGATCCCAGACCCTCACACCACCCCTGCTCCTTGCTTCTCCTCTGCCTTTTAGAGGAGCTACGTGGTTTTCCCTAGGGGAAGGGACAGAAGCAGGGAAGACTGAGGAGAAAAAGGGAGGCAGGCACAAACACAACGGGAATCTGCCAAAGCAGGGCTCTCTTACCTGGGAACAAGGCCTGATATGGACCAGCAGCCTCTTTTTCCAGCTCCAAGTCTTTCTTCTCCACAGTCTCGGGTGCCTCTTCCTTTGGAGGGATGGCAGGGGCAGGGGGTGGAGAGGCGGGGGGCGGGCTGGAAGGATGGGAGCTGGGGGTGGCGGGGTAGGAGTAGGCTGGCTGCGAAGGTGGCTCCTCCATCTTTTGGATCACCTCAGCTTTGAGCACAGACACAGGTGAGGCCCTGGGAGAGAGGGGAGGTGGACTCACAGCCTTGCTGTAGGACGTGGAGGTGCTGGGAGACAGCACGGGTGGTTTTCGGTGCACCAGTCCCGGGGCTGAGGAGGAAAGGCCTGATTTGGCACTGTCCAGGCTCCGTTTCGTCACCTTCTCTTCCATATCCACACGCTGCTCGTTGGCCTTCAATCTCTCCTGTGACAAGAACACAGCAAATCTCAGCACGACACCTCCTCCTGTTCCTGGAAAGCAGCACTGATCCACCACCAGGTAAGACCAAAACATGGTCTTATCAAATAAGCACCGGAATGAAACACACGTTACCCAATGGCAACACCATTTTAAGACCAATTTGGATGGAGGGTGACACTGATCTGCAATAGCTTCTTTACAAATTCCCTGTTCCAGGAGTCCTGAGAAGGGCATTTCAGCTTCCACTTGCATCCAAAGCAAACCATTTCTATTTCTAAGTCTTGCAAGCCCAAATGTAAAACCAAGGCTGAAAAGCAGAGGACCACTATAAAAATGAAGTGGGTGTAAAACACCAAAGCTCATGACTTCCAAAATCATTTTGTGAATGGGAGCTGTCTCCAGGAGCCAGTGTGATTGCTACAAGTCCTGCAGCTGCTTCTCTGAGCTGCTCACAAGGTTTGTTTGGAGATGATCAGGGATAAAACCACTAAACTATACAGAGACACCCCTAGAGAAGGAATCCATGTCATGCTGCTGCTGGGCAGCTCTCCTGACAGCACTGCTCAATGGCTCTACACCAAACCCATCCAAACCCCAGTCTAACTGCAGGATGCACCAAGTGCTTCACATCCCAGGGACCAGGGAAGGATCACTCAGTGTATCCACACCCTTGAGACACACTGGCCACACAGGCACAGCTGCTTCATCTCCCCAGACACTCCAACTTCGGGCTCGTTTCGCACCCAAGCAAGAAGCTCTTGCAAACATACCACGAGCTGGGCACTCCTCTGCAGCTCCATGGCGTGGGCCGCTTGCTGCTGCAGGATGTACAGCTCATGCTGCCGCAGCAGCTGCTGATGAGAGAGGAGCTGGAGCTGGTGAGCGTGCTGGAGGGAGCTCCTGGTCGGGGGGTACATGGCAGGCCACAGTGGGGGTGCCCGGTCCATCAGCTCCGCTGTGGAATGAGCAGAGTTGTAGTCAGGGAGGCAGCAGAGGATTCAGGATCACTCAGGGCAAGCATTTCTATCCCAGGGTGTGAGGGATGACAAACACTGGGCTATGTGGAAATGGAGAGGGGAGAGAGTGCTGTCTTCCCCTTGGCAGCCCCACTCCCATCACCCCTGGGGTCAACAGACTTGCTTTGCTCTCCAGGCACTCTTGTTTTGACTGAGCCCACGAACAGACTCTCCTAACCAAGGACTCTACCTCTACAGGGTCCTGCAGGGGATGAAGAGCCACTGCTGAAGATCACACATCTCCATCTCCAAAACACACCTAATCAAAGGCCATCTCACATCCACCTTACAGCTGTGGCTGCTGGTCCCCAGGGTTACATATGCTCCTCTCTAGCCCTCTCCAAAGCCTGTTTTCCCCACAGCTGCCAAAGAATGGTCCTCAGGGACATGCTCACATCCTTACCGAAGTGTGGCAAGTGCTCGCTGGGGATCACAACAAGCTGCCCCGACTGCGGGTCTCTGGCAAACTGGTAGGCGGAAGGGAGAGCTCCCCCCATGGCAGGGGGGAAGCCTGGAGTCATGCCCTGGTGCAGGGAAGGGTGGCCAAGTCCTGAAAGAAGAAACACCCATGCCACAACTCAGAGGACGCAGGCAGCTCCCACCTAGGTGAGAAGTCATCTACCATTTGACTTCTCCAAAATATCCCCTTCCCTCTTCCCTGTGATCAGCGAGCAGCCTCACTGGACACATAGCAACACTTCCACCTGGATTTCATTGGTGTGAACACCCCATGGGCACCTCTTCCTCTTCCTCCACGGGCACTCACCGTAGGGATGGCCAGCCAGCCACATGGAGGGGCTCCCTGTCCTGGGGAGCCAGGGGTGGGCTGCCAAGTGCGAGGCCGGGTCTGCAGACCAGCGCCCGGAGCCCGCCAGGGCTGGGCCTCCCGTCACCATGAGGTTGGAGTTCAAACCGTTCGTGGCACAGCTGGAGGGGTGGATCCGGGCAAAATCTGCCAGCTCCTTGCTTTCTCTGTTATGTGGGAGGCAAGAGAGAGACAGAGAGGGTCTGAGTGATGCAGGAGCCCAAGGGTATAGACCGGTCTGCAGAACGAGTGTTTGCAAACCAGGGTCAGCCACTTGAGGAGAGCTGTGATGGAGGTGGTTAACATCATGTCCAGAATAAAATATCCCATCTCTCCATCCCTTTGGAGCAGGTATGGATTTGCAGAAGTCTGTTAGGATTCAGGATCTGCCTGTATTTACCCCCCTCAATATTTCTCTCTGGTGTCAGCACCTACACCAGAGGGAAGCAACTCTGTCCCCTCTCTGGACAGGCTGTCCTCGAGCACAGCTTGTGGCTCTCTGGCAAGAGACCTCATCTCCCTCCAACCCTCACCTGAGCAGCTTCTCCTGATCCCGTTCCAAGCGCCCTGCCAGGATGTGGCTGTCCCGGTGGCGGCTCCTCTCATCCCCACAGTCATCTTCGGAGCGTCCGTGCCCTAAGAGACAACCCAGCACCATCAGACAGGACAAACAGTCTAGGGAAAGCTGTCCCCCCTGCTCTGGGCCTGGAGAGGCAGTACATGGGAGCCAGCACACCCAAACATCACTCTCTCTCTCCCCAAGGTTGTTTCATGTTCAAATCCTGAAGGACCAGACAAGGCTCTGTGTGTCATATTCTGAATAGATATTCTCACTGAGGAAGCTCCTGGGAGCACACAGGTTCATGTGGTCTGAGGTTCATGTCTTCAAGACATCATGGGACCCATTCACCAGGCCAGGCTGGTCTCCCAGGGCAGGACAGCCACCAGCCTGGGAGCAACAGGACCAAGAGGACCACTGCTGTGGAAGGACAGTGGCAGACTTCCCATCTCACGAAATGCTGAGGCGCAGCTAAATCCCTACATCAAATCACCCAGCCCTGCTTAGCACGTCTCATGGAGGGGAAGGGTTTTATCTCTGCACCTTCTGAAGCAGCTTCTGCACTTGTAAACCAGTCTGGGAGCACTGGGTATGCTCCGAATCCCTGTCCTACTGCAACAGGCAGAACCAACAATACAGACCATCACAAAACCAGCGCGCTCCGCTCTGCAATTCAACCCGTTAGCAGAAATCTGCAACTCCCCCGAGACACGCAACAAGAAAGGGTCTGGCAAGGCAGGGACACATATGGCAGATGAGGGCAGGAATCCAAAAAGGGGGGCTGGATGTTTGGCTGGAGTAGCCGCTTGTCCGGAATCAGAACAGCTCTTGCAGATACAGCCTGGCACGGTAGCAGCTGCGTCTGTGAGGGGTTAGGAGGCACCTGCACACGAGCAAGCAGCAGTGCCAAGCTTGGCTCTGCCAGGATCAGGTACTGGGGCCATCCTTCCCTTCTTTATCCAAGGTCTTCACCCCACCACCTGATTTTTAAGCTTACTTTTCCCTAGTTTTTTTTCCCCTAGCTTCTTTCTTGCATACTCGTTTTCTCCACAATTCCCTTCTGCCTGTCTCTACATTATGCTTCAGTGATATGATCCCTTCCTAAATCCCAGCCCTGCTTGCAGCGAGCACCAGGATAGTCTAACGGGGCCAGGAGGAAGGTGTTTGCTTCCCCCCAACTCCTGGTGCTCCCTGCCCAGGCCAGGCTCTGCACCCCACAGGGCTCAGCAGGGCTGTACCCCAGCAGCCCCTTCCAGGGTCCTCACTCTCCTGTCTGGATATGGTTTGGCACATGGGAAAGCATCTCAGAACATCAAGTCTATTCTGCTGACAGGCAGTCTTTTCAAGGAGAGTTCCACTGTGTATTTCCACAAACCTGGACAGCCCATGGGTTTTTTGCTGTCAAGTCTCCAACTCCCTCAGCTTTTACTGTCAGAAGGAATCCAGGAACAAGACAACATCTCTCCCAGCTCCTTTCCCCAAGGCTCCCTTCCCTGGGCTCCAGGCAGAAAACAAAGATGCTTTAAAACCTGGCACACAGCTCTCCCTCCCGAAGGACTTTCCAGGGTCACCACATCTCCCTCGCAGTCTGCCAGGACACCACGTGCAGTGGCTGTCCCCAACCAGCCCCTCAATTCACTGAACGATGCCCCACACAGCCTCCACTGCTCACTTTTACTACCCAGCCTCCAAGTCACGAGGGCTCATAAATCCCTCCAGAGCACAAACATCATCCAGTGCCTCTCCACGCTCACTCAAAAATCTCCTTCCACACCCTAGCCCAGGTTCGTCCCCCTTAGAGCCCCTTTTGCAATTTTTTTCCCCGATCAATGCCCAGCTGTCTCTTTGGTGTCAGCAATATGGAGCAAGCCCCTGGAGAGCTCACAGCCTCTCTCCTTGCCACAACGTGAGTTGACCCCCGCCCCCAGACTTTCATTAGAAACACATTACTTTGTTATTTTACCATCGCTCCTCCCTCTCCCACCTACATTCCTCGCACTCCCTTATTTCTAGGCAGGTTTATCATCTTTTTTTTCATCTCCCATCCAAACACACACACACACACACACACACACACACACACACTCTTATTCCTCTAATTCTCGCCCAGCCTCCATCCCGCCAACAGGACAGTTCCTTTTCTGGACAGACTGATGATTGTCCGGACAGTGAATGATCATTCTGTCTATATATATGAACATGACGCACGGACCGCATAGAGAAATTCAATCAGTTATGCATGGAGGAAAGGCTTAGGTCCGTTCCCTTGACAACCAATGCCCGGTACTAAATACTTGCATTTTACTTGCCAAATACTACAGATTAGCCAACTAAAGCCTGCTTTCTCCTTCTTAAAAGGTCTAAACATTCAAGCACCGTCCACTCAGCGCAAGCAAGCTAATGTTATTAGACGAATATCTCCTGGCACACAAAGGGGGGGCAGCATTTGGGGGGCGAGAGGAGGAGAAAAGCAGTCTTGTTTTCTGTCTGAAAGCCAACTGCATCACTTAGCAACGAGCCCAGAGGCCTGCCAGAATTCAACCCTTGTTTGCAGCCTTTTAGTTCAGCTCAGTAAATTACATTTAACGCAAGCTGGGAGCGTCTGGGACGATTGAACGGCTGAACAAACAGCTCCCTGTGCTGCCCACGAGGTCCTCGGTCGGCTCCCGCCTGGCCGTGGGGAGGGCACTGGGAGGCGATGGGAATGGGGAGAGGGGCTGTTGGCTGAGAGAAACTGCATCTCACCACTGAGGTTCAAGAGAGGGGGGCAAAGGCAGAGAAATGGGGAAGGCAAGGGCTGGAAATGGAAAGGCAGCCATCGCTCGCCTGCCGCTCGCTTTGGCATCGCTCCTTGGCACGCCAGAGCCCCGTGCCAGGCAGCCCCCAGGCGTTATCTCGCTACACAAGCCAAGCCAAGCACCAAAATCTTTCCAGTGCCATCCCCCTCCTGCCAGGACCACGGCTTAAATCGAAACCGTGAGATTAAAACACCAGCACAAAGGTGGTTCAAGGGGTTTCTCTGTCTCTCCCTTTGCTAATGGATCAAACACATGGAGAGAGGTTGTCCTCAGAGATGGACAGAGGGGACAGAACCTGGAACAGAGGAATGACTATCCCTTGCACCAGGGAGTCTTGCTTCCCACTGTGGTTTACAACATGCCCTTCACTGTGAAGGGAGGCAAAGGGAGCTGAGGATGCCAAACTCAGCTCATGGCACACAGTCTGCACGGGGTGGCTGCTCTTCCCAGGGAACAGATCCCACAGGGAAGCCCTTAAGATACATGGAGGGAACCTACCTTTGATGCTGCTGAGAGACAGCGAGCGATCCCGGTCTGCCAAGCTGGGCCCCAGTTTGCTGCTGCTGCTGCTGCTGTTGTCCTTCTGCCGGGCCACAGCCACGGCGATGCCGACGGGCAAGTGCCTCACCTCCACCTCGCCCTGGGAGCCGATGCTCTCACGGCCGAAGGATTTGGCACTCTCAGGCCTCTCGGGGTCCCGCTTTAGCTGCTTTGCTGGCTGCTGCAGCAGCAGCTGCTGCACCTTGGAGGCTCCCAGCTGCGCGGAGTCCAACTTCACGTTGCCCAAACCACCGAAGGGGCTCTTCTTGCCGCAGCTCTGCCGGGACGAGGTCTCCTTGGCAAAGCTGCCGCTGTACTTGATGAGGCTCTGCATGGCCGACCCTTCGCCGTGCGAGGTGGGGTGCAGGACGTCGGCGGCGCCCCGCGAGCCCACCACCGAGGACCGCGGCAAGCCACTGGGGTCAAGGTAGACCTTCTTGGCTTCCTCCTCCACCCGGGTGACGTGGTTGTGCTGCGCAGCCAACACCGCCATCTGCGTGGTGGCAAAGTTGCCCATCTCGAAGGGCTTCCACTTCTGCTCCGGTGGTTTCAGCTGACTGTGGTCCAGGTGCTGCCGGGAGGAGTCCAAAGTGCCATAGACCTTTGCTGCTTCCTTGGAGCTGGATCGCTGGAAGCGTTCCCGCTCGCAAGGGCGATGCTCTGCCTCCGCACTCGGCTTCAGCAAGTCCTTGGAGGCCAGGAACTCCCTGCTCTCCGGAGAGCCCAGCCCCGGGCGGTTGAGGAAGGGCTCTGAAGTGACCTGTCTCTTCAGTGCCATGGAGTTTGTCCTGATCACCGAGCCCTTCTCTCTCAGAACCTCCATCCTTTTGGCATCGCTGTGACAAGAAAAGTCCTGGGACAAGAGCGTGCGGGAGGCATCCGCAAGGCACCGCTCCGTGGGCGACTGCAGCACCCCCACCTTGCCAAGGTCCTTGTCCTTCACCTTGTTGTCTCGGGCCTGCGAGGCGATTTGGATGGGCCCGCTCCTCTCGTCGTAGGCTTCGACCGAAGGCACGAAGGTGGGGGCGATGACTTTGTGCTCCCTCCCCAGCTCCTTGGCCGGCGGGAAGATGGTGTACATGCTGGAATGGACGGGCTGCGGAGGGAATGTTGTGGCCGGCGTCATCTTCCCCGTCTGCGAGGGGTGCGGGGATGGGCAGCTACAGGAGACGTGCAAAGCGCCCACGGAGGGCAGGAGGGGCTCCCCCCGCTTCAGCCGCTCAGCGTGGGCGTGCGCAGAAGGCCTCATGTTCTCGTCGTGCCGAGCGGTATCCTTGGCACAGCGGTCCTGCTCGGCACCCAGGACCTTCAGCATGGGGTCCCCGCCACCGTTGCAGTTGCTGAGGGAAGAGCTCTGCAGCGGGTTCTTGGACTTGGGTTCCCCGCTGCCCGTGCCCCGATTTGGCATGTGCTCAGCCAGGAACGGCGAGAGACGCTCGCCGACCTTCACCGCCTTCTCCACCACACTCATTTTCCGCTCGCTGTCGGGCTTGGTGTCCTGTGTGAGGTCAACCACACTGCGGGGCCGGGGCTCTTCCTTCGGCTTGCTTTCCTTCTTGGCAAAGGGCAGGGACAGATCGCTCCGGCATGCCCGCTCCTTCCCACCGGGGTCTTTCAGGCCTTCCTTCGAGCTCTTGTGCAGCTGCCCAAGGTCCTTTTCCCGGAGCAAAGTGCTCGACGTGTGGCTGCCCACAGTCCTTGAGAGGGGAGGTTGAGGGTGCAAAGCGGACTGGCCCGCGTGGCTGGACAGGTAGAACCCATCTGCAGAGCAAAACCAACCAAAATTATCACAGGTCTCCAACCCCTTCAGTGCTACATACAGACAGGCAAGAGGTGGCAAATGGGGAAGGAATGGGTTTCAAGGATGCCTCAGACAGGAAGGCCCAGGGCAGAGGAGACCAAGCAGTTTTCTCCATGTGGGATGCAGGGAAGTCCTGTCTCTGATGCACACTGGGGCTTCAAGGAGAGATCTAGCCAGCTTCCATACAGCACAGCCACATCCAAAACCTTGGTACTGCTAAGACCAGGGAACATCCCTGGATGATCAATCCAGGGGTTTCCTGCTCTTCACCCCCAACTCCCCAGCATCCAGCAGTTCCAGCAGCTAAACAAGCCCAAAGGACAGGGTGAGCACCCAGGAGCGACCAGGAAGGGCACACGGGGCCCCAGACTCACCTTTCTGTGACTCAAAGAGGCTGTGCTGTCCCAGCTGGGCCAGGAGCGGACTGCCGGCACTGGGAGGTTCGAGGTGGCTCAGGGGAATGTACGATGGGTAGAGACCGTTAGGCAGATGGGAAAAGCCTGCAGAAAATGGGAGACAGAAGAGGGAAACATGTTTCATCCCAAGCGGCACGCTGCCTTGGAACGAGACCCGCAGGAGCACAGACTGTTGTGGCTGTCGGTCCCTCGCGCGCCAGGAGCGCCGGCGGAGGGGACGCACACGGCAACAACACGCACCACACGCAGCCCACTGCGAGGAGCACTGCTCAGAGACCCCCCCTTTGGGTACTGATCCCCCACTGCTGGTCCCCCAGGTCGCCCCAGGCACCTCTGCAGGGCTCCAACCTTGCGGCAAACGGAGCGTGCTGCTACCCGAGCAGAGCCTTAACCTGGAACAAAACAACCAAACCAGCTGGCTGATAAAGCTGTTTTTATCACAAGCACATCGATCTCTGGGTGAGGACACTCCCCAGTGTACTTCCAGACCCTCTTGCCAGCACAGCTTTGCCAGCACAGCCCGTCCCAGCTGCAGGTGGCCATGACCGGGTATGGGCTTTGGGAAAACACGAGAGCATCCTTCAGAGCAGCTCACACAAAGCACTGTTTCTTGCATCCAAACCCAGCATCTTATCCCGGAGGAAGGCGAAAAAGAGCACAAAACGTGACACCCATCCACGAGCTGATATGAAAGCAGCATGTCCCCAAGGCCCTGCTGCCAGCAGTCTGGATGATGTCCTGGATACTGGGCCCCCCAGCAACATCCTCATGCAAATCACCATCAGCAGCACTTCCTCAGTGAATACAATCACCATAATAGTGGTAATAACACATGCTCTTGGTTACAGGCGGCAATTCCTCTCCAACACTGCCACCAAACGACACCCATGCAACACTACAAACTCTAACCCCTGCCAGAACCAGCATCCCAGTCAGTGCTATCATTTAAAAACAGAGTAAAAAGTCATCAAGAGAGTCTGAAGAAGCCCTCTGCAACCCTCCTCCCTTCCCCTCAACCCCCATTAGCAACCAACTTCCCCAAAATTCAACGATCCCACTGAAAGCAACCAGGCAACAACTTCCGTCGAGAGTCCAGCATCCAACCGGATCAAAACATCCTCACACCAAAACCCAAGGGGAGGCAGAGAAGTTCAGTCCCCGAAGCTGCACGTGGAGCACCATCTGCGAGAGCTAGTCAATATTTCACATTATTTAGACAGCCGGGATCTCTTTCCGCGTACATGTTTGCATCCCGGCATATGGGCTTCACCGACGCGGTGCTCCGCGCAGCTCCTGGCCCGGATCCATCGCCCGACAGATCCCAGCGGCACCACCCGCACACGCCAACCCTCCAGCGGCAGGACCAGGGGAGCTGCTGTGCCCACGAAGTTCAGCCCCGAGCCCGTCCCCAGAAGGTAAATCTTGCTATTTAATCTTGCGCACGGTGCTGGAACTGAGTGTGTGCGCATGTCCCCACCTCTGCTTGGTAACCCCAAAAACCTGCACAGTGAAGCAGTTCCAAACGCCTTTTCTTACTCCTGGAGCTGGAGAGAGCTGGGTAGAACCCAGAAGCACTCAGCCTGGCTTAGCTGTTGAGTGTGTTCGCCTCGGCCGTGCCACCGTCACCGCACCGCTCCGGCACGGCTGGGCTGGCAGCGAGCCAGCATCTGGAGCAGGAGCGACACATTTCCCAGGGAAGGCGAGTCCCATCTGGCAGAGCACATGGTTGCAGCATGGCAAACCCCCTGGAGCACCCCATGCCACACCAGCCCCGCGGCCCCAGCCGCAGACATCCCCACGTGAGCCCCTTCTCCCAGCCAGACCTCGGTCCCAGCTGCAGCTGCTCCAACAGGCGGGAACACAGGCATGGAGATCACGGCGAGACACATCCCATGCTGCAGACACCACTGAGCACAGATGCCCATGGCATGTCCCCACCTGCATGTTGTGCAACGACATGGAGCCACCTGCAGAGCTCCAGGGAGGGGACACAATCCAGCCCTGCCATCCAGCACCGGGACACCTGCACACGGCTTAAGCTACCGGTACCCAAAGAAGTATTCTGGTACCGGTTACATCCCTGATCCGACTGGGGCAAATCCCTGCTTATGCCACCTTATTCTGCCCAGTAATAACACAGGGTTAGTCCCAGCCCCAAATGTTCTGGGGTTTCCACCACAATCAGCATTATCACACCCCACTACAGCGACCCAGCCTCAGCTCAGGCCTGCAGGAACAGGAGGAGGAATAGGAAGTGTCCAAGATGGGGACAGGTTCAGATGGACAGGCTGGAGACCCTGCAGGGCAGTGTCACCGTGACAGCTGGGGAAACAGCAGCAGAACTGAGTTGATGCCACCAGCCCAGCCCCAAAACCACCTCCCATCAGGCAGCCCTTCCCAGGGACTCCCACAAGTCCACAGCAGCAGCGCTGCTCCTTGGAGAGGTGTAAGCCCAGCACAGGAGCCCAAAGCACATCCCAAAGCTTTGCAGGTGGAGAAATTGAGGCACAGGCAATGACTTGCCCGCATCACCAAGCTGGCCAGCAGCAAAACCAGAACACCGCTTGAACCTCAGCCTCAGGTCTACCAGTGATGCTGCTTTCCCTTGCTAAGTGCCCAGAGAAGCTGCCCAGGCTGTATTTACCTGATTTATTCCCTGCCAGGAACCAGAGCTGGAGCAGGGATCTGAGCTACAGCCTTCCTGGGGATGAACCCAATGCAAATCCAACCCTGAGGCACTGCCAGAGCACCCCTTCCTCCTTATAGCCCTCCAGCAGCCGTGCTGACGGGCTGGCATAAGACTCACACACAGCCTGAAACCTGCTGCCCCGCTCCCCTGGGCAGGACCCGGAGGAGAAGCTGCTCCTCCATGCGCTGAGGAGCTGCACTCGCAGGAGACGGCCGCGGGCAAGTCACTCCCTCCTTGGATCTCCGTGCCAGAAAGCGGTGCCAAGGGGAGAAACTCTACCGCAGTGAGCAACTCACAGCTCACCCCAACCATGGGCTTCTGCCAGGAGAAAGGGAGGGGAAAAGGGGAAACCACAACCATCCCCATCCGCCCGGGGCCAGAGTGTTTGCTGAACCAGCGCAAGATCCGCTTTGCCCAGGGACACGCCGACAGGTCTCGGCAGGCTGAGCCACGCTCCTCCAGCCGACTGCTTGCCCAGAGGCGGGCTGGCACCACGGTGCAAGGCAGGGAGGTGCGAGTTGGCAGCACTGCCTGCCCCAGACTGGTTGTGCCCCCCTTTCCTGCCAAGTTACGCCACGCCAAACGCGCGCGTGTGCCCATCAGCACGGCCTCTGACTGCCTAGGGAAGGTACCATCAACACTTACGCCAGCGTGGGCACACAAGACCCAAAGCAGCCCAGCTCTGAGGCTAAAAGGGTTTAGGGCACAGAGATCGTCCCTCAAACCCCTTTAATCCTGCAGGAAGGTGACAGTCAGCAGCCAAAATGCAATCCCTGTGATGCTGCAGCAGGTACGGTGGATTGGCACACCTGTCCTCCTCCCTCCCAGCTCAAAGATGATAAAATATACCTGTTTTGCACAACCAAGACATAAATCACAAAGGGCTGTTATTAGAGGAACTTGGCGGGTGCAGATGTGTCAGCCCAGTTGAAAACATCTTCTTCATCTTTGCCCGGCTCTCCAAAACGGCACGAGTTTGGGGGGAAGAGGTACGGCCGGGTGACTCACCACCAAGAGGGGATGTGACCGATGAGGAGATGAGATACCAGCGACCGCACAAACCACACACCAAACGTCTGGAGGCCGGAGGTCGCGCTGGGGGAAGTGAGAGGGAAACAGGCCCCACGTGCTCAGCCCGCCTGGGGTTTGCCAAAGCTCCCCGTGAGGACGGAGCTGACAGAAAGCATCCCCTGGCAGAGGTTTTAAACCTGTGGACTCTCTCCAATTTGGTCACCCCAGACCCCAGGCCTGAAATTCAGTCACAGCTGGACAAGTCGGTCAAGCCTGTGTTTTGAAAGAGCCAGGCAGGAGTGGGACATGCTAGAGGTGACAGGCTGGAGCTGAATCCACCTCCCTGCATACACAGCCGTGGCCAGTGAGCCAGGCTGCGTGTCTGATGTGACAAGGGTGTGTGCCAGTACTGGGAAAACTTCTCCATCTCACCATGGGTGCAGGTGACCGGCTGACACCTTCATGGCATCCCCACACTGCCCTCCACACTGGCTGCCAACCTGGTGTAGAGGGACAGCTCACTTGGACACCCATGAAGGGGCAAGGACAGTAAGTGGGAGCAGCACGGTGACACCACTCATCAGGGAATTCACACTCCTGGTCAGGCCCGTTTTCCAAACCAGCCAGCAGCACCAAGGCACCAGGGAGAAGCAGCATCCACAAAGCCTCTGCTCGTGCCCTGGGACGGATTTCCAGTCTCTGCTGTTACAGAATCATAGAATCATTTAAGTTGTAAAAGGCATTTAGCCAGGTCCAACACAGCCCTGCTGGCCTGCAGAGGCAAGCAGGTGGCCACGTGTGATGCTGGCTGCAAAGCACACCCTGAAGCTGAGCCCTGGCCACGAGCCATCCTTGCCTGAGAAGCCACAGCCCTGTCACCCGGAAGACCAGAGGCCTCCAGCACCCCGGGAGAAGTGAAGTAACTCTCCCCCATCGGCCCCATCTGCCCGTTACACGTTTCTGCCACTTATGAAATATTTCCAACCGCCGGCATCTCACTCCATCCTCCCGGGGCCGTGATGGATGGACACACTGCCAGGAATCAGCCTGGCACCACACAGTGCTCTGCATCAGGCTGTGGCCCCAGAGGGGGCTGAGCTGAAAAGCTTGGCCCCTTGGACCCTTCAATCTGAGTCCAGCAGGGCTCAGAAACACAGCAGCGAGGCTTTAGGTTTGTTTCCATGGGGTGTTTTCCACTGTGGGCACTCAAGGGAGATTTGCAGCCCCGCTGCAGTCAGGGTCTCAGTTGCTGGGCTCAGCACGGAGCAGGAGCTGCAGCCGCCCTTGGCCAGGAGCACAGTCACCTCTTCCCTAGTCCGGCTCACAGTGCCTCACAGGCAGCCAACTGGGACAACAGTCCACACCACAAACAGCTGGATAAACGCTTATGTCCTCATGAGTCCTGCCAGGGAGGGAGGGGAAGGGGGAGAAGTCCAAGCACAGTGAGTATCCTTCCCACCAGCAGCAGCACGGACACCATACTAGCACCAGCTGCCAGTGCTCACTGTCATCAGTGAGCCTGATCCTCTCCCTGCAGAAACAGCAGATTCCCAGGGAAGACTCTCTCAGGGCTCCCCCTCCAGCACACACCTCCCCATCTCTGCCCCACACAGAGGGCAGCTATTCCTCATGCACACATTTATGGCTGCAAACAGCTGCAAGCCCACAGTGCTGACAGTGTAAATCTTTGCCACCTCCTCCCCTGCCTGCCAGGGCAGCTCTAGTGACACCCGAGGCACCAGAGCCGCCTTGACTCTGTGCCACGCACGAGACACCAGCGATACGAGCCCCTGAACAAGCTGGGCTGAAACCAAAGCCTCCAGATCAGATGTGCCTGGACTGCAGCAGCAGCCGGTCCCCAGTCCTGTCCCTGCAGCCCCAAGCTGCTGTCACAACCCACCACTCCCCTCCCCAAAACCCGACCCAGCCATATTAACACCCCATGCCACGGGACTGGCAGTTGCTTCAAAGCCTTAATTTACGGCCTCAATTCTCTGCATCCCCTGAAAGCCTTCGATCCCATCCCCAGGATCCAGAACAGCCAGGGCAATTTAACTCCCCATTTAATCTTCTAAGGGCCCTGGCGAGCTCGGAGACAGCATCCTCTGGCGGGGGGTCCACGCTCCCGGCCTTTGCCGGCTCGAATACCACCGCGCCGCTCTTCCCTTCAGCTGCAAAAATCACTACCTTAAAAGCCAAGGCAAGTGCTCCCTCCCGCTCAGAGCGGCTCTCTATTGTTTCTTTTAATTTTATTTTATTCCACGTGGGAATCTTGTGTCCAGGCTGCTTTATTTTGAAGTGGCTCTTGCTCAATATTTACTACTGCTCGCAGCTGTGTCAGCACAGGCACATCGCGCGCTCCCGCCGGGCTTCCGACCGGCCCTCCCGCAGCCACTGCCCTGTGCCGATGCCATGCCATGATTTTCCTGCCAAGTTACTCCTGCAGTGAATCACCAGCCCCTCCTCCACAGCCAGGGCACACCGATGGGCAGGGTGAGACCACAGGGCATGGAGGGGGGGTTCCCTGCCTCCATGGAAATAAATATCATCAGGCTGAGTGAGCCCTGCCGCTCACCTCCTCCTCACCCAGGAGCTGGAACAGCCCCAACAGCCTGGAGATGGTGGAGGAGGAGAAAATGGGAAGAAGTGGCTGGAAGGGCTCAAGGGACTGGTGCTCGCGCCTCGGCTCTGCCCCCGGCGTCCTGCAGGCTCAGATTCCACCATACCACAAGTCAAAGGCAATCCAAGGTATGTACCAGCACATACTGGAGACAGGTATATACCAGCCTATATTGGAGAAAGACATCCCTAAGATCTCCCACCAGCTCCCCACTGACACCATCTCCATGAGGACAGCAAGAAGCCACCCAGGTGGGGACATGAATCCCTCTGGCATAGGAAAGGTGGCTTTTCCTCCCACTGGAGGGGCCAGGATGAAAACTATCCCAGTGGGACTCTTGACATAACGCACAGCCAGGCCACGCAGCCTGAAACACGGCATCTGGGAAGCACTGATCCGGTCCCACGTTAATCCTGATGCTCAAACCAGTGCCAAGGCTCCTGGGTCACTGCCTGCTACTACAGCAGAAGCTTCTCCCACGTGCCCCCAGCCTGAAATCCACCACCACATCAGATGTCTCTCCTTTTCTGTTGGTTAATTAAACCTGACACCCCTACAGGGGTCCACTGAAACCTCCAGGCCCTCACTGCGCAACCACACAGCTCTCCTCAAACAGCAAGGAGCGACTCAGTGGGTTCCTCAAGCTCCACATTTACTAAAATGGAATACCTGGAGATTGAAAAAATAATAATTTAAACTCTCAAACTGATTAGCAGAATGCCCAGGAATGCAGAACCTGGCTGCTAGATCGCAGTCTCACCTTCCTCTCCTGATTTTCTAGGACAGCACCAAAACGTCTTTGCTCTGGTCCATCTTTCATTTCGGTCAACACGCTGTTGACCAGCACAGGGGTCCTACCACTGACTCTGCTCCTGGCACACTTTCAGTACAGGTGCTCCCACTCCTTCCTAAGCACAGAAATTTAACTCATCCCATGTTTTTTAAATTTTTAATTTCTTTTAAATCACCCAAACTCAGTGCAGAAGACAATGCAAACAAGTGAGCCCCCACTCCCTGAGCCCTGCCCGCACATTTAACCCAGCACCACCCACACACCATCCCGTGCCTTCCTTGGAAAACAGCTCATTACCCTTCGCTGCCAGAGCCGGGAGAGCTACAGGCACTCGGTGGGGGGAGGTTACTGTGGGATGGCACCGGGTGCTGGTCCCCACATCACCTGCCCCGAGTGCCTGCCAGCAGCAATTAAATCAGCCTTCAAAGAGAGATCCCAGCTTTCCCAGCACCATTAGCCGTGCCCTGGAGGGAACACGGTCTATTTTCAGCCACAATGACTTCAGATCAGGTCACCAGCAGGTTAAATGGGACTGTGCAGCATCATCTCCCTGCCCTCCCATTGAGAAATTAAACACCGCTGTGTGATGGGCAGCACCAGCCCTGCAGACACACGCTGGGCGCCCACTGAAAGGTAAATGCCACCTTGCCTGCTCCTCTCCTCGGCTTCCATCGCTGGCCAGGGACACCCAGTGCCCTGCCTGCCTTCCCTATGCATGGGGTGGTGAGTGGGATCACCCCTGGGTTCCTCCCTGCCTGTCCTCCTGCCCAGCACAGTGAGGGGTCACGGCCAGAACAGTCCGCACCATGCCCGAGCCTGGAAGTGCTGGAAGGAGCCTCAGCACCCCCAGTTCTGCAAACCCAAACAACACAAGGCCAGACCAGGGCTGCTCATCTCGCCCCTTCCTCCAGAAATCAGGTGGCCCAACAGCAAGTCCCCAAGCCACCTGTTTCTCCAGCGTTTCACCACAGCCACCAGAGAGGTGGCATCTCCCTACGGCGGCTCCACCTGCTTCACTGGTAGGCCCACCACTGAAACCCAAACAGTCACCCCACCACTAACATCTGGCAGGGAGGTGGCAGCTGGATTTGGGTTTGTTTTGCCTCCCAGGCCCCTGCCAGGCGCAGGCAGCACGAGCCAGGATGACTCAAAGCCCTGGGAGACGCAGCCTCCGTCGCTGCTTATTATAAACACTCTTGTTTGCAGAGCAGCTGCCGTGGCTCAGCACCTCTCGGGGTGCCTGCCAAATGGGGTGGCACCGCAAGGGAAAACTGAGGCACAGCCCCCCAGTCGGACCTGAACACCCCATCACAAACACAGGGGTGCTCAGCACTGGCACTGCGGCCACTGCACGACACAGGGGTCCTGGCAGCGAGGGGGGACTGGCCCCCAAAAACACCCCAGGGCTGGAGCAAGGACACTGCCAATGACCCAAACGTGTTCATCAGCTCCAGCTTCGTGATTCCCGCTTGGATACAGCACGGCCAGGACATGGCAAGTTTAAGCTGGATGCACCTGCAGTGTAGTGCTCTGTGTGCCATGACAGTGAACACATCCCTCTCCCAGAGCCCCGTGCTGACCTCCTGCAGAGACCAAAACCACCCCAAAAGAAATTCAACAACAGGTTGAAGGCATCTAGGGTTGGAAGAAAGGGATCCACTCACAGATCACAACCCCATAAGCCTCTTTCCCTTAGGAAACCAGTCTCAAAAGCTCAGCTTCTGCCCAACCTCTCCTCTTGACCCCACGTTCAACCCCTTTTCCTTCCAGAGGCTCCTGTCCTTCCAAGATCCTCTTGACCATCAGTCCACGCCAGCTCTTCTGCACCAAAATGCCAAACCATGAAGCAAAGGGGTGTCTGTGGCCGGCAAATACCCAGGACCCCACACCTCCCCTCCACTGAAAGCAGGAGATAAATACAGAGGCAAATATTATGGTAGTGTGGTTTAATTCCTGATGAATTATGCAAATCCATATGCAAATTGAAGCGCAGCCCTTGGGCTCCTGATAAATTGCCAAGATGGCCCTGATGTCACCAGGCAGGGATGGCCAGCGCTCCATCAGGTGAGGCACTACATGGGTGCCTTCTATATGCACATACACACACACCTAAATGCTTCCACATCTCAGCTGGGGAGACCAAGGAGCCTCTGCAAGAACGATTCAAGAGTGACTTTTGCATTTCTCCTTCCCCCCAGCTGCATTTAGTGCGTCCAGGGAAGGCCACCAGGTTTTTGAGTCCTCCACAAGATGGAAGCAGCTTGAGCTGACGGTGAGATTCAAAGCAGGACAGAAGATAAAGTCCACCAGGGCTGGGGCTGGGAAGGAGAGGAGGCAGAGGGGGGCGGGAAGGAAAAGCCTAAAACACTTGTGCCAATAATAATGTCAGCCCTGAAGCTGAGGAAAGGAAGATCTGTCCACAAAATAGTCACAGAGAGGACTCATCTGATGAAAGTAGGAATTTCCGATTCCACACAAACCCCGAACATCCATTAAAAGTAGCAGAAGAATTGCTGCTTTGTGTCACTAATCTCATTAGGGAGAAAGCCCCGCTGTAACGCCGGGACTGCAAAGGGAAACCCCGGCAGGCTGCACATGCCAGGAGCTCGGCATGGTGTGTCTGCCCAGCCGAGTGGAGCCGGCGCTTACATCAGCACCCCGGCAAGGTGGAACTCACCTGCCCAGATATTTACTCACTGGAGTGTTATCTGCTTGGCTTCTACGTGACATGGCAGGCTGGATGTCCCCCTACTCAGCAGACACAAACACCAGGACTACACATGATAACGCAGGGGCTGCTTCATCCACACACGGCGACCGGCGCTGCCTGCGAGCAGCACAGAGCCCAATCCCCCCAAAACCCTTCCTCCCCACCACACTGGCCATTGCAATTATTATTTTTGATTCTTGTAATTAAAAGCAGCTAAACCAAATGGACTAAAAGCATATTCAAGCCACGGGGAATTCTGCTGAGATGGGATGGGGGCAGAAAGGGAATCAGGGGCAATACATCTAACCACCAAAGGTAAAAAGGGTTGTTTGCTGGCAGGGATGCGGCAGGGTAAGATGGATGGAGGCAGAAGCAGGAGCAACCTTTGCAGAAGTTGCCGGGGATACAGCTCCAGAGAAACAGGGCTGAGTGCCTTAAATCCTATGTTTTTCCTATAATAAGGCATATTCTCTCCTTAACATAGCACACTGCTCCGAGCCCACCATGTTTGGCTTGCCTGCCAGCATCCAGCTCCCTCAAAATGGCTCTTTGGCCACTGCCGGCAATAAAATTTATTCCCAAGGTCACTTCAATCCTTGAGCCACTATTTCAAGTCTGGCTGGATTTAAACAAAACCCAGCCTCATACGCACCAAGTCCCCCCTCAGCCCCTCCTTTCTGCCCATCACCTCCCCTGATTTAGAGATACCAAACTCTCAACTACCTTTCGCTTCCCATAACCGTCAGCGACAACAGCTGGAGAGGGAAACGGGAGCATATTGTGCACCAAACAGCTGATCCTGGCGGCGTGGGGAGGGAGCCCAACTGTCACCGCCGCGGCGCTGCCGCACGGGAGGCTCCTGCCACGCGTCCCCCAGCCAGCACGGACGTGGACAGGGCTAAAGGGTTTGTGTGGTGCCGTCCCCTTGGTGCTTAAGAGCTGGAGAGAAGCGAACAATAAGCAAAGCAAATCAACAGCAGGGAGAGAGGGCGTCGGTGGGTGCATCGTGATGCCTGCAGACATCCAGCTGAGCCATCCCGGAGCGAAGCCAGCCAGAAACGCAGGGCTAGGAGGAAACACGGGGAGAAGGAAACCACCAAATCCTCGTGGCCAGGGTGAGGCAGTCACTCTGGAGCGCTCCACTCCCAAACTTTGCTTTCTAAACAGTATCCTCAGCTGGAAAAGCCAGCGAGGAGAGGCTGTACAGCCGGACATAGCACTGCTCCCTCACCCCGGCTCCACGGGCAGGGAGCTCTGGGCTGCCCTCGGCTCTTCATCGTCCCAAACCCCGCCTGCATTTTCAGGTCGTTCAGGGCGCACCGTGCTCTCCGTTTCAGCAGCGAGGCCGAACAAAGCCCTCCCTTGTCCCTCAGCACCTCGAGCAGGCGATGCTGGATCGCGTTACCTAACCCAGACCAACATCTCCTCGTCCCGGCACGGCAGCTTTCGTGTCAGCACATGCCAGCCTGGCCCCGATTCCCTGCACCACCTCCCGCCCGAAGCTTTAACTGGACCAGTTTAGTACGCGGTGCAAACACACGGGGCCTTGTTCCGACTCGTCGGCGCTAACCCCAGCTCCGGGAGGTGATCCGACACCCGCCCACCGGTCGCAGCCGCGGCAGAACCGCAAGGCGCTCACCTGGAAAGCTGCCGTAATGACGTTAATTCCCCTTAACAATGTTCATTTCCATATTCATCAGAAGATGGTGAAATGACAAGATGGGGGGTTATTTAGTGGATAATTATAAACTAATTTCAGCCTTACCCTGGGTTATCCTAAGGAGGAGATCTAAAATTTCCCTTACGAAAGCCCGGCTCTGGTAGCCACGTCTGCAGTGAGATTAATTCCCAGCGATTTCCATTTCTCCAACAGCTGCTGTGCTGGGAAAGAGCAGGAGCCTGTCCCCAACACCAGGGACCTGCCCGGTGCCCCATACCACCGCCAGCTAGGATTTCTAGTACCAGCTCATCCTCCAGATCAGATTTTCTCTGGCACAACATCAGTCAAGGATGGAACCTGTGGTTTTCCAACCCCACTAAGGAGACTCAGTGCAGGGTGGGGGAAAGGCTCACTTGGGGTGGAAGAAGGGCTGCTAATAAATCACACCTTTTCCAGCCTTGTGTACCAGAGGCAGGGACAGGCTTCCACTCATTCACCCAGGGAAGGTATTAGAAAGCCTCACAGAGCAGAGGATCCCACAGGACCTTGCTCCGAGCAAGTTTACGTCACCACATTGGCCCTTGTGCTCTTGTCCATGTTCCAAGCCCAACGTCCTCACCACCAGCTACCAGCACTTGGGATGGGAACCTCAGTGGGGTGCTGCAAGATGGGGTGGACAATCCTTCCCATCCCTCCTGAAGTATGGAGACTCCACCCCACAACCCACCCAACCACCAGGACGTCGGGAAAATCACTGGGACATCAGCAAAAAAACAGAGCGCGTCGTGGGAGACTCCCAAATGCGCACCAAGTCCCTTTTTCCACCACCATCTCACCCCAAAGACACTGCTCCTGCCTCCCTCACAGCCTTCAAGTTGGCTGCCAGCCCAAGGGAGCTGCAGGGACATCACTCCATGGCCGAGCGCCTCCTCCACCCCCGGGGATGCCGGGTGTGAAGAGGAGAGTGCGACGGGACCAAGTACAACATCCAGGCCAGCATCACCTCCCTGAGCCCCACCGGGACAAGCACTGCCACTGCTCTGCCTAAAAACATGTATCAAAAGGCATCTGATTTCACCAGGGCCCCAAGAGAGGAGAAACATCCCTACAGGCAGGTCTCCAGCCTGTCCACATTCCTCCCGGTGTTACACTGCGAGCCACTGCCCCAAGGAGCCCCCCGTGCTCAGCCCCTCACACCACCCCCTGGGCGGGCAGGGAGGGGGAACCGCGATTTCAA
Source organism: Pyrocephalus nanus (assembly GCA_038380795.1). Lineage (NCBI taxonomy): Eukaryota > Metazoa > Chordata > Aves > Passeriformes > Tyrannidae > Pyrocephalus > Pyrocephalus nanus. Next base: position 12,996,254 of record CM076276.1, read on the forward strand.
GGGCTATTAAACACCGATGGTATTTTCCTTGCAGCATCAAAATGTGACCAAAAAGAGCCACGTCCGAACCACAGCCAAAACCCCGCTGCTGGTCCGGGAGCCGCCGTCCTCCCCAGCCGAGTTACAGACAGGAGCAGGGCACGGATCAGTCCGGCACCGAATCCATGCTATCCCGGTGTCTCTGTCAGCAAAGCAATTTTAGCATGGATGTAGTTGGATGAGCGAATTGTGCTTCCGCTGGCACTGCCGACGGCAAGGCCTCCTGCAAAATCTGCGGGCTCAGCAGAAGCACCATTTTGCCATTATGAGGATGGCTACAGCGGGATTTTGCTGGCACAGCAGCGCTATCCTGGGGGGAAGGGTATTTTTATTTCTTTTTCTATGCTCCTACCTGGCCCAGCTGACTGGAAAAACTTCTCCCTGGGCACAGCAAGCCTGGAAGCAAGGACAGTCTCCAATCCGCCTTAAATCCCTGCATTTGAATGCACATGCTAATGTGGAAGTAAGAAAGCAAGGAAACCAAAATCTCTCCCCTCTGTCTGACCACTTTCCTTCCAGCCACTGCTCTGGAGCTGGATTTAACATAGTCAGCTCTGCTCCTACTGCTGTGTGACCCTTTTCCCAGGCACGGGAAAGTGTTCCTGAAGCACATTTTAATGGAAGAGGCCGAGCATCCTTTTATATATACACAGATCTGTTCTGGCAGCCCCCACCCGAGAAAGGATACTTCAGCACACAGGAAAAAGCACATTTTTATTAATTATTATGATTATTATCTCAAACTCAGAGCATCTTTTTTTGGATGTAGGTGATCCTTGCTCACACACAGCCCCGCTGCTGCCTGGCAGGGACGTGCTCCCAGAGCAGCCCTTTGCAATCGCATCTGGGGGAGCCTTTTCCACCTCCCCCAAAACACAGAGGCTGCCAAGAACAACACACTCCACCGGGATGGAGCCAAGACTGGGACCCGAATACAGTGGGGCAGAGAAGGAGCAAAACAATAAAACCCTCATATTTTGAGCCATTCAACAGCCTCCACTGCCCCACTCCATCGGTTGCAGCCTTTTTTTATGCAAGGTCTTCCCAGCAAGCTCCAAGCATGAAATTCCATTGCAAACAGTCCCCTTCCTCCCCTGTCCCTCAACAAGGCCCATCAAGAGCACCCCGCTGCTCCCCAGACCCCGTAACCCCCCTGCCCTCTTCGAGGATGGGGCGACGCCAGAGAGCACCAGGGGGGGACAGGGAATGGCAGCCCGGCATCGAGGGCCGGCTCATCTCCCACCTCAGTCTCCAGCTCACTCCTCCCTCCATGAGCTTCCAACAAAGGGGCTTCTGTCCCCGTCCCCTCAGCCTGCACAGCAGCGGCCAAAACACTACCAGGGAGCAGAAAGCCCCCAGAGAGGAGCCGAGGGTCCAGAGGTCACTGGACACAGCCCAGGCGTCCGTACTTTGGCGCTGGGGCTGAGCCCGGCTGCCGGAATGAGCAGAGGGTACGGGAAAAACAAGGAGTCAGTGCCGGCAATAACTGGATTCTCAAATATGGCCAATCGTGCTATTTTTACAGGGGTGTATTTATTTTCGGAGGACGCTGGGACAGATTCAAGAGTCTCTTTCTTCAGCCCAGCGGTATTTAAGGATCGGTTTGAACTGGCTCTATTTAAAGGCTTCGCCTCCTGCCCACTTTTCTTAACCCCTTGCACAAGCCTTTGCTTTCCACCCCTCCAAACCCCTCCTAAAAACAAAACAAACCCCCCCAAAAAACCACAACAACAACAAAAAAAATCCACGCACCAACAGCACTGCAAATGCAAACCTACAAAGGGCCCCTCGGTAGCAGGAAGCAATCATCATTCCAGGCGATATTGTTAAAGCCGTAAAAAACAACAACAACAAAAAAAATACTCCTGCCTATCCCACTGCCGTGGTTTAATGGGAGTTTCGGCTGTTAATTGTACGGATCTTTTTAATGGACTTTAGCCTGGTTGGGAATTGCCGTGACGAAGCCGATGGTGCAGAGCGAGCTCTGTGAGGATCGTGCCGAGGAGCGGATGGGGAGACCGGGCACCATGGATGGGGGGGATTTCAAAAGACTTGCAGAGATAGGAAAACAAAAATAATAAAAAATGAAATAATAAAAATAATAAGAACACGTTAAAAAAAAAAAAAAAATGGAGGTATCGCAAACCCCCCTCGCTCTGCGAGGGGATCCAAATCCAAGGCTCGCTCCCAGCACAGCGGGAAAGCTCCCAGACGGAGTCACGGAACTTGGTCGGCTCAGGGAGGCCAGAGCTCAGTGCCTCCCTCTTGGTCTGCCTGGATTTCAGGAAAGGAACTTTGGGAAGAGAAATAAAACAGGGGGGAAAAAAAAAAAGGAGGGAAAAAAAAGAAAATAAAAAGAAAATTACCCAATAAAAAATGAGAATAATTAAAAAAATACCGAGAACCCGCACTCGGTTTGGCTTGAGATTGTCCAGACCAATTTTTGCAGAGATCGTATTCTGCTTCAGCAAGAGGTGGAAAAAAAAAAACAGTGGAAAAAAAAAAGGAGAAAGAAAAAAAGACAAAAGGGAAGGAAAAAAAGGTGTTTGCCCATGTGCTTGGCTTCATAGCCCGTTCGCTTTACACCTCTCCTCTTAGCACCTGGGAAATTGGCACTGCCACCTAGTCTAAAACTAATAAATCTTTTTCCCTCGATTCGGGCTGCTTCCTTCTCTGCAGATGTTGGCAATCAGGTTTGCAAATTTCAAAGTCATTCATCCCGGGCGGCTGGGAAAAGAGCAGGTTTATTATTGCAAAACCTGTCACCCTCCCAACGCCTAAAGTAAACTCCGAGTCACCTCTCCACGCCCAGGGGAAAGAAAAGGAAAAAAAAAATTAAAAATAAAGCCAGAGAGTGAAATCAAACGGTCAGAAATCCCTCGTGTCCTCCAAAGGGAAAGCAGCGGGCAGGAATGCGGGCAGGAGGGTGCGGGAAGTGTCCGCCCGGCAGTGCCGGACCCCGCAAGTCTCTGGGAAAGGGAGCTCGGAAAGGGCGATAAAAATAATAAAAAAAAAAAACCTCTAAAAAACCAAAAGTAATTTAAACAAATAAATAAAAAACTGAATGTGGGGGGAAAAAATAAACCGTGTATATTTCAATGCCTCCTCTTTTTTATTTCCTTTTTTCTTTTAAATGGAGAGGCAGCGGTGGGGCTGCCAGAGAACGAAGCGCATTGAGAAGAGGAAAACAAATGTAAGAAGGGAGCAGCCCCTGCATGGGAGTTTTCCTTGCAGGATGAAGAAATAAAAATTACTGAGAAAATAAATTAAAAAAAAAAAGAAAAAGAAAAAAAAAAGAAAAAAAAGGAAGAAAAATCACCAAAAGCGGCAGTGCCGGCAGCACTGCCCGGAGGCAGCGGGACTGCGGCGGGGCTCGGGCTGCACCGGGCAAGAAATCACCAAAACTGCTCCATTTTACCCCATTTTCCCAGCCCAGGGATGTTTTCTTTGCCTGGCCGGGAAGCACAGCGTCGGGCAGCGTAGCCCCGTCCCTGCGCGCTCCGGTCTGCGCCTCTCCCAGCTTTCCCGAAAATCCGATTTATTCTCCGGATTTATTCCGCAGTCGACTCGGCGGGGATTTTCCTCAGTGCCAACAAAACCGCGCGCTGGGAGAGGGGATTCTTATCGGCTAGCCGCGACTTTTCCCCACATCCCCTTATTTTTTCCTCCACTCCCTTATTTTTTTTTTCGCCATCCCCCTATTTTTTTTCCTGATTTTCCCACATTCCCCTATTTTTCCTCTAAATCAAAACCACGCGAAGCAGTGGGGAGAGGGGGGAAACACGCAAAAAAAGCTGCTAGCGTAGAAATATACGATTATTATTACATTTTTTTTGGCGGGGGGGGGGGGGGTGGGGGTTGAAGCCCGGACCCGCGGCCGCGGAGGGGAGGAAGGGAAGGCGCAAGGGGGTACCGGGGGGTCCGCGAAGCCTTACCCGGGTGCGAGTGGAGGCTGATGCCCGATGCGAGGAATTTCCCGGGCTGGAGGGCGGCGGGGAGCCCGGCGGCCATGGGCCCGGCGGCGGGGGCCAGGCGGCCAGTGGCTCCCAGGCGGTGGCTCTCCATGGCCAGCCCGGAGAGCAGCGGAGGGGGGCCGTGCACCGAGCGGGGGGGCCCGAAATCTCGGCCATCCATCATCCACTCGCCGGCTTCACGGAGTCTCCCGGATCGCTGTCGGTGCCCGCCACCGCCTTCCCCCCCCACCCCCCCCGCCCCCCAGCCCCCTCCTCCTCCTCCTCCTCCTCCCCCAAAAAATCAGATGGTTTTCAAAAATAAGGCGTCCAAGCGTCCCATGGCGCGGTGCAGGGAGCCAGCCCCGGCGCGGCGGTCTCGGCGCTGCCTACAAGGGATAAAAAAAAGGGGGAATGCATTGAAACGACATGCCCCTACACCCCCCCTGCTCACAGCCGCCCCCAAAAATACACACACACACACACACACGCCCCCCCCTCCTCCCCTAAAACCCCCCTTCCCTGGGTGTGGGGTAGAGAAGGGGGAAGAAGCGGAGAGAAAATAGAACACTAAAAATTAAGGAAAACTCATTGCAAAACGCGAGGACAAAAAAGAAAAAAAAAGAGAAAAAAGTATTTAAAAATAATATTTCACCAATTTCATATTTGGGTTTTTTTCTAAGAGTTACGTTTGTCACGGCCACAGCCCCGGCCGGGCCGGGGAGCGCCCGCAGCCCGGCTCCGGCGGGGACGCGGCACCGCGCGGGGAAACAAACCCAAAAATCCCAGAACAACAAAAAAATAAACACCTAGATCTTCCTTTTCTTTCTTCCTATTTTTTCCATCTTTTTCCTCTTTTTTTGTTTTTTTTTTTGGTTTTTTTTTTTTTTTTTTACGTTTTTCCCCTTTATTTCTTCCCCCACCGCGAGCTCCGGCGCCGCTCCCGCAGCCCCGTTTCTCGCCTCTTTTCCCCCGTTCCCAAGGCTCCGGAACCACCGCCTGGGTTTGCTTTTTTTTTTTTTTTTTTTTTCTCTTTCTTTTTCCACTTTTCCCAGCGCCGCTTTCACTCGAGAAAACAACACACGTATTATTATCACTTCCCGGCAGAGCGAAAAAATATGTATAAATATAAATATAAAATTATCTATATTTGTACTTGCAGCCTGATGAAAGGCTCCACTCGCCCGCCGCGTTTTGCACCGGGATAGCGAGAAATAATAAACACTCCAGGGATAAAGTGGGGGTTCTACCCCCCAAAGCACCCTCCAAAGCGCTGCCGGAGCCCCGGGAGCCGCCGCTCCGGCCCCGCCGCCCGTCCCGGCTCCCGGGCGGGTGCTCCAGAGCGGGGGAGGGATGATTAAAAAAAAAAAAAAAAAAAAACCAGAAAACAAAGAAGGAAAGAGGGGAGAAACGCGAAATTGTGACTAAAGCCTCGCAGCTTTGTTTTGGTTGGGGTTTTGGCTTTTTTTTTTTTTTTTTTTTCCCAGTTAGTTTTAGGTGAATTTTATAACTAACTCAGCCCTGCCTGCCTGGCTGCGCGGGGCGAGCCTCACCCCGCGGGGCTGCGGGAGCGGCAGGATCGCGGCTGGGAAGTGATGAAATAATGGGGAAAAACGGCTAAAAAAAAAAACGGGCAAAAAGAGGGGCGGGATGGGGCGCGGAAGGGGGGGGTATGGGGGGGGGGGGTGTCGGAGCGGGGCCGGGGCCGCCGCCCCGGGGTCGGGTCCTACCTCAGGCCGCCTGTTCGCGGGGCATGGCGGCGGCGCGGGGCTGGCGCGGGGGGTGCCGGCTCGCCGCCCTGCCCGCCGCCCGGCTCCTCCGCTCCTCCGCTCCGCTCCTCAGGGGCAGCAGCGCGGCAGCGACGCGGTGGCGGCCGCGCCATGGAGCGGCGGGGCCCCGCCGAGCTGCGGCATCGCCTCCCCTCACACACACACACAACCACACACACTCACCACACTCACTCACTCACACACCGCCCCCCCCTCCCTCCCTCCACGCCTGCTTCCCGGGGCCGGCCCCGCGCGCGCGGCTTCGGCGGCGCTTAAGGGGAAAAAAAAAAAAAAAAAAAAAAAAGAAAGATTAAAAAAAAAAAAATTAGGGAGTTAAAAAAAAAAAAAAGGGGGGGGAGAGAACGCGAGCGCGGGGCGGGAGGGAGGGGAAAGAAACGGGGGGTAAAGGGAGGTGGGGAGGGAAAAACGGCGGCGGCGGGGCCATGAAACACGCATTGTTCTCGGAGCGGCGGGGGCGGGCCCGCCGTCCGCCTGTGCCTCCTTATTGGCTGGCCGGGCTGTCGCTCAGCGCCGGGTAAACAGGCGGCAGTTTCCAGGCTCCCCCCGCTCGCCCCGCCCCCGGCGCTCCCGCTGCTGTTTCGAGGCTCCCCCCGCGCTCCCGCCCGGCGCGGGCGGGCGGCTGAGGGGGAGCGGCCGCGGGTCCGAGCGGGGCTGGGCGGGAGTGAGGGGGGGGACACCCCGCGACCCCCTTTATTATCCGTGGGGGTTAAATCCTTCATCCCGCCCGGGAAGGGCTGAGGGGGAAGTGCCGCCGGGCCCTCTCCCACGGCCCCGCCGCGGACAAAGCGGCCTTTCAGGGCCAGGGGGGGAGCGGGGGAGGGTCCCGTGTCCTCCTCGCGGGCTCCGCCCCCCCCCCAAAAAAATTCAAAAATAGGGTGAAAAGAGAGGCTGGGGGAGGAGATACACAAACACACTCCCCCCCGGATTTGGGGGGGGGCCTGCCCCCCCAACGCTGCCCGCCGGCCACACCAACTTTTACTTTTCTTTGCTTTTTTTTTTTTTTTTTCCCTATTTTTAATTTATTTTCCCTTTTTGCCTCTATTTTTAGTTTATTTTTCCATTTGCACCCCTCGCCGAGCACCCTCCGGAGGGGGGGGACACCCCGTCGGTGCCAACCCACCCCCCGCTTCTTTACTTAATTAAACAAAAATCGGCTTTTATAACGAAAAAGGGGAGGAGAGGAAAATCTAATTTAATACGGTATAAATTAAAAGTAGTAATAATAATAAAGCGTTCACCCCCACCACCCCTCTCGACAGGAGTTTCGAGGCGCCCACTGGGACATCGGCCAGAAAACGGGAGAAACAGCCCCAAAAATCGCCCCCCCGACCCCCCCTCCAGCCCCTCCGGCACTTTTCTGCTTATTTTTAATCGTTTTAAGCAAAATCGGAGCCGAGTTGCTCGAAAAGCTCTCACGCTGCGCAAGGCGCTGGTTTAACGCGAAAACAACAATAATAATAATATATATATTTATGTTTTTATTTATATCTGGGAGCAAAACTGCGTCAGAGGCGAGAGCTCAAACCCCTCTGCTTCCAGGGGGAGGGCGCTTCTTTTCCCAGTCTCCTTTAGCAAACCAAAAAAAAAGAAAAAAAAGAGGGGGAATTGGGGGGTGAGGGAGAAAGAAGAAAGAAGAAGAAGAAAAAAAAAGATATTAATGGTTTGATCGCTTTTATGTGGCTTTAAAAGCATATTTTATAAATGTTTAATGCCTTCACGCCCGGACCTCCCCGCCGCTGTCCCCGGGCCGGGGGGTTGGCATGTCATAAATCAGGGAAATGCTAATAAAAAATAAAAAAAAAAAAAAAAAAAAAAAAAAACAGGCTCGGGATGGGCGGGGGGGGGGGGGGTGAAGCGGGGGCGGCCCCCCCCTCCCTGCAGCTCCAGCCCTTCCTCCTCCTCCTCCTCCTCCTCCTCCTCCCCTTCCCCCGACCGGGAGCCATCTTGTAGCAGCAGCTCCTGGTCGGGGCATCGCTGCTGCAAAACACCGAGCCGACCCCTCTTCAAAAAGAGCCCCCCCATCTAACATATACATTTTTCTAATTATTGTTATTATTATTATATTTGTTGTTGTTGTTCCCTCCCGGGCGCGGTGCTGCGGGCGCGCACCATTTTCCCACCGTTTTCCACATCAAATCCCAGCCCCCTTCTTTTCTCCCCATTATTTCCCACCCCCAGTAGGGACATCCCCCTCCCTCCGCAGCTCGGTGTGTGTGTGAAGGGGGGAGACACCGCAATGGGGGGCTGCGAATACCCCATGGAATTTGGGGGGGTTGGGGGGGACGGCCGCTCCCACATTTCCCCTGCAAAGCTTTGCCGCAAACGGCGCCTTCTCCAAAAATACCCATTTTTGTTAAAAATAATATCGCGGCGGGAAGGGCGGGGTGGTGGTGGTGGTGGTGGTGTTTGTCCCGCGAGCAGCCGCACCGCGTTGTCCCTCTTCCCATCCCTGCATCCCGATCCCGGTGCCCCGGGCTCCCGGCAGGTTCCCACGGTGCCGCCCGCCCCCGGGCCGCCCCCCGCCCCCCCCACCGGGGAGGGGGCACCCCCGCCCGCCCTGCGCGCCCGGCTCCGCTCCTCCGGCTCTCCAATTGTGCTTTTTCCTTAATTTTCTTTATTTCCCTTCCCCCCCCCTTTTTTTTCCTTTTTCCCCCCTCCATTTTTCCCTTTTTTGTTGTTGTTTTGGGGGTTTTTATTTGTTTGTTTGTTTTGGCGGTTTGTGTGGGTTTTGTTTTTTTTTTTTCCCATTTTTTTCCTCTTCGCCCCCCGGACGAACACGAAATTCCCTTTGGCCGCCCTCCGACCCCGCAGGAGGCGGTGGAGCCCTGCGGAGCTCACAGCCCCCAGCCCCACATTGTCCCCCCTCCCGAGATGCAGGTAGGACAGGGGGGGTGGGAATCTGGGATGGAGCGGGGGGGGGTGGGACTGTCTGGAAACGTGGGAGGCAAAGCAAACTGATGCCTCCCAACCTCGTTTTGGGGGGCTGCCAAGGTTTGGGGGAGGGGGGGACACACCCCCTCATCGCCAACCCAGCGCTCAACTTTGCACCCGCGGGCTGGGCACAGACCCCACTGGATCCCCATCCCCATCTGCTGGGACCCCCCCCCCCAAATCCCCTTTTTTACCCCAATAACCCCCCCTTGCTCCCCATCCACGGCAGGGGGGTGCTGTGCATCCCTTCCGCCCGCCGTTTTTAACGTGCTTACTACACGTTTCCAGGCTGTTTTTGGAGCTATATTTAAAGCGTGCAGTCAGTGGCTGGATTTAGAAATCCAGGCATAAATCACATTAAAACACGGACGGCAACGATCCCAACGCGTCGGCAAAAGCTTTGCCCTGATTTCATTCCTTCCCCCCTTCTCCTAAAAGCAGAACTGAGTCTGACAGGAGGGTCCCATCCCCCCAGAGAAAACCCCCTAAATAACCCCCCCAATTAAAATACTGTGGGGACAGAGGGATTTGAAGGCAAGGGGGGGCCCTGCTGGGGTTTATTCCAATGAATTCATGGGGATTTATTCATCATTGGGGGTTTGGTTAATTCCAAAGCTTGGGGTCTCTCCCCACCCCAAGCCTGCAAGGAAAGAGCTGCCATCCCCTCAGGGGAGGGGGCTGTGGGGTGGAGGGTCCCCACAAGAAGGTCCCCAGGGAAACAGCTGGGGAACCGAGCAAGGAATTTCTGATTAATGACCAGAACAGCTCGGGATTTCGTTTTTCTCCATAAATCCTGGCTGATTATAAACCCTTGCGCTCAGCCTGGCTGTGGGCTTTGCATGGGGTGGGGGGAGCCAAGAAATTCCCCCCCCCCCTCAAGGGGCTGTACCCAAAGCTGGGCAGCAGCTGGAGGCTGCAGCATCCTCCCACCATCCCAGCTCCACTTCCATTGCCCCACCGGAGCAGGGAAGAAGGAGAAGGGCTGAGGGGTGCACAGGGATGTGGTTGGTGCCCCCTCCCTTCCCCAGATCACAGCAGTTCTGATCCCCACAGCTCTGGGGTTTGTAAAGCCAAACATCCCCCAGACCACAGGCTGTTTTTCAGGTCCAAATAAAGCCTGATGTCTTTTTTTTTTTTTTGCCTTGCCCAGAGCAGGAGGGTGGGTGTGTAGGCACAATCCCACCTTGTTTTCCTGCTCTGCCACCTGCACGCTCCCTTCACCTCCAAAATCCCAAACTGGGACCCCTGGTGCCAGGACCTGCCCCGAGCTCGGTGCCCTTTGCTTTTCATAACCTCCACCAAGCCCCTGGTACCGGGATTTTGTCACAATTAGACTGGAGCTTGAATACATGAGTTTGGGTTGGGTTTTTTTCCCCGTTTTACCTGATAATAAGCTTTTTTCATACAAGATCAGGGGAAAAAAAAATAGGCAAGGAGGAGGGCTGATATGCACAACCCATAGAGAGCTCTGAGAGGAGCACGAACCCCAAAGCTGTAATTACTGCCTGCGTTTTTTGGCTACGGACCGGCTGCTAAATTGGTCGTAAGGCACGGAAACGGCAGTTACACCTTTCAGTGGGAAAAAAATGTGGCTTAGTGGAGGAACGTGCACGGGAAACCTCCCCAAAACTGCAGTCCCCGTGTAACAGCCCAGTATTACAGGTTCTGCATTCGGGAGTTTCAAACAATCCTCCAGCCAGGTGACCGGGACCGCTGAGCTCTGAATGACAAGACCTTCTACATCAACAGAATAAATTGGGGATTTTTCCCTTGATCTGCCAGTTGTATCAAAAACACCCTCCTGGATGCAGGACACGAGCGAGCGAGAGGCAGGAGCGTGTGCTATTTTGAGGTTCAATATAAAATAGATACCCTTGGCTTCAGCAGTTCTCCGTAGCCCGGCCCACAGGAGCTGCAGGTACTTTCGTATGCATACAAAACATTTTAAAATGGAAAATATTCACAGCTGCTCTCGCCGTTCTGACAGGGGGGAAGGAATCGCGGGGCATGTTAAGGAGATATTAAAAGCTGTGGTTTGAAGCTCCTAAAGCATTTACTCAGCGTGAGAGCCAGAGAAAGAAGTTTAGAAGTTAACTGCATACTTGTGTGCCTTTGCTCTGTCCTTCTTAAAATTCACCTCTCCTATCTGCTTCTAATTTAAACAAGCAGAGCCCTCCAGGAACTGGAAAATCCAGATTTGCAGCATCTCCCAGGGAAAGACGATTTCCTACGTGCCCCCCCAGCGTGAGGGTCCTGCTGAAGGTTAAGCTCGTGAGTGCCTTTGGTTTTGCACCGAGTTAATCTCCCACACCCCCCCCCAAAAATAAAAGACCTGGGGAACGCTGGTGAAAAAAACTGCACTGATGTTACCAGCTGGTCCCTGGTTTAGTCCCATCCCTCTTCCAGAGCCAGGCATGGATTTCACCGCTCCTGCAGGCACTGAATGCCCATCCCCACACCGTGCCCTGTCCTTCTTCATCTTCCCCTTCTGAAAACAGGGTGAACCCATCCACCTCCCCGGGGTACATTATCGTGGCTTAAAATTAACGCTCACAAATGCGTTTTCAAATCCCTTCACGAGAGGCACCAGGAGCGCTAGGTGTTAGCAGAATAGATCTTTTGCCTTTCAACAGCTGTTAATTGCCATTAAACCCAAACACGCACGGCTTTATTGGAACGGCGTCCGAATTTCCACGCCGCGCTGCAGAGCCCGTGCCCACCCTCGGTCGTGCTCTCTGGCACGTGCCAGCTGCCTCGACGAGGTGTGACGGGTAAATCCTGCCTCCCTGGTAGCTGTCTTGCACTCTGGGACCCATTTTGGGGGTCTCCTGATGCCAGGCTCCTTCCTTCGCCCTCCCCGCCGTGCTGTTGCACCAGACCTGTCGTCACTGCACGAAGCTCCAACACACCCTCCCCTGACTCGCAGCGGAGAAGGAGATGGGATGCAAAACCTGTTCCCAAAAATACCCTGAAGAAGCAAGCAGGAACCTGCCTGTGAGGAACTGGGACCCTAAGGCTGAATCCGGCCCGCAGCTGCCAGGAAAAGCACGTGCTGGGTGTCACAGGGATGGGAATAGCCCGCTGTGACCAACGGGAGTAAATCAAAGTCATCAACAGGCAGGGCTGGGGCAAGGCTGCCAACACTGCCCTCCCTGCAACCACCACTCTGGGGAGTGTCCCTTCCCTGCTTTCTTTGGGGTCTGTTGAATCAGCCCCATCCACAGCATCCCTCCATCCCCCTGGGATGCCCTATGGAACAGCCAAGTGCCAGACAGGGTGGAAACTCTGGATGTTGTGGCAGGAGCTTTCCCTGAGTCCAGGAAGCCGCTGGCTCCTCACGGGTACTTTGTGCTCCCCCAAACAACCAAACACAGCTGGGAGTGCCCTGCACCGGGTACCAAACTGCTAAAACACGAGAGATGGAGCCAGCAGGGCAGGAGGGGAAGAAGTCTCCAAACATCTTGTCAGACCCCAGCGTTTCCCCCAAACCCCAGCAGAAGGAGGGGTGTCCATGACTGGCTCCAAGGGCTATCCCATCCCTTTTCCCATCACCTCAGTCCTCTGCAAGGGGGAAGGGGCGGTTGGACAAAACGAGCCCTTTCTGCTCCACAAAGCTCATCAGCCAGAGGCTCTGGGCTTATAATTATTATTTCCTTAAAGACGAGCCGAGCAGCTATAGACAAAAAAGCCCCCTCTTGTCGGAGCTGGAATTTGATGTCCTAACGACTGTTTTTGTACCGTGCCTGTTAGAGGAAAGAACTCGGCAGGAGGGGGAAAGAGAGATTTAATTATAGAGCTGCATTGTGATTTTGCACACATAGCTGGCTGTTGTAATCAGGTTACAAGTGTATCTGATTTTCTTCCCTCCCCTCCCTCTTCCTCCTCTTTCTCTCTCTCTTTCTTTTTTTTTTTTTTCTTTTTATTTTCCCCTCCCCCTTTTTCCTTTCGGTGGTCCAAATTAGTTGCTTATGTTTGGGTGTTTCAGAGACGAGCTGTTATTTGCCTGCACTGAAGATCTTGATCAAGGGAACAATGTAATGTTTCCAAGGAACCTCGGCAGCTCTTTGCTGGAGGAGGAAGCCAGTGGTTCCCAGCTCCAGCAGAAACCCCCCCGGGGCTGTGCCAGGCACTCGCATCCCACCATCCCTGGGCTCCCTTTCCACCACCAAAATAAAGAAGACATCCATTTATATAAAGATATACACATATCTATCTATCTATCTATCTACTCCAATTCCCCCATGCTCCCCACAAAATTCCTTCACATCCAGCATTCCCTCAATAAATTGAGGCTTATGAAGAAGAGGAGACACTCGATTTACCTCCACTGGGGCAAGAGAACGGAAAGAGAGGAGAGAGAAAAGCCCCTTTTTAAAAAGAAACTTTATATTTTCCTATCTGAGTCAAGTGATGCCGCGCTGGGATTGGGGACTGTTGTTGGGTTCATTTAGGAATCTATTGTTGTCCATGTGAATTCTTTTTTACATTTCAAATAACAGGATTATTTCCCCAGGGGGTAATATCCTGTAATTTGAACACAATAATGGGAATAAATTACTTACTTAGAACTAATAACGACAGCCTGATTCCAATATATATAGGAACTGTAACAGCTTTGGTTAGTTAAAGTGTAATTGTGTCGACGGATGACATTTTCTTTCAAAGGAATCTGAATGACTTTTAATTAAATTTGCTGGGGGTGGGGAAGAGAGGGAGAGAGACACTGGGAGATCTCGGCTGCCGAGGCTGCAGTGGGTCCTGGTCCCAGTGCCCCAAACTGAGCTCAGCCCCAAAGAAACTCGGCCCCAGTTGCAGTTTCCAGACCAAGCACAGAACAGGGAAGAGGGAAACCAGCACCAAACCCCATGGCCAGGGATGGAGGGATGGAGGACTGGAGGGGGTAGAGAGGATGAAGAGGGGTAGGAGGGATTGAAGGATGGAGCCCAGCCCATTTCCTGAGCTCCATCCTGGCAGAGGGCAGGACAGTGCCCATATCCCGCCCTGGGCACCCCTGCACTGCCTCTGCCTGTGCTGGGGAACGGAGGAGCTGACAGAGGCACCAGCAGCCAGGCAAGGAGGCTCTGCTGCTCATGTTGGAGCCATGAAATCCCAGAATGGTTTGGTTTGGAAGGGACCTTAAAGACCATTTCAGTCCAACCCCCTGCCATGGGCAGGGACACCTTCCACTAGGCCAGGCTGCTCCAAGTCCCACCCAGCCTGGCCTTGGACACTCCCAGGGATGGGGCAGCCACAGCTTCTCTGGGCAACCTGTGACAGGGCCTCCCCACCCTCACAGGGAGGAATTTCTTCCAAACTCCCATCTAACCCTGCCCTCTGTCAGTGGGAAGCCATTCCCCCTTGTCCTGTCACTCCAGGCCCTTCTCCAAAGTCCCTCTCCAGCTCTTGGAGCCCCCTCAGGCACTGGAAGGGGCTTTAAGGTCTCCCCAGAGCCTTCTCCTCTCCAGGCTGAACAACCCAACTCCCAGTATTGCCACCTCAGCCCAAGGGGTCCTCTGGGAAGGCAGCTCTGCCCAAGGAGGACCTGCACCAGCAGCCCTCCATCCCAGTTCCTCACCTTCACCTCAAAACTCCCCTGCAAGCCCCGGGCTCTGCACATCTCCTCACCGCTGCCTTCACTGCCAACCACTCCTCAGGTTTATTTCTGAATCAGCAGCACGAGAGGTTCCCTTCAGAGGAAAAAAAAAAAAAAACAAAACAAAAAAGCATCTTTGAGCTGCAGCGCTGCAGAAAGCCAAGTTCCTGCCCCGAAATATCTCGGAGAGGAGCTGTGTGCTGCTGCCAGCGGCTCCGGCCTCCTCCAGGACTCATTTTCCTCTGTTTATCTTGAAAATATTTCTGTGCTGAGGTCCCACCCCGCGCGGCGGAGCCCTGTGAGGCCGCCTCCAGCCTCACACACGGCCTCTTGTTTATCCACAGCCAGTTTTACAAATAGCTTATTAAGCCCAGAGCGCTGTTTGCTGGAGGAAAACCTCACAGAGCAGCTCCTGCAGCCCCCCCTGCTCCGAGGCTCCTGCCAGCTGTGCCCCCTCCCAAAACCCCTCTGACTTGCACCCAGTGGCTCAGGCCTCTGTGGCTGCTGGGTTTGGGAATTGCTCATGATAGAATAAAATAACCAGTGTGCTGGTGGAGGAGGTCCCACCGTCCTCGTCCTCTCCCTGCTCCCGGGGTCGATCTCCTGTCTGGGATTTTGGCATGGCCGTGGCACTGCCAGCCCTGGTTTGTGTGACCCTGCAGTGGCAGCTGCCAGGGTAGATTTTTTGCCTTTTTAAAAGACCCTTCTGCGAGGGCTGCTGGTTTGGGGTGAGGGAGTTGCAGGGGTTCAGATTGCAGGGAGTGTGTGTTTGGGGGCTGCTGAATTGGCCGTGCTTTGGAGGTTGCTGACAACATGCCCAGACCCAGAGAGGTGAGGACAGCTGGGTACAGTGGTCCTGGCAGGAGCCTGGTGGGACCACACCTCAGATTCCCTCCTGTGCCTCTGCTGCCCATCCAGCCCCAGGACCCCCAGGAGGGAGCTGGGATGGAGGGGTTCAGCCCACAGCAAACAGCATCAGGGATGTCCCACAGGGCTCGAGCCCAACCTCTGTGTCTACAGGGTCCAGCAAAGCCGAGCCTGAGCACCTCTGTCCCTGCTGCCACCTCTGTCTCTGCTGCCACCTCTACCCCGGGCAGGAGCCGGGCTGTGCCCAATTCCCAGTGTCCCAGCACCACAGTTTGGGATGCCCACCCTGAGCGCCCCCTCCCCGGGACCCCCTGAAGCCCCACTCCCTGAGCACGCAGGACCCCGTAACACAGCAACATTCATAACCTGGCTGGCCAGATTGAATTACCTGCCCCTGGAAGAATAAAGGAGGCATTCAGCCATTTTTTTAAAGTCTTTTCCCCTGCCAAGGCCAGACACCACGGTGACGGTCGAGCACAGAGGCAGAGAAACACGAGCCCTCGCCTCTCCCTCCGAGGGTGACCCCTATCTGCCCCACATCCCCCCCTCCTCCGACCCTTTAACACCCAGGGAAGCACATGCTTTGCTCACCCGTCACGAGCTCCCTTATCTTTTAATAAAACCTTTAAGAGCAGAAGTCAGGCAATGCCGGCACAAAGGCAGCTCAGCCTCCTCCCGGGACATTAATCATTTTCTTTGACACGTTTTGCTAATTAGCCAAAGCGTTCGCCTCGACAGGGGGAGAAATTGGGGCCTGGGAAAAAGGAAAAAAAAAAAAAACAGGAAAAAAAATCATTTCAAGAAGGGGGAGAGGTGGAAAGGGAGGAAGAAATGGGGGAAGAAGGAGCTGACTGACGTCACCCCTGTGCTAACCAGCATCCCTGGGCATCACCTGGCTGGGAGAAAACCCAGTCCCAACCCCATCTCGAGGATTTTGGGGAGCTGTGATCTGTGATACACATTTTACCTTCCCCATCCCACTCCTGGTTACCCCATTGGTGCATTCTGCAGCCACGGAGGGTTATTTGGAACAGGCTGTTTGGGGGTTTAACTCAGGGCTTTATCTTTTACACGGCTGTTAATCCTCAGGACACATGTTTCCTATCAGCCCTTGATATTTAACATACAATAAGTGTCTTATTAAATCCCAGGGACTGGCTCCACACAGACCACTCACCCCAAAACCCACCCCGGGGGCACCCCAAAGGCAGACTGGGCAGCCCAGCTCCGGCACAGGTTTTGGGTGTACAACATGTTAGACCCAATAGGGAGAGAAATATCGTGGAATGAAGGCTCCTCTTACACAGGAATTCAGCCTTTAAACTGGGTTCTGGCCCCCTGAGTAGTCACTGCTCCCACAAGCGGGGGGAACCACTTGCAATTTTTAAAATACATTATTTTTAAGAGTTTTTTGGCAATGCTGTGTGACATAGGGATGAGCCCATCCCAGGCAGGACTAGCTACTGTCCCAGCATGACTCCCCATTCGAAGAATCTGACCCGGTTTTCACAGGACCTGATGTTTTTTGGGGGGAGAGAGGTCACAGAGAGAGCAATCCATAGTGAAATCACTCTAATCCACCACACTGAAAGAAGAAAATCCCCAGGGGAAAGCATCACCTGCTCACGCCTCCCCCCAGCCCAGCACAGCAAAATATTGGCTCCTGTCTCATCCCTGAACATCAGCTCTCCATCCCAGCTCCTTAGGGAAGGGCAGGGCAGAAAACCACACGGCACAATTCCCTTTCCTCCACAAAACCAAGCGTAAGGACAACGGAATGGGGTGATAGAGCCCCCCAAACATTATAAGGACACCCCTCCATGGGTGTCCCCTGCCCACAGCGACCAGGCCATCCCTGTCCACGGGTACAAGGGAGTGGGAGCAGCATCCCAGAGCCACGTCAGTCCTTTGGGGAGCGTTGAAAAAATAAATCCCAGCTCTTTGCTCCTCTCCAGCACAAGTTTCTCATTGCTGCGGGATGACACACGCCGTCCCCTCCAAAACAAGACGCTTTATTATTATTCTGTTTCTAATTTGGGGGTTGGAAATGATTTTCCATCCCAGAATCCAAACTAAACCATTAACCTCCCCCCCCAGAAAAAAAATTACTAACGTGCTTTCCAGAGAGCAGTGGCACGGTCTGTGCTCTGCAAGGAGGGGGTGAAGGTTTGATCCACGGCGATGAGCACTGAGGAACATCCTTCCCCTTGCCCGTTTCCAAGAAAAAGGGTAGAAAAAAAAGCAAATTCAGTGAAATACAGAGCTGGCCCAGACTCCTGCTGCGTAACCAGCTGCGTCTGGGATGCGCTGGTCCCACCGGGAAAGGGCCGTGCTCCACCCCTGCCCTCTGAAGGATTTGGGGGAAAAGAGGTGAAAGGTCAGCGTTTGGGAAGCAGTGCTGGGGACCTGACCCATAAATCAGCATCATTCCCATTTTTGACTCTTCCAACTCCCAATCTACCAGCAGATCCTGGCAAGGAGCAAGTGAGGTCCCACTTCTCGCTGTCCTGCCTGGCCCTGGGGACAGTGGGGACACTCAGAACAAGCCAGGCTGAGTCCCCAGCCCTGCCACCCCAGGTTGTGCCACAAACCTCGTGGAGAGCCTCGGGGGGCCCCTGTGCAGCCGGCGGCGCTGGCAGACGTGCCGAAACCGGCACGCAAGGAGCTGGTGGAAACCCTCCAAGCCTCCTCCGCCGTTGTATAAGAGCCGCTCGAAAATACTAATCCCCAAAAAATTCAGCCCCGGGAGCGCGACCAGGCCGCCTCCCAGGCAGCGGGGTTTGCACGGCCAGCCCTGCACGCGACCAGGGGCGGGAAAATGCCTTCAGGTGAGCTCTGCAGGAAGGTCGGGGGGTCCCAGATGTTTTCATACCAATGATCCTTAAAAAAAAAAAAAAAAAAAAAGGAAAAGGAAAAACAAACAAAAAAAAGACAGGCGAGCGAGGCACGGAGGCAGAATCACCCGGCATGCCGAGCGCCGCTGCAAAACAAGGAGTTTTTCCATGAGTCACACCAGTGGAAAGACCAGATCAGGCATCCCATGGGTGGGCTTGGCCGGAGCCGGCTCCTCATCCCCACCACGGTGGGGAGGACGTTTGGAGTGGGGATGCTGCATGTGCAGCCCCGTTCACTGCATGGCTCTCTTGGCCCCAGCTTTCCTGAGGCTGCTCCGGGGCCACACCGGGGTGGAATCAATGGAATCCCCAAGCGTTTGAGGGTCTTGGGATGCAGGGATGGATCCTGGTGGGGTTTGGTCTGTATGAGCAGTGCAGGATTTTCCTGGCCCCCTCTTCCTTTCCCTGAACCCAGAGTGCACATGGAGACCCAACTCGTGTCCCTCACCGTGGCCTCGGGGCACTTTCATTGCTCCGCCGCTGCCCCCTGCGCCTCCCCTGTCCCCTAAACCCCTCCGGGACTGCGGGAGGCAGCGGCAGAAGTAAAAATAAATAAAGAACTGGTGGCGGAGCACCACGAAACAAACAGGTTTGATTTATCGGTGGCGGGAAGGGGCGAGTGCGATGACAGGCAGCGCAGGAAGTCCCCGGGACCGTAAATCCCGGTGGGAGTGGATAAAGCTTCCATGCGCTGGGTGGGAGGTTACGGGGAGGGCGGCGGGTGCAGTTTAGGGAAGCTGGGGTGGGGTGGAGTGTCTTTTCTGGTTTTTAGAAAGGCGGCGATGAGGGGGAGGCGATTCCCTCCCCGGGGGCAGCGCCCAGGGCAGGGTGGGCAGGGACGGGATCGCATCCTCGGGAGGGCTGGAGCTCCGTCCCGTCATCGTCACCCGCACAATAACAGCAACCCTGGCTGTGTTGTGGGTACAGAAACGGCACGTACTTGTTGCTGGCCGTGTTTCCTGGCAGCCCCAAGGCAGGATTTGGCTGCGCAGGAATTTGGAAGCTGCCTTAAATCCAGAAAGAAATGAGAAAAGGCTGGGAGCGACTTTGTGGGCAGAGTTCAGCTGCAAATCCCTGCTCGGCAGCGGCCTCAGCGCGGGGCCCCGGCCGAGGCCGCCCTCTCCCGACGCTCGGCAATAGGGATGAGGTCGGAGATTTCGGCTGCCAGGGATGGGGTTCTATTCCATGGGGACATCGAGGAGGGCTCCCCAGCACCCCCGGACACCACGTCCTCCCTCCTCTGCCTTCCCAGAAAGCCTCCTTGGACGCAGTGCCCTTCAGCATCCCACCCTCTGTCCCACTTCACCCCACTGAGATGAACCCAATCATAGATAGAGCTGATATGAAATTCCATAAATCCCCCTCACCTCTTCCCTGGCGCTGCTGGTGGCCACTCTCACCTCATGGATGCACCAGCTCGGCCGTGGATGGATGCCAGACTTCACCCTGACCTTGGGATGGACAGGGCAGCAGTGGCATTGCTGGGAAGATCCATGGTCAGCAGGCTTCCTCCCCACTCATTTGGAGGGAATCCAGGAGGAAAGGGATGAAAAAGAGGCAGGAGGTGCCAAGCGCTCTAAAAATCAACAACAAAAAAGGAAAGAAATTAAAATTCTCCCCAGAGCCTCCTCTGGATATTTAAGAAAGTGCTTCCCTGCCTCTGGAGCTCTGCACTTGGGGCTTTCCTCACCCAGGATCGGTGCTGGGGTCACCTCAGCCCCACACCCATCATGAGTCCAGTTCTGGCTCTTCATATTCCCAGATCCACTTTCAGGGATCTCTCTGCTGCATCCCAGCTCCTTGTATTGGTGTGAAATTCAGAGTTTCTTAGGAATAAACAAGCCCAGAGCCTGTGATGGGGGGTTTACCTGCATCTCTGCTTCCCCAGTGACATCCCTGGGTGGGGAGTGTTCAAGTGATGGATGATTCCCAGCCCTGCAGCACCGAAATCCAAGTTGCACCTTGTCCTGGAGATCCTGCCTTTTTGCCCCATCTCAAGCACCATCCTTTCCTACAGAACCCAAGACATGGCAAAGATTACTCAACATCTAAGGTTTTATATATTAATCCTATATATATATAAAAATCAAGTCTGAGGGGAATGGGATTCCAGCCACAGCACTTTCAGTTTTTCAAGCATCTCCTTTTGGAGAGCAAATGGCTTTTCCACACTGGACTGTGCCTCCCACTGCCTCTCCCTGATGAAGTAGCCCTCAAACATCGGGGAAAGGGCTTGGCTTTGCTTTGGTGGAAAGCTGTTTTCTCGGTAAAACCTCAAAAACAAGCTTTCTGTAGGAAAAAATAGGCGGTTTTGGGATGACTGGGGTTGCCTATCGGGGATTCAGGGCTGGCTTTGGCCCCCCCCAGTGTGTCTACCCCAGCCCCCCAAAAAAGCCATTTTTGCTCATTGCTAATAAATCCCTGCAAAGAGGGGAGGGAAAAAAAAAAAAAAAAAAAAACCAACTCCCTGTGTGCCCTCACTTATGCAGAGACAAGGAAATGTCGTTAAACTAAACCAAACAAACGAATCCAGAGGCAAAGAGAAAAATCACATTATCCCGAATCATAAATCCCGGAGAGGGGTATTTACAGGCTGAATTGCCAAGTGCATTGGAACTGCAGAGCACCCGAAGAGCAGATAGCCATAAAGGCAGACAACGGCCCTGGAAAAATGCTTTGATTAGGATCTGGGCAGCATTCAGCCCAGATGTTCATTTGTCAATGGAAGAGGGATGGGGGGGAGGTGAGAAAGGCTTTAAATTAATCTTTACAACTAGAAAGGAGCTTGTAATACACACCATATGGGGAGCCACGTCCCTGGAGCCCCCTCGCCTCCCCCCCAGCCCGGCGTGTTCGGAGCCAGGCTGGGACCCTCCGGCCGGAGCGTGCCCTCCTCCTTCACCCCCTTGTTTTCTCCGTGCACCAAACACCCCGTGAACCCAAACCCCTTCCACATGTGCCTTTTTTTTTTTTTTTACTGTGAACAAAACAAACTGCAATTCTTCTCATAACACCAGATCTCTTTTATTATTTCCCCACCACCACCACCACCACTTCCCAGACCCAGATACCTGCTCCCCACTCTTTCCAGTATCCACATGTGGTTTCTTTTTAACCCTTCCAAGATGCCAGCAGTGGTGGGGGGGGGGGGGTTGTGTGTGGAGAGGAGGGACGAGGCTGTTTATTAAATGCCAGCCATTCAAATTAATTCCCCTAATGGACTCGCCGACATCATGGTGTGCATTTAAATGAACGCTTTGTCAGATTTCATGGCCAACCTGCAGCTCTCTGCAGAGCAAACCTGCTGGAAAGCTGGGAACAGCGGCAGTGACAGGGACAAACCTATGGAGAGAGAAATAAGAATCAAATACAAATCCCAAATGCAACGTGGGGGTGACAGGAGAGCCCAGGAAGCCCTTGGAAATTTGGAGGTGGGGTGCAAGCAAGACCCTAGGCAGGGCAGGAGGAGCTGTGTGATGGCAGTGGGAGCTTCTTTTCCACACACAGGAGGAGGAAAAACCCTCTCGCTGCTGGGGCAGGAGGGACCAGAGATCCCTCGCCCAGACCAGCACAAAGCCACTGCTTCCCAGCTGGAGTTTGGGCTGTCCCTTCCATCAAAGCCCCACCACGGCAGGGACCAGCCCCAGGGACCTGCTGAGGAGGCAAACCCCTTCTATCCTGCACCCCCAGCCAGTGCATCCCCCTGGAGCACTGATTTGGGGGCTGACAGTGGAGCTGCCTGGCCAGCATCCCTTCCCACAGCACGGGCTGGGATGCTGAGTCCTGACCCCTCCTTGGCAAGCTATTACTGAACATCCCAGCTCCTGGCAGAGCATCCCTGCTGTTCCTGAGTAAACTCAGGCCTTC
Organism: Pyrocephalus nanus; assembly: GCA_038380795.1. Taxonomy (NCBI): domain Eukaryota; kingdom Metazoa; phylum Chordata; class Aves; order Passeriformes; family Tyrannidae; genus Pyrocephalus; species Pyrocephalus nanus. The sequence continues at coordinate 13,018,185 of CM076276.1, forward strand.
CCCTCCCCAGCACCCCTGGGACAGCCACAGGTTGCTCACCTTGGCTCCAGCTTCAAGAGCTCCCAGTGCTTTCATCAGCCTGATGGAAAGTCAGTGCACACACACACACAAACACAGCCTGCAAGCACCAGCTCTCTCCTGCTCACAGCCTCTCCTCCTATCTTGTTCCCTCTCTTCCCCCACCTTTAAGAGCTGCTGGAGGGATTTCTTTCCACCTCTGAGGGTCCTCCTCCTTTTCTCCACCCTGCCCCACTCAGTTTCTGTGGGATGTGAAGGATGAGGAGGGGCTGGGGGCTGCTCTGCTCCTGTTTGGCACACTGGCCCAACAAAAGGCTTTTACACACCCCAAGGGCCAAGGGAAGGGGGACTGTCACGGTCCAGGACAGGAATGCAGCTCCAGCCACAGGTTTGGCAAGGGCAGGAGAGCAGAGGGAGCAGCAGGTGCTGGCAGCCAGGTCTCCCCTATCCTTCCAGCCCCACTGCTGAAGGTCACTGATGACCAATGGGCCAAGAAAGCAAAAATCACAGAATCACAGAGTGGTTTGGGTTGGAAGGAATCCCAAAGATCACCTCATTCCAACCCCCTGCCATGGGCAGGGACACTTTCCAGGCTGCTCCAAGTCCCACCCAACCTGCCTTGGACACTTCAGGGATGGGGCAGCCACAGCTTCTCTGGACAACCTGTGCCGGTGGCTCTCCACCCTCACAGGGAAGAATTTCTTCCAAAAAAAAAAATCAAATCTAATCCAGGGCTGTTTGCAGAAGGTTCTCATTTAGGGAAACATCTGGAGTCAGCACTTCTCCCTCGAAGGGCAGCAAAGGGTTCAGAGGACACCAGCCCTCACGCTGGGGAGGAAGAGGAGGAGGAAGGAGCCCATTTGCCTGGTCCCTCAGGGAAGGGACACAACACATTTCTGCCTGGTGTCCCTTACCTGGCCTGGAGAGAGCAAGGCACCACCCCCTCCATCCCCTGGAACCCCTGCCAGGAGAACAGCCCCTCCAGGTCACAAAGCAAGAGTTGGCAATGCCCAAGAGCCCCCAGGGGGACACCTGGGTTTGGCTGAAGGACCCTGGGGACCCGAGGGGACAGGAGGAGCAGGGATGACTGGTCCACTGGGCTGTGGGTGAGCAGGGAAAAGGGCTTACAGAGGGACAGCACCCTCGGGGGGGCAGCCTGGTGTCACAGCACAGGCAGGGGATGTCACCCCCTTTCCCAGGTCCTCCTGGACCTTCTCCCAGGCCTTCCCAGGCTCGCAGGGCAGGAGCATCCCCTCAAACAGCAACACGTGGGGTGCAAGCAGTGCTGGGCTGCAGTGACATCTGCTGGGCTCCCTCTCGGGGACCCCCCAGGCCCGGGCTGGCACAGCCCCACCCCCGAGCAGGACCCACTCCCAGGCTGAGCCTGGAGCCTCCAACCAGGGCTCCGCCTTTCCAGCCCACCCTGATCCTCTCCAGCTCCCGTTCAGACACCTCAGCACCGCATCCCTCACTGCCAGCTCCAGGGAAATTCCGCAGATCACCGCAGCTAGAGGAGAGGGACAGCACCCCCAGCATCCCCCTCGGGAGGGGTCCCAGGGGGTGGTCTCGATGCTTCTGAGAGCTGAAAAACCTGCATTAAGGGAGAAAACGCACAAATTAGGCGTGGGGGGCAGGGACTGGAGGAGAGAGGGGGGGAGTTGTTTATCTAGAGCTGATTTTGATTTTCCTCTTTCAAATATCAGCAGGATGCTGAGCCTCGCCTCGTTATGCAAATAGAAGCAATTAGAGCTCACCCAGGCTCTGCCCACGTGATGGTTTATGGCACTTGGAGAAATCCTTCCTGCTGCATGAGAGGAATAACAACAGCCCCCCGTGCCCGCTCCAGCCCTGCCATGGCCAGGGACACGGGAAGGCTGGGAAGGGGAGCCCCTGAGCTGGAACAACTCACCTCCCATAGCCACCCCCGGGCCTTCCAAAGTTCTCAGAGAAGGACTTTCCCAAGGAAAAATCTCCCCCTCTTCCATGGAGAAACCAACTGCACCGGCAGCAAGTCCCCAGCGGCTCTTGGGATGGGACAGGAGGAAGGATGGAAGGGGAGAGAGCATCACTGGGAGCAATGCCAGAGCCTTTTTCTCCACCAAGCCACAAAGTCAGCCCCCAGCAGAAAATCTGGGACTCGGGTCTGAGGGGATGCACTTTGCTGAACTCCAGCAGAAAGAGGCAAAGCAAAAAGTCCTAAATTGCCTGAACTGGGTTTAAAAAGTATAGAAATCTCCCCCCTGCCACCCCCCCAGTCCCACCTTGCCTGCAGGAGGAGGTGGCTCCAGCCCCCATCCGGCACTTCACCTCCCCAGGGCCACGCGCCGACCTGCAGGGACCAGACACGGGAGCGTAAATCAGGATGGGCTCCCATAAATCCATCATCTCCCTCCTGATTTACATCCAGGTAGCCGGGAGGATGTACTCCCAGTACCTGCCTCGAGTTTCCCACCCCCAGAGGAGCAGTGGGGAAAGAAAAAAGGACAGGCTCTTTGAGTATTGATCTTGCTCCTAAATCTCTTTTTTTTTTTTTTTTCCTTCTTCTTTGGATGCAAATGGAGATTGATGAGCCCAGGCCAGCAGCTCTTCACCTCTGAGGGCCATTTCTCTCTGTTCCTGGGGGGAGGAGTGGGCAGGGGGATGCCCACAAGCCCACAGAGGCCATCACCCCATCATCTGTGGGCAGGAGAGAGCTCCCAGCACCTGGCTCAACATGGAGGTCCTTGCTGAGGAGTGGGATAAGGGACAGCTTCACGGATGGAGCGGGATGAGGGACATCATCACAGCTCAGTTTCTCAGTAGTACGTAATTTAAGCCAGCAAGCATCCCAGAGGAACTCTCCAACCTGCACCCCTGTTCTGACACCACCCCCAACTCCATCCCTGCACCAGCTGCACTTTCCAGGGCAGGAAAGAGGTGGGAAGAGCAGCCAGGGAGCCCTTTCCATCTCCCCGGACAAGAGACACTCCATCCCATATAATGAGGCATGGAGAGATGGAATTCTGCAGCCACAGGATCATTTGGAATTAAGACCCACCCTGTAGGTTGCCAGTGTGACCCAAAGCTTTAGGAATTACCCAGGCACGCAGCAGCAGGAGCTGCAGGCAGGGAGCTGGGAAAGGGCTGAGTCAGCACACAGAGAGTCGCCCCCAGCCAGGCCATTCGTCAGGCAAAGGTTGGGAAGGAGCTTTTCTTCCCTTAGCAGGGCCAGGCAAATAATTCACAGCGGATAAATAATTCACCGGCAGTTCAGCCTCCCTCTGGCAGCGGATTGCCCGGGAGCTGCTTGCCGTTATCCCGTATTTATCTGCGATCCCGAACCTTCAGCTGAGTTATTCACACAAGTCATTGCTGGGGCCAGGGAGAAGGCCGGGGGAAAGGAGGGGATACCTGGGAGGACAGGAATGATCATGGTCAGGACAAGCCGGCGGCCACAGAGCTGTTGTGATTGTTCAGCACCCACAGTGCCAGAGGCACCTGGCAACATCACAACCTGGAGGCTCCCATTTCCAGGCAAGAGCTCCCCCCCACACACATCCCCCTGTGTTCTGTTTCCTACCAGCAAATTCCGCTGCCCGAGGAAGAGGAGACAGAGGAGAGGCAGCGCGAGCAGAGTAAATTCGGAGTTCTGTCCGGGTGAATGTCTCCCAGATTGTTTTAATGAGGAGTCTCCCTGGTTCTCCCGCAGCAGGGATGCTCAGCAGCTGGCTCTGAAGCCACACAAGCCCACGTGGTGGGGACACCCACACGTGTCTTAACTCATCTGGAGTCATCAGCTGAGGGCTTGGCCTCTGCCTCCCGCAACAAACCAGAGCTGGCCTGCAGAGACACACAGAGATGGGATTTGGTGAGGGGGGGAAAGAATCAAAACACTCAATTCAAGCAAAAAAGAAATTTCCTTGAAGGACAAAGCAGTGCTTCCAGCAGAAGAGAGGAGGAGCAGCATTGCAGGGACACAGGGAATGTCACAGAGAGTGAGGCTTCTCGGGCTCCGGCTGCTGGATGTGCTCCGGCTCCCGGAGGGGTTTGGCTCTTCCTTCCAGAACAGAAGATTCTCCACAGCAGTGAGAGCACCAGCCTCTGGCCCTTGCCCAGGCAGCTCCATCTGCTCTTCATGCCCAGGAGAAGAGACTGATGAAGGAGAAGACTCACAACCAGGTTGGACGGGGCTTGGAGCAACCTGGCCTAGTGGGAAGTGTCCCTGCCCACGGCAGGGGGTTGGAACAAGGTGATCTTTACGGTCCCTTCCAACCCAAACCATTCTGGGATTCTCTGAAGACTCAGACCATGCAAGGCAGCCTGACACCTTCCCCAAGACACAGCCGTGGATCCTCAGCCAGCAGTTGGGCTGGAATTATCCCTCTCCAACATGAAGATGCCGCTGGAAGTGGCAGGACCCTGAACCTCCCACCTGCAGAGAGAAATTTGGCAGGTGACTCCTGAAAACACCCAGATGGACTGAAGAGTCTAATAAAAATAAAAATAAAATCAAATACAATTTCATAGATGGATATTTTTAAGACCATCTTGTCATTTTAAGGGTTTAACTCACACTTACTCCTCAGGGCTGGAGGTGACTGTCCCATCAGTGTGACCAAGTGTCCTTGGTGGGAAGTGTTCCATGGTGGGAAGCAGCTTTGGCAGAGCTGGCAGCCACTCTCCTGCCTTTCCAGGTCATTCCAAGGATGCACAATGCCCAGGGGACACAGCAAACACCTCTCCCCTCTCCTTTGGAGAGTTGTGTCCCAGCCCAGGGTGCCATAGTCCCCACACATGGCCCAAACCTGAGCCAGGAGCTTTGGCAAATTCCCATCCTCACCAACTGAGGCTTTGCAAGGCTCCTGAATTAACAAATCTCTCTCCATGAGCCAACTGCTACAGGCTCCGGATCAATGGAATAGGTAAAAAAAAAGAAGAAAAGAGAAATAAATTTGCATGACTGTTCCCTGACGGATGTTTGATTCCACAGAAGGAACACGTCTCCTCCGGCTGGGCTGAGATCCTCAGCAATAACAACCGTTCCTTCTGTTTTCTCTTGAATTGCCAGTCATGCATTTAAAATTATTTAAAAAAAAAAAAAGAAAGAAAAAGAAGTGATCACCTCAGGAGATGCTGACTCGGAGCCCACAGTCATGAGAAGACCTGCTCCATCCCATCCCATCATCCCATCCCATCCCGTCCCACCCTGTGGGAGCTGGCTTGCCAGGAATCCCCTGTGTCAGCACTTCACCAGTGATAAATAAGGGAGAAATGTGGCGCTCTGGCCCCAGGATCTGCCAGGTTTCTCCCTCAGAGAGGTAAAATGAGGACTCTGGAGATGCTGGTGCCCTCACCCCTTGCCAAGACTCCCCCCTCTGCCACCACCAGCCCAGGGGTGACAGTGAGAGTGCCCAGAGTGTCCCTGGAGGAGAGGATGGTGCACAGCGAGGCACCCTGACAGCCCCAGGATGGGGGGAGAAACACAAGCAACAAAAAAAAAAAAAGAACTTTTATACAAAAAAACAGATAGATCCATCCCGGCTGATGAGAGAGGATGGGAAAGGGAGCGGGGGAGAAAAGCAGCGGCTGGGATTTCAGAGAACAATGTGGGGAGAAAGAAGAAAGAGGGAGGAAGATGAGTGCGGTTGGGTCGCCTGTTGTTGTCAGCCCTTTTCGGGGGGAGGGCAGCAGGAAAGTCAGTGATCAGCCAGATCTGAAACCAGACAAAACTATTTCCACATGCCAATAAAACCCTGAGCTTGGAGGGTTTGCAGGGCTCTGGGGCCCCCACGCTGCCTCTAAAACAAACCAGAGGAGCTGGGAAGCTCATCCGGGCAGGAGCCAGGACGTGGAACGGAGCGCAGTGATGGCATCTGACCTTTCCTTCCTCATCATCCTCCCCCTCATTGCCTGCCACAGCTCATCCCCCCACCCAGCATTGCTAGGTCTGCATCAAAGGGACTCATGGAAAACCAACTGGCACTGCAGCCATCGCTGAGTGGGGCTGGTGATGCTCACGGGTGTCCCACGTGGGTCTGAGAGCTGAGAACCTCAGTCACCTCACTTGTGCCTTTGGTGGGCTCCAGCATGTGGGATTGGGGATTGAAGGGCTGGAAGCATCCCCGATGCCATGAGGCAGCCTCTCCCCGGGGAGCCTGGTGGTGGGAACATTTTCCAAACCACGGATGACAGAGACCGGCTCCCACCTGTGTCCCACGGTGCAGTGACCTTGGCTGAGTCTTTCCCTCACCCATAGCTTAGTCACCGAGCTGGAACACCCCGTGCAGTTGCCACGACGTGGCCAGAGGGGGAAGCAGCAGCTGCCCTGCACCGCTATAAATCACTGAGCTGCAAAGCACAGCACTCACCTCCCCGCTCCCCGGCTGTAAATCTGCAGGGGCAGGAACTGGAGCTGCTTATCAGGAGAGGCCACATCCCTCCCCAGCCCTGCTCGGCCCTCGTGCTGCCCACGTGGGATCCTTGTGGGGAGGAAGAGGATGCCGGGTTACCATTAACTGCCAGCAGCGCCGCAGCCTTATCGGCCTTCCCTGCCCCTGCTGAGTTCTGCTCCCCAGGGCTCACCCTCACAGTCAGGGCAATCACCACCTCCACGGCTCCCATACAGGAACCACCAGCTCCGGGCTGTGAACCAGAGCCAAGCAAACCCTCAGCACGTCCCCAAGCCCTGCACGTGAGTCCCCAGCCCTCCCTGGAGTTTCTGTCCCCACATCTCCACACCCTTCCTGCCACTTGGGTGGACAATGGCCAAGACCCAATCCCTGTCCCTCAGCCTGGAGGGAACCTCTTCATCCTCTCCCGTTTGCTCAACAAGCAAAATGACTGGACAACTGCAGTGTTTTCTTCTTTGCTGCAAGAGTTTAAAAACCTTGGACACCTCAATCCTATGAAAACCTCCTGTTCTGGGGGGTACAGGAGCCAGAACTGAAGGGCAGTGTGCCCATCCCCTCTGGACATGGGAGAGGAGGCCACTGAGAAACATGTCCAAGGACACACCAAGGAAGGTCCCTGTGTGCTTTGGGCACGTTTGGAAACTGAAGGGTTCACCAGAAAGCTGGAAGTCACTGTGCCAATGGTCACTCCAAGAAAAGCCTTCACTACACTAATTAACAGTGCAGAAGAGAATCAAGCCCAGGTCTGTGCCCCATTGTCCCATCCCACCCATTGGGCTCCACAGCCTTCTCCAAGGGAAAGGGTGCAAAAACCAGTGTGACTTACTGAGGGTGGGAACTGGAGGTTCTGCTTACGACCGTCAGAGCGAGGAGATGCTGGCACACCCCCTGCACAAGAAAAGCAGGAGTGAAACACCCACAGCTCAAACCACAGCAGGATCCGTTCCCGTGCCACGGTCACCAACAATCACCAGAGGTGACAGTCAAACCGGAGCCAGAGCCCTGCAACAAATGAAGAGAGACACGTTCTGATTGGAACAACCGGGCGTGAGTTACGGCCTGACTGCAATGGGCTGCTCACACATTTGCTGACCAGCTGAGCTGTGCTCCTGCAGAGCTCGCAGGACAGGGCTAGGATTGCGCTGGAAATGGGAACATTCCTCAAAATCATACAACCCTGATCCCGATGGAGTGGGTCGCCCTCCCCACGGCAAACGAGCCTGCCAAAGTCAACGGGACCAGAAATGGTAACGAGAGGTTGGGAGTTTGAAGGTGGTGCTGAAAAGCAGGTCCAAGGTGCAGAGAAACCATACCCTGAGTTTTACAAGAATAAAACCTGGAGCAAACACCACAGCTCCTGCAGGAGGCCAGGGAAAGCCCTTCCCTCTCCTACTACTCTTGGTCCTCCCAGAAGATTTTCTCCCGTGCTGTTCCCACCCAGATGATGATGAGCTTAGTGATGTGCTGCACCCAACATCTGCAAACCAGGCAGGAGCCAGGAGGCTGGAGACACAAAATATCATCATCAACTACCCTCATGAACTGGGCTTGGGGAGCTCAGCCAGGCTTGTGTCCCTTCACTGCACCCAGCCATGGGCTTCTGAGAGGAAAGCTCTGTCCCAAAAGGACCTCAGGAAGCCACCCAGCTCCATCCACGGCAGGACCTGATGCACCCCAGGCTTTGCTGGCACAAAAGCCGTGCTGAGCACGACCATCCTGCATGGTCACTGCCCCCTCCCTGAGGGAATGGAAACCACAGCAGGGTTTTATGATGGCATTAAACTCAATGTTCCCAGCACCTCTGGTAGCGCAGGACCTGCTCAGAAGGGTTATTCCAGCCTGAAGGGCAGATTTACCACAAACAAATCCAAATGGAGAAGCAGCCACGGGGCTGTTTGCACCTTCTGCCAAGAAACGTCGGGGCCTGCAGCACGAGAGGGGCAACAAAGTGTTTCTTCCTCTCTCCTTTCTCTTTCTTAGTAAATTAAAAATAATATTAATGGTAGTAAATGCCTCTTGGCTTCATCCCTCTCTCCCATCAGAGCAGATTCAATTAGCAGCTTCCCCGAGTGGCAGAGGTGTGATTTAATCTCAGAACGGGATGCATTAAGATGCAGGGCAGCGGGAAGTTTCCATCTGCCCCCCAAACAAATTCCCCAACCATTCCCACACTGAGGATCAGATAAGATTTCCTGCTTCCCTTCCTCATTAACGGATTTGGGAGGCACAGCCTGTGGTTTGGTTAAAGAAGCCCCGAAGACACGTTCACCTGGGGGAACACCAGACTCCTTTCTTCACTCAGAGTGGATGTTGTCACCCAGCCATGGGATGCTCTGTATGCCCAGGCATCCCCCAAAACAACGCTGGTGCCCAGTAGCTGGGCACAAAGTGCTTCATACCCTGAGCTGGCAGCTGCTGCTTACAGCCCAAGCACCTCAAGATATCCCAGGCCCAAAGGGAATTCCCACAATACTGGTGGGCGACTGAAACCTCCACAGGTTTCCATCTATCCCAAAGTCCAACCCCCGGCACGGGATGCAGCTGCAGCCCCACGGCATCCAAAGTGCTCGGAGAGCTGGAGCTGCTACAGCCACCCCCATCCTGGCACTGTGCCCTGTATGAGGGGTTATCGACCCCCCTGGATGACCCAAACCCACAAGGTGTTCCCTTCCCACCCACACCTCATCCTGCCGATGCTCTCCCGGGGGTTTCCACACCACATCCCGGAGCCGAGCGCCCAGCACGGGCTGCAGGGTCCAGGGAGGAGAGAGGCAGCAACGCTCACTCATCCAGCCCTCTGCATCCCACAATCCCTGTTTGATTCCCTTTTAAAGGGGCTGTAATGCGGCGGGCATTTATACTTCAAAACAGCTTGTTTGTGTAATTGCCAAAAAAATGTTAAAAAAAAAAAAATTTAAAAATAATAATAAAAAAAAAAGGACACAAAACAGCCCTGCTACAATGACTAATTAGCTCGCTCCTGCCTCGTCCCCTGTAAACAAATGTATTTGTAACCAATTTGCAAGCACTTTGCATAAGGGGCCCAGAACACTCGTGCCTGTTTGATGCATTTTGACATTAATTTGATAATAGCAGCTTAACAAGGAATCCAGGCTCCCCAGCTATAAATATGCTGCTTTTCCACTTCCTTTTATCTGCACAGTGAAATAATGTTTTTCCCCCTGCTGCAATAACCACCATCCAACCCTTTCATGAATGCCCTTTATGTCCTTTAGCATTTTCAAGGCTGCTTTGCTTTCTTTTTTTTTTTTTTTTCCTCCTGCTGGAGAAAGTAAAAGGGTTTTATTAGTTGTATTTTTAATTCCTGTTCATTGGGTGGGGGGAGGAAGGAGAAGAGAGGACAGTGATGGTGCTCTGATAATGCAGCTTCCAGGAGACAGGGATAAGAGACTTGTTTGTTCAGAAATACTGCTCCAGCCATTTGTACTTCCTAGCAGGGAGAAAGCTCATCCTTTTTCTCCTCTTCTCCACTCACTGTGGCTCTCCCTCTCCATGCAAACCTTCGCCACCACACCAAAACCAAATTTAAGCACAGTGAAATGGGAATGGGACTCTGGAGTCCACTCTGATGCCAACAAGAAAGCAAAAAAAGAAAGGGCTGGATCATGGGGACTGAACAGAGGCTATGGCTTACCAAATGCCCTGACACCATCATTTCTCCTCTCCTTCTGGTCTTTCCCAAGTCTTTCCCCTTTCCCCACGGACAGAACCTCTGTCACACACCAGGTGAGGTTCTCCCTCACCTGCCAGCCCTGGGGAGAAGCCACCTCTGGGGCTGGGAAGTACCAAGCCCAAAATTAGCACCTTGCAAACTGTCAGCTGCATCCTGTGGCCACAAAGGAAGCCTCTGGGAGTTGAAGCAATTTGGCTGCTCTTCCCCATTATTCCCTCCTCTCCTGCCTCCACCTCAGAGCCAGCGATGCACAAGCTGCTCCCAAATTGGCCCAGGGGGTGAGAAGTTACCCAGAGCACAGACCTAGGGGACATCTCCTCCTGCCATCCCAGGCCTGGAGACCTCCCAGACAAGGTCCCACAAGGTGGAAGAACCAGGGACTCTCGCCCACCTCGCTGACCTCAATACTCCACGTGCCCAAATACTGGCTGTACAGGTGAGGGTAAAACCAGAAACACACCGAGACACCCATCTCTCCCCGTGCCAAGCTGAACTCTTCTCCCTCAGCCTTTCCACACCTCTGCTCCAGCTCTTCCCGCTCGAAACCAAGTCAGGTCCCTCCTCGCCCACAGATAAGCTGGCAGAGGACATGAGATCAGTACCAAACGGGCAGGGGGATGCTCTGCACGGGCCTTCCTCGGGTTTCCTCCCACCACTGTTTCACATCAACCACGGCCCTTTCAGCCACTTCCCGCCGGGGTCCTCCCCTGGGATCCCGAATGCCAAAACCCCACGGCAAGGCCCAGCGATAAGAGGGAGGCTTAGCAGAGTCCAAAAGCACATTCTTTCCTCTGCCTCCTCCCTCCTTATCTCCTCCCTCCCTCCCTCCCCCAAAAACACATTTAGATAAAAGGTATTGGAACAATAAAATCCATAAGTTAAATGCAAGCGCAGGAGGGACGGAGGGAGGGTCTCTGCTCCGTGCCTGGGTGAGCAGACCTGCCAGAATCGAAAAACAACAGAGGAGGGGGCCTGGAATCCACCCTGGAATAAAACCTTGGATCACTGCAGGCAGAGATGCCAGCACACAGACTCCTACAGTCCCAACACACGTCCTGCACAGACTCACTCACCTTCTAAAAGCTGATCACACCCCCATTCTGAGGCTCTCTTCTACTTCACCTGCCTGGGGTGAGCTGACTCAGGCACGTGGGTACCTGAGCTGCACCGTTTTCCACAAAGCTGCTCCTCCTGCGTGTTTATTCTGTAGATTTTCTCAATCCAAAGTAGGTGCTGAAGCCTGGTTTCTGTGTACCACTATCCCTAGAAACAGCAACACAAGAGACAGCTCAATAGGATGCACATTTTCTTGAGCAAGGGACACTTTCCTCTGGACCAGGTTACTCCAAGCCCCATCCAACCTGACCTTGAGTGTTCTGTCCCACAGCAGCACAGCTCAGCAGTTGAGTGCTCCGAGATCTGCAGAGGAGAAGCATCTTCTAAACACAAAGCAGCTCCTTCTTTAGCAGAGCCTTTCAGCCACGGTGCGTGGAGCAGCATCCCAAAAACCTCAGGCCTGGGGGAATGGGCTGTAACCCCTTCAGCAGAGCTTATCCCAGCACTCCCAGGGACATTCCACAGCTCCCAGTCCAGGCCAGGGCTGCACCCAGGCACGTCCCTGCCCACACACTCCTCACCTCAAAACGCAGTGTCAAAGCGTGCCTCCCGAGAGGGCGGCTTCGGGCCCTGGATTTAGAGGGAAATGGGAAGCAGGAGGCAAGGAGACAGACCTGGTTCCAAATGTTTCACTCTTTATTTGAAGTTTTACATGCCACCAGCGTACATGAAAGTTGCACATTCAGAATTCGACTCACTACGAGGACAAAGGGCCAGATGCAAACACAAGTGTCAGACGAGCGCGCGGGTGGAGGAGCCCGAACCCAGGAGCCTGGCGGTGTCCGTGACCAGGCTGTCACCCTCCTGGCACTTGGGGTGTCAGAGCTGAACCCACAGTTTTAGGGTCACCTCCCTTTGCCATCTCCAGGGTCATGAGCTGGGTCTTCTCTCCTAACGCACCACCTTTCCCTTCCAAACAAGCATTTTTGGTAACATCTCCACCAGATCCGAGGGCATTTGGAGACCAACTGCCCATTTAATGCTTTCCTGAATTCCCCTCTTCTATCAGTGCCAGCAGTTTTTACAAGGAGAAATAATTTTCACCCGCTGTTTAGAGGGAGAGATGACAGAAATAGGGACTCTTACACTGACATTTTATTTTCAAAGAAAGTTTTGATAGAAAAACATTTTCCCCAGCAGCCTTGGGCAGGGAGTTGCAGCTTCCACTTCAAAGGACAAACTTCAAAAACAAATCCAGTGTCCTAATGGTTTTGTGCTACATTACTTAATTGTCATACAGCTAATTAGCAATGCCTGATTTCACATTCTCTGTACATAGATGAAGTTCACAAAAGAAGGGGCTACTTAAAAGAATAAATAAAACAAGGCACCAGGCAGCCAGACTCCGACAACATTAACATAAAATGTTACACTTTACCATTTAAAAAACTGAAATAAAACCCCCATCATGATTAAACCTATATTGATCTGTCTTCCTTCAGATCTCAGAGCTTTGGATCTCTGCAAGAAGGGGGGAGAATGCAACGCAGCAAGCAGGGGCTTTAGCCTGTGCCTCCCTGTATGTATTTCGCCAGCGTGCAGCAGAGATCTTTACAATTCTAATTATTTCCCTATCACCAAGTAAGATCGGGATCAATAGATGGTACAAACTGACCCCTTTCCTCGAGTGTCAGGGGGAAATTAAAAAAAAAAGAAAGGGGAGGGCGAACCGAGAGCGTCAGAGGTCAATGCCACAAAACAATAGATATTGATGTCTCCATTCATTTCAAACAGCGGAAAGGTCAATGCCTCCCTTGCTTCATGTTTTATGGCTGAAATCCTGCTGCTAACAGCAACAATGTTAGTAGTCAGACCTCATCCATCCTTTTTTATTATTATGATTATTTCTAACCAGGTTAGCCATTTTGAAAATTTGACGAAAGCTAGGAAGCAGCACTGGGGGCTGGGTAGGAGGAGAAGAGGGGAAGCTGCCCTGGAAATTAATGGAAGGGATGGTTTCCATTAGTTTTCGAGTCTGCCTGTCCCTCTACCTGTGCCCCCAGTTTGTCCCTCACTGCCCCCTAAAAAATGAAAAGGGCCTGAGGCAACATCCCTTCACTATTAATCATTATTCTCCATACAAGATCCCAATTGGTTTCTATGGAAATGATTCTCCTGCTGGAGCACCCCGGCTGCCTGCACATCTCACACAGGCAGGAGAGCTGCAGTGGAAGGAGCAGCCAGCACAGCTCCTGCACTGCTCTCCCTGTGGAGCTTTGGCTGGACACTCTGCTGGGAGCGGCCGAGAGGGAACTGCATCTCCCTTAAGCAGGTGAAACAACCCTTCTGCATTCCACCAGTGGAACGGTCTCACGTTCCTGTGGCCCCATCCTACAAAAACGCTGCTGGGAGAAAGCACCCAGCACCTCTCACGTGTCCAGTGTCCCCCCCAGGACTCTCACACCTCTGAAGAACAAGGTGAGGGCACGGCCCTGCTCGGCTCCCCAGGGTCTCACACACCTGGCAGAGGAGGGGGCAGCTTCAGCCTTGCCCTGAGCTCCCCAGGGAGCAACACCTCGGGAGGGGAGAGCATTCGGCACCCCTGGGGGCTCCCTGCCAGGCAGATGAGCCTCCTCCCTTCCACAGGTGAGGAAACTGAGGCCAAGCCTCCCGATGTGTGTCTGGCTTCCAGTGCAAGGTCCGTGATCCATCCTGCCCTACCTCCTCTCACTCCAATCCCTTCTCCTCCTGCCAAACCACCTCCCTGACAGGCAAGCGACTGCAGCCCGAGCTCTCCAGAGGGAGGAAAGGCTGTCACCACCCAGCTCCTTCCCCAGACAGAGCAGTGGATACACTGTCACTTCCCAAAGAGACCATGAAATCAGCTTTGCAAACGGCTGAGGAGGCAATCCTTCAACTCACACTGCTCCTAAGAAACCCAGGGGAATGCTGATGACTCAGCCACTCCGAATTCCCCCCACACCAAAAACCACTGTCACTCCAGAGCCTCCCAGCCTGCAGGAACCAAATGACACTTTGCCAAACAAGACTTTGGCCATCAGCACAGCAGCAAACAACAGCGGATTTTAGGCACTAACAGCGGCTGTCCCAGAATATCCTTCTCCCATAGATAAGTGGAGACACCTCATTGGTGGTCAAAGCAAAGATTTCTGCTGCAGTTCCCAAAGATTGGAGATTTGCTTTGGAGTGCAGTGAGGAACAGGCCAGCAGGGACTGGGATCCTGCAGAGGCACTCCCTGTGAGAAGGGCACCTTCTGGAATTGAATTCATTTATTTTAGACTACGGACAGCGGCATCAGCAGGCTCGGAGATCACCTCATTAGATGCTCACAGACAGCAGGAGGGAGATTTCTGGAGAGATGGGGACAGAGAGCAGAGAAGAGGAGGGGGAATTTCATATTAAATAAAAGCCAGGAGCAGAACACCCATCTCTCTGCTCCCCTCTTCTCCTCTCCGGTTTCCTGCAGGAGCCTGAGCGCTGAGTGGGCTCCGAGTCCCATCCATTGCTCGGCTCAGAGCATATGGAGCTGTGTTTAATAGCCCAGCTCTGCCAATTGGGGACTATTAGGGTGGGTTCTTTTCCCAGTGTAAATGTTGCAGAATATAAATTGTAATTAACACCGATGCCAAAATAGCACTTAGAGAAAATAAGCACATTATTAACATCTGGTGAATCCTGCCTGGAGTGCAGAAGCAGCGGAAATTCTTACTCACCATAAGAGGATTTGTAGTAGAGATATCGAGCGCTGGCCCGGAGGAATTTTTATGTCTTTATCACAATTTGGGATGCTACCTTTATCACCTGTGGGTGACCTTTCCTAGCCCTGGTTGTAACTGGTAGCATCACCAGGACTTCTGACCCACTTGCACAACTACAGATGCCTAAACAACATATCCCAGGCAACAAAGTAACAGCACTACAAAACATGCCTGATTGCTGCCCCCACATCCAGCAAGACACGAGGCAGGTGGATATGGATGTGCCAAGCCAAAGGAACAGCCTGCTCCATCAGCTGACTGCAATCCCAAGACCAAAGGGTTAACAGCACTATTAAGCAACAGCTGGTTTCTGAACACCTCTGTCCCCCATCCAGGTTTTCCAGTGGGACAGGAACAGGTGAGTTGGCAGCACTACCAAGCTCTTGCTGATGCCACAGCCTGTTTGTGGAGGGGAAATCCCTGCTGAGGGTGGGAATGGCCTCGCTCCTGTAGCACGTACCAAACTGCAGGGATTCCTTCACAGGACTACACAGGTTCCCTCAGGCATCAGAGAGCTGGCTCCATACCCTCAGCCTTCCCTCTGCCCTGCCCTGCAGCCAGAGGCACAAGGAGGAGAAAGCAGCTTTGCCAGTGCTTCAGACAAGGAGAAAGCAGCTTTGCAAACACTCTCCCTAAGCCTCAACAGCTATCCTAGGAAAGAAACCTGGACAGAAACCAGGCAGAGCTGAAGCAGACAGAGCAGCAGCTCGTGTTCCTGCCAAAAAGTCCATCAGATGTGCTGAAGTGAGGGTAGAAGGAGAGAAGAAAGCTATTGGAGAGGGAGAGAGGGACTCAAACAGGCAAGTAATATGACAAGAGGTAGAAAGAATGACCTCATCAGGGAGAATGGGAGGGAAAACAGCAGCAGGACGCCAAGAACAGGGCACCAGCTCCTGGCACTCACCTGCACGGAGCTGAACCCGAGGCAGAGCCTCAGACACTTCAGGAGGGCTCAGAGCTCAGCTGCAGCATTCCCAGAGGAGCATGAGCCAGCCTCACCATCCTGCTGCCAACTGCAAACCAGAGACTGTGCTGGCTCCCTGTCCTGAGAGGGGAAGGGAGGGAACCCCAGCAAACCACGCAGGGCTTGGTTCCAGTGAGGCACAGACCTGTGCCAGCAGGAGCCTGACATTTACCTGCTCCTTACACTGTAACCTCTCCAAGCACAAGGGTTATCACAGCCTGGCTCAAGATTTATACCTGCAGGACAGACTTTCGGGCAGGCTCACACTTGGCCAACAGGAAAATAAGGAGGGAAGTCCTGCAAAGCTGGGAGATGCACTTTACTCTCAATTCTAGCCCATCAGACCGGGGCTCCTATGAACACTGAGGGCAGAACATCATTTGGGAGATGGCATCTTGTGCAGGAAATGCTGACTAGGAGATGGGGACATCATCTTTGGACAACTCTGGGCCTCCCTAGGAAAGCGCTGCTCAACACATTGGGGATTTAGGTGAATTTAGACAGCTCTGGTCAGTAGCTGCTTTGCAGAAGACAGACCTGGTTTGCTACCAAGGGAAATTCTGCCACCCAGAAATGTAGCTCCAGGGATTCATTACTTGGCTTTTGGTACAGCTGTCTGATGCTTTCAAAAGTGCTCAGTAAATAAGGCAATATGAAAGTGATCCAGACCACTACTGATGCCTGAGGAAGTTCTGTGGAGCAGAGAAGCTGACTGAAATCACACTGTGAAAATACTTCATAACATCTCTAAAATTAGCATGAGCTCAAGGCATGGGATATAAGGACAGAACTGGAACACTACATTCCCATCTACACTGCAAGACAGACTGCATATAAACCAGATCTGAGCCTCAACTTAGTCACTGTAGGCACCATCTACCCTAAGACAAGGATTTCCAAAAGAGCTGAGAACTTCTTCCACCAGACCACTGGAAACAGCATCAGCAAGAACATACCATGGTTGAGGTGTTAATGACCTTAATTTGTTATTCAAAAATAATAAAAAAAAAAGAGTCTTTGTGGTACCTCTCCATCAAAAAAAAAAAACCACCTTTAAATATCCAGGACTGCACGTGTGTGACTACAAATGCCTACTTTTTAACATAGAAAAGATGTGAGGCCCTTCAATTGAGCAACACATTTTTGTGCCTCTCAGCCGGCCTAGGCTTCCTACTTTGCCAAAAACAGACCGAAACAAAGAAAGATTTCCACCAACACCACAAAGCACACTGCCAACGTACACAGGGGCCCTTGGGAAAGACACAGGGGGGGAAAGAGCATCGTTAAGTCAGTCTCTCTTACCTTTAACTTCGGCAAAATAACGAAACAATTCATATCAACCGCAAGGAAATACTCATCAGGTTCCAGAAGCCTTTGAGACGGGATTTTCAGATGCAAGCAAATATCCAACAGAATTTTTTTTCCCCACTGTAAAGGACCAGCTTTTTTTTTTTTTTTATTATTATTTTGCAATTGCACCTGGTTAAAGTGATTGTACAGCATCCAGTGAGGTGGCCAGGAGCCGGAGACGGGCAATCCAGGCCAACAAGAAGCTATTCCGTGTGTTCACGCTGACTTGTCCTTTCCCTGCTGTGACAGTCACCACCACAAATTGGGAGGTTCCTCGGCCACTCTGCTCTTAAACAAGGTAATTTCATCCAAGTGCCGCATGGGGACATCTCTGATGACCTCTGTCAAGTCCTCATGAAGCAGAGGGAAAATGACGACATTTAATGCAGGGCGTTCTGCCTGGAAACTAAATCAGACACAGGTTATTAGCCAAGGAAAAATACCAATTCTCCAGTGCAAGAGAAGGGAATGGCACGGATATCGATCATGCAGGGGTGGGGGCACGGAAGGGCTGTTCAGAGGAGGCAGGAGGGGCAGCTGGAACTCCAGGTCTGCCTCTCTGTGTTAGCAGGGAGTGCAGGCTGGCCTTGCACCCCTTCTCAGCGAGCGTGCTGGCTGGCACAAGCCCAGATTGCAACTAAAACGGGCAAGGAGGAAGAAGATTTTTTTAAAATTAATAAATAAATCACAACATACAGGTATTTTTAAAGGACCAGAGATCCCAAGAGCTCTGCCCAAGGCAGGCAAGGTGCTCAGAGATAACAATTTAAACCACCTGCAAACCAGCAGCAAGTTGCAGAGCCATTAGGAAAATCAGGCCAGAGCAGTGCCAGGCATTCCCTGGGGGCTGAGCCTGGGATTATCACTTCAGGCTGGGTTGTTCTGCATGCAGAGTCTACACTCTGCAATTAGAGCACAGGCAAGTTTAGAAAGCTCAGATGTGCAGATAAGCATTTAAGTGTGCTCAAACACACACACACACACAGACACACACTGCAGCCTCCTTTATAATCCAGGCTGCAGAGCAGAGGAAGGGACCTACAAAAGTTAAAGCCATTAAACAACGTAGAAAGAACCATACAAAAAGAAAAAAATAAAACAGGTCCCCATCAGCAAGTACCCTACATGATAGCAACAGTATTACTCAGTGTGGTATAACAAGAGTTGAGTCTTTTAAAGCTGAGAGGTAAAACTGTAGCATAATTTCCTTTAAGAGCTACAGCTTAAGATTAAAAAGGTTTGTGACTCTTAGCCCTGTGCCACCAAGATGCTTCCCCTGAATGGTGTGACAAGGACCAGTTCATTATCACTCTCAAGGAGGCAGAGTCACACTGGCAGCACCAGTCCCTGGAGGCTGAGTCTGAAGAGAAGCTCAGAGCTCCACAAACTTCTCTTAGACAAGTGAGTCCCTGGAAGGCTCCCAGCTCATCACTAGCTCTGAGATGGACAGATTTCTGTCAAACAGAGAGGGAATGGCTGGAGATTCAGCTGCTGGAAACACACATGAAAACCCCAGGTAGCAACACAGCCAGCTGAAGGAAGGGACACAAGAGACTGGCATTTCCTGGGAGACAGGAAGGATATTTCCATCCACAAATTATTTGGAGCTGCCAAAAATGTGGCAGAGAAACACCCTTTCCCAGGCTAGTTGCTCAGTCCTGGTGGGTTTAAATTCATTTGCCTAAGTAGCTGCAGGAGTAAGGGTTTCCAGCACTACCTGGGGCAATTTTATATCTTTCTGCATCACACACCTGCCCTTCATGCCTCGTGCCTGAGGGCTGACAGAAAAGGACACAGCTCCCCGAGTGGATCTGGGGGCTTGTGTTGGAGCTGTGCAGCTTCTTATTTCCACAGCACTGCCCTCAAGAAATCAACCAGCAAAATAACTGCTGATCTGGGAGGCAGCTGGTAAAGTCTGCAGTGAAATCATATAAAATACAGCCAAATGTCTCTTTGATAGTCCCTCCTCTGCCTCAGCTCTTCATGTTTCTTATCCAACATCACAGTCCTGCAGAGAAAATCATGTTAATAGACCAAGTTCACTGAAGTTCAGCGAGGAAGAAACTGCCATCTCCCCAAGGGAAAGAAACCTCTGCTTCCTCCTTTGTATACACTCTCCCAAATTGGATCTGCGTGCTGCCTTCTCACCATATATACAAAATTGTAGTTTATAAGCAGCCTTTACATGTAGCTATAAAAACAAGAACCCAGACAAGTTTACATGATGAACTGCCACCGAGACAACTGAAAACCCCCAATGCACTCAGTGCCCCTTCCAAAGAGGTTGGGTCTGTATGACGGGTTTGAACTTCATCTTATTAAAAAAAAAAAGAAAAAAAAAAGAAAAAAAGAAAGCTTTGTAATTTTCTCCCCCCACCACCCCAACAGGAAACTGTGTGTTACTGCAAACCTTGTAAATTCCAAACCCCAGCAAGTTGACGCCGGAGAATTCTTTCCATGTACAATTTGCGTGATTTAAGGGGGAAAAAAATAAAAATCAAATGCACATGGTTCACTATTATTCTCAGCTAAAAGTGCGTGCAAAGCCTCTCCTTTAACTGCCTGTTAAAAAACACCCTGATTTTAACGAGCAGCTGTCATAATGTTAAACTGGGATTAGCAGTTCCCAAAAGCAGCCTCCCCCTGCAATCCATGCTCCTTTAGTCCTTCCCCGGAAGGCAATTCCTTTCTTCATACACCTGTCCAGGTGGGCTAGATTAAGCGAGAGGCACTTAGAGCACTGGTTTGAAAGGCCCCAGGCACGGGGAGGAGATAACAAGGAGGGGAAGAGAGTGAGTTAATGAGTTGCAGAATAGCTCCTGTAATCTTCTTGAGGGTTCTTTCCTCATTCCACACCTGGATGGACTTCAAACTCCATCCACCTCTGCAAACGCAGGGCTTGTAAAATTAAAACCCAAAGGACAGAGAAGGATGTCGACCTGGGGAGACAAAAGAGCTGCAGTTTCAGACATGAAACCCTGCTTGCTTTTTTTTTTCCCCTCTGAGGGAAAAACGCCAAGGATATGCTTGCTCGCTCTCCCCTACAAAACCTCCAGACTAAACTCATCACGATTAATTAAATGAAAGCAAGTTTTCAAGGCAACTGACTCGCAGCCCCTCCAAAAGAGATCCTTTAATCAGAAACAACCATTGGGATAACAAAGAAAACACCCCCCCCACACACACACACACACACACTTATATTTTCCAACATAGCCTCTGGTCCAGCAGACTCAACACCAAACCAACAACCACCCAGCAGGAACTTTCACAAGGAGGTCTCTGAAGTGTCCTCATTTGGATGTGGACACAGGGCCTCAGCAGCTGGTTGGAATCATCCATGGAGCTGGGAAACAACGCCAAAGCACAGCCTGTGTCACAGATTCCTCCTGCCATCAGCAGGGGTACAATGTCTCCCTGCTGTTAGATCCTGAACAGGTTGCACGTGGATGAAAGGGTTAATGATGCTGTGCTCTTTGTCTCCAAAATTATCCCAGAACAGGTGTGGACTGGACACAGTAAGGTTATTTTCAAGTGAACAGCTTGGTAAATAGCCTAACACTACACTCTCAATTACTTCCAACCACTGTGGTAGGATTCAATATGTAGGTCAGGGACAAAGTCAAAAAGAAAGAGAAAAAGTCTAAAGCAAGGCTGCACTTTGATCAGATTTCCTCAATTTTAGCAAGACAAAAGAGTCCCTCCCTGGAATGCAGTTATCTCCTGGCAAACACTGACATACCTCTCCAGAGAAACCAGTGAGGTCCCCTGGAGACTCCACCTGCTGAGAGAGCCCAAGGACAGCCCAAAGCCACGGGGAATCTCACCAGCCAGCCTGGAGGGATGGGTTATACCCCCCTGCAACCCTCTGCACCACAGACCCTGGGAGATGACAGCTCCCCTGTGTTAGGTGCTGCTCAAACTCACCTTCTTGACTCATAAGGAAAGGATAAGGCAGTGTTTGGGGCTGAGGAATGCATTTCCCCTTGAGATTTCCAGAGAAACCCAAGGAAAGCCCTGTGCCAAATTCCAACCTTTCAGCACATCCCACTTCCCAGAAGCTGACAAGCGAGAGAGAGGGCACACAAGGTGGGGCAATTGAGCACTGCCAACAACAGCAGCACACAGCAGATAAAGTGAGGAAATACAGTGTATCGGGAGTGGATCGAGGCCAGATCTCTGAACTCCACAAACCGAGCTGGGCTGGTGGGAAAAGAGGCTCCAGAGACGGAAAGGAAGGAAGGAAACCAGGAGAAGCTTGATTTAGGGGAACAGAGCACAGCAGGGACAGAGCAGATGTGGACTCTGGTTGGCACAACTCTCAAATGCAAACCAGTCTCTGCTGCAGTTGCACACCTTCTCCCCTCTCCGTCCTGACCTTCCCCACAGGCTGGTGAGCTGCTTCTGGAAAGGCACAGGTTTCCCAGGGGAAGAGATTTGAGACCAACTCATTTTTTGCCCTGTACACAGCTCTTTGATCTACATTCACAAACCCCTGTTAATCCTCTGCCAGGCACAGCCTAAGCCTGTTTTCTCTGGAAGGCTTGCTCACATCTCAGAGTTCAAGTGTGGCATCTGTCTTGAAAGCCTCAGCCAGCTTACCTGAGCCAGGCTGGAAACTCCCTTCCTTGAGCATGGCACGGTGGAATGGAGGAAGTGCCAGGACAAGCTGGAGCAGCTGGCAGCAGCATGACCCAACACAACACACACACACATCCTCATCTTCTCAGGGAAGGCCAGACAACCACTTTAAATTTGTTCCACTGGCCGTGTCCTGACCTCAGTACCAGGGAGCTGCAAAAGCTCTCCTTGCTTGCAGTGACTGCCAATGAAGCTTCTCCAGAGCATTTTCCAGCCACGCCAAAGAAACTGCAGGTGGGATTCTCCCAGACCCCTGCCTCTGTGAGCAGGGAGGACTCTTGCCCTCCACTCATCCCCCAGAAGCCTCTCAAGAGGGGTGCAAAGCCTCCCCACAGTGACTCTAAAGCAGAGCCATTCCTCAGTGCCATTCTCTCTTCCAGCCCTGCCAGAGTGCCAGCGCTGAGCAGACTTCATTACCACACCTCAGAAATGGACTTAAAAAGTTCCCAGGGAAAGCTGTTGTGATTCCTCTGGCTGCTCTTAACTCCACACAATGAGGTATTTTCTCCATAAGGTGTTTTCCTCTCGGAGTGTCTTCCATCCCTTCACGTCTACATGGACAAACCAACATTCTCCCAAAGCCTGTGGTTTTCCCTCACTGTAAATCCCATCACTGCAGCCTCCAACCTGAGACCAAGGGGTGTAGATGGGACTCTGGGAATCCTTCACACACATCACTGCCAACTCTTCTCTCGTTATCTCCAAGGCAGCATCATCTGCCATTGCACTGAGCCACAGGGAAGGAGCAATAACACATCAGACTCATCCCGAGCCGAGGCAAATTACATCTCTCTGCTGTGGTTTCCCTGTAAGGCATGAATGGCACTCTGCTACTTCTCCTGTGAACTGAGGTTTGTATCCAACACGCCTGCAGACTGAGGTTCTTACATTATTTTGCCAGCTGAACTCTGCATCAGTCAAATGTGACCGGACAATTAGAGGGGGAGGGAATAAGAGCCCAAAGAGCGATGCCAGAGAGCCCAGGACACGTCCTAGGGGAGTGCTCTGCCAGAGCAAGCTGAAAGTTATTTCCTAATCTCTTCCACAAATTAAAAAGCTACTGCAATAACTGCTCAATTAGATTTATTTTACTATGGAAATGCTTTAAAGCTGCAGTTAATGCTTCCGTTCAGCCTTTTACACCCTCATGAAGAGAAAGCACGACAGTACTATTCCAATATTATTTCTCAGCCAAGAGAGAGAGGACAATCCTTGAAAGTTATTTCATGCACAAACCAATCCACCCGCTGAGGAAGGTTTCAGGACTGAATTCCCTTCAAAACACATGAGCTGGCAGTTAGAACGAGCCATTTGGGTCAACCACAGGAATGCATTTAAAGAAGGGGGTTTGTGAGTACCCTCAAAAGACGATAAATTAACGTGGCAAACTGGGGACGGTCCCACAAGCCCTGCTGGCTCGTAAAGTATTTGAACCCACCCATAAACAACATCCCTGGTAGAAGCAAAGGTGTCTGGGCCACACCTCGAGCAGTCAGCCTTTGCCAAGCCCGCCAAGGAATCCTTGGGCAAGGCAAGCTGACAAGGATGCAGTTTGTTACTCGGTCTGTGACAGAATGATTCAGGGGTTTCCAAGAGCAGGAAATGAAACAGACAATGAAAGCTCGAGCAGGATGCTAATGATTCACTCCACCAGCCTGGCCATACATTAAGTCTTCAGAAATCCCCCTTGTGCGGGGCCCGGAGCCCACGGCACGCTGAGGCTGCCGGGGTGGCATCAGCAGCCACCCCTGGCTCTGGGACACAGGACTTCCTCAAGGTCAGAAGGAAGAGAAGGTGGTGAAGGGACGCAAAACCAGCTTGCAAATCTTCAAAGAGCCCTGGGTGCTAAATACCAGCTTTTTGCAGTGTCAATCCGACTGCAGCAGTGCGGGAGCGACGCTGCAGGACTCACTGAATTCAAAGACCTTGCACACACCTACTGCTCCTACAGCCCCCTCTGACAGTAAAAGGATTACCCAAAAAGGGATTTTTGGAGCCCACAATGAGAAGCCAGGCAAGAGGAATACTGCAGGGATATCCAGGGCAGGGGGGGAAACGCTTAGCCCTGAGGTGAGCAAAAATTCCTTTGTGATAGCTCAGTCCTGTGGTAAATGCCAGGAGAGGAACTGGCTCGCTCAGCACTTTACAAATACTCAGTTTCAGCTCCTTGCTCCCACCTGGAAGCCCTATTTCTGCAACTGAATCCCAGGAGGGTGCTTCTTCCCTTCAGTGAGCATCATGGCTCTCACAGCCACACAGGGCCACTGGAAATCAGCAGTTTCAGGAAAGGTAAGACCCAGCCGAGAGTTTCATGTTAAAAAAGGGCAATAACAAGCAGAGAGAAATTTAGGTAATGCTACAAAAGATTGAATAGGAAGATCCAATTCAGGCTGAAACAGCTATTCCTTGAAAGTAGCAGGAATCTTATTGTGAAAGTCACTTCAAACTCATACCTGACACAGGCAGGAGGCAGGGTGACTTAAGTGTTTCACTTTCTCTGGGTCTTGGATCCCTAGAATGGGCAGATTGTCCTAAATGAGTACACATTCCAGCTGCACAGTTTTTCCCTCTCTGCCATGGCTTACCTTGGATTCCATTTCTGTAAATCACAGTTCACCTCTATGCCATGACACTTTCCCCACCTGTATAAAGAATCCCTAATGACACTGTGTTCTTAGAGGTTTCTTGGTTTGCTTTTGGGGGTTTTTTTTTGGTTTGTTTTTTTTGTTTGTTCGTGTTTTTTGTTTTTTATTGGTTGGGTTTTTAATTATTATTTTATCCTAGCTTTCTTGATCCTTTCCTGAGGTGTTTTTCCAAGGACTTATCATTGGCTTGTATTGTCTGGTGTTGTAGAGTCCTTGAAATCATTACAATGGTAGGAGCTATTTAAAAACTTCAGCTAAAACCGACAAAATTCTAAAGGCACACACAGTGGAAAATAAAAATCTGCCCTTGAGGCCAAGGGGATATTTGCCAAAGCATTTCCCATCCCCTCTTCCAGCCTGTTTTCCAATTGTAAGCTTCACCAGGAAAGCAACTTCTCCTGCACATTTGGGAAGTGCCCACTAACCACACCATGTAGCTGTGCAAGCCTGAAGCCATCCAAATTCCTTGCCCGCAGCATTTTTGGGGCAAAGAAATACAGGCGAATAAATACGATTATTTAGCACGCAGCCTCGGCAAGCAGTGGGACCTTCCATGGGTCACAGCTCCATCTACTGCCTATTCCACAAAATAACAGCGTGGAAAGCCTCGGGAAAGCTCCTGGTAGGCAGGAATCATCCCCTCGGACCTGGCTTTGGACACAAGGCTCTGTGCAAGCCTTTTGAAAGAATCCCAGCACAGCAGCTCAGCCCCAAAGGGAGAAGCAATTTTACCTTTTCTGCAGAGAAGCCTCTTTGGCACAGCAGCAGGTCTGGGGTCACGCCTGAACCTGCAACCACGGGGCCTCAAAGTGTGGTATTTTAGTGTTTCTGGAATTACTGCTGCAGTGCTTTGAACAGAAGAGTTATTTAAACAGGGACAACACGCGCTTGGAGCCGAGCGCTCCGGCAAAGTTTGGGTCCAAGCACAAAATGGAAAACATTGTGTTTGTTGGACGTGTCTGAAGTGTGGCAGCAGCTGAGCACCATGTGATAGGGAAAAAAAATGTCATTTTACAGAGAAACTGGGACTAGACCACCGTCATGTGAAATCCGAGGAAGATCAGGGAAGTGGATATGGATCACTCAAGCCACATCTCCCGCTCTAACCACCAGGCCCTTCTTATGTACAGAGTATCTCCCTGAATCATAAAGGAGATCACCCCTCCCATTCACACTGAAGGAAAAAGAATAAAGAAAAACACTGCAATGATTTATCTGCCCAGAGGGAAACAATCTTTACAGTCTTCTCTCTACAGCTCAGAGGAGACCTTGCCCTTGCAAGCCTCCTGTTTGCTGATGAGGCTCCAGATGAGCCCCGTTCTGCCTCTTGTGTGTCATTGCACAAGAGCCAGAACTGAATCAGAGGCTTTTATTGACTCAAAGACACGAACTAGTTTGTCCCAAATATCAGCAAACTTCAAGCAGAAACTGCTCACCAGAAAGCTGGACACCACGGGGCCTGGCTCAGAGCTGTCACAAGACCAAGAGACAGGAGAACAAGTCTCTTTTCAGGCCAGTGGGACAGAAATACATAACACTAACCTCGATTTACAGTCAAAGGGGAGAGTTTGGGAATCACGCTGTAAGTCATCAGTGTGATGCAGCAGATTTAATTCCCAAGCTCCCATCACCACACCCTGTATATACACCATCTTCCAGCACAGTCCCACAGCTGAAACAAGTCTGTTCTCCCCAGATGGGTCCCAGCCTCTTCTGTGACCCACACCCTGCTGTGCATCCACACCTGAAAAAGCACTGCCCTCCACTACCTTGCTTTTTCAAACCCTCCCAGCTCTACTTCCTGCAGCAAAGTCCTGGTGTGTGATCAGCCCTGGGCCTTTCCCATTTCCATTCCCATTCCTTCTTTTTTTAAAGGCACTGGGAGAATGGGAGTCACTTTAGCCCCATGTCCCTGTTTAAAACCATCTCTCAGCCTAAACAACACCACCACCTCCATAGCCCCAGAGCAGGAACTCTGACCCTCACTGGGACCTGAAAAATAGGGATCAATCGCCCCAGCTCAAGAAAGGGAGCAAACAAAGGCTCATTCCGCTCCCTCCTTTCCACCCACTCTCCATGTTCCCCATGCAGCATCTGCACACATTCCAAACAAATGGAAAAAAAAAAAAAAAAACAAAAAACAGGATAAATCACCTTATTTAATTCTGGCACAAGGATATATAACTTCTAACTAGCTGCCCAGTGGGCTCTTCCAATGAAAAACTCGGATTAAAGAGACACCAGCAGCACACTTTTAGGGGAAGCCATGCTGGGTGAATTAGAGCCTTGCCCACAGGTTTAAGCTCACACACACAGATTTTACTGCACACCTCTCTGCCCTTGGAGCAGCAGACAAAATGCAGCCAAGAGAAAGTCAATTCCTGACTCCATCTGAAGGCACATTTGTGCAAGGATGAGAATGGGATCACTGGAGAAGTCACGTGGCTAAAGACTGGCTGATGGCTCACGGAAGACTCCAGGCTTTGCTTACACATCATTTTCTGTATTTTGTTCCTTCCATTTTATTACAAGAGACAGTTGCATGAGAACGGGATCTGTGTTGCTTAGGAGAGCATCTGCTCCCACTACTTCTCCTCCTGAAGTCATAATCTTACGTGACATCAAAATCGTTTCCAGAGCCACCAATTACAGTGTCACAGAGGATTATGACTTCAGGTGTAGAATTTGCAGTGGGAGCAGATGCTCTCTTCAGCAGGAAAAAAAAAAATAATTATAAAACCCAACCTTCAAAAAATCCTGTTTTGATACAAGTGTCTCTATTAATAAAATACAAAAGAAGAAAATAAGTTTGACAGCCAGAACTGTCGCTAAATATAAAAATAGTTCTTTAACATTTCCATGAGGCATCAGCTGCTCTTTGGAAAGTTCCCAGGGTTTAGATTATTAAGAGGTACAGAATGTAGCGAAAATGTGTCCATGACAGGGAAAACAAGGGAGAAATAACTGCAGAATGGTGTATTTCTGCCCAGTAAATGGACATTCAAATTTTGGCCAGTGCTGCAACGGCATCTCAGACGGGGAGGGAAAATAAAAAAAAAAACAGGAACTGTGGATTTTTGGTTCTTCCTAAGGATCCCCAAAGCACCAACTGAAATCAAACCAGAAACGTTTTTTTACAGATACGAAGCCCCGTGAAAAACACACTCAAAGAATCCTTGTGGCATCACAAGGAATTTACTCAGATGCTTCCAACAATCCCTATCCCAGAAGGACACAGAGGCTTTCAGAGGCAGTAACGATCCCGGGAGCAGTTTGGTAGGGAGCTAATATAGTCACAGGCTCTCCTGGATTTGTTCCACGGAAACAAGCCAAGTGTAATAAGTCAGTTTGAAGCTGGAGGAAGGCTGGGGGGGGAGGAGCACCCTTTAGGATGCACTAATAACGCCGTGTGATTTGAAATTTTTATTAGAGCTTAACAGGGCACAGCAACAGTAGGTGACAAAGAAAACAGACTGAAGGGGGGGGGGAAGTGCCTTATAGAAAAAAAGAAAATAATAATGGAAAGTCTGCTGCATGGGAAATATTTTGTAAGACGACTGCCACTATTAGAAGATTTCCAAACGCCAAGCGTAATTAAAAGCTCTCTTTTCAAATGCAGTTCACGGCTCACACACAAACGTTTCCCACCACGTGAGGCTCAGAACGCTGCAAGGGGCCAAGCAAAATGCATTTAAGAACTGCCAAACGTGCAAAGGCAGTTTGTACCAATTCTCCCCCCTCACCGCATCCCCCAGAAGGAAAAAACCCTTCACAACAACCCTTTAAAGGCTTTGAATTGCGCTGCCAGGGGATTATCAGTAAGTGACATTTACAAGTGATTAGAGGACAGAGAATTATCTTAGTCACTTGTGGGAAAGGAGGAAAGCTTCAAGGTCAAATCTCTCAGTACTTAAAATGTCGGCAGATGTTTTGTTTACACAAAAAAAAAAAAAAAAGTGTCATTTGATTTATGATGGAGCTTTACATCCAGAGCTTCGACTCAGCCAACGGAACTGCAGAGAACACGGGTGGGAATGGAATCAAAAATTCATATAATACCTTCAGATACTCCACTGATTCACTCTTATTAAAGTAAGAGGCCGGTTTTCGTGCCAAGCAGTTACACAGTACCTATTAGCTTCTTGGAACAAGCGCTCCGAGCCATATAAACCCTGGCAAGCGAGGAAACGGAGATAAATCTGCAGCAGCGGCTCCAAAAATCCCACATCAACCCCCCCTTCCGCACTCACCTCCGCACAATGGACTGCTGGAGATTTTTGCAAACGGTAAGAGATTCTCCCATAAACATGTGGCACATGATGACCTCAAGGCAGCTGGCCATGAATGACATCACTGCGTCGGACTGCAGAGTCCCGCTCCGGGAGACGATGCAAAGCCGCTGGAGAGAGGAGCAGTGACTCAGTGCCTGGAAGAACTGGGCGCCCGCACAGAAGTACGGCTGTTCCAGCCTGCGGGAACAAACAAAAAAACAAGTCAATGGGCAATTCACACTTGGGGCAGCTCTCAGACTAAGAGGGAAGGCAGCGCATTCATGGGGGGATGGCAAATGGAGCCAGCAGTGTCCCCACCACTGACAGACAAGGACACAAATGGGCAGAAAGGCCCTAAATTGCAGAGTTTTGGTGCCTGCAGGGAGCGACCCAGGAATAACCCCGGTTTTGCAAGTTTTCCACGAAGTATGTTGGGTAAGACAAGCCTTGGTGCTGAGTAGCAGATCCATTCTGGTCCTACAAGAAACAGCCTGGCTTTTGCTACCTGACATCTACCAAGCGGGTGATGTGGATTCTGCTCCTGTGCACAAAAACTGAATAAAATGGTCATATCTTCAGTTTAATATCTTCAGTTTACTGCCTAGAGAGAAACAGGCGTGAAAAACACACAGTGCACACAGGGTGATGCAGAATGTAAGCCTCTGGGACCAAGAGAGTGACCACGACCAGCCCTGGCAAAGGATCAGAGCTACTGCTTGCCCTCAGGAAGAACAACCATCATCAACCCAACCTTCACCCTAAACACTCAGCCCAAGGAAGAGAGACAGAGCCTGGCCAATGTGGGGCCTGTGTTTTAACCAGCAGAATATCTGGGTGAGTCCCTCACAGGAACCAGCCTGCAGGAAGCAGAACCTGCTCAGGGCTCGTGTCACCAAGGGAGTTCATCTGCTTACAGCAGATTTACTACAGGGCTTCAGAGCACTTGGGAATCTCAGTCATTGGGTCAGGAAGGCCAAGAGCTCCAAGAAGGTTAATCCATGAGGTGATAACAAGCTGTCGGTCCCAACCTGATCTGGATAATCTCTGCAGAGGCTTTTGTAGTACCCAGGGGTATTTCAGCAACTTAATCCTGTTAATTGATAAATTCTGTTTTAGTCTCAGCCTGCAACTGCTGTCGGGCAGCATTGCCTGGAGAGATCCTAATAAGAGCATATCAGCACTTTGGGTAGTAAATTAAAATTAATATCAGAGAGATAGGCGTCCTCTCCAGTTTTTCAACGGAATTATTGGGTCACCGTAAATTTAGGACAAAAAGCTCAGCATCCTGCCAGCAGGTTTCCAGGTGAATAATCCCTGAGGCACGCCAGCCACACTTGCAACGCCACCCCTCACTCGCTAGATGGCAATGTTGCTTTGGAAGATCCCCTTAAACTCAGCCTGGAAAACTGGGAAGGGAAAAAAAGGGTGGGAACAGCAGGGAATCGGTCAAATGAAAAGGAAACTACATTATCAGGAGGAAGTGCTAAACACTAAAACCTATATAAAACCCGAGATCTTAGGCAGGAAAGAGGAATGACAGCTTCCTTCGAAGCGTGGTACGAGGAGACACCCTTGTTCCAGCCTTTATTCCAGGCTCTACGCTGCCTCCCACCTGTATTTACTGCTCTTGGCCTCCATTTCAAAGCCTCTGGAAACTACAGGGCCCAGGCTGAGCAAAGGAACACTGCACACCCAAACCTCCTTCCCCAGCCCTCTTTACTCTCCTGAAGGTTAAAGACACGTTCATGTGACCCAAGACATCGAGCAAATGAATTTCCAACAGCTGCCATCTCTTGGATGGGAGATCTGCATGTTCCTTGCCTGTTAAAATGGGAAGTGGTGGAACATGAAAACCCTCCTGAGGTGTTTTATTCACCATGGATCCCTTCACAGATTGCAGTGGATCAGGGATGGGCCCACAAACACCAGCTCCAGGCAATGAGCAACGATTTCAGTCACAGCAACTGAACTGTGACCACAGAGTGACCTTGCTGCTACAACTATTCAGCATTTTGGACCCTTTTGTGAACAGTCTCATTGTGACAATGGGACTAACAGGTCCTGCATTTTCATCAAAATAATGTGATTTTGGGGGGTGGGGAGAAAGAGGTAAGATTTTAATACAAAGCAAAAAGGCAGAAAAATACCTCCCTGGGAAACCTGAAGAGAATTCTACATTATCTGGACAGTATAGGAATCTCTTCCTTCCTGGAAATTTAAGAGATGTACACAGAGCCAAAAAGTCAGCAAAGGCTCGTAGTATTTAACCAGCCCTGACACGCTGCTACCTCCAAAATATGCAGCATCCCCTCTTCCTTATCTAAAAGGAAGGCAGTCACAGCACTTTTTGCTCTTAAAACACTGGTGGTTAAAGGGCACATCCTGAGCCTTCAAGGAAAACACGCGATGCCTTCCCATTCTCCACAAGTCAGGAAGGAAAATACCCAGTTTTCAAGCCATTGCAGCAACCGTAGTTTTAACAGTAACCACAACAAACCAAACACTACACTTGTGGAGATCCACAAACAAAAATGGGAGGTGTTCAAGGGCAGCCCCTCACCTGAGATCTCTCAAACACTTGCAGTGTTTCAGCATGTCCATGAGAGCAGACATATAGACCACCTTCCCCATCATGCCCAGGTTGGCCAAGGAGAGAGTCCGCAGGTGCTGGCACTGCAGCCCGATGTTCACGAGCCCTGAGCCAGTGAGAATGTTTGGCAGCTGTGCTAAGGTGAGGCTCTGCAGGTAAGTCAATTGGCTGATGGCAGCCACCTCTGAATCCCCCACGCTTTGCGCCCTGACACAAGGAGGCAACGAGTTCCGAATGGCCGGCTCGTTGCGGGGCATGGCAGAGGAGAAACTGGACCCAATTATTTCCAAGGTTTCCAAAAACCGGAGGCTTCCCATCAGAGCCCAGAACACCGAGGACTCTATCTTCTGGTTGGCCTGGTCCGCCAAGTTCCTTGGATATGTCTGTATCCCAATCCGAACTTTCCTTCCAAACGTTTGGGGCACCAAATTAGGAGCCGTGGGAGGCTTCTCCACGCTCGCAGAAACATCTGTGATGGAGCAAACCGGCAGTGCTAAGGAGAGCAGGTGCTTTAGCCTGGACAGCAGCTGGCACAGGTGGTTCCCGATGCTTTCGGAGCTGTGATGGTGAGCTGCAGACAGGTTGAGGTGCCTCAGGTTGCAGCAAGACACCACCAGGCTTTCCAAAATGCTGCTGTCGATGTCATCTTCCGCTTTCCGAAACAAGGACTCCGGAGCCAGGCAGTGAACGCAGCCACTGAGATTCAAACTGGTCAGGCTTTTAAGATCCTTCCCTCCGTTAATGACCCTCTGGATCAGGTGCCCACCAGATAAGGTGCATCGGCTAAAGCTGAAGTAGAAAGGGTTGTTGAACTTCAAGTGTTGCAGGAGCCCCGAGCCGTTAATCCAGGCTTTGGGCAATTGTAAAGCATCCAGACGTACATTTCGAGCCATGGAGTCCAGGAGGTTTTTGGTGGCTCCCGTCTCCGCAAAGCTGCCGGGGGCAGAGATCAGGAAGGCGTGGAGGTTCTCAGGTGTCCGATCACTCAGCACCGCCAAGTACAGCCTCACCACCTCCTGATTGACGTAGCCAGGAGCCAGCCTGGCATAGAAGATGCGGAGGTTCTGGTAGTGGGGCACGTTGCTCTCGCCCACCATCAGCTGCCCGGAGAGCATGAACCCCTCTCGCGAGCGGTCGAGGATCTCAAAGTAAAGCAGCAGCTTCTCGAGGCTCGTGCAGCAGGGGACGACGCCGTATGACGGTGTGTAGAGGGTTTGCTTCAGCTCCAGGACACGGCTGAGCGTGGCTTTGCACTCGCTGCTCAGCTGGCTGGCATCAAAGCCCGGGTTGACATCGATGGCCAGGGAGCGCAGGTGCTGGAGCGTGGAGAGCATCTTGGAGAGCCGGAGAGAGGTGACGTGGCACCCGGACAAGTTGAGCTTCACCAGGTTCTTGCAGCGTGTTACGTGGTCGATGGTGGAGCTGGGCAGCCAGTAGCACCCAGCCATGTTCAGCTGGTAGATCTCCTTTCCGATGTCCCTCATCAGCTGCTTCACTTTGTCCTTGTTCACCTGCACCCAAACAAAAGCACAGGCAGTGAGATATAAGGCACTGACTCAGTTTCCAGGCTGGAGTTGGGGATAAGGGTGGTTGGCACTTAAGATTATGTGGCTCATCCAAAGGTTTGGGCATGGCAGCCCACCCAAAGAATTATTATACTGCTGGCACCTCAGTCTGCCATGCTTTGGACTCCTAAGATTCCTTTAGCTCCTTAGCATGTGCAGTTCTGCATTACAGCTGTTCAGCAGCTAAGAGTGGAAAGGAAACCACCTCCATTTTCTACCAGCAAATCTATTTCAGCAGAACTATCTGTGGAAACTCAAACCCAAAGAAGAATGTTTCCATTCTTCTTTATCCAGTTTCCTCTTCTGGAAATGAGTAAGAGAGGCTTCCCCTTGCCTGAACTTTGTGATACAGTTCCTAAATAACCATATCACCCTTCGGTCCCAAGCTTCATTTCTGTCATAGCACATACACAAATTCTGGTTTCACTGCCTGCATGCCTGACTGCTACACACACAAGATTTTTTTTGCACAGCAACGTGGAAAACATATTTTGAGAAAATGGTAACTCAAATGGCTACAAATGGCAGGTCATGTTTACTTTAGTTTCAGCTTCCAGAAACACAGGGAAGTTTACACTGACAGTATTTTACAAAACTAAGGGAGCGCAGAGCTGTTCTAACAAAGCATTCTGGAAAACAAATGCTTTTATAAAACAGCTTATTGTGTTTCAGAGTTCAAGAACAGTCCATTCATGCAGACACATTGGAAAGTTCTATTTGGTGTTTTTCCAGAAGTCAGATTTGTCTTCACAGCTAACAGAAGAAGCAAGCTACTCTGCCCACCTTATAATCCTTCTGAAGGAGAACTG
This sequence comes from Pyrocephalus nanus, assembly GCA_038380795.1. Classification (NCBI taxonomy): domain Eukaryota; kingdom Metazoa; phylum Chordata; class Aves; order Passeriformes; family Tyrannidae; genus Pyrocephalus; species Pyrocephalus nanus. Next base: position 13,051,957 of record CM076276.1, read on the forward strand.
TATGTGTTAGACTCTTGTCAAGGCAAAGCGTTGCGAGTTTCCTGCAGGTTCTCCTGACGTTCAGGACAAGGTCTGTGCACGGGACGTAGCTGAGGATGTGCAGAAGGATCTCATCTGAGAACTCCATCAAGTTGACACCATTGCTTTCCTCCTCACTCTCCTCGCTTACAACCTCCTGGGGGGAAAACAAAAGGAGAGAAAAGCTGCTGGCTCAGACACTTCAGCAACACTTTTGAGCAAACAGACACCCCGAGTCTCATAAGGATTTTTAAAGTGAGACAAAACAGAAACACCTGGATCTTTAAGTACTTCCATCTGCATGAAGAAACCAAAAAGCTTTCCCTCAGAAGATAACATGGAGATAGTGCAAAACTTCCCATGAGCCACAGTACCTTCACCTGCTCTTCCGCTGTTGCTACTTTGGAACGGGGAGAAAAAAACATTTCCATTTATTCCACTTAGTGTGCAGTAGGAAGAGTGACTGTCCCTGGTTCTTTCCTAAATATATCACAGCGGTCTCTTTCTACATCTTTCCTCCAAGCGCCATCCGCTTCCATAACCTTAAGAGTTATATAACCATATCTATATATATATTTGGTTATATTTATATATATATATTTACACATACACACACCAACACTGCAGTCCAGCACCGGACCACCCACAGCTCTCCCGCCACATACCCACACCTTAACCACGAAACCACAGCCCAAATTGTCATTAACGCCACGGCACCTCCTGAGGGGAGGGGGGCTGCTCCCACCTCACAGCCCCTGTAACCCCCCCCGAAAACACCCCAGGGAGGGCCATTTCGGCGGCCCGGCCCCACCGCCGAGCGCCCTCCTCGACCCCGAGTCCGGCTCCCGCCCTGAGGGGCTCCCGGCTCCCCCACCCCGGTCACCGGCGCCCCGAGGGGTCGGTGCGGAAGGGAAGCGGGGGGCGAACGGAGCCCCCCCAAGCCCCGACTCACCTCTCCGGAGCGGAACATGGCGGCGGCCACGCGGCCCCGCCGCAGCCGCCGCCTCCCCGCGCCCCGCTCGGAGCGGCCGCGTCCCGGGCTCGCTCCCCGCCGGCCCGGCCGCCTCACGGCTCTTCCGGCGCGGCCATGACCCGGTTCCGCGGCAGCGCCCGCCCCGCCGCCATCTTGAGCGCGGCGCGGCCGCTGCCGGCGCCATCTTGAGTGCGGCGCCGCCATGATGTGGGAGTGGCGGGCCCGCGGAGTCACAGGATCACAGGAGCGATTAGCCTGGAAAAGACCTCGGAGGTCACCGAGTCCAAACTCTGGCCAAGCACCACCGTGTCAGGTAGACCACTTAGTGCCATGTCCAGTGTTTCCTTAAACACCTCCAGGGATGGTGACTTCACCACCTCCCTGGGCAGTCCATTCCAATGTCTAATCACCTTTTCTGTGAAAAAAATTCTTCCTAATGTCCAACCTAAACCACCTCTGGCACAGCTTAAGACTGTGTCCTCTCATTCTGTCACTCATTGCCTGGGGGAAGAGCCTGACCCTCCTCTGGCTCCACCCTCCTGTCAGGGAGTTGCAGAGGGTGAGAAGGTCCCCCCTGAGCCTCCTTTTGTCCAGGCTGAGCCCCCCAGGTCCCCCAGCCACTCCTGGTGGTGCTCCAGCCCCTTCCCCAGCTCTGTTGCCCTTCTCTGGACACGCTCCAGCCCCTCAGTGTCCTTCCTGAATTGAGGGACCCAGAACTGAAAGCAACACTCGAGGTGTGGCCTCACCGTGCCAAATACAGGGGGACAATCCCTGCCCTGCTCTTGATGGTAGAATCACAGAATGGTTTTGGTTGGAATGGACCTTAAACTCATCTTGTTCCACCCCCCTGCCACAGGTCTGGTCACCTTCCAGTAGACCAGGTTGCTCAGAACCCCTTCCAGAGTGGTCTCAGAGCTGTCCCCTCATATCTTGGTGGGCTCTGAGGGCACCATCATTTTGAGGGCTCATCCAGATCCAACCTCTGCCATGGGCAGGGACACCTTCCACTAGCTTAGGTTGCTCCAAGCCTGATCTTGGACACTTCCAGGGATGGGGCAGCCACAGCTTCTCTGGGTAACCTGTGCCAGGGCCTCACCACCCTCACAGGGAAGAATTTCTTCCTAATATCACTATCCTACACTTCACTGATAGATGGAGTGCCATGTAGAATCACCTAGGGCTGCTGTGAGCACAGCCATCGTACACAGCCATGTCCAAGGATAGCAGCTGGCTTAGCACGGTTATATTAGCTCCTCATCCCAAATCCCAAGTACAGACAGGACCAGAGCTCTGGAATTTCCAGTTACGTGTATGCTTCAGGAATTTTGTTCATAGAAAATGTGTTTTAAAGATGTCCCACAAAGGAAGATGAATAAGTTGCTATTTTCTTCCTGCTTGATTGTTGCCATTTAAGGCCGTGAATTACATTAGGGATTAATTGGGGGTTTCACTTAGAAATAGCAAGTGCCTCAAGTCTTGATTATGTATTTTGCTTCTAGGCCTGTGAGAGGGCTCTGGAGTCAAAGAGGAAAACCTCTCTTAGCCTTCAGATGAGGGAGAGCCTCAGTAAGAGGATCTGAACCTGCTTTGTTTGTCATGTGTTTCGCTTAAATAAAAGGTAATGACAAGTTAAATCTGGAGGCCCTTCAGTCAAGACCAACTCGTTTGACATCTGGGAAAAATACCAACCTACCATATTTGCAGTCATCAGGGAAAGCAGACACCAGGGTGGAGGAGAGCTGCATTTCCAATGCAAATGGTAAATAAAATCATCAGGGAGTCCCAAAGGCAGAGTAAAGGCCCTGCCCAGAGAGCCAGGGCGGCTGGAGCAGCTGGAATTAGGAGTAGCCACAGGTTCCCTCCAGCCCTGGGGCATACATGGGCCAGACAGCAGCTGACAACCCTAAATAAGAACTGGGAACAGAGATAGGTGTAAGGACCTCCTGAGGAGAAATCAGGCTTTGTAAGAGGCGCCACATTTGAACTTGTGATCCACCAAATAAATGAACAGCATGCTGGGGCAGATAAGACACAGAGGTTGAACTTGAGGAGGTAGCAGATGATAAAGGAGGAAGGAAATGAACAGCTACACTGAACTCTGGCATTTCTCTTGATGGCCCTGGGAGGTGGCCAGACAGAGTGAGGAGGAACCCTCCCTGCTGTGCCTCACTTAGGAATGCTTTTCTCCATGTGGGCACCTGGGAGCCTGCAGTGAGGCTGGGTTCTGTTCAGGGCCGGGCCATCTCAGGGCAAACTTTGGTCATCTTACAACTAATTTAAGTTTTCTCAGCCCAAGGAAGGCAGGCACATACCATTCTGTACCAGTCCAGGCAGGCAAACACATTAATACCAGTGTCAAGATATTTTGCTCTGTATAAAACAAAATCTCTTAACTTTTCAAGGCCAGACTGACCTGGGGATTTTATATTTTTATCTCTGAAAAGTCTTGCTTCAGTTCTCTCTTCTGATTCTTAAGACTGATACAACCTGGACATCTTTTTGTCAGCGTGACTAAAGCCCAGCTGGACTGCAGCAGCCAGAGCACTTGGTATGCTTGGGTGGACTGCCAGGCTCCACTGCTGGAAGTGATTCTCAATCCTTGATACGGTTTAATACTGTAAGGCCTGCTAAAGTGGATTACAGATGGGTATAATACAAGTCAGGGCAGGCTCCAGGTCAGCAATCCTGCAAAGAACAACTTCAGAGAGCGGCACTGCTCCTGCCCCATGCACAGCCCATACCACAGTCCCATCCCTGATCTGGTACCTCGGAAAGACCTTTTTCTGAAGGTGATGCTTTGCACCTTCTGAGGGGACTTCTACAAGGAGGCCAGTGTAGTTTGAATGCTCTGGGATTTCCTGGGACTTTTGGATGCAGCCAGCTGGCACCTGTTCCAGAGGAGCACATGCTCACTAACGAGAGAAAAGGACCCTCCCAATTCGGGGACCGTTTCTGGTCAACTGTCCCTGACACAGCTGAGAGACAATGAGGCCCTTCAGGGCTAAATCCCGAGAGCTGCAACCATCTCCTTTGCCAAGGACATCGCTAATTCCAGGCGGTGGCTTGATTCCATAAGCGGCTCAGCGAGGTGACTTTCCAGGTCACCAGCTAATTGCAGGTGAAGTGCCAGTGACTGTCTCCAGCAGGGTTGAAAGTTGGGAGCTCTGAGGGAAGGAAGGACATAAAACGTGTTTGCTCGGCTCCCTTGAGCTGAGCCATCACTCCTGGGGCAGCTACAAGGAGGCAGGAAAGGGCTGGGTGGCTTGCAAGGATCCATAGCTGAGTCCCACCGTGTCTGCAGCCTGAGGAATCCTGGAATGTCATCATGGCCGAGCCAGACAGGGGGACGCGCTCAGGCTGGCCTGTGGGTGGACTTATTAAACCTCCTGGTCTCCCCACAACCCCCTGGCTATTTTTGTGCTGGAGAGGAGGAGGAGGTAGCCAGGGCACTGATTATTCCCTACACATCTTCTCCTTTGAGTCTAGCATGGCTAGAGCCAGGACATGGATAAATCAACTCCTCTGCTGTCCTTCCTGACAGGCCTCTTGGCATTTCCCCAGCGCTGTGAAACAGCGAGGGGCGAATCGAAACTTGATGACAGAGAAACTGCGGTTCAAAAAAATCCCCCTCTTCCAGCGCCTGATGTTCCTGAGAGGAAACCACTCGGGGCTCTCCCCTGCTCGCCGGAGTTGGGAGCATTGAGTAATGCTCCAGTGGTCCCTGCCCGGCTCCACATTCTTTTCTCCAGCATGTAATGGCCCAGAGGAGGGATAAACAGAGCCTTGGCCTCACGCTGGAGAGGCATCAGGAAGGGCTGTGGAAGGCTCGGCCTCATTTTACTGGGGAGCTGGTTGCCTAAAACAGCAAGTGAAATGAGAAGAAAGGAGAAAAAGCCCTGCAAAGTGTTGACTAACAGCAAACCTCGGCTGGCTCTGGAGCAGGAAAATCATCCTGGCTGCCCTGCGTCTGGCAGCTCTGCACCAGCCCAGCGCTCACCCTCTCCCTGTGCTCACACCTCTGCCCACCTGAGCTGCTCTCGGCCCCCAGCATTTTGTTGCTCCATAGTTTCTCACTGCCACCATCATCTTTTCTGTGTCTCAACACATTTTCCCACAGCAATCAGTGACCATTTCAGACAGGGATGAAGAAAGGCACCCCATTTCCCTATTCCTGTCATCTCGTCTTGCCCCTTGGCCTTTTTCCTGCCCCGTTCCCACCAGCTCCTTCCCCATTGCCTCCTCCTCACCCTGTTTCCCCAAGACCTCAGGTTATAAGCCCAGTTTGGGCCATGCTCCAACCTGTTTCACCATCTCTGTTGCAAACTGGTGCTTCCAATAACTTGTCAGCTGAGCCTGTACCTCCAGCCCTGCCAGGCTCCCACTGCACCCGGAAGGGAGGCTGGGGAGATGAAGGGCAGAAACCAGCAGGTCCACCCTGAGTACAGCACGAGACCAGAGCAGGAGCAGGCCAGGCAGAGGATTAAAGAGACACTGGAGCCTGTTCCCTGCTTTTCATCTGCTGGAAGCATGACACCATCACAGCCATTAGCTCTTCAAAGGCAGGCAGGCTGGTGGAGCCTTGGGAAGCCAGCACACCTAGAGCAACGCTCCCAGGTCTGGTCTGCCCGAGCTGGCAGTGCACAGTGTCACCTGGCCCAGCTCTCCCTGGTCCTGATCCAGCAGCCTCAATCCTCTGTCTCCTTTTCACAGCAGTGGCTCCAGCCCTAGGGACTCCTGGACTTTGCTGTGTCCTACAGGGTCCCATCTCCCAGCACAGCTTTGAGAGGGTCCCCCCCTGCAGCCGCTCTCTTCCATGAAGCCCGAGTCTGAAGTTGATTGAACAAGGCTGAACCATCACAGAAGGTTCAGAAGCCCAGAAGATGCGGCCAGAGCCAGGAATCCATGCAAGCCTTTCTGGCAGAGGTTGGGCTAGAGGCAGGTACCTGCACTGCCTTTAGCAAGTTCTGGAGTTGTAGGTGTCATTCTCCGTGCCAGAGCTTCCTCCCTCCTCCCTGCACCTTTTTCCCAGCCCCACCCATGTAACACCCCGGTGGCCCTGCTCTCTGAAGGTAATTTTTTCCACTTCACAGGAGACTTTCTCTGGCTTTCACCTGAAAGCTGCTCCACCCAGCCAGCACCCTGCCAGAGCATTAGTCTCCCAGCCTGAACTCAGGCCTCCCCTCCCAGGGCAAACCAGCAGGACAGACAAGCTTTGACACCTAAAGCAGGGAGATGGGACACGGCCCTGCATGAGGCTGCAGACTATTCAAAGGAGCCTTGGCTGAAGGAAAAGGCATCTGCTCTGGCATAGTTACAGCATCCCCACACCCCACTTGCTTCCATCACTCCAAACCTAGACATACAACTAAGGAGACACACACAGAGCAGCATTTGGGAAAGTGCAGCTGGATCCCTGCTAAACCCAGCTTCACTGAAAGCACACACTGCCAGAATCTGAAAAGCTCCAGCCCTGGGCAGCCTTGGAGATGCACAGGTTTGGCAGGCTTAACTCTAACCCCCCCACACACATATCACCAGGAGCCATCTGCCTTGTGCCCTGCAGCACCAGCATCCCCCCCAGCCTGATAGCAGAGCTGTGCAGCCTGGCAGGGCAAGATCAGAGCAGGGAGCAACTGTCAAGAAAGGGCATGAAAAGAAAATGAACAACCAACACCAGTCAAGCCTCTATGGTGTGCACTTTTATTTGAACTGGTCTTAAGTCAGTGTACAGGTAGCCCCTCCCTCCCCCACATACTGGCCCTTCCCGGCCCTGTGGGGGGACTGTAAAGCCTTCATTCCCATCTATCACTGGGGAACACAGCCTGCTTGCTTGACAAATCGAAGAGAAAAAGGATCAAGTGTGTTTTGTTTTTAAGGCGGAAAGATACAAAAAGACACTTGTTGGGTTACATAATTTACAGACAAGCAATTATAACCTAACACCAGTAACTGGCATCGGCTCCCTCCGAGCTGGGCTGTTGCCTTCACAGAGGCGAGTAACTTCCTGTAACAATGCATTATAACAATATTTGGAATGACTATTAAAAAAAGAAACAAATGTACAATCAAAGTCCTCAGATGCATTGTAGAACTTTGGGGGCGTTCGCTCCAACATGTTTCGTTTTAAGACTGCTGCTGACACCTTCACCGTTCCAGTTTTTTAATCCTGAGTCAAGCGCCAAAAAAAAAACAAATAAAGCCATGCCAATCTCGTCTTGTTTTATGCGCATTTATGGGTTTTGTTTCATCACAAGGGTGTGGGTGTTGGTAACAGTCCGATTTAGAAGCATTTGCGGTGGACAATGGAGGGTCCGGATTCATCATACTCCTGCTTGCTGATCCACATCTGCTGGAAAGTGGACAGGGAGGCCAGGATGGAGCCTCCGATCCAGACTGAGTATTTGCGCTCAGGTGGGGCAATGATCTGCAGGGAAGAGGAGGAACCAGTCAGACACAGCATCACACTACACTCACAGCCCACGCACAGTGCTGCAAGACAGAGCTGCCTTAACTCCCTTATCTAGCCGTGGCCAAGATACCATGAAGTCCAAACAGGATCAAGACACAACCTCACTCCCCCATCTCTCTCCTTTGCAGCCAATCTTTACACTAATCCCATTATTCATATGGCTGGGTGGGTGCCATCCTGTCCAGACCCAAGGCCATTAAGGCTGCACCAGACACTTGATCTTCTCTAGCAGGAGTTTAGCTTATCCCCCTCCACCCACCCTGGATTTCAGCCTAGCAGGGGTGCTGAGATGTTCCCACAACTCCATCCTACCTTGATTTTCATTGTGCTGGGTGCCAGGGCTGTGATCTCTTTCTGCATCCTGTCAGCAATGCCGGGGTACATTGTGGTACCACCAGACAGCACTGTGTTGGCATACAGGTCCTTACGGATATCCACATCGCACTTCATGATGGAGTTGAAGGTGGTTTCATGGATACCGCAGGACTCCATACCTGTGAGGAAAAAAAGCAGTCTCAAGTCAGCAAGGGCTCAGGCACAGCTAAGGAAGCCCGAGATGCTACTATGGGCAAACCAGGGGACCAGCAGTTCCTTCAGCAGAAAGGCACTACAGAGCCATGGCTCCTGCTCTATTCTCCCAAATCCCTCCAACAGCTTTAGGCTGTATGGGAAGTGAAGCTGACTTGTGGGACAGCATAAACCTTGCTACAGACCAGCAGCAATATGGTGTCCCACTGCCACAGCCTACAGGTCACCCTTCATGTAAGGAACACTGGGGGCACAGAGTATCCTACTAGAGTTGGACTTACCCAAGAAAGATGGCTGGAAGAGGGCCTCGGGGCACCTGAACCTCTCATTGCCAATGGTGATGACCTGGCCATCAGGGAGTTCGTAGCTCTTCTCCAGGGAAGAGCTAGAGGCAGCTGTGGCCATCTCCTGCTCAAAATCCAGGGCGACGTAGCACAGCTTCTCCTTGATGTCACGCACGATTTCTCTCTCGGCTGTGGTGGTGAAGCTGTAGCCTCTCTCTGTCAGGATCTTCATGAGGTAGTCCGTCAGGTCACGGCCAGCCAGATCCAGACGGAGGATGGCATGGGGGAGGGCATAGCCTTCGTAGATGGGCACAGTGTGGGTAACACCATCACCAGAGTCCATCACAATACCAGTGGTACGACCAGAGGCATACAGGGACAGCACAGCCTGGATGGCTACATACATGGCTGGGGTGTTGAAGGTCTCGAACATGATCTAAGGAGAGAAAAGAAGGGGGTTGAGTCAAGAGCAATAAAAAACCACAGTTCTTGTTACAAGTCTATGCCAAGTCCATGCAAGTGGTTTTACTTTTGCCCCTAGATAAGAGAGATCTCTCCACTCCCCCTCAAAGTCCATGCTTATCTCACCTGTTCCCCACCCACACCTGCCAGGTCAGAGCCTGAGCAGGGACACCACCACCAGAGCCATCTCTATATAGTCACAGCAAGGAACAAAACAAATGCCAAGTAAACTACAGTGCAGTCACTCAAGGCTGTAAATAGATTAGTGTGCCTAGTCAGAAACAGCAGTTAGACAAGTTGCTAGTTCAGTCTCAGAGAAAGCCAGCTTAGAAGAGCAAACAAAACCTGTCAAGGTCCAGCAAAGAGGAGACTCAGGTCAGGAAAGGAAAACCCTGTGAAGATGGCAAAAAGGGAGAATAGTGGTGAAGGAGGAGAGAGGACAACATGGAAGAGGAGAGCTGGCCTGCAGCAACATCTGCTGTAGCTCCAAGCTCCGGAGTTCTACATACCTGTGTCATCTTCTCTCTGTTGGCTTTGGGGTTCAGGGGAGCCTCTGTGAGCAGCACAGGGTGCTCCTCGGGGGCTACTCTCAGCTCATTGTAGAAAGTGTGGTGCCAGATCTTCTCCATGTCATCCCAGTTGGTGACAATACCGTGTTCAATGGGGTACTTCAGGGTCAAGATACCTCTTTTGCTCTGGGCTTCATCACCAACGTAGCTGTCTTTCTGGCCCATACCAACCATCACACCCTGCACAACAAAGAGGATGTGTTAAGTACAGCTGAAGGATGAGCCCAACTGGGTGGATAACTTGCTTTTCCCAAAGCTAAGTCTCCAATTACTGTCCCTATTCTATCAAGAAAGGCACTTGGCCAGCTGCTCCAACACATCCTGCACAAAGGCTCTGCAGGAGGCTGCACTCCCCACCAGCTGTGCTGCAGAGCAGAAGCCTCTAATAATATAAAGCCAAATGGAAAAGCTTCTTGCTCTTGTGGAAGGCAATCACTTCTACCAAAAACTGCTCATTTTTGTCGGGTCACATGCACACCCCCCCCAGCCACCTACCTGATGTCTGGGGCGACCCACGATGGATGGGAAGACAGCACGGGGGGCATCGTCCCCGGCGAAACCGGCCTTGCACATACCGGAACCATTGTCAACAACGAGCGCGGCAATATCATCATCCATGGCTGGCTGCGGGAGGAGAGGAAAGGAGACATGAGCATCCCCGCTCACACGCCGAGCCCCGTCCCCGTGGCTGCGGGCGGGAAGCGAAGGCGATGCCGCCAAGGCCTTCCCCACCCATTTCCTTCCTGCCGGCGCAGCTCCGCTTCGCTCGGCGCCCGCTAGAGGGGGCGACATCTCCCAGATTTCGGCGCTGCGTGGATTTGGGACAAAGGAAGTCCCTGCGCCCTCTCGCATTATTACCATAAAAGGCAATGGATGGAGCACCGAGCCTCGCCCGCCACCGGCTTTCGGGGGGACGGCGGCGGCCACACCCCAGGCGTGGCGGCCACACCCCAACGCCCGCCGTGTGCCGGACAGCGGGGCTCGACGCCTCCGTGCAGCACCGCGGGTCACGCCCTGTGCTCATCCCAGCACCCCACCCTGTGCCAGCCAGCGGGGCTCGACACCTCCACCCAGCCCCGGGGGTCACACGCTGCTCATCCCGGTGCCCCACCGTGCGCCAGGCACAGCTCCGGGGAGGGGGGGCACACGCGGCGCTACCTTGGCAGCCCCCAAAGCCTCAACCCACCGCTAATAAGGAACGACAGCAGGACAAGCCCTGGCCACCACGCCCAGCCCACCAGCCAAGCGTGACCGGGGCTCTGCCCCATCAACCAGCGGCACCACGGGCAGGATTAGCGCCAGGGAGCCAGAGTCTTATGCAATTGCCGCCCGCCCAGGCTCAGCCCCGGCGGCTCCGGCCGCCCCGGTGTAATCCGGTGTCGGGGGGGCGGCGGCAGCTGCCGCACATGTGCCGCCCCGCACGGGCAGCCTGGGAAGTGTAGTCGGTGCCAGAGCGGGCACCCTGCCCGCACCAGGGCTCTGGGCACACCGGGGGGGTCCCCTTGCGCCCCCCAACCCCGCATTGTTCCGATCCACAGCCTCGCCCCGCATCGGGGGTGCCGCCCCCCTCCCCTACGAGCACCAGCCACCAGGGCTGCCCGCATGTGCGGGGCTGGGGGGCCGCGCCCCTCCCCACCGAGGACAACGCCCCCAGGTCCCGAGCCCACCGCGGGCGGCTCCCTGGAGCAGACAAAGCCCCGCACGCCGCGTCCCCCCCGCCGCTAGCAGGACACAACAGCCGAACCGCCCGCTCCCCCCCGGCCCCACGAGCAATCCTCTTAACGGGGCGGATTAGCCCCGCAGTCGGCAGGGGCGCGACCCCCCCCCCCATCCCGCGAGCATCACCCCCCGAAACGAGCGTTAAACCGAGCCTACAGCCCTTAAAATACGGCAGCGCGTTGCGGGGCCGCCACCCCGCACAGGGCACAAAGGGGCGCGCCGGGAGCGGGATCGCCGCTGTGCTGATAGCCCCGATCGCCCCGACAATAATAACAACAACGCCGACAACAACAACGAGCTGTTCCCGCTCTGGTTGCCGCTCTCACCTTGTGTGGAGTGGCGCGGTCGGAGCCGGGGTGGGCGCGAGGAGGCGGCGGGAGCGGGGCGCGCGCGCGGTGAGGGCAGGCAGAGCTCGCGACGGCTCCCGCCCGCCGCCCGCGCGCGCCTTATATCCGGACCGCGGCCGCGGCCGCCTCGCCATAAAAGGAAACTTTCGGAGAGCGCAGCTCCCATTGGCCCCGGCCCGGCCACGCCCCCCGCGCCGCGCCCCGCCCCCGCCGCGCGCGCCCGGCAGCGCCCCCCGCCCCGCCGTGAGGGGAAATGTCGGGGGGGGGGAGGAAGGGGGAGCCGAGGAGAATTGAGGGGTGGGGGGCGCAGCCCCTCGGGTGTCGCCCATGATGGTTTGGGATCGGGGCTGGTGCCTCGTGCTTGCCCCCCACGCTCGCCTCACTCCGCGCTTCGCGCTGCTCCGGTGTCCCCGTGCAGCCCCCCCCCTACACACAGCCCTCGCACAAAGCCCCGCGGGTGATGGGGGGATGTCCCGGCCCGTTCGCCCCCCTCTCCCTCCCCCCCGGGCTGTGCGGGAGCAGGGAGTGTGCAGCCCCCCGGGAGGGATGGGGGTACCCCGGGGTGCAGGTGTGGTGCAGGATCCCGGGGGTGCTGCCTGTCCCTGCCCACGCGGGGCACGTGGAGTGCCCGTCACCTGCACCCCCCAGGCCGGGCAGGCACCGGTGACCCCGGCCCGGAGCGGGACCCGGGGCCAAGTTCACTGCTGATGTCAGCAGGGCACGGCTCCTGCCAGGCCCTCGGCCCTTGGACCCACCCGGGCAACCGGGAGCGCCACCGGGAACCAGTGAAGGCCGTGTGCCTGCGGTGGCACCGGGGAGACGGGAACGCTCCACTGGCTCTGGCTCGGCCCTCAAGTCAAGCAGGGAGCCCTGGTCCCTGCTCCCCATACCGCCCTATGCTGGCAGGGGACACCGTGGGAGCAGCAGTTTGGTCAGATTTGGGCAATATTTGTTTTGTCCTCTGATCCAAACCTTGCCGGAGTGAGAACCGTGGCTGCTCCAGCCCAGGCTGCCTTTCTGTGTTTCCCTCCTTGGCTGTGACCATCCAATATTGGTCTGGGATAAAGGCAAGGGCAGTGGCCGTGGAGCAGCGGGCGGCAGCGACCAGAGGGCTTTGCGTCTCCAGAGTGTTGTGCGAACACAGGCTGATTAATCAAGTTAATTAAGCAGCCCTGTAAGTAAAGTAGCAGCAGCCACTCGCAATCTGTTGCCGGTTGGAAGCGTGCAGACTTCAGCATGGGGACCTTGGATGTGTAATCTCAGCCATTTGAAAACAGTGATGACAGGGAAGAAAAATAAAATTCTCGGGGAAAAAAAAAAAAAGCTAAAAGTGCCTATTCTCCAGAGGACACCCCTTGTTCCAGCATCATGGAGGGGGAGCCAGCCCTGCCAGCAGGGTCTGGCAGCCCACACTAGCAAGCTCTTTGTCAGCAGGGAGCTGCAGAGATCACAGTGAGGGGATGAGGATGGGGCTCCCTCCCCAAACTGCCAGCGTGTGTCTGGCTGAGGGGGGACCCAGGCATTATTCCCCCCCCCCCCCATTGCTCCCTGCTGTGGGACAAACAAAGGAGGAGAGCAGCAGGAGGAACCTGCAAAAGCCTGTTGAGATGGAGATTTGTAATTACCTGGGGGGATGGGAGGTGATGGGACACTGGGCATGGATAGAAACACTGGAGCAGTCCTTTTCCTTTGGATGGCAACCCCTTTGCCATGAGCACCTGGTGAAGGTGTCCCCAAATCCAGCACCAATGGCTGCTCACAGATGGATGCTTTGGAGGGGATGGTGTGGAGAGACAGGACACCTGCAGGCTCTTCTGGGCCACTCCAGGGACATGCCTCATCCCTCAGGGCAGAGGTGGCCGTGGTGATGGATCTGCCAGGCCAGGCCACTTTGGGACCACCCCTTCCGTACTGGAGGTGGCCGTGGTGATGGAGCAAAGATACCCTGGCACACAGGGACTGTCCCCATGGGAAGCCCTCAGTGCAAGGGGACCCAGCAAGGGGTTCCTGCAGGGCTGTGCTAGAGCAGAGCTGCCTTTGCCTGGTCATTCCTCTGCCACCTCGGGCGCATCGTGCAAGATCCCTGTATCGCAGCTTCCCTCGCAGTAAAATGGGAGTCATCGCTGTTAATTACCTACCTCACGGGGAATTAATTAATGTTTGTGCTCCACTTAGAAAAGGCTGATTATTAATTAGAAGATTATACGTCAAATAAGGGGAGCCACAAGGCATGGGTAGAGCTGATGGCCCTTGAGGGTGTGAACCGTGGTCCGTGAATGCGCTGATAAACTGGGGAAAAGTCCGACAGCAGCACCAGGGGGATGGGTTTGGGATGGGGAACATCAGCAGGAGGTCAGGGCCATGTGGGGAACATCACCAGGGCCCATGGGGGTCTTGGGCAGCTGGATGGGATGGGCATCAGAGGGATGGGATGCTGTGCTCCGCTGCACCCTGGTGAGCCGGTTGGGTGGGGCTGGGCTGGGGAGCCACGATGCGAGACAGCCCATTAGGCAGGGGGGGAATTACTGGGCAATTAGAGTCTCTTGATTATCAGACTGAATCAGAAAGCAATCAATCCCCAGCATCCGGAGGGCAGCAGCGCTGGCCCCACGTCTCCTGGCTTTAGCAGCCTCAGTGGGGACAGCAGGATGTGGCCTCCAGCACACAGCCAGTGCCACGGCCTCCTCCCAGACTGAAGACATTTGGCAGTGAAACCACCAGCCAGTTCACCACCCAGATCATACACAGTGTGATGCACCAGGCCAACTCCCTGGTCATGGCTGGGGCTCCCCTCCCATCCCTCCTGGGGTGTTGCAAAAGCTGAAAGGAGAGAAAGAGGAACCAAAGAGCTTCCTAGCTGTTGTGTTACCCTTGGGCAGACATCACAGGCTCCCAAGTTTCCCTGTTTTGCTTCATTTCTTCCTGCTTGTCCTTGGTGCTTGGCTCTCACTGACTCTGGACAAAACTATCCAGGGGAGGATCCTCCTGTCCTTCACCAGCTGATACGGCCGTGCTTGAATTACTGCACTTGTGGGACAACATGTGAGCTCTGCTTTCCACTCGCTTCTTCCAGCCCTTCCCCTAGAGCAGAAGCCCTTTGCCTGTGCAGGAATGGCACGTGCCACACTTTTTGGGAGAGGGGAATCAAAGTGGGGAAATAATCCTGGCAGTTTTTGGAGTTGGCTTGGATTTCTGCACATCCCCTTCAGCGCCAGCTCCTCAATCACTAACCCTGCCATGCGCTCAGGCCTCCCTTCTCTCCCTCCTGCTTTTATGACAATGAGAAGAGAGGTGGAAACTCCTGAAACCACCCCAGTCGCTTTAAATCACCCTCACAAAAATCGTGGAGGCTTTTTGGAGCGCTGCCTTTCCCTTCCCTTCCCGCTCCCCAAGGGGAAGAAGGAAAGGTGCTGACCACATCCCCAGTTTCACAGGCACAGGGACCATCTCAGCATCTTCCTCTTTCAATTTTCTCCTTGCAGCATCAGCTCTAACGGGAATTTGCATGAGGTAAAATCTAAGCAGCAACCCCAGGCCCGTCTCCCCCTTTGGAGATGTTTGGGGACCTCTCTGCAGCCCCCACCTCTCCCTTTATGGGAACATATTCAGCATTAAAACCTGAAGCAAAACAGCCCCTGACATTTTCCTGGCTCGTTGTGTTGCATCCCCGATGCCAGCTCATCCCTGACGAGCTGCAGACTCTCCTCTCCCCCTTTAAGCATCACTCTGCTCTCTCCTACATCCCTCCCTGAGGTTCCTGCTCCTTTGTATCGATCCTCAAGCTCTCTCCGATCTATCCGTGCCTTTATCAGAGAGAGACAACACCCTTTCCCTCCACAGACCTCCATGTGCAAGGGCTGTTCTCCCCTGATCTGCTGCATCCGCATGGAAGGGCTAACCACGCATCCAGCATCCCTCCCATCCACAAGGAAGGAAAATCATTACGTTGTATCGTGCTGGAAACCTGTATAAATTCACTCTTTTCCGTTTTCAAGGCACAGACAGACAACCTGTTCCAGGTTTTGCTGAGGCTGTTGGAAAAGGGCACAGCCCTGCCCAGCCAGATGAGGTGATGGCAGGGGACACGTGCCTGGTTTTTTACAGCCTGCTGTCCCTGATAGCAGGACTTTGCTGGAGGGGTTGAAGCCCTGAGCAGTGATTTTTCTCCACCCATTTTCCTAGCCCTGCCCGTCCTCGCTGCCTCCAGCCTCGTCTCTCCATGTCCCGTGCCTTCAATGCTGACCTCTGGGCCGACACTTCCAGATCCTGATGCTGACCCCAGGATCCCCCAGCCCACACAGGCAGCAGGGCTTCATTCCCAGCCTTTTAGGCAGCCAAGTCAGCATCCATCAGCTGGTTCCCTGGATTGGGACCCTCTGCCCAGATACCATCCTGGTGTCTTTCTGCTGTACCACCCTCCCCAGGCTGTGTTGGCCCGGCCAGAGCAGAGCAAAGCCCTCCCTTCCCCCACTGGCTAAATGTGCTGCCGGGGCTGTCTTGCTTGACCTTGATAGCAAGAGCCTGTGAGGCCCAAGCGTTGAATTGTTTTCAGCCCAAGGTCATTCCCCAGCACAGCACGATTACACCGGCACAGCCAGATCCTGGGGCGATGCCGGCCCAGCTCCCAGGCTCAGCATTCCCAGCCACCCTGGGCATCCCTGGAGTCTACTTCTTCCCCAGCAATGGGACAGGTATAAGCTAAATCCTGTGCTGGAGCTTTCCTGAGGGATGGAGAGCAGTGGTACAGCCCTCCCCTCCAGCCAGGCCTGGCATCAGCCTTGGGGGATATTTCCTCCAGCTAAAAACAGAAGCGGAAGAGAAAAAGCTGATTCTTCCTGGGTTTTTTTCTGCAAGTCTCAGCCCTTTGGCCCAGATCACCCCACCTGCATCATCACCTGAACGCCACTGAATGACCCTCTTCCATGATGCAGCTCCGGGGGGGGTCTTTTCCTAAAAGCTGCTCCCCAGTGTTCATCTCCCTGTCCTGGCAAAAGGCTCCCACAGGTGTTACACGGTGCTATGCCAAGCCATACAGTGCCTTTTCAACTGCTGCTTAATTACTCTGGGAATTGATTTTTCTTGGTCTCTGATGATAAAGGCAGGGAAGCAGCTGGATGGAGTTTTGTGCTCGTACCGTACCTAGGAAATGAAACAGATCCTGGGCTACCTCAGCACGCCAGGAAATTCGCTTTGATCTCTGCTGGGCTAACGGCACTTTCCATCTGGGGGCTTCAAGTCTTCATCAGAGGTGACCTCTCCCACCTTGGAGAGGGAGGGAATAGCGCTGCCTTTGTTCTCTGTGTGACAAACAGAGGTGCAGGGAGCAGAGATGCCCATTGCCTCCTGTTCAGGGTGGCTCTCCCACCTGTGCCAAGCAATATAAAGCACTTGTGACTGCAGGCAATTCTAGTTTGGGTTTGGGGCATAACCCCCATTTATCTCCAGCAGGGGGGTCACGGGGGGCTGAGACCACTGTGCTTTGCTGCTGGGGGTACACTCGAAGATGGGGACCCCCCACACCCCCCAGTAACCCCAGAACTGCACCGGCTCCATCCTGGCGAGCACAGGGATGCTCAGGGAACAGGCAGACAAGACAGGGTTTGCCCATTCCTAGAAGGAGGGATGCAGGAGCTGCTCTGGGCCCTGTCCCAGCCCCATCCCTGCCCGGGCTGGCCCCCGGCTCTGTTTGCACAGCCGGTGCCGAGCTGTGACGCAAGCGGCTCACCCCAGGCAGGGAGACGGCACTGGAGGAGCGGGACCTGCTCTAGTCAATGCCCCAACCACTCCCCACGCTCCTTCAGGCTCAGATAAACCCTTGGGGGTGATTCAGTCCTTACAGAGCACTCAGCCCTTTCACAGAGCCACCAGAATTGAAACCCAGTGGCCATCCATCTCCCCCCACCTTGGGGGCAGGTGCGTGGGAGGATGGCCAGGTGGTTTTCACTCGGTGCCAGGCAAGCAGGCTTGTTTCTAGTCTCTAAGGCTGGGACAACAGTGGGGCTCACCATGGGCTGGCACCGAGGGAAAGAGGGCACCTCTGTGCTTTGCAAGGTGATGCTGCTCCCAGCCAGCCCCTCTGGTCCAACTTACCCTGAGCTCTGTAGCAAACCCCGGGTCAAGCCGGTGAGCTTGCAACAATATCATCCCTCTGATATCATCCTGAGGCCGCTCGCACACAGACTGAGGACAGGAAGAAACCACCGACACAAAGTGCAGGTGCAGAGGCACCAAGCCCCACTGCATTTCACTGCCCTCCCAGCCCACTGCCCCGGAAGTTTCCGTCCCTCACTCCCCCTCAGACAGTATTTCCACGTGTGCTTTGTTTGGCTCATTTCACACATTCCTGCCGGCAGGTGATAAGATCTCAAGAGAAAGGCAAACAAAAGCCCTGGGTGACATGTGCTGGCTGTCACTCCCCTGGCACATTCAGGTACCTGGCTGCCAGCTCTGACCTGGGACTGGCCAGGACACACAGATCTCCATCCTACCACGGCCTGGGCTGTGGGACAAAGATCTAGAAGGAGAAAATGTGATGGGACTTGTGAGTTGCCAGGAGGAGGACAGCAGAACTCTGCACTCTCCTGGTCCCTGTGCCACCCCTGGGTGCCCTCTCTGCTGTCCCATGCAGGTGATGTGTGCCTGGGCAGGCACTGAGCCCCTCCAGGGTGGTGGAGGTGTTATCAGCTCTGAGAATATTTGAAAAATGCACTTAAGTCCTGTTAGAACCTCAAGTACTTACAGGTGGCACTCACTGGAGCAATGGCACAGCCCTGGGGTTTCCCTGCTTGTCCTGGCCCTGCTGTCCCCAAGGCACCCCATGCTGGCACATGCAGGGTGTTGTATGAGCACATCTCTCCCTCCTCCAGCCATAAACAATAAATGGGGTTGTTATTTCCACCCTCCTGCTCTCTTCCCTTCCCCACACCACAGCAGAGACGTGTGGGATTGCAGGGGTGGCTTGCAGAGCTCCTCCACCACTGGAGCACAGAGCAGCAGAGGAAGCCAAGAAGATACAGGAGCCACCAGGACCACAGTGGGCTCAGACAGACATGAAGAGTGGCCATTGTCTACAATTTCTCAGCCCAATGAAGAGACAAGTCAGCATGCAGAAAAACCAGGGAATGATTTTCCTGTGGAGGTTTTGCAGGAGCCCTCTTGGTTCCAGACCCACTACCCAAGGCTGTGAGATGGCTGCACAGCGCCTTTCACTCTCTGGGAGCCCTTGTTCTTGTTTTGCAAGAGCCTTGGAGGGGGATGGGGACAAGCAAGAGGAAGGCAAAGCCACCAGCTGCGGTGACAGGAATGAGGAAGCCCAGAGCATGGGCTGGCACAGCCTGGGCTCGGTCTTGGCTGCAGCCTGGCAGGGCAAAGGGTGTCCCTGCTGCCCCCTGGCATTGCTCAGCTTGGGTCCCTCGCTCGCTCAGGGCTGGCTCAGCAGAGAGGGGGGCTGCAAACCCAGCCCCCTGGGACCAGAGCTCCTGCCCGGATCCTGCAGCATCTGGGACCAGGAAAGGTTTGCTCTTGCTCATCCAACACTGGGTACATCGCTCCACAGATGAACCCAGATCCCCTCCCTTGGCTCTTTCCTCTGCCTTTGAGGTCAGTGAAAGAAGACATGGAACAAAGAAAGGTCAGTATGGTGAGAGTTCCCCCTCCTCAGCCAGAGCACCCACCCCTCTTTGGGCACACATTTTAATTAACGCCGCGTGGCCGAGGGACCGACCTCCCCAGCAGCTCTCGGCACAGCCCAGCCTGGGGAAATCAGCCTTAAATGGCAAAACCTGGCCCTGTCTGCGGTAACCAGCTGGAGAAAGGCAGCGGAAACCGGAAACCAGAGAGCAGCTGAGGCCCTCTGCCCCCCTCCATCGCTTCATAAACCCTGAACTCACCAGGAATATACCTTAGAAATGATCCCCTCCCTGCCCTGCCCTCTCATGGGATGGGTGCCCTGGACCATCCTGCATCCTCGATCATCCTACACCCCCTGATAATCCTGCATCCTGAAGGATCCTGCACTCTGTGATCATCCTGCATCCCCGCTCCTGGGACAGGCAGAGGGAGGGAAGAGGTGTCTGTGTTTCCCTGCCTTTGTGCATCAGCTCCAGGAACAATGGACAGGAGCCCCCCCCATACCCCAGGCCCTGTCCTCCCCTCTCCCCCAGGGGATTTTGAGTCTCAGCTTTTTTTCAAGCTCAGCTGCCATAAAGGAAAGCCTCAGATCTCCTGGCAGCCTAAAACCCCAGCAAGGCTGATGTTCTCTCTTGGGTTGTGGGCAAAGGGGGTCTCACAGTGCAGCACAAGCCCATCAAAATCATTAATTTCTTCCCATAAATCACTGGTCCCACTTAATGAACCGTGTGCTGGTGCTTGGCATACTGGGATCTCTCAATATTTGCTCTGACTGGTTTATTTGCCATCCCACTTTTTCTGAGGTGAATTTATTCCTTACGCTTGGCCCAGTCACATCCTGATAGCGAGCAGGCAGTGTGGGCTGTCAGCAAGCCACTGCTGGCTTGATGCTGGGGTGGAGAACAAGGTCATTCACCCAGCTGTTCCCATGGATTCCCTGGGATTGGACAGAGCCTGGAAAGCAGCGCGATCCCAGCACCGAGACTTGCTGCGTTACCATTTCCCAGCACGTTCCTCCATGAGCTCTCTGCCAGCAGACTCATTAGCTGTGACATCTCATTAAGGCAACCATCCTTGGGGGAATTGGCTCGCACACCGGAGCGCCGGGTTTGGTGTGGCCCTTTTCCTCCCAGCCTTCAGACAGGAGCCAGGACCGAGCAGTGGGAGAAGGCCCATCCGTTGGGATGTGCTCGGCAACTCCCCTTGCTGCGAGGGAAAACTGCAAAGGGAAAGTCAGAGGGATGCACACACATCAAAAAGGAATCATCTCAGCAAAGTCACGATTATTTAAGCACCCCGCAGACAGTCACAGCTCCCATCGAGCCTGTGGAGGAGGTGGCTTTCTCCTGTGCCAGGACCAGTTTCCCAGCTTGCCAGCCCAGTGGGAATGAGGCTTTGCCCGCCAGCCCCGCTCTGTCACAGAGTCCCCACCCCAACTGGCCAGAGGATGGGGAGTCACAGCAGCCACAGCCTCTGGACTGGGAGAAGAAGTATGGAAATGACCTGGAAACTGGCCCTGGGTGGATTTAATCCTGTCTGATTTCCTCTTCTGTGAGCTTCATCCAAGTCTTTTGACACTGTTTCCACTCCTAAATAAATGTGTTTCCAGCATGGGATATGCTCTTCTTCATCAAACAGAAGCACCAGCCCCTTCATCTCCCTCTGCTCCAAAAGGCCTGAGCCTTAAGTTAAATAGGACACAACCATCCCTGGGTGGGGATGTAAATTCCATAATTCTAAGCCCAATTTTAAACAACAAAATGGGGCTGTGGGAGATTAGCAGAGCAATCAATCCCTGCAACCATCTGGGGTAGCTGATTGCCACCATTAAAGGTGATGGGGCCACCACCAGTTGGCATTACTGGGTCACCTCCAAGCTCCTTCCCATTGCTCAGTCTTGCATAAAAATCACATGAAATCATGATCCGAGGATGGAGACCCCACAGTCTGCATGGGAAGGGTTTCCTCACCTCTACCCTGCATCTCTGCTGCTGACAGTGCAGTCCAGGATTTCTGCCATCAGTCACCATGGCCATGGAGGACAAGGTGGTCCCTTCCTCTGTACCTCCTGTAACTTCTTTTCTCCACCCAGATAAAGGGAAGCAGAGATTCCCTGCAGCAGAAGCACTGGGGATGGTCCAAGGCATGTTCTCAGGCAGGGGAGGCTTTTTCCAGCCCATTCCAGATTGCTCTGGAGCTCCTGAGGTCTCCCAGCCCACCTCCACCCCACTTTAATTGCAGTACTTCACACCTGGGGGGGTTGAGCATGAGCAGCTCAGAGAGGAGAAGAAAAACAAAGATGAAAAGGGTTTTTAGACCCCTTTAGCCTAACTTTTTCAAGCCTCAGAGAAGCTCAGCCCCTCTCAGCATGAGCTCCTAGTTCTGGGAGGACTGCATTGTCCCTCCAATACAGGCAGCAGAACCAAGCCACAAAAAAAAAAAAAAAAAGAGAGAAAGAAAGAAGAAAAAAAAAGACCCTAAGCCCCTTCTCTATGGTTTTATTTTTCTGCCAGCAGCTGCCAGGAGGAGTCATGCTGCTCAAGGAGGTCGGAGGGTATTTTTTCCCCCTGGGTTGTCTTGACCCGGGGTTGTGTGAGCCCTGCCCTCCAGCCAAACCCAGCTGCCAGCAGCCGCAGCCGGGCCGGGCGCCCGCGGGGACCGTCCTCCCTCACGCCGTTCCCACAGTCCCAGCCTTCCAAGGTTTCGCCTTCTCCGAGGCGGAGCAGCGCTAATGACAAGCGAAGGATGGTGCCACACCTGCACAAAGCCATTTTTGGAAGGACACCTGGGGAAGAAATGTTTCCCATGTCGCTGCTCTGTAATTAGCATTAATTACTAGGGCTTGTGAAACCTCTTCCCCATTTACTCCAGGCAGCATCTGACGGAAATTGTGGGAATCCTGTCCGGCTGAGTCAGCTGGGAGCCAGGGAGGGGGCGATGGGCCCCCACAGGGTGCAGGGGTGAGTGCCTGGGGTCCTTCCCTTTGCCCTCCAGCCCTTGGGGACAGGGGTTTTGCCTGGGGGCTGCAAGGCTGGTTAACACATCGAAGAACAGCTGAGAATCATCCATCTCACCAGTCCCAACAAGGTGCTGAAGTCTTTTCCCAGTCAGGGACAACCTGGGACATCCCGAGGCTGGGCTGGGGGTCTTTCATGTACTGCCCTTTAAAGCATCCTTTAAAGCAGGGCAGAGTGAGAGGGTTCCCAGCAGCACACTGCCTCGGGCATTCACCTCTCCCTCAGCAACACCCCGAGGTATTATTAGAGACCGGGGGAAAATCCACCCCAAAAACCTAACCCCAAGCAGCTGCTCCGTCACCACCCAATGGCAGAGTACAGCTGCCTGAGTCACTTTTTTTTTTTTTTTTTTTTTTTTTTCCAAATAATATTAATGATTAGAATGAGTCAGGACGTTTCGTCATCTGGAGCGGCTTCGCAGTCATCTCACCCTGCCCCAGTGACTCCTCGGTGGCCTGGGGCTGGGGTCACATCCAGCCTTCCCTTCCTCCCCCCAGGGTGGGGTGCAGCTGCTGCAGCCTCACCCCCAAACCGGCAGCTTTTGGCTTCAAAATAAAATGATGAAACAAGAGGAAAATCCCTTCCCCACCTGCAGGGGTTGTTTTGCAGCAGCTCAGGGTACTCCAGCACCCTGGGGGGACGGGGTGACCCCAACCACCACCCTATGTGGGGGTCCCAGTGGCACTGGGCATCGTGATCCCTGGGGCAACGCCCAGGTGACCCTCAACTTTCCTCATGTCATCGCTGCTGTGACCTCCAGGGGTGGCCACGGCCCCCATCCTGCAGTGGGACCCTTGTCCCTCCCCAGGGACCCAGACGTCCCCTCACCCTCCCACTTGACCTAACCTCCTATCCATAAATGGAGAGGTTTGAGAGCCGTCCCCGGGGTGGAGGAGGAGGAGAAAAAAGGAGAATAATGCCAAGAATGCAGGACACAGCTGAGGAGCCCAGTCCCAGCTCCTGACACAGGCTGGGGGCTATGGGGTGGTGGCCCCAGGTGCTGAGGGAGCCAGGCCCAAAGCCTGGCCCTGGCTCCACAAGCCACCCCCACCACGGTCACTGGAAAGGTGCTATTTTTGTTTCTCTTTCTCTGCATTTCTCACCAGCTGGGGACTTTCCAAGGCTGGACTGCCCCGTCTACATCTCAGCACCACAGAGCAGCCCTGGGGTGCAGAGCTGTGCCTCCACCCCCGAGGAGTGTCCCTTTGCAGCAATATGTCCCTGCAGTGCTGTCACCTTGCAGCAGCGTGTCCCTGAGCAGATAATACCCTCAACCCTGCAGCTGTGCCCCCTTCCAGTGAGGTGTCCCCTTCCAGTGACGTGTCCCCCTGCAGAGACACGTCCTCTTGCATCCTCTCTGCCTTTCACCCCAGGACCTGTGGAAAAGCCACTCTGGGATGGATGTGGGATGCAGGGGTGGCCTCAAAGGTGGGTAGCGCAGAGGGTGCCAGCAGCCACGCGCCCCAGCTGGCACTGTAGGCCAGGCCTTCGCTCAGGGCCACAGTCCAGCTCCTTAAAATAGAAAGTGAAAACATTCAGGTGCCCCATCCGGATGGGCGAGGGGGGTCGATCCCCGCCTCCACCAGCCGCGCGCCGCCCCGACATCTCCCCACACACCCTGCTCCCCAGCCACCCTTTGCCCAGCCCCGCAGTGCCCATCCCCAAGGTCAGGGTGGATCCCTTTGGGTTCTCTCGGAGAATCGCTCCAGCGGCTCGCTCAAATCCTCCATAAAAGGAAAAACAGCCAGCAGGTAGCACTGCCAAACTTAGTCATCCCCAGTCCGGCAGCGCTCGCAGCTCCGTCAGCAGCAATTTCCTCCCCGCGCTCCCCTCTGCGCGGGGGGGACAGGGCGGAGCGGCTCTGCCTCGGCCAGCACCACGTGGAAAGCTCTGGGCACGGCCAAGGGCTGCTGCCGGACACGCCGGGTTTGGGGACACGCTGCCATGGTCCCACCCAAGACCCAAGGGGGAAATACACGCCCTGGGGAAAGCAGAAAGGTTGGCACCTGGTGCAGTGGCACCCTTGTTGGTCAGGTGCCAACGCATCACTTTGTGCCAAGATTTTGGTCCACAGGCATGGGAGTGTGAATGTACCTGGGAGCACCTGGGGTTTGGTAGGTGAAGCCCGTTCGCTGCCTGCAGGACAGGTGTCACAGAGCACATCATTAATATAAGGGACCTCTGACCCCTCCAGAGCACAGGGACCGGATGCTGATCCCATCCCGGTGGCAGGATGGCTACAAGGGTGACCCCACATCTGGCCCATCCTTCCCCAGCCATGCCCAGAGTGGGATATGGGGCATCTGAGTCCCCCTCATGCCACTTCCTCCAGCCCTGGCTCTGCCTCTATTGCCCCACAGAGGAAGCAGAGCTGATCCCCTGCTCTACCCTGGGGTACTTTAACAAGCCTGAGAGAAGTGACCAGGGCCCTGTGCTACCACAGCTCACCTCATCCCTGCAGAATCACCCACCTGTGTCACATTCACTTGGGATTAGGTAACAGGGAGTAAATGCCCCAGGGTGCCAGGAAATGGCATTTTCTCCCATTGCCCCGGGAGACAGCCTGGGTGTTGGTCTGGGTGGCTGTACCACCCACACATCCCTCTCACCTCACCATGGGGACACGGCAGTGCCATGGGGTTTGGAGTTTTCCCCAGCCAAGGAAGGGAATCAGGACTGTGGCATCCCCACTGCACGATGGGGCAAACACCTCAAAATACTCCTGGGGAGGTCATGCTCAGCTGGCATCAGCTGGCATCAGCTGTCATGAGTGTTTTGCAGACAGCCTGGCTGCCCCAATAAATGATTCACCCTGGCAATAAAAGACTGGAAACGTCTGGCGACGTCTCACAGCGCTGGTGACATCTCACAGCACCAAAGGCACATGCAGGGCCATGGGGTGTGCAGAGTCCCAGGGGTCAAGGGAGCCCTGAGGGATGGCCAGGGCTGCTTTGGGGTACTTTGTACTGTCCTGGTGCAGTTTCCCCACATGCTTTGGTGAAAGGTGATGAGGTCTGTGCAGGGGGTCAGGTGCCCCCCAAGCCACAGGGAGCAGCAGTGGGGATGATGCTGAGAGCATCACGTGGGGTGGGGGTCCGGGGGGCCCCCAGCCTCTCTTGTCCCTGCACTGGGTACCACGATGTGGATCAGGCTGTGTCAGAGTGAGCAGTGACACCATTGCTTTGTGAAATCACAGCGCAAGATGAACCAGCCTGAGCAGACAAGCTGGAGTCTGCTGTGAGCGGCACTGAGCCCGTGGCTGCACTGGCAGGGACTGGTGGCACTGGGGCACCCAGCCCCCTGTGCCGTGATGCCCGCTCCCACCCCGAGCTCAAACCCTGCAGCACCCGCGGCCACGCAGAGCTCTCGATTTAAGCGACGCCCACGAGGAAGCTCCGGGAGAGACTCAGCATCCCCGGAGGGGACCAGCAACGCTCCCGTGGGGCCGGAGCAGGCGGGACCCGCCCCCGCCGCTCCCCGGGCGCTTTGTTCGGCTCCATGTTTGCCGGTCCCGGCGAAGGATTCCCGGGATCCGCCCGCCGGTCCCGCTGCAGAGCGCGGGCGCGCTGCTGGGTGGCGCTCTTGGGATGCGCTCTGCGCGCGGCCGGGCGGGATGTGCGCGGATGGGGAATGATGGGGTGGGTGGGTGGGTGCGCGCACCGGGATCGCGCACACGAGGGGCGGGAGAGCGTGCCCGCCGAGGGACACCGCGCACACGAGATCACACACCCCCCCACGCGGGATCGCGCACCCCCCACGCGGGATCGCGCACCCCCCACGCGGTACAGCGCATATGGGATCACCCATGCTACACATGGGATTGCGCACGCCAAAACACGCTCCGCACACCAAAACACGCCCTGCACGGGGGGTCACGCACGCCGAGATGCACACACGGCACGTGGGATCGCGCGCACCGAGGTGCAGCCGGCACCACACGCGCTCTGGTGCGATGCCGGCACACCGGAGAACCACGTACACTCAGTGTGCACGGCACACGTGGGACCGCACGCACCGGCACGCGCGGTGCGCGAGGAATTGCGTGTGCTGGACGTGGAACTGCGTGCAGCAACACGCGTGTCACACGTGGGATTGCATGGATGTCCCACACTGGGTGTGGGAGTGCACACAAAGTGCGCCCTGCACGCGGGGTGACACGCACCGAGGTGCACGTTGCACACGCGTTGCTCACGCCAGCACACACATGGCACAAGGAATTGAAGGCCCCAGTGGATTCCCACTGACTAAGGACCCCATCCAGCTCCAGCCCCCCGAGCCAACATGTTTTCCCTGCTCCCCACCCCTCACCAAAGGCCTTCACTTCATCCTGCAGAGTGACAGCCATCCCTGTCCCCTCCAGGGCCCCTCAGGGTGGCTCTGCACCAAGGCCACAGTGCCTTGCCCAGAGAGCCATCTCCAGCCCTGTTTTGGGGTGCACGCCCAGATCCGGGGGCTGCTCAGTTCTCCCAGACCCCAACCCCACATCACTGGGGTTTGTTCTCCTTCACCCTCGTTTCCAGCTCGGAATGGCTGGACTGAACTCCATCTGAGGGACAGCAGGAGGGGCTGGGGGCTGCACAGGCCATCTCCCCCACCCCCCATCCCCACCCCTGCAGCCCAGGGCCTCCTGCCCGCAGCGCCGGCCGGATGCCCAGACCCGGCCCCTGTGCCGAGGTTTTGGGTTTCAGGGCGGCCCCCCCGCCCGCATTCCTGCCTTCCCGGGGGGGCCTCCCACAGCCAGCCCGGCCAGAGCACCCCCATCCCTCCCTGCAGCCATTTGCCCACGGACAAAGCTGGTCCACCAGCAATGGGGAGCAAAGTTTGCTCTGGGACAGGGGGGCAGGGTAGTTGAACCCCTCCCAGCTCTCTCTGCCACTGGTTTCACACCAGCAGGCCCTGGGTTTGCTGGGCCAGAGGTCGGATCTGGCCCCTCTTCGCAGAGCACGTGGCAAATCACACTCAGCTCAACAAGGGCTCCAGGTTTGGGGTGTTCCCCCCACCCCAGCCACCCCTCCTTGAAGATGCCACAGGAAGAACAGGCTCAGCTTTAATCCCACTTGTGGTTTTCCAGATGCCAAATGGTGAAAACAGTTGGACTCCCTGTGCCTCAGTTTCCCCCTGTGAAAACTCCCTCCAGCCTCCCTGCAAGGATGCACAGGAAACCCAGACACTGAAGTGGGTATTGAGTCACTAGGGGACCCAGTTCACCTCTTTCCACCATCTCCCACATTTCTCAGCCCTATGGTTCAGTTAGAGTCCCATTCCCAAAAAAAGGTGGGGTTGCAGTGCCCCAAGGAGGTAGAGATAGGGCCCCTCCTGGTCCAGCACCCCAGGAAAGTGGGGAGGGCTGGTGGAAGGTGCTGGGCTAATCCCCAAAGGCCCCGTTCCTAATCCTGACTAATGGCCTCTTTTCACCATCGACAATGGAGTTATCCATCTGGAAGGGGATCTCCGGGCCCTGGAAGGCACAGCTGGTGGGGCCAGGGCTGGAGAGGGAAGTTTGACACCCCTCCCCCAGCCTCAAACCCTTCCCTGGGCCAAAATGCCACGTCCCCCCTGCAGGTGAGGGTGCACACTCTGCATCCCGTGCCAGGATACCCCAGTACCCCCACCAAGGAATCAAACACCCTCCTCACCTCCTCTCCAAGCCACAGGCTATAAAAGGCCCCCTGCCCCTCTCAGCCCTTTATAGGGATCCCCTGGGGCATCCCAGCTGGCTCCTATTACTGCTCCTATTATCGCTACCTCATCCTTGAAGAGATTTCCCCCCCTGCTCCAGGGGTGTCTGGGGAACCCCCTGGTCCTGCCGGGGCTTGGTCTTGGTTTCTCTCCAGGCTGAGCCTGAGCTCCCTCACCCCACCAGAGGGGAATTGTGCACCCATGGTGCAGCCCCTGAGGGCACGGGGCGTCTTGGCACCCGTTCCCTGCAACAGCATCCTGCAAAGGGTGTCCATGTCCACTCCAAATCCTGCAGCGAGAAGATGGGGAGATGGCAAACACAAAAACATGAGCTGTCACCTCCTCCTTGTCCCTGTTCCTCAGTGCCTTCATCTCAGCGTGCTTGTCCTCTGTTCCTGACCTCCTCCCTGCTGCCCTCTGACTCATTTCCAGCTGCTCCAAGGCTTCTCCATCCCTCCTGTGTTCTCTTTGGGATGCACCGTGCTCTATCCCAAGGTGATGGGTTGTGTTGAGTCACAGCGGTGTCACATCGGTGATGGGGTTCACCATCCCAGCCACTCTCAGATCAGCTTTGGGATGCTGTGGGGCCGGAGGGAGCAGCCATGCCCTGGCAATTCAGGCAGTGAATGCCTGAATCCTCCCAGCCCTCCCTTCTTCTGCCCACCAAACGCTCTGGCAGCCCTGGATGAGGCCACGGGCAGGAGTGGCATCGGACACAGTGCACGGACTGCAGTGGGAAACATGGATCCGGGCATGAGGGAGCGAGGAAATCAGAGCAGAAAGGAGCTGCTGTCGCACGCTGAGTCACCTGCTCCGCCCGGCGCTGCCTGGGCCGGGTTATTTTGGAGCTGCGTGGGCAGATGCTGATAACACACTTTCTTCTTCCCTGCAAACTCCTCTGTGCTGACTCCGCGCTGCGGCGGGGAATTAAAAAGTGGGGCTGCCACTGGAGCTTTCCTGGCTGCAAAAGTCCCCAGGGCTCTCACACCCTCCGCTGGCAAAATGGGCGGCAAAGGATGGACACGTCCCGATTTTAATTTTTTTCCTGACCTTTTTTTTCTTTTTAAATCTTCATTAGAAAGGCGGGAAAACATCCCCTGCAGCAAAAATGATACTTTGTCCTGCAAAATGCCCTGTGTCTCTTGTGTCCCGCTCCTGGACACTTCCATGGGTTTTTCTGGAGCCTTGTGCCCCATAAGAGCCCCCAGGGGACCAGGCAGGGCTGTGGGTCCAGGACAAAGAGCATTGTCCCTGCTGCAGAGGTTAATCATTGCTACACAAAAGGTCTTTTAAGCTTTCCTAATAAAATTCCTTCTTCTGCTGGATGAACCAGGCTCTGGCCTCTGTCCCACCTCTGCAGGGTCCTTGGGGGGGACAGAGGAAGGGGCAGGTTTTTGCTTTAGCTTCTGATAATGTAAAAACCACACCAGGAAAACACCAGAAAACGAGCTTGGGCTGGAAAAGAGGGACCAAGTCCCAATACAGACCATATGTGTGCTCTCATCCACTTCCTTCCTTCATTTGCCTGTGCCCAACACCCAAACTGCTCGAAACAAGGCGCTTCCAGCCTTACCATTCCCATGCTTCGGGTGCAATTAAATCAGGCTAACGGTATAAATCCAGCTAATAGAGCTGAGCAAGTGCCACGTCCACTCCTGATGGCCACGAGACATGGGAACATGGCTGAGCCCCAGTGATGCTCCACCACTATCCCTCCCTTTCCTGGGCCATGGGGCTCAGCAAACCCCCTTGGGGCAGCATCCCATGGGAAAACACCCCCAGGAGCGCAATCTGACTCTCGGAGCCCCTCTCTTAGGGCCACTCTTTGTTTCCCCTGGTGCTGCTGCTTTTTTTTTAAACACAGCCTAATACAATTTTAATGAGGCCGGGGCGCTTGCCAACTGTCGGGAGAGCCCTCGGAGAACCTCTGCTGGGCTGCCTGGTGGCATATGGCAGTGAGGCCAGGGCAGCCCGACACCCCGGGGTGTCCCCATGGCCCCCAGCAGCACCAAGGGACACGTCAGGGACCTGGACACCCTTGGGACATCTGTCCACACGTGCCACGGACACCGAGATGGGATTTGAAGCGTGTGGGGGAATCAGGTGTCTGGGGGTGAAAACCTGCCAGCAGCCCCCTTGCAGCGAGCCCCCAAAATTGCTCTGTTGAGGACAAGGAGGGCTCAGGTCAGGCTGGTGGCTGAGATGTGCCTTGAAGCCAGAGGAGAGCCGTGCTCTGAGGGGAGACCCAGTGGCACCGGCTTTGGGCACCCCATGACACAGCGTGCCCTGCATCCCACCCTCCCTCCAGCACCCGGCTCTGCCTTCCATCCCAATTTCATGAGCTTGACTGAAAACCCTGGGACTGCTTGCAGATGAAGTTGGGCTGCCACAAAAAGCGTCCAGGCAAGCATGAAAATCCGAGGGCGTTTCCGTGCCTGAGGCAGGCAAGACAGGGGTCACTCCATGACCGGGGCTCCTTTTCTCTTGGCTTTTTTTTCCCTTTTGGAGCTGTGATCTGTTTGAAGTCCCAGCGGGTGAGTCACACACCCCTCCGGGGGGACACGGCCGCGCTCCGGAAAGCCCTTGTCATGGATGCCGTGTGCCAGGGGTTGGGTCTCCTGCAGGAGCAGCGGTGGGAAGGCTGTGGGGGGTGACCTCAGACACATTTAGTCACGGCAGCTTGCAAAGATGACAGGAAATGCAATATATAGAGGGAGACCCAGCGCCTTTCCTGCCGCTCCAGCGCACCGGCATGCACAGATGCACTCGGGAGACAGGCTTTGGCTGCTGCACCCCCAAGTCAGGGGGCCACTGGTCACCCTTTGCCACCACAGTGACATGTGGGGAGGCCTCAGACAGTGTTTGGGGCTCCCCCACCTCCCCCAGAGCAGAGGGTGCAGGTGGGGTGGGTGCAGGCAGGCTGCTTGCTCTGAAGGGGCAGGATCTGCAGAGCCAGGCAGTGCCACCACCCACCAGTGCCACCATCCACCAGTGTCACCCATCCATGCCACACTGCTGGGCGGTGGGGAGAATACAGGATGTTGTGTTTTTTTTTTTTTTCCCTGCATAATTGCTACTTTTTTTTTTGCTGAGGAGAAAAGCTGTTTCTTTCCCGGCCTCACCACCATCTGTGGAAGGCAGAGCCCGGCAGCTGTGGGTCTGGGCAGCTGCTCGGCCTCATGGCCAGGTCCTAATGCAGGGGGGCTTTGGGCCAGAGCAGAAAACAGGGGTTGTGGGACAAACATGGATCTGCCTCACTGGAGCTGGCAGGGGGACCTGTTTCTAACCCAGACAAGAGGCTGTGGGTTGGAAATGGTCTGTCTGGATTTGCAGGGCCGGGTGGCAAGGATGAGCACAGAGCAGGTCTGGCTGAGGCATCCAGGAAAACAAACTCCATCCCAGCCTGGCAGGTTTGCCCTGGAGGGGTTGTGCCAGTGACCCCGGGCAGGGGCGGGTGGATGTGGTGCTGCCTGGGGGTGGAGCAGTGGCTGTAACCAGTACGGCCAGTGCAGAACCAGTGGAGCCTGAAGGGCCTCGGGAGGTGGGGACAGGATGCCATCCTGCCTGGCTTGGATGAGCCCAGGGGAATTCTTCGTGCCAGCCCTGAGCACGCGCTGCACCCTCCCACCCGCACCCACGCTCACATCTTCTCTTGTCCTGCTTCAGCTGGGACAGGCAGTTCAGCTCCCTGATCCAGCTGAAAAATATCCCATCTGTGCCTCCCATCATCCCTCTTTCTCCAGTTTTCTGGTTCTGCACATTCCCCCCAGCCAGCTCCCTCCTGCAAGCGCGGGGCTGTGCTTGAGCCAGCTTCAGACCGGCCACAGCAGCCCTGCTCCTGCTTATGGGTGTTTGTGTCCACACTGTAGGCATGAGAAGTGTCCCTGTCCCCAAGGAGCAGCGGGCAACACCCCTGGGCAGCACAGGTGGCTCTCTCCAGGCTGGACCCTTCCCATCTCGGGGTCAGTCCTGCTGTATGTGCCATGTCCTTGCATGCACAGCAACACTGCCCACCTGCCCCTGAGAAATGGCCTCCAAATGCCCCCCCGTGCAGGAGCATCCCTGTTTTTCTTACGGATTTGCTGTGGGAATTCAGTTCCACAGGGCCTGGATGCTCCAGCCTCGCTGGTGCCTGGCACGGGGTGCTGGGATGGCTCAGAGATGGCAGGAGGCCATGGCATCTGTCACCCTTCTCCACATCTGTCCCATGGCCCCATGTCGTGGCCAACAGCTCAGGAGGGACAGAGGGACAGGGAGGGCCAGCAGTGCACAGGAGGTCCTGCAATGTGGGGAGGTCCTGCAATTCAAGGGAGATCTTTTTCTATGCAAGGACAGGGGGTGGGGAGGTCTTGCAATGTGTGTTTGGGGGTCCTGCAGTTCCAGGGGGCTCTCACTGATCCTGGAGGGGTCTTGCAGTGAAGTGGGAGCTTGCTCTGTGTGTGAATCCTGAAATGTAGGGAGGGGTCTTGCCATGCAGTGGGGACCTGCGTTGGGGGGTGTCCTGCAGTTCAAGGGGGCTCCTGAAATGGAGGAATCTTGTTAGAGAGTGAAGGTCTTGCAGTGTGGGGGGATCCTGCAATTCACGGGGGCTTTTGTAATGCAGGGAGGGGTCTTGCCATGCAGTGGGCATCTTTCAATGGGGGAGGTGGCCCTGAAATCCAGAGGGACTCCTGCCATGCAGAGGGGACTTGAACTGTGCTTAGGGGTCCTGAAATGCAGGGAGGGGGCTCGCCACGCAGTGGGGATCTTGCAGTGGCGGGGAGGGGGTCCTGTCCTGCAATTCAGAGGGCTTTTGCAATGCCGGGAAGGGTCTCTCCATGCAGCGGAGTCCCGCGATGGAGCGGGGGGATGATGTCCTGCGATTCGAGGGGGCTCTCTCCGCGCCCGGCGGGGTCCTGCCCTGCCGCGGGGCCCCGTGGAGATGCGGGGGGCGGGCGGGGGCGGGCGGGGGTCGCGGGGAGAGGCGGCCCCGGCGGGCGGGGGGGCTCGGGGGGGGCGGTACCGCGGCGGCCGCGCTATAAAGGCGGCGGCGGCGGGGCGGGCGCGGCGGCGGTGGCGCTCGGTGTCGGTCGGTCGGTCCGTGTCGGTCGGTCGGTCGGTCGGTCGGCGGCGGGGCAGGATGACGGCGAACGGGACGGCGGAGCCGGTGCAGATCCAGTTCGGGCTGATCAACTGCAGCAACCGGTACCTGACGGCGGAGGCGTTCGGGTTCAAGGTGAACGCCTCGGCCGCCAGCATGAAGAAGAAGCAGATCTGGACGCTGGAGCAGGACGGGGAGGACTCCAGCGCAGTCCTGCTCAAGAGCCACCTGGGCCGGTACCTGGCGGCCGACAAGGACGGGCGGGTGAGCTGCGACAGCGAAGAGCCGGGCCCCGACTGCCGGTTCCTGGTGCTGGCCCACGGCGACGGGCGGTGGTCGCTGCAGTCCGAGCCCCACCGCCGCTTCTTCGGCGGCACCGAGGATCGCCTCTCCTGCTTCGCCCCCGCCGTCTCTGCTGCCGAGAAGTGGAGCGTCCACCTGGCCATGCACCCCCAGGCCAACCTCTACAGCCTGGCCCGCAAGCGCTACGCGCACCTGGGGCCCCGCCGCGACGAGCTGGCCGTGGACCGCGACGTGCCCTGGGGCGTGGATGCCCTGATCACCCTCCTGTTCGTGGACCAGCGGTACAGCCTGCAGAGCTGCGACCACCGCCTGCTCCGCAGCGACGGCCGCCTGGTCCCCGCCGCCGAGCCCGGCACCGCCTTCACGCTGGAGTTCCGCTGCGGGAAGGTGGCCTTTCGCGACGGGGAGGGCCGCTACCTGGCCCCCTCTGGGCCCAGCGGCACCCTCAAGGCGGGCAAGAGCGCCAAGGTGGGCAAGGACGAGCTCTTCGCCCTGGAGCAGAGCTGCCCGCAGGTCGTGCTGCGAGCCGGCAACGATAGGAATGTCTCCACCCGGCAAGGTACGAGGGGACGGAGGTGGGCTGGGGGTGGGAGGAACGGGACGGCTCGGCCGTCCCGGAGTCCCTGGGGTGTCGCCGTGCGCCCCTGCACCCCTCGGGTACCGGCTTTCCTCGGGCATCGCCCGCCCCCAGCAGCCCGCTGCATCCCTCAGACATCGGCATCCGTCGGGCATCGCCTGCCCCGAGCATCCTCTTCATCCCCCCGGCATCACCTCCCTTGCATCACCTCAGAATCGCCACCTCGGAGAGCCCCCCCCTTCCCCGCAGCACTGTCCCCCCGGCATCCCCCCGCGCCCCCCAGCATCCCCTGCCTTCCTGCAGCAGCCACCCCACAGGGTGCCCCTCTGCATCTCTCCGAATCTCTGTAGGATCATTCCCCGCTCAGACCCCTTCTCACACCCCTCCCCTGAAGCCCCCATCTCCCCTGGGCACCCCCCTGCACCCCTCAGCATGGCTGCCCGCCGTCCCTCCCCCAATCCCCCATCCTGATCCCCCCGCACCCCTCCCACATCCCTTTCCCTTCCCCCTCCTGCATCCATCCCTCCAGCGTCGCCTGCCTGGGGGCCCCCATCCCTCCAGCACCCCCATCCCTCAGCATCTTCTCCGCAGGGTGCCCTGGGGGGGAGGGATGGCGAGGGGCCTGCCTTGGGGTGCAGGGGTGGACAGGGAAGGGGGGCTGGGAGGGGGCGGACGGGGTCTTCCCTCGCCGTGAAGGAGGCAGGGCTGTATCCGTCTCCTTCCTTCCTATGGAGCTCATTGTTCGCCCAACAAAGCCTCCGCCAACCTCCCCCTTCCCGGAGCATCGCTGAGCCATGTGCCCTGCGGAGCGGGGCCCTGGGAAGGCTGCGGGTCCTCCGTGGGGCTGCGGTTCCCCGCGAGGGGCTGGAGTTCCCCGTGGGTGTGGGGGGCTGGGACGGCAGCGTTACATAAAGGGCTTTGACAAAACTCCCGCATCCTGCATCCACCCGCACAAAGGCAGCCATTCCCCCCCCCGCTCCCGCTGCACCGCCCGTCCCCGTCCCCTCCGCTCGCCCGAGAGGCCACCGGGCCACCCGCCTCGAGTGGTGCCACACGGCAAAGCTCCCCGGGCACATGGCCACCTGCCCCCCCTGAGTGCCCCCCGAGCATCCCACCCACCCAGGGATCTGTGCTGGGGGACAGGGGGTCCCTCTCGGCGCTGCCGGGGGGGTGCGGGGCTGTGGGACCCCCAGGGCACATCCCTGGCGCGCCAGGTCAGGCCGGCGCACGCCGGGCGCGGGATGGGTGCGAGCATGTCTGGCTGCAGCAAAGCCTGGAGGAACAGCGGGGGATTTTTTTTTTTTTTTTTTTTTTTTTCCCTGTGTATGTGTAATATTTCAGGGTTGCAGCTGAACCCTGGTCCGTGCCTGGGCAGCACCGTGCGGGAGCTCCCCGCCTTTCTCCTGTCCGAGGGCAAGTCCCGCCCTGCAAAGCAGCCCCTTAAAAATAAGTCATGAAATCCGCCAAGACGGGCGGTGAGGATTGTTTTCCCAGGCGCAGGGATTTGGGGAACAGGAGGAGGAGGATGGCGGTGGCGGGAGGATGGCGGGAGGCTGCCGCAGCGCTGTGGGGGAAGGGCGGCTGCAGCCCTTTGTCACCAGAGATGGGGAAACCAGATGTGGGGGGAGACGTGAGGGACGGGGAGGCGGTGTTGGGGGACCCCGTGGTGGTGGGGGACCCCATGGAGCGGGTGGGAATGCTGCTCCCGACCCGCCGGCTTTGTGTGGTTTGGAAG
Organism: Pyrocephalus nanus; assembly: GCA_038380795.1. Classification (NCBI taxonomy): domain Eukaryota; kingdom Metazoa; phylum Chordata; class Aves; order Passeriformes; family Tyrannidae; genus Pyrocephalus; species Pyrocephalus nanus. The sequence continues at coordinate 13,087,346 of CM076276.1, forward strand.
GGATGGGGGGAGCAGGAAGGAGGGGGGGGGGGAGCACAAATCTCCCCAGCAACAGGGGGCTCTGGGCTGTGCCCGGCCCCTTTCCAAGCAAAATACAGCGGGAAGAGCTGAGCTGGAGCTGCACATCCTCGCTCGAGTCCGTTTTGGCCAGAGAAGCCGTTTCCACCCGGTTTATCCTTCCCGATGGCAGCGAAGGGCTGGGAGCTGCCGCCTTCTGGGGCTCGCCCTCCCTCCTCCCGTTGGGAAAGTGCCTCGTCCCAAGGTTACCAAGAAGGCAGCCCCAAATCAGCCGTCGGAGGAAGCGGTTCCAGACAGCCCTTTCCCCCGCCGAGCTGATAAGCGCCGTGCTGTTGGCAGATGCGCCCATGGCCACCGGGGATGGGGGAGGTGGGATGTGGGATGCGGGCAGGGAGCGACTGCAGCTCGGCACAGCCTCGTGGGAAAGGGCTTCTTGTTCCTGCGTGGAGTCAGGGAGGGAGTGGGGACGGCACTGCCCACCCCCCTCCTTCCCGCGCCTCATGGGAGCAGCAGGGATGGAGCCATGGGGCTTCTGTGGCTCCCTTGGCTGGGATCCAGCTTTGGGACAGTGTTGTCCCACCGGTGCCAAGTCAGCGCCTGGCTGGGAGTCTCCTCCCTGTCCTGGGGATGGCTGGTGTCACCATGCCCTGCACACAGGGCACTGGGGACCGCCACACCAACAATCCCCGGGGGAGGAAGGGGTGGGTGCCAGCCCTGACTCTACTCTGGTGCTGGGGGTGTCCCTGGCACGTTTCTCCTGCCTCTAGCCCCGGAAGGATGGGATCCCTGAAAGCCCCATCTCCTCATTGCCCCTCCACCGGAGCAGAGCCGGCAGCCTCCTCCCTGCTCAATGGCTCCTTTCTAGCCCAGCTGCGGCAACAAAGGGCCCTTTGTGGGCGTGAGGGTCCCCGGGGGCAGAGCCCTGGCGTCCTCCTGCTGGGACCCTGCCAGCCCCCTGCCCCGCCGAGGTGTGCCCCTGCCCCCCACCCGCATGGGGGAGAGGGTGGGCTGGCTGGGGAGCGAGGAATTCCAGGAAAATGGGGTGTGGGGAGGGGGTCGAGCGAGCAGAGCAGAGATGGGAGCACGCCTGGGCACGCCGTGCTGGCGATGGGGAGCTCTGCTCCAGGGCCAGGAGCCCTCCCAGCACGGGGATTTACCCTCCTCAGTTCATCTCCACAAAGGCAGGGAGATGTGGCTCCAGGGCAGGGGACATGCAGGCAACAGATGCACATTTCCATCAGGAGATGCCAAGTGGCCTGTTGACACTTGGGGGATACCACAAAGCCACAGGAAATCCACAGGGAAGGAGGGGGGGGTTATTCAGGAAATTCGTGTTTCACCCCCACCCGTGACCCCCTTGCAGGGCTGCACCCCCAGGCTGTTGTTTTCAGACAAAAACCTGTTTGGATTTCTGTAGGGGTGCAGTGTAAGCCCAGCCCAAGGGCAGGGATGGGGCAGGATGAGTCTGGGAGCACGTGTGTGGGGTGGAGGGTGCCAGAGTCCCACATGGAGCCCAGACCAGACCTGTGCCAGCAGCACTGGGTGCAGCATCCCAATCCAGACTGCTGGGACACGAGGACCTGAAATCCTGCCCTGCTGTCCTGAGGGACTGGGGGGCTCTGTGGGATCCTGCCAGTGCTCCTGTGCAGGGAGCTGAGCTTTGTTTTTTTCAAACATAACTGTGGATTTTTTAAAAAGGGAGTTGGAGGATGGGAAAGGTGCTCCTCTCCATGGAGTGCATCCCACTGAGTCTCACCAGCATCCCAGGATGGTTCATAGGAGACCTTCTGTGGGAGTTAAGTGTAGGGAGAGTTTTCTACATGCCATAAATGCCCCAACGCTGGGTCTGCAGCCTCCGTGGTGTGGAGGTTGACACAGCTACAGCAAACTCTGCTCCTTTAGATGGAGAAGCTCACATCTCTGGGAGCCATGGGAAGGGGTGTGTCTGCTCTGTGTACATCCATCTAGACTGGAGAGCAGCGAGGGCTCCAGCACCAATCTTTCTAAACCACAGGACTGGCAGTATCTGGAAACCTTGGCAGCCGAGGACTTGGGGAGCCCTTTCCTGCTCCAGTGCTGGCTCACCCCATTGCCCTTCCCTGTCTCTCCAAGGACCTCGAGCCCAGGAACTTGGGATTGGGAAGCCCTGGGGAGACATCTGCCTGAGCCCTCCCACCTCTGCATCCTCCCCAAGGTCCCTGTAGCAAACCCGTGCTGCAGACGGAGCCGGAGGCCATCCCACACCAGGAATTTTGGGGAGTGCAGGCGTACCTCCCGAAGAGCCGCCTTGTGCTCGCCCCCACTGCCGCCTCCAGCTGTAATTAGCAGCTTCGTCAAGGTCATGGCGAGCGGTGCCAGCTCCAGACTGTAAATTCACCAGGAGCGTTAATTAATCCGTGATTGCAGTGGGAGCGGCTGGGCCGGGCGCGGCGGGAGAGCGGCGGACACGGCTCCCTGCCACAGCCCTGGGCTGCCACAGCAGGGGGGTGGCTGGGGGACAGCCTGTCCTCCACCACGGGGACATCTCTGTGGGATCTGCCTCCTCGCAGCCCGTGCTTCCACCACTTTCCCCCATCCCGCCCGGCTTTGAGCCCCCGACTCTCTCCCGCTCCAGCTCAGTTCCAGCTCTTCAAATCCTCCTCCTGCCCCAGCCGTGGCTGCATTCCTTTCTGCTGAGCTGGTGTAACCCAACCCCACACTGCTTTTGGGGAGGGGGTGGTGGGAGACCCTCCTGCTGCCAGGCCCATCCAGGAAACAGGGAAAGCCAAAACTCCGCGCAGCAGCGAGTGTGGGAAATGGCACAAGAGTGGTGGGGGGAGGAAGGTGGTGGGTGCGCTGTGCTCTGTGGTGGGGGGTCTCTGGGGAGAGGCGATGGTGTTTGGAGGCTCCTGGCACTCCCTGTTCTGTCTCCAGCCCATCTGGTCCTTCTCTGTGGCACACAACATCCCCCTGGCTCTCCCCAGCATGATCTCTGCAGGTCAGTGAGTTTTTCCCCGAAACGTGCCGTGATGGGAAGCATCACCATCCTCTCCTCCCCCTTAAACCACATGGACAGCTCTCACAGGTTTGGGGGGTTCAGGGGTGAGTGACTGGGGGCAGCATCCCCCAGTGTCCCCTCCCTCAGCCCAGTCTCTCCATCAGCCCCAGCAGAGCCCCTCTCTCTGTTTTATGGCTGTGGATTGGAGCTGGAGCTGCCTGACGCCGGGATGCAAAATCAAAACCAAATGTTTCCACAACCGCCGGCTCAGCCCCCGGCAGCTCTGGGAGGCAGCGAGTGTGGGACAGCCCCATGAGCCCAGGGCGTGGCCAGCAGGGCTGGGGCTGGTGGCCATGCAGCACCCACTGTCCCCTGTGCTGCCCAAATACCCTGGGGAGCAAAACACCAGAACACCAGGGTGGCTCTGTGTCCATCAGGAGAGATCATCCGGTTCCAACCCCCTGCCATGGGCAGGGACACCTTCCACTAGACCAGGTTGCTCCAAACACCATCCAACCTGGCCTTGCACTCTGCCAGGGATAGGAGCTGCAGGAGGTGCTGGAGGATGCCTGGCAGGAGAGGGGATGCTGTGAACAAGGTGGCAGCCATGGGCCAGTTTGGATGTGGGGGATAAGATTATGGCCCCTGGGGACAAGCCTGATATCCCTTTGGGAAAGGTGGGAGACCGAGGTGCAAAGCAGAGGCTGCTCCTGGGCTCCTGGATGGGGATGCCCGATTGGAGAAGCAGATGGGCAGTGGGGAGCCCCAGGGAGCTGTGTCTGCAGGACCTGTGGCCCCTCCATGGCTGGAGTGTGGAGGGAGATGGTCCCTCCCCAGGTGGGTGCGGCTGGTGGGACTTCTGCTCTGGAAAACTCCTGGTTCCACTGAGGTGCCAACCCTGGGCTCCTCTCACAGGTTACAGACCCATGTCCCACTGGTGGTAATTGGATCTCTCTCCACCCATCCCAGCTGTGGGCAGGCAGGGAGCAGCAGGACCAAGCTCCACATCCCGGCTCCCTCCCTGAAACCCAGCGTGGCAGCTCGGCCTCTGGGCTTGGCTCCGGGCTCTGGCTCGTGACTCACATCCCCAAAGTGGTTTTAGGCTGAAATCCACCAAGCTGGAGAGCTCTGGAGTAGATTTGGCCCCACCAGGCCTGACTAAGCAGGTTTCCTCGGGCTCAGTGCCTGTGTTGGATGTGCACATGGCCCCATGGTGGCCCCAGGACTGGCTGCATCCACCTTTGCCAAGGAAATGCTGTCTCTGGCCCCTTTGGTGCAGGGATGGGTCTTCCTGGCTGGGGAACAGGCTGGTGCTGATGGTTTTTGAGAGTCAGGGAAAGGCTTGGCTGCCCCAGGGCTTTCCCAAGCCTCCTGTCCCTGCACACCTCAGTGGCCCTGCGGGCTGTGACAATTTGTGGATGAAAAACGGTGCCACGGTCCTTAAACACGCCACGAGCTGGGATTCATGGCTGCTGCAGCGGCCCCTGCTAATGGTTTGAGTAACCTGGCTGTCACCTTTGGGATAAACTACGGCCCTTTTCCATATGAAATATTTGCATTGGTCTTTGCTTCATCATAACGGAGCTGCAGAGTCAGGAGTGGAAGCTCACGGCTGCCTCAGCTCAGCCCAGCTCTCGTTTAACACCAAGCAGCCAAATGAAAACCTGGGTTTGAACCCAGAATGCCAGAGGGGAGATCTGTGTGAGAGGTCTGGAAGTCACCAAAGGTTGTGGTTCCCCCTCTCCCTGGCACCCCCGCCTCCATCTGCCTCTGCTCCATAGGGATGGATCTCTCGGCCAACCAGGACGAGGAGGGTGACCAGGAGACCTACCAGCTGGAGATCAACAAGGACACCAAGAAATGCGCCTTCCGGACCTACACTGGGAAGTACTGGACCCTCACCTCCAACGGGGGCATCCAGTCCACTGCCTCCACAAAGTGAGTCCCCTGTCCCCAGCAGGGCCGTGCCTGGGCTTCAGGGAACCCTCTGCATCTCCCAGGGGAATCCAAGGGGGATTTTCCAGCCCGGGTGTTCACCCCAAAACGCTTCCCAGCAGAGGCAGCGCGTTCCCCAGAAAGCCAGGGATGGGTTGGGGCTCGCCGCCCACGATGCTCGGCAAGTCCCTGGGGTCACGTCATCCTTCCCGGCCGGCTGGGGCTGTCGAAATGCTTTTCCCTGCAGTTCAGCCCTGAGAGCCAGGCGGAAACCCCAAAAGCACATTTGGCTGCCTGCCTGCCTCCTGCCTGCGGGCCAAGGGCCTCCCAGCAGGGTGGCCACCGCCACATGGTTCATCCTGCAAAAACAGATCGAATCGGGGGCTCCTGATCCAGCCGTGGCCCTTTCCAAGCCAGCGGGGTGGCACACTCAGGGTCCCCACCCGTCACATCCCGCTGACCGCCCTCTCTGCCCCCCAGGAACGCGAGCTGCTACTTTGACATCGAGTGGTGCGACAAGCGCATCACCCTGAAAGCCGCCAACGGCAAGTACGTGACGGCAAAGAAGAACGGGCAGCTGGCAGCCTCCATGGAGACAGCGGGTAAGGCACCCCCTGGGAGACCCCCACCCCACACTGGGGAGGCAGGGGATGAGAAGAGTCTCCCCTCCCTGAGCCGGGCCCTCCTTCCAAGTGGTGCTCAGGGATGCAGGCAATAAGTTTTCTTAGTGGGTGTTTCATGTGAAGCGAGATGGGGGGACATGGGGTGGGTGAGAAGCGGGTGGGGGGGCACAGCCCCTCCCTGACTGCTCTCACAGTCCCTCTGCCCTCGGCGCAGGTGAGACGGAGCATTTTGTGATGAAGCTGATCAACAGGCCCATCATCGTCCTGCGTGGCGAGCACGGCTTCATCGGGTGCCGGAAGGTGACCGGCACCCTCGACTCCAACCGCTCCTCCTACGACGTCTTCCAGCTGGAGTTCAACGACGGCGCCTACAACATCAAGGGTGAGTCCCTGGGGGTGGCTGTGGGATGGGGGGTGACGGCCATCGGGGTCCCCGTGGTGGCTCACAAGGCCACCTTGTCCCCTCTCCTGCAGATACCACTGGGAAGTACTGGATGGTGGGGAACGAGTCGTCCGTCACCAGCAGCAGCGACACCCCCGTGGACTTCTTTTTTGAGTTCTGCGACTATAACAAAGTTGCCATCAAAATCAATGGCAAATACCTGAAGGGCGACCACGCCGGGGTCCTCAAGGCATCGGCCGACACCATCGACGCCTCCACCCTCTGGGAATATTAATGCACTTTAGGGTACCTCCCGCTGCCAACTTCTCCTTCCCTTCCTCTGTCCTCTTTTCCTTTGGGTTCTATTTCTCCTCTCTGTAACAGGATTTTCAGACCGGCTTGCCCTTCCGTCCTGCCGTGGAGTTGGTGCGTTCTGTGGGAGGTGGGTCTCCGTAAATCCCTGTAAGAACTGGAAAAGTGGTGGGGCAGCCTGCCTATAGCGTTGTAGAAGGGTCTGTCTCTATCCCCCCATCCCCGTTTCCCTCCAGGTTTGCTGGGCTTGGAAACCGCCGTATCCCCCTCCCAGCCCCGAGCATCACCTTAGGTAGTTGATTATCCTCTCCTCGACTGAAAAAAAGGGAATAAGATCACCTCTGAGCTCGCTTCTGCCATATCAGCACTGGCACCGCCTCAGTCTGTGCTGCCAGTGTCCCCTGGAGCATCCATCCCATCCTGCCCTGCTCCATCCAGGGGTAGAGTGATGGTGCTGGGCTCAGCCAGCTCCTCCCGGCTCCCCCGGCAGCTTCTCTCCCCTCCTGGCTTTCGGGGCAGGTCCATCCCCAGCTGAGCCGTAAGAGGTGACCTTACATATCACAGCATCCCTGGGGACGGGGCTGGTGTGTGCTGGCACACATCCCTGCAGAAGGGCCAGCAAGCTGCCCCCTCCCCTCCCCAGACACCTGGAAATGATTCTTTAGGGTGATCCCGTCTGGAAAGCCTCAGCCTTTCATCTCATAGAGCCCTGCGCTCCTCGTGTCCCTCCGCCCCTCCTCGTGCTTCTGGCTCTGGAGGAGCACCCCAGACCCTGATGGTGGGTCCAGGGGGGCAGGTGCCTGCCCTGAGGCTGGTCCTGCTGCTGTGCCTGGAGAGGAGGGCGTGGGGGGACACCGAGCCAGCCCGTGCTGGGGTGGGGGCTTCATCCAGCTCACCTCCCACGGGGCCTCGGTCCCGGCAGGAGCCCGGCTGGCCCACGCGACCTCCCCAGGGCGGCGGCTGGAAGCATAAAGTGCAGATTTTGGTTTACAGAATAGAAGAGTTCCTTAGCAAACTTTGCACAGTGATAACTTGCTCAGTACCTTTCGTTGTCGTTTCTTTTTTCCCTCTCTCGTAAAATACTGGAACAGTGAAGCGAATCACTGAACACCTAATGCTGAATTAGGAAGCGCCCGCTCGTGCGGGCTCCCCCCGAGGGGGCAGCTCCTGGTCCCGCCACCCCCGGGGCACCTGGGCTGGGCTCTCATGAATCGCAACCCTACTGGAAAAGAAAAAAAAAAAAAAAAAGAAAAAAAGACCAAAACAGTATTTTTGTTAGTCTCTATTTATATATGCTCTCCATGGCACTGTGTGACCAGCTGTTGTCTGTACTAGGTCTGCATTAGAGTTTAACGCTGTCTGTAACAGGTGATGCTGCGTGTTCTTTAGGGTGTTGAAAGGCACTTTATCCTTTGAGGCCTTCCCAGGGCTGGTATTTGCTCCCTGCAAACACACCAAGGAGCCTTTTCCTGCGTGGGCCCCCTCCAGGGGGGGAGCGCCGGTCCCAGCCCACGCCAAGGGTGCTCACGGCATCGCTGCCAAACCAGGGCCAGTCCCTCTGCCAGAGGCCAGGCAGGGGCTCGTCAGCCTTAAAGCCATGAGGAGGGACTCCCTCCGTAGGAGCTTGGTGCTAAACTCAGCTGGGAGAGCGAGCGACTGTCCCCTGCCAGGGGGACAACTCCGGGCTGGGATCCCTCTCCGGCGCAGGGGATCCCGGCTGGGACTCTACCTCGGCTCTGCACTCACATCCAGGGGCTGCCCGTGCCCCCCTGGCACCACGTGCCCCCCCACTGGGCACCACGCTGCCCCTCGAAGGACCAAGTGTCTTGATGAAGCCCTGTGTGACCCTGTGACTTGACACACACTCCCTCTGGCCTTCACCCCCACCCCGTGTTGCCTCCTCCCCGTCCCTGTTGCAGTTCGAACCACGTTAATTCCCGCTCCGGCTTCTCCCGTGTGACACTAGGTCATCACCTCTCCTGTTTCCTCTTATCGGGTGTCGTGACTCTCTGAAAACATCTCACTCTGAAAAATTTAAGTTTTGGGTTTGTCCATTTTTTTTTTTTTTTATTATTATTATTTTTTTGTAAGTGCCATTTGTATAACTTAAAAATAAAAAAAAAATAGCTTCAAATGGAGAAAGATGAATTAAAAAAATAAAACCTGCATTCGGATTCAAACTAGTGTGTGGTCTGTCAGGGCTGCAGTGGCCTTTAAATGAGAGGCATTAGATTTGGGGTGGTGGAGCCTTTGGGGACCAAATTGTCTGACAAGATTGGGTTCTGGGGGCTGAGGAGTTGGTGGGAGGGGAATGGTGACCAACAGGCTCATCTTTGTGGAGCAGATATAAATCCACCTCTGGAGATGCCCAGAGCAGCCCGAAGCCACTGAGCCCACAGGGTGTGGCTGGGGATGGGTGACACATGGATGGGTCAGGGGGAAGCACCAGCAAACCATCTCACTTGCAAAACCAGCTCTCCTGCCCTCGCTGCCAGGAGCAAAGCCATGCCCCCAGGGAGCTTTTTCTCCTCCTGACTCGGGTGTTTCACCTCCACACAGTGGCCCCAGCCAGGAGGGAAGAGCAATGGGATGCTGGGTTTGGGTGCATGGTTTAGTGGGGGTCAGCAATCAGCCCCCTCTGCTCGGTGATATGGAAAAGGGGAAGAACTAAGGAGGGAAGCAGGTGGGAAGCCCAGCCCATGTGTCCTGCCACCACCACAGCCTGGCTGGGCACCTGCAGGGCCCTGCTGGGCTCCTGCTCGGCTTTAAAAACGTAAAACCTGGTTTGGAGAAAGCAAAGTTTAGGAAAGGGGCGGCTGCCCAGCTCCCCCCAGACACACACTGCGGGGGGACAGCCTGGAGAGACCCTCACCATCAGAGGGGGGGTTTGAGCACTGCAAGGGCCAAAGGAAGGAAGGATGTTCATTCCTGACCATAAACAGGGAGAAATCAGAGCAGTGCAGGAAACCCTGAGCAGCTCCAGCTGCCCTCACTGTGACACCCCTGGTGCAGGGCTGTGACACCGACTGTGACACTCAGGCTGGGGAGGAGGCAGCTTTGCCAGCTCTGGCAGTGGGTGCCTGCACAGGGAAGGGGCTCTGGAGCTGCAGGAAGGACCCTCAGCCTTCCCCTCTCCCCCAGCTGCCAACACACATTTCCTTTCCCCCCCCTCAAGGTCGGATTCTGCATTTACCAACATTTACCAACACTCCTGCCAGAATGGAACCCCCCCAAGCTTTCTCCCCATCCTGGTTTCCATTTACAGGAGCGACTGGAAACCATTTTCTAGCCCATCCAGTTTTTTCCCTGGGAGCAATGTGGAACATATTAAGCTGTTCCAGGAGGGCCAAATGGGTTTTGCCTTGCGACCTGTGGAGTTTTGACTGGCACAGGCTGGGATCTGGCCCCACGCCCTGGCACTATCCCAGCACCAGGCTAGCACAGGCAGGATGGGAGGACGATGTTTTGGCTGTTTCCAAAAGCACAGAGGTAAAAGCCAGAGTGCACAAATTTATTTACAAAAGTTCAAATTACAATATAATACAGGAACTTTTTACACACAGAATATTAGAACTGTTTAACTACCAGAATGTAAAGAAAAATATTTTTAGGGTTTTTTTTCCTTTTTTTTTTTTTTTTTAAATAAACCACCTATTTATTTTCAGCTATTGTTATACAAAGTTGCAGAACATGCACATCTTTACAGTTGTTTTTTTTTTTCTTTTAATACAACATTTTGCTAAGTGCAAATACTAAGTTTCTCTCTCCACCTTTAAGGCAAGTAAATGGGACACTGCAATTAGCCATAAGAAGTACCTGTTATGGGATCAGCCTGGGCACAGCGACCTCCCTGATGCCTTTTGACCTTTAAAACCTTTAAACAAGTGGTTCCAAGGACTGTGGGGCAGGAGGAAAAAAGGGGATGGAGGAGTTAAGAGACCAGGCCACAGCTGGTTCTGGTGGTTGTGCACTGAGTTTTGGGGCTTTTTTTTTCCTTTCTTTTTATTAAATAAATCAACAGAGATTCAGAAACCCCAACTCGAGGTCTCTCAGGTTAGAGGGGAGGAGCAGCCACGAGCTTTGGCTGCACATTTTTTGGTGCCAGGGGAGAGGAGCAGCGCTGGGAGCCCAGAGCTGGGCACGGTGAACCTGCACATCACAGACCAGGCACCGATTTATCTTCTCTTGGACCCAAAGAAGCTCTTGGTTTTACCAGGGGACATGGGAATCACAGTCCTCACTTCCCCTACATCCTCTAGGCTCCTCTGGGGCCATAACCAGGGCAGGAGTGACCCTGATGGATCAGTCACCAACCTCTGCCTGACGCTTCTCCATCCCTCCTCGCTCCATCTCCGCTCTTCCCTCTGCCAAGGCTCAGCTCTCCACACCCACACACTCTCAGACTAAAAGGTGGGACTGGACCACTGTTTTTTGCTGGATCACCATCATATTTCCTTCACTGTTTGAGCCACTGGTTCAGCAGCTGAGCTGTGCCCCAGCTGCTGCCTCCCCTCCCACTGCTCTGGGGAAGGGCCAATGCCTCAGGGAGCCTGGAGAGCTCACCCCAACCAGTCCTTGAGCCCAAAGAATCTCAGCTATTAAAAAAACTAAGACTGCCTTTCAAAAGGGAAGCCCCCCCTGCTTCTTCTGACCTGTCTCTGTTTTCTCACCCCCTGGTGCTGCTGTGACACATCCCTCCCTCCCCAAATCCAGCAGGACACCACAGGAATCAGTGCCAGGCAGCATCTAAACCTGGCTAAAACCCAGCCCAGCAGCAAGTGATAAAGCTCCTGCAGCCCCCAGACACAAATTAATTTAAAAAAAGAAAAACTCCAGCAGCAAGGAAAGAGCAGTTGGTTATTAATGCCAGAGAGACCACGGCACGGATGAGCCCAGTGGAGCAGCCACAGGGTATGTTTGACCCACAGGCAATGGTGGAAAATTGCTGTCTGAGCTCCAAAAAGCATGGAAGTCCCCTCTGGGAGACCTTCCTGGGGACAACAGTCCCCAGATGCTGTCCCAGGCTCCTGTCCAGGAGCGTCCCACCGACACCCTGCATGCCTGAGGGGTGCCAGGGGTGGGGAGAGAGGCACATGGGGCGTTGGCAGGAGCTGTGAGGTGGAGACAGGGAATTTTACCTGAAAAAAAAACCAATTAAACCCACAAAAACACCTGGATGCTCAAATACAAGGGGAAAAAAAAACCAGGAGGAGAAATGCACCCAGAGAGTTCCCAGCAGGACAGAACAGGATGAAGCCCAGAACAAACCATCTGGAGAACAACAGCACAACTGGGCTGCTCAAAGCAGCCCAAAAAGAGGTTTTTTTTTCCACTCCAACCATTTTCTTTTCTAGAAGGGGCCTGTACCAGACAGCACAGCCATGGGCTGTGGGGAAAAGGTTTTGTGCCACCCTCCCCCCACAGCCCAGCAGTGCACCCCTCGCTTCTCACGAGGAAGTTTTGCTTTTCCCCTCACTTCCTAAGCCCAGCAATACTCAGCTTTAACTTTTAACACGCTTTTCCAAAGCCAATTAAGCTGACACACACATTTTCAGAAGGCATTTAGTGCCATGGAAGCAGCCAGCTTCCTGCAGCACGAGGCTACAGTTGCCTGTTGGATTGTGGGGGTTCAGGCTCCCAGACCACCCCTGTCTGCATGCACAGCCATGGGAGTCATTCCCAATTTTCCTGCTGCAGCACAGAGCACTGCCTACACATCTATCCAGGTGTTTCCCAGGCAGTTTTTGTAACAAAGGGCACAGCTTCAGCTCCAGGTGGTTCCAGCAGCTGCCTGAGCACTGCAGCCAGAAGCTGGAGGAGGTTTGGGGATGCCAGAGGAGAACAGCAAAGCAAAGGCAACATTTTGGAAGCACCCACCTCTGGGGCAAAAAGCTGAGCCCTTCAAAGGGGAAAAGTTCAGCCCAGCCAAGGATTTGGGTGTCCAAACCTGCCACTTGCTAACACCTCCCAAACAGAACATGGCTCTGGGCTTCCCACTGATACTCAGCAATGGGATGGCTGCTGCAGCCCCTCGCTCCACTTGCAGAGTGAGGAATGCTAAAAATGCAAGATTGACTTGGTTTTGAATGGTTTATTTCTGCTGGGAGGTGCCAGCAGGGTGCAGGGACGCTGGAGAACATGGGAACCCCAACCCTGTGCCTCTCTTCAGGCAGAAGGCTGGGGCAGCCACCTCCTGTTACCTTGTTCCTGGAAGTCTCACTCAGATGCCAATTCTCTCCACCCTTCTCCCAAGGCTCACATGACTGTGCAGCAGCTGCTCTGGCCAGCAGGAAGGCGGGATTTCTGGGAAGTCCCCGGGGAATGGCTGTATCCCTGCGCCCCACAAAGTCTCACCTTCCCTCCCACCAGCTGCCCGAACAGGCTTTGTCAAAACAAAACATCTGGATGCCCCACACAGGGTGGAATTCCACCCCTCGGGAACGCAGCACCAAGCCCTGTTGAAGCACAGGTTGAAATGTTGGATTGCAAAGGTTTGGAGAGGCCCAGGAGAAGGTGCAGTGCAGGGACACTGAGTGCCCTGGCTGCTGGTTAAACCCAGAGGGGCTGGAGTGGGGAGAGGGGGGAGTGACGGGGTGGATTTGCCCTGCAGTGACTCTCCCCAGTCAGAACCGGTGCCGGGGCTGAGGGCCAAAGTGCATGGGCAAGTTGGGCTCCAGCTGCACGTTGATCTGGGGAAAATCAAAGTTCACCCTCATGTTGGGCAGGGGGGGCACGTAGGGAGCGGGGATGGGGCCGATGTTGAGGGGGATGTTGTTGTAGAGGGGCCGGACGGGAGGGAGCGGGAAGGGCGGGTGCACGAAGGGGTACGGGGGCATCCGGGGCTGGTGGAAGTTCTGAGGAACAGGTCTAGGGATTACTTCAATCCTCTGGATCTTCTCCACGGGCTTTTCCACGGGAGGGCCGATCCGCTTGAAGCTGTTCTCTGCAGAGGGAGGAGAGCAAAGGACCAGTCACCCCACTGACCAAACTCCCCAGGCTCCATGGACTGACATCTGCCATCAGCCTCTTCCACCCCCAGCACATTCCAGAGCCTGCTGCTCAAGCCAGTGAAGGTACTAACTTGTCAGCAGCTGGGAACCCTATGCTGTCCCATTATCCTCAGTCTGATCCCAAAGCACAGCTACAGACTGGGACTTACCTCCATTCTTCTTCCTTTGCTCCTCTTCAGCCTCCTTCTGAATCTCCTGGATTATCTTCTCGTCGTCTTCCTGGAAACCAGAGGAACACCCAAAGTCAGTGGGGCAATTCCTGCTGCAGCGCCCTTCTGTCCTCTCAATGCTGCTTTTCTTTTCAGCACAGGGAAAACAGAAAAGGCTGAATTTGTCTGAATTGCTCTCATTTGGGGCTGGCCCAGGTCTAGCCAAAAGTGAGGCTGTGATGGGGGAACTGCAGCACAAATAACCTGCACTCTGTGGAGTATGACCAAGAGGCTTGGATCAGCTTTCCTGGGAGATCAGCACTAAAATTCATTGACTTGATGGAAACCAGAGAACTGCAACCCAGTTCCGCCCCTCTGAAGAGCTGTTAATCTTTTAAATGGCAATAGTCTATTAAATATTTACATTATACTAGCACTTGTAGAGTTTTTGGCCCAAGAGCTGGAATTAACACAACTTAAATCCTGCCTCTAGTAGCTAAATGGTGCCATTTAGATCTTATCTGTAACTCTGAGAAGGGCATAAATCGCAATATGTTTCTTTAATGTCTGTCTGGAGGTTATAGCAAGAATATTCAGAGCTGCTGCTGAGAACACAAGGACAAGCCAGAAACTGAAATTGTCCTTCTGCCTCTCATCAGCCTCTGCTCTCTCAAGGCAAGAGGAGCGTGGCTGAGATCAAACGGCGCGGTGAGGCCTCGGGTGAGTTCCTGCCCCGCAGGAGAAACAGCTCCCAGGGTCACAGAGCCCCCAGAACTGCCCCCCAGTGCCAGGCCCTGCCACCTGTGCAGCGATGGCAGCGAGGTCCTGCCGGTCCCTGCAGGGCTGAAGTGCTGCTGCTTCGTGTCCCTCAGGGTGAAACCCTACCTGGCGCTTCCAGAGAGAGCAGCCAAAGCTCCCGGGAGGGGTTTGGACCCTTGGTGTTGGTTATTAGGGGAGGGAGGCCGAGAACAGGAGCTGTTGGGTGACACACAACACCAGGCACTCTGCACCCAGAGGAGGGTTTGGTTTGCTCCAGCAGCTCTCCAGCAAGGGGAGCAGGAGGGAAGCCCCGGGCCCCAAGTACCCCACCAGGCACAAGACTCTGCTTTGTTTGATTCATCCTAATTTCAGTACTGCCAAAACACATAAATTTCTTCCTAAACGCTCTTAACACAGAAAATATCCTGTATTTTGAAGAGTGCTCTGGAACTAAATTCAAAAATATGCTTCATGTGTGCAGCTACGCTGATATTATTTTAAGCTTCCCAGCTCCCATCTCACAGTCCTGCACATGTCCAGCAGCAATGCCTGGGAAGCTTGGGGAAAAGTCCCCTCCTCCACCACCAGATAAGGTTTCCCCGGGAGACTGCAGTTATCTTAATGTGCAGAAAGCAAAAAACTCAATACTTCCCTCCCTTTTATTACCCTGTGAGTCAATGGTTAAAATTAAGACTAAAAAGGGCATGCCTTTTTCTTTTCCAAGCAGGCTGCTTCCATGGGCCGTTAATTACAGCCTATCTATCTCCATAAAAACTGCTGAGGAATGGCTCTTCTCAGCCTATAGGGAATGTCTAACTACCCCCCAAGTATCAGATTGTGATGTTCCCTGGCTGGAAAACCACCTGGGCATGTTCCACAGGCAACCAAACATCCCCTGCTCCTTCGCTGCCCCACCAGTGCTCTCAAAGTGTGGCCCCAAAGCTTCAAGACTTCATTTTGGTTTTTTTTTATTCTCAGACTATCTTTTTGCAATGCTGTTGAAAATGGAGATAACCACCACTCACATTTTATTGCTACTTACTGGAAAAGATGTACTTAAAGGTGTTTTGTTTTTTTTTTTATATTTTAAGCTCAGATGAGCAAGATCACCCTATCTCCTTTCCCCACAAAAAGGTACAAACCTCACCTTAAAGCCTAAAAACAAGCAGCAGTGTCCTTTAACTTAAAAATAAAAAGTTTTTTCTTTACTATAAGTCTGTGATTATAGAAGAAATTCTTCCCCATGAGCGTGGGGAGGCCCTGGCACAGGTTGCCCAGAGAAGCTGAGGCTGCCCCATCCCTGGGAGTATCCAAGGCCAGGTTGGACGGGGCTTGGAGCAACCTGGGATAGTGGCAGGTGTCCCTGCCCATGGCAGGGGTTGGAGATGATCTTTAAGGTTCCTCCCAACAAAAATCTACGATTAACCCTCTGGAATGGTGCTTTCCAGGGACACCACCAGCCATGGTGCTGCCGTTCCAGTCAGCCCTGCACAGACCTGGAGAATCGGACACACCAACGGCACAACTTTGCAAGATCCTCCTGCAGCAAAGGCTGCTTGACCCTCCCAGTCCAAACTGCAGCTGCCCTCCTTCCTAATGGGGCTGGGACACATCCATCTGCCCCAGGGCCGGGAGCCACCTGCACCCTCACCAGGGTGACGCTGCTTCAATTACCGCGGCTCCCAGAGCGCCGCGGGAAACACGGACCAGCAAACCCCATCTGCCAGGCCTCCAAAAGGACTCCCAACTCCCAAGGACGACATAAAACACATCCCCCAAGAGCAGCAGCCAGAGGTCCCCACTCAGCCCCTCTTGGGTTTCAGCTCACAGCACACCCTGGGTGCAAAAAACCTGCCAGGAACAGAGCTGGGTCAGGATGAGGAGTTCCTGACTTAATTCTGCAAACTGCAGCAGAGGCACAACAAACCACATGCCCAAGAACAGAACTTATCAGCTCTGTTGCTTCTCTGCTGATAAAAGTGTGTTTTCCCATTGGAAGGTTAAGAAGTGCTTATGCTTTCATCCCACATACCAAGCCTTGGCCTGGAATTTTTTTTTTTGCATCAGTATTTCTGAAAAACTGGTATCCATTAATATCAGAATAACAAGAATACACTGCACAAGATGCACCTTCCTACTTAAGAGGCCGACATTAAATTTGGCAAGTGATGAATACCCAGCACAGTTCAATAACTGCAGTATTTAGGAAAGATCCACATCCCAGATGGAACAAAAGAATTGATGATATGTAAACAGCAAGATAATTTTAGGGTGTTCCTGAAAGAAAGCTGATGCCACAAGTTCTGCCTAATACATGCTGTGCAGGTTAGAATTTAAAAAAAAAAAAAAAAAAAAGTCCCAGTGCTATTTTAGTCAATTTTGCAAAACACCTCTAATTCTTTAGAAGCAAAGACTGTTTTCTGCTTCTACAGTAATTAGAGAGAGACGACAGATCCATCGAGGGGTGAAGCACCCACACCAAAAATTAAGATTTCATTAGCACACTTAAGGCTGGTTTTGTGGTGAGAAGCCATTTAACATCACATGGGGTGGAGGCTGCAGAAGGATTTCAAAGGCTCCTTGAGTCCCTTCTCCTGAGCGGGTTCACGCCCCTTAATAAAGAATTAGATTATAATTTTAATAGCCTGTTCACAGGCTGTGTGGACTGAGGGGATTTATCTTGTCAAGTTACCAGTCATCTTCCTGTCAGCTGCTCTGCCTGCAGCAAGGAAAAAAAAAAAAAAAAAAGAAATAAAGAAGAGAAAGAAAAAAGCAACCCCCCCAAAGCCTGAGGGGGTCTCAGCACAGGCCAGCCCTTGTGTTTTTGGAGCAAGGACGTAACTTGGCTCTTCTGTGAGGGCAGAAATGCAGGCAGTGCTCAGCACAGCCCTTCCCCACGCTCCGCTGCATCACGGGAGAAGGGAGGTGGCCAAGAGGAAGATGCAAAGGGTCTCTGAGATGCATTCAGCCTCTTTATCTGCAAACACTGCAGAAAACAAACGTGCTTATTTAACAGCAGCTGCGTTTTCAAGTGGCAAAACAGGAGCGAGCTTTGCCCCGGACCCACCGGCAGGATGTTCTGTGCAGGAGCCACCCCCAGTCCCGGAGCCAAACCAAATAAACACTCATCCCTGGTCAGTGTGGGAGCCTGCCCTTGGATCCCCCACCTGGGAAAGGATCTCAGCGTGGAGGAAGGAGGCTTCTCCTTTCAGCCCTCTCCCACTGAATCCAGGGAATGCGGGAGCACGGAGCCAATCACAGCAGAACGGATGGCGGGGTCTGTGGATGGATTAGCTGAGGAGCAGGGCTGGGTTGCTAAGAGAGACACCTTTTCATGGCAGGGAGGCCTGTTACAACAATGCTGGTGCAGGGGAGCCTCATCCAGCATCCACACAGGGTCCTGCCACATGCAGAAAGAGCCCAGGGAGAAACAAGCTGCCCTTGGGAATGAGAAAATACAGCAGCAAAGGAGATAAAACCAGAGCTTTCAAAAGCTCCCTGGCTGGCACTTTTGTTCTGGGCAGAGGAGGTTTTATTTGTGGGGAGGTTGTCTCTGTGTGACTTGCCGAGCTTTTATCTCCTGTGCTTCTCGTTATCTTTAATTATTAAGTGTCACAGGAAAGCGGCTGCCACCTCCTGAAAGGAGGGAAAACAAGAGGCCTGGTGACTATTTCTGGGCTGTGCAACCCCTCCCTTTACTTTAGAAAGTGCTCCACCACCACTGCCTCCCCCTTTCTGCCCCCTCTGCCGCTTTCTTTTTCCGCGTCCGTGTGGCCGCAGCCGTTCCCAATAAACTCGAAACGATTTTTCGCGACAGAGGCTTCCAAAGGACTGAGGGGTTTTGTTCCAAATCATTCCCAGATCAGCTGGGGAGAGCCTGAGCAAGAACAGGCATGGTGCTGTCTCCGGCATGTTCCTCCATGCAGCAGGAAGCAGGGATAAAAGCAGGCTGTGCTGTAACTGGAACGGGGCATCCGCAGTGCTGCAGGAAAAGGGGGGCCGGGATGGGGACGGAGCGCACGCCGGCGTTTAAGAAATTCAAGAGTTATTTTAGCAACAGGCACTCCACGCCGATGGCTTTCTGTGAATTCCCTGGACTAACCATGTGCTTATGATTGAGGCATTTTAGAGCAGTTAAAAAAAACCACAAACAAAAAAACACAACAAAAAACCCCCACACCACAAACCCCACATCCTAAATTTAGGGGAGCTTCCCCTCCACTTCCAAATCCTGAAGGCAACGCCGTGCACTTCATGCATTTCCTTGATGCATTTGAAGTTTTACACGGCCCTCGCTCAACATCATCTTTTTACAACACCAGAAGGAGGGATAATTGCCAACACCTCATGATGATTAGTCTCCTGCTTTGAACTTCAGCGATGGGCCTTTGGGAGGGTTTTAAGAGTTTACTGAAAACATCTTTTAAACTTTGAAGCCAAAAAAAAAAAGCCGCTGTGCAACATTACTGATAGCCCAGAGATGAGTATTAAATTCAAGATGGTCCATCGAGAACAGAACCTGGTTTACCAAAACCAGCCAGAATGCACTAATCAAACTGCATCATGGGATTTGTGAAAGCTGGATAAAATGCACACAGCAACCTTAGGTTTGCTACAGATATTCAGAAATCAGGGCAAACACAGCTCCCGTGTCCCAGAGAATTTACAGAACCATAATATATCCTGAGCTGGAAGGAACCCACAAGGATCATCCAGTCCAACTCCTGGCCCTGCCCAGGACACCCCAACAATCCCACCCTGTCCCTCAGAGCATTGTCCAAACGCTCCTTGAGCTCTGGTAACCCCAGGGCTGTGCCCACTGCCCTGGGGAGCCTGTTCCAGTGCCCCAGCACTCTCTGGGGAAGAACCTTTCCCTAATATCCAACCTAACCCTCCCTGACACAGCTTCATGCTGTTCCCTTGGGTCACCAGAGAGCAGAGGTCGGAGCTGCCCCTCTGCTGCCCCTCATGAAGAAGCTGCAGACCCTGATGAGCTCCAACCTCAGCCTCCTCTTCTCCAGCTGAACAGACCCAGTGACCTCACCTGCTCCTTGTATGACCCCTCTAGACCTTTCCCCATCTTCACAGCTCCCCTCTGGATGCTTTCTAATTGCTTTATTCCCACTGCTCCTTCCCCAGCTGTGTCTCTGGCAATATTGCATCAGCCCCTCCTGCAGCTCCCAGCGAGCTGACCCAGAGCCCACGTGGGCTGCAGGACAGGCACACGAGGAGTTTTGGCCAAGCAGCTTCCTGGGAAGAGCTCCTGGAACACGTTCACCTCCTACAGGGGCACGGGGCACCAGTCAGCTCCAGAATAAAATGCAGGGATTAAACAATTCCTGCTGCCCACAGCCCGATTGCAGCTTGTCCCAGAGCCAGCAAATATTGCACCGATACTCTTCAATCAGACTCCAGCCTGATTACAGCGTGGGGACAAGATTTTAACTAACCTTTAATTATGGGAAATGTTGAAGCCTCTGCTTTACTCTCTCAAGATCACTTGAGACAAAAGACTAACAGATGCTGCTGTTCCTAGAGGACTGTCTTTAATTTGTTTTTAACCCAAGCTAATGAATAGGTTTTACTTATACTTTCACAAGAATCATTTCAGGCTCGGAAAACATTAAACATCTGGAAAAGAACAAAGGTTCCCTATTTAAAAGAAACCTGAATTTTGCTGTAAATAATAGGGGGTGAAACCCAAACCAGAGCCTTCAAAAGTGGATGCTTGGGTGGACATTGTCCCTCACAATGAACAGGACACTGCTGATGCAACGGTCCTTTGCTCTTTCAAATCCCCAAATTCCTTTCCCCTCTTCACACCCACCAGGATAACTCCTGTTTTCATGTCCCATAGGAGAGCACAGATCACCCAGGAGGGGCTGGGATGGTGTCACTAAGCCCCTTATGAAGGAGGAAACAGCACACAGGTACCCACCATCGTTTCAGCTTCAAGCCAACAGCTGAGTTCTGCACTGCAGCAAGGACATTCACCCAACTTCACCTCCCCAGCCCACCAGCGCTCTGTCATCCAAAAAATAATAATAAAAAAAAATAAAAAACACAAGGGCAGGCAGTGCCAGCTCTGTGCTGACAGCGGGAAATTTTTCTTTTACCACAACATCGGTTAATTAGAGAGCTGGAAAGGGCCCGGTGACAGTGGCCTCTTTGTGCTGCTTATTTATTTATTTATTTGAAAGTACAGTACGAGCTTTTTGAGGGGCCTCATGTTTTCCCTGGCTCTGAACAAACGCCATCACCCAGCACAATCCAGCCTGACGGGAACAACGGATGACAGCGCTGCCGAACCCTGGGCTCGCATCCCGCTGGGAAACGGGGAGCAGCGGGACAGGAATCCCAGAACCACGTACCCAGGTGTTGGGAACGCTACAGGGGTGCCTGGAAGGAGGTATCTGTGTTGGTTTAACAGCTCACATTGACAGGATAAATGCAGGGAATAAAAGCAGGCAAGCAGAGGACTAGGAAGTTTACGCTGGTTGAGACGTGCTGGGAGATCCCCAAGGAGCCTGCAGGTAGAAGGGAGGGATTTAGAATGGCTTTTCCTTGGCTCCCTGCAGGCACAGGACTGTGCACATCTCCTGCAGAGAGGGGGGGCTGGGAGCAGCCTGGAAAGCTACAGAGGCCCGAGACAAAGAAACATCGGGAAAAAGGAAGATCAGACGAGCCCTGGGAAGGCAGATCCACATTGTTGCTCTACAGCTTTGCTGAAATCAGGAAATTCAACTCCTGCTCCTACCAACATTCCTTCTAGATTTCTGGTACTGAAGGCCTCTGTTTACAGAGATGCTGCAGCGAGTTTTCCCATGCCTGTCACAGCTATGAGCTGTATTAAGTTACTACAGCTTCCCTCACAGCTCTCTCCATGCTTCAGCTCTCTCTTTGCAGCTGTTGACAACAGCCCTGAGAACAGACCCAGCTACAACTCCTGGCTCCCAGACAGCTTTCCAAGGGGTCCATCTCCGTGAAGGGACTCAGAACCAGCCGTCAGATGATCTGGGCACCAAAAACACAATTCCCTTTCCCTCCAGATGCCACGCCATGCCAACACCATCTCAGCTGCAAAACTAGGAATGAATCCCAATAATCCCAACGCCAGCTAGCGTGCCTGGAGCCAGCAGCTCCCCACCAGCTCTTTCCACAAGCCTCGCTCCCCTGAACGGCACTCAGAGCACTTCCAGCCAAAGCCCTCTCCTTACAGGAGCTGTTCTCCCTCCCTAAAGGAGCTGTGATCAGATGTGACCCTGTGCTGATGCAGGATCCCAGCCTGGTTTTTAGCTGCCCTTGGGAAGGGAATAAAAATAAAAGTTGTGCCGGCTAAACCCAACCGTTCTCCTCTGATGGAAGGCGCGTATTTCAACCTGCCGGTGCGGAGCGGCGATTGAAACTGGGGTGAGAATCATTCACAAAACCCCTTTGTTACTCACTGTGGGATCTGTCCAGAGAGAGCACTTGGCACAGTCCTGGCAGGGCGCCCCGGGGGAGCGGGGGTGCTGGCAGAAGTGGTCGTAGCCATTGATGGCAGCCCGGCAGAGGTAGCACATCTGGGCGCCGCAGCGGCACGACATGCGGTTGCAGCCCTCGGACTTAATCAGGCCGGTCCCGCACTTGTGGCATTTCCTAATCCGGGCAGCTGTCATCTTCTCTTCTCTGCAGGAGGAGGAGGGAGAAGAGTTACCAAAGGGGTGTTTGACTCGCCAGCCTGCGGTAAAACTACTGTTACACCGTGCCAGTGGATGCTTTAACCCCCTCCACCATCCCCACGGTCCACCGCTGTTCCAAAGAGGTCCGGGCTCAGCTCCACTTGGAGCCAGCCCACGACAACTCAAGAACAAAATAAGTGCAAAAAAAAAAAAAAAAAAAGTCAATCCCTGGCTGCATGCTGCAGCCCTGACCCTGGTTTCCATGAGAGCCAAAGCACCAGGCTCTGGCTTGGGAGGAATCTGAGCGGCAAGTTCAAGGGCCAAAGGGCACGTGGATGCTTGACTTGGCTGCAGAGAAATACAGCCAGGGAGATAAAAAGTTCAGGAAAAGCAAACCCTTGGCTGTCACCTCTAGCTAGTTTTATGTTGCTCTGGCTACAAGTTGCCATGACCATACATTCTTTTCCAAGCCTGGCTGCTACGGTCCAGATTTATTTGGTTTTTTTTTTGTTAAATTTAAATTGGGAAGCGAGAAATAGTCACATCTTTCCCCACAGAGTCTCGGCTTTCCCTCTTCTCCTAAAATTCTCCTAAGACTTTCCAGAAAATTGGAAAATTGCTGTTTTTAGGTTTAAGAGATGGGTTTACTCTAAACAGAGCACAAGTGGGAATCCAGGACAAAGCCCAGCCCCTGTTCCCGAGGGACACCCTGGCAGCGACAGGCACTCCAGCACAGGCTCAGCTCGCAGCAGTACTATTTTGGCACAGAAATGGAAGAAAGCCTCGGTCAACTTAATTAAAAGACTTAAGAATATAAATTATCATCCGAAGGGCCAATTTCCTAACCGCTGGAGATCACGTTACACTTTAATTCACAACCTAGAAGTGAAATTTGATGACAGAAGAGCAAAGGCAGCGTGTTTTCACGGAGGGAAGCACAGTTCTGTGCTGGCCTGGCAGTGGGGAAGGATCATCCTCAGCCAGGCATCTCCACCCAGCTGCTTCAGCGGACCTGCAAAGTCAACACACGTTTGGGAGACTGCAGGGGGGTATTTTTGAGGATCACAGCCCCACAAACTGCTCCGGCAGCATCACCAGAGGAGCAGGGGGTGGGGAGGTGGGAACTTCCCTGCCTTGCAGCCACCCAAAGCTCCCAGGCAGTTACACCCAGCATGACCTGCACTCGGGCATTTGGAGATGTGCTAAGAATAGAGACAAAAAACCCAACTTGAGACGGACTTTCCTCTGAGCTGCAGCTGCTCTTCCCTCCTCTACTCAACAGGATGCTGTCGATGCAGATTCTTTTTTTTTTGGAGACTTTGAGCAAGGCAGGAAGTTTGGCCTGAACTCCAGCTGTGCTTCCCTTTCCTTACCCAGGGATTCAAAAGGAAGTTTTTATTGTATCAGACAGCAGATTCATCTATGCACAGCAACATTCTGCTAAAGGTTTTGAAACTGTTTTTTTTCTCCTTATTAGGGACATGTCAACTCAGTCCTCCTCGCTCTCACCCTTCTTTCTTGCAGGGAAAGGAGTGGCAGAGAAAAGAAGTGCTATCAAATCTGTAAAGGTTTTGTTCTGAATTAGGGACTGAGGGATGAGCAAGCAAAAGTCATTCAAATACCATTCAAAACCTCAACTCAGGCCAGACACACTAAATCAGAGGAAAGGATTAGGCAATGTGGGCAAGTCCCACTTGGCTGCACCAGACGTGTAACTCCATGGATGAACCTTCCCTTATTTCCTAAAGGCAGAGGATTTTGTCATTTACTGTAGCAACAAGAGAAATTAAACTGCGAGAGATTTCAGGGAAACATTCGGGATTTACACCTGCCCCTTTCAAAATGTGACTCCCTTCTCTAACAGTTCCTACAAACTGGTTAGAAACAGGGACGAGCTTCTGTAAGAAAACACATCCTCTCCCACAGAGCAGCAGCTGAGCAAACAGTGCAGGTCTCCACTCCAGACTTTCAAAAGGGTACTGTGACTCAATCCACTTCTTTGCCTCGGTGCAGCACCTCCCTTCTCCCCCCAGCAATGCTAATGGGGGTTTCTCACCTCCGAGCAGGACCAGGTGCCAGCCTGGAGACACCGGGGCAGCCAGAGGAGCAGGCTGGGCTGGTGACAACTTTCCCACATTCTCAAATTACCAGCTGGATCCGCTGCCAAGTATCTTTCACAGACAGAAATCCCATCCTGGGAGCTGCCTGACCCCTCAGCTCTGACATCCCCAGGACCCCTCTGGTGGAAGGCAGTGCCAGCCAGCAGAAATTGAGGGCACTGGGGGGGGTCTCACCTCCTCCACACCATTGCCCAGCGTACTCTGATTACCAGTTCACCCACACCCCTGTTTTTCCCTGGTTGTGGAGTTCACTTACATGGATGTCCTGTATTTGATGTCATCCTTCTCAGCCAGCTGCTCACAGGTGAGGTTCATGTGCTCCTTCCACAGCCCCTGGCACTTCCGACACGTTTCCTGAGGAGGGTAACAAACATTAAAGGAGGAAAAGACCCAGCACACCACTAACAGCATCAGGAACTGGAAAAACTCCCATCTTTTCCCCCACCAAGCTGCAGGTTCTCAGCTGAGGATGGGGCTGGCAGAATGGTACACAGGTCTGCAGCTCTGTCCTCTGCTGAAGACCAGAGTAAGACCACAAATAATTGGAGCCAAGGGACAAGAAAATGGATACAAAATGAATCCATAAATCCTAGTTCACCCAGAACTCATGTGACAGCTACCAGGGTCACTGGTTATATCCCACAGCAGACTGCAGAGGTGAAAATGTGGTGCCTAAAGTACATCAAGTTCATCTGTTTCCTGACCAAAAGCCTCCTTCATATAAGGGGCTTTTAGTTCCCTAGGTGGTGGAAACCTTGCAGCTGCATCAAAAACTGTGCTTCACTAGGCATAAAAGTAAATATATATATATATTAAAAAAATGTTTTGCAAAACCTCACAAAATAAAGGCAGTTTACATGATTAAACAGCTTAAAAAGGCAGAATAAGGAAAAACATCCATAAAACAGAGGTGAAACATGAACAAATATTTACAAATTTAACCAGAATAGCTGAACTAAACTTAAGAGCAAGTGACTGAGCTCTCTTGTTCTTGCAAACTCTTTAGCAACAAGGCTCTAATCCAGGACTGGTAAAGCTGCATGGAGCAGGATCTCTGTGGAGGCACAACTGGCAAGGGAGCTTGGACCAACACCGGGGACAGAGCTGATTTTCTGGCTGGCTAGCCAAAGAAAACATAATTTTGTTTTGGGCCAAACAAGAGCTTTTTTTCCTTTAATTTGAGGAGGATTAAAAAACATCCAGATCAAACTTGGAAAAAAAAACCATATTTCACAGTCCAACTGTTTCATCTCCAGGATGGCTGGGGCTCAGGCTCTCAGATCCAACTTTCCCCCGGCAGGAAAACCCACACGGCTGTGCAGCATCCACTTCCCCTGCACACCAAAGGAGGTCCTAAAAGAGCTTTGCCCAGCCCTGGTCTCCACTATCAGCAAGAGACGACGACTGCAGAGACAGATCTTACTCGATTGCATCGCCTTCATTTTATTTTAATGAAGAAATTGGACATTTACACGAGACACGATGGAAGAAACTGCTTCAAGACACACGTAGGCAGCAACGCTCTTTTGATCGCGAATCAGACAAACAGGATGAAGGCCAAAGCTCCCAAGGAAGCCACCCCAGGAGGGGGGAGTGTGAAATGTGGACTTGTTTGTATCTGTGCTCGCTGGGAGATGCCCAACAGCTCGTGCTTTCATCTGGAGAATGAAAGGCTCCTCGTCCTGGCTGCTGAGCTGGATGTGTTTGCAGACTGCGGGGTAAGGGCTGGAGCAAGAGCAGAGCCAAGTGTGGGACTGGGTGTCCCAAAAGCTCAGCAGAGGATTTTGGGATCACGCACCTTGCAAATGCAGCCCTTGGCAGGCAGGCCCTGGTTTTAAGGGGCAGTAAATACCGTGGTTCTACCGATCCTCATGAATCATTCATCACACCCTGTATTTTCCTGCTAAAGCTGTTAAAACAGGCACCATTTTGTGTGCATTTTTGGCAGCCCACATCTGGCTGCTGGAAGCGCTGGAGGATCAGACCTGGAGCTGCTCACATACCTCAATGAGGACCCACCTTCCCCCTTTATTCCCGACACCTGGCCACATGCCATTCCGAGATCAAAAGTGCCTTATGGTGTTTTTTTTTTTTTACGTACACCAAGGGTTAAAAACAGCCTTCGGAGCCCTGTTACACAGAACCGCTTTCACAGGCCAGCAACAGAGATTTAACAGCTTTTTGCCAGGAGGGTTGGCACACTCTCCAGCCAGGAGCCTGCTATTCCCAATTACTTAACTCCAGGAGCCTCCTCTGCTGCTGAATTAGGAACTATGCCCTTCTGAAGCAGATGGTGCCGCTTAGACCATCGTCCCAAGTCATTCCCTGTGCCTTTTGCTACTGGAAACAACGTCCTCCCTGGAGCCCAGGCTGCTGTTGTTTGCCAAACAGTTGTCTCCTGCACTCAGGAGAAGGGGTTTCTGTGCATGGCCATGTAGATTCCTGGAATGGCACGACAGGAGGTATTCAGTTCCCTATGTGAGTGCAGCACAGCGGGCCCATCACAGCTGTGCACATTGCTGGGCTTCCTCCCAAGCCGTGTTGTCCTCGAGGAGCTGCAAACCCACAGGCAGCTCTGCCCGTGCCAATGCACCCCCTCCATGCAGGGGATGTTCCTGTGGCTTCCAGACTCCCGACTGTCACCTGGTGCTGCCTCTGACCCAGCCACAGGCAGGGGAACACGGACCATTCACGTGTCATTAGCAGAACTTGATGCAACTCTTCCCTTTACCCAAGACAATGGCACATTGTTGGTGGTTACAGGAACTCCTGTTGGACCCCTTCACTGAGGCCACAGCCCTCACCCCTGAAAAGTGACTTAGATTAATTTTTACTAAGTCAAATCCAACCCACTTGGCTGATGAGGGTTTTGCACATCTCACACATAGACAATTCTGAACTCTACAATTTCCACAACGGCTGCTTTTATTTCAGAACCAGTTTTTTTGTTTGATAATGGAACATACTCTTCCATTATCATATTGATTAACCTAAACACACAGCAGAATAGCCAATTTTTTGCAACCAGCCTAGGTTATTTCCATGGGGAGAGCAGCACTTGGCACTAAGACTGGCTACAGCAATATCAGGCACCACCTAAACCCACAAAAAAGAGGGAACAAGTCCTTCCCAGACCTGAAATCTTCTGCTCCAAGTGCAGAGGACAAAAAGCAGGTCAGTCCACCACAATAAAGATCCTTCCCAACTTTTTCGGCGCTTGGTCCCTCAGCAAACCCTGCTGCATTCACGGAGGGGTACCCGAGTTTTAGTTTTATCAACACTTCAGCTGAATGCATCATTTCTGCATGGTGAGAATTCCATGTGTTCTCCTGCCTTCCCCCATCCCACTCCTCGCAGGCAGCTACGGCCAACCCAGCTCACGGTTCCCCCGGGAGGGACGGTGTGTTTGGAGGAGCCCTGGCACTGGGAAACAGCTCCAAACCAGGCATGGATATGGGAGATTAAGCATTTGCTGCCTGCTACATCTGCCCGAGCTTGGCAGGCAGCCTGGGACAGCCCATTAATGCGCCGGGTGAGGAGGGGAGGATGTGATGGAGAGGTGTTTAATCGCACCCTGTAATCTCCTCACTGTACATCTGTTGGAGGTAGTGGCTCCGCTTCCTCCCCCCCTCCGGCTGCCAGGAAGCAGCCCGGATTAACACAAACATGTTTGGGTTCAGGAGGATCCTTTGTTCCCAGGGTCAGCCGTGTTTCTGTGCTCAGGGCCAGCCTGGCTAAGGGCGGCCACTTGGCTTTTGGCACCACCACCCTTAAACGCCCTTGTCAGCTGTCCCAGCACCTAAAGGTGGTAGCAAAGAAGTGTTTTATGCAAACCTACCACCTTCCTTCCTCAGCACTGCCAATGGATGCTACGGTTTTAAGTGCAGCCTAAATGGTTTTACTTCCAATCTATCATCAACTACAAATGGACCTGTCTGGGCTCCAGCTCGTGTATAACAAGGGGAAAGAAAACCACCCCAAACTCCAAGGAATCAACTTCTCCCTGCCAGTCTCCACATCCTCTCGACCACGGTCGGGCTGTTGCATGCACTGCTGGCGCCGCAGACGCAGCAGCTTTTCCCGTTTGCCACCCAAACAAACGCCACACGGACAGGAACATCAGATGACACGCGCGGATCCCGGCCCGACTGCCCACGGCATTCCCGCTTGTGCCATAGGAGTTTACACGGAGCCATTTACTGACTGAGCAAAACGCCGAAGGGGTGTGGGGGGGAAGCTCAACTTAAACAACAACAGGCTGTCGGCACCGCCCTCGGCTCGCAGTGGTGGCTCTGAGCCGGGTCCAGCGCTTCCCTCAGCCTTCCATATGGCGGTTAATTAAATCCTTGTGCCGCTGCGATTCCCTGCATCCCCCAGGAAGGGTGAGGTGCACACTCCAGTGGTCTCTGCCGGCTGCACGCAGGGGGATGTTTGCTGGGAGGGAGGTAAAACACCCTGTGAAACGTTAGGACGGAGCCCCAGTGATTGATTCGCTGCTTCCTCCCGCTCTCGGACACACAATAGCACAGGCCAGCCTCGAACCGGCCGAGTTTTACCCAAAAGCAGATGTGAATGCAAGTGTCTCAGAACAGCACCTCAGGGCTGGTCTGTACTGCTCTCCTTTAATTACAGAGCTGCAGTTCCCAACCAGATGAATTAATGGGGAAACAAAGAACCACGCAGCCTTCCTCCCCACGCGGTCTCACTGCCCACAAAGCTGCACGGACCTCAACTAAAAATGGAGGCAAAAGTAGCTAAATGAACACGACCTCTAAGCATGGATAAGCTCTCATGAACACGCTCCTTCAGGGCCGTTTCTGGGATTTCCTACACGTTAAGCCGGGATAAAGAAACTGTAATCCAGCCCAAGACAATCTGTTTGGGTGAGAGACCCCTCTTTAGAGATGGACCAGCACCCAGCATGGGGAGGTGGGACCCCAGTGCAGAGAGAGCTCCTTCCAGCACCAACTCCTGTGGGAATATCCCGGAGCTGCTGGCAGGAACCGACCCCAAAACACAAAAAAATCCAGGCAGAGCGGAGAAACGAAGGCCATGCCTTGGGTGGGTGATGGGGAGAGGAGCAAGGGGCTGGGAGGGCATCTGTGGTGCCAGTGGGTGTGTCTGCTGCTCCCCCGAGAGCTCGGCTGTTCCCCGGGCAGCGCTGCCGCTCAGCGGCGGCCGCTCACACCACAGGGACAGCAGGAGGAACAGGAGGAGCAGGAGGAAGCAGCCAAGAGAGAAATCCGGGTAGAACTGAGGTTTCTTCTCTCCTCAGCACAGTTTGTTCTGCGAGGGGAGAGGTTGCTGGGAGAAATAAAGCAGAGGCACAAGCTTGGCCCAGGCTGTAAGAACGTGCCAGGGTGTGAAAACAGAGACTGAAGAGTGACTGAGAGTTAAAAAGCTTGATAAAGAAAATATGCATTTATATCCAATACCACTGAGAACAATAAAATACAATCATTAAGGTTGGAAAAGACCTCCAAGATCAGAATCCAATCTTCTATTAAGCCCCATTACCAAAAATTATGAGCCCAAGCAACGCCTCCTGTTTTGCCTGCTCTTGTTAAATTGAGCATATTGTACTCCCTCCCATCTCCAAGACACTGGGGATACTCAGTGCCCTTTTCCTTTCAGAAAAATGCTGGCAGGCTGGTTCCCACGAAGTTTAGGATCATTTGTGTTCAAATCAGAGAACCAGAAACATGTGGTAACTCCCACCTCTTGCCTAAGTCAGTAGGACTATCTCGTAACTGTAGTTCAGAAGTTCCTGGAACACACAGACCAAACCCAAGCAAGCTTTTCCTCTCCCCTGAGCCTGAATTTAAAAGGTCAGATCAGCTGCTGGTTTGGGTGAAGTGGTTAAAGACCTATGGACCAAAAATAGCTCCAGCTTCATGCAAGAAGTGCTGCTCAGCACCAGTATGACCCTAGGGCTGGTCAGAGGTGGAGATGGCGCTTGCACGGAATTGCTGGCTCATCTCACACTCACCGAGTAAAAAGAAACAGCTCTTTCACCGAGAAAGATCATAATTTAATTTGAACTTGTACAAAACAAAGGTTTTTTTTCATTATTTGGGTTGTTTATAAAGAAGTTATCTTTGTTTCAAAGCTCCTTTCTCTCAAGCTCTAGGGGTGTGAGGAATACATCAGAAGGCATTTGCATCACACATCCATCGCACCAGGATCCTTTCCCCTGAGCTGAGGAAAAAGTGTTTCTCACAAGGATAAGCTCTCCCTCCCAAAAATCGCAGTTTTTCAGAAGCTGAGCAGGTTGGGATCACACACAGCATCTCTCCAGCTCAGCACACTGGGAAGTCTGGTGAGTGCATTGGCTCTGTGACCTACCCAGGGGTGGTAACCCACCAACCTGAATCCACCTGCACTGCCAGTAGAGGAAACCACTGCTTGGCCACTTTATAAAGGCAGGTTGAATCTAGCCTGGGACCTCACACTGAAGATGTTGGCTCCATCACTACACCTGAGGTCATACCGCTCCTTCCCGGGGAAGAAGTTAAGAGGAACTCGGCACACGCTCCTGGAAACTCATCTGTAATTGTCAAGCAGAGCTTTGAGATCTGTTGGGCTGATTGCAGATAGCAGTTATTGCCTTCCCAGCCAAGGTAAATAATTAAATACCAGCAGAGGAGTTCAAAGCCTCAGCAGCTGCCCCTCCTGCTCTGCCCCAGTGCAGATTCCCGTGCCCTATTCAGCAGAGATCCAGGAGGTTATCCGTGTAATCCTCTGCACAATCTCACACAAAAAGGGGATGCTGCTTCCAATAGCTGGAACTCAAGTGATGAAATCTCTAGCAGGGCTAAATAGCCGTGGAGCTGGTGGAAACAATAGAGGCCTTGGGAGAGGAACAGATTTAGATTTCAAGACAAGCAGCTTGATTTTTAAAGGATAAGTCCAGGAAGGTCGCTCCAGGGGTTGCACCCAAGGATGCCAAGAGGGTTAAGGCTAACCAAAGCAAGGTATCTTATTTGCAGAGGTACCTGCAAATGATGCATTGTGAGACTTGAGAGGAGGAACAATTACTGAAGTTAATTTTGAAACTTCCCTCTTGCACCACCACATGATAAACAAATCCCCCATCACCCCGCCCCAGACACAAATCCTGACCAGGGCTTTGGGTGGCAGGGACTGGAGAGATCCTCCTCCAGATGTGTCCTGTTTTCTGATGGTTCCCCTACAGCCTCCCAGAATTTGTTGTATCACAAAAGGATCAGCTCAAGGAGCTCTATTACAGATGTCCTCTCCATCAACAGTTGCAAGGAGACCCCAGGTTTATGTAACACACCTACAAACCACTTTTAAGGAGTTTCAATATGGCAGTTTTGATGGTAATTCAGCAGCATTAACCCTCTTCACTTTCAATTTAGAGCCTTTTTAACTGAACTCTCTCCCTACAGCAGAAGTTCACACTCCAGGTCATCACAACACCAGCAAGGGATGGGGAGAGGTGAACTGAGCAGAGCAATGCTGGTAATTAGCATAATTAGCTTTGGTCTAGGCACAAATCCACCCTCAGAAACTGGGCAAAGCACAGCCTGCTGTGCCAGGGAAATCAAAGCCAAACGAGGGGTACACCCCAAAGTAAAGTGCTCCTAACTTTAAACTGGTCAGAGTAAAACAAAAATAAATAAGGTACGGGGGGGGATGAGCAAAGATCAAGAAGATAGCAAGCAAACCGCTATCTGGCCACCCTGAAATCTCAAAATTGAGATGATTTCTTGCTTTAGTGCCTGTGTGGTACAGGGTTACCTCTGAGCAGATGATCCCCATACAAGCTCTTAAATTTGCCCTCCTGCACTGAGCCACACAGCAGCCAACCCCAAAACTACAGTATTTATAGCAACAGTATTTACAGCAGAGCGATGAAATTGGCCCTGTGAACTGCTCACCTCCACCTTCCACGCTCACCAGTGTGACAGTGACTCATCTGTGCCTCACTCGCTTCGCTAAAATAAGGCGGTGGAGAAATCAGAGCCCCTGGCCCGTCCAGCAGCTGCTGAAACTTCTAAAAAGGCAAAACCACCAAAAAGTACAGTGTGATAGAAGAGCTCACCCCAAAGCTCCAGTGCAGATGTGCACTGGATTTCCTCCTGCACCCCAAAAGCTGTTCAGATGCCTGTTCAAAATAGTTACAACAATAATAATAACGATAAAGATATCAAGTAAATGGGTCTACAGCAAAATAAAACAAAGTGCTGAAAAGCAATCAGGGAAAGAGAGGTGTTGGCAACTGATTTCCTCTTTCAGAGCCCCCAGATGACGTTTCCATTCCCTCCTGTACCTAAAGCATCTACCAGCTGGGCCTGGGTTTCTGTTTGGTGCAGAAGTGGCAAAAAACCACCATCAAAACTGCGCTTTGTGGGTGTTTCCTCAAGCCCTCCTAAGGCTGTTTGGTCCTGCCCGATGCAATGTGCCCTCCCAAGGCTGCAGGGAGCAAAGGGAGGACACTGGGAAGGGCCCATCAGCCCCAGCAGTGAGCAGGGCAGAGGGGATACAGAGATCCAAGACCATTGAGCAAAGTGCCTGCTGACCCCCAGCCCAGCCTAATCTGGACCAAAGCCGATCAGCCGCCTTAACTCCTGCAGGAGGACAGGCAGGTTAATACAGCAGCGCTGCCATGTCCTGCCAAATGAGGGTAATTCAGGGCACATTTGTCTTCTAAGTTGAAGAATTGCTTAATCTGTTATTTAATTTTCATTAAAGTCACATGATCCCTTTCAATTCACTTTTTTTTTTTTTTTTTTTTTTTTTTTTAAACAGCCATAGAAAAACGTGGGGCTCGGAAACACTTTGGAACAAGAGAAAAACCACCTCAGATCTGCAGTCACTGAAGCTAAAACTGTGTTGCAACTCCAAAGGGAGTCTTCTCCACCTGCCCCAGCTCTGAACAACAGCTGGTAATGCAGCAAGACAAGCTCACTTCCACACAGCCACGTGAGACCGGGCAAGAGTCAGTGAAAACGAGACCAAAACCAAGGCCTGCAACATTTGTGAGGTGCCAGCGCTGAGCAGGAGCTGGGCCATCCCACCAGCAGTGAGACGGGAAGAGCTGCAAGCCCTGGAGTTGTGAAATCCCAGGGTGAGCAGTTCCCTTTCTGTTACACACACAAACACTGATCACAGAGACCTGTTCCCCTCTCACCCCCCTTGCTTCACAGAGCACTCGAGGTTAACTGAGCGCGCTGTTCAACCATTTGCATGGCACGGCTCGTCTACAAACCAGAGCTGTTGCAAGCCTGTCATCTGTAAAAGCAGAGAAAAAACCCTTCCAAAATCCCCCAAAAAGCACAAGCCACCTCATCTCCAGGGATCCATCTGAGACCCGGTGGTCATTCCCCAAGTAGCAACAGTCATTTCTGCCACGATCTTGGCATGACACCCTCAGAGGGGTGTGAGCCGTGGACAGAAACACAGAGTGGGACACCAAAAGATTAACTCAACCATCCTGGCAGCACAAGTGAGATATTTAGGAACAGAGCGGTTTCAGCCATTTCCCCAGAGCCACTTCCAGATCCTGTTCTAGTTTTCCCGGGATGTCTATTGTGAAGACAAGGAGAGGAAGGAAAAAATTAAATGGTGTGATCACAAACACAGCATCGTTGGAACAGAGCTGAAGAATGTGCGGATGCTGCTGAAAACCATTTCCAAAGTGCTTCCCCAGCACGTGGGGAAGTGTTTAGCTCCCACTGACCAGCTGGTAACCCTGTGTCAGCAAACCCCACTGGCCTTCCCATAGTCAAGCCCCAGGGAATGGAAACACCTTTTTCCAGAAGAGAAGTCTCAACCTGCAACCAGACCCTGATCTGGTGAGGAGTGGTTGGAATGACAGTCTTGGGAAACATCACGACAGACTCTCCTAACCAGTTACTCTCTCTTTTCCCCTTTTAATTTCAGAGCTGAAGTGCCACATAAGAGCCAGAACTAAAGTGTCAGGCCAGCAGGTTTTGCAGGAACCAAACTCGAGGTGTATCACTTAAAAATCGAGCAGTTAAATCGAGTGCCAAACGAGCCATTTGCATTAACCTCGTGAAACAGGATATGAAGCACTTTGTAGCAAGAAAAAGGAGACTGGCTTTATTAGAAAAATACTTTTAAGGTGCAAATTCATCAAACCATTTGCAGCCAGGGACGATTTGTAAAAGACATTACTGGCTGACAAAGCTGGCTTTTGGCTTCCCAACTCCATCAGCAATTACCACCCAGAGGGACATTACCTGTTCTCAGCTAATGAGTGACATCAGTGCCAAGTGCCAGGCACAGAGACCACATTAACTGCTGCAGAAAATGGCTCTTGAGGTTCCAGGAAGAAAACTATTCCGAGACATCTGTAATAAGCCAAGACATTTCATCTGGTGTAAAGGACTGAAGGTGATTGTAGAAAAGAATTGTGTATTGTCCTCCTATGGTTATCTAGACTCAATCAGAACTATCTAGAGTCAATCAGACTCCAAAAACCACCTGAGGTTTGGACCAGATAAACTTCTCCCCGTGAAATTAAGGGGAGTCACAATTCCTAATTGCCTTAAGCAACAAAACTGAAAACCTATGGCACTGCTCAAACAACCCAACCCAGCACCTCTGGGAAGATGTTGCAACTTTGTTTATTTTAGCCTAGAATTTACCATGTCGCAAATCCCATCCCCACCCACCGGGAGCTGGTCAGACCAGCCCCTTCCTCCTGCCCCGACTTCTCGCTTCCACTTCTGACCCAGGATTTTATTGCAAAGGGAAACCAGGGTTACTGGCCATAAAAGGAAAAGACCCATCTGTCACATTTTTTCGGAGGGCAGTCAACAAGGAGGAACTCGGGGGACTTCCTTAAAACTCCGGAAACACCGGAGGCCACAGCCGTCCCCCCTTATAAGGATTAAAGGGCTCCTCTCCCGCTTCCGTCAGGGATGCACGTGGGCACCCACACCAGACAGTGGAGGAGCACAGATGTCTCATTTTGAAGGAAGACAAAAGGGGAGGGGAACAAAAGGAGATGGCAGCAAACAGGCAGAGTTGGGCCGTGTTCAGGGAGCTCTGCCCCGGGCTCGGTGAGGGCACTGCCCTTTTCCTCGGTGACCCAACGTGCTCCTTTCCACACCACCTCGCTTATGCTTCTGCCAGAAAACGATGCTTAACAAGCTGAAAATTCCATTTACATCAGGAATGCATTTGGCCTTTTAGTTATGGCATGTTTATGTTTGCTTAACAAACCCCTGCATTTCTTCCATCAGATACGATTCCGGATTGCTGACCTCAAATGTGGACGTGCTGCATCCAAAAACGAGAGGAGTCAGAAGTTATTTAATCAGGAATACTACCTTTGCCTTTTTTTCTTTTTAATGAAAAATTCTCTTTCCTTCACACCAATAACCACGGCCATGATTAAACCCACTTACACAAAGATGAAGGTGAGGTGACCCCGCACTGAAAAAAATCACTTGCTGGCTGCCATCAGCCCCTTTGCATTTTGGATGCATCAACAGCAAAAGCTGACGGGACAATTTCACTTTTGTTTCACTTTCAGAATCACATAAAACAATACAGCAGTACTGGGTGGAAACCACAAACCTGATTATGAGTCCAGAAGTAAAAGTTAACCCTGTTTGTCAGGTCTAATTAGGGCAGATGATGTCAGCACAGCAGTGTCTGGGGAGAAAAGTCAGTGTAATGCTCACAGGACATGTTAAGATCCCAAGACATCATTTACTGTCGTTTTTTTGAGGGGGGAGTTTGCTATTACTGAGAAAACTACACAGTTGGAGCTTTATCCTTTTAAAGAAAGTCAAAGAATCAGGGTTTTGTACTTGCAGGGGCTCCCAGTTTCTCCCTTACAGTGGTTCCCACATGCATGAACTGGTGCATCCCTCCTCCCCAGCACCAGCCTCTCACACCAGAAGAGCTCCAGCCAGAAGGGAACCAGGCAACACTGAAAATCTGCCTCCTTACCCTTTATCCCAAAGGAAACACTGCTCTGTCCCACACCAGACCTTAGCACAAGCTGCTTTACTCTGGGCATCTCCCACAAGTCTCCCATTGATCTCCAGGGAAAATCCCACTAGTAGAGCATCCAATACCACTTCCAGTACTTATTGTGAATTTCATTTATCCATGTTCAGGTACATCAGCTCAGCCTCTGGTGACCCACATTACAAACAGGTAGCTTTGTGGGAGAGTTTGGGGTGGCAGGTTAGATGCTGCCCAGCAGCCCCAGGGAGCAGCTACTGAGACCCTCAACCCTCTTCCCCCTTTTTTAATATATAAACACTACTGCTTGACTTCCCAGGAGCACAAAGAGGATATGCCATAACAGAAAACCCACAAAACCTTCTCTTTTTGGTTTTGGCCACCAATTTAGAACCTCTCCCTTGGAAGAGCAGCTTTTCAGGAGAAGCCTGGAAAACACCCTGTCTTACAGCAGGGTCTGGTTACAGGACAGGGAAAAAAGTCCCCCTCTCCCCAAGACACAATAAACCACCAAATTAAACAGCTCAGATAGGCATCACACAGCTTCAGGCTACAAGGTTTCTTTGGGTGTATTATTTGAAACACATTCTCATTAAATCAGATCTTCACTTCCTACTGTTTGGCTGGTTGTTGGTCTCTGCTTAAACCTGGTGCTGATGGTCCCTTGCCAGCAAGCCAGGGGTCTGTGTTACTTGTCCCAACAACTTCCAGTGCCAATTTATTTTATGAGGCAAGACCTTCATGCATCTTACTCGGGGGGGGGGGGGGGGGGAAGATAAAAAAGGCACCAAAAAAGCAGGTATGACACCTCATTTTACTGTTTTCTAATGCAAAACCCCCACAAACTCTTTTTGACACGAGGCTCCTAAAAATAACACATCCTGAAAAAGTCCTGTTATTTTTATACAGTCACAAGAATCACTGGATTGCTTCTAATTATCCCATCCTTCCTTGGAATGTCTATTTGTGTGCAACAAGACACAACTGGCTGCGACACCAGTGGAATCATAACACATCTTCAATTACAGGCAACTGGGTAAGTTCAGTTTCTCCTCGTGAACAGTTTTGTGAGAACGACAGTTAAAAAAAGCCCATTTTAACTGTGGATTTTGGGGTCTGTGTTAAAAAGGTGTCAGATCTAAATAGAAACAGATCTTGCAGTGGCCATGACTGAAAACAAACCCACAGTCTCTCACACGGATTCACAGTGGGATTAGAAACATTCCACCTGAACAGGATCAGCAAGGAGATTCCTAAAGAGCCCTTAGAGCAGGACTAGTCTATGGGACTTCACTGTCATCCCTGTAAATACATCCTTACTGCCTGTGGCTTCCAGGGGGCACTGGCTACTCCAGGCAGTGGAACCACAGAGGAATCTGCTCGGGGCTCAACAGAAACATAAATAGTTATCCATCTGCACCGTGCCTGACTGCAGCAGACTGGCAGCTGGATCTGCTCTGGCAAGCAGGCTATCAGAGCACAGTCCCAGTGTTTCCCACGGTGCAGTCAGCACTCAGCTATTACTGGCACTCATTACTGCACGGCCAAATATTTGCATGGCAAACTCTCTGGACGCTTACTCAGAGGAGGTCTGGCTCCTGCCTGGCCTTCCTAGTGCTCCTCAACACCCCCAGGGGAAGAACACTTCCAGAATTGGCACCCCATGTGCTTCCAGCAAGCTGCATCTCTCAAGGCTGGAACTCACACCATCCTCCCTGCCATTATTTTACAGTTTTTCCTCCTTGGGAAAGGCAGTGCTTTTATCTGAAGAGTCATCCACTGCAATTTGTACTGTCATGGCAACACAGCTCCCTCCCCTGCCCAAGCCCATCCCCAGCCTCATTGTGTTCATTACCAGACGGGCACGCAGCACCCTGCATGCAGATGAACCTCTCACAGGGGTCTCAGGCCTCCTCTCCCCTGCATCTGTACTGACAGCTCCTGCTACAGGGTTATGGCTTCAACAG
This sequence comes from Pyrocephalus nanus, assembly GCA_038380795.1. Taxonomy (NCBI): domain Eukaryota; kingdom Metazoa; phylum Chordata; class Aves; order Passeriformes; family Tyrannidae; genus Pyrocephalus; species Pyrocephalus nanus. The sequence continues at coordinate 13,125,229 of CM076276.1, forward strand.
GAGAAGGGAAAAAGCCTTACTAAGTCAAATTTCCTCTGTTCAAAGGAGGAAGTTTTATTCGAGGCGTTTCTGTAGTACGGTACATTTTTGTTGTACTGATTAAAATTAAAGGACAGGGTTCATAACCAATCTGAGCAGTCCAACAAAAAAATAATAATATTTACAGCAGGTGCAAGAGGATTTTGCTAAGGCAGCTTGGACAGGCTGATAAAGAAATAGGGGAAGATTGCTCCACAAAGGATCCTGCTCAAGAACAGGGCTCTGGAGCCCTCTTACGGCAGCTCGCTCGCTCTCAGCTTCCTCGGAGCAGAATTCCATGTATTCCTCATAGTATTATCTCTCTGCAGACAAGGATGCACTGCCATTGACACTGGGTGGGAAAGAACATGATCCGTGAAAAATCCACACTTCCATCTCCTTGAGTGATCCCTGATGGGTGTGCAAGGACTGGACAATCCCCACGTTTAAAGGGGGACAGAAGACACTGAGACCAACATGAAGTGCTGCTTCAGCAATAGAAACACCTGAGGGCAGCTAAGGAAATGACCAAATCCACTGCTCCAGTGCCAGCAACCGCTCCACAGGGATGTCATGCCCAGTGCCAGGAGGGAAAGGCCAGGCTGGTTTCACACCAACCCTTTCTCCAGGCCAGTAAGTTCTGACAGAGCCACAGAGCTCAGTTATGGACAGGCCCAAAATCTCTGTCCAGCAGCCACTCAGGGAACACAGAGGGAGGAGGCAGCTCGCCTTTAGCAGGGAACAGCACAGCTGCTGGGCTCCTAAGGGGTTACAGAGATTCAACAGCAGGGAAATATTTATGGAGAAAAGATGCTGAGCTGTGCATGTTTCCCAGGCTGGAGATGGTTTTAATTTACCTCTTGCAAAGGCTGTGATTATTTGCTGCTGGTTTTTGTTGAAAGCAACTATTCGAGGCTCACCAACTCCCTCTGGTGTCGAAGCTCTGCAGCTGAGCCAGAACAAAACACCCCCTAAACCCACACAAACTACAAAGAATCCTCCTTTTTGTTCCCCTCTGGAAAAGAGGAAGCAGTATTTTAAGCATTAGTGATTACCACGGCCTTGCCAGGCACAAAGCATTTTTTGACTCTAGCATGCTAAGGACAGTACAGATATCATCCCCTAGAGTTTCCTTCTCTTTTCCAGCTCTCCTCTTTGGAGACTGGTGTCTGACTTCAGCTAAACTGCAGCATCTACCACACTTCCTCACTTGACTTTCCTCCACAGCAGCCCCTGGGTGCATGGTTCTGGTCAGCATGGACATGAAAACTATGAGAAATTTTGAAACTAGGAAAGTATCCTCAGCATTAATAGATTACAGTAGGCACCCACTCCTCCTGGGACTAGCTGTTCCCTGGGGGAGGAAGCTGTACCTCATCAGTTCCCTCATACCACTCCATCCCCTCCCTGCACCATCAGCCCCACACCTTTTCCCCAAGCCAGCAGAAGCTCACCGAGCCTGGCAGCATCCCTCAGCCCACGTGAGCAAGGCTTCCAAGCTCTCCTCATAAAGCATCTACCCCGCTTCACATTCTCTGATTAATACATACCTTGAAGTGAACCATAAATATTTGCCTGGATTTTCTGTTAATCTTGCTCTGACATAGCTATTAGGATTACTGGAGTGCAGGCTGATAAGCAACGGGGTGAGTGCTGGAGTGTTTTGGGAGATGACAGTAACACCTCTCTGTATTTCACTGATGTGGATGCCTCGGTGACCTGCACTAATCCACTTGGAAAATTACTATGAGAGAACAAAGAGCCTCGAAATACGAAGCAGGAGGTGGAGTGCTGCAAAGAGAAGTTTATTTCCAGACAAGCCTTTTCTAAATAGACACATAAACATCTGTATTCAACACAAAGTGGAGAGTCACAAACAGAAACGAGCAGAGAGTAACCCAGAGCAGGACCTTCCTGCACACCCCACATCCACATGCACTGGTCCAGCAGGAGAAACCCAGGAGCCCTAGTTTACATAGCATGACCTTTCTCTCAGTATACATGCACTGAAATAACCACCCTCAGCCTGAACATTTAACAAGCCACCGTGCCAAAACAAAGGCTGTTTTGCAGAGTTGGGGCCAAAAAGCAGAGTTTTGGATGCAGTGATGACCTACGGCCCTTTTCACACAGATCTCTTGCTCCTGAACACCAAAATGGTGCTTGTTTTCTCCGCAGGATCCTCAGGAGAGTGTCACCTCCTGAGTCCAGGCTCCCATTCCTGGCAGTCTGTCAGCCAGCCATGCCTGTTCACACCCAGCCTGCCCAATCTAGCTGGATCACAGCCTGAAATCCTGGGGCTACAGGCTGTGATGATGCTACAGCAATAGACTTCGACCCAGAAAGAGCCAGAAGTGGCCATTCAATGGCTAAAAGCATCTATTCTCTCTATCAAAAATCCTGTTTATAACTAGGTATAAAGTCTCCTCCTTCCTCCTCAGTCAAGATATCCAACTTGATCCGAAAGCTCCAGGATGACTCAAAGCATGGGTTTTCAGCCAGCTTTGCCTTTTAGACTTTTAATACTAACTTATCATTATCTTTTACATTTAAAACATTGCACACATCTCTGGAGGTGTACCCTGACAGACTCATCAAGTGATCTCATAACATTTCTCCTTAAAGACTTACCTTTAACATCTCACTGTAAGGCAGATTTCTAGACTGCAGAGAATAATTTTAAACTTTTTGAAAGGTCTTCTGGCTTCCTGTCATACTTGACTAAGAATCAGAACAAAACACTCGGTGTCACTAACGCCATAATATAAAGAAAAAATGATCTTTCTCTGACTCTGCGTGTCCCAACGTGCAAGTCCAAGGACTACAATAGCTTTCCTAGTGATTTGCATTGCTTGCTTTCACTTTTCCATAGTGATGTGAGGTACTTCAGAGGAACTACCCAGTCCAAATTTTTGGGATAGGCCCGCAGACAGAGGCGAGAAGGTTCACTGATACCGCAGAGAGGCATTCTGGGCAGAAAGCAGCCTGGAATAACACATGCAAACAGATCACGGGAATTTTGCATCTCCCTGACAAGCAGCTGTAATGATTCCATGTGGGAGACAAATCAGAGGACTGTCAGAGGTCTGTTTTGGTACGGCTGTGCAGTTGCACAACTCATTACACACAACAACAGTCCACCCAATGCGTTGAGTAAATACCTCTCAGTTTTACATAGCCAGATCAGCCAGGCCAGCCTTTCCCCACACCCTGCAGCTCCCCCAGTGCCTTTGGGCTCCTGGGGGTAGGGGCTGTTTATCCAGTCTCACAGGCAATGAAAAAATTAAAGCACAGGCATACAGGAATGGCAGGAGAGTGTGTATGTGCAGGCACACGCACAGCACGCACACTAACTGCAGCACTTACATTTGCATATACTTTTTGGGCACTGGTGATGACAGATATCCCATTTCTTTAAAAAAAAAACCCAAAAAAATCCAACCTGAAGAATAATCCTTGATTTCAGAATAATGACTGATCGCTGTCTTAGCCATGGCAACTCGCCACCTCTAAACGGATGCAGGCAAAGCATGACATGTCTCTTATTCAGCAGCTACTTCGTTCCCATTTAACTTTCCGAGCTCACAGGAGGGAACAGAAAAGCCAGCAGCTACAGCTAATGCACAGCAGCTCTCTCCTGATCAGGCCATCTCATTCCTCACCCCGGCTCTGCTCACAGCTGGACTGCGAGGCTGCCCCTCGCAGCGACAGAGATTGGAGCTGACCGCGCTGCCGCACACACGGCCCTGCACAGCCATCGCCTCCCAGCACTGCCCTCTGCCACGAGCCACCCACGCTGGGATGGAGAGAAATTAAAATGTGTGCTATGGAGTCAGTTATCTCCTCCCGGAGGTAAAGCTCAAGGAATGTAATTGCAAGTGTCACAGCAGTACGTGAGAGTTTCAGACAAGGAACCTGATCCAGGTGTTGGGGGGAGTACTCGGGGCTTTGGTCTTTGGAGGATCCCTGACATTTCTCTGTATGATCTTTGCTCTTACTCATTTGTACACCCTGAGTTCATCACAGTGCTTGGATCAGGGGGAGCAAGTATGTCATTGAATGGTTTGGGTTGGAAGAGGCCTTAAAACTCATCTCGTTCCACCCCCTGACATGGGCAGGGACACCTTCCACTATCCCTGGTTGCTCCAAGCTCCGTCCAGACTGGCCTTGGACACTTGCAGGGATGGGGCAGCCACAGCTCCTCCGGGCAAATATAATTATACACAAAGCACTGCCTTTCGAAAGAGCAGTGCTTGTTTTTTTTAGATCAGGGGTCAGCTGGGAGTAGGTAAAGGGTGCTTTGCTTTGGGAGACCAGCTCAAACCAGCTGTGTTAAGTCTCCTGTGCAAAGCACGGTTTAGTCTGGCAGATGGAGATGCTAAGTAAAACTCATTAATCTGTTAGCACTTTCACCCACCCACCAAAATCCCAGTGGTCTGAAGTCATGGTTTTCTGACACAAATCTAGAAATCTATAGCTTATACAACAGCTGCAACTAGAATAAAGTTCCAAGAAGAAAAAAACACCACATTTAGTTTAATTACATGGATAGGTCAGAATTATTCAAGACAGGGATCTCAGAGTAAGAGAAATCTGTATCTGAAATTATCTGTGTGATTGTTCATGGTACAGGATTGGAAAAGGCACCTTGTGACTCCTGCTAAGTGCCTGCTCTTCATTCTGCACACCTGAAACACGCCACAAAGGGTTAAGGCCACATGATAACAAAACCCTTCAAAAAATAAGCTTTTAGTACAAAACACCCCAGCTTTCACCTGCAGACAGAGCAGCTACAAACCCAACTCTTGTTCACATAACCTCATCTCGCTGCCCTCTCCCCCAGACACGGCACAGCAAAGACCAAGGCTGCAAAACAACAACTAGGAAGCCCAGAAGCTGGCAAGATGTGCTCAGGGCTGGCTGGTGCTGAGCCTACCTCCATATCTAGAAAGGTTCAACATACTCCTTCTGGAAGGCCAAGGAAAACTAAATATAGCAGCAGGCAACCAGCAAACAACATGACCTGGCACAGCTTCCAGCTCTACCTGAACAATCCCCTCCGATAGCTGCGATCCTTTGCCTTGTTTGGGGAGGACGTGCCGGAAGGAGGCACTTTGAGGTTTTTACTTACACGGGTAATTGCACACACAAAACTTAGGGATGGAGGTAATGCAATAACAGCACCGGCACTCGGGGGATCATCTGGCTCTTTCAGAGCGGGGTTTTTTTATTAAGCCTGACATCCGCTCACGGAGAGGAGGGAGCACCCTCGCCTCACGTGCCAGGAGCCAAAGCCTCGCGCGGCAACCGCCTCTTAGAGCGGAGACACCATCCGAGAGCATCTGCTTTGTTTTAACCTCTGCCCTTTAAGGAGGACACAGAAAGGGGGGAAAAAAACCCTAAACCCTTTAAGCTGCAGACTGGCTTTGTTGGTGTGTATGAGGCTGGATATCATGGCAGGAATTTTCAATCAGAGAAGGCCTCGGGGAGAGCTGCTCACCTCTCGGCTCCTGAATGGCATCTCTGCCACGAGCAGCCCATGGATGTTGCAGCTCTAAAGACAGACCCCAATTTCGACCGGGTTTTGAGATTTAGCTTAAAGGCATGCACGCTCCCAACACAGAAAATGGGGTCAAAGAAGCTTCTTTTGAAAAAATAAATAGAGCAATAAAGCATTCTTTCAGATTGGCTTCACAGGGGATAAATCACTGAGCAAATACAACCATCTTATCTCGTTGGCAAATGGCACGTTATAGTGTCCAGCTTTACGGGAAATGCGCTGCTTGGTCAGAGAGCAAACTGACTTCTCATTGTCTAGAAAAATGCTGCTCTTTACTTTTTACAAGATTTGTTTGGTTTTTTTAAAAAAAACCCACCCCATGATCTCTAAGCTGTGCCAAGCCTGCTTTGCCCTCCTGCCTCTCGACGCTTTCCTGGATGCCTCAGGACTTCCTAGCAACCTTACAGCAGAAACACAATCAATCTCCTTTGAGCAGGAGGACAACTTGTTTAAAACAGTATCCCAGCGGCCCTCCTGGCATTCCCACACGGGTGGGATGAGGCAGCCGTGGGATCCCACAAAGGCCACGGCGAAGAAGGGGGTGAGGCAGGCAGGGTTCTCCCAGCCCATGGAGGCAAAGCTTCCCCCAACCCTCCATTTTCAGCCTCTCTTTGTCCATCCTAAAGCCCAGTGCTGACATAAATGACACCCAGGGAGGAATGCAGCCACCCAGCAGCTGAGGGGTGGTTACGGAACCATCGCTGGCCGGGGGATCCAGCGGCGGCGGTGCCTGTTCAGCGTTTTGGCCCTGATTTATGACGAGTGCGCTCGCGTTTCCATTAGCCACTGCTCTCGGAGCTGACCCCTCGGCTGGGAGAGGCAGACTCCACATTAAACTCCCATCAGCTTTCAGTCCCGCTGACCTCAGCCCCAAAACTCGCAGCCATGTTTTACATCAGCCGGGGCCGACACATTCCATTAATGCTCCCCCCCTCCGGCTCGGGGAAACATCTGCTCTGTTTACAGTGGCAGCAGCACAGAGACCACTTAAAGCATCACCTCTGCCCCCCCAGCCCACGGTGGGAGGAGCAGCCACGCACGGGCCAGGCCCTGCACCTCCTGACCCCCGGCACTACAACCTGGCCTTTAGTTATTCAGCAGGGCAGGGGTCACTAAAACCATCAGGGCTCAGCAGAGGTGTTGGGCAGTAGCAACCAAGGTAAATTCCTCCAGGCCAGAAGCGCAAGTTTGAGAGAGGAATTCGTGCTGACCCCAGCAGAAGATGAGCAGGCTGACTGGAAATATGGAAGGATTAAAGAATGCCAGCAAAACGATTAAATTTTTTTAATCCCGATGGTTTTAGGGATTCAGGCAGAGATTCAGTGGATATGGATGGTTAAAGCTCCACAGGTTAGAGCTCACACATGGAGGGCACCCCTGTGGCACCTCTCCAGGGTGCTTGGTGCCAAACCCACCCCTCCAGCTCCACAAGTACCTGCAGGGTGGCTCTTCCCACAGCAACAGGAAGGGACTGGATACCTTCCTGAAAGCAAAGCACAGCTCATCCACAACAATCCCCTCAAAGCACCCCAGACACCACCATATACATTAGCACCTACCAGCTTCTCACTGGGGAAGCCCAACAGCTCTGAAATACCTGTTCAGGTAGGGGATGCTCATCTATCAGTATTATGTGCTGGAGAGTTAGGGCAAGTCTCCACCAGATCAAAGGTACATGTTACTCCATATTTTCCCCCACAGATTTTTGACAGCTGAGACCTCCAAAAGGCAAACCCCAAACACTTGTTGCTGCTATTGTTCCAGTGTTAGGTGTGCATCAAATTAACCCCGACGTCCTCTGTTGCTGCTGGAAGCTTTCTTTACTAATAAGCAGCTAGTCAAGGCTCTAGCTGCTAACAAGCCCACAAGGACACAAAAACATACAGCAACCTTGGAATATCCGACAGCATCTGCCACAATAGAGACAGAGCACACCACATACAGGGCATTCAGCAAGGGGCATCAGCTTTTAGGATAATGAAGTCAGGAACACAATCGGCTGTTCCCATCTCTGATCATCTCAACGGTTCACGAATCTGCTGCATTTCAGATTTCTGCCCTTTTGACAGAGCTTGGGCTATGAGCTCACACAACAGTTAACAGCAAAGGACCACAAAAAGACCCTGACTCTCACAGAGGGCTTAGACCACTATTCAAACACCCCTGTAAACAAGCAACAACCCCCTAAAACACCATTTTACTTTTTTTTTTTTTTTTTTAATTTTAGAACTGCACACTAATGAAATCCAGTGGCAGGTATCGGGGAAGGAGAAGAATAAAAACTGTGTTTGCTCTCAATCTTCTGCAATACGTTAGAGAGGAGTGACACAATCTACACAAAGACTCCCTGTTTTTCACTTCATTCCCAGCATCCCAAGTGTCAGCAGGTCACAGCTTTGCCAATTCTACTGCAAAGGTAAAACGCTGAATTAAGAAAGCAATTTTATCTAGTTCCCTTTCAACCAAAGAGATGAAAATTCAGTCAAAGAGGAAAAATTTGGCACTGAATCAGACAAATCAAATTGTCCCTTTCCGGTTCCTTAATTCACATGTTAGGGAACAACCACAGCTGGGAATTTCAATCTCTGGAGCAATTAAAGAAAATTAAATTCAGGGAATGAGGCCTTATGCACTCAAAGCTTCATTAACCCTGTTGCCTTTTAATTAAATACGTGCACATGAAATTTTGGACAGAAAGAGCATTTGCCTTACTGAAAATGCTCAGTTTTAGTGGCAAATCAGAACCTGCCCTTAGGAAAAAAAAAAAAAAGATACTGGGATAGTAAACTCTAGACCTCTCCAGCTCCACAATGGCTTTATTAAATACAGTAAAAATTACTGCCTATCACCAGCTCCCACTTCATGGGAACGTCTGCTCTCCCTCAAACACCCTCAGCTGCATCAGCAAAGCTCTGCCTTGGGCTCGCTTCAAGATAACAGGCAACCCCACCACCACCAGGGATAAAAACATGACCCAGGATTTAAGAGCCCCACACTTATTACGATCAGTAAGAGAAATAAAGTTGGCGAGCTACAGCAGGATAGATTTTACAGCCCACGGAGAAGAGATTAGAGCAGCCAGCGACTCGTTTAAATACTGCTCATCCTCACAAAAGGCTCCGGCAGGCGCCAAAGGCGGTGTGTGACTAGGACAGTTTAGAGGATAATCTTTGAAAGGGGATATTGTCAAGTCTGCCCAGCCTAAATATCGAGCTGGCTTTGTGTGAGTTACCAGCTGAGTTGTGAGGGAGTCACGCCGCTCCCGCCTTCCCGGGGAGCATCAGTGAAGCAGCTCCGAGTTCACCGGGACGCGCGACCGCCTGGCAGAGACCGAGCACCGACTGCTTTGATGCTCCCCCACATCCATCTGAAACGGTGGCACCCAACTGATGCACGGGCAGGGGACAGCACACGTGCTGGGAACAGCACAGAGAGGGAATAAACACAAGGTCTCCAAGAGACTTCTCGGGAATCTGACACCTCGGGCCAGACGTTTCACCCAGAGCTGTGCTCTCGCCCCTCATCGTTAGCAAGCAATGGGAGACATACACCTCTGGGAGAGATGAGATGTCAGTTTGTTCATTTAAGGCATCTTTTTGGGGAGAGGGACTTGTCCTTTGCTGGCACAGACTGATGCATTCTGTGGTTGTGTTTTATCACTGACCCGTGTATTTTAGCTGTTTTGACTACTCAAAGACAACGGGGTGTGTTTAGAGATTACCTTCCCTGACTGTCACTTACCATAAGAGTCAATACATTTTACAGCCAACAACACTTCCCTTTTCACACGTGCCCCCCCTCTCAAGGGACAAGCTAAGGCAACAGCACAACTGCTCACACAGAGCCTCCAAGGGATGCCAGATTCCCAAGTGGACGCTCTGCCCAGCTGAGTGAAGAAGCACAGCTCCATTAACCAGAGACAGGCAATTTCTCATGCCCAGCATTCACAGGTTAATTGCTGCATCCCCAAAAGAACGTTCTTGTTCTGGTTTCGTAGCAGCCATGCTGCCTCACATGGAGCAGAGTGAGCTGTTTGCTGCTGGAGGATGCCCTTGGTACTACCAAGGACAATCTGAACGCACCGAGCTCGACAAAGCTGAATGCAAAACCAAACACAGCCCCTTTGCTTCCCCAGCCTTTGACACCTAAAGGGGAAGGGGCTTCCTACTACAGCTCCAGCAACGAGGAGCACATGAATTTTGTGATGCTTGAAGTGCTGCCAGGCAGAACACAACCCATCACTCCATTCCTTACAGGTACATTAACCCTTCCGTGTGCATGAGGTGGTTTTCCCATCTGCAAGCAGCAAATAAGCAAGGAGGATGCACTCAGTGTGCTAAGGGGGGAAGGAGACATTTCCAATGCAAACCTGCTCGTACAGAGTTCTGCTCCCCATTTGGATGCTATCACTTTATGATGACAACATTTCCTGACCCAGATTCTGTCTTGCTCCCCATTCCTCTGCTACAAGTAGTAATTAGTAATGTCAGTGGTTCTGGCTGAATTGCTACAGTCCCATTAATAATGCAAGAGTAGTAACAGAGAGAGCAGAAGAAGAGAGGCTTGAAGGTTAAAAGCAATAGGAGAATGTGTTTTGGGGGGCATTGGAAGGGGAGGGGGGAGGAGGAGCAGAAATGCTGGCCTACTGAGATTATACACCATCCACTTCAAAACATATCATTCCTTTCAGGTGGAAGTGGTGGGTGAGTCAGTCATGGCTAATTAGAGGATAATATGCAAATAGGAATGACACACAGAGGTGATTTTTACTAAATTAGAAGTAAACTAGTGTTTCACCTTCTTTTTCCCCCTCTAAACTTGCTGCCTCACCACTTCATGTTCCAGTTTCTCTGTTACTCATGTTTCAGAGGTCAACAGTAACCTGGAATCCCCACACATGACACACACACTGAAGTTTCCTCTCTCTCCAGAGAACTCAGGCAGAGACCAGCCCATACCTGCCCATTTACAGCCAAACCTTTAACGCCACTAATACAGCTGCTCCGGGCACACCTTAACCCGAGGCTCTGATGAAGCTGTCTATGACATGTACTCTGAACCTAAAATAGAGCTGGGTTTGAACAGGTAAACCCAGCATCTCCCTGTGCTTCCAAGGCCAGGGAGTCTTCTCCAGCTGACAAGCAGCTCCCTCGACAGCAACAGCTTCACCCCCACACAGGGCACACAAGCCTGCCCGTGGCACTGAATGAAGCTGCTGGAACTGCACCCTCAACTGCATCACCTGGGAACTGGATTTTTTCCTTTTATTTTCTCTCTTCCTGCTAAGATAAAGGAGCCCACAGGTTTGGTGTTGATTCCTCAGCTGTTTCTGCTGTTGAATGAAAACTCACATGGACAAGCCTGAAGCGTCCCCTGCACACCAGGAAGGCGGAGTGTTTGTTGCTGACTCTGGTGCAACACCACAAGGCAGGGACCTTCTGAAGGGGTTGGTGGCCCCTAGTTTTCTTGAGGATTTATAAGAAATGTGAGCTCACTTTGAAAGGTCTTCTCTCCTAGTGTTTGGCATTTACAGTTTCCTACATGGTACCAGGCCTCTTGTGAAGCGATACTGTACAAACCAACACCCGTGCCCTTTCCATCAGCTGAAATCACACACATCTCTCTTGAAATACATATTTCAATAAATCAAGCTTATCAGTGTAATTACTTGACTGCAGCACAGCTCACTCTAACACTTACAGAGAACTACTCCAAAGTCCTCCAGCACAAAGGGCTCGGATGACTACCCAGAAGGGATAAAAAAGCCAGCAGGCTCACGGAGATGAGCTCATGGAAGAGTGGCAAAGGAGGAAAAAAACTGGAGGGGGATGAGCTTCAGAACTGCATGGTGTTTTCAGAGACCTTTCAAGTATCACTTCCTCTGCAGAGAGGAAGTGAGAGGAGCTGGAGGATCTCGAATACAAACAGCTTCCCCTCCATGACAATGAGAGAAAAGAATGGGTGTTTTTGAAACAAGGGAAAAAAAAAAAAAAAAGGAAAGCAGGCCAGCCCTAAGCATACTGTGACCAAATTAGGAAACAAACTCTACTGACAGCCTCCAGAATGGCCATGGTCTGCAGCAGCCTTGTATTAGCTCAGGAAGTCTGATGACTGTGTCATCTGCTGAAATCTGTTTATGTGCAAACAGAAAGGAGAAGCAAAACACCTCCTTGCACTCCACAGGCCAGGTTAGGCCATCCCAGGCTCTGGCCTGGAGGAGTCATCAGCTGCCCTGACATGATGCTATTCCAAACCTCTGCTGCTGACTCATGCCCCTCCAAAGATAACTCTGCCCTGGAAGCACTCAGGTACAGCAAAACGAGGAGTATGGGGCTTTTTAAGTGCATGTTTTAAGTGGTTAGCTGTGGCAGATGAAGCTGAGGTTAGAGATCAGTGATTACTACGACAGGAATGTGAGGGGGAGGAAAGAGAGGGAAGATACAGCTTCTTGAGTAAGGTCGGAACAATGTTTTTAATTTGGCTTGGGAACAGCCTTTTTCCATCCTCTCCAACCTCCATTTCCACTGCAGCAGCAAAATGATAACCTTGCTCCAATGCTGTGCAAACACAGAGGAGTTTTAACCTCAAACTGCCATGGAGGGCACCTGTACAGGGCTCCCCAGCAGTCCCAGGGCAGCTTGGTGGCATCGTACCTGTTTTGAGGACGAACAAGTGGCAGAGATGAAGCTGCTTCACTGTTTAAAAATAAATCAAATAATCCAACAAATGAAGAAATCTGAGCTCTCTGGTCCATTCAGAGATTTAGGGTGACCACGTTACATTACTCCCTCTCTTGTTCTCTGCATGAAATGGAAGAACACCTCTCCTCCCTTTCATTTTCAAAGGGATCCAGGAGGAAAAAGCAAAGCTTCCAGCTCGTCTCAGCCTGAGCACAACTACAGGTTTCAGGGTCCTTCCAGCCCCAGCAGTTTGGCTTTGGGGACTGCTCTGCCAACATTGAAGGCAGCTCAGGGCCTTTCACACCCCAGCCAGGGTGCTCTTATCCAATCCCTCACAGAATTCATCAGCTACTCTCCAAATTCACTGTCCTTATACCACTGCACTGACCAGGTGTGCTGCTGCTCCCAGTGGCCCCTCTGCCTAAACAGTCACAGGCTGTGCCCAGGGAGAGGTCAGAAAAGATGTTGAAGCTTAAATTTCCATCTCCACATGAAGTTGTGCTCAGTTTATTACTCCTGGACCTTTCCTTGGCAAAGGACAAATCTCTGGAGGGAAGGTAGCACTGCTACCCCATATGGACCTGACACAGAGGTATTCACTGGTCAGTGAACAGCAGGACAATTGCCTTTTCATTGAGTGGATATTGCTATAAAAGGCAGAAAGCAAGCACAGGAGTAAGCTTTGTTGTTTGAAATTGCACTGACTTAGTCTATTTTTAAAGGGCCTAGTCTGAGTTTCTGCTTTCAGCAGCTTTTTTCTTCCCCTCCAAGAGACAGATACCCCATTTAATCTGACCTCTTTCCTCAGGTCCATTTCCAGGCTGGGCTTCACCCTCTCCTCCTCTGTCAGACTCATTTATCAAGTGAAGCATTTCCACATACCACTGCATAAATAGACTTGACCTTGTTAAAGCAGCAGCAGCACCTGAGCTCCCACTGATGGAGTCTCTCCACCTCACCACAGCAATTAACCCAGCCCACTCCCACCCTCTTTGCAGGTGGGGTATTCTCAGAGCTCCTACAGCCCCTTCCTGTGTGTCCCTAGGAAGGGTGGCAGGTAGATAGACAAGGCAAGGAGTGATTCTGAGCTGATTATTGTGCCTCCTTCTCTACAATGGGGCATTTAGGAGTCACCACTGCTGGCACCACTCAATTCTTGTAACTGCTCCTGCCCAAGCACACAGCAAAAATCAAAGTGTATGGGAGTATCCCTGGCACGTGGCTTTCCCTTGTTCCGCTTGCAGTTTGCTCCCAGGATAAGCAGCTTGCCCAGCATAAAGCTGGAGATGAGAAGATCTCCTGACTCTCAGCACTCCCCAGGCAACTTTGACCCTCCCCAGCTCGACGGGGGTCAGCGTGTGCGCGCTCTTCCTACACTGCTCCACTCTCCTGTTATCTACCTTCCTCGAGGACTCGAGGACTCGGCAATAAAACCTTCCAGGGTTTTATCTGCTGCCTACAATCACCTCAACCCCACCTTCGACCTTGGTCCCTCCCTGCGGCCCATCCCTGGGAGGAGATAGGGAATCAGCATCGCCGCTCGCCCGCCCGCGGCTCGGCCCCGGCCCCGCGGCTGCAGCCCGGCTCCAATGTCCTTTTATGGAAGAAAAATGAAAATCGCCTGCCCAGCCGTGGAGAGCCTGAGCGCAGAGCTGAGCACAGAGCTGAGCTGACAGACGGAAACTCGCCATTTGTTGTGGTTTTGGCACCGAGGGAGCCGAGCGAGCGAGTTCCCAGGGCGCAGCCGAGAGCGGCGGAGCAGGAGGTGCCGGGGATGCAACGCTGAGGAGGAAGGTGGCAGAGCCAGGAAAAGATGGGCTGGACTGTTTCTGTCAGCATGGACAGGCCTCTGGACCAAAGGGATCCATTCCCAAGCCCCATCCTTGGAAGTGTTCAAGGTCAGGCTGGATAGGGCCCTAAGTGACCTGGTCTAGGGGAAAGTGTCCCTGCCCATGGTGGGGTCTGTAAAGTTCCTTCCAACCCAAAACATTCAGTGATTCTACCAAGACACATAGGAAGGTTCTTTTCTTCCTTGTCCCGACAAATCCTCCTAAGCTGCATTCCCAAAGACAGGGAGGATGGGAATTTAAACACAGGCGTTGGGCCTTGTGGTCATTGCCACCAGAAAGGTACTAGAGGGGCCTGCCACAGTGGGTGCCACCTTGAGCTCTACCCCCCACTAAAGCCACGGGGCTAAGCTCCAAGCAACAATCAAATCCAAACAAACAGGCTCAAGGAAAAACATATGGATAACAGCAATAGGAATGTCTGAACAGAGAATGAGATGGGGCCACGGGACTCTCAAAATGTTTGTGCTGCTGTCAGGAAGCTGAATGAGACAGCAGGCTTCAACAGCTGGGAAAATATGTTGCAAAACAAGGAGAATTAAATAATTCTCCATACATACATCTTACTCTGAGGCATTTTGGACAAGCTCAATTTCTCCAACCAGAGCAATTTTTGTTTTCCATGTTGCATATGCGCCCTGCCAGCGACAAACCTCGATATAGTTTAAGCCTAAACCCACAGCACATCTGGAGTCAGGCAGGGCAGCTCTGGGCAGCACAGCCCAGCCTTTAGCACAGAGTAATGGGCCCTGTGGTATGTGTTGGATGACATCCTTGGACAGCTGTGTCATCCTGAACACATCCCCTGCTGCTGGGGGCTTGATTACACAAAACATTTCCCCTTGCACCCTATAAAACACTCCCAGCTGGATCATAGGTGGGGCTGCCTTGTTACCCACTTCTGAACCACAAGCAGCTCTGTGTCCCATTGCTGCACCAGGTACAGAGACCACGGGTGTCAACCAGCATGCCCCTCAGGTCCCTCTGTAACTTCAGGTCTTGTTGTTCATGCAAAACAATTTATTTCAGCAAGACCACTCAGGCCAAAGCTTCTGCAAAGCATTTGGTGTGACTTACACTCATTAACAGCAGCAGTGGTGCCATGTGGGGGCCCTGCTAAGAGCAGCTGTGTTCAGGCACAGCTCACCAGGCAGAGCTCACTACAAGTTCAAACCTGTCTCGATTCCAACAGAAAATGAAGGTTAAAAGCAGCTGGGTGCATTTGTTCCAAGCCAGCACCTCAAAAAAAAAAAAAAAAAAAAAAAATCAATCCTGAGACATTCTAGGAGCTTAACAAGACATGCCCTAAAATACCAAGTCTCAGTGCTGCAAATTAAAGCACACAAGGATTGCTGTGGCCAGAGAGCCTAACCTGAAGATGAAAAGGTGAAAGAGCAGAGATTTTTTTTTTCTCCAGGTAACACAGGCACATCAATGCTTATTTGTCCAGTGTGGCAGTTCAGCCACCCAGCAGACAAAGGCAGTCCCCAAAATCCACTAAGGACGGACTAAGGAGCCCTGCACAGGAATAGCAGCTGCCCAGGCTGAGAGCAGTGCCATTCCACACCATGCAGCCATCACCCCTTACACCCCACCAGCACAGAGACAGACAACTCGGTACAATAAAGTAACAAAGACACTACGCTATGAAAAGGAGTTTTAAGGAAAAGTCCTGGAAATGCACGTCCCTGCAATGTGGCCTGGCTGTGCAATGAGTGCTGGGGGGTTTTGAGCTCTCCTCTGCTGCTCCCTGCATGCATTATTTCCATGGCAACGGCAGCTTTCACCTCCCCATCTCTTGCTGGCTGAAAGCCCTGCAGTGCTTTGTGCTGAGACTGCAAAGAGGGGAAACCATCTCCCTCTCCCGCGACGCAGCGCCGGGGACGGCGGCAGCAGCCGGGAACAAAAGCCTTGTCTTCAACAGTGTGGGGTCCTGGGAGGAGGGGGGCTGAGCAGAGAGGATGGGCTCCCTTTTCTGGTGGGAAAACAGCGGTTCCCCCATTGTGCAAAAGTGCACACTCACTTCCCAGCGCTGCACAACTCCACGAGCAACACGTGCCTTCCCTTGTTCTGCACAATCACCAGCTCTGGGTTCCCCTGCAGTGCCGGGAGGGGAAATGCACATCATTAAAGATGATAAATTTGAGCGCTGCTTCCGTGCAGGGAGCCCTCCAAGATGGAGGTTCACCAAGCAGGCTGGAAAAAACTCCTGTCACAGGGAAGGCTGGCTCTACATGCACTCAGCAACCCGCTATAGAGCAAAACCTCCATACCCAGACAGGTCTGAGCAAAAGCTGCCTCTGCCCCAGCGCCAGCTCAGACTGCACACACACAGAAGGGGTGGTTTGCACCACAGTTTTCCTTGCCTATCTGAGCTTTTCCTCCACCCTGCTGTTTGTGATGTTAAGATTCAAGCCCTGGCCACCTAGCCAGCAGCCAAACTTAACTCCATGCAGCTGGAGCCAGAGTGGCCCTGGCAGATGGTGCCAGCTCATCCTCGTGCTCCCCCATCCTGCTGGGCACTCATCGAGGGCACCACCAGCTCTGCCTGTTGCCCAGGTTACAGTTTGCCACATTTTGGCCCCTGCAAGGCTCAAATGACTAGAACTACAGGTGAGGTGCACAAGCAGTGACCTGGCTATGTGTAGAGCTCTTATTGTTGAGCCCACATACAGCCAAAATTAAGGCTTCCAGCTGGTTCCCATCACTTGCTTTACAACATTATCCATAGCTGGCCCAAATATGAATCAACCTCCCTGCAAGATTTGAAGGAAAGCCTGAGAGTATCCACATGAGCTCCCAAAGCAAGACAAAGGATCAGGTGATGGAGCACAGGAATACAACAGGTCCACCATCTGGTCCTCCTCTCCCCACCCTCGAAGAGCCCTGAGGTTTTGGGAGAGGCACATTTTGACCTTCCCCTTTCCACACTTCCCCTCACTTTTGGTTCAGCTGTGAGAGTGCAGCCCTTCCAAGCAGAGAGGGATTCCTTCCAGGATCAGTCATCACCACCACAGAGTCTGCCAGAGGCACTGCTAGCAAAGCCAAAGCATCCTCTCCAACCTCCATGGAGTTCCCTAGATTAGCCCTTTCCTCCCTAAGGGCAATTGTTTCCTGCAAGCAAGAGCTTTAAACTGAAATTCTCCATTCTGGAGAGAGACTGAGATAGCAGGAACATGAAGAACCACTGCAGCTGATGCCGTGAGACACCACATCCTGCTCTCCAAATTCCTCACCCTCGACTTCAAATCCTAAAGTCGTTAAAGACTTCTAAGAAGAGCACAAAGCTACTCAGCAGATTTTCAGCTAATGAATCAACACAAGCTGTCCAGGAAACCAGAAATCCAGCCCACTGGAATGCTGTAACCCCAGGGAAGGGGGGGAACAGGCAGTACACTAGGAAGGAAATGAAACAGCAAAGCAGAAGGAAAGGAACATTTCAGCACTGATCCCTCTTACAACAGCTACTCTGCTGCATTACACATTTTAGGGAAAAAACTACTTCAATTCGTTTTGAACACTGAAGGGCTCATGTTTTTCAAGCCTAAATTCTGTTCTGTGGTGCTGACATACCAACATTTTGAAAACAATTCGGTTTTTGCAAAAGCAGTAAGGAAAAAAATAGATATTTAAATGTGAATCAACATTGCCACCTAGTGCCTAAGAAACGTCCTCTCTCCAACACCAGGACAATCCATCAGCTCTACTTTCCCTTCCAACATGCAAGGGGTAGATGTTAGCAAAACCTGTCTGGAGATTATAGAGATCTGAACTGGAACTGTGCATCTTTCATAAGCAGGTTTCTTTCTCCCTGCAGCCAGTTCAATTTTCATGTCAGAATGCAAAGTCCACTCCTGGCAACTTCAGCTTCTCCAGACAATACAGGCAAATGCTGACAGCACCTCAGTGTGAGAACCCAAAGCTATGGCAGCTGCAAGCGTAGGGCTAAAGCCCTCAAGAGGAATTTCAGTGGTTAGCAGAAATCTCTGCTGGGGGACAGACAGTTCCCCAAATCACATTCATTGTTGTGGCTACAGTGACACAAGAGGCCTTGTGGCAAACACTGATCCTGCCCTGCCTTGGCTCTCTGGCAGCTTAAGAAGGGTCCTGCACACGTTCACAAGACTGGGAAATGCATTTCTGTGCTTCTGTTTTTCCCCAGAACAGATGGTGCAGAAGCAGCGAGTTCTCCCCCACTCCATCCCCCCCACACTTGGCCTGATGGTTCTCCTGCTATGGCCATTAACAGACTGAGAGGAGCACAAAGATCTTGTGCCCTTGGAATGGCTGACACTTCAGCCAGCTCTCCCAGTCAGTTTTTTTGTCACTTCCAACTGGATCTCTACTCAGGTGACCACATGAAAGAAAAATGCAGATTCTAATTCCCTCAAGGATTGCATGTAAGGCTGTTTCAGCTCATTCTCCAGAAGTTTTATTAGATAAAAGATTGCAATTTGGTTTTGACTTTTTAACACCCAGTTCCTTGTTCACCTGAACCACTTGTATATAGGCAAGACAACAATCTGCACCATCCACAAGCTGTTTTAGGCAACATCTTTCAAGACAAGACAGGAATCCTGCTCTCTACCAACAGTGCCCTGAAATTCATCTGCCCAGCCACACACTTAGGGAATATCGGTAGGATCCAGCAAACACTTTGGCTGCTGCCCTGTGGAGCCACGTGAGATATTCATTCACCTGCTGCTAAGAAGTGTGAGTTGTCCTCCCAGCTCTCCTGCCCAGCACTGCAGAAGAGACCAAATGGCAAATATCCCCCAATTACCTTTCTGCAGCGGGGATTAGGGCAGCTGAACCGCTTCACATCGTTGTCCAGTAAGGCTGGGAAGTTACAGAAGGGACACCTGCAGCCCAAAATAAGATGCCATTAATGCAGAGTGCCAAACATAGCTTTGCTGAAGGCAGATTTAGTCAAATAGCTCTGTGGAAGTTACTAAGGCTGCCAACCCAACGCCTGTCGCCAGGATGTGCTGACTGCTGCCTTTTTGCTCATATTTCTTCGATCACTTTCCTGTTTGCAATCAAAATATTATATGCTCAGCACTGCTTTTGACCGTGTAATTTCGAGGATCAGCACAGAGCTGGCAAGCAAGTCTTGGGGGAGACAAGTCTATTGAATTTTAATCTGCTCCTAGTCAAAGGCAGAATAAAAACAGACCTGGGAAGGCAGAAGCCTGAAGTTATAATCCAGCTCTTTGAAAGCTGCCTATCTCAGAGTCAGCACACATTTAGGGTTTCAGGGAACAATTCTCTACAGCAGTAAAAATGCAGTATCCTCTGCAGGACACTCACCTGACAAGCTCATCTGCACAGGCAGCAGCCACCTCCTCCTCAGCTTTCCTCTCGTAGTATTTACAGAGGATGTTCTCTGGAAGCACTTTCTCCAGCTCACTGGTGGGGAAGGAACACGTGCAACTGCCTTCCATGCAGCTGAGCTCTGACTGGGGTTGGGAAGAGAACTCAGGTTCAGTATGACACAATCAGAAAGCAAAACTCAGCACCCAGAACATTCCCAAATAAACCAGAGCAGAGTCTTGTTCAAGGAGAATAAGAGCAGATCCCAGAATGGTTTGGATTGGAAGGGACCTTACAAAAATCATCCAGTTTCAACCCTCCTGCCATGGGGCAGGGAGAACTTCCACTAGCCCATGTTGCTCCAAGCCCCATCCAACCTGGCTTTGGACACTTGCAGGGATGGGGCAGCCACAGCTTCTCTGGGAAATCGTGCCAGGGCCTCAGAATAAATCTTTTCCCCCAATACCTAAGCTAAATCTACCCATTATTGCCAGAGAATGGGTTCACTACAGAAAGAACAAGACTACCTAAACGAATCAGGCCTCAAACAAACACTGGGTCACAGCTCACTCCAAGTCCACTGTGACCAATCTTGGCCCCTTGTTGTTGTCCATTCTCTGCTGAGAACCAGCACTCTGCTCGCGAGCAGTGAGTGCACTCTTTTCAATTAAGTCATATAAAATACAGCTGCCAGTTTATACATTTACATGAAACAGATCCCAGAGCACAACAGCATCCCACAGTTTGAGCATCATATCCTGAGGCAAAGGAGCACATTTACCTCAGCGCAGGCTAATGACTTGTTTATAGCTCAGTTAAGCACCAGGATAATTGCTGCCTAAATCAGAGGCTAAGAAGGTTAGTAGTACCACAGAGGAACCACCTCCCAAATTAAGTTGGGATCACATCGATATTATGGAGGATAAACACTCAGCTAGGAGGAGACTGGCCAAGTAAGAGAGAGACAAGTGTTCTCTGTGCAGATACTGCTGGTTTATTAAGTAAAAAATCAAACCCAGACAAGTTATTGCTGTTACTATGAACTCTGCAGAAAGTTTTCCTAATAATCAAGTTGCTAAGCACAGAGCACAAAAAATGGAGGTCAGCAACACTGAAATCCTGTGCAAAGAGCCCGTTGTGAAGTTGATGGCTTCACATGACTTGGATTTCAGTAAACTACTCCATTCAAAATATTTCCTGGGAAGCACATCTGCTTTAAGCAACAACATAAAACAAAGAGCACTGTCACCTCCCAAAGGAAATCTATCCATTTTCCCCTTGTCCAAGTTATGAAACTCTTACCTTCCCAGAGCCAAAAACTGCCTCCTGAGCATATTTAATTAGGCACTCCTTGCAGAACAAGTGACCGTCTGCACACTGAGTCAGCTCTTCGAAGGCGAACTCCCCGTAGCAGCAGCGGCACTCGATCATCTGCCCGTCCTGCAGCCACCAGAGGAATCAGCATCAGCATCAAAACATCCATAGCTATAGCAACACACACACACACACAACTGCAGGCCATAAACAACCCCAGCATTAACCCTAAAAACCAGCCACAGATATACACTGTTCCGTCAGAGATCCTATTTGGTGGTCAGAATTCCCTAAGCACAACCAGAAATGTAGTTTTAAGTCATTTAATAGCTACTGTGCTGCTTGACAGGTTCCAAAAAGCTACAGAAGGTAACTGATAATTCTTGGCCCACAGGTGGAGAAGCATCTTGGGTTTGGGAAGGTGCAGTTGCAGGGAAGCAGCAGAGTGTACACCCCTCATGGGAAAAGCCAGGCTCAGATCTGTTACCCTCTAAAGGGACATTTACCATCTGCCTGGAGAGACCTCGTCTTGGCCTCTTCACTGCAGGGGTGGAGAAGCTTGCCACTGCTAAAAAAGTTCTCCAAAGTTTGAAGAGAAATGGGCACAGAGACGAAAAATTTAACCCACAGATGCTGTACTCTTCTCTATATTTTCCCGAAGACCCGATTTTCAGGTTTTTTTAAGAATTTTTTTCTGCCAGTGAGGAAGGCCGAGCTCCAACAGCAGAGGACCTGTTTTAAACAGCCATGATGGTGGGAGCAAGAGCCAACCTGGTGCTATTCTATTGCAGTGCTTGTTCTGAGCAGTGAAGGTACAAGCTGAATTACTGCAGATCATTATGTGCATCAATAATGTCTTTGCTGGCCTCAGCTCTCATGTACCTTTCCTAAAAGCCAGCCAACACACACTGCACAGGTCCTGCCAGCTCAGCAAGAGCAGCACAGTGCAAACAGAGCTTCAGAAAAGCTCCATTCTGGAAGCCAAAAGAATCTGTGAAGTGGGAAGTGAAAAACAGTGGCTATGCATAAGCTGAACTCAACAGATCACATTATAGATACTGACCTTCTGATACTGCTCCTCATTCATCTGCAGAGCCAGGAGGAAGTCTGCATGCTGCAAGAGAGAAGTGCATCTGTATTTACAGAACAGATAAAGCAATTTTCCAAACTTATATTACCTCAGGACTTGCAAACCACCATAAAAGGCTCGCTGTCTGCTCATAACATCACTCAGCCCAGCCCTCCAATCCATTAAGCTATTTATGATTCAGCTAAAACAGATGGGAGAAGCAAAGGCAGCAAGAACAAAGAACTAAATTCTATATTATGGAGGGCTGCTGGTTCAGGTTTCCATGGGCAGAAATGATCTCACCCAAGGGGCCCCTCCAGAGAACATGAGCTTTGTGTTTCAAAGGAGACACTATCCATCTGCCTGGGAGATAAGGATCTTTAGGGAGCTGCTTTAGAGAGGACTGTGGGTGC
Source organism: Pyrocephalus nanus (assembly GCA_038380795.1). Taxonomy (NCBI): domain Eukaryota; kingdom Metazoa; phylum Chordata; class Aves; order Passeriformes; family Tyrannidae; genus Pyrocephalus; species Pyrocephalus nanus. The sequence continues at coordinate 13,147,443 of CM076276.1, forward strand.
AGAGCTGTGAATTCAGCCCTTCCCCAGCCTATGAGTGGGTGTTGCAGGGTTCTGCTTCAAGACAACAGCTCTCAGCACAGGACAAGCCGTTCTGGAGCCACAGGATTGCCAATCTGTGAAAGGGAGAGCGAGTGGACAGCCTGCCTTGGGCCTGGTCATTACTCACCACCACCACTGAGCTGCAATTACAAGCCCTAAAGCAGCAGAGAAGCCTGCTAACAGTTAGAGGAGAGGATTAGTTAGCAGAGTTTTTACCACTTCATAGCAAAAAAAAAAAAAAAAAAGGCCTGGAATGGTGTTTGCACAAGTAGCAGCTGCACATTTAAGTAAATATGAAACTCTGTACTTGGCTTCTTTCCTTTCAAATTGAGTTGCTTGGGAAGAGACATATGTGTTAACAGGTAGGGAAGGGGCAAACATAGTTATTCAATATTTGGTTCAGTGTTTGAGTTTCTGTAGGAGACAGATTTTCACATTTAGGGCCAAAACCTTGACAGTTGTTGAAGTTGTTTGCACCAGCAGATCAAAGCAGCTCCTATCACTCACCTCTGCCATCTCTTTCACTTTCTGTTCGTAGAATTCCTGCTCCAGTAGCACCGGTGGGAGAAGAGAGAGCTTGTCATAGGACCTCCAGTGCCGCCTCTTATTCTCCAGGAAGAACATGCGCTTCTCAATCTTCACATCCCCTGGAGCAGAGTTCAAGGCACAGTGAAGAAATGAGAATGGAGCAGCCAGAACAGAGCTCAAACCCTTCCTCCTCCACACACCACCAGCTGTGTAACTTCAGCATCTCAAACAGCACTGTACCGAGCAGAGGCACTAATGAAGAGGATCTCCAAAACAGATACCAGGCAGTGACAGAAACTCAGCTGTTTTGGGACCACATCCCCTTTTTAAGAGCAGTGCTTTGTGCTGCAAGCCAGTTCTGTTCACCATAACGATGCAGAGAGCACAACACACACGCAGCTTGGCATTTACCTTGCTCAAATTTGAAGTCTATATATGAATATTGATTCATTTCTTTCCTCCTTTTCCGTTTCCCGCTGGTTTCGGGAGACAGCTCCTGCCATTTTTTGATAGCATCTGAAAAGGCCTAGAAAACAACAAACAGACTTAAATCCTGTGCCTGGGAGAAAGCAAAAGCACATCCTTCAAGCTGAAGCACAGTACAAACATTGGCATAGGACTGATCCAAAACTAGAAAGCAAAACACCCAACTCAGAGGCAATTATAAATCCTTCCTTTGCTCACCTTGTTATTTACTCATAAAGTAATCATTCCATAAAAACAAACTAGTTGAATGGTACTTCATAACACCTCATCTAATAGCTTGCATCACAGTGCAGTATTAAACAAAGTTGGTTTGGGGTTTTTTGTGGCTGGGTTTGTTTTTTTGTTTAAAAAACCGAGGTTAAAAATACTCAGTGCTCAGTCAATCAAGTGAAGAGACAAGAAGCTTTTGTTTTAGTTAAGTCATGGAATAGCAAAGAAAGAAGCTCAAGCAAGGGGAGTGTATCAGAGGAGCAGCTCCAAGTGAAAAACTCGAAGCCACACTGGCACTCGGTTTGTTGATACTTAAAACAATTGTCTTTGCATCTCCATTACAGCAAAGCTCTTATGTGGAATACAGGGCTCATTCCACAAGTCATAATTAGAAGAAACAGGACATTGAGGCTTGGGCTTCTTTTCAATTCCATGCAGTCAGTTAACTAACAGCAGCAGTTAAATGTTTTCAGATTTAGCTAAATGTCTAGGTTTTATTGGCAATTATACTGCACTTCAGCAGAGACCGTAGGGGGAACACTTCCCAGTTTAATGCATCACCCACCATCAACCAGACAGCGTTTTCCCCAGCTCTCCTATTAAAGAGAAAGTAAAAACTTCCTGCAGCATTCTGTCTGGCCAATAAATTTCAAAAAAAATCTCTACTAAATGGATTAAAACTTCTTAAAAGGAAAGGAAGATTATTATAAACCCCATAATCACACACTAGCAGATGGTACAGTAAGGCAAAAGACGTCTCAGCGCTCTCAGCAGACACGGGAGATAAGCCTAGGAAGGAAAACAGACTCGAGCTGGAGAACCTTTCGTGTGATTGCATAGTGTCCCTTGAGCTCGTGCAGTGCCCACTTGATGTCCTGGCTGCTCAGCATTTTGAAGTCTGCCATGAGCAGGTCAGCTGCCTGGATGAAGCACCGCTGGTCAAGGGGGGCGAGTTTGGAAAAGTCAAAGTAGTCCACTTTAGGCACCTGAGGAGAAAATGAAAGAGATTAAAAGGCTGCTCTAAACACACACAAGAACACCCCAAATCCCTCTTTCAGCGATCGGGCGCTTCTGCAAGACCACCCAAAATTCAGGTGAGGTGGCACCCAGTAACCTGAGCACCTATAGAACAATCACCTACATAACCAGAGCATGGCACAGCCTGTTGGTCTGTGCATCTGTGTAGGTGAGCTGCATAAGGCAGAATGTAGTTTAAAACCATTCTGAGTGTGGCTGCACGAGACAGCAAGGAGAGGAAATATTTAGGTTACTATAAAGGGTGAAGCTTTATTCGGCTCGAGGTTCAAAGATGCTTCTAAGGGTAGAAAGAGGTGTCCAACATTTCTCTCTGAGGCTACAGAGAGCTATTTCAACACATTCAAAGCTTAAAGGACTTTTTTTGTCAAATGGACTTTTAAAAACAACAACAAAAAAAAAATTAAGCGGCTGTCGGGAGATTTGCAGTTGAGAGACCAAAAGGCAATGCCTAAAGGCCTCACCAGAGAGACCTGAGGGCCGAGGCTACTTCATGGGAGAATGACTGTGGAATTCTTGTCTCCGTTATCCAAATGAACACTTCAGATGGGGCAGTGACAGGCAGGGCAGAGGGGCTCGCTGCAGGCAAAGGAGCAGACACTGCAGCTATGCCACAGCAAAACAGCAAAGTCTTGGAAATCATCTTGCAAGCAGCTAACTATTGCTATTTAACACCGTCTTAAACATGCCCAGAGGCCTCCTGTGAAAGCACAGCTCAGTCAAGCACTCTGCAAACACACACTAATCAAAGGAGACATCCCAAGGTCCACTCAGGCTGAACAGACTGGCCCAGAGGCACACTAGAGATGAGGAGACTCTCACTTGCCTTTGTCTCATCTTGGCTGGCAAGCAGGCTGCTGCTGGGATTCAAAACCACTCTGCCTTCCTTCTTTGGGTAATCTGGATTTTCCAGAAGAAAGTTACAAAGTCTGAAAAGATAAATATAGTTATGTCAGGCTTGGGGAAGCTCAGGTTCATTTCCCACTTGTCCAATTTTTAGCAGCCTTTAATTATGAGGCTACACAGGCAGGTCACAGCCTGCTTTGTAAGGATCAAGGGAGGTCCTAGACTTGAACAAACTGCAAGTAAGTGACTGAGAATTAAGTAAAAAATGACCAGCTGTATGTATGGCTGTAGAAGGAAAAGCAAATAGATCTGTCTTTCAATAATTAAATTTACATACATGAAGCTTGCATGGGTAAGCTATTAATCATCTATGGAAAAAACAGCCTGAAAATCCCTACAAAACCCAGGAATGGTTGATGTCATCCTGAACAAAATATTACAGATTCAAATTTTAATTAAAGCCTCCATTCTCAATCCACCATCACATTAAAGCAACCAGAGCAACCTGGTTTAATGGAAGGTGTCCCTGCCCGTGGCAGGGTACTGGAATCAGCTGATCTTTAGGATCCTTTCCAACTCAAACCATTCCGTGATTCTACGAATAAAGCAGCGACAAAAACACGTTTTAACCATGTGTACATGCAATACACCCTCTGAATACAGGTTTCATTGTAATAAAGCTTGAAATTACACCAGCATTATCCAAATTCCAGTAGAAACTGGTCTGGTGAGAACAGCACTTAGAAAATAATCACTAAAATTGCCGACAAAATTGCATAATAGCCTGTGAATGCAGCATACCTGAGGTCCTATCACAAACAGTTATAACTGTCAGGTAAATGTCGTTTAAATGACTATTTTAGCTCAGAAAAGACTCAGTGAGCGGTTTTCAAATAGGCAGCAATTGCTGGAGACCACAAACACCCCAGAAGCCCTCGTGAAAGGGCAGCCTGCTGCAGGCTGTCGGGCTCAATCAGACTCTCACAGCTTGTGCTCAGCCCTCACCAACCAGCTGTGCTGCCTGGGTCAAGTAACAGGAGCTGTTCCTCAGTTTCCCCCAGCTGTAGAATAAGATCCCTCTGAAAGGAGCCAGCACAAGCAATTAACATTTGCAAAACTATGGGAATGAGAAGGTGCCAGGCTGCAGCAAAGACATAATTGCGGCTAATTTACATTCCTGATGTCAGAAATCAGGCCCTAATTAAGAAATCTGAACTGGCTGGAAGCATTAACCCACTATCAAGGCACGATTACTTTAGCCCTGCTTTCACATTCAAAGCAGGGGCATTTCTTTTTGCTTAATCGGGTATTGACATATTGAGCCAGAAGCTTTTGACCGAGTGTGAATGTTCCCCGCACACAAAAGCTGAATAGATGATACCCTGCTAAGAGGAGCTCCCACATCTTATCTTTCACATCAGTCGGGTTTTAAGAAGATCATTTGGGGAGGGGAAAACAACAAAATATCTGGGCACCGGGCATTTAATGGCTTTCAACTCCCAGGTCCCCCCCATCCCTTTGGTGGAAGATAACTGTTTTAATCCCACACAAGGGAAACTTCAAGGAGCTCCACTCGCAGCTCAAAGGGCCGGGATACATTTGAACCATCCTGCACGTTGCCATTTCAGCACTCAGGGTTTTGGGGGATGTTAACCTTCGGTGTCTGACAATTAGTTAAGTGGGTTCCCGGCGCACAACCACACACACTCACGGCACTGTTCATTAATATCTGCACCACAGGACACAGAGCTGGTTAAAAGCCTCATCCCTGCCCAAACCCAGCCACCCTTATTTATTATATTTCAAGCCTGATTCAGCTTGACACACCGTGGAGATCAAAGAGTCCCTGCCAACGAGGCTGACCAGTGCTCTGACCCGTTTGTTCTCGTACAAAAGCTGCGGCGACAACTCAAAAGATAGTTTGGTTAAAGGAATAAAAATATCGGGAAGAAATCTTTATCATCCAGTAAGTGGGTAACGCACCGCTGAGCAGACACTGTAGCTGCCTCCAGGGAAGCCTGGAAGCACCTTTTCATCTCACTGGGTCTGTGGCACACAATGGCAGAGAAGAGATTTCGGGAGCAGAAAGGGAAGGAACGCATTAAGGCCGATGGAAGCCGACGGTGTGATTTAATTCCATCGGGCCTCGCTAGATCCCCGCAGGACACAAAGATGAGGTTTTTTCACACTGTCTGCGAGGCTCTTGCAGCCAGATGCCCAGCCTCAACAGAACAGTTGTCCCAAGGAATGGCCCTGCTGGTCTTCCACACCCCCACCACAACCATCCACCTCGAGGGGCACCCAGTCCATGGTAGGGACACCCAAAAGTTGCTCCACCACAGCAGGGAAAGCATTTTGGAAAGACAAGAAAAGTTACAGTCTGATGGCTTTCTAAGCAAGCCCTACTTTGGAGGCACGACTTCACAACACAGGCAAAGCAGCAGAATAGGAAATCTACGCCCAACAAATGGGATCATCCTTAGTTCCTTGCCAGTTAACTTATTTATGGCCCAATAACTAATTCTAAGCCCCACGCACTTAAACGCTGCTTAATTAGTGCCCCAGTTAGCTGGAAAGGGCATTGGGTTTATACAAATGAATACTCTGGCAACCAACACCTATTCTTCATTCCTGTATAACGTGTTGGAGACAGCAGTTGACAGTTGCAGAGAGAGAAAAGAGAGGCCACCAAGCATCAGACACCAGTCACAAGTGATTTACTTCAAACCACTCTCCCCCCCGGTGCCAGCACACACAGTCCTTCGCTCCTCGGCTCTGCAAACTGCACCCAGAAGGGCAGGGAGATGATGCAACTCAGCAATAAGGTTAATCACTTTTTAAAAAAAAAAAAAAAACACAACCACCAACTTGTGACTCCAACACGACTCCCAGGAATCTCCAGCATGATGAGCACTGAGGTATCCCTGAGCTGCTAACACAGTTTGGGAAGCAGCAGCCCTCGCACTATTTCTTTCAGCTCCTTTTGTTTCACCTCTTAGCTCGTATTTCTGCTCAGTCTGACCAAAATCAGTACTTCAGCAGATCTCTAGAACCAGTCCTACCAGCCCTTAAATGTGTTTGCTCTATTTTATCTGTAAAAAGTGACGTGAAAGAACTCAAACAGCACTGCTGCTACTTAAGCAAGTAAAGGGGATAAAAGCCAACATCATGACACTAAATAATGAAGTCCAAGCCAGTATCAGCTTCATCTGGAAAAAGCCAAAAACCAGGGAAATGAAGAGACAGAAAACCATTGTCTCCAACTCAAAACTCAACAACCCACCTTCATACCATGTTTTATAGAAGTCATCTTAACACTTTAATCCTGATAACTCATCCTTTTTAAGAACCCTAGTATTAGATAAGACAAAATTATATGTGATATTGCTAAAATAGCAAGTGATCTTAAAAGCAGAGAAGCTACAGCACAACATCAGAATTACAGAGGATTTAGGAATAGCTCTACTAGAAGTAGAAACCAAAACCCCTCTGGTCTTTGGCAGTGTCAGGGCAGAGCTGAGTCCCAGACTGGATGTGCTCTGGAACAGCATCACTGGCTGGTGTGGGCATGGAAATGTGCTGCAGGTTGTAGGACACACTGTGGTTCTTGGCTCTGTACTTACACATTTAAGTCATAGCAGTTCTTGATGATGATTAATTCTTCAATATATTCTTTCTTCACATCTGGGAATCTTGCTTCCTACAGCAGGGAAAGCGAAAGGTTAGGTGGGTATTCGAGGAGCTGAGCAGCACACGTAGCAACAGCACCAAAGACAGGGATTTATGGGTAATTATCTGGCACACTCCTGAGAGTGGGGACAAAATGGTCATTTATATCCATCCAGCCTGGCTACTGCAAGCTGCTGGCTTTCCTTTGCTCCACAGCATGACTGCTAACAGCTCTTTCTCAAAGGCAGAGTGTGGGTAGTGAGGTGAAAGGCCACGAGCAGCTGCCCTGAGGAGAGATTCAGGCCCGATGGAAACAGGGGAGGCACGTAGGTACGATCTACAACAGAAGCAGAGCTAATATTTACCTTCAGTCAGACCTCAAGGAGCTCCAGATTGTGTGCTGAAATACAACATTCCAAAGCAAAAGGGATAAACCCAACACCCCAAGCACACAGACACACCAGCAACGAGACCAGGACAGACAACAAAGCTTTACTGGCATTTCTGGGAAGGCTCTCCCAGCATTTGTCACATAGCAGAGAACACTCTTTGCTGCTCTCTCTCACGTTCCCCTACAAGGACTGCAAATGATTGCACCATGTGGTATTTTGCTTTACAAGACTGGACTGGTCAGGGTTGTCAAGCAACCCTGACAATGCAATAGCAGCTTTTTTACCCACCTCAAACAAAGTCACTGATCAGCGAGGTCTTACTTGAACAGAACTGAATTTTCTTGGACTGCTAGAAAAAAAAATAGCAGTAGAAAAAAAAATAGAAAAAAAGATATTTTCCTCAACCTCCAGTTTTCCCAAGCAGAATCAGATCTGGGATGTGGAGGGAAGACTTGGAAGGGCTGGGGGTAGTGTAAGATACAGATGCAGCAGAATAAGCTTGTTTGCAAAAAAATACTCAGTAAAGCATCAAGAGGGATCCTTCCTCTCTAGCAATCAAGGGGAGGAGCGTGCAAACATCAGACACAGGAATCACCACATTTTTATTTTGCTTTGTTTTTCAAATTTACACCATGTAGCCCAAGCTGCTGAATATACCAAAGGATAAGGAGTGTCCTTTTTGGTGCCCCTCATGCCAAACTTCACATGCACAGTCAGCAAGGAGCGTGTGGAGTTAACACATGAGTCCTCACGCTGCTTATCCAGTTATCTTATCCCTCAGTGCTACTGCTTGGAAATCCACACTGCAAGGGCAACTATTACCCCTTGGCCACAGACCAAACTACTGCAGGAGAGGCAGCTGAAAACAGTCCTGGTTCTCAGCCACTTGTCTCTAAGCTCTCTCTACCCCACCCTCTATCCCCCTGTCAGTGTTTGAGGTCTCAGGTTTGCTCAGTGAGCTTTACCTCTCAGCAGAGACGCGGCTCTAGAGAGCTGTGTTAGGAATCAGCCAAACAAAACCAAACTAGCAGATCCAAGAGGGCAGTACCTTTCAGGGAACCAACCCATGTTATTTCACCCCAAAGAACAGTTTTCCAAGATGGTTCATCACACCCTCCTCACCCAGTGCGTGGCTGAGCATCAGCCAAAGCAACGAGGATCTGCAGCTTGAGCCACCAGGGCTGCGCTCTGAGCACCTGAAACTCTACACCCCCTGAAAAACCAGCCTGGAAACATCACACAGGAGGCACACGAGCCCTGGGGATACTCACTGTCTCTCTGATGAGCAGCGCAGTGAGGTCCTGCTCCTGCCCAGCAGCTCCTTGTTCTGGCACGTTGCTGGAGCCCAGTTCCTGAGATCCCTGCAGGGGGAAGGCCGGGCCAGGCTGCTCGTTGTCCCTCCCTCCCTGCGGACCCGTCTCCTCGGGCGGATGTGCCGGCTGGGGAGAAGCAGGGCCTGGAATCCCGTCCTGCTGTGGCTCCGGCCGGGGGAAGGCTGGCCCAGGAGCCTTCTCTCCATAAGCCCTCAAAGATCCCGGGTCTGCCTCTGGCTGCCCTTGCTGAGGAGCACAACCACTTGGTACAGCTCGTGGCTCGTCCTGCAGCACTGGGAAGGGCCGGTGTTCTGGCTGGCCCTTCTCCTGGGTCTCCTGCTCTGTGCTGGTTGCAGCAGTTGTTCCTTCGAGGCTTTGCTCTGGCTCCACGTTCTCTCCTTGCCATACCCCGTCTTCCACCTTTTCCTCCTGTTGTGGTAGAAGGTCTGCATTCCCCAGACTCACAGTTTCTGTGTTAACTAGAGGCTGTGGACTCATCTTTGCTGGTGGCACCAAACTGGGACCAGGCTCCTGGTTACCTGTAAGTTCAAAGCTGGGGCCATTAAGCTCAGAGGGTCCAGGGTTCACACTCTCATCCCTGCTTGGTCCAACACTGCTCTCCACCACGTGATTATACCCGTCTCCCTGGCCCAGCAGGGCTGAATCCTGCCCATCCTGAGGGTCTGTGCTCCTCAAGGGCTCAACAGCACCTTTAGATCCTCCTTCTCCCACAGTGTTTGCACCCTGCCACGGAGCAGCAGGTCTGATGACATTGGCACGCAGAGGCTGCTGATGCTTCGGGGTCTGAAAAGAACACAGACAAGAGGTAAGAAGAATTCCTGTCTGCATGTCAGAATCCTTGTTCCAGATACTTTCACATGTAATCAAACGTCTGGTGGGGAGCAGATACACAGCCTGTTTAGGGAGATGCTCAATAAGGCACAAAGCTGCAACCCACATATCTTTTGTTTCACTGAGCTCCATCCTCAGCCTGTCCCCAGGTGCTGTGAGAACATCTGGCAGAACTGGGGATGCACAGGACTTTCAGAGTGGAACAATTTCCTAAGCTCATCTCGGTATCCACTTCCCTCACAGTAAAATTGTCTGGGAACAAGGAACTAACTGATGACATAGTAGTTTAAACAGCCTAGTCCTCCCCTCCTGTGCCCAAATATGATTAAATAAAGCCAGCAAAATGCCATCATTTCAACATTCTTTCAGACATCCTAAGTAGATTGCTGTGACCACACAGGACTCAGAGGAACGCATCAGATGTTTGCACAAGGCTTAGCTATACAGGCCATGAACAAAGCAGAGCAACTACAAGAATGAAACATTACCTCTGCCAAGATGACCACATCATCATCATCATCTTCCTCAGGCTGCTGCTTTTCCGGCATTTCCAGCAATAAGGGCAATTCTTCATCCGAGGAATCTGATATCGTGATAAGCCCTTCGTCCCTGCGGTTCACCCAGTCTGCAGAACAGCAAGTAAAGCTAAAATTAGCCCTTGGCTCAAGGTAAAACTGGAATTTGCAGGGCACACGTAGTACCAAAACACCTGAAAGAGCCATCTTCACATTTGTGCTGCAGCAACAGGGAAGAAGCACTCAAAGGTCACAGATTCCTCTGCAAGTTACTCTTACAGCCACTCCTCCCTCCCTCTGTGCCTGAGCAAAACACCTGCACAGCCACAGCTCACCAGGAACAGCCACTGACACTCAACCAGAGGGTCTTCTATCACAAACTTCAGCACTAGTTAAGCTGCTGCAGAAATTATTCTGAACAAGCCATACTTTTGCAGAGAAGCCCTGAACTTTCAGCACCTCCAGGGCACTGCATTTTCCTTTATTAATGAGCAGTGCATTCTAGCAGAGAGGTAAGATTCTCTGAGCAATTGGGCCTCTTCTGGAAGAGTGAGACTTTGCAGGAGTACCTTGTGCAGGGCTGAGATAGGGCCTGTGGCTGTGGGTGCAGAAGATATCCTGCTATTAGATGACAACCCTGTCCCTCAAGGTTCATCAAGAATGGGATATAGATGCTACTGAGCACAAATTATATATTCAAGGCAGAAACAGGGTTTCTGTACCACAGAGAGAACATACAACCATGCTTGTCCTCAATTTTGACAAGTTCTGGCTTATTTTTTAGCATGAATATTCACTTATCACCTTTCAGGCATCATTTTGAATTCCCCTCTTGGAGGAAGGGGTGCCAATGCACGGCCAGCCTCTCTCCTGTGGGGACCTCAGGAAGATGGATCCACCTTGGATCTGCTGAAACACCTCCACATGGTGTTCCCACGAAGTTAGCCATCTCCCTTAGGGCAGTACAACAGGAGAAAGGCAAGAGCCAAATATTTTGCATGCCTGCACAACGTGAAAGAGCTTTCTGCAGGTGGCTAAGGCAGTGTTAACAGAGCAGTGTGTGACAGGGCAGAACAGAGCACCAGCAGTTCCCAGCAACAGCACTCCTGAGAGTTTAGTGGCTGTGAATCCTGATGGTTGTAAGCAGAGTTTTGGAAACAGGCCCAGCTCAGCACTCACCTTTCCCTCTGTGACTGCGGAAGCTGTTCAAGTTAATCACTTCTTCATTCCCACCTCTCTCTGCCATTTTAAACAGCTGTCCCCACAAGTGTCAGTGCCCAGGCATGGCAGTCAGGCTCACATGAGGAACTAGAAGGTAAAATAAAACCAGGAGAGAGTAAGGCAAACTCCACTGCACCCTGAGGACACTTCCTCAAGCCCAGGCCACCAGAACATCTTGGGGCTTCTCCCAGCTCTCCCAGCTCAGTCTTGTCATGAGGATATTTTTCTGTACCCCCTTCTCAGTATGTAAGAGCAGATGTGTCTATCTTCTGTTCCAACAGTTAAGGCAGTTGACTGAAGAGTACAATCAAGCCTGAGAAGTTTCTCTGGAGAAGACACCAAGATTCTTACAGCTGTGCAATCACAAAGTGAGGAAAGATGCAGTTCTGTCCAGACAGGACTCGACCTCTCCCCATATGTGGATCTTCTGTTTCCAGAAAACCCAAAACCTGATACACCAATACACAAAGCAGTGCTCCTTCCACCATCAGCTGGTGAGAGGGGCAAAAGCCCCTTGCCTGAGCCATCACAGGGCAGCTCCACCTAAACCTGCATCTCAAACCTCCCAGCTGATGTCATTACAACCACCCATCACCTTTAATGCCATGAAGGCGAGCTCACTTCCCCAACACCCACGTTACTGGCACGTCAGGAGGGAGCTGCACCCCTGGCAGGGCAGTGAGTGCATGGTTTGTGCCTGCACTGGGAGCCAGCACGGGAACAAGTCACATCACACAGCACACGTTCCTAACACCATCTGCCATCCTAAAAAAGAGATTTCCCTGATTTACAGTGAGGGGTTGGTACAAATTCCAGGATACACCATCTGCTCTCAATCCAAAAAGGAGAGCATGACAGGAATCAGGTTCCTTCGCAGGACTGAGCTTTTGGGACTAAACTTTGCTACCCCAACCTGTTCTCAGAGAGGCACAATGAACCAGAGGCTCCCAAACAGGATTAGGGGGGCAGAGGAATCACTGCAACCTGAACAGGAGGTTTCCATTTTACGCTCTGTCAGCTTATAGCTCTCAATCCCTATCATGGAGAGGCTGAACAGATGCAGAAATTCTGAGCACAATTTGATCACTGGAAGGAGAAAGAAGAAGGTCTTTTTATTGAAAAGTATTCATCTCCTTATTGCAGCACAGAGGAATCTGTACTATTAAATATTTACTGATGCATAAGTTGGAAGAAAATGATGTGTCTGCTATAAAATCCTGTTTGCTACTACACAAGAGCAGTATAAATTCCTCCTCAGTAATTCTACTTAACGTCCTCTGCAGGGAACAGGGTCTGCAGCTAGGGCAGTAAAATGAAGAAATCAGTTCAGATGCACAGGATACAATAATAAAAATGTATACTTTAGCACTTAAGAAAGCCCAGCAGCACAGCTCAGTGCCTGAAGCAGCCTTCTCCAGAGGGAGCCTCCAGAAAAGTTTCAAGGTTTAGCTACAAACAGCCAGGCTCACCTGATCCCTGCACTGGTGATGGTCCAAATTTAGTGGGATGTGGGGTGAGGGAACTGCAGAGGCCTCTTCTAACCAGCATTACCACCAATATGCAACCACCCCTGTACTGAGCCCTGAGACCTCAGCACAACACCCTGTTCCCAGCAAGCAACTCCAAGATTATCAATGGCACAGTGATGCCTTGAAAGCTCCTGACAAGCAAGATTTGGGGAGCATTTCCACCAGGTTCTTCAGTTTCTGCCTCATAAGGAGAAATAAACCTTACTTTATTTGCCAGAATGGCACAAAAGCACCGTTCTCACCATTGCAGGCAGGTGCCTGAGAGCTGGGGCACTGCACGTGGTGAAAACCCTGGCCCTTCTGAAAGGTCACACCCACATTATTACAGTTGTATTTTCCCTGGTGCTCAGGAATAGCTACCACCTAGTGCTGTGTATTATTCTTCCATCCTTAGCCCTGTGAGTCATTCAGCAAACAAAACCAACACTCCTCTTGCCATTTAAGATCCGGAAGAATGGAGGCAGGGATGGGACGAGCGTGGCCAAGATTGCTGAGCGAACACCGCAAAGCATCACTTGGAGGCTGCTGGGGAGGAGCAAGGACATTTGGGAAAGCCACAAATCAGCTCTCACGGCACCAAGCAGTGCAGGCAGAGGCTGGACAGGTGTCTGCTCCGATCTGCTCCCAGCAGAGCTAAGGGGGTGGATATTCCTCCCCTTCAGGGACAGGCAGAGCGTTAGCAGGGCTGGGCGTGCACGTACACGAGGGTGGGACGACACTGCAAGTGCTCAGCCACCAAAAACATCTTCTCCCTTAGAGCTCAAATGGTGCTTTGTCCAGTGCTGGCTAAGCCCCAGCTGTTCACATCCAGGAATGATGGATAAGCCACAAGACACGTTAAGGTTGTATTTTCTGCAAGCTACTCCGGTCCTGTAGAGAGGAGCTCACACACTTCAACCTTCAGCACTAAGAAAGGGGTACAGGATATAAAATGAAATTAAATTTGGGACAAAAACCTGTCTACCCTCTCACACAAGACAAAGATGTGCACACATCACCAACAGACTCACGGTGGTTTGAAAGCAAGAATATAATAAATAGCATTTACTGTAATACACAGTCAAAGCAACAAAAAAAAAAAAAAGAGCCAAGCCTGGAAAGAACTGGCAATTCTTTCTCCTTCAAAACAGACTGAATAAAAACCCAAGGAGTTTAATAAAGCCCTGCTTTGAGGGTAAAAGCCAAACTTCCACTGAGAGCTAGCAATTCATTTTGTCAATACTCAGTACAGAGCTGAAGTTTAAACAAATATCTATAAGCATGGGCCAGTTCCATCTAGTGGCATGAATAAGAAGTTTATTCGTGTTTATAGCACCAGGCCGCCAAGAATGTGAAGTAACAAGATCAAAGCCACCCTGGGGTCTTGCCCTACATAAACAACAATAAAAAAGCAAGGAAGACAGATGGAAAGCAGCTATTCCATGCTACCTCAGTGATTTCAGTGCCTATTTATAGGTAAAGAATAAGGCTACCTATAAGCAAGTTCTAACATGCCCATCAGCTTTTCTGCAGCACAGTCAAGGACAGGAAACTAAAACAATTTTAAAAGCAAAGGAGCTGGCAGCAGCCAGATAAACACTGTGCAAGCTTTTTAGTTTTACTTTCCTTCTTAAAAGGCTCCCACCTGCACTACAGCACATCAAGCTGGATTTGGGACTGGAATCCCTACGCAGTATCCAGGTGACACAAAACTCATCACGACTTCTAAGAGTGATGGTGCAGCAAAGAGCACCCCTGATCCACCTGATTTCACCTCCGCTTTTCATATCACTCCACATATTCAGGACTCAAAAATCACAGAATATCCTGAGGTGGAAGGGGCCCACAAGGATCATCCAGTCCAACTCCTGGCCCTGCCCAGGACACCCCAACAATCCCACCCTGTGTCTGAGAGCGTTGTCCAAACGCTCCTTGAGCTCTGGCAGCCTTGGGGCCGTGACCACTGCCTGTTCCAGTGCCCAACCACCCTCTGATGCTGCACACCCCAGTTATTTCACTGCACAGACAATAAAATCCTCCCCATTATGGGTTTTCCTACAGCAGTTTGAGAGAAGGACCCATTAACAGAAGAGCTACTGGGAAAACCAGAGACCATCATGGATTTATCTGTCACAGTTCTCTGAACTGATCAGACCTCAGACTGACAGCTGCAGTCACATGTACTTCCAACAAGCTCCTCAAACATGCAAAAAATATAATCCACAAAACCACCGGTCCCAACCACTACTGTGACTTAATGGATCAGCTGCTCCGAGGTGCAGCAGGTCTCGGGAGCACACGGAATGCTTACACAAGGATTTCCAAAACCCAGGCAAAATCCTTTCAAACACCACATTACGTATTTTTAGCCTAACCTAAAAATAGGCACCATCAGTGCTGTGCATATATTTAATCTCCTGGTATATGGAGGAGTTTCTGGGCTGCAGTAACTGGAGCAGAACTCAGATCTGCTCCCTCCACCTCACATTTGTGCTGCGATGAGCACCTTCAGATGGCGCTGGAATTTAAAGCGACAGTCAAGGGGAGACCCCCCCTCCTCCTCACAGTGTAATGCATTTTACCCCCCACTTGCAGCATTTGAAATCCTGAACTCCCACATACCCAAGATGGGACTAGACTCAAAGTGTTCCTTCCTGGCTCCAGCTCAAGGCAACAGGACCAGACAGAAAGCACTGCAGGGGAGGTAGGAATTGAGATCCCAAACGAACAAGGGGGGAAAAAAAAAAAAAAGAAAAAAAATAGAGCAACTTGAAAGAGATGTCAGCAACATCAAATCACTGTGTTTTAGCCTCTCCCCCACACAGCAATACCACTGTTGCTCACCTACACTGACAGAAGAGCATCAGCTCCCACTTTGTGCCTGCAGGCAGAAAACGTGTCTGCTGGTAGCCTGCGAGCAAGGTGAATTCCTGCCTCGTTTCAAGCTGCTAAAACAAAGAGAAGCAGCTTAAATAATGCATGGCTTGTGACAGCCAGCAAAATGAAAAGCTAAAAATTCAGTCCTTAAAAAATTAAAAAAAAAAGGAAAAAAAAAAAAGGCACAACAGAAAGGGAATAAACCAGCCTGACTTACTGTCAGGCATTGCACTGCAACGTTTCAAAGGGTTCACGATTTGCTGGGGGCTGCTCCTTGTAAGAGTCACTGAGCAAAAGCAGGGAGAGTTTAACAGTGGTTTATCATGTTAAGAGGCATCATCCCAAGGAAAAATTAGAAATCCCCTGATAACAAGCCCAGCAAGAACCGCTGGGCACAAACAAGTCCTGTTCGCTATTCCAAGGCAGCTCTCCAGCCATTTCCCAAATGGCACCGCATTTCCCAAAGGGACAAAGGCAGAGGTTAACATGAGGCTGCACCAGGGCTCCTGCCAGGAGGTTTGCTCGGTCATGAGCTTGGGAAGAGTGGAAAAAGCCCTGGCCCCAGCCCAAAAGCCCAGCCTCTGAAAGCAAGAGTGTGTGGGCAGTGGCTCACGGGCAAGATCAGCTGGTTTCCAGGAGCACAACCTGCTACAGATGTCACCCAAAAACCCCTCTTAGGAGCACAGATGAGGGACAACTCCACCCATGCAGCTCTGTCACCAATTTTTGGACCTGTAGCATCTGCTAAAGGGGAACAACATGCCAGAAGATCATTTAATAACAGAATTGGCTGGTGAGTTATAAAACACTCCCAAAGCGTCTCCCACATTAGCAGCTGGCTTGGTTTGTCAAATGATTTTAAACACATACACTCTCTGAGAAGGAGAAGACAGGATTCCCGAGATCTGAGAAAAATCAAGGAACAGAAGCTGAAGTGAGCAATTAAAGGAGCCAGGTAACACAGTTCTACTGCAGAAAGCCAGAGCACTGATGTTATCACACCAAAACATAGGACAAGATAACACAAGAGGAGTTTTGTGGCAAGTAAATCCAACCTGAACGTTCACCTCCCCACACAGACAAGCTCCTCAACACACAGAGCTCAGAAAGCACCCCCAGCAGAGCAGCCACTGTTCCTGCAGCCACAGCAGCACCATCACTGGCTCCAGCAGCAGCGCTCCAGGGAAGGACATCATGAAGATGGACAAGAGGGATGAAGTCTTCAAGCTTTTCTGGAAGCACCCACAGCTTCTCCCAAAAATTCCTTATTCCTCACCCTGTCTTACCCAGGCAGAACAGCGCTGAAGGAAGCGATGCTCCCACCACTGCAGAGCCAGCAGCAGATACTCAGATCACATCAGGAGACCCTGAGGTGAGAGGGTCTGTGGATTAACAGCGGATGAGCCACATTCTGTGTGTCACTGCTCCAGACTAATGAGAATTGCTTAGTCAGGAGCAATCACGAGAGCAGATATTTAGAGATTACTTGGCTTCAAATCCCCAATCAGATTTTCCCCCATTTTGGAAGTCCACTCAGGACTTACAGGAAACATCTTGGCTGCCTGTACATCACAAGACTTCACATCAGCCTTACTTGCAGTTCATCATTCCATTAAGGTCATGGTATCACTTAATAATAATTTTTTTAAGTACCCAATTGCCATTTTTATTGCATCTAAACCACAGAGTACAAGAGGAAAGCAATCTGCCCAGTTTTACCTAATTCACCCAACAGCTGGCCACATACATTGACACCAGTTTTCCTTCCAAAACCTGCAAAATATTTGCATTTTCCTGGCAAAATCTCTACTCTGCAAATTCCTCTCTAAAATGTACAATGTCTCGAAACAGCTCCATTCGTTTTTCCACAACTGGGCAACTCAGCTGAAAGTTTCAGATTCCTTTGAGCTATTCCCTGGTGACTGGCATCAAGGTCAGCAGATGGACACTTGAGTGCCTTCCCACGATCCCTGTCAGCCCTGCCAAAAGAAGGGCTCTGTGTCATCACATCTCCCTGAGCAGCACGAGACTCCTTATTTTGATACGTGCAAAGAAACACTCTCTGCACAAGAGGTGGGGAGCTCTGGATCAGTCCTTTGCCTCTCCTATCAAACTGAGTCCTGAAAAAAAGTTGAATTTACAAAGTCTGGTTGGAAAGGAGAGTTAATGCCTCACCTTGAGCAGCTTATCTTCTGTGCAAAGTGAAAACTCAGGGCTTTGAGAGAGGAAGAGGCATCCCTGCAGTTAGTTCCTGTAAAGGGCAGTAGTACTCTGCCTGCCTCAGACTTCTGGCATGTGCAAGATCATCCAGTATAATCCCCTAAATCCGAAACCTCCCTCCCACATCGCAAACACAGGTGCCAGCTTGGCATTTCATGTTCAAGCAACAATTCAGGCACCAGCAGCTCGGCACATACACACAAACCCTACCCCCTTGGGCTCACAGCCTGCCTCCCAAACCATCACTGCAAAGAACTGATTTATCCTGATTTTGCGGTCTAAGGGTGGGGATGAATTTAAGAGCAAGTGAAGCCACGTGATCTGTGGCTTGGTCGCTTCCAGAGCAACTTTTGCTTCCAGTTTCCTTTCCCTGAACTCACGTGAGCTTCGAGCGGCGCCGTGACCCCGACACCACGTACGGCTCCAGGGGCTGCACAAACCTGCCACAGCTCCTGCCAGCATCGACTGCAGCTGCCTCCCCTTCCCCACAGCATCGACTGCAGCCGCCTCCCCTTCCCCACACACCCAGCAGCCACACGGAAAACAACAGGAGAAGTGCCCCAATTGCACCAGGGGAGTGCAATCGGTGCTCCTCTGTTACTTGTACTTCACAGAGCTCTCCAGGAGAAAGGATTCCTCTCCAAAGCATTTCCTCTCCGAATCCTCAGTAGTTTTTCTTCCTTTTTTTTTTTCCTCCTCCCTTTTCTTTAAGGGATCCTGACTCTCACTTGAAAAGGCTTAACAGAACAAAGAAATCCAAGTGCAACCTTTTAAGCAGTTATTTAACAAGTTGGATGCACGTCTTCAGGAACCTTCAGGTTACCATCTCAGCACTGTTTTTCACTGGAGAGGAAACAGCAATAAGGGATTTAAGGCTACTGGGACAGGCTGTGGCATTGACATTCACACAGAGCCTGCTCTGCTCTCAGCCCTGGTTGCAGGGGCACTGGGAGAGCCAGGCTGCACACAAACAGCAAACTGCTGTGAAAAGCAGCAGAGAGGGACTAACTAGACCAAAGCCAAGAGGGTTGGAAAGCACAGAGTCAGGTTTAGTTCCAGTAACAGCCAGAGGACTTTAAAATCATGAAGGATTGATAAGCTGTCATGGCATCCTCGATGTTGAGAGGCTGCCCAGCAGATCAACTTTGGAAACCATCTAAACTGCACTTATGCTCCAGAAAAAAGGAAAAAAAAAAAGCATAACTAACCACCAGGAGCAAATGTGGAAAGAAAGGTTCAGGTCACACTTAAACCAAAATAAAAATACAAAAATATCCCCTATCACAAGAAACTTTGCTTTCAAGCACAGCACACCTCACCTCGTTCACAAAGCTGCTGACAACACAAAAGCTGAGACTTGACCTTGAGGTGGCACAGGAGGGGGAAAAAAACCCCAAGTGACTGCAGCAGCCCACCTTAGCTGAAAGGAAGGTGTCCGTGTCAATCTGCACAGTGCTTTTAAAAGTATTGACTTCAAAGCCTGCCACAACCATTGCAGGTGTCAAACCTCCCAGAGAGAGGGACTTCCAGAAAGAATGACCTCACAGGTCACATATTCTGGTTATTACAGCCGTGCCCCTTTTTTTGGAGCCACGTTAAGCATCTGCACTTGCCACAGTTCCAAAGGTCAGTGGCCCAGAAGCTGTGGCTTCACGTTCAGAAGGGTTCCACTGCAGGGACTACTTGAGACGGTCACATTCCCACACCACGGCTTGTCACCTCCTCTCACACAGTTCCTCCAGCATTTTGTAGAGGTTTGAAAAGGAAAAGCCCTGGAAAATGTTTTGGGTTTTTTGTTTTGTTTTTTTTTTTTTTTTTTTTTTTTTTTTTTTTTTGTTTTGTTTTGTTTTTTTTTTTGTTTTTTTTTTTTTGTAGGATTCGGAGCAGATACCTTCTCTCCTCACGTATCCACCACGGTGGAAGTGGGAGAACAGAAAATAAACTGGGGGCAGGGAGAAGATCATTTAAACTGCAGCCACAGCCAATACCCAACTAACACTGACACCACACGTGCTCCCAGTCCAAGGTCAGGCACTGCCTCTGAATGATGCTTTTGCACAATAAATCCATAGGTTTAAATATGAACAAGAGCCAGTTTAGAGCCACACTGAGCCAACAGGCCAAGCTCACTCCACAGTAAAACAAGGGTTAAACAGCCTCATGTGCTGAGAGTACAACACCAACAGAAACCTTGTCAGGCAGGTGCAGCCCCTGGGCAGCAAGGCCAAACTCTGCACCAATTTCTGCTGGAAAGGGTCAAAAATGAGCTGCCTATTGCACCCAGCAACTGCAGCACCAGAAGCACTGATACAGAAGAACTGCCACTATGTCCTTACTGCTCCAGCACCACGGATAACCAGGTGGCAAATGATTTTCAAGCCGGCCGGCAACAGCTTTTGTAAAACAGGGTTTGGTTTTGTTTGCAGCCACGTGGAGCCCTGTGGCCAATTCCAGCCCAGCAAGCTCTCAGCAGTGAGAACCCAGGGCAGCTTTCCAGGCTCACGACAGTTGTCCAGCCTGACTTCATCCACATCACGTGGCGGTGCCACTGTGGGGTTCAGGCAGAGTATGCTAAAATAGCAGAAAAGCAAAGAGGTTGTATTTGAGGTAAGTGCCGCTATATCAGATCTGCAAACAGGGAAATTAGATTGTGGTTGGATTTAGAGATGCTCCACCTCCAGTACGAGTCTCTTCTAAGACTAGTAAAGTTCACAAATAAGTGAATTATCAGCTAAAAAGCGAGGAAAGAAGAACGGCACATTAACTCTCCAGGTCCAGGGTCACACAGATTCACAAGGCTGCAAAGTACCCACCAACCCCATCCCAGGGCAAACAAACACTTTCCATACACGACACAAAAACCATCACAGGCCACAGCCAAGGGGTTGCCCAGGCTGCAGTCAGGACATTCACCAAGGACACACTGTTTGCAGGTAGTGAGTCCTGTGCTCACCCTTGGTCATCGCACTCAACCACCCAACGTCGGGTTGAGCCTTCACCCAGCAGAACACAAATTCTCTTCCTGGGTGTTGCAATCTCAGACAGATTATTTAACCACCTGGGATGGAGGCTCAGTAAAAGCAGCCACAAAGTGCTAAATAAACACAAGCCCATTCAGCTGAGGAGCGCTCTCCAGACACTGTGTCCAAGGAAAAGGTGCATTCCAGCTGCTACAAGCTGGTCTGCGCTAGTCCTGGCGGATCCAAGGGCACCTCCCAGTAGATACACAATGAAGCCTTCTCCACTACAATAGGATTCTGGTTTAACAATCCACAGAGAGGACACAAACTATTTACGACAGCCAAGTTACTGCTCACGGGTCTCGCTCATCTGAAGCTGGAAATCCCAGCAGCAGGGGAGCGATGAAACGCCCTGCGCTCCTGGTTCCCTGAAAGGGAGAGAAAGCTGCTTTTCCTGCCTCCCCATTATGCTGCTGCTGTCATCTCCCTCAAATTACATTACAGCACATGATGGCGGAGCAGGGAAAGGAGGAAAGCCCTCAGCAGCACGGTGGCTGTGCTGCAGGCAGCTGTCAGCACTGCTGCCCCTTCCCTCTGCCAGCCCAACGTGTTCGGCCAACAGCAGCTCGTCCTTGCCAGGGGTACCTGGGCCGGTGCTCCTGCCATGACAGGCCTTCAGCTAAAGACTGATGTACATGAAGCATTAGGCAGCGTTTTCCCTCCCCTCATTTATCAAATATAAAAACGCATCCTGTCTTTGGGATGGGGGTTTGGAAGTAGGGGTGTAAATCTGTTCCTAACTCCGGTTTTGCAAATGCTGCAACAAACCAACCTCTGCTTTCCTTCCTTCCTCCAAGGAACAGCGGGAGCAGCGCCCACAGCTCAGTAGGAGCATGTCAGTCTGGATAAAGCAGCACAGGAGCCTCGTGTGGGGAGTGCTCCAGACAAAACATATTACTGGAGTCCCTTTTCCATCCTTTTATTCCCTGTACAAAGATTCCAGCTAGTGTGAATCCCGATCACCTCGTACTGCAGGGCGGTATCACGTGATGCCTCCACAGATCCTGTCCCAATGTTTCTCTGAATAATGCAAACAGTAGCTTGGCCTCCTTACAGGGGGAGCAGACCGAGGGTGAGCAACACCACGGAAGCCAAGTGAAAACATTTCAGGTCACCCTGACACCCACACGCACTCACTGCCAGTTTTATCTCAGCTCAACAACTTCCCTCCTTTTTTTTTTTTTCGAGTGACAACCACAGCCTCCGAAACTCACCCTGGGAGCAGCCAGGCACCTTCAGCACCAGGACAGGAGTGGGGCTCCCCAAAGCCAGAAAGGAAGCCACAGTAATTTAAATTCCCCCTAACCTGGTTCAGGAACACTGGGAGGTGGCACCGTGAGTCGGGGCAGCAGCTGCCCTGCCTTGAAATCTTTCCCCAAAGCCCAATGCTTTTTCCACTTAATCAGGCACTGACAGCCCCCCTCATGAACACAGGGAGGGGACCACAGTGGGGCTGGTCATTAGGAGAGAGGTGTCATTCAGAAGGAATTATCATTTCCCCCGTCCTGGAGAATTGAGCTTTCTCAAGGATCTTTACGAATTTCAAACCACTGCAAGCTCTTAAGCACTGACCCAGCAGAAAAACATCGCTCCCAAGATATTCCAAAATAAACCTGAAATTCAATAAAAGTGACATGAAGGCTGCTGAGCATGAGATTGTCCCAGCTCACAGAAACATTCCTTATTATCTCACTGCTTTGGTAAGGGTAACTTAGTCAAGCCACCAGGATGCTGCTAAGTGGCTTTTCCCCCCCCCCCTTTTCCTGTTTTCTCTGCCTACTCCTCCCCAATTTCCCAGACTTCTCCATTCTAGTAACTTGCTTAAAAACAAAACTACTCCAGGCTAATGCTGATCAGCACCATTACTCAGCACCATTTCAAACACAGGAACCCCCAGTCAGTACACAAATAACCTTATCTCCTGTGCTGCTACTGGGAGATAGCTGGAGTGTTTCACACCTTCCACTGCTCACTGTATTTAAAAAGGCACCTATCCCACTGGGATACATCCTAGCAAGAACAATCCCAGTTACATGGAGCAGCTTGAACCCATCCACCAACAGCAATAAAACACACCATTGTCTCAGAGCACACACAGACCTCAGACTATTATTGCCTTGCCTTTAAGTAGTTACAGTGATGCCCGAATTCAACAATGTAAATGGAGTCCTAAAATATCTCCAGACCAAATCCATCTGTAAAAACCCCCAAAATTCCAGCGACAGGAATTAGCGGCGCGGTTCTGACGGTCCCAGAAAGAATGCAGCCAGTGGCAAGCCCCAACACCCAGCGCCGTGACACAGTAAACCACTCACAATAAAATGATATAAATAAAAATAAGACACCCATTCCAAACTAAAGAATGGGAGCTTCTTCCAGCAGGCACTAAACAACACCCGAAGGGCTCCGTGTCTCTCGCACTTGGGTTTGTGATACTCTTGCTTGTTAATCAGCTCCTGGCCCCTGGGATGTGCTTCCTGTCTCCCTCCAGCTGTGCTGGAGTGGCTGGAATTGCCGTGTTCGTTCCACCTATTTTTGCCACAGGACTTTTTGGTGATTTGTGTCCAATTTCAAAGCACAAGTCACGCTGCCAGCCATCGCAGAAGCAACGCCCACTGCATTCTCAGGCACACAAAGCACTGCTCTACCCAGGAATTTGGACTTCCGAGGCAGCTCCTGGAACTCCAGCCCTGGAACAGGCTGCCAGCACCCTGCTGGGAAGCAGAATGCACCTTATCACCAGTAACACCTGCCCCAACTGCTCTTCCAGGGCCTGCTGTTGGTGCCCTGGCTGCAGCCAGGCCAACGGGAAAAACATCCTGGGAAGGGAGAAAAAGAGATGGAAGAAGGCCTGTTACCAAAAATGCAGCTGAATGTCTACAGATCTCCAGGAAATGCGTCTGAGTCCCTTCCCAAGTCTTGGTATTCCAGGCACAAACTCCTGTCAAGATGATTGTTTATTAACATCGAGTCACACCAGCAGACACCCAGCACATGAAATCTATTAACGTGTTTACAATTGCAGAAGGCCTGATGTAAGGCAGAGGGATTTTTGCACAGCATTCACCCTGGAAATTCAAAGCTCATATTAAAGCTGTAAATCCCACAGTCCTGGGATTAAAAGCTGTCCCCTCAATCCTGCAAGTCCTAAAGGAAATGGGTTCCACCACATGGTTTGAGCTGAATATTCCCATGTATCTGTTCAGGGGTGTACCACAACCTGCTCAAGATCTGGGTCTGCAGAATGATGGGTCTCAAACATCCCCCACCCCTTGCTTTCCAAACAGTTTGCTGGAGGAAAAACCCTTATGTCACCCTCTTTGGAGGCAGGAGAGGCCACTTGAACTCAGAATGCAAAGGCCAGTCTAAGTGCCTGATGGGGGACACCTGCCTGCTCTTCCACTGCTACTGCTGGAAAGCTGTGACGGCTCCAAAGTGCATCAGGTGAGAGAGAGAGAGCAGAAATTGTAAGAAAGAACCAACCACCACAGAGACAGAATAGAGAAACAGGGATCTGCTCACAGGTTTTAGCACCAGGACTGCCTGTGCCCCTCAGACACCAAGGCAACAACTGACTGCCTTTAGAACCTCTGCTCAAAGGAGCCTGCTGTTCCATCCACAGGGCAGGCAGGGAGATGGGAAAGAAACACGGCAAGGAAAGCTGTGAAAAGCAAAGGACAACAAGCTGAAGTCCCTCAGCACCACACCTTGGAAACAGAAATAGAAGTGCACAGCAGCAACATCAGCTTTTCTCTTTCAAAGTATCAGAGGCCTCAGACAGTGACCAAACCACAACACCAGGTAAGAAAATGATCCTTGCTCGAGGAGCTGTAAGGAAACTGCAACAAAACCACCAGTGACTAAATTCATTTGCATGAGAACAACCACCCTAAGTATCTTCCAGTCAGACTCTAAGGTAAAATAGTGGAGGACTCTCAAAGACAACACTCCGGGTCATAAAGCACAGGTGAGATGAAAAGAGAAACCTCCTGGGCTGGACCCACAGGTGCTCTCAGTCCTCACCCACCCAGGGCTCCAGCCAGCACAGCTGCAAAGCAAGGGACACGGGCAACCCTTTGAGCCAATCTCCTTTTTGCCCACCCCAAAAGTGCCATGTGGAGCTCACGCTGCACACACATTGTAGTTCATCACAGCTCTTCAGCCTCGGGTGAGATCCCGACCTGCCTCCACCTGTCTGGAGGGGGCAAGGTCAGCTCCAGAGGCAGAAAAACTCACTGGACACGTCCCCCACATAAAGTCAGAGCACATTAAAACTTCCAGGCTTTGCTCTCTCTCTCCACCGAGCCGAGCCGGCACTCGGATAAACAGAGAGAGAAAGAGGAGGAGGAAGAGGAGTATCTCTTACACAGAGCCCTCAGCTCCGGGGACAGCTGTGTTTGGGTCTCCTTCCTGCAGCAGCTCCCACGGCAGATACCTGGAATGTCGAGATGTCCCAAAGGCACCCACACCGAGCGGGGAGGGGAGGGATTCAGGACAGAAGAACAACCTTTTATCCTCCTCTCCCCACCAGCTCCGGTTTATCCCGGGACAGGCCTTGAGGAGAAGGAGGGGGGAGGGAAAGGACCCGGTCCTGAGGGGGGACGGAGTGTCCCCGATCCCGAGGGAAAGCGAGGAGGAAGGGAGGGTGGTGACGGACACGGGGACGGACGGACGGACACGGGAGAGCCGGCTCTGAAGGGAAACAGGGGGAGAACGACCTGTCCCCGAAGAGAAGCGAGGGGAAGGACCCGGCCCTGAAGGGACGGACGGGACGGACACCGGGCCCTCAGGGGGGTGGGGAGGACACCCCGGGCAGGCCCCGGTCGGGGGTCCAGGGAGGCCCAGGGACGCCCCCTCTGCCGCTCGGTCCGCCCGGCGGTGGCACAGCGGCACTGCCGGGCCCCGCGGGGGTGCCGGCGCTCTCCCCTCACTCCCGGGCCCCGCGGGGGTGCCGGCGCTCTCCCCTCACTCCCGGGCCCCGCGGGGGTGCCGGCGCTCTCCCCTCACTCCCGGGCCCCGCGGGGGTGCCGGCGCTCTCCCCTCACTCCCGGGGGTGCTGGCGCTCTCCCCACACTCCCGGGCCCCGCGGGGGTACCGGGGGAGCCAGCGCTACCCCCGCACTCACCGGCCCCGCTTCATTTAACCGCCGCTGCCGCCGCTTCCGCCCGGCCCGCGCCACGTGACCGCGGCCGCCCCGCACCACAGAGAGGCGCGGACAGAGCGGCGCGGGGGGACGGGCGGCGCGGGCGAGCCCGGAGCGGCCGACCTACCATAGAGACGGGGGGAGGGCCGGCCGAGCCGCGCCACGCCCCCTGGCGGGCGGGAGGTGTGCTCGTAGGGAGGGGGCGGGGCCTGAGGGGAAAGGGGCGGGGCCGGGGCTGCACGTGTGTCCTGGGGGCTGGGGGGGGGGGCAGGGAGCACTCGGGGGGCTCGATTTGGGGACAGGGACTTTATTTGGGGTTCTGTGCCGGAAACCCCACGGGAGGCTCTGCTGAAAGGGGGGAACACCAGTCCACAGGCTCAGACTCGCACCCGTCCTCCTCCGTTTGCAAAACAGCAGTAATTAAAAAAAAAAAAACCAACAGGAAAGCAGAGATTTATCAGCGTTAATGACTTTTTTTCCAGCTCTCGTTAAGGGGGAGATCATAATTTCCTTCTGGAAAGTAAAGATTTGGAAAAGTATCCGGACAATTGATAAAAGGTAAAAAGGTCGAGGCTCGTAAGTAATCAGCTGAAGAATGAATGAAACAAAGTGTTCTCCCTGCAGGGGAGGACTTTCATCTGGGCAGTCCATACAGATCAGTTAAACCAGTTGCATTTCCATGCTTTATCCACTCGATTCCCATAAATTTAACAAATGTAACAACGCTTAACAAAAAAACCCCGTTGGATAGCAAGAGTTTAAAGTTGTGAGTTTATTGCATATGTAACAAAAATGAACATGACCTCCTGGGTCCAGCCTACTATACAATCACTGTTTATTCCAGCTGGTTCCATAACCACATTAAATAGAACTAGTATTTCTTTAAATACTTTGATTTAGACATAAAATGAAACATTAGTGTACAACTTTCACAAAATAAATCTGCAATAAAAACAGTGGGAAGAATAACAAGGATAGCAGCAATACTTAAACCATGACATTACAAAATAATAATAAATTAAAAAAATACATTATAAAGTGGTCGAGGAACAACAACAACAACAAAAAAAAATTAACAAATTAAAACCAGATCCATACTGTGTTTCTGGGAACTTGCTGTACCACACGGCCCTGAACCTGGGCACCGGCTCCAGAGGGGCCCGGTGGCTGGATCAGTAATTTACGGAATCTGCTGGATTTTGGAACCACCTCGACTTGCAGCGAGGCCAAACTGCCGAGCGAGCGCCGGTCGCACCGCCTGGAGCCTGGAGCAGCCTTTGTGGAGCGGGGTCTCCTCTGACGTAATGCCCAAGTGAACACTCACACCCATCCGACAGTCTCGTTTCCTCCCGGCTGGAAACACGAGCAGAGTGGTGGTTTTTTCCTACATCCCTGAGCATAGAGTAAAGGCTGAGGAGCAGGATCAGGGCACGGCAGCTTGCTGGGTTTGCCGTGAGGACAGGAACGACAGACACGCTGTACCTCGTATTCCCTTCGGGTCAGATCCAAGAGCATCCGCGCACAAGGTGGGACGTGGAATGACAAAATGGACACCGGACTCGATGTTATTCTTTGGGCAAGTTTGAGAAGTTTACAACCAGTTCGAGTGCTGGCAGACCGAGCGGGAATGGACACACCAATTCAGGCAGCTGAGGTTATCCGAGCCACGCAAACTCCTGTTTGCATCCCGTCCTTCCCTGGCCTCGGAACTGGCCACAGGAAGCACAAGCCGTGGCTCCAAACCTCGCTTCTCGCTGCTCCTCCATCCACCCAACCAGCTTTAAGGCCTGCCTCAAACGCACGTACAGAACAAGACAGGGAATGTCGTCATCGTCGTCGCTGAAGTGGCACGAAATTGCAAAGACAACACGATGGGAGAGGTGGTGAAGCTGTTGGAAAGAGAACTGAAATAATCAAAAAGACAGTGCCCCGTTCTCGTCGCCGTCAGCACGGAGGAGGTACCTCGACAAGGGCTTTAAAACACAGCAAAAAACAGACGGACTTTTCGGAACAACGATCCTTGCCTAATCTTATTTTGTGCATTCAATAAAACACTGACCTAGCAAAGACATTAGGAACTACCGTATGTCAACTGTGTCGCTGACATAAAGCTACTTGACCTACAGATCTCCAAATCAAGGGCCTTTTCCCTTCACCTCGCTTGGTTTGCACTGAGCCAGTTGTGCTGCAGGTAGAGCTTTGCGTGATAGGATTTTTGTTAGGGCTGGCCTTTAGTATCTGGGTTTGGGGTCTTTTTTTTTTTTTTTAAACTCTTTTAGTGATAAATCCACATGAGACTGCATGCAAAGCTTTTGGGCAATAATCCATTTTGCATTTTTCCTATCTGACTGGTTTATTGCACATTCAAACGTACTGAAAGGATTAAATACACTCTATGAACAGGTCTGGCTTCCAAGCCATTTGGAAAAGCTCGGGCTGTGGGGACTCTGCTACTCCACCCGATGCCACAGCTGCATCTCCTCTCTTCTCTGCAAGAGTTGTGTAGTTCCATTTATTACGTCCCGACAACCAGAACTGCAGAAACTGGTCCCCAAGTGCCAAAAGATCCCCTACAGAACACGGCTCTGAACAGGCCTCTCCTGTAGAGTCTTGCAGGATGAGCATCTTCAGCCACCCCCTGCAAACCTCACTGCATGGTACAATCTCACACCTCCGATGCAACCCTTACTCCCAACAGCAAATCACAAGAATTATGGTCAACGGCAAAAGGAAAACCACAAACAAACAAAACAGAAAGATGCCAGGGTTTTGACACGTGTCTACTTTCTGTCCTATCACAGTTTAAAGCTATTATCAAATTCAATTAAAAAAAAAAAAAAGACAAAATAGAAGTATTCCAGTAGACGCCTCCTAAGAACGATCTCTTACCCACAGCTGAATTTCAATGCACTATTCCATAAACATAACATCTGTTAAATGGTTCAGTAATGAATCTCTCTAAATATCAGGCTTGCCAAAGGAAAAAAAAATCCTATAGAAGCAAGTCTGCTAGACTCAGGTTTAGACATGTTTGACAGATAAGTGGGTCTCTCTGAAGCCGTGTTATTTGTTAAAATACCGTCTCATCTTGGTGTGCAAAGTGAAAAAAAATGTTAGTGATTCAGGTATTTGATTTGCTTTTGTTTCCCCCGTGTTAAGAGAACAAACCTTTTAATATTAGTTTCAGATATTTGAAAAAATAGCCTTATATGGCTCTCTGGAGAAATTTTCATCCCTACAGAACTGAAGTCATAAATTCTTCCAATAGCTTTCCACAACACTTAAAATGGACTCACTATACGGTTCCCCTTTTACCTCAACCTCCAAATAAACCTTTCCCAAGGCCAGAAAATTTGCAGCAGAAGTTTGCTCTGTTAACTCGGCTTTTAGTGATTTCCATGTGAGTCTCGGAATTGAAAAGTCAGGCAAACACATCTGGGGTAAAACAGTGGCACAGAAATCACAGCTTTGGGGCTGAACGGATCTTCATCCTCTGCCTCCTCCTCCTCACAAGGCTTCTCTGCAAGCTACTTACTTCTGAATGAACTATGGAAAGTAATTCTGCAGGAGGAAATTAATTGTTTTCATGTGCAAAACAATCAGATTTCAGCCAGGACAACCAAAAAGACACCATTCAATACCATTTAAGCTGTCTCAGATTCCTTCACTTTTCTCAAGGTGAGCCACAGCTTCCACTGGGAGCTTCCTGCTAAGGCAGAACTTGGATTTCTTTACCTTTCAGTTAAGTGTTCATATGGAGGTATTTTCTGCTAGAAGTTTTTTTTTTTACTTTTTCAACAGGTGTTTAAAATGTGCAATGCAAAATCTGGTGCCAGTCAGACACTCTGCACCTGCTGGACTCTACAAAGGCTCAAGTTTGATTTAAGACAAAACTAACCAGGTGCACCTACCGGTTGCAAGTTCTCAGCAAATTAAGCTCATTCCTAATTACACTTTGATTCTCCTATTAAAAAAAAACCCCACAGGTCGCTCACCCTATCACAATATGTGTTACAAATCTAGCAGAATATCCTGTGTAACCAAAGCCAAATGCTGAACTTGGCTGCATTTCGTTTGGGGGGGGGGCGGGGGGAGGGATGGAAGAAGAGGGAAGGGGTTATTGTAACAAAGGGGAGAAAATAGAGTTGGGAACCACCAACAAAAGCCCCGACCCCCCACCCCTCATCCACCAGCGGCGGAAGGGAAACAGCCCGATCTCTAAGTTGTCAGAGTTCTGATGCTTCAGACAGCTTAGCAGGAAGTTCACAGCAAGCTTCTTCTAGCTTTTGATTTGGTGGTCCATGAGCTAGCATCTGTTTCCTTTGGTTGCTTTTTTCACTCCACAGCAAACCCACATGTCTCTTCCACAGCTGTCAACAGCTTCTCATAAAGCTTCTCGTATGACTCGTAAGGCGGAATGTCGATCCGGTTAAAGCTGGAGGGGAAATAAGAACACACTGGTGAATCTGAAATATTTATTGGAGGGGGGGAAAAAATGCTGGAGCAGCTACATATAGATAGAACTTGTGAAAACTCCAAGAAAGCCTCAGCCACTTCAGTGGCCGAAGGAGACAGGATGAAAAACAACTGTTTGTGCAGCAGGAATGCACAGCTTATTAGGGAGGAGGAGGAAGAGGAGGAGGAGAGGAGGCTGATGCAGGAGACTTGCAAATAAAGCAAGACATCAGGCAGGCCTGCTCCCTGCCCTGCCTGCAGACAGCCTGTGCTGCTGCTGAAACCATTTCCTGCCTCTGATGGAGTGAGATTTCCGTGCAAGGGCTCAGGCTGTGCCTACACTGCACCAACAGCACGAGCTCCTGACGTCTGACAACTCAGCTTTGTAATAAAGAAATAAACTTAAAAATGTCTCACTATCCAGAATAATCAACTCTGGCATAAATGAAAACCACAGAGAGTAAAGAAGACAAATCAAGGCTTAAGAAAAGAAAATTATTTTGCTGGCTGCAGAGTACAGATATTTCCAAGCTAACAGAGCACACCTGGAGTCATCCATGTACATCCCATGGCTAATCCATCCCCAGTACAAGCAGAGATGACTTTAAATCAAGATAAAGGGAGAGCAAGCACTGCTGTGCAGAGTGTTTCCATCTTACCAAGTGTGGGCTTTTGGAAGGTTGTCTGTGTTTGCATCTATTAAATGGATGGTAAACAGTCTGGGTCCTGCAGCGCCTGTAGAACCTTAGACAGACATTCTAGTTAATGCACTTCAACAAAACATCATTCACACACACAAATTTTGCTGCTGATAAAAAGGCAAGAGAGGAAATTACAGTTCCAGCTGCAAACCTAAGTATGTCCCAGGCTAAATCTGCAGAGATATTTGCAGCTGATGACGGGGTGGCAGATGCAATAGGGCTGCCCAAGACAATCAATTTGCAGGCTGGTATTTTGGAAAGCTGCTACATCTGGTATTAACAAAGCTGCACCTTCGAGAATGAAAAGACTAAAGTGCAAGAAGGTTTTCCTTGTAAACCAGAACTATGTTATTTTAATTTTGAACATCAATTTACTGTCAGCCAACAAACGGAATGTGATCAGGAGACCCCAGCAGCCAAGGGCACTGCCACCTTTTTGATGACAAAACCTGTGATTTCCAGAAACTTGCTTTGAAGTCCAATGATTTGTTGCCAAACCAAGAAGGGAGGGCAACTCTCATGTGAAAAAGTCGTTCAGTCAGCTCTATATTCCTGTGGATGTTTGCATGCAATGATTTTAACATCAGTGCACAGAGCTGTAGGACACTGAGGAGCCAGTATTAACACCAGCCAAGGCACTGCACGGGAACAGATTTACCAAACCCTGCAGCAGCCCCAGAGCTGCCGACAAATCTGACAAATGTAACTCTGCTCTCAGGCCCTGAAGTTTGCAAGTGCTTGAGTTATCCAGTGTTCCTCTGATACTTTTCAAGGGGCCCGTAAATACCACACCGCTTTCATCTCCCTCCCCCATGACATGTGAACTCGGCCTCCACATCAGTCACCTTGTAAAGCCTTGAAACCTTGAAGAGGGACACGCGTCGAGCCCGTCACGAACTGCAGCAGCCTGGCCCTCCTCTCCTCGTCAAAGGTTTCCACCGCCTGCCAGAACCACTTCACGATGTTGCTGTCGGCCATGCAGTGCTTTAGGCGGGTGTTGGACTTCCAGTCGTTCAGGTCTATCTTATCCAGCCCTCCTATGATGAGCTGTTGAAAAGATTAGAAAGTGCTTTCACCTTGGGAGTCGCTGCAGATATAAAAACACACATCCAACCACCTCATGTGAAGCCTGGAATTGTTCAGGTGCTTCAAGCAGCTTTTTGGTGTGAGGCAACACTCCGAGCCAGCACAGGACAGGCAGTAAATCTTTCAGTTTAACGGCAATGAATTATCAGCACCAGTCAGAGGGCCATGCAAGAGCTGCTTTATGAAATCTATGCTACCTGAAAGGCACAGCCTCTCTTTATGAGGGTACAGCACGAATCTGGAAGAAGACAAGCCATCTGCTGCCTGACACATCATTGTCCTGATAAAGGATTGTCCTAGAGGTGCCAACAACAGCTATGACAGAATCCTGCTCCGTTTATGGGAACATCTGAGCTGCTTTGTTGTTCCACAACAAACTACAGAAACTTCTCATCTGTTTTCTGATGCCGTCTGAGAGGCTCTGACACACACCAGACATACCACTTCAATCTCTTTTCCTGATAATACCAGGCTGCAAAACAAAAACTCCCCAAAATCTAACCACCTCCCCAGCAATCAAAATAAAAGGCACAGAGAAAACTTCATCCCTCCACACAAAACGTGTCATATTCTAAATTTCCCATATTATTCCATACTGAGGATCACATTTCTGAGAGCTGCCATTTGGCAGCTGCCTTGTTGTGCCACCAAGGCAGCACCCACTTACACCTGTGCACATTATTAGGACAGTTGTGATCGCTCTGACGTGGACAGTGTTGAAATATTTCATGGATTTCTAATCTGCCTTTTCAAGCAAATGGAATGCAGTAACTTTGTGGGATTAATCAAAATGAATGACTGGCTAGCACAAAGCTCCAATACCACAAATGCTTGCTATTCCACAGGTTGCCTTTTAAAAAAAAAAACAAAAAAAACAAAAAAAAAAAAAAACAAAAAACAAAAAACAAAAAACAAAAAAAAAAAAAAAAAAAAAAAAAAAAAACAAAGAAAAAAACCCAAAGAAAACTTGCTGTAACAGGTATTTAAGAGCCTTCTGCACCTCAGGATTTAATAATAAGACAAATTATTTTCTTTTGTGTATGCTCTACTCTTCTGTTTTAGTCCCTGTAAACCCCGTCCTGTGTGCATATAGAAACAGCCATGCATGAAAAGTTACTGGACAAAGCAAGTTCTGGGGCAGGTAACATGTCAGGTCTTGCCAGCAATTCCTCAAACTTGAAGTGCTCCCTCCCTGCTCAGACCACCTGCCTCGAGCATTAGTCCTTGCACAGACACCATGGGGTATTTGCCTTTCCCTGTTTAAGTAGCCCTCTCAATAATATTAATCCAAAGAATGTCTAAAATAAACCACAAAGGGGTTGGTTAAACAAATACTCTGCTTTCTGGTATGTAAATTGGAGTAAGTTTTGTGGGTTTTCTTGCCCTTGGTTGCTTTTGCTTTTTTTTATCAGGGCTTGGTTGGGGATCAAACAAATTACAAAACAATGCTCTGTGTGGATAAAACATACCTCGAGTTCCTTCTGGTCGAAAGGCTTAAGGAGATGTTGAGGAATAAGTTCATTAAAACCTTTCTGCAGAGCCAGGAACTGAGCCTCTATTCCTCTCATAAACCGCCAGTTCACGTACAACCTGTGGGGAGGGGGGGAAGGAAAAGTCAGGGATGATGAGCTGGATGGGACAGGGATATTTGTAGCAGAGCTGGGAAACGCTCATTTTACAGAGGAACTTGTTTTAATACACACATTTTGTGTTATGAAAGAAGTGCTTATCAGTTCCTTGCACCATCAACAGAAAAACCAGTGTACACTTGACAGCTTCGTCCTCCCAGGTATTACAATAGTGCATTGTGTGAAAACATAAGTGTCATTTATGACTCAGGTATTTCCACCCAAAATACTTGTTTCACTGGTCTCACTATATACAAAAAAAATTAATCTGTTTACTGCCTCCTTTCCACCGCACTGGCAGGATATCCTTCTGTCCTGCAATACCTGACATATTCTTTCTTGTTCTCTTCTGTCACTGGAATATTCCTGCCATTTGGTTTGAGCTCGTGCTGTAAAATCCTCCCGAAAGCGTTGTGTTCCACACAGAACGTATGGTCCAGGACGGGGGTGATGTCATTCTCCCTGGCAACAGACAGACAGAGGGTAAACTTACTATTTCTGATATTTTTGGTAACTCTCAGGGGTGATGCTGATAGTTTTTTTAACACTTAGGTGATCCTCAAGCTAAACCTACTAACTACTCACCTGCATTTCACCCACTAGAGGAATATTGCCACAATCACCTATTTCTGTATAGTTTAGAGCGTGCTGAAGAGCCTGACCAGATATGGGACATCCATCTAACTCTAGGAAAACTCAGGATAACGAACAAAAACAGAAATACACAACCTCCTCCCATATTCATATATGTACACCCAGCAGGATCTGCTCTGCTGTCACACAGTGTGGAGCACGGAAGAGATCACGTGCTGTGAACTCAACACCATCGGTAACTTTAAACACAAAATTCAAACAGCATTTAGGAAAAGAAACTGAGGGAATGCAAAGCAGTGCTGCAGAGCCCCAAAGCTACACTGAATGTTGGATTTTGTTCTGAGCTGTAAGCGTACAGAAGCCTGAATTACTTCCATTTCTTTTAATTTTAATCAAAGTTGGTTTTCTTCTGAAGGCGGTGGTGCTTCCCCTCAGAGCTCTGTCCCAAGTCTGGATTTTGCTATTGTGATATTCTACCACACCCATGCAATATTTAATGATTAATGAACTATTTACTTCACTGCAAGGAGAGTGAACACAGCTTGCAATGAGAACTTTTCCTCAAGTCCCTTGAGCTTTCTGACACAGAAGCAGTAGTTTCATGATTTTGCACAGATCTCCTCCATTACAGTTTTTTGCAAATACCTTCTGTAAAGTGTTCCCTCGCTATTGCCAGCTAACTACCCCATTTTCTCCACAGTGAGACTGCTGACAAAGGCAGTACTTACAAGATCCAGACTAAGCTTTTGTGTAATTCTGGGTCGACAGACTCCAGGTCGGAGAGCTGGATGGGCTTCCCCAGGAGCTGCTTGTAAAAGGGCACGGTGAACCCCCCGTTGATGTAGTGTCCATGGAACACAGCCAGACCCATTATCCGCCCCACAAAGTGGAAATAAGACAAATGGTCCTGCAGGGAGAGAGGAGAGATTGGAGAGAGAGAGAGGAAAGGCAGTCAGGCTTTGGGAAGACACTGACATCTTGTGGCTCCACCTGTGCCCTCGGTGGAACGTTCAGGACATCCTGCAACCCTCTGGGCAAGAGGAGTCAATGTTTTCCCTCATGACACAACCAAAACCAAAACCTTTAATTATTAAATACCTCAAACAAGTCTCTGTGTATTAGTTAATTAATAAATTGGATTCAAGTCCTCCAGACCTCTCAAAGGGCAAAACTCGGATAAAGAAAACTCCTGTAAAACCCCCAGAATGCAGGAAGATCTGACAATTCCAAACAAATTAGTTAATTTTTTGTTTAACCATCAAAATGTATTGGCCCTTGAGGAAGCAGACTATGTGCTTGTTTCTTTCAATTCCTTTCATCTTCCTTTTAAACTGACTTTTGAAAACTGAGGTGTAAGTCCTGTGGTTGACATTCTTCCAATCTCATCTTCCAGTGCAAATGTCAGGAAATGTCATGTCAGGAAGAATTCCCTGTACTAATACAGAACTGCTGCTCCTTTTAGGGTCTGCATCAATATAAATCCTCCAGTAAGAAAAAAAGCAAGCACAGGAGTGCAGTGAGAAAGGGCAAGCAAGGGAGACATCCCTAAAAGTCACGGGGTGGGCCCTGCTGGGAATGCAATGCTGTGTGCACAACCAGCTGCTCAGGGTGAAGATGAATTTCATCTGTGTCTTGTCCTCTCAGAATCACTGTGCATCCCAATCAGCACTGGGGAGCCTCAAAGAAATCGGGTACTTATTAAAGGACACCTCCTCTATCATGTTTTTAATCTCTGAACAAAGCCCCTCTGCTCCACACCGTCTCAATATAAAACATGAACATCACCTTATTCTGCCTCACCCTCCAGTTTAGACTCTTCTAAAGAACAGCTATAAAACACCACAGGGGACATCTGTTAAAGCAGGAATGTCACTCAGAAATTACTACTTACAGGATTGATAGAAGAGTCTGGATTGATTTGCAGCATGTAAATATTATCTGTGGAGTACTGGAAGAGTCCATAATAGGGATTCAACATTTCATGGCACAGTAAATACAACCACTCTCTGCCCAAAAAAAAAATAAAAAAAATTTAGAAGGGTGCAACTTAAGTTTCAGATAACACAATTATTGTGAATTGTCAGTTGTGAAAGGCTTATTTCAAAACCACATCGTTTTGTGCTGCCCCCCATTTGCAGACCAAAAAAATGAATGATTAAAAACCCCCCAGTGTCCTGTTCCACTCACAGGCAGACTTGGTTTAGTTTAGAAGCACTGAAGGGATTAGGATCAATTAGAGAAGCTACAGCAAGCTGTCAGACAATGCCATCAGCTAATTGAGTCCGAACAACACAGGCTTCCAAAAAAATCCTGACTGTGTACAGAGTTCAGCTATTTGCAGCCTGCAAGAACTGCTCCTCTGCAACTTGCACAGGATAAAGAAGTGCTCCAAAAATCTGCTGTTCAGAATCAGTTCAATCACTGGTGATCTTTAGAAAAGCTGTTTTTCTCTCCAGCTTGGTGACCAGAGAATCTCTGCTGAAGGGACAGAGACCAAATGCAGTAAGAGGAGGGGTTGGTAAATTCTCTCAGTCACACAAGGACCTAGAATGGAACTAAAGCCATTTCTGACCTCCCAGCTCACCCTGACAAACACCCCTTTGTAGTTAAATTTGGGCACTCATCCCAGGTCCAAAATATTCTGAGAGAGATATCAATTTTAATGCTTGGAAGTGGAGCTGCACTGATCTGAAAGAGTCAGTTGCAACTAATGGGCAATTATGAAAGACATCGGGGCAACAGGATGTCAACACTGGAGACACCTCGGGTGAGGCAGCTCAGAATGTTCCAGCTTCTTCCCTTTGTCCAGGGATTGATTACTGAAAGACACCTAAGTGGGCAATGCAGCCTTTGTGGATTTGAGGAATTTCTCAGTGAATTTACACAAAGCACCTGAGCCACCACAAAGGTGAGCGTTTCACTGATGCTACAATCAGCTCCAGAACCTCAGATCTGAGGCAACCCACAGGGGATTATTGTTATTGTTAAGAGGGAGGCAAGTCCTCGCTAAAATTTCAGCCTTTGTTTGGGATTAGTTCATCTCCACTGCTGCTCCAACGGATCAGAGGGCTCTCCTGAACGTTCCCTGGAAATCAGAAAGGTGTGTTTAACAAAACTGTTCCTGTGACCCGGATCTGACTTCAGAGTCTGGACACCTCCTGAGAGACCTCACAGCCTGAGCTGATCACACTTTCCAGTTCCATGACTTTCAGTGGGACAAATATTAAATCACAAACTTGCACTTTTCCAATCTACCAACTGATACAAAGAACAAAGCTACAACCTCTGCCTGTAAAATACACCACAAATAACTTACACACACCATTAACAGAAAACTCTAAAGGGAATGGTATCAGCCACAGGGAACTTAAAGGACAATTTTACAGTTAATAAGTGTCAGACAACCCCCCCAATTCTCACCTTGCTACTCCTCCATAGTCCAGGCCTTCCTCTCCTCGGAATTTCACCATGAGCCTCTTTTTCAAGTCCTTTGGCCTCATCTTCATTATCTGACGGTAGGATTCCTGGGGGGGGGTATTTGTACAATCAGATATTCTATTTCCTCACTGCAATTAAGCCTATTAAGATTTCTGTAACACTGCAATTAGAATTTCTGCATTTCTGTAATACACAGACTGTTACTCAACAACAGAAGACACGACTGTGTGCGAGTGCCAACCCGAAGCAAATTCCAATGACAACTCTTTGTACCACGTGGGGAGTGGGATTCACTCCCTCTCTCTCATGAGCAAACTCTGCTATAACCAACAATCAGCTTTACTCAGTTCTGGACTGACAAAACCTGCTGTTGGCAGTAAAACAAACGAAATACCTCAAATATTTCCTCTCTGGATACTTCGATCCGACAGTGACCAGCCTGAGGTTGCTGAAGGGAGAGCTCATGTCTGAGGACTTTCAGCTTTTGCACCAAGTCTCTCTCGTATCTCTGTGCAGGCAACTCCTCCCCCTCTTCCAGTGACCCCTCATTTGGAGCTGGCAAAGGCTGCTGGCTGGGCTCTTTCAGCTGGCATTGATGGCTTTGAAAGAAAAGGAAAATGTTTATTCAGGAAGCATGACAATAAGGGATATGTAAAACAATGATAGGAGATCTGATCAGGCTTCTTTAAGAGGAACCTGAAGTGTGTTTTCGGGTGAATTTTTTAATTTTCTGATTTTTTTAGAATTAATTAACTTGTGTAGCATCACTACCCAACATTCAGGGATGTAAGGAACACAGGTGTTTAAAATGAAGAGTTTCAGCATTTTGGAGCTCCATTTTTATATGGCAAATACACACTGTGGAAGGCTGTGGAGCATGATCACTGAATGCTGACTAAATCTGTGTGGCATTCTCCCATATGGAGACAACTTTCAAGGGTGTAACACGAAAAGAGATCTCTAATGGAACAAACAACAGCTTTAAAAATGGAACTGTCTAACAACTGCAGCTAATTTTATTCCAGCACCATGCAAAATGAGGCTGGGGATTCCAACACAGTAAAAATACTGCATCTATGGGTGTCAAAAGAGAAAACTGTGCTCGTCCCAAATAGCTGCAGCTTCGTACATTCAACTATCCCCATCCATCAGTGCTTTATTTGGGTTGTGAAGCGATTATTTTTCGGATACAGAGATTCCCCAGCTGGCTTCAAGCACAGGCAGCTCAGATCCCAGGCAAAGTCTGATCCTGGGCACAAGCAGCACTGCCAGGCTGCCTGCAGGGTCAGCTCCACAACAGTTCAGCTGCCTTTGCACGATGCAGAGCTTGATCTTCCTAAATCCTGCTAAACCCCAGCTGGCTGTGCACACAGCACCAGTTGAC
Organism: Pyrocephalus nanus; assembly: GCA_038380795.1. Classification (NCBI taxonomy): domain Eukaryota; kingdom Metazoa; phylum Chordata; class Aves; order Passeriformes; family Tyrannidae; genus Pyrocephalus; species Pyrocephalus nanus. The sequence continues at coordinate 13,186,603 of CM076276.1, forward strand.
CACACTCCAGCTGGCTTTATATTCCTGCTGTCTGGAGCTCCAGGGAACACAGAGCCAGGCCAGGTCCAGCTAGAACTGCTCATCCAGACGGGGAGTGATGGGGAAGCCCTGGCAGACCCTCGACCCCACAGCCCAGCAATTCCAGGGCTGTGCATTTGCTCCAGCACTGCTTGGGGAAATTTCATCAAACCAGCTCGAAGAGATTGGTGTTGTGCCAAAATAAGCAAGGCCTCCCTTAAACCTGAGGACTGTACTCTGAGCAGAGTAAAAACCTTTCTGAAGAGCCTCTGCAAAAAAAACTGAGGACCAGTGCTCAGACCCTGAGTACAGCACTGCTTGCATCTGTTCACCAGCATCATTATCATTCAGGTTTTCAGCCCCACATGACTCCCAAACTGTAGCTAATACTGGACAAAAATTCAAGGTTTAAGAATCCAAACTTGACACAAGTTATTTATCAGGCAGGACCCTTACTTCATGATGTGATGTAGTCGTGGATCTGTGAACTGTGTGGTTCTGTTGTTGTGATCTACAAAATATATTCTTCCTGAAACTGTACTTCTGACTTCCCAGCCTGGGGGCAGAGGTCCCAGTTCATCACAATTCACACTGTTAAGGTCTCTACAGAGAAAAGAAACAACATGTTAAGGTACATGAGAAGTTAAGATGAAACCACTTTACACAGAGGGGGCAGGAGGAGTGGATTTGGTGCTCAGGGACTGAGGCCATGGAAGTCTTGGGAAGGACAGAACACATTTAGGTGCTGACAGGGATTCTGAGGGCTGTAAAAGGAGGAAAAGATTTTATTTCTTTTTTTTTTTCACAGCAAAAATTTCACAGAAAAAAAATTCCCATTAACACTAATGAGATCCATGTGCAGAAAACTATTAACAATTAAACCAAGGCCTCTGCACCAACCAAAGTCTCCAAACACCCCTTAGAGGATAAGGCAGCCAAATACTAAGGTCACTTAAAAAAAAAAATCCCCTGTTAAATCAGACATAAGAAGAACTCTAAATCCTAACTACTGGACTGATAAATCATTTAGAGTTAGGCTTTATCAATACATTCACCCCTTTCACCCTAAATAGGTTTCAGGTTTCACTTCCAGGTAGTGTTTGACCTCAGTTATGTAGGATGTATTTACACCTAAGAAATTGAAAATTGAGGCTCCAGCCCCCTAAGAGAGGAAAACACTAATAGTGGCAAGAAAAGGGAGGAAGGAAACCCGAGGATTATTTTTAGGCACAAACACTATTGTTAAGTAAAGCATTCTATAGACAGCTGGCACGGGTTCAGGGTTGAAGGCACCACTTAATGCATTTCCTTACCTAAATCTAAGCATTGCAACTTCTGCACAAATGAGTCAACTGAGAGGCTTTAGAAAGGCAGGAGTGCTCTGCACACTGCAGGTTCCTCGGTGTCACAGGGAGTGTAAGCCAAGGGGACACACAGGCAGACAGACAAGGCCTTGTCAGGCTCCTTAAAGAAGATTATGCTTGGAACCCTTTGCTGGGATCAGCTGTGCATCTGAAAGTGCTGCAGAGACCTGACTGCAGCAAGTTTTAACCCACATCTCTGCTGGAGGCCAAGGTTGGGTTTTTGTACCACAAAAGCTGGTAGAAGGAGCCACCTTTAACTCAAATAAGTGTGAGCTGTGACTCACAAGACACTGCTGTGTTCACTTATGTGGCTGGTCCTGGAACCCTGGCTCTGGGATTGGGGCAGAGAAGCAGCAGAACCTTTCACTAGGCTGATCAGCATCACTTGAGGAAAAGAGAAGGCTTTGGGCACACAAGTGACACAAATGAACAAGCACTGTCATTTCTTCTTCCAACAATACCAGCTAATCTAACATCAGCTATTTTCTGCTTCTCTCTCAGCTTTATTTTTCATTTCCTTCCATACACTGTGCTTTTATCAACACTTGTGCCTGCACTACTTTATATCTTTTCTCTAATATCCTGTATCACACTCCTGTATTATCCAGGCAGTGCAGCAGCTGAGAGTTACAAACCTCACGTTTCACTCTTGAATCTGGGGTGCAGGTGGTCCCTGAAACAGCCCAGATCCAGAGCTCCTCGAGGAAGAGCACCAGACCTTGCTTACAAAGACCTGGATTAACTGCAGGTTAAGGTTTAAAGAGGCTTTGCTAAATTAATCATGTGAAGGATTCAATTTTCTTACTGCAAATCACTGGCCTAAAGCATAAAAAAACCTCAACTCCATTTCAAGTTTAAATATAACAATCTCTGCTTCAGTTACACATAAGTGAGCAATAATAAAGCTAAAGTTGCAAGTTCAATACTCAAGAAACAATTATTTTAAGAAAGTAATCAGTTTTTTCTTCAATTTGCAGTCAAAAGATTCAGAGATTTGTAGCTTCACCAAAAACCACAGTCACACTGACATTTTAGGAAGAATTTTTCAAACAGGAATTCCTGAAGGGCTACATATTTTCTCCCTTTTGTTTTACATAATTCACAAGTAAATCACTCTTTCTTTCAAAAAGAGTAATCCTTAATGTTTGGTGAAAATGCAATTAGAAAGATCCAAAATTATTCTTCTGCTGGGAGGTCCCCTTTTAAACTCAGACAGGCTATTTCATAGATCTTTGCTCTTCAAGATCCAGCATCCTGTCACACATATCCACCCCAAACCCCCCTGACTTTTTAACTATAAATACATACCTTGGTATCCTTGGGTCATGCCATGTGCTAACTCCAGTCTGTGTGTGCAAAAAATAAACCTGTCCCTGTACCGTTGTTCTTTGCTCTATTAAAAAAAAAAAAAAAAAAAAAAGGAAGAAATGTTATTCTAAATAACAAATGAATAAACAGTTTCAAGCCATTAAAATATTTCGTTTGTCAGATCTAGGAGAAAGCACTGGACTGGCTTGTCCTTCTAAAATTTGCTCTGGCTACACATTTCAACATTCTTTTGGAACTCACAGATCCGTGCACCAACATGTTTCAGTTGGTATTTTTATTTTTAGATTTTGAGACAACCCAAAGCCCCAAACTAGATTTCTTTACTCCTCGATTTGCTGTGCTCTTCTCCGAGATTTAGATTCCCCTTAATCCCATCCTCCCTAATCTCCTCTACAACTGGCTGCTTTGTTGCTTTTATATTTTTCCTGATCTCTCCTCAAACGTGGGCTCTCAACCTACACAACCCGCCGAGGGGGGTGGAAAAAAAATAGCGCGTTACCGCTCCGGTTTGAAGAGCTCTTTCCATTCCTTCTCCCCGGATACACAGCCAAGATGAGCAGTGAATCCACACCACAACCTCACGTTTAATTCACCACCAACCCTGGAGTAGCCAGCCCATCAGCCAGTCCCAGACTCCCATCTGCACCGCTCAGCCCCTTTCCCAAGGCACAGCCCAGCTGTGGGACGCTCGTACCGTAGCCCTCGGGCAGCTCTGGCGATTGGTGCCCGTGGGGCCGGTTCTGAGGTGTCTGGGCGTGGGCTCGGAGCTCGGGGGTGCGGAGCCGCTGCGCCTGCAGCCGCTGCTCCTGGCTGGGGGACTCCCCGAAGCGGCAGCCGCCTCCTCCGGCCGCTCCCGTCGTGTCCGTGTAGGGCGCCGGCTCCTCCAGGAAACAGCTCAGCGGCCTGCCCGGCCCGGAGTCTTCATAGACCGTTCTGAAAATGGGGGAACTTCGAGAGTTTCCATCACCACAGAAGTGAATGAAGAAATAGCCCTTCCCTCCCTCCCCGTTACTTCAAGCACCGCGGCTTTTAGCCCAATTTATGCTGCTTTCCTCGTGTTTTAATATCCAAAGTTTCTCAGGGAAGGGCCACAAGTGGTGGTCACAAAAAACCACAAGTCCTACCCAGTTAAGCTTATTTTCTTCAAGTAATTATCTTTTATTTTCTTCAAGTAATTATCCAGCTATAACCTTAGAATCACAGAATCATAGAATTAACTGGGTTGGAAGAGACCTCCGAGATCATCAAGTCCAACCCTTGATCCAACCCCACTGTGATTACTAGATCATTACTTTCTTCATAGTTAATAGCAGATGATGGATACATATTCCCAGGCACACTGATATTTAATATTTCTAATGTTAATTATAGCCTCTCCACACATAAACCATTTTTCTAATTAAGTGCAAAGTAAACAATCCTTACCCTTCATTCTCCAAAAGCCCTCTGCAGTCTACTACAGAACCTCCTGTGCCTATTCTGTCCCGTGTCTGTAAACTGACTGAAATTAAAAAAAAAAAACAAAACCACAAACTCAGGTTAATAAAAGAACAACTGCTTCCTTAAAAACAACAAAAAGCTACACAATCCACATTTATACAGGGGAAAATATTAAGGAAAGTTCCCTCTACACAGGAGAGCACATCACTTACCAGAACTGCTTCTCTAATCTTAAAGCATTACTGATTTTTTAAAAAGGAGAAGAGAAACCAGAAGCTCATCCCCTCAAAACTTGAGTTTATTTCTATAAATATCAACCATGTCAAGTTCTACATCTGGGTTTCATGAGGATCCAGAGAGGGAAGCTGGAAAAAAACTGTTCACCACTAGATGTCATCATTAGGGTGAGAATTTGGGGTTTGCCAAATACATTTATGTATCACTGAAAAGCTGGGCTTGGGTGGGGGCAGAAAACGTGGGGGGAAATAGCTGTAAAATTAACACTGCCTTGCTGAAATTTGGAAATGGGTTACATGAGTCAAAGGTATTACACCAGAAATCTATAAAATTTCTCTTAGCTCCTCCAGAGCCTTTTTTCCACCTGAGGTTCTCTCTGCCTGTCACCTTGGCCAAATGCATGAGTTTCACAGTGGCATTTACCCTTCCCAGAGCTGCTGCTGAAGCCTTGTCAGACTCATTCCCTTTTTTTTAAATACTGTTTCCCACCACCAGCTGAGAGGCAACAAACTCCTGCACGGGAGTACAACGAACATTCCCAGGCTATGTAATTTAATCCCATTAAAAATCACAAGAAAGCAACACAGGAAAAGGCACAGAAGCAACGACAGAGGTTTCCTTTTTTAACACAACCTTTGGGGATTTCCCAAGCGGGTGGAACGTGGCTGAGACCATCCTTACCCACTATTTGGCCTCGGACAGCATCGGTGTCCGTGGGGTTGAGTTTGCATAGATCCAAACGCTGGTCTGCAAAGGAGAATGGGAGAGATCAGCCCTGGCAAGGGGTGGGTGGGGACATCATTCACTGCTCAGGGACAGGGCACGGAGGGTTCTTGATCACCCCAGGCAGGAGTTGCTCTTACATCCAGTATCTTTTAGCCTGCTGATGGCATTGGAGAGGAGTCGGACACACCCCAGGAAGCCAGCTCCCTGTTTCTTATGGATTTTTTTATGGTTCCATACGCTGATGGTTATGGAATCTGTTTTCCCGACATATCTAGGAAAAACACATATTAGAAGAGTAATTTTAGAAATAACAAGCTCTTTTTACTCCACAGAATCGACGCTGTAATTGGTACAAATTCTGACACATTTAGGTACATCAGTCATGGCTCTTTATCATAAATACACAAGTGCTTATGCCCCAAATGCTGTTATTAATGAATTACTGCACAACGATTTCACACAGCATGGGAAATTGATATTGCTGCAGCATGAATTTAACTACAGCCAGCCTCATTAAAAACTAAACAACAAGTCAATTAACAGCCAGAACTTTGGAATTTATGGTTCTAATAATTTGAAGGAAATAAATCATCACAACAAGGACAGTCTCTTGTAAAAGCTGGATGGCACTGCTCCAGCAGAGCTCACTCTAAGCACTTGTGCTGTACCTGACACACAAATATTTCTGAATTCAAACACCAAAAAGCAAAGTCCCAATCCTTTACTAACAGGTGATTTCTTGCTGAAACAAATCAGTACTCTGAGAGGGCAGGGTTAGATGGGATATTAAGAAGAAATTCTCCCCTGTGAGGGTGGGGAGGGCCTGGCACAGGTTGCCCAGAGAAGCTGTGGCTGCCCCATCCCTGGAAGTGTCCAAGGCCAGGTTGGTGGGGCTTGGAGCAATCTGGGATAGCAGAAGGTGTCCCTGCCCATGGCATGGGATGGAATGGGATGAGCTTTAAGGTCCCTTCCAACCCAAACCACTCTGGGATTCTATGACATGTGAACAACTCTTGCTAACACAAAATAAATCTGCAGTGCCAACCCTTGCACTCCAGAGAAATCTCTGGAATATTATTTACTTATGACCTTACAACCAACTCACAGATCATAATGCTGGTTCCATTTGGGGTCCAACGTGTTCTTCACAGTGTCAGTGGAATGGCACTGACCTGACCCATCCACAACTATTTTTGCAAATGGGTCAGGAAGTCCTGTGGAAGGGAAAAAGGTGCTATTAAACACAGCCCTTTTGTTTTGGTTCTTCCCAGACAATGTCAGCATGAGCTTCTGCTCCCCACTCCAAGAAAGGGAAGTTGCCATTACCCTAAAACTATTTTTAGTTAATCCTGTCTTTGGGATGGATGCTCTTGGTACCCCTCAGTGCAGAGCTGTGAGCAGCAGACTGACTGACCCCACGTGGCATCATCAGAATTTGGGAGCCCTCAGCCTCTTCACCCCCAAAATTCTACACAACCTACAACTCAGAGTAACAGGGTGGTAATGCAGTGCTCCTGCAAGAAGGGAAGCAAATGACACACCCCAGCCATGCACCATCTACAAACAAATCTGATTAAGCCAGAGCAGAAAGTTACACAATTAGGACATACTTACTGAAGAAATCTTTCTTTGCAAGATTCTTGGCACATAATACTGCAAAACAAAAGAGCAGATAAAGAAATGTTAAGACCGTAAAACAAAGCTTCCTGGTAATCACATCAGTTCAAATAATACCTGATCATAATTCAGAAAACCCACCTAAATATTAAATGTGAGCATTGTTTTCTTGATCTGTGATTGGAACGTGGATTTACATAAAAATTCCTTTGCTGCTGCAGTTCTATTGTTACAACACACAGAAGATTTAATGAATGTCCCTTTGCATTAAAACCTCCTAATTTTCTATACTTCATGCTTCCACAAATGCTAAACCAGATTTTTGTTGTTGTATAAGAATCCACCCAGTTTAGAACAAGGATTACACGGTTTCTGAACTAAGGAAATTGAATTCCCATGTCCTGGGACTGCTGGAAGAGACCTCTCTCTGCTAAGTCCCATCAAATGCAGTGCAACCTCCTGCTCCTTGCATGCCAAAGGGACAGGACACACGGTGAAAACAAGACATGGGAGGGATCCTGCAACAGCAAAAGCAATCTGTAAACACAGCAAGGTCTGGGGTCAGTATGACAGGACCTCACTCAGGACAAAAATAAACATCCTGGCAAAAAAAAAAAAAAAAAAAAAAAAATCTGCATCAAGTTTTCCTTCCAGAGAGCCACAAATGAGACACCGATTCCCTCTCCCCAGTTCTACTCACCAGCAGTGGTTGAAGAAATAATTAGCTCAGGAAAGTCACATCAATCTCCATTTCTACAGGTCTATCACCAGCTACAAGGCTAATTTTGCTTTTCCAGAAGGACTGCTCAGTACGATCTCAGCAATCCGAGCTGTTTGGCATCCATTAAAAACAACTCCAGAGCCAAAGAGGAAAATATCAGAGCTTTAACTTATCTCAAACTGGGATCCAAGGGAGGAAGGTAACCATAAAAATACTAATTACTCTTTCCTCCAGTGGGGAAAAGAGATCTTTCAGGATGAGAATGAAGGCTCAGAAGATACTCAATTCCTCCTGTATAGGCCATTCCTCCCTCTCATCTGCATCTTCCCTTGTTCCTGATTTACCCTCAGCCTCGCTGTAATTCTACACTGTGGAGAGGGAAGGTGCAAAGGAACAAATACTTTATTTATTTATTTTTTTTATAGACTTCTACTAGAATTCCACTTCTCAGCACTCCCTACCCAACACAGACAGCAGAATAAAAACTGCCCTCGCCTCACGTGTCAAGCAAACAGACCAAAGAAATCCACTATTTAACCCAGAAGCTCATGGAAAAAAAAAAATACACAAATCCTCCGTCTTAGCAATAATTAAAGCAGCCACACAGGAAACTATTTTTAGAATGGATTAAAAATTACTTATTTCTTACACTGGCAAACTGTATAATCAGAGAAAGCTTCTCCTGTGGGTTTTTGTTTTTTTTTTTTTGTGTGTGTGTGTGTGTTTAAACAACTGACCAAAAAAGAAGAATCTGCAGGACTCTGGCAATTCAATGGGAAACAAAACAGGATTACAGAACCACCATCCACTGCTCCGTGGAAGCACGACAGAGCAACCCTTAACTTCCTCTTCCTGTTGTGAGCCCTTCAGAGAGAAAAATACCCCAAAACCAGGGACAAAGTTCAAGTAAAATCAGAACTTTTGTGTGCTACCACCAGCCAAAAGGGATTTTAAAGTTCCTGTGAGAGATTTTTAAAACCCAGTAACTCCTTTCAATTCGCCGTGCCCAATTTCAAGAATAATTTATTGAGCTGGAGGAGTTTGACATCTGTAACTCTGTGCACATGGTCTGTCTATATAATTATTACCTTTATTCTATCTTTCAGGTGGGCTTTCTAGAGCTAAACAGCAACATAAATTTCTAAAGCTCTTATTGAAGAATTATGCTTTTCATTTAACTCTTTTCCCTCTGCCACAGCCTTTCAGTCTGCAGCAGATGAGCTCAGCTGCCAATTTTCCACTCGCAGCCTGCGAAACCCTCAATTTTCGGTTGCAAAAAAAAATCATTACCCTTTCTTGTAAGAAAAATATTGGCACAGCAGCTAATGGCTGAAATAAACCTTTATGGAGCAATCTCCAGGATCAGCCTGCCTGAGATGGACCATTGGCTCTGTTCCACTATTTACATATTAAACCCACTCGAGCAAAAAAATATTTTCGAGAGCTCTATCACTTAAAAGGCAGAGATTTCTAAATTCCGGTAAAGAAACAGGTGACAAGGGTCAGCAGAGGGAGACTTGGATGTGAAACCATGCCAGCAGCGGAGCAGACAGCCCCTCCCTGCCCTGCAAAGATGGGAATGTGCCAGATTTCCCTCTTAAACTCGTCCTCTCCAAGAGGACAGACCTGTCGGCTGCTACTCGAAGCCTGAAATCCATGAACTCAGGTAGGTTTAGCTACAAGGGCTTCAAAAGTTATTAATTTTATCCCTGGCTCAGAGGGGGTTTAGGAGAATGGGATGGATCCTTAACTGGACACCAAGTGCCCTTTGCCCAGGCCTTGCCCAAACCCCGTCTTTGCCCGTTTCCCAAAGTGCTTTTCCTTTTGCTTTTTCTTTCTTTTAAAAGAGGAAAGTTTCAGGCCCGTCAGCAGGAACCATCTCCCTGCATTTGTTGCAATGTTACAAAAGGCACCAATTCCCCTGACTTGGGCATTTACATCCTGCCTCCTCAAAGTCAACCGACTTGTTTGAGCCTGACACAGGATTTGTTTATGCTGCTCTCTGGATTGCTGCACAGCACTGCACAACTCCTCCTTTCAGTGCAGCACATCCCAAACACCACCGAAACAATGTCTGCACATCTAGATTAGAATATTTATAAAGGGATGGGAATGTTTTTTTAAGCACCTGACATTACTGAGATAATTTCAAAGGCCAAATTAGCCAGCTGGGTGAAGTATTAGTGTGAAAGCATATTTGGCAGGAGGTGAAGGAAGGACGAGCCTTAGACAAAGTCAGCATCCACCCTGGGGATGGAACTTGAGTGAGCTGAGAGGTTCCTCTGCCAGCCCCTGGTTGTCCACCCTGCTTCCAAACAGAAGTGAATCATCTGCTGTGGTTCAGGAGGTGCCGCAGGAGCAGGACGGGTGTAGTGAGGAGAGCCCAGAGTGGCACCACGGTCTGAACAAGCCAGCTGAGAATTGCATCAGAAAGCTGCTGCTTCACCACCCCTGCAGCAGGAGCAGCACTTGAGGAAGGAGGCACGGTCTGGGTGAGGACAGACCCAGCCTAGAAAATCAAAGCTTGGTGTGCAAGTTCTCCTCCTGAGTTGTCAGTGCTCAAGGGACGGATGTTGGTCTGTGAGAGAGTCCTCACATCACTGACTCTGCATCAGCACTGCATTTATTCACACACAACACAGAACAACTCAGTTTGGAAGGGACCCATAAGCATCACCAAGCCCAGCTCCCATCCCAGAGCACTCTGCTAAGATGCTACCACCATTTCCAGCTGCCCAGTGTACAAACGAGGCAGTTGTGTTTTGAGACCTGGGGGGGGGAATTAAAATAAATAAGGTAAGAGATGAAAATATTCCAAAGGTCCCAGCCCGTACCAATGCAAAACAGCAGGCAAATCTGCACCTGGGCCTGCATTCATGGCCACTTTGCAAGTTAAAGGGACAAGCCTCCTTAGTCAAATGAAGGACCTTTACATGTGGATATGATCTGAGCTACCCTGGCCTTCAATTTAGTACCCAGGTTAATTGTGGAGACAAGACAGACCAGCAGTACGTCCACAGCTCCCTCAGGAAAGGGGTGGGGGGGAAGGTTATAGCGAAAGATCCTGGCAAATGCACCTTTCAGCCATCTCTGGCCTTCCCCTGGATATTCCAGGTTAATAATTTATGCTTGCACAAACAGGCAGCCAGATTCCAGGATACAATGGTTTTACTTTCTGACAGAAGATAAACACAGGCCAGCAGGCTGATGATACAGAGAGGACTTCACTTAGTATTTTCTTCTGTGTAGACCATCTTCAATCACAGAGATATGCAGCATAATCATTACAAGCATCACTACTTGGTTGGTTAAGACAGAAGAACAGTGAGGCTTTGGAAGAGAAAGCAATAAAAGATCTTGACATAAAATGAAACTAAAGTTACTGCATACTCCTGAAAAATGAAAAAGGCCACGAAGCAGGTCAAATTTGATGCATCCAAGTCATGGAAACATCTCAGAGTCTGCCCAGCTTTTGACTTGTGAAGTTGAGTTAGAATAGAGTTGCTTCAGCTCCACTGTCCAACAGCAGGATACCAGCTCACAGCAAAGATCCCACCATTCTGAAAAACAGTTTTTGGAAGGCTGAATGGCAAAAATAACGTGCCTGAAGTGGGGAAAAAAGCCTCCAAAAAAAGAAGAAAAAAAGCAGACATCAGCTCTTCACCACAAGCTGCTCTAATGCCCCAAAGCTGGTGGGCCAACAATTAAAATCTTTGCTGAATCTGTTCCGTGAAATCACGTCTCATCCAAGCAATTCCGTGTATTTTGTGGAAAATACTCTGAATACCACGAGCCACCCCTTCTGAACTGCCTTTAGGAGAGGCTCTGCTTATCCTCCAGTTCCTGCACACAACCTCAGACGAGACCTCTCTGCAGATGAACGGCTGGGTTTAGTTCTACTGCCAGGCAACCCTGGCACCAGAAACACGAAGGTTTTACGTGTCTGATCTTCTTGAGGGTGACAAGCATTTCTGTGTGGCAGGGCACAAAAAAGTGGGGGTTTATGGGAAAGATGGCTGAAGGCAGCAAGTGTGTAAAAAAAAATGCAGCTTCTTTACAGCTCCCACCTCCCTGAACTGAAATGCACCGCTTTACTCACAAACTGCAGCTTAAATTGTCACCGCAAAGGCCAAGCTTTCTATTCTAGTCCCTTCTTTTTTGTTTGCTTTAGGAATACTTTTGGTCTTTCCCTCTGCCTGCTTGGAGACTGAAATGCAGGAATCCACGGACGGCTTTAACTTCTCAGTGACCGAACCCGACCCGCTGCAGCGCCTGCGAGCACAGAGATAAACAAACCCACAGCCAAAGGAACCAATTAGCTGGATGGAGCTAATTTCATCCTGAGTGGCCTTCACTAATGATCTCAGCATCACGGTGCCAACGAGATCTGCAACCTGAGACGTGAGCCCAGCAGAAAAAACCTCCGAGACCCCTCTGACGTCAGGCCCCGCATTCGTGCCCTGACATTGGAAGGCTCGCCCTGAACTCGTGCTAAACCAGACCTTGACTACCAGATTAAAGCAGTGCTTCATTACAAACCCCTCAGTTCTCAAAGAGTTGCTGGAGTTGATACACGAAGCCTTTTTGTGGCCCTTTTGTGTAGGCTGCAGTAAAAATCAAAGCCTCTTTTCAAGGCACGGTCTCCTCGTGGGTTGGAACTTGGCTTTGTGCAGCCACTTGCAAACACCAGACAACTTTGAAGAGATCTTCAAAAAACCACACACCCAGAAAAAGCCATTTTTATTAGTCCATTAACATGTCATTAAAGTATCTACTTAGCCAGGAATCAAAATTCCATCCTACCTAAGCAGAAACCAGTCACGAATGAGAGGCAGCTCTCGCAGTGCAAACAAAACCAAGTTGACAAAACAAGAGTTTCATCTCCAGGATTCCTAGGAATTACTCAAACCGAAAAATTCTCCTGGGCACTGACCAACCATAAGTCTTCATGTCCACGCCACCAAGGGCTGATTTAGCTCTCAGGAACATAAATCACTGAAAAACCAAGCACGGGGCTATTGGAAGAACAACTCATGAAATTCCCAGTTAACTGAGACTGTGCAACATGAGACCAGTGCAGCATGTTTAAGAATGTAAAACTTGGAGAAACACTTTATGGAGTTACAGAATCAGCTGAAGAACTTAGCAGGGATAAAAGAGGGAGATCAACAGGAAGCTAAATTAATGCTGATGTACAGAGTCAGAGAAAGGTGCACAAATCAGAAGTGGAAATAAGCTAATCAATTATCCCTCATACCAACTCCTCTTTCTCTTCTTCCCCCTCTGCTCACCCATAACAAATGCCTGACACAAAGGTTACCTCTCAGATTAAATCTTTCATTAAATCCCAGCTATTGCATCCATTTCCTGATGACTTTGCTACACCTTCCTGTAATCCAGGCCAAGAACCTTGTCATCTGCTCCACAGAGTTCCCTGTTTCCTAGATAGGCATGAACTCCAAATATCCCCGAGTGCCTGAGTCTTACAGACCTGCCCATGGGATTTATCTGTCCCATGTACCACAGGGCAAATTCCAGCTGCATCAAGTTTCTGTTTCTCACTCAAATTGTACTCCCAAGGGCTTTTTTTTTTTTTAATGTTGATTTTTTAGGGCAAACCTTCCATAAACTGCTGTTTCACCACCTTTAGCTAATTATTGGCCCTACAGTGGCTGCTCAGTCCTCCAACCCCACAGTACATCTGTCAGAAACACAGCCAAGTGGGATAATGGTGTTGTAAGGAGAGATTTCCCAAATTAAGTCAAGTTTTTGCTTTGTCAAAGAGTCCACAAATGGTCTCCCAACTCCCTGAAAACAAAGGATACGCTCAGGCTTCAGCTACAGCATCAGCCTGTGTGCACACCACTGAGATACAGAAATATCTGTAAAGAACTCAAAAATTCCGTTAAAACCACAGAGAATAATATCCTGTTCTCAGGGCAAATACAACCTCTTAGCTGAGAACTAAACAAAAACAATTTCAACGACAAAATTCCTGCTGGGAATACAAAATGGCCTTTTATATTTACTCTTCCCCACACAAGTTGTAGTTCCTGGGATCAACACAGCTCTGGAATTCTTCCCTTATTCAATCTCTTGCATCTCCCACCACGTGCCCTTGCATTGAATAATTCATATTTCCAGGCAAGTGGTGTCTATCAGGACAGGCTTCTCTGCAAGGCTTGCACATTCCTGTGCTCACACTTCGGATCAGACACCAACGTGCGCTCTGCGGCATCATCACCATCATCAAGTTAAAAACACACCAGGAACGTGGCTCGATTGTCTTTAACTGCATCAAAACTAAGGAATGAGTCCATGCTGAAGTCTCAATACTTTGCTTTTACAGTTACCCAAGCACTGCGAAAGCATCTGGAAAAAAATTCCTAAAGCATGAAAAACACGTTCCTCCACCCACATGCACTCATAGCTCGGATTCCAAACCGAGTTTTACTAAGATGGCCAATATTTTGGGCTTGGAACACTTGGGAGTTTTCAAAGCATCTTTTCCACACCCCTCCAAAATGTCAGCACCTAACGGGACCATGAACTCATCCCAGGGTTGCTCCCAACAAGTTCCAAGCAGAGCAGGGGATTGAGCTCAAAACCAGCCCTACTCCCAGAGTCCCAGTAACAAAAAGGTCCTTTCTAGAAATCCTGTCCAAATCTTCAGGTGTATGGATCTGTTTCTCTGGAAAACGTGAGCTGAACCACAGTGAATCAACAATAAATACAGAAAAGAAAATCTGAACACTCCAGATATTACCTGGGCAGAAATTAAGGATTAGTTGACACTCCTGCAGTGGACAGAGTGAGCCCCTGTGCTCAGTCAGCATTTCATTTACCGTGCCTCTGATCTCCCCTTTCCCAAATTAAATGTGTAAAGCCTTGGCTGCCTTATTTTCATTACCAAAAAAGAAGCCTGGAAGGACTCTCCCGTGCAGCTGATCATTTGCTTACTAATTCACTGCATAAAAAGCTTCTCCAATAAATATTATGCTTGCTATAAAACACAGAAATTTAGATTCCCCTTCTTCCCCAGATATTCTCTGTGGGGGTACCCAGGCCACTACTACAGCTCTGTGTTTTATAACCAATTTGTGAGACTCAAGTTACAAGTATGTTCCTGTACCAACAGCAGCTTCCCCTCCCAAAACACCATCCACTTAATGGACTTAGAGCTTTTACAAGCCATTCATTTAATAATTCCGTGAGGAAAACCTGCACAACTGCTCTCTGCTGCTTTATAACGGAGAAAAAGTGCAGAACAAGAGACCAAAACCAGAAGCAACACATTTGTGGGTGCTCAGGCACCGGCAATCAGCAGCAATCCTGAGCACTCACACCAAGGAAAGCAGCCCCAGGCCTGGGGTCCTGTCCATGGAGCAAACCAGATCTGGAAAGTCAGGAACACCACACACAACTTCTGCACTTTCCAAGCCACTATTATCTCCTCAAAATAGCTGCTTGCTATTCAGAAAGCAGAGAGGAGTCTGATCTGCTGCTGTGAAACCTGTGAAAGGAGAAACCTTGGTACTGAAAATCTTGGCAAAGTTTGACCAGAGACAGCCAAGCAACAGTTCAATAGAATTCAATTGAATTTCTGTCGAACAGCAAAATGTCTTCAACTTCCAAGCTAAAACGAAGCAGATTTTTCATTTTAAAACCTAAAACATATATTCTGTATCTCCAAAGAGTGGCTGGTATTTACATCCCTTCATGTACAGGTAGTGTCAGTATTTCAACAAGGCAATTTGAATGTTAAACACTATTTTAAAGGAGCAAAAAAAAAAAGCAATTTAACACATTCTCAATCTCAGTTTAAAACTGAGATTTGTTTTTCCAGACAAAACCGGTATTTGGCTTCTTTGATATCTTACAGCAATTAAACAAGGTACAAAATCAACTTTACGGGAACAAAAGTTTCCAAAGGGGGTATTTTAATAAACAGTACAAAGTTGATGTCTGGTTTTCATCTAGCACTAAGAAGGTTGCTCAAAAGTAAGAACACTGTTATTCAAAAAATGAATGGTGTTATGTGTAAGTTGTAAACTATGTAAACTATTAGTTCATCCCATGAGGGCTTAAATGTATCAGCAGAAGAGCTGTAGTTAAACAATCCACATGGAACGTTGCCTTAATGCTCAATATTCAGGTTTGGCTCTGGGCTGCCTGGTGTTAAACTAAAACTGCCTTGAGAACCAAGAACAGGAAGCTGGCAACGGAATTGCTTAGGTGACCCAGGATGCAGCTGATCCTGAGATTAACTAACTGCCAGCAAAATGAAGGGGGGGTTGGAAATTCCCATTTTAAAAGCACTGAAAATACGGAAATTCTGGCAGAGAAGTTTTTAGAAGTCGTAAATAGAAGTATAAACCACTGCTGGCTACCAGAGTCACGATATTCACATTTCTTCATTCATACTGAAGCACTTGAGTGCAGGATCTGCAGAGCAAGAAATCCCACAAAGAAAGGAATTTAGCCTATACACTCCTAGATATATGAAAAGAAGAAAGCTCAGGGAAAAGCAATGCACTGGGCTTCAGCTGCTTCAGTATAACCCCCAATCTTTTAACAAGCAGTTGCTAGAAATCCACTGCATAAGAATAACACTTACCCAGCACCTCTTCTAGCACTGCTACCTTCAGCAACTGCTACCAGAGCAAATTCCAGCAGGTACTGGACGACTTTTCAAGAGGCACAGTCAACACCCCAAATTTTTCTGCAGGTAAATGAAGAGCATTCCTTCTTTCAAGCAAGGCATCAGCACCAGACCGCTGCTGTAACACCAAATACCTCAGGTTTAGCAAATGCCTCAGAAAGTCTCCCTGATTTCCAGCACACCTCGCTGTTCTGCAGGCTGGGATTTTAACCGAGGGATGCCGAGCGCTTTTTGGCACGCCCGGAGAGAAACATGAAAAGCCTCAAGTCTTGTCATGTAAAGCTTTTCAAAGCCACGGGGGCCTTGCTGCCAGAGAAACTTTGTCATGCTCTTACAGCTGTTGCCTTCCTCGTTCTCAAATCTGCTGTTTGCTTTGTGGTGAGGATGAGAACAAACAGATGAGATGGGGCAGTTCCTCCTGAAATGACCCAGAGCAGGCTCGGATTTAAAACTCAGGGCAGTGAAAGTCCATACTCAGTGAAGAGTTAAGAGAACACAAAAGCCTAGAGCCATGAGTGCATTTTGTTCTAGGCTACTTAGTGAGTGGCCAGCCAGAAACTGAACCAGCTGGAATTCATTCAGAAGTGCTGCTTTCTTCCCAGAGCTCCCTGGGCTGTCATTATCAACCTGAGGATAACAAGCACATGGATCATCAAGAGGCAGTTGGTGCTGGAAAGAAGTGGCAGAGCCTAATAGCCCATAATAAATAAATGAAGTTTTGATCCTAACTTGGATCTTAGAACTGAGGTATAAATGCTTTTAATGTCTTAGGGGGAAAACTGCCCACACTAGATGGAATTAAACATTCCACTGACTTCTCTTCTCGATGGTTTCCTTGTTACCAGCACCTATTTTTGTCTTCATTGCCATTCCACATTCAAATTATATCCAACAAGTTCCAGACTATTCCAGAGGCACCTGTAAAAAACTGGGAAAAATTACACCTTGACCATCCAGATAAAATTAAAAAACAAAAAAAAAATAATTCAGGCTGATTAAGTGCTGAGCTACAAAAGGCAAAAATGACTTTAATTTCCTACACAAAATCTAAATTAGAGGTGCAAAGTTTAAAATCAGGGAGAGGGAAGCAAAACCGCGCCTGCCCGAATTAAATTCTTGGCATCGCTTCTCTTCCTGAATAAGGTACATCAGCAGCTTTACAAGATTGTTTTTAATTCCTGGAAATTTTTTCAATCTCCAGCAGTTTGTCTTGCGATTATTCAGCCTGTTATAATCCCTTTCAACATCCGCCCAAGAGGCTGCAAATCGCACTCTCTGCTGTCTTTACTCTCTCTTTTTCTCTTCCGTTTGTTCAGAGAACTCGAACCCTCCTTGTTCACAGATGAAAAGAACCGAGGGAGCCCCAAACGCCCGTGGGGGTGAAGGGCACCGAGGGTACAAGGTGAGCAGCCACCTGGACAGCGGCCAGGGAATCAGGGCCAGGGAATCAGCTCGTCTGGGCTGTGTCAGCCCAGGCCCTGTGCCAGCCCTGCCGGACTCCCGGGGGGAGCGGGAGGGGACAGAGGTGGCACCGGGGACAGAGGGGGCTGTGAGTGGATGTGCGGGAATAAGGGAGCTGTGGCAGAAGGGAAGGAGGATGGGACAGAAACAAGGCTTATTCCAAAAAAGAAACTGCAATTACAGAGATATCAATAGCTTTGGGAAGCCACATTTTTATCATTCATTCACCGCCTTTTGTTCTTTTGTTACCACCAGTAGAGAATCACTGTTTCCTTCCATAGGACGTTCGCCCATCTGTTGCAGGAAAAACATCCCTACATAACCAACTTTCTGAGGAATTAGTATGAAAGCTTTTATGTAGAGCAGAAAAGCCCCATTTAATAACCAGTGCCATTTAAAAGCGACAATAAGAGAATGACGCATAAGAGACTCTTTTGGTGCTGCCGTTGTTACGGGGTAAGCCCCGTCTACAAGAAGCAGCAGACACGGTCCCTCCAATCCACCTAATCACCTATTAGTCACCCAAGTGGTAAATCCCTACAAGCACTTTGGCTGGGGCCGTGCAAGCGCCGGGTGAACCAAGTGACATCCGTTCCCATCCGATTTCCTGGCACTGGGGTGCACGTGACGGCCGCTGTGCCCGGGGGAATGTGGGTCAATCCGTGCGCGTGCCGGTGCTGGATGTGCCGGCTCTCGAGGGACGGGCAGCACGGTGACTCAGGAGCAGCCCCGGCGCTGGGATCATCCCTGCTCCGTGCCGGGCCCTTCACACGGAGCGGATCCCGGAGCAGCGCGGAGCTGGCACGGCGGGATGTGCCACGTGTGTCCCGGCCACGCTCCATCCATGGCAATGGAGAGGGCTGACAGGCACGTGGCACCTCGGCAGCCACCAAAAGGAAACCTCTTCCTTCAGAAGTCATTAATCACCTGTTGTGTTTGGGTGTAAACACCCAGATTTAACAGCTGAGCGTTCCTCCCCGCAGCAGCGAGATGGACAATCCAGAACTGCTGCTGCTTTGGAGCTGGGAGTAACCCCGTGCCAGCCTGGGGTGGAATTCCCCCCAGGACATGTCCTAGCTGGATATGGTTAACCAATAACCTCAGGGTAGCACCCCCTTCTTCCAAACAGGGTTTGCAACTCGTATCAAAGTTCAGCAGATCCATATTCCACCCGTGTTGTCGCTCTCTTACACAAGCAAAGCCATCCTCTTCACTCGAGGTATTCCAAGCAAAATGTCTCATTCTTGCGTGACCTCAGGGAGGCACCAAACTGAGAGCTGAATGGCACCAAACAAGATTCCATGAAAAGAAGGCTTTTATTCCCAATAAAGCTGTATCAGCCTTTGTGTTACTCCCTTGTTCTAATCATATAGGCCAGCATCTATTTAAACTGCCAAGTTAATGACTTCAAATTTGATCAATAGTCTCTGTTTATTCAGCCCGGTGCTACTGACAGTCACCAGGGCTGAACAACAAAACAAACACGCTGGTCGGGGCCAACCTATGGCTGAGGAGGAAAATCCAGTCCAGGACGGCAAATCCCCTTGGATGGGGTCGGAAGGTGGGGAGGGAGGTCTGTCCCTACGGACACAGCCCCTGTCCTTTGTGCCCACCACACATTTATCCACATTATCCTGCTGACAGCCACCTCGTGAGGTGAGTGAGCTCAAGCAGAACTAACATCACACATCCAGGGTGACTCCAGCTCCTCTCCTGTGCCATCAGGCTACGCTAAAACACTTCCATTTGTTTTCAGATTAAGCCTGGTAGGACATGGCAACAGTAAGGGTATGTCACTGAGCCTTTGGACCATAAGCAGTGATTTCCCTCACTGTCGCCATATCCACCACAGAAGGAAATTTCCTTTGGAGAAGCTTCAAGAAAGGTTGGAATCATCTTCTTGAAAGCAGGATGAAAACGTCCTTGACTGAATCTCCAGCCAAAAGATGCTAGGAATGTTTCAGTTACAGACTGGCTGCGGAGAGCAAAATAAAAATAGAGTTCAGAATGAAAACAGATAAGTAGAGCATGCCTGTAACATTCTAGCACAGATCTTTCTTTTTTAAAGAATAAACATTTTCACTGCAAAGTCAGTCTCTCAACAGTGGCTTAACAACAATGTACGTGGACCTTCCTCCCCTGGGCAATTTTTATTAACAACTCACAAGCTACTCACTAATGGAAACTCCCTCTCCAATCCCAAGTGAATCCACAGTCCCAAAGCCTGGGATCTCGGTGAAAAAGCCGCAGTGCAATTTTCTCAGCATTAGATATTCATCACTTTGCCTGCAACAGGCACCTGTTTGCTGTTTTCCTTGTACAAAATGTCAGTGTCCATCACATCAATAAATTCTAACCCCACGACGGCTCCGAGACGCCTCGATCAAAGGTATTACACAAATCAACTGGAAAATACAGGATGCCTCTTCCTACACAACCCTAATGTCTGTGTTTCATAGTCAGGCACAGGATTTTATGCAAGTGACTGACCACTTGGCTGCAGCAAAAAAAAAAAGGAAATTCTCTTAAACCAAAAGTTCTTTATCAAACTTACTATATTAACACATCCCAAGTCCCAAATTTAATATTTAAAAAACCCAACACATGAGGACAGCCGGTTCTGCCGGAGCCTAAGACGTTTGCTTTCCACTTTAAATTGATTAAATAGATTCAATACACTGCATTTTGCATGGCTGGTTAGCAGTGCTAATATTGCAGATAAAATGAAATGCTGTATGAGGAGAATTCTCACCAGGGCTCCCTCCCCCTGGATATATTCCTTGCTCTCACAGTAATTTAGTATAACGGAGGCCTAACAATTTCACTGAACAGGATTACAAAAACCAGCTCTTCACAGTTCATGGCACAGAAGCTCCCAGAAATATCTGCTTCTTCACTACCTTCTCCACACAGGGAATGCACTTGAAAAACAGGCTGATGCTGCTTTGTGGGGAGCATAAAATAATATAATGTTTGCCTGTTGTTTTGTTTTTATTAAGAAGGTGATCCTTATGAAATAGTCAAGATATTAAAAGTCAGCCTTTTGTTTGCCTTGCTATCACTAAGAGCACACCTCAGGATCAGATACTGTCCAAGCACTGGATGACAAACTCCAGATAAAACCCAAAGAGAGCGAATTTTAATAAAAAATTGTCACGAGAGAAAAACCTTTAAACACCATTTCACTCCTTACTCCAGTAAGCTATGTGGCACTAATTTGAAGTGATAGTGCTGTTCTTTTAATTAAAAAATGCCAGTAGGAGGTTGATGCAGTGGCCGATGCTGGAAGCGACGTGCTCGCAGGGCACAGCTGAGGCTTTGTGTAAGGAATTAACACACAATTTCAGCCGGGTTGAGAGGCAAAACAAAACCCTCAAGTCAAAACAAACATATAGGGAGTGTTATTACAGGTGCCTGATAAAGTCATCTGGATGTTTGCCTCAGTGCTGGTAAATTCTGGAGGAACAAAATAAACGGACAGAAAACTGGAACGCTCTCACTGTGGTTGTGCAATCCACGAATACTGATTTACCTACAGGTGTGGGGGACCCAATTCATGTATGTCCCTCCCCTTCCTACCTCAGAGCTCCTCTCCCACGCTGTTCCTTCCACATCTCCTGTCCACAGGGCTGGGAGCAGGACCTGGCACCCCTCCTTGCCTCCCCTGTCAGATCCTGGGAGGGTGGATTTGCTCCACCAATCTACTCATCCCCATGAGTCTTGGAGCCCTGGTATGCTGAACATCTCTGCCTTTATCAAATTTGACTGGAATCAGATGAAGAGCCAAAAATTAGTCCAGAGGAGGACGACAGGTGAGATCCCTTTTCAGCCTGGTAATTTTTTACTCTGGAAAGAAGATTAGGCTTGTCCCTAAGTTTATCCTCTGCAGACACCTTCCACGTGCCAGGCTTCACTGCTGATCTGTGAAACACCAAAAGCCTAGAAAACTGATTGATCTAGAAGAAATCCCCCCACCCCCCCAAAATATTTGCTTGATCATTTTTTCCCTCAGCCTTGCAACGTTTTTAACTCCAGCAGCCCAGAGCAGGCTGGCAGCCACAACCAGGACACAAAAGAAGAGCTGCACGTTGGCATCTGGGAGCACAACCACCCTTAAAACTGGCAGCTGCTCCTCCTGATACGGCCTCCCTGGGGAAGGAACATCCCAGAAACAAGCAGGACATTCTGCCTTTCCTTGGCATGTGGACTAGCAAAGAGAAGTCAGCTCAGCCAAAGGCTTCTCATCGATTTACTCACCACTCCTACAATGACTATTTCAACCACGTTTACACTACCACCATCACCTCAGACATCACAGATAAATCTGTTTTCTTCGGCTGTTTCAAAGTCTGTTTTCTCCCTGCGCACTTGTAGGATTTACATCCTAAGGCAACGAGGAAAAAAAAAAAACCTGTTACTACTTTCCAACCGGGCTTTATTTTCTTTTTTTTTTTTTTTTTTCCCTTTCTATCAAAAATAGCTCTCATCTACGTTCTAGTTCAATTTGGAAGTAGCACATGCAGACTTGATAAGCATCCTGCGAAGGAAATGCCTTGAATTGCAGACTACTTACAACACATTTTCCCAAGCAACTTTTTATAAATCCCATTTGATGGGCTGCTTTGCTAATTTCTATTGAAGTTTATCAAAACATTATTTGTAGACAAGCCCAATTACTTCTCTGATTGCACAAATTAAAAAAAAAATTATACAAGAAACGACTGTGGCTGGAAGTCCAAGCCAAGCTGCTGGGTTACACTGAAGTGTTATTTATCCTGTTAGCAGACAGACCTTTAACTGCAAGGAGGTATTTAATTTTAAACTGAAGAACACAAGGCAGAGAAGCACCTATGGACATGTTTCTTTTGTCTGACAAAGTCTCCTCCTAGACCACTGCTAAAAGCTGGTGACAGCCCAATTATTGGAGCTGATTCCATTACCCTAAGCAGATCTAGAGGTTGCAGGCTGGTGTCAGCTGCCTCTCCTAGCTGTGCTCCTTTATTGGGCTGGAACACACACATTGAAAAATATCTATTAACATTCAATTCCTTAAAAACCTTGGAAAGAAGGAATAAAAGTCATAGGGGTTCCTATTAGGGCCTATTACTTGTAAATGTAAATACTATATTTTAGTTAATTATTGCCTGATATTCAGAAGTCAATCTTGCAAAGAGCCACTCACTTGTTCCTACAGCCTGTGCTTTTTGCAGGATGTTGGATTGTTGAATGAGTGACAGGATCTCTGGGAAAAGGGGCAGAGACGGAAATCCGAGTCTGGTTACATCACACAACTTGGTTACATCACACCATTACCAAGTTGTATAAAGTCATTAAAACCTGAGTTCAAAACCAAAGCCCTCCTGAGTCCAGAACATCCACGGGCTGATGGACCACACCATGTTCCAAACAGCTGGACCCCTCCCTGGCACCTCTGAGCTCCCTAACTTCCCTCCTGCCTTTTAACCTCATCCCACCTTATTTCAGTACTCATCTGTGCAAGGGGGGTCTCAGCAGAAGTATTTTCACCCTGCTTAGAAACAACCTCAGGGTGGGTTCAGCACATCAGCCGATCACAGCGTAAAAACACCGCCCGTAAGGAACGGCTGGGAGGTGAAAAATCAGATGCACAGGAGTTCTCTGCTAATCCCAAAAGCCACAACGTTTCAGGCATTGTTTTTTTTTTTTCTCACCAAGCCATTTCTGCTCCCTCTGATCTGTTCAGCTGGGTGTTTACAGACACACAAGATACAGACGTGCCCTCTGCAGTGCTCAGCCTGTTACCCGTCTGCAGATGGTTTTGAGGAAGAGATGCGAGGGACACTGCCTGGAATTCCTAGGAATACATAGCTCTGAAGGAAACAGCTTTTCTACAGCCCAGAAAATTCACCCAGTTTCTCTTTCAGATGCTGACATCAGACCTTTAGCTCACACTCACACACTCCATTCTGAACTCAAAATCAACGGATTCTCTTCCCATTAATGTTAAAGAAACCCCTTTCAACAACGAGGTGTCTGCTCATTAGACTTCCACTGCTAGGATATGACTCCTCTGCATTTTAATCCAGAGTTTAAAGCCAAGTTCCTCCATGCTTACACAAATGTCTGCACACGGGAAAAGAACCAAAACACATCAGCTGCAAGGACGAGGAACAAGGATTCCCCTGCAAATGCATCAATCCCTGCAAGTCTGAATCAAACTGAAGTTCCTCGTTCTTCTAAACCCTGCACTTGTGTAGTGAAAAAAGTATGTTAAAGCACCAGCACAGTCCATACACTCAGTTCATTTTCAGTCTGGAGTTTTGGTGTGGGTTGTTTTGTTTTGTTTTTTTTCCTTTTGCTCTCCAGGAAAAGGGAGCACATGCATTTCAAAAGATGTTTCCTTTCCAACAAACTTCGTGGGTCACACACCCCGTGTACTCAAGGATGTAAAAACACCCACCACAGGGACTGAACATTCTGCTGTGATGTCCGGTTGGCTCCGAGGATGCAACACAGAACCACATCCGGGTGTGAGGAAGAAAGGTCAGCACCATGAGAAAGAAAGTTCAGGCTGATGTGAGGAGTTGCCAAAGTAAAGAAATCATTTTTCAATATAAATAAGAAGGCAGCTGTCTTCAGTGGGGGTTTAACCTTTATTTTCAGGAGAAAACAATACAAAGGAGAGCTTTTAATACAGTGGTCTGGAAACACCAGAAAGATTAATTAGAAACATTGATTTGAATACATGCAAATTTAGTTTGCTATTCTGTGAAGTAAACAAGATATGGAAACTTCAAATTGATAAGAACTTATGCATTTTGTTTTAGTCCAATTATTAGAGGAAATAGGCCGATTATTAAGGTGGACAAAAATGTATATATATGAAAAGGTTTAAGAAAACGCCCTCTTCCCCAACTCACTCATCCAAAAATGCCATTTTACTCCAAAATAATGAAATGTACCTAGAAAGATCTCATCAACTTGAGGAAAAAAGACTGAATCCTATCAAAAATATTTCTTTACCTACTACTGGTCACCTATGAAAGCAAAAACTACCCCAAAGGAAGGGTAATACCAGGTTTCCTACCAAGGGAAAAGAAATACACATTTTTTTTTTTTTTTTTTTTTTTTTCCAGCAGGGCTTCCCCATCACGGGCTGGGAGAGAAACATCCACCATTCAGAAAAACCAACCACGGGTAAAAGTGCATCTTAGCGAGGACATCCAGGGACGCACAACGCTCCCGGTCAATAATACTCGGGAGTTTGTGGGGTTTGACACCGCCTTCATCCCTAAACGGCCCGCCCCGGGATTGAATCGGGACCCGGCTGTTCCAAACTCCCGGTCCCCGCGGGATTATCCATCCCGTTTCTTACGGGTTCTTTAACCCCTTCGAGCCGCTCCGCCCCGCCAAGGACGATCCCCCTTCCAGCTGCGCCGAGGTGGGCACAGCTGGAACAGCTGGAACAGCTGGAACAGCTGCCCGAGGCACCCGCGGCCACCGCGGGCATTGTGCATTGTCCCCGCCTCGCTCCCCAAAACAATAACGGATTGTTTCGCCCGCAAAACAGACCAACAAACCTCCCATTTAAATACTTTCTGTTAAATTGTGTTAGTATGCCGAATAGCGCCCATATCCTCCAAAAAGAAAAAAAAACAAAACCCACACACCCAGGGAAGAGGATTTTTTTTTTTTTTTGGGGGGGAGGGGAAGACGAGTAAAGCAGGCTCTGCCAGCTTTATCTATCTATGCTGTGAATTGGGTAGCCTTGGGGATTTTTGCCTGCTGTGCTTAGTGTCCTTGACAACAAGCCAGTTTGAATTTTGGCCTTTAACTTGACAAAAATGACTTACTGAAGAGGAAGGCATTGAGCTATTACAGCCCTGTGGAGAGATTCTCTCTAAAACAGCATGGATGCTTACTCTGCCAATTCAACTCAAGCATCCTCAGATTTATCATCCAGCTCCTACACCCCCAAAGATTCACCACGGCCATAAGAGAATCCGTGAAAGAAAAACTTTCAGCATTTTTGCTTCGTCTCCCCTTCACATTTTAGACTTTCACAAAGAGAGAGAAAACACTAAAATGTCCCGAGGGATCCCCTCTCACGAATTATTGAATTTCCCTTTAAAGGGATGTGAAGCAAAGTTGAAAAACATGTAACATCTTACCCTGCCATGGACCTACTGACTCCCTTTCAGCAAATATCCACTGCAGCTTTCTTCTAATATTACATTAATACTTAAATAAATATTTTTCAATGGATACATACATACTTGCTGTGTGGTTTAAGAAATCACCGCTGTCTCTGTTTTCCTGCCCCAAAAATTTCCAACACGTGCACATCCCTCAGCTTTTCACTGTTCAGCACCTTAGTGAAAATCCTTGAGCTGGACTTTGAGGGGGAAGCTGAATCTGCACCGAAGCAGCTCAAGTGTGACCATGGCTTTTCTTCCACCGGTTTTCTCGTGGCAGGTGACAAATTTTTGGCAGTGAGGGTCAGCAGAACAGCAAGGAGATAACATCTTGAGTTACTGCAGCAGCATGGCAGGAACTCATTTGTAAGCACCTGAGACATCACAACCTGAGAGCAGCAGCTTCCTCCCCACCAGCCAAACGCTGCTCCATGTTAACCACCCACAGGCTTAACTCCAGGTTTTCCAGCAGACATGCCAGGGAAGGTGAGATGGTATCAGGGTAAAAAGAGCTGGAAGTGGATCAACTGTAGTGCTGCCCTCGCTGCCAAAACAGGAGGCATCCTGGGATGGCAAAGCATCCAGGACTGTTGTGGGACCTCGACAAAGACATTCCCTACAACCTGAACAGATCCACAACACCGTGGTTGTCAGCAAGTTCAAGATGTCCCCAACTCCTTTGTCCCCTGGCAACTGTCGGTGCAGGAAAGAACAAACCATTTTGAGTAAGTCCGTTTTACTCTGGGAGAACAGATCAGCATCTGTTTCCATGAAAAATACCTAAACCCTAATACAGGTAAAAGCTTTCAAGTATATTCCAAACTTCAGTCCTTCTCAGAGTAACATTTTGACTATTTCCAGAGGAATCACACTGGAAAACCAAAAAAGGTTCAACTCCTAACTTAGGGAAAAAGATGACAGATGGAACATCTCTTCTAGCCTTTTTTTTTTTAAATATTCTCTTCACTCAGGTCTTAATTGAGTTGCTCTGCTGTGCTCATACCTAAACTTCGCCCCCAGCAGACCAATTTCATCACATCTACCCCAAACCACTGTGCCCTATCACGCTGCCCCCACCAAGAGAGCCCAAACCAACCCAGCAGCCGGGTGAGTCGTTCACTGGAGACCCAGAAATAGCAGCAAGTAATCCAACCAGAGTAATCCAACTCTAAGCATTTCAACTGGACTTGCTTCAAGTTGGGCAGCAATGCAGGTAAACCTCCAAAACACACCCAGGGATGATGTTTCCAGGCAGTTCTCCTTCCCTCTGTGACCCACCACGCAAACCTCCAGCCAGCTCGGAGGCATCCGAGGGCTCTCGTGGGTCTTTATTTACAGGGGCAGTTTGAGCAGCCCCAGAGCAAAGTTCCTCTGCTGGCACAGAAAACCATTTTACACCATGGTATAAAATCAACTTCCTCCCTGAGAAACCAAACACTGCCCAGCGTTAGCCCAGAACTGATGATTAATTCTGAAACACAAAGAGAAAGGATGATGCTACAAACGTTTAGAAATGTGATAAAGCAGTTCCAGGAAATGGATGGGAAAAGTGTTCTTAGGCTGGTGGGTATTATGGAATAAAAAAGGAGAAGACCATGAACTGCACAGCCACATCCCAAATTGCATTTCTTTATATGAACACATTCAATTTGACAAAAGAAAGTTTCGAGTTAGGAATAGAGTAGTTATTGTTTCTACTTTCCCTGCCTGAGGGGGGGATATTCAAACAAACTCCTTCTGGTGATTTAATTTACTTCCACCGGGACAATGGTGCTGGCACAGCTTTGACTCACTGGGGGAAACAAAAAAGGAGCCTCACTCCCCATAGCCTGCCCAGTGGAAAAGGCTGCTCTTTGGATTCCCATTCTGGCAGCCCAGAAATGCCAGCTGGCCAGCTGCAAAGGCTGTGCTCTCCACTTCCTCCCAGGAAAGCAACATTTTACTTTATTTTTCTTAAAGTCCCCGTAGCTAATATGCCCTGAGCCTCTTTGCCCTCTCCATCCACGGCGCTCTGAACAGCCACAAATTCCCCTTCAGGAAAAAGCTCCCGCCTTCCCAAGGCAAAAGGGGAAGGGAGGCAGAGGCAGATTAAGCTCCTTGCCCAGCATCACACAGGAAATCCGTGGCCAAGCTCCGTGTGGAGCTCCAGCCCCGTGCTCCAATCACAGGTGGGCCCACGGAAAATCTTTTGGAGAACAGAGCAATGAGCCGTGGATCTCCATGAGCTCCCAGGTCACCAGACAAAAAAAAAAAAAAAAAATGGAATACATTTGGAGCTACTCAAGCACCGCTTCCCACCGTGTTCCCCACGGCACCCAATGGGCTGGATGTTTGGTTCCAGCTGGGATGAGCAGGAGCTGCTCCCGCCTTCCTGCCCTGCTGCTCTTCACTGGAACCTGTGGCCTTTCTGAGGTCCAACCTGACACTACAGCCACCCTAAGGTGTATTTCCCATGCCTACAACACATGTCCATTGTTCCTGACCACTGGACAGGGAAGTGTCCAGGTCACCAGCATCAGTGTTGCCTTTGATCAGCCAACTCTGCTGCACTGATCGATGCACGAGCCATGAAAGGGAAGCAAAGCATCCTGACATTTGGGATACATTTTAGCCTGTGCCTCTGTAACAACCCCAAGTGAACACTGCTCTCGGGGAAATGCAATGTTTCATCTTCTACTCAAAATCACTGTATTCCTTAAATTACAAATGCAGAAAGTCCCAAAGCCCCACACCAATTTACCAGCTACCAACTGGTCAGGCTGTGTGGTTGGGGCTTCCTTAAACTGGGCTGACTACAGTGAACTGAAAATGTGTGCAGGATACTCCTGTGTGTCACTTCTTCCCTTCTCCCTTTCCTGGCTGCTGCCAAGCACCACCACCACCTTCCCTATAGGAATCAAACCTCTCACTTACAAATCCCCTCTGGCTCTTCCCCTCACCTCACCCGCTTCATCATCATCATCTTCCTCACTCCTCCCTGATGCTTCTGACACCACACCTGGCAGGATTCTCACATGCATCCTCCTGCCCAAACTGCCACCACCTTCCCAGGCCAGGTTTTCCAAGGAGGAAAGCGTTTTCACACCCTTGAGGACTCTGAACTGCAGCTGAGGGAGGTGCTCGGAGATGATTATTTGTACTCTCCTGTTACACAGACTCTGGCTTCTCTGTTAAGGAAACTGCTTTGCCATCAGTCCTTGACATGGCCATCTATACAGGAGAGCTAGGAAGTGATCCAGAAAGTTTAAACTAATGCCTTTTCCTTCCCAATCTTGTCTCAGTTCCATGATGGCCCCAGAAGCCAGGCA
Source organism: Pyrocephalus nanus (assembly GCA_038380795.1). Taxonomy (NCBI): domain Eukaryota; kingdom Metazoa; phylum Chordata; class Aves; order Passeriformes; family Tyrannidae; genus Pyrocephalus; species Pyrocephalus nanus. The sequence continues at coordinate 13,215,660 of CM076276.1, forward strand.
GCTTTTAACACCTCAGCTGAGCCCCTACTGAAGAAGCCAGAACTGATGAAGCCACAACACAGCTTGCAGCCTGTTTTGGTAGAAAAGTTCCATGACAAGTCCATTTCTTCATGGCCTTTCCAACTCCATCTTCCACTTTTCCCTGCAAGCTGCCTGGAGCAGGCGCCTCTCCGACACCCAGCACAGCGAGACTGCAGTTCCACCAGCACTTGTGGGTGACAGAGGAGTGTGAGCAAGACAAGTGTGAGCCTTGGGGATGATGAACCCTTTGGAACTTCCCCAGGGAACAGCGACTGCAGCAGCAAACAGAGGTTTCAGGGAAGCACACGGGTAAAAAGGGACTCGTGCTCCGCGGAGGATCCCGGGCTGGCTCGGTGAGCGCTCACAGCACCACTCGATTCTTTCCATCCTGGTGCTGGGAAATCTGCCACTGCTGTGCTGCCCTGATGACAGCAAGGACGGGAAGAGACCACAGGCTTAAGAGGAAGTTTTAACCTTACTTTGCCTAAATCTGCTCCAAGGGGTGAGAGACAAGGCCACGAGTGGCTCGTACGTCACCGGCAGTGGTGAAGGGTTCCGAGGAAATAAGAGGAACAGGCTTTTGGAGGAACTGAGATACGACAGGAGATGAGCATGTTTGAGACCCACAGGACACAAAAGTCATTTCAATCTCCATCCAATTCATTGCTGATGTTGCCTTTTTTTTCCACACAGGGTGCAATATTTGCCATTTTACTTGGCTGTGATTTGCACCAGGCTAGGACTGACACTGCGAGCTGGGAGATCATCAGAGGATCCACAACTTTCAGATATATTCACACAAATAACCTCAGCCTTTGTGCTGACACAAATACCTGTCCAATACACGGGGGGAAAAAAATGAGGTCCTTAAAAAGTCACAAGAGATTCAACCCCTGCTCCCTCCCCATCCACTCAGGGATGCTCCCAGGCATCCCCAGCCTAAGTGCTGTTTGCCCAGCTATTTTCAGTACTGCAACACTTAAACGGTTTCTAATCACAGGAAACACAATGCAGGCAACAAATCATAACCAAAAAGGTCCTCTGTCTTGATTGAGATCTGCTCAAACCTCCCAACAGCCAAAGAGAGGAGAAAACAACAGCCAGGTCTGGCTGCAGCCATTTGAAGCAGGTAAGTCAGCACCCAGTCCCAGCCAAGCCAAGAACTCTCACATTGCCCAACAATTCCAAAGCTAAACCTCTCCCAGAGCAATTTATTTGTTGATTAAATACAGCAATTTTTGTCACACCACCCAGATTTCCTGCTTGTAAAAACAGAAGATGTGTTTGAGCAAGCAGGAGATTTCTTCAATACAGTTAAAAAAACGGAGAGTAATAAAAAATAAATCCACCAAGTTGCTCAATAAACTGAAACTTCAGTCTCTTCCAGGAAACATTCCCAGCTCAGAGAGAAGACTAGTGCATGCTAAAATTTAAAAAGCATTCTGCTGCAGCATTCAGCCTTTAAAATTAAACCCAACAGCTTCTCTCTGTTATTTAAATGATCTCCTCCAGCTCAGAAGGGCTATGACCACGGCCTAAGTTACTTAACTCACATTTCTATTGACTGACTTGCATAAAAATAAGCCACATTAATGACTGAGCTGACATTTGGTACACATCACCACAAAACTCATTTCAGATCAAACATCACCCGTACAACCTAAAAATATTTCCAGCCTTCTCGCGTCCAAGGGAAGGATTTTCAGATTTACATTATCCTCCCCAAACTTTGGTCTTCTGAAGCACCAGCGGTGCAGAATCAAAGGATTAAAAGAACACCGGGATTTTTATTTTATTTTGCCTCTGACTGTGTTATGTGCCAGGAGCAAGTTCACCTGTAACTGCAGCTTAACCAGCACCGTGTTCTCCTTATCAGCCAAGGATTTCCGTGCCCACAGACACGGGATTCCTCCCCAGGGATCAACACCCAGAGCAGCACCGCGGCTCCTCCAGGCCCAGGAGAGCTCCAAGCATCCACTTGTTGCCTTTAAAAGACTGGATTGGACCTTATTTTTTTTTAATAATTCACACAGCAGCCTCAACAAGCAGGAACTGTGTGCCTTCTTCCCATTAAAGGAAGGAGCAGGCTCGGCAGCGACCGGAGCAGCTTCCAAAAGACTTAATCCAGATCTTCCAGGGAACAACACAAATTGGTTTATCCATTCCCTGCACCCTCCAGAGGCCTCCCGGAGAGGCAGGACACACACACACACACAGAGCCCTGGGTGTCACCTCCTGCACGGGGAAGGAACTCCCAGAGCTGAATGAACAATCTGCCAGGTGAGAGAGTAAGGCAGGGGGAATGAGGGAAAATAATAAAACACACCAAAAAAAAAAAAAAAAAAAAAAAAAAAAAAAAAAAAAGGCAATTAAATGAATGTTTTCTCGTTAGGGACTGAGTTCTCCTCCTCGGCACCCGGGAGGCTGGGGGGGTTGTTAATTAAAGTAAGGCAAATGATGAAGGGCTTTGCTGAAAGCCAGTCTGTGGGAGAGGTGTCAGGGTGGTGTGGCTGGAGGAAGGGGGGGACACCGGGACACCCCCACGGGGGAAGGTGCAGAAGAGCCCCCAGGAAGGAGCAGGGTGCCCTGGTCTGCCATGAGGGGATGCAGAAGACACCCTAGGAAAGGGCTGGGAGGGGGACAAGGGTGTCACAGGGACCTCCACACACACAGGGAGGGTGCAGAGGAGACCCTGCGGAGGAGCAGAGAGCAGCGGGGTATCACAGAGACCCCCCCAAGGTGGGAACGGCGCCAAAGAGACCCCCATGAAGGGTCAGGGTGTGGGGGAGGCGAACGGCACCTCCCACGGGGGAGGGTGCAGAAAACACCCCCAGGAAGGAGCAGGGTGCCCTGACCTGCTGGAAAACGAGGGGGAGACAGTGACAAACCCCCGGCCCCCAAATTTATGTCACCCCAAGGTGGGGCTCAAGCACCCCACGGAGGGAAGGGGGGGGGGGGGCAAGGAAAAAATATAAATAAATAAGAACGAAGAGGAGGCTCCGTGGGGCCACGGAGGTGGAAGCGGAACCGAAAAGCCTTGGATAAAAGTTAAGCAGCGCCGGGAGGTCGGGCCCGGCCAGGCCGGGCAGGGGGCGAGGGGAGCGGACCCTGGGCCCTGCGGCCACACACACACGGCGCTGCCGCCGCCCCGTTACCTGTGAGGCGGATCTTGATGCTGGATCCGTTCCGGCGGGTACCGGGATTCGACATCGCGCCTGGAGCAGCAGGAGGAGGAGGAGGAGGAGGAGGACGACGAGGAGGAGGAGGAGGCGGCGGCGGCGGCGCCGAGCTCAACCGGCGGCCCCGCGCACCCCCGCCATGCGGGCCCGCCCGCTCCTCACGATGCCGGGGGGGGTCCCCGGCCCCGCGTGGCGGCGGCCGCCGCAGCCTCGGTCGCCTGAACCCCGCGGAGCCCCCTCAGCCCCCTCAGCCCCCGCAGCCGCCGCCGACGCGCCCGCCCGGCCCGGCCCGGCCGCGCACAACGGCGGCCACGCCCCCGACACGCCCCCGCGCACGGCGGAGGGCCGTGACGTCAGCGCGCACGGCGGAGCGGCCGCGCCCGGGGCGCCATGACGGGAAGGTCGCGGGGAGGGAAGGTCGGGGCGGGGCAGGGAGCGCCCCCTGGCGGGGGGAATGGTGGGATGGGGGATGTGGGAATGGGGCTGGGATGGGAGGGAATGGGGGCGCGCAGGGAGGGACTGGGGGGAATAAAGGTGGAATTAGGGAGGAACGGTGTGGATTTGGGGGAATTGGGCTGTCTGGGGGTGAATAGGTGTCCTCAGGGGTGACACGCACGGAGGGTGTGTGGGGTGCCTGGGGTTGGCACGGGGGTCAATAAGGGATCTCAGGGGTGGCACAGAGGGTGCCCAGGGCAGTGGTGGAGTCCCCATCACTGGGAACACTCAGAGAACGAGCAGATGTGACATTTAGGGTTTGGTGGGCTGGGGGTGCTCAGCTGAACGTTGGACTTGACAATCTTGGAGGGGTTTTTTTCCAGCCTTTATGGTTCTCTGACTCCAAATGCTCCCCTGGGGCCAGGACGCTGGAGGCTTCAGTTAGAAAAATTACCTTTTCTCACACGTCTCTAGAGGGAGGCCGGGCTGCCCTGGGGAAGCACTGGGGACACAGCACAGCAGGATCTCGCCCTCCCTGCTCCCCATGGGTGCCCCATCCCACCCCACCAGGATGAAGCAGGTGCCTCCAGGCCCCCAGAGCGGAGCACCAAGGCAAAAACTGCCTCTCCTGCCGCCTGGGCCAGAGCAGGGCAGCTCCAGGGAGCCAGGCAAGCAGCTGCCTGCAGGTCCCACACCCACCCCACAGCAGCCTCCGTGAGCCACCAGGCACTGGTCCCAGTCCTGCAGCTGCCAGGGCACACAGCAGGCACAGCCCAGCACTCTGCCAGCAAAGGGCTGTGCTCTCCTCTCCCCTGGAGCCAGGGCTGCAAGGATGATGATGTAACTCAGGGGCACAGCAGTGGGAAGGGCTCAGGGCTCTGTGTAAGACCCTCTGGCACAGGTTTATGTCCAGCACATACAGGAAAGAAGTCAAAGAGATCTACCATTTCTCTTTCTATCTTGGTTTTAGGCATCAGAGCAGCAGCAGCAAGTGACAGCCCTGCAGGGCCCTGGGAAGAACCACGTGGGATGCTCCACACAATCCACAGTCAGGGTGGTCACACAGCCCCCATCTCCGCTCTGTGTCTCCACTTACACTGAGGAAGCACCTTCCTCAGATTCGTTTTACCCAGTGAAATGTGACCATTCCCAGGTGCCACAGCAGCCCTGTCAGCAGTGGGAGGGCACACACAGCCCTGCAGCTGAGGGAGCAAAGCCCTGAGCCCATACCCAGGGTCGTTTGGAAGAGCCAAACCCCACACAAAGCAGGGGAGGGGAAAATGCCCCCTCATCTCGCACTGAGCAAAGCCTTTGAGATGCTACAAGCCCTGCAGGGATGGAGCAGTGTCCAGCAGCTTGCTGTGAACCTTTGGACTCAAGAGCCACATCAACTCCATCCTCAGCCTCTGCTCACCTGGAGCTGGAAGGCTGGGGGAGAGGAAGGACAAGGGGCACTGAGTGCAATGGAAACCTTAAGATGCTACTGGGAAAAACCCAAGCCATGTCATCTGCAGCAGCACCTTAAAAAGGGAGGAGAAAACAATCAAAGGCAAGAGGTACAAAGCCAGAAGTGCAATTTATTGACAAGTTTCAGAAGTAAAAAGACTCAGCATCTCTGCTCCTCGTGAACTGGATGTCTGGGCTCTTCCAAAGCACCTTCACCCACCAGCTCAGAGTTGTGTTGTGCTTTTCGTCTTCAGAAGTTGAAGTCTTGCTTCTCCACTGAGAAATCATACAGCCCATCTTGGCCAGTCTGAGGCTCCAGGTCTGAGTCTTCCTGTGAGGAAAGGGATATCCAGTTATAGAGTCTGCATCTGAATAAACACCCAAGCTTTGTTTTACAGCAACTTGCTGCTTTATTCTTGTTTTAAAGATTCAGCTGCTGTGAGAAGCTCTAACAGAGCCCTGGGAGACCAGACCTGAGTCCTCCTGTTCCTGACAGCACACGCTGAAGCTGCAGTGTCCCTGCATCCCACACACAGAAGCAGCCAAGCCTATGGGCTCAGACACCAGAGGGAGAAGAAAAAAAAAAAAAAAAAAAAAGAGTGGCTGCAGTGGCAGAACTCACTCAAATTAAATTGGAACAGCAACAAACCAGGACTGCTTAGGAGAGATGTTCCCCCCCTGGCATTCAGCCCCTCAGGAAGGTGTGGGAGAGCTTCCCCCACAGCCTCTCACAGGGAGATCCCACAGCCCCTGCTCTGGGCAAAGGACTAAACCAGGCATTTGCTCCCTGCTGCAGCTCAACCCAGCCTGAGCCTCAGCTCCAAGACCTGCCAGACCTTTAAGCCTCTTCCCTGATGTTTTCCCATCTGCAAGATTGAGGCTGGGACCAAGCATGGCATCTGTGACAGTCACTGGACCCTTGCAGCTCCTAGCTGGTGTCTCAGGCTCTTTTTCCACAGATTCATTACCATGGGAAGGGTCAAGTAACCTAAATGCAACCTGAGCACTGCTGTCAGCCGAGTGGGAGGCTTCCATTCATAGTGACAAGCCAGCTCAGCTCCGAAGGAGGAAACTTCTCCACATTTGGTATTCACATCAGCAACTGCAGTAACTCCAGCTGATGCCAGTTTAAATTCCAGCAGCAAGATGCTATCAAGGCACCCATGTCTGCTGTGCAACTCATTGGCTGGCAACTTCGAGCTTTCACAGACCTTCAGAAGCAGCTGGAAGAAGCTGCAAGGACTACTCCAGTCCTGGGGAGGTCTCCTCCCAAAGCCCCTTTGAGTATCCTCAAAGTCTGTTCTTCATTCCAGTGCATAACAGTTTCATATTTTCAGATGAGGAACAGCAGAGGGTCCCATACCTCACCAGAGAAGTACTTCTCGATGATGTTCAGGGCAGCTCTGTAGACCATGTTGTTCTCGTGGTTTTGCAAGTCCTCAATTTTCTCCAGACCGTTGAGCTCCTCCAGCAGCAGACACAACTTCTCGGTCTCTCCCAGCTTCTCAGCTGCCTGTGACATCAGGAAACCAAGCAGGAAAATAGAACACTGCATCAGTAACAGGTCTGAGATGGTCTTTACTGTAATTACAACCCTGATCTACAAGTCAAAAGGATCACAGTCCCTGAATTTACGGTCCCTACCTGATGCCAGGGATGTGACTGTGGTGTCTGTGGAACACCAAGCCCTGCTGGGACAACTGCAGTGGCTTGACTGCCGACCAAACCAGCCAGCAAGGAGGGGAGGAGGGACACTTTAACCTTGTCAAGCCCTTTGGACAACCCAAGAACAATTCAGACAACGTGAAGTCTGTCTCTTACTCCAAAAATCAACAGCCACTGTTCTAACCACACAGTGTGAGCACTTGGCTCACTCCTTGCTGCCCTTTTGGGGAAGCAATTCAAGAGATAAGAGGTCTTACCAGGAAGAAATTTGAAATGGTGTCCAGGATGATCAGGATAGTTTTGCTGTCCTTGGCTGAGAGCAGGTTGAGCAGAGGTTTGAGGATCCCATAACGGACGAGCTCCACCACCTGATCCACTGTTCCTCCAGTCGTGATGTTGGCCACGACCCACACACCCTCCTTCTGAGCCTTGAAGTCACCCTGGAAAAGCAGCACAGGGAAGGCATTCCCAAGCTTTAGCATCCCTCCAGGATCAGTGTGAGGTGAGGATAGTCCTCAGCTTGGACTGACCCTCCCCTCCCTTCCCACCCCTTCGAGGACACCCAGCAGAGCTGCCAAGAGCAGCTCCAGAACATGTTTCCATGCAGATGTACTGACAAGTCTGAACGCCCAGGCTGCTCCACGAATCTCAGCAGCTCCAACACAGCCTGTTGAGGTGTCTCTCGGGGCATCACAGAACCTCAGGAACCCCAGCAGAGCTTCCCCATCCCTTACCTTGTCGAGCAGCTCCACCAAGGGTGGCAGTAACCCACAGGTGATGAGCTGCTGGATCTGCTGGGGAGGCCCTGCTGCGATGTTACTGAGCATCCAGGCTGCTTCCTTCTGGATCCCCGGCTTGCTGTGCCGCAGCAGGCGGGGCAGCACAGCCAGCACCCCGGCGTTGATGGCTGCCTGGGTCTGCCGGTCCGTCCCTGTCACCACATTCCCGACGGCACGCAGAGCTGGAATCTAGACGGGGATTAGAGGAGGTGAGGAGAGGCCTTACCTTGAGGGATACGTGTCAGAAAGATCCCTCACTAAGTGCTTGATCCCTCAAACAAGGAGAGTACTGTGGGTGAGCACTGCTTGTTTACAGACCTGTCACCCTCCTGTTTGCTCTAAGCAGCTTTGGAGTGTCTGTGCAGCCTCCAGCCACGGCAAGCTGGAGCAGAGCAGCTGTGGCTGAGGGGACAGCAGCCCACAGGTGCCACAGAATGAGGAGATGTCCCTTCCCTCCCCTCAAATGTTCCCACATTGAAGCACCAGGGGATGGAGACTGCTGATTGTTCCCTACCATGACACTCAAGCTCATGCTGGCCATGAGTTCCACCAGCCTGGGGAGAACCCCGGTGTCCACCACGATTTGGATGCGCTCGTTGCAGCTGTCGGTCAGGTAGGACAGGGCCCAGCAGGAGTCGGTGACGATCTCCCTGTCCTCGTGCTGCACCAGGCAGATGAGGACAGGCAGGATCTTGTACACGGCGTCCAGGGAAGGGTAGGGGTTCTTGTTCCTGCAGAGGTTGGACAGTGTCCAGGTGACATTCCTCAGGAAGCCAACCTGAAACGCAGGGGAGGTGTAAAATCTCCATCTTCTCAGCCCGGCTTATGCCACCCTGTGAAGGTCCTTCTTCCCCAGAGACAGAAAGCAGTGGGACAGGCACCACTGCAGAAGGGCAGAGAAAAGCCACAAATGCAGCAGTTTAGAGCTACCCAGAAAGCAGCAGAAGGAAGCTTGAAGGGCAAGTTCAGCCCTTCCACATGCATATGTAAGCCTGCCTTGCACCAGTTTCATCTGATTCCTGGGCTGAGATAGCCAAAGCTGGATAAGAAAGCCAAGACTGGAAGATACCACCTTGACTTGTCTGCTTGGCATCCCCAGCTTTGTGCATAGGCAGGGCCATAAAAGCAGTTTAGAGCAGGGTCTCATTCAGTTTTACAAACAGCTCATTGTGCATAACACAGATGACAGACCATCATTGCCCCATCACCCAAGTGATTAAGAGCTGTTAAGCCAAGAAAACTGAAGGTTATTTACTGGAGTTGCAGGAGACACCAGAGCCAGCAAGGGAGGAATCACATCATGGCTGATAAGAGCATCTCTGTAGAGAGGACCATCCCCTGTACATGTAAAGGGTTGGTTATTGCATCTGCCCAAGTCACAAGACAGCCAACATCAAACAGCAATCAGACCTGCAGGGCCAGGGCTGGGTGACCAGGTTCCCCCATCACCGTTAGGCATTTCCAGGAGGGAAGGATTTACTGGGCAGACTGGAGTGCCAGCAGGGCTGGGTGGTGGCAGCCTAACCAGACACAGCCCCTTCTATTCTCCCTTCTGACCACATCGGGGGGTTAAACCATCCCAGCAGGATGGAGTCCTGCCCTTGGCTTTGGCCAAAATCCTCTTGCAGAGCCCACACAGGACCTCAAAGGCTGAATGGTCAAGGGGTTCAGCAGGGGCAGCAGCTCGGGCACAAAGCTGCAGGGAGAGAGGGCTTTGGTGAGCAGCACCAATATTTTCTCCCCCCAGCACTGGCTTGGTGAGTGACCCTCTGTGTGCCCCCACACCTCTCCTCACCTGCAAGGTTGCCCAGGGCCCACACTGACTGCTCACTGATGTGCATGTGGGGGGAGGACAGCAGGGAGATGAGGGCTGGGATGGCACCTCCCTCCACCACGGCCCTGGCGTGCTCTGAGGTGCCAGAGGCGATGTTGGTCAGTGCCCAGGCTGCCTCAAACTGCAGGGCAGCATCATCAGCACGGCCCAGGAATTCCACCATCCTGGGGATGATCCCCAGCTGGATGATCTGGTTGATGGGGGGGTCCTTCTGCCTGGACAGCATTCTCCTGCAAGAGGACACAGCACAGCCTGCCATGAGAAACCCTGTGAGGTGCCACCACAGCCCATAACCAGGCACAAGGTTTGTGGCTGGCAGGGGAAGCATCACCTGCTGGAAGAGATGACAGTTCAGCATCCCACCCCAGCAAACCTCAGCACAGGGGGTGCCACAGAGAGGGAAGACACAGCTAAAGATGCTGAAGCAACAGCAGGGTGTCTCTTGGAGTGTAATAGCTCACACATCCTTTTGGGATCATGATAATATTCCATGCCCCCTGCCTTGCAGGAGTTTGTGACTGTGATAAAAATATATGCCATGTGTTCTCTTCCAGCCTGGCTTTGCCACTCCCAGGGTCAGGAGCACTGGCCAGCCCTGCACAGACCAGAGCTCAGGCAGCCAGTTCCAGCCTGTTTTTCCAGCTTAAAGACAAATATGTAATTTCTCCTGGACCCTCAGGAGCACCTGCAATCCTTCCTACAGCCACCCCAGTGGGGACAGTCCCACTCAGCACCGACCCTTCCAGAGCCAGGCTCTCCACTCCTTGGCCTGCCCAAGCACTTGGCTCTGGATTTCCTGCAGGATCCAACGTGATCCCTGGTACAGCACAGGCACAGCACGGGGGGCAGCACCAGGAGCCACAGCAAACCCCTCAGCTGGGTTCAACCCCCCAGGTCTGTGCTACGAGCACTGCCCATGATGTGACTGAGAGAAGCGTGGCACCCAGGGCACAGAGCAGGCACCAGCTGAGGTTCCCCAGAGCAGTTTGGGTTACCAGGCTCCTTCCCTCTTTGCCATCTCTCTAGAGAGCTCCTCAAACAGGAGTAAATGCCTTTTTGCCACCAGGACCCACCACAGCTCCATCAGCCACCTCCCTCCTGGCCCAGGCAGCCAAGGCACATACCTGGTGGCCTGTGTGGCCATCAGCTGCAGCTTGGGGCTGTCGGCATTCACGCCTTCCACGATCTCCTCCAAGGACAGCTGAATAATCTGTGTCACAGGCAATGATTCAGAGTCAGACGGGGAGCCGGGACTCCCTCTGGTTTAATCTCTGCAGTCAATCAGCTGTCTAGACCCGAGTCAGTCACCACTTCATATCTAAGCGGTGTCTATTCTTTATGCAACACAGTTTCGAGATGAGGCAGAGAATCCACAAAAGCCTTCAAGGCAACTAATGCTTATAATCAAGCACTGAAAGAGTCCCTGACACACCATAATGGGCCTGCGAGCTCAGTAATTACCCCTCGCTGTGCAGGGAGCCAGACAGGAGCTGTGCCAGCTCCCAGCGAGCCAGAGCACCAGCCTGTTCTACCTGCCATCGAGGGAGGCCAGCAGGACAAAATCTCCATGAAAAATAGCAAAGGCAGAGGCCAGGCAGTCTGAAACACTCCCCAGCACCGGGCATGGCAATCAGGAATGGCACCAGGTACTCAACTCAGGTCACACCAGCTGGACTTGGTAACGGTCCAAGTAGGGGATGGTGAGCACTGCACTGATCCTGCCCAGCTGCAGAGGACCCAGCACTCACCTCATGTGGCCCACTTTGTCCCGGGGGGACATTCTTGTCCTGCACATGAAGGGACACATTTCTGCGCTTCAGGATCTGCTCATCCTTCTTGGCCTTCCGGAGCTCAATGCTCACCTCCACCCTCTGCATCCGCAGGGCCTGCAGGGGAGAGGGAAACGTCCCAGCGGTGTCTGCACCACCCCATTCCCCAGGGAGCTCATCTCTGCAACCCCCTGCCCCACATTTCCCTCGGCAGGAGTGCAGAGAGCCGGCATCTCCTCGCTGAGGCAGGAGATGGGACAGTGTAAACCTCCCCCTCGGTGCCTCCCAGGGACAGGGACTGCTGGATGAACCGACAACCAGTGGGTGTTCTTAGAACTAGATTTGCTGAACTTGAAAGGCAAAACCCTCATCTCCTCTACTGGCTCAAAGCAAGCTGACAGATCCCACGGTCTGACATCCTGTACCAGCCCCTGCTCTGCAGGGATAACTGTGGTGGAGAGTGCAGCAGGCTGGGGCTGAGCCACCCCCTTCCCCAGCCCAGAGTCACCCACATCCCCCTGGCCTGTGTCACCACGCTCCCTGCAGCCCAGCCTGTTCCACATCACACCTCCAAAGCCACCTGAGCATCCCAGCTGGCAGAGCCATCCCCCTGCTCCCCCACACAGGTAGATTTGAGGGCCATGGGCCTTCAGAAGAGTCTCCCCCTGTTGGAAAGGGGGACAGGCAAACCCCAGCGGGCTCTGCCCCGGCCCAAAGGTGCTGGCACAGGCAGGTGGGTACTCACAGCTGCATCCTTGCCCTTGTTCTTGAACTTCCTCATGCGCTGCTTCTGCTTCCCGACCTCCATCTCAGCAGGGTTGAGAGAGGGGCCAGCTGAACGTCTGCACGTGCTCTTGGGCTTCAGGACAGAGCAGGGTCAGCCACAACTGCCCAGCAGCATCCACTGCCATCCACAGAGGGGGCTGGGCCCCCCCCCACTCCCACCAGCAGCCTGTGCCACACATTTCCACCCCACACTCCCACCCAGGGAGATGCTGCGGGTCCCCTGCCCCAAGCAGGGCTCGATAGGATCCTCACACGCTGCAGCTGAGCCACTGAACTAAACACAAGCACAAACTACCACTTAATGTCAGGCTACAAAAATTACAGCTGCTGCTGTAATCCCATGAGGAAGCCAGGCACAGGCTTCCCATGGTTACAGAAACACCACCTTCCTGTGGCTCTTATCCTGGGCCTTTTAGTTTTACTCTGACACACAGCCCAAGCCTAGCAGGGCCTCTTACCTCCAAAAGGATCAGCTCAAGGGCTGATTTAAGGACACACAGCCCAACTTAGCTTCCTACACCAGCCCCCCAAACTAAGGAAGACCCACAGTCACATGCAAGAGGCATAAAGTGACCAAGTTCAGCTGAGGAAGGAGTTCTCCTGGAAATCCAGCAGCTAGTGCAGATTGCCAGCCTCTTCTTTTGGAGGAGCTCAGCAGAAGAGCACCACAACCCACCCACTGACAACAGCACAGCCCCAAAAAGCCAGGAGAACCCAACCAGCAGCCTTATCTCAGGGAATGAACAACCACCCGCCCCAAGACAAACAGAACCACTTACCCCAACCCTCTCTCATACCCCACCAACCTCAACTGCCTCTTTTATTGCCCCTGTGGAGCCACATACCCCCAGCTCCCCTCCAGGATTGGCTCTTCCCAGGCCAGGCCCCATTATCTCCACCTGCTCCCTCATCATGGCCACCTGGATGCACCTGGAGGAGGATGGATGCTGATGCCTGCCCCGGGCCTCCTCCTTACATTTATGCTTTGCCCACTTTGGCCTTGTTTTTGGCCAGACCCTCAGTGGGTGATGCCAGCCTGGACCTGTGCAATGTCCCGTGACACTGGAGACGCTCTGGGCACTGCCACCCCATCGCTGTGCAGGGCACAGGCACTCTGGGGATGCCCCTGTTTTTGTTTGGGTAGCTTGTGGGTGGTGCTGCAGGCCAGGAGAGCAACATCCTTCAGTTAGCAGGGCCCAGCACCACAGAGCCGGGGGGCAGCTGAGGGGAACCGGCTGTGGAGGTTGCAAAGGAGCCAAGACAGGATTAAGAAACTTGGAGCATCATCAGGTGCTGAGTTGCTGGCTGGCACAGGCAGAGGGTGGCAAGGAGAGGAACCCAGCAGGAACCCTTTGTCTTCATGGGTCCTTTAGAGTTTGGCCAGGAGCTGCTGGACAGCTTGTGTCGTGCTGCGTTCTGTGCCTGTCACAGTCTCCATCAGCCAAGGGATGGGCTGCATTTCACAGAATCACAGAAAACGCTGAGTTGGAGGGGATCCACATGGATCCACAGGGATCATCGAGTCCAACTCCTGGCCCTGCACAGGCCCATCCCCCAGAGTCACACCCTGTGCCCCAGAGGATCATCCAAACCCTCCTGGAGCTCTGGCGGCCTTGGGGCTGTGCCCAGTGCCCTGGGGAGCCTGTTCAGTGCCAACCACCCTCTGGGGTAAGAACCTTTTCCTGAGAGCCAACCTAAACCTCCCTGACAAAGCTCCAGCCATTCCCTGGGCCTGCCCCTCCTCTACCAGTGGACTCTCTCCAGTGGCTTCAGATCTTCCTTATATTGTGGTGACCAAAACTGCCCCAACATTCAAGGCGAGGCTGCAGCAGCGCAGAGTAAAACCCCTGCAGGGCCAAGCTGGGCTTGGCTGCAGCACTGGGGGTGGTTTTGGGGATCTGAGGTGTTGAAGGCACCCTGGATCTGCACACCCTCTGCTCCATCACCCATTTTCAGCCCCGTGAACCCCACCCCTGCACAGCTCTGTGTGTGTGCAGAGGCGCCAGCCTGGTCCAGCCGGTGGGGAAGGGAGGAGCGGTTCCTCCCAAGTGGGTAAGGAGCACAGCTATTAAAATATTTAATTAAAACCTCATTTTAAACTGCCTGACATCTCTTTCTGTGAGGGAGGTGGGGAGCAGAGAAATTCTGAGCTGCAGGAAGGTGGGAGTGAAGTGGGAACAGCACCCACTGTGGGGGTCTGCACTCTCCACACCCTTGGACCCCCACAGCCCACCAGCCATCTACAGAGCCACTGCAGACCAATTTATAGCCATGGATTCAAATCCTGGGGGAAATGGGGGGTGGCCAAACCAATTCGGCATTTCAAGGCAAATATAAAGAGTTGTACCAAGCTTTGTGTGGAGGGTGATGGGGAGAGGTCTGAGAAAAGACCTTCAGACAAATCTGTTGTTTGTAGGCGTTAAAAAGCCAGTTGTGCTAATCCTGGCTGCTGTGTTTTTAAGCTTCAAGTGCCACCGGTTGCATTATCTTGTTTCTTGGCTGCTCGAGACAGGAAAATTACATTTCAATTGCTTTTTAATTCAGCTTAATCTGGTGCAAAAGTTAGCGTGCACCCTCTAATTTTGTTTTCTGAGCGGTTTGTTTCCACTAATTCCTAATCAGCCAACACTGAATCAAAACAGGCCTGGCTCAGGCTGAAATAGATGAGTCCTCGGCAACCTTGCCAAGCAATTTAATTAAATTGGCTTAAAATCACGCCCCCCAAGATAAGTGGGGGCAGCCTCCTGCCCAGGCCAGCCTCCAACTTTCGGTCCCCTGCCTGCAGAGCTCTGGCCCGAGGTGCTGCAGGGCGTGAATGTGGAAGGAGGATGTCAGAGGTTCATCCTTATCCTGAGCTCCTCTTTTTCTCCCCGCTCCTTCCATGCCCCCTCCACCTGCCAAGCACAATCAGCCCCATCCTGTTCAGTTCTCTGTCACTGCCAGCACGAGGAGGGAGGGGATGGGGAGAGAACACCCACGTGTGAATGGATGAACGTCCCTCTCCCCATGGGTTGCCCCGGTCCCTGATGGCATGAGAGGTGGCACTGCCACCCAGGAGCGGGCTGAGGGCGAGGGGGTGGGTCTGAACCCGTGCTGAGGACACGGGCAGATCGATATTTGGGAAAGGGAACAACCACTGGGGGGGCAGGGAGGGGGAAGTTTTGGTTTTCAGCATAATAAGGTTTCACAGCTAATGGAGAGCAAAGGAGATAAAACCCTAAATCTACATGACAGTGTCCCCTGAGCTCAGCCTTGTGTGCTCAAGCTGAAAATCCACATCATGACAGGTATGAAAAGCTGTGGTTCTAGTTCAGAGGGGTTTTTTTGAGGCTGTTCTCCCACACCCTGCCACCCTTCACCCCACCACTGCACCCTGGTGAGGCTCTGACTGGGGCAGACTTGAAAGCACCCATTTTAAGCCCTGAGAGAAAAACCCTGATTTTCCCTCCTCTGTTTTTTTTTATTTTCATGTTTCTTGAATAGGTTCACCCTCAGTGCCTGCAGAAAAGCTGCCAGTCAGGAAAGGTGGCATCTCTGTGGCAGGGTGAGATGAGGCAGGAACATCCCAGGATCCACTCTGGGATGCTGCCTGGGCACAGCAGCTGGTTGGAGCAGCCCCTCTGTGAGAGGGCAGAGAGGGAGCAGAGGGAGGGATCCCTGCCAGCCCCCAAACTTCTGCTCTCACACAGCAATGATGTAGTTCCATTAAGTTAACATCAACAAATTATCTGTACCTGGTAGTTACACTAGCACCGAGGAAATATCCATGTGGGCTCCTGGAACAGCTGATGATGTAACTGCTGGTGGGTTATAGAATCATCCTGGGTTGGAAGAGACCCACAAGGATCATCCAGTCCAACCCCTGGCCCTGCACAGCACACCCCAACAATCCCACCCTGTCCCTCAGAGCGTTGCTGGCCGGGAGGTGCTCGGTGCTCTGTGCCAGGCCCGGGCTGAGTGACAGCCCCACGGCCACCAGAGCTGCTCCAATCAGGACATGCAGAAGGTGGGAGAAGGGATTTATTGTTATCCCTGCCTCACTGCTGAGCCAGAGGCAAAGCCAAGCACTGCAGCTGGATTTTCTGAGGCTCAAGGTGCAGCTTGTTGTTGTTTCCTCTAATTTAGCATAGCAGCCTCAAAAATGAGGTCCTGCTTTTCTCCTCCTCTGGTTTTCCCCCACTCTCCTGATTTTCTGCCCCTGCTCCTCTGCAGCTGGGGAGCCATGGAGATGTCAGTTCACTGAATCCTAGAGAATCATAGGATGGTTTGGGTTGGAAAGGACCTTAAAAGACCAACCAGTGCCACCTCCTGCCATGGGCAGGGACACCTTCCACTAGCCCAGGTTGCTCCAAGTCCCGTCCAGCCTGGCCTTGGACACTCCCAGGGATGGGGCAGCCACAGCTTCTCTGGGCAACCTGTGCCAGGGCCTCACTGCCCTCCCAGGGAGGAATTTCTCCCCAGTATCCCATCTAACCCCATCCTCTGTCAGTGGGAAGACATTTCCCCTTGTCCTGTTACTCCATGCCCCTATCCAAAGTCCTTTTCCAGCTCTCTTGGAGCCCCTTTAGGCACTGGAAGGGGCTCTAAGGTCTCTCCAGAGCCTTCTTTTCTCCAGGCTGAACACCCCCAGCTCTCCCAGCCTGTCTCCACAGGAGAGAAAAGAATGAGGAAGGAAAAGAGGAGGAAGAGGAAAGCAGAACAATTCTCCATCAGTTCTTTTGGAACAGATCCTGCTGTGGCCACGGGACCGACTCCGGTGCTTTTCAAGGCAAAGTGTTCTCCAGGGCCTCCTTCCAGCCAAGAAATGGGATCGCTCTGAAATGCAGGTGATGAAAACCAAGAAGAGTCACACTGATATTGTACAGAGGAGATCCAAATTTATCGATAAGGAGGCCCGGAAGAGCCGGGGGATTCCCTGGGAATTAAGACAAAGGGAATTTCTGCGCAGGACAACAGTAGTGTGACACCAACTGATTATCCCTGGAGCTGGGGAGAGCCTCAGGGAGAACAGCAGGGCTGGGTGTGAGCTGTGGGAGCTCATTCCCACTTTCCAAAGGCAGCTGTCGGTGTCCGTAAGCGGATGCCCCAGAAAACCAGGACAGCCCTGGAGTGCCTGTAACTCCACACCAGGCTGAACGTTTAAGGACCTAATTTTAACTTCTCTGAGCATCCTCCTTTCTGCCAGCCACGGAGGGATTAGAGTAACAGTTTTTGAAATTATTTAAAAATAACATCAGACTTAATCATAGCTATTTATTAAATCCATTATCCTCTGTCACTTATGGGACACTGATTCAGCTGTGGAAACTATAATCACCTGTGGCCAAAAACCTCACTGTTGGTGTTTTTTTTAACTTTCTCCTAAAGGGCCCCACTAATAATTATTCTTTTAACCCTTGAATCTGTAACTCAAGGAACTGAAACAGAGAAATCTATGGTGAATTTGGGGATGAAGCACAACAGTAGTGCAGAAACCTTGGAATTGCTCAAAAAAACCACATAACTTTGTATAAATCATGCATGGCCTTGCTCCACAGCACCCAGAAGGAAAAAGGCTCTCTAAAGGAGTGGAGTACCTTGTAAACCATGCAGGGAAGAGAAACCCCATGAAAACCCCAGAAAATCCATAGAAATCATGGGGTCTTGAGCCTCTGGATGCCTCTTTGCTGTCAGGGGGTCCATGTGCAGCTTAATTAGACGAGGAGATGAGCTTTCCTGCTGCCAGACGGATGCTCACCTTGCTCCAGCACCTCTGATTATCACAGCTGAGGACAGCATTTCAGCAGAAACGAGTGTCTTTGTTTAAAATGTGTATTTAGGGGCCTCCCTTCAAAAGCCACGCTCAGGAAATGCTAAAAAGGGGATTTGACATGCATATTCCACCTGATCACAGGAGCTGAGGATCATTTTTGTGAAGCCTGGAGGTGATGTTCATCTCTGTCTGAGCTGCATCACATCACAGACACACACACTGATTTGGTAATGAGCTTCCCACTGACAGAGGGCAGGGTTAGATGGGATACTGGGGAGAAATCCTTCCCTGGGAGGGTGGGGAGGCCCTGGCACAGGTTGCCCAGAGAAGCTGTGGCTGCCCCATCCCTGGGAGTGTCCAAGGCCAGGTTGGATGGGGCTTGGAGCAACCTGGGCTAGTGGAAGGTGTCCCTGCCCATGGCAGGGGGTGGCACTGGTTGGTCTTTTAAGGTCCTTTCCAACCCAAACCATTCCAGGATTCTATGATTCTACAGTGCTACAATCGAAAATGTGAGCACTGAAAAGTTGGGACACCAGGAAGACAGACTTGAACTCTGCTTTCCTGTGTGTGTGCCTTTCCCTGTAGAGTTTCTGATCCCATAATTGCACAGATTGTCTCCTGCAGGATCTGTGACTCACTGAGCACCTGGTGGGATTTGAAAGTCCCTGGCATTGTCCCCACCAGACCCTCTGTGCCTCACGAACAGCGATCTGGCCTTGTTTGGTTAGAGCCTGGTCCTGTCTCCATACAGACAACACCCCCTGCAGCCCTCACAGGAATACACTGATCCTCCCCAAGCAACAACAGACAACAGCTGAGAATGAGGATGCAGCTTTCATTATTTTTTAAATGACTAATAAATGCAAAACCATCTTGCTGTCTTCTGGGGCAGGGCTTTATATAACCCTGTGATCCTTCAGCAGGGCTTTCCAATCCGGATTCCGTTCCTCCCCAAACCACCAGGGATCAGTTTGCTGCTGATGCTGAAAGGCAACCCTGAAATGCAGCATCCAAACTGAATTCCTTGTTATTCCAAGGCTTGCCACTTCAGCACAATGGCTGAGGCTCTACAGCAAGCCATCAAAAGTGGGTTTGTAACCCTGTTCCTCTCCTTGCCCTCCTCCATTTAAACCTCCTTTTTTAATTGGGAATATCACTGTGGACACCTGGACTGCTGTGTTTAGATTGGTATCCTTAGCAGCACAGAGGGAGAGACCAGAACCTTTCTTACATGTGGTCTGTATTATATAGGAGGCATTTAGGTTGGATATATGGAGGAAATTCCTCCCTGTGAGGGTGGGGAGGCCCTGGCACAGGTTGCCCAGAGAAGCTGTGGCTTCTTCCATCCCTGGAAGTGTCCAAGGCCAGGTTGGATGGGGCTTGGAGCAACCTGGGCTAGTGGGAGGTGTCCCTGCCCATGGCAGGGGGTGGAATGAGATGAGCTTTAAGGTCCCTTCCAACTCAAACCATCCTAGGATTCTATACAGGCTGCTCTGCCCCTTATCTGAAGACCATTTTCCAGTCTGAATCAGACTTGTGTTTCCCATCCCTTCAGGCAAGAGGGCTGGACTCTCAGTCTCACTTTAACATGATGAAGGAATCTGTGTCAGGGCAAGAAACTGAGCCCACACCAAAGGCAAACATCCTGCTCAGACAACTCCCTGCCCTGAGCCGCTGTCCACAGAGCCTGCTCTGCACTGCCATGGGACACGTCACTGCACAGCCTCTCCTCCATTCTCTGAGGGAACCTTCCCAGATAACATAACCCCCTTCCCAGATAACATAATCTGTGCCTGGCTGAAGCAGCTGCAGCCCAGCCCGGGCTGTGGCAGCAGGAGCTGCAGTGTGGTGATGCTGGAGCAGAGCGTGGCCAGCACGGGGCCTGGGCTCTGCAAACTGCAATGGCACATCATTAAACTCATCCAGAGGAGGCAGAAAGCAGTTTGGCTGAGTCCTGGCTGTTGCTGATCTGTCCATGGGCTCAGTAAGCCAACAGCTATTTCAGGTTTGCCATTTTGCCCTGTCCCTTCATGGGGAGATCCAATTGCTGCCTTTGCAGCCCACGTGGTCCAAACATCGATTTATTCACATTACACATGAGCAAACAGGTCAGAACCCATTGCTTATTGGGTGCATTTCACGTCCTTCTCTAAGATGTTTGGTTGAGAACTGTTTACAATCTTCATTCACAGTTTTAAGGTTTGAAATAATTACCTGAAAAAGCCCAGAAACTCTGACTTGCTCTGGATGGATTCCTGAGGATTAATCACAGTTCCCAGCGCTCAGGACTCGGGCTGGCTGTGGTTTCTGTGCTATTATTCTGCTCCTGACGGGGCATGCTGAGCTCCTAGAATCAGATTTTCAGGGAGAACAGTCAGTTACAAATTCAAGAGGTGGGTGTAACGTGAACTCTCTAATTTTCACCTCAAAGCAGTTTTTATCTGAATCTTCCTGCTTGGAAACTCTATCCCAAGCGTGTTCACCCACAACACCCACAGCGGCAGCACCGGCAGGGTAACCACATCCCAAAGGCCCAGCTGAGGCAAATACAGCAGGGAAATACCTAAAGCAGATACAGGAGCTTTGTCTTTTGTGTCTTTTAGGGCAGTTCATCCCCACCAAGTGACCAAACCACACCAGACGGTAACACAACAACAGCTTTATCCCCTCTGCTTGCAGCAAAAACGCAGGATTTGTTCATCTTAAACATGAATTATTTTGAAATGAAACCTTAATTCCATCACCAATGTGGCTGCTCCTGCCAAGGGTTCAGTCTGAGGTCTGCCTGCCAAAGATCAGCTCCGAGGAAATGCGCTGTCCCACCCTGGCCAGAAGGATGTGGCCAAAGAGGTGGTTTGGAATGGAAGTTTCTTCAGATGGTCTTTCTACTTCAGCCTCTTGTCCCTACAGTCCAGCAGCTGAGCTCAGAGGACACCCTACAAGGCGAGACAAGAAGAAATCCCCACCAGACAAAGTATTATCTGGCCTCTCTGGAGGGATCAAAGCTTCCCAGTCAGGCTCCCAGCATCACTGGACTGATAGATAAGGAATGTGTGATCTCTTTTAAGATGTAATTGCTCTGAAAGAGCCTGTCCAGCCCTTGAAAACACGATTCCAGGACCTTGGGTTTAACCTGGCAGGTACCTGCTGTGTGTGATGGCTGGGAAGAGGTGAGGGATGGAGGGCAGGAAGGGCCATGTGGCAGAAATGACAAGCAGAGGCAGAAAGGGAGAAGGGTGGTGCCTGCAGGTGTATGTGGAACCCATATCTGGATTTACAGTCACTGTGTTTTATAATAGGTAGGCTTGAATTCACAGGTATTTGAACCATAAGTTTATTGAGTCCCACGTGATTTTGTGGAATTTCAGAGGGTTAACTCACCCCCAGCTGTTGGCATGGCCTTACCCCTTCCTTGACCTTTGGGAATACATTCACACCAAGCTTTTAAAAACAACCTAAACAACACAACTGAAGGCTGCCTTCAGAGAAGCTGAGCACCAGCCACTCCTTCTGCCTTCAGACTGAAGGGCCAGAGCAAAACAGACTTTTTGTAGTGTGCCAAAAAACGGGCTGACACTGAGTGAACAACTCTGAAGCTGTAAGTTGTCGTCATGCCCTGCCTCAGTTTCCCCAGCTGTGAAAGGACAGTGAGGCGAAAAGAACTGAGAGTTCCATAAAAATCTGAGACCTGCACCCAAGAAACTCTCTGATGCCAGGATGAACTGTTTTGTCACCTGCCTTCATCTTTTGTAGCTGTTTGGTTTAATGTTTCATTGATCTCTTTCGGAGACCACGTCAGGCCCTGCGTTTTAGGGAGCTGACACATTAATTACAGACCTGAGCCAAGCCTCAAATCTACATTGCAAATCCAGGCATCTAAACCCAGCCTGTCTACAGGTTCAGCTGTGCAGACTGAGAGGGGAAATGATTGCTGAGCTGTTCCTTTCCTTATCTCGGCCTGATCAAAGAGGAAACGGGCAGAGGACATTTCTCCTTCCTGCTTTCCGGGTGAAATTCATCCCAGAGCAGCAGATTGCAGCTGGCAGTGCTACACCAGGATCCTTCTGAACCGTGAAACCAGTTTGCAAAGGTGCAGCACTGGAGTCCTTGCACACATGTATTTTTAGACCATCAAGGTTTTCAGGAGGATGGCGGAGAAATGAGATCACCAGAAGAACCAGCGCTGTCGCTGCCTCCAACCAGTGCCAAGCTGACCTCAGCCCAAGCAGTGGCCTCTAAAGACAGATTCTGGTGGCCAGAATCCCCTTCCCAGCCCAGGGGCTTCTCCCCCTGTCCCCAGAGTGAGTCCTGTGTGTGCTACGAGTCACAAGCCTGGGCTCAGCATTGCCTGGAGCTGCAGAGGTGGGACAAGGGCAGTGTGTGCAAACAAAGCCACGGCCCAGCCCCTGCTCCCTGGAATCGTGGGAGGGATGAAATCAGCTTGTCCTCTGCGGGGAGCAGTGAATGGGCAGGTAGGGCAGCTCCCCGGGAAGCACATCTGGACACTCAGCTCACCAGCAGCAGCTTGGCTGTCGCCTTGACAACATTAAAGCTGGTTGGGATGTGTGGGTGGGGGAAGGAAAACTGCCCGGAGTGTGGGACACGCTCTGCTCCCAGCACGGAGCAGCTCCCAAAAAATGCAAAGCCCTGGGACACGAGTCACGGCCTTGAACTCCCCTGCTCCCTCCCGTGGAACGGCTTTGCCACAGGTTGTGAGCAGGGAGAAAACCACCGTGGGCCGTGGGAAGTGGATGTGCCGTGGGCTCTCCTGGTGGGTTTTGATGGCTGAGGACAGCAGCTGATGAACCAGGTCCCACCCCAGCCCCATTTCCCTGCCTGTCTGTCACCTGTCAAAGGCCAAATGGCAGAGCCCCAGAAGGTTTGGGTTTTCTGCTTTTTTCTGCCCTCTCTTCAAATGAATTCCCCGCGTTTCTTTTCGCCCGTTCACAAACCAGAGGGGGATCTTGCTCCGTGGCTGCAGTGAATCCACACTCACACACAGCTCTGGGGGCTCAAAGGTGGTCTGTAAATGGGAATAAATAGCAGTGGGAGGAATAATCACAGAGATTCCTGAGAGCACAGTGCTGTAAAAGCAGCCTCAGGGATCCTCAGCCAGGTGGGATTTCCCAGCACTTGATTTCCTGCAAAACCAAAACATAGTAAGGACTTTGTTTTATCTGGGTAAAATATTGTCAAGAGCAAGTTCTCCAAAAATTAAAAGAGAAATAAGCATCAATAATCAGGGAGGGGGAGATGGTTTTTTCTCATGATAGCAATGAGGAATGTTGTTTGGTATCAAATAGAAAGAATCCCTCCATGCTGATGGCAGCTTCTTAGACTGAGAGCAGCCTCCTCTCCTTTCTGTTTCCTTCTTTTTTTTTTTTCCTCTTCTTTTTCTTTTTCCTTTTCCTTTTTTTTTTTTTTTTTTTTTTTTTTTTTTTTTTTACTTTTTCACACCCCCCCCAACTTCACTATGAGGGTCAGTAAAACAATTCTGAATTTAAAGCCATAAATAGCAGCTACATTTGGCCTCGGAGCAAAAACCCCTGTTATTCAAGCCTTGTGGGATTCCTTCGGTGGTTTCCTATTCCTCCTTCCAGCTTCCTCCCCGCCAGACCTCTGGATTGTCAAGCCCCAGCTTGTCCCTCTGTGCCTGTTTCCTCCTCCTCAACTTCTCCCCCCAGGCCGTCCCTATCCCACACACATTCCTAGCCTGTCTTATGCTGCCCTCTATCCTTGGAATAACCTTCCTCCATCCCTGTAGGGAAGATCAAGCCATCCAGGTGAACCCTCTTCTGGAAACCCTTAATTATGCTGAAACAAGGAGGAAGAACAATTCTTCCCTTTTTGTAAGTACCAGCCCTTCACTGGTAAGTCACCACAGATCATTCAAAGATCTTCCCTCAGGAAAAAAATACACCCAAAAAATATCTTCACGTGCTTCCTCAAGCAGCAAAGTTGTTTTCTGTTTACTTCACATTTCCCACGAAGCATCAGTGATTCCCATTTTTCTTGAACTGAGTTGGTCGGTCAGTTTTGTTTTGCCTTCTTATTTTTAAATGTCAAGTTTTTATATGTCAAATAAAACCCCAGTTTTGATCAATCCCCAAATCAATGCCCTTTCAACTGCAGTGGTTCAAAATGCAGGTTATTTTCAATTTCGCGGATTTTTTTTGCAGATTAATTTTGAAATTGTCGGTTTAAACGTAAAACACTGGGGTTTTCAACTGCACTCTCACTCCTGTTCCTGTGTGCTACATACTCCTGCCATATGCTGCAGAGAAAGGAGGATTTCTTTAAGCTCTAATACAGAATCCAAGAAGAAAGAGGGTTTTTTATAGATCTGATCTTTGAAAAGATTAAATTTCCTCTCACTGACTTGCAAATTTGCCCCTACAGGCAACGCTGTCTGTCCCTGCTGAACGCGCAGAACCTCTCAGCTACTTTCTGTTTTCCTACAGATATTGCAATCTTGATTAACAGACTCATCTTTTATTTTCTCATCTAGGGCAAATTTATCTGAATCCGCTGTGGTGGCACAGCCAGGCTGGCTGGGACTAACACT
This sequence comes from Pyrocephalus nanus, assembly GCA_038380795.1. Classification (NCBI taxonomy): domain Eukaryota; kingdom Metazoa; phylum Chordata; class Aves; order Passeriformes; family Tyrannidae; genus Pyrocephalus; species Pyrocephalus nanus. Next base: position 13,239,891 of record CM076276.1, read on the forward strand.
GGGAGTTGTAAGTAAGCAGATAATTCTCTATATTAACTTTGCTTTGGGTTTTTTTTCTTGTGTTGAATGGACCCTGTTCTGATTAAATCAGACACGTGCGAGTCTGAAATGAATTCTTTGAACTGGAGGGATCTGCACGGCTGTAAATGAAACCAAACTCTGTCCCATCTTCCACAGTGAAGTTACAGAGTGTATCAGATGATGACAAATTTATTTCCTCTCTCTTTAGCTGCCCATGAGACTGAGCACACATAAAGGGCACACGGTGCCTCCCCTAAAAGCTGCACACTTTTCATTCTACAACTCTATTGCAACCATCACTAACACTCATCAGCACAAAACCATAATTGTCTTGCAACCAAGACCCCAAAAATAGCTCCCCAGGGAAGGGTCATTGTTCTGTGCTTCCACACGTGCATCCAAGACTAAACTGAGAGCCACAAATCCCAGCTCTCAAGGTAAAAGACCCCCCCACATTTCCTGACTTAAGCCCTTCAGGACACCGAAAAAGGAGAGAGGAAACATATGGGCCAGTTATTCTTTAATGTGGGATTGTCTGCATCCCTCCTACTTTCAACTCGTCCCAGATTTGCATCACACTCAGGGACCATATGTTGGATTTGCCTTTCTGGACAGTTCAAGGCCAAGGCAAGTTCAGGTTGTTTACTGGAAGGTTTCAGCCCCTTCCAGCCCGGCCTGGAGAGCCAGGGCATGGCCAGACCTTCCCTGGGTGGGCAGCAGCTCTGGCCAAGGTCCTCCTGCACCTGGATGGAGCTCTGAGGGCACAGGGGACCGTGAGTCCTCCCCCAGGTCCCTTGGACTAACTAAGATTGACAGTGAAAGTGGTTTGAGTCAACCTAAACTTGTCTGCAGAACTCACACGATGCCACTCCCAACAGAGCCATGAGGAGAGGGGACTTCAGCTGAGAGCAAATGGTGAAAATGCCTAGGCAAGTTCTGGTGATCTGGTATCCCTTGGGGGATTTTGGAATGAAGTGATGTGGTCAGGTCCAGAGGAGGATGGGTTTTTATGGAGATCAGAAGCCACACCAAGCATGTTAGAGCAGGACAGAAGACATGGACAGGGTGATTCCAGGGTACCAGCCACTTGTGCAGAAGGGCAGTGTAAGGACACATTTCACAGGACAATCTGGTAATTCAGGGGATGCTCAGGAGCAGGAGGAGTTGCTCTGGAGAGCTGCTCCTGAACCCAGCAGTGACAGGACCGAACAAGCAACGGCACCTCCTGCCTCCATTTCATGAAGCCAAAACACCCCTGCTAAAACTTGTGCCAGTGGGAACGTTGGGAAGGTCAGAGGCGTGTTCTGAGAGCAGCACCGAACGATGCTGTGGTTCTTGCTGCACTCACTGCACTTCCAAACACACTGGTGAAATACTGGCTTTGCTGATATCAAAACCAAAACTCTCACTGACATCCACAGGGCTGTGACTTCTCCATCTCTGGCTGCTGCCAACACACCTGGATATGCTTCCCTCTGTGTTCCAGGTCTGGAGGAGCCATGTGCCATTTCCCAGGAAGCAGCTAAAAGATACTATATCTTCCTTGGACTTCCTCATATGGCACTCTCTGTGTGTGTTACTCACTCCCTTTAGTGCACAAATCCCTGCTTCATCCTCTGTTTCTAGGATCAGAAACCTACACACCAGAGCTGTGCTTGGCCAGAGATTGAAATAGGTTCTCTGCAGTGGGGGGTTGTTATTAATTATCCAGGAAGAAGAGGATTGCAAGTGACTTTTCCTTAGGCAGGTCAGAGTGAGAAAGGAAAGCTGTCTTCCCTTATCTTCATCAGTGCATGGTGAGATCCCCCTTGATGTGGCAGGGCTGCCACTAAGGTAAAAATGATCATTTTTAAACTGAAGTGTTGAGCTGCTTCATGCCAATTGCTCACATCTCCTCAGGACAGGGAAGACAGCCCGGACAAGCTTTTCAATCCCGTTGAAAAGGTTTGGGTGTTCAATCCCACTGACTTTGACGTGGCTGCTATGGCAAAATCTCCTGGGTAGCCTAAGCAACTCATCCCACAAAAGGGTTTTTTTTCTGAAGTGATGCACTCAAGACGTGCTCAGGAATGGAAATGTAGAAGAACACTCAGTCTCCAACCCAAAAGCTTGTGTTGTGCCTTGACTGGACTGATGGTAATTGGTGTAATCACCTCTCGGTCCTTCTCTCGCTGCAGAAAGTGCTGCTTGTGCCCAGTCCTAATTGTTACCTCTGGGTGCATCAAAGTGTGATCACAGCGAACAACACAGATGATGGAAGAGCCACTTCCCACTAATGGAGGAATATCAGTGAGAGTGGCAGTACAGCAAACAGGATGCTGCCCCCCCGGCCCAAGCTCCCCCTGGGAATAAAATTCAGCTGCTTCAACCTGAGGATAAAGAAGCTACTGAGGAGCAGCTGAAGATTTGTTGGATTGTCCGTGAGCTGAAGCCTGAATGTTAAAGATCTGCTGCAAAGCAAACGAGCTTGACGTAGCAGTTTCTGGTTAACATTCCATGGCCTGGGGTTTGCAGGACTTCAAACGAGCTCTTACAGGGTTTGTTTGAAGCCTCCAAACTGACAGATCTGAGAGCTGGGGCAGAGACCACGGGTTCAAACCTGCTCATCTCGCATACATGTGTAATCTCAAGAAGCAGCTTTTGTGAGAGGAAGACTTGACCCTTTGTCTGCTTTTGGCACACATTTTCCTTTTTAATATCGTCTTGAAGAGTATCTGTTACTGAGAAGAGCTTATTGGGAATATCTGCTGGCTCCTGAGACTATTACTGTAAGCAGGACTTGAGCTACAGAGAGATCAAACAGTCTCCAGCTGCTGAACTTCCAGTGCCCTTTCCAGCAGCTGTTGGTATTTTACAGCTCCCAGGATTTGTACATTGCAAACAAGCCTTTTGTACAGAGCAGATATGATTTTCACAGCCACGAAGACAGGCAGTCCCAAATCATGGCTCACAAGCAGCACACTGTGAGGTTCCCGGGAATCCTGCTCTGGGCAGGACAGGACAGGAAAGCACAGGGCTGGGCTGGTGGGACCTGGCTGGGCAAATCTCGGAGGGCTGGAGAGTTATTTTAGATGTTTGGCACTATGGGCTGGCTTCCAGCTTATGGTGCAGATTAACAATTGCCTTGGGTGGGCCTGTGTCCCCTCTGTCCTGTCCCCTTTGATGTCCTGGGCTCTGGTCCAGAAGAGATCTGTGGCTACAACTGACTTGGATGCCCTTGGGCACGGAGAAGTTCAAGCAGAAGCCAAGGAGGAGCAGGCAGAGGTGGACAGAGTGGGGTGGGTTGAGATCTCACACTTAGTGACAGCAAACCAGGACAAAGCCAGTGTGCCACAAGCTCAGCCAGTTCACTGAGACTGAAAAAGCTGCTAAAACCAGGCTCTCGTTTCCAGGGAGCATGGAATGACCTCAAACAACACGCTGACTCTTTTTTTAAACCACCAGATGTGCTGTTGAGAGGTGGGGCTGGCATCCACAGCTGCCACAGGGCATCGGGCCTGGCAGATGGCTGAGCTGTCAGCTGAGAGCTTGATCCTGCTTTGCCCAACAGCCCTGCCTTGCCCGTGATTTTGGATGCAGGGTGGAGCACAGACCTCCCAGAGCTCCTGGCAGCCCAGGCACAGCAGCTGCTGCAGCAGCACCTTGTCTGAGGTGGTGGTTGTTGCTCTGCTCCATCCAGCAAGCTCTGCTGAATGGGGAGGTTGTGAAGGGATGGAGCTCAGAGCTGAGTCCTTCCCAGTGGGTCCCCAGCAGGGCTGAAGAGTTTGTCTGCACCCATTTTCCTGAGCATGCAGCAAGGGAATGGGGGCAAGGAGGGATTTTCTTCCAGCTGCCCATCTTCCTTCCAAGAGTGGCTGACAAAGTTACTCAGCTCATGGGTCTGCAGCCTGGACAGCTCCAGAGGGGTCATCACCAGGCCCAGGGGAAAAGCTGAAGCAGAAGAGCATCCTCTTAGCACCACAGTGCCAGAATGGAGGAATTGGCCAGCAGGGCACTGAAACCCTCTCCAGTAACAATTAATTGAAAACGCTGATTATGCAAATGTCTGACCACAACCGAGAGTTTTAACATACAGAGAGCAGCAAGGCTGGTCCACGACTCCCCAGCACGTTGCCACTGGCCTTGATTAAAAATATAATCCTTACAGATACTCTGAAAAGGAACAAAACCCCCCAAAAACTCAAGGCAAGGCTTGTTTCTAGTAACATAAAGCTGCGGGAAAGCTACCTAAAAGGTACATCAGCCAAAGATTAAATTCATTTTTGCTGCCCTTGCTTAGGTGTTGCTGGAAGAGCCAGAGCCCTGCAGCTCCTGCAGCTTGTCTCGCCTCTCCTGGTGGATGTGACTCTCCTCTCTGCTGTGCTGTCATGCAGCCATGCTAATGCTTAGCAGCAGGAGCAGTATTTAAGCATATTATCAAACTCCACCAGTTATTCATATACTCCACTGCACAGACACACTGACAGAACATGATCAGAGCATGAATCACAGGCCCTTTGGTCTATCTTTTTAACACTCAGCAACTATTTCCTTTCTTTGCTACCAAGCAGGTTTCTGAAAGTGGCGTTTGACTGTGGCAAAATAACGTCCTGATTGTGCCTGGTTCTGGCAGCCTGTAAGCCACATTGTCCTCCCTGCCAGCGGATCAAAGCACGAGCCCAAAAGGTAAAAATATAATCTCTCCACAACACGCTTTCCTTTGGCAGTGCTGCAGAATCATTTATTCAGGGCAAATGGGTTTTCCATGGTAAGGGCCCCCCGTGAGGACTGAGACTCCAGGGAATGCTTTAATGCTGTTCCCATGCCAGCATTAACTCGTTTCCTTTCCCTGTACCCACGGAGAGGATTTCTCCCTCTCTTTACACAGGTTAACAGTCAGAAATTTGCTCCCTCATGCACCACCAGGCTGTTCTCCGGCTGTATCTGAACGGGTCGTGCCTTTCCTCCCTTGCTCCTTTCCAGGTGTCACACAGGGCAGCTACAAAAGAGCAAGGATCCCACCAGGCAGTGGTGGGCTTGCTCCAGAAATCCAGCGTGGCCCTGCTCTGGGTCCTCCTTGAGGCACAGGAGGCTGCAGGTGAGTGAACATCACAGGTACAATCAGCACCGTCAGCTCCATGTGTCGGCACGCAAATGTCACCGGTCCTGGTGCCCGGTGCTCCCCCATCATCCCTTTGTGGAAAGGATTAAACCTGTCAGGTAACAGGCTGTGCCTGCCCCTGCACCCTCCTCTTCCGTGCTGAGAGACAATCTCGCTCCGACCTCGAGGTTTCTGCCCCTGCAGCACCGAGAGGCACCTCGAGCCCTGCTGAGGAAACATTCCTGCACAGATGGAAGCGTGAGTGCAGTCCTGGATTAATGACACGCTACATAATCCCCCCTCTGGCAGTCAGTGGCCTTCTGCTGCCCAGACAAATGTCAGGTTTCGATCAACCAGAAAAACTCGCTGCCTACGAGGATTGTCATCGGCTCAGCCCGGGACTTCGCTGCCGAGAGGTGAACGGGAAAGTTTTGGACGCTGCTTGTCAGATTTTGAGCTGTCAAAGGGACAGGGGTGGATCTTACATCTGCTTCCTTCGTGTGGATGTGGTTATGTTTCCAGCTGTGAAATGCAAATGACTTTACAAAACAGAAGGTTTTCTCTCTCCAGCCTTGGTATCCCCTGTTAGTTTATTCATCCCTCTTTGTCTCATTCCAGGAGCAGCTGGAGTAGCTGATGGCTTCTTTGTCCAGCACATCCACTGCATTGTTCCAAATGGATTCAAACAGTCTGGTACAGCAATCCTCAGGCAAAGCCACGCAGTGCCTTCTGCACAAGCTGGGACTGGCTGACCAGCAAATCTTCCTTCAGAACCAAAGACATTGGGTCATCACTTCCTTCAAGTGTGAGAGACACTTCCAAGAGCCAGAGCCAGGATGTCTAATAAACCTCTCACTGCATGAGAAGCACAAAGAATTAGGAAATACACGACCTGGAACTAGACACATTGACACCGTTACTTATCAGGCTGCGCTGCCTCCTGCAACTTCTGCAGGATCAGCCACGGAAACAGCGAATTGCAGAGAGGAAGAGCAACCCAAGTTTTCACCTATGACATACAAAAAGGTGGAAGGGCAAGTGATGGAAAGCAGGGAACAGCAAACAAATGTGCTATGAATAGGCAGTTACTCATGTTGTTTGAATTCCAACACCATTACTGAAGGCACGTCTTCCACTTGCGGGGGACACAGCTCTGCATCCTGTGCAGGGATCACACCCATGGGAAATCAGAGAGGGAGCAGTTGGAATGCCTGGTTCCACTGCTTCTGCTTCCCCTTCCAAGAACTGTCACAGCTGGGAATATCCACAGGCTTCCTTACCCCAGTATTTCAGTGCCTGTGGGGCTGGGAAGCTGCACTGGGGAAGATTTCCAGCGGTGATGAAATTCTCTGCACTGTCTCTACCTGTAGCTCTTATATCATGACACCTATCATTATATCCTTACCCTTTCACATACCAAAACCTGAATCCCAGCCTAATCTCTCCAGGGTTTGTGGACAAGAAGGCAGCATCACAGTTGGAAAAGGGGCCAGAACGGGATCCAAGAAGGGACCGTTCACTCCCATCCAAACTGGGCTGACTAAACTGGTGGCAGTTGTGACTCAGCACGTCCTCGGTGGAGATAGAGCTGCAGAATTAGAGTTTCTACAGCAACTCACTTCCTCATGCATATAATGTTCTCTCTTACACACGCTCCTGAAACTGACTTTTAATCAGACAGCTCAGTTAATAAAATGCAAATGAAGTGCACCTTCAGCTGTGCGATAAATCTCACTCGCTCTTTACTATTCCTTAGTCAGGCAAGAATCCTCCTAACTGATCATTCACCCAATTCAAGACTAGAAAGTGAAACGCAGAGAGATTGTTGTAATCATCTAATATTAGCAGCATACATCATTAATTTTGCACATATGTTTTTATCACAACATGATGAGAGCAGCTATTGTACCGACCACGCAAAAGGGAACGTTCTGTTCTTCACAGGAACCTAAAAATCTGCATGGCCCAAGTTTTACAAGCATTACACAACATGCATCGCTCCTCCATCCTTAGATTTCAACTTAGGGGTGCCTCAATCTCACTTTCAAAGCCAAGAGCCACAAGATTACTACTATTTTTTTTTTTTTGTTACTGAAACTACTGTGATTCCCATCACAGGACAGCACAAGGTATATTTGGGTTTCATCAAGGACAAAACCTCCACCCACACCGTTGTTTCTAAGCCCCACACATTCTGTTTGCCACAGGCTTGGCCTGATGGCAGTTCAGAGGAATGTCAGAAGTTTCTGCAGCTGCTTTTCTGGGGGAAATTATACATTAGGGTGAGGAAAATAATCTGAGGTTGTCCTGTTCTGCAGAATTAAACAGCGGCAATTACAGGCACTGAGAACCTTGGGATGTCTGGGCAGGGAAGATAAGGGCTGGGAGAGAAAATAACGGCCATGTTCACTTCAAGACACAGAGAAAGCCGGTGACTTTCTTGTTAATTATTGATAGGGCAAGGGGCCTGAACGATTTCTTTCCAAAGCAGTGCCAGAAAAGTTAGTAAACCGAGAAAATCCTGAAACCTGAGTCTAAGCCTGCTGCCTCCAGGGAGAGGAAAGAAAGTGTCTTAGAAATTCAAGGCCTGGACTTCCTGCTTCTCAAAGCAGCATCGAGAGAAGGGGTGAGGATGTGAGCATGGAAATACAAGATTTCACTGTTCATTAACATTTAAAAGCTGAAACAAAGCTGCTTGGTTCACCTCTCTTGAGCAGGACCACAGTGTTGTCACAAAGGGGCAGGTCCAGCTCAGACTCTCTTCACTTACTTCCCAGGATGGATAAATCAGTTGGTTTCCTGGTAAGAGAGGAAACAAAGTGCTGACCAAGATACACAATTTTAAGTGAAACTAAAATGTCAAAGCCAATTTTCCACACATGGGTGAAATAAAATCTGCCTCGTAGCTGGGGGCAAACCCTCCCAACTCCAGTGTGAGCCAAACGAACCCTCACAGCCTTAGATAAGAAAAAGCTCTCTGAGGGTTCTGGTCTCACTTGGACTGGTGTGAATGTAGATCTTGGTAAGAATCAAATCACACAGTCCTGATTTCTGTGCTGGCACACAGAGCTGATCCTGTGCACCACAACAACCTTCCCAAGGAGCTGCATTACTGGAGATATGAAACTCTGCTCTGAACAGGCATTTCAGGAAACACCAGGCCTCCCACTGGTATGCAAAACCCACTGTGATCTGATAATAAAATGACCACCTCGGGCCTTTCAGGGACCATTGTAATAGAAAAGGCTTGTTTGGGGAACCTCACTGCTTGAAGTCCTTATTTCCAGGTGAAACTTTGCTCAACAGGAGGAGGAAATGGAACTGAGGGAACTGGACATGAGAAGCAACACAGCAGAGACTTGGGAGCTCAGAGGACAAGCAGAAGAGCAGAGGAGCTGAAAGGACACCCTCAGCCAGGAGAAGGGTGACCTCCTCACCCAGCTGCAGGCTGGGTGTTATCCATGGGGGGTAGTTGGAGGTTTGGGATTCACCGAGGCAGGGCATCAGCTCCCTCAAATGACTCACAAAAGGCTCCTTTTCAGAATATGGAATGAATAAAGAGCATATGGGGATGATGCATGAGATTTACAGCCAGCCTGTAAATCTCCTGTATCTTAAATAAAGTCCTTAGATAACAAAGGAGACTAAAAGCAAAGGAGTTGTTGTCACAAGCCCCAAGTTCTGTTCCTGGCCCACCACTGATGCTCAGCACGAGCTCCAGCAAGTCAGAGCAGCATCTTCTTAAAATGCAAACTCTTCTTTAAGGATCCGGCTGTGTACAGACTTTTTTTGATGCTTAACTTTAGGAAATTACGATCTGAGTCATGGAGAGCAACTCCAACACAGGTATGTTAAAGGAATCCTAGGAAACTCTGCAAAAAAGGCAAAGTCTTGCATTCTTGCAAATATGGAAGTTTCTGCCATGACAGGCAGGAGTTTTAGCAGCCTTTCATAGGATGAACACAATATTCTTTTATGCTATATATATATATATATCTCTATATATATATCTTATATTGTTATATATATTCTTCTTCCAGCATCTCATATAACCTGGGATGGATTTAATTCTTCCCTTCACCCTCCTACCCCACAGTGACAGTCATTTCACAGCAATTTTTAGGGATCCCTCTACATAAAGACATTGCATCTCCTTGACATTCTGTATTAATTAGACCCACATTTACATGGCAACATTGGGAGGCCTCTCCTTATAAATTCTCCCCTCCATGTAACTCTTTTCCAGCCTTGGGGAATGCTTCTCCTTCTCCCTCTCCTGCACCTGAACTGGTTTTTATTTAATGTAACTGGAGAAGTTTTAAATCCGCACTGGAGCAGCCATGTGGTTGTCTGCTGCTCCTTCTGAAGTCAGCGTTAACTTCCACAGGATGTTAAACTCACAGATGCCTCATATGCCTTGGAATTTATTAACTGAATCTCAGATTCCTTCCAAAGAAACACAAGTTTCCAGTGACATTTTGTCCCGCTGCCGCTAACGGCTCGTGTGATCCACACCAACCTTTTCCTGTCTGCAGGCATTGCACCACAGAGTTCAAACTCACAATGACTCAGTCACCAAATGCCAAAAGGAGAAGAGGGCTTTGGAGGGAGCTCATCAGGCAGAAATTCCTTTTTGCTTTATTCTCTCCTGTCCTCATTCTCTCTGTCTGGGGAAAGGAAATAAAAACCAAGCCATTGTCTACTTGTTTAAGTGCTGTGAGACTCCAGTGTGCTGCACAAACAGGAAAGGGGCTGGAGAAACCTGGGATAGTGGAAGGTGTCCCCGGCAGGGAGTTGGAAAAAGATGAGCTTTAAGGCCCCTTCCAACCCAAACCATTCTGGGATTCTATCATTCTATGCTTGTTACAAAGTTCTTTTTCACACTTATTCCCCTTTTTTCCACTTCCTGGAGGACAACTGGGAAGAAGAAGAGAAGATGCATTGCAAAATGAAAAGGACTCATCATTGCCAACCTCAGGGAGATGAAATGAGCCAAACCTGGGAGATGCCCTAAGGAATTTTCATGGTTTAATGTGTCAGTTGGAATGGAATTTCCCAGGATAGACTGTACTGGGTGCAGCTGTGCTACGTCACAGCTCTGACAGCATCAGCTACACCTGAAAAATCCCTTGACAGTAAATTCACTGGGAAAATCCACAGTCATACCCTGATCTTTTCAGTATTAACCCCATGACAAGCAGATGTACAGTTCAGTAATTCAGGCAAGCAGAATCAGAAGTACAAGATTTTGTTTCCTAAGTCTTTTCTCTGACTCATTGTCTGATATTTGTAATTCATCTTCCACGTTCACCCACATATAAAATGTGTACAATCACCAGGAAGTTAGGAGGCTTAAATGATTCATGTTTATGTAAGGCCTTCTGATCCTCAGATAAAAACTGGTTTAGAATTGCAAAATATTATCACAAATTAGATCTGTATTTTAGTGTCACTATTGACTACTTCAGTGATGGGTCTGCCAGCGCTGCTCTGACAAACCTCCCCTTGGAAATTACCTTCCCAGAATACAAATATCCAACTCTCTATCATCCAGACCACTAATTTACCTGGTTAACGAGCTAAGTAGCTAAGGCAATGTGCACAATCATTAATAAATACTGGCAAGCTCTGCTAAATCAAATTCTCCACGGGGAGTACAAGCTCCTTGTGCTTCAGAGCAAGGCCACCGGGACACTTAAGTGACAGAAGAAAAGTTAAGTGCTGGTTTTGGTCCTTTAAGAGCTGCAAACGGGCTCAGCTTTCCTTAGTGCTGTGCCTTTGTGTGCAGATTAATGAATGATGGGATGAGGAGGAGCTTCCACAAAGGGAAGAGGGACTTGAGAGCCCTGCCAGTCCCACTGAAGAGGCAGGACAGTAAATCTCAGCCAAGACTAACCTGTTCACTGCAGAGCAAAAATGCTAATTTGGCTCAATCAATCTGCTGTAACCTCCTGCCTTCTCCACCACCCAGCAGCCAGCCCAGGCAGCTTTTTGCTAAGACTTACTTGGCATAAAAGATTAATAAAGCCCTCTTAAACCTACCCTGTTAAAACAGAGTCTGGAGCCTATCACTCTTTAAGCCTTTAAAAAAAAACAGAACCAGCTGAGATCTGGGTTTTAATTTTCCCCAGGTAGAGGCTGATGTTTTTTCTACAGCAGATTCTGACTTCTCTATGAGCTTGTGAAACCCCTGGGCTTGGAAACATTTGCCTTTTAGCTTCCAGTGAACGGACAGTTCAGGCAGCTCTGAGATCCAGCTTGTTTTGTGTATTATCCACTCACTGGAAACTCCACTTCCTTTCAATCTGTGCAACCTTGTGCTCCCTGCAGATCTCCTGCCCTGCTGCCAGGGGAGAGGTATCTGCTGCAGGAACCTGCTCTTCTGCTTGCAGGCAGTCAGCAAAATGTCTGACAAACCTTTCCGTGGACATTTCTGTCCTGCCAGGCACTCTCCTTCTCCCTCTCACTGTGGAAGGAAAGGTGGTAAATCAAACCAGAAATCAGGCCAGAGTTCACAGGATGCGCAGTGCTACCATCAAGAATTCAAATATTTATGTCATCCAAGATATTTCAGTATTTAAATATTTAACCAAACACTCAGCATTTCTACAAAACCATGACCCACAGACCTAGATTGCAGCTATTTCCATGAACAAGCTTCAATTTCCCTCAAGTAGCCAAATCAGCTTGATTACATTCCTGAAGGCCAAATTCCAACACACACAGGAAGCCAACCATGCTGCAGATAACATCAGTGTCTGCTGAGACACCTGGCCAGGTCTTTCCTGCTTTGTTGGCTCAGTATTCCCAGCTGTACATCTCTTCCAGGAAAGAAAATCCAGAGGAGCTGATAAACATATAAAAAAGGGAGTGAAGAAATTAAGGTTCTTGTTCGTGTTTCCAGGGATTTCTCTCCCACCTCTTGCTCACAGACACTGCTGTGCTCGTGTGTGCACTCCAGGCCTTGCACACCTGAAGAGCTGGAAGAAGCCCTGGAAGCTGAGGATGGAATGCTCTGAACACATTCTGATCAATAGTACAGATTGATGGCATCAGCAACAAGGAATATTCCCATTTCAGTTCACTCTAGAAATGCCAGCTAATCAATCCTCAGCCATACCAGGGGACAGGTCTGTGCTGTTAGGACACCTTGCACAGGTGGGAAGGCAGAGGTGAAGGCACAGAAAGCAGCAGTGGCAGTTAAGGCACAGCATGGCCATGGGAAGCACGTGGCTGCCGTGGCTGAGATGGCAGAGCTCAGGGAGAAGCCCCAGAGTGAAAGCAAAGCTGGACAAACAGGTCACGAAGGCAGAAGGGGATGAGCTCAGTGCAAGAGTGGAGTCTGTGCTGAAATCCAGGGGGAGAGGCCAGCAGGGAATTCCGGCAGCCACGGGGGAAGCCACGAGCACAAGGCAGGATCCAGCTCTGCAGAGGGAGCTGAGGATGCCAGGAAGCAGCTGTTGGCAGCTGGTGCTGAACTCTGCCTGTCCCAGCTGATGGAACAGCCTCCCTCCCCCTGGCAAAGGTCACTCCCCCAGGCTGTTCCAGTCACCCCAGTGCAATCACCAACTGCAGCAAACTGAGTCTGCAAGAGAGGCAGGGTATTCTGGCTCTTGATGCCTTACTCAGCATCACATGACTGACCTCCCTCTTCCAGCTGAACTCCAGTGCTCATGTTCACGAGCTGGAAGATAACCTGGCTGAGCTAAAGCCCAGCCGGCCACGGGGGAGGAGAGCCAAGCTGAAAATAAAGCCATCAGGCTCGGAGTTGAACTCCTTGACAGCTCTGTGCAGTGTTACCTCCCTTGGATCCTCATCTTCCCCTACATTTCTTCCAGCTCTGGCAGCCCTGCCCTTGTCTCCTCTGTGCCCAGTCCTTCTCCTCTTTTTCTCTCCAGTCAGATTGAATTAGTTCCTGTCCTGATCCTTTCCTGCAGCTCTCCCAGCTGAGTTGGGAGCACGAGGAAGCTCAGAGCAGGCTCAACCAGACTGTCCCCAGAAAGATTCCTCTCTCCTTGCAAGCAGGAGGCTGCTGGATGAGGAGCCCAAGGTGCTGGGGAGCACCAACAGCCTGCAGAGGCTGCTGCTGTCATGGGACATGCACTGCCTGCTCTTTTGCACAGTGTCTACCTCAGAGTAACAAATCTTCTGTGCTACCTCTCACAAAGGGAAAATTCCTCACCCAAATCACTCTCTGGGATTGTCACCAGCTGATCTTGGAGGGGGTGTAGGGGACATGAGCCCTGTGTGGATACAAAACCAAGATCTGGAGTCTCCCATGAGTCAGCAAAGAGCAGAACACACACACCTCCTGATGCTCAGCCCGCTGTCCATTCAGTGGATCTTGCAGCAGTTTATTTGTACAAATCACATAAGTTTGGCTCAAAAATATACCAATATTTCATCTCTCTGTCTGACACCTGTGTCTTGGAAATTTCTGCTTATCTCCAAAGAGCAATTCTAGTGCTGCACCTGTATATCACCAGTCTGGCAAGGATTCTGTGTTTAGAACAATCACCAAATGGGTTTACTGTCATAATTCTTTGAAACACTGAGAGAAAACAGAGATGATGACGAGCCAAGTTCTGCTTCCAGTTGTATGAGCTCATTTCAATTCACTGCACTACAGCAGAAAACAGGTAGGGGAAAAAACCTCTTGGCTCCCGAACAGGGAGAGATTTTGAAGGCTGAGATGTTTCTGGATGGCCCAGAACTGAGCTGTTCAAGTGGAGCTTGGTGGTTCTGGGCAGCCAGGTCGGTGTAGTCACAGCTCCAACAGGACAGATCCACAGCAGTGGCTGTGCCTCCTCAAGTCCTGCACAGCTGCTGTGTGAGCCCAGCCAAAACCAAGCAAAATTTGGATCCAGTGAAAGAGTAGCTTGAGGAAGAGGAGAAAAGCAAAGCTGAGCAGCAGTGCCTGGTCTCTAAACTCAGTGCTGAAGTCACAGTCTGGAGGAGTAAATCCAGGGCTGATGCCACTGAAGGAACCAAAGAGCTGGAGGGAACCAAGTGAACCCTCAGCTTTCAGGGAGTTTGGGACTTAGGGAAGTCTCATTATTTAGTTTGGCTGCTGAGTCACAGCTTATGGATGTGATCTGTTAGGATACAATTTGGGAAGAGAGAGAGAAAGCAAAGGGTTCCAGCCAAGAGAAAGAAAATAATTCTTGCAGTAACAAACAGACTACTGAGACCTAACACTTGTACACTGACAACAGAAAACAAACTATTCTGATAAAGGCTTGAATTTGTGTAATCTTTCTTTATTTCAACAGGACTTTACTCTTCCAGCAGCCCTACAAAAGCCACTAGAATTTCCTAAGGATAAAGCATCACAGCTCTTTACAGTCTGTTTTCTGAGGCTGCTGCCTGGATTCCACCTTCTCCCTGGTGAGAACAGTGATGGGGCTCTAGGAGATGAGGGATGCCAATTCTACTGCCCCTCCCTCCATGAGCAACTCCCCAGGGTACTTCTGCCCTCCTTCCCTCAGGACAAAGTTGGTGGGAGGCTCCAGAAGCAGAGACAGCAGAATCAGTCCAAGCCTGGATTGCCAACATGGGGAAAACTGAGCAGAGGCCTCAGACCACAGTGATGAACCTCACTGTTGACCTTGAGAGGAGAGAAATTCAGCTATCCCAGAGTGCACCCAGCACAAGCCAGACCACCAAGATCTAAGATGTGGTACTGGAGGCCTTGGGAGTCTTTCTGTCAGCTCAGGTCGGCTTTGGACCGGTCCCTTATTTCTTAATATTTTAAGATCTCTCTATTAAACGTCAAGTGATCTGTATGGCCATGAGAAGCAAGGCTGAGATTTACCACATCAAGAGCAAAGCCAGATGAGAGCCACAGCTAATTCCTGGGAGCACACAGCATGCTTCTCATAAGCTCATTAGCTGACTTCCAGAAACAAGAGTAGAGCTAAAGCAAAAGCCCTCCTTTACTGCAAGGCAAGGTATTCATCTCCTTTTAAAGGATAATGATATCCTGCTTTGAACTTTTCAGTGTTGCAGGACTGGTGGGTTGGCCACTGGTTATTAACTACCACACTCAAAGCAGATCTAAACAACACACACAGTTTAAACACCACCGACAAACGCTCCTTCATTAAATTAGTATTTCTACTCCTGCTAGTGTTAGTGTAAGAGCATGAATAGTAGTGCAACTGTGGGATATTTGAATAAAAATGTTACTTAAAATAGGCACAAAGGCTGCTCCAAATCCACTGAAGTCCTTGGGTACCTGCCAATGACTGCAGTCGGCTTTAGAACAGATCCCAAGAGCCGAAAATCCCACACACAGCATTACATTACTGGGCTGAAAAAAAATCTGTTTCACCATCCTTTTCTTTAATGAAGCAGCTCTTTATTCTATGGTTCCTGTGGTGTGCTTGTCACCATGGTATCTGAATGCATGTGTGGATCATAGGGATATGCAGAACATTTGTGATTAAAAGCTCCTAGGAAAGAAAAATGTACCTTTATTCTTTCCCTTCATGACAAGCAGTAAGACACAGTCTAAAATAGTCTCGAATAACATCTTGTTTGTAACTGAATCTGCTTTGAAATAGGAAGAGTCACACTGATCAACCCAGGCAATTACCAACAGCACATGTGCACGAGGAACATCTGAAGTGGAAAACATTTGCTCCACAGCAGCATCATTATAACCACAGGAGCAAGGAGGACTATCACACTGCTGGGAACTGGGTGATCTTGTTAAATTCCTAATGGTGAGGAGAGAAAGCCTCGTAAACATTTTATTCACCCATTCAGGGGGACCAAGAGAAACTCTGCCAGTCATTAGAGCGGCTGCCAATTTAACTGTGGCTGGCTGGCAGGACACGAAGAGAAGTGAAGTGTGAAAGAAAACTTGTGCCCAGTGAATGCTTGGCTTTCTTTTTCCAGGCCATTGCTGCTTGTGCTGCTCTGGACAAGGAGCACAGAGCCTTTGGTAAGATGCCTGCAGGATGGCAACAAAAAGTGCCCAGAGGTGAATTCCCAGAAGGAATTCACACAACAGAAGTTTGAGCTTAAGGCTGCCTATGAAGAGTCCTTGGAATCTGTGAGGGAGAAGAACAAGGCCCTTCAGGTTAAGTATTGGTTTGATGTTAAAAAATTCTGCAAATCACAAGCCCCTTGATTCCTAGTGAATGATCTCTGTGGTGTTTTCCAGCACCAACTCCACTTTCCTCATTTCTTGCAGTGCTTTCAGTCTCTGGTGACGTTTATTTGGTGCAACAAGAGAGAGGCTGCAGTGCCAGTTCTGGCTACCAAAATCCTCTGATTCTGAGCAATTCACTTAAGGGGCTTTTAACAACAACCCTGGGAAGAGGACATTCCCTTTAACCTCACTGGAGAGGATCCAGCATCTCCAGCACTCAGTTTAGAGCAACTCAGTCAAACTCCTCTCAGCCTCCCTCTCTGCATCCCTTCTCCCCACTGGCTGTACAGGGAGACCAACTCCCTTGGCTCCTTTTTTTTTTTTTTTCCCTTTTTTTCTAAAAAGCACTTCTGTAAATTACAAAAAAAAAAAAAAATTCTCTCTTCTAGGAGGCTGGAAGATGTAAATATTTAGAAGATGCTACAATCTGCTGTCCTTGTGGCCAAGAGGAAACTTTTAGTGACGGACACTCTGGAACAGACCCAGCGTTTTCTGGGCTCTCACCCTTTGCTCCAGCCTCCATCAGCTGGCAGAGAGCCCCACTGGGATGTGATGTCCTGTTCCCATTTTGTGAGAGCAACCCTCTGAAAGGGGGAGAGGAGAAAGCTGGATAAAAACTGGGAAAAAAATTCTCTTGATTTAACAGGCTTCATTCTTCCACCTCCGTGAGCACATGCAGCTAACGGGGCTCATTCAGAAATCCAGGGTAATATTCAGCAATGAACGAAAAGGGCAGCTGATACAAAGTGACTGAACCCATTCCATGCTATTTCCAGTCAGAGGACCCGTCTGGGAAAGTTCATAGTCCTGAAATAAACCTATCACACGAAATATCCGCTTTCTTCCCTAGAGGAAATTAAGGATCTAATCAATCAGCTGGGAGAGGGGAAGGAGGGAGGGAAGAGCATTCAGGAAAAGGTAAGGCTGGAGATTGAGAAGGATGAACTGCAGGTGGCACTGGAGGAAGCAGAGTCTTCCCAGGAGGTACCAACGCTGCAGATGTGAGAGGTGCCCTCCAGCCCGGTGTCTGCTGCCCACATTCCAACAGATGGATTTTTCATGTACAACTGGAGGGACTGGGTACATATAATTATGTGCAGCATAATTACATCATGTACATAATGAGGCTGCAGCATGGAGGCTTTAAGTTAGACATTAGGAAAGTTTTAAAATCATTAAGGGGAATTACTCCTTGGACCAGATTGTCTGGGGGCTGTAGATTCTCCCCTACTGCAAGTTAAGTGCAGTCTGGTCACACATCATCAAGTGGGTCTGGTTTTTAGCAGGAGATGATCCAGGTTTTAGGCAGCACATTTTTAAAGATGACCTCTTGAAAGCTCTCCAGCCCTGCTTTAAAAGAAGGTATTCACGAAGGGCTGGGTGTGAAATGCTGGTATCTCAGCTTTAACAGGTTTGAAAAGTTACCGTATTTTTATTACTTGGTGGGCAATAATTTGATACAAGGGCTGGATCAGACTCAAGATAACAGACTGCTGCACCATATGCTTCACTGGACTCCACAGAAATAATCACCAGCATGCAATTGAGTCTCTGCAGGCGAGTCTGGGGATTGAAGGGAAGGGGAATGCTGAAGCTCTCCGGCTGAAGATGATGGACACTGACCTGACCAGAATGGAAATGCAGCTGGATCGTGCCAGCAGGAACAACAGGGAGCTTGTCATGTCCAGGTAAACTGGAGAGGGTGGAAGCAGGTCCTGGATGGAAAAGCACACCAGCTCTGTTTTATACTTGAGCAACAAAGCAGTAGATTATGAGCTCGTGTTTAGACAGACATCTTGAACACACTGGGAATTTATATTCGAAAGCCCCGGTTCTCCCACTCACACCAATTTCAATCTGCACTGGCTCCAAGAAACCTTATACAAGAGCAGCATTATTATCAGCTTTTGATAAACTACAAACCGAAGGAATTATTTATATGTAATTAACCAAAAAAGATCTGTGTTCAAAGAGAAGTTGTGATTGCTGTTTGAACAGGATTAGCCAAGAAACGGATTAGAAACTAACAGATATAAAACTAAGGAGCTTCCTTCAGCTCCTCATTGCTAAAATAAAATGAAGTAAATTAGTAAAAGGCTGTCTCTTTGTTGGAATAAATACAACTGCTGCCAAAAATCCCATTTTAATAACTTAAAGACTAACAACAATGATTCCTTCTCTCTGCACATGTGTATATACATATATATATACACACACACTCAAACCTGACTTGTCCTCAGTTCCATCAGCCTCTAAAAGTCAGTGTGGCTGCAAGGACAGGCAAACATGATACTGAGACCCAGAGCTGGGGTTCTCCTGGGGTTTGGATTTGAGCTTTGCTTTTTTTAAAAAAAAAAAAATAATCTGGCATCACCTTAAAGAACAGCTTTGCAGAGAGACCTCCTACAACTTTCAGCTTCCTCTCCCTTCGTTATTTACATTAATCTTTCATCTGCTCTCAGGACCTTCGGATCCAAAGGGATGGGGATGTTTGCCAGCACGAGGAGCTGCAGGAGCAGTAAGTGCTGCCTCTGCCCACCTCAGAGAGAGCTGGAAGAAGTGCAGCAAGCACTAGGGAAAACTCCAGGAGCAGGCAGAGGTCATGGAGAAGGCCTGGTAAACTCAGAGTCCATGCCCAGAGAAAACAGAACTATTTATGCAACAGCAACCTGAGAGCTCCTGTGTGTGTGGTTTAACATTAAATCTTAATTGTGGGTAAGCAGTGCAGCATTAGGCCAACCATGGATAAATATAAGTGGTCTATAAAGCAGGTCTGATAAGTCTATGGAAAATGAAGAGCTCAGTCTTTGGAGATATTATACACTGACAGCAGGATTTTTTAGAAAAGCACCATCCTGGCCCAGCTTTGCTCCTAAGCAAGGCTTATGAGAAGACTTTTTGCAGATTTGGTGGAAGAATTAAGACACTGCCGAGGAAAAACCCACCACAAAATGGACAGAGTGCAATTGTGCCTCCATTGAAACTCGGGTTTTATGAGTTGTTTCCATGGTGCTCAGATTTCTTCCATAGCCTGTAGCCCACAGCGAGCTCCATTTCAGTGAAATGTTCAGCCTCCTTGCATTCCAGATTGCAGCATGAAATAACATACCTGCCACTTCATTTTGTGCCCAGATTTATGAAGCTGCTTTAACATTCACCATTACCCTCCGCAGCGCTTTTCCCATAAAGACCACCCCTGATAACATTTCCAAGGAGGAGAGGATAACTTCTGGAAGGGACTGATAAATCCAAGAACCATCTCTCAGCTGCAATTATGGGGCATTGGTTATAAAAACTGAGTCGTAAAATGCGGCTTTTATTCCGACAGGATAAAAAATACAACCAAGACATTCCCTTCCAATTGACCGACAATAAAAGGATACACTTCAAGCAGGTGAACTGCTATCTCCAGACTAAATTGGGAGTTTAAAGCTAATTTGTTATATAAAACCCACACAGCACTGGGCTTGTGCAGCATTCTGAAACACAATGGCACATTTACATGACGTTGTTCTGCTGAAGAGCAGCTTGTGTTACTAGAATGCAATTTTTCTATTAAAGCCTTTGTAGTTCTCCTTCCACAGATTGGGGGTTTTTTTTCTTTCATTATTATTATTTTTACAGCAGCAACAACAACAGTCCTCCAGTGATTCATATCAGTAAACAGTAAGCACTAAATGAGCTGTTGGGCTCCTATTTTCCATGAGATAAAAAGACACATCGCTATTGTAAAGTGTGGAGCAGAGACACAGCTTCAGTCAGGTCTAAAGGCAGCTGCTGCTGATGCAGCAGAGCTTGCAAATAAATAATATTGGTGGACAAACTCAAATGCACACAGAAATTCAGAATAAAACAGACTGAGGCTCAAGGTCCTCGTAAACAACAGGGTCTGTTTCTGCCTCAGAGGTGTATCATTATTTGAGCTCTCACTTAGCCTGTGAGTAAACACACAGGCCTTAATGCTCCATAGTGCAGATCCAGTGGGGATGAATCCCATTTGGCTTAACAGTGCACAGTTTTATGGAGGAAAAACAAACTACACAGCAAACTGATGCACAAATCACCTCCTTGGGAGCCCAGTGGAAGAGAGGAGCAGATAAGACATTCTGGGTCTCTAAGACTGATTTCTGCCCCCTAAAATCAGTTTGTTTACTATTAAATGAAAGCTGGGGCCTGACCTTCAACACTGTTCTAATGAGCACAAGGAAATCATCAGTGAGCACTGAGCAGCTGATGAGAGAGCAAAGCAAGCCGTGGCTGATGCAAGTCACCTCCCCACCTTTCTGCCCTTCCTGCTGGCAGCTGGAAACCTTAAGGTATATATCCCATTATTTCTCTCCGGTGCCGATTTGAAAGCACAGTGTTAATAACAGATGTCAGCACTTGCTTTTCTGTGATCCTGAAAAGCAGGATGCATGTTAGCTCACTGATTGCAGCCCGGCAGAAATTAATCCACAAAAGAAGAAATTCACTTTCCCTCTGCCTCCCTGGTAATCTGCATCACAGATGGCACCCTGAGGAATTCCTCCATTTCCTCTCGATTTGTCCTTTCTTTCCCTTATTACACAACTCCACTCCTCACACCTCTCAGCCCTCCAACAAAGAGTAGGCTGGGTTCCCTCTGCAGCTCGTCAATGGCATTCAGAATTGGCACAGAGGGGAGAGAAGCTGCCAGCACCGAGCAGATTGCTCCTTTGGCACTGTGCTGACAACTGGCACTTCCGAAATATCACAGCGAGCCGCGGGTTTAGTGCTCAGCATCTCCTCCCAGACCCAGGCTGAGCCTTCTGCCACCTTTGTGTTTTCTGTTGCTGTGTGTCCAGACAATGTCTTCACCCTCCACCTCTACCTCAGCCGCCTTCTTTCCACCAAAGGGCAGAAATAAAAGCCTGAAGCATCGTTAGAACCAAAACTATTGACTTAATAACATGTGATTAACTTAAGAACACCTTTGACTAGTCCAGTGGTAAAAAAATGTTTATTCCACCCCCTGCTTTATGGTCCAGCCTAGAGTTGTCCAAATCAGCTGGGCTTATTGCCACTGATTTCAGTGAACTCTGGATCCATTCTTCAGAAAGGCAGCTTATGACACACAGAAAAATTAGAGATATGGCAAAATTCCCCAGAAGGTGACACACAGATTTCGAATCTACATATGCAGCTTTCCATGAGCTGTATAAATAGCTGTGCTCCCAATCTGTTTCATACCTTCCTCACAGCCTTCCTGTGTGGCAAAAGATCTGTGTCAGGAGCAGGATCACTACTTGCACCTGGAAAAAATTCAGAACAACTATTAAATTGCAGCAAGAGACCTGTAAGTCGAGATGGAATAGGCTGAGCAGTTAACCCTGAAAGGAAGGAGGGGGAACCCCACCATTATGAAACTCCAGGGTAAGAAAAACATGTAAAAAATATATATTAGAAAGATTATTCCAACAGATTGGCTATGAAACTCTTTCCTGCACTTGAGCTTTCACATTCAGCACAGATACCTGAAAAGGAACATTTTTCTTTAACAACAAACACATCCCAAAGGGAATGCTGTAATTCAGGGAAACCCAGACTAGGCAGAAAAGCTGCATTGTAGGACACTCTGAACCCACTGGAGCACGAGGGAACTTCAGCACTTTGCACCCCGTGCAGAACTCATCCATCAGGATCTTTATGGTGCCTGAGCAGAGCAGGAACAAGCCACTGGTGCCAGCAGCTGATCTACACCCACAAAGGAGAATTTGCCAAGTGTACTGTCAGCAGCAGCACGATTTGCCTTTTATTTTTCAGCTGCAACTGAAGTCTGGAGCATGAGAAGCTTCAAAATCGTGGGGCAGATACCATCTTCCTATTTGTGATCCTCATAATGGGCACATCAATTATCCTTCTGCTCCTCTTCAGTTGAAGGCACTGGAAATAGGGCCAGACCCCAAACAGAAACACCACAGGGAGCCCAAAAATTCTGCACAAGAATTATTCTTGCAACTTCCAACCAGTGCATGCAGGAGCAACTGGGAAAGGTGCAGAACAAACTGTAAGTGAGGAGGCTGTAGGTATTCCCTGCCCTAGCTCAGTGTTTCATCACTTGGGAGTTGGATTTAATGATTCTCACGGGTCCCTTCCAACCTGAGGGGTTCTGTGATCACACGATGGCACCTTGTGCACACCAGGAGCATTTTGCCTCTCCAAAAAAACATACTGCAGGAAGCACACATTCAGTTTATACTGACAGCATCTCTAGGCATGTGGGCTTGGATGCAGCTTCAAAGACAGTCACCTGGAAGTGGGCACCATTCTTTAAAAAGGATTCTTCTCCTCTGCCTTCTTTGCAGCCACTTCCTGTCCTCAAACACAGTCTCCAACACGTGCACAGACACGAATTTATAAAATACCTTTTAACTGCAATCCTTCAGGGTCATCCAAGGGCCTCCATCCTCTTCCTGTGTTGCAGTGCATCAGGAACAGGCAGCAAAGCTGGAACTCACATGTTTGGATCCACCTGCCATGAATTTATTAGAGCAGAAAAGGGTGTGGGATGGAGATGAGGAAAGCACAGGTGTGTTCTCAACACCAACTGACTCATGCAAAAGGGAACAGAGACATCCCACAAGGCCCTGTAGGTACTTCTGGAACAGCTAATGGTCAGCACAGATGTAGAGAAAACACTGAAAACCAAGTTTGAGGTATCAAACATGTCAAGAAGATTGGAAGACAGAAGAAATGTGAAATGATATGCAGATCTGACAAAAGAATTATCTGTGTGTCAGACCCCAAATAATCCCTTGCTAATGCATCTGGAATGATGGGAGACATCCAACACTATGTGAAGGATCTATACTAACACAGGTTCGTGATTTTTCAAGTCAAGGATAGAAGGTATGACCTGGGCTGTTTCCTGCAAATAATTCCTCTCATTAGTAGCCTTTACTAATAGTCTTATTATTAAGTCTTATTAAAGCTTATTGTACAGGGAAACCCAAATTTGTTCCCTGTGAGAAAGCAGAACACTGTGTTCAGGGCTGAAGCTCAAAATTAAGATGTGAGACATTACAGGGTGCTGCAACAGGAGGGGAGAGAGCCCAGAAAGAGCGAATTCAAACAAGCTGGGAGGCAGAAGCACCTCCTGTGGCTGCTTACATTTCTTGCCTCTCCCTTTTAAACATTAGCGTGACATGACACTGTGCTAAAAACTGCTGTATTTTCACACACTGGGACTAACAAGGCACATCCAGAACGCCTCTCAGAAAGCAAGACTTTTCATCAGCAATCACCTCTACGTGTCTCTGACAGCCTGCTTCCAAAAGATCCCTTTTTGGCTAGCTGTTACTCTTTAGCTGCACGAGGGCGTCCCAGGTCAAATCTTTTTCATATATATACCTTAAGGTCACATTGCATCGAAATCACTTTCACTTGCTTGCCAGGCTTTAATCTCAAAAACATCAACATCCCTCCTGGATTAAGCACAGCATAATTGAATCAGCTCTGCAGCAGGAGCAGTGGTAGAAAGTTCTTTGGAAAGGCTCTACTGGAGACAGGGTCTTAGCTTTTAATGCCTCAGAGCCCCGCAGAGTTCCTTGTTTAGATACTTTCCCTCCATCTGGTGAAAACCCTTTTGTAAACACATAAACCCGTACTTAAAACGCAATCCCGCTCCCGTTACGTAATTTTCCCTCGGCCCAGTTGCGTGTCTTTAATCCGGGCAGCTGATCTGGTTTGGTTGTTAAGCCAATAAGGGCTGCAATGATTACACATCTCAGGGTCACAGGACCGCACAGACCCCCACCCCGCCTCCTCCCTCGACGCGAGGCCTCGTGTGCTGCCATTCCGACAAATAGTTCGGATCCACTCCTAAAAAAACCCTGTAGGAGCAGCCTCATGTCCTGCCAGGTCAGTTCCTGACACAGGGCTTGAGTCCTTCAAAGCAATCATTGAGGATTTTTTTTCCCCCTGTAGCCCAGATCTGCCTTGCTGTTATCTCAGCTCATGACTTCTCGCCCTACCCCTGAAGACATCAGAGGACAAATCGTTCCTTTCCTCAGAGCTGCAGCCTTTCATCTATTTGAAGACTGAGCACATCCTCCCCCAGTCCTCTCTCAACAGGCTCAGCAGAAGTCATGTGTTCAAAGACTCTGATCATTACTGACACCTTTTTCTCCAAATGATCCCTGTTTCTCTGGTGCACAGCCCAGGACTGGCCTTACCTTTCCAACTCAGCTCAGCAGAGCAGGACTCCTGTGTTTAGTACTTGTATTTTCTTACCCACATGGACCTGCACGGTGTTTGCCTCTTTTGCAACAAGATATTCTGGATTCCTGCTCAGCTTTTGACCCAGGGCCCCTCCATTCTTTCCTGCAGCACAGCCAGCTGCCCTATTCCCAGTCTACCTCTGCACCTGCTGCTGAACCACATCCCACTTTCCCCACAGAGCTCCTCTTTTGAATACTAGCTCTACCACTGTGTTTATTCTGAACCTGATCTCATCTTCAAATGCAGTAATTGCATTATTTCATCACAGATGACTAATGTACAGGTACAAGCACTGATATCAAGTAGTTTTTCCCTCAACCTGTTTTGCAGCTCCTTCAGAGTGGTATCATCTAGACCTGTTTCCCAGTTTATTATTAGAGTATCTTGCAAGCCAGTGTCAGAAGCTCTACTAAAAATCAAGATATATGACATACACTGCTTCGCCCTTATCTGCAATCCTTGTTATGCTGCCAGAAAAGAGGAAATTAGATTGGCTCAATTCATTCACAACAAAGCCATACCGGCCAGCGTTTACCTTCTTTTTTGCCTTCGAGATGCTTATAAATTGTTTATTTTCTCTCAGACTCAAAATTAAACCCACTACTCTATTGCTTCTCAGTATATCTGGGAGTCACTTATCTCTCCCCATTCCCCCAGACTTTTTTGTTTGTTGTTGCTGTATTTGAGCTCACAAAATCTCACAGGCGAAGGAGCCAAAAAACGAGACCCTGAAGAGGAGGCAGTTCCTCGAGGGGGTTAAGAGCAGGGAAACGTGTTGCTAATGAAATTCTTTTTGATATTCCAGCCCTGAACCACATGGAATGATTTGTGTTGGAAGGGACCTTAAGGATCACTCAGTACCAAGCCCCTGCCATGGGCAGGGACACCTCCCACTAGCCCAGGTTGCTCCAAGCCTTGTCCAACTTGGCCTTGGACACTGCCAGGGATGGGGCAGCCACAGCTTCTCTGGGCAACCTGTGCCAGGGCCTCCTCTCCCTCATAGGGAAGGATTTCTCCCCAGTATCCCATCTGTCAGTGTGAAGCCATTCCCCTTGTCCTGTCACTCCAGGCCCTTGTCCCAAGTCCCTCTCCAGCTCTTGGAACCCCTTTAGGTACTGGAAGGATCCAAGGATCTCCCTGGAGCCTTCTCTTCTGGTGTATCTGTATCACTGGCACCTCCGCATTTTGGGAGTCATCTACTGGAAACGATTAATCATCACACATTTGTTGTTTTTTTTTTTTCTCCTCAGAGAAACAACCTAGGGGAGACCTACCTACCTTCCTGTGCCTTTTTCCCCCTCCTTGTCCTCCAGGCTGATCACAGCAATAGTCCTGTAGTGAGGTGGGGGCCAGACAGTTCTACCGCGCCTACAGGGACGACTGCAGGAAAGGGGCTGAGAGACGGGAGATTCAGATCAGATATCATCAATTTTTTTTTTTTTTCACTGTCCAAGTGGCCACACATCGGAACGGGCTGCGCGGGAAGGGGGTGGGGGGGGTGGGGCTGGTGGTGTGGCGGGGCCATCACCCCTGCAGGTGTTTAGGGATCGCAGCGCTGACGGTTGGACTGCACGATTTCAAAAAGCCTCTCCCAAACCCCGACCATTCCGCGATGTTTGGCTTATTTTTTTTTTTTTTTTTTCCGCCTCTCCCCTCCCTGAGGGGGCCGCGCAGGCGCCGCCCCGCCCCCGGCGTGTATGTGTGAGGGGGCCGGCCCGGCGCGTGCGCGCAGCGCGTTTCCTGCCGCCCGTGTCCGAGCCGGGCCCCCTCGGCCTCTCCCGCCGCCCGGAGCGGAGTCGCGTTGACTGCCCAGAGTCCGCGAGTCCCGCTCCCCCCCCCGCCGCCCCAGGTGAGCCCCCGCCCCGCCGGGGATGGCCCCGGGGAGCCGGCGAGCCCCGCCGGGATGAGGGGATGGCAGGGGGTGAGGTGTTGGTGGGGAAGGAAAGGCGGGGTGGGAGGCGCCGCCGCAGCATCGCTGCCCCGAGGGGCTGGGGGCGGCCGCGCTGAGGGGGAGGCGGTGGGCACCGGGCAGCGCTGCGCCCTGAGGGGCCGGGGAGGGGCAGTGCCGGCCGTGCTCGCTCGTATCCTCCCGTCGTGCCCCCCATGTCCCTCCCCGTGCCCCCCCACCTCTGCCGGGCCCCCCC
Source organism: Pyrocephalus nanus (assembly GCA_038380795.1). Lineage (NCBI taxonomy): Eukaryota > Metazoa > Chordata > Aves > Passeriformes > Tyrannidae > Pyrocephalus > Pyrocephalus nanus. The sequence goes on from CM076276.1 coordinate 13,266,532, forward strand.
ATATCCCCCCCGTGTCCCCCCATATCCCCGCCATGTCCCGCCCCATATCCCCCCCGTGCCCCCCTGTATTCCTGGCCGTGCCCCCTGTGCTGGCGGGGCCGCAGCCCCTGATCCATCCCCATCCCGGTGTTCTGTGTCAGGAGATGCCCGGGAGGAGTCACCCCCTTGGGAAAGCTGCGCTGAGTGGCTTGGAAGGGAGTGACAATGAAAGGGGGCTGTGCTTGATCACAAGGGCTTTTGGAAGTGATGTAGGTGCTCTGAGAATGGGCAGGGATTAAAAACATCCCTCTCTCTCTATCACACAAACACCTTCCATCCCCACTTCCAAGTCCACATCCTGGCTGATTGCTCGTCCAGGGATGGCCTTGGACCACATGTTTCTCACCTCATGGATAAATGACAGCAGCTGAGCCCTGTATTTCCCAACCTTCCTTCTTCCAGTTCTTATACTGGAAGAATTCCTACTGAACAAAAGTGCAAGATTCCCCCTTAAAAAAAAAAAAAAATATTGAAACTCAAGGCCAGTTTCTTTGTATTTGGGGAAAAAGCTGAGGGAGAGCTGCATTAAATACCTGACTAACAAAGCCATCATAACATTGTCTTACCTGGGTGAGATTCTGAGGTTGGCTGACAGGAAGGCGTTTGAGGTTATTAATTTATCATAGGGCCAGTGGCATTTTTCCTTACTGAAATAAGAATTTGATTTTTGTCTGTGTGTTGAGAAGTAGTAAATACAACTGGAAAACTTCAGTAAGATTTATCTCGCCTAAGGAAATGGCACTGCACCTATCAGGGACAGAAATAGCAGTGATTTTTGAGGTTATCATCGCTGTTGGGTTTTATGGGTTTATTACCAAACCAAAGTGGAAAACAGCGACTTGCATCAATTTATGGAGCTCAGGAAACTCAGTCAGTGGGAAGGGATGGATCATACAGGTTTGGGCCTGTTTTGGGAAAGGCTAAGTAAAAATATCTGAACTAGAAATTAGGATGGGACCATATTTTATATGCAGTGCCAATCTGTGGAAAAAAAAAAAAAACAACCACCCAGGGCTGTATTAGAAAGTGTTTCAAAATAGCTGCATTCCTCGGGGAGGGGAGGTTGGATATTTTTACATTTTTTATTTCGGAAAGAGTAGCAAAGGCTGAGCATTCCTTGTTGGTGGAACAGCTCTTGAACTTTTCCTGTATATGGAAATGTGCTGCTACTGAATGTTGGCACTAGCTAAAGCAAGGTCCTGGAAAAAGCACTTTGCAGTTGTGCTTTGCTTATATTCACACGTGGAATCTCAAATGATGGATGTCCAAGGTCAGAGGTAACTCAGATTATGTCAACATTTTCACATTAACAAAAAAAATTAATTAATTATTCTGCTTAGGACTGCATATATTTAATAACTTCATTTGATTGGTAGGATGTGGTTGTTAGAAGAACCATGAAACTCATGCTGGTTAAAATTGTGAACTGGATTTAAAGCTTGTACAGTTAAGCTTTATTTGAAGTGCATTTGAAATGCAGCCATCACTTGCATTTCTTTAGAACAATTGCTGTAGAGCAATTGCTAAAGCTCCGTAAGAATTTACTCATCCCTCTTTCACTCCTGAGTTTCTGTTGGATTGCCTTCATTTCCTGTTTGCTTCCAAATTCCTACCTTGTCCTGGAGTCTCCACCCTCTGCTAACATGGCCTTACTTGGGTATGTTGTAATTTCAGGCTGTGATGGGTGTGGATGTCTTGGGATGACATCACGGAGATGGTTCTTTTTCCAATGTATAGGTGGGGGTAAAACCACTTTGATCCATCAGCCAGGGAGAAATTGCTGTAAAATAGGTGGAATATGTGGAAGGAATTGACTAATCCTGGTTGGATTAAGTGGACTGTGCACATTATTATAATTATTACAGGTGACCTTGAATTTTTATTACATTATCTTCCATCCATTTGTGCTGCCTGTGGTTAATACAGGACATAGAATTCAATATTTAAGATATTAAAATATTAAAAATATTTGAAAGAGCTTTATATTTCCATGTGGATGTGCATCCAATTGCAGATGCTGAGCACTGATTCTTGTAACAGCCATAAATTAAAGAAAAACTAGGTATTTAGCCTTTTTTTAAACAAAATACTCACAAACTACAATGATTCAGCTTGTTCTTTTAGTATTTGAGTCTCATGGGGGCAAAAGCCTGACTATCAAACAGTTTAGTGCTAGAATTAATTTGAAGAAATTACTAATTAGTTAATTACTAATCTTAATAATTTTTCCCTAGGATACACATAAATGGCTTTATCAAATAATACATCAGCAGATCACAGTTACACATCAGTTTAACCTTCTGAAGGAAGATATTGTTGTAGTGCTGCTTGTGAGCCTGGGCACATGTCAGGGTTTTTAATCACTTTACTGAGCTATGTCCTAGATATTTTTTTTTTTTTTTTTAATTATTCTATTTCCATAGTAAAATTAGGAGGTTTATTAGATTTCTTGAGCACCTGCTCCCTTGTCTGTGAGGATACCCTCAGAAGCAAATGTCTGTGGCTCTTAGGGCAACTGCAATTAGCTAAAGTAAGCAGGGCAATTAATATTCATTGTCCTACTAAAGCTATCAGGGCGTGTGACACAGACAGCCCTTGAGTAAATTAATATATTCATGGAGTAACTTGGGATCTCCTGCAAGGAAATTGCAACACTGCACTGAAAGATCCTCGATCAGTGTTGAAGCTGATTTTTGTTTTAATAATTCTCTCATTTTGAAGTGTTTTGTTTTCCATTTTGCACCTTTCAGCTCTTTCACTTTTTACAACATAGGAATCCCTTGACCTCGGAATGTCTCTGCATCAGTTCCTGCTGGAGCCAATCACCTGCCATGCCTGGAACAGAGACCGGACTCGTGAGTTAAATCTTCGCTTTCATTCTTAATTTATATTTTTTTTTTAATTGCTGTTTCCCTCCTGGCTGTCAGTTTGGGGTCTTGCAGTGTTTTGGTTAGGGGAGGTGTGGTCACTTCTACGTGTCAATTGTTCCATTCCTTGTTCTCCTTCCCAGAGATTGCCATTAGCCCCAACAACCACGAGGTCCACATCTACAAGAAGAGTGGGAACCAGTGGGTGAAGGCTCACGAGCTGAAGGAGCACAATGGACACATCACAGGTGAGACTGTGCTAAGCCAGACATGGAGTTTTCCCACCCCCCCTGTTTTTTTCCCCAGCTGAGGCTGAACAGGAAATCTGGAAGTGTCGAGTAAATAGATCTTTTTATAGGTTGGCATTCCCACTTACAGAGAGCCTTGCAGCATTTTCCTGGACTGCATGCAATGGATGTTAGGAAGAAAAGCCCTATCTCATTTTCCAGACGTTTCAGTGGAGTAACTGAGCCTTTTTTGCTTGTCTATTGCTTATTTTTCATCCATCATGACATAATGAGAACACATTTTTGGTGTACTGAAGTAATCTGGTTGTGTCACAGTGATGCATGCTGCTCCCTTTTAAGTGCTAGCACTAAAATTTCATCAAGTATACGGCTGTAACAGTGGTTTATGGTTCCCAACAGCAATAAATATCCTTTTTTAGGGACTGTATAAACATTTGAGGTGGTCAATCCTGGACTTATGACAGGCCATCAGTGAGCACATTTATATTGCAGGCCCAGAGTATCTGCAGATCCACAATGAAAATTAAGAGGAGCTGCCACGATGAGTCACAAGGTGTTATTTTAAAAAATGTGATTATCCTGTGGCAGCCTTTTATATTACTGGGGTTTTTTTCCATGGTGATACTTATATAAAGGCTTTACTCTCAAAGGAAATGAAAATAATTAATACAAGCACTTGCCCAAAGCAGCAATATCCTTTATTCTGTTCTCAGCTCGCTAATGGGCAGGAGAATCTGCCCAACAGCATTTTCCAGTTTTATTCAATTTTTTTCCAATTCTTGCTGTCCAAGAGCACAGCTGTCTGTGCTGCTTCGTGAAGTCACTTGGGCAGAATTTACAGACAATGTGCTGTTCCCCAAAGACATTTCTCTCCATTTCACTTGTTCCTGTTGATGTTAGAAGGCAAATATTCATGACTTGGGAAAAGAGCTCTCCCTGCCTTTGTGGATACCTTTGGAATCCTAAATGCTGCGGTGGCTGTAAGGAGTGGAGTTAAGCTGTGGTTCCACACAGGAGATCAACTGATCAAACTGTCTGTGACCTCCGACAGGAGTGAGTCAGCTGCTGCCACTCCAGCTCCTGCTCACGAGGGACAAGGTCCTTCCCTTGACTCAGATTTGTGGGGAGCTGCCTCTCCTTGCTTACATCTAGAGCTTTAATTGCTCTAATTGCTTCGTTTTCTGCTCATCTAGAGAGCTGAACTTGCCATGGGTCAGGGAAGATGGTGGTAAAGAGAGGCAGGACGGTCCCTCTTTCCAAAGCTGCTTTAGGACTCGTGTAACTGTGGTTCCAGACCACCAGCCTCTTCAAAATGGAGCCTTGTAAGCATAAACCTGTTTTGAAGCAGACAATATATGAATTAGTACGAATTCTCCTCGTAGCTTTTATCCCATTTTCAGTTTATGAGCTTAAGGGATGTTTTTAATACTGAATGTGGGAATGGAAAAGCAGTGACATGTAATTTGTGGCAGGAGAGCTGAGGGTTGCTGGAGAAAAGATGAAGAATAATGTTCCCGTGAGACTTTCCAGTTGAGAACATCCCTCATTGCCTAGGAGGGGAAAGAAGCAATGGCAGCATTATCAAGGGCTTTGTTTTATTCCTTGAATTGTTATTTTTGCTTGGGTAAACCTTCCTTTCTTGTGGCACAGCTTAAATAGGCATGGAAAAAAATATAAAGATTATGTCAGCACACAAAGATTTATAACTTCTAACAGAAAAACCCCAAACCTGTTATCTAAACTTCAGATCATGGCTGCAGTCTGGCAGCAGGCAGACGACTTTGTTAGAGGTTTTGCAGTTTTAGAATTGCTGAGTTTCCAAGTCAGAGGGTGCTGAGGACGGGCCTTGGCCGACCTGCAGAGCTCCACCTGTTGGCCAACCTCAGAGCTGGCTTAGCGGGAAATTCCCGGTGGGATCCGGGAATTCACGATGTGAGGGTGGGGAGGTCCCAGCACAGGTTGCCCACAGAAGCTGTGGCTGTTCCATCCCTGGATTGTCCAAGGCCAGGCTGGAAGGGGCTTGGAGCAACCCGGGCTAGTGATAGGTGTCCCTGCCCATGGCAGGGGCTCGGAACAAGATTAATCTTTAAAGTCCCTTTCAGACTAAACCATTCTATGATAGAAGGCTGGGAGGTGATCTCTGCTTTGCCTTCCTGCGAAGCAAACAGCACAAAGGGAGAAGTTCAGTGCTGGGAGCTCTTTCCTTGCAGGCATCGACTGGGCTCCCAAGAGCGACCGCATCGTGACGTGCGGCGCCGACCGCAACGCCTACGTGTGGAGCCAGAAGGACGGCGTGTGGAAACCCACCCTGGTGATCCTGAGGATCAACCGTGCAGCCACCTTCGTCAAATGGTCCCCCTTGGAGAACAAATTCGCTGTGGGAAGTGGAGCTCGACTGATATCCGTGTGCTACTTCGAGTCTGAAAATGACTGGTGAGCAGCTGAATTCCTGTTCATACCTGCAGGGTCTGCACGGGGAAGCTGAAGCCTGGAGCTCAGCTGTGGGAACTAGGTTGCTGTTTTACTGATTTCTGAAGCCTTCAGGGAGTGCAGAGGGATGGCCTCATCAGTTCTTTACTCTGGTGTAGCACCTGAAGGCCTTTGACTTCACTTATTTTCAGGTGGTACATGGTGGCATGGATCTGTTCTGGCTGACTGCCATAAGCATATGATGCCTTTCTAAAAGTGCAAGAACTTCTGCAGAGCAAAAATGTATTTACCACAACTGTATGGTTGGAAAAGAGAGAAATGTTTCCTTCTCCCCACCTTGTTCCAGAAGGAATGAAGAAACCTCCACTTGAGTCTTTCTTCCATTTACATTATTTTGGGCCGTTTCTTGTCATTAAAGAGTTTGAGTCAGTCACATCTCCAGAGTGGTTTGTTAGAAGATGTTTGAGCTTGTCATTGACCTGGTCTATATTTTGTCATGTATTACATGACAGTCTATAGATTTCTATCACAAATACTTCCACCATTTTATAATATTACCATTTTATTCTTATCTAAACTTAATAAGACTCTGGTCTTCTCCCTTTGTAGCTGCACGTGTTGGAGCTACATTTGCTGTGTCATCTGTGGGTGAAATCAGTATGGGGAGCATCTCTTCCTTAAACAGGCACAAAACCACACATGTCCTGTGTCCAGTCCACCTCCTGTGTAGAGGTGAAAAGAAGTGACACCATCTGCAAAATACATTTTAAAGATTGTTTTGGGCTTTTCTGCTTTCCAGCATATTCAGTTATCAATATTTTCTCTGCCTCACTTGTCTGCAAAAGAATCAAAACCCCCATATGCTAAAGAAAAAGAATGTGATCCTTAAAATTGGTGCTTGATGGAAGTAAAATCAAAGAAAAAGCACCATCATCCCAGAGGCCATCAAGTGAATAACAGATTTCATTACTATTTTGTAAATAGTTCAGATAAACTGAATCTGCTGAGACATATTTAGGCCAGTATTGATGCATTCAGCAGCAGGACCACTTTGCACCGCACTGCAGATAATTGAGACGAATGCACTGGTCGTATCACTGGCAGTTCCCCCATTTACTTGCTTTGGTTTATAGTTATTGTGTTATTAAACAGCAGAAAAGTCAATAGGCAAGAGATGTGACTGTGAAGCTCACTGGAAGGAGCTGGGGAGGGCTGGTACCTGGTGATCCGTGAAAAGGGGGCTGCTTGGCTCAGTGTCACCCTCCCAGCTGACCTCGTGCTCAGGGGGTGTGAGGGACCAGGCAGTTCCTGGGCCGAATTCCCATTAAGGAGTTCCATGTCATTTATTATAAGAATTAGCTGGAATGGGTACAGTACTCAGGTGAGGAGATGCATTTAAAAAGTCTGCTCATAGTGTTTAAAATTTTAATTAAGATAACCATAAAAAGTTCACAGATTGCACAAGGGGATGTGAAAGATTTGGGCGTGACGTGCTTTCCAAAACCGACGTGGTTAGTCACTGGCAAGGAGTGATCTTTTTGAGGAGTGCTTGGGGGAGTCAGGTAAAATATGCTCATGTGAATTTTATGCATCTTTCTTTTTTTTTTTTATTATTTTAGGTGGGTGAGCAAACACATTAAAAAGCCCATTCGTTCCACTGTCCTTAGCCTGGACTGGCACCCCAACAATGTTCTGCTGGCTGCAGGATCCTGTGACTTCAAGTGCAGGTGAGAGGAACTAAAGCACCTGTGTGTGATTTGGGTTGCTGGATCGGGTCAGCAGCACGAGCACGTTCATCAGGCATTGCTGTTAGAACAAGAGGTGGCTCACTGCACGCTCTGGTTGGTACCAAAATAAAACACCCAGCTTGAAAAAAATCTGGCTTTGGTGCTGCTGCCTGCTGACTTTGGACTGCCACCATGGATCTGCTGAGGGAAACACTTCCAAAGGCCTTATCCCACCTTTTTCACCCCTGAGTCATTGCTGCTCTCCCCTTTCCCTGTGCTGGCTGTGGCATTCCCACAGCCCCGTGAGGAGAGCAGGGTCAAGGAATTGATCCACCTCCAAGGGCAGTAAAACACATTTTCTGAAGAGCATTTTTAAAAAAAGGGCTATTAAAAACCAGATTGGCATGGGAGATGGATGGGACAGGCTTTCAGACTGATGGTGAAATTCCAGCAGGAGGGATGGGTCCTGCAGGCTGCTCTGAGGGAGGGATTGAGGTCACTGCAGGGGAGTTACATGGGGAGCTGTCTGCAGTGCCTGGCTTTAATTCACATTTACTTAATCACTTGTACCTTGGATGATAATGAAAGCTTCTTTTCTTAAATTCTTTATGTAATAGAGCAATTTTTAAGCTTCAAAGTGTGTACTAAAAATGACTAAGGAGGAGTGGGAAGGGGAGGTGGGACTGACTATTACATCCCTTATTTCAGAATGAAACCCTCACTTCTAAACCCCATCCTTTGATACATTTTTATGTAAGGAACACTGTTAAATGGGAGCTGGGAAGGAGAGTTGTCTCCCTTCCCTGCCTTATCTCGTTTTCATTAGGTAAACTATTCACTTCCTTTCACAAAAAAACACGATGTGAGAGGTACTCACTCATCTTCCAGAAGCAGCTGCTTTTCACCTGTGGAAATCTTCTCATGTGTGCTCATAAAGGATCTTGGGACCTTGACATTAGGTCACCTGAAATACATACAAGAAAATGGTGTGGTTCAGGTGGTTTCCTTTCTATTTCCCATCAGAAAAATTGCTCTGTCCTGCACCTCATTTCTCTGAAAATGGGCTGCATTTAAAAAAAAAAAAAACAAAACAGATCTTGGTTTAAAACATTTGGGAAACTTTCTGCTCTTCCTTAACATTGTACTTCAGGATGATTCATTAAAAAACTTTGCTGGTTTTATCATAGACATCACCATATAGAAGCATTAAAGAAAGGAGGAGTAGTGGAGATTGGTACTGAGTTTGTGCTTCTATTTCTTCCCCAAAACCATGATAAAATGTTCTCTTGTGTCAACAGTGAGTACAGATCTGTAGAATTCCCCTTCTAGGGAATGTTCACTTCCATGTTAAAGATAATAAAGATACCTGGCTCTAAAGTATTCACCTGTTCTAATGAAAATTATGGAATGGATCTGCCAGAGCCACTGCCAACAAATAAGAGCCAACTGGGAGACATGTTGGGAAAAGACTGGAGGGCAGAAAGCTGCAGGTTGATGGAAATTCAGCAGAGTTTTTTGGTGGTTGGCCTAGATAGATGATCTCTCCTTACATTTATCTTTAAAAAATATATATAATATATATAAAGGTAATAGCACTTCATAGGTGTGAATTTAATATTCTTGCTGGAACAATGTTGCTGTGGGAATAAAAGTCATTTCCCAGTGGTCTTTTCAAGGCTGGGGCCTTCAAGCTGGTTTTAGAAGAGAGGGAGACTTTAGTGAGGGAAAAGACTTATTTTTATTCTAACTAACAGTTAAATTCGAGGTCTTTCACTACTTAGGAATGATTTTCCTGCTTTGTGTCAAAGGCTGTTGCTTTAAACATCTTGTCCTATTTCCATACATTAGGAGAACCATCCTTTTAGGTGGCTCTATAAAATTAAGTTTTTTGAAGGATTATAATTAGATTATATTTAAACTGATAGAGCCCAAATATAAATTCATACTTAATTCCCTGAAAATCTGCACCTAATATAGCTGCACTTATGATACCCTTCTCATTCCAAATGAGCAGCTTTATTGGGATAAGCTGAGTGTAGGTACCTTTGGAAGTGCTTACCCCACACATGTAAAACATTTCAAAAACAGGGAAGGGTTGGGGGGGGGGAGCTACATTTCCTTAAACTCACAATAAAATAATTCTTTTTTGGAGCATTTGAGCAGAGATTTTCCTTTATGCTGAGTTTTCCCCCCTCTGGTAGTAGTGTGGTGTAGCTGCCTTGCTCCTCCTGCTCAATGGACCCTAATCCTCCATTGGTGACGTCCCGGTGAATTCCATGGTAACCCACTCAAGAACACCATATTGTGGCACGTCTGAATCATGCAGAAGGAATTTGATGAAAGGGGGAGGCTTTCTATTTAAGCATATCTTGAAAATTGTAACCCTGGGAAAAAAAAAAAAAAACAACTCTTTAAAAACATTGTGGTATTTCAGGTTTTTGAGGTGTTTGGTTTTTTTTCTAATCACGAGCAAGAGGGAGGTGGCTCAGAGCCCCTTTGCAGGCATCAGAACATCGGGTTGCTTTCTTTGAAATCCTGCTGAAATGTGAACGCTCCTAAAAAGTGGGTAATTTTGGAGGTGTTTGTATTAGCTTCTAATTATACAGTGCTGTTCCTGGGTGTTCTCAGAGCTGAGGGATCGACTCTGGAGAGCTGTTAGCGCCACGAAAGGATGAGAAGGGAACTCTTGGCACGGTGGAAAAGGCACTGACAACCATGTGTTTTTGTGCCATCTCCTGGAAAAAAAGGAGAGAGGTACAAGAGTAGCATTTAGGAAAACCCTGTGTGCTTTGCACCCTTTCTCCCTGCACACTGAAGCTTCCAGGCTTGTTTAAAGATCCCATAATGTTTTATTTCGGGGAGGGGGAATCAAACACATCCCTCTCCATCCAGAGCTCCCAGGAGGTTTCTTCTCTCTCTTTGTTCACGCTGAAATATTTTTTTTTTTATATTTTTTTTTTATTTGCAGGGTGTTTTCTGCCTACATTAAGGAAGTGGATGAAAAACCAGCCAGCACTCCCTGGGGCTCCAAAATGCCTTTTGGGCAGCTGATGTCGGAGTTTGGGGGGGCGGGGAGCGGGGGGTGGGTGCACAGCGTGAGCTTCTCCGCCAGCGGCAACCGCCTGGCCTGGGTCAGCCACGACAGCACCGTGTCCGTCGCTGATGCCTCCAAAAACATGATGTGAGTACCCCCTTGCTGTCACTCACCAGCTGTTGGACTTGATGATCTTAAAGGATCTTTTCCAACCCCAACAATTCCGTGATTCCCCGTGGAATGTCGTACCTTTGTCTCACGAGGGCTGTGACTGCCGTTGCCGCTTTTACTGCTGCAGGTTCCGGGAGTCTCTCTGAGGCTCCTGTAAGGTTGATGCTTAAGAATTTGAGTTATAGACTCCAAAACTCTTAAAAGAATTCTTCAGTGAGGGCATAGCCAATTTACTTTGTAGGGGGGGATGAAAGCATTTGAAAAGGAGAAATTGCATTCCACTCTATGTGGAAATATACAGAGAATTTGGGGGGAAACAATATTTCCTTGTAAATGGATTCAAGAGAGTCCAGAAACTTGCTCACTCCATAAGTAATAAGACCCTATCCCCATCCAGGATCTGGAAAATAAGTTGTTCATTTCATGAGATATTAATTCCAACCACTGTCCTTAAGGCTCTGCTGATGGCAAAGTTTCAACTTGCACCTTCCAATCCAAGAAAATATTTCATTAACAGTTACTCCTCCTGCTCCTCCTCTTGATCTGCATAACTTTGCAGTGTCCATGGCTTTCCAACCAAGAAGGAGGAGATTCTCCATATGTTTTGGTAGCAGAGATCTCGGGGGATCATCCAGGAAGTGTTGGGATTCGTTCTGAATTGTGGTTCTGATGGCTATAGTTATATCAGTACCTGGCAGGGATATCAGTCATTATGAAATGTTTCAGAATTCTTTTCTCATTCGTCATTAAATCACAAAAGCTGACTTAATTGAACATCAAGGCTTTTTCCCCCTGAAAAGGTGATAGCTTCATCAATCTGAACATTTTTGGGGGTGTTCCTTTTAAACTCTTGCCCCTGCTTACACACAATATTGGCAAATTCAACCTTTCACCTGGAACACTTAAATTTTGTTACAGACCCTCCAGGACACTTTCATTGGGTTTAAAACTTCTTGTCACAAATTACAACCCTCTGGAGTCACCACAGGACAACTGAGCTAGGCTGGTTCCTCCAGCAATCCTCTTGTGGGAACGCTGTCTATTTTTTGTTAGAGCCAAAAATGAGAGGTTTCAATGAATTCCTGTAACAAATGTTCTCGTGTTCAGGGTTTCGCAGCTGAAAACAGAGTTCCTCCCACTCCTGAGCGTGTCGTTTGTCTCTGAGAACAGCGTGGTGGCAGCTGTAAGTGTCTGTTATTTTCTGCTTTTAGAGTGTTGTCGTGTTTTGGAGGGGGAGAAACACCACATTTTCCCCAGCTAAGAATAAATAAGCTCTTGCTTGGTGTCAGTCTCTGCCTTCTGCACTCAGAGGGGGCAGCAGCACCAGGTGTGTCCTGACAGGGTTCCCTGGTGTTTGGTTACAGGGCCATGACTGCTGCCCCATGCTCTTCAACTGTGACGACCGTGGCCTGCTGACCTTCGTTTCCAAACTAGACATTCCAAAACAGAGCATCCAGCGCAACATTTCCGCCATGGAGCGCTTCCGGAACATGGATAAAAGAGCCACCACGGAAGATCGCAACACCACCCTGGAGACCCTGCACCAAAACAGTATAACGTGAGTGCCCTGCTGCCAGCACGAGGGGAGGGAGTGCTCTCCGTGCCAGTTTGGTTCCCCAGCATGTTCTGCAAGCCTTGCTCTACCAGGAGGGCTTAGCCAGTATCCCCTTTTCCTTGTAGTCTTGCCCTAACACCTGCCTGCTAATCATAACTGCAGTTAATCATTGACAGGGTGTGCATGCTTCTCCTGTTTGCTCGTGACTGATGTGCTCTGTAACCTGGACACAGCTTATCTTATCACATATTTGATAATAGGTGGGTAGTTCCCAAGGGCCTGGTGGCACTGTGCAAAAATCTAGTCAGCAAAATCCACCTCGAGCAGGAATTCACGTCCCAGCTTCCTGTTTTAAGGTGTTTTTGCCACCTGTATTTAGTTATTAGGTATTACTGTTTTCAAAAAGTGAAAGAAATGTAGGTTAGATACGTGGAGAAAATATTTCCCTGTGAAAGTCCTGAGGCAGACTGCCCAGAGAAGCTGTGGCTGCCCCATCCTTGGAATTGTCCAAGGCCAGGTGGGATGGGGCTTGGAGCATCCTGGGATAGTGGAAGGTGTCCCTGCCCATGGCACGGGGTGGAGCTTTAAGGTCCCTTCCAGACCAAACCGTTCCATGATTCTGTTGATCAAAAGGATTGATCCAAGTTAATTGAGTAAAGTATTTTAAAAAAGCACGTGATCCCAGAGGATGTTGGGCAGTTCGTGTTAATCCAGGGAAAATATTTAGCCCACCAGGCCATAGAAGATCTCTCAGCATCCTTTTCTTGGCTTATTTTTCTGAGGCATTTGACCAAAAATCTGTTGTAAGCTGTGATACACTCGTGTCTCCATCTGAAGGAGTAGGAGTAGAATTCAACCCAAATTCCCCAACTTTCTGGCTCTGTGTGATGGGTGATGTCAGAGCTCTCACTCTCTGCTTGCAGCCAAGTGTCTATTTACGAGATAGACAAACGGGATTGTCGGAAATTCTGCACCACCGGCATCGATGGAGCAATGACCATCTGGGATTTCAAGGTAAAGACACGCTTTTACTGCTGTGTTTATGTGAACTAGCTGGAGTTGGGATTTATTTTTTGATCCCTAACATCAGCTCCTGGGGCTCAGCCCTGAGGCAGGTTTCATGAGCAGCAGGAAATCCTGACAGGAATGTTCGAGACCGTTTTGTGAACTCCGTAAGAAAAACAGATCCAAGAATCAGCACAAATGCAGATGCACTTTGTTTAGCAGATGGTGCTTATACAGACTTAATTTTTTAATTGAATTACATAATGTCCCTGTAGGAATTCCCACCAATTCTTTTCTTCTTCAATGAATACCAAATATTCATTGGTATGACATAGCCCATTGCCTCTTCCTGCCCCCATCCCACAGGACTCTCTGCTCCCTGTTCTGCTGCAGAACACGGTCCTGCCCTCTCAGAATTAACTTACCAAAGTAGTAAGAGGTTGCCTCAAGCAGTTGGGAAATACAAAAAGATCCTAAAAGGATTTAACAATGCCCATGCTTGCTTTGCTGAGGCCTGGCCGACAGAGGTCTCTGCTGGCCTTCTTAAAACTCCTGGGATCTCGTTTAGGAAAAGAATGGGTTGTCTGTGTTCTGTGATGCCAGACAGTTCTGGAGGAGCCAGAGAAGAGGTTGAGGGGATCTCTAAGCTGATTTAGTGCAGCTTCAGGTCTGTGTCACTAGTTTATATATGCCTGAGTTGGAAAGGAATGATTTGTGTGGTCTCTGGCTCTTGAATTAGGATGAAATTCTTTCCTTTACAAAGAAATTCTTCCCTGTGAGGGTGGGGAGGCCCTGGGGTTGCCCAGAGAAGCTGTGGCTTCCCCATCCCTGGAAGTGTCCAAGGCCATCCTGGGATGGTGGAAGGTGTCCCTGCTCATGGCAGGGGGTGGAACAAGATCAACTTTTAAGGTCCTTTCCAACCCAAACCATTCCATTCCAAACCAAACCAAAGATTCCATGATCCTATAAATATGAGTCTAATCTCAAGTATTTGGGTTTTTTACTTGTTTTTCTTAGCATTTACACAGAGTTATTTAACACAAGTTACTGCAGCTGATAGTGATTAAGATTTTTCTCTCTTTCAAGACCTTGGAGTCCTCCATTCAAGGGCTACGAATCATGTAAGGATGGATTTCCAGGATCTAGCAGGACAAACTGCTCAACAGAATGCAGCTCCCACATCTGCACAAACCCGAAAAGGGAGGAGGAGGAAGGTGAAATGTTTGGAAACACTGAGAAAATATGGCTTGGCAGATTTCCTTTTGAATCTAAATTTGGTGAATTGTGTTGGTTTCAAAATCAGCTGTGATTGTTCCTTTTTTGTTTTGTTATTTTATTTTTTTTGTTTTGTTTTGGTTGGTTGTTTCATTCCATTCTTTACCAAAGCTGCTCCTTAAGTAGTTTATTGCAGGAAGTTGTGAATCACTAACTTAAAAGGGGAATTTTATGTAAATTGTCTGCTAGAAATAATAATAATAATAATAAAAAAGAGAAAAACTGGTTCTTTGCTTTGATGCTCATTGGTGGTGATTAAAAAAGGGATGTTTAGGGAATTAATTGGGAGAGAGAGGGAATGGGATAACCCTGCACTGATACTTTATGGCCTTAAAACAAGCAAAGTTCATCTTAACTGAAAGTTTCTCCGAGCTGACAGAGGAGGACCTGGAGTTGTGATGATCTGGATGTGAAGGTTCAGATGAGCTTCTTCCTGGGAAGCTGTTCCCTTGAGGTGACGATTTTGGAAGATGAATGATTTAATCCTACTGCTCTTAATTCTGTCTGCCTTGCATTTAATCCATAATAACTGCAAATTAACCTGAATGTCTTTTTTTTAATTGTCTGCTCAGTGGGCCACCGTTCTTTCCCAAGGCAAATGACTGGAATTATTTGTAGTTCCCTTTTGGGATTGGTACCAACCCTGCTCGCAGTGCAGTGCCTGGGGGATGAGGCGAAGGGCCGTGCTGAGGGGATCAGCTCGCTCTACAACGTTCAAGACCCGTTTCTGTTGAAAATGCAGAAGTGTGTTTAAAAAAAAAAACCCAATGACTACATTTACCACTTCCTCTGGAACCAGGGTTGCTTCATACCCTGCTCGTTTCTCAGCTCGGGGTGGCTGAAGGGGGAGGGTGGAAGATCAGCTCACAAAGTGCCAGCTCCTGTTCTCTGCTGCAGGGCTGGATCCTTCTCAGGTGCTGGGCTCCCTGCACACAGCTGACTGGTTTTCCAGTTCCTTTCCTCTCCCTTCTTAAATATAAAATAATGAGTGTTTAACCTCTGCTCTTCTTCTGGGGAGCTGGTGTGTGGGATGGCTGGGATGGGTGGGGTTTGTCAGGTGGATAATGGAGTTTAGTGTCCTGTGGAGCAGAGTGACCCTGGATGGACAGAGGAGCACAGATTTGGCTTTGTCCATCTCTCTATGGACTATTAGATGTTTATCTCTCACAGGCAGCAATGACTTTGTTTCTTGGAGTCACTTTGAAAGGTTGGTGGTTTATTTCCTAAGAGTGTTTAAAAAAAAAAGGATTCTAAAATATTTGGTCCAGGTAAGATAAAAAAGGATGAAAAAATCACCTATTTGGAGAAAATGGATCTCAGTGTTTATTCCTGGGGCTGAGAAGGGACCCTGCCCATCCTGCAGTCCCTCAGGGGAGGGAAGGGGTGAGTGCATCCCCCTGCTCAGGGAGGGGAGGGGGGAGAAACTGAAACCCATCTCTCTTTCTCAGCACTTCCAGCAGGAGCTGAGCTCCCCTGCCCGGCCGGGAACGGGATAAACATGAGTTGCTCTGAAGCAGGAGGGAAGAACCTCGAGGGGTGGATGGTTGGTGGGTGGGGGCAAGGCTCGGTGACCCAGCCGGGGCTGGGGTCCCAGTGGGCTCCGTGGGATGCAGGAACCGGCAGCAGCCGCTCCGAGGGCGGCCGGATCTCGGCTCCGCGGGGCCCCGCGGATCTCCCCGGCCGTGGGAGGCGATGCCGACGGGAGTCTCGCCCCGGGTGGGCTCCAGACGCAGCTGTTCCCTGCTCCAGCCCAGCACCGGGAGGCAGGCAGGGTGTCCCATCCCTCCGAAACCCATCAGGGACCAGGCGGTGAACGACACTCCCGCGGCCAGAGGGGGAGGACGGGCATCCCTCTGCTCTCCCGGCCGTGTCCTTCCCTCGTGCCCACGAATCCCACCGGGATCCCGGCGGGAGCATCCCGGGGCCGGTGTCCCGTCCGCATGCGGCGATGGAGCGGCGATGGAGCGGGCCTGGCCCGCAGGCACAGGGGCAGGGCGGCCGCAGAGCTGCTGTGCGCTCCCCCAACGCCCACGTAAGGAAGTGGTTGCATTTCTCGGAGAGGAAAAGGGAAGTCGGGCAGCCTCGGCGGGGCAGGCACAGCTCCCGCCGCTCGCTCGGGGCTGCGTTCGTGTCGACTGCCCAGAGTCCATGAACGAGCCCCGCCGTCCATGAACTGAGCCCGGCCCGCCCTGCCCGCGCCGCTCCGAAAGGTAAGGACGGGGAGGAGGCAGCTCTGCCACCCCGCCGAGGACCCGGGGCTGTCCCCTGGGGCTGTGGCTGTCACCGCTCCTGCTGCTCCCACCCTGCTCGAGGGGCCGTGGGGACCCCCCTGCGGGGGTCAGGGGGGTGCGGGCAGCCCCTTCCCTCGTGAGAGCTTTGCTGTCGCTGCGTTTGGGATGTTTGGGGTTCTCCCCCCCTCTCCTCACCCCCCAGATTTGGGAGCAAGTTTGATGTTTTTCCTCTTGCTGGAGGTCTGACAGTTGTGAGGGGGGGGGTGTGTGAAAAGGGTCCTTCCGTGGGGGTCCCGTCGTGGTTGGCGTCCTCTCCTCCTCAGGAATCAGCTGCTCCCCGCTTTGCCCAGCGTGAGGAAGAGGAGGGTCCGAGCTGCCCTCCCTCTGCCCTGGGACAGTGATGTCCCCCCAGGGCCAGGCTGGCTCCTGGGGCACCCCCAGCCAACACTGGGACAGAGGATGGGAGTCCCCAACCCGGCTGGCAGGAGCACAGGGGTGGGGGGCTCCTCTGGTGCGTGGCTTCCTCCAGGGACTGGGAGGAGCCCCCAGCGCTCGGCTCTGCCAAGGTTTGGTTATCTCCTCCAAGGATGTTTCCGAACTGCTTGGACTGGCCGGGGAGATAACGGAGCTGCTCCCAGTCCCAGTCCCGCCCTGTCTGGCCTTTGGAAAATTCCCGTTTTCCTCCCTCGCGAGCCCCTGTGTCGAGCAAGGGGAGAGCCACAGCCCTTCCAATGCTTTTTTCCTGCTGGGAAAGGGCCTGCCAAGCCTCTGTGGGTCACCCCAGGGTGGGAGCAGGGCTCAGGGACCTGGTTGTAAACGGGCTGTGGGGGAGATGAAACACCAACCCCTGCAGGGAGGGACTGGAGTGCGAAGGGCCGAGCAGCTCTCACTCCTTCCTGAGGCGGCCTCTGCTCCTGGCACGGCAGCTGAACTCATCCCTTTGGGGTGGCATTAAACCAGAGAGCAGCAGGACCCCCAGGGAAGAGGGGTTTATACCTCTGAGCATCTGAAAAACCCAAAGCATCGCTCTTTTCTTAGTGAACATCAAGGCCGGAAAGCACCATGGCGTGCCCTGCCTCCCATCCGTCCCCTCTGGAGCCGCTTCAGCTGGGTCCTGGTTTCAGCCAAGTCCCTGTTTCACACATTTTCCCCTCTCCTGAGGGAACAGCAGTGTCCCTGTTGTGCTGATTTTATCCATCCCTCGTGGTGCTGCTCCATCCTGCACCCGATGGCAGCAGCTTCGTACCCTCCTTGGGTCACCCCGTGCTGCATCCCAGTGGGATCAGCTGGGATAGGGCAGCTGCCTGCTCATCCCTGCTCATCCCTGCTCACATCCTTGGCCAGTGGGGACGGGTGTTCTGGCAGGGGCTCCACTGTGGGGTGTGTGGCATCAGGGCTCGTGCTGTGCACCGGCATTGGGATTTCTCCGCCTGCAGCAGGCAGGGGATGCAGCTCTTTGCGTTTTCTTTTCCCCAGCCCAGGGACGGAGCTTTGCTAGGAGGGACTTTTTTTCCTTCCCCTGTACCGTTTTCGGCTGCCAAAGAAAACGGGACGTGTTCGGGGAGTTCCCAAAATAGCCGAGAGCAAGCTGTGAGTAATCCCCGTCGGTCACGCCCTGGCGAGGTGTTTCCCTACATCCCTGCGTTCCCTCAGCTGGATGGCCAGGGGGCTGTGACGCTGCTCCCTGCTCTTCCTGGTCCCGTGGCACCTGGAGGGGGCTTGCGGGAAGCTGCTCCATCCGGTGACACCGGAGCACTTGGTGGGGACCAGCAGGAACGGTGGGAGCTCAGCCAGGAGAAGGAATTAGTCACTGGGATTGAGCATGGATGGGATGGGATGGGATGGAGGTGCCTCCATGGGGCTTTGGCACTTCCTACATGAGAGGTGGGGAAGGAGGAAGTGGATCTGGCCCTGTGGGGATGGAGAGAGGAGATGCTGCCCGTGGTGGGACACTCGGGATGGACACAGGGTCCCTGTGTGCCCACTGAGCTCCAGCCGGCTGGGGAAGGAGCTGGTGGTGGGATTTTGGAAGTCTCTGGAAACGAGCAGTCTCTGAGCTTGGAAATCCTCAGGGAAACCTCCTCCCCATCAGAGAGGGGACACTGTGGGCTGTGACACAGGGCTGATCCTGGTGGGAGGGACTGCTCAGTGGGGCTGGGAGCTGAGAGTCTCTTGTCCCAATGGCTGGAGCAGCACGTCCTGACCAGCCACGGGGGTCTCTCCCTGTTCCCAGCCCGTGAGCCATGGCCTACCACAGCTTCCTGCTGGAGCCCATCAGCTGCCATGCCTGGAACAAGGACCGGACCCGTAAGTACGGCCAGGGCACCCCATCCCAAAATGCCCAGGGATAACCTGAAGAGGGATGTAAATCCTACCACAGATGGATCCAGGGGCTGGGGCAGAACATGGCCCCCTGTATCCCCCAGATCCCTCTGCTGGGGCAGAGCCTGGCACAGGGACACAGCCTGGCACAGGGACAGAGCCTGGCACGGGGGTGCCAGCACAGTGTCCGGCCCGGAGGCACCGTGGGATGTGGGGAGGGCGGATGGAGCACAGAGCAGGGCAGAGCAGGGCAGAGCAGGGCAGAGCAGGGCCGGGTGATTCACGGCCGATGGCATTTCCCGACCGCGGCACGGGGGACGTGGGAGAACAAAAAGGGCTTTCTCTGCTGCGGCCGGGCAGGAGGGGCGGGATGGGGCTGGATTTGGGAGCTGTGCGCCTGCAGCCATCCCGTGTCCTATCCTATCCTGTCCTATCCCATCCCATCCCACCAGCCCCATGGGATCACTCTCTAGGGAAAGGAGGACACCAGGCTCTTGGGTTCTCCCTTCCCTTAGGGACAATTTACAGTGTCAGGGCAGTGCAGGGCCGGGGCTGGGGGGCTTGGAGGGACCTCCCCTGCCATGCAGGGGGACCTGGAGCCCAGGAAGGGGTGGGTGGGGGCTGCCTGGCCCTGCTGCCCCCACAGAGATGACCCCACATGACCCAGGGGGGGCTTTGCCCCTGCCCTGTCCCCCCCAGAGATCGCCCTGTGCCCCAACAACCACGAGGTTCACATTTACCGCAAGGACGGGGCCAAGTGGAGCAAAATCCACGAGCTGAAGGAGCACAACGGGCAGGTGACAGGTGAGTCCCGGCTGGCGGAGGGGACGGGGACACGGATGGCCTGGTGTATCAGAAAGCACCTGGGGTGGGATGGATGGGATGGGAGAGATGGGGAGGGATAAGGTGGGATGAGAAGAATGGAGTGGGATAGGATGGATGGATGGGAAGGGATATGGATAGAGGGAAAAGATGGGTGAGAATGGAAAAGATGGGGGGTGAGGGGAAGGACGGATGGGAGAAATGGGGTGGGATGGGTTGGGATGATGTGGGAGGGGTGAGAAGGGAAGGGGTGGAGTGAGATGGGATGAGATGGATGGATGGATGGATGGATGGATGGATGATAGCTACATAGGAGAGATGGGTTGGGATGGGATGGGATGGAATGGAATGGTGTGGGAGGCATGGGAAGGGATGGGGTGGGGAGGGACGGAATTAGATGAATGGGAGAGATGGGGTGGGATGGGTTGACATGGAATGCTTTGAGGTGGGAGGGGAGGGAAGGGATGGGGTGGGATCATTTGGGATGGATGCAGGAGTAGGGTAAAGAAGGACTCTGGAGCAGAGACCACCCAGAACAACTCTGCCTTCAAACAGCCCCCAGCCCCGAGTGACCCATCCCCATTCCTATTCCCATTCCCATTCCCATTCCCATCCCCATCCCCATTCCCATGGCTCCCTGGGCCACCATCAGCCCGCTCTGCCTTCCAGGCATCGACTGGGCCCCTGAGAGCAACCGGCTGGTGACGTGCGGGACCGACCGCAACGCCTACGTGTGGACCCTGAAGGGCAGCGTGTGGAAGCCCACCCTGGTGATCCTGCGCATCAACCGCGCCGCCCGCTGCGTCAAGTGGAGCCCCAAGGAGAACAAGTTCGCCGTGGGCAGCGGCTCCAGGCTCATCTCCATCTGCTACTTCGAGCAGGAGAACGACTGGTGAGGATCCGGCAGGGCTGGGTGGGTCTGTCCCCGGGGGAGATGGGAGGGGATGGGTGGTCAGAAGGACAGATGGATGAATAGATGGGTGGATGAGATGGATGGGAGATGGAGAGATGGACTCCACATGCCCAAGCTGCTACTGCAGGATGGGGGCCCAGGGCAGCTCCTGGGGCACTTGGAGCGTTCACCACCCTCATCCACCCAGTGGGGTTCCTGGGGGAGGTGATGCTCCCCCTGAGGCCAAGCCCTCTCCATGCAGGTGGGTTTGCAAGCACATCAAGAAGCCCATCCGCTCCACGGTGCTCAGCCTCGACTGGCACCCCAACAACGTCCTCCTGGCCGCCGGCTCCTGCGACTTCAAGTGCCGGTGAGGAGCAGGGGGGTGGGTGACCAGGGGGGCCTGAGTGAGGGGACCCCCCGAGGATGGTTGGGGTCACACCCTGGCACAGCACAGAGCTGTGGGGGGCAGCCCAGAGCCCTGGATTGTCTGTCTGTGGGGAAGGCTTCACCTCCGGGGTGCTGTTTGGAGCAGGGAACGGAGCACATGGGAGATGCAGGGAGGTCTGGGGGTGCCCTGGGGATGATCCCAGCATTCCAGCCCCCATGTGAGCCCCCATGGGTTCTGCCAGGGAGATGGAGGTGTTCAGGGAGCAGGGATGGAGGCAGCTCAGGGTGCTGTGTCCGGGTACACGTGGCAGAGCTGTCCCCTGATCCCTCCCAGGATCTTCTCAGCCTACATCAAGGAGGTGGAGGAGCGGCCCAGCCCCACCCCCTGGGGCTCCAAGATGCCCTTTGGGGAGCTGATGTTCGAGTCCAGCAGCAGCTGTGGGTGGGTGCACAGCATCTGCTTCTCAGCCAGCGGGTCCCGTGTGGCCTGGGTGAGCCACGACAGCACCCTGTGCCTCGCTGATGCCGGCAGGAAGATGGCGTAAGCAGGGCTGGGGAGGGCAGGGGGCTGGGGGGGACCGTGCTGGGGGGGATTGATCCCCAAACTGACCCCGGGGTGGAGGTATCAGGGTTGGGTTGGGCCAAGAGTGTTCCCAGAGCATCCCTGTGTGTGGGTGGGGGAGATGGAAGGGTCAAGCCCTGGGAGCTGGGACAGCCCTAGAGTGTCCCTGGAGCATTCCTGGCTATCCCTGAGCGTCCCTGGGTATTGCCAAGCATTCCTGGGTATCCCTGGAACATCCCTGTAAATGGGTGGGGGAGATAGAAGGGTCCAGCCCTGCAAGTGGGTGAGGGAGATGGAGGGGTTCAGCCTTAGGAGCTGGGACAGCGCTAGAGCATCCCTGGGTACCCCTGAGCATCCCCCAGCATCCCTGGGTATCTTTGGAACATCCCTGTACGTGGGTGGGGGATATAGAACAGTCCAGCCTCAGGAGCTGGGACACTCCTGGAGCATTCCCAGAGCCCCAAGGATGGAGGAGGTGGGCAGGGGGGGCCAGTCCTCTCTTAGTCTTGTGGCTTCCACCCACATGACGAGCTGTGCCAGCCTCAGGGCAGAGGCTGCAGCTCAGCTCCCTGCCTCGCAGGGTCGCCACCCTGTGCACCGAGACCCTGCCCCTCCTGGCTGTCACCTTCATCACCGAGAACAGCCTGGTGGCCGCGGTGAGTCCGGGCGGGGCCGCGGGGTGGGCGCGGGGTGGGCACCGCGGGCAGAGGGTGCTGAGCGGGGCGAGCCGTTCCCCAGGGCCACGACTGCTGCCCGATGCTGTTCACCTACGAGGAGAGCCAGGGCGCCCTGGCCTTCGGGGGCAAGCTGGACGTCCCCAAGCAGAGCTCCCAGCGCGGCCTCACCGCCCGCGAGCGCTTCCAGAACCTGGACAAGAAGGCGAGCTCGGACACGGCCAACGCCACGCTGGACACCCTGCACAAGAACAGCATCAGGTGAGGGCTGGGCTGAGGGGATGCAGGGACAGGCTCGGGGTCACCCCTGAGCATCCCCTGGGTGTGCTGCTGCCCGGCCTGGGAGCTGGGATAGCCTTGGAGCATCCTTGGGTATCCCTGGAGCATCCCTGAGCATCCCTGCAAACGAGTGAGAGAGATTAAAGGATTCAGCACGAGGAGCTGCATCACTCCTGGATATCCCTGAGTTTCCCTGGGTATCCCCAGAGCATCCCTGCATGTGGGTGTGGGAAATAGAGGGGTCCAGTCCCAGAAGCTGGGACGGTCCTGGAGCATCCCTAGAGCACACCTGGGTATCTCTGAGCATCCCTGGATATCTCTGAGTGTCCCTGGGTATCTCTGAGCATCCCTGGATATCTCTGAGTGTCCCTGGGTATCTCTGAGCATCCCTGGCAACACCCAGTGCCTCCCTGCACATGGGTGGGGGACAGGAGGGGGTCCAGCCCCACTCCCACCCATGACTGCCCAAGGGCTCAGCAGGAACCTTGGAGTGACTGATTCCTGCTGCCTCTTTGCACCCACAGCCAGATCTCGGTGCTGGTGGGTGGGAAGGACAAGTGCTCCCAGTTCTGCACCACGGGGATGGACGGTGGCATGAGCATCTGGGATGTCAAGGTGAGGTGTCCCCACAGACCCCCTGGACCCGGAGCACCCAGTGTTGAACCCTCATTAGGCACAGCTCTAATTGCAGTCCCTCACCCTGTGGTGTTGGGGCCACAGTCCTGGGTGGGGGACACCCCTGGGTGGCACTTTCACAGCTCTCCATCAGAGGGGGGTGATGCCAGCCTTGCAGAGCGATACAGCACCCTCTCCTGGCTTCAGCTTTGCCCACGTGGCTTGGAAAATGAGCCCAAACCAGCCCAAAGTTGGGATCTTTCCCCGCACAGGGATGGGTTGGCACGCCAGGGAACACTTTCCCTCCCAGTTCCCTTCGCTTTCAGCTCCCCAGCCACCTCCAGTTGCCTCGGAAAGCAAAGAGCTGCTGCTGAACAACATCCCGTTTCATTTCAGAGCCTGGAGTCGGCGCTGAAGGATCTCAAGATCAAATGAAGGAGCCCTCCAGGAAGGGCATCCTGGCTGCCCCTGCTCTGCCACCTCACCTGCTTCCCCCTGCCAGCCCCCCGTGCCACACGAACCCCCCGTGCCACACGAGCTCCCTGTGCCACGATGCCACCAGCACAGTCCCTGCTGCCAGCCAGCCCTGGCAGCTGCTCTCAGAGAAAGCCAATTTTTTTTCTTTTTTTACTATTTTTGTTAAAATCCTTCCTGATGCTGGTCATACATCGCTTAGAAAATACTAAATAAAGTTAAGGATTTTCCTGGATAAATCCAAAGAGGTTTTCTTTGCACTTTTTTAGAACAAGGTCAGTGTGAACACGTGTGTGGTCAGAGCAGATCATGGGGCTGAGCCACATCTCACCACGCGTGGTCACATCCCTTCTGCCCCCAGTTCTGGGGACGAATCAGGACCCTGGAGATAAGGGGAATGCCACTTCCCCATTCCCTGCTTCAGCACCATTTCCAAACATTTTGGTGTTAGGAGGGAATGGAGGGGGCTGGGAGGTGCAGGTTTCCCATACTCAGAGCTCCCCTGGACACCACTCAAGTCCCATCAGCTGCACAATTCCCAACCCTGGGAGCCAGCTCGGAGACCTTGGGCTGCCAAACCAATCCTCAGCAGCAACTCCCAACGACATTCCCTGTGGCACATCCCTCTGCCACAGAGTCCCTGCAGTCAGGTATGGACAGGATTACCCAGAACAAACCACATTTGTCCTCCTGCACTTCCACAGCTTTAACCCCTCGGCCAGTGACTCCCAGTGCTCTGAGCCCCGGGGCTGGATCTCCTCCAGCCTTCAGGGAGCCAGTCTGGGAAGCACTGGTGTCCCAGAACAGCAGGATTCCCAGACCTCCTGGGGCACAGCAGGTTGGAGCATCCCCCCTTCCCTGCACTGAGACAGGACATGTGACAGGGTGACAGTTCAGTGACTGCCCTTCTGACACAGTGACTGGGCCAGACAGCACCCTGAGGGCAATTGTTCCCTCCTCAGTGGTAAACAGATTGTGCAAGACATCCACCAACAACAGCAGGGAAAGCTCTTCCCCCTCAGGCTGCATGTGCTGAACCTGGAAACAAACTCCACCCCCCAAAACAGCAGCAGCAGGAGTCCCCCAAACCCCCGAGCTGTGCCCTTCACACACACACAAGGCCACAGCAGTTCTGATAACTTACAGTTTAATCAGCCAAATATACAAGTTCTGTTGTTGTTTCTTAAACTTGATCAAGTTTGGGGTTTTTTGTTTGTCTTTTTTTTTTTTTTCCCCGTATGGATCTGACACAATAAACGCTGCTTGTTTTTTTCTCCTTTGAACAAAGGATGATGTGGTTAAAAACTGGCACTATCCCTAATAAAGAGGAGAAAAAAAAAAATGAAGAGGAGGGAAAAGGGGAGACTGGCTGCAAGAAAGGAGGGATGACTCCGGGAAGGAACGGCACTCCAGATGTCCATGAAGTCAGGCTCCCAGCTCGAGCTGCAACGCCCTGCAGCAAAATTTGACGGGCTCTTTGCCCAACTGGATTCCTCAGATACATTATCCTTTGGGATTTGATACCAAGTCAGTTCCCCACCCCATGCCCCACCCCCACAACGACCCCACAATCTATTTTCTTGCAATCTAGTATTTGAAGCACCTCCCCTCCCACACAGCTCCCTCCCTCCCACCCACCCAGCCCCCCCTCCCGCCCCCCCATCTACGAGTTCTTGATCCTAAAAACAGCAAAAACATTCACGTTTCCCAACTGTTACAGGGAACTGCTGTTCAGCACAGCTCTGCACTGCAGAGAGCAGCTGCCCCTGACCCCAAATGGAAATCTGTGCCAGGATGAGGACAAACACATCGTCAGTGTCTCTTGGAGGGGGAGGTGACGTCGATGCCGCGGGACACCCCGCGTGGCACCGATGGAAGGCGACGCGGCAGAGCTCCCGGCAGGACCAGGCACAGTTCCCTGGCGTTTCCTCCTCTTGCATGGCCTGGGCTTACTTGTTAAGGGACAGTGACTGCAGTCTTTTACCTGCCATGGCCGCTTCGTCTTTTGCTGGGGGAGGAAAACAACAGTTTCATCATTTCACCCTGGGGACTGGGAGGGTGGGTTGGCAGCCCCAGGAATGAAATCCTGCCAAGCAAAGGGAAAAAAATCCCACCCTCCCCACCAGCCCCTGGCAGATCCCCTGAGCTAAGAGGCACAGCCCCTATTTGAGTGTTCCCTTCTACTCCTGGCCTCTCTTAAGGCATCCACAAGTCACCCTGATGCCGATGCCCAGATTTCTCTGCTGAAATTTGACAAGCTGTGCTTGTCAGACTTCTGCTTCACACCTACCAGAGCTATGGAGAAAGGCCAGGAAGGGAAGGAATGCTGCAAACTCCCTGGGCAGACCAGATCCCCAGCACGCAAAGAAGGTAAATCACAACCTGCTAAACCCCTAAACTGGAGCCAGCACTGCCTGTGAGGCACAGGACAATATGGGTGTCCAGGGAAATTCCCTTCTCTCTTTCCCTGTTCTCTGTTCAGGTGCCTGAGAGCTTTATAAATCCAGAGCTTTATAAATCCAGAGCTTTATAAATCAAGAGCTTTATGAGAAGGAAACAGCTGAACCTGGTTTTGCTGAGGGGAGTTGTGAGAACACCACGGAGGCTCATGGGATGAGGGATTAGCACGTGTGACAAGAGAAATGATGGCTCTTGGCACTGCAGCCGTGGCACAGACAAGTAGGAGGGTATGATTAATTGTTCTCTAACCTTTTCTTTCCTCTTCTTTCTTTCTGGCAGCTTCTTCCCTTTGCTTCCGGATGATGGCTAGTCGGGCAAGGTCTGCCTTGGCTTGCTCTGTTTTCCCAGCGAGGTGCATTTTCATGTATCTTTCTTTTGCCTTTTGTTTCTCTATTTCCTCTCTGTTTGAGGGGAAAAAAAAACCTCCAGTCACCAGAGTATCCAGGGAGGCACACAGGGACAGGCAGAGCGGGGAAGGCTTCCGACTGGGAAGGGCGGTGAGGACAGACATGGATGACCCACCAAAACTGGGGGGGCCTTCACCAGTTTTCAGGCACCCCTCTTGCAGGGTTTGAACAGGGATGAGGAGAGACTATTTCTACCTTCCTTCAGCTAAATCATGACATGGACACAGAAGGTCAGATGAATTTGCCCCAGACCACACACAGCACTGAGACATGCTTTTCCCAGCCTTCCCCTCAAAGGTGTCCTGCTGAAGCAATCAATCCCAAATAAAGAAAAAAAGCTTAAATCTTTCCCTCCAAAACTCGCCACTGACAAATGGAACTAGAACATTAAACTTTGGTTTCCATCTTGTTCATCTGCTCAAGACAAAAATTTCACCAGGGTTCCTGGAATCTGGGAAACCACTGCCTGTCACCGAGGCACCTTCTTGCAGCAGGAATAAAGTGGATCCAAGGTGACCTCTGGCAAATGGATTTCTGTTACATCTGATTTTGTGGCACAAAAGTTCAGGAAAGGAATGGCCTAAATTGCTTTCTCTTAGTGCATCCTGGCTCCAGGATGGCCACAGCTGCTCCCAGAGGACAGACAACTTCTGTGAAGTTCATAAGGAATCACATTTTGAAACACACTGAGCCCTGATTGACAGTTTGCTGCTGTTCAGTGTCTGCTTTGGGCAGCAACACCCTTAAAGGGTCTCCCTGAAGCACCAACACCCAGAGCAGGGAAACATCCCCACCGTGTGAAGCTGCTGCCACCAGCAAGGATGAAACTCCAGGGATGCACCAAATCCCAGCGAGGGAGCAGGAAAGACTCACCTCTCTCGTCGTGAGAGCTCCTTAGGTCCATCCAGGTCCAGCTGAGTTACTTTTTTGGTTGTCTGAATGACACGGTTGGGGTTCTCGATGTCTATCAACCCTTCCACGCCTTTGCGCTTTTGCTGCGGTTCAAGAACAAGGTGGGGGTGTTTAAATCTCACACTGAGTTGTCCCAGAGTTCATCAAACACACCACAAAGCACCCCAAAAGCACAACTCAAGAAGGTTTTACTGCCAGCCAGCAAAGCCATTTATGAACCAAGGTTGTTATCTCGGCATGTCAGCCTTTTTTAAAACTCTTCTTGCCTTCGGATTTCATTTATAAAAACACACATGAGTTTTTGTTCTGAGGACAAAATGCTGTCAAATGAGGCTTTTTGGGCTTCTAAAGAGAGTTCTTCCCTAAAAAATTTATTATAGGTAGCTGTCAAATAGAACTCTTGAGTCAAGTGCATGAATCTCCCCCTGGCCCAAGAATCTGGGTGGTGCCACTGCATGAAGTGCCCTGAGAATGACGGTACCTGATAATCCTCATCATCTTCATCACTCTCATCTGAATCTAAAGACTTCTTCTCCTTTTTGGGGTCTCCTGTTGCTCCTTCACCTCCTTCTTCTTGCTCCTCTTCTTCCTATATGGAACCACAGGAAATCAGAGGAAATGGATGTCAATCAAAATCCCAAATCCAACTCCTAAAGGGCCAGCATGGGTGTGAACAGCTTGTTTAACCACTGCCAACATCCCTCACCAAGCAACTGGCAAAGGGGGTGAGCACGGGGCAGAAAGAGGAGTAATTTTGCTAAACTGGGTTTTTTTTTAAGCTTTCCTTAATAAAACAGTGTTGGATGTAATCATCACTATATGATATGGATTGTCACAAACAAAATAAACCCTCCTCAAAGAGCAGCTCCCTGGTTTGTTGAGAAACAAGACACACATTTCAAGTGGGTCCTGCTTTTCTGCTCCACTTCCAGCTGGGATTTCTCTTAACAACATGGAAGCAGAGGACACCTATACAGTCTGTGAATGATGTCACACTGGTAGGAGTTGGAATCATTTTGGAAAACAGGATCAGACTCGTGAGTGGTTTCAGAACTTGGAAATACAACATGAAACCAAAGAGGTGGAATCAGAAAGTAACCAAGAGGAGCTACACTTTGGAAGAAGAAATCCAGCACCAGGCTGGAATATGTGGCTAAGCAGCAAACCAAACAATCCTCTTGAGTTCCAGCTGGATAGAACATGAAAGAGGAATCAACACCATGGCTCAGAACTGCCTGAAAGAGTCATCCTGGAGGTATTCATCAGTATTTCCTACATGGGGTGTAATTATCCTCCTGTGGTCAGTGCTGGGAGGCCTCAACTGGAATTGTGTGTTTGGGCTCAGGCAGCACTTTCAAAAAGCCCCAGAAAAAGAGCAGTCAGAGTGTCACCAGAGCTGTGATAACCTGGGAATCACGAGAGCAAGCGCTGCAAAAAGGAGCCGTGGGTTTTAGGACACCACTCAGGTCATGGAAGCAGGAGGAGCTGTTCCAGTCCAATGCTGGGGCACAGAAACACACCCCAAAAAAGGCCTCATGCCAGAAAACCATCTTATCTCTCCCTGCGAGTCAGAGGCAAACAAGAAAATCATGTTTACAGGGAGAAGTCAAAGGAGTTTGGTCCTTTAAGTCTAGGAGAGGGCAAATATAATAATTTCGACATACAATAAGATGTCAAGATGTGAGGCCTTGTTCTCCAAAGCCAAGATGCAGAGCACAGATAAAAAAATTAGCTGACACTGGATACTGAAATGATGAAATATGGGGAGAAAGCATCTCCAGGGCTGCTGAGTCATCAGCTCCCCTGTCCTTTAACCTTTAAATGGTGAACTGGATGGTCCACCACGCCTCAGGAACCAGGCTGGATGGGAATATTCAGAGTCCAGACTCTGATCACTGTTGGAAAGGTCTTGGCAATGACTGAGCTGCCATTGCTCCTGAATCACAGGTAATCAGGCTGGACAAGCCAGGAATCATGGCAGGAAGCACGGAGTGGAGGCAAACACATACCCTTGCCTTTTGCTTTTCTGCTTGGAGCTGGGCATCAATCTCTTCAGGACTCGTGTACTGTCTTGCTCGGCCTTTGTGGCCTCCTTTTCTACCTGCACAAAACAATAAAATTAACAAATGGGTTAGTGATGAGCTTCCAGAAAGGTCTGTTCCTCCTGCAGCACCCTCTGGATTTTCAGTGCAGATTGGACAAACCAAAATAGCTCCTCTGATGGGATCTGAAGAACAAAAAACCCACACTGAACTTGGTGAAACGCTCCAAGATTTTTGGGGTAAGATGCACAGAGAATTGGGATTATTGATACCACCCTTCCCTGCCTGCACTTGTGGCCTCTCTGATTTCCTTCCCTGCACAGGGGGAATCACAAGTGTGTTCCTGTGGTTACAACCAACATTCCCAAAGCTTGGCTCCCTTACCCCTCCCCTGCACTGAGGCTGTGCCAGGGGAAAATAGGAAGCTAATTGGACAAAAGCTTTGGGAATTACAGTGAGAGCTGAGGAAGCACTGAAAGGAGCCTCCATGTTTTACTGCTTTGGAAGGAGAAATAAAAACCAGCTCTAGGAACCAGGAAGGGGAGCATGGCTGGGACTGCCTGGCTGAGATCTGCCCCGAGCTCCAAACTCTGGCATTAATGAACTGCTGAAGCCATTAATGATTCCTGCAAGTCACTGCTCACTTTATGCTCTTCCAGCCCAAAGAATTGGGAAGCACGTTGGACAGAGTCAGTCCACAGCCCTGAGAGAGGGAGACTGGCAAAAAGAAAACAACTCCGGCAAGGGAGATTTGGAAGGAGCAGGAAACCCTGGATCTCACTTCACCCTCCTCACTTCACCTGCCCAGGACAACAGGCACCTTGTGGTGATGGGGAGGGATGAGGATCATCCCTCCTTCCTTGGGATTACATGGGATCCATGGGAGACCTGCCACTGCTCTGTCACTGTGTGCTCTTGGACTGGGAGCACCAGGGCAGGCAGCCCCTGTGGGCTTTAGAGATCCCTCATTTTCTGACCAACCCTCCTGGCTCAGCAGAGACAAACTCTCACACGTCTCAGCTCAGCAGAAGCGGAGCTGTGGAATAAATGATCCCAAAATCCCCACTGTGAAGCCTTACAGACTCCAGAGCTGTTTTACCACGAGAAACAGGGAAGCACAGACACCAGAGCCTTCTCCCTCTGCCCTCAGCTGGGGAGGCTCGTGGGCTCTCAGACCACAAGCACAACTCCCTGCATCCACACAGACGGGTGTTTTCTGCTTGCTGTTCCCACCGTCCCACGTGGCAACACTGACACCCTCTGGGAAGGGGATCTGCCAAGGGAATGCTCCGGGGGAGACGTTACCTCACTGCCCAGCCCATGACATCACTCCCAACGGAGCAGCACTGAGATCTCTGGCACACCAAGAGGGGCCAGGCAGCTCCCCATCCAGCTGCTCCAGAATTCCACACTGGGCTGGGGAGTGAGGAAACCAAACCCCTCATCACTGCAAATAAACAGGGGTGATAAGGGGGGGGAGCAACTAAACAGGAATTATTTTGTATTAAAAGGCTAAAAAGAAGCAAATGGAGGAGTGAAGCCTGTGAGGGTGACTGTGGGGAGCTCAGGGAGTGCAGGGCCGTGGCTCTGCTCCCAAAACCTCAGCCAGACACGGGCAATGCTGGTCCTACACCTGCCAGCGACCAGCTCAGTGTCTCAGTTTTCCCATCTACAAAACAGGGATGATTCTCTTCCTCCTCTGTGAAGCATTTTTAAAAAGCCATCACCGGCAGATTTCACCTGCAGCAAAGCCCACTGTGCCAGGCACACCCTCAAACACCTCTTAAGGGATTTGAATGAAAGATAACAGAAGGATACTAATGGAATCACTCTTCTTTTAAATCAAGTTATCAAAAAACAAATAAACAAAACCCAACCACCAAAATAATCACAAATAATCCTGTAACAAAATTTATTATTGGCTGATTAATGCCCTCCTTTTTATATTAAACAGTGAGTGCCAAAATCCATGGACTGCCAACAATTCACTAATTCCCACTGATTTGGGGGCGGGGGGGTGTGAAAACGAGCAAAGATCCCTCTTTTCCCAAAAAGCAAAAGGTTCGAGTCAAACATTTAAAGCTGTGCCACGAAACAAAAAGCAGGAAAGCCCGGGTTGCAGGGCCATTTAAATATGGAAAACCGGCCTTCGCAAAAACCACGTGGAACCTCCAGCCCCGTCTATCAGCGCCGTGCGAGAGGGGCACGAAATGAGGTGGTTAAAGGAAATCTAAACCGGGAATGGGGTCTGGCGCCGAAGCCTGGGAAATGCTGATGAAACAAACGGCAGGGAAGGGGGGAACGGGGAGGGCCGGGCCGCGTTCAGCGTGTGCGAGCGGGGCTCGCCGGAGCCCATCATGCAGATGGGGCCTGCGGAGAAGGTTCTGGGTGGATCCAGCCCGGCCGCGACAGCCCCGTCAGCTCCTGAATCACACGAGGAGCGAGTCGGTGCCCGCTCGGGAACACCCAGAACGCGGCCACATCAAAGGAGCCGCGGCTGGAGCCCCAAACTCCCCCCGGGTCGGGACCCTCTGAGCCTCTTTCCCGGCTCCTGGGCATGGGATGGCCCCGAGCCCCCCCGGTGTGGCCGCGACCCCCTCCCCGTGAGCCCCAAGGCCCGTCCCGGGGGAGCGGCCGCGGCTCCCACCGCGGGGGGAGCACACGGAGCTCACCCGGGAACAGGGGGGGAACACGGGGGGAACCCGCGCCCCCCGCCCCGGGGGCTACCGCGCTTTGGGGGGCACAGAGCGGGCCCCCCAGCCCTGGGGGCAGCGTGGGGAACCCGCCAAGTCCCGGGGAGGAGGGCAGGAGGAACCCCCAGAGGAACCCGAAATCCCCCCACACCCCCCAGCCGCGGAGAGCCCTCAGGGACCCCCCGGTGAGGGGAAAGGATCCCCCACACACACACCCCGACCGGGAGAGGGGGCGGGACGGGCCCCCCGCAGCATCTGCACAGCCTGGGCTGGGGGACGCGATCCCTGCCCGCCATCCCCGCTCCCCCCGAGCGCCCTGCCCGCCCTGCCCGCCGTCCCCCTCCACCTTTCGGCATCGCGGCGATGGCGGCGCGGCCCCCCCGGCCCGAGCGGCGCCCCGGAACCGGAACGGGGACCGCCCCCGCCCGCAGGCCCCGAGCGGGGCCGCCCCCGCCGCCTCCCCCGGGCCGGGCCGGGCCGGGCCGGGTCTGTCCCGATGGTTTCCCTGTCCCGGTGGGTTTCTCTCCCCGCTCCCGGTCCCGGGAAGGGCGGCAGGGATGGGGGGTGCTGGCTCAGGCAGCGCGCCGGGCAGCCCAAGGGCGGGGCCGCGGGAGGACCCCGGTGACGGAGGGGACGCGACGGGAGCGGCGGGTGAGGGATCGGGATCGGGAACGGGATAAGGACCGGGATCGGGATCGGGAACGGGATCGGGACAAGGACCGGGATTGGGGCTGAGAGCGGGACCGGCAGCGGCGGGTGAGCGGGACAGGGAGCGGGATCGGGGCTAGGACTGTGGCCAGAACAGGGAGAGGGGTCGGGACAGGGATGGGATCGGGGCTGCGGCCTCGGGCGGCGAGCGGGGTCGGGACCGGGACGGAGATCAGGACAGGAACTGGGATCGGGACCGTGACCAGAACAGAGATCGGGACCGGGATGTGCCGCCTCTCCTCTCCCCGAGCTCCCCGGGTTCCGCTCTGGGCCGCCGGTGCCGGGCCGGGAGCCTCGCCCCGCTGTCACCGGGAGCCCCCGGAGCTGTCTCCTCGGGTGGCCCAGGGTGGGAGAGGAGAAAAACTGATTTACTGTGCAGCAAACACAGGGATTTCAGCCCTCACGAGCTCCGTGAAGCTCGTTTTTACCCTCGAAGTGGAAAACAGGAAGAGGGCACAGAAGCCTCAGGAGAAACGCATCTGGCAGCTGCTTTCCTTTTGTTTTCCCCAGTGATCCCGAGGCAGTGCAGGCAGACCCTCGAGCCCTCGCCTTTCCTGCTCCGTTCCTGAGGCAATGCCCAAAGTGAAGAGGAGCAGGAAGCCCCCCCCGGATGGGTGGGAGCTCATTGAGCCCACGCTGGACGAGCTGGATCAGAAGATGAGAGAAGGTGAGCGGGGCCGTGTCCCCTGAACAAGCTCCAGGGAGCTGCTTGACGAAGCTCAGCTTGCCCTGCACGTACAGATGGACCTGTTCTGTCCAGTGGTGCTGAGCCTGGGCTGGCCCCTGGGTTTGGTGTGAGCTCAGGTTACAGAGCACAGAGCTTTGGTTACAGGTTGGTTCAGGGCTGAAGCTCCCTTGGGTGTGGACAGACTTGTAGTTCTTGTCCAGGCATGAAGTCACCCCCCATCCCAGTGTGGGTCACTGTCCCCCCGCTGCCAGTGGTTTTATTCCTTAAAGGAACTGCTCCAAGTCAGGCCCCTTTAATTGGAGTCTTCTTCCATTAATCTCAGTCTTATCCCTGCCATATATAAAAGTTATGAGTGCCCTTGGACCAGTTTATTGCCAAGTGACTGAGGAAATAATTTGCCAGCTGAACCCTGGTGTTTGTGTTCCCTCCCAGCGGAGACGGAGCCGCACGAGGGGAAGAGGAAAGTGGAATCCCTGTGGCCCATCTTCAGAATCCACCACCAGAAAACACGTTACATCTTTGACCTCTTCTACAAAAGGAAAGCCATCAGCAGAGGTGAGAGGGCAGGGCTTTACCTTGGGCAGGGGAAGACTGGACTGAGGTGTTCACCTGTGGATGCAACTAAGCTGGGAGCTGGTGGGAAAGATCAGGTTTGTGGGGAGGGAGGGTGAAGGGGAGGCTTTGCAGCTGGTTACTACAGCCAGTAACTCCTGATAGTGAGTGTTCCAACCCCTCCCCAGAGCTCTATGAGTACTGCATCAAGGAGGGCTACGCTGACAAGAACCTGATTGCCAAGTGGAAGAAGCAGGGCTATGAGAACCTGTGCTGCCTGCGCTGCATCCAGACACGGGACACCAACTTCGGAACCAACTGCATCTGCAGGGTCCCCAAAAGCAAGCTGGAAGTGGTGAGTGTGCAGCTTGTTCCTCTGCTGGTCTGGACCTTTGTAGGACCTGGTCTGACTTCTGCCAGGTCAGGGACAGCAGAGGAGGTTGTGCTGTTCTTCCTGGTAATTTCCTCCACCTTTTCTTACCTTTGTTGGTAGAGTTGGTTCTAAAGTTTCTGTCAGCTTTGGCACTCATTTAAAGGTGTTAAAATATGGGAAATAACAGAAATCTAGACAGTAGAAACACTTCCCACACAGCCCTTCTCTGCCTCAAGGCCTGAGCCTGCTCTGTCTGTGGCTTGGCTGAAACACCCTCCTCACGTTTGTTTTTCAGGGCAGAATCATTGAGTGCACTCACTGTGGATGCAGAGGCTGTTCTGGGTGAAGCCTTTGGTCATCAGACTGCTTTGGGAACTCTGAGGGACATCCTCCTCAATGGACTATAAGTGCAATTGCACCACTTCCTGGGATGGGATATTTCTGTAAAGCAATGAAAGCAGCAGCAGCAGCAGCATCACCTGGATCCTGCATAAACGGGGGGGAGGGGGTGCTTTGGAGTGGGGTTAATAAATGTAGCCATTTATTTTAAAATAAAGTTTGCCTTCCTGAGAGTGGTGTCATGCTCTGGGCAAAACATTCCTGTGCCCCTTTTCTCCTGTTGGATGCATTCTGGGTGCTTGGTTTGGAGGTTGTTCTGAATGTGGGTTGGTTTTCAAGCAGCTCTCACCCCTCTTTCTCAACTAACTTGAGTTTAAAAGACTGTTTGGAAAGAAAATTATAATACAGTTCCCAAGCATCCAGTTGGATTTGAGCTATTCCCTGACCTTGTGTAGGTGAAAGCTAAATTTCACTGGAATTCTCTGGAATGAATGCCTAGATCCCTTCAGGAATGCCAGCAGTCTAGAGACTTACAGGTCACATGCAAAGTGACAGAACACAGAACAGAGACAAAACCAGCACTGAGCCAAGGGCCTGTTGAATCTGATTTTGCTTCTTCCTTGTTAAGCCCAGGGTTTGCTGAACTACAGCCTGTCTAATCCTCTTAAGGAAATCCACTGAAAACGTATTTGCTTCTCCTTAAAACAAAATATTTTATTACGTAGAAGCAGCTTTACTGCAAGCAGTTTGGAAGCAGCAAGTCATGCATGTTCCTTGTGCTGGAAGAACTTGAAATGCCCTCCTGCTGCTCACTGTTCCTGCACAGCCTCAGCCTCGCTGCCCTGCACCCCACGTTTGGCTGTCCTGTATTTGGCCCAGGGGTGGGGGGTCTCCTCTCCAGCCATAACTTTTAGCCACCGGTGGTAGTAGCCACGGAAACCATCAATCTTCTCCAGGTACGGGTTCCTGGACTTGTACTGCAAGCAGAAAGCCAACAAAACAAGTTTCTTTTAGGCAAGAACTCGCTTCAGTACCGAGACAGCTTCAAGCTGCCACCGAAGAAAGAGCAATCACCCAACTGGCAGCCAGATCGGACAAACCCAAAGGAAACTCGGGCATCTCCAATTCCCCTCCCTTGGCGGTGTCCCCTGTGGTGCCCTCACACCCTGAGCAGCGCTGGCTCCTTACCCTGTCGAATTTTGGGGGGTACTGCGCTGCGAACTCCAGCTGGCGGATGATCACCTCGTTGGGAGGCACCTGGTTGTTCCTCATGTCCCGCAGGATCTCTGTCAGGTAGCTGTAATCCAGCTTCCTCACAGCACCAGCAATGAGGGTGCTGTAGATGTACTTGTTGGGAGTTATTCCAGACCTCTGGAAAACACAAACGCTACAGTTAAACTTGTTCATCTGCTGGCTAGGCAGGACTCGGAGAAAGAAAAGGCACATGGACAGGCCCCTTCTCACACAAGGAGCACAGCTCCCTGGAAGTGAGAACCCAGCCACTTGCCACAAAAACGTCAGCGGGTATTTAAACATCATTAACCCTTCATTTTGCCTCTTCCTGCAGCTTGAACCTCAAGCAGCAGAGGATTTTCCTTTGATTACCTTCAAATCCAAGAGCAGCTGCAGTCCATCCTTCTCCTGGTGGCAGGCAATTGCCAAGTTACAGAATGTCTGGAGGTTGGGTGACAGTCCCCTCTTCACCAGAGCTGGCAGCACGCTCTGCAACACACAAGTCTTGGCATCAGTTCCCAAAAAGCATCACTACGGCTTTCCAGACAGGGAGCTGGATGTGCTAGAAAGGAATCCAAAAATACTCAGAAATTAACCCAAGTTTGTGGAAAAGTGTGAGATCCCAGTTTCTGTCATGGACAGAGAAATGAGTCTCAAAAAAACACAGGAGGTGTGAGACAAGGAGGTGGTGACAGGGCTGGTTCTGAGGCTTTGCTCTCACCTTTGCTCCCTCCAGGTCTCCCTGTTTGCTTTTCTTCCTTATTAAAGTGTTAAAAAAGGCCACATCTACTTTCACTTTATGCTCATCCAGCAGTGCCAGCAAGGAGGACTCTGAGGGGCTCTGGGGTTCCACCAGCTCAGCCAGTAACGTGAATGTTTTAATGTTGGGCTCTGCATTGTCCTCTTTCATTTTGTTCAAGAATCCCTCCACGTCCCCCATCAAAGCCAGTCTGTGGGATGGTGTGGCCACTGTCCCCAAGGAAACCACGGCTGCGTCAGGCACCCTGGAATCCAGCAAGTTGGGCAGGTTGCAGAAACGCAGCTCCTGGCTTGGGTGTGCCTGTTCCAGCTCCATCTCACTGTGGCCTCTCCTCATCAAGGCTCCAGCCCTGCTGTGGGTGACACTGGGGCTGTCAGGAGCAGCTGGTTCTTCTTCAGCCCGATTCACACCTTTATTTTGTTGCTGAATCGGTTCCTCGGGCTGCACCGACCTCTCCTGAAATAATTGCTTTTCCATGGCTTCCACATCCAGACAGACAGGAACGCTCTCCGATCCCTTCTTCCTTAGATTTCTCATCCTCTCCTTCTGCTTCCCAGGTGGGAGCCGTAGCTGAGATGAGTTCTCAGGGGGTCTGAGCAGGAGTTCAGAGGCCAGGGCGGGGTCGCCGATCCCACAGTCTCTCGCCGCGCGCAGCATCAGGTTGTAGGTGTGGCTGTCGCCCTTTATCCCAAGTTTAGTCATCTGCTTCCAAACCTGAAGAGAGGAAAGATGCACACCAGATGTGACACTGAATAACAGGAGTATATCTAGCAGGCTGTAAGCACAGCTGTCAATGGGATCTGTGTGCAGAGGAGCGAGTTTACAGCACGACAAGGTGAGATGACAAGGGCAGTGACCTCGAGGTAGTGGAGCCCTGTGAGATGATCCAGGGCAGCTCGCCAGGTATGGCACGTCCTGGTGCAAGTCTAGTTTTCAGAACTTGCCCTAGGAGAAGCTGAACTCCTCCCATTTCACCAGCCCTGAGCCACTCACTGTGCTGAAGTGATGAGTTACAATGCAGCAGCACTTTCTCCCCCAGCTAGAACATGAGGACACACCTGCAGGGCGTATCGGAACCCGTTTTCACTGTCCTTTATGCAGCTCATGAGAAGGAAGCTGAAAGTCTCAGCTGTCAGGACATGCCCCTTCTGCACAATCTCCTGAAAGAGCAGAGAAAAACATTAAAACTTTCCCATCATCCAGTCTGCTGCAACACGACGACTGCTGGGAACTTTAACCACAGCAAGTTTAACATGAGAAAAGCGAGCTGCTCACTTTGAGTACATCAAAGCACATCCTGAGGTCCGAGCAGAGGGCGCAGACCTTCAGCAGGGCGTGGTAGGTGATGAGGTTCAGCTCCTCGTTCTTGCTCTGCAGCTGCTGCCGCAGCTTCAGGGCGCTCTGCAGCCCCGAGTCCTTCCACGGCGACTCGGCACAGGCGTTGAACAGGGCCGTGTAAGTGGCCTCTGTGGGCACCAACCCTCGTTTTTTCATCTAAGGGAAGAGAGGGAGGGGTTGGACTTGCTTCTTTAATTTTTTAGCTTGCTTTTAAGAGCTGCAGGCTCAGAAGGTGCCAACTTAGCTTACTTAACTCAAAGGCGTTTTGGAGACGAAGTGAAGCGACGGAATGTTTGGAAGGGTTTTAGGTTGGGAAAATGGTTTTGAGAGAGAGAGAACTTAAACTTACGTCATTGTACAGCCTGAATGCCTTTTTCACGTAGCCAACCCTGCCACAGCCGCCGATGAGAACGGTGTAATTGCTTTCCTCTGGCCGGACACGCTCCTCCTTCAGCATCTGCACCTCAAACAGCTCCAGAGCCTCTGCCAGCTACAGGGAAGAGGAAAATCCACGATAAGAAAACAAGAGAATGAATTACAATGGATATTAATATATGCAGCTGTGGGCAGATAGCAGTAGAAGTCCTATAGAGCATGGGGCTCCTCACAAGAAGGCTGGAGAGGGACTTTTGACACAGGCATGTGGTGATGGGACAAGTGGGAATGGCTTTAAGCTGAAAAAGGGGAGATTAGGAAGAAATTCTTCCCTGTGAGGGTGGGGAGGCCCTGGCACAGGTTGCCCAGAGAAGCTGTGGCTGCTCCATCCCTGGAAGTGTCCAAGGCCAGGTTGGATGGAGCTTGGAGAAACCTGGGCTAGTGGAAGGTGTCCTGGCCCATAGCAGGGGATGGAAGTTCTTTAGGGTCCCTCCCTTCCAACCCACACCATTCTGGGATTCTATAATGATTCTACAACAAATTCTTATTTTTCTTCTTTCTGTAGAGATAGCAAGCAACAGATGGGTCAGAGCTGCATCTTCCATCAGTGATATTTAAAAAAAGAGAGAAGAACTGGGCCCAAACCTTGTCCTCTTTGATGAGGGCCTTGCACTGTAGGAAGTACCAGTACGGGGTGTTCTTAGGGCCGCGTCGAGGTTTCCTTTCTGGTTCTTCCTCTCCTTCTTCTTGAAGCTTTAAATCCCAAAAGCGTGATGAGGCTTTGTGGTAATACTTTCTAGAGGAAAACTTATCAGACAGCGTCCCGAACTCCACGCCTTCATCATCCTCTTCCTCCTCCTCCTCCTGAGGGGCTGCGGTGCAGCTGCCAGCAGCGATGTCCCCGGGGCCGCTCCCGGGCAGTTTGCAGGAGGGCTGCGAGGAGCTGCACAGCCGTGCCAGCAGGGCCTGGCCGGGGGGCCGGGGCAGGAGCGGGGCCGGCCCGGAGCCACCCCCGGGGGCCGCGCCCCGCGCCCGCAGCACGGCCGGGCAGGCACCGCGGCACCAGCGCGGGACGAGGAGCCGCAGCGAGCTCATGGTGCGCCCGCCGCCCCCAGGGAGGGAGCGGGGCCCGGAGGAGGGACCCGGGCGGGGTTCGGAGAGCGGAGCGGAGCCGGGACCATGCGAAGCGGGAGCGCAGCACCCGGGATGAAGCTCGGTCCGGCCCCTCACACGCCCCGTGACTCCAATCCCTCACATGCCCCGTGACCCGGCTCCCTCACACGCCCCCTGGCCCCGCCCCGCTCCTCCCCCGACCCTCGGCGCCTGCGCGCACGGAAGGGGCGTGCCCGCGGCCGGGGTGGGCGGCCCCTGATTGGCGGGAGCGCGCGCGCTGCCCGCCGGGGACGCGGCGCCGCGGGCGCTGATTGGCGGGGGCGCGCGCGCTGTCCGCCGGGCGGGCCGTGCCCGCCGAGGGTCCCGCCATTCCGCGGGCGGGCGGCGCGGGGCGGCCTCGGGGCTGCCGCCGCCGCCTCCCCTCACCGCAGGCGCTGCCGGCGCGGAGCGGAGCGGGCCGGGCCGGGCCCGCCCGGGCCCGCCCGCCCGCAGCGGCCACCGCCGCGGCCGCCACCATTCCGCCCCTACCGTCCCGTTGCCGCCGGCCCCCAGCTGCCACCATGCAGGAGCTCATCGCCAGCGTGGACCACATCACGTTCGACCTGGAGCTGGCCGTGGAGCAGCAGCTGGGGGCACAGCCGTTGCCCTTCCCTGGCATGGACAGTGCGTGTGGGGTCCCTCCTCCCTGGGGGCTGGGGCCGCTGGGGCCTTGGGGCTGAGGAGGGTGGGCTGGGTTGGGGTGGGTGGGAGGTTTTCAGGGATCTCAGGGTCTATCCTCGGGTCTTATCCGTAGAACCACGCAACTTCCGCTTTCCCCATGAGGTTTCTGTCCTAATCCAGATGTTTTTCTTTTCTACTTAAGGAACACTCTCCTTAGTCCCCAGCCATGCTGGAAAAATGAACGCTGAGGTGCTCATGTTAAATAAACGTCACTCTCCTCCACAGTACTCTATATTTCCCCTTTTATCTGTCTCTTCTTGATATATGAAGCATTTGGAATGGCAGGGAGTTTTCATCTTCAGGTTTATCTTTGGCTGAGTCTCTAAACCTTTTCCTTCAGTCTGACACAGACTCAGGAGAGTCATAAGTTTGCTGGATTTTTTTGGCTTGTCTACTAAAGTTCTGTTTTAACTCCCTTGAACATTCCCATTGGTCGGGATCAGCAAGGGATAAGATGCTAATGGTTGTTTTAGGCTGTTCTGGTAAAAAACTATAAAGCCAGGACTGTAAGTAAAGGGTTCAGGAGTTGGACTTCAGTGATCCTTGTGGGTCCTTTCCAACTCAGAATATTCTGTAATTTATTGTCAAGATTGACTTAATGACAGAGGACAACCCAATCAACAGAACCAAAAAAAATAGCTGAAAAATAAAACAAGCACCACCAAATCTCTGCAAATTCCCCTTGGTGCCCCCGAGAAAAATACAGATATTGGTGAGGGCCAGGCTTGAAGGAGGAAAGTAAGTTCCCCAAACCAAAACGCTGCTTTTCTTTCAATGCTGAGGACCAGATTGCCTTTCCAGGGAGAAATAATTGAAAAGTTGCCACGAAGCTTTGTTAAAATGAACTTTATTTCTTTGTTCTCCACAGAATCGGGCGCGGCTGTCTGTGAGTTCTTTTTAAAGGCGGCATGTGGAAAAGGCAAGTCGTGTGGAATAGTGGAAAATGCAATTATTCCCACAGGGTGGAGGGGGGGAAAACAGATTTTCTAGCTCTGTTGGTAGTACTCTTGTTTAGTAAAGCTGAGGGGATAACACAGATAGAGGATAAAACTGAAGGATGTTGGAATACCTGCAGCAGTTGGGAAATAGTGGTATGTTTTAAAGATGTTGGGAAGTGAATAAGGAAAGCTCCTGTTAAAGGAGGGTCACCACACACAGACCTTGCTCTGGAGGTGCCTGGATTAATTGCTGTGGTTTGCAGTTGTCAGGATTAAGAGCTGGAGACTTTTTTAGAGGGTTACACAAGACTTTTTTGGGACTCCCTCCTTTGCTGTTGTCACTTGAGGCTGAAATCACAACTGATGTCTGCCAAAGCCCCTATTGCAGAGGGGAACAAAGTGCTGCTGTTGCCCTGTTCCTCCTTGTGACGTGCATTTGAATTGTTCTCCCTTCTCCTTGCCCCATCCACCCTTCCACAGGGGGAATGTGCCCGTTCCGACACATCAGCGGGGAAAAGACAGTTGTTTGTAAACACTGGCTGCGAGGACTGTGCAAAAAGGGAGACCAGTGCGAGTTTCTGCACGAGTATGACATGACCAAGATGCCTGAGTGTTACTTCTACTCCAAATTTGGTAAGTAGCCCCTGCTGATGTGGGAGTGTGGTGAAGAGGATCCTGGTACATCCCTCTCATCCATCTTCAGAGCATTACGGTTCTTCTGTGTGGGATGAAATGTTGGATTATCACTTTTTTCAGATCTGCTTAGTCCTTCACCGTATTATCCACCCAAATTTGCGACACACTGTGGATGTCTTCACTCTCAAGAGCTTTGTCCCCTTTGCAGGAAGAGGGGGGGAAGTTCAAGTTTTCACTGGGTTTTATGCCTTATGTTCTTTTTTTACGATATGAGGTGAATAGGCTGAGCAATTGGTCTTTGCATGGCTCTTATTTTGGGGAGTTGATGAGCAGCAGAGGGCAGGGGGGTGCAAAAGTTTTATGCACTTGCTTTCCAGCTCTGGAGATCTGGACATAATGAGGCAAACCTACAGTCTTGTAGGTTTCCTTGCATTGAGGTTAGCGCACAACCTGTAGTTTCTCCACGCTTCTGGTGCACTGAACGTTTGGGTTTTGTTATCATGACTGCTCTCTTTCAAATTTGGTTTCCCCATTGTTTTTAAAAGCACACATAAATATATTATCCAGTCTGGCAGAGCTTTACTCACCAGGGATGAGTCCCTGGTGTTCTCCATGTAGGTTAAGACAGGCAGTAAGACTGTTGTGCCCGAACTTAAAAGTGTCGGCAACAGCCCCGTGGGAGCCACAAGATCCAGGTGATGTTTTGAGAGTCACTTTGAACTCAGACCTGCACCGTTGACTGAGGAGTGTGTTTGCCTTTGGCACAGGGGAATGCAGTAACAAAGAATGTCCATTCTTGCACATCGACCCGG
Organism: Pyrocephalus nanus; assembly: GCA_038380795.1. NCBI lineage: Eukaryota > Metazoa > Chordata > Aves > Passeriformes > Tyrannidae > Pyrocephalus > Pyrocephalus nanus. The sequence goes on from CM076276.1 coordinate 13,309,243, forward strand.
AGTCTAAGATCAAAGACTGTCCCTGGTATGACAGAGGCTTCTGTAAACACGGTAAGTGCCTCGCACAGCTGCTGTTTCTGTGGCTCTAAATCAGGGGTGGGGGGTTGCTGTTCTCTCTTTGCATGATCTGCTGGTCTGTGGAATGGTCTGTGGAGTGGGGACTGCTGAGCTTTGTGTTGCAGGTCCCCTGTGCAGACACCGGCACACTCGGAGAGTCATTTGTGTGAATTACCTGGTAGGATTCTGCCCAGAGGGACCTGCCTGTAAATTCATGCAGTGAGTATGCTCCAGGCCTGGCCTGGAACCTTGTGCTTCCCTTGGAATCTGGTAAATGTCAAATGAGGGTGCTCCAGTGCTTCCCAATGGCTTTGGAGGTTTGGCCAAGGTTTAGTTTGGCTGAATTTTTACTCATCTGAGGATAGAGAGACTATTTACAAGAGCACGTAGTGGCAGGACAAGGGGATGGTTTTAAACCAAAAGAAAGTAGGCTTAGATTAGGTACCAGAAAAAAATTCTTCCCTGTGAGGGTGGGGAGGCCCTGGCACAGGTTGCCCAGAGAAGCTGTGGCTGCCCCATCCCTGGAAGTGTCCAAGGCCAGGTTGGACGGGGCTTGGAGCAACCTGGGCTAGTGGGAGGTGTCCCTGCCCATGGCAGGGGGGTGGAAAGAGATGAGCTTTAAGATCTCTTCCAACCCAAACCATTCTGTGAGGTGGGGCAGGGTCTCTCCAGGGAGTTCCCAGTAAGACTCTGGAGTGGTGATTAGATGCCATCAGTGCAGTGGGATCACAGGGTTTTATATTCCAGAAGGCTTCACAGGCAGAGGGACTTGCTACACACATGAAAAGTGGGAAGGGGGAGGTTCTGTTTCCTGTGAGCCAAACCCAATTGGCTGAACGTTCTGTCCTTTGGATTTACTTGGCTGAACTGATGCTAAAACGTTGGCATATGATTTTAGAACCGATTTTCTTGTTTCCATCTAAACCAGCCCTCGGTTTGAACTGCCAATGGGAACCACAGAGCAACCACCACTGCCTCAGCCGACACAAACACAGCAAAAGGTACACGCTACTACCCCTGCCTCCCCCACACACCTCCCCTCGAGCCTTTCCCACAGTGCTTTAAAGTAAAATATATTGTCCAGTGGTCAAAATTGGGCACCCAGGCTCTTGGGTGTGGAAGGGAGAATTAAGGAGTGAGCATCATGGTGATGAAAGCCCCACAGTTGCTCCAACCTGACACGGAGATCTGGTCACAGAACGCTCCCACGCGACACAGGAGCACATCACACGAGGCTGTGCAGCAGCCTGCCAGTTTGTGTAATCTGTGTGACACCCCTTGGTGATGGTAATGGTATTTTAGCAGCCTAAACCTACTCTCCAAATCTGCTTTCAGAGAAAAAAACAGGATCTCTGGGCTTTGTAAGGCTCGGTGCTTGATTTCTTCTCTCTGGTGCTCCAGCTGGCAGAGCACCCACGCACAGATTTGGAGGAAAATTGATCATTTGACATTACGGGGTGCTCTTTTTTTCCCTTCTAAACAAAATAACAACCACAGAGATCTTTATCCTTGATGCACTTAACGAGTCAGAACTCTTCTCCAAACCAACAGAGGACACCCCAAGTCATTGGAGTCATGCAGTCTCAAAACAACAACACTGGGAACAGAGGACCCCGACCCCTGGAGCAAGTCACCTGCTACAAGGTAATTCAGAGGGGAGGGATGAGGAGGGAAAACAAAAGGGTTTTTTTTCCCACAAGCCCCAACTCCAGCACTAGAAAAGGGCAAAGGGTCTTCCTGTCCCATCAGCCTTGGCAGTTACATCACTATACATGTCAACTCTGTGCCTCAGGTGCTTGTGAGGGTAAAAATCACCATGATTGGATGGGGATGTTAAAGAGCTGGATCCATTTCACTGAAAACCTTCAACAGCTGCTTCTTATTTACCTGCAAGCAAATTACAGATCTGAAGAATGGTGTTGCACCAGATATTAGCATTTCTTTGGGATTCTCTGAAGAGCTTAAAGGTGCAAAGTCATGAATCTGTTCATGACTTTCCCCAATTCAGAGGTGCTTTCCTCTGTGCAATCCAGGATAGCAGATCAGGAGAGTCCCCACGGGTCTCTGATGTAATGCATATCAGATGGAGTAGTCTTGGAAGCCTCAAATGTTGAAATTCTCCTTGTGTTTCACAGCCCTTTGCTGTTTGTGGTCGTGAGCATTGCTTTGTAGTGGGTTATGATAAAGTGGCGTCACTTGGCTCCCTCCCAATGGGAACAGTTGCTGGCTACCTTAATAAAGGCAGCTAGAAGGAAAAAGCTTTAATTTCGTAGTAATTCCTGTCTCTCTTTCTCTTGCAGTGTGGAGAAAAAGGTCATTATGCCAACAGATGCACCAAAGGACATCTGGCCTTTCTCAGTGGGCAGTGAAGGAGCAGAAGGTGCAAGGTTGCTGTTGCCACTGAGGAAAGGTTCCTGCCTAGCACTATGTCTGGAGCTATTAATCAGGTTGTTTTTTAATGCCATTACTGAAAGAACTGGTCAGAGGCTGGCTGCTGCTAAGCAACATTTTTGTAACTGTCCCCAACTTTTTTTAAGTTTTAACCTTTTTAAAACCGATTTTGGCCTCCGCCTGTTTTCATTGAGCCCTGATGAAAAGTAGATCTGAGAGCCAGTAGATAAACCAACCCCTTACTGGTGCAGCACCCCAGGTAAACACATCTTAGGCCAGCGTTTCTTTAAAAAGTATTTTCCTTCTGCCACTTCTCTGAACCTGCAGCGTTTCAGCCTTCCCTGTGGAAGCAGGAAGACTGACTGGGAAAACTTTCACACTTGAAATGCCCTCTCCTCAGTGAGAAACGGGGATTCTGCTGTCCTGGAGCTCCTAAACAGCCAAGTCATGTCTCCAGGCCCAGCCTGGTAAAGCTTGTCCTGGTGGCTGACCTAACACTTCAAGTACATCAGGCAGTAAAACTCGTGTCCACTTGCTTTGTTTCTGTGCTTCTTGATGTACTTTAGGTTAGAAATTAAATCTTCTGGGTGAGAACCAATCCAAGGGAGAATAAATTGGCAAAATCTCTCAGCCAGACAGTGAGGAACAGGGCAATAATCCTCCTGATTATAAGGAAAGCTGCATCTGTGCCCAGTTTCCATTTGCAAAGAGCAAGGAGGGAAATGAGTGTGGCTTGAGGAGTAAGAATAGAAGAGCCTTCTCAGCCCTCACCATCCAGCTCACACTGAGCAGGGATTCCCACAGCCTAGAGGAGAGCTGGAAGTGGAGCTGTATCTTCCTATGGAACACTGCTTTTAAAAGTGGTAGAGATTTCTTTGGAGAGCAATTTTTTTTTTTTTTTTGCAAACCCAAACCCAATTTGTTTTGAGAAGACTTATTTCTATAGGGCCAATGACAAAATATAAATTAAAAAAAACCACAAAACCCCATGTTTCCTCCACAATGTGAGCCTTACTGATTCTACCCCATCTCTCGTTTGCTGCCTGCCTTTATCCTTTGTTTTTATTGAATTGTACTGATGGCAAAAGCTGGCTGTGAATTTATTTTTCTTTAAGAACAAGGTGATCTGGCTGGATTAAGAGAAGTGAAGAGCCTGTGTTGGTGTGAATGGCTGCAGTTATTTCACTGTGGAGTCAGTCACTGTGCAAGTTCCAAGTCCTAAGGTCACACACCATCAGACACTTCTGGTTAACACTTTGTACCCCCAGAGACTGAACAGTGGCCAGGCTGAGATGTGTGAGCTTATACCCTTAGCAATGAAAGCAGGTAGAGTTTTGATAGGAATTTTGGGTTATTTGAGGGCAAGGAGCATTACAGTCCCAGTGACGGAATGAGAGTTGCAGACCTGTCTCATCTCAGACAGTGCTCTGCAGTGATGGAAAACTGCCCCAAGACCCCGGGACAGCCTGACTGAGAACCAGAAACACCAAGATGCCACCTACAGCTCAGACATTCTTTCAAATCAAAACACATCCCCTCAGCCAGGAAGGGACAGGAGGAAGCTTTTAGTTTTATCACCCAGCAATCAAGGGCAATAGTTCCCCCAGTTCATAATGCAGTCCAAGGAGCAGATGCTTTCCCAGCCACCTCTGAACTTACCCCCTGGGGTGAAACTGAGAATGTGCAGTACAATTAACAACTCAATTAAGAAGAGTGTCAGCTCAGGAAACGTAAAGTGTAAGCACTTTATTATTGGTCACAACAGCACGGATTTAACATGAATAGTTGTGATGTTTTGTCTGTCAGGGTAACTGTGCCAGCAGCCAGGGCTGTTCAGGCACCTTCACCTCCTGACACCGGTGGTGCCTCAGTGGTATTTCCTGCGCCGGTCGTGCTCTGCAGCAAAGCACAGCAAGTTAATTTTGCTCAAGTCACAAGGAAAAAAAAAAAACCCACCACACCTGAAATTACAGGCAAGAAACCACCCTAAAAAAAACAAACCCTGAGCATGTATTTTCTAAGGACTGTCAGGTCAGACAGGCACCAAGACCTAAACTTTCTTCATCGCCAAGAAAGTACCGGCCAGCTGATAACGTACCAAGTAAACAACCAAGGTTTCTATGGCTAAGTTTGTTCACCCACAATCTTTCATTTTATTTTTAAAAGCAGCAGCAGATGAATTGTTTTTATTGCCCCAAGCAACCTTCCTAGCTGCCCTGCACACACACACAGAGCCTTGTTTTTACTTACTGATGTGACTGTAGCTCCAGATGTAGCTGAGAACAACATACCCAGCCAGCACCATGGAGACACCCCCGAGGCCCCCCTTCTTCACATTGATGTATTTGTTGTAGTATCTGTCGTAACCTGGGAAGAAGGAGAAGTTTTCAGAGCAGCCAGATGACCTATGGGCTTTTCCTGAGTCAGAAAGAAGCAGCCTGGGTTCACAGAACTTAAGGAAAATTGTTTCTAGTGAAACACATCTGAAAGTCTCAGAAGCAAGTCTGGGAGGAAGCAGCCTGTGTGTTAGTTGAGCAAGGTGATCTCAAGTTAATAGCCCTAAGCCTTAAAACAAAAAAAAAAAAAAAAGGGGAAAAAAAAGCCATTTATATTTTTTCCCTAAACATTATTGTGACTTTCATGAGCTCAAGCTAGTTTGGAGTTAGCAAATTCTTTCATACTGGTGTGTATGTGCAGACACTTGCATTTGATATTTTGTGTTTAAATCTACTTTCATGAGTTGAAGCTGCTTTGGAGTTCTCTAATTCTTCCACACCCGTGCACATACATTATATACATACACGTGTATTATCAAATACACATACTGGTGTGTATGTATGTTATGCATACACTTGCATTTGACATTTGGTGTTTGGATCTGCCTGAATGAGATCGGTACCTACAGCAAAGGACACTACTCAAAACTCTTCCCAAGTGATCTATAAGTGCCCCGTGTCCTTCTGCAGAGATCAACTGCTTTTTTTAAATTATTTTTTATTCACCTTTGATGTTGGGAAACCTGGAGATTTTCAGCCAATGGGTTCAGGACTAATGGCACCCCATTTCCCCTTTGATGAAAACAAACCTCTCGTGGATAAAGTTCACGTGAGACACAAATTTACAGATGGGAGAACGAGGTGCTGCGGGAGAAACTGCTCTGGGAAGGCAAAGCCCTCCGTGGAGCAGCCCCTGCGCTGCAGAATCACCCCCCGCCCGAGCCAACATCCCCTCCGGCAGCCAAAGATGCTTTTGTGCTGCTCTCCCTGGCTCCGTAGGGAGAAAGGATCCAGGGATTCAGGGATTCTCATCCCCCGCGCCCCTCTCACCTCTCCGGAAGGCCCCCGCGATGCCGCCGGGGGTGAAGTCCCTCATGGCCAGCCAGGAGGGCAGCTGGCCCAGCTTCACGTCCATCAGCTTCGTGTCCTTGAGGAAAACTGAGGGAGAGAGCGCGGTGAGAGGGGAGGGAGGGCGGGAGGGGTGAGGAGAGCGCGGTGAGAGGGGAGGGAGGGCTGAGGGGAGAGGGGCGAGGGGGCCGCGGTCACCTTGGAGCCCCCGCACTCACCCGGCGGCTGCGCCATCTTGGAGGGGCCGGAGCGGCGCGCGGGGCGTGACGGGAGGGAGGGCGGGGAGGACCCGGATGGGGCGGGGAGGGGGCGGCGCCATCTTGGGAAGGTCACGGGCCCCTCAGCGGGGAAGGCGGGGTGTTCGTCCTGTCCCTGGGGTGGGACACGGAGTGACGGGGACAGACTGAGAGAGGGGAGTTCGGGTTAGATATCGGGAGGAGATTCTGCCCTGTGAGGGCAGTGAGGCCCTGGCACAGGTTGCCCAGAGAAGCTGTGGCTGCCCCGTCCCTGGAAGTGTGCAAGGCCAGGTTGGATAGGCTTGGAGCAACCTGGGCTAGTGGGAGGTGTCCCTGCCCGTGGCAGGGGAATTGAACGAGAGGATCTTTAAGGTCTATTCCAACCCCTTAAAACTCTGGGGGTCAGTTCCCCATGGGGGCTGAGGGCTGGGGAAGGGGGGCACTGCCAGCCTGGCCCCATGTCTTGGGCTGTGGGGTTTTCCCTCCAGTCCTGCCCCAGCAGGTCCCCTCAGGGGATGGCAAACAACGCCCCAGGGTGTTTGTTCTCCAGTGCCCCAGGGCAGAGCAGTGCCTTGGACAGTCCCAATGCACTTTGTGGGGTGTGGGTGCCCTCCTTAATGGTGCTTCATGTTGTGAGAATATAGAGGAAAAATTCACAAATCCTCATCAGCAGCATCACAAGACTCCATCAGCGGTCCTGCCAATGTCCCACAAAAGAACCTTTGCCAGTGTGTTGTGAAATTGCAGCTCTAACACTGCAAATGTGAGTTCACAGACAGTGCATAGACAGTACATACTGCAACACACAGTGACATTTACTGTCGTTTATTGTACTGTAAGAAATCCCATTGGCCCTTCCCTGAGATCCAACCTATCCCTCCCCTGACACAGCACCAGCCATTCCCTCTGGTCCTGTCACTGGTCACAGGGAGCAGAGATCGGAGCTGCCCCTCATGAGGAAGCTGCAGACCCTGATGAGTGTCCCCTCAGCCTCCTCCAGGCTGAACAGACCAAGTGACCTCACCCACTCCCCGTATGGCCCCTCTAGACCCTTCCCCATCTTCCTATCCCTCCTCCCAATAGCTTCATATCTTGCATTGAGGTGTGCCCGATCCACACCCGGGACTGCAGGTGTGGAGCAGAACACAGCAAAGAGCCACTCAGATTTATTTCACCTTGCCCAGAGCCTTTCTGGGGGGGTTTAGGGCGCACAGACCCCCCCAGAAGGTCTGCCCTGAGCAGGCACAGACCTGCAGCCCCAGGACCCCGGTGGGACTCCAGCAGGTGTCACTGGCGGGCAGCGGATGCAGCTGCTGAGGCCACGGTCCCCATTTAGTGACCTCTAGAGGCTCCAAATCCTCCCTTACAGGTTGGTAGCAGTGTCAGGGTTTGTTGCTGGTGGTTGTGCCGAAGCTGAGGGGCGAGGCGATGCAGCAGTAACCAGGGAGCAGCCGTCCCCCGCAGCTCCCGGCAGGTCAGCCAGCCCCCCAGGTTTCCTGGCTATGAAATCTCCATCCCACTGTTAGAGCGGATCAGAGATGAAAACTAAATTAAAGGCGCTGAGGGGAGCCCACAGGGCTCCTACATAAACTCTAATCTCTGCAGCTTTTACTGCTCTTAGGTCACAGAGACTTATTCCACACACACCTCCCTCCTGCCACTGAAGGATTCTTGGATTAGAATCTGCAGGGTTGTGTTACCTGGTATTAAATCAGGCGAGGTGTGGGACCTGTGTTGTCTCAAGAGATATGGGAATGTGTCACACATCTCACTCAGGGGCTGGTCTCCATGTCCAGCTTTACCTGCCCTTTTACCAAAATTAATTTATTTACATTGAACAGTGCTCTCCCATAACATGAAAGTAAAAGCAGAAGCAATAGATTACTGCCTGATTTTTTTTTTTTTTTTTTTTTAGTTTAATTAATAACAGAAAGTAAGGTTAGGAAAGCATAGTGTGCCTGATCACCTGAAGAAAGGCTTCCAAATTTAGACTCTGTTAAATGGGTTAAAAATCCACTTATTGAATTATCTTTTATTTTATTAGTGGACTTTACCGGTAACTATCATTTTATGGCTGAAGTGTCCCCTGATGAACTACTCTGTGGCCTTTTTACAGTCCTTGCAGAAAATCATGCTCCAAACTATCTTCCCTCATTCTTGCAAGGCAACCTATTGTTTTAAATAGGATTACCCACGCAAGGCAGATTAATTCACCTACAGGACAAAATCCAGTGGTGGGAGCCTCATTTTAAGGAGTTCCCTACTGAGCAGAAGAGCTCAAACTGCCCGTAGCAAGATCAGGGGAAATTTGGGTTGTTGGGGGTAGGAATGGAAATCCTGAGTGAGGATCCATCCCCGATGCAGAGACAGCAGTGCCCCAACCCTGGGCCTGAGCCTCTGGCAGAGTGAGAGGAACAGGGCTGTGTCTTTATGCCACCTTAACCCGAGCCAGGCAGGAAGAGTGAAATGGTACAGATGTGCAGGAGGTTTTGCAGCACATTTCCTCCCTTTGACCTGTGCTGCTGGCCAAAATTCAGGGTCTTGTTGATTGACCCAGATGGGAGGAGGAGTGACAAAGAAAGGTGTTTCTGATGTGTCTGTTTGCTTGCAAGAATGCTCCCAGCCCTTCTTTCCTGAACACAGAAGAAATCAGGCACTGAGGGCCAGTTTCCTTGCTTAGAGCTCCAGACCTGCTCCTGGCAGAAAATGTGACCCCAAATCCTTGTATTCAGTCCAGGTTTTATATCAATGATTATTCAGGCCCTTTGAAGTTTCCGTTCCCTGCCTGTTTCAATGCTCCATCTTTCTGTCTCTTCCTCCACCTGATCTGTAGAGTCCATCCACATGTGACCTTCTTCCCTTTTAAAATCCTACCCCAAACTGTCCTCCCAGAGCCTTCAGGTTCTTGAGTAATCTTATAATGTGGGTGGAAATAGACTTAATGTCTCCTTCAGCTACCCTAAATAAAGGAATGCAGTTAAACCTACCAATTTCAAGAAGGTTTAGCCCAACCTCTAAAAATAAAAGCCTAATGGAGTGTTGCCCTGAGGTTTTCATCTCAGTGAAGATGTCTCAGGAAAATGCTGTGAAGTTCGTAAGTAATGGCATAGAAATAATAGAAGTAGAAATAGAAACAACCCCAAAAAAACACACAGAGTATTTCGCAAAAGACGTCAATGGATACGAAAGAGGTTTCCTTCCTCCACTAACACGGGTAACACATGATATTGCAGCTCTCAGGCCAGAGATTCAGTTGTGGCCTGAAAAGTTAAGTAACACTCTTCCTTTAAGTTGCTGAAAAGGAGAAGTAAAAAGCACAACTTTAAAAAAACCCAAGAAAGCCAAAAGCCTGCCTCGGGGGCTGGGATCATTCGTGTTCCTTGTGCCACCCTTTGAGAACTCAGGCTCTCACCTAGGTGCTCAGTGGTTCTGCAGTAATGTGCAAACACACATAGGTGTGTGAGGTGGCACAGAGTGGCCTTCAAGAAGGTCAGGAGACGAGGATTTACTTAAATGGTCCTGCCCCCGTTGAGACCGATGACAAAGCACCCGGTGCTTTTAATAAAGGATCAAACCTTTGGTGGTTTGTGGACCAGGTACGGTTCTGAAACATGTGGTTTGGCACAGGACGCCTCTTGGCTCCAAAACACCCATTTCAATCTGATGTCTCCCCACCAGCACAGGTTAAGGAGCTGCAGCCATCAAGGAGAGAGAAATCAGGAGCTACTGACACTTCCAGAACTCAACAGAGAGATGCACGTTTTATCAGCCAGGAATTTGGAGAAAAGTTATGGTCCCAGGTTGCTTGATCCAGTCAGTTATTTTTAATTGTATGAACAGTTTGGTGTGGTGAGAGCAGGGCACTCGGCCTCCTTCATCTAAAGTTGTGCTTGCAGTGGAAACCAAACTCAGGCGTTGAACAGGGTAAGAAAAGGGTATGGAGTTTGGAATCTCTTCCATGGCCAGAATTCCTCAGGAAAATGGTGAATTGCCTTGCAGAGATAATAATACCTAAGGACTGACATGGCAAAAGCAGTTGAGAGAATTAACCTGTGATTGCAAGCAGATTGCTTGCTCTGTGTTATTACAGAGCCATCTTCCTTTGTCAACCTCAAAACACTTTGCAGAGGAGATCACTTACCAATGATTAATAGTTTAGCATGTACATAGTTCTTTTCTCCTTCACAGCGCTCGAGTGTTGATGCATCTTCACGCTCCTCTGATAAAATGTGTAAGTTAATGTTATGATTATCTTTTCAAGTGGAGAAATTTGAGCCCCAGGTTTAGGACTGGGGAGGGGGGCAGGGATTCCTCCCTCCTCCTTTGGTCCCATCTTGCTTGTATCTGGTGTCAGCTGCAAAAGAACCTTATTTTGTAGGTCTTTGATCAGCCTGCTGGTTAGCTAAATATATACCTGTGGGGAGATAATTACATGCTATCAGTAGTAAAGTGTACTAAAATAATGCACGTTAATTAAAACACAAAACCAAAGCAGGAATTTTCACAGAGGTAAATCCGCTGCAGCAACAGCTGTACCTGAGGCTGCTTCCCAGAGAGAAACAGGAAAATAAAGCCAGGGACCAGCAAAAACCAGTTTCCCCATGCTAAAAGGGGGGAAGATGTACTCACGGGGAAGGGCATGGTGGTGTCAGTCCAGAAAGGCAGGGCTGAACACACCTCCCATCTGTGCAGGCAGATCTGCCTCCCTGAGCAGGGGGAAGGTTTTTGTGATGAATCCCATCTCACCCATGTGTCTGTTGGGCTAAGTGTGAGTGGCCCAGCAGGAGGGATGTACAAGCAGGCCTCATGTTATCAGGGGAGGATTTGAAAACTAATTAAATAGTGTGAGAGAGGCTTAAAAAAATCACCTTGTTACTATCTTTGAATCTACTGTCAGTTCCTCCAGCACAATCCTTGTATTTTTCCTCTCTTCCCACATTTACATCTGATGAAAACGCTCAGCACTTCCATAGCCTTGCATGGAAATTGTCTCTCTGACCTCCCCAGATAAAGCAGTCAATGGCTGTTCTCCCTCTCCTGCTCTGTGTTTTGGAACAAGCTCAGTTGCTGACCTGAGTCTTGCTCAGGCACTGGCAGTTTTGGGATATTATTATCTCCACAGCCCTGTGGCACCTGTTGATGATGTTTCCTGCAGACGTCAGACCACAACCAGTCTCCAGTTCAACCCAGCCCATCTGCCCATTGAGCACTGGAAGGGTTTGTGTCCCAGGCTTTCTCTCTCTTCCTGACAGCTGCAGTCACCTCACCTGTGACAGCAAAGACTCGAGACTGGAGCAAGCGCTCAGGAGTCAAGAAGCACAACTGCTCAGGTGAGGCCTCAGTTTTTTACCAGTGGGTGAGTTAAACATCTTCTTGGAAGACACAAAGGAATCAGAAGGTTTGTGGGGCTGCAGAGGGAGAGCCACAGCTCAGCCCCCACCAGTCACTACATGTAGCCCAAAGAGTTAGTCCAGGCCTCTTTCTCCAGTCCATGGATGCAGTCACCGTTGGGATTCATGGCTGTGTTGACTAGTTGGTGAGTGAGTTGGTGAGATACCTGCTGCTCCATCTGTCCTCCCTTTTCCCAGTGCTCTGTGGTGCAGTGGATGCACAGGTGTCTGTTTGCATCATTCTCTCCTGGCACAGATCCCAGTGGTTTTGTTGTCACACTTCACTTACAAATAGCGATCCTTTGCACTCCCTCCCCAGTCTGCTCCAGATCCAATTCTAGCTCTTTCCAAGGTAGTGAAAGTGGCATAACAGACCTGTCTAATCGGGCTTGCCCAGTGGCCATGTTATCCTACACCTCCTAAAGCCGGGGTGAGAGGGAGATTCCTCTCTAAAGATCAGCTGAAAGTCGGGTGGGATTTCAGCCCTGCGACTCTGACATTCAAGCGGAGCACGTGGGCACCCTCTTCCCTCTCCTGCTCTGCAGCTGAGCTGGGAGGGATCCCAGGGACTGGGACAGGGGAGCCAAGCTGCAGCAGGAAGCATTCAAATGTATTTCATTTCAGGGTGACCTTTAACAGGTGTGGATTTACTGATGGGGAGGGGAGAGGGAAGTAAGCAAGGGATTAAGGGGACTTTACCCTCCCTCCACTTTAAGCACCAGCTTGCACAGCATTCCAGTACCGCGAGATGCAATTTGTGGCTGTGTGGCTTTATATCTCCTGCCTCCTGGGTCCCGGGCAGGGTCGTGGCTGCCCCTGGGCTTTAGCCCTGCTGGGGATTCAGTGGAAGGTGTGTTGTCCTGCCAAGTGTCTCAGATATAAACCTGGGGAGCGGGTTGGGGGAGAAAAATCATCCTCTTCTCCTGAATGCAAGAATTGGCAGGTAACCTCTAGTGGAATTGCACAGTTCAGGCAAACACAAGGTGTGTGATATATTCCCTGGGTGACTTTGCCTGGAGATCTTCTCTTCCTGATCCAGCGCTGCTGTGTGCTGTTGAAAAGCTGCTTTCCTCTAACCCAGCGCTTGCTGCAGTTCAGTGATGGATTAAAGCAACTCTTCATTTTCCTTATCCCTCTCCGAGGGGAATTGTAGAGTTTAATTAATGACATTTTGTAAAACATGATGAGATTCTTGGATGATAAATGCTACACAAATGTAGAGTATTTTTTAATGAGCACTGTATGACGGCTGCAACTAAACGCTTGTTTAATCAAACCGAACAGTGCTGAAAAAAAAATCCTCACCCTGCTGAAATCAAACAGAAATCAAGCCCTCTGTCTTTCATGGGCTATTGGCTTTGAGGATCCCAAGGCATTTTTCAAAACTTTAGCAAAATAAAAAGACAAGGAGTATATTGATGTATCTATATTTTATATATCTTTCTCTTTATGTGTGCAGTTTAGATTATATAACAAACCACTTGGCAACAGGGAAGGGAAAGATCAGTTAGTGGTGTGGCAGGATGTCAGGGGCATGTGTCCCAGCTCTGGTTTTGCCTGGCCATGTCAGGCACCAGCCCTCTGGCACTGTGTATTTTGTGTTTTACAAGTTCTCTACAGCTGTAGGTGTGTGAAATCAGCCTGGCTGCAGCTTCTCCGGGGCTCCCTCCTGGGCAAACGAGGTTAAAATGAACTCTGGGAATGTTGGTCTTTGTCACACTCTGCAATGTAAACCTACTCTGGGATCTAGAGGTAGTTTCCAGACTGGAAATTGCAGCCTGGTGCAAGGACAAGCAGAGCGACATTTCTTTTGTGGGAATTCAGTCAGGAAAAGGAAGATTAATTTCTTGAGCTAAAAGACCTGCCTTGGGCTGCTCAGGGAGTAGAACTTCAGCTGTACAATCCCTCCAGGAAGCTGCTTCTCCTGCTTTTGGAATGCTGGAGTGTCAGATCACCAATAAACAAAGGAGAGGTATGACTTGAAGCAGCACTTAGAGCAGAGCCTGGAAGGAGCAGTCTACAGATTTCCATCCAGTGATTGCACAGCCCAGTCCTACAGCCCTTGGGATCCAAGGGTGCTCTCAGCAGAGGTTGCTTTGGTTTCTGGCACTGGTGGTGTGGGACTGAAACGGTGGCAGCAGTCAGATCACCTCTGTACTTCATTCCACTGCTGTTTTCCTTAAAGCTGTTGGCTTTGCAAAATTTGCCTTTTCTGGACCTTTTATGATCTCTGCTGCTTTTGGCCAGATGGATTTTTCCTTAAGGGGAGAAGAACAGGAGGAGAATGGCCTCTGTATGGATATTGGCTGTCTGTGCTGGGAAGGAAAATGAAGGCAGAAGAAATGAGCTGTTGAACCCATGGTGTTGTGAGAGGGATGAATGAGACATTTTAGGGAATAACCAACCAATCAGCCAATCTCACAAGCAATTTGTCTTTCCTCATTATAAGGCAACACCAGAGTGGGAGAAATGCAGAGCCATTCTTCAGAAGATTTATTGCCCTGTAGCATCTGCGCGAGAAAACTCCAAGTGCTGAGGAGAGCAGGAAACTGGAAGTAGATTGCACAACCTGCAATTCAAACAAAGTTCTTGGATCTTCGTGGAAAGAGAGCGCCGGAGTTTCGAGGCCAGCTCTTGTCTCGGCAGGCTCTCTCGGTCCTGGGAGAGGAGCCACTGTGGGTTTGATTAGAGCTGGTGGAGGCTTTCTCATTTACTGGTCTAGCTAAATAAGAAGCATCCCAGAGTGCTGCTTGAACCAGAACAGAGGGAAATACTTCCCAGGGCTGTGATGGATCTAACTGTGCCTACGATTCGTGAACCAAATGCACTGCTGTGAACTCCTGGAGTTTACAGGACCTCTGACAAGAGAGGGGGTGCCTGTGATCCCTGCTGTGAACATAACTCTTTACAGCCCTCTGTATGTACAGCATTTTCTCAGAAACCAGCCTCAGGGACAATTATACATTAATAGCTACTTCTTTCAGAAGCAGCCAGCCCTGCTCCTGAGAAACAGCTATTTTCAGGCAGTCTTGTTCCTGAGGAACTGCTATTTTTAGTGGGTTCTATTTCTGAGGGGAAAAAAAAAGAAGAAGAAGCCATTTCTGTATCCCTCCACCATGGCCCAGACCCACTGGCTGTGGTTGACTTGCATTTTGCAATAAACATTTCCTCTTTACATCTCAGTAGCCTGAAGAAAGTGGTTCTCCAGCCATTAACAGAGAGCAGCAATCTGAGCTGGGGATAATTATGCAGGGAGGGCTTGTGGGAGGCAAAGCCGTGCTCACATACTATAGATTCCATTAGAAGGAGTAGGGAGATGTAATGGGGCTCTCCTGGGAGATGCAGGACTTTTAGATACCTAATTTGGAAGTCCCTTCTGGTATCCATTTTCGACATCCCAAGAGTAATGATTAATCCTGTACTCCAGGTTTCTCTGAATCAGTTTGGAGCTGTAGTAAATATGGGCTGAACACAATAACGTCACCGGGGCTCTGGGTAAATGGCTGGAGGCAAGAGGAGCTCGGGGTCTGTGGCCATTAACTCACTGTGCACAGTCATCTGGCAGCGATTGGGACTCAGGAATCTGCCACGGAGATAAAAGAGGCTCCGTCAGAGCTGAGGAATGTGGTGTTTTGCAACAGAAGTATCTGATGTGCTGAAGGCCCCAGAAACGCACCCCAGCAATGCCGTGTTCTCATTCCTGCAGCGTCCCAACTGCAGGGACCCGGAGATCTTCCGTGTGTTCTTGCGGCCATGGCCTTTCCAGGGGCATCTGGGAGATGTAACCACATGAAAATTCCAGTAATACCTTTTTGTTATTCGCAGATTTAATGCAAACGCCGTGTCCTGACACAAGGGTGAAGTGACTCTCTCCCCATGCCGATGCTGTCCCGAGTTTCAGCAGCACCCGTGCAAAGTTCATCTCAGGTGTGTTCTGATCTTTTCCCTGCAGCTGCTTCCACCTCTGGTAACTGTGTGGGTGAAGATAGCAAATTTGGATTAATTTTGTTGCCCAGAGAGGTTGTGGATGCCCCATCCCTGGAAGTGTGCAAGGCCAGTTTGGACAGGGCTCGGAGTGACCTGGGATAGTGGAAGGTGTCCCTGCCCATGGCAGTGAGTGGAACAAGATGGTCTTTAAGATCTCTTCAACCCAAACCATCCTGTGACTCTGTGAACAGTGGCATCAGCAATGAATATACACTGGAACCATGCTTTGTGTATATCTCAGTAGATCTCTTCTTGGCAGGGCGTTCCTGTCTGGATTCGACAGAATCAGCAGTTTTAGCCTTTGTTCAGGGTCATGGCAGTACTGAAAAAAGGCCGCCCATCCTTGCTCTGGCACCGTTTGCTCAGGGGCTGCTCTCGAAGACTCTGGGGTGTGCGTGTGTGGTCTGAAGGTCACTCTTTCTGGGGAAGAGGCTCTCCTTTCCTGTCTGAGTGAGAAGGGGAGGCTGTTAGCAGTTCAGCCTTGTAAGCAGTTTCCCTTCTCCCTTGTGCAGGCAATACTGATGAAGTTGGTCTGTAAGTGAAGATTATTTATCTTGTTTTTAACCCTCTGCGGGAGAAGAACTCGGCTGTGCTTGTCCTGCAAAATCAGACACTCCTCCCGCCCCTCTTTTTATAAAATATTCTTTGTATCCTCCCATCTCCAAGAAAAGTCATTATCTCTGGACAGTTTCTTGAAACCCAATTGCCTTTATATTCTGGTCATAAGCAGGGCATTGTTCAAAGTGGGAGTGAGTCGTGGCTGCTTTTATCACAACGAGAACCCATTACTGGCACTTTTCCCTTTTTTTACTGCTTCACTAGAGAAAGGCAGGCGAAAAATGGGACAGAAATCTAGGAAATGAAGGGTAATTTACAGTTCACAAAGGAGCAGTAAAAATTAATTAGCTGTCTGAAGATCCATTCCAACCTGGGCCTGGAGTTCGTGCCAGCTCTCTGTGTTGCATAAACTGGCTGTGCTGTGCTAGGCTGCTGAGATCAGGCTTGTGCTGCGAAATTGAGGCTGGTTGCTGAGGTGGACGTCCTTTAGGGCATGCAAAATGTGTACACACACCTAATTTGGTGTGCCAGAAAGACATGATGGTGCATATAACTCGGGCCATTACACGCTCAACTGGCTACTTAAGATGTTCACTATTAGTTGTCACAGTAACTGCTCATGTAAATTACTGATGCAGTTATTCACATAATTTAACACTGAGCTCCTTTGAAAATCCAGGCCTAATTCCTCCTCTTTTTCCATGATGGTGTCTGCATGAGTGAAACACACTTTACACACCATATCCACATGGTCCAGTTCCAAAAGGGGACAGAGCCCCCTCTCAGAAGGACCAGGGAGGTGACAAGATGCTGGCCCAGCTGGGCTCTGGGTCAACTTGGTCGTGCTGTGGGATGCAGGAACTGAGCAACTCCAGCATCTTGCCAATCATGTTGCCAGCCCTCCAGTCAAGCCTGAGATCCCCACCTGGAGAAAGAACTTCACAAATCAGAAATGTCCTAAATTGGATCCTTTTTTGGTGCATAATTTTCAAAACTGTAATTTCCATTTGAGAACTATTTGTCCTGATCCTGAGCGTCAGCTGAACTCATTTTTTTTTTTTTTCCCTGTAGTTTAATTTAGGCAGCAGATGCCATCAGAATGTTAATGCCTTCTTAATTCTCACCTACATGCTTTTATTCTTATTAATTTTGTTATCTGGGGCTTTAATATTCTATTTTTTTCCAGCTTTGAGCAGTTGAAATAATTTGATGGCAGAGTTTCAACGGGGCTTGCACCGGGGAAGTGTGTAATGGTGCATCACCAATGCGTGTGGCTGCGGATCCTGCAGCGTGCTCAGCTGTTGTACGGCGAGATCATGAATCATGTGATGGTTTTAGGTGATTATAGATGAGGCCTCGCTTATCCCTGCTGTGAACAGCCAGAGAGGGAACAAGCTTAATTTAAGGGCAGTTTCCCCGGTTCGGGATTTCGCCCGGCGCGATGAAGGGTCGGCGATCCAGGAGCGCGATCCCAGCCTGTGGAAGTGCTAACTGAGCTTGCACTCAACGTGCTTGGACGGCTGCCCGGCCACAGCAGATGCTTTCAGTCAGCACCCTTAAACCACTGGTATGGGGAGGTGATTGGGGTGTCCCCACAGCACTCCCTGCTCCCAGCTCAGGGGCTCAGGGATGGCGCTTTGGGAGCGAGAGCCACGGGGAGTGGGGCAGAGATCACTGGGCTGAAGTGCTGGAGGATGTCCCCTGCCAGGACCAGAGGGCAGCAGGAGCTCTTTGCAGAGAGGTAGGGGTGGATGGGCTCATTGCTGCTCCACAGGCGGTGCCAGATCCGACTGCACAGGACTGTCTCTCTTACTTGGGTGCCGGGAGGCTGCTGAGACAGATTTAGTGAATGTCACCTAGGAAAGGATGTTCCAAGCTGTCTAGAAGTAACAAAAATAAAGTTAAGGATTGACAGAGAGAATGAATGGTTTTACTAAATTGATCAAAACACTTCTTAAAGAAAGAGGAAGAGAAATGCCCAAATCCCAGACAGTTTCCCTCCCTCCTGTCAGCAGACAGAGGCGAGGCCTTGACAAACTTTACTAGTTCCTTTGGTACAACTTTAACAGGTAAAGAAGTTGTTTTTCCCAGCAAAGAGTGAGAATGACCCCAATTTACCTGCCAGGTAGAGGCAGAGAGGGGAGAGGAACTATTTGACCCTTTACATTATGATAAAAATCCACTCTTAATGTACTCACAGGTGGGTTTGGGGTAGGTGGCTGGAAGGTTCCTTTATCTTGTATCAGAGATATGCACCAGATCTGTGCTCCATGCCAGGCAGATTCCAGCCAGCACTGTGTGACTGGAAGTGCTGATGGTGTTTGTTGGAGCACAGTGACTGCAGACCAGAGTGTGGTCATGCCTGGGCAGTCTGAAGGGTGACTGAAATGGTAACGAGCTCGTGAAGGGAAATCTCTGCATTGAACCAAAGTCTGCACAAGGCAGGGGCCCGGGTAACAGCTGCATCCAGCAGCGTGGTGGGAAAAATCCGAGCAGGGGGAAACTGTGGCTTTTATTTGGGCAGATGGAGTCCAGCTGCTGACGGGATCAGGGATGGGACAGCATCCTCTGGAAAGCTGGGATTAAGATACACAAGCGGTGCATGCAAATTAGGCATGAGATTATGCACACGAGAAGCACCACGGTCTTCTGGTATTTTGGTTGGCTTCCAGGTTCGGATTTGGAGCCCTTTATTTCTGGTGCATGAAGGCAGCAGCTGATGTGCTGAGCCTCAAAAGATGCCTCTGCCCCCAACGTCCGGATTCCAGCACGGCCCAGTGCAATGGCAGCCACACACTCAGCACAGGCTGTTCCCCCTCCCTCCCTACCCCCATCCACGGGAAAGTGGATCCTTCTGCAAACCATTCCCAGCTTGGATAGAGATGCCAGAGGACAAAGTTCCAGAGGCCTGGTCCTTGCCCAGGCTCTGCCCTGTCCATCACCCATTAGGAGATGATAGCTTTCTGGCTGGTGCGACCCGCTGCATGACACATCGGACACTGTGGGTAGGACTTGAAGAGGTCGATGAGAGCTTTCTGAATCATTCATTGCCCGCTGAAGTAGGTGAGTGACTGCTGCTGTCCTTATCCTTTTAGAGAAGGATGCTCAAGCACAAACAGGTTTAAGAGATTTAGTGGAGGTCCCGAAGGAGGAAGCATCACAGCTCAGAAATAGTGCTTGGTCCCATGCTCAGACAATTATTCTTCACTTGTTTCTCTCTGAAAATCACGTACTAAGCTTTAGTGTTATTAGGGCTGGTCAGCTCATGCTGCATAAACACCATAATGCGAATTTAGCATTTTCCACTGCTGCTTTGGTAGTCCATGAATCAATCCCAGTTCACCAGTTTCTGCTGTGTCTCCATGATAAGCTTTCTCTCTTGGTCAGTGTTCTGTGTGCTTGGTTGTTCCTTTAGTTCACATGTTTTGTTTCTTTTTTTTCTTTTTGATCTTGTTCTGAGGAACAAGTCTCTTTTTAAAAACAAGGAAATCCTAAATCTTAGATTGCTGCTAACATTCCCTGGGGCTGCGTGGAAGGATTTGTTCTTTTAGGCTTCCTGAATGGTTTCTTGGTTTGCAGGACCTCTCGCCCCAGCCTCGAACAATGTTGTTATTTGTGTCTTTATTGCATCCAGACACTGACTTGGGCATCAGTGGTGCAGGTGCTGGACAAACACTGAGCAACTGGGTGGTCCTTGTCCTAAGGAACTTAAGAGATCAGGGTTTGCAGTGTGCTGCAGGTCAGGTCTGACTTCATCCTTCTGGCTCTGGTGCAATGGTTAGAGGTAAATAGTAGAGAGAACAGAGTGGGAAGAAGGTCTTCTGCCTGAGATGTCCATCTGAGGTAATCCTGGGATACTGAGGGATTGAGGAATTCATATATATACACACTGGTAAATATGTATAAATGAGGGATTTGAAGAGACATTCGGTCTGTTTGGGAACAGCTACAGTTCCTCCTAAATAAGACTCAGCAATTCATGTGGCAACTAGGGTGGTCTTGATTTTTAACCAATAAAAGAACCAGGCCCTTGATCCCTGGATTTTCTGCAGTATCTGTTTCTTTCTTCTTCTTTCTCCTTTTCCCAGCCAAACGCTCAAACATACCCAGAAAAGCCTGTTCTTTTCCCAGCTGGCTGCATCTCAGCGGAGAGAATCTGCGGCCCTCTCCCATTTCAGGCCCGTTTGACCTTGCCTTGTATCCAGATGTTCCACTGGAGAACGTACACTTGGGAGAGCCTGGGTTGCATTCAGCTGCTGGTGAACTCCCTGCCTCGGTCAAGCGGCTGTAAACAAAACCAGCCCAAGAAAAACAAAACCTTTTCTAAACTGGGTTGGCCAAGGACAGAACTGAATCCAGAGATGCAGATGGCCATTAGCACGTTGATGAGGCTGCAGAGAGAAGCTCATCTGCCACTGCTGGTCTTCAACCATGGGTTTCACTTAGCTTGAGGGACAACAGCAGCAACTATTGTTCCCCTGGTTCTCCAGGAGTCTGGAGATGCGTGACACACAGACCCCTTCCAGTGCTGCCCAAGGCACGTCATGCTGTTTGCAGCTGTCCAGGCATTTGAGTGAGCTCTTGGCCAAGAACATTTAGAAAGTGGTGGCTTGGTGGCATGAAAGTCTCAGAAGAAGGACTCAAAAGAGCACCACAGGAAGATGATGCATCAAGGACATTCTTTTTGGTTTTTTGAGAGGCATGTTGGGATTATTCCCCTGGGGTTTGTAGACAGGCTTTCTGCAGAAATGGTCGCGTCATCCACACTTGATCGGGAGAAGTTGTGAGCAATTTCATCTGGGGTTTAAACTACAGCAGGAGTTTAGATTGTCAGAATGTTGTTCCTCAAATTTGGGAAATGGCCAACCCTCAGAGCTCCCATTTTGCACAAGACACAGTGGGATGCTCATTAGTTTAGATGTGGTGAGAGCCTCACTTGCAAGACGGTCTCTATAACAGCATGGGATCCCCTCATTCTCATGTAGTGAGAAGTTACAGGAGTAACTTGGCAGCTTGGTTTGGACCTGGGGTTCAGATCTGAGAAGGTTTTTTCCATTTGAGTTGTGTTTGGCCAGGTCAGAGGACAGAGGAAAGATTTGCCCCAGTATCTCTGAATGGAGAGAGCTCCTGAGCCAGAGCCATCCTCCAGTAAAAGGGTGTGTTATGCCGAGTGGAGATTCCTGGGGGAGGGATTTCTTGGCACACTGATCACTGCTGTACCAGGGAGGATGAAGGCCTGAGATTGAGCACTGTACACACAGAATTGTGTTGATATCCACATCAGTGATTTCTCCTCCACAAGGGTCAGGCTTGCCTGTCCCTGAACATCTGCTACCACTCAGCAGACATCCACCACTGTGTTATTTATCCAATATTCAGTATTCCCTCAGAGGAAAATTTGCCATCTTCTGTTGCCTATTTGTGTACTACTCCACTTTCAACAGCCAAGTACCAGCTTGCTGTAGGAAATGTTGAGGTGACGTGGCTACAGGCCACGGCCAGTTTCTCCTCTGATCCATCTCTGGCCCCATAAATCATTTTTAATAACCAGAGTGCTCTTAATGCAACAGTTCTAATGTGGGCTAGATCTGTTTAACCTAATCTGAGTATTAAAGCTGGTCGCAGTGATATCTGAGCACCTGTGACTTCCTCAGACCAGCTAGAATTCAGCACCGAGAAGCCAATGGCTTTTCCTGTCCACGTTGTACTGGCACATCTCTCCTGGAGTGATTAATCCCTTCCAGAGATGGCATTAGGGTCGGTTACACCAAGGTAAGGAGTTGATGAATGGGGCCGTAGGGGCAGATACTCCTTTCAGATTCCCAAGCAAAAGAGTTTTCAGACTTTCCAGACCTCGGCTTCAGCATCTCAGGGAGAGATTCTTCCTTTGCCAGAAGCTCTTGGGGTTGCATTGCTGGGCCAGCTGGGCACAAGGAGAGAGCTGAAAAGAGGAAGGGATCTGCTAACACTGTTTTGCCCTCTGTGCTTCGAGCGACACTTTGCTTATGTTTTAAACATCCGCTTCATCATCCCTGCTGTCCAATATCACACTAGGGCCCCAGCAAGAGCTATTTTAATCCCTCATCATTCATCAGGAGCCCCTTCCTGTTCCCTCTCTATCTGCTCCCGCCTGGATCTATGTGCATCTCTCCGCTGCAAAATCCCCCCGTGGTAGCTGTTGTCGGAAAGGTCACCCAGGGATATTTGCAAACAGCAGGTGTAAAATTAACAACTGGTGTGATTCCAATCATCTGGCAGGAAGGAAAACATTGGACAATAGGTAGAGCCAGGGTAAAGTTTCCAGCTGAAGGCTCATTGCCTGATATAGGGTGGCAGATTGGTGGGCTGGGAACTCTCCTAAGAATGTGAAACCGATATGGTATTAGCAGCCCCCCTGCCCCTCCAGCACGATTGTTTTCAGCTCGCTCGAAAATATTTGGAAATGTTACCGAGCGGGACGTGTGGGTGAGAAGGCGTCTTCCAGCCAATCAGCCGAGGACATTGCAGCCCTCCCCTTGAATTTCAAGCTTTTGTTTTTCCCTGGTGGAAGGGAAGGTGAATCCTCCATGATTAATTTAGGGATATTAAAGCATTTTGGATGAGTTCCTGCAGCGCACTAACAAGTGGTGCTCTCAAGGATGGCGGAAATTGCCAAGAGATGGCAAGATAGATGGGTGGATGTGTGTGATCGATACGGATTCTGACACCTTATCATTTTTGTGAGTGGAACTGATTTTAGCTGCGTGAAACAATGGGAGTTTCACTCGATAATGGCATCTGGGTCGTACAAATCTCCCGGGGGCGTGAATGGAATGGTAGATCCTGTTAGACCTTGACTAATGTCAGCAACCAGAACGGTGGCTCGAGCCTAGGAGCACGGGAGTAAGATTTACTGTGCTGTGGATGTATCCAAGGAAAGTTGGCAGCACTGAACACAGCAAAGACAATGGAGAATGGCAAAGGTTGTTGGGAAGTTTGGTTTAAACCACGGTGAGCTGAGTTGTTCTGCAGGTATTGAAGTGAGTGCCGTAGCTGTTCCCAGTGTGGAGAAAGAGCCTGGCCAGAGGTTTTAACTAACACACAGCCCTTCCTCTGATGGAGTTCAGCGTGGAATTCTGGCCTATGTGGAGTAGAAGTAAATGTGTGGGGATTGCCTACAGCTCTCCAGCTTCTTTAATCTCCTCTACCCCTCTCCTTCCCCTCTCCCAAAGCTCTCAGTGTGACATGACACCCTTCGGAAAAACATTACCACATCACAACCAGAACTTGTAGGCTCCTGCCCAGCTCACACAGCGTCCCATCCTCTGTGTGAAAGCTTTGGTACAAACTCTGTCCACCACCACCACAATTAGTCCTGAAACAGTTCTCCTGTGGGATCTCTGAGCCTACGTAGGGATCCCGCTGCTCTCGCTTAGCAGGGATCTCACACGTGGACTGTGCTGACAGGGGGGCCGGGGCTGAGAGGGGCTCTGATAACGTGGCATAACCCTGACGTACGTTGTCAGCAGCGCTGCCATCGCCAGCGAGAGCGAGGGGGAGGACTGGAATTCTCCCGTTCAATTGGGCGAATTTGATACCTTCTCGTTCTTGTGTCCTCGTGGCTCGGCCACTTGACATTTCTAAACATTCTCAAGCAAGTTCACTGGAAAACTATCCCATGTCAGGAGCTGGTGATGTCAAGGCTAATAACAGTCCTGGGGTCAAATCCTGCTGATCCTTCAGGCAAGGACCTCAAGATTTGGCTCCAAGTCAACAACAAGGTCTGTCACGTCAACGATGGCTTATTATGAATCCCAGCACAAGCCTTTCCCAAACAAAGTGCTTTCGTTCGGTTTTCCAGGCAGGAAAAGGTTAGCAGTTTCCAAAGGCGGGTTCTCCCTTCCTTGTGTGGAGCAGAGAGCAAAACTGGTGAGCTTGGAACGGGTGACAGGGCTTTGCCTCAGAGCAGGAGACAGGGACAGTGATAAATCTTTATCTGGGAAATTCTTCTCTTCCCCTCTGGAATGGTACAAGCTGATTGTTTTCATCTCTAGAGATTCTGTTGGTGTGGTTTTGAATTGTGTTTTTTTTTTTTCCTCTGTCCCTTTCCATCGTTTGGATGTGACAATACCACTGGGCTGCCTTTGTTAATGTCACAATGGACCTCAGAAAGCGGGAGAGAGCCATATTGGGAAAGGCACGGCTGGATGTCAGGGATGGAGATAGCAGGGATCTTACTGGCTCACACTCGTGCTGCACTGAAGAAAGGAATTGTGCATTGACATTCCCTTTGTTATTACTTTGTAATCCTGGCACTGTGCTGAGAATGATGCCACTGGAACAGTGTCCAAAATGATAATTATAACCACTTCCTATTTTTAATTTCCTCTTAATAAGGGACACAGTGGTCATCATCCTAACAATAATGGTTCTGCTCTGCCCTTCCAGATGTCAGGACATTATAAAGCGTGGATTAACAAACACTGATGTCTCTCCACAGGCCGCTCTTCTGAACTGAAAACTCCAGTGCAACCCAGCCAAAACACACATCAGCAGGTACAGACCTGAGCACCACAGAAAATGCTGCACCTGCTTTGCTGTTGGCCTCATTTTACAAGGCAGTGTTTGAATTATGGAGAAATAAGGTGACTCGCTCCGAGTCCCTTGGTGAGTCAGTGGCAGAGAACAGATTCAGCTGTTCACATCTCCCCATTTTTCACTGTCAAATGGTTTTGGGGTTTTTTTTGCTGTATTTTAGAAGGCATTTGACACGAGGTTCCTAAATATGTAAGCTGACGTTCAGAATTGCTGAGTCCTCACTATTTGCCCTCTAGGCAGTACCTGAACAAGATATCCATGGGGAAAGCTGTCCTGTCTTGAAAATCAGCAACCACTAATAGTTATTCATCTTTATAGACTCATCTGTGTTTTTGCAGGTGGACTCCAGCTCTGCACGCAGAATTAGCACAGGACAAGGACCACAGTAGACAGCCCCAGTTTCCTAAACTGCTCTTAGCAACATGACTATTTCACACACTGTTTCCCTCTTAAAAACCTGCCTGATGATAGGAAATGCTTTGACTGGGAGGGTTTGAACTATGGTTGTTGTCAAAAGTCTTAGCTAAGGGAAAGTTGGATCATGTGGTGGGCTGCGTGACGCTGCTTCGGAACAGCTCTTGGCTCCTGAGAGATTGGGTTTCTCACTTTTTGCAAAGCACTCATCTCCTGCTGGGTTCTAAGAAGTTTCTGTGGGATCTCTCTCCATTCAAGGTCAGATTTCACAGATCTCCTGAGATCCTAGAACCAGGGTTCTGCTGTGCTAGAGGAGCAGAGAGGAGAAGACTGTATGAGGTTACAAAACAGCCTTTATGGCTAAGACAGCAATTCCAATTATCCAGCACTTTAGGCATCAAGAAGATTCAGATAAGAGGTCTCAGATTTAGCTCCTCTCTTCTCTCTGCAAGTTAATGTGCCACTTTTTCTTCTTTTTTTTTTTTTTTTTTTTGAGCAGACAATCAAATCTGTGATAACAAACTCCAAGTTAAAAAGAAAAGATTGTCTCTGCAGAGAATGGAAAGAACCATTTTGGCTCTCGGGTGAGTTTTGTGATCCACCTGAAGCACGAGTAGCTGTCATTGCACACACATTAAAGAGAAGCTGGTGAGCTTGTTGCAGGAGTAGCTGGATAAATTCCTATGGTTTTTAAATAAAATTATCCGAGTCCATCATACATACCAAAATGAGCTCCTGTAAGCTTCCATCAGGCTATTAATACACTGACAATGCAGGAACCTCCTTTCTGATTTCTGTCTTAAATCTGAGAAGAGTCCATTGGAAATCATATCGTTCCTGCAGTATTCAGTCCTATGAAAACCTTCACAAAAGCTCTGCTCCGGAGTCCCATCCACTTCTTCTCCACTGCAAGGGGCCAGATTGCCAGAGGAAGAGGTGCCACCATTGAGCTGATATGAACTTCCTCCCTTCCTTTCTCAGAGTATTTGTACAGGTCAGTCCTTCTAATACATAAGCTCTCATCTCCTGGCAGTTTTCTCACAGGAGAGCTTCCCAGTTTTCCACCTCTCCTCGCTGCACAGCCACCCACAAACAGCTTCTCTGTCATCTGAATGCTCGTGGATCAGTAGCATATAGCAAAGCTTTACAGAGCATGTGCAAACAACCTATACACTGATCCAACAGCACGGTGTTGAGCCTTGTCTTTATTTGCTGGGGGACATAAATCAACCTTCAAAGAGCTTCTTCCTTAACACTTTGCCCCTAGAAGGCCATCAGTCCATTCAACCCCGATACTACCAAGAGCTATAGCTCAGCACCCTGTTATATTTCTGAGCGATGCCTGTGTCTTTCTCACCCATTCTGGCTACTTGTTTTTGCCTGGATATGTGACCAAACTGTCCTGCAGGGTCCTGACAACTGGTGTGAGCGTTAGACAGCAGCAAATCTCTGCTTCTCTGAGCCTTTTCTATCTAGCACAGAGCTGGTCGAATCTCTCCCCCCACTTGCCCTTTGCTATGGGGTGGAGAGTAAGAAATCCTCTGAACATGACACTCTTCCTACCTTCTTTTCCCTCACAAGTTAATTCCCAGCCGTTGCTGCTTCTGCCCCAGCCCCCTTCTGAACGTGCTCTCATTAAGACCCCAGAGGGAGGAGGTGATGCTCTCAAATTGTCTTAATTGCTCTTGTTTATGCTGGTTACGATGGCAATAAGTTGCCATGCAGAGGAGGCTTTCTTCAGATGTGCAGGTTCTCCATTGTTCCCCACTCTGAAGGATTGTCTGTAGGCAGCTCCAAGTCATTTACAACAATAGATTAATATGAAGATCAGTAATACTGGGTGACTCACAGTCACACACATGCGAGACCCGCCAATCGCTGTGACCTGCCACCGGATTTGAGGGGAAGTTAAATGTTGCTGGCATGTTCTTGCAGGATGCTGAAGAGATAATTCTCTGCTCTTGCAGAGCTTCTGCTCTCCAGGAGCTCCCCAAACATGAATGGAGGATGATCTCTTTCTAGGGCAGGCGGTGACTGTCACACTCGCTGGAAAGCAGGGAACTGGAGCAGAGCGTGTCTTTTGTCCAGTGTGAGTTTGCATGTGCCAAAGTTTAACCAGGGGTCAGGAACCCTGACTTTTAGTCCCTGATCTGTCTTCCAGGCACTCTATCATCCAGACCCCAAAGAGCATCTTTTATGTGTGTTGTGTGCTACTTGTGCTGTGTCCCATTCATCACCCCTGACAATCGACGGAGAACGGCTCCGTCTCACGGGTTCCTCTCCAGACCTCTGCAGTGCAGGGTCTGGATCTCCATTTGGCAGAGACCCAGTGCAGACAATGTTGAGATACCTCAGCTGTGGGTTTGTCCCTTCTGTCCCACTGTTCAGACTTAGGACCCATGCTGGGGCTGACTGCACTGCACTAGGGGCACTTTGCTTTCGGTTTTTACTTCCCTGGAGAGTGTCCCAGTCTGCATCAGAATCACAGGATTTTCTGAGTTGAAAGGGACCCACAAGGATCATCGAGTCCAACCCTTAAATGAATGGCCCATACAGGGATCAAACCCACAACCTTGATGTTACTAACACCAAATAACCAATCTCAGGGACACTTTACATCACTCTGATCCACCCTGTGACTCCAAAATGTCTGTGTGCCATCCTTTCCCCTAAATCCTTGTCTTGGGGATATATGTCCCCTCCTATGTCCCCACCAGTCCTCATTTACCCAGGACCCACCATTCTGCTTCCACGTGCCAGGCACTCCACTCATCTCCTGCCTCTCTCACCCATCATTTTCCCTGCTCTCAGAGTCTCATCATTCTCCCATCTTTCCTTTCCCCCGTGCTGGGTGAAAGGGGAGTTGCCCACTCCTGTTTTTTCCCTGTTTGGGAGATGCATTATTCAACAGCAGGGAACACAGGCAGAGCTGTGAGGAAGGGCTGTGCTGGGAGGGATTAACAGCTGTCATCAACCTGCTCTTGACTCTGAAGTCCATTACAGAGCTGGGTCAAGCTGCTGAAACTCCTCACCAGTTTCCTATTTCCTGCCTATTTTCAGTCCTTGGATGCTGACAGCAGCCCCATAATTTCCAGTGGCAGGTTTGGTGCTCCTTGTCACCATATTGCACGTACTCCGGCAGGCAGACAAGTGCAGAAATTCTTTTCAGCTGAGTGTGACAAATTGCCTGGCTCAGTCCATAAGTAATGTGCCTTGCTGAGCCTGGCTAATTTTCTTCCCTGTATAAAACAGTGCGGTTTCTGCATAATTTGGTGCATTACAAAATCACCAGATCTCAAGGGCTCGATGGTGGGCCAGGCCCCAAGTGTGTCACTGAGCAATTACTGAGTCTCCACCTGCCTCTGGCTGAATAAAACCTTGAGGCAGCAGCTGAGGACCCTGATTAGACCCATGTGCTTTTTCATACCATCAGAAGTGTGTTATACTGGGTCAGCAAAGGGCTGAGTCAGGAACATGTTGTATATATACCCCCAAAAAAGGTGCCTAGGCAGGACTAGGAAGGCTTTTCTTCCACAGGTACGTATTTCATGTAGAAATGTAGCTTATATAAATGGTTTGAAGTTCTGTGTAATTAGTAACCCTCAGTGGATTTCTCTTCCACAAACTTTTCCAGATTCCCTTTAAGTTCATATACATTTTTAGCCTCTTCAGCATCCTGTGGCAAGGAGTTCCTCAGTTTAACCACACATCTCCTTTGTTTGAACCTGAAATCCCCGTGTTCCCAGGAGGTTTTGAGCCACCCACCTTTCGCAGTGGTACACACTCACAGATATCCTGAATTAGTCATATATTTAGCATTATTTTTTTTTTTTTTTTCTAATTCCTCCATCCATTTGAATCCACCATCTGCTGTAAATCTGCCCTGCAGCGTAGTCACCATTCTGGAAGGAGAAAGGCAGAAGAACTTGAAGCTCTTGGGAGTGAAAATAATGCAAAGCACCTGCATGAGGTGCCAGTGGTCACCTATGGAACCGCTGCCTCGGAGTCACCACTCGTTGCCATCACTGTACGGTGACACCTCCCAGGCTTTGGAGCAGACTTGGTTGCTGATCCAGAAGAGGGCAATGGTGACACATCCTCACGGATGCTCCGAGCACCAAATCCACGGAGGACATCCACAGCAGGAACGGAGCCAAGTAGCCAAACCACCCTGGCTACCGAATCTGCATGTTCCTGGCTGGTTTGTGGCAAGCAGATTGAAGTGGGAGGCAGCTTTCAGCTACTGTCTCGGGTCAGATGGGACTGTCAGTCAATTGTTAATTATGACTCTTCTTCTTGCTAATTTCTGTAACTTCCATCACCATGGCAGCTAACTGCCGTGGAAAGATTCAACCAGAAAAAGGAGAAGACAACCAAACTTTTCATAGCAAGGGAACAGGAATGAGCTACAGAGGAAGGGGGGTGGAGGAAGGGATCTGTACATTGTCTTCCAGGAGAGTCTAATGCCGTGTTCTGAATCCTAGAATGGCTTGGGTTGGTAAGGACCTTGAAGATCAGCCAGTTCCACTATCCCAGGTTGCTCCAAGCCCTGTCCAACCTGGCCTTGGACAGTTCCAGAGATGGGGCAGCCACAGCTTCCCTGGGCAACCTGTGCCAGGGCCTCCCCACCCTCACAGGGAAGAATTTCTTCCCAATCTCCCACCTAACCCTGCCCTCTGTCAGTGGGAAGCCATTCCCCCTTGTCCCATTATCACATCTGCCCTGCTCTGACCCGGTCAGCCGATCACTTTTAATCTCCAGTGATGGCTTTGTGTCCACAAAGGGAGGGAGGATGAAAAACTTGACAGCGCTTTGAGATCTCTTTAATTTTTAAACTTCCTTCCTTCTGCTTATTTTGTAGCTTTTGTCCTGATGCTGAATGTGCTCTTTCCCCCGTGTGTCACTCCCAGAGGAATAACCATGGGGATGAAATGCCACCTGGTCATCACAGGGCATTTTACCTGCGGGGGCTGGATGGAAAATCGTGGGCTGGGACCATGCAGGGCCTGGGGACAAGTGGCACCGTCTGTGTCTGCAGCAGCTCTCAGGAACGTGGTGACACAGTGCATCTGTGGCATGGGCAGAGTGGGCTGTATGGGATCATTAAAACAACAGCCATTCTGTTGCTGTTTTGCAGCAACCCCCCACAATTCTTGCTGAGGTCCCTGTGCCTGGCCCATTCAGCAACTTTCATTTCTGATTAAGCTTTTCAGCCTGTGGGTATCTTCTCTCACACCTGTCCTACCATTTCCTTTTACAAGGGCTTAATTTAGAAACCCATTGTACCTGGCCCTGCACAGACCAAGCCAATGTATTTTACACAATGCCTCAGCACGTCAGGGGAACAGACTTGTTCTGAGTCCATTCTTGAGGGCAGGATGGGCTCGTGCTTCAGGTTTTGGGTTGGCTTCTGGCACAAACAGCCCCTGTTCTGACAGCGTTCACAGATTTCCCAAGACCTTTATGAAATCATTTACCCTGCCTCGAACTTAACTTCTGAGTCTGGAAAATGATCAGCACAACAGTTTTCCTTAGCTCTGGTTTTAGGATAAACTTAGTATCTAGATGGCATCAAAGTCCTTGTGTTCTGTGCCTCATAAAGAGAATAAGAAGCTGATTTCTGTGCTGGGAGGACTTCAGCGCCGAAGTGCAAGACGGGGACAACAGGCAGGTCCAAGTCTGACGAGCAGCAATGAAACAAGGCAGAGCTGACAGGCAAACAGACCCCAGGCACTGCTGCTGTCAGCTTTTCCATCAGCATCTCGTCAGGGATGTGAGAGGGAGAGAACGAATCACTCCGTGGGCGTTCACAGGAAGCTCCCCCTCCCCGAGCGCGAGGGAGAGCACGGGACAACCCACACGAGGGGGTTTGAGAATCCTCGTGGGTGATCTTCCCAGCAAGCCTGGGGGACAGGAGACTCCGTGATGTGCCTGAAGGAGGCACAAATACCCCCCCCACGCCTCCTTGGCAGAGGACTCAGCTGGCAAGGTCTGATCTTTGTGTTCACTTGAGGCTCTCCGTTTGTTCACTAGATGCCCCTGGACCTTGCTTTCAAGTCTCTCCTCCTTCCCTGTCACTGTCACTGCCACAGCAACAGGTGAGCCTCAGAAGTTACTCACAGGGAAGAGGAGTTTGCACTGAGGAAATGGCCTGAATCCTTTGCAGAGCCCACTGGAGCCAGTCGGTCAGAAGACAAGTACTGTCCATCCATGGGGCCACGAGCATGGATGAACCATCTCCAGTGGCTGTGTGCCCTCCAGAGCTCTCTCTGCTGTCAGTCAAGCTCTTCCCCACTAAACAGCAGCGGAGGAAGCTCCACAAGTATTGCTTTTTTATTTCAGTGCTGCCACACTCGCTGACGTCCTCGCTAATCCTCTTGCGGCAGCAGGCTGCTAATCAAAAACTCCGCTCGCCACCTTGGCATCATTCTGGGAAGCCAACGGAGCGCGGAGATGCTCAATTCCTCCCCCTCCACGCACCTTCCATTGTCTTCAGGACTGACAGCTCTGATGTGGAGCAGTGATAAAAGCCAGCTGATGCTGTCAGGGCCCGGTACAATTGCACCGCGGGGAAAAAGGCGACTGGCTCTGACTCATCGGAGCCGCCTGGAGCTCAGGATGCCTCGCACGCCACACGTGCTGTCTCCTGGCACGGCTCATCACAGAGCAGCTCACCTGGGTACAGCCCTGCGAGGCAGGACTAACCAGAGGCCTTTGGAAGGGCTAGGACTGGCAGCCAGAGGGGTGGCCAACTACCTGAGTTCAAAGGGACTCACAGGGATCGTCCAGTCCAGCTCCTGGCCATGCATAGGACAATGCCAAAATCCCACCACGTGAGAATGTTTTCCAAACAATCCTTGAGCTCTGGCAGCCTTGGGGCTGTGCCCACTGCCCTGGGGAGCCTGTTCAGTGCCCAATCACCCTCTGGGGGAAGAACCTTTTCCTAATACCCAACCTAAACCTGTCCTGACACAGCTCCAGCCATTCCCTCGGGTCCTGTCCCTGGTCACAGAGAGAGGAGATCAGTGCCTGCCCCTCCACTGCCCCTCATGAGGAGACAGTGATGAGGTCTCCCCTCCTGTTGAAGTCTTTGGTGTGCATGGAGGAATAAAGGCTGGTGGGATGTTCCTTTGCTCATCCTGTGTTCAGGGGTGTCTAGCACACCATTTCTGCAACTCCTGAATGGTAATCTACGAAATAGCACCTCTCCTTCAGCTCCTCACATTCCCATCCTTACGGAATCAGCTGAGTTGCAGTTGAATTTCTGGGAGGATCCAAGATGCAAGGAATCCAGACTTGAAATGCACCAGGAGTGCCAAGCCAAAGATGGGAAGGACATTCAAAGAGGGGAAGCTGAGCTTCTGTGTGATGTGAATTTCTGAGTGACCTTGAGTAAACTGGCTCAGTGCTGCCCATCCTGCCCAGGTCAGCAGCTGAAATTTCCATTACTGAAAGTAGAAACTCAGGGGTCATTTCTGTTTCATTTCTCACTTTTTCCCAAACATGACATTGAGTGAGAGGCATTAGGAGTCCCTCCTATAAATAGGATGGCCCCTGTCAAAGCTGGTTAAGTCATACCCAGTGTCAAGCCCATAAACAAGGTCCCTCTCATGCACTGTCTGGAGGGGGCAGAGGGGGCTCAGGGAAGTTTGACAGCTCCCTGTTTGACTAGTTTGCACTGGGACACCAGCTATTTTCAAGGCAACAAACAGGATCATCCCCCAGCTCCCATCTAGAGGGTTTTTGGAAGTGGTGCAGGACAGAGGCAAAGTACTTGAGGAGCACTGCTCCATGTAGCAGGAGTGAAGCCTCCCAGCTCCCAACCTCACAGGGGCTGGGATCTCCTCAGTTGCTGTCACAGCAGGGATCAAACGCTCTGACTGCATCCATTCCTTCAAGGTCCTTCCCCAGTTCTGCCCTAGAAGTGTGGGATGACCTGGAAACCCTGCACTTTCACTTGTCTCCAGTTTCCCCTGGAGGGAGCTGCACTTTCCTCTTCCTATAGAGCTTCCCAGTTCTTTGTGTCCGCGAAAAGCAGCAGCTCCAGTGACAAATAGGCTTTGCCACACAGGAAGTCAGCTGGGGCATGGCAGTGAAGTCAGGGACACAAAGCAAAGCATCTTTGAAAGAAGAGAGTGTAAGTGTCCCTCCGTGCCAGCTGCAGGGACATCTGGATGGAGCTGGCTTGGCAGAGCTGCGGGGTCACCAGGGTTGTGCGTCACTGAGCCTCCAGAGTGGAGTATTTTGGGATAGTGGGAGCTGACAGAGGGACCTGAGGCCCCTTCTCTTTCCTCCTGACCCCTGGGAACTTCTTGCCACTTCTTCTCCAAACTCTGAGACTGCTGCTCTGAGACTGGGGGCTGCAGGGAACCTGCCCTGCTGGAGTGATGAACACATCTTTAAAAGGAAGATGATGAACGTGTCTTTAAAAAAAAAAAAAAAAAAAAAAAAAAAAAGGGGCAAGCAAAAGAACAAAGAAGGATTTAAAAAAAAAAAAAAAATAGAACATTTCTATGGTCTCATTTCCCCACAGATCCACAAGCAGTTGCATCAGTACAGCTGAGGGGGTGGCAAACTGAAGTGGGGGCAGAAAGGAACAAAAACTTTCTAAGTGAGCTCCGAAAACGTTCAGTGACTATACAGAGACCTAGAGCTTCTCGTCCCTTCCAGACATGAAGAGCTGTCTGGTTCTCATGTGTGGAGACACAGACACAGCCAGCTGAGCAGGGAGCAGAGATGATTTGTTGGAAGCTGAACTGAGAGGAGCTTAGCAGGGGAGGAATCGCTACTTGTTCTGAGAGAGGCTAATTATATTCCATGTCCTCGGAAGCCAACCCTTTCCTACTCCACTTGTATAACAGAGATCCTACGGCTCTCTACAGAACTACCAGGCTTCCCTCCCATCCCCACGGCTCACAGCAGCCTGTCCCACTGCCACTCTCCGCCCCAGATGGATCTGGATGTCAGTCCTGCATTCCCTGGAGAGCTGCTGAAGCACTTTGGATTCCTGGGAGATGGAAACCCTTCTAGAAACGCCGGGTAGAGTTACTCTAATTCCTTGCTGTTCGGGATCAAACTGAAGCCTGCTGCTTAATGGGGGATAAGTGGATGTAATGCAGTCAGTCAATAACTTTATGCACACATGCAGAGCCCTTTGGATTACTGATTTCCAAAAGGCAGTTTCCCTCACAAACCCTGCATCACACTGACTCAGCCCTGAGCCTTTTAACTTTGTATCTCCTTCTTCACCTGCACTTTTATTCTTCCATCCCTTATTCACTTCCCCCCCCACTTACTCATTTCCCCCCCCCATAGAAGTTTTCAGCTTGTCAAACGACTCTCCCTCTCCCTGTCTCTTTTCTCTTTGCCTTTTGCAGTGGGAGGAAAGATAATAATAAAAAAGAGCAGTTTTCAAATAAGAAGCCCCACGTGTTACCTGGGAACTGTCTCTCAGCATCCAAATACCTGCTGGGGCAGAGAGCGCTGAGTCCCTGCTGTTGTTTTGTTCCCATCAAACACTGTTTGTGTTTTGTCACATGCTCCTGTCAGGTCTGTCACTTGTACAAGAAGGACTGGCTGGGCCCTTGCAAAGGAGGATTTCCCTTTACACCTCCCTGCTAAGCGCTCCTCACTCCTTCCCTTCCTCCTCACAGGGGAAATTGCGGCTCTGGCTGCTGCTGTGGCAGTTCCCAGGTTGGAGGAATGGCTTTGGGAATGTTTGTGCTCTCTGCCTTGTCACTCCCAAAATTCTTCTCCTTGTGGGCAGCCCTTTAGTCCTGCCTTACGTCTCAGTGGGGAGGGAAGGGTGAGATAAGGAGTTGGTGAACCTGCCTCCCTCACTCTGTCCTCAGTCCCTGCTCAGCTTCAGGCTGAGCCCTTCACAAGCCCAGCACTTTTTGTGGCCTTCCTGAATTGCTCCTGAAAGGAGAAATTTGCAGGAGAAGGAGCTCCTGACCAAGGTATTCCTGTAAGACCAAAGGACCTGAAGTGGCTCCCTTGGGCCCTCCAGATGGAGAGGTACAGGAGGTGATGGTCCAGCTGCCTCACTTATCCCAGCCCGCTCTGTTCCCCTCAGGCTCTTGGCTAAAAGGCTCATTTGACTTTTATGAGGGCTGGAGACCAAGCAAACAAAGCCTCAGGGTTTAGTCACGCCAGAGGGTACAACACGTGCCTTTTCCTTCTCTCCTCTTCTTTTCTTCCCCGTGCCTTTTCCTTCTCTCCTCTTCTTTTCTTCCACGCTGACAATTTTTCCCGAACACGTGTGGTGTCTGCTCTGCTCGGGAGCCTCTCCTCAGCAGTGAACCTCAGGACTGGGGCATAAGAGCATTTCTTGCCATGTGGGAGTGGGGGCTGCCTTCTCTTTCACTTCCAGGACATCTCAGTACCCTCTGGGCTCCAGGGAAGCTGAGAAAGGCAAGGGGGAAAAAAGGAGCATGGAAATGCTCCCTCAGATGGAGAAGTCACTCAGGCATGAGCCCAAAGGCTTCCAGGTAGAAGGACATGGAATTTTCCCTCCCTGCTCTTTCCTGGAGGTCTGACTTACAGACACAGCCTGTTCTTTCCATGTCACCAGTGGTGGTGTCAGAGGAACTCACAGACCTCACGCTGTGGTCTCCACACCATCAGGGCCCCCCGAGACGAGGGTCTGGTTTGGGTCTCCACAAAGGCTGAGCTGGAGGCAACGCTTGGAGCTGCAGCAGAAAAGCTCCTTTTCCTACACACTGCTGGGTTTTGTTGCCTGTAACAAACCTCTCCCTCGGCTGCTGGGACTGTGCTCTGGGGCCGGGAATGAGGCATTGCTCATCCTGCTCATCTGTTCCTCGCAGGAGTTTTGGGAATCTTTGTAAATAAGCCAAGAACATGAGAAATAGAAATTCCTCCCGTTCCAGGCCCTGCCTGACACTGCACAGATCCTTTGTTCTTGGCTTCTTTCTCCCTCCCAAGGCCTCAGAGAAGTTATTCCAACAGCACACCCCCTCCCCCCCCCCTCAGGCTCTTCCATCAATTAGCAGTTATCCATTAACTGCTCAGGAACAATTCCTTCAATTAGCCCATCTCTTGAGGATGTCCTTCCCCAGGTGCTGCCAGTGCCACTTAAGCACCCCCAGGAAAGGAGCACTCAAGAGCTATAAATACATATTTAAGTGCTTGTTTAGGACCTCTTTGTTCCTCCTAACTTTATGGTGCTCCTGGTTTCAGCTGGTCCACAGAGAGCTCAGGATCAGCCCTCATCCTTATTCCTAGGAATCCTGCATTCCAGGCTGTGCTGCCAGAGCAGACCTTTGTGGTGTGGAGTTTTTTTCCTTTTTGTTGAGGGGAGTGTGTGAGGATGCCAGGAAGGCTCAGAAACAGCCCATGGTACTCTTGTGACCCAGTCAGGCATGATGGATGCAGGATGGTAAGAAAGAATCTCTGTGGCTGTTCTAGTGCTAAAGATGAGCCGTGGGGAGAAGATCAAGACACGGGAGGAAGAGAGAAGGTAAAAGGATTAGCCAGGACAGCTCAGCATGTCTGGGAGCTCTTAACCTTGTGATGGTCTTGCGGGGGGAAATGATGGAAGATTGAATTTAGGGATACCCCAACAGAGCCCAACATGGAGGAGAGTGAAGGGGAAAGGATATTCCCTGGAATTTGCTTTTTGCTCCTGTACTGGGGACTGAAAGTTGGAGAGTTGGAACAGCGAGGCACCAGATGATACAGGTGGAGCTGGACCTGCTTCCATCAGACAGGAGTGGGGGTGTGATTTGACGTGGAGCTTTCAGTGCCCAAACACCTTTTGAAAGCCTCTCCACCTCGTCTCTCCTCACATGGCCAGCTATTTCCTAGTTTCCTAAGGGAATTGCTAAACAGAGACCCAAAATCTGGTGAGCGAGCTGCTGGCTCAGGGAAACAGCGCCGGGTTCTGCTCAGGTAGCACAGTGGCTGCAAATTAATTACTGTTAACGATGCCACCTTCCTGCAGAGAACAGCAATTTCTGCAGAGGGCACGAGGCCTGGTTTTGTCGAGTGCCCAGCTTCTAAGGAGGCCTTCTGGCATCCCTGCACTGCCCATGAGCCCATCTGTTCCCAGTGGGAGCCGCGGAGCCATCAGGCAGTGCCGGATGGAAGCATGTTTTGACTCATGGGTCAGAGGCGGTGCAGAGAAGTCTATCGTTCCCAGTCCCTTCTTTAATTGACACAGTGAAAGAAGCCACATCTTCCTGCCTGATTCTGACCAGGTCTGTAATTGAATTCAGCTCAACATCTCCGCTGCAGCCCCCCCAGGGACCTGTCAATTAATGATGAATTTTTTCTCGCCTTGGGAATTTCTCCTCGCTCCCATTCTTTGTAGTTAATAGGATCCAGTGTTAAAACCGGTAGTAGTAAATCTCCCACCCCCCATTTCCTACCTTTCCCAAAGGTGCCTCATGAAGAAAAGGGCTTGGGCATTAAAAGAGACGAGTGAACTTCAGGAACTGAAAATGTGAGCAGCTTTCCTGTCTTTTGTTCATTCATCCTTCCTCTCACTCCTCTCAGGTCTTTTGTTTCTCTGTGCCAAAACTGCTTGCGCACACTTCACTCAGGATCTCATGAGACTGTTTTAGAAACTGCAAAGCTGAATTGGATCCTTCTTTTTCCCCACTCAGAGCACAATATCTGCTTAACCTTTCTTCCTTGGCATCTGTCTCTCCCAGCAACCCATTTGCAACTCGTGGTTGCAGAGGAATCCCAGTGCTGACTGGGTTTCAACTGGGGGTTGCTGGGGATGTAGGCAGGAGTGTGAGATGTGCTGTAGGGTGCAATTTCAGCCTGGCTGCAGGAGGCAGTTATTCCATGGGTCTGCCTTAGCCTTGTCTCTCTAAGCCCAGCCAATATGTACAGGTTTTTTGTTACTCCTAGAAAGGGAAATTCAATTTGCGTGCCAAAGGGTGAGAAAAGACAGGGGTCAGCTATTGTCCATCCTCTTCTGGTTCCTCTTCCCCTCCCTACATCACCCCTTTTGGCATTCCTAAGGAGCTGCTGCTGCGTTAACACATCCATTACCCTGGGAGAGATCTCGGGGGGGGGGGTTCCTTAAGCCGTTGGCTCCCGTTGAACATCCCCGCTAAACTTCGCCCTCACTGCTGCGTGCGGGGAGCTTCCCACGCAGAGCAAAGTTCGGTGCCCAGCCCACGGGTTCTCCCCCTCAGGCACTGACGTACGAGGCTCTGCTCGCAGGGGGCGGCGAGGGAGGGAGGGTGTTTGGGAGAACGTGTCTTTGAAGCAGTGACTGTTTGGTGAACGTGCAGAGACGAGGGGGTAACCATGGGAGTCTGGTTAACCAGGGTAACCACTGGTGTCTCCGGTCCCTGCTCTCTCTTTCTTCACTCTGTGATTTTTTTTCCCCAGTTTTCCAGAAGCTTTTCTGGTTTGTTGTTGGGGAGGAAGGAGCCAGGGAATGGAAGGAAGTGCTAGAGACAGAAATGCTGAGAGATGCATTGTTGGGCTCTTTTAGTTTGGTTCTTGGAGGAGTTTTTTACACGTGCCGGGCCTGTGCTCCAGTTCTCTCTGGGGATCCGCATTCACTGCCTGGATCTTCTGGAGAAGGAGGATGAGGAAGATGCTCATACACAGCTGAGAAGAGTGTCTGAACCTCAGGATGTTGCTTCCAGACACCTGATCCTGAGACCATTAAGATGGTACCCTCAGATGATGCTGAGGTTGGTTACACCAAGAGCTCACAGGACAATGCAGTGTCCCAGAGACACCAGTGCCTGCCACGACTGCCGAGAGGAACAGAAACATGGAATGGTTTGGTTGAAAGGGACCTGAAAGCTCATCTTGTTCTAACCCCCTGCCATGGCTGAGGACACCTTCCATGAGACCAGCTTGCTCCAAGCCACATCCAACATCTCTCCATGTGCTGAGACCCTCTTTTAGCTGACAGCAACAGTCCTGGAGGCAGGGACAGTCACACCCACACGTGCTTGTGTCCTGCCTCCACCAGCTGTGAGGAGGAGGAGGAGATCCTCGTTGTTAGGGTGTGCTGAGACATCGCTGGGATCACTGGCTCAGGGACATTTAAGCCTTTGTTTTCTATTCACAGTGTCTCACTTTCCCAGGCCCGGCAGAAGAGCAGGGAAGAGTCATCTGCAGGCTGAGATCAGCGGGAGCAGGGCTGTCATCCTGCTCCTGCACAGGGCTGTTCTCACGCCCCGTTTCCTCTGTGGACAGAAAGAAGAGTTATCTGGAGCCTGCACCTGCTTCCAGCTGAGGAGAGGAAACACTTCTGGAGGGAGCAGAGGACTGTGGTGGTATCTCAGGAATCCAGGAAGGATCAGGGCTCTGTTGGGCTCAGCCCAGCAGAGACTGTTATTGTGAGCTTGTGGTCAGGGTGGTTGGAAAAATCATTGCCATCAGCAGGAGAGGACTCGGAATTAAAGTCATCACCCTGATGCTTTGTCAAACTGGTGCAAGTGAGAGCTCCCCCTGGGCCACAGAGGACACGTTCCCCAGCCCTTGGGTCAGTAAGGGCTGCACCTTCCCTCCCTGCACTGCCTGCTCCTGGCTGCTCACAGCTGAGGAGCTCCTCAGCCAGTGCTCGGCCGCTCCATCACCCTCCGTGCTGCTTTGGGGCACAGCTGGGGCTCTGCTCCATCCCATGGCAGTAATTCCATCCTGGAGACACCCAGTTTTGTCCTGGCTGTGTCCCAAAGGCCCTGGAGATCCAAGATGTCCAGACAGCTAAGCTGCATGGCCTGAGGGAAGGGAGGGCGAATACAGCTGAGCCGAGGAGTGATCATGTTAATGCAGTGCATTAATGAGGAAATTGAAATAAAGGACTTTATCAGGGATGTAAAGTGAGTTGGTGGCAGGCTGGAAGTCTCCTAATGAGTGCTCTCCCCTGAGTTTTCTACCCTTTTGTGAACCCAGGACATGCTGTTTTGAAACAGTACATTAACTCGACACTAAGAGGCTTCTAAGAGGTGGGTGGGGAGGAAGGAGCCAGGAAATGGAGAGGAGCACTAGAGAGGGTTATGCTGGATCTGAACTCCCCTGTGACTTTGGGCATGATCAAGAGCCTGGACAGCCCAGCACAATGAGATGTTGACTCAGTTCTGGACACAACCCCAACCCTTCCCTAACACCACCGTGTCCTTGGAGGCTCCTTCCCACACGAGGAGCTGGGCAACAGCACAGCCAGTTCCCTCCCCCTAGCACAGGGCACCCAGCAGCTCTACTTACCTTTGTGTAATAAAGTTAAATCACTGCCTCATTAGAGCCCTCAAATTAAGTCACCACCTTGCTGGATCGATACCATTTTCCATGATGCACTCGTGACACGAAGCCCGGGAGATGGATTGATGCTGGGAGGCTGAAGTGCTGCAGGGGAGCTCCAGTCAGACCCAGTGCTGGGCAGGGTTTGTTATCAGGGGACAAAGGGCAAATTTCCATGGAGAGCAGCAGAGGCAGGAGGTGTGGGGGAGTGGGGGCACAAGGACAGTGCCCATGGCTCCTGCCACCTCCTGGGGCTTGGTGCTGGACCCTGTTTTGGACCTGAGGGCTGTTCTGTGAAAAGCCTGTGGCAGAAATGGTCTCTTCCAGGTGTGTCTGCACTGGGATTTTGGGTTAAAATGGGCTGTTCTCTCCACTCTCCCATTTCCCTTCTCTATGAGCAAGGTCTGGGCAAGGAAAGGCCAAAGGAGCAGCTCTCATGGGGTGACTGCAGTGGCGTGAGGGTGCCAGGGGTTGCCTGATGCCATAGTGGTCCCTCAGATGCCACCATAACAGAGGCTCTCTGTCCCCACTGTCCACAGGAACTGCCACTGTGCACTGCTTGGGGTAGGACCAAAGAGACCCTACAGCTGCCCTGAGCCTGCTGGAAAGATCTTAACTGGTGTCTGCCAGGTGGCAGCGGCTGAGCTGGGGACTGGATCCAAGTGAGGAGTCCCTGGGGCTGAGTTCGAGGTGAGTTGGGGCAGTTTGGGACTGCAGGTGCCAGATCACTGTTCTCTGAGCTGCAGCCAGGCCAGGAAGAGTTTGTGGCCAGAGTGAAGCCCGGCAGTCCCAAATCCCAGCCCTGGGATGTTTGTACTTCTGCCAGCTTCCCCCACATGGAGGCTCAGAGGGGACACCCCTGCCCTTTCCAGTGGTGAGGAGCAGAGACCACCCACCCTGTCCCAGCCACCTGCCCTGCTCCAGGTGCCAGGGTTAAGGTCACAGCTTCATCTCTCACCCCCACCTCCCTCTCTCAGTGCCTTTCCCACCCCCCTGCCCCAAGGAACACTCAGTCCATGGTCCCCGGGTGCTGGGTGCTTGTTCAGCTGGCTGGAGGAGCAGGCAGTGCTGGTGGGTGGTGCAGAGCAGGGGCTACAACCCTTTCTTCCTGCTGCTGCAGCTGAACACCACATGCTGGGTGACTGGGAGGGCAATGGGACCAGTCTGCTTCGTGGACTGGATGGGTTGGACCCTTCCACTTCCACTCTGTGCAAAATCAGAGCCCTTTGCAGAGCCATCCCTTCCCAGCCC
The DNA here is from genome assembly GCA_038380795.1 of Pyrocephalus nanus. Lineage (NCBI taxonomy): Eukaryota > Metazoa > Chordata > Aves > Passeriformes > Tyrannidae > Pyrocephalus > Pyrocephalus nanus. The sequence goes on from CM076276.1 coordinate 13,350,685, forward strand.
CCTCCCTGGGAGCAGGGGGGGAATTCAGAGGAGCCCTAAAACCCTCCCTCACCCCCAGACCCAAACACCTCCTGCCCCCGAGATACCCTCATGGCTGCTGAACCACAACTCCTGGGTGCTGGCTGTGTTTTCTTTATAAACCTGTAACAGCACCATTTATTCAATTTATTTGGCATTAAAAAAAAAAAAAAAAAAGGGATTCCTCCTGTTAATCCCTCTGCAGATATGCCCAGGGGTGACTTGGCAGCTGTCACAGCCCCACACTCGGGCAGAGCTGCAGGAGTGGGTGCCCAGCCAGAGGCTGCTGCCCACCCCAAGGTGTGAGGGAGGTGAGTGGGTGCATCTGAATAAAAGACAGAAGCAACAGGAGGAGGGCAAAGCTGATAAAAATGCCCAGAGCAGATGTGTCAATGTGGGCAATGAGGTGACACCACAATTGGCTGTCGCTTATTTTGAGGCTTATCATCTCTGGCTTGCAAAAGAAACCTTGTTTTTCTGTCCCGAGAGCCCTCTTAGGAGCTGAAGTATTTCTGCAGCCCAAAAGTCTCTGACCTGCTTCCAGAATGGATACAGGAGGAAGTCCAGGGAGTGGGACAGACCCCTTGTGAGGAGTGGGAGCTGCTGGCCAATTTGGGCTGAAAAAAGATGAGAAGGAAGAGACTGATGTGGCTCCCACAGGGAGCATTTAACGAGCTGGGCCCCACCCTGAGAAGCTCATCCCTGGCCTGGGGAGAGGGGAGGGCACCCAGCTCATGTGGGTGCTGCCAGGGCAGCAGGGCTGTCTCTGTGCAGGCAGAGAGCTGAGCTCTTTGCTCATCCCTGCTACAAAGCAAGAGAAAAACACTCCTGCCGAGTGCATCCAGAAATAACCCAGGCCTCCAGCAGCCAAAAAAGCTTCCAAGGGGGAATTTTAAAGTGCTGGGAATTTGGCCTCTCAGCCTGTGCTTTGGACTCCTCTGCTGTTCTAATGTCCCAGGCAGGGAAGGGCAGACTGTGAACGCTGCCCTGCTCCTGATGTTCAGAAACTTGCATCTCAACAGGCAACAGCTCACTCATGGATCACCCCAAGACCCTCTCAGCTCCCATTTCCACCCTAGCCTTTCACAGCTCCTGCCTTGAAAGGACCCTGGTGATGGGCAGCACTTTCCCCGTGGGATGTGCTTTAGGGGTTGTGGTGCCCCAATATCCCTAATATCCCCTCACTGGGCTGCATCCCTGGCTCAGCACTCCCTGAGATGAGGCCTCCTGGCAGGCACAGCCCAGCTGCTGGTGGGGCCAGGATTTGGGAGTCTGGAAATGGAATGAACTAATCATGAGAGGTCCCATTGCCTCTGGAAGGGAGGAGCTGGGGGCATTTACAAACAGGCTTTTCCTGTCTCTGGGAAGGGCAGCAGATTCCTACACTATCCAGATGGAATTAGACGATCTCTCAGTGGCACATTTCAGAGGCTGCAGGGAACATAAACGTTGCTTCACTGCTCTGGCCCCACTGTTTGTTTCCCCACAGGGGTCTCCTGGCCAGCTTTCCCGTGTGCCAGCATCTCCTCACCACCCCAGAGCAAGGGCATCATGTGGCAGATGCTCCACAGAGGGAGAGACACCTTGTCACGCAGCCACAGCTCTGCTCTGGCTCCTGGGGCAGCTCAAGGCTGCTCCATCCTTTCATTTTGGGGATGTAACCCAGCACACTGCTTGGCTTCCAGCATCCACAGGCAGGCTGCAGCCTTTGGAAACTTCCTGTGCCCCTGGTGTGTCCCCACACGCCCCAAAGTGCCCCTCTGAGGCAGGACACAAAGATGGGATGACCCAAGTGGTCTGGGTGCATGCAGGAGGTCACTGAAGATGTGCTGGCTTTGCAAAGCAGATCCCGTGGTGGATGCAGGACCATCTATTTAAGTCTTTCAGGGGGCTTTTTCCCTTGCCAGGAGCTGGAGAATAGAGGACCCGGGTACCATCTGCCCAGGGGACTGGTGAATCATCCTATTTTCCAGTTAACAGCACTTGTTTGCTTTGGGAGATCTCCAAGTTAAGGGGGAAGAAAAAGAAAACCCAACCCATGGATCTTTTCCCACACAATAAGAAAAATGCCTTGTTTTCTTTTTTTTTTTTTTTTTCCTTTTCTTTCCTTTCTTTTTTTTTTTTTTCCCCCAAAAGCCAGTGTCAACTCTGCTTTTACTTAGCAGTGGGCTGGATAAAAATAGGCTGTGAAGTCACAACGCCTTCGGAAGAAGAACCAGGTATGGCCTGGAGGGAGGGGGCGAGAGGAGTCGGGCTTGGGCGACTGGGACAAAATCCAGCGTGATGGAGGCAGGCAGGGTCTGTCCCAGGAGAGCTGCTGCTTATCCTGGAGCCTTGTGGGTTCCCTGGCACACTGCTGGGAGAGGCAGGAGGCTCTCTGGTGGATGCTCCAGAGTTCAAGCTGTCCCTCACGTGGTGTGGATGGGGCTGTGGCCCAGGGAACACCAGGAGATCGGCTCCGAGGGGTTGGGAGCTGGAGGCGCTCCGGGAAACAAGGGTAGTGACAGGGAGTGGGAGCCAAGGGGTTGTGCTCCTGCTTTCTCCAGGACCAGATTGCTGCTGCCTCCTCCCTGAGTTTTCTGCTCAGCTCTGGCTTTTGCTCCCGTTTGATCGCTGTGCCAGGCTGTGAGCACGCTGGGCTCTTTGAAAAGAGTGGGATTGGGAGGGGCTTTGATGTCTCCTGCTCGGGGCAGGGGCCCTGGAAACCACTTGGACACCTGGAGCATGAGGAAGTGCAGCTGATGCTCGTATTTTGGTGCTGCTGGTGGGGGGGTTCCTGTGGCAGAGCCTTCCTAGGGCTGTTCACACAGGGTTGGGGCACATCCTGAGCTTGGGCAGGCTCAGGGCTGGGGTGGCTGCAGGTGAAGATCCTCTGGGGCAGGGTCTCTCCAATATTTCTGCATCACAGGAGAAATCAGGGGTGTGAGGGCAGCTTTAGAGCCCCACAAGGGGATGTGAAAGCTCAGGACGTAGCAGGTAGATGATGAATCCCCCCTGCAGGGCTGGCTTGTCTCAGCTGTCTTGGATGAGTGTTGAAGAAGACCCCAAATTGCTGGTCCTCCCCAGCCCTCGTTGCAGTGGGACCCTGTGGTGTCCCCTCTGTCACCACACAGCTCCAGTTCTGTCCTGCCAAAGCCACACCTACTGCCTTGGCTTTGTACCCTTGCCACCAAGCACCAGCTTAGGCCACAAATTGTAATGAGTTTGGCCAGGCCTCAGCACAGCCTTCCCTGGGTATTTGTGCACAAGCTTGGAACCCCCATGGAAGCTGCGAGGAGATGCCAATTTTATGTAGCAAAAGGAGGCTGCACAGCAGGGATGATGGGCCCTGCCAGGACCAGAGAAGCCAGAGCTTCAGGCTTTACATTTTCAGGATACAAGGTGGGAGGGTTTTTTTGCCCTTCTACTTCAACAAATTAAAATTTCCAATGGAAAAAAAAAATAAAAATAAAAATCCCTGTGGAAACCAGCCTCGCCCACAAGGAAGGAACCTTCTATCAACAAGAAAATTCACAAATGAAGGGGGAAAAAAAACATGTCCTTTGCTCTTCCACCCTCTCCCGAGCCGCAGTTCCTCCGCAGCGGGAGGCTGGAGAGGCGCGAGGGGGATATCTGCATTTCTCTGGGATCAGTCACTGGAACCAGCATTATCACTGGAACAATGGGCTCAGCCCGGGCCCTCCTTGCCAGAGCGGCTCCGCCGCAGCGCTCCCGGGTTTATTTTTGTCCGGGCTTGGAGCGGGCTGTGGAGATCAGGTGACGGTGCCCGAGGAGCGCTTGGCATCGCCCGTCCTGCAGCACATGGCCCTGGGAGCAGCGAGCAGGCAGGGCTGGTGGAGCGGGGCTGCCTCTCCTCCTGGGATCCTTCCCCTTGGATGAGCCTGCCCTGGAAACCCCTCGGGGCAGAAGGGATCCCACTTGACCAGGCTTAGAGCTCTGCAGTGGGATCAAAACCAGTGGCTGTGCTCTGGCACTGGGATTATGAGCTGGGAACCAGTTTCTGATAGAACTGGACGTTAAGGGAGGTGACCAAGGAGACACAGGAAGCCAGGAAAGCCCAGCTTCACAAGAACCTGTGCAGTGTCTCCGTCTCTGAGCTTGCCTTGTTCCACACGGTTTCCATGCTGGGTTGTGTTTGAGCAGTGACCAAGGCACCAGTTCATTCCCAGTGCCCCTGATCTGGCTGAGATAACCTTGGAGTTGGCTAATTGGGCAAGGTATTCAAATCTACCAGCGTCCTTGGCCACACAGGGACACCTTCCTTCCATCCCGGCTCCATCCCCAGCCTCAGCAGAGCCCTCCCACCTGCAGGTTCACTCTCTGCTTTCTCCATCAGCTGGAAACAATCTGCATCACTGGAGGGTTTTATTTCCCATGGGGCTGTGAAGAGAGAGGAGCCTGGAGTTGATCAAAGTCTGGGAAATGCAGAGGAGCAGCCATGGCTGGAGGAAGCTCACTGGCTTCTGTGCTGGAGAGGGGGCAGAGCTGCACTGGGGTCTGGGGAGAGGGGGGTGCAGAGGGCTGGGGTCTGTTCAGTGGGTGGCACTGTGGGAACAGAGGAACAAGGCATTAATTTTTTGGGTGTGGGATGAGGAGAGGGACGAGAGTGCTGTGCCCCAGCTGGGGGCCAGGCGTGTGTGGCATCACTCTGTGCCTGGAGAACGTGCAGCATCACTATCCTGTGACACAAAGGGAGTCAAGTGTTCCATGGCAGAGACTGAGACTCACCCTGATCCCGGGGGATATTCCAGAGGGTATTCCAGCTTGCTCAGATCTGTGAGCGAACCTCACCCTCCGTGGGTCAGGCCATCCTGCAAAGAATCCCCTTTTATATAAATCTCAGCATGCGATTCTGGAGTGGAAGGAGCCTGCCCTGGCCCAGCAGGTCATTTCAGGCTTGGCTGAGCTCCTTTCCTCCTGAGGGGATGCTTGCCAGCCTCTCGGAAATGGCACCGGTGGAATCTGCAGCCTGGGCACGGCACTGTCCGTCAGGACCTGCTCTCTGCAGCTCCCAGCAGCAAATCCCTCTTGCAGCAGGAGGATGAGGATGAATGATGTGGGAGCACATGGAAATCCGTGGACCCCTCTGGCAGCAGTTGCACTGAGCCTAACACAGCTCCCAGGGTCTGACCCTGCCGGTGCCTCCTGGCTGCATCTCCCTGGATCAGTGTGTCTGGATGTGCCTGATGTTGAGATCAAAGAGCCTGTGTTCATCCACAGGACTGGAATCGCTCTTTGGAAGGGATGCAGGCACAAAGTCCCATCCTCTTCTGCACTCTCAGCACAACCTTTGCACTGTGGTGTGGAGAAAGGACACCCACAGAGAAATAAAACTGCGCATATCACCCATCAGGTCGGTTTTCCTGTGGAGAAGACTTCCAGACTGCTCTGCTGGGTGATATTCTGCAGGCATTTAGCCCACAGGAGCTAAATCCAGCTGGGATTTGTAGCGAGGCCTGACACACCCCCCGCTCCCTGGACTGTCACGGTCAAGGCAACGTGTCTTTCTGGGCCGATTAGGGAAAGTGTCAGGGACCTTGCACCAAGACTGACAGGCCAGGGCTTCTCCTCTCACTCTGCTGTGTTCCACTAATTGCAGCTCTCCCTAATTAAAAATCAGTGATGTGGCTTTGGCAGCTGCCAGGCAGGTCCCCCAGGCGAGCCCCGGGCAGCAGGGAAGGAGGGAGCCATCCCTGGAACCTGGTGCATTCCCTGCTGAGCCGTGGTCAGGGGCTGCAGAGGAGCCAAACACCCAGGAGAGTCCTCAAAAGGAGCAAAAAAAGCAGAGCCAACCTTGTCAGAGACGTGGGGCTGAGCTGTTGTGCTGAGCTGGAGTGAAATGCCCTGTGCCAGCTGCAAAGTCCCTTCACAGGTGGCACTGGTGGCTCCAGTAACCACACGGCACTGGGAGCTGGGGCTCTGCAGCAGAGGCAGCAAATCCCAGGACACTCCTGTGAGCTGGCAAACTCTGCCCCTCCCAGGGGTACAGGAAGGGCCAGCTCACTGCCAGGCACTTAAAATCAGGCAAAGTAAAAGCTGGATGATCTATAGAAGTGCAGTTTCCTCTTGGCTTGCTGGTTGCTGATCTATCAGCTCTTTCTCCTTCCTTATTTCCATGTGAGGACTACTCACATGTTTGGGATATGTCTTCCCGTGGGATAATGGTCTCTCTGAGCAAAATCCTCCTGAGTGAAGCCAGGAGGAGCATCCAGTCACCAGCATGAATGGATAATGTCAGAGACTCTGGGGTGATTTCATTAAGGAGTGCTTGTGCTCTTACTGCATCACTGCAGACTCACAGACAACAGTGAATTTTCACTCCAGACACGACTTCAGCCCAAGCAACCTCTCAGGTTGGGGAAAATAACGTGGCCCAGAGTTTTTCATGGAATCACAGAATCATGGCGTGATTTGCGTTGGAAGGGACCTTAAAACTCATCTTGTTCCAATCCCCTTCCATGGGCAGGGGATGCTCCAAGCCCCCTCCAGCCTGACCTTCTCATACTCATACATGTCCTGTTTGGAAATCCATGGGTGAAGGGGATGTTTATCTGCCAGGATGTCAACTAAGGGCAGGAGAGATGATGCTTTTGTCACCTGGAGAAGCTCTAGATGGGAATAGAGACATCAGCTCATATCGCCTTAGAGGTTGTTGGGAGAGGGATGATGGTTTGGGAGAGGATAAACTGCATGGCATGGAGTGACAGGACAAGGGGAAATGGCTTCAAAATGACAGGGCAGAGTTACATTGTATATTGGGAAGAAATTCTTCCCTGTGACGGTGCTGAGGCCCTGGCACAGGTTGCCCAGAGAAGTTGTGTCTGCCCCATCCCTGGAAATATTCCATCCGGGTTGGATGGGCCTTGGAGCAACCTGGTCCAGTGGAAGGTTTCCCTACCCATGAGAGGATTTGGACTAGAAAAGCTTTAAAGGTTTCTTCCAACCCAGAGATTGTATGATCTCCCTGAGGAAGTGGGGATGTTCGTTCCCTGCTCCTCTCCATGGCCCACAGCCAGGGAGGGCTCACAGATGGACAGCTCGTGGCTGGGGCTGACTGCTCTCGACAGGCTAATAATACCCCTGGGAGAAGGTCAGGTGGGCAGCAGCAAGAGCAGCTCCTGTTACAGGCTCACCCTCAGCTGCCAGAGCCTCCAGAAAGTTTTGGGATGTCTTGGAGGAGAGCTGGGACTGCAACCGCTCCTCCATGGCTGGGTGTCCAGGGCAGGTGACGGCAGCCGGCTGTGAATGGTTGTCCCCACCGTGGTGTGGAGAACTGCATTAGCCCCCAGGACAAATCCCTGCTCTGCCATCCCATCACTGCATCCTCCATGTCAGCACACCCTGCCCTGCTTCCCCATCCCAGCAGGACCTGGCCACCACCGGGCGGGCCACCGTGCCATCCCACCGCCACAAATGTCCCGGCAGAGAGGGTTTTTCTTGCTGAAAAGCTGCTTAGCAGCTTAAGGAAACAATAAAAGTAGTATTATCTTCAATGGCGAGGCAGATGGTTTGGATGATTGGTTTGACTTTTAAGCTGGATTTGAGCTACGGATATTCTGATTTTTAACAATTTTTGGCTGGTCAGACTCCGGCGGCGTAATCTCCAGATTCCTGCTCCCCTTAAATCCAGTCCTCTGGGCACCAGGGGCTGTGGGATGGAGACCTGCCCTGGCTGGGGGGTGACACGCATGTGAGGGGGCACCCAGACCCCCACCACCTGGTCTGGCAGCCATCTGGCCTCGCTGCCACCACCACAGCCACCACCAGCCCTCTGCATGCCGGTTGTCACCGCTGCCACTGCATCTTTGTCACCCTGACCTTGCAGGGACAAAGCCCCTGTCTGGTCCCATCCCGCGTGGGTGGCAGCGCTCCGCAAATCCATCGCTGGCAGGAGCCCAGGCCTGAGCTTTCCCCCCCCAACATTGTCTTCTGCAGAGGGATTTATTTAGTTTTCCTCCTAATTATCTGGAGCCGTGGACTTCCCGCCACCATCTGAGCACCGGTCCCAGCCCGCAGAGCTGCTCCCGCCGACACGGAGCCTGTTCCTGCCGTCGCCCCCACACCCGGTGTCACTGTGCTGCTGCCGTCTGGAGCGCTCAGCAGATGATGTCCCGCTCACCAGGACGTGGCCAGGGCCCTTCTCCATCCCTCCTGCAGCAGGGACCCCCAGCCATCCAGGAATCCCTCCACGGATAAGGGATCTGCCATGCTCCAGGGCTCTCAAGCAGCCTCCGAGGCTTCTTGGTGCTGCCGTGTTCGGCCTGATGCAAGGCAAAGGAGGGATTTGGGGATGAAATCCACGTTCAGCGCTGTTGGGGTTGGGCAAAACTCCTCTGGAAGGCGGTTCCTGGCAAATAAATGCCATCCCTGGGGATTTCATGGGGGTTTACAACTCCAGGACTGAGTGGCTTCCAGCACCACCTCCAGGCAGGGTCTCAGGTTATTGATGACCAGCCTCAAGCCCCACAGCTGCCCCACCTGAGAAGAGCCATCATAACCATCCTTCATATCAGAATCATTTTTATTTAGCAAATCTCCAGAGCTTCAAAATAAAACTCCCATAAAACAAGGGTCATCTCTGGGATTACACTGAAATCGTAAACTGAGCAAAAGAGGAAGACTTCTACAGAGGTCAAAGGTCACCCAAAACATCCCTTTAAGAGAAATAACTCCAGTTTTCTGTTCCCATTGCGAGCTCCAGTGCTGGTCAGCAGAGGGGAAGAAGGGGGGAAGAGTGGAGGTGATGGAGGTAAAGGATGTGGGGAGTGTCTACGCAATTTGGTTCAGTCCTACTGCCAAAATATTTCCCTGCTGCACCCGGATCCTGAAACACCAGGGGGGAAAAAAACCCAAACCCTGTTGCAAGGAAAAGTGGTGGTTTGGGGTCTGTCTGTGGGAAGCAGAGCAGAGGCTGCAGAGAGGTGAACCTGGAGAGGGAGAGGTGTGGGGGGACGAGAGTCCCAGGGACGAGGCAGCAGCTGGGATGGGGAGCAGGATGCAGGGATGGGATCGGCAGCGGGAAGGATCTGCCGCAGCTGCTGCAAGTAGCTGCGAGCTCGGTGCCCGATCCCCAGCAGCCTTTCCCCTGCCGGCTCCCGCGGGGCCCGGCAAAGCACTGTCAGAGCTGCCAGAGCTTATCTTTAGCTCTGTTCCCTCCCTCGCCCCCGCGCCCACCTCCTCGCCGCTCACCGCGTCCCCGGCCCCCACCAAAACACGCCGTTACATAAGCGCTCGCAGCAGCCATCTGGGGCTGAGTCAGCCACGAACCCAAACGGACAGAAAGCCCCCCGGGGCGGGGATGCCAGCCCCCGGATAACGGGCTTTTGGGGTCATCCCCCCGCTAAGGCCATCCCGGAGCGTCCGGAGCCCACACCCAGACTCGGGTGAGCAGCCCCGTGAGCAAGAGGGCCTGGAAGGGGATGGTGAGAAATGCCCCAGCCCAGGGGATTGGAGTCATGCTTGGGGTCATCAGGCAAGGAGGGGAAGGCTTAATTACACACTAAGGAGGTATTGCCAAAATAAATGTGCCAGGTGCAGGGGAAGAGGGGAGGGAGCATTGACAGGCTGGGGAAGGGGAGTTGATCTGCCACTTTGGACGTGTCTCTTCCATCTCCATCCACAGTCCTGACATCCCACTGGAAACCCCTCTGTGCTTTTCCCATTAAATCAGCACCATCAAGCCCAGTTTGATTCCAAATTTATTAATTTGGGGTTTTTCCCCGAATCCCGTGATCAGGGCAGGGGGTGTCCTTCACCTCCTCCTTAAAATCACCATTTTCCCCCGGCAGCAGCATCGCAGTGAGAGTTTGTGACCTGAACTTTGCAGCATTGTGCTGATTCACAACGGCTTGTCACCGAAAACTGCCTAAAAATGACAGAAAAAGGGACGCTGACTCATGTGTTTGCCTTCCCCGAGTGAGGAGAAATGTGAAAGGTGAACAAAGTACTTAACGGGCGATAATTACATTCAGCGCTGAAAAATCCAATCCATATTAATAAGCCGGCGTGTTGTCGCTAATAGAGGCATTTTACAATTAAAAGAAAATAAAACATTTAAGGTTTTTAACCTTGACAGTGACCTTTCAACAACAAGTGTAAGGAAACCCCTAATTTTGTCCCACTCACAATAATAAATCTCTGTTAAGGAGAAACTCCAGCAGCCGCCTTCCTGGACTCCCCGCAGGGTGCTGGGGGCTGGTTCCCTGACATAATCCTGTTATACAGAGGGATGAAACCTGGCATGGGATGGGTTGGAAGAGCTGGCCCCTCAGTGGGAGAGCTCTTGGCATTGTCATTCCAGCCAGGCAGAGGGGGAGAAAGGAGTTGGAGAGGGTCCACCTTAATGCAGGATGAAAAAGCAAATTGCCAGCAGGAGAGCAGAGATGCTGCTCCGTTACTATGGTTACCCCCAGAGACAACCCAGCATCCCTGGGTATCGCCCTGTGGTACCCGGATCATCCCTGGGTCTCACCCTGCGGTACCCGAGATGCTCCCGGCCACCCCAAATGGCACTGGGGCAATTCAGGTGGGCAAGACACCAAATTTGAAGGGACTTTTAGGGCTTGAGGTTCTGGGAGTAGCCAGGAGAGAGGATGAATCCAGGATGGATGGAGGAGCAGCATCTCCAGCGTGACCAGGGCAGAGTTCCTGCCTTCATCCTTCTGAGATGAGGGGAGCTGGTGGGAACTCAGAGCTCCCAGCCCCTCCTCTGCCTACTCTCAACTTCTTGGTGAGGGACTGGCCCTCCCAGATTTCAGTGGGTTTGAACCAAACCCATCCAAGCTGATGAAAAGCCACCCTGCTTTTGGGGAGGCCAAAAGCCTCTGCAAGGGCACAGAGAGATGCTCTGATCCCCTGAGGCTGAAGGGAAAGAGGCAGGAGGGCAGTCAGTGAGGGCTGGTGCAATGCTGAGTTAAGTGAGGGGTTTAGCACTTACAGACATCTTGTGGAGGTTGCCAGCTAAGAAACAGCCCCAACCTCATCATCCCATTGGCTGCAATCCCTGCTGAAAACATCCCAGCCGTGCCTCTGAGGTGTAAGGGAGGTCCTCCCCTGCTGAGCCACCCACTGCCTTCCCATCCCTGCTGCTCCCACCCCTCAGCTCAGCTCTAACCCCCAAAGGTGAGGACGGTCAGATTGCAAATAAAGCCAGGACCAAACACCTTGGTAGCACATTTCCCATGGTGCCAGCGTCAGCTCAGCTCCCCGGGGATTTCTGCTACAAGCAGCCACCGAGGGAGGAATTCTGGAGGCAGTGGGAACCATCCCCGGGGAACTGCCTGCTCCTGAATCATTAAATGCTTCCACAAACGAAGCGCTGGGGTTTGTAGTGCAAACTGCTGCACGAGGAGTCAGTGGCGCATGGCAGAGCCATCCCCGGGAGCGGAGGCACGGGAGCCGTGGGAAGCTGCTGCACGGGTCGGTGCGTGTCCCCAGGAGAGATGCTGGCAGGGCCCTGCCAGAGCATCCCCCACCTCCTCCCTGGCATTTTCCTTTCTGAGATCCAGAGCCCCTGTTTTGGAGTAGAGGTTTTTCCCCGTCTCATCTCCCGCCTGCCGGTAACAGGCCCTTTACCTTCCCCAAAAACCCCCGCCCCTCTCCTCAGCCGGGGGAAAAGCTTCCAGAAAAGCATCTGGTCCAGATTTAAAGGCATTAAGAGACAGAGATTGGTGGCTTGCTCTAATAGCTAATCATTATTAAAAGATCCCTCCTTATTTCCAAGATAGATTTGTCTGGCTTCTGCTTCCAGGAAGGGGTGGTTATTATGCCTTTCCCTGGTAGATTAAGTTACCTCTTTGTACCAGTGTATCCTCCCCCTGACAAATGCTGTAATCAAGTCACCTCTCAGTGTCCCCCTTTGCTGAATTAAACGGGCTTTGCTCTGAAGTCTTGCTTAGCCCCGGCCCTCTCTGTGGTGATTACAGTGAGTGGCTGGCAGGGATTTTTTTTTAATGAGTAAAAAGACTTCCTTATGGGGAAAAAGGGATGGAGCCGATGGGACCCAAGTGACCATCAGTTGTGGGTGGAAACTATCAGCTGCTGATCACCCAACCCGGATTCAGACCCATGACCAGCCTGAGGAAGGATGATCAGGAATTTCTTCGGGTTATTTCAGTGCATGAGCCCCGTTCCCCAGGGCAGCCAGGTGTGAAAGCCAGGAGGAAAATCCAGGATGGCAAATACAGGGGCTCTGTGTCCACCAGGCCATTAACCTCTCCGTAAATAGCATCCCACACACTCTCTCCGCTTTCCTTCAGCCGTGACCATTAAAGACATTTAAGCTGTCACTTGGACACGGCGTGATGTCCCCTGAGGTCCCCTCAGGAGGCCATGCCCGGAGGCAGCAGATCCTCCTGGAGCCCAAGGGGGACCAAGGTCGCTCCAGGAAGATTTGTTGGGTCAGTCTCAGGTGACTGGGCTCGTTCTGCCTGGTCGTTTTCCCATCTCCGGGCTCCCTGCATGGCTGAGCTGATCTTGTCCCCTGGATAAATCCCATCAGGAAGTGCAGTGGAGCAAGTGGGACTCACGGATGGGGCCGTGGGGGAAGGGGGGACCCTGCAGAGCCCCATCCCTGCAGCGCCTTCCCATGCAGGGAGGAAAATCATCTTTCCTGCAGGATAACAAGGAAAATTCATGTGTGTGGTTTCTGCTCTGACCTAGAGGCAGCAGGATGGATATTTGCTAAAAGGCTCTTAAAAAAAAAAAAAAAAAAAAAATCTCTGTTTGTCCTGCTGGGCCCAGTCTTGCTCAAAGTTTGCTCCACATACATCCTGTATGTGTGACAATTGACAGACTTGGAACCACGCTGGAAGTTTGCTACAGGCAGACACTTCCCTATGATCTTTAAAATATACAGCACGACGCGAGGTATTTTAAATAGATCAAAATACATTTATTACATATTTATATTATTTTCTCTAGTCTATTTATATCTTTTGGAGACTCTTATATATAATATATATAATATATTTAAAATAACATAAAATTAGCCAGTTTTGTCATCTGAAATACATTTTACAAATATATATATACATTGTCACATATATCTCAAATATATGTGCAATGAGACAGAGAAACACCAGAGGTGGAAAAGGTACAGATACTTCATTGCATCCCTCGGCTTCTCTACCACCATCACCCCAGGGAAGAGACTCAGCGTTTCACCCCTGGGAAACCAGTGCTCCCAGTTGCCAACCTGCCCTCCTGAACTGATGCCGAGTCCCGGCCCCCAAACCATGTGGGACCAAGCCTGGGGGAGCACCGGGGTGTTTTTGGGAGGGGATGGAGGAAAGATGGGCACCCTGGGAGGGGGAAGCGGGACAGATGTGCACAGCTGGTGGACAAGGTGATGGGTGGCATCGGGTGGGGCACCATCCCACACCCCATCCCTGCTCATAACGCATCCGAATCCTGCCCTCTGCCAACCTCCCCATGGCAGCATTCCTGAACTGGGGGGGTGGGGAGAGCAGGATGAGGCCGAAATGCCACACCCAGCTGTCACACGCTCACTGCGGTGTGCAAGAAACGGGAGGGGGGACACACGGGGGACTCTTTTGGTTGTCAGCACGAGAGGAAAGGAAAGAGAAGGAGGGTTTAAAAATAAACGTTTTTGTTCTGCCTTATTAAAGATAGAAAAGGTGGCTCTGAAATCATCTCCTACAAAAGGTTTGAAGGTCAAGCAGGCACCGAATCGCGAAAGGTTGAGCGCTAAGTGATTGTCCCAGCCCGGAAAGACGAAGGGCACTAAACTCGCTTGTGAGAAGCGAAGGCTCGTCCTGACAGCCCCCAGCCCTGGGCACCCCCTGCCCGGCCTGGCAGGGCACAAGATGCCCTTTCCAGAGGTGGATTTGGGGTGCAGGGCTGTGGCTTTCTACTCTCACTGCTGTATCTCTGTGGGGTGAAGCCAAGTGGGAGCAGCAGCGGGTCCAGCCCCTGGTCCCCAACCAGCGTGGCTGCCCCCAGGGCAATCCCTACGGGAGGCTGGCCAAGAGGATTAGAGGTTCTTTGTCGGACTCCTGCCATCCCCCAGGGATCAAGTGGGAGTGAACTCCGAGGATGGAGCCGGTTTGCTCAGGGAAATGGTCAGCCGCTGTTTTGGGGGGAACGTTCCCCCCACTCGGCTCCAAACCCCTTCCCACAGGGATCCTGCCCCATCCGTGCTGTGACCAGCACCAAAACCCCACACTGAGAGCATCCCTTGTGCCTTCCCAGCCCCTCCAGGGAAGGGAAGTGCCAAACAGACACCACTCTCTGGCTTCCTTCACCTTGTTTTTCTTTTGTTACCCCTTTCTCTGACAATTTTTGTGATTAAAACTATGGCTGGGCAGCCTTCCTGATGCTCCCTGATGGCAGGAAAAAAGACCAGTAGCTCAGAGCACTCACAGGTAGGCAAAAATAATATTTATACACTATGTACCAGCATGGTCCATGGCCAGGACAAGGACTATACAGTATATTTATGGTGTCTCACCAGAGCTAGACCCTCACTAGCAGGGTTTGGGGCAGGGAGTGAGTGAACACGGTCCAGGGAGGGCCCAACACCCCCTCACCCTTTCAGCCTCGGGCACTCCCCGTCCCAGTTCACATCCTCCTACACAGCAGTTTAAAAATACATCTGTATATATTATTCTATTCTCTCAGGTAACACTGTACAATCATAGAAGTTCCTTTAAAAGCAATAATTTACTTAAAGACATCTCTATTTCTCTTTTGTTTTTATACAAATATTTACTGTGATATATATATATATATATAAAGAAATTAACCCTCTGAGAACTCTACAGCAGCAAGATGTGCACCTTTTTTTTTTTTTGTAATAATTATTATTTATTCAAAAAGAACCTAAAACCACTTAAAAGCATTTATTTTAAAAAAATAAATAAGTAGTGCTCACACAAAATCTCTCTGCCCCACCCCCCCCCTCCATCCTTCCCAACCCCCCCAGATGCTGTGGTGCAAAAAGTGGGGGGGAAAACCCCTCCTCCCTGGGAGCAAAGGGACTGGTGATGGGATGGAATCCACCTTGGCTGCCTCAGAAACATCAATGCCACGGCTGGAGCTCAGTGGCACATCCCTACGTGTCCCCACTTTCGGGGACAACCCACCCAGGGATGTTTTCTCCCCTTGGCCGGATTTTAGGGGTGGCCAAAAATGATGCAGCCCCTGGGCCGGCAGCGTGGGGTGACGGTGATGGACACTGGTGGGAAGAATCTCTGCGGGGATGAAGTCCCAGCGCCCAACACAGTGGCACAGGGCAGGGGGACACACTGGGGCGGCCCCTCCCTAGAGCCCTTGGCAAGAAGGAGATGGGGATGGGGACACAGGACAAATCCTGCCTCTGCCACCCTTGCTTGGACACACCACAGCAAGTTATGGCTCCAGGACACGGCTTCCCTGATGTGGGCTGGGGGGAGGAAAGCACCGGGAGCCCGTCACAGCCCCAAACACTGCAGGGCACCCCGCTCGCCAGCCCCTCTCCCCAAGGGCGGGTGCTGCCAGGGCTCCATGCCCAGGATGCGGGATGCCCATGGCTACAAAGCTTTTCCCATGGCTACAAAGCTTTTCCCATGGCCACAGGGAGCGGGGAGCCGGATTTTGGCTCCCAGAGCACCAATGAGCAGCATGGCTGGATGAAGGGACCCGCAACCTGCATCTTCCTGACTCCTTCCCCCTGTGCAACAGCGGGGAGCAGGGCAGGAGCCAAGGCTTCCCAAGCACGGGCTGGTTTGCCCTGTGCTGGAGCAAAAGCTAAGCCAGTTTGCCACCAAGGCCAGCCTAAAACACGGTGGATGAGGGGAGGTGGGTGCTGCAGAGCAAAGGGAACGTGCCCCGGTGGGGGGATGCAAAAGGGGTGCTGTGGAGGAGGGCTGGGGTGCGGGATGAGTTCGCATCTCTAAGGCACAATCCACCTCGAGGCTGGGACACAGGGATGGGTTGAAGCTCAAGACGGGGTGATTTTCTCGACTGGCATCTCTTGCTTTGGGAAAAACATCTGCCTCTGAAGCAGGACCCTCTGGTGAATAGGGAATTCATAAACCCCAGCCTGGCACAGAGGTGGCTCCTGTGCTACAAGATGACTTTTGCATTGGTTTCCAAGTTTAAAAATATTCTTCAGGGAAGAAAAACACCAAATTGGTTGGAAAGGTGGGGAAATACCCAATTTTGACAGCTTTCCACTCTCCTTTTTGTGCTTCTCATTATTTTGTCCCAGTCATGATGGAATTTATGAATTCCCCATCAGAGATGTTGGGGGAGACCCAACACTCAGCAGCTGATGTTCCAGACCCTGTTTCCACCCTGAAAATCAGTATTTCCATATATTGGCTGATTACTGTGTTTACAATGCTTTTTTTCTATCACAGTCCTTCCTATCCTTATTATCTCCTTCACCAATAATTCCTCTACTTGCTTTCACTGCCACGGACCTCCAGTCACTTACATTTGTTTTCTGCCTATGAAGCCATGCCAGTGGAAAATAAACACCCCAAAACTGGATGCAGTCTTGACTTCTAGCTCTTGAATCTGCCCAACAAGTCACCCCCTCAAAGGACCCTGGTGGCTTCTTCATTCCCTTGTTCATTTTTAAAAAATACTGAATGACTTCTTTCAGATTTAATATTATTATTATTGTTGTTATAATTATAATAATAATAATAATTATTATTATTTTGGTAAACAGTCTCCCAAACGGTACGGTGAAAAAATTAAAAACCCTCTCACCTCCCTCCCCCGTTTTTTTTCCCCCAAAATTAAAAAGAAGTACGTTAACGTTGCATGTTATTTCAAGTGTTGTTCTTGTGCAACCGAACCAGACCGCCTGCCGAAGGAGCAATATTTTTTTTTTTTTGTTGCTGTTGCTGCTCGGTTAAAAAAAACAAAAGGAAAAAAAAAATAAAAATTAGAAAGAGAGAGAGAGAGCGTAAGGTTTGTTTCCTGATATTTCCTCTTTTTGGATCTCGCAGTGCTCGGCTCCAAGACAACGCCGGCGTTTTCCCCGCGGGGGGGAGCAAAGCCCCACGGGGCCAGCGCGGGGCCAGCGCCTGCCAGCGCCCCACGGACCCTCCTCTCTTCATCCCTCCATCCATCTGTCCATCCGTCTGTCCATCCCTCCCCGAGCCGTCGGCCCCGCCGTGGGCGCTGGGCGCGGGGCACGCGCCAGGGGCTGCCACCGTCCCCTCCTGCAGACCGCTCAGTGGTTATTGCGATGAAACTGAAAACTATGAACGAGACTAATTTCTCAAGCATTCCTATGGCACTTGCATTGTTCTGCATAATTTTGAGCGGGTTTTAGGGGGAAGAGATTAGAGGAAGGAAAAAAAATACCCTTGGAAAAGTCAGCGGAAGGACCAAGAGTCATATTTCCGACTCCCTCCTGTACGACCGTTGATCCAACGCTATTGTGGCTTGAAGCCTGTCGAACTCGTGCCTGTTGTCTGGGCTGATGTCCTCCAAACCCCGGCTGTCATCGTCTTCCTCTTCCTCGTCGCGGCTCATGAAGGCCAGCTCGTTCTCGTAGCAGAAGGAGTTGGTGCTGGGCAGCAGGAATTTGTTCTCCACCAAGTCCTTGGCGCTGCAGCGCGGCGTGGACGGGACCTCGTAGGTTTTGTGGAAGTGGGAATAGTCTACTTTGTACTGGTTTTTCTCCTCAAACAAGACGGGCTCGAAGCGGTGGCCCCAGAGGATCTCGCTGGCCAGGTAGGAGCTCCGAGCTTGCGTCGTCATGGCTGTGGCTTCTACCATGCCTTCCAGGATGACGACGATCTCAAAGTCATCCGTCTCCAAGTCCTGGCGGCTGATCCCGAACAAGGGGCTGTCTTCGTTGATCTCGTGGAGAATGGTGATGGGGGACACCAAGAAAATACGGTCCAAGCCTTTATCAAACCCCACGTCGATGTCTATTTGGTCGAGCGGTATGTACTCCCCTTCCTCCGTGATCCTGGGCTTAATGAGCTGAGCTCGTACGTGGGCTTCCACTATGTGGCTTTTCCGGAGGTTCCCCACTCTCCACATCAGGCAGAGTTTTCCATCTCTCATTGCCACTACCGCGTTATGGCTGAAAAGTAATGTCTGGGCCCTTTTTTTGGGCCTGGCCATTTTTGCCATTATTGCACCAATCATGAAGGAGTCAATTATACACCCCACGATGGACTGAACCACCACCATGAAGACCGCGAGCGGACACTCCTCCGTCACGCAGCGGAAGCCGTAACCAATAGTCGTTTGGGTCTCAATGGAGAACAGAAAAGCAGCCACAAAGCCATTGACCTGCAGAACGCAAGGCTTGAAGGTATCGTCTCCACCCGGGTTTTCTAGGTCTCCATGAATGAGTGCAATTAACCAGAAAATCAGCCCAAACAATAACCAGGACACCAGAAACGCCAGGGAAAAGAGCAAGAGCATATACCTCCAGCGGATGTCAACGCACGTGGTGAACATGTCTGCAATGTACCTCTGCGGCTTGTCATCCATGTTGGTGAACTCCACGTTGCACTGGCCGTTCTTCTTTACAAACCTGTTCCTGCATTTCCTCCTGGTGTGGATTTTCCCGTTGCCAAAGCCGTTGATACCTGGCATCGTGGTCAACCTCAGCCCGTCTTCCTCGGAGGACACGATGCTGTAAGGGTTGACCCTGCCTGTGGTCATCCCTGAGCCAAGCCCACAGTGAAGGTGAAGGGTCTTGCGATCCCCAGTGTCCCCCTGACCCACCCCTGCCCACCCCCCAGATTCTGCTGCGGTGGAAGGGAAGTCCCAAAATTCCACGTCTTGGCTGCCACGTCACCACGCTGATCCCGTGAGAGGCTCTGCAATGAGAGAACAAAGACACGGCCGTTACCTCTCATGGCAATGGGACCCAAGGGGCTGCTTGGCCAAGGGCCTGATGGGGTGAACGTTGAGTGACAACCCCTCCACTGCCCTAACTCTTCCTTCTGTGGACAGGCTGCTCCCAAAAAACGCACAGGAGGAAGGAAGAATGCCTTAGGTTTTGTTCTTTGGTAGTACAAACTAAGTGAGGAAACCTTGCCGGGGCGATGCAGCATTTGTGGAACCCTCAACAAGTCCAGGGGATGGAAAACCTTGGGTAGCACTGGAATTTCTCCACCTCCCTTTTCTCATGAACTCTGCAGCTGGAGAGGCGAGCGGGGAGGCAGAGCTGTTCTCCTTAGGACATGGATATCAGTAAAGGTACATCTGGAAGCGGCTCCTTTGGTTCACATTGCCTGTGCCAGATGGATCAGTGCCCAGCCCAGTGCCCGACCTCCCAGCACCAGCTCTTCTGGGGTCAAGGGAAAGCACAGGGAGATGTGGATTTAACCTCTGTCCTCCTGCCCGAGGATGGGAGAGGACACAGCCAATGTGCAGCTGGTTGGAGAAGGCCCCGGGAAGGCACTTACTCAGGGCCTTCAGATGTCCTAAGGAGCAACTTTCCCAACGTATCCACTGGGACATGGAGCCATCTACGGTCACAGATGGGTTTTGCTGGCCAAGCCTTACGAAGGAACAGCTGCCACTGGGGAATGGGGAGCTGTTTTGGTCCCTTCTGGAGGGCTCAGCTGCAGGGTCAAGGACCTACACTCAGCTTTGCCTGGGAAAGAGGTAACATGGACATGGGGGAGGTGGCCCAAGCTGGGTGGGCTCCTCAGTGCAGGTGAGACCTTGGTGGAGGAACCCAGCGGGACCCTGACAGGCTGCTGGACCTTCCCAGTCCCTCACAGGGCTGTGTCAGAGACTAGGTAGGATTGTGGACAAGCCACGTGGCACATCCCAAGCACCCCAAAGAGCTGGCACTGATGGAACACTCCTCAAACCACCTCCTGCCACGGGTCACCTATTGCTTTATGCCACGGGATGTCTCACTGGGGATGGAACCACCTTGCTGGCACTGAGACCTGCACAGGGCAACAATGTGGTGAGGGATCAGGTGCAGAGGCCCCCACAACACCCCGTGCTCGCAGCACAGAGGCAGCAGCTCCTGCCTGGGGGCAGAGGTGAACCCGCCGGGCTGTACGTGCTGTGCCGGATCCGCTGGCCCGGTCGATGCAGTCGATTCCTGCAATCAGCTCCGGTGCCTGGAGACACGCTGGGACAAGCACACCCTTTCCATTACACAGTGACCAGCACCAGGGAGCATTGCCAGGCACAGCCTGCCTGGGGCTGCATCAGCCCGGCTCACAATGATACCCTGGACTGCCTTTTACTGAAACGCTCCCCAAATCCAGCCTGGGAAACAGAAATGCCTCCAGAAGCCCAACACCACAAGCAGGAGCACTGCCCAAACCTCCTAGGTGCTGGACACAAACCCATGGGTGCCACCACCTTACACCAAACAACACATCTCCACCTGCTCTAGTCTGGGCACAACCACTTTTTATTCACAAAGTTGATTTTTCAAATGCCACAGTTGTTGATTGGCATCTCAGCAGACCAAAGAATTGCTCTCACACAGCTGGGGCCATCAGCATGAGAGCCTTTCCCTCCTTAGAGACACAGGAAATAATAAAATAGGCACAATCAGTTAATATTAATGGTCAATATTTGCAGCCCCATAGTCACTAGAACTCATATGGGACCAAAGTGGCCTTGCAGAGCTGACCTGTCAGGCCAGCTGCAGGTTCGTGCTGCCCAGCTCCAACCTGGTCTCCCATCCCAAGTCTTCCTCCTGATCATCCTGGCTACATCCATTCATTTCTCTCCTTTTTTTTTTTTTTTTTTTTTTAATGAGAGCTGAGCATTTGGGGCCAGAAAAGGCTACTTCTCCATCACCTCTCCCCCCAGCTCGCCCCACGGAAAACGCTGAGTACTTTTGCCACAGGATGAATTTAGAGTTGGGTGGGTTTTTTTAATTAATTCTAGATGCATTTGAGAAGTGAACAAAATGCAGTGAGCTCCCAGTGACCTGCGAGAGGATTAGCTGGGGTCTGGATTAACTGTGCTGGAAGGGGAGACGTGGCCGGGTGACTGCGGAGGCAGCAGAGCTGCCTTTACCTGGGGTGAGGTTCCCAGGGACCCTCGTGCTCCCCAATCACCACCATTGCTCCCCCCTGCCTGCACCCTTTTCCCCATCCCTCCTTGCTGCCCTCTATTCCTGCTTTCTCTGTCCCTTCCTTTGTTCCTTTTTCTTCCTTTCTTTCTCCACTCCTTCCTTCCTTCCTTCCTTTCCTTTGGGTACAGGGCAGCTCTTGTGACAAATCCCATGTCCCCAGCATTCCCCAAGGCCACGGGACTGAGTCCTTCCCCAAACACCGGAGCTCCTGGGAGGACCAACCCCCCCCTCCCATCCCAGGCCAGCAGGGGCACCACGGGGAGACGGCAGCTAAATAAAGGCAGCAGAGTGGATTTGCCGGAGCAGGAGGCCGCCTGCGGCTCGTACTTTATTTAGCACAGTTTTGTTTGGAAATACACTTTCTCGAGTTCACTGGAAGCCGAATTTCTGGTTTGGTTTAAATTCGAAGGCTGGAGCCCCAGGCTGTCGCCGCGGGAGGCTCGGGTTGGGAGAGGGCTGGTGCCAACACATGGAAACTCATGGCTGGACAGGCTCTGACAGGGGGACCAGCTGGGGGCCGTGTCCCCATGGTCACCTTACATCTCCTTGGGCCAGGAGTGCATCCTCCAGCATCACCCTTGGCATCTCCCCACAACCAGCACTGCCCCAAGGGACTGATGGAGATGTTACAGGGGGATACATCCCCCTCCCTGCCTCCTTCCCGGGAGTTTCGCACCCCTGGCCATCACAATTTTACCTCACGGGAACAAACCCAAAACTTCCCCTAATAATCACTGCCCATTAATCCCATCCCCAGCCCAGTTTCAGTGCAGACAAGCCCATGCTGGGTGTCGGGCAGGACCGGGACCATCCCCTGCCGCTCGCGCCACGCGCCTCGTGCAGCGCTAATAGTGTTAACATGCAGGAAACAAAACAGGCTCATGATATTAGTTTCGGGAATGAACGGGCCCCTGGCTCCCCGTGGCTCCAAAGGCAGTGACGCCACGGACTGCCCCAGCTAATGAGCTGACACGAGAGGCAACAACTCCTGCCACGAAACTGCAGCAACCCAACTCCCACCGCGGAGCCGTTTCCCGCAGAGAATCCAAGTGTCTCCAGCAATCTGCCAACTGCACAGTTAATCTTATTTAATTTTTTCTTATTTTTTTTTTTTTAAAGGGATGTTAAATGTTACAACAATATTAGGAACAGCCAGCACGCTGGGAAAATGTGTCGAGAGGCCGGGAAAGTCATTATTTAGAGCCGGCTGAATGTGTCAATGCGATTTATCATCACACCTTTCCCTGTACCTCCGGAGGGGACGCTTTTTGGAGCCATCAAGGCTGCCCCCTGTCATCCTCCCAACACTTGCTTTTCTCACGGAATTGTGGGGACCACCTGTGTTCAGGTGGAATCAGCCTGGTGGGCACTTGGAGGAGCTGAGTTTAGGGATGCAGGTCCCGTCCCACGGGGGTGGATGAGGTGACCACGCAGGAGGGGTCGGTGTGAGGAGGTCGCACTCGGAGCTGCTGCCCGCCCCGTGCCCGGAGATAACGCTGCCCTGTGCGGGGAGATAACGCTGCTATCTCCCACAGCGATGCCCTTCATGGCCCAGCAGCAGGACAGCAATGTCAGGGGTGAGCAGGGAGCTCTGCTCCCCACCTGGGCTCTGCCAAAGGGTGCCCAAGTCTCTCCTGATCATCCATGACCCGACAAAGCAACCCAGCATTGAATATTCACAAAGCAAGGGGAGAGCAGCAGAGCTGGGGGCTCCCCGAGCTGTGCTGGGGCAGCACCAGTGCCTGAATAACTCCCTCCTCTGACTCCCCGTCTTGGAGCACTTCCAATAAATTAAGGGTCAGCACGCGGCAGGGCCAGGATATCTCACAATGTATCCACAGAATAAATGGCTCCCTGGTTCCCCTCAACTGCCAGGGAGGACAGGCAAGAGGCTGCTACCACAGTGCAGCCCTAATGAGAAAAACCTGCTCTGTTTTGGCAGGGACACAGGTAGAAAACAGCCCTGGGCACATACCCTTCTCCTGGGCCCCCCCCCCACACACCCCCCTAATGCCGGTGAGCAGCTGAGAAGTCGCTGTCTGTGAGCCCTGATGGCACATGAAGAAGGGAAACTGAGGCACGTGGGAAAAGGAAGGCCCTTGGTGGGAAGATCTGAGGTGATGGGGTGCCTGGAGAGGTGCTGGCTCATCCCTGTCCCCCTGAGCCACGTGTGGATGCCACGGGCATGGGAGGAGGGAAAAGGGCCACGTGGAGCGTTCATCACTGCTGGGGCCGGGTGGCCTCTGCAGAGTGACAGGCTTGCGCTTAAGCACCCTCAAACTCCTGATAAATGTGATCAGGGAGCTCCTGGGAAAGATCCTGTCGGAGGCTGCACTGAGCACATGGTTGGTCCCCTACTCCATGACACAATAAGGGGACAGAGCATTCCGGTCTGGCTGCCTCCATGTCTATTCCAGCTCCAGCACCCGGCCCTGCTCCAGCACCCACACCCTGCAGTGACAGGACCCCAGGGCTAAACATCCACCCTCACTGCCCCCACCACTCCCAGGTGATGCCCCAGGTGTCAGGAAATGCTGCAGCTCCCACAGTCATCCCAACCCGCAGCCAGCCCTGCAAACCCTCAGGTCCTGAAATCCCATTTTGCCTGCCTGGCTGTTTTTCCATCTGCTCGAATCCATACGGCTGGACAGCGGGACATGGCTGGGGTTAAGGATGAGGGCAAGGGGAGGTGCAGGCCTTGGCAGGGACCACCCACAACAGGGGGTTGCCGAGGGATGCCTCAAAAGCCCTGGGGGATGCAGCCAGATTGCCCTATTCCTGTGACACCCACCTAACCCTCTGGGGTACCCTCATACCCTCAGCCCCCTCAGCTGCCCTGGCTCAGAGGACGGGTGTTAATGCCCCGGGAAATCACCCCGGGAAGGGGCAGAGCACCAGCTGCTCCCCAGGCAGGGGGTTGTCCGGAGGAGGGGGTGAGCCCTTACCTGGTGTGTGCCCTGGGGGGTCTCCCCAGCGCTCCCCGGCCATGG
The DNA here is from genome assembly GCA_038380795.1 of Pyrocephalus nanus. Classification (NCBI taxonomy): domain Eukaryota; kingdom Metazoa; phylum Chordata; class Aves; order Passeriformes; family Tyrannidae; genus Pyrocephalus; species Pyrocephalus nanus. The sequence continues at coordinate 13,374,733 of CM076276.1, forward strand.
CTGCAGGGCACAGGGTGCCCCGTGGCCCTGCTGCAGCCCGGGCGAGAGACAGAGAGTTTTAATTGAATTTCTAGATTATCCCGGGGGAGAAATTGTAATCTCCTTAAATCCAACCTCTGGTCGAGTCCCGTAACCTACTGTCCTGCGCCGGGGAAGGGATTTAGTGAGGGGGAGGGGAGGCTTCCCTGCCTGCTGATGCTCCAGACCCTGCACCCAGCAGGATTTGTCCCACAGGATGTCAGAGATCTGCTACTGGAAGCCCTGCAGCCCCGGGAATTGAGGTTCTGCAGTGGAATGCCCTGTCCCTGCTCCCCATGTCCTCCCCATGTCCTCCCCATGTCCTCCCCATGTGACCAGTGGGAGCTGCCCAGAGATGGTGTGGTCAGGGCTCCAGTGAAGGAGATGGTTGGTGCTGGGTCAGCAGCGTCTTTGGAGGGTGAAGAGGAGCTAACTGGGTGGGATTTATGGCTGGGAGGTGTCTGTGGCTTTGAACTGAAATATCACCAAGCTCAGTTGTTCAAGTCCCCCAAGGAAGTCCTGTTCCCTGCCCAGGCTGTGGTGGTGCCTCCCTGCCAAAAAACTCCATCCCTGGACCGTGTAGGCCAGAGGATTTCTTGAATGGGTGGGTGATCTTCACCCACATGGCCCTGGTCTCTCCTGCCTGCTCCCAAATCCAGATACCTGCTGGGTTTCATCCCAGACATGTCTCCTGCTCGAGGAAATCGCTTGTGTGGGCAGAGCCCGTGCCCAGGAAATGTTTATCCTGAAGGTACAATGGCAGGTTGGAAGTGATGGGTGGAATTCTAGCTGGGAATTGGCACGGAAAGGAGCAGGACAACCAGGAGAACCAGGATCCCTTCAAGCAAGGGGAGATGGGATGTAAGCAAAGCTGAGCCATCAATAGCTCATCAGCACCCTCCACTCTTTTTTGGGCTTTAAACCCACTATTATTCCTGTTCCATCCAAGCATTACCAACTGTTGAAGTCCTGGTGAGAAACACAGGCCACACTTTGTTATCAGGCAGTTTTCCTGGCTCCACGTCCCTGCCAGGTTAAAAAGTGGTCATTTCCACCCCTGAAGCATTTTGATTCCAGCACCCCTCAGCATCACCACTGGGTTAAGGCGTCAGCAGAGCTCTAAACTTCACTGTTAACCCCAGCAGCAAGGGTGGAGATGGGGGGGAAGGACACGCCATGCCCGGGAAGAGCCGCCCTCCTGGCCCTACTTACCATGCGATGGCAGCGAGAGCCGCGGATGCTGAGCCCGACGCCGGCAGCCGAGAGGGAGAGCAGGGACTTTGCCACTGTCCTGGCTAATTTCTCCTGAGCTCAGGTTACAGCCTCGCTTCTTCCCTACATGTACAGGAGCTGGCACCTTGGCTGCAGCCGTAGGGAGTCACCACCAGCAGGGCAGACCTGCTCCTTCGGGGCTATTTCCAAGGGGTAGGGAGGGAAATCTCGACTGGAAGCCCAAGATGCCTTAGTGGTCTCAGGGGGTTGGAAAGGGAAGAAACTTGAGGGGATTTTTGGAGGTTTTTGGGATGCAAAGGACCAGCCAGAAGCATGAGACACATTCAGACCTGGGGGATCAGATGGTGGGACCAGGTAGTCTGTGTTCCGAGGCAAGATCAGCTTGTTCTTGTCATTTAGTGATGGCCATGACACAAACCCCATTTTAAGCATTTCTCAGGAGAGGAACAAAAGCCCCCCTCCTTTTCTGTTGGGGGTGACAAACACCCCTGGCACACACCTGGTGCTACCCAGCATCTTCAAGGTGAAAAAGGCCTTTTCACTGCTCTGCTGCTACAAGTTTTCCTCCAGCTCATGGCTCTGCCCACACCAGTTCATGAGTTTCAGTGCCTTCATTCCTGCAAGGGCTCCCTTTAAGGTCAGGTTTCTGGCCCCATGTTTCTGCCTTTTCCACCCATCCCTGACGTCACTGGAGAGCTGAACAACCCCAGACTTCAGTCATGACCCCAAACCCAAGTAGCTGCAAGGGCAGCAAAGGCAGGGCAGGGTATTTTGGGGACCGTCTTCATCTGCTGCAGTGAAGATTTAGCACAGGCGTTGCGTAACGCCGGGGGGGTTCGATGCTCCCCGTCCCCTCTCGCCGTCAGAGATCAGAGACTCAATTAATCCTCCATCATTCCCTGCCCACGGGGACCAGCCCTGGTGCCCTCTCAGCCCGACCCCAAATCTCTGCCCGACGTCAGCATCCACTGAGGCTGGTATCCCACAGCCTGGGGGGGAGGTTCTGAGAGACATCCCACTGACACCACCCAGGGCACCCGCTGACCCTCCCAGGCCACCCACCTTGCTTGGGAAGCCCTTTTTGAATGGAGGTGGCCGTGAAGGTACCCATGAGACAGACACTGAGATCCCTAAAGTGACCCATTGTCTCTGTGCCCCAGCCTCGGGTGCTGTCATGCATCACTTCTTTAAGGGGCCCAGCACCCACAGACCCTGTAGGCAGAGACCTGGGCCTTTGGGGCACTTTATAAGGTCATTTTTAAACCACCAATGTTTGGTGCACATCTGCTTGTCTTCCCGCCTCTCCGCTCCTTTGCACAGCACACATCTCTGATGGATGGCTCACCCAGGCACACACTGCAGGATCACAACAGCAACGAAGGGATCCCTATTTTTTTTTTTTTTTGGCCAGCCCTAAAATAACAACCCCCACAAGTGTCCTTGGGCAACCCTACAAGGAACAAGGCGATTGCAAATCCTGGCATTGGCGAGCTCTGCCACGGCTGTGTGTGCACAAATGGGATGATGAGGAGAAGGGCACCAGCAAGCCAAACCAAAATGCTGTCAAGGGAAGGTTTAGAGGGTAAAGATGATGGCATGCTGCTGCCAGCCAGCCCTGGAGTCCCAGTCCTGCCCACCAGCACCCCTTGGAGATGCCAGATGTCAAACACCACCCTGGCACAGAAGGGTGGCTGTGGTGGCAATGGGTGGGCACAGAGAAAAGGTATGCCGTGGCCAGGGCAGGGGCCAGGTCTGGTGGCATTGAGGAGGGTGGGACACAGTGACATGTCCCTCTGTGAAGAGCTGCACGGAGAGTTACACAATGCCAGCCCGGCCGCCCTTGGCTGTGTGTGCCGTGCGTGCTCCTATCGACACGGCCCCGGCCGCCCTCCGACATCCCCCCAGGGGCAGAACTCTGCAAGTGGCGTAAATGCAAGTGCATGTGAGCAGGGGGACCTGCTCCAGCCCCCTCCTCAAACCCTGCACCTCCTGCAGTGGTCACCAGCGATGCACCGGCACCCCCACTGCCCCCTGGCTCGGCTGTGCCGATGGTGGGGGGTCGGGGGGCAGGGGTGGTGCTGTGCAGAGCAGGGGAGCAGGGTGAGTTCCCACCCATCCTGCTGGGAAAACACAGCAGCTGAGGAACTGCACGGCCTCCACCCAGGGATTTTTAGGATGCGAAAGACCAGCCAGAAGGACCCAACAAATTCAAACCTGGGGGATGTGACTGGGTTAGGACAAGGCAAGACCTTGCCAGGACCATGATGGCCATGTCCCAAAAGTTCCTTCAAGCCTTTTGCAGGGGAGGAAGAAAAATCACCTTGTCTTTCTGTTGGAGGGGAAAAACACCAGTGCTGCCACCGACAGCAAGGAGTTCTCCCCTCAGCAGAGCAGTGGGATGAAGCAGGGGTGCTTTTGTCCACAGAGAGGGGAAACTGAGGCACGGTGTTTGGATGGGCCCAAGCGTGGGGACAGGCTGCAGCCCCTGTCACTGCCTTCCCCCCAGCCTGGCCTGGCCCCAGTTGGAGATATTTATAAAGCCGATAAGGGAGCAGAAAGAATTTTCCAAATGCCAAAGTTACGTAACCTCTCCTCGTCCTCCACGGACATGGCCTGTAATTATACGCTTGGGATTGGGGGAGAGCCCTTCATGGTGGGGCTGGCAGGGGGGCACCAGTGCCACTGTCAGCCCAAAGGGCTTCACCCTCCTCTCCCTGACTGCAGCAGGTCCCCTGGGTCCTCGTGCCACTGTGCTGCCCTGTGGGACCCCCTCCCTGAGGGACCTCACTGGCTCTGTGGCCAGTCCCCCCACCCTGTGCAGGGGACCCCAAGATTTTCTCTGAGTTCTTGGTGTCTGAACCCCCCCCCAGGTGCCTGCACCCCTCCAGCCCATCCCAGCACGTTCTGGGTGTCATGACAGATGACAACCTGAGCACAGCTGACATTGCCATGGTGACTATTAATCACTGCTGCTGGGAGGACTCATGTAAGGCTCCTGCACCAGCACCTGCCCCCCACAAAGTGCTGACCCCCACCCCCAGCGTCTGCAGGTACCCCCTGCCCTCCACCAGCCCCATTTCCACCACTTTTTGCCCTGCTACACACACAGGCACCTTCCAAACCCTTCACCACCACCTCGCAGCTGCCTCCAAATCCTCCAGTTGTGTCTCAGCTCGCCCAGCCCTGTGGTTGCCACCCCAGGGGAGCGTGGTGTCCCTTCCCCGGGATATTTTTCTCTCTCTCAACTTCGGCCAAGGCTGGGGAGTTGGAGGGATGCTGAGCGAAGGCTCCGTCGCTGTGGCAACCCGCGGGGCCGTCTCCAGGCGACCGCCCAGGGATGCTGCAGAGATGCTCTGGAGGCAGAGTGAGAGGGACCAGGGCGGGGGGTGATGCATCCATAGGGATGCCACTCCCCTCCTCCACTCCCTTACCTAAACCACGGCCTGGGTCATTGTAACAGGGTGTTAAAACACCCAGAAAAAGGCCACCGACTTGACTCGGGCGGCCGGCTGAGCCCCGACAAGCTCGCGGCACCTCAGGCCGGCCGGTGGGAATAGCGGCAGGATGCTCCCGGGCGGACGCGCCGCTTCCAGGGCCACCTGCAGAGCTGTGGAAATCGTTGTTGGAAATAAGCCCGTTAGCTTCTTAACCCTCATTAAGCAGCTTAAGGGGGACGCGCGCCATCGTACGCAAGCCCGGAGGCGGAGAAGGCCCTTGTTCAGGGCAGAGGGGTGACGGGATTTCCACGGGTGATGGAGGGGGTGAGACGGGGATGGGGGGACACGGCCCCAGCCCTCACCCCGACAAGCTTCCCCCTCCCCGCATCCATCCCCCCTGTTGCTCCCCGCCAGCCGGGACCACCGGCAGCTCCCGACGGCGCTGAGCGGCGGGCAGGGACGGCGATGACGGGCTGTCACACCCGTGTGACGAGTGTGGGAGGTCTCAGCCGCAGCCCCGCCGGCGTTGGGGAGGGGGTGGGGGGAGCGGGGGGCGGCTGTGACAGCGAACGGCCCGGCCAGCGCCCGACACGGCGGCTGCGGAACGGAGCGGGACGTTTCTAATCACTCCACTTGGAAAAGGTCCCGTTTTTACATTTGTTAAATTAAAGGATGTCAGAGTCCGATGCCAAGCCCAGGCTTCCTCGGAAATTTAAACTAATGGCAGCGAGGAAAACGAGCTGAAACCAGAGCACAAGCGCTCCCACGTTGTCCAGCAGCACCAGCCATCACCCTGGCCTGGGTTTACATCCAAACATCCATCACAAAGATCTCAACTTTTTGCCCCAAAATCCAACCTTGCCCCCTCTGCTCAGTTAGAAAGTGCATTGCTGGCACCTGGACAAGCCAGGCTGCTGTGATGGGGTCCCCAGAGAGACCAGCATCCTCTTCCAGCCTCTCAAAGAGCAAATATCTCCCTATTTTCTGGATACAGCTGCCCTGGGCCATGGGGTTTATCAGCACGGGGTGGAAGTGGGAGAGCAGAGTGGTGGGTACAACGTCGAGATTTCTCCAGCTCTGATGATTCCTACAGCCAACTCCATCCTGCCCGGCCCCACACAGGCAGGCAGGGGGGTCCTGGCAGAGCACAGGGGATGGGGGGGTCACACAGCCCCTCGCTGCCCCTCTTCCCCACGGAAATACCTGGGCTCAGGCGAGGGCTCCACTCCCGGCGCTCTCCGGGCTCCGCTGGGGGGGTTTGTGCTGCAGCTGAGAAAACCACTGAGTGGTGGTTGGTGGTTTTTTCTTTTCCCTTTCTTTTTTTTTTTTCCTTTTATAATTTTCTCGGCGAGATAAAATTAAACAAACAAGCCCTTCTGGGAGCAGCGCGAGGAAGGGAGCCTGCTTCCCTACAGATGTGCGTGTCCTCAGCGATTACAACCACCGAATTAAGCTCTCCCTGTGACTGGGACATTTGCACAATCCCACTCCTTCGCCTCCTGCGGTTTCGCTGGTAGGAGACTGGCTGGCTCTGCAGCCTCCCTCCCCATGAGGTCATTACCCAAACACCTATTTTTCACAAAAACATCAAGAATGGTTTGTTGGGGTTTTCCCCCCCCCCCGACCCACTATCAGAGTGGTCTGGAGTGCAAGGCTGGGAGTGCTCAGCAAAGCAGCACATGCTGGAGGAGAATAGGATAGAATAGGATAGGAAAGGAAAATAGAATAGAATATAGAATATAGAATATAGAATACAGAATACAGAATACAGAATACAGAATACAGAATACAGAATACAGAATATAGAATAGAATAGAATAGAATAGAATAGAATAGAATAGAATAGAATAGAATAGAATAGAATAGAATAGAATAGAATAGAATAGAATAGAATAGAATAGAATAGAATAGAATAGAATGAAGATGCAGAGAGACATTTCCATGGGGATGGGGCTGCAGAGGAGGGGGAACACTGTGGGTCAGGAGTCTCCCAGCTGCACTCCAAGCCCTGTCTGCAGCTCTCAAAGCAAAAAGGAACAATCACAGCATAAGATTTGCAAACACACCTAAACTTTCCGGCTTCATCTGCCTCGGGAGCCGGCAGAAGCCGTTGCCATAGCTTTGCAGACCACCGGTGGGTTTTGTAGCACAATCTGGACCACGGATCTATGCAAATCCCCAAGGCAGAAGTCTTTATGGAGGCATATGACAACCAAAAAAGAATAGCGCTCAGTGCTCTACTCCCACACGCCACCCCCCAACTTCACCATCATTTAAATCAGTCTTAAGTTGGAAGAATTCAAATCAACACTGTCGTCACAGAGCCAAGCAGAGAGGTGACACAACTTGGATGCTGCCAGGGAAATTGCCCCCCTGAGACTCGAAACTCATCAGCCCATCACTTTCTTGAAGCCCCATCAAGCAAAACAAATGAACTGGCAACTCGCTGCCCCCCAGCCCTCCATCCCCTCCGGCCAGGGCTGCTGGAGAGGTTTCCAACCAGCCTTTCCCCCGGGATCAACAGGAGGGGGACCGCGGGGAGAAAAATATCTGAGACACGCTGCTGAGGCTGGAGAGCCACAGTTGGAAAAGAAATCAAAGCTTCCAAAGAGAGAGATGCCAAGCAGATATGTCGTTCCCAAGAGAAACAGGACATTCCTCTCCAAGGGGGAGGCAGGGGGGAGGAAGGCTCGTGCCACCTCTCTCAGCTCCCCGGCATAGGTGCTCGGGCAGCTCGTCCCCGCTGTGCCAGGCTGCAGACACAGATGGCATTGCAACTATTGCTTTTCTCTTTTTTTTGTTGTGTTTGTGTGTTTTTGGTTTGATTTTTTGCCCTAAAAACATGTTTTCAATTTGGGGTGAAGTTTGCAGGGTCCTGCAGGCAGCCAGGCAGATGTGGAGCCACTCACCGGTTTCCTGGAGACCTCCCTGCCTTCCTGCACCACAGAGAGTCATTAAGGTTGGAAAAGATCTCAAAGGTCATCTAGCACAACTATTAACCCATCATTGCCAAGCCCACCACTAATCCATGTCCCCAAGTGCCACATTTACACATCTTTTAACCATGGCCCCACACCCTCCATTGTCTTGGGGGGCACAGCTTGGTGTCAGCAAACTCCCTGGGGCTCTCATAGGAGTCACTTAGAGAGAAACTGGGGGGGGGAGGAGGGAAATTATACTTTGCTATTTCCAGAAACGCCAAAATCAGGTCCTGGTTCAGTCCAGAGGGTGAAGGATCGTCAGGCTGGATTTCCTTTGCAAAACATGTTTGAGTTACACAAGCAGCGGGATCAGGCTGGAAGCAAGCGGGTGAGATCATCTCAGTGCAGTCCTGGTTGATCCCCTGAAACCATCCAATTTGGCTGCTTCAGCATGATTTCTGCAGCAGATTGTTCCTGCAGGAAGTTTTATACCTGTGCCCTTGGGCTAAGCCCTGACAGCATCCTTCACTGGGAACAAGCTACCTGCCTCCTCAAGGCAACACCTGGGGAGGTCGGGGGGAGAGGAGGATGGGAGCAGAGTTGGTCTGGCTATAAATAACCCCGTGGAAAGGAAGCAGGAGAAAAAGCAGCAAACAGAAACCAATAAATCCAGGGAGATGTGTTCAGCTACAGGCACTCGGTGCAAACATCTCCTTGTGCTCCGTGTGACCCCGTGGAAGAGAAAATGGGATTCATCTCAGCTCAACGAAGCTGGATCCAGGTGGCAAGACCTCATCCACTCTGTACATTAAAAAATATTAAGTTGAGAAAGGGGAGAGTTGAATTAAGGAGAGTTAAATTACAGGGAGTTAAATTAAGATGCCTGTTGAACCATGTTAACACAGCTCAGGCCTGGCTCCTGGTGCCACCAGCACTGAACACCCAGCAATCCCATCCCCAGAAAGCTGGGAAATAGCCTGTGTTTAAGGCCATCATTATTTGCAGTCTGTGATCCTGGAGAAAAGGTCAGAAAAAGCAACTTCTCATTTTCATCAATAAAAGAGGAATTGCAGGAGCTCAGCAAGCACAGTGGCCAGCAGGTCACAACCAGCAGTGCTGGAGTGATTCATCCTAAACGAGCCAGATTTAGTCAAACTAGCCTAGAATAAGGCAGGGAAACAGTCCAGAGTTTTCCCTGCGGATTCCTGCCAGGTATTAGCCCATGGAAGAGATGGGGACAACAGAGAGAGGACAGAGCAGGATCATCCCCAACACTGCTGTCCCCTCCAGCACCAGAAAAATCAATGAAGAGCTCCAATCCCAGCTCCTGCATCTGGATACTGCACAAAAATGCATTGAGAAGGGTTTGTTTTTTCTCTTTTCCCAGCCCATCTTCCTGGAGCTCACTCGTTCCCGTGCCCAAGGGTGCTGGAGGAGCCGAGGACCGGGCACTGCAGCACCCACTGGGCCAGCTCTCCCCAGAAAATCATCTGAGCAGCTCCAGTTTTGCTTGCGTGTAACTTATTATTAAAGCTGAGCAAATAATTCAGGGCAGGAGCTCCAGGAACAACGTTTTGCCTTTTCATTTTCCGCTCTCGAGCTGTCTGCAGCTTCCCCAGAGCTCGGGGATGATTTAAAGACCTGTCTCCGGACGGGAGCCGGGCCGGGAGTGTTTGATGGCCCGAGTTTCACGTGCACAGATGAGGACACGCTGGACACACAAGGATGGATGAGCCTTTCCTCGTGCCCTAATTAGACGAGCCGCATTTGCAAAGTGGGTTTTGGGGATTTTTTTTTTTTCCTTGTGTTGGAGGCCAGCGAGCACTTCAGGCAGAGTTAACGAGCGCCTGTTCGTTAGGCGAGGCTCAGCCAGCTCTTTGCTTCATGGCACATCATTTTTCCACTCGGTGGTACCAGCCTGGGCACAAAACTTCCTGGGAGCAGCTCATTCCCAGCTCCTCTTTGTTACCCCCAAAACACCACTAAGGGCACGGGAAAGGAAGACGGGGCCTTGGGCAGAGTCTTGGGGCCGTCAGGCTGCGACAGCTCCAACTTTCCAGCGCTGCAGCCATCCCAGGCGTTTGCTTCCTCATTAGTGGAAAAGGTTAGGGAGAAGGGATCAGCTCTGTGCCAGCCCCCCGTGGTGCTGGTGTGACGCAGGCTGGCAAAGGCAGCTCGCCCCGATGCTCGGGTGAGTGCCAGCCGAAAGGAAAGCAGGGAGGGAAGAACCACAAAATCAGAGGTCCCCATACTTGAAGTAGAGCCTGTCCACCCCTACCACCATCCTCCTGTCCCTGGGAAACCCATCTGTCCTGAGCCCATATGGAATGACAAATTTAACTGCCTCCACCCTTTTCCTGGAGGACAAGGGTTGGTGTCACCCATGGCTGTGAAGGGGTGCAGAAGGGGCCGAGAAAAGGACATCCCATTCTCCCAGAGCCGGAGCAGGAGAGCTGACATTGAAGACAATCCTGTCTCCTTCAGGGACTTGGCCCTGGAGAAAGGTTTGGGCTCCCAGGATTGGGCCAGGCAGCCACTGTCTCCCAGTTTGCTGCTTTCAGGAAGGAGCAAACCAATGACATCAACCTCCCGCTGTAAGACCTCCAAGAGCAGCTCATGTGCAAGACAGAAGGAGCCATTTAGTGCCCCACAGCACCCAACAGGGGCCAGGGACACTTTGGGGCCATCCCAGGTGACCAGGCCTGCAGCTCCATTAGTCCTGGTTGGAAAACCCTCTCTGGCCTAACAGCTTTCTCCTCCCATTGCGTAATTGCACTTTGTTGAGCAGCCCCAGCCTCTGGCAATACATTTTCTCCAGCCTCGTTGCTCTCCTGCAATGTTTTCCTTATTCCTTTCACTCTCTCTGGACAGTTGCTGAGACGCTCGGGAAGGGAAATGAGAGAAAAACCCAGTGCTTGTCCCACCAGTAAAGCAAAACCCTGGATGGAAAAAGGGGGAAAGAGGAGAGAGCGGTGTCAGGTGCCTCCCCCCAATCCATCCCCTCCCTGTTTGCCTGTGGGGGTTTGACAAAAGTGCTTTTCGGCTGACAAAATGATTACAGGGTGCCGAGACAGTAAGTTGCACATGGATTTCTTTCCTGCATTTCAAGCAGGGCGAGGACACGGCTGCAAAAGCAGCTGCACTTCTGGAAGGGTCACAGCGCTGGGGGTGAAGGGAGGTGACAGGAGGGGGGATTTGGGGAGAGGAGGAAGGAGGGATATTTTCTGGTCAGAATAAAAAGCAAAGAGAGAGCGGATGGGAGTGTGCAGGAGCGTGTTAAGCGAAAGGCAGGCGAAGCTACTTGTCCGGAGTGGGGATGGATTTGGGAGGATGCTGGGGCTGCTGTGTGGGACCAGCCTGAAGTGAGGAAGAGAGCAGCTAGAGCAGCTGCCCCCTGAGCAGATCCCGTGGCCTTGCTACGAGGTGGGGGTTTGGGCAGCGTCACCACTGGGACAGTGCGTGCGTCTCCCAGTGGGACAGCGAACCACGCAGGGCAGAGCGAGGTGCCCTGGGTGCATTTGGACCCTCTGTGCCTGCAGGCAGTGGGTGCTGGGCAGCGGGGAGGAGGAGAGGAGGATTTCAGCTCCCAACTCAATCTGTTGGAGAACTTGGCCTGCTCCCCATCAAGCTGAAAATAGCACATATGTAAGGACGTGTACGCAGTGCTGGCTGTGTCCTCACCCAGCGCTTCCTTCCTGCTGCTCTCCACGGAGCGTCCCGGCCCTCCGCCTGCGCCTCCGGCCCCCCACAGCCCCACGAACCCCCCATGGGGCACAGGTCTCAGGCAAGACGCTCCTTAGAGCACCCTTACTCCACAAATCTGGGCTAGAGCACAGATGCAAGATCCTTTCACCTTCATCTGCTTTTCACGTGTACCGCCAGGCCCGTCCGGCGGCGGCATCCCCGCCGTTATCATCTGGAGCGGGCGGGGATGAGCGCGGCTCACGGCGGGAGCTGAGCTTTATTAGAAACAGGCATCTGGCTTCAGCCCTCCCTGCAGCCACCGGCCCAGGCTTGGGCTCAGGATGGGGCAGGATGGAGCACGCCCGAGCGCCCAGGCAGCAGCCGGAGAACCTCCACGAGCCCCCAGTTTTTCCTCCAGATTTTATCTCCAAACCCATTATTGGTGAGGGGAAAATAAAGCCATCGTCCTCCCCCACAGGAGCACGCGCTGCCCGGCCGGGGTCAAGCCCCAGCCCTCGGAGGGATGGGGAACTAGCAGAGCGTGCTGCAAGCTGGAGGATGGAGATAACCCTGGCAGCAGCCAGAGCTGATTCCTGCAGCTGAGAAGGAAGAAAAGAGGCTGAATTCCCCATGGACATGAGGCACAGGAATAATGCGAGAGCTTTGTCGGGACGTCGCTGCAGCTCTGAGCACAGCTTGTGCAAAGTGCTGCTCCTCTCCCATCCCTGCTGGGAATATCCCTAAAGAAATGTTCCTCTAAAGAGCGAGTACCCCAGGGTGGAGGAAATGCAGCAACAAGCTTTGCGGGGTAGTGATTGGGGGATATAGTAAATGTAAAAATCAAATAACACCAGGGCTGGGGAGGGACATACAGGTGATCCACTTGGAGCTTGTTGTGTGAAGACAGGGATTGTTACAAGCACAAAGCTTGTCCTGTGCTCGGTGTAGTCAGGGTGTACAGCCCTCCAGCCAGGGTGGCTGCTGTTCCAGGGCTTGGCCCACAGTGGCACCCAGCAGGACAGGCATGGCCTTGTGAGAACACATTTCTCACCCCAAACCTCTGCTCTGCCCGGATTCTGCTTTATGACAGCGGCTGCCTCATGGTGCAGCACTCAGCTGGGGACAGGGACAGGACACCAGGGGACATCAGTGGCTGGGCAGGGACCGAGCCCAGCTTGAACACAAGCTCACATCCGCCACACACCAAAACTGCACCTGGGCATTGCCAAAACCTCTCTGCTTCCCAAAACCCTCTGAGGCGCAGTGTTAGCCAGCGTGTGGTATCAGCTCTCCTGAAACAAAGCCATTGTGGTCGAGGCAGGATCCTTATTAATTCTTTCCTCTCTTTAATTTCCATTTTTTCCCAGTTCCCTTTCCCGTTGCTCAAGCAGGGCTTGAGTAGGGCCCTGCTGCTGCCAGTCTGTGTCCCTGCAGCACAGGGTCACTGGTGTTACTGCTCCATGACGTGGGGATGTGATGGGTGGCTGCATTTGGGGTCAATGGTGAGATCAGAGGGGAAGGGATTCATGGATTGGGGAGAGACACCCAGATGGAGGGGAAAGGGAAGGTAGAGAGCACCAGAATAACTTCCCAGGACCATCAGCACCAGGCAGAGGGCTGAGTGGGACACAAAGCTGGGTCCCAGCCCCATCCACCCTCCAAATGGGAGGATGGAGACAGGAAACCGCCACTTATTGTAACAGCTTTGGGGAAACTTCCCAACTTCTCCCCAGACAACATTCCTAGGGATAGACCACGGGGAAAGGGGTGGGACAGGACACCATCAGCACCCACAACACACAGTGATCGCCTTCCCATGTCTGCCAGTGGCACCTGCCTCAGCCACCCATCACCAACATACCCCCCTCCACCCTTGGGTCCCCCCTACCACCCTCATCCCCCAGGACCCTAAAAAGCACCATTTTCCCTATTGCATCCCATATCCTTCACCCCTGCAGTCGCCTTCAGCACCAGCCCTGCAGTGGCCATTGCCACTGATGCCATCAACCTGTCCCCAGCTCCCAGGGGACCCTGCTCAGGGGACAGCGTGTGGAGCCCAGGTGACTCCGGGGGCTCCTGCAGTGCCCACTCTCCTGTTACATAAATGCCTGGGCCCAGGACTGTTTTTGTTTGTGTTGTGTTCAGCACTGTGCTCCTCAGCCCTTTTTGCATAACAAATAATTAATAATAATTAATGACTGGGGGGGGAACGGCACGGATTGCCAGCTATTGCTAATTAGTGAACAAACGCTGTCGTGCAAGCGGAGGCGGGCGTCACACGGCCCCGTGTCCTCACCGAGGGTGGGGGCATGATGGGAATAATGTCCTGTGGGACTCTCGACCCTTTTGGGGAGGGGGAGGAGGAGGAGGAGGAGGAGGCAGCAGCAGGGGTGGCAGTGGGACAGGCCAGTGGCCCTCTCAGGGTTTTGTTGGGTGCTTCGACGCAGCCCCGCTCCGTTCCCGCACACGTGCCATCACACGGCATTCCACGCCTGGCTTCCTCCCTGCCCTTATTAGAGCCCGGGACAACACTACTTAATTGTCTGGAGATGGCACTGCTCCATGTCATTAGCGAGCAAACCGGCACCAGCTCATTAGGGAAAAGCCTCTGCTCCGGCAGCTCCGCAGCCAGATCGTGCTGGGGACACTGGTTACGAGGCCCCTTGCAGGTGGCACCCCCTCAGAGGGGCAGGGGGGCTGAAAGCACCAAAAGGACCCCCCCTGTGCCACCAGTGCTGGAAAACACCGAGGGGAGATGGATTGAGTGACAGGATGGGCTGTCTGGTGACACCTGGGGTGCAGGGTGACCTGGCAGCTCTGCCTGGACCTCACACCTACAGCTGCCTGGGGGGCTGGGAACATGGAACCTGAGAAGGGGGGAAAAGGGAAAAAAGAGAGAGAAAAGGAAAATAAGAAAAAAACAACTAACAGAGAATGAAAAGGAAAAGAAGGCCAAAAGGGAAGGGAAGGCAAGGGAAAAGGGAAAAGGAAAAAGGAAAAAGGAAAAAGGAAAAAGGAAAAGGGAAAAAGGAAAAAGGAAATCAGGTTGTCCTGTCTTTGATCTGCTCAAGGACTGACTGCTGGGTCACACACAGGAGCACTGGGAGCAGTGGGGTGCCAGAGTCAGCGATGGTCAAAGCCTGTGGATCCGTCTGGCCGGAGCCAGCCCAGGAGCAGGGTGCCTTCCTCCCTCCACAGACCCTGCAGGTCCAACTCACTTTCCCTAACGCCTGCAGCATCCCAGACAAACCCTGGATGCCAGCAGAGCTCCGTGGCCGCTCAGCATCGCTCCCACTGCAGCTCCAAACCAGTCCCTGCTCTACCTCCCCATCAGAGCCGAGCTGGGTGTAATTACGCTCCGCTGCCTCTCCTCTATCACTGTAATTCCTTTGCTCTGCTGAATCGCTTCCCCTTCAGCACCACACATAATCCATTGCACTGTAATTATATGAGAATTTTAATATCTGATGTATTTATAAGATGCACTTAATTCATCAGCCCCTTTAACCACGTTGTCATTCCAGCCTTCAGCACGGTGGGAAGGATGACTCGCTGTCAGATGGAGATTAGCTGGCCCGTGTGTGTAACGAGTTGGAGGGTGTTCTCAGCTGCCAGATCCCACCCTGGCTGGGGAGCAGGATCCCACCATGCCGGGTGTCCAACCCACGGGGGATTCTGCCAGGGCAGCACAATCCAGAGCAGCACCCAACACCCCCCTTTCCCAAACATTAAAATGATCCCATGGGTCCGGATCGAGCAGAAACAAAGGGCCTATGCCAAGGGTGAGTTTTATCCCTACAGACCCAAAGGGCTTCCCAAGGTGAGGGATCCACATTCAGATCCCTCCAAACCCACGGAGAAAGTGGTCACTACTGAAGGGTTACTTTTCCTGGCATTTGTTTCAGTGGCTCCTTTCCAGACGTGTCCTAAAAGGGAACCAAAGGCCTTTGAGCCTGTTGCAGCGAGCACAATGCCATGATTTTCCCAGCCTGGGCAGGAGGGATGAGCTCACTGTTGTCCTTGGTTCCCCCTGGCTGCGGGGTGCGGGGTCCCTGTGCCGAGCACAGCGGGCTCCAGGGCTGGTCAGGATGCTCAGGGAAGGCAGTGGATTTGGCAGGATGCTCTGGGGGGGATTGGCTGGGCTCCATCCCACCAAGCCCTGGGAGAAACGCCAGCTGGGCCTGGGAGCGAGGGGCAAAGGGGGAAGAGCAAGGGGGGGGGTCTCGATGATTTGGTCCCTGCAGGATGCCCTGGCTCTCACTGATGGGTAACCCTGCATTTTTTGTACCAGGTCATATCAGGTTTTCCTACAGTGGCGTGGCCCCCACCTCAGCACTGCCCATGAGGTACCAAGGAGGCACAGCCCAGCTGCCGGTGGCACCGGGTGACCCTGCACCCTCAGGGTGGGCCAGAGACCCACCAGGTCCCCACAGCACTGGGTGACCATTGGGACACAAACCCTCCTCCTGCCTCCTCCCTCGGGCTCCCAGTGGGTGCTGCCACCTGGTCAGTACAGTGACACACAGGTCCCCTGTCAGCACAACCTGGCAGTGAGGTTCCTGCCCCCAGCTCCCTGCTCCAGCACCTGTGGCTCCCTGGGAACTCGAGCTGGGAGCAGGAAGGGTCCTGCAGCCAGCCTGATGTCCCCCCACGTCCCGTGCCATGACACACACTGCAGAGCTGCACCTCTCTGCCAGGACACTGCCCCAAATTCCAGCTGCTCCCTGTGCCCACGTGCCAGCCCCAAGAGGGGACAGCGGATCAGGGGAAAGAGTTTGGGCTGGACAAGAACATTTCCAACTCAGGGTTACCTGAAGGGCTGGTAATTTCCCATCCCCTCCCCATCCAGAGGGATGCTGGTACCTGTTCCCCACAGGATGTCAGAGCCTCCTGCCTCAGTTTCCCCATCCTCACAGTGCTCTCCCAGAGACAGAGACAGCAGCACGGTTGGCACAGGATGCAACAGGGTCTCTAACCTGATCCTCGCTCAGGATCACGGCAGGGCCCTCTCTGCTCTCCCCCTCCCCAGCCCCTCCTTCCACACGGTGCTGCCACACAGGGGGGATTTTGGCTCCCAAGGTCACTGACGGATGGGTCTGGGGGCAGACACCCCCACCTTGTGCCCAATCAGCTCTGCCAACCACCCCCTCCGGGTCCTGGCCGCTCCCTGAGGCTCGGCTACCCCCTCAGGTGTCCCTCTCCCTCCCCCCTCTCCCCAAAAAGCAAACATCCAGGGAGATGGGCTCCGCGCTGCAGCTCTGCCGGTGGCACTGGCGCTGAGCAGAGCAGACTGCAGCACGGCTGTTATGTAAGCCCGAGCCGGGCTCCGGGGATGTAGGACACCGGGGTTATCCCCCGGCCCCCCCCGGGGGCTGCCACCCCCTCCCCGCCTCAGCCACGGGGCTCTCGGAGCTCGGAGGGAAACGCCACCAACTCGGCCAACACTGCAAAGGGTTCAGCGGGGCTTGGGGGTGGCCCTGGGGGTTGCTGTGGCCCTGCCGTGGGGCACACGGGGGTGGCAGCAGTGGGGGGACAGGAGGGTTGTGTTTCTCTGGGGCGGGAAGTGGGGCAGGCAAAGGGGTGGGATGGGGCTGAGAGGCAGAAGGTGCTGTGCCCACATCCCTCTGAGTCCTTCTGGACTCACCAGGGCTCACCCGTGCAGGGGAGCTCAGGGATGGAACCAGGTGGCCACTCCTGGGCTGTGCCTCCCTCGGGGTGACTCACAGAGCAGGATGAACATGGCCTGGGCGAAGGATCCCGGCCTCATCCCACCCTGCCATGTCTGTATTCCCATCCTCACATATCCAGCGGATCAGCATCCCTGTGATCAACCTCCTGGGGGTCAGCATTCCCAGGAACAGCATCCTTGGCATTAGCATCCCTGGGACAGCATCCCAGAGGAGAACATCCCTGGTGCCTCTAGCACAGGCTGGGGAGCCGGGATCAGGATTTCCCAGAGCCGGAGGGAAGATCCTTCCCCTGCGGGACAACCTCAGCATCACCCGCCCTTCATCCCCACAGGGAAAGGGAGGTGAGGGATGGCACAGCCGGCATCACCCATCCCCAAAACGCCTGTGCCCCTTGCCGGGGGCACGGCAAGTGGGCAGGCAGTGCTGGCAGCAGAGAGGCTCTCCCAGGACCAGCCTGGCAAACAGACCATGGGAAGCCTGGGAGGATCCCCTGCCACGGTGTAGGATGGGCACAGGGGTGGGGAGCCCACGGCCCCCCAAACACGTGGCTTCTCTCTGGCTTTCTGCCAGGCACGGTCTGGACGTGGCCATCTCTGTTTGGGGGTGTGTGGCGGGGGGAAAAAGCCCAGGCTTAAGGCTCCCAGCGATGGGAGATACCAGAACAGGAAATTAATGTTAATTAATTCATAATGACGCTGAGATAGTGATACCAGATGCTTCAAAAGTCCAACGGGGGAATCTGAAAGAGCTTTGTAAAAAAATCCATCGCCCACCGGCAGACCTGCCTTGCTGCAAGCTGGGAACGAGGGAGTGAGCTGGGAACTGGGGTCGAGCTGGGATCCAGGATCGAGCTGGGACTGAAGGACTGAGATAGAACTAGGGAACAAGCTAGGAACAAGCTAGGAATGATGGAAGAGGGGCATAGCCCAGTGAGGTGACAGGCTTACAGTCACCCCCAGTCACCTGCCACTCCACTCCCACCTTTCTCCCTCCCACCCCTGTTCAGAAGCTGGAGTGGAGCCGTGAGGCACACACTGTGCTCCGCTCTCTGGGGGGCAGGGCCTTTCCCAAGCCCCTTAATGCTCATTTTTTTGTCTCCCTTCCTCCATTTTGGGCACACTGCGTGCAGGGCAGGTGGACGGGTGGGCACTGGGGCGCACAGGGGCCTGCAGCAGGGATGGAGGGACAGGCTGGTGATCTGGGACAGGGACACAGGTGCTTTGCCAACCGGTGTCCCCACACTTGGAGGACAATTTCTCCTTCCTCATCCCTGAGAGCCAGCCCTCGCTCTGCACTGCCGAACCCAAATTAGGCTGGGCTTTAGCCAGGGGGTGCAGAAGAGCTTAGAAAGGGGCTTGAGCCTGGTGTCAGGTCCCCAGGGCTGGGGACCCCAGAGCCAGCGCCGGGAAGGATGAAATTGTGAACTCCACAGAAACCACGGACAAACCCCTGCTCTTGGAGCCGTTCACCACCCTGTCCCCCGGGACAGTGCGGGTGTGATGCTCCTTCCCACAGGGATACACAGCCCCTGCACCCAGAGGGGACCCCCAGAGTGGGGAATAAGGGAGGTGGCGGAGGCCAGGCAGGGCCCAGCAGTGGCAGAGCAGGCTGGCAAGGCCGGGGCACGGCGCTGCCATCGCTGCTTACATAAGGTGCCCGCTCCGAGTGCCACACACCCGAGCGGCGACAGGAGAGGGGATGGACCCGTCCCTCCAGCAATCCCCCACAGTGACAGCGCTCCCACTCTTTCCAGACAGCACCCCCCAGAAACTGCCAACCTGGCCTCTTTCCACCTGCACAGAGGTTGGGTGAGGTCGCCGTGTCTCTCAGGAACATTCACACCCTACAACCTGACACAAATGGGGATGGAAAGGCAGGGTCTGAGCTGGCCGTGCAGTTCCCCCGACAGCTCCTGCGAAGTTTATCCGCAGCGGGAACGGTTTCCACCGCGCTGCCGGGGAAGCTGCCCCGGCTGGCGGGGAGAGGGAACCCCACTGGGAACATCAAGGAGCATCACAGAGCACCACGGCACGGGCAGGCCACCGACATCCCACCCTACCTGCTCCCGAGGGACTCGCTGTATCCCTAGGGGTCATTGCAGGGCTCAGAAAAAAACCCTCCTTGACTTCACAGGAAAAACCAACTCTTTTGGTTAAAGAGCAGCAGAGGCAACGCAGGATTTCAAAGTGTATTTTGAATCAGAGGCAAGAAATCAAGTGGCCTTTACCGTGCCTTCCCCAGCAAAGCCAGAGCTTTATTAAGCCTATCTGGCACAGACGGGAATGCTCACTGTTATTTCAGGCCTGAAAAGAGCAGGCAAGGATTTTTTTTAATTATTTTTTTTTTATTATTTTTTTTTTTTAGTCTTGTTTTCATTATTTTCTGGTGGCTTCATTGCTTTGTGCTCACACAAAGGGAATTTCACCTGCTGTTCCAAACAAAAGGCCCCGGAAAGTTTTGCAGAGAAAGGGATGAGGGGAAGGAGATTTATAGAAGCAAAACGAGTTGTTGCAGGGTTTGTTGTGGATTTTTTTTTTTTTCACGGTGAGCTGTGAAACATCCCCAGCTCTTTGGTGCCTGCAGGAGACTCAGCACGGGCTTGCAAATCCCCTGTTCCCACCAGTGTCACCCCTGGCATGGGGTGTGGGGAAGTCTCACAGAAACTGGGGTTGATTTGGGGTGCAGAGGGAAGGCATCAGGACTGTTTCCCTTCTTCTTTGCAGGCAAAGTCGTCGCCACGCTTTCTAAGAACAGGAAGGAAAAAAATCCAGCCCTCGTTTGCCGACACCACGGCAAAACAGGTGGTTCAAAATCACAAGAGCAGTGGGGGAGAAAAAAAACCCCACCCCTATTTGGTGATTTTGTGCTCATATTCGCTGCAAAACTGTCCGGGAACGAATGCTGCTAAATACACACCATTTTCCCTCTCACACTCCTCGCTCTATAATTAAGAGAGACTTCTAAAAATACGAACGGCCTCGAGCACCCAGCGAAGGCGTGCAGGTGCTGCAAACTGGAGGCACTTTAGTACAGCTCATTTTCTGGACAATTTTACTCGCCTGGCTCGTGCTCAGCGCCGATACTATTACAGTGATGCAATTATGCTGCTGCTGCCTCTGCCGCGCTCGGCTCGCTTTGCTTTTTTTCCCTGCGTTTCGTAGTTTGCCTTCGAAGCCCCCCCCCAACCCCACAGCTCCCGAGCTCACCCCGAGCACGTCCCTGTGCCAGTGGGGTCCAGGGAGTTGGGGGTTAGAGGGTCGGGCGAGCGTGTGTCACACACGCATGTGGATCCACACGTGTGGGCGCAGAGGGGCACAACCCCGCGTGGGCATTGCCAAAAAACAACCGGCGTGCAAAAGTTTTGGGTGAGCAAGCGAGCTGGCCCGGGGGAAGCAGGAGGGGAGCAGGAGCACGGCGAGGAACCGGCGTTCCCCCAAAAGGCAGCAGCAAACCCTCGCTGCTGGCTGGGCAGGGAGGGGGGCCCATGGCACTGGGCACAGTGAGGGCGGCCAGCCTGGCTAAACATCCCCCCCAGCCTGGCATTTGGGGTACAGGGGTGAGGGGGAACTTCCCCCTGGAAGCTGCCGCTGCTAAACTTCCCCGTCTTATTTCTCCATTAGGGCTGCAATAGGTGGAAGTGATTGACTCACTATGAGACTGCTGTTTTTGCCTCTGACTTGGGATTAAGACGGAGCTGGAGGAGCGGAGGAGCCGTCGCCCCGGCTCTCTGGCGGCAGACACCGGAGCCGGCACTTACCTCTCACTGCATCCAGCCCCCCCGGCCGTGGGGCTGCGGGTCCTGGAGAGTTAGCTGGCAGGGGACCCCACATCCACTCGGGTTTCTCCTAGGACCGACGTTCGGCTGCTGCTTCTTAGGCACAGACCCAACCCCTCCATTGCAACCACGGGGGAAAAAAAAATATATATCTTCTTCCAAAAGAAAAAGAAAAAAAAAAAAAGGGAGGGAGATTAAAAAAAAAAAAACCAAAACAAAACAAACCCCACGCTTTTTTTCTTGGTTCGGTTTCTCCCTGGAGAAAATAAGCAAAATAGATAAATCCCAGCGACCAAGAGATCCAGACTCAGGTGAATTTAGCTTCAAACTCCCTCTGTGCTTTCAGAGCCTTCACCCTCAAATGGGCTCTGGAAGATGCTGGGGGACCCATCGTTGCCAAAGTGTCATCAAATATCCTTCGGGCTCAACTCCGCTCCTGCCCGGGGAGGGTGGACTTCTTCCCTGCTTGCTGCGTGCTGTGGAGTTGGCAGGGACCTGCCTGTTCCAGCCTCAGCGTGGAGGGTGGGTGGGTTGGTTGGTTGATGTGGGCTGGTTTTCTTTTTTTTTTTTTTTTTTTTTTCTCGCCGCTATTGGTTTCCTTGCTATCTGATCCTGAGCGAGCGCTGCAGCCTCGCCGCTTCCCTGCTTTTTTCCCCCAGCTCCCAGGCTTTTGACAGGGAATGAAACACAGACACCCAGTGAGACAGGCTCCGGCTTCTACAAAGCTCCACTCCCTCCTGCTGCCTTTGTCCGTGAACAGCAACTCCTCCAACTCTGCCCGTAGACACGAGGGAACCTCTGCATCAGCACTTTCCTAATGGCTGCTTCGCCCCAGCCCTTCGGCCCTTCTTCTTCTTCTTCTTCTTCTTCTTCTTCCTCGCTTCCTCTCCTCCACCTTGATGGCTTCCGCTTGCTTTTTCTAGCCCGGCCTCGGCTCCGACAACCACAGCCAGAGCGAAGCAACAACCCTTTCCCGATGGATCCATCTCAGCTCCCCCGCGCCGGCTGCTGCGGTCGGGGGGTAGCGGCCCCGCAGTCCATCACCGTCCTTTCTGGGCACCTTCCACGAAAAATCGATGGCGGGTACCACGTCCCTGAAGGCTTCACTTTCAGCTGGTTTAAGGGGCAGGGGTTGTGTGTGCGGAGAGGAGCAGAGGGAGGGCTGGGTATTGAAGCCACTTCTTTTTATTGCAGGAGAGGATTTTTTTTTTTATTTTTATTTTTTTAAAAAAAAAGATTGACCGGAGTCCAAGTTTACTTCTTGGTGGTGAGCATTATTTTAAGCTGTTTGGGTGTCTCCAGGTCACCCTGTTCTTATAACAGCGAGGCCTTTTTGGAGAGGGTCGAAGTGAAACCTTGCTCCCCCAGCCTCTTTCCCCCCGTGGAGGGGAGCAGGAGGCAGAGGATGCTGCAGTGGGCTCACAACCCCGGCTGGCTCCCAGCCAGAGGGAGATGCAAACCAGCCACCGTCTGTAATTTTTGCTACACTTCCTCCACACTCGGTCACCCGCGAGATCCCAGGGCTGCTGCCTGTTCCTTTTTTGGGGATTCACAGGCTTTGTTCAAAAAAAAAAAATTCACCGCCAGGAGACCTCCAGCCTCGACAGCGACGCTCGGCCCTGCTCAGCGTGGCTGTCGAGCAGCAGGCGGGTCACAGAAAAGCCATAACGCCCCCCAGACCCCGGCACATGGAGAGGCTCCCTCCCCACCTGCCCTTTTGCATCACCTCCCACTCCTTCCCAGCCTCCCTTCACTATTCCTTGTCTCCCACCATGAGTTTGGGATCAGTGACTCCTCCCCCCCCCCTTCGGCAGCATCCTGGAGCAGTGACTCTCCTTGTCCTCAGCTCCTGTTTTCTCCCTGGCATGGCAATGCAGCATCGACCCCTCACTGCTCCCAAACACCCCGAATTCAGAGCATCTCAGGGCAATGCTCACAGTGACGCCTCCACTCCCCTCTCCACACTGGCTTGTCCATCTCACCCCATTCCACCAACCTCACAAACACGGAATTTTACCCAACACTTTAAAATCCCAGGATGAGAAGCACCTCAGGGCCTTGTTCTATCCAAACCCTGGTGGATACTCAGCCAGGATTTGGGGTTTGCAGGTTGGAGGCAACACCAGCTCACACACTGGGCATGGTGGTCTTGAAGAAGACCACCCAGGGGCTACCTGACCACAAAACACTGCTCCCTTCTGCCTGTCATGCAGCTCCTTGTAGCCTGGCATTCTCCTCTCTGAGGGCTTCTCTCCTGCCACGCCACCATGATCATGGAAAGCTTCCCAAATCCCTCCCTGCCCCGATCCCCAGCCAGCAGTGCCAGCCCAAAGCTCCCTCCACTCCCTCCAGCAAGAGACACAATTAATGCACCCAGTAGCCAAAAAATTGGCCAAAGAGCTGGGGTGGGCAACTGGCCACAGGCCAGGGGCACCGTGAGGGGAGTGGCTGCAGGGTCCCCTGTCCCAGCCCTCTCCCACTGGCTGCTCCCCAGCTTGGTGCTCTACTGGGACTTTTTTCCAGCAAGTGAGAGATTTGGGGGATAATTTGCAGGGAAACACGTGGGCACCCTGGGGGGCTGCAACCCTTGGGGCCAGCTGGGAGGGCAGGATGAAGCTGGGCATCCAGAACTGGTGAGGCTGGTGTTCCCACCACCTGGCTGTGCTGGCGGCTTATCCCTCACTCCTCAGTTTGCCACAGGAAATGCAAATAAGTAGCCTGGGATTTCCATCCCAGTAAGCCCCAGGTTCCCTCTACTCCTGGGCAGTAGAGAGGTTTCCCATTTTTTTCCATTAGGGCTGGGCAGTGCCATAGGGAAGTGTGGGCACAGGACCACAGCCCTGGGAACTCCCGTGTCCCTGGTGGGCTCCCAGCTGGGGAACAGCTCCAGGCAGGATCCAACCTCCCCTAGGCCAGCTGTGGCCTCTCTCTCAGGAGCTGTGGAAGTGAGGGAAGGAGGGCAAGGGGGTGAAACGAGGGGTGCACCCTGGTGGGGTCTCCGTCGAGCCCCTTTTCCGACGCCCCCAGCGCGGCTGCGCAGGACGATGAGCAAGTCAGCACAGAGCCATTAGGGCTAATTTAATCAAGACGGATGGCCCGATTGGAGGGCTGCCGTCCATAAATCCCCCGCTCCCGCTGCATTAGTGTCAGGCCTCCTGGAGGAAGAGGCCGAGGGGGAGGCGCGGGGGGGAGCAGGGATGGGGAAACGTGCTAAGTCACCCATCCTCCCGATGGCACAGGGCCGCTAGGACTGGGTGCCACCACCCCGTCCCACAGTGAGCAGCCTGGCCCCAGGGGACATGCCCACCATCCTCCGGCCCCTCCAAAAACTCAGCAGCTGGAGAGGGTGGGATTTCAAGCAGCCTGGGTTTTCTGAACCCCAGAAGGTGCAGGGGTTGTTCACAAATCCCCCAGGGAAGGGGGGTTTGTTCCAATGGGAATCTCCTGCACTCACCTCAGGTAGTTCTGCAGCAGGAGGAAAGTGGAGTGCTGGGGGGAATAGGCTTGAAGCCCCATGGTGGGTCACAGTGTAATAACTGGGACTCAGAAATAAAGCCTGAGAAAGCCCAAAGGCTGATGGATGCAGCATTCCCTCCAGAGCCCAGCGAGACACCCCAAACTCAAGCCACACCAGCCCAGGATGGCACTGCTGGTCATCCCTCTGGGGTACCAGCTCTGCTCTCTCGGCACCCCACTCCCTTCCCACTGCTGCTCCTCGAAGAGACCATTTCAGGCTCAGGGTTGCCATCTGATGACCCAAAACAGCCACATCCCCGCATCCACCGGGCACGGGCGGCGGAAGCCACGCGTGCCGCCGCGCCGCGCGAGCCAAGCCAGGAAATGAGCTCTCATCCATCCAGGTTAAAAATAGCCGTGAGCTTTTGCCGCTTAACACGCCTTGCCCCGGCTCTCCAGCCGAGCTGGCTCCCGTGTCGCCGCCCGCCTGCCCACCCAGCCCACCGTGCCGAAAAGCGGCCTCGGGGAAGGGCCCGGTCGGCTGCCGCCATCTGCTCCGGGCGCTGGCACCGCCGCCGGCGTGGGGTGCCGGCTCTGCCAGGCTGCGCTGTTGGCCGGTGTGATGATGCAGAGGGCCAAGTCCTGGTGGGTTTTGGGAAGATGAATGGCCAGGGGATGCGGCGGACGGATGGGAGGACGGCATGGGTTTGTGGGCAGCGCTGTCACCCCCAGAGCGCTCACGGAGGCTGCGTGGTCGCCTGGCAAGGGAGAAAACAGGGGTGCTGGCCCAGTGCAGGAGGAAAGATACTGGTGCAATGGGGATGGGAGGTGACTGGGTCATTTCAGCCTGAGGATGTCCGGGAGCAGCTGGATGATGGAGAGAGGGATGCTCAGCCCTAACCTCCATGTCCAGAGCACCGCGAGGGCTGTCCTGGCAGATAGCAAGGAGCACAACTCAAACAGCTCAGGGTGGTTGACCTCAGGGAATGAGGAGCAGTGAGCTGTGGCACTGGCATGGATTTATCTGGAAAAAGGAGAATGCACATCCCTGTGCACCTCTGGTTTCTGGCTGCGCTTCAGTGAGGCCAAGAGGGAGGGAGGGAGGGCAGGGAGGAGCTGGACTGCCGGCAGGAGGAGCACGGTGGCCGAGGTCAGTGCTCACAGTGCCTTTGTGAGACCACGAGTGAGACCAGGGACCAGGAATCGCTGACTGAGGCAAGAATCAGCCACTGACACTCAGGAATGCAGAGTGGATCTCCATAGGCTGGCTGTGAGCAGCACCATGTCCAGAGGGTCTGGCACCCTGGGCTCAGCACCTTTGTATCCACTCAGCCAGGAAAGAAAAGCAAAGGCAGGGTTGGGCCTGAGGAATCATCAGTCAGGAGCAATAACCAGTTCCATGTAAAGCCATGGAGCAGGTGAGCCATTTCTCCCCCAGAATGGCTAGCACGGGGAAAAACAAGACATTTGAACTTCTGCCAGTTGACAAAATGAAATGCCACGTGTAGCCAGTGAAACTCTGCAGATTTTGCTAATAAAGGATTGATCCATCCAGCTTCCAGCTGGATTCCAGCCCCAGCCACCACACAGACACCGGCAGCCATCACATCCCAGCACTGGTGCCACACTGAAGGCTCAGGCTCTCTGCAAACCCAAGCACTGCCCCACGGCAGGGACACAGATCCCACGACCAAGTTTGCTCCCACTCTTTGCATCCCCGTGTTTGCCCTGGGGACCTTGCTGCTGGGATAGCACCGTGTCCCTTGGGAGACTCTAGCACATCTCAGGAAATTTTCCCATTCTATTCAGCTTAATTTCACCCATTAGAGCTTGTTTCAGCAGGGTCCCCAGGGAATGTCACTCCCCAGCATCTTCCTCTCACTCTTCCTCCGCTTCTCTCCTCCTTCACACTCAAACATCTCACCTCAGGGAGGCTGAGCCTTGCTCCACCCTGAGCAGCGCTGGTCCAAACAACCATACCCTTCAGAAAACGTGTCCCTACACCATCCCAAAGGATTTTCCATGTGGTCACGATACTCTTTTTAGGAGTTCAAAGTCACTGGCCCTTCCTCACTGCACACAGAGAGGTCCAGGCCATGTCTAGGACAAACCTTGGCCAGAGGTGGGATCCTGCTCCTTATCCACAGCTGAAGAGCAGAAAAAAAAGAGCCAATTTGGGAAAACCATGAACCCTCAGCACGCCACCAGCTCGAGATCAGGCCAGAGACTCTGTCACGAGTATCCCACACCAAAAATATGTGATAAACCAGAGGTGAGAAGCTTTGCTGCTGCTATCATGCCCTGCCATGTTTGGGAGGAGGATTTGGGGCAGCAGACAGGAATTCCTAGACTTTGTGCATAAGCTCAGTGGCCCAGGCCAGCTGGGATGAGCACAGGTTTGGCTTTTTACCATGGGATGCTCCCAAAGGAACAGCGAAGGGCAGCTCCCCTGGGCCCCCCACAGTGCTCATAGCACCCAGGAGAAACCATGGAGCCCCCTTCAGCTCTCCTCACTCCACAGCCAGTGCTCAGCTCTCCTTTCCCTCATCCAAAGGGTGGGTTATTTTAGGAAAGGAGGAGGAAAGAGCAGCAGTGACGAGTGACCGATGGCTGCTCGTAGCAGGGCCCAGACAGGCTGGACAACCCCCCAGGGGTCAGACAGGCACCTCACACAACACAGAGCTCTGGCTACAGCCAAAGAGCCCAACTGGCCTCTTACATAAACGACCTCAGGGCAGCGGCTCCGAGACCACCAGAGCAGGCAGCAGATGCTCCGAGGCAAAATCCACCCGGTCCCGAGCAGACGTCACCTAATCAGTGTGTTGGCTCCTTCCCAAGGCGGTCTTGGGGCACACAGTAAATATCTTATATAAGCACCTCTGGCCTGGGGTCGGATCCAGTTCAGCTGGGCTGTACAGTGATTTTCTCCTGAGCGGAGGCACCAGAGGGGCCATAAGGGGCTCTCTCCAGCCTGGACCTGTTATGTGGCTGTAGAACCCCCTTGGTGACCTGTCTCCACAGCTTTGCCAGAGGAGGCTCCAGCAAAAACCCTGGTGTATGGAGAAGAACCGGCCATCCCCAGTGACAAAAAAGGACAGAAGAAGGGGTCAAAATGACAAGTCACCGCTGCCCCCAAACTATTTGTCCTCCAGGACTCGGTAGCTGGGTGCCCAGCAGGGGAAAGCCTTGAGAGCCCAGCATCCCTCCATAGCAAGGCAGTGCTTCCAGCCCAGCCACAGTCCCTTCTGTGCTGGAGACATCACACCAAGCCAGGAGACTCTGCCAGTGCTCACCTCCCACCACTCAGGAGATTTTAGATCCCAGTCTCCTCTCCGGCAGGTTAACCCCCAAATTTCTCAGCACTGCCAGAGACAGGAGAGGTCCTTCCTCTGCCCCAAGCAACCTCCTGGAGACCACTGAAGAGAGTCCATGGCTGGACACAACTGGGGGTAAAAGCAGCTGGGCTGGAGCATTACCAGGCTACACAGGATGGATAACCTGGGAGCATCTTCAGCACTTCAACTGTCAGTGCTGGCTGTCCCTCCAGGCTGCTCAATCGGGTAAAAACTGCGGTGAGGGCTGTGCTGGCAGACACTAATTCTCCCTAAATGACCTCTCTCCAGGTTCACATCTTTAGGGGGTTTACCCACAGTGTTTTTAGCCAAAGAAAAATCCCAAATGAGTGGTCTCAAGCCTCATTATTGCCTTTACCTGCCAGCACCAGCCTTGGGGAACTTGCCCATCCACGGGACATCCCCTTCTCTGCCAGCCTAGATGACACTCAAGCATGATGGGTTCAGACACCATCAGGAGGGTGCTCAGAGGCACAGACAGCAGGAGGCCCAGGGAGCAGACAGGACACGGCCTGCCCCAGCCTCCTGCTCCTCTTTGACAGGTCACTTAAACACTGCAGCCACCAAAACCCCATTCCCATCTTTCACAAGAGGCATTTCACACCACCCACCCCCACTGCTAAACAAAGCAGCCCCAGTGTTACTGCACCACCTGGGGCAGTCCTGGGCACTGAGCAAGGTTAAACTCATCCCTGCAGAATCAAAAGAGCAAAAGAAAACTGTACATTCAGATGGAAACAAATTGTTTTCAAGTGAAAGACAAAATTATAAAGATTTTTTTTTTCCATGAGGCTCATAGCAGTTTGTTCAATCCAAAAGGAATCAGCTCCTCACCAGGCTGTTGCACTTATTTGTTAATCACAGTTCTCCTCCAGATTAGTTAAAAGACATTTTCCAAACCAGAAAAGGCAAAGCTGCATTAAAAAAAAAAAAAAAAAAAGGCCAAAAATCAATGAATCTCCAAACAGAGTATTCTGACTCTTCCTGAAAACTTCACATTTACAAAAGCCGAGGTAAAGAAAGCATTGTGATCTTCCCAGTCGTTCCTCTCCCCCATTTTGTGCAATCACATGTAATTCCCAGGCGCTGTGTGAGTTTGGGATGGGTGCCAGGCTCTGCAGTGCCGGTGCCGAGCACGCACAGCTGCCGGCACACACCGGAGCAGAGCGGCAGCTCAGCCACAGGGACACAGCACCCAGCCAGGCCGAGGGCAGGGAGCTCATGCAAGGGTGGGAAAAGGCTCTTTCCCCTTTTCCTGGCCTGCTCAAACCTCCGGGGTGAGCCAGGGAATCCCATGTGGGATGTGGGGTTTGCACATGGCAGGTGGTACCTGCTGCTCCGGGATGCTTCAATGCAATGGCTTAAAAAGACCAGGAAGGGGTGATTCCCACATGGAGCTGCTGCAGAACTTCCTACAACCCTCCCTCTCAGCAGGGACCTGACCCCTCTGCCGTGCACAGGGAGCACGTGAACCTCACAGGGGGATACCAAAGCAAGGAGCATCGCGTAGGTGAGGTGTAGCACCTAGAGAAGGTGTGTTCCAGGTTTCCAGGAGAACAGGAAACTCCTCCCTCTGCTACAGCAGCCCATGCCTTAAATCCAGCCCCACTGGGCTGGCAATTTGGCTGCCACCAGCTGGATATGCCCATGGGAGAGCAGAAATTTTGTGTGTCCTTCCCTAAGGACTGCAGCCAGTCCAAGGGGACTGCCCACCAACCACACCAGCACTGTGCCTCCCATCTAAGATACTCCTGCAGAATTCCTTTTTTTCCCCCCTCTCTTTCCTTCCCTTCTGGATACTGGATAATAAAAGACAAAGCAGCAAAAACCTTCCCAAAGCCCAGTCCCAAGCAACAAAGACCCCCGAGCCCCCTGATGTCGTTTGATGTCAGCGAGCTTCCAGTGTCAATTTTAGGATTGGTTTATCAGGGCTCAAACTGCGCTTCTCCCCCGGGGGATCTTCCACTTCTTCTCCATTAAAATAAAAAGGAGAAAACTTTTAAAAGCCCACTGTTTAACAAGGCAGCTGCAGGGAGGCTACTCGACTGATTGAGTTTTTACCTGGTCCTTACAGGCAAGCTCAAGTACTTAACATAGAAATGAGGTTTAGTCACAGCGAGGCATTTGGGATTAGAGTTGGCTGGAGAAACTCTGATGAAACCACGTTCCTCCAGAATATGCACTCTTGTCAAAATTGAAATGCTTTGTGAGATTGAATAGGTTTAGCCAGAAGTTCATTTCCTAAAGAAAATCGGGGAGAGGTTGCAGGAAAATTTGTTGAATGAAAAAAAAAAAAAAAAAAGATGTTCTTTTTCTTTTGAGCCCTGCTGGGGTGAGTGTTGTTGAAGAGGTTTTTTTTGTTTGTTTTGAGGGTTTATTTTAAGTCGAGTATTACTCAGAGAAGAACCTGAAGAACTATTTTCTCTCTAATGACAAGTTTACCCAAACTCAGCAATTCCCTGCTCCCTGCTGGCTCACAGGCTGGTAGCCCTGGAGACATTTATGGCTCTGCAAGAGATTCTTGCCATTGGACTCCAAGGACAGCACGACTCAATATTAAGGCAAGAGATTAAATCCCACCTGGAGTGACGCTGGGAAGGCAAGGGGAGCCCAGCAGGACCAGGGCAGGCAGCAAAACTGCAAACAGCATCGATGACCTTCACTGAGGTGAGTCCACAGCTGCAACTGGGAATTTGTCACCCCAACCCAGCACGTTCTGAGGACCATCACCCCACTGAAAACACAAGGGGTAGGGAACACCCCAGCACGGAGAAGATGGGTGAGTGATTTGACTTCCATGCAGGGTGACAGACCGTGGGGGTTTCTACAAACCTGTTGGTTTCCATTTCTGAATGGTTATTCTGCCAAAATCCAACATTGTTGCTGTTGAGGAAACCAGTTACTTGAGTCTCTTGGTAAACATTCATGCTCCTGGTTTGGACAGGTAAAACAGCAAGGTCAGGGTTTTATTGGGAGGTTCTTGTGCTCTGGTTTAGCATCAGCTGGGACCAACAATGGCCTGGGCTTCTCCTGCTCTGACACTGTACCCTGGGGCAGCTGCTGAGCAGGCAGGGGAAGGAGCACTGGGATTTCATGGTGTTGGAGCAAGGAGCAACCCCCAGACCAGGCACACGGATTCTGCACAGCCCTTCCCTGTGATCACAGCCCAAGGGGCTACAGCCACCCCCACGCTTATTTCACACATGCCAAGAGCCTCCCTTGCCCAGCTTCAGGAGGTAGGAACTCCAAACTCCCTTGGATTGGCAGTAGGTTGGTGTCTCAGCAGCCCTGCCTGGGGCAGGTGGGCTCAGAGGAGGCACTTGTCCGAGGGTAGGAGTAAGAGGCAGAGCTGCTGGACCCAGCCACAACAAGACATCCCAGCTTCAGCACAAACTGCAGCCCAAGTTACACCAAAATGCCCTCCCCAGGCTGCTGGGGGTCACCAGCTATACAAGTGTGTTTTGGGGTAACACTCAGCAGCCCACAGTCCAAAGGAGCAAATTCAGTGTTCCTCCAGCCCTGTTATAGCCACTCATTGCCACTCGAATCCAAGGAGGGTTTGTGTCCGATCTGAGGCTGGCATTGTCCAAGAACTCTCTGACTACTGTCCCTGTAACCCCAGCTGTGCTCCTGACCATCCAAATCAAGCAGTTACTGAGTGGGGGGGTGTTGTTTTTATTTCCCTTCTGCTTGCTTTGGGATGAGAGGAGCTTTATAAATGACTTCCTCTTAATCTCATTGCCAAGCGGACATCGACAGCTTCTGCCACCACATCGTGCCCTGAAGACAGAGTTTTCTGCCCTGGCTTAAAAAGGACATTGTTTGAAGAACTGAAGAACGGAGTGAACAACGTGTGAAAAGGAGAAGAAAAAAAAAAAAAAAAAAAAAAAAAAAAAAAAAAAAAAAAGAAAGAAAGATCTGTGATATTTGCTGGAAGAAAAATCCACTCGTTTGTTTGGATGAGGATTCTCAGCACGTACAACCTCAGGAACAAAAGGAGATGCTTGTTCTCTGCCGTGTTTGTGGGAAGAGTCCTGTAAATATTCAGGGATGTTTGTGCTATAAAGATGATCCCCAACCTGCCCTCAGAAACTGCTCCCAGCACCCCCAGAATCCCTCCTGAGGGGTCCCAGCCCTCACACAGACCCATGTATCCAGATGCTGAGCCCTTTATATTCAGTAGCAAACAGTCTGTTCAAATAGAAGAAACCACAAAAATAAAATTCCTTTGGGAAGAAGTTTTGGGAAGAAGCACGGCTCCATCTGACCTTGCCGGTGCTCAACAAGATGTAGGTCAAATATTTTAATTGCCAAGCCACTAATCCCCCCTGAGCAGCATTTCCATACTTGTATTGCTGCGGAGTTACTGCCTTCCGAAGCCGCGGGGGGGAAAGAAATAGCAGCTGGATTGATGGGCGATTCCTGCCGAAACACAGCACTGGATACAAGCGCTCGGGATGAATGGCTGTGACTGCAGGGAGAAGGCAGCGGAGCAGGGGGGAGTTGCTGCTCCACCCGCTGCATTTCTAGGTGGATTCAAAGCTTTTTCCCACCTTCCCAGGACAGAGGCTGCGTCCTCCAGCACCCGAGCACAGCTGTCCCAACTACACCAGGCAGCACATCCAGCAGGAATACACCCTCCAAAGCTCCCCTCTTCCTTCAGTGTTCGGAAACTCGGAGCGAAACGGGCGTTTTATTTTGACGAACAACCAGGGAGTGAAGCAGCCGCACCGGCGGGAGCTCCTGCGAGCATCTCACACGCCTGCAATGCAGCCACCTCCAGGCTGCAGCTCGCTGACACCCGACACTCCTTCGGCAGGGACAGGACCAGCAGTTGCTTTGATGCTCCCCGAGGAATTTGAAGAGACGGAGTGTAATTACCCGCGACGGAATTTGACTCACACAAAAGAATAGCACAGCA
Source organism: Pyrocephalus nanus (assembly GCA_038380795.1). Lineage (NCBI taxonomy): Eukaryota > Metazoa > Chordata > Aves > Passeriformes > Tyrannidae > Pyrocephalus > Pyrocephalus nanus. The sequence continues at coordinate 13,407,221 of CM076276.1, forward strand.
GGAGTCCCGGCTCCCGGGTCACACAGGGACAGCAAAAGGGGAAGAGGACCCTGATTCATCAAGTCTAGACCCTGCCATCACCAGCTACCACGTTGCATAATCCAGTTCGGAAATCTACCACGGAAATCTTCAAAAATTAGCTCAATTTTCTAACCCCAGCTGCCGCTGGCATCCTGCTCTGCTCTTGCCTCCTGAGGATGCTCCACTCCAGGCGTGCCCACCTCAGGGTGGGCTTCCCCACGTGTCAGGACACACAGAGGTCCCACACGGGGACACATCACCCTGGGGCTGCTCTCCCAGTTAGGCACAACCAGCGTTAGCTCAGTGACAGCATCTCCAGAGAGGAAAGAAAACGGGGAGGAAGGGGTGGGCTTTGCCGTGTAGAAAACACCACATTTTTCGGGCCAGAAATAAAAGGTCAATTAATTTATAATCTCTCAGGTACAGCAACCGTCTCGCTCGTTCAAACAGGGCTTTAACAAGACCAAGTCCTGGCCCAGAACAGCCACACTGCTGCAGGCCTGAGCACCAACAGGAAATTCTGATGAAGACAGAGGTTACGTCATTAAAATGGAGCGAGTTGGACTCTGCCCTTGTATCTACCCCTGTAAATCCCAGACAAAGGATTTCTAGATTACGTATGCACATTCCTTTCCCTGCTGCTTCATTAAATAATGCAGTGCCCCTTTCCTGGAGCATTGCTGGAGCATTCACCCCAGGCAGGCAACAAGCAGGTCTGATGCTTTGGGTCCAGGGCTACCCAGGGAAGAAGATACCCTGGGGTAAGCAAAGAGTATGGGAGTTTTTTCCCCTCTTTTTCCCCCTTTGCTTGTGTGTGGTGGATTGAAAGCTCAAGTCATGACACCAGCAGCCCATGGAGTTTGAAGCAAGGCAAAAGGAGCTGGGTATTTTTCCTTGGCTGCACCAGATACTTGGGACGTGACACTGTCTCCTGGGACATCACATGGAGATGCCTCATTTTCAGTCACTTTTGCAAATCAGAAAACTTCTATTTCATTTTTTTTCCCCAGTTTGGGGATCCAGGAGGATGGAAGAGGATGAGGTACAAGGGTTATCCCCCTGCTTTGCACCATTCCCACCACATCTGGCTACTGTGAGGGAGGTGTTTGTTCAACTACTGCCCAAAGCACATTCCTTGGAAAGCAGGGAACAGGTTACAGGGGATGCTGCTCTCTGAACCAGGATGGTCCTTCAGTGCATGAAGTTCCACTGTGGCCCACAGGGACAATTATCAAGTGGGGGAGTCAGTCATCCCAACCCAAAGCCATTAGTTACAAAACAGGGAAGAGGGCTTAAAGCTCTTATGTTTGAACATGTTAGCTCAGCCCTTCAGGGAACTCCTGATGTGCCAGAGCATCTAATCTCTGCAAATCACTTTTATTCAGCCTTGCCCTGGGTTTTCCTTTTTAATCAACTTAATCTTTATTCATGAGGTGTGTTGCTGCATGACAGGAACGCCCAGATTCCGAGCATCGGGCTCGGGGAACGGAAATTGAGGAAACTTGGTGTTTGTTCCAGTCAGGGCTTAAGGTCTGGAGCAATTTATCTGGACTTGTGGCAGGCCCTAGCACTCCTCCATGTCCCAGCAGGGACGAGGAGGAGGAGGAGGAGGAGGAGGAGGGAAACAGCCCAAGTTCTCAGAGGACAAGCACTACACCCTGAGGCTGGCACGCGTTAAGCAGCACGTCTCGTTGCTATATTTAATCAGCGAGGTCCCCTCTCACCCAGCCTTGACAATGGAGCCCTTTTTTTTTTTTTTAAAAAAAAAAAAAAAAGATTCTGTGAAATAAAAATAATAAATTAAAGGGATCAAAGGAACGAGCGAGCGGCAAGTGACAGCAATATGAAGGAAAGAATAAAGGAAGAGTTAATGGGATTTTGAGGGGAGAAGCAGGGCAGGAGGGAGAACTCGCTCCCAGAGAGAGCAGAGGGCTGTGATGCCAGAACACCATGACCTGTCCCACGTGGGCTCAAACCCTTATCCTGATCCATCCCCAGCAAAGGCACAGTTTTATGAGTCGTCTCTAAAAAGGGAAGTAGGCAGAGCACGGCGGGATGGAGCAGAGTTTGACACCCAGCACAAGCTCCTGGGACACACCAGGGCTGGCACTTCTTTTTGGCAAGACAGGAGCAAATTCCTGAAGCAGAGAACCGTTATTTGGGGGATCCCAAGGGGGGCTGTCTGAGCATGACCCTCATCCCCACAAACAAGCCTCAAAGCAGCCCCAGTTTCCCCAGTGCAATCAGCAGCTCCCAGCACCTGCAGTGCCATTGCTCGCATCCTCCCGAGATCAGCTTCCCCCCCACGATCCAAAGGTACTAATGGGATTGTAATTCCTCTAATGAGCTGTAATTAATTAATTACCCTGTTAGCACAAGAGCTTTACATTTTTTGGCAAGCAGGCTGTCGGTTTGTAGCTAGAGGGAGGCTCTTCCCCAGCACCACCAGGCTCCGATCTGGCTGCAGAGGAGCCCGTTCCCCTCTGCCTCAATCCGACACAGTTCGTACCTTAGGGAAAGGACCTTGGAAGCATCCTCACAGCTCACAGCTCTCTCCCAAATTACAGACAGCCAAGTCACAGACATTAATTCAGAGGGGTCACAAACATCTCCTCCCTCAGCCCCTCGAGAGCATCAATCCCCTCTGGCAAACTTAACAAGACAAACACTCCACGGGCAGAGAGCAAGAGATACCGAGACCCTCTGTGCTCCCTGCAGGGCAGGAATATGACGTGGGAAATTCCAAAAAAGCACTAACAATGAAGCCAAAGTAATGTCTGAGCTATATTAAGCAGCACAGCAGCCCCAGGATGCTCAGATCGACGCTGCAGCCTCCTGTGTGCCCGGGATGCTGGATTGCACCCCAGCACGGCAGCCACCTCTCCCAGCTTGCCTTCTCCATTACCTCCACGTTTAATAATTAAAGCATCAGTGTAAAGGCATTAAAGTTTCAGGGACTGACACGTTCAGAGCAAGACGAAGGGCTCAGGGATGAGGCAAGTGCTGCTGCTGATTAACCCCGCGCAGTGCAGTCCACAAGGAGCAGGACCCTGTCCCCTCTAACCCCGTGCACGAGTCTTTTTCTCCCTACAAATCCCGTCTTCCCAGATCTGCTTTCCAAGAGCATCCACTCCAGACCATAGGGGAGTTTTGCTCATCATCAGGTGTCTCTAAAAAAATCCTAATGGTGGTGGTGGGGGGGTGGTTTCTTCCCAGGGAGTGTGGCTTTTTATAGAGCACATGGCTTTGCGTGGAGCCAGCTCCGAGCAAGGGTTACGAGTTACCTTTGGCTGGCTGCGGAGGCGGAACAGGAGGGCTTTCTGCGGGAGCAGATGGAGCTGACATGCCTGGGAGCCAGCCCAGCCCTGCTGCGGTGACAGACTGTCCCACGCCGCCTCCCCCGACGATGCTGCACTGAGACCCCCTCGCAGGAACTGGGGGAGGCACCGAGGGGCTGAGCACAGGCACAACTCATCCCACTGCCACTTTCCACACCAGGCAGACCTCCTCCAGCATCCAACTCACCCCACTTGTTTCCTCCTATATATAACCAGCAGGCCGGGGAGGAGGATGCCTCTGTTCTCTTCAGGCAGAGTACACCATCTTCCCTCTAATACTCACACCAATTAAGCTAATTGCACCCCCCTGAGAAGCTGATGCTGGTTCCCTGAACAAGAATCCCAGGGGCTCTGGGTCCCTCTGCGCTCTGGGGGATACAAACCCCTTGTGTGTAGGGTGAGATCCCCCAGATAAAACTCTTTAGGCACATTATTTGCTCCTAGAAATGCAGAGTCTGACCACAGCCCCCAGGCGTGGGAGCAGAGCCCATCCCTCCACGGGGGAGTGGGGGTTTGGTGGAATCCTGCCCGTGCAGTAGCGGGGCCAGGAGGGGTTGGGGCTGAGAATGTGGGAAGGAACGCTCAGGCAGCCCCTTTCCTTACTGCATCTCCAAAAATTAAAGGCTGTTTGCATGCGGAAGGGCGGATGAGCGGGGCCATCTGAGCCCTGCCTGTCACCAGAGTCGGGGTTTGGTGTGCCAGGACCGGCTCGGCGATCAATCCTCCCCCGTGACACCGCCTGGGCCCGGGCACAACTGAGCATTACCTTGATTAAAAGAGATGGGTGAATGCAGCTCTTGGTCCCAGCAGCCTCCCAGGACAGCAGGGCAGGCCTGTCCCCTGTCATCGAGTCCAGCTCCCCAAGCCTCAGGTGACAGCGGCGAGCCCGCTGGGTCCCCAGGACACTGCTCAGCACCACGGGCCACCCGCCGTCTGACGCTCCCAGGGACTGTCCTTCCTTGCCAGGCAGCCAGAGGTTGTTTCACTCATTAATCCAGCACTCGCTCCTCTGAGGATGCTCCTGCCCTTTCAAGCTTCTCCTGCTTTGTCACCTGCCTTTTCAGGCGCTGCAGACACAAAAGACGCTGTTCCCTGTGCGGTGCCACCAGCCAGGCACACCAGCACCCCTGGGTGCCACCCCAGAGCAGATCTAATGATGCCACAGGTCGCCCTCTTCCCCTACCCCCAGGTCACTGTCCCACTTTCCAGCCTTGTTTCACCACTTTTGCATTTCAAAGTGATTATTTTGAGAAGTTTATTTCATGGCAATGTTATCACAGAATCCCAGGATGGTTTGGGTTGAAATGGACCTTAAAGTTCATCTCGTTCCAACCCCCTGCCATGGGCAGGGGCACTTTCCACTAGATCAGGTTGCTCCAAGCCCTGCCCAACCTGGCCTTGAACACTTCCAGGGGTATAAACTGATGCCTTGTGTTTTGAAGACACCATCCCAGAGCTGCCCCAGCACAGAACCCTGCTGCAGGGTCACCTTTCTCCCAGACTGGCCCCATTTGCACTGATCCCTCTCCACGTCTCTGGAAGCTGCAGCCGCCTCCCCCAGGGACTCTTCCAGGGTCCTTTTTCCCCGCTTATGTTCTTCTTGCACCTGCTTTTGTTTGCTGAACACCGAATATTTTATTTATCACCTCTCTGGAAAGTTACTGGGGAGATTTCCTAGAACAGGAAATATTCAGTGCAAGCTGCTGCTCCTCGGGGTGCGCAAAGCCCGGGGATGGTTCCAACCAGCGTTTTAGGTGTGCTTTGAAGGCGCATTTTTTGCATCATCACCCCTTTTGATTTTGGGGACCTCTGACCAAGCCGTGAACTTGTGCTGCTCCACCACTGGAGGGAGGGCAGTGACTCACTACGGCTGCTTGCCTGGCACTCGTCCACCCTCTGTATGTTTGGCAGGGTGATGCTCATCCCCCGGGCACGGTGTGGGGCACTGGGACCCTCTGGATGGTCGAGGACATCCAGGCTGGCCTCAGGGAGGAGAAGCGAGGCTCGTGTGGGCAGGTGAGGCCGAGCTGGGGCTGTGGTCCCCAGGGGCTCCCCACACAGCCCCGATTCCCTGCTCGGGGTGTCAGGATGATGAAGCCGAGCCGAGCTCGCCGGAGCCAGCACAGCACCCGGCAGCTCCCATAATTAATGGCACCGCCAGCCCTTCCCTGCCGGGCCATGAATAAAACATCGTTTCTAGGACCCAAACTTTGAAAAATCTCCTTTTTTTTTTTTTTTTTTCCCCTGTTAATTATATTTGGCGGGACAGTATGCTTTTATTATTGTCTCCTCCTGCTTAATCAGGGGGGTGGAAGCTGGTTTGGGGCCACTTCCTTCGGACTGGCACCCTGTTTCCTAGAGGGATGGCACAATTGCCAGAGAGATTTTCTCCCCCACGGCTCAAATCCCCTTCCCACCCCTCTGGAAAAGCATCCACCTTTGCATTTTTGAACCTGCTTGATCTCTAGATTTTTTACAGCCATTGGATTTTTTGGCATTTCTGGGTCCTTCAGCATCCAAGAGCCTCTCCTGGAAACCATCCTCTCCAGATCCTTTTCATCTTGCAAATGTTTTTGCCGCATATCCAGGCCATGGACATGGACCTATCCGTTTTCCTTATGAAGATGGGGCTGTACCTTGTCCCTGACGCCCTTAATCTGGAGAATTAGGGATAAGAAAGAGGGTAATGTAAGCCAAGGGACTCCAAGCACTTCAGAATAACTCCTGACATGAGTGTCAGCACATCTCCATGCCTCAGTTTTCCTATTTCTCCATAAAATTCACTAAATGCCACAAGGCAATCCCACTCTGCAGCTTCTGCAGGGTGAGCAGCTCCTGCTGGGGAATCAGAGCGATGTCTGAGCAGAAGAGAGTGGCTGCCTGCACATATCCAAGTGTCTGAGCATCTCCCTCTGAGGAGAAAGGTGAAATTCCACCCCGGCTTTGCTGGCTCCACTCCAGGAGCTGCATTAGCAGAGCTTTGCCAGGTCGGGATCAGACCCAAAGCCGGGTCGTGCCATTGCACAAATGCCTCGGCCATCCAAAGCGCTGCCACCAGCACGAGGGATGATGCCCTGGATGATGTGCTGGGAGCCCAGGCAGAGACACCAGGATATGAGCTCAGGGCTGTGACACACAGGGACGCTGCAGCACAGTCCCCTTGCAGGTGGCAACAGCCAGGACTTGCATTTCTGTGGTGTTTCTGGGCTGTGGCTCTGCAGGTCATGTGGGGCAGCACTCGGGCTGGGTTCCACAGCTCTGTCCACGCCATCCCTGGCCAAGGGGGACCTTCAGCAGAGCCCCGAGCTCTGGGACACACTCGGCAATTTCCTGCCTGAGCAACAAGCGCTTCACTGCTCGCCGGATCCTCTGCCAGCCAATTTTCTCTCCCTGGGCTCCTTCCAGCTCAGTGCAGGGCTGCAGCCAGCAATCAACAGATCCAACCTGTTTGGGATGGACGCAGCGCCGGCTCAGCCCATCTCCCCCAATCTGCAAGGTGCCTTCTCCTTCCCTTGCACGTCCCAGGGGGGGCTGATGGCATCCTCTGCCTGTCCTCCCGTGCTTCTGTCTTTCTGAAGGTCCTGGAAGTGTTCCTCTCTCAGTGAGATCTGTGCCATGGCTCTCACAAGCTGGAGTGGAAGTGCTTCAAGTGCTCTCAAAGAGAAGAACTGGCACCGACAGCACCGTGAAATAGTCGCATCCACTCGCATGCGCTAAGGACGCTCTGCTGGATTTCTGAGAGGGGTCCTGCGAAGGGAAGGGATCTTCTTGTAGCTTTGTCACCACAGTGAAAGCCCAAAGCTAATGGAGGAAATCGATTCTGCCAAGGTGGAGAGGAAAATGACGGAGTACTCTGAGTGGGACCACTGAAAATCCCCTGGTGTTCTTCAGTGAAGCAGAGATTAGCAGGAGGATTTGCAGCCGTGCTGTAAGGCTGGAACTCGGATCTGCCACTGAGGTTTTGCACAGACTTGGGTGAACTGCTTCATGTCACCCTTTTTCCCTGCCTGGGAAGCACAGCCTTGATTCCCCAGTAAAATCTCTGCTTGGTGGTGGTTGTGGGTCCCTTTGAGATCTCCCAAAGCGGGGAGAAGCCGTAGGGAGGCAGAGCACGGCACGCCGGGGTGGTGGAGGGCAGCAGGTATGATCTCTGTTGCCTTCTGCTCTGGGCTCTTCCCTCAAATGCTTTCATCAGCCGCAGTTAATTGCTCATTTGATGTCTCTGGGATCGTGGTGCTGCAGGTCAGCCCTGGCTCTGTGCAATGTGAGCCTGCAGCAGGGGCACGAGACTCCTGGAGCACTGAGATTCCAATCCTCACCAAAACCCCCCTCACGCCACACACCAAAGCCAACAGATTCCCTTTTGAGCCAGGGATTTTATAAAGGCAGTGAGATCAAACCCTCAAAGTAAAGGCAAAGCTCACCCAGGGCATGTGAGATGAGTCTTTGTGAAACTGGGCTGTGTGATGGCCCAGGTCTCACCTCCAGTGGGGTTGAGGTGAACCCTTCCCTGCCTGTGTGTCCCAGGGCACCTCCCTTCATCTCCCTGGGAGTGGAAATCAGCCTTCCTGGAGCCACAGCAAGGACTGGGCTCTGCTGGGCCTGGCACCAGGAGGCAGCAAGCTTTCCCAAGCCCTCCTAATACAAATGAAAAAGAGGGATTTGAACAGGCCAGCAAAGATGGACCCAAAGCAATCCCAGCGGGAGCATATTTTTATAAGCCAGGGCTATAAGAGAAAGGGCAGGAAACCTGACCCATCACAAATCACTCTCCTGTCACTTGCTGTAATCTAGAAATGCTCTATTAAAAACAAGAGCAGCCCCGGCAGCGAAGCAGAATCGAGGCCAGGGAGAAGGGCAGCTCGAGCTCGGATCTGGCTGCCAGGTAGGGGGGAGTCTCTGAGGCTGGGAAGTGCTGCACTGCTCTGCCATGGTTTATAAATACAGAGAAGTGCCCAGCCCTGTGGCATCCATCACCCTCAGCCAGCAGATGTAGATGGGGGAGATGTCTCTCCCCCTCCTGGCTGGCTGGGCTTAGTCACAGAAACGCTCAGGACAGAGCCCCATGTTCCCAGTTAGTCCCCAAAAATGCACTCCCCCTATGAGGCCGGGGCAGGGGGGCTCCTGGTCCAGCTTGCAGCGAGCAAGCAGTGAATCAGACCCAGTGCTAATGGGTTGGCCATGGCCACTGCAGCAAAAATCATCACTGAAAAAATGAGGTTCTGGGGCAAGGGGAGTTCTTTAGCAGTTCAGCACAAAGTGAGGCAATAATTACAGGGGAAGAAAAAAAATAAAGTTCAAGGGTATCGAAGCACTCAAGGGCTTCCACAGAGAGTGCTTTTTTCTTGGGAAATGCAGATTCCCAATTACTTTAGGGTTTTCAGGGTGAGACCTTTGACAGCATTTTAACATTTTCCATTTCCAAACCCGGCTGCTCTGATCACAAAGGGTGAAGCAGCTCAAGAGGAAGCAAGAAGCACCTCAGAGAGGAGTGGGAGCCTCCTCCCTCCCTCCTTCCCTGGTTCCACCAGGATTTCCCCCACCACAGAACCTATTTTCTCACATACCTCCCTTGGTAGAACCAAATGCCCTGGACCACCCCAGCTGCAAACACTGGTCGAAAGATCTGGTGATCCCTGGAATCTCCTGAACATGGGAAAAGCCCAGAGCAGGGCAGGGTGAGATGCCCCCACCCCAGCACCCACCTGCACCATCCTCTGTGGCTGGTGCACACCAGCTTGCTCAAATAAAGCCCATCTGTGCAGATTAATTACCAGAGGATGTTTGTTCTGTTGCAGGAGCTGACTGGGTGATGAAAGTTTAAACAGAATGGAGAAGAGAGCATGGTGTCCTAGAGATGGAACACATTCATATCCCCACGGCAGCACCCCCTGAACCCCGGACACTGCGAGCACCTCACTGGCACAGGAGCAGAGATTGGGATCCACAGAGAGCCACCAGCCCCGGGACAACCTGCCCTGCAGGTTATAGGAGACACAAAATGACTTGTCCATACAGAGTAAAAATTCCCTGTTGGTGACCAGGGAATCCTGTTAGAGATAGCCCAGCGTGCTGCAAACAGCTCCCAGGAACAGGTATAGAAAATCTGGTGATGAGACAGGGAAGGGCAGAGCAAGGAAAACCCTTTGCAGAAACAGTTACCCCAAAAACAATCAACTGGTCTCTCCTTGTTGCCCAGCTGGGTAAGAAAAGCTCAGGAGCTTGAGAATTGCTGCACCCCAAGGTAGACCAGGAAACCACCCTTAGTCCCTTCAAGCACCAAAATAGTCCCCAGGCCACCACATCCACTCTTCTTCTTGCTGCTGGGGGCAAGTGAGGAGCCTGGCCCTGGAGAAAAACACCCAGATTTCCTCCTAACCCTTCCAGGTCCCGTGGGAGATGGCTGCTTCATCCCCTGAGCCCCGAGGAGACTTCCAGCAGACATGGACTGCTGTAGATCACTCCTTTGAAACTCCAGATGCCCCGTTCTGGCAATCCAGAAGCCTCCTGGACCTTGGTGGGAGGTTGGAGCAGCCACAGGCGCTCACCCCTCCCACCCCACCTTATCCACACGGACTCAGCTCACCCAGCTCCTTCTCCCTCCATTCCCTCGAGACGGCTCCTGAGCTCTCCTCTTGCTCCCACCTCCCAAGCACTGGTGGTGAAAGATCTCACCTCTCTGGAGCCAGCCCTCGCCACCCTCTTCTGCCACTGGAGCTCAGAGGGGACCACAACGTCTCCACTCCTCCGGTGAGCGAGGCTGAGGAGCCAGGGGACATCGGCAGCTCGGGGAAGATGTTTCCCCACGGACGGATCAAGAGCAGGGAAAGGGTTGGGGAAGCAGGAGAACCTGCATTCGAGCCAGCAGCGCTTGCTCAACCACTGGTTAGTGGCTCCACAGGAAACACCTTCCCATGCTCACCTGGAAAGACATGTTCCCAGTGAGGCAGGGCCATCAGTGGGCAGGGAGTGGACTGGAGGCTGCAGGAGATACACCCCTTGGCATATGCAACCTCCCCTTGGCCACAGCTGGTGAGGAGAACAGCCTGCCAGAGAGTCCCTTGGGCAGGATCAGGTCTGCTATGGCCGTTCCTGGGGGTAAAAGGCTTTCTGACCCAGGGCTAATCCAGCCTGGGCTTGCTCCAAGGTAGCTCCGGTATTTGATTTTATAATGCTTCTTAAATATACTTCACGCTCTGCAGTTTTATTTTAGGCTGAAGCTGTGAGGTTGCACACGAGGCTTTTGGACAAATGTTGCTCCCTACCCCTTCCTGAGCTGCTCCAGGACCAAGATCTGCAGGGACACAGCACACTCCAAGCTACAGCTGGTTATAACCAGCAACGTGGCTGGAAAATGGGTGGACCAGGAAGATGTGGGCTTCAAGGCCAGGCTGGATGGGGCTTTGGGCAACCTGGTCTAGTGGAAGGTGTCCCTGCCCACAGCAGGGGGTTGGAACAAGATAATATTTTAGTTCCTTTCCAACCCAAATCATTCTGTAGTTCTGTAATCCAGTTGCTCTAATTCAGTTGTTTGACCCTTATCACATGGACAAATCCCAAAACATCAGGGGCTGAGGTGAGCGGTGGGAAGGACCCCAGGCTTCACCACAAGCACCCCTGGACATCTCAGCACTAGAGAACCTCCCAACAGGGCTGGCTGAGAGCACTGCAAAGGGCTGGGGACAGCAGAAACCTGGGGCAGGAGGCTGGGACAACATCATATCCAAACAGATCTCACTTTGTGGAGAACAACACAAGCTTCCCCAAGGCTCTCCCAGTGACCTCCCCAGAGCACAGGGCGCAGCAGAAGGCTCCATTCCCTGGCAGGAGAAGGTTACTCAGAGTAAAAGCATGTGCTCATGTGTCATAAAAACAAACACCGAGTCCTCCTCCCACCACGCTCACCACGGAGCTGGGCGGGATCTCCAGTGCTCACCACAGCACTGGTGGCCTCCCTTTCCCATCACACCAAGCCAGGAAGCTTTTCTTGCCAGCCACAGGTGAAGGAAGGGGAGGATGAGAACCAGGTGAAGCTCGAGATGAAGCACCCCTTGCCACGTGGCTTTGCAGGATGTTCACCAGCTGTCACAGCCCCAAAATGGAGATCTCTCTGTCACAAACACATGGTGGTAGCTGGTGAAATCAAAGGGCTGTGGGGTCGGGATGAAACACTCCCAGAGCCATGAGTCAGCCTGTGAGTCCTGGGTCACAGCCAGTTTGGAGATGACCACCAAGAGCATCACTGTTATTTATAGCCAAGACAGATATGGGCAGAGAGACCCCAGCAGCTGCCCCGAGGAAGGGACATTACCAGCACGTCACCTCCTGGGCACCTGCTGCTCTCATCTTCTGGGTCCCCAGCCTGCATTCCCAACCTGGAGCTGGGTTCCTGGTGTGCTGGGTGTGCCCCCTTTCCCCAGGTGATGACACTCTCCATCCTGCAGTCAGTCTCTGTGCTAAAGCCAATGTTTTGCCAGTTGCCTAAATAAAAAAAAATTTTCCATGTCTCTCCTGCCACGGGCACCACCGTTGGAAAGAAACATATGGAAGAACAAACACAGAGTGCGCAGAGGAATTTCTTACATAATTTATCTGTAAATCAAGTGGTGGCAGCGACGAGATGCGGGAACTCTTGGATGGAGCTTTTCTTCCGCATTCAACGTTCGGCTTTGCCAGCCAGACCCCACCTGGGTGGCTCAGGATTTTCCTCCCACCTCCACAGCCAGCCTTCATCTCGGGCTCATCCTCTACCCCCCCCTGCACCCTCGTTTTGAGGCATTTGGGCTGTGCCTCGCTGGTGGTGACGGAGCAGCTGTGAGCACAGCATGCAGGGCTGCGGGGCCAGGAGCAGAGCTTGCCAAGGGATTTGAAGAAGGGCTGGTGATGAGGAGCCTGCCCTTTGCTTCGTGCCTCCCTTCCAACTGCGTGGTGCACTCAGCCAAATATCATTAAAGGTTTATCCACACGCTGATCGCTTTATTTGCCTTCAAAGCCGCAGCGAGGTCGCTCTCCCCGGGGAGAGGTGGTAGATGTTGCACCATCTTCCAAAACCAAGAAAGGATGCCCAGGCACTCTGAGCTCACTTGGCCAAGGGAATTGGCCAGGACGCTTTGGAAAGAATCGGTGATGCCTTCAAAGTGAAGAATGGGTTGATAAGTGGGGAGTGGGGAGAGACATTTTAGCTCCTACTGGGTAATTATCACCTATGGGAAGCTGAGGAGTTCACTGGTAGGAGGGAAATTATAACCTATCATAAAACCAATGTCTCCCAAATCCACTCTCTTCAGCGTTCAGGAGTGTTTGGGCTGGTTCCAAGGCTCAGCTTTTGAAGGAGTTTGGAGAGGCCCGCTCAACAGAGCTCCAACACTCTGAAAAGCAGAGACTGCATCCCTCGAGCATCCCTTTTGTTTCGAGGTGAACAAAAAGGGGTGATGCGTCAGGGGGAGAGGCTGAAGGAAAACAAATGGCTTCGTTCAGGAGAACCAGTCGTGGTGAGATGAGAAGTGACTTAATTACAGTAAGTCCCTTTACAGCAAAACTGCCAGGTGCTAAAAGACTTTTTAATTTAGCAGAGAAAGGCAGATCAACGCCAAGCATCTGGAAGCTGAACCCGGAGAAAATCCAATTAAAAATCAGGCAATGCCGTGAGTAGAACAAGCTATGAAGTGATGGATTATTCATTCCACGATGTCTTGAATTCAAGAGAGGGGCAAAATAATCGATCCTTCCAGCACTGTATCTGTTGACGGCAAACATTCCAACTCAACTCCTGGGAATGTGCTTGTTCCCCCTGCCAAAGCAAGGCCCTGAGTTTGGGTAACTGTAAACTTCCTGTGGATGGTGGAGAACAACCTGCAAGTCCTACAAGGTAAGTTGCACTGTTTTCTGCTTGGAGGCATTAATAACCCAGAACTAGCAGCCAACTCCATGGAAACCAACTGGTACTCAGTGACAAGTTCTCCTGTTGCTATAGGAACAGGGCCCAAACAAATAAAAATTACCTATAATTTTTCCTCCCCAAAGTTCTCCCACATTACATTTCCATAGCAACTAATTAGCTCATTAGTGATCTGATCTGAACCAAACCAGTGGAGGTGTGAACCACACCGGTGGACCAGTGGAAGTGCCATGCCCAGCTCCACCCTCTCTCATGGTGAGCTGAGACAAGCCATTAAGAGAGTTTATGCCAGTTTTGAGGGGGAAAGGCTTGAGCACGAGGAGCTGGGTATCCCAGGGCTGGATTCCTTCATGCCTTCCCCATGGTACCTCTGATACAAATATCACTGGCTCCCTTCTATTTCTAGCTGTCACCCTACACTCCAGTTTCTTGACCTCGCTGTTCCTTTCCAGACTCCTCCATCTCCTCCAGGCCCAGCACTGCTCTGTTGGACAGCTGCTTGACTTGGCAGTGTCTCATCTCATCCTTCTGGCCGTGATATTTGTGTCTCTTGGCTTGTTGCTGTCTTTTGCACCGAGTTAGGACACTGCAGGGTCCTTGTGGGAGTCTCTTTTCTCATTTACACTCCACAACTACATCCCTCCATCCTCCTCTGGCAGTTCAGTCCCGTAGGTGTCTTCCCTTGCCATCCCTGGAAGTGTTCAAAGCCAGCTTGGACAGGGCTTGGAGAAACCTGTTCTAATGGAAGGTCCCCCTGCCTGTGCTGAGGGGGGTGGAACTGAAGGATCTTTAAGGTCCCATCCAATCCAAACCAGCACATCCAAGGAGATCAGATGCAGTAAATCCCCAGTGTCTCAGGTGAGGGACCACAGCCCCACCTGAGATTCCACCCAGGATCTCCAATGCCTTCCCTGCCAAGCACCAGGGGATGGAGGGGGTGGCTCCTTCTTCCCCTCCTGCTTCGCTACCTCCCAAACTGCACACCCGACAAACACCCCATTAAACACTTGCTGGAGCAGGGAGAAGCACAGCTCTGCGAGGGATATCCCCCCATCCCAGGGGCTGCACTCCCAGCTGAATTCATGTAAATGACTTGTGAATTCCTGTAATTAATTGCTGCCATCCGCTGCTGCACACGTGTGGAAGCGATAGGAGATGTGGTGGGGAGAGCTGAGCCCACACCCCTGCAGGGGCACCAGGCAGGTCGGGGTGAGGCCAAGCTGGGTACCAGGAGCGCTGGGGCAGCACTGGGGGTTGCTGGAGGTGCTCCCCAACAGCCCCCACCTGCAGCAAGAGTGAGCCACCTCAGCCCTTGGCCAAGCAAATTGCCTTTTTTAACCAAAACTGACCCAACCCCGTCTGGTTCAGTCCCCACTGAGACACACAGTAAATTCACCCACCCCCAGACGTGGCCTGACCCCAGGGTGGATGGAACCTGCCTGCCCTGTAGCTTCTCTGGTGTCTCATAAGAGGCATCAGCACAGGCACACAAGCCCCTGTCTCACCTCCCTCCTCCACCCGCCCCATCTCCATGTCACCCGTGGGAATGTGATTATCAGCAAGATCTCTGCCACCAGTCAGATGTGATCAAAACCACAATTCAATTAAACTTGATTGGATTGAAAGCGGAGGGGTTGAAGGAGACAGGCACGTACGCCCGGAGCAGGATGCAGTTCCCCAGGAAAGGGGGCTGAGATCTGCAGGATGGTCACCCCAGGTGAAGGAAAAGCCAGGAATGCAGGTCTGACCTCGGGATGAACTCCATCCCTTGGGGCCAGGAGCCTTTGCCAGTTCCCTCATCTGCCTTCTGGAGGATCCTGGATAGAGTAAGGTGAGCTCAGCCTCCCGGAGATGCTTTTAATTCTTTCTCATCTTTCGAAATCAAATAAAATTCCAAAGGAGAAACTTTGTCATCTGAGCAACAAACCCAAACACGCCTGGAGATGAAAGGGAATTGTAGATGGGTGTTTCATCTCTTGCTCTTGTAACGAACATAAAAATAAAAAAAAAAAAAAAAAAGGAGAGAAAGAAAGAAAGAAACAAACAAAAAAAATCCCAGACACGGTTAATGAGCTTTGCATTTAAATGTGCCACCAATGTCACCGTGCAGACTGTTCCTCCAAGGTCCCACGTTCCTGCTCACCCCAGACAATGGGTGTGGGACAGCCTCAGAGCAAACACCGGGTGAGATTTAATTCCACTAGTGTTTACTAAATAAAACATGCATTTTGAGAAATCAAGAAAAAAGTTTGTTAAATATTTTAGTACATCTGGTCTCCCCACCCCTATACGGCCTTACAAAATGCTTTGCATATTTATTTTAGCATGCACTAGATTTATTTAAAAATAGCATCACCAGCACTGGAAACAGCCCACTTGCTTTTCATCTCGATCTTTGCATTGAATCAATGAATCCAAAATTAAACAAGGTTGGGTGAACTAAATCTATACGAGGACCTATTTGCTGATCAATACAGGAATGGATGCCTGGGATCTCTTGGCTGTGTGAAATATGAGGACTTACGGGAGAGAGAAATTGCTTTCGTTATTATATTTTTTAAAAAATTCAGATTTAATCTCCCCACATAAAGAAATTATTTATCGGAGAGATGCTTCATCCTAAATAATTCACGCTGGTTGTATAGTACCCAGAAGACAGGAGACTCCTGTCTTCCATTCCTAATGAGAGGGAAAAACACCTCAAATATTTTTGCCTGGATTCAGTTTCATCAGTTCAGGGAGGTGAAACTCTGCTCCTACAAGGTGTTGTTCCACCCCCACTGCCCTGGACGAGCTGAGCCCCCCCCCCCCAAAATCACAGAGAAACCACAACGTGCTGCACAGGGAGAGCAAAGAGCCTCAGACACACAACTTTAATCACCAGCAAGAGGCACTGCTCTGGTATTGAAGTTCAAGGGATGACTGTGGTGACCAAGCATCCATCTGACAGAGGGAAGAAGGGTCACTGGAAGAAACCACCTCAATATGAATAATACAATGTAATATGTAATATATAATATAATTATATACAAAGGCCATAATATAAATTCAGCTTCTGCTGTCTGTAGCTGGATGTGCTCCTCCAAACCAGGGTAGGGGTGAAGCCACCCTGGGGACGCTGAGCACAGGGTTCCCCTGCAAAGTGGAGCTGGAAGAAAATCAAAGTCAGTTCAGACCAGCTCAGCTGAAGGTACGTGGGAGACGTGAACCACAAAGATCAGGAAATCTCTCCTGGCCCAAAAAGCAAACAGGATCAGGGCAGAAGAGTGTGAGTTTGGGGAAAACAAAATAAAAATAAAACTAATAAGAAAAAGATTGGCTTTATAACCTATCTGGGGCACAAAATTTAGGGCCAGCTTTAGAAAGTGCCTTGCACAGCCATTTGCTCAGCCAGACCCCTTTTGTCTGAGCGTGCTGCAGGAATTGATCCATCAAGAGCTGTACCTGCTCCCCTCTGAACAAATCTGCATATCAGCCTCTTCCATGAATGAAAAATGCATGCACCAGTAAATCCGAGTGCAATAATACATCTGTTGTCAGCAGCCTCTTCTTTCTTTTGCTTTTCTCTTCCACAAGTTTCATTAAGAAGAGACACATCATCTCTGATAAAGTTGACACCACCAGTTCACTAACTGTTCCTGACGCTTCCCTGTTGTTTGATGATGGATCACAGCAGGAAACACCGGCCCCAGGCAGGCAGGGAGGGAGGGGTAAAGTCACCTCCTCGGGCTAATCCTGGAAGAAAACAAGGCTGCAGAGGAATGTGCCCTGGCTGTGGTGAGGATGGGGACACAGGGGTGGCCCAGGAGCCCTGTGAGGTGCCAGGAATGGATCTGGATCCTGCAGGGCTGCAGACAGCTCCTGATGTGCTTCCTCTGCAGGAGAGGAGGAGTGGGAAACAGCTGACCCTGACCAGACACATCGTGGATCCTGAGGGCAAAGTGAGCTCTAGGGACAATCCCAGCCCCAGTTTTCACCTTCATCCACCTGCATCATCCAGCCCTTCTCCAAAACGACTGGTTTTGGGTCTGGTGCACTCGGGCTCTCTGCCTGACCCCGTGGTGCAAAGGATGAGGAGGGACACAGTTCCCACTCACACCCCAGATGATTCCAGGCCTCCCATGGGCAAAGTAGGGGTGGCCAGAGCAGCCAGGTGGGACAGTGACAATGCCAGTGCCCCCCACCTCTGAGGGAGCCCTGTCCCCAAGCTGTCCCTGTCCTGTCCCTGCATGGCCAGCAATCAGGTTGGCAGCTTGTAACACACCCCAGCTCACTGCAAAGAGGCAACAGCTGCTTCCTGCTGGCCCAGATCGAGGATTTTAATTAAGGAGAAGATTTGGGGGAATAAAGGGGAAGATCCTTCCCAAAGCTGTAATTAAAGAAGCTCAGGGTGGGGCAGGATGAGGAGAAAGGGCTCGTCCTGCTGCCTCAGCTTGGGAGGGCAAGGGGAGCAGAGACCACCACCAAGGCTGGCACAGCCCCCTCCCTGAGGGGAGGGATCCCCCAAGCACAGGTTGGGAAGGCTGCTCCACACCCCCAAAAACAACCTCTCAGTCTTGGCTGAGGTCCCCCAGACCTCCAGCAAGATCCACAGAGCACGGAACAAGCAGGTGCTCCAGAGAACCCAAATTCTTCAGTTGTGCTCTGAGTTACGGCAAAGGTGAGGGCAAAGTAGGAGGATCCTCATGGAACAAGGTCCTGGCCCTAATTCACCCTCCCTGAGCTGAAAGGGGCCAGGTCAGAGCCCAGGAAGCCACGGTGGGCTCTGGGAAGGGGGTGCTGTCACCAGGATCTCCAGAGCACTTCTGAGCTGTTTGGAGAGGTTCCAGCACAAGATTCCAAAAGAACCCCAGCAGGCCTATGAAGTAGATTGGGGTGAGAAGGCATCACTGCCTGAGAATTCCTGCTGCCACCCCTACCCCCTCAAATCAGCAGAGCCCTGGGAGCCACCGGCACCTCTGCATCCTCCTGGCTTACCCCCAGCTCCCAAAATTCTACCCAACACCGTTGCTCATCACTCAGCCCGGCTGTGCCCAGTCTCTCCCTGTCCCCGGAGCTGCGCAGCGCCAGCCCGGATCGATTCGCTGCTGGCTGTTTACACAGCCATTACGAGCCCTGCGAGGGGGGAGGCACAGAGCATCCCTGGGGATCCCGTTTCCAGGGACGGGGGCAGCTGGGCAGGAGCCGAACACCCCCTGCCCCAGCAAGGGCTCCCCGGCGCGGTTTCCATCGCACAGTCACATCCTGGGGGACCCTCGAGCTCATTCATCAGCTCCTCTGTGCCGGCACGGAACGGGACCTGTTGCAGGCAGTGATATTCTGCAGGGCCTGTGCAGAGGGTCGGGATGACCTGGGAAATACTCATTAATTGCCTTCACTGAGAGGAGCAGCCATGCACGTTTCGTGGCATTCGGGGCAGCTTCAGACCCAACCCCCTTTTGCCTCGAAACCTTGGGGTTTATTTATGAAATCTCAGCTTCCTTAAGAAGAAAGGAGTGTATCACTCCAGAAGAGACAAGCGGCTCCGAGAGGGGAATGACACCGAGGAAAACACTGCTGATAGCAAGGTAACAGCTTTGGCTCATCAAGGTTTCCGTCTCCTCCACCCCAAGCTGCTCCGAGACGTAAATCAAGTGCAAAAGCCACCCTGGCTCTCCAGGCTCCTCTCAGCCCTCTGCCCACGTGCCTGCAGCTCCCAGAGTCTGGAAATAAACAGCCTGTTCCAGCACCGCTTGGTATTTCCAGAAAGGTTAACACAGCGTGAGAGGGGCCAGAGCCACCCCTCGGGGGGCTGGAGAGGCTCCAGGCAAACCTGCCAGGGTTCCGGGGCTCCCTGCGTGGCAGGTGACCTCCCGGGTCACCCCCGAAGCGTTTGCTTCAGGCTTTGATACTTTCAGGCTTTGCGCTGCTGAGGC
Organism: Pyrocephalus nanus; assembly: GCA_038380795.1. Taxonomy (NCBI): domain Eukaryota; kingdom Metazoa; phylum Chordata; class Aves; order Passeriformes; family Tyrannidae; genus Pyrocephalus; species Pyrocephalus nanus. Next base: position 13,426,393 of record CM076276.1, read on the forward strand.
TTCCTTCTCCCACCCCCACGTTCCCCCACCAGCATTCCCGCCTCTGAAAAACCAACCGGAATGTCAAGCTGAGAGGGAAGCCTGAAGGTGCACGTCCACTGGGCAAGCCAGGAGTTTTCCCCCGCTTTGTAGCTTTACCCCAGTTTTCCGGCACCCCCTCTATGGGGAGTTGCTGTTGGTCCTGGTGCAATTCCCAAGGGATGGAGCAGCAAAGCTTCCACAACTTGCCCCATAAATACACACAGTCTGGGGCTGGGTTTGCTAACCAGGCTGCTGGGACAGACAGAAAATGCTTGGAGATGCTGCTTTATCCAAGCCAGTGGTTGAAACAGAACAAAGCCTAGAAACTCATACTCAGGGATGACCAATTATCAGGGGAAAAAAAAGGAGGGCACTAAAACACCTGGATATCTGTGGTTAAACCAGAGTTTGAGCTTTCCTCACCCCAAAACATGCCACTTACCCTTCTGTTTGGAGAGAAGAGTTGGGAGACATCCCCAGCCACTCACCACAGGCAGCAAAGACCTTCTTACCCCATGCACCTCACTTAAACCCTTCCCTCCCTGCTGGGCTGCTCTGGCCTCTCCAGGTGCCAGCTGAAACGATTTTAAAGCCTCTGGCGGGGCCAGGAAAGGCTGATCCATATTCCTGAGGTCTCATTGCTATTCTGCAGCTTCAGCTCATTAGTGCTTCGGTGCTACAAGAGCGGCAGCGTTGGAAGTTTCTGGGTGAGACAGCTATTAGGGGAGAATTGAACATGTCTCGTACAAACCCGTGGCCTGTGTGAACTCGCTAATTTACACTATCGATCTCAAAGGTGCCCACAGGCCACCTGAACCAAAAAAAAAAACACCCTGCCCTAGATACAGGCTCAGCCACTGGGGGGAAAAAAAAAAAAAAAGAGAAAACTTTAGCAAAATAAATAACCTGCAGCCCCAGAAAACTGGCTGCATCATCACACCCCCTGCTAAGCCATTAGCCAGCTCTCCCCCGCACAAGGCTCTTAGGAACGGCGTGAGCTCCAGCTCAGGAGCTCCTGGAGAGAACCACCATAGAATAGAATGGCAGAATGGTTGGAAGGGACCTTAAAGATCACCTTTCCACAGGCAGGGACACCTTCCACTAGCCCAGATTGCTCCAAGCCCCGTCTAACCTGGCCTTGGACACTTCCAGGGATGGGGCAGCCACAGCTTCACTGGGCAACCTGTGCCAGGGCCTCCCCACCCTCACAGCCAAGCATTTCTTCCATTTATCTCACCTAAATTTCCCATCTTTCAGCTTGAACCCATCGCTCCTTGTTCTATCACTACCATTCCTGGTGAACCAGCCCAGCAAAGGGCCAGTATGACCAGTACAAACTGTACTGGGGGAGACCACTGGGGGTCTGCCCTCCGAGAGTGACTGCTCCCAGCACACGTGCTCAGCACAGGGCAGGGAAAGCTCTTGGCCCTTCATTTGAGGAGGGCTGAGCCACTGCAGCCCTGACGGTCCCCGTGTCCCCTCTCTGTGTTGGATGGGCTGAGTTTTCCCTTCTCTGCAGCGGGAGCTGTGTCCTCCCCCGGCTTTGAGCACTGCCTGTTCACACCTCCTGATGGTCCCATGGGGAAGTCACTGGGCAGAAATAACCTCTTTTTCCTCTGTTTCAGACAAATGGGGGGAAAAAAAAAACCCCACCTTTTCTCCTAATAAGGGAACTCAAAGTGATGAATTTTCCACTTATCCTGAAGTTCTTCCCTCGGAGGCACTGATGCATTTTTAATGGCCTCGATGTAGCTATTAGGCTGGTAATTGGAACAGAGCAGACTCCAGCTCCCGGCAGGTCTGGCCCCCTCCGAGCGTGTCCCCACCCCAGGCGGGTGGGTGTTCCTGGGGTCCCTGCTCCTCCCAGCATCGCTGACCCCGCTCAGCCCCCATGTCCGGGCAGATCATCCCCACCAAGTGCTTGAGGTGCTTGTCTCCGGCCTGATCCTGCCTGAAGAGGGCTGAGAGGGAAAATATCTAGGAAGGGAACGGTCCCCTTGCTCCCTGTCCCATGGCGAGGAGGGGTGAAACCGCCCCCCGTCTCCCAGAGCATCAACTTCGCCACCCGTGGGGACGATGCCCCGGATCACCCTCGGTCACGAACCCCAGAGTGAGGATTGGGGGTGTCAGGGGTTGGGGAGGGGGGAATCACAGCAGGTTGGGATGGGAAGGGGGAACCCCGCCGCATCCCGCCGCTCTCGGCTCATCCCGCCGCTCCCGGCTCATCCCACCGGTCCCGGCTCATCCCGCCCGTTCCCGGCTCATCCCATCCGTTCCCGGCTCCGGGCGCTGCCTCCCCCTCGCGGCCACGGGCAGCGCGTGCTGCCCCGGGACCCCCCACCCCGGAGTTCTTCCCCTATCCAGGAATCCACTCCCCGGCACCCACCCACCCTCCTTCTCAGCCCGGCGTGGGGGGAGCAGAGCCCCGGGGTAGCCCCTGGCATCGCTCCCGGGAGGGTCTCACTCCTGCCTTGGGTGATGCTCTGGGAGGTTCCCAGGTCATACAACCCCCAGATTGGGACCAGCATCGCCCCACAACAGGAAGAGAAAGCACACGGGTAGCAGGATCCCTCCCCAAGCTGCCACCCCCCACTCCAGTTCCCATGGGGGCTGTTCTGGGAATCCTGCTGGGATCGAGGGGTCCCAGCCTGTACAGTCAGGACCCTCAGCCAAGCTGCCACCCCCAACATTCTCAGGCTGCTCATGAGACTGAACAGCCCAAGGATGATGCTGAAACAGAGGCACCAAGAAGCAGGTTTGAGGATGAATTTTATTGAAAACAAGGATTGGAGTTGAGGGGTACAGACCATTCCCCAGAAGTACAAGGGGAGCAGGGCTTCCCATGCAAGTGAAAATCCTCACCCACCTTAAAGCCAAACTGGTTCCCCCCAGGGAACTGCCAGGGCAGAGGGAACAACACAGGACAGGGAAGTGCAGAAGTGAAGAGGGATATGGGATTAGGACAGGCAAGGTCCCTGTTAAATGAAGCAGAGCAGATGGCACTCACGAGGCGATGTTTGCCTCTTCAGCAAAGCCTCACTTCATCCACAGGGGCCCAAGCCCACCCCAGAGGCATCTCCCCCCTGTTTGAAAGGGCAGTTGCTCCCTTTTCCCAAAACACAGAAATCAGGACTTTCTCCAGGAGGAGAAATGCAGCGGGGGGGGGGGGGGGGGGGGGGGGAAACACATGCAAAAAACCCCACCATTCCCCAAAGCACAAAAAAAAAAAAAAAAAAAAAAGGGTGAGATAAAGGAAGGGGAGAGGGGTCAAAACAAGGAAAGAAGGGGAAAAAAAAATAAAAGCTCAACATCAAAACAAAAAGTAATCCAAAGTAACCAACTATGAAAAAAAAAAAATACAATTGTACATCTGAGCAGCAAAGCCGTCAAACCGAGCGGGTACAGGTGAGCGTCGGGTGGTTTGCAGAGCAGGATCGGGAAGAGGGAGACATGAACATCAATCACTTCCTTATTTTCCATCCACAGGTGGGCTGGGAGGGGTCAGGATGGAACCAAAGCTGAACAGGGTTTGTGCAGCTCCACCTGGGCTGGTTTTCTCAGGGTTTGTTGATTCGGGGAAGGGGATCTTAGGGATGATGGGGGGAAAAGAGCTGCTGCCTGATGGCCCAGCATGGGGACGTGAAGGACTGAAAACCATCTGCCCCAAAGCAGCTTTCCTGGGAGCAAATGGCAGGGATAGATGGTGTGGAGCACCCCAGCTGCCAGGCAGAGGGTCCCCAGTGCCACTTCAAACCCTGGGCTGCAGGAGGTGGGAGCAGTGAATTTAAGGCAACATCATTCTTCATTGGAAGGGGGACCCTGAACACTGGAAATGCACCCTGAAATCCAGACCTCCAGGGCTTGAATTTCAGGAATAAGGTTTTTAAAAGATTCAGTTAAAAAATAGATGTATTTCTTTAAAAATAAAAAGAAAAAAAAAAAAAAGAAAAAGAAAAAAATCTTAGGCCGGGGTGTTTTCTAGTGACCCCTTTCCCACCTGCCCAAATGTAGCCAGAAAAATGTTATCCATTCCACCAAATCTGCTGGCCACACAGATATTCACACATTCATCATTGATTTAAAAATATATAATATATATATATATATATAGCGCACACATACACACACACAAATATATATTAGAAAAGAAAAAAAAATCCTTCTGAAAAACTCAATTATTTAAAAAAAAAAAAATCCCAAAATCCACAGCTGGTGCATTTATCCGTGATCATGTACAGTAGAAGCCAGAAATCCCTCTTGCTCCCGTGGCTCCTCGGGCTGGGAGCGCGGGGAAACACATCAGGTTTTCACAGTGGATTTGTCAGGAGAGAAGGAACTGCTCTCCTCCCTCCTCCCACACAGAAGGGCTTTTAATTTATAGCAAGTTAAGATTAAAACCAGGAAACACGTTACAAAGTCCATTATATATAGACATCAAATGTACAACTGGCGGCAGCCCCGGGCGAGTCGCTGGGGTTTGGCTCCCAGTGGCAGCTGGAGGGGTGGGAGGCAGTTTGGGACACGAGGAGGGTGAGTTCAGCCTCCCAGACAAGTGGGTGTCACAGTGCGAGGTCTTAAACATCAGCTGCAGGTTGGAAGGCAGATGGAGCAGCGTCTCCTCCAGGAGCCAGGGGAGGTGGAGGCAGCCAGGGCTGTGGAAGGCGATGCCCAGGGCAGGGATGTGTCCTCCCAGCCCAGGGCTGGAGGGAGAGAGGCAGCACCAAGGACCTGCTGTCTCTCCATCACCTGGTGCCCACGAGGGAAGGGAGTGCTGGATGAAGTCCCGTGGGCAGGAGTGGGAACAGCATGTGCCAAGGTGGGCTCATGAAAAAAATGCCCTTTTTTCCCCCCCCACAAGGGAGCAGCGCATCGATTGAGGGTGGGGGGGATGCCCGAGCTGATGCTGCCTCAAAGGGTCATTAAGGTGTAGAGCCTGGCATCAAAACAGCCTCTGGTGTGAAAAGCAGCACACCCAGGGAGTCCCACAACCCCTTAAAAGGCTGTGTAGGTCCTGGGAACAGAGAGCCAGGCACAAAAGGAAGGCGAGTGAGACCAGACTCCAAGGAAGGGGCTTTGGGCAGGCAGGAGTGGTGCAAGCACAGCAGCATTGCTTCTCTCTGCCTTCCCCAGGCAGCAAAGAAACACATCCCCCCTGCACTGTGCACAGGCTGCTGGGGAGGGGAGATGCCCTCTGGCACCCTCTGCCCGCTCAGGGCCCACGGGCACAGTCCTCTCCCCGGGAGGGACACGCTGGTTATCAGCAGGGAGCTCCTGAGCCTTCAGTCCCCATGGCATAGCTGGAAAGGTGTTGGCTTCAAAAGGCTCATCCTGGGGGATTTCACAAGGCAAAGAGGAAAAGAGATTGCAAGGCCAGGTGGGGCCAGAGGAGCCCCCAGGCTGGGGAGGTGCAATGTGTGCAAACCACCATCAACTCGAGTCCTCGCTCGCTCTTCTGCGGGGGAGCCGGGACGGAGGGGCTGCAGGGAGCCGGGAGCTGTGCTCCTGCCGGCAGTTAGGAGTCTTCCCCGAGGATCTCTGTCACGAAGGAGGCCATGTCAGTCTCTTTGGTGTCGTGCAAGGTAAAGAATGGGTGTTCCTGCCAATGAGACCGAAGACAACGACATCAGCTGACACCCGAGGACAGACAGGCCCAAGAGCAGACCCTGGGGGATGTCACACAGCTGGGGAGGTGCTGGGGGTGGGCACCAACCTCCTCCCCAGGCTCCTACAGACAACACCCTTCAGCTTAAAGATGAACTTTGGCATTTCTAGGTTCAACCCCAGCGGGACACCCCGTCTTGGCAGCTGTACTATCACACTTTGAGGTTTAAACTCTCCAAGAGCAGCCAGGACAGAAGGAGATAACACCTACAAACCCTGCCCTTAAAACCCATGAAATCAACACACCCTTCCACCTTAGACACGCTGCACCCATCCTGCTACAGGCATGAAAAATCACCCACTCATCCTGTTTTCCCATTTCCCTAGAGCCTGCTGGACCATTGATTTGACTTTCCAAATGCTTTGGAATAAAGACCAGCAGAAACAGCTCCACACTTACCATAAGTTCTAAATAGTTCATTCGCTCAGCTGGGTTCTTCCTTAAGCTGGAAGAAAAAAAAAAACAACATAGGAGAGAAAGGCTGTAGGAATTTTTTCTTTTGCTGCACATGGTCTGTCCCCCTCCCAACCAACATGTCATGTTTCTTGTGGGCTGCACCCATCCCCTCTCCCTCCTTGGCCGAGCAGGTTTGAACCACCAGCAGAGCAGCCAGGCAGGTAACTGGGAAAGGACAACTCAGTGTTTTGCCATGAAAAGCACAAAGCCAAGCAGCTCTGCAGCCTGTTCCACACAGACCAGAACAATTGGGGAGGAGAGGTGGTTTCCCACCACCTACAGGGTGGGCTCAGCGCTGCCTGGCAGCTCCAAGCAGCAGACAGGGAGCAGGGGACACCCTGAGAGGAGCAGCTTCCCACAAAACCACAAGACAGCTTTCACCCAGAGACTGCCAGGGGTTTGTTCTGGTTTCACTGCCACTTGGCCAGAAAACACCAAAATTTCAGCTGCAGCAACAGCAAAAGGGGAAGGGAAACGTCTGTGCCTTCCAACCAGCCCGGGTGAGTCAGGCCGAGAACAAAACCTGTTTGGGCAGCACTTCCTGCAATGCCTAGTGCAGCAAGGGGGGGGAAAAGAGGTTCCAAAAGGATGTCAAACCCAGGCCCATGCTTCACTCCAGCCCCTATGGATCAGAACTCCTCATCAGCCAGGCTGGGAGAAGCCACCAGACCCTGCTGGAGACTCACCACTGCGCCGTGAAGTCCACGAACTCCTTGGAGAAGCGGTCAGCAGGCAGCTGGGGAGAGGGCTCCTCCACCACCTGCTTGAGCTGCTGGAAGGGCGTCCCCCAGGACTCATACGGGAAGCGGAGAATGGCCAGTTCAATCTGAGGATGGAGACAGGGAAACCTGAGACACCGGGACAAGCACGACCCCACACAGCCCACCTGCCTCAGCCAGCTCAGAGTCAAATGCAAACCCTCTTTCCTTACAAACCGTTTTCAATTTGGGTCATACCGCTTTTTTCTTCCTTTTTTTTTTTTTTTTTTTTTAAATAAAAAGACCCAGAGGCCAAAAATACTTCCTTTTGAGGCTGGCTCAGCATATTAATGCATTTACAGGAAGCCACCACAGATATGTAAAAGGGGATTATTTAAAAAGATAGTAACAGCACACATTTTCTGCACTTGGTTTCCAAAGTGCTCTGCTGGCCCTGAGGCAGGCTCTGGGCCTCAGGCTAGTACTGTGTGAGCTAAACACACAAAAAATCCACAAATCCAAGAAAAAATTAAGTGCTGGAACATCACTTATCAAGATCTTTGCCAAAACCACCTCGATTACCACGTCCTTCCTACAAGTCACCTCTGCTCCACAACCATTCAAGCAGGAAGTAGCCCAGCACATCTCTTGGGCAGTTCTCTTCATGCCAAGGATCAGTTCCCATCTCAAAATGGGGAACAGAACCTCCAGACCTGCCTTGGTTGGGTGAGACAGGATGGGAGGAATAACAAACCTGAAAGGACAGAGCCCGATGCCCTCACCTGCCTCTGGCTCAGGTCAGGGGAGCTCAGATCCTGCTGCTGGAAAACTGAATCCAGCCACCATTCCAGTGAAGGCCTGGATTAGCCCTGCAACTCAGTGGCCCAAAAACTGTCCAGTCTGAAATCAATCCAACTCCTTCAGAAACAATATTAAAAAAAAAACCAAACAAACCTCCAGGAAGCCAACCCAGAAGGAAGACACAAGAGGGAATCAAACAGGTCAGGGTTCCAACTCAGCTGCAGGCTGGCTGGCTTTCAACAAGGTCCCCTCTCCCTTCCAGCTTTGGAAAGGTTTGGATATTCCCTCGTTATAAGTCTCCCATCCCACAGCTTCCTGCAGCTGATTATATTTCCAGCCAGTCCAGCCCAGCTCTGCACTGGCAGGGGGACACCAAGGAGAGGGGCTTGGATTTGGCACTGTGGACAAGACCTGCTGGGGAGGAGTATCTGCCAAGAGATCTGTGCAGCACAGGGATGCAGCACCCAAAACAAAAGGCCCTGGCTAAGAGGGCACAGGACAAATTCCTGAAAATAATCTACCCACAAAGAGAGAGAGAGAGAGTCTCCTGGAAAGCAAGATCCCTGCTTCTCGGGCAGCATCCCTCGGAGCCAACAGCTGGGATTTCCTTTGTCCTCTGGCGCCAGAGGATCTCAGCTGCCTTCTGCAAGATCCATTTCTTGCAGGAGGTGGATAAACCATCCTGAGCAGCTGCGAGTTTGGAACTGAAAGTATTTCCCCTTCCTGTTGGCTGCTCTGAGCTACCCCACAGGCAGGATTTGCTGCAAACCACACGCTGCAGCTCTCGCTGCAGGCAGGGCTCGTCCCGATCCCCCTGAAGGGCTGTGGGGATGTGGGAGAGGGTGAAGCAGGAAGGCTGTGCCCCAGCTACAGCAAACCCTGCTCCACTGACCACCTCTCCAGCCAGCACACAGGGAGCTGCAAAGCCCTTAAAAGGCAGACTTTTGGATGCCCAGCTAAGCCCACAGTCATCCATATATTGACCCCTGAGAGCCTGAGCCCACACAGCTCAGAGCTAAGTGGAGCTTTTCAGGGCTGGCACTGTGCACAACTCTGTGGAACCAGGCAGAGGGGTACAAGGGAACCACTTGGGAATAACACCCCAGAATCCATCAGGAAGGAGCAAGGAGGGGGAGTGGGACAGAAGATGGATGGTCTCCTGGGCAAGTTTGCCGGCTGACTTGGAAAGTTTGCCGGAGCAGTGGTGGCAGCACTGGCAGCACACCCCAGCTCAGAGCTGCCTGCCCTGGGGTCAGGTACCCTGTGTGCACAGGGCAGCCCCCCACCCAGTGCTCTGATTGTTTAATCTCAAGCCCTGAGTGATCACACTCAGCATTTAGCCCTGTTTGGTGACCCCACCCAGCTGCCACTGCTCACAGCAGGGGTACAGCCCCACCAGCCCCAACCCCATCCCAACCCCAGGGCTGCAGGAGGGGCAGGTCCCAGCCCTTTTGGTGTTACCATTGTGATCCCAAGGCTCCAGACATCCGACTTCACGTTGTAGCCCTTCTGGTTGAGCTCTGGGTTTATTCTTTCTGGCTGTAAGAGCAAAATGGAAGATGTTACAACTCCACCTCATTTTCCCCAAGTGCAAACCCCACAGAGCAAACCTCTGGCTCCAAAACACGGGTTGGGTGGATTTCCCTGGCTCACAGCCCCATGGAGGCAGGGTCTGAGGTTAAATCTGGCACTGATGAAAGCCATGTCTTGCTCCACACAACTCATATCAACTCTCCCTCTTCTCAGGAGAGTGAGACTTGTACTGTCCCTGCAGCACAATCCTGCCCCAGGAGCACACACCACCCACATGGAAGCCACAGATGGCAAAGGGAAATTCATGCTGACTTGAGGATGAAATGAAACGATCCTGCCAAGCAAAGCCTCAGCATTTTCTATCCAACAGGGAGCAACCACCACCAGCCAGCCTCTTATCCTTCTGCAAATGGAAGGTGGCAGAGGAAGAGCCCACTGAGGGATGAACACACAGAGCAGGTCTTACAGGGAGGGTGATCCCATCCTCGGAGGGCTCTGCTGAGTCAGGGAGAGCAGAGCACTCTCAAGTGGTTTTCAGCTCGGGATGGAGGTGAACCAAGACTGATTTCTAAGCAGCAGTCTCTTCTAGAAAGGCTGAAGCCTGCACAGGATTGCACTTACAGCCATGTAAGGTTTGCACCCAGCATCCATGGTCTTCGCAACCGAGTCCACCAAGTAGCCACTGATCCCAAAGTCGCACATTTTCACGTGTCCCTCCTTGTTGATCAGCACATTGGAAGGTTTCACGTCTAAGAGAAAATGCAAGAGGGCAAATTGGGTCTTTGCAGGGGTATTGAAGAGTCTGAGACAAGATATACAGCTGCCTGCTGACCTAGGAGGGGAATCAGACCAGCTCTAACACAAGGGAAGGGAGACAAAACCCCACCAGTTTTATTCAATAAAAGTTGTCCACAGGTAAATTATAACCACCTCCTCCAGGCAGAATAAGCCTCCTCTCTAAGAAGGTTGAAACACAACGTGGGGGAGTTAATCCCATCTCCTTAGGAATGATTTAGGTGCCCAGCACAGCCTTAAAAGCCCAATTCTACCAAATTCTCAGGACAGTTTGTCCCATGCACAGCACGATCTGTTCCCAACCACACAAGGGTCTATATACCAGGGTGAAGAGCAGAACCTGGTTGTTACAACTCCCATCTGTGATTTTATAAGGTCTCTTTCAGCCCTCACCTTGCTATAACTACCCAGCCAGGAGATTTTGTGCCTCCAAGGCACCTCAGTACTCAGAGAGAGAGATGCCCATAAAAATAGAGGTAGTGAGGAATTCAGTTGTTACATTCAACCCTTCCTCTGGACAGGAGGAAGAGAATGACATCCTGCAAGCAGAGGCATGAGGGATGCATCTCAGGAACAAGTCTTGGGCATCTAGATCTATCCACCACGGTCCTAATAAGTACCAGCAGACCCCACTTTAGGCACCCCAGATGGATATACCACCTATCTCCTGGAAGGGAGTCTCCCCATGGCTTATTTCAGGGTTAGATCTACAGCCAAATCCTACCAACCCCATCCAGCACTTACCTCTATGGATTACAGAGAGTTTACTGTGCAGGTGCTCCAGAGCTCGTACAATCTGGGGACAAACAGAGTGAAAAGGTACCCATTAGCCACCCACAGCACCAGCTTCCCACTGCAAACACACCACAGGCCTCAGGGGATGCACAAACCCAGGTAAGAACACAAGAGGCACTCACAGACACAGCCATTTTCCCCAAAATGTCTTCAGGGATGGTTTTCTTCTTCTCCAGTACTTTCTTGTAAAATTTATCCAGGGAGGTGTCCATGAGTTCCATGCAGATCCACACATCGCCCTGCAAGAGGGAGAGAAAGCAGCTGAGAGGGAATTCCCTGGAAGTCCGTGGGAGCTGAAGAGAGTGGTGGGGAATGGATGGACAAAAGGACACTGCCCTTTCCACGCAGGGCAAGCCACGGTCCCTGCCACGCAGCTGCCGTTGGCCACACCATCAGCACACGGGCTCTGCACTAGACAGCGATGGGGACAGATGTCCAGGTGCCACCAAAGCTACCTGTGGTGGCCTCCCTTCGAGGGTCTGCCCCAAAGTCAGTCCAGGCCGTGGACAACACAAAGGACAAGAAGAAGGGAAGCCTTTGACTTTAAGTTGTGGCAGCACCTCAAACAGCCCAGCTGGGCTGAAGAGCACAGAGGTGTTTTGGCACAGTTTGGTGCCTTCAGCACAACCACACCGGCCCCAGGTGCCCCCCAGGCATCCACCAGCTCAGTACCTCACGGAAGAGGGCTCCGTAGAAGGTGACCGTGTAGAAACAGTCAACTGTCCTCATGGAGATGTCCAAGTCCATCAACAACCTCTTCTGCTCCTGAGTGTTCACAGTGGCTCGAATCCTCTGAGACAAATATGAGAAAACAAGGGTTTGGTGCAGGTGTGACAACACCACCAGCCCTCAGTCTGAATTACAGGAGCTGCAGTTCAGGGCAAGCGTTCGATACTTATTTTTGCAGCCAGCAGCACCCAGGAGATGTCCAGATTCCCTCTGCCAGACAGAACCTTAATGAATGCAAAAACCCTTGGCAAGCCCTGCAGCGGATGCAGGACCAGGCCAGCAGCCAGGACAGGCACTCTGACATCCAAACCTTGCACTGCAAGCTCCGAGCCTGGATTTCAAAGCCTGTTATCAAACCCCACGGTGCCCCACAGCTGGTATCAGCACAGTCCTGTCACCAGCCAAACCACACCAGGAATTCCGGAGGCTGCCAATCCCAGGTAGGCCTGTCCCCGTTTTGCCACCACCAGTGAAGCTCAGCAGTTTCTCTGCTCCCTTGGAGCTGCACATCCTGACCTCCATCCCCTCAGAAGGCAGCTGTCCTCACCTTCACGGCCATGATGGTGCCGCTCTGCGCGTGCCGCACTTTCTCCACCACGCCATAGGCACCACGGCCCAGCTCTGAAATCGCCACCAGGTCATCAGCCTCCACCTCAAAGTTCTTCAGAGAGAGAGAAAAAAAAAAATAAAATTAGGTACAAGCACACTTAACAAGGACATCAGCAGAGATCCCACACTTTCAGCTCAGTCATACAGAGCATTTCCAAACAACGGCACCTACAGGAGCCCACCCGCTCCTGTACGTACCAGGGGCACCACACTTTAAAGAACATGGGTGTATTTTTGGCTCAGCTGAATCAGAGCCCAAACTCTCTCACCCCCATACTCATCAGGGCTTATTTAATTCCCCCTCTGCAGCTGCAGATCAGGATTTTCATCCCTTAAGCCAGGGCACGCTGCCACTGGAAAGGGCACCAACCTTTGGTGCCTCTCTGCCTGCTCGGGATTACCCACACAGGGGTATTTCTGCGGTTGCTGAACTATTTGCAGGATTTTAACAGCTCCTGGGCCAACATGGGCAGCAGTCAGGAGTCTCCACCACAGCTCCAAATCCCTGTGTGCAGCTGGGGGTCCCTCACCTGTCCACAAATCCCAAAAATCATTGATCACAAATACAACTGTATGTCTAACAACATCTGTGCAAAGCCTCTGTCAGATGGAATGCTGCACATAGTGACTGAATTCCTCATTACTGGGGAGTTTAAATGGGTTTTGCCTGCTTCTGATACTTTCTCCCACTACCAGAAAGCAGCCAGCAAGGTAAAACATGAGTTAGCACCAACGATGGAGCTCAGGCAAGCACAACTACAGTAAGTCTCGCTTAAAACTGGAAAAAACCCCACAGGCAGTGCTCAGCCCAGCGAGTGCCCAACACATCAGGGTGCCAGCGAGCTCCTGCACAACCCACAAACAAGTTTCCCTAAAGACACGATCCCCTGTAATTGCTGGCTCTGCTGGGCAGGGCACGAACCGAGTGAGACATGGGCTATTTTTGGACGCTGCGTTCATCGCTCCTCATAAGTCACAGGCCTCCTTTTAGCCAGGCTTTATCCAGCCTCCAGTTTTCCTCCGGTCTCAGGGAACACAAATAATACCAGGATGCCAAACTGCCCCAGTAGCCACAAAGGCAGCGAGGGTGGGAAACAAGCGCGGCGCCGGATGCTGTGCCTGCGAGCTACACCCAGAGCAGGGAGAGAGGAAACAGCCTCTGGCGCTGAGGAGCCAAGCTGGGAGATGTGGCTGCCGGGATCCTGGCCAGCAAACTCCCCTTGGCACTGGCCACAGCCTGGCCAGCAGCTTCCAGCCCCAAGAGACCTTCCCTCCAGTGCTGATGGAGCCAGATGTGGCTGGCGAGGCAGGAGCGAGGCAGGGCTGTGCCTGAGCTCAGCACTGAGCTATGCACTGCCCGGCACAGGAAGGTGCCGGCCCTTTCCTGGGCAGGACAGTGGATCCTGACATAAGGAGAGCAGGGTTAGGGGGGACATGTCCGACCTCCCGCCCCGGGCAGCTGGCAGAGGAGCAGCGCAAGCTCCAGGAAGGACCTGGTGGTGCTTTTCTGGACACGTGCTCTGCGGTTGGTTCCAGGTTATTGTGTTGTGCTTTTCCTGGCATTTGCCCCTAAGGCTTCCCCAGAAGCTGGCGGTTCCCAGCACGCTCCAGGAACCAGCCCTGCCCTGCCCAGCAACAAGAGGAGATGGGATGGATGCAACAATGGAGCCAGTGCTTCCCTCCCAGGACAATGGGATGCACGGCCTGGCCTGCACAGATCCGATGGACCCGAGGTCATCATCCACCCCCATGGCCCAAAGCTGCCCTTCTGCCCAGGTCCTCTTCTCCGTCATGTCACTCCAAAACATCTGGACCATTCCTGCACACATTGCAGCAGGCAAGGAAGTGACTCCAGAGTGCTTTCCCTAAGCTGCAGCACTGTCCCCTTGCACACACCAAGCCCAGGCTGTCAGAGAGAGCATCTCTCCCCAAGTTATTAATATGCATGACACAATGGCCAGAAAACAGCACAGGCAGCAGAATCATTCCCCGGACCCAGTCAAAGCTTCCCCTCCTCTCCCCTAACCCTAAAACCTTGCACTGAGGCCAAGGGACCCAGATCCCACCAGCCAAGCCCCCTCCCAGCCTGGAAGGGACTAGATATAGGGCTGATCCCATGCAGAGTATTTTTAGCTCACTTGCAAACAGCTTCTGCAGCCCCATGAGGGCCCATAACAAGAGAATGAAACAAAGGAGAGACAGTGGCTATTTCTAGCAGTGTTTTTCATTAGGTCACTAGGAAAGGCTTTGGAGAGATGGAGAGAAGCCTTGTGCCCAGCTTCTCCTGGGCCTCAGGCAGAAGCACAGATGTGTGGGTATGTGGGACAAAGGGACTTTGTTTGGGGCAGTCTGTGGGCATGGAGAGGACACATTCAGCTCCCCAGCAGTCACTGCTCTAAACACACAGAGACACCCCAGGACTCCACAGGGAAGAGGTCCTGCCGTGGGATGTCTCATCCCTGCAAAGCTGCACCTCACAGGGTGCTCTGGAATCTCATGACCTGATCTGACAGGTTGTCAGGCACGATCCACAGAGCTTTCCACGCACAGGGCAAACAAAACTGGAAGCAAGAACAAAAGAAACCCCACTGACACGTACTTTATCTCCGATGGTAATGAACGCCCTGGAGTCCAAGTTCCTCGGGGGCCTGCAAGAAAAGAGAGAGAGAGTCAGGAGGAAGCCCAGCTTCACTAGCCCTCTTGGCCAGAGCCAAGTTTCACATTCCTTCGAGCACTTTCAGCTGCTGCTTTCCACCGGTGCCTCGTCGTGGGTTCAAACCAGCCCCCTCCCAATGCTCACAGAGGCTTTAATCGTGCCATTAACACCTCAGCTCCCACCCACGAGGCACTCACTGCACGCAGGCAGCAAGAACCCCGGGGAGTCAGCCAGGTGAGACAGGCATCAAAGCAACAGGCTACAAACCCATCCCTGCTCAGGAGACAAGCCCGAGGAACCGAGAGGGAGCCGTTTCTGTGGCAGAGCAGCTCAGCTGTCATGTTTTGACAGGCAGGTGTTGTAACAGGACAGCCACGTAGCCCGAAACACACACCGAGGGAGCAACAGGTAATTCCTCACCCGTGAGTCATTTGTGTGCACTTGCTGCCTGTTCCAGGCAGGCAGAGCAGGCAGCACTTCGGTGCCATGCTCTGCACGACACCAGGCAGGCAAAAGTCGCCCTTTAGGGCTTTTTTCCTCGTACATTTCCCATTTCCCATCACGGGCAGCACGGTACTTTTGGAGCCATCGTAAGAGTTCCGTCCCTCTTGCCTCAATTCTCTGCTGTCCCCATCCCCTGGGACCTTCTAAGAGCAGAGATTGCCCAACTCTCAATTCCCATCAGCGCACGAGGCAACCTCCAGCTTCAAGGAAGTACTTCAGGCTCGAAGCAAGAGCCCTGCGCTGCGCAAATATTTGCACTGCGGCTTGAAAAGCGCAGAGAAAAGGAGCTGTGGACAGCTTGCACCAGCCCCTGGGCATGCAAACACCCTGCAGGCTCCAACGTGAGGCCTTCTCCAGGGGAAATTCAAACACTGGCAGGAGTGGAGACAGATGAACCCGTGGGGGAAGGAGGTGGCTCTTGCATGCGAGGCTGCACAGCTTTAATTAATGGGGGACTTCCCCTGCCTCCCCCTCCAGCAGATCTGCCCTCTCTACCTGGGATTTTCAGTGGTGATATTTCCCTTTCGGGGATTTCACTGCTCTGCTGGAGCTGGGAGAGTTGTCTAGAACAGGAGCAAACAAGGCTCAGCAGCGGAGACACAGCCTGAAGTGTTTTGGAAGAGCACCATGGAAGAGGAATTTTAGCAGTCTGCTCTTTGTCAAACCAAGTGCTGCTACCCTGGGCTCTCCCCCACGGCACAACAAGCATCTGGGAGAAATTCCAGTGCCCTGAGATACTGCTAGGCACCAGCACCAAGCAGCATAACGGTGTAAGATGTCTGTGTCCTCCTCACACCAGGGCAAGGAGCTGCAAACAACCCAAACTAACCCCGATACCCACGCCATGCAAAGCATTCCCCAATCCTCGCCCCCCTGCTCGTGCCACGGCCCAGCTGCCACCACCTCTTCTCTTCCCCTGTACTAAAAACCTTGCCCTCTTCTTCCCCTGGGCAGATTCACTCTCTCCATCACATCTTTGCCCTCTGGCACTGGCACAGCTGTCCCCAAGCCTTTGCCTTTCAACCATTTCAAATCCAAAACAGGCGCCTGCACACTCATGTGCACGGGTGTGCAATTCCTTCTCATCACTCACGAGCCAGAGCTTAAGAGAAAAGAATAACTATGCTGGTTTTGTGAAGTCTTCACAGGCCATTCCTCTTGAGGAAGTGCCAAACGTGGCTCTGCAGAACATCTTTAAGCAGCAGAGATACTTACGTTGTGTTGGCAACGGGCTGTTTGATGGGGACACATGTTATCCTCAGGTCTGGTTTCTTCCTGCCTTTCACTGGAAGAGAAGATGCACAAATGAGCAACTGGATCTTTGCCTTTTTTTTTTTTCCTTCAAGCATCCTGTTCCCTGCAGCCACCAGGCAGGGAATGCAGGGTTTGGACTCCCTCACCATAGTGAGCAAAGTGACAAGAAGACCACAGTGCTCGTGACCCTTTGCCCAAAGTTTCAGCCAAGAGCCAGAAGCACAAGTAGGTCTCAACATTGCTGTGAAGGATTTGCCTGTGGAAATATCCAGGGGTGCACTGACAGAGACCATTTTCCAGGTCTTGCAGCCAAGCACTGTATCCCAAAAGTGCTCTTACCCTTCATGGCCATTAACGGTCCCCTCTCTTAGGAGATTTAAACCTTTTTTGGGGTTAAAGCTGTGATTTCTGCCAGGCACTTACCCGGTTTGTGTGGCTCCAAGGATCCTTTGGAACCTGAAAGAGAGAAAGGAGACACCAGCTCAGCCTCCACGCTCCAGCCCAGCCGAGCAGCAGCCACGTATCCCTCATGGCCCGTGCAGGGCCCCAGGAGAGGGAGGCAGCTGGGCTTTGGGAGCCCAGCCAAGCCTGGCCCCAGCCCCGTTTCTCCAGCCACAAGAGGTCCCCATGCCATTAGGGATGCGCAAGGTTCCCGAAAAATGCTCCCTGTCCAGAGGTTCCTCGTCCCCCAACCCCCAGCCAGGCCTTCCTGGGAAGAACCAGGGTTGGATCAGGCACGGAAGGCAATGACCACCAGACCTCCAGCAAAACCAAAGGGTTAGTCCCACAAGGAGTGGGGACATCCCACACACAGCTAAGGGATAACATGGAAAAAACAGACAGGAACTGTCAGCCAGTGGTGGACCCACCACAAACCCGGGCTCGTGGAAGCCAAGACCCTCCAGACAAAGCACCAGGAGTGACTGGAAAGAGGATTCCCACTCCTCCCAACTCCAAACAGCACTGAGATAACATCCACTGCTGCAGGGCCAGGACAGGCCAGACACTTTCATTCTACCCCTGAACACTGGGAAAATAACCAGACCCCGAGGGGAGCATCGAGGTCCTGATCCCCCCAGGCAAGACGAAGGGGCAGCTGCACTTTGCAGCCCAAGGTGCTTCTGGCTGCACAGAGCTGGAAGATGCATTAAAAAGCAGGAATGTCAAGGTGTGCTCCAGGCACCAGGATGGGAGCAGACAGCTCAGAGTGGCCTTGGACAGCCCTTCAAGACAGCTCCTGCCTGCCTGGCTCCTGGGAGCAGGCGTGTGGACAAAGTCCAGCGCTCCAAAGGCTGCCAGGGAAGGGAAGGGAGAGGCAAGGAGCTGGAATTTCAGCACGTTCCCAGCACTGACAGCCCCCATCCCTGTCCCCTGCCAGCTCCAAGATAAAACAGGTGCCTGGAACTCACTTTTCCAGTCCTGTCCTTCTCCAAATGCAAACCTCATTGAGTCTGCAGGTTAGAGCTGGTCTGGAACATACTGCAAAGGTCCCACCTGCAGGAGCAGCAGCATCCCTCCCAGCTGAGGGAATCAGCATGGATGAGTTCATACCCACATCTTATCTGCCACTTTTCCTGCATCAGTGGCCCCTAAGGCCTGAGACCAGCACAATTCCTGTGAATGATGTGAACTTCCAGCTCAATAAAAGCATCCAGCGAGTTATTCCACCCCAAACCGACCCCTCTTGGATGGAAACCATCTCTGGAAACCCAACCATGTCACAGCAATCGCAGTTTCTAATTGGTGAGCCTGCAAAGTGTCCCCTGCCCATTGCCCACCCAGCAGGGCTGGAAGGGGCACCATGAACAGCCCCACACACCCACTGATGGCACTTGGCAAAGCACCCAGCTGAGCAACAATGGGAGCAAATGCAACACGGAGCCAAAGTTGTCTGTGGGTTCAGAAATGCTTCCCCTCCCCACAGCCAGCCTCTCGCTACCCAGCGTGGGAGGCCACGCACAGACCCTACAAACTGGGGGGTCCCCAAAGTCCTTCTGCACCCAGGCAAGTTGGGGAGCTCACTGTGGGCACACATTCCATCCCAGGGGATGGAATTACCTCGGTGCTGAGCGGGAGCCTCACACTGAGCGCTCTTCCCCATGACCTGCTCCAAAACTCAGACTGGTTCCTGCTCCACACTCAGCCCCCCAGCAGTTACCAGCCAGACCTCCACACGAAGCCCTGAAATAACCCCCCTTCCCATCCTGGCTGGGATTTTGCTCCATCTGTTTGCTCTCCCTCTCCCCAATTGCCATAGTAACCCTGCACAAAGCGCCTTCTGTGCCGCCGGCTCGCCTGGCATCGCGGCCACGGGTGACTCACGGGGCAGGACCAGGGTCCAGGGGCTCCTGGAGCCAGGAGTCCTGCAGGCATCAGCCCTTCCTCAGCCCTGTCTGCAGGAGTGAGGCTGGAGGGAGCTGCAAGCACCTGGTTTGGGATCAGGAATCACGAGGGTGAACTGCCTGGTGGAGCCCAGCCCGCAGGCAGGAGGGTTTGCAGCATGGGTTAGAGGGGCAGCAAAGGGCATGGAGAATCCCTGTCCCAAAACCCCTGCTCTGTACAGGAGAGTCATTTAATGCCTCTGTGCACTGCCATGAACTCTCCTCTAACAGGGGCCCTGAACATCAGCCCCCTTCCCTGTGCCCCCAAAACTACTATCCTTGCCTTCCCAGCACTGTACCACCGACATCAGTGACCACTCCCTTCCCACCCTGTCCAGCCTAGCCCCAAAAAGTATTCCCTAGCTCCAACCTGAAAAAGCACTGATGAAACTGGAGGTATTCTGCCAGGGCCACCTACGTTGGTGGAAAACCCAGCTCAGCCCATGCCTGCAGGAATAAAGTCACCCTGGATGCTGCCCTGCAACCAGGGAGGTGAGGAAGAGATTGGATTTGCCTGTTGCAGCTCTCCCAAAATTTATCACGAGATTTCCAGCCCCTGCAGCCTGGCCTGAACTCCTTCTTGCTGAAGTTTCTCCCGCTGCTCGCAGCACTGGTGCCTCTGCAGCCCCCTCAGGGAAAGCCCATGCCCTGTTTGGGTGAATGAGAGTGGAGAAAGACTAAGGAAGGGAGAAAAAAAAAAAAAAAAAAGAAAAAAGGGAGAAGCAGAAAGGCAGTGGGATGGGAATGACACAACCCTGCAATTCAAGCCCTTCAGTCCCAGGGCAGCATTTGCCTTTAGCCCCCGCAGGCAGCTGCTGTCAGCTCCTTCCCACCAGCGAGGCCCCCCCAGCACTGTCTCTCCCACATTTGGGATCCCAGCAGGGTCAGTGCAGGAGGAATTGCTAGAATGTGCACAACTGCTCATGACACCTGAAAAACCCTGGGAACGCTCCAGTTCCCCAAGGTTCTTACAAGAGGGGTGTCTGCAAGCACAGAGCACAGCTCCCCTCAGAAGACTCCTCACAAAGGCTAAACAGCAGCAGGAGGAGGCAATTTGGGGACAATGTCACTGTTATACCTGCAGTCTCCAGAGCCCATGGGATGGCAGGGCACTGCTCTGGGCAGTGGAAGAGGCTGCTGGCCGTGGACACACATGGCACAGCACCCTGTACCCGGGGCAGGGGAAAATTAGCTGACAGAAGTTCCTGGTGCGGACGAAATTGCAACCCACGTGACGCTGCAGGCACGTAACTGCATCCTTTATGCTAAGAAAGGAACCATTTCCTCCTAAAGAAAAAACCAAAAAAAACCCTACCAATTTTTTTTTTTTTCTCATGCTATAACCTCCACCAGTTAAAAACCACCACAGACACTTCCTGGAACTGCTTAATTCTACACCGGAATCCTCATCTTTGCCACCGCCAACTTCAGCCCTATTAAGTTGCACCTCTCCCCGGGAGCTTTATCCTTCCCACTCCGCTGGCGTGGGCGGAGAGGAGCGAGCAGGACAATCTAAAGAACTGCAAATAAAACTATTTGCCTGAGTCGACCTTTGAAATTAAACCTCAGCCCCAGGTGAAGTCGGAGGCTGCTCCGAGAGCTGCACCGCTTTGTTAGTGCTGGGGGAAACGTTTTGGATGCATCCCGGTTCTCCTCGATCCGAGGAGGAGAGTCAAATGCCATGGGTAAGGCAGAAGGCTGGAGGGTGGATCCCAGCCCTGCTGCAAAGAAAGAGCTGGAACCAAAAAGCATCAGGGAAAAAAAGGATAAAGACGTTTGAGGCAGGGTGCAAAGCAGAGAGGGGAATTTGGGTGCTTGGTCACGAGAGCCAGCCCCTCACAGGCACACTTTGTGCTATTTTCCACTGTTGAGAGTGGAAAAAGCTATCTGTGGAAGTGGAAAAAGGGCTCTCAACCTGCTGAGAGCCATCACTCATCAGCCTGCCGAGGTCCTGCTGCAGAGGGGCTCCGGCTGGTCATCGCACTCCTCACTTCTGCAAAAACCACCGGCGAGGAGAAGGAAAAAGCCATGCTGCAGAAAAAGCCCCTTGCAGCCCCAAAACAACCTGTCAGCCTGTGCTGAATCAGAGCTCCCAACTGCCGGGGTCGTGGGCACCCACTTTTCCCATGCAACAGGCTTTTTAGTACGGGACAAGCATGCAAGAGCCGCTGGAAAACCCTGCGTCCCAGGAATGCAACTCAAACCAGAGCCAGGAGCCAGCTTCACCCTCTGCATATTTTCCTTTAGACATGCTAGATTCTTATTTATTTTTTCTTTTTTTTTTTTCTTCTTTTTACAATTAAGACACCAGAGTTTTAATCCCACACAAAACATGCAGGTTTCCAGTGCTTCAAAAACAGATCCCCAGCTGCAAACACCGGCTCCCCCCGCCCAAGCAAGGAGAAAGCAACGAAACCGCGCGGATTTGACCCCGAAAAAAGTTACACGGCCTCTTTTAGCACCAAAATCAGCCCTCTGCTCTCCCCCACCACGTGTTTTGGAAATTGCAGCATCTACCTTGCTTCTTGTCCATGGTTTCCCAGAAATGAAGAGCAGCGCTGGCACGCCTGGCAGAAGAGAGGGATGGGGGCGGACTGGCGGAGGGAGGGGAAAAAAAAATTCCCCGCAGGATCCGGCACACGGCACTTCTTGCAAGCACTGATGATTCTTTTCAGTGGGAATGCATGGCCCCGAGCACTCGCTGGCCTCACGCAGCTCTGTCCCCTCGCTGTCCCCAGCTCCCGGTGGTCCCCAAGGCTGGGAGCAGCAGTGGAAGCAACTGGGGGGAGCCAGGGAAGGTAGAGCCGCGTTCCCTCATCGGCAGCTGCCGAGGTTGGCCGGACTCGGGCTCCGATTACCCTTGAAAGCTCAACAGTTGTAAAAACTGCAGCAACGAAATAGCAGGTGACGTCAACAGGAAACTGGTGGGGAGCCAGCTCCAGCTCCGGGAGCCGCCGGAGCGCTGGATTGCTACAGTGCATCCCGGTGGGACGCGTTTTCTTCCGACAAACTGAGTCATTCAAACCCAGCCTGCAGGCCCTGGGCGTCCCACCAGAGAGACCCTCGCTCCGGGACAGCCCTTGGCAGCAGCCAGCAGAGCAGAGCTCTGGGAGCCCACGCTCGCTGGGCACCGGCATGGAAAGAGGTCACATTTCGTTGTGCTGCAGGTGACACGCTAATTGCTCTGCCACTAACAACTATTACCACAACAAATAGTAGAAATATTGTTCCGTGACAATACCGGCACGGGGCTTAGCAGCTATTTCAGGGTGACAACCCAGACGGCATCTCTGGTGGCAAAACGTAAATCTCTGCGTGGATTTGGGTGGGAAACAGCAGGGGAGGGTGGGGGGATAATAGCGTTCTTTTCTCTGCAAACACGTGCAAGAAAAGCTGTGGCAAAGTGTCGCTGCTCTTCCCCTTTCCCTCAGCAGCAGCCAGAGCTGTCGTTCCTGATCAAAGCCAGGCGCAGCTTTGACAGGCTGCAGTTTTGTTTTCGATTTCCCTGACAGCCTGGAGGGGAAGACACTGTACCAGCTTCTTTACCTTGCACTAATTAAAGAAAATCTGCCGCTGCTTTGCTCCTGAGCTCTTCTCCCCCCAACTCCAGGCTGCGCTGGGCCATGCACATTTGCAGGCTGAAAAGTCAGAGGTCAAGGTAAATGCACATACCAACATAATGAGTGGCTCTAATTTTAAATAGTGTTTATGTAAGCCCCAGAAGGACTGCGGAAGGTATTTTCTCAGGCTCATTTCCACTCCCAGGGTATAGTTTCAGGCACAGATCATCAGCACATAAAGGATGCTGACGCAGGAGCTGCTATTGCAGATGGCACTGAGAGCCACCAGCACCCGGGGAGAGCGATGCTGCTTTGTCCTCCCATCACAAACCCTCTTAACAGCTAATTCCTCCTGACCCAGACACAGACACTGCAGGGATCTTCACAGACACCCACAGAGTCAGAGCTGCTTTGGAGCAGAAAGTCCCTAACCCAGCAGGTGAGATGGGAAAGACAATTTCCTTTGAATTAGTCCCCTTGGGTTTCAGCCCCCGAGGAACCAGAGGAGGTGTAAAGCAGAGCTTCCAGACATCTCAGAAGCATCTTAAACAAACAAACAAACAAAGAAAAAGAAACAAAAACAAAGCCCCAGCATCCTTTCAAGTCTCACCACTGGCAGCTCTTTCAAAAGTTTGCCAGCACAGTAGGAATTGCCCGGCCTTAAAAAAACGCTCACCTTTTGCCACTAATTATCCTTTATAGGCCACAGGTAATCCCGGAGGAACAAAAGGCAGTGGGAATTTAACTGGCAGTAAGGAAGCCTCCCCACACCTCAGTGCTGGGATGTCACCCTGTCACAGGTGAGGGGAGCTGGGGGAACAAGTCCTGCCATGGGGAGAAGTCAGGCACTCGCCACAGGGTCTGGCACACCCTGGCAGAGCCAGGGACAAGGATGGCTCCCATCCCTCCCAGCAGCCTCCTGCCAGTGGGCTGGCTTGAATAAGTGGAAGAGCACACCCTTAAAAACAGCAATGAGCTCAAACAGCGCCCTGCCAGCACCGGGCCCCTCTCCCCACCCTTCCCCTGCACACAGGCAGCCTCTCCTGAGGCAGCTTTGGTTAGGGCCAGGTCACCAGCACAGCCAGGGCATGGGGATGAGCTGCTTTGCCACGAGCAGCTAAAGAGAAATGTCCCATCTGGGGATGGAAAGGAGC